>CM022396.1:81117050-83969614 GCA_011833715.1 Carcinoscorpius rotundicauda | reverse complement strand
CCGGCCTCTCAAAATATGAATTTCAATGCTCTCCTTGATTCTGTTTTTCACTGAAATTGTCGGTTTTTCTCGGTACATCTCTGATGCGCTGTTCTTGAAAAAAATTGTGTTCTTGTTATTGTGAAAAGGAGTACAGAAATAATTAGAGGTTCAATTTCTCTCAGTAAACTCAGCAGATAGACTGACGTGGTTTTGCTTTTTGAAAACTCACACACACAAACACACGCAGTAGGAGAAATATATCTTTAAATTTGTATCCATAGAAGGTGTTGGAAATAGAATGAAAATACTTCACATTACACTAGAACATTTAGTTAACAATAACTACTTCTTACTATCTAAGAAAAAACCATCTATTCTATTTTAATTACCAGTAGTAATAATACATAGGAGATAATCTGTTTCTCAGTATACTATTTCTTGAGGTGTACAATCAGACTGAATATTTAGTAATCATAAGTACCTTATATTACGTGGAGTATTATAGAATATCACAGACCCATTTTGTATAGGTGATAGAAGTTGGTATAATCTCAAATGAAGTAACTTGAATCATTGGTAGAATGTTATGCACTCTATATGATGCAAGTTAAACACTGGAATTGAGGGACGACGCAAGGAAAATGGTGTTTAGTATTACGTCCTCATTTTTATCAACACGATAAACGATAGCTTCTATTTAATTCATATTAAAAGTTTTTTTTTCAAAAAATTTATTAAGACAGGTAATGTTTTCAATCTGATGGAAGTGACAATTTCTGCAGTAGATGACAACCATGTTTAAAACATAAATATATAATGGAGGGAAGACTAACCGGAGCTCTCAAGTTAATAAAATAGGGGTCATAATTTCTTTATCTAATAATAATTCTGGTCTTCTATGTGTATAATACAAACCTCAATAAATGCCAACAGAAATAAACTACAAAATTCAAAATTTTAATCTATATATATATATATACAGCGTAAAACTTTTTAAAGCTCAAAGTAAAACTATATAGTTTATGAAAGGAAAGAAAGCTTCATGTGTTGAAGTAGAGCAAAATATTAGTATTTCGTCCACGTGTAGTGTTACACAATCTTATTGGCTATTCCTTTAATTTATCAACGACTTTATTCGTTGTTTAAAAGCAAGCACTATCTACCTGTAACGCGTGCATTTAAATTGATGTGTTCCTGGTAAAAGTCAGGTTGTGTAGACAAATTGGTTGCACTTGACATATTGGATGTACAAATTAGTTGAAAAGCAGAGAATGAATTCCATGTGTTTTGATAGTTTAGATAAACATAGAAAGCAAAGCATTCGCACCTGCTTTTAAGAATATTAAACCGATACACATCAAACTGAAATGAGAAGTAACTTTCACTTGTTATCAAGTATTTACGATGCGGTAATTTTGTTATCAGCAAGATTTATGGTTATCGTATTCACACTTTGAATGTCATAATTTGTTGTTCGCTACATTTGACTGCATATACGGGTTTAAAACTGTGATAGTTTTGTGTACACGTATACAGTCACGGTCAGAGTGCACTATTTGATGAGACAAAAGTTGGCAGTGATTATTGTTGACTGGCTTTCTTTTTCATATCAGTTTATTACAAAATGAGAGACAAATTTGGGAACATAATATTTTGTAGATCTGTGTACAAATTTTCTGAAAATTTATCTTTTATTATTACGTAATTTGTCTCGAACAGGTAAATTGCTGTTGATCACTGCTAATTGCTGGTTGTTAAAGACTTTCAACAATGACCTGGTGGTTAAGGTTCTCTACTCGTAAACTGAAAGTCACGAATTCGCAGCTCCGTTACCGAACATATTACACATTTCAGCAATGTAGGCGTTATAGTTAACAATCAATCCAATGTTAATTTGTAAATTTGTAGCCCGAGAGTTGGCGGTAGGTGGTGTTTAATTGCTTCACTTTCACTCCATAATTGCTAAAATAGGAATAATTAGAGCAAGTAGCTCCAGTGTATCTTTGTGTGGAATTCACAACCACGATGCATGTACTTACTAATTCGTTTAGCGCAGATAGCCCTCGAGTAGCTTTGCGCGAAATTAAAAAAAAAAAACTAATTCGTTCGGGCCCCAGATGGTCTAGTGGGTTAATGCTTTTGAATCTTCATCTGAGGGTCGCCGGTTCGGATTCCCATCACACCAAACATGCTTTACCTTTCAGTCGTGGGGGCGTTATACTTTGACGGTAAATCCCACTATTCGTTGATAAAAAAGTAGCCCAAGAGATGGCAGTGGGTGGTGGTGACTAGCTGCATTCTCTCTTGTTTTACACTGGTAAGTTAGGGTTCGACTACCGCAACTAGCCCTCGTGTAGCTTTGAGCGAAATTCCAAACAAACATCTATTTTATCATGGAGGGGCATAATTGTTTGTTTTATTTTGTTTGTGAAAATATGTTAATAAATATAATGTTATCTATTTTTGCATAGCATAGCTGAGTTTTTTTTTTTTAAATTCAAACTTTTAGCTCGTTGTTTCATATTTTGACAAGTTTGATTTCTCATTACAGTTGCGGCTATTAAGGATTCTCTGAACATACTTAGAATTGATACATCCACCAAATGTTCACACCATTGTTCATTTATGTTTTCTACGATAATACTATTCCTGGGTAATATGAATCACAGACGTTTGCGTATCATATAACTATCCTGTTTGAATTATGAGGATGGGTATCAGGTACCCAAATTTGCAACATTTACCATACTGATCTTTGGATTTTATTGAGTTTTGTCGCTTTAGAAATAACAATTTTTTTGAATATTCACTAGTTTGACTATCGGTGTATTATTTTCATTGCTGTTACACTATTACTGAACGTAAATGATAGACAATATCTATATTAGAATAAGTGAGGAAACTGAACATTTTAAATTATTTGTACACTAATTTAGAATCAAACACTTTGAACTACATCAATATATCTGGAAGGTACACTGTGTTTTATGTAATTCTGTCTGTTCAAACTATCCACAAGTTCTTGTGGAACATTAACCAATTAAGCAAGGAGCACATGATCTAAATAAACTTAGCACAGGAGTCCACAGATGTATTTAATGACGTCAATTAAACAACTTCAATATTTTTTCATCTAAGTTGGTAATAATGGATACTTCTAGACCTGAAGGAAGAAGTCCAACTGATGTGGATAGTGAGTGGTCTATTTCCTCCAGAAAGTGTTTTATGAGAAGTGTTCTTACACCGCATGGTATGTAGATAATCAAAGAAATGTTTATTAGGAGCCGGCTTTATACAGACATAGAAGCTATAACAGTTTAACATCACATATCTACTCATGTTCTGACGCATTAAATGCTAATTCTATTATCAGGGCTTGGTTTCTAGAAACAATAGAGACAGCTGATCTGGAATACAATAGAATGAAATCCAGAATAGCAGGTGCTCCAAACACAAAGTTATCTGTTGTGATGATATTCAGAAGAAAAGATCACTATTCGGTTTACTTCAGTTCAGAAATAAGTGAATATACGGATACCCAGAAGGTTTATAGATTATTACCAGAATATAGACAGTAGTTGATCCCGTTTACCATCTTCTTGAAGAGAGCTTCTCCAATGATAAGACTGTAAGTGAAGATAAATGAAAAATATTTATCCTACTAATCCATCACAAGCCACGGAAAAGAAAATAATTATAAATAGTTGGTTTATTGACAACTTACAGACAGTAAATAACATATTTAATGAAAATTGTTAAATCTTACTTCACTGTATTTTGTTTATCAAATTTAATGCTGTAATTATTACAACGTTCATAAACGAGTAGTAATCTAATTAATTGTAAAGATGTACTTTGTTGTGTAACAATGAGGCTGTGGAATTTTTTTTTAATACAGAGTGCTAGGAATTTTCTAAGCTTAAATTGTATTCTAATTTTGACATTCATTGTTTTCAAATAGAGCAAATTTGTCATGACATTACGTATATAAACTATCGGTATATTTCACAAAAGAGCCTTTCTGGTGACATAAAATTGGCAGATAATTTAGTCCCTAATGTTTCAGCAATATAGGTTTCGAGTTTGAAATAATAAAACTATTGGGTAATTGAAAATAATTCAATAGTTGATTTTGGAATGCCTTTTGTGATTTCATCATTTTATTAGCTTTTTATTACACTTATTACCATTGGTTTTCCTTCAATGCAATACTACACAAAAGATATCTTCACTGTGCCCACCGCACGGTGTCGAATTCCAAATTGTAAATCAGTAAGAGACATTCACAATTAAATAGAAAATAAGTTATAATATAAAGAGATGTTTCAAGAAAGCTCCATTAAAATGTGTTGTATGAATTAAATAATGGAAAATAATCAGCTATTTCAGTTCAGTGCTAAAATAATGTCATCGCACACATGCTACTAAAAAGGTTGAAACAGATTTTAAAAGAAGAGAACTGAGTTGCTAAGTTAATTTCTTTTTGCCATGTTAGAACATGGTTCTAGAAATTCGATATGTCTATTGTACTGTGGATAGCTGCTATGCTGTATTGTTAGAATCAGTAAACAAACATTTACTCTGCTTCTTCTAATTTTAGTTTTAATTGTTCCTTCACACGGTTTGAACACTAGAACTAGTTTAATTTAAACAATTGGATTTCAATTTTAGTTAAATTACGCATTTAAAATTAATATTAAAATTGTTTATCTTAAGAAAAAATGACAATAGATGACTATTATCAGGGACTAGGTCTCATTAATCTAAAATTTCGGTATTTAAAAAGTTTTACTTTTAAAGAGTTTTTGAAATGCTATCCAAATGATCAGTAACTTAACATTCTTTTATGTGATTTAATTATCAGTGAAAGGTATGAAAAAATGATGGAATGATTAATGATAATATAAGAACATGTCCAAGACTATTATTAAAATGATGTTGACTGAAGGAGTAACGTTTGCACAAATCGATAGTTTATGGCAGAACATGTTTTTATAAAGAACATACAAGTTTCTGGTTTTTCAATAAACTTTCAGTATTGACATTTGTTCTTTTGAAGTTCAAAAAGAATAAGAGAGAGAGAAAACCGAAAGAAGAAGCCATTAATATAGTTACATACAAATTTCAAGTGTATGCAGCATTGAGGGTACTAGTTTATTTTGTTTTAATTAATCACACGGAGTAACTTTTCGCAGCGAAATATTTTATATCTACACATTTATTGTGTGGCGTTTCTGTTCTGAGGCACAAGTGTATTCACCACCCCATTTCTGAGCTTTTTTGTGATCGATATCCGTGTTCAAAGCACAGATAGCCCATTGTGTCGCCTTTTTCTTAATTTTAAACAAACAAACAAAATGTAACTTTGTAGATCTTGATACCTTTTACAATTAAACTAATAATTTCTGTGTTAATCTTAAAAATATTTATTGAGACAGCACTAAATGTCTTTTTTTAAATGCCTCCCCAGTGGCATAGCGTAATGCCCTTTGACTAATTCCATTAGAGACCGGGTCTCGATTCTTGTAAGTGGGAGATTACAGATTATAGAGTTTTGTATTTAATTTAAACAAAAACAATCATTTTTGTCACTATTTTGTCCTATTTCTCACGCTTAAATCACATTGAAACCTGCTTTTTTAAAATTTCTTTCTTTTTTGTTTAGTGTTAAAATTTTTTTTAAGTCGAATGGTGGTGATTTCCAATATGCATAAATTAGTTTCATTGCTGGCATGTAAAATAATTTTGCACTTCATCTCGGGTGTTCATGGTAGTAGAAATTTCCTTGTAATTAATACATTGTATTGAAGCTAATCTTTGTAGATATATATTGGAGAAATTTTGATTTGGTTGTTCTTAAATGCAAAGCCATAAATTCAGCTGTCTGTGTGGTGCCCACTGAAGGAATCAAAACCTTGTTTTCAACGATACAAACCTTCATATTTACAGTTGAGTCACTGGGAATGTTACTGTATAAAGTTTTTCCTTCAAGGGGAAACATAGTTCTTTGTTCCCACCCCCACCCCATTTATGATACAATTAATATGTACTTGTGAATAAATTATAGGAAGTATTTTATAAAATTTTTATACAGCTGGATTTCGTATACACAAATACTAAAAATATCATATTCACAACACTACGTTTCGTTACTTTAAAAATTGACAAAAAATGTATAAAAGAAGTCATAATCGGGGTGGAGAAGAAACATTTGAATCAAACCGAATAAATGGAGATTGAAACAACATGATTATTTGAATCATAGTTTGGTCAAATTAATTTTCGTTTTTGAACTTGTTCATTAATTCCTTATCCTTCACATTCGAGTAAAAGTGTCAGTAAAAGTGTGAATTCTCTGTTTATTGACATTGTTGGTATATAACATCATCATCTGCTCTTTGTGGTAGAATGACAGAGAAACTGACCAATCCAACGTAAATGACAACACTAATCCTGCAACCACCCCATTCAGTATTGACTGTCATTCTACATCTTTAGTAACTACTTCCTCGCTATTTTTGGGCTGGAATTAAGTTGCGTTCTCCAAGCATTAGAGTAAACATCAAGGATTTCTCTATTTGCTTGACTTCTTTCTGTGGATTTTAACACACAATCTATCGAGACTGGACAATCATCAGGTCTTTTTTTATTTCTTACTTTCCAATATGGATGCCAAATATTACTCACTTGGTGTGTTTTTTTTATGTTTAAAGATCTCCAGGTACTGTGTGCATGATGATGTCCACAAGATCTTTCATGACTGTTAAAACTTCCAGTATTACACTTTTTCACACACTTGTCAATAAGATAGGAATTTCTCAATTCGGTAACTGTTAACATAGTAAACGCAAGCTTGAATTATATCAACTCACACAACCACCCGCTTCATATCTTATGTCTATATTCTCTTTTGTTATTGTGTCGTGGATCTTTTATTGGCTCAAAAGGAATTTGTAAATTAAATCAGAGACAGGACAATAGTTCGTAAAGCATTGCACATTACGAAACTCACCTGATTTAACATGCAAAGTACTGATTCTCCCGCAGTGTAGTAATGTTTTGGGCCATTATGACCACTGTCTTACTTACGACTGTTATTATTCAGTCATATAATTTTATAGGGTTATATACATATCTTTTTGGGATCTGCAAAGAGTATCTTTATACCAAATCCCAGGTCAAAACACATCTAATTACTTGACTAAAGCTCTCAAAATTACGGGCTTATTTAACATCCTGACTCCCGAAAATGACCAAAATGGAACACATCCCACATTTAATCTTTGTGCCAGATCTCTTGTAAAGTTGCGAAATGCGGCGTAGTAATTCATCAACAACAAAACACAAAAAACTAAAACTGTGACTTATTGCGAGCTCTGACTCAATTAAAAATATTCATAGAAATTACTTAATAAAGCTAGTGTGGACAAGGTAACCCATCTGTTTATGTGTCATTATATTACATTCAAATGAAACCAAAAAATATATTTTGAATACCCTGAAAAATTTGTTCATATCACCCAGTCTTAGCAGTCTAAGACGAGAGAGAAGGCAGCTAGTCATAACCAACCACTGCCAACTCTTGGGCTATTCTTTTACAATCGAATATTTGGATTCACCGTTATATTATAACGCCCGTACGGCTAAAAGAGCGAACATGTTTGGCGCGATGGGGATGCGAATCCCCGCCCCTCAGATTACGAGTCGCACGACTAAAACCCTTGGTCATGCCAGGCCGTAGGAATACAAATACTTATGATTTCAGCTATATGTCACATTTTACATTTCGAATTTAACACTTTGTTTCGCAGAAGTTTAGCTTGACATTCGTCTGATTTTTCAGTACGATAGACATGCATTTAATGTTTAAATGACAGGGAGACCATATCTTGATATTACTCCAATAATTATTAAAATATGATATCAGATAATAACCAAAATATTTTTAGGTTAAAGTTATAAAAAAGGTGTTGTCGTGTTAACGAAATGTGTTCAGTAGAATCAGTAATGAAAATAACGAAAACCTCGAAACAGGTGAGATGTCGTCAGAACAGTACACTTTAATGTTAGTCAGATCTTCCTATAAAAACAAATACAGAACTGATAAGTCAACAATAACCTAAGTACAGAACAGTCCATACTTACTATTTTTGGATTTAAACAATATTATGAGAAAAAGTTTAAGACTTCAATGAATTAAAATATTCCATGAAATAATGTCAAAACGATAAATCAAATTTTTCTTTATAGTATGCAGACATAAACACTTATATAAATAAATGCAATATTGAGAAACTTCAGTAAGATTTGTAACAGTATAAACATTATGCGTTGCTGAAATGTATAATATTATTTAAACGTACAAGAGAAAAAGGAACATTTTGATGAAAAAAAATGTTTTTTCTTTGTTACTTTCTTTCAAGTAACTCTAAGTATGAGTGAGTGCAAATTGTTGCTCATAATATTATGAATACTATAATATTATATTTTAAATGTATAATAAATTATTAAAAGAACAAATACCACAGTTTAACTCTAATAATTGTTTTGAATAATTATGAATTTTCAAAATTTTAACAATCGTTCTTGAAGTGAGTTGTTAATTTTTATAATTAATGATTTATATTTCTCCAGTCTGGATCATGATAACAGTGTAGGTTATAATAGCCCCAACGATCTGTAAAAGAAAAAGAAAAAAACAGAAGCATTTAATAATCCTAAAACCTGAACAAGGAAAAAATAAAACAAAAAAATTATTAGATATTTAGAGACAGTTTGAAGCCAAACGCGAAATATGTTTTGTTATCAATGTTAATAACATAGTTTACACCAAAACAACATCGGGTAGAAAAACATAACAGTTTTTATTAGCTTCTGTTCTTAAATAAAACAGTGAAACACTCGAATACGATTTTCTTAAAATATAAGATAATTTCTTTCAATGTCGACTGGCTTGAATTTCCAAACTTACTTTTTGTTCATTCATTTATCTATTATTTAGTTTGTCAACTAAGTATGTTCTAATCAATTAAGGTGTTGATCTACATTGATTACTGAATTTGCTAACTACCTATGTTTTATTATGAAAGTGTAAACATATTTATAAAAGGAGGTTTTAAGAAACAAATAACGAAAGTTAATATGCAGATGACCTAAGACAAGTCCAACCGTTGTTCTGTGCTTTATTTTAATTAAAGGTTTATAACCCATACTAACCATCTTTAAAATACATGCGATTTTTTAATATAAGCCATATTGGGTTTTCTGCTGAGTTTACCGAGGAAAATCAAACCACTGATTTTAGCGATGGATATCCGAAGACTTACCGCTGTACCAGGTGAGGACTTTTAGAATATAATGACAGGGTTTGGATAACGTAATATAGAAAGTTACGTTTATATTAGAAAAGAAAAAAAATCGTTTATTGGTACATTTGAAAGATAAGTTATTTATAATTACTCTTTCTGGTTGAAACAGCGAATAAAGAAAATGTCACTGTAGCAAAAAAACGTCATTTTCATACAATATTACAATGTATCTGAAAAGAACGTGACACGCTTGAAACTTTATTAAACATGATATGTTGTAAGAGTCTAAAAATATGTGGCTCCCAAAAACTACTTTAAACTTTTTCTCAGCTGTTGTCATGTGATAAAGTTATTTTAATATACATAGTTGTTGAGCGTTCTGGTTAGAATTAGTCACTTTGACAATAAAGTTGAAAAAAGACTTTTATTCTTATGATACTAACAATAAAAAGATAATAACAATAGAAACTTTTTATTGATTCCTATTATGATTTAAAAAGTAAGCTTTATTGTTAAAATTATTTTAGATATTTTTAGCTTTGCTCTTTGCTTCATAAATTGACTATTCGTTCAAGCGTACGTACAGTTGTCATCAAAGAACGGTTTATTGTAAAGAAACCTGATGCAGTAAAACATATTCCACTTTCTGAGGTTGTCGTAGTGGAGAGTATTACCTGTAGATGTGGAAATAATATATTATCAATTCAAAGTTCAGCAAAAACTTAAGTTGCAAAGACCAACCAAAAAGCATTATATAAATGGCAACCAAAACATTTATTGAAATTTACGCTTCAAGTGTGAAACATTTGCTTCCAAAAAAACCTAATAAATTATTCGATCACAACTTTATTTTAGCTCAAAAACGTTGACTTTTGTTTTGTCAATATCACTTAGTTGATAAAACTTTTTAGAATGGACGGCAACTCTCTGTTGTGAAGACACATGTGTGTAGAACGACGTTTCGAAAGTTGACGTTCATTTTACAAAGTTTCGTTATGAATACTCTGCCTTAAATAATATGTCAAAGAATACACTTAGTTCTTATTCCTTGTGCATTCCAACGTTAAATTCTTCAGTTTGAAGGTTATTTAAAAATAGTTTGAATGTTGAGTAATAGTATTTTGGAAAGAAAGTAAATATCTTCTGAATGAAATTGTATTTTCCAGTGGTGTATGCTGGCCGGGAGATTTCGTTTATTACAACTGTATGTAAAAAACTCTTATAACAGTAACCAAACCATCTATGTCCAAAATTATTGTACCAAAAGAATAACATAAAGTAAATTATCATTCATCATAATGAATAACACTCAGCATCGTCTGGCGTCTTCTTCTTCCCTATTTTGCACCGTAATCATAGGTGATGTACTTCCAATGTATCAATGCTTTCACACACATTGCGGTCAACTATAGCTATATCTCGTATAAATAACATCTCGTGTCATTGCTTTTTCTAAACTGCAGTAATTATATAGTTGTGCTAGTACTGGTCATACATTTTTCAAATATTTTTATTTGAATTGAAACACCATTTTTTAAGAAATCTCCACGGGCTGGTTTACGTCCGTCAAAGGCGGTGACCCGTAAAATATGTCACTGGTATATTAACCGTTTAGCTTCCTATCAACGTCTTTTACATCAAGATGTTTTTATTGTTCATTTAATTTCTTATTTCTCATTTTATGACGAATGAATGTCTTCGCATTTTCTATATCAGACCTACACAAGTATTGCTAGGTATTAAAATAATTCAGTTTTCAGGTTCATTCCGTATTACTATCTAATATCATCATACAAAATATTCTGGTGTGTTTGAAGAGAATATACTATTAATAGTGCGTTTTTCTTTGTAATTAAAGCAATACGGGTAATCTAAAGTGCAGAAAGAGAGATGACATTGCAATATCAAAGAAAAGTCAAAATTTCTCCCATGAAACTGAATAGTAATGATGGAGAAAGAGAAATGTCATGTTATATATTTTGATTTTAGAAATGTAATACTAAGATTTCACGAAGACTTTTGCCCTATCATAATTATCGTAATGTTTGGTCTCCTCGTATTTTAAAATGTGCAAGCTTACCCTGATGTTATGTTAGAAACTAATCAATTTTACTTACTTGCTGCAAAGATTCCAAAGGAATCTGCTCTGCCTTGAATGTTTGAACTATCTTGAAGAACTGGCTGCCCTGATTAACATACAGAAATAAAACTTGTTTTTAATAAAAAACAAGACAGTAATTACAACTCAACATTTATTGTATACACATATGAAAACGAAAAAATTCACACACAAAGATCAGAGCACAAAAGCATAACACATTCAGGTGATAAAACAATTTGGGTTAAAAGAGGGCTGTTTGTTTGTTTTAGAATTCCGCTCATCGCTACACGAGAGCAACCTGCTCTTGCCATCCCCCATTTAGCAGTGTAAAACAAGAAGGAAGACAGCTATTCATCATCACCCACCGCCAATTCTTGGGCCACTCTTTTTACCAACGAATATTGGGATTGATCTTCACATAATGACGCTTCTACGGTTGAAAGGGCAATTATGTGTGGTGCGATCGCTGTTCGAACACGCGACCTTCAAATTACGAGTCGAACGTTTTAACACTTTTTGCATTGTTATATTATATTTCGTATAATACCTTTTTAATACCATACAAATTGTTGGTAAAGGTCGTCTCCAGTATTTTTTTTTTATAATATAAACAAACGAAATAAAACTGATAATAAAATTCATTAATTTTTATTTTATGGGGTAACAACGTTCTCAAGTTGTTAAATTAGCGATCTAAAGCTGCAATAGCTCTATCTTCAGAACCAATACTCTTTAGCCACAGTGTGTCACACGTTATTAAATGACACAAGAACAGCAAAAATGTCATTCTAGTTTAAGAGATATTACCAAAATATTTCGTCAATAGAGGACCGGTTTTGTGTTAATAAAAGTGATGTTAACTAGAGTCAACTTACTCGGTATTATACACCGCCCTTAGCGGTTACGATGGATTCAAGATGAGACTTCCGACTGGCTAATTGCATTGTTTGACCTTTTATCGAAATAGTGAATAATGGTTGTGATGGTGGATGTATCGAGAAGTAATTAATTTTGGGTGATTAGAAAATGTTCCGCGTTAACATTTTGTATTTTTGTAAACTAGACAGATTTAAAACGATCATCATTGTTTAGATAGTATCATAAACAAACCTAATCCAACACTCAATTAAGTCTTTTAAAAGGAATTTTAACACCATTTAATTGCTATTTAAATCATTTATAATTAATAATTATTTTAAAAGCTTTCTTATCATTATATTAATAACAATTCTTTGCCATTCATATAGTCCTGAAAGAACAGTATCTTAATTGAAACGTATTATATAAATGTATATCAAATGTTTATGATTTTCGGTACTGATTTAATTTTCAGTCGTAAAAAGATAATATTTACCTCAGTCAAGTCTTTGAAGATTTTCAATAACAAATCTCCAGCTGGGTCCTCTCGTTAGATTCAGCAGATAGCCCGATGTGGTTCTGCTATACAAAAAACTAAACAAAAACAACACACACTCTCCAGCTGGGTCACCGGATTTACAACTCAAAAATCAGCGGTTCAGTTTCCCTAGATGGACACAGCAGATTATAATTTAAAATTCTTGACCAGTAATTTGTTAATTTTCTCAATACGATCTGATCTATACATCTATTGAAGACACATTTACGTGAACACGTCAATTAATTAATACTATTTTAATCACTGCATATTTTACTGAAACAGAACGTATTGTTTCACATTCCTCGAAACAGCGAAAATATTGTAAGGTCACTGCTACAGACAACCAAGTTGTACAACTTTTAAATCACCCTATAAAAAGAGCGATACCATTCAGTAATTAAAACATATACTTTAATTAGTTTTGACTTTATACAACAATTAACACCATCACTAAAACGTTATTATGTAATAACACCTTTACTTGCTCGACTTTGTACTTGGCATAACAGTTAACACGTGATACTTCATCTGATGTTTAACAAAGGTGGACTTTCACATGTACATATATTTAATTACCATAATTTTAGTAACTGTCTGTAAGATTTTAACACATAAAGTGACACAACTTCCACATGTGATCATTGTCTACGGTACAAGCAATGTTTTGCACATTTTAAGATCTGTATAAAAATAATAAATGAACGACTTACTATTCATCGGCCCAGCATAACTACGTAGTTAAGGCACTCCTCTCGTAACTTGGGGGTTGTGGGTACTAATCCTTGTCACACCAAACATGTTCACACTTTTAAGCCGTGAGAGCGTCATTAATATACGGGCTATCCCTCTATTTGTCAGTAAACGAGAAGCTTAAGAGTTGGCGGTAATATTTTTGCATATGTTCAATATCGAAGTTAATATATTTCGCTACAAGCTTAACAGATGATTTTGTACAGATTGAATGTAATAATCAATGGATAAATAAGTTTAAATGCAACTCTAAATTAATTTGAAAGTAAACTGCAATTATCTCATAACGCCAAAATAATTCGATGTATCGAATCCTGGCCTTTAACCATCAGACCCTCTCAAATTGTTAATTGCAATATTATCCTTGATTCTGTTGTTCACTGAAATTTTCGGCTTTTCTCGGTAAATTTCTGATGGGCTATTCTTGATTTATATCAAATCTGTAATCTCCCAAACAAAAGCATCGAGACCCGGTCTCTAAAGAAATTAGTTCAAGGGCATACCGCAGCGCCACTGAGGAGGCATTTAAAAAGAAAAGACATCTAGTGCTGTCTCAATAAATATTTTTAAGATTAACACACAACTTATTATTTTAATTGTAAATGAGATTAAGATCAAAAAGTTACATTTTGTTTGTTTGTTTAAAATTAAGCACGAGGTTACACAATGTTCTATCTGTGCTTTGAACACGGGATATCGATAATTAAAAACTCAGAAGTAGTGTGGTTAATGCACTCGTGACTCTGAACAGAAACACCACACAATAAATGTGTAGATATAAAATATTTCGCTGCGAAAAATTACTCCGTGTGATTAATAAAAACAAAATAAACTAGTACCTTCAATGCTGCATATACTTGAAATTCGTATGGAACAATATTAATGGTAAAAAAACATTTAAAACCCAAATACAAAATATGCATTCCACCAATACATTAAGTCTTGGCTTCTTCTTTTGGTTTTCTCTTGTCAAGAGTTGCTGATGAGAGGTGGTATTCCAAGAAACTGATATAACTTAGTGACAAGTAACAAATTAGATACAGGACACTAACATTTATATTTTAGTATTTCGAAACAGTTCGTTTTATTGACCGTTCACAAGGATAAATTAATAGTTTTAATCGTTCAAAGGCTTAAAAATCGATTATAAGTATTAGATTACTATGTGAATAAAAGGCATTTCAATACGTTGTACGTATCATCATCATTGAAGGTGAAAATTATACAAGGATGATAAAATATTTCGGAGTTAAAATCAGCCACGAACGTTTTTTGTGTAGTATAATGAAATTCAGAAAACGTGTTATTACATCACTTCAGGAAGTTCAGGATAGAATAAACAAAAATGTCCTAATATCCTTTTGTGTGATGCATTAAAATGTTAGAACAATTAGACGTAAATGCGGTAAATGCAATACGCCCAGGTCACGCAAAATCAAAATGGCCAATTTCGACACCAGATAAATAATTAAAACAGAGAAAAATTGAAAATTATAGATATCGTTACTTGAGACCTGCAAGTAGGTATCTTTGTTACAAATTCCATGTACATGCACATGAAAAGTTTACGGTTACCCTAAAATGTACTTTCTTCGTTGAAACGTTTAACCAAACACAAATATTATAAAAATATATACATATATTTTTGGGATCCGCAAAGCGTATTTTTATACCAAATCCCAGGTCAAAACAAAGCTAATTACTTGACCAAAGCTCTTAAAATTACGGTCTCATTTAACATCCTGACTCCATAAAATGACCAAATATGGAACACATCCCACATTTAATCTTTGTGCCAAATCTCACATAAAAATGCAAAATGCGGCGTAGTAATTTAAGAAGAACAAAACACAAACACATTAAAACTGTGACTTATTGCGAGCCCTGACTCAATTAAAAATATTCATAGCAATTACTTAATGAAGTAAGTGTGGACAAGGTAACCGATCTGTTTATGTGTCATTATGATACCTTCAAATGAAACCAAAGAATATATTAGAAATATTTTATTTGAATATTCTGAAAAATTTGTTCATATCATTTGTAAATGTCTTATCAATGTTAGAAAAAGTAAATATTTTATGTTGCTGGCTCCCCAGTGGCTCAGCGGTATGTCACAAATTTAACACGCTTTTAACTTCGCTTTACATTCCCTATTTAACAGTTTGTTTCACAGAAGTTCAGCTTGACATTCGTCTGATTATTAAGTACGACAGACATGTATTTGATGTTTAAAATATCTTGATTTTACTCTAATATTTATCAAAATATGATTTCAGATAATAACTAAAAGATTTTTAGATTTAAAGTAATGAAAGAGCTGTTATCGTGTTAACGAAATGTGTTCAGTACAATCAGTAACGAAAATAACGAAAACCTCAAAACAAGTAAGATGTCGTCACAACAGTACACTTTAATGTTATTCAGATCTTCCTGTAAAAGCAAGTACAGAACACGTCAGTCAGCAATAACATGAGTAAGGACAGTCAAGATATATGATTTTTAGATCTCAACAATACCATCAGAAGAAATTTTTAGACTTCGATGAATTAAAATTTGCCATAAAATAATATCAAAACGATAAATCAAATTCTTTTTTTACTGTATGCAGACATAAACACCTGCATAAATAAATACAATATTGAGAAACTGCAGTAAGATTTGTAACAGTATAAACATTGTGCATTGCTGAAATGTATAATATTGTTTAAACGTACAGAAGAAAGAACATTTTGGTATGAAAAATGTCCTTTCTCTTTGTGAATTAATTAAAAGTAACTCTAAGTGTGAGTGGTGCAAATTGTTACTCATAATATAATGAATACTGTAATATTATATTTTAAATGTATGATAAATTATTAAAAGAACGAACGCCACAGTTTAACTCGAACAATTGTTTTGAATAATTATGAATTTTAAAAAATTTAAAAATCGTTCTTGAAGTCAGTTGTTCATTTTTATAATTAATGATTTATATTTCTCCAGTCTGGATCATGATAACAGTGTAGGTTATAATAGCCCCAATGATCTGTAAAAAAAAAAAGAGAAACATTTAATAATCCTAGTATCTGAAAAAGGAAAAAATGAAACAAAAAAAATTAGATATCAAGAGACAATTTTCAGCGAAACGCGAAATATGTTTGGTTATTAATGTTAATAACATAGTTTGCACCAAAACGACATCAGGAAGAAACACATAACAATTTTAAGTTAGCTTCTGTTCTTAAATGAAACAGTGAAAGACTCGAATACGTTTTTCTTAAAATAGAAGATAATTTCTTTCAATGTCGATTGGCTGGAATTTCCAAACTTACTTTTTGGTCATTCATCCATCTATTATTTAGTTTGTCAACTAAGTATATTCTAATCCTTTGAGGTAATGATCTACATTGATTCCTGAATTTGCTAACTACTTATGTTTTATTATGAAAGTGTAAACATGTTTATAAAAGAAGGTTTTAGAAAACAAATACGATAGATAACCTGCAGATGACTTAAGACAGGTCGAACCGTTGTTTTGTGCTTTATTTTAATTAAAGGTTTGATATTCATACCAACCATCTTTAGAATATGTGCGTTTTTTTTATAACAAAGCCACATAACAAAGTCTACCGAGGGGAATCAAACCACTGGTTTTAGCGTTGTAAATCCGAAGACTTACCGCTGTACCAGGTGGGGAGTTTTAGAATTTAATGACAGGGTTTGTATAACGTAACAAAGACAGTTACGTTTGTTTTCGAAAAGAAAAAAAGTTTATTGGTACATTTGAAAGATAAGTTATTTATAATTACTGTTTCTGGTTGAAACAGCGAGTAAAGAAAAATGTCATTGTAGCAAAAGAACGTCGTTTTCATATAGTATTACAATGTATCTAAGAAGAACGTAACACGCTTGAAACTTTATTAAACATGATATGTTGTAAGAGTCAAAAAAACATGTGGCTCGCAAGAACTACTTTAAACTTTTTCTCAGCTATTGTAATATGATAAACTTGTTTTATACATATATATATTTCATAAGTTGTAGAACGTACTGGTTAGAATTAGACACTTTGACAATAAAGTTGAAAAATATCTTTTATTATCAAGATAATAACAATAAAAACTTTTTTTTTCCAATTATTATTTAAAAAAGTGAACTTTATTTCGAACTTTATTGTTAAAATTATTTTATATATTTTTAGCTTTGCCTTATGCTTTATAAAACGACTGTTCTTTGAATCGTACGTACAGTTGTCATCAAAGAACGGTTTATTGTAAAGAAACCTGATGCAGTAAAACATATTCCACTTTCTGAGGTTGTTGTAGCAGAGAGTATTACCTGTGGATGTGGAAATAATATATTTTAAATTCAAAGTTCAACAAAAACTTAAGTTGCAAAGATCAACCAAAAAGCGTCATGTAATTGGCGACCAATACAATTGTTGAAATTTACGCCTGAAGTGTGAAATATTTGCTTCCAAAATAAACCTAATAAATAATTCAATCACAACTTTATTTTAGCTCTAAAATGTTGACTTTTGTTTTGTCATTTAGTCGTTGATAAAACTTTTTAGAATGGACGACAACTCTCTGTTGTGAAGACACACGTGTGGAGGACGACGTTTTGAAAGTTTCCGTCCATTCTACAAAGTTTCTTTGTGAATACTGTGCCAAAATAATATATCAAAGAATACACTTAGTTGTTATTCTTTGTGCATTTCAACTTTAAATTCTTCAGTTTAAAGGTTATCTAAAACATTTTGAATGTTGAATAATAGTATTTTAGAAAGAAAGTAAATATTTTCTAATATAAATTTGTATTTTCCAGTAGTGTGTGCTGGCTGGTAGTTTTGATTTATAACAACTGTATATAAAACACTCTTATAACAGTAGCCAAGCCATTTATGTCCAAAATTATTGCACAAAAATATAACTAAAAGTAAATTACCATTCATCATAATAAATAACATTCAGCATCATCTGGCGTCTACTTCTTCCGCACTTTGCTCCGCAATTATGGGTGATATACTTTCAATATATATCAATGGTTTCACAGTTACTGCGATCAACTATAGAGAAATTTCGTACAAAAAACATCTCATGTCACTGCTTTTCCCAAACTGCAGTAATTATACAGTAGTACCAGTACTGGACATACAAGTCTCCACGGGCTAGTTTACGTCCGGCAAAGATGGTGACACGGAAATAATGTCACTGGTATTTTAACAGTCTAGCTTCTTTTTAACGTCTTTTACATTAAAATGTTCTTTTTATAAACTGAATGAAACTGAACAGTGATGATGGAGGAAGTGAAATGTCATGTAATATATTTTGATTTTTGAAATATAATACTAAGATTTTTCGAAGGCTTTTGCCTTATCATAATTATCGTAATGTTTTGTCTTCTGTTACGTTAAGGTGTCTTAGCTTACCCTTTAGAATTCCGCTCAAAGCTACTCGAAAGCTGTCTGTTCTAGCTGTCTCTAATACAGCAGTGTAAAACAAAAAGGAAGGCAACGATTCATCACCACCCACCCCAAACTCTTGGGCTACTCTTTTCACCAATAAATAATGGGATTCAAGGTCATATTATAGCGTCCCCAATGCTGAAAGGGCAATTATATTTAGCGCAACCACGATTCGATCCCGCGACTTTCAGATTACGTGTCGAACGCCTTAACACACCTGGCATTGTTATATTATCTTTCCTATAATACCTTTTTAATACCTTAGAAATCGTTGGTAAAGGTAGTCTTCAATATCTGTTTCTTTCATTTTTTTATTACATAAACAAACGGAATAAAACTAAAAACAAGATTCATTTCTTTTTACTTTATAGGGGTAACAACGTTACCAAGTTGTTGTTAAATCTAGCGATTGAAAGCTATGAGGCAGAATAGCTCTAACTACAGAACCAATATTCTTTAACCATAGTGAATTACACATAATTAAATGATACAAAAACATCTCTAGATGAAAAAAAAATACCCTTACAACAGTTCTCATATTTATTGTTACTATCTTACCAAAAGAGCAAAAAATATCATTTTACTTTAAGAGATATTACCCAAAGGATTTGGTCAACAGAGTACAGGTTTTGTGTTAATAAAAAGTGATGCTAATTAGAGTTAATTTACTCGGTATTATACACCGCCCTGAGGGGTTACGATGAATTCAAGATGAGATTTCAAACTGACTAAATGCATTATTTGACCATTTATCGAAATAGTGAATAATGTTTGTGATGGTGGAAGAATCGAGAACTAATTAATTTTGGGTGATAAGAGAAATGTTCCGCGTTAACATTTTGTATTTTTGTTCATTTATGCCGTACTGTGTGGTACAATAGTATTGAATAACAATTTATAGTTAAGTCTTGAAATTTCCTTTTTTCAGAGGCATCTCAACTCCAACTAATAGGATTGTGGCAATTATTGGGATAGACGTTTATCAAGCACTTGAGTAATAATATTTTCAGAGATCTAAAGTTTTGACAAAAAACATAACGATCTCAACTAACTGAACAAAATGTTTAAAATCAACATTAAACCTCAATGTGAAACCTCCCAACTACAATGATTTTATCATTTCACGTATTTTTAGTGATCCTTACCTAATTTTGCATTTTTCTGAAAACGTGCAACAGATGAACATTCAAGTGAAAAGAAATATGAAAAAGAAAGTTGAATCATCGTTCCATAATTAGAAGCATGCCATCAGTGTTCCACAAACACACAAAAAAAATTCCATTGAAAAACATGAGAAGTATGCCAGGAGAAAAACACTTATCTCTCTCTTTAACAAGCTCACATAACCTAACACGAAGTATTCTCAAGTTTTCAAACTCCGTTACATCTACGGCGTTTCTTCTGTCTCGGAGTCTTTCGTTCAGAAAGTCAAATTAACTGCTCAAATCAAACGAAAAATAAGAAATGTAAGTGACATAGTATTGTCTCCAGCCTGTAAGAAAATAAATAAAGATAAAACTTGTGACAAACAAAGATATACTGAGCATAGAGTTTAAATGCAGGCTGAATAAAACCGCAAACAATACGTAAGAAGGGACTATAACGATCAAAAAAACATTATTATGTTCGAAAAATGTTTCACTTTTATTTTTTACTTTCTAAGGAAGGAAATTTTGTTTTCCATGACAATTAGCTTTTTCACAATTGAAATTCAGTGTGGTCCTTTATTCCATGAAACCAAAGTAGAAATCATACAATTAGACTATGACGAAAGACTATGAAGTTTTCAGAGTTGAGAGTACGTGAGAATTCATCAGTTTTAAAAGAGACGGTTTGAGATGAAGGGAAAATATAAATACCACAAGACAACACAAGTATCCATAGAAACACTGGGTAGATTACCCTGAAATTACTTTTTTTTATACGGACATCTTCTGGTCCACTCCATCCCAAGATACAAAAAACTAGCTAATCCTTCGAAAACTTTGGTAAACCAGACTAAAGCATTCCCGTTTAGTTTTGTTGTTTCATCAAAAAAATTTTGGTAAATGAGAAGAGACCGTTATGTTATACTTCGAATAGGGCTGGTAGAGTGTGCTTAGGATTCAACAGAGTACCATACGTCAGCTTGCTTTTCTGTCATCACGTGTGACAGCGCAGACTTTGCTTTGCTGTAGCCAATCATGAAACATATCTACCCGACTAAATCAATAGTATTTATTTTAAAGTAATAAACATCACATTGTCGTCGTTCTATGCTTGTTCTAATTATTTAGTAGCTAACCGTATATATAAGTTAATAAGTTTTTGTTGTGAAGTAACGACATCAGTAAGGTTTAACATTCTCGATACATTAACATTTACCGTATGTTAACTGAGGTATTTGTTTGTTTTGAATCTCGCGCAAACCCACATGATGGCTATCTGCGATAGTCCTCCCTAATTGAACAATGTAAGACAAAAGGGAAGGCTGCTAGTCATTACCGCTCACTACCAAATCTTGCGATACTCTTTTATCAAATTTTAGTAGGACTAATTGCTCCATTATAACGTCCTTACGGCTGAAAGGGTGAGTATGCTTGGTGCGAAGCGGATTCGAACCCGTGACCTTCAGATTACGCGTTCGAACGACGTAACCAACCAGGCCTAAAGTTCTATCCACAGAATTTTTTGAAAATATCTTTAAAATGCTTTATATTACATTTGAATGTTCAATTAACATTAGCTACTTTTCATTATATATGGAAAACTATTTAAAATATTTTGGATTAGTGATTCTTATAGTTCTAAGGTGGTGTTCTATTTGTGAATAAAATATTGTTTGAGGTCGAATATGCAGTAATTAGTAAAACCTCACATTATACGTGAAATATAACGTGTCATACTGTACAGGTGATGGAAGCTGATATTTATTGTCTGGTTATTTGAAATTCACAATAATTTCTTGTTATAACATATTATGCGCCAGAATATCAAGCTGTATTGTTACATTGTCTAGCTATTTGAAATAACAATGATTACTTGTTTATGACACATAATGAGGCAAATTATGTACCTGTAATGTTACCATTTAAGTAATAAAAAGAACGAAAATAAAAATCGAATTTTAAATATTTGAAATACTGGATAACATTCATTGTGTTTGTTGTTATGCAGAAAATGACCAGGGATATTTGTTCATTTTTTATAAAAAAATATATTATTGGTAAACTTAATAGTTGTATGACATTTGATGTAAAAATAAGAGGATTAGATTTTAACTTAAAAAAAATTATAACGTATCTGCATTATTTTCTGTTTTCTGTTAAATCCTCATTGTTAATATTTTAAACTAAATAGACAGTTAACGTTATCGACCTCATGGAAGCTACTGTACAAGAACTGCATATAATCTTAGTGAAATAACATATTTTAAACTATATGACAATAATAATTCAATAATACAAGGACGACTAGCTGGAACTAAGAAGTCATTAAAATGAGAGTATGGATTTCTTCTCTATGGTAATTATTGTCGTTCCAATATATAATTAACCCACCATAAATGTTAAAGGAATAAAGTACACATTCACATTTTTTATCAATTTATATATATATATATATGTGAATGTATATTAATATCTGGGTGTAGGTGTGTGTACAGATAACGAGTTATGGTCAAATTTTACTAATTAATAAGACAGTAACAGCATAAGATGCAACTCTTATAAAGTTTAATTGTATTCACATCTTTAGAGCAAAACACAAAATGCATAATTTAGGAATAATTTCAACAGAGGACAATCCATATTTACCATTCATTTCAACTCAATATTATACCCAGTGGAAAAGCTTAGACATCACTGGACATTAAAACGCAGGAAAAATGTATTTAAAAATGAAGTACTCCCAAAGCAATATATGCATATTTATTTATTTATAATATGCACAAAGAAATTTATACACATATAAAGGATAAAGAAAAAAATGCAGTGGTGACGTTATGAAATGCGGAAAAAATTGTACGTGCTTCTAAGTTTTAATCTACAGTAGATGTGCAGAACAAAAAGGAATTATTCATGAAGACTGTTTTTTAATTTTGTGACGGGCTGGTATGGCAAGGTATTTAAAGCACTCGACTCGTAATCCGAGGGTCACGGGTTCCCATCCTTGTCACACTAAATATGTTTACCTTTTCAGCGGCGTTATAATGTGTCAGTCAGTTTCACTCTTCGTAGGAAAAAGAGTAGCCAAAGAGTTGGCATTGTGTGGTGATGACAAGCTGCCTTAAGTCTAGTCTTACACTGCTAAATTATGGACAGCTAGCGCAGATAGCCCTGGTGCAGCTTTAAGCGAAATTCAAACTAAACCAATTTCACAGTGAAAAATTTCCAACAATTTATCAACATAAATCATTGAAAATGTCAATACATTCGGATTTCGAGAACGTAACGCTAAGAATGTGAAAAGAGTTTTCTCACCATCATCTTGGTTGCTGTTTTCTTATGTTTATTTTTATATAATGATAAAATTGCAGAAATTTTTACATCCTTACTGCAGACATTTCAAATGAATCTGCTCTGTACGAAAATTTTGAACAATCGTAAAGAACTTCTTGCCCTAATTAGATATAGAAAAATAAAACATGATTTTTTGTCATAACCAGAAGAGAGCTATAAGTCTACATTTATTCGAGACACCTACAGGGAATAACAGAACACTTTAAGGTCAGTCAGACCAAAAAAAGTGTTAAAAATTAAAGCTGATAACCCTATTTTATACGATCTTTGACCAATGTCGTATAATAGGTTTTCTATACAATACAAAATGGTGGTGGAAGCTGTCTTCATTATTTTGTATATTTTAACATAAACATAAGAAACAAAACTAAAATTAAATTCACTTTCTTGCAAATAATAGGTGCCGTGCTCAAAATTAAACCAAGCGATCGAAAGCGTTTTGTAAAGTAATATTTCCAAAACTAAACAAAATATATGGCAATAGTACGGTAGAAAATATTAAATACAGTGTATCTAATGTAGATAATGACTCTTTTATCCTAACCTCTTACAGAAGTGGTAAATAATGGATGCAATGAGGAATCCATGAAAATTTTGGTGTTCGGAATAATATTCCACATTGAAAAACAAATCTCTATTTTTTTGTATCGGTTGAAATGTATGTTACATTGACAATTTGTTTTAAGGCTCAAGAGTACCTTTCTTCGGGTATCCACTGTCCACCTGATAAGATTTTAGTAGCCATTGACGATGACCTTTTTCATGCTGTTGACACGGAAAAGTAGTTGAGGTTTTACAGTACTTGCTGAAATATACTGTTCTAGTGTTTAAACTGCGTAAGTGTCACTTGTGAGGTTTTTGTCTGCGCTCATATATTTAATGACACAAATATCCATACACTAACTTTGATAATATTTTTCTCAGACAGGTAAATATTTTCACTCTAGTATAAAGGTATTGTTCAATTTAAAGAAACATTTAAAATTAAAATTAAAGTATTTTATCAGTTTAATATTAAAACGTCATAACTATGGTTATATTCTCCTTTAACGTATATCTTACTTATCTCACCTTATTTTCCATATTTTCTGAAAACATGCAAGCGATGAACATTCCAGTGAAAAGAATTATGAAAGAGGTAACCAAATGAATCATCATTCCATAATTTTGGGAGTATGCCATCAATGTTCCAGAAACACAGCAAAACAAAATTTTGTTGAAAAACATAATAAGTATGCCAGGAGAAAGAAATTCATCCGTATCTTTCACAAGCTCACATAACCTAACATGAAGAATTCTCAAATTTTCAAATTCCGAAGAAACTAATCTATCTCTCGTGATTATTATTTCTCGGACGTGTGCATTCAATGAATCAAATAAATTGCTGAGAAAAAAAGCAAAATAAATAATATAGATGATGTACAACTGCTCCCATCCTATCAAAAGTAAGTGAAAGACAAAAGCGGCAAAGATAAAAGGTAAATTTCTGAGATTGAAAATAAACAAAGGGGTGAAGTGAAAACGAATTGTTACCGTAAGCAATACGAAAAAAAGAAATATTGCAGCATATAGCCAAATTACTATGTTTGAAAGACACTGTATTTTTGATTTTTGCTTTGGAATAAAATTAATTTCTTTTTCCAGGGCAATCAATCTTTTCAAAATTAAACTGCAATGATTTGCTTTATACCATGAAACGATCGTAGAAAAGGTGGAACTCAACAGGAGGGAAATGAAAGTTACACAATTCAGTAATTGTATGTATTTTGTAACCTCAAGAGAGGATATTTCGAATAAGTATAATGTATAAACACCAAAAGATGGCTCAAATATCCTTAGGAACATCGAGTAGATTGTCATGAAACTGCATCTTTTCGAACGTAAGTCTTCTGCACCACTCCGTGTTAAGTCTGGTAAAAAGCACCCTCCCATGAAACCAAAGAAATAGTTAATTTTACGATACGTTTCGTAGACCAGTCTGGAATATTCCTGTTTAGTTTTGTTGTTTACATCAGGAAAGACTGTTTTTGAACGAAAATTTCCCATCATCTTGTGCTTCTTCGTCTCAGAATGATATTATGCAATCACGCTAGTAGCTCGCCCATACCCATCTGATCAATCTCGTAAGACAGCGTATTGTTTGTTTGACTATAGCCAATCGCTGAACAATTCTATTCGACTTGACCAGTAACGTACTTCTATAGAGAATAAACATTTCATACTTCTCAGTGCACTTTCAACGTTCAATATTTGTTCTGATTATTTCGTATCTAACAGTTTAAATATAGGTTAATGAGATCTTTTTTGCAAAGTGACAACATTAATAAGTTTTAATATTCTCCATACATTAATATTTATACAGAATTTAATAGAGGTGAAATACATGTTGCATAATGTCTGACTGTTTTTATTTTTTTAGAATTTGGCCCCAAAATAAAGAATAAACTTTTTGACATTTGAATACCATTAAATTAATTTATTTTTTGTGGATAACTAATTAATAAACGTGATAAATTATCTGGTAATTTGAAACGATTTATAAAATATATAAAACCTTTATGTAGTAAAGCAACTCACTTCCCTCCCAGTGGCACCATGGTATGTTTGCGGACCAAAAACGTTAGATACTCGTGGTGGGCATAACACAGACAACCCGTTGTGTAACTTTGTGTGTAATCCCAAACAAACAAATCTATTTGTTTTCTGCCGATGTAATTTATGTGTGTAGTTATAAGTTTTGGGCAATGTTGGGTGAAATTGGGTGAAACGCTCTTTCAGCCGTGAGGGCGTTATAGTGTCATGGTCAATTCTAGTATTCGTTGGTGAAAGAGTGGCCCAAGAGTTGGCGGTAAGTGGTGATGACTAGCTGCCTTTCTTCTAGTCATGCACTGGTAAATTTGGACGGCTGGCGCAGATAACCAATCGTCATGGCAAACCAGCACAAATATTATAAAAGTGTGAATCATGTAAGTTTTTTTCAATTTCTGTTGGACGCTTACTGTTTCCATTACTTTTTTCACATTATAAACAAAATCAAGAATCACACAAAAATTTTTATTATTTTTGCATATATTCAATTTCGAAGTTAATATGTTCTGCTTTACAAGCTTAACAGATAATTTTGTACAGATTGAATGTAATAATCAATGGATAAATAAGTTTAAATGTAACTCTGAATTAATTTGAAAGTAAACTGCAATGATCTCATAATACCAAAAGAATTCGATGTATCGAATCCTGGCCTGTAACCTCCGGACCCTCTCAAAATATGAATTTCAATGCTCTCCTTGATTCTGTTTTTCACTGAAATTGTCGGTTTTTCTCGGTACATCTCTGATGCGCTGTTCTTGAAAAAAATTGTGTTCTTGTTATTGTGAAAAGGAGTACAGAAATAATTAGAGGTTCAATTTCTCTCAGTAAACTCAGCAGATAGACTGACGTGGTTTTGCTTTTTGAAAACTCACACACACAAACACACGCAGTAGGAGAAATATATCTTTAAATTTGTATCCATAGAAGGTGTTGGAAATAGAATGAAAATACTTCACATTACACTAGAACATTTAGTTAACAATAACTACTTCTTACTATCTAAGGAAAAAAACCATCTATTCTATTTTTAATTACCAGTAGTAATAATACATAGGAGATAATCTGTTTCTCAGTATACTATTTCTTGAGGTGTACAATCAGACTGAATATTTAGTAATCATAAGTACCTTATATTACGTGGAGTATTATAGAATATCACAGACCCATTTTTGTATAGGTGATAGAAGTTGGTATAATCTCAAATGAAGTAACTTGAATCATTGGTAGAATGTTATGCACTCTATATGATGCAAGTTAAACACTGGAATTGAGGGACGACGCAAGGAAATGGTGTTTAGTATTACGTCCTCATTTTTATCAACACGATAAACGATAGCTTCTATTTTAATTCATATTAAAAGTTTTTTTTTCAAAAAATTTATTAAGACAGGTAATGTTTTCAATCTGATGGAAGTGACAATTTCTGCAGTAGATGACAACCATGTTTAAAAACATAAATATATAATGGAGGGAAGACTAACCGGAGCTCTCAAGTTAATAAAATAGGGGTCATAATTTCTTTATCTAATAATAATTCTGGTCTTCTATGTATATAATACAAACCTCAATAAATGCAACAGAAATAAACTACAAATTCAAAATTTTAATCTATATATATATATATATACAGCGTAAAACTTTTTAAAGCTCAAAGTAAAACTATATATGTTTATGAAAGGAAAGAAAGCTTCATGTGTTGAAGTAGAGCAAAATATTAGTATTTCGTCCACGTGTAGTGTTACACAATCTTATTGGCTATTCCTTTAATTTATCAACGACTTTATTCGTTGTTTAAAAGCAAGCACTATCTACCTGTAACGCGTGCATTTAAATTGATGTGTTCCTGGTAAAAGTCAGGTGTGTAGACAAATTGGTTGCACTTGACATATTGGATTGTACAATTAGTTGAAAAGCAGAGAATGAATTCCATGTGTTTTGATAGTTAGATAAACATAGAAAGCAAAGCATTCGCACCTGCTTTTAAGAATATTAAACCGATACACATCAAACTGAAATGAGAAGTAACTTTCACTTGTTATCAAGTATTTACGATGCGGTAATTTTGTTATCAGCAAGATTTATGGTTATCGTATTCACACTTTGAATGTCATAATTTGTTGTTCGCTACATTTGACTGCATATACGGGTTTAAAACTGTGATAGTTTTGTGTACACGTATACAGTCACGGTCAGAGTGCACTATTTGATGAGACAAAAGTTGGCAGTGATTATTGTTGACTGGCTTTCTTTTTCATATCAGTTTATTACAAAATGAGAGACAGATTTGGGAACATAATATTTTGTAGATCTGTGCATAAATTTTCTGAAAATTTATCTTTTATTATTACGTAATTTGTCTCGAACAGGTAAATTGCTGTTGATCACTGCTAATTGCTGGTTGTTAAAGACTTTCAACAATGACCTGGTGGTTAAGGTTCTCTACTCGTAAACTGAAAGTCACGAATTCGCAGCTCCGTTACCGAACATATTACACATTTCAGCAATGTAGGCGTTATAGTTAACAATCAATCCAATGTTAATTTGTAAATTTGTAGCCCGAGAGTTGGCGGTAGGTGGTGTTTAATTGCTTCACTTTCACTCCATAATTGCTAAAATAGGAATAATTAGAGCAAGTAGCTCCAGTGTATCTTTGTGTGGAATTCACAACCACGATGCATGTACTTACTAATTCGTTTAGCGCAGATAGCCCTCGAGTAGCTTTGCGCGAAATTAAAAACAAACAAACTAATTCGTTCGGGCCCCAGATGGTCTAGTGGGTTAATGCTTTTGAATCTTCATCTGAGGGTCGCCGGTTCGGATTCCCATCACACCAAACATGCTTTACCTTTCAGTCGTGAAGGCGTTATACTTTGACGGTAAATCCCACTATTCGTTGATAAAAAAGTAGCCCAAGAGATGGCAGTGGGTGGTGGTGACTAGCTGCATTCTCTCTTGTTTTACACTGGTAAGTTAGGGTTCGACTACCGCAAATAGCCCTCGTGTAGCTTTGAGCGAAATTCCAAACAAACATCTATTTTATCATGGAGGGGCATAATTGTTTGTTTTATTTTGTTTGTGAAAATATGTTAATAAATATAATGTTATCTATTTTTGCATAGCATAGCTGAGTTTTTTTTTTAAGTTCAAACTTTTAGCTCGTTGTTTCATATTTTGACAAGTTTGATTTCTCATTACAGTTGCGGCTATTAAGGATTCTCTGAACATACTTAGATTTGATACATCCACCAAATGTTCACACCATTGTTCATTTATGTTTTCTACGATAATACTATTCCTGGGTAATATGAATCACAGACGTTTGCGTATCATATAACTATCCTGTTTGAATTATGAGGATGGGTATCAGGTACCCAAATTTGCAACATTTACCATACTGATCTTTGGATTTTATTGAGTTTTGTCGCTTTAGAAATAATTTTTTTGAATATTCACTAGTTTGACTATCGGTGTATTATTTTCATTGCTGTTACACTATTACTGAACGTAAATGATAGACAATATCTATATTAGAATAAGTGAGGAAACTGAACATTTTATATTATTTGTACACTAATTTAGAATCCAACACTTTGAACTACATCAATATATCTGGAAGGTACACTGTGTTTTATGTAATTCTGTCTGTCCAAACTATCCACAAGTTCTTGTGGAACATTGACCAATTAAGGAAGGAGCACATGATCTAAATAAACTTAGCACAGGAGTCCACAGATGTATTTAATGACGTCAATTAAACAACTTCAATATTTTTTCATCTAAGTTGGTAATAATGGATACTTCTAGACCTGAAGGAAGAAGTCCAACTGATGTGGATAGTGAGTGGTCTATTTCCTCCATAAAGTATTTTATGAGAAGTGTTCTTACACCGCATGGTATGTAGATAATCAAAGAAATGTTTATTAGGAGCCGGATTTATACAGACATAGAAGCTATAACAGTTTAACATCACATATCTACTCATGTTCTGACGCATTAAATGCTAATTCTATTATCAGGGCTTGGTTTCTAGAAACAATAGAGACAGCTGATCTGGAATACAATAGAATGAAATCCAGAATAGCAGGTGCTCCAAACACAAAGTTACCTGTTGTGATGATATTCAGAAGAAAAGATCACTATTCGGTTTACTTCAGTTCAGAAATAAGTGAATATACGGATACCCAGAAGGTTTATAGATTATTACCAGAATATAGACTGTAGTTGATCCCGTTTACCATCTTCTTGAAGAGAGCTTCTCCAATGATAAGACTGTAAGTGAAGATAAATGAAAAATATTTATCCTACTAATCCATCACAAGCCACGGAAAAGAAAATAATTATAAATAGTTGGTTTATTGACAACTTACAGACAGTAAATAACATATTTAATGAAAATTGTTAAATCTTATTTCACTGTATTTTGTTTATCAAATTTAATGCTGTAATTATTACAACGTTCATCAAGGAGTAGTAATCTAATTAATTCTAAAGACGTACTTTGTTGTGTAACAATGAGGCTGTGGAATTTTTTTTTAATACAGAGTGCTAGGAATTTTCTAAGCTTAAATTGTATTCTAATTTTGACATTCATTGTTTTCAAATAGAGCAAATTTGTCATAACATTACGTATATAAACTATCGGTATATTTAACAAAGGAGCCTTTCTGGTGACATAAAATTGGCAGATAATTTAGTCCCTAATGTTACAGCAATATAGGTTTCGAGTTTGAAATAATAAAACTATTGGCTAATTGTAAATAATTCAACAGTTGATTTTGGAATGCCTTTTGTGATTTCATCATTTTATTAGCTTTTTATTACACTTATTACCATTGGTTTTTCCTTCAATGCAATACTACACAAAAGATATCTTCACTGTGCCCACCGCACGGTGTCGAATTCCAAATTGTAAATCAGTAAGAGACATTCACAATTAAATAGAAAATAAGTTATAATATAAAAAGATGTTTCAAGAAAGCTCCATTAAAATGTGTTGTATGAATTAAATAATGGAAAATAATCAGCTATTTCAGTTCAAGGCTAAAATAATGTCATCGCACACGTGCTACTAAAAAGGTTGAAACAGATTTTAAAAGAAGAGAACTGAGTTGCTAACTTAATTTTTTTTTGTCATGTTAGAACATGGTTCTAGAAATTCGATATGTCTATTGTACTGTGGATAGCTGCTATGCTGTATTGTTAGAATCAGTAAACAAACATTTACTCTGCTTCTTCTAATTTTAGTTTTAATTGTTCCTTCACACGGTTTGAACACTAGAACAGTTTAATTTAAACAATTGGATTTCAATTTTAGTTAAATTACGCATTTAAAATTAATATTAAAATTGTTTATCTTAAGAAAAAATGACAATAGATGACTATTATCAGGGACTAGGTCTCATTAATCTAAAATTTCGGTATTTAAAAAGTTTTACTTTTAAAGAGTTTTTGAAATGCTATCCAAATGATCAGTAACTTAACATTCTTTTATGTGATTTAATTATCAGTGAAAGGTATGAAAAAATGATGGAATGATTAATGATAATATAAGAACATGTCCAAGACTATTATTAAAATGATGTTGACTGAAGGAGTAACGTTTGCACAAATCGATAGTTTATGGCAGAACATGTTTTTATAAAGAACATACAAGTTTCTGGTTTTTCAATAAACTTTCAATATTGACATTTGTTCTTTTGAAGTTCAAAAAGAATAAGAGAGAGAGAAAACCGAAAGAAGAAGCCATTAATATAGTTACATACAAATTTCAAGTGTATGCAGCATTGAGGGTACTAGTTTATTTTGTTTTAATTAATCACACGGAGTAACTTTTCGCAGCGAAATATTTTATATCTACACATTTATTGTGTGGCGTTTCTGTTCTGAGGCACAAGTGTATTCACCACCCCATTTCTGAGCTTTTTTGTGATCGATATCCGTGTTCAAAGCACAGATAGCCCATTGTGTCGCCTTTTTCTTAATTTTAAACAAACAAACAAAATGTAACTTTGTAGATCTTGATACCTTTTACAATTAAACTAATAAGTTCTGTGTTAATCTTTAAAATATTTATTGAGACAGCACTAAATGTCTTTTTTTAAATGCCTCCCCAGTGGCATAGCGTAATGCCCTTTGACTAATTCCATTAGAGACCGGGTCTCGATTCTTGTAAGTGGGAGATTACAGATTATAGAGTTTTGTATTTAATTTAAACAAAAACAATCATTTTTGACACTATTTTGTCCTATTTCTCACGCTTAAATCACATTGAAACCTGCTTTTTTAAAATTTCTATCTTTTTTGTTGAGTGTTAAATTTTTTTTTAAGTCGAATGGTGGTGATTTCCAATATGCATAAATTAGTTTCATTGCTGGCATGTAAAATAATTTTGCACTTTATCTCGGGTGTTCATGGTAGTAGAAATTTCCTTGTAATTAATACATTGTATTGAAGCTAATCTTTGTAGATATATATTGGAGAAATTTTGATTTGGTTGTTCTTAAATGCAAAGCCATAAATTCAGCTGTCTGTGTGGTGCCCACTGAAGGAATCAAAACCTTGTTTTCAACGATACAAACCTTCATATTTACAGTTGAGTCACTGGGAATGTATAAAGTTTTTCCTTCAAGGGGAAACATAGTTCTTTATTCCCACCCCCACCCCATTTATGATACAATTAATATGTACTTGTGAATAAATTATAGGAAGTATTTTATAAAATTTTTATACAGCTGGATTTCGTATACACAAATACTAAAAATATCTTATCCACAACACTACGTTTCGTTACTTTAAAGATTGACAAAAAATGTATAAAAGAAGTCATAATCGGGGTGGAGAAGAAACATTTGAATCAAACCGAATAAATGGAGATTGAAACAACATGATTATTTGAATCATAGTTTGGTCAAATTAATTTTCGTTTTTGAACTTGTTCATTAATTCCTTATCCTTCACATTCGAGTAAAAGTGTCAGTAAAAGTGTGAATTCTCTGTTTATTGACATTGTTGGTATATAACATCATCATCTGCTCTTTGTGGTAGAATGACAGAGAAACTGACCAATCCAACGTAAATGACAACACTAATCCTGCAACCACCCCATTCGGTATTGACTGTCATTCTACATCTTTAGTAACTACTTCCTCGCTATTTTTGGGCTGGAATTAAGTTGCGTTCTCCTAGCATCAGAGTAAACATAAAGGATTTTTCTAGTTGCTTGTCTTTTTTCTATGGATTTTAACACACAATCTATCGAGACTGGACAATCATCAGGTCTTTTTTTATTTCTTACTTTCCAATATGGATGCCAAATATTACTCACTTGGTGTGCTTTTTTATATGTTTAAAGATCTCCAGGTACTGTGTGCATGATGATGTCCACAAGATCTTTCATGACTGTTAAAACTTCCAGTATTACACTTTTTCACACACTTGTCAATAAGATAGGAATTTCTCAATTCGGTAACTGTTAACATAGTAAACGCAAGCTTGAATTATATCAACTCACACAACCACCCGCTTCATATCTTATGTCTATATTCTCTTTTGTTATTGTGTCGTGGATCTTTTATTGGCTCAAAAGGAATTTGTAAATTAATTCAGAGACAGGACAATAGTTCGTAAAGCATTGCACATTACGAAACTCACCTGATTTAACATGCAAAGTACTGATTCTCCCGCAGTGTAGTAATGTTTTGGGCCATTATGACCACTGTCTTACTTACGACTGTTATTATTCAGTCATATAATTTTATAGGGTTATATACATATCTTTTTGGGATCTGCAAAGAGTATCTTTATACCAAATCCCAGGTCAAAACACATCTAATTACTTGACTAAAGCTCTCAAAATTACGGGCTTATTTAACATCCTGACTCCCGAAAATGACCGAAATGGAACACATCCCACATTTAATCTTTGTGCCAGATCTCTTGTAAAGTTGCGAAATGCGGCGTAGTAATTTATCAACAACAAAACACAAAAAACTAAAACTGTGACTTATTGCGAGCTCTGACCCAATTAAAAATATTCATAGAAATTACTTAATAAAGCTAGTGTGGACAAGGTAACCCATCTGTTTATGTGTCATTATATTACATTCAAATGAAACCAAAAAATATATTTTGAATACCCTGAAAAATTTGTTCATATCACCCAGTCTTAGCAGTCTAAGACGAGAGAGAAGGCAGCTAGTCATAACCAACCACTGCCAACTCTTGGGCTACTCTTTTACAAACGAATATTGGGATTCACCGTTATATTATAAAGCCCGTACGGCTAAAATAGCGAACATGTTTGGCGCGATGGGGATGCGAATCCCCGCCCATCAGATTACGAGTCGCACGACTAAAACCCTTGGTCATGCCAGGCCGTAGGAATACAAATACTTATGATTTCAGCTATATGTCACATTTTACATTTCGAATTTAACACTTTGTTTCGCAGAAGTTTAGCTTGACATTCGTCTGATTTTTCAGTACGATAGACATGCATTTAATGTTTAAATGACAGGGAGACCATATCTTGATATTACTCTAATAATTATTAAAATATGATATCAGATAATAACCAAAATATTTTTAGGTTAAAGTTATAAAAAAGGTGTTGTCGTGTTAACGAAATGTGCTCAGTAGAATCAATAATGAAAATAACGAAAACCTCGAAACAGGTGAGATGTAACTACAGTACACTTTAATGTTAGTCAGATCTTCCTATAAAAACAAATTCAGAACTCATAAGTCAACAATAACCTAAGTACAGAACAGTCCATACTTACTATTTTTGGATTTAAACAATATTATGAGAAAAAGTTTAAGACTTCAATGAATTAAAATATTCCATGAAATAATGTCAAAACGATAAATCAAATTTTTTTTATAGTATGCAGACATAAACACTTATATAAATAAATACAATATTGAGAAACTGCAGTAAGATTTGTAACAGTATAAACATTATGCGTTGCTGAAATGTATAATATTATTTAAACGTACAAGAGAAAAAGGAACATTTTGATGTAAAAAAATGTTTTTTCTTTGTTACTTTCTTTCAAGTAACTCTAAGTATGAGTGAGTGCAAATTGTTGCTCATAATATTATGAATACTATAATATTATATTTTAAATGTATAATAAATTATTAAAAGAACAAATACCACAGTTTAACTCTAATAATTGTTTTGAATAATTATGAATTTTCAAAATTTTAACAATCGTTCTTGAAGTGAGTTGTTAATTTTTATAATTAATGATTTATATTTCTCCAGTCTGGATCATGATAACAGTGTAGGTTATAATAGCCCCAACGATCTGTAAAAGAAAAAGAAAAAACAAAAGCATTTAATAATCCTAAAACCTGAACAAGGAAAAAATAAAACAAAAAAATTATTAGATATTTAGAGACAGTTTGAAGCCAAACGCGAAATATGTTTTGTTATCAATGTTAATAACATAGTTTACACCAAAACAACATCGGGTAGAAAAACATAACAGTTTTTATTAGCTTCTGTTCTTAAATAAAACAGTGAAACACTCGAATACGATTTTCTTAAAATATAAGATAATTTCTTTCAATGTCGACTGGCTTGAATTTCCAAACTTACTTTTTGTTCATTCATTTATCTATTATTTAGTTTGTCAACTAAGTATGTTCTAATCAATTAAGGTGTTGATCTCCATTGATTGCTGAATTTGCTAACTACCTATGTTTTATCATGAAAGTGTAAACATATTTATAAAAGGAGGTTTTAAGAAACAAATAACGAAAGTTAATATGCAGATGACCTAAGACAAGTCCAACCGTTGTTCTGTGCTTTATTTTAATTAAAGGTTTATAACCCATACTAACCATCTTTAGAATACATGCGTTTTTTTAATATAAGCCATATTGGGTTTTCTGCTGAGTTTACCGAGGAAAATCAAACCACTGATTTTAGCGATGGATATCCGAAGACTTACCGCTGTACCAGGTGAGGACTTTTAGAATATAATGACAGGGTTTGGATAACGTAATATAGAAAGTTACGTTTATATTAGAAAAGAAAAAAAATCGTTTATTGGTACATTTGAAAGATAAGTTATTTATAATTACTCTTTCTGGTTGAAACAGCGAATAAAGAAAATGTCACTGTAGCAAAAAAACGTCATTTTCATACAATATTACAATGTATCTGAAAAGAACGTGACACGCTTGAAACTTTATTAAACATGATATGTTGTAAGAGTCTAAAAATATGTGGCTCCCAAAAACTACTTTAAACTTTTTCTCATCTGTTGTCATGTGATAAAGTTATTTTAATATACATAGTTGTTGAACTTTCTGGTTAGAATTAGTCACTTTGACAATAAAGTTGAAAAAAGACTTTTATTCTTATGATACTAACAATAAAAATATAATAACAATGGAAACTTTTTATTGATTCCTATTATGATTTAAAAATTAAGCTTTATTGTTAAAATTATTTTGGATATTTTTAGCTTTGCTCTTTGCTCCATAAATCGACTATTCTTTCAAGCGTACGTACAGTTGTCATCAAAGAACGGTTTATTGTAAAGAAACCTGATGCAGTAAAACATATTCCACTTTCTGAGGTTGTCGTAGTGGAGAGTATTACCTGTAGATGTGGAAATAATATATTATCAATTCAAAGCTCAGCAAAAACTTAAGTTGCAAAGACCAACCAAAAAGCATTATATAAATGGCAACCAAAACATTTATTGAAATTTACGCTTCAAGTGTGAAACATTTGCTTCCAAAAAAACCTAATAAATTATTCGATCCCAACTTTATTTTAGCTCAAAAACGTTGACTTTTGTTTTGTCAATATCACTTTGTTGATAAAACTTTTTAGAATGGACGGCAACTCTCTGTTGTGAAGACACATGTGTGTCGAACGACGTTTCGAAAGTTGACGTTCATTTTACAAAGTTTCGTTATGAATACTCTGCCTTAAATAATATGTCAAAGAATACACTTAGTTCTTATTCCTTGTGCATTCCAACGTTAAATTCTTCAGTTTGAAGGTTATTTAAAAATAGTTTGAATGTTGAGTAATAGTATTTTGGAAAGAAAGTAAATATCTTCTGAATGAAATTGTATTTTCCAGTGGTGTATGCTGGCCGGGAGATTTCGTTTATTACAACTGTATGTAAAAAACTCTTATAACAGTAACCAAACCATCTATGTCCAAAATTATTGTACCAAAAGAATAACATAAAGTAAATTATCATTCATCATAATGAATATCACTCAGCATCGTCTGGCGTCTTCTTCTTCCCTATTTTGCACCGTAATCATAGGTGATGTACTTCCAATGTATCAATGCTTTCACACACATTGCGGTCAACTATAGCTATATCTCGTATAAATAACATTTTGTGTCATTGCTTTTTCTAAACTGCAGTAATTATATAGTTGTACTAGTACTGGTCATACATTTTCAAGTATTTTTATTTGAATTGAAACACCATTTTTTAAAAAGTCTCCACGGGCTGGTTTACGTCCGGCAAAGGCGGTGACCCGTAAAATATGTCACTGGTATATTAACAGTTTAGCTTCCTATCAACGTCTTTTACATCAAGATGTTTTTATTGTTCATTTAATTTCTTATTTCTCATTTTATGACGAATGAATGTCTTCGCATTTTCTATATCAGACCTACACAAGTATTGCTAGGTATTAAAAATAATTCAGTTTTCAGGTTCATTCCGTATTACTATCTAATATCATCATACAAAATATTCTGGTGTGTTTGAAGAGAATATACTATTAATAGTGCGTTTTTCTTTGTAATTAAAGCAATACGGGTAATCTAAAGTGCAGAAAGAGAGATGACATTGCAATATCAAAGAAAAGTCAAAATTTCTCCCATGAAACTGAATAGTAATGATGGAGAAAGAGAAATGTCATGTTATATATTTTGATTTTAGAAATGTAATACTAAGATTTCACGAAGACTTTTGCCCTATCATAATTATCGTAATGTTTGGTCTCTTCGTATTATAAAATGTGCAAGCTTACCCTGATGTTATGTTAGAAACTAATCAATTTTACTTACTTGCTGCAAAGATTCCAAAGGAATCTGCTCTGCCTTGAATGTTTGAACTATCTTGAAGAACTGGCTGCCCTGATTAACATACAGAAATAAAACTTGTTTTTAATAAAAAACAAGACAGTAATTACAACTCAACATTTATTGTATACACATATAAAAACGAAAAAATACATACACAAAGATCAGAGCACAAAAGCATAACACATTCAGGTGATAAAACAATTTGGGTTAAAAGAGGGCTGTTTGTTTGTTTTAGAATTCCGCTCATCGCTACACGAGAGCAACCTGCTCTTGCCATCCCCCATTTAGCAGTGTAAAACAAGAAGGAAGACAGCTATTCATCATCACCCACCGCCAATTCTTGGGCCACTCTTTTTACCAACGAATATTGGGATTGATCTTCACATAATGACGCTTCTACGGTTGAAAGGGCAATTATGTGTGGTGCGATCGCTGTTCGAACACGCGACCTTCAAATTACGAGTCGAACGCTTTAACACACTTTGCATTGTTATATTATATGTCGTATAATACCTTTTAAATACCATACAAATTGTTGGTAAAGGTAGTCTCCAGTATTTTTTTTATTTTTGATATTATAAACAAACGAAATAAAACTGATTTTATGGGGTAACAACGTTCTCAAATTGTTAAATTAGCGATCTGAAGCTGCAATAGCTCTATCTTCAGAACCAATACTCTTTAGCCACAGTGTGTCACACGTTATTAAATGATACAAGAACAGCAAAAATGTCATTCTAGTTTAAGAGATATTACCAAAATATTTCGTCAATAGAGGACCGGTTTTGTGTTAATAAAAGTGATGTTAACTAGAGTAAACTTACTCGGTATTATACACCGCCCTTAGCAGTTACGATGGATTCAAGATGATACTTCCGACTCGCTAATTGCATTGTTTGACCTTTTATCGAAATAGTGAATAATGGTTGTGATGGTGGATGTATCGAGAAGTAATTAATTTTGGGTGATTAGGAAATGTTCCACGTTAACATTTGGTATTTTTTGTTTATTTATGCCGAAATGTGTGGTACACTAGTATTCAAGAACAATTTACAGTTAAGGCCTAAAATCTCCTTTTTAATCCAACTAATAGGATTGTGGCAATTACTGATAAAGAAGTTTATCAAGGACTTTAATAATATTATTTTTAGAGAAGTAAATATTTGACGAAAATATCAAATCTTCACCAACTGAACAAAACGTTTAAAATTAACATTGAACTTTGATGTAAAACCTCACAACGACAATGATTTTCTCATTTAACGTATTTTTTAGTGATGCTTACCTTATTTTGCATGTTTTCTGAAAACGTGCAAGAGATAAACATTCCAGTGAAAAGAAGTATGAAAGAGGAAACCAGTTGAATCATCGTTCCATCATTTGAGGAGCATGCCATCAGTGTTCCACAAACACAACAAAACAAAATGCCATTGAAAAACATGATAAGTATGCCAGGAGAAAAACACTTATCTGTATCTTTAACAAGCTCACACAACCTAACATGAAGTATTCTCAAGTTTTCAAATTCCGCTACATCTACAGCGTTTCTTATGTCTCGGAGTCTTTCGTTCAGAGAATCAAATAAACTGCTAAAAACCAACGCAAAATAACAAACGTAAGTGACATAGTATTGTCCCCAGCCTATAAGAATATAAGTAAGGACAAAACTAGTGATAAACAAAGATATACTTCGGTAATCGAAACTAAGCTTAGAGTTTAAATACAGGTTGAATAAATCCACAAGTAGTACGTAAGAAGGGATTATAACGACCAAAATGAACATTATTATGTTCGAAAAATATTTCATTTTCATTTTTTGCTTTCTAAGGAAGCAAATTTCGTCTTCCATGACAATTAGCTTTTTCACAATCGAAATGCAGTGTGGTCCTTTATACCAAGAAACTGTGGTAGAAACAATACAATTCGATATAAAGAATATGAAGTTTACATAGTTGAGTATACGTGAGAATTTATTAAGTTTAGAAGAAGGGTTTTGAGACAAAGGGAAAATATAAATACCACAAGACAACACAAGTATCCATAGAAACACTGGGTATATTACCCTGATATTACATCTTTTTGTACGGACATCTTCCGGTCCACTCTGTGTTAACTTTACTGAAGAGTACCATCCCAAGATACGAAAAAAGCAGCTGATCCTTCGAAAACTTTGGTAAACAAGACTAAAGCATTCCCGTTTTGTTTTGTTATTTCCACCAAGGAAAATTGTTGGTAAATGAGAAGAGTCCGCCATGTTATACTTCGAATAGGTCTGATATAGTGTGCTCAGGATTCAGCCGCGTACCATGCGTCAGTCTGCTTTGCTGTCATCACGTGTGACAGCGCAGACTTTGCTTTGCTGTAGCCAATCATGAAACATGTGTAGCCGAATAAATCAATAGTATTTATTTTAAGGTAATAAACATCACATTGTCATCGTTCTATGCTTGTTCTAATTATTTAGTAGCTAAACGTATATATGAGTTAATAAGTTCTTTGTTGTGAAGTAACAACATCAGTAAGGTTTAACATTCTCGAAACATTAACATTTACCTTATGTTAACTGAGGTATTTGTTTGTTTTTAATCTCGCGCAAACCTACATGAAGGCTATCTGCGATAGTCGTCTCTCATTGAACAATGTAAAACTAAAGGGAAGGCTGCGATTCATCACCGCTGACCACCAAATCTTGTGATACTCTTTTACCAAAGATTAGTAGGATTTATTGAACCATTATAACGTCCATACGGCTTAAAGGGTGAGCATGTTTGGTGCAAAGCGGATTCGAACCCGTGACCACCAGATTAAGCGTCGAACGCCGTGACCCACCTGGCACAAAATTCTATCAACAGAATTATTTGAAAATATCTTTAAAATGCTTTATATTACATTTGAATGTTTAGTTAACATCAGCTACTTTTTATTACATAAGAAAAACTATTTAAAATATTTTGCATTAGTGATTCTTATAGTACTTAGGAGGTGTTCTATATGTGAATATAACATTTTTTTTAGGTCGAATATGCAGTAATTAGTAAAAACCTCACATTATAGGTGAAATTACAGGTGTCATATTGTACAGGTGATGGAAGCTAATATTTATTATCTGGCTATTTGAAATAACAATGATTACTTGTTTGTAACATATAATGCGGGAGAATATTAAGCTGTAATGTTACCATTGAAGTGATGGAAAGAACGAAAAGAAAAATCGAAATTTCAATATTTGAAATACTGGAGAACATTTATTGTGTTTGTTGTAATGTAGAAAATGACCAGGGATATTTGTTGATTTTGTGTAAAAAGTTATATTATTGGTTAACTTAATAGTTGTATGACATTTGATGTAAAAATAAGAGGATTAGATTTTAACTTAAAAAGTTTATAATGTGTCTGCATTATTTTCTGTTTACTGTTAAGTCCTAATTCTTAATATTTTAATCCAAAAAGATAGGTAACGTTATCGACCTCATGGAAGCCACTGTAAAAGAACTGCATATCATCTTAGTGAAATAACATATTTAAAATTATATGACAACAATAATTCAATAATACAAGGAAGTCCACCTGGAACTAAGAAGTCTTTAAAATGAGAGTATGGTTTTCTTTTCTGTGGTAATTATTGTCGTTCCAATATATAATTAAACCTACCATAAATGTTAAAGGAATCAAATACACATTCACATATTTTATCAATATATCTATATATATATAAAAGAATGTATATTAATATCTGGGTTTGTGCTGAAATGTTGCAAACGAAAATTACACATATAAACACATTGGTGGCATTTGATCTGTTGAACAATTAAATGAACAAGTGAAGAACAACGTTGATATATTTCTAAGAGATAGATAAATGTAAAAGGTTTTCGCACCATTTTTCAAGAGTATTACATATTTAATGTACGTTAAACCCATATGACAAAATGACAAGTCACTTTAACTTGTTATAAAGTGTTTACAAAGTGTTAATTCTGTTATTAGCAGGTTTTATCATTGTACTCCGACTTTGAACATTCATTCCTGGTTTGCCTCATTTTGCCGCATATACGTGTTTGAAACTTTATATGCAGAAACGTCTCTTTAGGTTGAGAAAATATTTCAAATAGAAGGTCGAAACGTTGTTCGCTCTTCTATTTGAAATATTTTCTCAACCCAAAAGAGCCGTTTTTGCATATAAAATTCTCATCAAGTGGATTTCTCGACATCACTGATTGTTTGAAACTTTGTAGCTATGTGTGTGTACGGTTAAAGAGTTATGGTTAAAAATTACTATTCAATGAGACAGTAACAGCATAAGATGCAACTCTTATAAAGTTTCATTGTAATTACATCTTCAGAGCAAAATACAAAAATTAATCACAAAATGCACAAATTTGGAGAAATTTCAACAGAAAACAGTCCATATTTACCATTCATTTCGACTCTATATTGTACCCAGTGGAAAAGTTCAGACATCACTTGACATTGAAACGCAGCAAAAAATATATTTAAAAATGAATTAGTCCCAGTGCAATATATATATATATATATATATATATACATAATATACACATACAAATATATATATATATAAACGATATAGAAAAAAATTGCAATCTCTTTTGTAACGTTATGAAAAAATTATACGTGCTTCAAAGTTTTAATCTGGACTAGATGTGCAGAACAAAAAGGATTTATTCATGAAGACTGTTCTTTCTCTTTGCGACGGGCTGGTATGGCCAGGTATTTAAAGCACTCGACTCGTTATCCAAGGGTCACGGGTTCCCATCACTGTCACATTAAACATGCTTACCCTTTCATGAGCGTTATAATGTGTCAGTCAGTTTCACTCTTCGATGGTAAAAGAGTAGCCTAAGAGTTGTGTGTGGTGATGACAAGCTGCCATTAGGCTACTTTAAGCTGCTAAATTACGGACAGCTAGCGCAGATAGCCCTCGTGCAGCTTTACGGGAAATTCAAACGAAACCAATTTCAAAGTGAGAAATTTCCAACAATTTATCAACATCAATCATTGAAAATTTCAATACATTCGGATTTCGAGAACGTAACGCTAAGAATGTGAAAAGAATTTTCTCACCATCATCCTGGTTGTCGTTTTCTTATGTTTATTTTGATATTATGATAAAATTGCAGACATTTTTACTTACTGCAGACATTTGAAATGAATCTGCTCTGTTTGACAGTTTTGAACAATCGTAACGAACTGCTTGCCCTAATTAGATATAGAAAAATAAAACACGACTTTTTTGTCATAACCAGGCAAAAGCTATAATTCTACATTCATTGGAGACACCTAAAGAAAAGAAAAGAACACTTAAAAGTCAATCAGAGCAAAAACAATTTAGCTGATAACCTTATTTTACGCTATCTTTAACCAATATCGTATAATACGTCTTCAATAACACATAAAATGGTGGTGGAAGCTGTCTTCCAAATTTTATGTATTTTAACATAAACATAAAAAAACAAATTAATATTTAAATTAATATTTTTGCACATGATACGTGCAACGACGTTGCCGTGTTTAAAATTAAGCCAAGCGATCGAAAGTGTTTTGTAAAGTAATATTTCCAAAATTAAACAATATATATGGCAATAGTACGGTAGAAAATATTAAATACAGTGTATCTAATGTAGATAATGACTCTTTTATCCAAACCTCTTACAGAAGTGGTAAATAACGGGTGCAATGAGATCCATGAAGATTTTGGTGTTCGGAAGAATATCCAAACAATAAATTTAATAATACTTTTTTCACACAGGTAAATATTTTCACTACAGTATAAACGTATTGTTCAATTTAAAGAAACATTTAAAATTAACATTAAATTATTTTATCAGTTTAATATTGAAACGTCATAACTATGGTTATATTCTCGTTTAACGTATATCTTACTTATCTCACCTTATTTTCCATATTTTCTGAAAACATGCAAGCGATGAACATTCCAGAGAAAAGATCTATGAAAGAGGTAACCAGATGAATCATCATTCCATAATTTTGGGAGTATGCCATCAATGTTCCAGAAACACAGCAAAACAAAATTCTGTTGAAAAACATAATAAGTATGCCAGGAGAAAGAAATTCAACTGTATCTTTCACAACCTCACATAACCTAACATGAAGTATTCTCAAATTTTCAAATTCCGAAATAACTAATCTATCTCGTTTATTATTTCTCGGACGCGTGCATTCAATGAATCAAATAAATTGCTGAGAAAAAAAGCAAAATAAATAATATAGATAATGTAAACTGCTCTCATCCTATCAAAAGTAAGTGACAAAAGCGGCAAAGATTGAAACAAAACAAAGGGGTGAAGTGAAAACAGATTGTTACCGTAAGCAACACGAAAGAAAGAAACATTACAGTATATAGCCACATTACTATGTTTGAAAGATACTGTATTTTTGATTTTTGTTTTGGAATAAAATTAATTTCTTTTTCCAGGGCAATCAATCTTTTCAAAATTAGAGTGCAATGATTTCTTTTATACCATGAAACGATCGTAGAAAAGGTGGAACTCAACAGGAGGGAAATAAAAGTTACAAAATTCAGTAACGTGTGTATTTTGTAAACTCAAAAGAGGATAATTGGAATAAATATAATGTATAAACACCGTAAGATAGCTTAAATATCCATAGGAATATCGAGTAGATTGTCATAAACTGCATCTTTGCGAACGTATATCTTCTGGACCACTCCGTGTTAAGTCTGGTAAGAAGCACCCTCCCGTGAAACTAAAGTAATAGTTAATCTTACGAATTGTTTCGTAGACCAGACTGGAGCATTCCTGTTTGGTTTTGTTGTTTTAATCAGGAAAAACTGTTTTTGAACGAGAATTACCCTATGCTTTTTCGTCTTAGAATGACATAATACATTCACGCCATTAGCTCGCCTAGACCCATTTAATCATTCTCGTAAGACAGCGTATTATTTGTTTCACTGAACAAATCTTTTCGATTTGACCAATAGCGTTCTTCTTTAGAGAAACACACATTTCATACCTGTTAGTGCACTTCTACGTTTCATGTTTGTTCTGATTATCTCGTATCTAACACTTTAAATACAGGTTAATGAGATCTTTGTTGCAAAGTGACAACACCAATAAGTTTTAATATTCTCGATACATTAATATTTACACTGAATTTAACAGAGATAAAATATATGTTACATAATGTCCGACTGCTTGTTTTTCACGATTGGGCCCCCCAAAAAAGAATAAACTGTTTGACATTTTAATGCCAATAAATCAATTTATTCTTTGTGGATAACTAATTAATAAACGAGATAAATTATTTCGTAATTTCAATAGATTTATAAAATATATAAAAACTTTATGTAGTGAAGCAAATCACTTTCCTCCCAGTGGCACCATGGTATGTTTGCGGACTTAAAACGCTAGAAACCGTGTTTCGATACTCGTGGTGGGTGTAACATAGACAGCCCGTCGTGTAACTTTGTGTGTAATTCCAAACAAACAAATTTATTTGTTTTCTGCCGAAGTAATTTGTGTTGGTAGTTATAAGTTTTGGGCAATGTTGGGTGAAATTAAATCTGTAAATGTTAACGCAAATTTTTCACTGTCATGTAGGTATGCATTATTTTGAATATGTTTTTGGGGAAGCAATATTTCAAAGCAGTTAACAACAATAAAGCTTATCAGAGATTTTATGCTAGTCTGTGGAGATTAAGGCGCGGCCTGGCCAGGTGAGTTAAAGGGGCGTTATAAAGTTATGGTCAATCCCTGTATTCGTTGGTGAAAGAGTGGCCCAAGAGTTGGTGGTGGGTGGTGATGACTAGCAGCCTTCTCTCTGGTCATAAAATGCTAAATTAGGAACGGCTAGCGCAAATTGCCTTCGTGTCGCTTTGTGCAAAATTCCAAAACAAACAAACAAATTATGAAGAGATTAACTTTCAGACAAATACTTCTTTTACTTCCCACACCAAAGAAGAATCGAAGTGTTACTTTCATATGGTTTCGTTACAGTTCTCATGTTAAAAGTGCTGAATGTTATGCGCCATCTGGTGAGTCATGCAATTTGCTATGCGTGTCGAAAAATTGTATAATATTATAAAATGAAAAAGTATAGTAAAAGTTTAAAATGCCCAAAGGTTTTTGTATAAATTGACGGTCAACATTTAAAGACTCTATATTTTTGAACACATTTAAATTATTGTTTTACTCGAATTAAAATAGGTTGAAAATTATGTTTTATGGATACGTTTTAATCTCGTTTTACTTTGCATGCTTTGTAACATTTCGGTGATACTAATTTTATTATCGTTCATTTTGCTTAATTTAAGACATTTATAAAAAATTAATTGTATTTTTCTGTATTGAACGTTTATTCATATAACCACAATAAAATATATCATTAGTAATGTTTTTATATTTTCAATTCGTTTTAGAAATGCTCTGTTTATAACAGTATGCTAAGCTGCTAATTTTTGAGAAAATTTGTTACATGATATTTGATATCGAGGCATGGAGTCTAAATATGGTTTCCGATAAACACTCGGGTGAGTATCGTCCCACTACTATTCATTTTAACAAGTACTTCTGAGAAAGTTAAACAATTATCTCTTTTCAAACTGAAATGTAAACTAGGCAGATTAAAAACGATCATCATTGTTTTGGTCGTGTCATAAATAAACCTAATCCAACACTCAAGTGTTAGAAACGCACGATAAAGATATTTAATAAACAATACACAATATACTTGCCAGTACTAGAGATAAAAAAATACATTTTAGAAAAAGCTATGAACAAAATTAGATAAAAGTGTAACAAAAATATAACGGTAGTAGTTATATTGGTACATCGGCATTCAAAGGATGCAGACTCACGGTAAATATGTGAGTCTCGATATAAATGGAGAGAGGGGGTAAGGAATGACGGGTGATGACATTGGAGATAAAGACGTCATATTTCCAAAATGTACCACCAGACGACGCGCTTTGTAAGGATAAATTGCTGGGCCCCCACGATAAGTTATGCACGAGGATTTTCTACGCTAGCCGTTTTTTATTTAACACTGAAAGACAAGAGAGAAGGTAACTAGTCATCATCAACTGCGACTCATCACCGACTCTGATAGTAGCTACACTTTTACCTACGAAGAGCGAGAATGACCGAAACTGATAAAAAGTGTTGCGAAACAGCTATAACAGGCGGCCATGGAACTACGACTCGTATGATACCTGTCTCACTATTAATATAATTAATCATTATTTCAATAGTTAATAAAATCATTTTTATATCATTTGTTCTGATAATGATGTTTAACTTCTATTACTCAGTAATTAATTCAATCACAGTTAAATTAAGTCTTTTAAAAAGAATTTAACATCATTTAATTTGCTTATTAAATCATTTATAATTAATAATTAGTTTAAAAGCTTTCTTATCTTTAAATTAATTACAATTCTTTGCCATATAAATTGTCCAAAAAGGACAGTATCTTGATTAAAACGAATTGTATAAATGTAAATCAAGTGTTTATGATTTTCGGTGCTGATTTAATTTTAAGTTGGCCTGGCATGGCCAAGCGCAAAAGGCGTGCGACTCGTAATCCGACGGTCGCGGGTTCCCGACCACGTAGCCCTAAACATGCTAGCCCTCTCAGCCGTGAAGGTGAATAATGTGACGGTCAATCCCACTATTCGTTGGTAAAAGAATAGTCCAAGAGTTGGCGGTGGGTGGTGATGACTAGCTGCCTTTCCTATAGTCTTACACTGCTAAATTAGGGACAGCTAGCACAGATAACCCTCGAGCTTTGTACGAAAAACAAACTATTTTCAATCACTAATTGTAATAATACATAGAAGATAATCTATTTCTCAGAATACTATTTCTTGAGGTGTACAATCAGACTAAATATTTAGTTATCATAAGAACATTATATTACGTGGACTATTATGGAATATCACAGTCCCCTTATTGTTTAGCTGAAAGGAGTTGGTATAACCTCAAATGAGGTTAATTGAATCCCTTCGTAGAATGTTATGTATTCTGTACAATGCAAGTTAAATACTGGAATTGAGGGAGGACGCAAAGAAATGGTGTTTTCCTTGTTGGGAGAACGAAAACACTGAAATAAGGACTGTCTATTTTATATGCAAAAACGGCTTGTATGGGTTGAGAAAATATTTTCTTTGCTCGAAATTAAAAAAAAAACATCTTTTTTATCATGAAGGAGCATAATTGTTTGTTTTATTTTGTTTTTGTAAATATGTTAATGAATGTAATATTGTATTTTTTTGCACAGCAGCTCTGAGTTGTTTTTTTATGTACAAACTTTTAGCTCGTAGTTTCATATTTTGACCGGTTTGATTTGAATTACAGTTGCGGCTATTAAGGATTCCCTGTGCATACTGATATTTCATCCATCCATCAGATGTTCACACCATTGTTTATTTATGTTTTCCACGATAATAATATTCCTGGGTAATATGAATTACACACGTTTGCGTATCATGTAACTATTCTGTTTGATTTACGATGGTGGGTATCAGGTACCCAACTTACCAACGTTACTACACTGATTTTTGCATTTTATTGAGTTTTGTCGCTTTAGAAATAACCGATTTTTGTAATATTCACCAGTTTGACTATCGATGTAACTCACACTGACTATTTGACATCTGCGTAACTAATTTTCGTTTTTCTTACTCTGTTACTGAACGTAAATGATAGACAATATCTATATTAGAATAAGTAAGGAAACTGAACATTTTATATTATTTGTACACTAATTTAGAATCCAACACTTTAAATTACATCAATATATCTGAAAGGTACACTGTGTTTTATGTAATTCTGTCTGTCCAAACTATCCACAAGCTCTTGTGGAACATTAACCGATCAAGCAAGAAGCACATGATCTAAATAAACTTAGCACAGGAGTCCACAGATGTTTTAATAACATTAATTTTACAGTTACAATATTTTTTCATCTGAGTTGGTAATAAAGGATACTTCTCGACCTGAAAAAAGAAGTCGAACTGATGTGGATAGTGAGTTGATTAGTATACTCCAGAAAGTGTTCTATGAGAAGTGTTCTTACACCGCATGGTATGTAGATAATCAAGGAAATGTGTATTAGGAGCCGGCTACATACAGACATAGAATCTATAATAGTTTATCATCACATATCTTCTCGTGTTTTGACCAGAAAATTCCCACGTATTAAATGATAATTATTATTTCAGGGCTTGGTTTCTAGTTACAATAAAAATAGTTGACCTGGAATACAATAGAATGAAATCCAGAATAGTAGGTGCTCCAAACACAAAGTTATCTGTTGTGATGATCTTTGTTGTGTGACATAAAGGCTGTGGAATTTTTCTTTCAATACAGAGTATTAGGAATTTTCTGAGCTTCAGTTGCATTCTAACTTTGACATTCATTGTTTTCCGACAATGTAAATTTGTCAAGACATTACGTATATGAACTTTCGGTATATTTCACAAAAGAGCCTTATTTGTGACATAAAATTAGTAGATAATTTATTCCTTCATATTACAGCAATATAGGTTTAGAGTTTGAAGTAATAAAACTATTGGTCAATTGTAAATAATTCAACAGTTGATTTGTGATGCCTTTTGTGATTTCATCATTTTATTAGCTTTTCTTCATTGATTACTGTTGGTTTTTTCTCGGTGCAATGCTACACAATGGATATCTTGACTCTGCCCACCGCAATTGTAAATCTGACATTTACATTCACAAATAAATACAAAATAAGTTATAATATAAAGAGCTGTTTCTAGGAAGCTTCATCAAAATGTGTTGTATGAATTAAATAATGTAAGATAATCACCTATTTCATTTTAGTACAAAAATAATGTTATTGAACATATACTACTGAAAAGGTTGAAACAGGTTTTAAAAAAGATAACTAAGTTGATAACTTATTTTCTTTTTGCCATGTTAGAACATGGTTTTCAAAGTTTCATGTATCCAGGGTACTGTGGATAGCTGATATGCTTTATTATAAGAATCAGTAAACAAACATTTTCTCTGCTTCTTCTGATTTTAGTTTTGATTGTTTCTTCACGCGGTTTGAAAACTTAAACAGATTAATTTAAACAATTAGATTTCAATTTTAGTTAAATTATGAATTTAAAATTTATGTTAAAATTGTTTACCTTAAGAAAAAATGACATTAGATGACTATTGCCATGGACTAGGTCTTATCAAACTAAAATTTCGGTATTTAAAATGTTTTCCTTTTAAAGAGTTTTTGAAATGCTGTCCAAATGATCAGTAACCTGACATTCTTATATGTGATTTAACTATCAGTAAAAGATATTCAACAACGATGTAACGATTAATGATAATATTAGAACATGTCCGAGACTATTATGAAAATGATGTTGACTGAAGAAGTCACGTTTACACAAATCGATAACTTATGGCAGAAAATATTTTTAAAAAGAACTTATACATTCCTGCTTTTTAAATAAACTGTCAATATTGACATTTGTTCTTTTCGAGTTGAAAAAATAAGAGAGAGAGTTAGAGAGAGAAAAGAGAGAACACATAAAGAAAGTGTCGTGTGCACATGGTTTTAAAAGAATAAATTCTTTTGGTCACCGTATTGAAAAAGAAGCCATTATAATAATTTAAAACTGTTTAAGAAGTTAGAATATAAAAATCGATCACAGCACCTAACGATAAATATGTAAATAAAAGAACATTTAGACACTTCCGGGATATATCGAGTCTCACCTAATTATGTTTACCTTTATGTTGTTCCTACAAATTGACGTCAAATGTAAATATTGTGGGCAAAGTGAAATTAATTTATAATTTACTTTATTGCTAGGAATAAAAGTGAAGTTTGTTTGTTTAGAGTGTTATGTAAATGTCGTGTATATGTTTTGTAAGCGACAACATGTCGTGTTGTGTTTAAATTTTCATTTCTATTATTTATATTTCCATATTTATATTGTTGTTTCGAAGTTTAAACTAATAAAATATGTTGTTATTCATTTAGGGTAACATTTAGAATTTTCTAGAATTAAGTAGACCAATCATATGTATGTAAATGAAATGTTGGCGGCCTCGTGTCTAGACGTTGAGTCTAGTGCAAGAGCGGACATGCGTGGATTGCCCTAGAGTTCTGTGGAGGTTGCGCGATTTTTCGAGAAGTAGGCTTACTGGTATAAAAAGACGGTGACATTAGTTTTTATGGGAAGAAAAGAATGAGAAGAGTCATTAGCTTTTATTCGAAGAAAGGAAAGAGTCAGACATTAGTTTTATTCAAAAGAAGAGAGTCAGTCATTCGAGAAAGTTTAAGTGTTTGCTGTAATTTGTGACTGAAGTTAGATCTACGGAAGCTGTGATTTTACTTCGTCAATCTCTACGATTCAACACGTGTAGAACTATTTACGGGAAATCGGAAAAATTGAAGGCGACAAATTTGTGACGTTCATCGGAGGCATCGTGAAAAGAACTTCGTCGAATTTATTGAACTGTGAATTGTTTCTGAACTTCTTCATTTAAGCTTCGGAATTTCTTCGTGGGACCAAATTCACTCCCTAGACTGGCATTTGAGACTTTCATTTTAGATCATTATATTTGATACAGGCCAGTAACATTTTGTATTGTGATTAATTTTGAAGGTTGAAGCTAATACCATTTTGTTTTGTAATTAATTTTAAAGGTTTAAACTTAATATATGTCATTGTTATTATATAATTTATGTTATATCTGTTAATAGTTTAGTGTAATAAATCATACAAGCTGTTATCTGTGTTTTTCTGTTGCGTTTAATCTACGAAAAACATAAAACATAAAAAAACGAAACAAGAGTAAAGCAACACACTGGATTATTTACAGTCTTTGCACCTCGGGGAGTAGAACGTTCGATTTGACCATTATTGTCTGCAAACTTTGTGCACTCACCGAGGAACCTGACGAAAAGAAACAAAATTAGAACACATAAAAATGTTAATTTATTAGAATATTTCAATTTTTGGTAATAAATTGTTGAAAATTAGTGGTTCAACCACATATATATGTAAAAAAAAGGAAATTCTTCAGGAAATTTTTTTATAAAAATTCTCCCAAATGTGTTAATGGTTCGTACAATTTAATCCAACATATAAATCTTGTTTAAGAGGAAAATACAGCAAAAACTTACTGAGTTTGGAAAAACAATGATTCGAATCAGTTGTATGGAACACTAATCTGGTTGTTTCTCAATGATAATTTTTCTTTTTTTTTTAATTTCGCGCAAAGCTACTCGAGGGCTATTTGCGTTAGCCGTCCCTAATTTAATTATGTAAGACTAGAAGGAAGGCAGCTAGTCATCACCACCGACCGCCAACTCTTATTTATAAAAGTTGCACTAAAATCAGCTATGCAATGGTGAAAAACTAGATCTACAAAAGCTATAAATGAAAGAGTATTTCCCAAGGAGTAATTCAACGTTTCGATCATAAAACTTTTTCTGTAATATTCTCTAAATGATATTTAGCCTGTCAGATCATAAAGGTATTAAAGTAAAATAAAACGTGGCATTAAAATGTTTTACAAATACATCATTAATGTATTAACCTCATTTATTGTAGACCGTTACACGTTTTGTCCCAAAGGATCGTAAGTTGTCATTGGGAATATTATTCTATTTCTCGTTATTTCACTTTATCACATAGAACAACTGCAAGATGAATATCTGGATATTTTTGTCTAATTTTTTTGACATTTTAATCCATTACACAAAAGGATGTTACGACATTTTTGTTTATTCTACCCTGAACTTCCTAAAGTGATGTCATCGCACTTTTTCTGAATTTCATTACACCACACAAAAAACGTTCGAGGCTGATGTTAACTTTGAAATATTTTATCATCCTTGTATAATTTTCACCTTCGATAATGATAATACGTACGACGTTTCGAAATACCTTTTATTCACATAGTAATCTAATATTTATGTTGGAATTTTAAGACTTTGAATGTATAAAACTATTAATTTATCCTTTTGAACTGTCAATAAAACGAGCTGTTTCGAAATACTAAAATACAAATGTGATTGTCCTGTACCTAATTTGTTACTTGTCACTGACTTATATCAGTTTTTACGAATATCACCTCTCATCAGTAACTCTTGACAAGGGAAAACCAAAATAAAAAGCCTAAACTTTTCGCAGTGGAAATATTTTATCTCTACACATTTATTGTGTGGTGTTTCTGTTCTGAGTCACACGTGTATTAACCAAATTACTTCTGAGTTTTTAATGATCGATATCCCGTGTTCAAAGCACAGATAGAACATTGTGTAGCCTTGTGCTTATTTAAAAAAAAAAAACAAATTGTAACTTTCTAGATCTTAATACATTTTACAATTAAACTTATAAATTCTGTGTTAATCTTTAAAATATTTATTGACAAAATTTTTTGTTACTATTTTGTCCTATTTTTCTTTTACACATGTAAATCATATTGAAACCAGCATTTTCTGTAATTTCTTTCCCTGTTGTTGAGTGTTTACTTTTCTAAGTCGAATGGTGGTGATTTTCAATATGCATAGATTAATTTCATTTTTGGCTTGTAAAATAATTTTGCACTTCATCTCGGGTGTTCTTTGTAGTAGATATTTCCTGGTAGTTGAAGCATTGTATTGAATCTAATTTTGAAAGATATGTATTGCAGAAGTTTTGATTTGGTTGTTCTTAAATGCAAAGCCATAAAACCAGCTGTCTGTGTGGTGCCCACTGTGGGTATCAAAACCTGGTTTTCAACATAAAAACCTTCATATTTACAGTTGAGTCACTGAGGATGTCACTGTATAAAGTTTGTCCTTCAAGGGGAAACATAGTTCTTTGTTTCAATTTCCATTCCATTTATGATGCAATTAATATGTACTTGTGAATAAATTATAAGAATTTTTTAAATATTTTTTTGTATTGGTGGAATTCGTATAGAGAAATATTAAAAATATCGTGTCCACAACACTATGTTTAGTTACTTAAAAGACTGAAAAAATGTGTTAAAGAAATCATTTACCGGGGTAGAGAAGAAGCATTTGGATCGAACCGAACGGATGCAGATTTAAACAACATAGTTTGGGCAAATTAATATTCGTTTTTGAACTTGTTCATTAATTTCTAATCTTTCACATTCAAGTAAAAGTGTCAGTTTTTGAGTGTCAGTTCTTTTTTTTATGACATTGTTGGTATATAACATCATCATCTGCTCTTTGTGGTTGAATGACAGAGAAACTGACCAATCCAACGTAAATAACAACAGTAATTCTGCAACCACCCCATTCAGCATTGACTGTCATTCTAAGTTTAGTAACTACTTCCTGGCTATTTTTGGACTAGAATTACATTGCGTACTCCCAGCATCAGAGTAAACATCAAGGATTTTTCTAGTTGCTTGTCTTTTTTCTATGGATTTTAACACACAATCTATCAAAACTAGACTATCATCAGGTCTTTTTTATTTCTTACTTTCCAATATGGATGCTAAATATTACTCACTTGGTGTGCTTTTTTATATGTTTAAAGATCTCCAGGTACTGTCTGCATGATGATGTTCACAAGATCATTCATGATTGTCAAAAATAACAGTACTACACTTTTTCACACACTTGGCAATAAGATAGGAATTTTTGGATTTGGCAACTGTTAACAAAGTAAACGCAAGCTTGAATATATCAACTCAAACAACCACCCGCTTCATATCTTATGTTTATATTCTCTTTTGTTTATTTGTGTCGTGAATCTTTTATTGGTTCAAAAGGAATTTGTAAATTATATCAGAGACAGCACAGTAGTTTGTAAACCATTGCGCATTACGAAACTCACATGATTCAAAACGCAAGATATTGATTCTCACGCAGTGCAGTAATGCTGTGGGCCACTGTGACCATTGTCTTACTTTCGAATGTTATTATTCAGTCAGATTATTGAATAGGGTTATACCTTTGTCCAATACATAAAATAAGCGGTAAATGCAACACGCCTCCGTCACGAAAAATCAACATGGCCAATATCGACACTAGATAGATAATGAAAATTGTGCATATCATTGCTTGAGACCTGCAAATTGGTATCTTTGTTACAAATCCCATGTGCATGCACATGAAAAGTTTACGGTTACCCTAAATTGTACTTTCTTTGTTGAAACGTTTAACCAAAGACAAATATTATAAAATTATATACATATCTTTTTTGGGATCTGCAAAGAGTATCTTTATACCAAATTCCAGATAAAAGCAAAGCTAATTACTTGATCGAAGCTCCTAAAATTTCCGTCTCATTTCACATCCTGACTCTCTTAAGTGACAAAAAATGGGACACATCCCACATTTAATCTTTGTGTTAAATCTCATGTGAAATTGCGAAATGCGGCGGAGTAATTTAACAACAACAAAACACAAACACTCTAAAACTGTGACTTATTGCGAGCTTTGATCCAATTAAAAATATTCATAGCAATTTCTTAATGAAGTAAGTGTGTACAAAATAATCCATCTGTTTATGTGTCATTATGATACCTTCAAATGAAACCAAAGAATATATTCGAAATATTTTACTTGAATACCCTGAAAAATTTGTTCATGTCACACAGTTAACGTATTTTTAATGTTTCAATGTCAGAAAAAGTAAATATTCTATGTTGCTGTTTTGTTTTTTTATGTACGTTTTGGTTTTTGAATTTCGCTCAAAGCTACTCGAGCGCTATCTACGCTAGCCGTCCCTAACTTAGCAGTCTAAGACTAGAGAGAAGGCAGCTAGTCATCACCACCCACTGCCAACTCTTGGGCTACTCTTTTACCAACGAATATTGGGATTGACTGTCACATTATAACGCACCCACAGCTGAAAGGGTGAGCATGTTTGACACGACGGGAATCCGAATCCCTGCCTCTCAAATTACGAGTCGAACACCTTAACACCCTTAGCCATGCCAGGCCGTAGGAATACAAATACTGATGATTTCAGCTTTATGTCACTTTTTTAGGGCTGGTGAGAAACTGGAAAGTCCAAACTATATGTAATGCCACGTGCCCTGAAATAATCAAGAATACACCAGTAAGGTTATCATGAACAAACTTTGATGTCACAAATTTAACACGCTTTTAACTTCGCTTTTCTTTTTCATTTAACAGTTTTTTTCACTGTTTATGTCAAGTTTAACTTGACATACGTCTGACAATTAAGTACGATAGACATGTATTTAATGTTTAAATGACAGGTAGGCCATATCTTGATTTTACTTAAATAATTATTAAAATGTGATATCAGATAATAACTGAAATATTTTTAGATTTAAAGAAATGAAAGAGCTGTCCTCGTGTTAACGAAATGTGTTCAGTACAATTAGTAACGAAAACTCGAAACAGGTAAGATGAAGCTACAGTAAATTTTAATGTTATTCAGATCTTTCTGTAAAAACAAATACAGGACACATAAGTCAGCAATAACGTAAGTACAGGACAGTCAAAATATACTATTTTTAGATCTAAAGAATATTATCAGAAGAAATCTTTAGTTTTCAGGGAATTATAATATGCCATGAAATAATATCTAAACGATAAGTCAAATTCTTTCTTTATAGTATGCAGACATAAACACCTATATAAATAAATACAATATTGAGAAAATGCAGTAAAAGTTGTAACAGTATAAACATTGTGCATTGCTGAAATGTATAATATTGTTTAAACGTACAGAAGAAAGAACATTTTTGTATAAAAAATGTCGTTTCTCTTTGTGACTTAATTACAAGTAACTCCAAGTGTGAGTGGTGCAAATTGTTACTCATAAAATAATGAATGCTGTAATATTATATTTTAAATGTTTAATAAATTATTAAAAGAACAAATATCACAGTTAACTCTGATAATTGTTTTAAATAATTATGAATTTTAAAAATTTTAAGAATCGTTCTTGAACTAAGTTGTTCATTTTTATAATTAATGATTATATTCCTCCAGTCTGGATCATGATAACAGTGTAGGTTATAATAGCCCCAATGATCTGAAAAAAAATAATAAATAGAAACATTTAGTAATCCTAAAATCTGAACAAGGAAAAAATAAAACAAAAAACATTATTTGATATCAAGAGACAATTTGAAGCGAAACGTGAAATATGTTTTGTTATTAATGTTAATAGCATAGTTTACACCAAAACGATATCAGGAAAAAAAACAGAACAATTTTAAGTTAGCTTCTGTTCTTAAATAGAACAGTGAAAGACTCGAATACGTTTTTCTTAAAATAGAAGATAATTTCTTTCAATGTCGATTGGCTGGAATTTCCAAACTTACTATTTGTTCATTCATCCATCTATTATTTAGTTTGTCAACTAAGTATATTCTAAACCTTTGAGGTAATGATCTACATTGATTCCTGAATTTGCTAACTACTTATGTTTTATTATGAAAGTGTAAACATGTTTATAAAAGAAGGTTTTAGAAAACAAATAACGATTGTTAACGAGCAGATGACCTAAGACAGGTCGAACCGTTGTTTTGTGCTTTATTTTAATTAAAGGTTTGATATTCACACCAACCATCTTTAGAATATGTGCGTTTTTTTATAACAAAGCCACATAACAAAGTCTTCCGAGGGGAATCAAATCACTGGTTTTAGCGCTGTAAATCCGAGGACTTACCGCTGTACCAGGTGGGGAGTTTTAGAATATAATGACAGGGTTTGGATAACGTAACATAGAAAGTTACGTTTATTTCAGAAAAGAAAACAAAAACGTTTATTGTTACATTTGAAAGATAAGTTATTTATAATTACTGTTTCTGGTTGAAACAGCGGGTAAGGAAAAATGTTATTGCAGCAAAAGAACGACGTTTTCATACAGTATTACAATGTATCTAAGAAGAACGTAACACGCTTGAAACTTTATTAAACATGATATGTTGTAAGAGTCTAAAAATATGTGGCTCGTAAGAACTACTTTAAACTTTTTCTCAGCTATTGTAATATGATAAACTTATTTTATACATATATATATTTCATAAGTTGTAGAAAGTACTGGTGAGAATAAGACACTTTAACAATAAAGTTGAAAAAAACTTTTATTCTCAAGATAATAACAATAAAACTTTTTGTTCATTCTTATTATTATTTAAAAAGTGAACGTTATTTTGAACTTTATTGTTAAAATTATTTTATATTTTTTTAGATTTGCCTTATGCTTTACAAATCGACTATTGGTTCAAGCGTACGTACAGTTGTCATCAAAGAACGGTTTATTGTAAAGAAACCTGATGCAGTAAAACATATTCCACTTTTTGAGGTTGTCGTAGAGGAGAGTATTACCTGTGGATGTGAAAATAATATATTATAAATTCAAAGTTCAGTAAAAACTTAAGTTGTAAAGATGAATCAAAAACCATTATATAATTGGCGACCAACACAATTACTGAAATTGGATCTCAGTTCTGGACAGGGGGTCCGCTTTGGCGGTTACTTCCTGGCCTAAACATTCTGCCGGTTTTCCCTCGGTGCCCTTGATTGAGTGTCTTGGGTAACCGGCAAGTTTATTTTGAAAAAACGATTGAGCCATGCATGTCTAAGTACATGCCGAAATAAGGTGAAACCGCGAATGGCTCATTATCCAACCGTTGTTCCTAAGATCGTACTTTCCTACTTGGATAACTGTGGTAATTTTACAGCTAATACATGCAACAAAGATCCGACTTCAAGGAACGAGCGCATTTATTAAAGTTCGCGCCTAGGCCGTGAAAGTGGGTTTTTTCGGGGTACTCCCGTTTCCCCCGACAGCCAAATCTCTGGCATCGGACCTTCAGGTTCTAGCCGTATCTGAAAAGGGCCGTTTACCGCATCACCTAGAATAATCACTGTACATTTGCCAGCGTACTCTGTCCTAGAGCCAAGGTCTGGCTCACCTCACTTTCGCTGCTCTCGTCCAGGTTTCCCGTCCTTCCTCTCACTCACAAATACCACACTCCAGTTTCGAAATATTAAAAATAAAATAAAAATTCCACGAGCATTTCAAAAAATTCTCACGAAAAGGGACGAAGAGGAACTACAACATTCCAGAACACTCCAGTTGGGGAGAGAACTCTTCTAATTTCTCTCTCTCTAAACTGAACCCCTGCAACGTAGGTTTAGTTTAGTTTAGTTTCAATTACTGAAATTTACACTTTAAGTTGAAATATTTGCTTCCAAAAAAAAACCTAATAAATAATTCTATCACAACTTTATTTTAGCTAAAAAATGTTGACTTTTGTTTTGTCATTTAGTCGTTGATAAAACTTTTTAGAATAGACGGCAACTCTCTGTTGTAAAGACACACGTGTGAAGGACGACGTTTTGAAAGTTTCCGTCCATTATACAAAGTTTCATTATGAAAACTCTGCCAAAATAAAATGTCAAATAATACACTTAGTTGTAATTATTTGTGCATTCCAACTTTAAATTCTTCAGTTTAAAGGTTATCTAAAATATTTTGAATGTTGAATAATAGTATTTTAAAAAGAAAGTAAATATGTTTTGATTGAAATATGAATTTTACAGTGGTGTGTGCTGACCGGTAGATTTGTTTTATCACAACTATATGTAAAACACTCTTATAACAGTAACCAAAACGTGTATGTCTAAAATCATTGTACAAAAACTATAACTAAAAGTAAATTGCCATTCATCATAATAAATAACACTCAGAGTCATCTGGCGTCTACTTTTTCCCTATTTTACACCGCAGTCATGGGTGATATACTTCCAAAGTATCAATGCTTTCACATTCATTGCGGGCAACTATAGCTATATCTCGTATAAATAACATCTTGTTTCACTGCTTTTCCTAAACTGCAGGAATTATATAGTTGTACTAATACTGGTGGTACATTTTTCAAATATTTTTATTACGACTAAAGATTGAAAAATTCTCCACGGAGTAGTTTACGTCCGGCAAAGGCGTTGACACAGAAATTATGTCACTGGTATTTTAACAGTCTAGCTTCCTATTAACGTCTTTTACTTTTAGATGTTTTTATTAAACTGAATGAAACTGAATTGTGATGATAGAGGAAGTGAAATCTCATGTAATATATTTTGATTTTTGAAATATAATACTAAGATTTTACGAAGACTTTTGCCCTATCATAATCATCGTAATGTTTTGTTTTCTCTTATGCGAAGGTGTCCAAGCTTTCCCTGATATTATGTTAGAAACTTATCAATTTTATTTACTTGCTGCAAAGATTCCAAAGGAATCTGCTCTGCCTTAAGTGTTTGAACTATCTTGAAGAACTTGCTGCCCTGATTAACATTCAGAAATAAAATATGCTTTTAATCAAAAACAAGACAGGAACAATAACTCAACATTTATTGTATACACACATGGAAACGTAAAAAAACGCACACAAAGATCACAACACAAAAGCATAACACATCAAGGTGATCATAAAATTCGTGTTAAAAGAGGGCTGTTTGTTTGTTTTAGAATTCCGCTCAAAGCTATTTGATGGCTATCTGCTCTAGCCGTTTCCAATTTAGCAGTGTAAGACAATGAAGGAAGGCAGTGATTCATCATCACCCACCCCAACTCACGGGCTACTTCTCTTTACCAACGAATAATGAGATTGACCGTCACATTATAACGCTCGCACGACTTGGGGCAATTATGTTTGGCGCGACCGCGATTCGAACCCGCGACCCTCAGATTACGAGTCGAACGCCTTAACACACCTGGCATTGTTACATTATATTTCGTATAATACCGTTCTAATACCATAGAAATTGTTGTTAAAGGTAGTTTCCAATATATGTTTCTTTCATTTTTTATTACATAAACAATTGAAATAAAGCTAAAAATAAAATTCATTTTTCTGTACTTAAAAGGGGTAACAACGTTGCCCAGTTGTATTTGAATCCAGCAATTAAAAGCTATGAGGTAGAGTAGCTCTAACTACAGAACCAATACTCTTTAGCCATGGTGTATTACACGTTATTAAATGATACAAGAACATCTCTAGATGAAAAAATACTCTCAGAACAGTTCTCATATTTATTGATACTATCTTATCAAAACAGCAAAAATGTCATTCTACTTTAAGCGATATTAACCAAAGGAATCGGTCAATGTTTTGTGTTAATAAAAACTGATGTTAACTAAAGTCAACTTACTCGGTATTGTGTACCTCCCTGAGCGGTGGATTCAAAATGTGATTTCAGACTGGCTAATTGCATTGTTTGATCTTTTATCGAAATAGTGAATAATGGCTGTGGAGGTAAATGTATTGAGAAGTACTGTATTTTCCGCCTAATAAGCCAAATTTCTGGCCCTAAAATTTCGACCTGATTTTTGGGAGTCGGCTTATTGGCCGATCACCAGCTTTGGACCAAAAAATACCAAAATCGGCCCCAAAATCATACCTTTGATCTCAGAGTTACTGCAGAGTTATTTCAGTTAAATAAACTTTATTTATTAATAAAAAAGGTTTATACATTACGAATGACATGTATTCATAGAAATAACAAAATTCATAAAAAAATACACACTTTAATCTCAGAAATTTATTAAAATCCATCAAATTCATCATCTTCATCGTCAAAAGCACCAAATAACAGATGCCAATCCTCGGCAGAGACCTGGTCGTCGTACGGGTCTCTGGTTTTATTAACTGAGTGAGTGGAATGTTGTCTTCCTCGTTGTCGTCCAACCACAACATATCATCTTTCATTCCATCCATTGCATTTAAGATGCTGCATTTTTAAATGACTTCTCTGCAATTTCAATACTAATTTCGTCCCACGATTTCACGACCCACTAACACACGGTCGCGAGTGATGCAGCGCACATATTTCCGGCAGCAGTAAAACTTTGATTGCCATCAGTCCGCCAGGACGACGCGCCCACACTTCGTTAATCCATTTGCTGCATCCTTCGTCATCCATCCATTCGTTTTCTTGTACGTGGACGATCACTCCTTTCGAAAATTTCATCTTCTTAGGAAATGTTTTTCTTTTGAAAATTACCATAGGCGGTAATTTTGTCCCATCAGCAAAACACGTTAAGACTACAGTGAAACGTTGTTTCTCGTGCCCCGTTGTCTTAACCCAATTTTAATTACTGAGTAAAAATTCTGGAATTTCATTGGTTACCTAATTACAGTGAGTGGAGCCAATAACGAATGATATATTGATTCCATCTCTGTCTCAATACGACACGTTCTGCTTTACTACAGAATGCCAATGATCACACACAACATGCATGCTGACGCTGAAACGAGACTAAGAAATCATTTTGAAGAAACTTGTCACTTCTTAAAAATGGCCTCGGCTTATTGGGCGATAATAAGCAAAAACCCTCATTTTCAGAGCTGAAAATTGGTTTCGTCTTATTCGGCAATTCGGCTAATTAACCGGAAAATACGGAAATTAATTTTGGTTGATAAAAGAAATGTTCCACATTAAGGCTTGAAATCTCCATTTTAAGCCAACTAATAGGATTGTGGTAATAATTGACATAGAACTTTATCAAGCACTTTAATAATAATGTTTATAGAGAGATAAATGTTTTGACTATAATTTTAAGATCTCGACCAACTGAACAAAACGTTCAATGATAACATCAGCATTTAATGTAAAACTTCACAACTATAATAATTTTATCATTTAACGTATTTCTTAGTGATGCTTACCTTATTTTGCATGTTTTTTAAAAACGTGCAAGAGATGAACATTCCAGTAAAAAGAACTATGAAAGAGGTAACCAGTTGATTAATCGTTCCACAATTTGAGGAGCATGCCATCAGTGTTTCACAAACACAACAAAAATATATTCCATTGAAAAATATGATAAGTATGCCAGGAGAAAAACAGTTATTTGTATCTTTAACAAGCTCACATAACCTAACATGAAGTATTCTCAAGTTTTCAACATCCGGAGAAACCACTACATCTACAGCGTTTTTCATGTCTCGAAGTCTTTCGTTTAGAAAATCAAATAAACTGCTAAAAACAAACGTAAGTGACATAGTATTGTCCCCAGCCTACAAGAAAATAAATAAAGATAAAACTTGTGATAAACATATAATGAAACAAAGCATAGAGATTAAATGCAGGTTGAATGAAACCACAAACAGAACGTAAGAAGAAACAAAAACGACCAAAGACAACATTATTTTGTTCGAAAAATATTTCATTTTCATTTTTTGCTTTCTAAGGAAGCAAATTTTGTCTTCCATGACAATTAGCTTTTTCACAATTGAAATGCAGTGTGGTCCTTTATACCATGAAACCATATAAACATATAGAAAAAATTGCAGTCTCTTTTGTAACGTTATAAAACGCGGAAAAAATTATACGAGTTTAAAAGTTTTAATCAACGCCTTTCAGGCAAGTTATAATGTGTCAGTCAGTTACACTGTTCGTTGGTAAAAGAGTAGCCTAAGAGTTGTGTGTGGTGATGAAAAGCTGCCTTTAGTCTAGTTTTACGCTTCTAAATTATGGACGGCTCGCGCAGATAGCCCTCGTGCAGCTTTACTCCAAATTCAAACGAAACCAATTTCAAAGTAAGAAATTCTCAACAATTTATCAACATAAATCATTGAAAATTTCAATACATTCGGATTTCGAGAACGTAACGATAAGAATGTGAAAAGAGTTTTCTCACCATCATCCTGGTTGCTGTTTTCTTATGTTTATTTTAATATTATGTTAAAATTGCAGACATTTTTACTTCCTTACTGCAGATATTTTGAATGAATCTGCTCTGTTTGACAATTTTCAACAATCGTAACGAACTACTTGCCCTAATTAGATATAGAAAAATAAAACACGATTTTTTTGTCATAACCAGGCAAGAGCTATAATTCTACATTTATTGGAGACACCTAAAGAGAAGAACAGAACACTTAAAAGTCAATCAGAGCAAAAAATGTGTAAATAATTAAAGCTGATAACCTTATTTTATACGATCTTTAACCAATGTCGTATAATACGTTTTCCAAACAATACAAAATGGTGGTGGAAGCTGTCTTCCATATTTTGTGTATTTTAACATAAACATAAGAAACAAAACTAAAATTAAATTCACTTTTTTGCAAATGATAAATGCCAGGTTTAAAACTAAGCCAAGCGATCGAAAGCTTTACGTGAAGAAATATTTCCAAAACTAAACAATATGATATGGCAATAGTACGGTAGAAAATATTAAATACAATGTATCTCATGTAAATAATGACTCTTTTATCCCAGCCTCTTACAGAAGTGGTAAATAATGGGTGCAATGAGGAATCCATGAAAATTTTGGTGTTCGGAAGAATATTCCATATTAAAAAAACGAATCTGTATTTTGTTTGGGTAGAAATGTATGGTACACAAACAGTTTGTTTTAAGGCTAAAGAGTACCTTTCTTTGGATATCCACTGTCCACCTGATAAGACTTTGGTAGCCATTGACGATTACCTTTATCATGCTATGGACACGGAAATCTAGTTGAGGTTTTACAGTGCTTGCTGAAATATACTGTCTAGTGTTTAAACTGCGTTAGTGTCACTTGTGAGGGTTTTGTCTGCACTCCTATTTAATGATATAAATATTCATGCACTATCTTTAATAATACTTTTTTCAGACAGGTAAATATTTTCACTCCAGTATAAACGTATTGTTCAATTTAAAGAAAAAAATAAAATTAACATTAGATTATTTTATAAGTTTAATATTAAATGTCATAACTATGGTTATATTCTCGTTTAACGTATATCTTACTAATCTCACCTTATTTTCCATATTTTCTGAAAACATGTAAGCGATGAACATTCCAGTGAATAGAACTATGAAAGAGGTAACCAGATGAATCATCATTCGATAAATTTGGGAGTATGCCATCAATGTTCCACAAACACAACAAAACAAAATTCTGTTGAAAAACATAATAAGTATACCAGGAGAAAGGAATTCATCTGTATCTTTCACAAGCTCACATAACCTAACATGAAGTATTCTCAAATTTTCAAATTCCGAAGAAACTAATCTATCTGTAGTGTTTGTTATTTCTCGGACACGTGCATTCAATGAATGAGATAAATTGCTGAGAAAAAAAGCAAAATAAATAATATAAATAATGTACAACTGCTCCCATCCTATCAAAAGTAAGTGAAAGACAAAAGCGGCAAAGAAAACAGGTATATTTCTAAGATTGGAACTAAACAAATGGTTGAAGGGAAAACGGATTGTTTCCGTCAGCAACACGAAAGAAAGAAATATTACAGTATATAGCCACATTACTATATTTGAAATACACTGTATTTTTGATTTTTGCTTTGGAATAAAATTAATTTCTTTTTCCAAGACAAACAATCTTTTCAAAATTAAACTGCAATGATTTCCTTTATACCATGAAACGATCGTACAAAAGGTGGAACTCAAAAGTAGGGAAATGAAAATTACAAAATTGAGTAATCGTATGTATTTTGTAAACTCAAGAGAGGATATTTGGAATAAATATAATGTATAAACACCAAAAGATGGCTCAAATATCCATTGGAACATCGAGTAGATTGTCATAAAACTGCATCTTTTCGAGCTTAAGTCTTCTGGACCACAGCCTGTTAAGTCTGGTAAGAAGCACCCTCCCATGAAACCAAAGTAATAGTTAATTTAACGAAACGTTTTGTGGACCAGACTGGACCATTCCTGTTTGGTTTTGTTGTTTACATCAGGAAAAACTGTTTTTGAACGAGAATTACCCATCATTGTATGCTTCTTCGTCTCAAAATGATATTATGCATTCACGCCAATAGCTCGCCGAGACCCATCTAATCAATTTGGTAAGACAGCGTATTATTTGCTTTACTATAGCCAATCGCTCAACAACTATATTCGAGTTGACCAGTAACGTACTTCTTTAGAGAAACAAACATTTCATACCTCTCAGTGCACTTTCTACGTTTCATGTTCTGATTATTTCGTATCTTACAGTTTAAATATAGGTTAATGAGATCTTTGTTGCAAAGTGACAACATCAATAAGTTTTAATATTCCCGATACATTAATATTTACACTGAATTTAACAGAGGTGAAATACATGTTACATAATGTTCGACTGCTTGTTTTTTTACGATTTGGCCCAAAAATGAAGAATAAACTTTTTGACCTTTGAATGCCTTTAAATTAATTTATTCGTTGTGGATAACTAATTAATAAATGTGATTAATTATCTGGTAATTTGAAAAGATTTATAAAATATATAACGACTCTATGTAATAAAGCAACTCACTCCCCTCAGTGGCACCATGGTGTGTTTTCGGACTTAAAACGCTAGAAACCGTGTTTCGATACTCGTTGTGGGCATAACACAGACAGCCCGTCGTGTAATTTTGTGTGTAATTCTAAACAAATAAATCTATTTGTTATCTGCCGAAGTAATTTATGTGGGTATTATCAGTTTTGGGCAACGTTGGGTGAAATTAAATGTGTAAATGTAAACGTAAATTTTTGACAGCACAGCTAGGTGTGCACTATTTTAAATATGTTTTAGGGAAGACATTATTTCAAAGCAGTTAACAACAGTAAAGCTTACCGAAATCAGAGAATTTTTGCTAGTTTATAGAAATGAAGGACCGGCCTGGCCAGGTTGGTTAAGACGTTGGACTTGTAATCCGAGAGTCGTGGGTTCGAATGCCCGTCGCACCACACATTCTCGCCCATTCAGCCGTGAGGGCGTTATAATGTTTGGTCAATCCCAGTATTCGATGGTGAAAGAGTGGCCCAAGAGTTGGCGGTGAGTAGTGATGACTAGCTGCCTTCCTTCTAGTCATACACTGCTTAATTTGGACGGCTAGCGCAGATAGCCATTCGTTATGGCAAAGCAACACAAATCTTATAAAAGTGTGAAACATGTAAATTCTTTCAATTTCTGCTGGACACTTACTGTTTCCATTACTTTGAACACATCATACAGAAAATAAAGAATAACAAAAAAACATTTAATATTTTTGCTTATGTTCAATTTCGAATTTAATATATTTTGCTACAAGCTTAACAGATAATTTTGAACAGATTGAATGTAATAATCAATGGATAAATACGCTTAAATGTAACTCTGAATTAATTTATAAGTACACTGCAATTATCTCATTATTCGATGTATCGTATCCTGGCCTGTAACCACCAGACCCTCTCAAAATATTAATTACAATGTTTTCCTTGATTGGGTTTTTCACCGAAATTGTCGGCTATCTCGGTACGTCTCTGATGCGCTATTGTTGATTTATATCAAACAGATTATTAATTTCACAGTTAAAAAAAATTGTGTTCTTGTTATCATGCAAAGGAGTAAGAGAAATAATTAGAGATTCAATTTCTCTCAGTAAACTCAGCAGATAGACTGACGTGGTTTTGCTTTTTGAAAACTCACACACAGAAACACACGCAGTACGAGAAATATGTCTTTAAATTTGTATCCATAGGAGGTGTTGGAAATAGAATGAAAATACTTCATATCACACTAGAACAATTAGTTAACAATAACTACTTCTTAGTGTTTAACCATCTACACTATTTTTAATTACCAGTGGTAATAATACGTAGGAGATAAAAATAAAACTATTTATGGTAATAAGAGAAAAGAAAGCTTCACGTGCTGAAGTCGTGCAAAATATTAGTATTTCTTCTACATGTCGTGTTACATAATCTTAATGACTCCTTCTGTAATTTATCAACCACTTTATTTGTCGTTTAAAAGTAAATATCATCAACCTTTAACGTGAGCATTTAAATTGAAGTGGTAGAAGTCAGGTGTGCAAACAAATTGGTGGTACTTGACATATTGGATTGGACAATTAATTGGCAAACAGAGAATGAATTTCATGCATTGTAATAGTTAGATAAACATAAAAAGCAAAGTATTCGCACCTGCTTTTGAGAATATTAAGCCTATACACATCAAACTCAAATGAGAAGTAACTTTCACTTGTTATCAAGTATTTACGATGCGGTAATTTTGTTATCAGCAAGATTTATGGTTATCGTATTTATACTTTGAACGTCATAATTCGTTGTTCGCTGCATTTGGCTGCATATACGGGTTTAAAACATTGATAGCTTTGTGTACACGAATAGAGTCACGGTCAGAGTGCACTATTTGATGAAACAAAATTTGGCAGTGATTATTGTTGACTGGCTTTCTTTTTCATGTCAGTTTATTAAAATTGAGAGATAGGTATGGGTAAAAAATATTTTGCAGATCTGTGTACAAATTTTCTGATAAATTTATGTTTTATTATTACGTAATTTGTCTCGAACAGGTAAATTACTATTGATCACTGCTAATTGTTAGTTGTTAATGACTTTCTGCAATGTCCTGGGGGTTAAGGTCCTCTACTCGTAAACTGAAAGTCCCGAATTCGCAGCTTTGTTACCGAACATACTACACATTACAGCAATGTAGGTGTTATAGTTGACAATCAAAATTCAAAACCAGGATGCATGTACTCACTAATTCGCTTAGCGCATATAGCCCTCGAGTAGCTTTGAGCAAAATTCAAAACAAACAAACTAATTCGTGTGAGCCCGAAATGGCCAGGTGGGTTAATGCGTTTGACTCGCCATCTGAGGGTCGCCGGTTCGGATTCCTATCACATCAAACATGCTTTCCCTTTCAGCCGTGGGGGCGTTATACTCTGGCGACCAATCCCACTATTCGTGAATAGCCCAAGAATTGTCGGTGGGTGATGGTGACTGGCTGCATTCCCTCTGGTTTTACACTGGTAAATTAGGGTTCGGCTAGCGCAGATATCACTCGTGTTGATTTGCGCGACCTCCGCTTGTTCCGCGATATGTCTTCGGATTTAAAACACAAAATAAGGTGTTCGATTCCTTTGAGCAGTTTCCCCGATGTGGCTTTACTTCAGAAAAAATGACAATAGATGACTGTTAGCATGGACGAGGTCTCATTAAACTAAAATTTCGGTGTTTAAAAAGTTTTCCTTTTCAAGAGTTTTTGAAATGTTGTCCAAATGATCAGTAACTTGACATTCTTATATGTGATTTAATTATCAGTGAAAGGTATGAAAAACGATGGAACGAATAATGATAATATTAGAACATGTTCGAGACTATTATGAAAATGATGTTGACTGAAGGAGTGACGTTTGCGCAAATCGATAATTTATGGCAGAATATCTATGAAGAACTTACAAGTTTTTGGTTTTTCAATAAACTGTCAATTTTGACATTTGTTCTTTTGGAGCTCAAAAAGAATAAGAGAGAGAGAGAGAGAAAATAGAGAACACGTAAAGAAAGTGTCGTGTGCATATGGTTTTAAAAGAATAAATTTGTTTTATCACGATATTGAAAAAAGAAGCCATTATGATGATTAAAAACTGTTTATCAAGTTAGAATATAGTAATCAATCACTGCACCTAAAGATAAATATGTAAATAAAATAATATTTACATACTTCTGGGATGTATTGAGTCTCACCTAATTATGTCTACCTTTATAATGTTCCTACAAATTGCCGTCAAATATAAATATTGTGGACAAAGAGAAATTAATTTGTAATTTAATTTATTGCTTGGAATAAAAGTGAAGTTTGTTTGCTAAGAGTAAAGCAACACAATCGACTATTCACAGCCTTTACACCCCTTGGAGTAGAACGTTCGATTTCGATATTGAAAAAAGAAGCCATTATAATAATTAAAAACTTTTTATCAAGTTAGAATGTAATAATCGATCACTGCACCTAAAGATAAATATATAAATAAAATAACATTTAGATACTTCTGGGATATATTGAGTCTCACCTAATTATGATTACCTTTATGTTGATTGTAGAAATTGCCGTCAAATGTAAATATTGTGGGCAAAGAGAAATTAATTTGTAATTTACTTTATTGCTTGGAATGAAAGTGAAGTGTGTTTATTTTGAGTGTAGCAACACAATCGACTATTCACAGTCTTTACACCGCGGGAACTATAACGTTCGATTTTACCATTATAGTCAGCAAACTTTGTGCACTCACCGAGGAAACTGACGAAAACAAACAAAATTAGAACACATAAGAATGTTAAATTATTAGAATATTCCAATTTTTTTTATCATAAATTGTTGAAAATTAGTGGTTTATCAACATATATATATAAAGCAAAGCAAATTCTTCAGGAAATTTTATTATACAAATTCTTTCAAATGTGTTAATGGCTCGTACAATTTAATCCTAATATATAAATCTGATTTAAGAGGAAAGTATATGCAGCATTGACGGTACTAGTTTATTTTGTTTTAATTAATCACACGGAGTAACTTTTTGCAGCGAAATATTTTATCTCTACATATTCATTGTGTTGTGTGGTGTTTCTGTTCTGAGTCACAAGTGTATTAATCACATCACTTGTGAGTTTTTATGATCAATATCCCGTGTTCAAAGCACAGATAGCTTATTGTGTAACCTTGTGCTTAATTTTAAACAAACAAAATGTAACTTTCTATATTTTTATACCTTTTACAATTAAACTAATAAGATCTGTGTTAATCTCAAAAATATTTATTGAGACAGCACTAGATGTCTTTTCTTTTTAAATGCCTCCTCAGTGGCGCTGCGGTATACCCTTGAACTAATTCCATTAGACTGGGTTTCGACACTAGAGGGTGGGAGATAACAGATTATAGAGTTTTGTGTTTAATTACAAAAAACAAAATTAAAATTTTGTCACAATTTTGTCCTATTTTTTATATACACATCTAAATCATATTGAAACCTGCTTTCTCCATAATTTTTTTCTTTATTGTTGAGTGTTTATTTTTCTAAGTCGAATGGTGGTGATTTCCAATATGCATAGATTAGTTTTATTGTTGGCTTGTAAAATAATTTTGCACTTCATCTCGGGTGTTCTTTTTAGCAGAAATTTCCTTGTAATTAATACATTGTATTGAAGCTAATCTTTGTAAATATGTATTGCAGAAATTTTGATTTAATTGTTGTTAAACGTAAAACCACAAATTCAGCTGTCTGTGTTGTGCAGACTCTGGGTATCAAAACCTAGTTTTCAATGATACAAACCTTCATATTTACAGTTGAGTCACTGGGAATGTCGCTGTATAAAGTTTGTCCTTCAAGGGGAAACATAGTTCTTTGTTCCAACCCCCACCCCATTTATGAAACAGTTAATATGTACTTGGGAATAAATTATAGAAATCATTTTTATAAATTTTTATTCTGGTGGAATTCGTACAGACAAATATTAAAAATATCATATCCACAACACTATGTTTAGTTACTTAAAAGATTGAAAAAAATGTATTAAAGAAGTCATTCATCGGGGCAGAGAAGAAGCATTTGGATCGAACCGAATGGATGCAAATTTAAACAACGTGATTATTTGAATCATAGTTTGGTCAAATTAATTTTCGTTGTTGAACTTGTTCATTAATTCCTTATCCTTCACATTCGAGTAAAAGTGTCAGTTCTTTGTTTTATGACATTGTTGGTATATAACATCATCATCTGCTCTTTGTGGTAGAATGACAGAGAAACTGACCAATCCAACGTTAATCCTTCAACCACCCCATTCAGCATTGACTGTCATTCAACATCTTTAGTCACTACTTCCTGTCTATTTTTGGGCTAGAATTACGTTGCGTCCTCCCAGCATCAGAGTAAACATAAAAGATTTCTCTAGTTGCTTGTCTTCTTTCTATGGATTTTAACACACAATCTATCGAAACTGGACTATCATCAGGTCTTTTTTTATTTCTTACTTTCCAATATGGAGTCCAAATATTATTCACTTCGTGTACTTTTTTATATGTTTAAAGATCTCCAGGTACTGTCTGCATGATGATGTCCACAAGATAAATTATGATTGTCAAAACTTCCAGTATTACACTTTTTCACACACTTGTCAACTGTTAACACAGTAAACACAAGCTTGAATTATATCAACCACCCGCTTCATATCTTATGTCTATATTCTATTTTGTTACTTGCGTCGTGGATATTTTATTGGTTCAGAAGGAATTTGTAAATTAAATCAGAGACAGCACAGTAGTTCGTAAACCATTGCGCATTACGAAACTCACATAATTCAACACGCAAGATATTGATTCTCACGCAGTGCAGTAATGTTGTGGGCCACTGTGACCACTGTCTGACTTACGACTGTTATTATTCAGTTAGATAATTGTTTAAAGCTATACCTTTGTCCAATACGTAACATAAGCGACAAATGCAACAAGCATCCGTCACGCAAAATCAAAATGGCCAATTTTGAAACTGGATAGATAATTGAAAAGAGAGAAAAAATGAAAATTGTATATATCATTGCTTGAGACCTGCAAGTAGGTATCTTTGTTACAAATCCCATGTACATGCACATGAAAAGAAAGTTTTAGGTTCCCCTAAATTGTACTTTCTTCGTTGAAACGTTTAGCCAAAGACAAATATTATAAACTTATGTACATATTTTTTGGGGATCTGCAAAGATCATCTTTATACCAAATCCCAGGTCAAAACACACCTAATTAGCAATGATATCAGATAATAGCTAAAAGATTTCTAGATTTAAAGTAATGAAAGAGCTGTTCTCGGGTTAACGAAATGTGTTCAGTACAATCAGTAACGAAAATTGCGAAAACTCGAAACAGGTATGATGTGACTACAGTGGATTTTAATGTTATTCAGATCTTTCTGTAAAAACAAATACAGAACTCATGAGTCAGCATTAACCTAAGTACAGGACAGTCAAAATATATTATTTTTAAATCTCAACAATATTATTAGAAGAAAGTTTTAGGATTCAGTGAATTAGAATATGCCATGAAATAATATCAAAACGATAAGTCAAATTCTTTCTTTATTGTATGCAGACATAAACACCTATATAAATAAATACAATATTGAGAAACAGCAGTAAGATTTGTAACAGTATAAACATTGTGCATTGCTGAAATGTATAATATTGTTTAAACGTGCAGAAGAAAAAATGTTCGTATAAAAATGTCATTTCTGTTTGTGACTTAATTAACTCTTGGTGTGAGTGGTGCAAATTGTTACTCATAATATAATGAATACTACAATATTATATTTTAAATGCATAACAAATTATTAAAAGAACAATACCACAGTTTAACTCTAATAATTGTTTTGAATAATTATGAAGTTTAAAAATTTTTTAAATCGTTCTCAAAGCGAGTTGTTGATTCACATAATTAATGATTTATATTTCTCCAGTCTGGATCATGATAACAGTGTAGGTTATAATAGCCCCAATGATCTGAAAAAAAAGAAATATAAACATTTAATAATCCTAAAATCTGAACAAGGGAAAAATAAAACAAAAAATTATTTGATGTCAATAGAGAATTTGATGCGAAACGTGAAATATGTTTTGTTATTTATGTGAATAACATAGTTTACACCAAAACCACATCAGGAAGAAAAACATAACAATTTTAAGTTAGCTTCTGTTCTTAAATAAAAGAGTGAAAAACTGAAATATGTCTTTTTTTTAAATAGAAGATAATTCCTTTCAATATTGCCTGGATTGAACTTTCAAACTTATTATCTCTTCATTCATCCCTCTAGTATCCAGTTTGTGTATTCTAATCCCTTGAGGTGTTGATGTACATTGATTTTTAAACTTGCTAATTACTTATGTTTTATTATGAAAGTGTAAATATGTTTATTGAATGTTTCAGAAAACAAATAACGATAGTTAACCAGCAGATGACCTAAGACAGGTCGAACCGTTGTTTTGTGCTTTATTTTAATTATAGGTTTGATATTCATACCAACCATCTTTAGAATATGTGCGTTTTTTTTATAACAAAGCCACATTAGGCTTTCTGCTGAGTCTACCGAGGGGAACCAAACCACTGATTTTAACGTTGTAAATCCGAAGACTTCCCGCTGTATCAGGTGGGAACTTTTAGAATATAATGACAGGGTTTGTATAACGTAACATAGACAGTTACGTTTGTATTAGAAAAGAAAAAATTGTATTGGTACATTTGAAAGATAAGTTATTTATAGTTACTGTTTTTGGTTAAAACAGCGAGTAAAGAAAATTGTCAGTGTCGAAAAAGAACGTCGTTTTCATACAGTATTACAATGTATCTAAGAAGGACGTAACACGATTGAAACTTTATTAAACATGATTTGTTGTAAGAGTCTAAAAATATGTGGCTCGTAAGAACTACTTTAAACTTTTTCTCAGCTATTGTAATATGATAAACTTGTTTTATACATATATATATTTCACAAGTTGTAGAACGTACTGGTTAGAATTAGACACTTTGACAATAAAGTTGAAAAATATCTTTTATTATCAAGATAATAACAATAAAAACTTTTTTTATTTTTTCTAATTATTATTTAAAAAAGTGAACTTTATTTTAAACTTTATTGTTAAAATTATTTTATATCTTTTTAAATTTGCCTTATGCTTTACAAATTGACTATTCGTTCAAGCGTACGTACAGTTGTCATCAAAGAACGGTTTATTGTAAAGAAACCTGATGCAGTAAAACATATTCCACTTTCTGAGGTTGTCGTAGTGGAGAGTATTACCTGTGGATGTGGAAATAATATATTTTAAATTCAAAGTTCAGCAAAACCTTAAGTTGCAAAGATCAACATAAAAGCATTATTAAAATGGCGACCAATACAATCACTGAAATTTACACTTTAAGTGTGAAATATTTGCTTCCAAAAAAAATCTAATAAATAATTCGATCAAAACTTTATTTTAGCTCAAAAATGTTGACTTTTGTTTTGTCATTTAGTCGTTGATAAAACTTTTTAGAATGGACGTCAACTCTCTGTTGTGAAGACACACGTGTAGAGGATGAGGTATCGAAAGTTTCCGTCCATTCTACATATTTTTATTATGAATACAAAGAATACACTTAGTTGTCATTCTTTGTGCTTTCCAAATTTAAATTTTTCAGTTTAAAGGTTATATAAAATATTTTGAATGTTGAATAATAGTATTTTAGAGATAAAGTAAATATGTTCTGATTGAAATATGTATTTTCCAGTGGTGTGTGATGGCCTGTAGATTTGTTTTATCACAACTGTATATAAAACACTCTTATAATAGTAACCAAACCATCTATGTCCAAAATTATTGCATAAAATGTACAACTAAAAGTAAATTACCATTCATCACAATTAATAACACTCAGCGTCATCTGGCGTCTACTTCTTTCCAATTTGCACGGATATCATGGGTGATATATTTCCAAAGTATCAATGCTTTCACTGTCATTGCGGTCAACTATGGCTATATCTCGTACAAATAACATCTTGTGTCACTGCTTTTCCTAAACTGCAGGAATTATATAGTTGTACTAATATTGGTGATACATTTTTCAAATATTTTTATCACGACTAAAGCACTATTTTTTAAAAAATTCTCCAAGGGCTGGTTTACGTCCGGCAAATGCGGTGACACGGAAATTATGTCACTGGTATTTTAACAGTCTAGCTTCCTATTAACGTCTTTTACATTTAGATGTTTTTATTAAACTGAATGAAACTGAATAGTGATGATGGAGGAAGTGAAATCTCATGTAATATATTTTGATTTTTGAAATATAATACTAAGATTTTACGAAGACTTTCGCCCTATCATAATTATCGTGATGTTTTGTTTTCTCTTATGTTAAGGCTTACCCTGATATTACGTTAGAAACTTATCAATTTTACTTACTTGCTGCAAAGATTCCAAAGGAATCTGCTCTGCCTTGAATGTTTGAACTATCTTGAAGAACTGGCTGCCCTGATTAACATTCAGAAATAAAATATGCTTTTAATCAAAAACAAGACAGTAACTATAACTCAAAATTTATTGTATACACACATGGAAACGTAAAAAAACGCACACAATGATCAGAGCACTAGAGCATAACACATCAAAGTGATAATAAAATTTCTGTTAAAAGAGGGCTGTTTGTTTGTTTTTGAATTCTGCTCAAAGCTACTCGAGGGCCATCTGTTCTACCCGTCTCTAATTTAGCAGTGTAAGACAATGAAGGAAGGGAGCGATTCATCACCACCCACCCCCAACTCTTGGGCTACTCTTTTTACCAACGAATAATGGGATTGACCTTATCATTATAACGCTCGCACGACTGGGGGCAATTATATTTGGCGCGACCGCGATTCGAACCCGCGACCCTCAGATTACGAATCGAACGCCTTAACACACCTGGCATTGTTATATTATATTTTGTATAATACTTTTTTTATTACCATAGAAATTGTTGTGAAAGGTAGTCTCCAATATCCGTTTATTTAATTTTTATTACATAAACGAAATAAATTTAAAAATAAAATTCATTTCTTTTTACTTTATAGGAGTAACAACGTTGCCAAGTTGTTGTTAAATCTAGCGATTGAAAGCTATGAGGTAGAATAGCTCTAGCTACAGAGCCAATACTCTTTAGCCATAGTGAATTACAAGTTATTACATGATACAAGAACATCTCCAGATGAAAAAAAAATACCCTTACAAAATTCTCATATTTATTGGTACTATCTCAACAAAACAGCAAAAATGTCATTCTACTTTTTGAGATATTAACCAAAGGATTTGGTCAATAGAGGAGAAGTTTTGTGTCAATAAAAAGTGATGTCAATTGTAGTCAACTTACTCGGCCTTATCCACTGGTCACGATGAATTCAAGATGAGATTTCAGACTGACTAATTGCATTGTTTGACTTTTTTTCGAAATAGCGAATAGTGGCTGTAATGGTGGATGTATCGAGAAGTAATTAATTTTGGGTGATAAGAGAAATGTTCCGCGTTAACATTTTGTGTTTTTTGTTCATTTATGCCGAACTGTGTGGTACAATAGTGTTGAATAACATTTTATAGTTAAGGCTTGAAATCTCCTTTTTAATCGGTTTAATAGGATTGTGGTAATTATTGACATAAAAGTTTATCAAGCACTTTAATAATAATATTTATAGAGAGGTAAATACTTTGACTATAATAAAGATCTCGACCAACTGAACAAAACGATTAATATTAACATTAGCATTTAATGTAAAACCTCACAACTATAATGATTTTATCATTTAACGTATTTCTTAGAGATGCTTACCTTATATTGCATGTTTTCTGAAAACGTGTAAGAGATGAACATTCCAGTGAAAAGAAATATGAAAGAGGTAACCAGTTGAATAATCGTTCCCTAATTTGAGGAGCATGCCATCAGTGTTCCACAAACAAAAAAAAATAACATTCGAAAACATGATAAGTATGCCAGGAGAAAAACACTTATCTGTATCTTTAACAAGCTCACATAACCTAACATGAAGTATTCTCAAGTTTTCAATTTCCGGAGAAACCGCTACATCCACAGCGTTTATTATGTCTCGGAGTCTTTCGTTCAGATAATCAAATAAACTGCTAAAATCAAACGAAAAATAAGAAATGTAAGTGACATAGTATTGTCCCCAGCCTATAAGAAATTAAATAAAGATAAAACTTGGGATAAACAAAGATATACTTCGGTAATCGAAACTAAGCATTGAGTTTAAATGCAGGTTGAATAAAACCACAAACGAGCAAAAACAACATTATTTTGTTCGAAAAATATTTCATTTTCATTTTTTGCTTTCTAAGGAAGCAAATTTTGTCTTCCATGATTATTAGCTTTTTCACAATTGAAATTCAGTGTGGTCCTTTATACCATGAAACCAAAGTAAAAACCATACAATTCGATATAAAGAATATGAAGTTTACATAGTTGAGTATACGTGAGAATTTATTAAGTTTAGAAGAAGGGTTTTGAGACAAAGGGAAAATATAAATACCACAAGACAACACAAGTATCCATAGAAACACTTGGTATATTACCCTGAAATTACATCTTTTTGTACGGACATCTTCCGGTCCACTCTTTGTTAACTTTGCTGAAGAGTACCATCCCAAGATACGAAAAAACCAGCTGATCCTTCGAAAACTTCGGTAAACCAGACTTATTCCCGTTATGTTTTGTTATTTTCACCAAGGAAAATTGTTGGTAAATGAGAAGAGTTCGCCATGTTATACTTCGAATAGGTCTGATATAGTGTGCTCAGGATTCAGCCGAGTACCATGCGTCAGTCTGCTTTGCTGTCATCACGTGTGACAGCGCAGACTTTGCTTTGCTGTAGCCAATCATGAAACATGTGTAGCCGAATAAATCATCAGTACTTATTTTAAGGTAATAAACATCATATTGTCATCTTTCTGTGCTTCTTCTAATTATTTCGAAGCTGTCCGAAAATATAAGTTAATAAGTTTGTTGTTGTGAAGTAAGAACAACAGTATGGTTTAACATTCTCGATACATTAACATTTACCGTATTTTAACTGAGGTATTTGTTTATTTTGAATTTCGCGCAAACCTACATGAGGGCTATCTGCGATAGTCGTCCCTAATTAAACAATGTAAGACTAAAGGGAAGGCTGCGAGTCATTTCCGCTCATTACCAAATCTTACGCTACTCTTTTACCAAGGATTAGTAGGATGGATTGCACTATTATAACGTCCTTACGGCTGAAAGGCTGAGAATGTTTGGTTCGAATCGGTTTCGAACCCGTGACCCTCAGATTAGGAATCGAACGTCGTAACCCACCTGGCCCAAAGTTCTATCCACAAAATTATTTGAAAATATCTTTAAAATGCTTTATATTACATTTGAATGTGTAGTTAACATTAGCTACTTTTTATTATAGAAGGAAAACTATTTAGAATAATTTGGATTAGTGATTCTTATAGTACAAAGGAGGTGTTCTATTTGTGAATATAATATTGTTTGAGATCGAATGTGCAGTAATTAGTAAAAACCTCACATTATACGTGAAATATAACAGGTGTCATACTGTACAGCTGATGGAAGCTGATATTTATTGTCTGGTTATTTGAAATTACAATGATTACTTGTTTATATATTATGCGGCAGAATATTAAGATGTATTGTTGCATTGTTTGGCTTTTTGGAATGACAATGATTACTTGTTTATAACACATAATGCGGCAGAATATTAAGCTGTAATGTTACCATTTAAGTAATGGAAAGAACGAAAATAAAAATCGAATATTCAATATTTGAAGTATTGGAGAACATTTATTGTGTTTGTTGTACTGTATAAAATGACCAGGGATATTTGTTCATTTTGGGTAAAACGTTATATTATTGGTAAACTTAATATGACATTTGATGTAAAAATAAGAGTATTAGATTTTAACTCAAAAAATTTATTACGTGTGTGCGTTATTTTGTGCTTACTGTTTAGTCCTAATTGTTAATATTTTTCGGGCCCGCGTCGCCCTAAACATGCTCGCCCTCCCAGCCGTGGGGGATATAATGTGCCGTCAATCCCACTTTTCGTTGGAAAAAGAGTAACCCAAGAGTTGGCGGTGTGTAGTGATGACTAGCTTCCTTCCCTTTAGTCTTACACTGCTAAATTAGGGACGGCTAGAGAAGATAGCCCTCGAGTAGCTTTGTGCGAAATTCCAAAAGAAACAAGTTTGTTAATATTTTAATCCTAATAGATAGGTAACGTTATCGACCTCATGGAAGCCACTGCACAAGAACTGCATATCATCTTAGTGAAATAACATATTTTAAACCATGTGACAATAATAATTCAATAATACAAGGACGACCAGCTGGAACTAAGAATTCAGTAAAATGAGAATGTGGTTCTCTTCCTTAAGGTAATTATTGTCGTTCCAATATATAGTTAAACCTCCCATAAATGTTAAAGGAATAAAGTACACATTCAAATTTTTTTATCAATATACATGTCTGTAAATGTATATTAATATCTAAATATCTAAAGTGTTCCAAACGAAAACTACACATGTAGACATATTGGTGGCATTTGATCTATTGGAAAATTAAATGAACTAGTAAAAAAACTACTTCCATACATTTCTTCGAGAAATAAACATAAAAGGTTTTCGCACCAGCTTTTAAGAGTATTACACATTTAACGTACGTCAAACCCTATGACAAGATGACAAGTTACTTTCACTTGTTATAAAGTGTTTACAAAGTGTTAAATCTGTTATTAACAGGTTTTATAATTGTACTCAGACTTTGAACCTTCATTCGTGATTTGAATCATTTTGCCGCATATACGTGTTTGAAACTTTGGTAGCTATGTGTGTGTACAGTTAAAGAGTTATGGTCAAATTTTACTATTCAATGAGACAATAACAGCATAAGAAGCAACTCTTATATAATTTCATTGTAATCACATCTTCAGAGCAAAATACAAAAAATAATCACAAAATGCATAATTTAGCAATAATTTTAACAGAGAACAATCCATATCTACCATTCATTTCAACTCAATATTATACCTAGTGTAAAAGTTTAGACATCACTGGACATTAAAACGCAGCAAAAATGTATTTAAAAATGAATGAGTTCCAATGCAATATAAACATATTTATTTATTTATAATATGCACAAAGAAATATATATGCATGTAAACGATATAAAATAAATCGCAGTCTCTTTTGAAACGTTATCAAACGCTGAAACAATTATACGAGCTTAAGAGTTTTAATCGAGGCAAGATTTGCAAGACAAAAAGGAATTATTTATGAAGACTGTTCTTTCTATTTGTGATGGCCCGGCATGGCCAGGTATTTAAAGCACTCGACTCGTAATCAGAGGGTCACGGGTTCCCATCCCTGTCACACTAAAGATCCTTACCCTTACAGGGGCGTTATAATGTGTCAGTCAGTTTCACTCTACGTTAGTAAAAGAGTTGGGTGTGGTGATGACAAGCTGCCTTTAGTCTAGTTTTACGCTGCTTAATTTTGGACGGCTAGCGCAGATAGCTCTCGTGCAGCTTTACACGAAATTCAAACGAAACCAATTTCATAGTAAGAAATTCCCAACAATTTATCAACATAAATCATTGAAAATTTCAATACATTCGGATTTCGAGAACGTAACGCTAAGAATGTGAAAAGAGTTTTCTCACCATCATCCTGGTTGCTGTTTTCTTGTGTTTATTTTGATATTATTTTAAAATTGCAGACATTTTTACTTACTGCAGACGTTTCGAATGAATCTGCTCTGTTTGACAATTTTAAACAATCGTAAAGAACTGCTTACCCTAATTAGATATAGAAAAATAAAACACGATTTTTTGTCATAACCAGGGAAAAGCTGTAAGTCTACATTTATTAGAGACACCTACAGAGAATAACAGAATACTTAAAGGTCAGTCAGAGCAAAAAAATTTTAAGAAAAGTAAAGCTGATAACCTTATTTTATACGATTTTTAACCAATGTCTTATAATACGTTTTCAATACCACACAAAATCGTGGTGGAAGCTGTCTTCCATATTTTATGTGTTTTAACGTAAACATAAGAAACAAAACTGATATTTAAATTCATTTTTTTGCACATGATACGTGCAACGACGTTGCCGGGTTTAAAATTAAGCCAAGCAATCGAAAGCTTTTCATAAAATAATATTTCCAAAACCAAACAATATGATATGGCAATAGTACGGTAGAAAATATTAAATACAGTGTATCTAATGTAGATAATGACTCTTTTTATCCTAACCTCTTGCATAAATGGTAAATAACGAGTGCAATTAGGAATCCATGAAGATTTTGGTGTTCGGAAGAATATCCAAACAATAACTTTAATGATATTTTCAATCCAGTATAAAGGTATTGTTCAATTTAAAGAAACATTTAAAATTAACATTAAATTATTTTATCAGTTTAATATTGAAACGTCATAAATATGGTTATATTCTCATTTAACGTATATTTTACTATTCTTACCTTATTTTCCATATTTTTTGAAAACATGCAAGCAATGAACATTCCAGTGAAAAGAACTATGAAAGAGATAACCAGATGAATCATCATTCCATAATTTTGGGAGTATGCCATCAATGTTCCACAAACACAACAAAACAAAATTCTGTTGAAAAACATAATAAGTATGCCAGGAGAAAGAAATTCATCTGTATCTTTCACAAGCTCACACAACCTGACATGAAGTATTCTCAAATTTTCAAATTCCGAAGAAACTAATCTATCTGTAGTGTTTGTTATTTCTCGGACGCGTGCATTCAATGAATCAAATAAATTGCCGAGAAAAAAAGCAAAATAAATAATGTAGATGATGTACAACTGTTCCCATCCTGTCAAAAGTAAGTGAAAGACAAAAGCGGCAAAGATAAGAGGTAAATTTCTGAGATTAAAACTAAACAAAGGGGTGAAGTGAAAACGAATTGTTACCGTAAGCAATACGAAAGAAAGAAATATTGCTGTATATAACCACATTACTATGTTTGAAATATAATGCATTTTTGATTTTTGCTTTGGAATAAAATTAATTTCTTTTTCTAGGGCAATCAATCTTTTCAAAATTAGAGTGCAATGATTTCTTTTATACCATGAAACGATCGTAGAAAAGGTGGAACTCAACAGGAGGGAAATGAAAGTTACAAAATTCAGTAATCGTATGTATTTTGTAAACTCAAGAGAGGATATTTGGAATAGATATAATATATAAACACCAAAAGATGGCTCAAATATCCATAGGAACATCGAGTAGATTGTGATTAATCTGCATCTTTTTGAACGTTTGTCTTCTGGACCACTCCGTGTTAAGTCTGGTAAGAAACACCCTCCCATGAAACCAAAGAAATAGTTAATTTTACGAAACGTTTCGTTGACCAGACTGCAGCATTCCTCTTTGGTTTTGTTGTTTTCATCAGGAAAAACTGTTTTTGAACGAGAATTACCCATCATCGTATGCTTCTTCGTCTCAGAATGATATTATGCATTCACGCCAATAGCTCGCCTAGACCCATCTAATCATTCTCGTAAGACAGCGTATTATTTGCTTCACTGAACAACTCTGTTCGAGTTGACCAATAGCGTTCTTCTTTAGAGAAACAAACATTTCATACCTCTCAGTGCACTTTCTACGTTCCATATTTGTTCTGATTATTTCGTATCTTTCAGTTTAAATACAGGTTAATGAGATCTTTTTTGCAAAGTGACAACATTAATAAGTTTTAATGTTCTCGATACATTAATATTTACACTGAATTTAACAGAGGTGAAATATATGTTACATAATGTCCGACTGCTTGTTTTTAACGATTTGACCTCCCTCAAAAAAGAATAAACTTTTTGACATTTTAATGCCAATAAATCAATTTATTCTTTGTGGATAACTAATTAATAAACGAAATAAATTATTTCGTAATTTCAATAGAATTATAAAATATATAAAAACTTTATGTAGTGAAGCAAATCACTTCCCTCCCAGTAACACCACGGTATGTTTGCGGACTTAAAATGCTTGAAACCGTGTTTCGATACTCGTTGTGTGCATAACACAGACAGCCCGTCATGTAACTTTGTGTGTAATTCCAAACAAACAAATCTATTTGTTTTCTGCCGAAGTAATTTATGTGGGTAGTCTTACGTTTTGGGCAATGTTGGGTGAAATTAAATCTGTAAATGTTCACGTCATGTAGGTGTGCATTGTTTTGAATATGTTTTAGGGAAGGCAATATTTCAAAGCAGTTAACAACAGTAAAGCTTACCGATATCAGAGATTTTATGCTAGTCTGTAGAGATTAAGGACCAGCCTGGCCAGGTGAGTTAAGACGTTTGACTTGTAATTCGAGAGTCCCTTGCTCGTTCTTTCAGCTGTGGGGGCGTTATAATGTGACGATCAATCCCAGTATTCATTGGTGAAAGAGTGGCCCAAGAGCTGGTAGTGGGTGATGATGACTAGCAGCCTTCCCTCTGCTCATACAATGTTAAATTAGAAATGGCTAGCATAGGTAGACCTCGATTAGCTTTGTGCAAAATTCCAAAAAAACAAACAAACTATTTTTAAATTGTAATTATACATAAAGGATAATCTATTACTCAGTATACTATTTCTTGAGGTGTACAATCAGACTGAATATTAAGTTATCATAAGTACCTTATATTACGTGGACTATTATGGAATATCACAAACCCCTTTTTGTACAGGTGATAAAAGTTGGTATAACCTCAAATGAAGCTAATACAATCCCTTCGTAGAATGATATGTTTTCTATATAATGCAAGTTAAATACTGGAATTGAGGGAGGACGTAAAGGATGCTGTTATTCTTGTTGGGAGAACGAAAACACTGAAATAAGGACTGTCTAGATCCTGAATGTAAGAACATGCATCTGCAAATAGATTTCCATATAAAAAGGAAAATGAGATTTTAACGATATAAGTTACACATATCTGTATCTGCATTACATTCTGTTTGGTGCCAAGTGCTCATTTTTATTAACACGCTAAACGATAGCTTCTATTTTAATTCAAATTAAAAAATTTTTTTAAGGATTTATTAATTCAAGTTATGTTATCGATCTGAAACTGCATAACAACTTAGTAAAGTGATAGTTTCTGCAGTAGATGACAACCGTGCTTAAAAACATAACTGTATAATACAGGGACGACCAAGAGGAGCTGTCAAGTTAATAAAATAGGGGTCATAATTTATTTGTCTAATTATAATTATGGTCTTCTATGTATATAATACAAACCTCAATAAATGCTACAGAAAAAAATTACAAATTCAAATTTTTAATCCATACATATATAGAGCGTAAAATTTTCTAAAGGTCAAAGTAAAACAATATATGGTTATAACAGGTAAGAAAGCTTCACGTGCTAAAGTAGAGAAAAATAATAGCCATTCTTTCACGTGTAGTTGTTACACAATCTTAAGGGCGATTCCTGAAATTTATCAACCACTTTATTCGTTGTTTAAAAGCAAGCACTATCTACCTGTAACGCGTGCATTTAAATTGAAGTGTTCCTGGCAGAAGTCAGGTGTGTAGACAAATTGGTTGCACTTGACATATTGGATTAGACGTTTAGTTGACAAGCAGAGAATGAAATCCTTGTATTTCAACAGTTAGATAAACATAGAAAGCAAAGCATTCGCACCTGCTTTTAAGAATATTAAACCTATACACATCAAACTCAAATGAGAAGTAACTTTCACTTGTTATCAAGTATTTACGATGCGGTAATTTTGTTATCAGCAAGGTTAACGGTTATCGTATTCAGACTTTGAACGTCATAATTCGTTGTTCGCTACATTTGACTGCATATTCGTGTTTAAAACTGTGATAGCTTTCTGTACACGTATAGAGTCACGGTCAGAGTGCACTATTTGATGAGACAAAAGTTGGCAGTGATTATTGTTGACTGGCTTTCTTTTTCATATCAATTTATTTCAAAATGAGAGACAGGTTTAGGCACATAATATTTTGTAGATCAGTGTAAAAATTTTCTGATAAAGTTATGTTTCATTATCACTTAATTTGTCACGAACAGGTAAATTATTATTGATCACTGCTAATTGCTGGTTGTTAATGACTTTCTGCAACGTTCTGCGGGTTACGGTCCTCTACTGGTAAACTGAAAGTCACGAATTTGCAGCTCCGTTACTGAACATACTATACATTTCAGCAATGTAGGCGTTACAGTTAACTATCAATCCCACTGTTAATTTGTAAAATAGTTGCCCAAGATTTGGCGATGGGTGGTGTTTAATTGCTTTCCTTTCACTCCATAACTTCTAAAATAGGAACAATTAGCGCAAGTAGCTCCTGCGTATCTTTGTGCGAAATTCAAAACCAGGATGCATGTACTTATTAGTTCGCTTAGCGCAGATAGCCTTCGAGTAGCTTTCCGCGAAATTCAAAACAAACAAACTAATTTGTTTTAGCCCGAAATGTCCAGGTCGGTTAACGTATTTGACTCGTTATCTGAGCGTCGCCGGTTCGAATTTTAATCACACCAAACATGCTTTCTCTCTCAGCCGTGAGGGCGTTATACTTTGACGGCCAATCCCACTATTCGTTGGTAGAAAAGTAGCCCAAGAGTCGGCGGTGGGTGGTGGTGACTAGCTGCATTCCCTCTAGTTTTACACTGGAAAACTAGGGTTCGACTAGCGCAGATAACCCTCGTGTACCTTTGCGCGAAATTCAAAACAAACTTCTCTTTTATCATGGAGACACATAATTGTTTGTTTTATTTTGTTTTTGTAAATATGTTAATCAGTATTATGTTATCTATTTTTCATAGTGGCTCTGAGTTGTTTTTTTAAGTACAAACTTTTAGCTCGTAGTTTCATATCTTGACAAGTTTGATTTCTAATTACAATTGCAGCTATTAAGGATTCTCTGAACATACTTAGATTTGATACATCCACCAAATGTTCATACCATTGTTCATTTATGTTTTTCACGATAATACTATTTCTGGGTAATATGAATCACAGACGTTTGCGTTTCATATAACTATCCTGTTTAATTTACGAGGGTGGGTATCAGGTACCCATATTTGCAACGTTTACTCTTCTGATCTTTGCATTTTATTGAGTTTTGTCGCTTTAAATATCACCATTTTTTACAATATTCACTAGTTTGACTATCGGTGTATTATTTTCATTCCTGTTACACTATTACTGAACGTAAATGACAGACAATATCTGTATTAGAATAAGTGAGGAAACTGAACATTTTATATGATTTGTACACTAATTTAGAATCCAACACTTTGAACTACATCAATATATCTAGAAGGTACACTGTGTTTTATGTAATTCTGTCTGTCCAAATTAAGCAAAAAGCCCATGATCTAAATAAACTTAGCACAAGAGTCCACAGACGTATTTAATGACGTTAATTATACAGCTACAATATTTTTTCATTTGAGTTGGTAATAAAAGACCTGAAGAAAGAAGTGGAACTGATGTGGATAGTGGGTGGTCAATATGTTCAAGAAAGTGTTCTGTGAGAAGTATCTTCACACCACATAGTATCTAGATAATGAAAGAGAGGTGTATTAGGAGCCGGCTTCATACAGACATAGAAGCGAAAATAGCTTAGCATCACATATCTTCTCATGTTTTGACCAGAAAATCCCCACGTATTAAAAGATAATTCTGTAATCAGGGCTTGGTTTCTATTCCCAATAAAACCAGCTGATCTGGAATACAATAGAATGAAATCCAGAATAGTAGGTGCTACAAACACAAAGTTATCTGTTGTGATGATCTTTAGAAGGAAAGATAACTAGTCGGTTTACTTCAGTTCAGAAATAAGTTAATGTATGGATACCCAGAAGGTTTACTGATTATTACCAGAATATAGACACTAGTTAATCCGTTCGACCATCTTCTTGAAGAGAGCTTGTCCAATGATAAGAGTGTAAGTGAAGATAAATGAAAACAATTTGTCCTATTAATGCATCACAAGCCACAGAAAAGAAAAAAATAAGAAAAAGTTGGTCTACGAACAACTTACAGACAGTAAATAACATATTTAATGAAAATTGTTAGATCGTACTTAACTGTATTTATTTAACAAATTTAATGCTGTAATTATTACAACGTTCATTAACGAGTAGTAATCTGATAAACTGTAAAGACTTACTTTGTTGTGTAACATTAAAGTTCAATTGCATTCTAACTTTGACCTTCATTGTTTTCCGACAGAGTAAATTTGTCATGACATTACGTATATTTCACAAAAGAGCCTTACTGATGAGATAAAATTGGCAAATAATTTAGTCCCTATTATTTCAGCAATATAAGTTTGGAGTTTGAAGGAATAAGACTGTGGCTGATTGTAAATAATTCAACGGTTGATTTTGGAATGCCTTTGGTGATTGCATCATTTTATTAGCTTTTTTTTACACTTACTACTGTTGTTTTTTTCTCAGTGTAAAGCTACAGAATGGATATCTTCATTCTGCCCACCGCACGGTGTTGAATTTTTAATTATAAATCAGACACAGACATTCACAATTAAATACAAAATAAGTTTTAATTTTAAGAGCTCTTTCATGAAAGCTCCATCAAAATGTGTTGTATGAATTAAATAATATAAAATAAGCAGCTATTTCATTTCAGCGCTAAAATAATGTTAGTACACACGTACCACTAAAAAATTGAAACAGGTTTAAAAAAAAACAACTAAGATGCTAACTTAATTTCTTTTTGTCATGTTAGAACATGGTTCTAAAAGTTTGATATGTCTATTGTACTGTGGATAGCTGCTATGCTGTATTGTTAGAATCAGTAAACAAACCTTTACTCTGCTTTTTCTAATTTTAGTTTTAATTGTTATTTCTCACGGTTTGAAAACTTGAACAATTAATTTAAACAATTGGATTTCAATTTGAGTAAAATTACGCATTTAAAATTAATTTTAAAATTGTTTACCTTCAGAAAAAATGACAATAGATGACTATTACCATGGACTAGGTCTCATTTAACTAAAATTTAGGTATTTAAAAAGTTTTTCTTTTTAAGAGTTTTTTAAATGCTGTCCAAATGATCAGTAACTTGACATTCTTATATGTGATTTAATTATCAGTGAAAGGTATGAAACAACCATGGAACGATTAATGATAATATTAGAACATGTCCGAGACTATTATGAAAATGATGTTGACTGAAGGAGTCACGTTTGCACAAATCGATAACTTATGGCAGAAAATATTTTTTAAAAAACTTATACGTTCCTGCTTTTTAAAAAATGTCAATATTGACATTTGTTCTTTTCGAGTTGAAAAAATAAGAGAGAGAGATAGAGAGAGAAAAGAGAGAACACATAAAGAAAGTGTCGTGTGCACATGGTTTTAAAAGAATAAATTCTTTTTGTCACCATATTAAAAAAGAAGCCACTATAATAATTTAGAACTGTTTAACAAGTGTTACGTATTTTTTATGTTTTATGTTCTTCGTAGACTAAACGCAACAGAAAAACACAGATAACAGCTTGTATAATTTATTACACTAAACTATTTACAAATATAACAGATATGACATAATTTATTTTATAACAGTGACAGATCTTAAGTTACAACATTCGAAATTAATTACAAAACAAAATAATACTAGTTTCAAACTTCAAAATTAATAACAATACAAAATGGTACTGGCCTGTATCTAATATAATGATCTAAAATGAAAGTCTCAAATTCCAGTCTAGGGTGTGAATTTGGTCCCACAAAGAAATTCCGAAGCGTAAATGAAGAAGTTCAGAAACAGTTCACAGTTTAATAAATTCGTCGACTCTCAGCACAAGCAGTAATTCAGATGAATCGTAGAGATTGACGAAATAAAATCACAGCTTCCGTAAATCTAACTTCAGTCACAAATCCAAGTTGAATAATCACAGCAAACACTTAATTTTTCTCAAATAACTGACTCTCTTCTTTTGAAATAAAACTAATGTCTGACTCTCTTTTTTTCTCCTTTCTTCGAATAAAAACTGATGTCTGAATCTCTCTTGTCTCTTCGAATAAAACTAATGACTGAATCTCTTGCATCTTCGTCTGTTTATATATTGTAGGCCTAAACTTTTCGAAAGACCGCGAAAATTCTACAGGTCTCTAGAGCAATCCACGCATGTCCGTTCTTGCACGAGACTACACGTGTAGACACGTAGTCACCAGCACTTCATTTTCAAACATATGATTGGATTACTTAATTCAAGAAAATTCTAAATGTTACCCTAAATGAATAACAAAATATTAGTTTAAACTTCAAAACAATAATATAAATATGGAAAAATGAATAATAGAAATGAAAATTTAAACACAACACGACATTTTGTCGCTTACAAAATATTTACACGACATTTACATAACACAAGTTAGAATATAAAAATCCATAACTTCACCTAAATATAAATATGTAAATAAAAGAACATTTAGACACTTCTGGGATATATCGAGTCTCACCTAATTATGTTTACCTTTATTTAAAATTAATATTAAAATTGTTTACCTTGAGAGAAAATGACAATAGATGACTATTGCCATGGACAAGGTCTCATTAAACTAAAATTTAGGTATTTAAAAAGTTTTCCTTACAAGAGTTTTTGAAATGTTGTCCAAATGATCAGTAACTTGACATTCTTATATGTGATTTAACTTTCAGTAAAAGATATTCAACAACGATGTAACTATTAATGATAATATTAGAACATGTCCGAGACTATTATGAAAATGATGTTGACTGAAGGAGTCACGTTTGCACAAATCGATAATTTATGGCAGAAAATATTTTTATAAAAAACATACAAGTTTCTGGTTTTTCAATAAACTGTCAATATTGACATTTGTTCTTTTGGAGTTCAAGAATAATAGGAGAAAGAGATAGAGATAGAGAGAGAAAATACAGAACACGTGAAGAAAGTGTCGTATGCATAAGGGTTTAAAAAAATAAATTTGTTTTATCAGGACATTAAAAAAAAGCCATTATAATAATTAAAAACTGTTTAACAAGTCACAATATAGCAATCAATCACAGCACCTAAAGATAGATATATAAATAAAATAACATTTAGATACTTCTGGGATGTATTGAGTCTCACCTAATTATGTTTACCTTTATGTTGATCGTACAAATTGCCGTCAAATATAAATATTGTGGGCAAAGAGAAATTAATTTATGAGCTCTCCGAGGAGCCTGACGAAAACAAACAAAATTAAAACACATAAAAATGTTAATTTATTAGAATATTTCAATTTTTGTTAATAAATTGTTGAAAATTAGTAGTTCATCCACATATATATATAAAGTAAAATAAATTATTTACGAAATTTTATTATATAAATTCTCCCGAATGTGTTAATGGTTCCTACAATTTATTCCTAATACATAAATCTGCTTTAAGAGGAAAGTAGAGTTAAAACTTACAGAGTTTGGAAAAACAATGACTCGAATCATGTGCATGAAACAATAATATTGTTGTTTCTTATTTAATAAAATTTATTTGTTTGTTTTGAATTTTACGCAAAGCTACACGAGGGTTATCTGCGCTAGCCGTCCCAAATTTACCAGTGTAAAACTAATTTGTTTGTTTTAGAAACTTGCACAAAGCTACTCGAGGGCAATCTGTGCTAGCCGTCCCTAATTTAGCAGTGTAAGACTAGAGGAAAGGCAGCTAGTCATCACCACCGACAGCCAACTCTTGGACTACTCTTTTACCAACGAATAATGGGATTGACCCTCACATTATAACGCTCCCACGGCTGGGAGGGCGAGCATGTTTAGCGCGACTCAGATGCAAACCCGTGACTCTCAAATTACGAGCGCATGCCTTTACGCGGTCGGCCATGCCAGGCCTTTAATAACGGGTGTGACAAGGATTTGAACCTGCAACCCTTAGATTACGAATCGAGTGCCTTAACCACCTGGCCATGTCTGGCCAGTAAGACGAGAGGGAAGGCAGCTAGTCATCACCCCCAACCGCCAACTCTTATTTACAAAAGTTGCACTAAAATCAGCTCTGCAATGGTGAAAAATCAGATCTACAAAAGCTATAAATGAAAGAGTATTTCCTAACAAGTTATTCAACGTTTTGGTTATAAAACTTTTCCCATAATATTCTCTAAATGGTATTTAGCCTATCAAATCATAAAGGTATTAAAGTAAAATAAAATGAGGTATTAAAATGTTTTAGAAACACATCATTAATGTATTAAGATCATTTATTGTAGACCGTTACACGTTTTGTGCCAAAGGTTCATTTATTGTCATTGGGAATGTTATTTTATTTCTTGTTATTTCACTTTATCACATAGAACAACTGCAAGATGAACATCTAAATATTTTTGTCTAATTTTTCTGACATTATAATCCATTACACAAAAGGATATTACGACATTTTTGTTTATTCTACACTGAACTAAAGTGATTTCATCGCACGTTTTCTGAATTTCATTAAACCACACAATAAACGTTCGTGGCTGATGTTAACTTCGAAATATTTTATGATCCTTGTATAATTTTCACCTTCAATAATGATAATACGTAAGACGTTTCGAAATACCTTTTATTCACATAGTAATCACATAATTATTTAGGATATTTAGACTTTGAACGATTAAAACTATTAATTTATCCTTGTGAATTGTCAATAAAACGAGCTGTTTCGAAATACTAAAATACAAATGTGATTGTCCTGTATCTAATTTGTTACTTGTCACTGAGTTATATCTGTTTCTAGGAATACCACCTCTTATCAGTAACTCTTGAGAAGGGAAAACCGAAAGAAGAAGCCTAGACTTAATGTTATGGTGAAATGCATATTTTGTATTTGGGTTTTAAATGTTTTTCACCATTAATATAGTTCCATACGAATTTCAAGTATATGCAGCATTGATGGTACTATATTATTTTGTTTTAATTAATCACACGGAGTAACTTTTCGCAGCGAAATATTTTATCTCTACACATTTATTGTGTGGTGTTTCTGTTCTGAGTTACAAGTGTATTAACCACACTACTTCTGCGTTTTTTATCATCGATATCCGGTATTCAAAGTACAGATAGCCCATTGTGTAGCCTCGTGCTTAATTTTAAACAAACAAACAAACAAACAAAATATAACTTTCTAGATCTTAATACCTAGTGGTATTAGCGGTATGACCTTGGAGTAATTCCATTAGAAACCGAGTTTCGATATTTGTTGGTGGGAGATAACAAATTATACAGTTTTGTGTTTAATTTAAACATAAAAAACATTTTTGTTACTATTTTGTCTTATTTTTCATATACACATTTAAATCATATTGAAACCTGTTTTTTCTATGATTTATTTTCGTGTTGTTCAGTGTTTATTTTTCTAAGTCGAATGGTGGTGATCTCCAACATGCATAGATTCGTTTCATTGCTGGCTTGTAAAATAATTTTACACATTATCTCGGGTGTTCTTTTTAGCAGAAATTTTCTGGTAGTTGAAAAATTGTATTGAAGCGACTCTTTGTAGATATTTATTGCAGAAGTTTTTATTTGGTTGTTGTTAAATGCAAAGCCATGAATTCAGCTGTTTGTGTGGTGCACACTGTGGGCATCCAAACTTGGTTTTCAACATAAAAACCTTCATATTTACAGTTAAGTCACTGGGAATGTCACTGTATAAAGTTTGTCCTTCAAGGGGAAACATAGTTCTTTGTTCCAACCTCCACCCAATTTATGATGAAGTTAATATGTACTTGTGAATAAATTATAGGAATTTTTTTCATAATTTTTTTTTATATTCCTGGATTTTGTATAGAAAAATATTAAAAATATCATATCCACAACACTACATTTATTTATTTAAAAGATTGAAAAAATGTATTAAAGAAGTCATTCATTGGGATGGAGAAGAAGCATTTGGATTGAACCGAATAGATGCAGATTCAAACAACATGATTATTTTTATCATAGTGTGGTCAAATTTATTTTTCGTTTTTGAACTTGTTCATTAATTCGTTATCCTTCACATTTACGTAAAAGTGTCAGTTTTTTGTTTTATGACCTTGTTGGTATACAACATCATCATCTGCTCTTTGTAGTAGAATGACAGAGAAACTAACCAATCCAACGTCAATGAGAACAGTAATTCTGCAACCACCCCATTCAGCATTGACTGTCATTCTACATCTTTAGTAACTACTCCCTGTCTATTTTTGGGCTAGAATTAAGTTGCGTTCTCCTAGCATCAGAGTAAACATAAAGGATTTTTCTAGTTGCTTGTCTTTTTTCTATGGATTTTAACACACAATCTATCGAAACTGGACTATCATCAGGTCTTTTTTTATTTCTTACTTTCCAATATGGAGTCCAAATATTACTCACTTGGTGTGTTTTTTTATATGTTTAAAGATCTCCAGGTACTGTGTGCATGATGATGTCCACAAGATAAATTATGATTGTCAAAATTTACAATACTACACTTTTTCACACACTTGGCAATAAGATAGGAATTTCTCGATTCGGCAACTGTTAACACAGTAAACGCAAGCTTGAATAATATCAACTCAAACAACCACCCGCTCCATATCTTATGTCCATATTCTCTTTGTTTATTTGTGTCGTGGATCTTTTATTTGTTCAGAAGGAATTTGTAAATTAAATCAGAGACAGGACAGTAGTTCGTAAGGCATTGAGCATTACGAAACTCACATGATTCAACACGCATTTTACTGATTCTCCCGCAGTGTAGTAATGTTGTGGGCCACTGTGACCACTGTCCTACTTACGACTGTTATAATTCAGTCAGGTTATTGAATAGGGTTATACCTTTGTTCAATACATAAAATAAGCGGTAAATGCAACACGCCAGCGTCACGCAAAATCAACATGGCCAATTTCGACACTAGATAAATAATAAAAAACAGAGAAAAAAATGAAAATTGTGCATATCATTGCTTGAGACCTGCAAATTGGTATCTTTGTTAGAAATCACATGTACATGAACATGAAAAGTTTACGGTTACTCTAAATTGTTCTTTCTTCGTTGAAACATTTAACCAAAGACAAATATTATAAAATTATGTACATATCTTTTTGGGATCTGCAAAGAGTATCTTTATACCAAATCCCAAGTAAAAGCAAAGCTAATTACTTGATCGAAGCTCCTAAAATTACGGCTCATTTAGCATCATGACTCCCTAAAGTGACAAAAAATGGGACACATCCCACATTTAATCTTTCTGTCAAATCTCACGTGAAATTGCGAAATGCGGCAAAGTAAAATTTAACAACAACAAAACACAAACACACTAAAACTGTGACTTATTGTGAGCTTTGATCCAATGAAAAATATTCATATCAATTCCTTAATGAAGTAAGTGTGGACAAGGTAACCCATCTATCAATGTATCATTATGCTACATTCAAATGAAACCAAAGAATATATTAGAAATGTTTTATTTGAATACCTTGAAAAATTTGTTCATATCACCCAGTTTATGTATTTTAATGTTTCAATGTTAGAAAAAAGTAAATATTTTATGTTGCTGTTTTTATTTTGTTTACCTTTTGGTTTTTAAATTTCATTCAAAGCTACTCGAGGGCTATCTGCGCTAGCCGTTCCTAATTTAGCAGTGTAAATAAGACTACAGGTAAGGCACCTGGTAATTACTACCCACCGCCAACTCTCGGGTTACTCTTTTACCAACGAATTGTGGGATTGACCTTAACATTATAACGACTGTATGGCCGAAAAGGCGAGCATGTTCGGTCTGACTGGGATTTGAGCCCGTGACCCTGTGATTACGAATCGAATGCCTTAACCCACCTGGCCATGCGGGTGCCTTTTCATTTACAAAGAACGTGAATAATCATTCAGCTTTTCGAGCGGGATAGAAACATTTTTATTTCTTTTAACATGAGTTTAACATTGAAACACATTATACAGTTCAAGACATACAATTAAGTCAACATGAACACAATATCCATTAGGTTTCTATTGAGTGAAGATAAGTGACCTTCGTAACCAAAAATAGATGTCAACTCCAAATAGTTGAAATTCTCGATGAACTAATTTTATGGGGTCGTCTGTATCAGGATAACAGTGTAGGTTAATATTGTACCCAAAATCTGGAAGGAAATAAAGAGAATAATTTGTTTATTTAATCGAAGTAAACTGAAATATCACCAAAATTATAATTTCTTAACCATTAAATTACGATTTCAAACAATCACATTCAGCAAGCAGTTTTAGCACATGAGTTATTACTCTTAGTTAAATAAAGTTTTATCAATATTTTTATTTTTTTAACATTTACAGAATATTTCAATTATGTTAATATTGTTGAATTTGACCACTGAGCATATTGGTTGCAGTAATTTGAAGCAGTTGGTGAAACAACACTCAAGTGATTTCTTTCTCTCTATTGCAATTCTTATGTATAGAGTAGGCAAATACGACGTATCTCGGGCCCGGCATGGCCTGGCACGTTAAGGCGTGCGCTTCGTAATCTGAGGGTCGCGGGTTCGCGCCCGAGTCGTGCCAAAACATGCTTGCCCTCCCAGCCGTGGGGGCGATATAATGTGACGGTCAGTCCCACTTTTTGTTGATAAAAGAGTAGCCCAAGAGTTGGCGGTGGGTGGTGATGACTAGCTGCCTTTCCTCTAGTCTTACACTGCTAAATTAGGGACGGCTAGTACAGATAGCCATCGAGTAGCTTTGTGCGAATTTCAAAAACAAACCACGTATCTCACTTTTCAGTTGGATTTATTTCTTATCTCTAGTTTGTTAAAATGTTAGCAAGTCTTAACGTGAAGGATTTTAATGCATTCAAGATCGTGTATTGAGATTAGCCCCAGATGCTATTTTCTGTAACCGGATCAAATCACGAATATTAATCATTGTTTCCTGGGAGAGTTGTGTGGCGGCCTAATTTACCTTTTGTATAAAAGAAGCTGCTTTAAGAATGTCACGTGGAACAGAGATAATTCCAAATAATGTAAACGTAGTTTTTGGCGTTTACAAACATATTCGTTTGTAATTTAAAGGGGTTAAGTTTCGGTTTGTTTTGAATTTCGCCCAAACAAAGACGATGGCTATTTCCGATAGCCGTCCCTAATTTAGCAGTGTAAGATTAGAGGAAAGGCAAATAGTCATCGCCAAACACCGCCAACTTTAGGGTACTGTTTTACCAAAGAATAGTGGGATTGACCGTCACATTATAACGCCCCCACTGCGAGCATGTTTAGTGTGACAGGATTTTGAACCCGCAATCCTTGAATTACGAGTTGAGTGCTTCAACCACATGGCCATGCCGGACCCAGGAGATAAGTTTTACCTTCTGTAGAATTCAGTTTTTATAATATTTGTTACTTATTTTTAGTTCCTTTTTAATTAAAGTTTTCTTTCATTATTCTTTTATAATGCACGTTATTTTATTTAATTATCATTTTGCAACAGATTTATCGTTGTACAGTTATTTTAGTGCATATGTTTGTTTCGTGTAGTTTGCTTTTTTGCATGTGACGTATATTTTAGCTGTGTATTGCGCAAGTCCCGCCTGTTCTCGAAAATTGTAGACAATTCTGGAACGTTAGAATCAACAATGTTCTCGGTGTGCGATACTGGTGATTGACAGTACTGCTTGCAAGCGAACTTTGGTAAACGTACTAGATTGTCGCGTGATTCGTATAAAAAAGGCCCGGTATGGTCAGGTGGGCTAAGACATTCGACTTGTAATCTGAGAGTCACGGGTTCAAACTCCCATCGCACCAAACATGCTTGTCTTTTCAATTGTGAGGGCGTTATAATGTTTTTCGGTTAATCCCACTATTCATTGGTTAAAGGGTAGCCCAAGAGAAGGCGGGGTTGGGTGACGACTAGCTGCTTTCCCTCTTGTCCTTACACTGCTAAATGAGGGGTGGCTTGCGCAAATAATCCTCATGTGGCTTTGCGAGAAATTAAAAAAAAAAAAAGAATCGTTCAAAAATCAGCTTGCGAGAGACACGTGAAAATTAATATTAGTGTTTGTGTTTTTCTTATAGCAAAGCCCCATCGGACTATCTGCTGATCCAACCGAGGGAAATTGAAACCCTGATTTTAGCATTGTAAATCGGTAGACTTACCGTTGTATTAGCGGGGGCATTAACATTGGACAGATACAGCCATTGTGTTATAGGACTCGAAAGATGTAACTGTTGTTAACGTCTATTAATCGGAAAATTACCGAACTTGTCTGGGAACGTTTGCAGATTTCGAACATCCAAAGTCGTTCAAATTTCAGTGATTTACTTCAGATGTTATTGTTTTTAAGAAAATATTAAATATTTTTGCCGGTAAAAGCTTGTTCCGGGTGTGAGGCCAAGCAAGAAACAAACTTGTGAGCTAATGAGATGTGTGACAATATCAACCCTAATTGATTCACTTGTCATGAGCCTAGATCATCATAGAATATTCAGTTCTAGACCAGATGTGAGAATCAGTATCGTCTGTCAGTATGTAAAACTCTTGTATTTAAATCATCATTCTAATTACTATTAGAATAATCGATATTGTAAATTGTACTTTTTTGTTTGTATATTAAAATATATATATGTTAAAAAAGAAAACTGTGTGTATAATTCTTGTTGGCAAATATCAGAGAGAAAGAATGTCGATGGGTCCAGGTATTTAGATTTATAATCTGAGGGTCGCAAGCTCGAGTTCCGATCACATCAAACACGTTCATCCTTTCAGTTGTGGGGGTGTTATAAGGTGTTGGCCAAACCCATTATTCGTTGGTAAAAGAGTAGTTCAAGAGTTGGCAGCGATGACTAGCTGCTTTTTCTCTATTCTTACATTGCTAAATTAGAGACGGCCAGCGCAGGTAGCCCTCGTGTAGCTTTACAAGAAATTGAGAAAAAGACAAACAAGAATTTCGACTGAATGTTTTTTTTTTGTTTTACAACGGAGTTCAGGTTTAATCCTCTCTTATAATCATAACTATTAATGTCGTCCTAACAAATTTAATTGTTTCGGAAGACAAAATTTAGAAACGGCTTAAAAGGGTAGATAAACTGTATTACAAATGTACAACGATTCTAACAGCTTATTTTATCATAAAGTAAAATAATACTTACAACGGTATGAGAACATGTAACTACAGTATGAAACAAGGGTGCCACATTATCAGAGATCGCTTAGCACCTTAATAAAGATATATTGACAATTTGGGGTGTTAATTTGGAGTAGAGCTGTTTTAGTTAATTAAGATATATTCTGTGATTTTTCGTTTGCTGATGTTTGATTGTTTGTTTAAATATTCTGATATCTGTGTAGGCTACATGCATCTGATGGTGACATAAGATTGTCTAAACGTTGCACATTTGTAATAGAGTTTTCTTCAACACAAATTCAAGCCGCATCCAAACTTTACATATGACTGTTGTTATTAAAGGAATCAAATGTGTCTGCATTTTTCCCCTGTCAATGCTAGTTTTAACAGAAATTCAATGAAAAATAACGTTACGGCTGTATCACAATTAGAATAAATCGATACAACATACCTACGACCACTTGTTACGATGATATCTTTGTTTTGTTTTAGCAAAGACAAATTAAAACTAAACCTGAAGCAATAATAGGTTTCGTCATAATGACCTGATCTTCTCGATACGTCGTACATTCGTAATAAAGTTTTAATCATTACCTATTTAAGCCGTCTCCAGATTTTAATTTTTTTATGCAATAGGGGTGTAATTCATGCCAGATAGCGCACGACCAAGCAGTGGCATAATATATTACGAGGTAGAAGGAACACAAGTTAAAACTGAAATCTGAAACATCTCGTGCAGCAATAAAATATAAATTGGAAAAGAAAAGCTGTTGTTTGAGGTAGAAGAAGAAGTCAAAGGTTGAATCTTTCAAGGTCCATCAAAATCTAACCTAAAATTAAATGCAGAGAATGACTCAAACCTCGTAATTTGAAAAAAAAGTAGTCCTGAACGTGTATATCATATTTGCCATATGAATCCATCTGCTTTTTACCTATGCTGTTTGCCATGCCTTTTTCTTATTGTTGTTACGTATTAAAATCGTTATGTGTTAGTAACAGCTAAGATAAAACCATTAGAAACAGAAGAACGTCTTATTATGTTTCTATGACAGGTTTTAATTTATTGGAGATGTCTGTTAAGCAATACACTTCAATAAATCCCATTAACCAACACCAGAACAAGCCATTTAAACACGTGTTGACTGCACTTATTAACCAACATCAGAACAAGCCATTTAAACACGTGTTGACTGCACTTATACTGAGGTTATCTGATTATGTTTTCATTGATTTGTTTTAATGACCAAGCTTTGGTGGTAATATTTATAAAATCATTTACAGATTTGGAGAAATACCTTAAACGAGTGTGTGAAATATACATAATAAAAGCGTTAGAACTTGATCGTAAACAATCCTGCTTCGCCAACATAGTATAATTTATCGTTAACTTCAAGAGTTAAAAAAATGTACGTTTTTTTTTTTTTAATTTCACACAAAGCTACACGAGAGTCATCTGCGTTAGCCGTCTCTAATTTAGCAGTTTAAGACTAGAAAGTTTGTTTGTTTGGTTTGGAATTTCGCACTCGAGGGCTATCTGTGCTAGCCATCCCTAATTTAGCAGTGTAAGACTAGAGGGAAGGTAGCTATTCATCACCATCCACTGCCAACTCTTGGGTTACTTTTTTACCAACAAAAAGTGGGATTGACCATCACATAATAACGCCCTCACGGCTGGAAGGGCGAGCATGTTTAGCGCGACTCGGATGCAAACCCGCGATCCTCAGATTACGAGCGCATGCCTTAACGCGCTTGGCCATGCCAGGCCAAGACTAGAGGGAAAGCAACTAGTTATCACCATCCACTGCTAATTCTTAGACAACTCTTTTACCAACGAATAGCCGAATTGAACGTCTTATTATAATACCTCTATGAGCGAGCATGTTTGATGGGTACGGTATTCAAACCTGCGACCCTCAGATTTCGAGTGGAATGCCTTAACCACCTGGCCATAATACAACATATTTCATCGTTAATTAAAACTAGTCAGCATGATATTCAGACACTGTTTGCAAGAAAGAATTTATCAAAGAGTCAGTAACTTGAGAATTCATAAGAATATATATAAACACCTTACCGTGATCATCAGTTGCTGATTTATAATGAAGAACTGAGATCCAGTAAAAGATATTTGTCTTTTTGGTCTCACTATAGCTGATAACGTTACCTGCAAAATATAAAATATGTCTATTACAATCTGATTTCGGAAATTTGCTCTTCTGTGTTAATATCTTAAAAATCTGTGTTTGTAATAAAAAAAAAATCTATCAGAATCTAATGATAGTAAACTCTAGCATTTATCATAAAATCATATTATAACTAAGTCATGTTTACAGCCTTGCAAATATTACAGTTTTCGCGTTTGAAACACGAATTTTAACATAAATTAACTTTCTAACAATGTTGGAAACGAGATATCAAATGGAGACCCGAAAAACGTTCTGATGTTGTTCAAGCTATCACATAAATAATTCCCATGATGACAGTTAAAAATAACCATTTATCGAAAAGAGCTGTACTGCATACATATAGTCTGGGAAAGTAAAACGAATTTATGACAAATTAATTCCGTTAGACAAAACTTTTTTTATTATTATTTAACAGAATGCATTAAGACAAGTTATTTTCGAATCTTTTAAGTTAAAGAAACGAACTGATTTTATGGTATAAATTAATATAAAAAGGATTAATATACCTGCTGTGTGAGCTCATCGGGAAGGTCATTCGAGGACATTTCACTCATTATTTCATAAAACGTATGAGTCTGCGCAAAAAAATAAAACAGATAAATACAGAAAGATTGAAATTAGTGACAACAAATCGTGTAGACAACGTGTACCTCTTGTAGTTTAGTGCTTAATTTAAAATTATATTTATTCAAATGATTTATAGTAATTAATACAGAAGTGATATGGAAAAATAATAGTAATGTTCGTCTTTACTGCTGGAAACGTTTACTCTTATTCGAGTATAATTTGTAAAGTGCTTCAAGAAACTGAAGAAAAGAAGTCTTTTTGAAAAATACGTTATACATTAGAAAAGTATTTAACCTTAGTCGTAACGCTTGGAAATTTTAGATATTCTACTTACAGCAATAAATTAATCTGCTTTAAAATAAGAAGACAAAATTCTTCAATGTGCTTAGAGAAAAACATGTTTCAATCAACACGTTTGAGCCTCTTTTATGTTTCAAAAAAGCGACAACAGTAATTTTCATGGTTGTTCAGAGTTTTATAGTCTATTTCACAAGGCCCGGCATGGCCTGGTGGGTTAAGGGGTAGGACTCGTAATCTCAGATTCGGGGTTCGAATCTCCGTCGCACCAAAAGTGCTCGCCCTTTCAGCCGTGGGTGCGTAAAAAAAGTAGTCCAAGAGTTAGCGGTTGGTGGTGATGACTACCTACCTTCCCTCTAGTTTTATATTCATAAATTAGGGACGACTTGCGCAAAATTAAAAAAACAAACAAACAATTTCACAGCACAGTGTTTAGTTAAGTAGCTTCAGACTTATTTTAATTTTGAGGGTCGCAGGTTTGAATCTCCGTCGCATCAAAATTGTTTGCCCTTTCAGCCATGGGGGCGTTATATGTAACGGTCAATCTCCCTATTCATTGGTGAAAGAGCAACTCAAAAGTTGGCGGTGGGGGGCAATGACTAGCTACCTTTCCTCTAGTCTTACACTGCTAAATTAGGGACGGCTAGAGCAGAGAGCCCTCGTGTAGCTTTGCGCGAGATTCAAAAAACAAACAAACCTATTTTAATAAGAAACATTTAGCTACTTCATGTTTAACGCCATATATTACGTACATATTTTTTTTTGAGTTGTGTAAATTATTCAAAAAATTAAAAGAAAACTTTAAAATTATCTCATTATAAAACAGGTTTCCAATGATTTTATTGTGTGGAAAGTTTAAGATGTTCTACAGTAATTCGTATGCAATGAGTCCGAAAATTATATTAATTTGTCTTCGTCACATTTTTCTATGCTAAACACGTTGACAAAGGCTGGCATAGATTTCTCTCGAGCAATCGCGACGTTAAAGTCTTAGCCGTCGTTTTGGAACCCAAACATAACAAACATGATTGCAAAAAAAAAATCTTCATTCTAATGAACGAAATAATAATTGATTTAAGTAAATGTTTTCTTTTCTTCCTGATTCGTAAAAAAACTCCTCAGGAAATTAAAAAAAAAAAATGTTATTATTTTCGAAATCTGTGTAACTGAATTATGTAAAATCCGTTAACGCAGACCTCTATAATTAATTATATGCTAATTTAGAATTAATAATCTTTATAATAAATTATGTCATGTGAAATGTCTTAAAAATTTAACCGAAGATTACTGTTTTCTACACGATGCAAATGCTCCACTAATGCCTTCACCTAACGCCCCCGCTAATACAGCAGTAAGTCTAGGGATTTACAACGCTGAAATCTGGGATTCGATTTCTTTCGATGGGCTCAGTAAATAGCCCCATCTGGCTTTCCTATAATAAACAAACACACACAAAACACCTTAATGGGAATTAAGAAACATTACCAGTTGTTTTAATATATTAGAAATATTTAAAATCGCCTACCTTTCTTGTCAAGGCACCACACATTAGGCAGGTTAAACACATAATTGCGACAGATCTCAGAAGCAAAAGACTTATTCCAGCTTTGTACTCCAACTGAATGTCTTCCGTAAGTAATAATGCTCCACAAAAACAGCAAAAATATAACCGTGTAGCAAAGAAAAGAAGTATTCCTGGAGATAAAAGTTTATCTGTCTTCTCCATAATTTTTACCAGTCTGAGATGAATTTGTCTCAAATGCTCAATATCTGGCAAACACACTGAATGTCCTATCCGGGTTACATTTCTAACTTGAGCGTTTAAAGATTCAAATAAACCATTAGAAATAAGTGCAAAGTATATGGCGTAAACTAAGTAAATTTCTCCCCAGAATATTCCTCCCACCACCCAGGATATTAAAGAAATTATGTAAAAGATTAAGCGAGAGATATTAGTGGGAAAATATTGATCATGAATATGTGAAAATTTTTTATCCTGAAGGAAAGCCAGAGAGATATGGAAAGCAACCATAAACACGCTACTTACACTAAGCACAATAATAAATATTTTCAAAAACAAGTTGACGTTTTTCTGCGACCTACGAAAAAACCCAACTTTCAGCTCTAGATCAAGATATTCGTTTAATATGGTGATGAACGAGGGAGCCTTATAGAACATAACAGCTACAGAAACAGAAGCACTCACAATTACAAAAAAAATAGATGAAAGTCCAATATAATAAATAAACGTATTCAGGTTTGGAGGCTTAAAACAAAAATGTAAATACATTGATGAAACCAAACAGCCTAACAACAGAAGCCAAAGAATAGCGCCATACAATGATAACAAACTAAATCTTTTGACATGTAAATACTTTGGACTATTTTTTTGCAGCCCCAACAAAAAGGATGCACCACCAAGACGAGCTACGCAGGTTAGAATTCGGAAAGTTTGGTATATTGGTGATTGATAATCATCGGTTTCTGCTGTGGTTATCGACTGTTTTAATGCTTGAACATGTTGCAACATGTTGTGGTCCTCCTTATGGTATGATTTTAAAGCAAATGTGAGTCACTTGACGTAGCGGCTGAGTGTTTGTCGTTTCTCATACCCTTATGTTAAGCTCGTGACGTGTTTCGTTTTGACAGCCAATCACATGTTGTTCACTATTTTTTGTTGTTTCGTAGAATTCAGTTTCTTGGTCATTTATAAGAATCAAGAATTTCTGAACGACTTACAGCTTCTTGATTGGTATTGATACCTGTTCTGTGCATAAGATGTTTTTCATATGAACAAACAAATCAAATTATATTGTTGTCATTACCGGCTGGCTGGATACTGATAGATTCATGAAACAGGTGTTGAAAAGGGTTGGCGAGAGGCAGATCAATACTGGTCCAGCGTAATTTCCATCTCCTGTGCCTCATGACACATCTTCTGGTAGTTAAGTGCAGCTGTGACCCATATTACAAGTATTAAGCTAACGTCTATTCATAGCAAGAATGAGTAACGAGATTCTATTTTAAATATCTTCTGGATTACTACGAGAAATTTCAACTTATCTGGATTTTAAAAAAATTAACCAATTAAAACCTATTTCTTGATTCAGGATGTGGTCATGCTATAACCACTTTTAGTTAATGAAGCAATATGTGTGGTTAATTCTGATAATGAAGGAGACTCCAACTTACCAAAAATCAATGGAAAACTTTTGAGTAGTCAAAGTTTTGGTTTCCGGAGAATGTATCGTTGTAAAGTTGAAACTTAAAGGAAATTATGCTGGAGGAAGGTTGAATATAAATAAGTACTCGATATTTGTTCAAGCAGTAACGAATCATTAAAATCCTTGTAGATATCACATACACTGCTGGCCAAAATATTAAGGCCAATGAAAATAAAGAATAAATATGCATTTTGCGTTGTTAGACTCAACCATTTATTTGAGTAGAGCTTCGAATGATGAAAATACGAAAAGGGAAAATAAAAAAACAAAACATTTTTAGCATTTAATAGGGCAAATGTTAACACTGTGAAAGTAGCCTAAATACTAGCTGGTCAAAAGTTTAAGACCATACTGAAACAAAGCGTTAATCGGTAAATACGCAACGAAATTTAGTCATTTGTGTTCAAGAATTAGCGTTGTAAGCATATTCCACTAACATATCCTGTCTTACGTTGGGTAAAAACATGGCAAAGGCTGAAAGGTTGACATAGTTTGAACGTAGCAGAATTGTCGAGCTGCAAAAGCAAAGTTTCTCGCAACGTGCCATCGCTGTTCAGATTGGGCATGTTAAAACTGCCTGAGGGATACAGAACGAGTGGTCAGCCTAAGAAAATTTAGCCGGCGTTGAGCAGAAGGATTTGACGGGTTGTTTGGCAAGCACCAGTCAATCGTTGAACCAGATTGTTATGTAAATGTTTTGTAAACGACAACATGTCGTGTTGTATTTAAATTTTCATTTCTATTATTTATATTTCCATATTTATATTATTGTTTCAAAGTTTAAACCAATTAAAAATATGTTGTTATTCATTTAAAATAACATTTAGAAATTTATAGAATTAGGTAGATCAATCAATTGACTATATATGGAATGTGGCGGCCTCGTGTCTAGACGACAAGTCTCGTGCAAGAACGGACATGCGCGGATTTCTCTGGAATGTTGGAAATTTACGCGATGGTTTGAGAAGTCTAGGCCTACAAATATATAAACAGAGGAAGATGCGAGAAAGGAAGAGTCATTAGTTTTTTATTCGAAAAAGATTAAGAGTCAGTCATTCGTTTGAGAAAGTATATGTGTTTGCTGTGAGTTTACTCAACTTGGATTTGTGACCAGAGCTAGATCTACAGAAGGCACGTACAGGACTAGACAGGGGAGACCGGAAAAATTGATGGCGACAAGTTTGAGACGTTCATCGGAGGCATCGTGAAAAGAACTTCGTCGAATTTATTGAACTGTGAATTTTTTCTGGACTTTCATTTTAGATCATTATATTTGATACAGGCCAGTACCATTTTGTGTTGTAATTAACTTTGAAGGTTGAAACCAGTACTATTTTGTATTGTAATTAATTTTGAAGGTTTAAACTTAATATCTGTCATTGTTATTATATAATTTATGTTATATCTGTTACATATATATAATAGTTTAGTATAATAAATTATACAAGCTGTTATCTGTGTCTTTCTGTTGCGTTCAATCCATACAAAAAAACAAAACGTAACAAGATTAAGACCCTTACGGATGCAGAATGCAGCTCAAGAACAATAAGACAGCATCTATGAGAGAAAAGCTTTAAAAACCGTAAACATTTTCAAAGGCCACGCCTCCTTCCACACCACGAAACAGCTTAGTTAAACTTTGCAGAGAAGCACCAACATGGAACGTAGAAAAGTGGAAGGTTTTGTTATCTGACAAGAAAACATATAACCTGAATGATCCAGATGGCTTCTAACGTTATTGGCACGATAAGGATATTCCACCGGATACATTTTCTACACGACATAATGGAGGAGATTCCATCATGATTTGTGGTGTTTTCTCTTTCCATGGAAAAACCGAGCTTCAGGTTATATAGGGGTGTCAAACAGCGGCTGGCCACATTGGCATGTTATAGAGAGCATCCTTATTGACTGAAGGCCCTTGCTTATGTGGAAATTACTTAACCTTTCAGTAGGACAACACTGCAATCCATAATACCAGCAGGACAAGGGACTTTTTCACGGCGAACCCCATTAAAATGTTTGAGGGTGGATGGCAAGGGAAGCCTATAGAAATGTACGTCAGTTCCAAACAGTGCATGATCTTCGTGAATCCATCTTCACTACTTGGAATAACATTCCAGCAAACCTTCTGCAAATACTTATATCGACTATGCCAGAGCGAATGCTTGTAGTTATTCGCAATGACGGCCGCGCAAGTCACAACTTAGATTTCTTGTTAGGCATTTCCTACCCTGTTTAGGACTTCCTTCTTGTATGGTTTTGAACTTTGACCAGCTAGTATTTAGGCTGATTTCATAGTGTTCACATTTGCCCTATTAAATGCCAAAAATATTTTTTATTTTTATTTTCCCTTTTCTTATTTTCATCATTCCAAGCTCTACTCAAATAAATGGTTGAGTCGAACAACACAAAATGCATATATTTTTTATCTTCATCAGCCTCAAGATTTTGGCCAGCAGTGTATTACTTCTAAATTACTAAACTATAATCCAGTCACTGGGTGACAATGTTTCTTAACATTAAACACTTACGTATTTTTTTATATTTTTTAAGAGTTTATATATTCGTACAAATCCTGTTTACTGAGTGAAAGGTTATACTTGATGAGAACAGACAAACGTTCTGTTGAACTTTTGTATGTTCTTCAAGACCATCATTCTTATAAATTGTTTCCTTTGTTAATATACAACTATATTGGCGTAATATGTTTTCATGCATAAATAAACATAAGAAAGATGCGCCATCCTAAAAATTTGTACAGAAGATATTGAAAAAACTTTAGTTATTAAAGTTAAAAGTGTGATTATTTCGGCCCGGCATGGCCAAGTGTGTTGAGGCGTTCGACTCGTAATTCAAGAGTCTCTGATTCGAATCCCGATCGCACCAAACATGCCCGCCCTTTCAGCTGTGAGGGCGTTGTAATGTGACGGTCAATCCCACTATTCATTGGTAAAAGATTAGCCCAAGAGTTGGCGATGGGTGGTGATGACTAGTTGCCTTCCCTCTAGTCTTACACTGCTAAATTAGGGACGGCTATCACAAATAGCCCTCGAGTAGCTTTGCGCAAAATAAAAAATAAACAATGATTATTTCCTACTTGATATATTTACTTTTATTCTTATGAGCCCCCCAGTGGCTCAGCGGTATGTCTGCGGACTTACACGCTAAAATACGGGTTTCGATACCCGTGGTTGGCAGAGCACAGATAACCCATTGTGTAGCTTTGTGCTTAATTCAAAACAACAACAAAAATTATTCTTATGATAATAAATAAAAGTGTTTAAAGTGAGTACTAGTTTTAGTTACCCTGGCACTTCATATAAAACTGAAATAAAACTTACGTTTTGGCAAGAGTTTAGACCAGTTTAATTTGTTTATTTGTTGGTAAGCCCAGAGCTACACAAAGGGCTATTTATGCTAGGCCCACCACGGGTATCGAAACTCCGTTTCTAGCACTAGTTTTGTAAAAAAAAATAGACCAATAATACTGGTCTAATAAAACAGTAGTTTGTCACTCAATTTAATAAACACTATGCAAAATACGGCAGAATTACTTTTTGAAATTTACATTTAACGTTTTTTTTACAACATAATATTTATAAATGTTTAACTTTTAGTGATATATAGTATGAAGTACCTGAAACAATAGAGTGAGGAAACAGTCACATCTCACTATTTCAAATGTTTGCACCATAGAGTTGAAATAATTTTATTGATATAAAATATACTTGAAATAAATCAACTTGTTTAATATATATTCTGAGTATTAAGGTAGAGGTTACTCATTTAGCTACAACACATGATAGAAACTTGGTTGTCCTTTTTTAGTTTTATTTTTAAATTATTCATTTCCTGCTCAAATAAGGCAATATGACGTGCCTGGCTCATTTATAGAGTCACAACCGTTAAGGAAGCAAACCTTGTGTAAAGGGCAATGTTATATAATGTTCTTCCTTATTTCTTTTTTGTATTAAGTTCATTATAGTCCTAATTACATGCTAATTGCAAACTTTGCTTTGTGGAAGGTAATAATTGATTCATTTAATTGTGTTTTTAAATTGAAAGCCAAACGTCTATAGAAAGTGAAAATGTGCTCTGTTTTATCGGCTCTTTACTTCTCTTATGGGAAAATATCCCAAATCAAAGTGGCCTTTGTACATTATTAGACAGTTTCAGTTACCGTATCAAAAATTATTGTAATCGAGCTCGGCAACTATGGATGATGGATGCTATCACACACACACACACACATACGTAATGGATTATGTTTACAGTGAGGTGTTTTACACACCGTGTTAGTATTACGTAACATGGCATCATATTGAAACATAATTTAGCTTACGTGATTGGTTACCTGTTTCTTTGTTTGTTTTTGAATTTCGCTCAAAGGCACACGAGGACTATCTGCGCTAGCCGTCCTTAAGACTAGAAGCAAAGCAGCTAGTCATCACCACCCACCGCCAACTCTTTTACCAACGAATAGTGAGATTGAACGTAACATTATAACACCCCCACGGCTGAAAAGGTGAGTACGTTTGGTCAGACTAGGGAGCAAATTCGAGACCCACATATTACGAGTAGAGTGCCTTAAGGACCTGGCCATGCTGGAACACATTGGTTACCTAATTCTGCTTATACTTGTAACTGTTATGTTATGATATTGTTGGGACGTAACCAAAGAGTTAACGACTTCATCGATAAACTGAAACGAGAAAGGATTTACTCGTTTTACAGGTGAGCTCTTTTAATATTAAGTTGTAGGAATATTAAGTGGAATATGGTTTCTCAAGTTGCATGGATGGTTAATTACTTATTTAGAAATTTAGTGTTAAGATAACATTTACAATTAATGAAAATATTGGTTTCTAATGACATTAGCTGAGTGTACTCATTAAGAAACTGAAACTTAGATAAGGTACATATCTCGAATGAAACGAACTATACCTTGTCATTTTTTGATTAAACTACAAATGCATCTTTTGTGACTCGTTTAACAAAGAAAGTTTTCCTATTCTGCTATATAAAACCTGTGATATGGCTTTGTATATTTGTCTCTATCTCGTTTCTGTACTGTTTGACACACCTACGTCATAATTAATTTTAGCCAATTCTTTATATTATTTGTTTCCCTTCTTTTGAAAAGTAGTTTCATTTAAGTAAGTTGATAAGTAAACATTGCTTTCATTTTTATAATTTAAAGGTAGTTACATATTGTTAATGTAATAATAATTTTGAAAGTTTCTTTGTTGAACTTGTTAGAATTATCTCAGATACTGATATTATTTCATTGGCTCAACAGATTATTAATCATTTTTCACAATTTTGATTTATTTGGAGTTACTGTTGAGGAACCTCTAGTGAACATAGAACCACCTTAAAAAAGTAAAACTTTATCTTTATCTATATTCATGTTTGTATTCGTCACAGCATTGGTATTCCTGTCTCATTTAATACTTAAAAAATGTTTTTATTGCTTGTTTTGTCTTGTTTTTTTTCTCACCTGGGGGAAGTTAGTGTATGAGTAGGAGTAATAACATTTAATATATATATACATATTATTGCTTTACTCGTTAATTCCGTATATAATAAGCGGGCTGACTCTCTCAAGACGTCAGTTGTATAGTGTACAAAGCATTGAGTATTCTACACGTTACAGTCACGTAATGCTCATCTCTTATCGACTGGTCATTCCTGTTTTACTTTGTACTTAAGACTTTTAAAATCACACCAAACTTTGAAAGGTAATAATAGCATTGTTTACATTAAAATAAAGTGTTGTTGAGCTCCTGCTAAGTAATAGAGTGTTTAATGATTCATTGTTATCAAAAATCTTATAATACGTTTTTTGTGTGCAAAAGTCACTGAGAAACTTCCAACATATTAAGGCTAGCGTGCAAAAGAAAAGTGAAAAGTTTGGTTCTTTAGCTATTTCTAAGTTCCATTTGAGCAACACTTTTGAAAGAAATTTGGAGTCTCACAGGCAGTGAAACACTCGATACTAGCAACTAAGTGCTCAAATAAAGTTATAGCTTATCTCTAACAGTTATTTGTAGTGATATGCGGTTTTGTCATGCAGGCCCTATAGTATTTTTTCTTTTTTTTCACATTATTTACTTCAGCCTCCCGATTGGACAGCGGTAAGCTGATATCATGGTATAACTCCTTTGTTTGTGGTCAATATTTTGTCGCTAATAGATTGATTTACTTTCAACAGGTTTTGATTAATGTGACATTACTTTTAGTTTTCGCAACTTTAAACTTTTCTATTTTGAGTGCTGGAAACAGTGTTTTAAGAAATATTTAGTTTATCAGTTAATAGTATAAAGCTATCAACCCCAGTGGCAAAGCGACAAATGTAATGGTTGGTTGGTTGTTTTGAATTTCGCACAAAGCTACTCGAGGGCTATCTGTGCTAGACGTCCCTATTTTAGCAGGGAAAGACTAGAGGGAAGGCAGCTGGTCATCACCACCCACCGCCAACTCTTGGGTTTTACCAACGAATGTGGGATTGACCGTGACATTATAACGCCCCCACGCCTGGGAGGGCGAGCTTGTTTGACGCGACGGGAATGCAAACCCGCAACCTTCAGATTACGAGTCGAGTGCCTTAACCATGTGGCCATGCTGGGTCGGAACAAGTCAAATAACTTATAAAGCTGAAAAAACAACGTTTAGTACCCGTAGTGGGACGGCAGCAGACGGTGTAGTTTCATATTTAACTACAAACAGAACTTCAACCGTTGAATATAACTGTTACTGCTTTTCTGTGGAAATGGCCATTATTGTTAATATTATTTTCTAACATTAAACTTTTAAATATTATAACAGTAGAAGCTATCAATGTTTGTTTTTCCATCATGTATACCTGGTGGTTTTAAATTTCATGTTGAACTTAAATTTATTGGGAATTTTAAAATACTCTCTACTTAAAATACAATGCTATCGTTTTCTCTTAATTGATGTGTGAAGATTCTTTATATAGCTCATGTATACAGCAAATACTGTAGTTCAAACGGTTTCAAATCACAAGATAAGATTTCAGTTTTGCTGAAATTAAGATACTTGTTTCCAACGTGTTTCAATACTCGATTTTCAATGTAATTTTGAACGTTATTCTTTATAACAGAATTAAATATGAATTTTGCAATACTGGATATTTTCAGCTTTGTGTTTAGTATATGAATAACATTATTAACTCATAAAGTAGGCTAATTTACAAAACTAGTTTCATTAATAGCAATTAAAGATGTTCAGACAAGAAAGCTCAAAACAAATTTGTGACTTCCTTTGTGCACGTTTATATTTTTGATTTATTCATTGAAATTTAGTAACAAACGATATTTTAAGAAAATTAGCGTACTGAGCTTCTAACAGAAAAGCAACAGACGAGCTTGCCTTAAAGAAAAGATCACTGAACGTTGGATATTGATATTTTACTTATCTGATGGACATAACAATAATTATAGTGCGTTGGTGATGCATTGCTGCCCTCTACAAGTAGAAATCATAATTACTTATATTATTATTATACTCATATTCCGATGTATCCAACGTCACCATTTTCTTTAGGAATTATTAGCTTTTCTGAAAATGTTTTAAAATTAACTAGTATCCGACATTGTTTAAAATAAGTTTCAACATGTTCTAGTCAGGCGACTTTTCTATCAATATGTTAGATCAGCTTTTGTAATAAGTGAATGCAGTCGAATGTGGTTACATTATTTCGGTGGTTGGCTTCTCAGTAAATAGTCGGTTTTGTTTGTGTCTAAGTTTAAGTTTCTGAAATAATAGTTGTTTCTGACAGATGAGATAGAATGCAGAATTTCGTAATTTGCGAGAGGTCAGTTTAAAGTGGGTCAAATGGGGACATATGGCGGAGACTGTATTGTGTAAGAAAGTGATACTGAGGTTTATGTTTTTATGCTGAAGTCACATCTTTCATTGGAACGCTGTGAACTTAATTCTTATGCGTATCGCTGTAACAGAACAGCAGCTGTTAACGTATCAGATTATAAAATGATTAAATAAAACATACAGAGACAGGCACACCCTTCACCCTTTTCTCTCCATACTGGGCACTCCCAGTTATAAACTTATTAATTTAACGAACCTATGTTACAGAAAGTTATTCAGTGTAGCCAGAATTTTGTTTTAAAAAGAGTCTTCATCTCAGTTTCTTCGTGACGAGGTAAAATATACAAACGTTTTTTGCATAATGAAGTTTTCTGCAATTTTCTGGTATCAGTAGCAAGAATCCGGTTACTTTTCTACATTATATTAACAAATTACGGACAAAGTTCCTCCATCAGTTATATTTGCATTTGTTTTGTTCTTTTGAATTTCGCGCAAAGCTACTCGAGGGCTATCTGCGCTAGCCGTCCCTAATTTAGTAGTGTAAGACCAGAAGGGAAGACAGCTAGTTATCACCACCCACTGCTAACTCTTGGGCTACTCTTTTACCAACGAATAGTGGGATTAACCGTCACATAATAACGCCTATTTATTAGCTTGTAATGAATATCGGACACATGTTACACGAGATTTCCTCATGAAAGAGACATTGTGTTGACACTGTAGGACAGTACACAATTAATCAATGCCCAGATTTAAGTGTGTTAAAAATTCATTACATTTAATAAAAAATAATATCTTCATTTTTGGTTAGAATTAGGCACAAAGCTACACATGTTGTTATCTGTACTCTGGGCAGTTAAGGTATCGAATATCTCAATATTTAACGTTACTAGTCCACGGACACACCGCTGTGCCACTGGAGGGTCAGTGATAATTTACTGCTTACCCATTATTTCTTTTCTATATAAACAATGATCACCCCCAAAGGACACATATTGTGTTACGTGACACAAAGATAAGATTTAGACTGATAGTCAGTTTAATTAATGTAATAATTGTAAACATACTAGATTTATAAAATGTGAAGGAAAAAGTATGTTTTATCTTCTATCGTAAAAAATATGGCCTGGCATGGCCGAGCGCGTTAAGGCGTGCCCTCGTAATCCGAGGGTCGCGGGTTCGCGCCCGCGTCGCGCTAAACATGCTCGCCCTCCCAGCCATGGGGGTGTATAATGTAACGGTCAATCCCACTATTCTTTGGTAAAAGAGTAGCCCAAGAGTTGGCGGTGAGTGGTGATGACTAGCTACCTTCCCTCTAGTCTTACCCTGCTAAATTAGGGACGGCTAGCACAGATAGCCCTCGAGTAGCTTTGTGCGAAATTCCAAAACAAACGAACAATCTATCGTAAAAAACTTAAAAATACTGAAATAGAAATTCTACTTCTTTTTTTTTATAAATATTTAAAAAAATGTTGTTTCTGGTGCATTTTCTGAGTAACATTTGTCTTCGGTGTCAACGAACAATTATATGTAGCATTATATATAAGTATTACATTTACTACAATAATTAGTGTAACACGCTTACGTCCAATTCACATTTCGTTGTATTCTAAGTGGATTAGCTTTACTAAGTACCAACAGAAATATAAAAAGGTTGTTGTTACACTGACTCATCAAATATTGACAATGTATAATTATTGTTCTAGTCTACATTCAAGTGAGCTCTCACTAATATCACTGTGTTTTACAATCGCTCACTGAACAATAAAAATAATTAAATAATATTTAAAGAACCTTATTTGTTGAATTTTAAATATCTATATAATAAATATCAATCAGAGTTTTTTATTGTAGTAAGTGCTATTTTTTGTTACAAAACAGAATTGTTAGTAAAACTTTAATAACTTGGTTTATGGACTAATTTTGTAGTCACATGTTTAGAACATTTAGTTTGTTAAAGCTTTGTAGCAACACGTAGTGTTGTTACAATTATTTCTTCTTAAGTGAAGTAATGCTAAACAGACATATTGTTAGTTTTGGAAACTTGCTATAGAAACAATGTGTAGAGATTTGTATGTGCATTTCGTGATAGTGTCTTACACAGATATTGTATTTCAAATAATAATATAGGGCAATAACTAGTTATGTATGATTTGTGAAACATTGTCGTATAAAACATTGAAAGAAGTTATGTGTTCCATATTTTTACAAGAAATGTGTCCTTTCGAAGATGATAACTGGTTATATAGAAAAACGGACAGATAAACAGCAAGTCACTCATTTATTATTTTTATTATAGATGATGAATATTAACATAACTAAATCCAGACATTGATGATTTGATAACTTATATACAATCACACGGACAGCTATTAAATAATGGTTTTAATATGTGAAAATCTTGTGTAACATCCTACTCATATGTTTAACATTTCATATGTTTTAATTATTGTATTATTAGTTTTAGGGCGAATTAATTATAATTGCGTCACTCTTACTTGTCCATTTTGTGAGAATTTGGTTAGGTAACATTAAGCATTCTTTTTAGAATGATTAATTATAAATGTAACAGTCTTAATAATCCAATTTTTATGGCACTTAATTAATGAATGAATCATAATTAATCATCTTTTTAGGACAATTTAATCAATAAACTCTTATTGAGACATGTTTTGTATGAGTCATATTTTACTTTTGTACAATTACGTATTTATTGAGATGGGTCATCTTTCTGGTATTAAACGATAATTTATACATAATAGCATCAAGGCTTTTTGTCATGGTGGCCTAACAACTTCTAAATGAATGTGCTCCAGGTGGCAAATTATGGAACTATTGCCTCATTATCTTCGATGACAACTCATGGCAATTGGAGTTATGACTCGTCGTCTTTGACGACATCACCCATCTCCCTTTACCAGTGTTTCCTGTAAAAGTGTGTGCTTTTCACATAATTGCTTTCAAAACAGATCGACACTTAATTCAGACAACTTATCTATACTTGATGTGGAGTCATGCATCGTAACGTGCTAGAAGTTATTGGACATCAAATTGTTGGGCTGTATCATGATTTATTTAGGATGAATCTCCAATTTATCATGTTATGCATTACGATATAAAATAACCTAAATGGAGTTAAAGTGTAATTTATATTTTAGAAGTTAATTAAGTGTCGATAAATATAAAATTTATAATATTTGTCAACAAGATTTATACACACATTTTTCTGTCTTAATACAAATGTATTTTAATACATAAACAGTAACGTAATTTATAATAACGGTTATTACAAATAATAATTTATATACAAACGTTTTTTCAAACTTACATACAAAACTGAATCTTCTATAAGATCTAAAATTTCCTTGATATTTTATCAAGGAATCACGATGAGCAAATTAATTTCGAATTAATATAGACACAATTTATTAGAATAATGTCTACAAATTTCAGCTGGCCCAACAATACTTACCATGCGCTAGAGTTTCCGTAAAAACATATATTGTTGATTCTTATGCTCGAGAATCTTCTACATATTCAGTGAATAGGCGGGAATTTCGAGATAAAGATTTAACAGTATAAGTTACATGCATTTTTAAATTTATATTTAACTGAAACAAATACTGATATTGAAATAAATATATAATAGTAAATCCGTCAGAAATTAACATTGCGAGAATAGCAGGTACTCTCAGTGTACTGTATCGAAAATGTTGATATTTCATCAGACTACAGGAAGCATTTTTCCAGAAAAGCCTGCCGGTAGACGTCAAATAACTACTGATCGAGATTATCGTGTTTTGATGAAGTTAACCTATTCAATCTGAAAGACATTTTATTCCTGAACATTCAGAAAAGCAATCAGTAGAAGAATGACTAAACAACTTTATTTTGCAAGAAGGGTTATGGCTAAACTGATATTAGCGAGAATTTACTGGTGTCACCCCATTTACTTGGACAAAACAGCATGTCAACTTGAATTTAGAACATTGGTAACAAGTCATATTTTTTATGAGTCCTGTTTCCAGCTAATTAAAGCTAATGGTAGAATTTTTATTTGTTATTTTGCTAAAGAGCTGATGTGGAAAGACTATCTTTTCCACATAGAACACCGAAAGGTTTGGGCAACTATTCAACATGGTGGAAAAACTGCACTTCTGAACCGCCTGGAAAATGTTTTAGAGGCATCACATAGAGACAATAGAGCATTATGATAAGATAGAGTTTAAAAATAACTTTGCGTTCCAGAATGGCAATTCGTTGCCTACAGCATGCATATTGCAAAGGTTTATTTAGACTAGACGGACTTTAGAAGCTTGTTATGGTCAGCAAAGTCTTCAGACTGTCATCTCATTGAGAACTTTGAACAGAACTGAGCTGATAAAATGTTAATCACACTTCTAAACCTTTTACTCTAGCTGAGTTGCAGCGCGTTATAGTGACAAGTTGCGATGAAATTGGTGCATTACATCAACAACCTTATAGACATCATGTCATATTCCTTTGCGGTGATTAGAAGAATACGAGAACCAAACGTGTACTGAATAATTAATATGAATTGATAGAATGTTGCAGACACTATTTATAATAACTTGATATTATATTTAACTGTTATTCATGTTTTGTGTGAACTGTATATCTTTCTATAGGTGTCTAATAACTTTATTTGCTGATCTAATAAACTGTTCATGATGTTCACAAAACCTGTCTTTTTGTAAAAATTACATATATAGATGTTTAATATAACACGCACTTCTCAGTTTCACATCACTAAGTGTATTTATGTTCCGTCTTAATAATAATGATGTTATTTTCTACAAAATGTGCAAATACGTTGATTACTACTCTTCCCACGAAATGATACACGTACGAAATTGTCATGTTATACTATTCCAGTGAATGATGGAGCCCTCAAGTTAAAAAACAAAATCTTTTTTTTCACAGCATACAAGCTACATTTCGTCGTTTCTAAGTCGTCCTACTTTGATCTGAACAATCCCAACTAAGCAATTTTTTTATCACCTAGCAGATCATTTGAAAACAACTTTAGAGAGATAAACTTGTACATGTTGTTACCGAGATGCATGACTCGAACTTTGCGAGCTTCCAAAATAATGTTATCAGGCTTGACTTTATTCATTTACTACAGAAGATACGACGATAGGAAAATCGCCTAAATAAAACATTTTCCGAAAGTTAACAGTTCAAATCAGCTAACAGCGTTGGGCCTAGTCCTCCAGTGGCACAGTGGTATGTCTGCAAACTTACACACTAAAAACCGGGTTTCGATACCGTGGTGGACAGAGCACAGATAGCCCATTGTGTAGCCTTGTGCTTAATTCAAAACAAACAAACAAACAAAGCGTTAGGCCTCTTGGAATATGAACCCGATAGAGGGCAGCATTGCATCAGTAGCGTTCTGTAAATATTCTTAACGTTATATTTATAAAACTTCCAATAAATGAATGGAAGCTGTTAATGTGTATTTTAGTAAATCATTTTAATTAAAGTGAGGGAGATTCAGTTATCGCTATTCCCGTTTTATTCGAAAAGAACAAGTTGAAAATATGAAGTTATACAGTTAAAAACCTTATATTACAAATATGGTGTATCATTAGTCACGTCTTCCTCATTTGATCCTAGCCAATCATGATCGTACGTGATCTCTATTCAATGTGGATAGTGTAATAGTAAAAATTTGTAGTCAATTTCTGTGTATAACCCTACTCGGCGAAGCTATTTCATTTCACAAGTGGTACTAATATGCATACCGTTTCAGTTTTTGTCTTTGTGATTAATACTATTCCAACCCACACGTAACTGAACCGTCTTTGGTGTTCAATAATTTTCTTTCATCCAACAACTCGGGAAGTTTGTTCGTAATTTTCTTGGTTACACAATTTCTATAGACACGTCTATATTAATTTTCTCTGATACCCACATTAAGCTGATGTATTGCCATCTATTGGAGAACTAAGACATAAAGTAAAAATGTAATCTCAGGTTGACCTGAAGGTCGAAACATTGTTCTGTACTTTATTTTAATTAAGGTGCTAATATCCATACCAGCCGTCTGGGAATACATTTTGACTTCAAGTGGGTTTCTCACTATCGCGTATGGAATGAAGTGTTTGTAATAGTAATGATTCTGGTCATAATACGAAGCAAAGACCTAGAATTTTAAAACAATGGAAACGTTTTATCTGTAACGTATTCCTTATATCCATTTATATTAATATTAAGCTCCAAGAAATAAGCACTTTGGTTATTTACCCACTGAACAAGCTACATCCAAATAGTAACCTGAGCTAGCTGGCTACTTTGACAAATGTCATATTTTTCATTTATAATCTGTTTATATTACTTATTGTTTATAGGTTCTTTTAGGAAAGCTTCAAAAACAAAGACTGTAAATTAAAAATAACAACAAGAAAAAGTTTAAAACTTTTATCAATTTGGACTAACGTACAATACACGAAAAAATATCAAGACTTATTATCTTATACTGATATCAAGAGGACATATTTTCTCTCTGTTTTACTTCTTTAAATATGAAGAGCTCAAACTATTTCAAACAGTGTAAACGTGAGGAAAATGTTCGCAATGTACTAAAATGCATACTGATAATAAAAAGTAGAAATATACAAATTAGAGTTGTCGAGTGCTTTCGTCTTTCATAACAACTTTCGTTTTTGCACATTGAATTGAGTATCATTATTATCTGCCTTCCGAGTAGTTTCTGTTTGTTGACTGAAACTCCGTGTAGAGCGACTTGAGATCTAGTCGTTTCTAATTTTGAAGTAAGGTAGCTAGTCCATATCACATACTGTCAACTCATGGGTTTCTTTTAAACACAAAGAGTGGGGGATCGACAGTCTAATTATGATGTTATTTTGACTGAGCAGGCAGGCACGTTCTGCGGTAGGGTTCGATCCCATGACTCGCAGATGGGAAGCTCAATGCTTTATTACAGGCCAAGCTATGCATTTTGTGTGTAAAAAAAGTAAACAACTGATTTGTCATTTCAGTTCGAGAGACTAACAATTACTATTTGATTTTTATTCACACCTTTCTGATTTTCTGGTTTAAAACTTTAAAATATTTTTTTAAAATGTTTTTCTTCTAGCATTTGATACTAGACATTCAAGATTAGTATAAAGAAATTGGAATAAAGTCTTTCGTAGTGTTACGTATTGACTGTTCCAAGCTGAATTAGATTTAGTCCGTTGACAATAGCGAAGGAAGCCATGAATTCCCTGTCGGACCAAGTCAGTTTTCGTAATATTGCTACAAGTACGTGATCGTAATTATATATAGAGAATGGATATAATTCTTTCAGAATAATAACGTCTTAGTCTTAACGTTGTTAAGAAACACCCATCCAGAATCGTCTTTGTTCATCCTTCAGCTCTGTCTTAATGCCAATTGAATTGCTTTAGGACATTTCGTAAATTAAAAAAATATGTAAAAAAAAGAAAAAAGCTTAATAAGTACGTTTAAAGCGACATTTCGTCTATTATATGAATCTGAATCGTCAGTTGTTGACATGTTTTAGTAACATAATCAGTGTTGTAGCTGAACCGTCGGTTGTTGATACGTTCTAGTAATATAATCAGTGTGGTAGCTGAATCGTCGGTTGTTCATATGTTCCAGTAGCATAATCAGTGTTGTAGCTGAATCGTCGGTTGTTGATATGTTCTAGTAATATAATCAGTGTTGTAGCTGAACCGTCGGTTGTTGATATGTTCTAGTAATATAATCAGTGTTGTAGCTGAACCGTCGGTTGTTGATATGTTTTAGTAACATAATCAGTGTTGTAGCTGAACCGTCGGTTGTTGATATGTTCTAGTAACATAATCAGTGTTGTAGCTGAATCGTCGGTTGTTGATATGTTCCAGTAACATAATCAGTGTTGTAGCTGAATCGTCGGTTGTTGATATGTTCTAGTAATATAATCAGTGTGGTAGCTGAATCGTCGGTTGTTGATATGTTTTAGTAACATAATCAGTGCTGTAGCTGAATCGTCGGTTGTTAATACGTTCTAGTAACATAATCAGTGTTGTAGCTGAATCGTCGTTCGTTCTAGTAACATAATCAGTGTTGTAGCTGAATCGTCGGTTGTTGATATGTTCCAGTAACATAATGAGTGTTGTAGCTGAATCGTCGGTTGTTGATACGTTCTAGTAACATAATCAGTGTTGTACCTGAATCGTCGGTTGTTGATATGTTCCAGTAACATAATCAGTGTTGTAGCTGAATCGTCGGTTGTTGGTATGTTCTAGTAATATAATAAGTGTTGTAGCTGAATCATCGGTATTTGACATGTTTTAGTAACATAGTGAGTGTTGTAGCTGAATCGTCGGTTGTTGATATGTTTTAGTAACATAATCAGTGTTGTAGCTGAATCGTCGGTTGTTGATATGTTCCAGTAACATGATCAGTGTTGTAGCTGAATCGTCGGTTGTTGATATGTTCTAGTAATATAATCAGTGTTGTAGCTGAATCATCGGTATTTGACATGTTTTAGTAACATAATGAGTGTTGTAGCTGAATCGTCGGTTGTTGATATGTTTTTAAACATAATCAGTGTTGTACCTGAATCGTCGGTTGTTGATATGTTTTAGTAACATAATCAGTGTTGTAGCTGAACCGTCGGTTGTTGATACGTTCTAGTAATATAATCAGTGTGGTAGCTGAATCGTCGGTTGTTCATATGTTCCAGTAGCATAATCAGTGTTGTAGCTGAACCGTCGGTTGTTGATATGTTCTAGTAATATAATCAGTGTTGTAGCTGAACCGTCGGTTGTTCATATGTTCTAGTAATATAATCAGTGTTGTAGCTGAACCGTCGGTTGTTGATATGTTTTAGTAACATAATCAGTGTTGTAGCTGAATCGTCGGTTGTTGATATGTTCCAGTAACATAATCAGTGTTGTAGCTGAATCGTCGGTTGTGATATGTTCTAGTAATATAATCAGTGTGGTAGCTGAATCGTCGGTTGTTGATATGTTTTAGTAACATAATCAGTGCTGTAGCTGAATCGTCGGTTGTTGATACGTTCTAGTAACATAATCAGTGTTGTAGCTGAATCGTCGTTTGTTGATACGTTCTAGTAACATAATCAGTGTTGTAGCTGAATCGTCGGTTGTTGATATGTTCCAGTAACATAATGAGTGTTGTAGCTGAATCGTCGGTTGTTGATACGTTCTAGTAACATAATCAGTGTTGTACCTGAATCGTCGGTTGTTGATATGTTCCAGTAACATAATCAGTGTTGTAGCTGAATCGTCGGTTGTTGGTATGTTCTAGTAATATAATAAGTGTTGTAGCTGAATCATCGGTATTTGACATGTTTTAGTAACATAGTGAGTGTTGTAGCTGAATCGTCGGTTGTTGATATGTTTTAGTAACATAATCAGTGTTGTAGCTGAATCGTCGGTTGTTGATATGTTCCAGTAACATGATCAGTGTTGTAGCTGAATCGTGGTTGTTGATATGTTCTAGTAATATAATCAGTGTTGTAGCTGAATCATCGGTATTTGACATGTTTTAGTAACATAATGAGTGTTGTAGCTGAATCGTCGGTTGTTGATATGTTTTAGTAACATAATCAGTGTTGTACCTGAATCGTCGGTTTTTGATATGTTTTAGTAACATAATCAGTGTTGTAGCTGAACCGTCGGTTGTTGATACGTTCTAGTAATATAATCAGTGTGGTAGCTGAATCGTCGGTTGTTCATATGTTCCAGTAGCATAATCAGTGTTGTAGCTGAACCGTCGGTTGTTGATATGTTCTAGTAATATAATCAGTGTTGTAGCTGAACCGTCGGTTGTTCATATGTTCTAGTAATATAATCAGTGTTGTAGCTGAACCGTCGGTTGTTGATATGTTTTAGTAACATAATCAGTGTTGTAGCTGAATCGTCGGTTGTTGATATGTTCCAGTAACATAATCAGTGTTGTAGCTGAATCGTCGGTTGTTGATATGTTCTAGTATAATCAGTGTGGTAGCTGAATCGTCGGTTGTTGATATGTTTTAGTAACATAATCAGTGCTGTAGCTGAATCGTCGGTTGTTGATACGTTCTAGTAACATAATCAGTGTTGTAGCTGAATCGTCGTTTGTTGATACGTTCTAGTAACATAATCAGTGTTGTAGCTGAATCGTCGGTTGTTGATATGTTCCAGTAACATAATGAGTGTTGTAGCTGAATCGTCGGTTGTTGATACGTTCTAGTAACATAATCAGTGTTGTACCTGAATCGTCGGTTGTTGATATGTTCCAGTAACATAATCAGTGTTGTAGCTGAATCGTCGGTTGTTGGTATGTTCTAGTAATATAATAAGTGTTGTAGCTGAATCATCGGTATTTGACATGTTTTAGTAACATAGTGAGTGTTGTAGCTGAATCGTCGGTTGTTGATATGTTTTAGTAACATAATCAGTGTTGTAGCTGAATCGTCGGTTGTTGATATGTTCCAGTAACATGATCAGTGTTGTAGCTGAATCGTCGGGTTGATATGTTCTAGTAATATAATCAGTGTTGTAGCTGAATCATCGGTATTTGACATGTTTTAGTAACATAATGAGTGTTGTAGCTGAATCGTCGGTTGTTGATATGTTTTAGTAACATAATCAGTGTTGTACCTGAATCGTCGGTTGTTGATATGTTTTAGTAACATAATCAGTGTTGTAGCTGAACCGTCGGTTGTTGATACGTTCTAGTAATATAATCAGTGTGGTAGCTGAATCGTCGGTTGTTCATATGTTCCAGTAGCATAATCAGTGTTGTAGCTGAACCGTCGGTTGTTGATATGTTCTAGTAATATAATCAGTGTTGTAGCTGAACCGTCGGTTGTTCATATGTTCTAGTAATATAATCAGTGTTGTAGCTGAACCGTCGGTTGTTGATATGTTTTAGTAACATAATCAGTGTTGTAGCTGAATCGTCGGTTGTTGATATGTTCCAGTAACATAATCAGTGTTGTAGCTGAATCGTCGGTTGTTGATATGTTCTAGTAATATAATCAGTGTGGTAGCTGAATCGTCGGTTGTTGATATGTTTTAGTAACATAATCAGTGCTGTAGCTGAATCGTCGGTTGTTGATACGTTCTAGTAACATAATCAGTGTTGTAGCTGAATCGTCGTTTGTTGATACGTTCTAGTAACATAATCAGTGTTGTAGCTGAATCGTCGGTTGTTGATATGTTCCAGTAACATAATGAGTGTTGTAGCTGAATCGTCGGTTGTTGATACGTTCTAGTAACATAATCAGTGTTGTACCTGAATCGTCGGTTGTTGATATGTTCCAGTAACATAATCAGTGTTGTAGCTGAATCGTCGGTTGTTGGTATGTTCTAGTAATATAATAAGTTGTTGTAGCTGAATCATCGGTATTTGACATGTTTTAGTAACATAGTGAGTGTTGTAGCTGAATCGTCGGTTGTTGATATGTTTTAGTAACATAATCAGTGTTGTAGCTGAATCGTCGGTTGTTGATATGTTCCAGTAACATGATCAGTGTTGTAGCTGAATCGTCGGTTGTTGATATGTTCTAGTAATATAATCAGTGTTGTAGCTGAATCATCGGTATTTGACATGTTTTAGTAACATAATGAGTGTTGTAGCTGAATCGTCGGTTGTTGATATGTTTTAGTAACATAATCAGTGTTGTACCTGAATCGTCGGTTTTTGATATGTTTTAGTAACATAATCAGTGTTGTAGCTGAACCGTCGGTTGTTGATACGTTCTAGTAATATAATCAGTGTGGTAGCTGAATCGTCGGTTGTTCATATGTTCCAGTAGCATAATCAGTGTTGTAGCTGAACCGTCGGTTGTTGATATGTTCTAGTAATATAATCAGTGTTGTAGCTGAACCGTCGGTTGTTCATATGTTCTAGTAATATAATCAGTGTTGTAGCTGAACCGTCGGTTGTTGATATGTTTTAGTAACATAATCAGTGTTGTAGCTGAATCGTCGGTTGTTGATATGTTCCAGTAACATAATCAGTGTTGTAGCTGAATCGTCGGTTGTTGATATGTTCTAGTAATATAATCAGTGTGGTAGCTGAATCGTCGGTTGTTGATATGTTTTAGTAACATAATCAGTGCTGTAGCTGAATCGTCGGTTGTTGATACGTTCTAGTAACATAATCAGTGTTGTAGCTGAATCGTCGTTTGTTGATACGTTCTAGTAACATAATCAGTGTTGTAGCTGAATCGTCGGTTGTTGATATGTTCCAGTAACATAATGAGTGTTGTAGCTGAATCGTCGGTTGTTGATACGTTCTAGTAACATAATCAGTGTTGTACCTGAATCGTCGGTTGTTGATATGTTCCAGTAACATAATCAGTGTTGTAGCTGAATCGTCGGTTGTTGGTATGTTCTAGTAATATAATAAGTGTTGTAGCTGAATCATCGGTATTTGACATGTTTTAGTAACATAGTGAGTGTTGTAGCTGAATCGTCGGTTGTTGATATGTTTTAGTAACATAATCAGTGTTGTAGCTGAATCGTCGGTTGTTGATATGTTCCAGTAACATGATCAGTGTTGTAGCTGAATCGTCGGTTGTTGATATGTTCTAGTAATATAATCAGTGTTGTAGCTGAATCATCGGTATTTGACATGTTTTAGTAACATAATGAGTGTTGTAGCTGAATCGTCGGTTGTTGATATGTTTTAGTAACATAATCAGTGTTGTACCTGAATCGTCGGTTGTTGATATGTTTTAGTAACATAATCAGTGTTGTAGCTGAACCGTCGGTTGTTGATACGTTCTAGTAATATAATCAGTGTGGTAGCTGAATCGTCGGTTGTTCATATGTTCCAGTAGCATAATCAGTGTTGTAGCTGAACCGTCGGTTGTTGATATGTTCTAGTAATATAATCAGTGTTGTAGCTGAACCGTCGGTTGTTCATATGTTCTAGTAATATAATCAGTGTTGTAGCTGAACCGTCGGTTGTTGATATGTTTTAGTAACATAATCAGTGTTGTAGCTGAATCGTCGGTTGTTGATATGTTCCAGTAACATAATCAGTGTTGTAGCTGAATCGTCGGTTGTTGATATGTTCTAGTAATATAATCAGTGTGGTAGCTGAATCGTCGGTTGTTGATATGTTTTAGTAACATAATCAGTGCTGTAGCTGAATCGTCGGTTGTTGATACGTTCTAGTAACATAATCAGTGTTGTAGCTGAATCGTCGTTTGTTGATACGTTCTAGTAACATAATCAGTGTTGTAGCTGAATCGTCGGTTGTTGATATGTTCCAGTAACATAATCAGTGTTGTAGCTGAATCGTCGGTTGTTGATATGTTCCAGTAACATAATCAGTGTTGTAGCTGAATCGTCGGTTGTTGATACGTTCTAGTAACATAATCAGTGTTGTACCTGAATCGTCGGTTGTTGATATGTTCCAGTAACATAATCAGTGTTGTAGCTGAATCGTCGGTTGTTGGTATGTTCTAGTAATATAATAAGTGTTGTAGCTGAATCATCGGTATTTGACATGTTTTAGTAACATAGTGAGTGTTGTAGCTGAATCGTCGGTTGTTGATATGTTTTAGTAACATAATCAGTGTTGTAGCTGAATCGTCGGTTGTTGATATGTTCCAGTAACATGATCAGTGTTGTAGCTGAATCGTCGGTTGTTGATATGTTCTAGTAATATAATCAGTGTTGTAGCTGAATCATCGGTATTTGACATGTTTTAGTAACATAATGAGTGTTGTAGCTGAATCGTCGGTTGTTGATATGTTTTAGTAACATAATCAGTGTTGTACCTGAATCGTCGGTTGTTGATATGTTCCAGTAACATAATCAGTGTTGTAGCTGAATTGTCGGTTGTTGGTATGTTCTAGTAATATAATAAGTGTTGTAGCTGAATCATCGGTATTTGACATGTTTTAGTAACATAGTGAGTGTTGTAGCTGAATCGTCGGTTGTTGATATGTTTTAGTAACATAATCAGTGTTGTAGCTGAATCGTCGGTTGTTGATATGTTCCAGTAACATGATCAGTGTTGTAGCTGAATCGTCGGTTGTTGATATGTTCTAGTAATATAATCAGTGTTGTAGCTGAATCGTCGGTATTTGACATGTTTTAGTAACATAATCAGTGTTGTAGCTGAATCGTCGGTATTTGACATGTTTTAGTAACATAATGAGTGTTGCAGCTGAATCGTCGGTTGTTGATATGTTTTAGTAACATAATCAGTGTTGTAGTTAATTTATTTCTCTGGTTATGATTTTTAAGCTGTTTGGTTTATATCCTGTTTAGTAATCATTGAGTCATTTTTTCTCTTAAAACCGGGTAGCCCAAGAGTTGGCATTGGGTGGTTATGACTAGTTGCCTTCCCTCTAATCTTGCACTGCTAAATTAGGGATGGCTACCACAGATAGCTCTCGAATGGCTTTGCGCAAATTAAAAAACAAAAAAAAACCTTATTAACAATAAAAACGGTTGTTGAAAGTGTAACACTTTCATTACCCGTAGCAAGACAGAAGTGCATCTGGTTTATATTCTTATATAGGACGTTATCTCTAGATAATCCATAAAAACTGTCGTTCAGCCTTTTAAAGGAATATTATTTAAACCCATTTTTTAACCCACTCCTAGGTTTCCTATCTAGTTGGGACACATGCATTATTAACTATTCTCTACATTGTAGCTCCAATAAAAATATTTATGTTGGTGTATTTCAGTGCAAAGTGACACACGATATCAAGTCATGAAGTTAAGTATTATAAGTCATTAATTTTATCGCTAACCCACTGGATATCTTTTTCCTTTACGGCATTGCTACTGAGATAAAGTTGACATCCTATACAAATTTATCATCAAGTTGTGTTTCTGTGTTTTGTCGTTAAGCGCAAGACTGCACAGTAGGTCATGTGTTCTCTACCCACCAATGATATAAAAACCAAACATTTGACGTTGTAAGTTCATACTAACTGCGGAGTCAATATGGGGAATGCAATAAAAGTATAACGAAAAACAGTGTTTCAGTAAAAGAAACTTTGTTTGTTTTGTTTGTTTTTTTGGAATTTCGCACAAAGCTACTCGAGGGCTATCTGTGCTAGCCGTCCCTAATTTAGCAGTGTAAGACTAGAGGAAAGGCAGCTAGTCATCACCACCCACCGCCAACTCTTGGACTACTCTTTTACCAACGAAAAGTGGGATTGACTGTCATATTATACGCCCGCACGGCTGGGAGGGCGAGCATGTTTAGCGCGACGCGGGCGCGAATTTGCGACCCTCGGATTACGAGTTTGTTTTTTTGGAATTTCGCACAAAGCTACTCGAGGGCTATCTGTGCTAGCCGTCCCTAATTTAGCAGTGTAAGACTAGAGGAAAGGCAGCTAGTCATCACCACCCACCGCCAACTCTTGGACTACTCTTTTACCAACGAAAAGTGGGATTGACTGTCATATTATACGCCCGCACGGCTGGGAGGGCGAGCATGTTTAGCGCGACGCGGGCGCGAATTTGCGACCCTCGGATTACGAGTCGCACGCCTTACGCGCTTGGCCATGCCGGGCCGAGAAATTTTGAAAAAATAAAAAGAACTTAATAGTTTTTCTCATTGCAGCACAATAGTTTGTTAATTTTTTCTACATTTTTTTTTAGTCTCTCTCTCTCTAGTAAACTAAAATGTGCATTTACTCTTTTATTACTTGTAAGAAAAAAATATGGCTGCTTATATTCACTTTCAGTTCATTTAGGGATTCAAAATTTCTTAATGAATTCTGGAAGTAGAGTAACACAAAGTTTGCAACCAAAATGCAGTTTTAAAACTTACAGTATGCGAATTAACATGTTTTTACAAGAAAGAAACAAAGCCAAACGAACTCGCTGTGAGACACAGTAAACTTGCGTCATTGTTTATGTGTTGAAATAATACGCCTATTTATATCAAAATAGCTCTACTTAAACTTCTTGTTCTTATGTTAAGGGAATATCTAAAAAGCGTATTGATGACAGTGTAGCAAAATGGGGAGGGGTCATAATTTTGTTTCATATTTATTTGAAAACGTAATTGATTGATTTCCTTAATGATGCTGATGTTATAGAGATTTATAGTGAATATTTGTTTCTGTAGTAACGCCCCCTTTTTCTTTATGTAAAATATAATCGATGAAATTACTCTTAAAATTTCATCGATACCTTTTCTGATATGCATAATAATAAATCCTGTTTGAAGTCATTAAACTAATAAATTACACTGACTACGAGGGCGCTGCAGGCTTTGATACGAATATTTTTTGTGTGGTGATATGGATATAAATGGACGACATATTTCTTTGTCGTGAAGTGAATGAGCACATGTGAAAAAGTTTGTTTCTTTGCTTGTGTGTTTTTTTAATTTCGTGCAAAGCTGCTCGAGAGCTATCTGTGCTATCCGTCCCTAATTTAGCAGTGTAAGACTAGAGGGAAGGCAGCTAGTCATCACCACCCACCGCCAACTTTTGGGCTACTCTTTTACCAACGAATAGTGGGATTGACCGTCACATTATAACGCCCCCACGGCTGGGATGGCGAGCATGTTTGGTGCGACCGGAATTGAACCCGCGACCTTCGGATTACGAGTAGAACGCCTCAACATGCTTGGCCATGCTAGGCCTGTGTGAAAAAGAAGTGTTTCATGCGTGTGGTTAACATTAATTTCTTAGTCACGTGTTCTGGTAAAATATTTTGTTTTTACTTCGTGATGACTTGTTGTCGATTAACAATTACAGGAGATAACGGCCCGTTGATTGTTGTCAACGAAAATCATAAATTGTCAATGGGTAACATTGCCAGTTGTTAGCTACGAACATTGGAAAAGTCACATGCATTATTAGTGAGAACAGATGTAGAGGAAATAAATGTGTTTTCACTAACGCAGGTTCCTTCTTCCAAGTCGTGGACTCCCCATTTCGTTTCGTATTCTCTCTAAAATAAAATACGTGTGCTCTAATTTATTGCATTGTGTCCAGATTTCTCAACTGAACTAATGTGTGTTAAATACGTGTCAGCGTTCTAGATTCTGTTGCAACAAACGAATGAAATACATTAAAAGTTTTTAAACACAGACGAAATCACGTGATGTTGTAATGCCCACAGCCTACTTAGCTTTCTGCTCATTTATCACAGCTTCGCTTGTGTCATTAATATGACAAAACTTTGTCTTCCTCTATAATACTGATAATTTATAGCACCATGTGTCTAAACAAGCTTACTGGCGTGTATTGTAAATAAAATAGATGTCCTTACATATATAACTTTAGTTAATTTTGTGTATATACTAAGAATAAGTAAAGTGTAATTATAATGATATCTAATGGTAACTCCCAATTGCATAATATTGTAGACACGAGCTGAGAGTAGTCGGAGGAAGTTATGTGCTTTATCCTATGAAGACAAGTAACGTGTAGTAAATTCAATATGTAAGCTAGGACGCTGAACCCATACCTTCAAGGAATTATGATTATTCCCCTAACATTCTAGCTTTCCTAAATTTGATCGTACGTGCATCCAATCTTAGATATTTTAAACGTAAGAAAAATATTATTTCGAAAGTTTTAGTTGCCAGTTGCCTGTTTGTTTTCAATTCGTTTCGTTATTCAGTGTTGTATTTGCAACAGCAAATGTTACACAAGCAAAACAAACTAAACAGGTTTAATGAAGAACTAGGACGTATAATTTTAAAAATTCGTAAAACAGTTAAAATTGGATAGGATAAAAATATCATTAAAAAAACACGTCTCACCACTGTTAACGTTTCGTTATCAGCATGTATCATTGTTTGTGGTACAGTACCTGGAAGATTGTTCTTTTAAACTACGATCAACCTTAGTATGTTATATTTTGGATTTAGGCTTCCAGCTAAAATATATAGACCCGCATTCACTTTATGAACGATATTTTGGTATCGTACCTTTCGTTTTGATATCTATTGAAAATCAACGATTGTAAGCTTAGAATAAAAGAAAAAAAAATATATTTTCATTGATGGGTCAACGAAACGGCGAATATGAGAGAAAAGAATAATAATTTTCTGTCGTCCATTGTCAAGTCTTTCAGTGTAGATTTATAGACACATAGGGCTGCAGTTTAGTGTATTAAGAATCTGGTTATATCCCTGTAAGTTAATTGAAAGCAAGAAAAAAAAATGTTATTAGGTTCCCTTGGTGATCTTTTTCTTTTTCCAACTCATCACAGTGAATGTTCAAGAGTTAGTTATTAGTTTTTAACAAACTTATAACCTGATTATTGTTTAACTGGTTCTCTTCATGAGCAATATTTTGTTTCTGCTTTCTTTTATTTGATGATAGGATTAAGAACCCGGTTATTTAATTGTTGTGCACTGCACAAAAAAACATTTCCCTGTGGTACAAGAAATTAAACAAATAAAACACAGTGACAACAGTTATACAAAATTAAGTTTCATTTAACTGGATAAGAAACGCTATTAAATTAAATGTTAATAACTTGCTTTTTTGCCATAAATTTATTGTTTATCGTTTTTCTATAAAACATTAGTTCAAAATACCGGTATCAGAAACAAAAGACTGAATAAAGTTGTCAAGTGTATTTTTTTCGATTTGAAAACGATATGTTTATGTATCATGACATCACTGATTGATATGTTTATGTATCATGCTATACTTAGAGAGCATCTCAGTATTTTTCGCTAACACAGTTTTCACTGTTTTATTCTGCGCGTAAAATTTAAATGTTTTTGTTCATTTTTGTTGTTAGTAATTATTTCTCAGAACGTATTTTGCGTATATAACTAATTTTTCAGTCGAATACTTGTTAGATGTTATTGTATTGTAACTAGGGTATTTCGGACTTTTTATTTTTCTTATCAGTTTGTACTAACTGTAACCTGACCGAAGTAGAGTTAATGTGTTTTTATGATAAAACTGTTCTGATGCTATTTTTCACAGTTCGGGTAATTTTATAAGTTATATTCTGATACAATAGAATTAAATACATTCTCGTTTTTCTTCTTATAATACTATTCAAAATACATGGCCAGGTAATTAAGGTATTCTACCCGTAATTTGAAGGTTGTGGGTTCGAATCCTCGTCATACCAAACATGTTTGCCCTCTCAGCCGTGCATGCATTATGACGTGACGGTCATTCCCACTATTCGTTGGTAAAAGTGTGGCTTAAGAGTTGGCAGTGAGTCGTGATGACTAGCAGTCTTCCATCTAGTCTCAAAATGCTAAATTAGGGACGGCTAGCGCAGATAACCCTGGTGTAGTTTGTGCGAAATTAAAAACAAACAAAAAAGCTATTCAAAGAAGTTTACTCCGATTATGGAGTGACTTGAATAGAGTATAACTTGATGCTGTTTGCCTTCATTCAAACTTGACGTTTTCTAATTGACTTATCTATCACCAGTTATCTAGATTTGCACAGAATATTTATCATTTAAATATTCATTGCACACTCAAGTTTACCTATTTAGAATTTTTCTCATTTGCGATATACGTCATCTCAGTTCCCAGAAACTAGTTCAATATTTTATATAATGTAACAATTAGCGTTAATGTCATATTTGGTAAGCTACTGGACGAAGAAAATTATGTTTATGTAGTTTGTGTTGATACATGTACAAGTAAGAGAATACATAAACGGTTTGCAGTATTATCTCCTTCACAAAGATCAGGTGTTCCAATATTTTTTTGTATTTATTTATGAATATAGATGAAATGCTAGCCATCAACGAAGTAAAAGGTCAAAAGTGATATGAATACACTGTTTTGAATCACCATTGTGAAAAAAGTAACCATTTATACCAATGAAACTAGATAATAGCCAAGCCCAATGGAAGAAAGATGCAGTTGTCACAAGTATTTCTTCTGAAAAAAGAAAATTTAGTTTCGAGGTTGTTATTTATTGCTATTCGTGACTTTATACGGCTATGTCGATTAACAAAAACAAATATATTAACTGTTACGATAGAGAAGGCTATCTGTGAAAACACGTTGCGTGAGTTTGTGCGCAGTATATGTGCGTGGATTGTTAAAGATGGAAATAGAGCGAAGTTAAATAAAAGTGTTCGGAACAAGAAAATGTCATGACAAGAAATTGAACAACGAAAGAGAGAAAATAAACATTTCACGTAGCCAAAATATCAAATAGTGTACGGATCTGTTAACATTAATAATTATTACTTAAATGGATTAGTCGTTACCGCTGCTAAGCCTGATACTGTTACTCTTATTGAAGATTTTTTTATGGTTTTATAACACTCACTTTCACAAATGCCAAGTTTTCATCTAGCAATTATTACTTTTTGTTTGGTATTTCTGAAAAAAAGAAATATTTATAATGACACTAGAGCACTACAGTCGTCTTAGTCACATTGTTTATTTACAGTTACGACAGAAAGTGTTCGCACCCCTGCCAACACATTATTTCGTAACTGTTTTGTTTGTTTTGAAATTTCGCACAAAGCTACTCGAGGGCTATCTGTGCTAAACGTCCCTAATTTTGCAGTGTAAGACTAGAGGGAAGGCAGCTAGTCATCACCACCCACCGCCAACTTTTGGGCTACTCTTTTACCACCGAATAGTGGGATTGACCGTCACATTATACACCCCCACGGCTGGGAGGGCGAGCATGTTTAGCGCGACGCGCGCGCGAACCCACGACTCTCGGATTACGAGTCGAACGCCTTAACACACTTGGCCATGCCGGGCCTTTTAATTAGTCAACATATATTTCAAACCGATTCATTTAAACAAAATTATGAAGTTAAAAGTAAATCTATTGCAGACAAAATGATAAAATAAAATAATAAAAAAGTAATATTATATTTATTAGGTTGTTTTATCGGTTCCATTAATAATCCAGCGAAGTTTCACTTAAGTTTATTCTTTCGAAATTTATGTCTAGCTGGATGCATAAGTTACAGTCGGCTAACAATAAAGCTCCATTATTTTGTTTGTGTGATTTGAATTTCGCGCAAAGCTGCATGAGTGCTACTTGTGGTAGCTATCCCTAATTTTGCAGTGTAAGACATTTTGCAAACATTATTTATATATTTTGTGGAACAGGCTTTTTTGCTTATTTTTGTACAATATTTTTATTCTGAAGAAACTCTGACGTAGCTAACGTGGAATATATACTCTTTAAAAAGAGAAACGCAAAAGGCAAAATTTGAGACAAATTGAAAATAAGTTTATTCCGGGTAGTCCTGTATGACATGTGTGAAACTTTGCACATTCACTGATGAACATTCAAAGTCTGCAAAGGCGAAGTCCACGCTCACTAGTTGAAGTTTAACGTCACTCAACGTCAATAACGAGTATGTCCCCCGTGTGCATCAATAGCTGCTTGGCATCTCCTGCCCATGGAAGCGATGAGATGACGAATCACATCCTGTGAAATAGCTGTCCACTCAGCCTGCAAAGCTGCTGCAAGCTGAGGTAGAGTCTGCGGTTGAGGTTGTCGTAGTCGCAGACGTCGGTCCAACTCATCCCAAAGATGTTCCATGAGGTTTAAATCTGGTGATCTGGAAGGCCAGGGAAGAACATTGATGTTGTGGTGTCTCAAGAAGACAGTGGTAAGTCGAGCTGTGTGAGTACGGGCGTTGTCATGTTGAAAAAAATCGTTGACGTTCACCATGATGGGTTGCACATGGACCCTAAGAATCTCGTAGACGGTTGCGTACGGTCTGATCAGAAATATTACGCAGCCCTGGTATGGTTGAGGCAGTAGACGTCGTAGTGGTGGTCCTGTCCCAAAAGTGACATAACCGGCTGTATCGATCTTGTGCGGACGTGGTCACACGAGGTCTGCTAGATCGTAGACGATCACAAGTTGATCTATGTTGTTGGTGACGATTCCGTAGCCTTGTGATGGTGTTTGGGGGGGACATTTACAGCTCTGGCAACATCTGATCGAAATTCGCCTGCTTCCACCGACCAATGGCGTTGTTGCGTTGTGCTTCAGTCAGTCTTGGCGTAACTGTATTGCGTGTCGGTGGCTTAACACTGAGCTATGGAAACCGAGAACCCGTCACTTTTATAGGAATTTTGCACATGTTGCACTTGCAAAACATGCAGATCTCTCAAACAACTTTATTGGACATGCGTTTTGGCGATAAATCCGATGTTTTCCTCCTTTTTCAAAGTACACAACTTTTATTGTGATTTTGGTCAGACAATCAGTGCCTTAACATGTATAACATCACATACTCTGAGCTTGTAACGTTATTACATATATTTCTCTTTAAAATAAAAAAATATCCCTTTTACGTTTCTTTTTCTGAAGAGTACAACATGAACTTTACATATGTTTGGCTGTAGATGACGTGTTAGCTCTGATTGACATGTGTTTGTACACTCACCATTATGTATTGTTTTGAAGTTATTTCTAGATGTTATTTTTTTATTTCTTGGACACTCTAATTCTTATATTAAACCTTTGTTATCTTCGTGGTAAATAGGATTTTGAAAAATTCCACTGTTCGAAATTACAGTTTTTAGTTAGTTACAACATATGAACCTACACAGACACCAAAAACTTAAATAAAGCACAAATACACAAAATTAGTTTCAGTTCCAAATAGTTTGATAAGTTTTATGTATCCAGAGAAAACTAATTAATCTGTTTGTTTGTTTGTGAATTTCGCGCAAAACTACTCGAGGGTTATCTGCGCTAGCCGTCCCTAATTTAACAGTATAAGACCAGTGGGAAGGCAACAATTCATCACCACCCACCGCCAACTTTTAGGCTACTCTTTTTCCAATGAGTAGTGGGATTGACTGTCACATTACAAAGCTCCCACGGCTATAAGGGCGAGCATGTTTGGTGCAATTGGGATTCGAACCCACGACTCTCGGATTACGAGTGCATGCCTTAACGCGCTCGGCCATGCCAGGCCCTTGTAACTGTAAATAAACAGCATTAATATAGTTGTCAATGGAAAAAAAACGTTACAACAACTACTCATTTTACCTGGAACAGTTTCTGTCTTTTGAAGTATTTGTCAAAAGCAAATTGTTTTGTACCTGGAAAAGGAACGAGGTGAAATTCGATGGAACGGAAAATAATTTTAAAAAAATCATAAATTTACTTAAGTATTTGTGTTTATCTACTTTCAAATTTTTGTGACACTCATAGTATTTGTAACTGTAGATATTTGAACTGTGTACTGGTATCGACTCGTGCTACGTCACAACACTGTCTATAGTTATATAACGAGAAAACAGGATCGTATTATTCAGTGGAAAGATGGTACAGACTTTTCAATGCGTACTTTTATATTAACTGTTAGCCAAGCTCGCTGATATCTTTGCACTACAAGTTTCCTGAAAACATCCGTACAAAAATAAACTATATCAATATATATTTAGTACAGCACGTTAGTAAAATGATAACTCAAAGTGGTAAAAGTATAAACATGGGCCGTTTCAAGTACGTTATAATACACTAAAAAACGAAAACATCCATGAACACAGAAATAATAAAAGTTATGAGAAAACAATTAATTAAGATTAAATTTAAACTATTCTGTCGCTTTATTTACTCAGTATAATTCACTGTGGGCAAAAACCACGTTCAGGGATTTCAGATGATTGTTCGAATAGAAGAGGTAAATCATTTAATTTATACTATAACGTTCACTGAATGTCTCAAAACCACGTTACATTAACTGATATTTTCTAGGCAATTTGCCAATTTAGAGATTACAGCATTGGTACCAAAGGAAAAAAAAGTATTATACATCAAATAATTTGTTTTTTTAATTTTGTACAAAGATAATCGAGAGCTATCTGCGCTAGCCGGCCCTAATTTAGCGGTGTAAGACTATAAGGAAAGCAGCTAGTCATCACCACCCACCGCCAGTTCTTGGGCTACTCTTTTATAACGAATAGTGAGATTGATCGTTACATTATAACGCACCCACGGCTAAAGGGCGAGCATATTTGGTGCAATGGGGATGTGAACCCGCGACCTTCGGATTATGAGTCCACGTCTAAACAAGCTTGGCCATATCGGGCCTACATTAGATAGACTTTAAAATACGAGACAGTTTAAACGGTATTTAGCTCAGTACATTGGATTCGCATGTTCAGTGTCGCTGTCAATATTTTAAAGTACGAGAACAAATTGTATAATATATTATTGTATACATAGACTAAAAATGCTTAAGACGAATACATAATCAAACTATGGACCACATGTTAAGAAAATGAGACGTTTCAGAAGTTTATAAGATATTATTTATTTCTTATCCTATCTTTGAGAAACATACTTTTAGGGGTGTGTGTTTTCTTATAGCAAAATCACATTGGACTAACCGCTGAGCCCACTGAGATGAATCGAACCCCTGATTTTAGATATGTAAATTTGTAGATATACCGCTGTACTAGAGGGCGCCCGTTTCAGGAGTAACTGCGACATATCGAACTTGGATGTTTTTTTACTAAATAAACTTAATTTTACTTATCGACAGTTTGGACTAAAATAAATAAAAATTCATGCAACAAAGTAGCAGCTAACGTGATCTTTATATAAAATAATGTTTTACAGTTCGTTGAATAAAACAAATACAAAGATACAAAGTTATGAAACAGAAAGATAAATTGTAAATTCTTTTAATTTTGTTTCGGGTGAATAAACATGAGTAAAAGGGTAAACTGAAAATAGAAAACTGCATTACTCTTAAAGCAAAACACTTGATTGAGATGTTGACAAAAACAGATAGGTTGCGCTTAAAGCCAGGAAATAGGAAAAAGTATTGTTTTTCAAAGTCAGTCTTTTAAGTATATACGGATATTAGGCCATTTATATTTAGCTTCTGATTTCTTTATATCTCTTCATTCTTTCTTATATGCAATTAAATTTTTGCATCTCAATTTTCCACCGTAAAATTCTATACATATCGTTCAACACTGTTAAATTATCTACACAGACCTATACCGTTACTCATATCAAAGGTTTAGTTAAACATTGAAAACATATTTCATCAAGGCTTACTGAAGAAGCCATACACGCCTACAAGGATAATTTAACTTTTTGACTTCATCTAAATAAACTAAAAGCGTCGAAAGTACAAAATACTAACAGAGAAGTTGTAATGATGGTGTCGTGCATTTTATAAGCATTATTGTGAAGATTATAATGGCGTTATCGCATTGATTGTATCTAAACTAATAGCTTTATTTTGTTGTTTTACGCGAGACGTACTAAATTGAGTGTTATTTTCGAAATAAACAGAAAAGAGAAAATATTCTCCGACAGCAATGTTTACTCGGTAAAATTAGATGAAAATTACGCACAAATCAATTCGCAAACAAATAAAAACTGGCATGTTGAAAACATCGATCTAAGTTTGTCGTGAGCGTGTATGAATTGATTAATAGCTGGAAATGTTACAGGTACCCTACGGATTCTGATCGATTTGGATTAAAGCAGTTTATAGGCTATGATACAGCGTTGTATATTTCCGCTATACAAGGTGAGTTTCAGCTTTTATTGGTTCAGGTTTCTGATGTTTTTGGTACGTGAAAGCTTACGTATTCACTGATAATCCAACAGAAACACAACTTGTTCAGTATCAAATGATCATATCTATAACGCAGCCACGTATTCTCCCTTAAAGATCACAATAAGAGCTACTAAAACCGGAGATTCAATTATTATTATGACGTTAAACTAATTATTTATTCTGTCAGGATTCTACTCAACCCTAACTTATGATCCCAAACAGTGATTCGAATTCATTACAAGAAAACACAGGACCTGGTTGTTCTCAGTAACGTAAGTAACTTTTCCGATCTTATTTTACAAAATAAATTCTTGGGATTATGATATACAGGAAATAAAAACTTTATAGAAACACAAAATAGTGAGTACAGTGAGTTAGAATTTTTTTTTTTGTTATATGAACCATCCAAGTTGTTTTATTTTGACCACTTTCTTTAGGAAATATAATTTTAATGTGACAGTCTGTGAATATGTATTTAATGTTAATAATACATACATATATTTACAAACTGGACATTATATATTTTTTACATTGCTATCATCTAGTCAAACATATATGTAAAAATCTTATTAAAATTATATATTGGTAGCAGTTTTTATAAAGCTACGGCCTTATAACGTTTATTTAAAATATTAAACATAATAATTGCAAATAATGTATATATAAAGTATTAATAAATTACCAAGGTTTGTCGTGTTTCGTTTTGCAGAATATTAATTAATGAATCTTTGTTGTTGGATTGTTTATTTGTGTTTGTTTGTCTGTGACCAAGGAAATATCTTGAAATAGCATACTTTTTAAATGATAATAGGTTTTAACAATCCCAGAAAGGATCAAATACATTAGAAAGTATTAAGTTGGTCATTTGCTTAAATATATTCATATAAAATACAAACTGAAGTTCTTATATGAGTATAATTAACTTTTTTTGTATTTTAAGTAAATTAAAGAAATTTACTTCAGAATTTTATCACGAACTACGAAATTTGTTCCTGCTAAGGATTGCTGATAATAAACAAAGTTCGTGATTTCGCTATTGTGAGACACTCAGACAATTTCCCATTTGTTCATATTATCATTATTATTGTTACAGAATCCTACGGCAAAATCTGCTAAGTATTTTCCACCAGAAGCTAGATATACCATATAAAACTCTGGGAATGTTCATGACTTATTTAAAAGTTGATTTAAATTATTGTAAATAAATAACAGATGCGATGTTATTCTGAGTAGTTGCCTTTGTACTTGGCGAGTGTTAAAAGCATATTTACACGAAACCTCAGTCACAAAGCCATATGGCTCAGAAAATAGTTGCTTCAAAAAACACGATATCTCTATTTGTTTTATTTAAAAACTGCTTTTCTACTATTCGCGATAAGTGAAAGTCGTGTCTTACTCGGAGCATATATTTGCCCATTATTGTGTATTAATAACGCCAACATATAAGACGATTAAAATTCAAGGATTTCAAATCTACAAATAGTGATTACAAACGGTGAGCAAATAAGGTTGAATATAAACTTCTGATAACTTTCTAAGTTACTGATTCCTATTATGACTCTATTATAAATTATTACAAGTTGTATCTAAAGTGGTGTGGGATCGCAAAGTAACTTTGCATAAAACCAGGATTGTACTTTTAAACTTAATCTGTACTTATTAATTTTGTCGTTTTGCAAGTTTTTTAAGTACTTCGTACTCCGCCATAAAAAAAATCCGGTGTTTTACTAATGTTTGTACAAATTCGACAACAGAACTACAACTTGTGTGTTTTAAAGCACATAACTTATAATTTTCACGTGAAATGTTCCCAATATTGCTGCTTCATATCATTACTGAAGTCGCCATTGTTCATCGTCACTCGAGTTTGCTGTCTCTACGTGGATTTCCACGACTGCAACTGAGTAAGTTTTTACAACGGACGTTTGTCATGGTAAATTTACTTTCTTAGATGACGATGACGATTCTTTGTACTGTTTATTAAACTTAGCTGAAATCCTGTGTGTGAATAAAATATTTATTACCTTTGTCTCTAGCACGATTTCATATAGTTATTGTTATTTTTAAATAGTCGGTGTTCAAGTAGTGGTTATTAATGCTATCAATAATTGATGACTTACGCAGAGTGTGCGGCAGGTTATGTGTATTATTTATGTCTCGAACACTTGTGCACCCAGGCTGTTGAAGAACATACATACGTGTCACTTTTGAAAGTGAGTATGTTACTATATCTCTTTGAATTGCTTTAATTTATGTTTCACTATCTCAGAAGAAACATTATTCTGTTCTTATAAGATTGCTTTGTTTCTGTTCGTCTTTTATTACATTACACTGTGGCACTGATTTCCAGGCTGATCATTAAATCTGTGATGATAGATTATTTGCCTTCGAGAGAATCCTCTGAGAACAACTTTACATTCGCTTTTAGTTCTATGTTACTATATGGGGTGAGTCCATGTTTTAAATTTGTTATTTACTTTGAAATAATTCAGTGTGGCGGTTGGGTAGAGAAACACGATCCAAAAGTATACTGTTGAAAATAACAAATCATTGAATTGAACGCATGCGCATATGTACATAACTTAAAATTTATTTTCCATAAATAAACATAATAAAACTTAAAAAAACAAGACTGGAAAAAAATTGGACTAGGAATCATCAAAAATGTACAGAAACAAATTTAGTCAAAATGAAAATATTATATTTTCAGGCTTATAACTAGATATTTTATAAAAGTAAATAAACAAGGGTGAAAATATAATATAAGGTGTGTGTTTTTATTTAGCAAAGCCATCTTGGGTTATCTGCTGAGCTCATCGAGGAGAATCGACCCCTGATTTTAGCATTGTAAATCCGTAAACTGACCGCTGCACTAGTGAGGGACAGTTCATGAAAATGAATTATTTCAGTTGAAACTGCATTAAAGACATTAAATGGACAATGTGAATTAATGTAAATATATTTGTATTTAGTGGGTCAATTGTATAAAATTTATCAATTGCTATTTTTTCTTTGAAATACATTAAACCAAAAAATAAAACAATTTTAGGATAATTATAAAATGTTATTTTCCATTTTCTTTAAAGGTTTGTTCGTTTGTTTTTTTGAATTTCGAACAAAGCTACTCGAGAGCCATCTGTGCTAGCCGTCCCTAATTTAGCAGTGTAAGACTAGAGGGAAGGCAGCTAGTCATCACCACCCACCGCCAACTCTTGGGCTACTCTTTTAACAACGAAAAGTGGGATTGACCGTAACATTATAACGCCCTCACGGATGGGAGGGCGAGCGTGTTTGGCGCGATTTGGGCACGCACCCGTGACCCTCAGATTATGAAGCGCACGCCTTAACGTGCCATGCCAGGCCCATCTTTCTGAGTATTAATATTTATAAGATAACGCGTTTTTCAACATTTTTGTTATTTATTATTTTGAATGAATTGCGTAAAAATCGTTTTAGATCAGAGTAATTAAAAGTTTCTTAAAGAATAATTTAAATTTAAACAAATATTTAAAACGTATTATATTGTTTAATACTGTTTTGCCGAGATCCATTAATATCAATTATTTTTATGTATTCATGGTTTTAAGTTTAAATTTTCTATTTTATAATGGTGAGTGAAATGTTTAGTCGTCAAATGGATTTGAAAAAGATTATGACGTAGAGGAAAATAATTGGTAAGAAAAATTCGATTTAAATAACATTAATGAGAGCTTTTAAGGTGCAAACAGTCTGTAGGTAAAGAATTATCAGATTTTTCAGAATAAGCGAATTTATTTTGCGAATAAATAGTGATAATATTTTTCAAAGTAAACTATAAGAATATTTCTCTAATTTGCCAGTTTCCAAACTTATTCAGCATGAGGCTCCTCAGAACATTTTGTATCTTAACTGAGGTCCCCATTTAATGATTCTGTTAAATACCGAAACGTCCACCTTCTTTCCCGAAAATTTGACTCGATCTCCTGTTTGCGAAAATCTTTCTAACTCCAACGAAATTTTAAATTATGAACCAAGAAATTTGCTGAATTTGTGGTAAGCAAAAACAACGTTAAACTGCATGGTGTACTCACCACCAGTCTAGTTAATCATCTGGATAATGAAATAAATAAACTAGGTGTTTGGCAAATTATTTTGTCTTCTAATACTATTGAAAAGCATTTTGCAAACATTATTTATATATTTTGTGGAACAGGCTTTTTTGCTTATTTTTGTACAATATTTTTATTCTGAAGAAACTCTGACGTAGCTAACGTGGAATATATACTCTTTAAAAAGAGAAACGCAAAAGGCAAAATTTGAGACAAATTGAAAATAAGTTTATTCCGGGTAGTCCTGTATGACATGTGTGAAACTTTGCACATTCACTGATGAACATTCAAAGTCTGCAAAGGCGAAGTCCACGCTCACTAGTTGAAGTTTAACGTCACTCAACGTCAATAACGAGTATGTCCCCCGTGTGCATCAATAGCTGCTTGGCATCTCCTGCCCATGGAAGCGATGAGATGACGAATCACATCCTGTGAAATAGCTGTCCACTCAGCCTGCAAAGCTGCTGCAAGCTGAGGTAGAGTCTGCGGTTGAGGTTGTCGTAGTCGCAGACGTCGGTCCAACTCATCCCAAAGATGTTCCATGAGGTTTAAATCTGGTGATCTGGAAGGCCAGGGAAGAACATTGATGTTGTGGTGTCTCAAGAAGACAGTGGTAAGTCGAGCTGTGTGAGTACGGGCGTTGTCATGTTGAAAAAAATCGTTGACGTTCACCATGATGGGTTGCACATGGACCCTAAGAATCTCGTAGACGGTTGCGTACGGTCTGATCAGAAATATTACGCAGCCCTGGTATGGTTGAGGCAGTAGACGTCGTAGTGGTGGTCCTGTCCCAAAAGTGACATAACCGGCTGTATCGATCTTGTGCGGACGTGGTCACACGAGGTCTGCTAGATCGTAGACGATCACAAGTTGATCTATGTTGTTGGTGACGATTCCGTAGCCTTGTGATGGTGTTTGGGGGGGACATTTACAGCTCTGGCAACATCTGATCGAAATTCGCCTGCTTCCACCGACCAATGGCGTTGTTGCGTTGTGCTTCAGTCAGTCTTGGCGTAACTGTATTGCGTGTCGGTGGCTTAACACTGAGCTATGGAAACCGAGAACCCGTCACTTTTATAGGAATTTTGCACATGTTGCACTTGCAAAACATGCAGATCTCTCAAACAACTTTATTGGACATGCGTTTTGGCGATAAATCCGATGTTTTCCTCCTTTTTCAAAGTACACAACTTTTATTGTGATTTTGGTCAGACAATCAGTGCCTTAACATGTATAACATCACATACTCTGAGCTTGTAACGTTATTACATATATTTCTCTTTAAAATAAAAAAATATCCCTTTTACGTTTCTTTTTCTGAAGAGTACAACATGAACTTTACATATGTTTGGCTGTAGATGACGTGTTAGCTCTGATTGACATGTGTTTGTACACTCACCATTATGTATTGTTTTGAAGTTATTTCTAGATGTTATTTTTTTATTTCTTGGACACTCTAATTCTTATATTAAACCTTTGTTATCTTCGTGGTAAATAGGATTTTGAAAAATTCCACTGTTCGAAATTACAGTTTTTAGTTAGTTACAACATATGAACCTACACAGACACCAAAAACTTAAATAAAGCACAAATACACAAAATTAGTTTCAGTTCCAAATAGTTTGATAAGTTTTATGTATCCAGAGAAAACTAATTAATCTGTTTGTTTGTTTGTGAATTTCGCGCAAAACTACTCGAGGGTTATCTGCGCTAGCCGTCCCTAATTTAACAGTATAAGACCAGTGGGAAGGCAACAATTCATCACCACCCACCGCCAACTTTTAGGCTACTCTTTTTCCAATGAGTAGTGGGATTGACTGTCACATTACAAAGCTCCCACGGCTATAAGGGCGAGCATGTTTGGTGCAATTGGGATTCGAACCCACGACTCTCGGATTACGAGTCGAACGCCTTAACACACTTGGCCATGCCGGGCCTTTTAATTAGTCAACATATATTTCAAACCGATTCATTTAAACAAAATTATGAAGTTAAAAGTAAATCTATTGCAGACAAAATGATAAAATAAAATAATAAAAAAGTAATATTATATTTATTAGGTTGTTTTATCGGTTCCATTAATAATCCAGCGAAGTTTCACTTAAGTTTATTCTTTCGAAATTTATGTCTAGCTGGATGCATAAGTTACAGTCGGCTAACAATAAAGCTCCATTATTTTGTTTGTGTGATTTGAATTTCGCGCAAAGCTGCATGAGTGCTACTTGTGGTAGCTATCCCTAATTTTGCAGTGTAAGACTAGAGGGAAGGCAGATAGTCAGCAACACCCAACGCCAGCTCTTGAGCTACTCTTTTGGCAACGAATAGTGGGATTGATCGTCACATTATAATGCCCCCACGACTGAGAGGGCGAGCATGTTTGGTGTGACGGAGATTCGACCCTCGGATTACGATTCGAGTGCTTTTATCACCTGGCCATGCCGAACATACAAACAACAGGTCTTTCTATATAAAATAACACATTTATTTTAAATGTTATGTATCATCTGTTGTTTCTACTCTTATGTAATGTACCATTGTTTACCTTTTTCCTTTTCCTCGTGAAAACCATTTTTTTCTTACATCGAAATATTGTGTAAGATGAAGGAAAGAGCATGAATTAATTCAATCGCGCGCACATATCTGTTCAGTGAAAAAGTCCTCACTAATTCTACTGCATAAAACAAATAGATAAAATCGTTAAGGACTGTTATAATGAATTTTTTTAACATGAGATACTCGAGTGGCTGAGATATACTGACACTTTACTATTTAAAAAACAACAACTCATTGGTCATTATGCAGTCAGATTTCTGATAAAGATTTTTTTCTTAAACTACGAATTTCATAGTGTTTTTTTTGCACGACAACATAACTTATTCAAACTCACTACGCTTTATTTCTGTTGACTTGTTATAAATCCTTACTGATGATGCCAGTATAAAAATGTGTTATTGTATTTGTTCGTTTAATTGACAAGTGCACAATTGCATAAGAGGTGGTGTATTTGTGTTATGTTCGTCGGAGATCTCAAAAACCCGAATTTTAGCATAAAAAGTCTCAGACTTACAGTTGAGCTTCTGAGAGAAAATGGAACTTTTTTAATGGCGGCTTGGCATGGCCGAATTTGCTCACCTTTCCACTAAATGCTGGTAATGGATGCTGCTAGTCAGTTTTCTTCCCTTTAACTGATAGATCAGAATTAGGGACACAGGTAACAGCTGGTTTAGAATAAATAAAAACAAACAAGCTAGCCTAATGTATTGTATATATTTATGGATACTATACGTTATGTTATATTTTAAAGTGCCAGGTCATTACTTAAGTAATGTCCAATTTTAGGGTCAAAAAAGAGAGAAAGAATTTCAAACACTTTTAATGTTATTTAATAAATAAGGTATGTTCTATTATTATTAATTACTTCCCGCTAGCGATTCACAAGTTTCTGAATATCATTTCTATAAAATTCCTGGTGTTTGGAGGAAAAGAATGTAGAGAGGGTGGTTTTGACATCTTCATGTGTTCCAAGGTCTTTTCCATCAAGACAGTTCTGCAAACTTCGGAATAGATGATAATCAGATGGAGCAAGGTCTGGATGTGGAAGTTTTTTCCCAGTCTGACTCTTCAATCCATGTAGATGTGATCCTTGCTGTATGGGGGCGTGCATTATTCTGGTGTAACACAACACCTTTACGACTGATCAAATCAGGTCTTGTTTCTTTCAGTGTAATATTCAAGCGCTCTAACTGTTGGCCGTAGAAATCTGATGTAATCGTTACATTAAGTGGCAGCAACTCAAAGTGCGTCACACTTGCAATATCCCAACCAAATGTTTAACAAGACTTTCCGAGGGTGGAGGTACATTTTGGACTATCCTTTAGCCAGTGTACCTGCACTGAGCCACTGTCTGCGGCACTTAACATTTTTATAACATATCCATTTTTTCATCTCCAGTCACTAACCTGTCCAAAAAAAGGTGATTTACATTCACCAGAGTGCAGAGAATTGCAAATGTCCACTCTTGCTCTAATGTTGGCTTCTGTCAAACCATGGGGACCCATTTTCCAAGTTGTTGCAGTTGGTGGTGAACTCTTGAATGGGTTGAATTAAATATCTGTGTTAGTTCTGCAACTGTTACAGCACAATCTTCATGAAATGCAGCCAGCAGCAAGTCATCATTAAACTCAACAGGATGATCTGAACGTGGCTCATCACTTAAGCTGTAGTCACCTGATCTGAACTTCTGAAACCACCTTCAACGTTATCTTTCATTGAGATACTCCGCACCATAAATACCTGAAAGGTTTCATGTAGTTTTTGCTGCACTATTGCCTTTTTTAAAACTCACAAAGCATTATATGCCTAATGTGCTTCTCAAACACATCCATCTTTATATGGGTTTATTTGATAAATGATTTAAAAATGTAGAGTTGGTTTAGTTTCTATTATTTGTCTGAACATTTTTATACACGTCCTACAATATATTTTAGTCATTAAAGCCTTCTACAAAGACAGAAATGATTATGCACTTTCTGTATAAAATATTCGAACATTTCTTATGGGATGACCTTATAGTATGATCCAAAACGTCAATTACTGATACGTCGAAGTTTGAAGGATGTATAATTATAACTTATGTACACTACAATTTACAGCATGTTGGAATACCTAAACTTCCCTTACTACATATCAGAAAGAACAATTGATACATTTTTTTTTACAGAAGTGGTAAGTTAGACTGTTCCGTTAATTCACCTGATATCTTGTCCAACTTACTTTAAAACATGAATGTGAAACCTTACAACAAGAGTAGTTAGTAGAGAGTTTATTTCTGTTTGCATGGTATTCACAAGAACTTTGAAAAACCTTTAAAAACTGTATAAAGTTTGCATGTTTTTGAACGACTTATGTAGTTTAATGTTGTTTTTTGAAATTTAGTGGTTGAATTCCATTGCTAACAATTAAGTTGTTTTGAATTAAGCACAAAGCTACACAATGGGTTATCTGTGCTCTGCCCACCACGGGTATCGAAACCCGGATGTTAGCGTGTAAATCCGCAGACATACCGCTGAGCCACTAGGAGGCACTAACAATTAAGATAATAAAGTTTGTATTAAAACTCTAAATAAAATGTTGTTCACATATCGTACAAAAAAAGCAAAAGTTTAATTGAACAACTGTGTTTTTAAGTTTCGTTATTTCTTAAGTTGAACAAGAAACGGAAACCTAGTATCAAGATCATCACTGTCTAAGTATTTGAAGAAATTCACTCGATAATTAATCAAGTTGTTGAATATTCCTGCTATAAAAAGTGGATTTCAAAACATCCAAGTACTCGAGTTAATTATTAGAAAGCGCTCTAGATACAAAGACCCTTTGAAAATATACCTGTTCTAATGATTCATGTAACTCGTTCAACACAACACTACAAAAACGTATTTCTCACAACGACATAGCTAAAGCTTGGACAGTAGATATACGAATAGAGTGATTCAATTTTTTTCTTTTCTGATCGTCTTTTCTCACACGTGCAGAAGATATAAAAAAAAAGCCCTCATCGTGATGAATGGTACATAAATGTTGATCATCAGAATATTATACAAGACGGTGAATTGTGTTCCCTCAAGCATTAGCTTTTCATTAATGTTTTTAATACATATGTAATGGAGTTAATATTCGTTGTATAAACAGAATTTCGCATTAATTTGTTCTTGCAGAGATTTCTATATGAAATGTTTCTCTCAAATCAAGATCTCTTAAAACTAATTGAAACTTATCAGCGTGTTCTGTAACAAACTGCTTTAATTAGGACTTCTTAGTGTCAACAAAAACACACTTACCTACAGACATTAAGACACCATAGTGATAACACACAAGCATACGCATATCTATAGACATTGACGGATTAAAGATAAGTTTGAATAATCGTGATATGTTGTTCGTACGTCTATAAAACTTTTAGTATTCTGACTATAAAACAATTTCAAATAAATTTCCACCAGATGGTACTCCAGGACTTGTTTGTCTCGAGTTAAAAAAATATTTAAGAACAAAATGCGGAGCCCGGCATGGCCAAGCGCATAAGGCGTGCGACTCGTAATCCGAGGGTCGCGCTGAACATGCTCGCCCTCTCAGCTGTAGGGGCGTATAATGTGCGATCAATCCCACTATTCATTGGTAAAAGAGTAGCCCAAGAGTTGGCTGTGGGTGGTGATGACTAGCTGCCTTCCCTCTAGTCTTACACTGCTAAATTAGGGACGGCTAGCACAGAAAGCCCTCGAGTAGCTTTGTGCGAAATTCCAAAAACAAACAAACAAAATGTAAGTTAAATAAATTTTTCAAAAGAGGTACGTTGATATAGTATTCAGATTTATTCCAGTATAAAATAAAATAATATTTTATAATAACACCAAGCTAGTATATAACAGCTGTTTATACTTTCGTGGCTGGTACCAGTACTATTATTTTATTTTATTTTTGTTTAGAATTTTTGGTAAATATATTGAAAGGGCTAGCTATGCATATCTGTTTCTAATTTTGAACTGTATGATTAAAAAGAAGACAACGAGTTATCAGCCTTTGAACTGTTCTTGTCTGATCAACTAATGCACTTAAACCTACAAAAAAGGCTAACTATGCATACTTGTTTATAATTTTGAGTTGTTTGATTAAAAAGAAGGCAGCTAGTTAACAGTGCACGGACTGTCCTTCTCTGATCAAATGACGCAGTTAAACTTACAGAATGGCGAGCTGCATGTCTGTTCCTAATTTTGAATTGTTTGATTGTAAATAAGGCAGCTAATTAACAGCTCATGAATTGTTCTCATCTGAACAACTAATGCCAGCCGTCATTTAATTCACCTTCGATTCCAAAGTATGCAGTGTGTTTTCCAAACAAACCACGAACAATGAACTGTAGGATCTACATTCAGAGCATGAGACCCACAGAACCACTGCTGTCCAACATGTCAGAAACGTTTGATTTTCTATGTCCGTTTCTATCAGTAAATTACAAATATTCCAATAAATATTGCACTAAATTATTTGCTTTTTATGTAATACTCACTACATTCAAAATTACTTGACTGTATCAGAAGTTGGATGTTACTAATTAATTAGTATGCTCCACGCGAGTACAACGGTACATCTCATGATTTACAACGCTAAAATCGGGGGTTCGATTCCTTTCGGTGAGCTTAGCAGATAGCCCGATGTGGCTTTGCTATAAGAAAACACACACATTAACTAGTATATTTCAGTCAGGTTTACATACATGAATTTATGTACATATATGCTTATTATAAATGAGTATGTATATATATATATATATTTATTAATAAGAAAGACAATTTCTATAACGCAATCATTATTTATAACAGCAACTTATATTTCTTGCAATTTCAAGATGCAGCGGAATATTGCGGTTGTTCACGTGTGTTATTAATGTATTACATGTATTATTAATGCCTTAAAATAATTTATAATAGTCTAAATAGTTTGTGAATGTTTACTTAAATATCTAGCCATGTTATTTAATACAAAATATACACTTTAAGTTTATTAAAACTTTTGATTTATATATATTATGTAAATGTCTCGTTTGATAATTAATATCCAGGCTCGCTTAAAATATATGCCCTGAGGCTAGTGGTCTACCTATAACTTGGTTTCATCTTTACACTGGAAAATTATAAGCTAAGTTTAGTATTGAGTTTAAAATGTAATAAAAAATTAAGACATATTTTAGTTCTTCGTTATAAACTAATGATTTTGTATTTACTAAAATAAGTGCAAAAACCTTCTTAATTTATTGATAGGGTTGCGATTATTTTTTGAAACAGATAATTAGGCTTAATTAGTACTAGTTTTCAAAAGGGATGGAACAACATATTTTGATAGTAAAAAGTTTGACAACTCTTGTATTAATGATCAACTTTTTCTGTTTTCCTTTTTGAATTTCGCGTAAAGCTACTTGAGGGCTATCTACGTTAGCAGTCCCTAATTTAGCAGTGTAAGACTAGAGGGAAGGCAGCTAGTCATCACCACCCGTCGCCAACTCTTGGGCTACTATTTTACCGAGAAATAGTGGGATTGATTGTAACATTATAACGCTAACACGGCTAAAAGGGCGAGCATGTTTAGTGCGACGGAGATTCGAGTCGAACATCTTTACCCACCTGGCCATGCCGGGCCTTATGAATTATATGATGTTTTGACAACTCGTGATTGACCGTTACTAAGTGATTATTAGTGGCATAAATTATAATAAATTTGACTGAAATATACCTTTATTTATGGTGTTTTTTATTTCAAGTGACAAAAGTGCACTTCATATTATTCTTAAACACAACATGATAGAAAAAAACAATGAAATGCGCACAACCAGTTAATATATCTTCTTTTCATATCTTATAGGTATCCACAATTAAAAAAAAAAGAAATGGATGGTTCATTGTTGCCTTGGGTCCCAGATTATGGAACCCACCCATTTCCTACAGTGACAACAGTATGGAAAAAGAAGCACCTATCACCTGAGCCGCTACGAAAATCACATGGATCATCCATGTCACTAAAGTCCATCGATACTATCAGCACCGTATTCTCTCCAGAAAGACATGATAATCCCGTAGCTCCACTAACTCCCAGCTCTCGTTTACGAGATCTAATTTTTAAAAACGACAAAGATGAGAACGAAAGGTAAAAAAGTGTTTGTTTGTTTCAGATATTTGTTCAAAGCCCCATAAGGGCTATCTATGGTAGATGTCCTTAATTGTGAGCTGGTAGACTATAAGGAAAGTTATAAGTGAATAACAGTCACTTCACTTGAATCGGTTGGTTTGGTTTGGTTTGTTTTGAATTTTGCGCAAAGTTATACGAGAGCTCTCTTCGTTAGTTGTCCCTAATTTTGCAGTGTAAGACTAGAGGGAAGGCGGCTAGTCAGCACCAACCACCGCCAACTCTTAGGCTACTCTTTTACCAACGAATAGTGGGATTGATCGTCGCATTAAAATTCCCGTCCTCGACTGAAAGGGCGAGCATGTTTGGTGTGACGAGGATTCGAACGCGTGACTCTCAGATAACGAGTGTAGCACTTTAAACACCTGGCCATGCCGGTCTATTTTAATCGGAATGTAGCCTCTGACTGCTAGTCTTATAACGCACCTATGGCCTCAAAGTACTGAGCGCAACTTTGTTTTTTTTTCAACAAAGGAACCCGAAACATGAAACCAAGAATCGACATTTTAAAGTTCCAAATGCTAAGTCAGGTCCGACCCCTAACGTAAGAAGAAAGAAATGTACTTTAATGTTATGTGTGAGACAATAAGCCAACTACAGTAAATTCAGAATATTCTGATTTATATTATTATTTGTTTGTGATGTACAGTGATACGCAGTAAGCCTGTTTATATCATTACAATGTAACAACTCTTGCTTTAAGATCTTCGAACTATGATCTCTCATTTCTTATATTCGCATTCAGTCTGAAATGCTTCTCAGGTTATTTTTATTATTTAATCTTTGTTTTAGGCTTTTACGTGTTAGGCTGTGTGTACATCTTATTGCGATCTGAGAAATTAATAAGAAAAAAAAAACTAGTTAACAGTACTTGGTGCCAACCCTTGGTTACCAGTTATGTAATCAAATAGTGGTATTTGACTGCCACTTTTATAACTCACACTTACAATAAAGTACGTAGAGCTTTTTCTTCTTTTTTTTTTCCAGTAGAGGATCTTCAGTCCGGTCAATCAACGAACTACTCTAAGTTCGGTCCATCTTTGAAACAGAGTATGTTCTTAAGTCTTCATACTGGTCTAAAAACACTACATAAATTTATGTAATGATAAACGGTTGTTCTCTTTTTGTTGTTAAATTATTTTTAAATTTCAGATCAAGAGAATTAGCATATTTGTTTGTTTCGGAAGATCGGACATAGTTATACAAGGAGTTGCTCCCACTTCTGTTTGAAATAATAAACTCGAAGGAAAACAGCTCGTCAACAGCTTCACAGATAAGGCTATTAATCAATATAATTCACCGCCAACTTTGAGCTAAGCTAATCGAATACTGGAAACTGCTCTTACGTTTTGCACCATATACAGAAACCAAAAGTAGGTGACATGCTTTTGAGGAAATGGGACACATACTATGGTCTCCAGGCTCACGTTGCATCCCATTAGCCACTAGATCGTGAGTTTGAAATTATTTGTCTCGAAATCCCCATTTGTGACGAACGTTGGAAAAATGAACCTATCAGCTTTGCGGTCAGGGTTGAGGATAATGACAGATCTATATAACTGTAATAGAGTAAAATACAGTTGATTTTATAACATAATTGCATTTACATTAGCCTAACTCTTATCCAAAACGTATATATATATCTATTGCCACTTTGCTACTGAGATGTTACAGCAATAACCATTACGTTAAGTGCCACACATCTTATATACATTTATTTTCAAGGGAGAAAAAAATAGATTTCATTCAAAGTTAAGTGATATGGAACGATTCATTGTCTAAAGTGTGGTAATAAAGCTTATATTCACGTATTTGTCTTTTTGATTTCAAGGTAATGTTGTACTTGACCTACGAAGTTAATGATACTGTTGTACTGATGAAACCAGCATCAATCCTCAATATTTATTCTTCTAACAAGAATCTCGTAAAGATCCATCAAATAATAATGTCTTCTGAAAGTGATGTGGAAAGTGAACGGTGGCATAACTGCTATATGTCTTCTGTATGGTTCTATACATTAAATAATACTGTCCATGGTTAAGGAAAATATGGAAGCACACATAAAGCAGGCTACTAAATAAAAGTGGACTTTATGTTACGCTTTGGCCTAGGCCAGGAAACTGGCAAAGGACGGTGTATTTAATATATAAGATAAATTAATAATTTGACATTGTTTTCTCTTAAATACTAAATGGGTAAAATTTTAGCACATAGAAATAATTTTTAATCTTCAAATCGTTAAATTATAATTACTTTGTAATAAAATAAAATACACATAAAAAATCTGTGAATCTCGTAGTGAAACGTCTCAGATGTTATAACGTGATTTACTTGATGTGAATCCCTTTTGTTCTAAAGCTTTCTTGTTAAATAAATATATTCTTTGATGGCATTAGGTACCTTAGTAGTTTTATATCTTCATAATTTTTTTTTAATTTCGCACAAAGCTACTTTAGAGCTATCTGTGCTAGCCGTCCTAAATTTAGTAGTGTAAGACAAGAAGGAAGGCAGCTAGTCATCATCACCCACCGCCAACTCTTGGGATACTCTTTTACCAACGAATAGTGGGATTGACCGTCACATTATAACGCCCCCACGGCTGAAAGGGTGATCATGTCTGTCGCGACGGGGATGCGAACCGGCGTCCCTCAGATTACGAGTCGCAAGCCTTAACACGTTTGGCCATGCCGGGCCATCTTTATAAGTAATGCGTTATTTTTCAAGTTACCGAAGTTTGTTTCATTTGGCAGACGTTATATTTTGCGAAGAGGATTTCTGAGTTTGTGTTTTTCTTACAGCAAAGCCACATCGGGTTACTGCTGAGCCCACCGAGGGGAATCGAATACCTGATTTTAGCGTTGTAAATCCGTAGACTTGACGCTGTATCAGCGGGGGCTTTTGCGAAGAGAAAAATTAATTATTCAGAACTTCTCAGTACCATTTAAATGTTCCTCTGTCCCAAAAATATTTGAAGCTCGACAAATATTTGATTTTCATCTGTTCGTGATCTGGATTCCACTTGTTTTTGTTTGGAATATTCCTGTCAAGATACACGAAAGACGTCCGCTCTAACCGTTCCAAGTTTTGAGCTCACAGACTGAATGAAAAGTCACACCATTCATCAGTTCTCTAATTGAATAATGGGATTTTATTGTTGCTGTTATGTGAACAGCATGATTTTAGGGCAACAGGACGAGAACGCGGACTCCCCAAGATGTAAGACGACACGATAACCACTGGGGAATTACTACAAATAATATAAGTGATGTGTAGTTTCTATTACAACGTCAGAAAAACATAATATTTCTAGAATTAATCACGTTATGTTATTTGTCTGTAAGTCTTCAAGAAGAAACACGACCTGAACTTCGTACACGACATTAACTCTTTCTAAAATTGAAGATGTGTGTTATTCAAACAAGCATCTGGCTGTTATTTTGTTGTCTTAAGATACTAAAAGTCACCCAAAATAAATGGTTGACTGCTGATGGCGAATCCAGAGAATTTTTTCTGCAAAAATAATTGAATTAAACATTTCATGAGTGAAATAACGCCGTTAAAAGAGTCATTCAAGTTGATTTATATGGCGTTTTAATTGTAATGTTTTTATTTCCCACAGTAAACCTATATTTATATTGGTATTCGAAAAATAAGTAGCTTTCATTCTCGAAAACAGAAGCTGCTTAAAACGATTAATTTTTCTTTATCGTCAAAATTGCGAGAGTCCGTAAAAATACAAAGAAATATGTTTTTGTTTCTCTGCCTACAGATTTATTATCCTAAGCTGTTTAGCAAGTAAACTATTTCAAATAATCCGTTTTCTTTCTGTTATTAATCCGTGAAAACGTTGACTACGTAATTATTTTGTATTTTGTCTGAAATTTAAATTTCCGCGTTCTCAAGTCTCCATCAAACGGTACTAATCAGCCAAACAATGTTACGGGTGTTCCAGACGACAGGTGAAGTAAAATATTTGTAGAGATTTATAACGAGTTTGAAAAGCATTGCTTCCAATAATGTAGTTGAAGTAAAATAATATTTAACTAGATAATATAAACTTGAGTTTATTGCAACATTTTTATGCAATAGATTTATGGCTGTGTTAGTATACAATTTTAACTGATTTTCCACATTTCCAGTTCTCAATATTTTATGCCCCCAGTGGCTCAGCGGTGTGTCTGCGGACTTCCACGCTAAAATCCGGGTTTCGATACCCGTGATGGGCAGAGTACGGATAGCCCATTGTGTAGCTTTGTGCTTAATTCAAAACAAGAACAACAACAATGCCGGGAAAGATATGCCTGATAAACTAATGATTATCACACACGTGCAATTAAAATTATTTCTGATGTGGCCTTATATTTGCGTATTTATAAGAGGTTTGTATTGCAAAAGACACCTTACAAATTATACCTGTCTCGTCATGGTTCTGTAGTTGGTGGTGGGAAATAGGGACGGCTATCCCAGATAGCCCTGGTGTAACTTTGCTCAAAATTAAAAAAAAAAACACTTTAAGAAATAAGAAACACTTAGGATTTCTCCTATATCTTCAAAAGTTCTAAAGCAAATAATTATAATTTACATTTCTGTGACATCTCTTGCCCAATTATTTCTTATTCATTAATATGAAAAATAGCCTAAATGTCTTGAATCTTTAACACATTTCAAAAGCGATGAAATTTTTAACTCAGAAATACCAAGCCATATAAATCTCTATTAGCTTCGTTAGCTTTGTTGAAAGTCATAAGGTAAAATTTTTTATATCGCAACATTTAATGCTGATGGACTTTTAAACTCAATAATACAGAAAATGAGTTTAGAGACATTATTAAAGATTCCGTATTTTATTTAAAACTTTTATTGTATAGTCAGTGAATAATCCAATTAATACTCTAATAATACCTATAATTTAATCTTATTAAGAGGCACTTAAACAATTAAAAATATATTAATCACTCTTCAATAGCATAGAGGCTTTAAAAGATTGTAAGTAATATACATGTTTGGTTTTGGATTGGCTTGTTTTAAATTTCGCGCAAAACTAAACGAGGGCTATCTGCGTTAGCCATCCCCAATTTAGTAATGTAAGGCTAGAGGGAAGGCAACTAGTCATCCCCACCCACTGCCAACTCTTGAACAACTTTTTGCCAACGAATAGTGGCATTGACTGTCACTTTATAACGCCCCCACGTTTGAAAAGGCAAGCATGTTTGGTGTGACAGGGATTCGAACCCACGACCTTCTGATTACATGTTGAGTGTCTTAACTACTTGTCCATACCGCTTCTGCAAACTTTGAAATCTAATAATAATCTGTATTTTCATAGTTAAAATAACCCGAAAGGTACTTTTAATTTCTGTATCATAGAAAGGAAAGTTGTCACTGATTTATATTAGTATTGTAAAAAAAATTATTATAATAGAAAAAGTTGATTTATGTCTTTACATAATTTGCTATTATATCACAAATGTAAGTCGCTTGTTATTCCTAGGCCCGGTATGGCCAGATTGTTAAGGCGATCGATTCGTAGTCAGAAGGTCATGGGCCCAAATCTCCGTCATGCCAAACATAGTTGCCCTTTCAGCTATATGGACGTTATAATGTGACAATCAATCCCAGTATTCATTGATAAAGGAGTAGCCTAAGAGTTGGCGGTGGGTGGTAGTGACTACCTGCCTTCATTTTAGTCTGACACTGCTAAATTAGGGATGGCTAGCGCAAATAGGTCTCTTGTAGCTTTGTGCGAATTTAAAAAACAAACAAACATTATATAATAAAAACTAACCTTCTTAACTATACGAAATAAATTTAATGAAACTTTCTATTAATCATGTGCCCGGTTTTTAAGGGTATTTTTTACAAAAAATATTTTTATAATTAGTTTATAAGGCAGAATATAGTGTATTATAATATCATCAGTACTCACAGATGTTAAAGATAATATTTGAATCAAAACTAAATGAAATAACTCATGTAGGTAAGAGTCTAGGTACGGCACAATCCTTCACCTAATGTTAAAGTGTAAAACTGCGGTTTCATTTCAAGTCCAGAAAAGTCCACCAGTCTCATTTGGATGAAGTAAGAAGTAATATCTTAACTTGATTGACATTTAGTGATGGCAGTTTTCGCTAAAATGGGTCAATTTTGTTAACTACTTTTAAACTGTAACGAATATATTCTGACATTCGTTTCTTAACCATCATTTATATTCTGTAAGAAAAGGTGCACATATTCTATAATATTGTCTAACACTAAATTTGTATTGTCTTTCCTTTTGTTATTTTATTTTTATCTAATGTCCCGGAAGGTTCGACAGAAAATTAACTTATTTCCTGGTGTTTCTTAACTCATTTAATAAAAGCTTTTATTTACAAGCAATTATATTTTGTGTGAAAAAACGTGGACGTTGCTGTGTGTTTTTAGTTGAGTTATATATGTTTTCTTTCAGTTCAAGTACAAAAACTCACCCTTCGATATTGTTTCCTAATGTAATTGCTATTTCGATAAAATGATTGGTTGTTTGGAAATACTTCTTTTGGAACGATAACAAGCACTTACACTTACGCAGATATTATCGTAAATAGAGACTTCTATTACAAGTTTTATATGATTGTGTCACATTTATAACATGTTATTAGACTTCTGCAAAACTACTGTCCAAGTAAAACAGTTACATTTTCTTAAACGTGTTAGTTGTTTATGGTTTTGTTCCCCTCTGGGACATCACTAAAATCAGCGATTCGGTACCCCTCGCTGGACACAGCAGATAACCCTGTGTGGCTTTGCTATAAGAAAACACAAACATTTAGGGATTTGCGCTTGTTATCTCAGTTGCATAGTTTCGTGTTTCCATATACAAGAATAATACCATTGTAACAGAATATATTCTCATATGTATCAGATAAGTCAGTGATATCTCCTGTTAATTTCACACCTTATAGTCATATACTTGAAATAATAGTTACACAATATCTATTCAGTTATGTCGATGTTGTTATAGATAATGTTATCATATCTTACCAATGTTTCAAATTTTCTTACTCTAAGGCCATTTTATGTAGCTTTGGTTTGTTTTGAATTTTGCGCAAGGCTATCTGCACTAGTCGTCCCAAATTTAGCAGTGTAATACAGGAGGGAAGGCAGCCAGTTATCAGCACCCACCGCCAACGCTTGAGCTGCTCTTTTACCAACGAATAGTGGGATTGACCGTCACATTATAACGCCCCCACGGCTGGGAAGGCGAGCATGTTTGGCGCGACTCGGGCGCGAACCCGCGACCCTCAGATTACGAAGCGCACGCCTTAACGCGCTTGGCTATGCTGGGCCGCCGGGCCTTTTATTTTGGACTACGAGACATGTTCGTTTGATTTTTCAGTCGGTTAGTGTTCAACAAACTTATATTTCTCAACACAAAGTACATTGAAAAAGTATGTTACAATGAAATAAATGCTATTTATTTCATGTAAAATATTCATGCTACGCGGGTGAATAAATTAGGCCTGACAACAAATAGAAACGTGCCAGTCGTGCATGCTTTGAGAAATATCCGGGTAAAGTTAGAGGTCTTAAAGTCATCTATTTATCACATTCTTGCACATTTATCGTTCTTGCGAATATTTTTCATTGTAATTACACACTGTAAGAATAATATAGTAATTCACAGGACATGAAATGTTATTGTTCCTATTTCCGCCTGTGCGCGCTAAAAGCTACATTATATCCTATTTTTTTGTTACACATTGTCGTCACGTAAACTATATTCATCACTGAATATGATATTATAAGGTTTCTTATAAAGATTCTCAGCAGGTGGTGTTGAGCTAGATTTGTCACGTTTACTTTTGTTATTTCAAATATGCATTTCTTTGTTATTTAAAGTTCATTCAACTTGTATAACTGTAATCTTGTTCTCGCCCTATGAACAAATTGTTTAATAAGGAGAAAAAAGTATTATATTACGCTTTCTAGGTTTGAAAATGACTGATGTAAATGGAAATAACTTTCAATGGTTGTGTATTTACATTCTTCTTGGATTTTTCTGCTCACTTTTGAAAAGCTTTTATGAAAATGTAAAAAGTTTCGTACTTATGATATTTTCCCCTTTCGGGCCTTTTCCTATGCCTAGCATGGCTAGGTGATTAATACGCTCGACTTGATATCTGAAGGTTGAGGCTTCGAATCCCTCTCACACAAAACATAATCGCTTTTTCGGCCAATAGGGCTTTTTATGTGACGACTAATCCCATTATTTTTTGGCAAATGAGTGGTCTAAGTGTTGACGAATGGTTCTGATGACTAACTGCCTTCATTTAGTCTTACACAGCTAAATTAGGGAAGGCTAGCGATGATAGCCCTCATGTAGCTTTGTGCGAAGTACCAAAAATAAATAAAGAAATTGTTTTTTTTACTTCTCATCAGCCTTTCTATTTTAAAACAAATTACCATTCAGAGTGTTTTATACAGTGGCAGTTAGTTAGCACTGTGGGAGAGTGTCTTATAAAGTGGTAGTTAGTTAGCACTGTGGGAGAATGTTTTAACGAGCTTTTCTCAAGATAACTAGAAGCGATCAGAAGGATATTCATAAATAAAATATCCATAATAATTCCTCCGCTGGTACAGTGGTAAGTCTACCTATTTAAAATCCATAAATCAAGCGTTCGATTCTTCTGGGTGGCTTTGCTCTAAGAAAACTCACAGACACTCAGTAACAAGTATGCAATACGAAATAATATTTTTTTATTTCAGAGTACTTTCGTTATTATCTGTATAAAACCGAAAAATAAGCAATTAATATGTAAACCTGATATTTATAAACAACAGTTCAGAGACATAAAACAAATTGAAAAATAAACAATATGAGTCTAGAATAATTATTTGAAAGTAATTTAATTCCAATTTTCAGAAGTATCAATATAACCAAATAAGAAGCTTACGTAATCCTAAACAGTATAAACAGAAGTGACTGATACCAGTTCAGGCTATCATTGATCATAGATCTGAGAAGCAATTTTTTACAAGTTAGCTCAGTAGCAATAAAGACATGTGACTTACTAGTAAAAAAAATATATAATTTTGTAGAGTCTAAGTATTGTTTAACAGTAGCTGGATCACTCGTGCCTAAACAGAAGTTACATGAATTCATGGTCAGTTAAAGGTTTCATTCCCTATATGTAACGATAAAAAAATATATAATAGAACGCCTATTAAAACTGTAATGCACAAATCGTGTAATGAAAAGTTTGCATGTATTTCCGAGCGTATATAACAAACGTCCATGTCAGATTTGGTATAGTTTCATCAACAGGAGAGAGATAGCGGTAGAAGAAAAACGCAAAAACTATAAATGTCTATGTATCTTTACAGGGACGTAATGAGTCCCCATACTAATTATGTAATACTAATAATTTAATACTGATTAAACAGCCTTATCATGTAAAATCGTTGCTTTTATTTAATTTGACACTGTTTGAAACTTTGTACTGTCAGTTTCGGTTCGTGTTTCGGCGAACGCTTTTAAAGAATATGTAAAGCGAAACGTTCGGTATCGAATTGAATACAAACAACTATTGGTTATTATAAGTTCGTTTATTTCTGTTATTAAAATATCTTCAGTACCAGCAACATAAATTAACTATAACTTAAATAGCTATATTCTCGTAAAATAGTTTGTTTTGGTTTGAATTTCGCTCAAAGCTATACGAAAGCTATCTGCGCCAACCTTTCCTCATTTAGCAGTGTAAGACCGGAGAGAAAGCAGCTAGTCATCACCACCCAGCGCCAACTGTTGGACTACTCTTTTACCAACAAATAGTGAAATTGATCGTCACATATAACTCCCCCCACAGGTGAAAGGGCGAACATGTTTGGTGTGACGGAGATTCGAGCCTAGAGCCTCAGATTACGAGTCGAGTGCTTTAATCACCTGGCCATGCCTGGCCTATGGAAATTGAAACATAAACATACAAGTAACAAAACAGAAAATATCAGACATGTGACAACTTTATAACAGTTGATTTTTGAGCCAAGCACATTTTTATCACTTTTTTCACTAAAATGTTTGAATAGAATTAATAAGGTTCCACTCATTACCATATTTTACTTACTATCACCTGGAAAGGCTTCAAATAAGAGTTTTTAGTAAAGTTCTGACACAAAGATAAAAGTAGCTGCGTGTTAGTTTCATACATGATAAAAAACAGGTGTTGTAAGTTAACCGTGTTCTCATGTTCAGTTTTATAAACTTTCTTCATATCTGAGGCAAAGAATATCCATTATCAGAGTGATGATACTCAAACAAAGTCTCATTCAACTTACCTTTATACTTCAATTTACTGTACGAGTTGTGCTAAATTCTGTTATTTTAATTCCTACTTGAAGGTAAAATTGTTGCTAAGATAAACCTGTTGGTATTGTGTCCTTTAGGTGGCATATTAAAACGAAACTGAATAGGTATTACGTAACACTGAAGATGAAAACATCTTAAATTTTTTTATGAGTCAATATTTGTCTGGTGTAGGCTAGTGGTTAATGGTGAACCTGAGGATTCTAGTTCACTTTCCGTTACATCAAAAGAAAGCATCTAACGATGCGTTATAAGAGTGACAGTCAAATAACATTATTTAATCAGATAAGAGTAGTATAAACGTTCGCTTATGACTAGCTATCAGTTTAAAATTATTGAGAGCTAACACAAGTAGCTCTTGTGGAACTTTGCTCCGATATTCGAAGTAAACAAACGAATAGTATTATATATAATAACTGTATCGTAACCATTTTAATAATAAAATGTTATTGAATACACACGTTTGGTTTGCAAACTTGCAGCTAAAGTCACTGTGCATTTTTCTGAGAAGCAATACGTAACACATCTTCTCTTCTGTATTTGGTGCTCATTTGATAATTAAAATGATTGACAGAATTTTTAAAGACTAGTTAATATTTGTTACTCAATTCATTATAATTATTTAGCTTCAACAGTTAAAATACGTTGCGACTGACAATTAACAAATTCTATCTAATGTTAACGATATCAGAGAGATTTCTTGCAAAAAATATATTTGTTTGTCAGAAATACCTAATAGTTTTGAAGTTGGCATGTTTACTCAAGTATAAATTATCCTGTATCTTCTTAGTTCTAGCTAGAGATTTTGCTATATTTTGCGCGAAACTTCGATTTGTGGTTATCCTAAAATCAACCTAACAAATTGTTTATCGGGTTTTTGTTAAAACAACAATAATCAAAAATAGCATATGATAACAGGTTGGGAGTTTGTAATATATCTCGTTATTGAGATAAAAATCAGGGTTTCTCTTCAACGTAATATATGCATGTCCTTGTCCACAGCAAGGTATGAGGTCGTGGACTTCTAGATCACAGTTAAAATTTGGAATTAAATTTAACTGACTGTTTAATTTCCAACCCATTATGGAACAGGTATGTAATATATAAGGCTTAACCTATGTACTTCTCAGTGTTTGAACATCTGGCAAATTTTCACTCTAAATACATCCATAACTATACCATGATTTGCCTCATTTGAGCTTGATGTTGGTTTATTGCTTCAGCCTTTACAAGACTCACGAATATTGTAGAAATTTATACCCATGACGTTGTATAAATAATAACACATAGATGCACAGAAATGTGTTCATCTTTTCTGAAAACTACATTTCTCAAGTTTCTTTAAAAATATTATGTGGTAGCATTTGAAAATAAGCATATATGTGTATATTAAAGTGACATAAATGCATAGGAAACAAAGAAAAGGCTTTATAAGGTATATTACTAGTAAAACGTTTCTTTAGAAACGTTAGAGATGCACTAAGCGTAATTACTCTTAAAACGATAGAGATGCGATAAATATGATAAGTAGTCAATCTCTCTAAGACCGTGAAATAACTTTTGAATTTAAGATGGTCAGAATCCACAGTACATTATGAAACTCTAGATACTCTGTTAAATCCATTAAACAGTAAATGATTTATACTTGAGTAGTGAATACTTTATATTAGTAACATCTGGAACTATTCCTTTTATGGAGACTTAATGCTCCAGACACGTAAGTTTTAAAAAGCTTTTGTACTATTTCTTCCCATTTAGTTACCAAGTTATACTTGCGATGCACTCAAACTATTCTGGGTAATTTTTTAGCACGTAGTAGTGTTTTAAACGTAATATTGTAGGCTTCGTTGTTCTATAACCTAGATAATTGTATTACCATTGTTTGCATAGATTTAGTTTCGAGTCACGTGATGTCTTATTGACTATATCCTTCTTAAAAGTTTAAAAAATAATTTCTGCAGTGTAAAAACAAAAGGAGTTTTGACACAGTAGATGAATGATTGATTAATTAATTAGCAAGTTTGTTATTATTTAGTCTTGTTGAATTATTGTTTCAAAGAAGATGGTAGAACGTTTCGGACTTACGAGAAATGTTCGAAATTAAGTGAACTACTGTATCGACTGTTACTGTAAACTTATGTCAGTCACTGAACGTTAATTAATCCAACTTTATTTCTTATATAAAAGAAATAAAACACTTTCGTTATCATTAAATGGTTTGGATTTATCTTTCTTCTTTTTGTCACCAAATAGACAAACAAAAAACCCATTAAGTAATAGGACCATTACAATCATATGAAAAAAGTAGCCTAAAACCTTAAGGATTTAAAGATTAAATTTGTTGACAGATCAAAATTTTCATTCAGTAATCAAAGAATTTTTAAATCTTTCATTTAGTGTTATATTTTGTTTTACGTATTTATATTGCTAAGCTGTTTATTCTTTAAAATTACTTGCTTATTTCCTTCTAGCTGTCAATTTACGCCCGCTAGTAACTCAGTGGTAAGCCTAAAGGCTTATAAAGCTAAAAATCCGGTTTCATTACTCGTAGCTTTTCTTTCTTTTTGAATTTTGAGCAAAGCTACACGAGGGTTATCTGCGTTAGTCGCTTCTAATTTAGCAGTGTAAGACTAGAGGGAAGGCAGCTAGTCATCACCACTCACCGCCAACTCTTGGGCTACGCTTTTACCAAAGAATAGTGGGATTGACCGTAACTATGTAGCGCTCCAACGGCTGAAAGATCAAGCATATTTGATGCGACAGGGATTCGAACCCGCAACCATCGGATTACGAGTCGAACGCCTTAACCATTTATTGTAAAGACAATTAAATTTACATTATTTGGGTTTATTTATTATTGAAACACACAGAGTACATTTTGTTGTTAATGGTGACTATAGGACACCGAACCAAACAAATCATCCATTTATTAAAGGAAACCGGTGTTGTTTATGTACAATTAACACGCTTAATTGGTGTGTTTTATACTATTGATATACAATTTTGTACCTTACTGTTTTATTCTATAAAACTTCATGTGAATGCTTTATCGATTGTTTTGGATTTAAACACAAAGATACACAATGAACTATCTACGCTCTGCCCACCACGGGTATCGAAACCCAGTTTCTAGCAGTATAAGTCCGCAGACATCCTGCTGTGTCACTGGGTGATACTTTATTAATAGTATCAAGTTTTAATAAGTGAATTATTTCTTCACATGGGCAATTAACGATAACACGCTTCTTGTTAAGATTCACGGTTTGATTCTTCTTTTGTTGGTAACGAGACGCCAAAGTTATACGTAAGTCCATAGTTTGACAAGCTATCTCCATGGTTACGATCTTTAACGATATTGGCCAGATTGGCTAGGAATCAGTCAAATTTTAAACCAAAATGACTGCCACGTTCTCTGCTCTTACCCAGGTGAGTTTAATTCTTATGCACAGCCACATTATTAAGGCTACGAACTCTAAACTCGAGGTACAGGTAAAAAACTTTGTGAACTTAGAAGCCATTTTGAGGCTGAAAATCGAGGTCAAAATGACCAGTACAACATTTTTTTGACAAACGCGATGCCAAGTTAGTTTCAAACTGAAAAAGCTGGATTATTTAATGATGTGTAATTTAAAGAGTTATTATTTACGTTTCTTCTCTGGGTGAGGATTTCTCTTAATGATTCCATGTTCGATCAGTCATGTGTTGAAACGATTTGAAAACTTCGTGGAGCGTTTATTTGCTTCTTTTCTTTTTTTGCTTCTGACAAAAATTATTGTGTACCAATACCATTTACTGTAGATGAATAAATTAACATGTTAGTAAAGAAGTAAATTAGTTAAAGTCATTTTTTCATCCAACACCAGATACTCTGCTAGTAACTGTTAAAGATAAATATTTTGAAAATGAGCCATATAGTTAGCAACGAATGTTTTTTCATGAGTATTGCTCACTCCTCTGGCATATAACCATAAAAGATACTCGCGTAATGTGCAACATCAATTTTGAATAAAAACTACTGTAAAAACTAGTATAAAAGGCTGCGGTTTTGCGTGATAAAACTTACTACTAAGCAATGAACTTAAATAAATAGATATTTTAAGGCCAGACCAAAAACCTCATTATGTCATCTAGGTCTCAACAAAAACGTAATACTTTAATAGTAACTGCACTGATAAATATAAGTCTTTATTGAAGGCTCAGCTTTATACTCACTGGTTCCATGGTTAAGATCGAATTACGTTATGCAAACATCATAAATAACATTTAATCTGGAACTAGAAGGATTGGTTATATGTCATGGTTCTTCCTCTTTGTTTAATTTTTTGTTTAGTTCATGTTTCATCACTTGCGAGGACAACACTATTTACTCACGTGGAACTCAGGGTAAAGGAAGAATTTTATTTTGACAATATAAAGATAAATTAGAATAACATATTTGATCATAATATTATTGATTTTTCAATGAATATACATTAATCGCTTTCAAATTTCTTTACAATTATTATATGATATACCAACCGGTAGCCGCGTATTGTATAAACAGGTTTATGTGTGATGACATATCCAAAACAGTTGGAATTTAATATGTGGTGAAAGATTACAATGTATATATCAGTATAAACATGCCAGTTACTTGTCAAAATGTATCAACTCTCAATTCAACGTGTTATTTTGAAGTAACTCTGAGGATTTCATAAATTTAAAATTGTTTATTTATACATTTAAGCCACGTAGCTTTTAATATAAAAGCCAGATTAATACTATTTTAAACTGGGATAAAACAGCATTTTAAAAGCATTTCTGGTTCCAAAGTGATCTCATTAATGTTATTTAGAATGAGAACACACATATATTATATTTTATTAAAGTGGACAATACATTTGAATATAAGTCTATGACACGTAATAATGCAAACAAACACTGAGGTGAACAGAAACATTATGGGGAACCATATATTTAGCTTACAAACGTAAAGTGCAACTGAAACCCTTGATTGATAATTATAAATGTCACTTAACAATTGTAATTAAACAGTTTTATAGATTAAAACATATTTTCTACGAAACTAGATACTTAAGTAAAATTATAATAATCATTCTCATTCCAAAAGCGATGTTACTGCACAAACTAAATGAATGAAGATTAAAACACTGAAAAAACTTTTGTCAAATTTATTTTCATTATTGTATTGAAATTTCTTGCTCACTTTATTTTATTTTCTAGTGTTTTTAATATCTACTACTTATTCTTATATTTGTATTTAAGAATGGCAGGCACTGGTGCTGAAAATAAAGCTTAACAATATTATTAAGGTCTTGTTTCTAAGCCTTACATTTAGCTAAGCCTTTTTTAACGAAATATTTCTTGCGCTTAGATTCTTTCTACTTAGACGAAATCCAAAAATGAAACAAAACATCTTTACAGAAGGAACAGGTTATATTCGTGTTATTTCATATAGTGATAACTTTTATGCTTATAACATGAATGAAATGAAATTCACTTCGCATTATCCTAAGATAATTGTATTTCATATTCTTATGTTTCAGTTTCAATAAAATACTATCGATTTTATCAAAAGATAATCAAATTCATTGTTGCGTATCAATAGCAGACTCAAGACTCAGTTTTGTTACTTTGATAGAATTGCTGTTGTAAAACTACCCTCGAAAACTGTGGCAGAATCATGACACAGAAAGTGTGGTTGTAAAGTCGTCATGGAAATGATAAAGTTTGTTTTGTTTTCGATTTCACGTAAAGCTACTCGAGGGCTATCTAATCTAGCAGTGTAAAACTAGAAGGAAGACAGCTAGTCATCACCACCCACCGCTAACTTTTGGGCTGCTCTTTTATCAACGCACAGTGAGATTGACCGTCACATTAAAACGCTCCCACGGCTGAAAGGGTGCAGATTACGAGAAGAGTGCCTTAACCACCTGGCAATGCCGGGCCAAATAATAAAATAAAACATTGTTAACAGGATAATAAACTGCAAGTCCAACAACAAAGTTAATCTTTGAACTTATAAGGACTTACAATCAATGTATATATATATATATTGGATCTTGAGGGCCTGATGAAACTTTAGCTTCAAGAGAAGTTAGGATAATGGTGCTTTTTCTCTGTAACAGGAGAAAATGTATATTAAAATGTTTTTAAATAAAACTAGATTAAAATTTTGAAATCAAAATCTACAATTATATTTTATTTTTGCCTGTGAAGGAATAAAAGTTATTTTTGCATGATTGTTTATTTGTGTTTGGTGTAAAGCCACATTGGGTTATCAGTCGTGTACACAGCGGAAGTAGAACCCATTTGTATGATGTAGAATCATTTATACGTGTAAACGAGTACACAAAATAGACTTATGAAAACTAGAAGACGACATGCTTTCATATCCCGCTGGTATAGTGGTAAGTCTTCGGATTTACAGCGCTAAAATCAGGGATTCGATTCCCCTCGATAGACACAGCTGACAGCCTATTGTGGCGTTTTTATATAAAAAAACGAGATTCTCTGAAGTATTCTTTGATTTCTTCTCTTTTGATAATATTGGTTTTGTCTCTTCTTTTGTATTTAAGAAATTAAGGAGGATTGACTATTTAAAAAAGTAAAGATGTATAATAAAAGCAAAATGTGAAATATATGTTCTAATAATCCTTAAGGATTGGAACGAGCGTATTTAATTATATTATTTATTGTCTATAGAAACCTTCGAATCCATAGTAAGGGCTGGATGGGGCTTGGGGTGCGTAGTAAAATAGAGGTGTAGCTAAATTTTTAATAAAAGTTTTTAATTTATTGCTCAAAAGTAAAAAGGGATTAAAAAGTAATTTTATTATAAGATTTTTTAAATAAATAATTAACATTTTCCAATTAAAGTAACCATGAATCAAGTACGATGGAGTTGATAAGATTATATTACACAAGTACTCAATAATTCATATAGTTTACTATGTAGAAATTGGAACATTGTACAAGACCAAGACGTAATTATTAAGGGATATATTCATGTGAGGAATTTAAAATACTGATAATAATAAAGACAAAGTACTTATCTAATTTATTTAGGGTGTTCTATCAAGAAAAAAAATAATGTTTCTACATGGCAAAAAAAAATAGTTTGGAAACAATGCCGTTTAGAAAGAAATTTAAAATTTGTTTTCTATTTGTATTTGTATTCTCGCAACGAATTCTGTTTGTTTGTTTTGGCTTTATAGAATTTCGCGTACAATTACACGAGGGCTATCTGCGTTAGCCATCCCTAATTTAGCAATATAAGATTAGAGGAAAGGTAGCTAGTCATCACCACCACTCGGCAACTCTTGGGCTACTTTTGTATCATCGAATAATGGAACTGACTGTAACATTATAACGCTTCCACGACATGTCTGGTATGACGAGGATTCAGAGTCGCTCTCCTCAGGTTACGAGTCGAACGCTCTAACCACCAGACCGTGCCGTATCTCAACCAATCATAAGTTATTTTTACATGAATTTTAATAGAAATTAGATGTTATGGTGCCATTTTCATGTAATCAAAAACGGAACATAATAGAAATCAGCTATTAATAAATGAAACGATTACTTTATCATAATTGTAGAGTAATAACAACATAAATATATTATTAGACACATGCCAAGAAAATTATTTATCAAGAATATATTTCAAACAATAAGCCAACTTAGTTAAAGTTAGATCTAAATCTGAAGTAAAACATGTCATAGAAAAACTGATATTCATTAGGTGTAAGAATGGAGAAATTGAAATTATATAAAATATTATATGATATACTTCAGGAAGGTTTTTGAAAATAGCTAATGTTAATTTAAAAGAAAATGGATTTAACAAATCTGTAAAACAAAGTCAAATCTTATTGCTTTCTGCTGAAAACGGAACAAAGTCTGAGTGAAAAATTACTCAGAAAAATACCTATACGGTATTAAAAATACATAAACAGTGAAAACTCGTGAAATGTAAATTGTTGCAATTATTTTAGCAGTATTTAAAACAGTATAAAGTAAATACAGCAAGATACGTACATGAAACTAGGAAACTGTGTAAAATAGAAAACAATAATCAAAACCAACAGAGTGTTATAGCTTTTACTTTTAAACAAACCGATTTAATCAATATAAATTTAACTGGAGACAAAATTGCTTTAGTAAGTGTTGTACAATTAATTTTAGGATTATAGCTGAAAGAATAACAGATATGTTACCATTATTGATTCATAAAAGCCAGAACGGATTCATAAAAGATAAGTATCACTGAATAAAATATAAGGTTGTATATAATATTATACATTATGGCAAAATGAGAATATGTTTTAAGACTCTTAATATTATTATATTTTAAAGAAGTTTTTAATAACATCTCTTGAGCATTTTAAAATAAAGTCATAAATATGTATTTTTTGAAAGCTCAATGAAGCAACGGACAAATGTTTTATATAGTGATGTAAACGGGATATTACATGATTTTAAGGGACGATTTGAAAATAGTAGAGAATATAGGTCCCTAGCTGTTTTTGAATTTCGCACAAAGCTACTCGAGAACTATCAGCGCTAGCCGTGCCTAATTTAGTAGTGTAAGATTAAAAGGAAGGCAGTTAGTCATCACCACCAACCGCCAACTATTGAGCTACTCTTTCACCAAAGAATAGTGGGATTGACCGTCACATTATGACGCTCCTACGGTTGAAAGAGCGCGCATATTTGGTGCGACTGGGATTTAAACCCGCGACCCACAGATTACAATTTTAACACCTTAACCTCTTGGCCGTGCCTGGCCTAGGTCTGATACAAATAGTGTATTTTTAAATAACAGTAACCTGTTAAAATGGGTAAATTATCTTAAATATTTTGCATAGAATTTTCAATAGTGTTATACGTTACTCATGAGACATAAATTACTGTTTTATAATAATGGAACTAGTAACACTTTAAACAGCTTGAAGAAATAAACGTTAATAGAAATATCAATACGCAAATTGACACGGCCACGTGGGTTAAGGCGTTCGGCTCGCAATATGAGGGTCACGAGTTCCAAACCCCATCGCACCAAACATGTTCGTCCTTTCAGCCCTGGGGGCATTATAATATTACGTTTAATTCCCCATTCGTTGGTAAAAAAGTAGCCGAAGAGTAGGCGATTTATGGTGGTGACTCGGTACGTTCCCTGTTAAATTAGGGATGGCTAGCATACATGCGTACGTAGAACCAGATTAATTAAAGAAAGATCCAACAGTTTTGATTTATTAAATGATTATATACAATGTATCGAAACGAATTTTGTCAGGGAAATTACCCAGAATTAACTGGGGTTATAAAGGTTAAATTAGGTCCCTACGGCTAAATGCTAGACTCAGGTTAGTATGTAAGGATAAGCAGATTGGCTGGGACTTGTGAGATCAAGGGAACGGACGTTTATGAAACGCACAATTTACACTTCAATTGAGCATGGGCTGGCTTCTTTGCTGAGGCTATTGACTCAATTGTAAAGGAAGTTTTAAACTAGAACCGTACTTTGGTGAGGGACAGGATAAATTATATGTCAAATGAATAAAAGGCAGAGAAAATTTTAGTATAGGGTACGCTTAATTGTTTCTACTGTAATGCTAGAAGTGTAAGAAATAAAACATGATTTTAAACCACTGGTAGGAAGATTTTGATATTTAGCAGCAATTTGTCACACATCACAAAATGATATTGATTAAATTAGTGGAAAACTTCACAATGAAATTAATATTTTGGAAATTAATGAAGTCATATTTATGGGTGGATTTTAATTTTAGGCGTACAGGTTGAAAAATGATAGTCAAACCATAAGGAAGAATGGTTTATCGAAACTGTTTAGGGTGGATTGTTTTTTTTTCCAGTTAGTCAAGGAACCTATAATGAACAATACTGTTTTAGATTTATTATTAACTTCAACTATAAAAATGATCAAAATGAAACATGCGGAAGTAATGATCATTGTTCTGTTATGTTGATTTTTTGGTGCATTTTGAGATGAGAAATAATGATATTTTAGTTACAAATTTCAAAAAAGTAACATATGTGGAATTTTTTAAAAAATATTCAAGGTATACTTTGCTTTTCAAACTGATAAAACAGGGAAAAAATATAAGACGTTGGATCATAAATAGTGTAGAGGCAGTCAGTTTAAGATGGTTTAAGAAAAAGTTTGGTAAGTACACGAATTATAAGAGCTGTCTTTAAGATTTTTGAAAAAAAATATTTTGATGGATCTTTATCTGTTAAGTATCTACATTGTTTCTTAGAAAAAACAAAAGAAACTAAAATCCATGATCATTGCTAAATAATGTCAAACTTGCCTTCTGAGGTTTGCGCAGAATGATGAAATAGAAAATGTGATTATAAAGTCCTCGTGGAAATAATAAAATAAGATACCGCTTGAATGATAATAAACTAAACTTTCCACAAAATTTTTTGTTTTGTTTTGAATTTGCGCAAAGCTACTCGAGGACTATCTACGCCAGCCGTCCATAATTTAGCAGTGTAAGACTAGAGGGAAGGCAGCTAAACGTCACCACCAACCACCAACTCTTGGGCTACTCTTTTAGCAATGAATAGTGGGATTGACCGTCACATTATAACACTCCCACGGCTAAGAGGGAGAGCATGTTTGGTGCGATCGGGTAAGAACGCCTTAACACGCTTGGCCATGCCGGGCTCACAAAAATATTAAGTGATGACTTTACAAAGGTACAGAAAATAATTATACCATGGACATTTGAGACCTAACGTCAGTTACTTTCTAAACACATTTTATGCCTTTCTTTAATCTTACACTGCAAAACTAGGAACGACTAGCGCAGATAGCTTTGTGTAACTTTGCGTGAAATTCAAAACAAACAAACATTTAAGCAGAAAAAAAAAGAAATTGAATTTTTAATATGTGTCAATATACTTCAACTGTAAAACACTAATTTACTGCAAGCTTTTAAAGTTTATTATAAATATATTTACAGCTGACTGGTTCGTATTGGTCTCTGACAACGATAAGTAGTTCGCCGCAAACCATATGTTTTACGATAGTTAAACGTATTAATATCTACATAATACACTTGTATAAATATTGTGTATGTTACTATTAATATTGAATATAAAATGTTTAGGTATTATTGTCTATCTATAAAGATAAATCGTGTGATATATTTTACAGAGTTTTGCAAACATTTGTAAGGGTAAAATTTTTTTATTATTTGGACTTTCTATATCTTACCAAATAAGCACGTGCATAGTCCTAAATACACTTGCGTATATAGTTAATACCAGTTTTATATTCATGCACATCGGTACTAAAGTCCCTAAACTGTCACCTGACCTCACAATGTAACATTTATATACACGTCGCACCATATGAATAGCCAGTAGGCGCGACCTATAGATGACTATTCTTTGAATGCAATTCAACAAGCGGTTTGATACTAAAAATTCTTCCGCAATCAGTGTTTCATATTTATCAGTTTTGTATGCGCGTGAGTGCTCATTATTTCAACAAACAGCTGTCTACTTCTAAGGAAGATTTTCTTCTTTTTCGTCAGTTTAAATGTCAAACTTTGATGTTCAGATGTTGTTCTTCTTTTACCTTTCGATAAACATTATTTTTTTCTTTCTCAGAAGAGAAGCTAAAAGTCTATAGCATCTTTTAAAACCAACCTAACTTATATAGCAGTAAAAAAAAATCCAAAAAACACTTAAGTTGTTGGAAAACAATATTACTTACGACGAGTGATTCCTCAGTAATCTTCTTAAAGTACAGTTGTATGTTTTCAACGAAAATTGGATGTTATACACACACACACACATATATATATAACGTCAAAACCAAGAAACTCGAAAATTTGAAGTTTATCTACACAACAGGTATAACACAAACCAACATATCTGTGTTTGCACAAATTACAAAACTTTCTCAACTTAGATTTCTTTTTTTTATTAGAAATTCACATAAAATTGAAATCGACCAGGCATCGTTAGGTGATTAAGGCGATCGATTCATCATCTGAGTGTGGCGGATTCGAATCCCTGTCACACTAAACGTGCTCGCTATTTTAGCTGTGTGGTGTTACAATGTGTCCGTCAATCCCATTATTCGTTGGTAAAAGATTAGCATAATAGTTGGAGGTGGATGGTGATGAATAGCTGCCTTCCCTCTAGTTTTACACTGCTAAATTAGTGACGGCTAGCGCAGATAACCTTCGTGTGGCTTTGTGCGAAAAACAAAAAAAACAAACAAGAAAACAAGTCTTCACTGCGTTCATAACTGGACTCAAAATCTGTTACATTTTCAAAAAGTGTTAACTAGTTATAGGGTAAGAAGAATTTATGTTAAAAATAGCTGAAGTGTACCACACATTATAATTTATGTTAGAAATAGCTGTTGTGTGCCACACATTATAATTTATGTTAAAAATAGCTGAAGTGTACCACACATTATAATTCATGTTAAAAATAGCTGTTGTGTACCACACATTATAATTCATGTTAAAAATAGCTGTTGTGTACCACACATTATAATTTATGTTAGAAATAGCTGAAGTGTACCACACATTATAATTTATGTTAAAAATAGCTGAAGTGTACCACAAATTATAATTTATGTTAAAAATAGCCGTTGTGTACCACACATTATAATTTATGTTAAAAATAGCTGAAGTGTACCACACATTATAATTTATGTTAAAAATAGCTGAAGTGTACCACACATTATAATTTACGTTAGAAATAGCTGTTGTGTACCACACATTATAATTTATGTTAGAAATAGCTGTTGTGTACCACACATTATAATTTATGTTAGAAATAGCTGTTGTGTACCACACATTATAATTTATGTTAAAAATAGCTGAAGTGTACCACACATTATAATTTATGTTAAAAATAGCTGAAGTGTTCCACACATTATAATTTATGTTAGAAATAGCTGTTGTGTACCACACATTATAATTTATGTTAGAAATAGCTGTTGTGTACCACACATTATAATTTATGTTAAAAATAGCTGTTGTGTACCACACATTATAATTTGTGTTAAAAATAGTTGTTGTGTACCACACATTATAATTCATGTTAAAAATAGCTGAAGTGTACCACATATTATAATTTATGTTAAAAATAGCTGAAGTGTGTTTCAATTCAAATTACAATTCAAATAGCACACTTTATAACCACCTCATGTTGAGAAATTGTTAACAGTGAAGCTCTTGGCACATCTCAAAACTTAGATTATTACTGAAGGATATGTTTTTATTTCAAAAATTACAAGACACAAACTTTGGTTGTCCTTTCGGGAAACCATCCAATGGTTGTTACACGCTGCATAAATAAATCAATGGAACTTTGAAAATTAGATTTAAAATTCAATTATTCAATGTGTCTAAAAGTTAATTTATTTTCTTTTTCAACAACATTGCAGAGTTACGATTCGTGTTAGAAGTCAGAGATTTATTGGAAGGAAAAAATAAGGAGAAACTAGTTCATTTTTCAGGTCTCTTTGTAATATTTGAAATTACATTCAGAAAATAAAGTATTAGAAACACACGTGATTCATTCGTCGTTATCTAGATGAAGCTTATTTTAAGGCTGTGACTTAAATATTGTATGACATTTCTAATATGGTTTCGTTTTCTAAAGTTTCATTGCAATTGGTGAACCATGATATAGATTTAATATTTAAAACAATAATTTGATATGTTTTATACTTTAAGTATTGTATAAGTTTATGGTATGTGTCTTTATAAAATCAGTATAAAGTTTATTACAATTCATATCTTAAAGATCAGCTTGTTTTGTTTGTTCTTAAGCACAAAGCTATACAATAAGTGTAGAAAATACATATTTAACAATATAAACCCTGATACTTTTAGGGCTATGTCACTGAGAGGATATACTATTTTATTTTTTATAACTAATTCTCAAGACCTGACAGACGATGTCTTTATATATATTTATGTCTTCACAAAATAATTTCAACGGGTGGCAGAAAATAGTAGATTTTAAAACATTGTGTCGCATATTGGGTCTACAAAATTATTGCTATTCCTTGATACTTTTAAATCGAAGTGATATATTCAGTGAAAACAATTTAAATGAAAAAAAGATATGAAAATCTATTTTGTATTCCTTAGTTGAAGCACTTGCTATTTGATAATAAAAAAATCTTTATTATTTTGGGAACAAAATATTCAATAATATTCAAATTTAGATTTATGTTGGACCGATGTGGCCTAGTAGTTAAAGCGAAAGGAAATACACTGTAATGTCTATAAAAGGCCTTTTTGAATCACACAATACTTAGGATGGCAGATTTATCGGATACATTTCATATGATACTGAGAAACGTTTATAACTTTTAATAATCAGGCGAAAGTTAAGAATTACACTCACTTTATGTTCTTTATGTGTGCTTTTCAAGTAGTATAAAACGAAGTTAAGGTTACGTTCAGGTTAACTAAGTGGTGAAAGGTCGAAACGTTGTTCTCTCCTTATCAGTAAAAGTGTTAATATCCATACCAGCCGTTCTGAGATACATTTTTATTTCAAGAGGGTTTCTTGTCATCAAGAATTTCTAGGCCTTATTAAAGTATAACCAAAGGTAAATAAATATTCGACACGACGAATAATAAATTAAACATCAACTTTTGAATGTTTTGTCTTTATCTGTAACATTATTTAAAGCATTTTAATGTATATAAATAAACGTCAACGTGTGTGTGTGTGTTTATTTTCCACATTTCTTGGTCAATCAGCAACAAACGTGACACAGTAATACGGAATTACATGAGCAATCGGTATGCATAGGTGTAGACAGCCTGTATAAATTCATATCTAATTTTGGAATAACTCTCAATGTTCAGTATTCCTCAGCATCAGAATGAATTATATGACCGTTATTGTTAGAATTGTTGAAAACAGTAAGTCTTTCTTTTCAGTATCGGTAACTTTACGTATTTCTATTGCACTATTGATGTTTATTATGTTACAAAAAATAGAAGCACAATTTATTAAACTTCGTTAAAAGCGAGTCTTTCCTTCTCTCTACGTAGTATGAATATATATATACATCGAAGATTCATCTTATTCTTGCCCCCCAGTGGCTCAGCGGTATGTCTGCGGACTTACACGCTAAAATCCGGGTTTCGATACCCGTGGTGGGCAGAACACAGATAGCCCATTTTGTAGCTTTGTGCTTAATCGAAAAACAACATCATCTTATTCTATTCCAGAATTCTTATTGATTGGTTAAAGGTAAAATAATTGAGTTAATTCCATCAGTTTTAAATAAAGTAAACACTAAGGCTTATGCACAAATAAAAAATATTATGTCATACACATATGTTTTATAGCTTATTAGACGTCAAAGGTTTTTACCCATGCTCCAAGTGCTTGAGTTAGCAATAGCTAGATCGCGCGTAGAGCGACGAGGCTACGCTCTTTCATGTAGTGATAAAAGTAACTATACTCTGCTCGTGTTTGGGTTAGAACGAATCAGAAAACATTTGAAGAGCTGGTGCAGAACGTATTGGATGATGTAAGAACAGGTAGTAATTGTGGCGGCTTGTTCTGGAATCAACGGAATTATCATACCTTCGAGATAAACTCTGAGTTCGAAACGTGTGATATAAATAATTTTGCAGTTAGCTCAACTTTTGTCAAAACATTTCGTAGAAGAGACACGTTTGTCGTAATACATCTAGACCAGGCATTTCGATGACTTGTGCTAAGCCTAACTGATTGACCACTACCACATGTTGAAACTCGAAAGATTGTTTATTTGTTTTTGTTTTTTTTTATAAAACGAGTTTACGCCTCTTTGGGAATGCAAATTAGAAAACAAGAAACATATATGTTTTCAAAGAACTAGAATAAAACGTATTAGGCTATGGGTAAGGTTTTCGAGATTTTTATTATCCAAGTTTAGAACATTATGGAGCAAAAAAAGAATTCTCTGCCTATAAATGTCTGCTTTCCCCGATCAACCTTACTTGTACCCGAGAGATCTTCGCTAGATGTCCAGGGACTCCGACTCTTCCCAGCCCGCTCTGAGGAAAGGTACGCTTTCGAACAGGAAAAAGGGAAGAATAATGTTTTATGATGCTATAAATATATGCATGACTATAAACATAAGAACTGGTTGTTAGAGTTGTAGTTAGATGTTCGTATGTCGTCAATGTCTAAGAAATAAATAGAATAAGATTGGATTTACTGTATTTGTAACGTTCTTTGTATTCAAGTGTGCTCTGTAATTTGTTACTGTGAATTTGTGCTAATGTTGTGTCGAAAATCTTAAGCAGTTGCCTTTATATTTTTGAAGGCTTTATAATATTTTTGTTTCCCATTTATATGCTATTTCTATTGTAATTATTATGATTTTTCATGTATAGTTCATAAGATATATGAAGAACCAAATAAATATTAGAGGTTTCACATAGATATATAAAAATTATCGAAAGAAACGTTTAAAAATTAAAATTTTGTAGGATTTCAGATTATAATTTTAAAATTTAATCTTTTCGAATGTAAAAATCGCATAACCTGGTAATGAAAGAGTGTAAGTTCTCTATTAAAATAAGATACTAAAAGCTTATCGAAGTTTAAATAAATACATATTAATAACATTGTAATTTTTAGTTATGTGTATATATATATATATTTATTATTAAGTCATACAACACTGTTACTTCCTTTGTTGTATTGAACTATTTATATCAAATCATAGCATTATTAGTATTAATGTTTTCTTTGTATGAGGAATATATATATGTATATTTGACGGTACTAAATTTTGGTGCGTCATTAGTATATAGAAAATTTACCATTTTCTGCCAGATTTTCTTTGCTATGAAGGGAGGTGTTACAAGTTTGTGGCTTCTCTATCCTCCTTCCAACTCAATAATGTTACACGTAAATAGAGTTTGTTTCCTTACCCCAGTTTCTGCTTATTGAAGCGTACATGTGTTTTTGCCGTAATTGATCAATCACCCCTTAGCAACAGCTGAATGAGGCAAATGCTGTGCCTATATGAAATATCTATGTGTTAGAAATTCAATGTGTTGGTTGTGGTAATAAGATCGTGAAAGACGTTGTTTCAGTGTTTGTGTTATGTGTAAATTTTGACTATTAAATTTTAGTAAATGTCACCCGATGCCTATGTTATTTATTAATACACGAATGTTATTACGAACATCGGTGAATTCCATACGTAACAGTCCACAAGTACACGAAGTTTTGTGATAAGTTTGTGAATAAAACCATGAATTTTGTAGACCTTAAATCAATAAGTGGGTTTAGGCATAGTGTCGAATGTTGGATTTGAACAAAATACTCTAGAATACCTCCTGTTATATATTCCCTGGGACTCAGCACACAAAACAAAAGGAAAACTAAACACAAGCCACAAAACTGTGCTCATCCCATAACATTAACGACGAAATCAACAAAATAAAACAAAACTTCATCAACATCAACAAATTTTCTCAATCAACCGTGGAAAAAGTTATACACACCTAGACCAACAACAAACAAACAACAATAAATCCCAAGATACAACAGAATACAAAACCTTATATTGCTGTGTACCATATGTTCCTGACATCAGCAAAAAAAATAACCAACATTTGGAAAAAAATTTAACAAAACACAACATTCCAGTAAACACCAAATTTATTCAAAAAACAGGTATAAAACAAAAGCCCATACTTTGTAAAAATTACACTGACAAACACGACATCAACATAATATATAAAATACAATGCAACAACTGCTACGACTTCTATATTGGAGAAACAAGCAGGAAAATGGAAACTAGATTTGAACACTGCATATCAAATAAACACAACATAATCATAGAAAACTGCCAGGTACTAAGTAGGGAAACAAATATATAAAGAAATACAAAATCAAAGATCTTCTAAAACAGCAACTAAAACCAAAATTAGCCAGTATAAAGGAACACCTTTATATCTATACTGCCCCCAGTGGCTCAGCGGTATGTCTGCGGACTTACACGCTAAAATCCGGGTTTCGATACCCGTGGTGGGCAGAGCACAGATAGCCCATTGTGTAGCTTTGTGCTTATTTCAAAACAACATATATCTATACTAATTAATAACCAAATATCCAACTGCAACGCCCCCTACAATCCCGTACCCGTTTATACTCTCGTCCCTAAGACATGTGTCCGGCAACGGTCAGTTGCAAACTCTCTTTGTTGACCTGAAGATAACCTAGGAAGATCGGAACGTTGCTCTCTGCTTATCAATAAAAGTGTTAATACCCATACCAGCCGACCTGAAATACATTTTTATTTCAAGTGGGTTTCTCGTCACCAAGAATCCTCTACCAGTTACTCAATGGGGTAATAAGTTGTTATGTGCATTTCTAGCCCTACGTTTTCCTCGTCATATTTCCTAACGTTGGGCTAAAAAACTACGTACATCAATTTTGTATTATGGCATTTGGGAAACGTAAGTCAAAAACGTCCTTGAAAGTCTTTAGTATCTACATGTAAATATAATCTTCATCCTCGTGTATTTTTTATATTTACATAAAATTTTACGATATTTCATTTCGAAACAGAGACTAGTGTTATTGAATTTTCCAGTTTAATTTTTCAGCATTCGTATTTTCTATATTTTTTTGTGAGAGGGCATTATCATCAAACTTTTATGTTTTTCTATTTCATAATCTTCTTTCTACGATCCGTTCTATTTAGATTGAATTGTTGCGACGAATGATAACTAAGATATCTTTAAAAAATACTCATAAACTTTTCTCTTCAAAGTTGTATTCTTAAAAAACATCTCTGTTTACACAGCACTCTACAACGGTGTTAGGAGAAAAGAAACATTTGTCATTCTTTCTGTCTTTATGGGTTACTTCTTCCATGCCATTACAGGATGTAAATCTTAACACCACGGTAATACTTTACTGATCTTTCTTGACAACTGAATCAGTTATGTTGAGAATACCTGTCATTCTTTGGAATTTCCATGTATCTATACCAAGAGCATGTTATAAGGATTCTACTTGAATGAACATACTGACCAAATTTAGGGTCTGAAATAACTGTCATGCTACCCTATGCAGTGTTTTAACTATATAGAAAGAAGTTAGCAAGAAGCTAGCATATGTTATCGTTATATGGTAGAAGAAACTAGTTTAATAGCACTCCACAAATAAACATTGATAAAAACATTTATAATACTATATAAGTATTATAAGTTTTGTTGTTATACTACATTTCATAAAGTTTAAATAATTGTCAGAGGATCAGGGAATTCACATAAAAGCTTTGCATGCTACTGGTTGGGTCTCCCACAAAGTGCTTCACATTTGAAATGTTTCTTAAACACTGTTCAAGAATCCCATTGAACGAGAGACCGAGACAAGTAAATTTGAAAATAAGAAAGAACGAGGCAGAACACCTAAACTCAATGAAATGATACTGATGTTAAATTTCTTTGTTTATGCAGCCTTCAGAACAGAAGGAAGGCTGTCACTGGTATCAGGCATGAGATAAACAACCATGTACCAAATGACAAAAAAATGTCCAGATCTACAGTATCAAGAAGGCTCAACGAGGATGGAATATTTTGGTTGTGTGGCAGTTTAAGAACCTTTATTTTGATCTCCAAATATTGTCAAGAGATAGAAATTTGATAGAAAGTATGAAAACTGGATTGTTGCTGATTGGAAAAGATTTTTATGGACGAAATAATCCAAGTTTGAAATATTTGGTTCAAATTGCAGGTTGTACATCTGACAGAAAAAGGGTGAAAGATACTTACTCAATGCGTAGCACCCACCATGAAGTGCAGGGGAAGGAAGTATGAAGGTTTGGATGTGTCTTTCTGCTGAAGCAACAAGAGATATTTGCATAATAGATGGAATAATGAACCAGTACAAATGCCATCAGTTAATGATTTGTCATTGTATACCCAATGATTTGCGTATTATTGGTAAAACAATTCTTTTGCCAAAAAGGTAATAACGACAAGTACTCATTCACCTGTTCAAAAACTACTTAACTGAGAAAGAAGTTGATGGAGTAATACAACTGATGCACAGTTCCCAGATATCAATTCATTCTGGGATTTAATAGATCAAATATTGAAAAATGAAAAGTTATTTCCACAGAAACTCTATAAAAGTGTATTAGAGAAATTTGGAGTAAAATACCAAAGAACAATTTGATTAAATAGGTTGCAACAAAGTCTGAAAGACTGTCTGCAGTTACTAAAACAAAAGAGGAACAAAAAATATTAACTGTTTGCTGAGTTTATGTTGCACTAAATATGAAGATTAATACAATTTGAATGTTTCACCTGCGATTTGCCTTCCATTGGTCTTTTAAAGCAGCTGGAATTGTAATATTTTTACTTATCTCTAGCATTGTCGATCAGTACTATGTATTTATTCTGTAGTTTCTTTGTTTTTCACAATATCATGTAGTTTTCACAATGTTATAATATTTAATACTTCTTGTACGACGTAGTAGTTTGTTTGTTTTTTGAATTTCGCACAAAGCTACCCTAGGACTACCTGTCCCTAATTTAGCAATGTAAGACCAGAGGGTAGGCAGCTAGTCATCACCACCCAACGCCAACGCTTGGGCTACTCTTTTATCCACGAATAGTGGGATTGTTCGTCACATTATATAACACCCCCACGGCTGAAAGGGCAAGCATGTTTGGTGCGACCGGGATTCGAACCCGCGACCCTTAGATTACAATTCGAACGCCTTAACCTACCTAGTCATACCTGGCAACGACGTAGTAAATGTTAAGCGATATTTTAATAGCTAAAAAAAATAGTTCGTTCCTCTTTTGTTATCAAGTGAAAAAGAATATAAATTTATGAAGAAATTGAAGAATCGGAGAAGAAACGAGTCATTAGCATTAAAGGTCGGGCAGTTGTTTTTTGCTTTCCTGATAATGAAACATTCAAATGAGATTAAAACGTTCAAAGTGAAGAGATTCAGAACTGAGGGACAAAATTTAAATTATCGAATTGTTTTAGAAATGTCAGTTTCGATTAGAATATCAAATGTAATATTCCTCCAGCTGCCTAATTACGAAGTGCATATACACATAAAGTAATTCCGTCATAGGGATTAGGAGATAAAGGCATTGATTGCATGAGAAATGTGATAGTGGTTTAAAATGGCATATCTTCGATACTTATAAGAATTAGGCATGAAAGGACGCGTTATCATAACATGTAACTGAGTTATATTATGTTTGTATAAGTCGAACTCTGAGATAAAACTTTCAGTTATTCCTGAGTTATTTTTAGTTCAAACGTTATTTATTAAGGTGGAAAAAGGTGAATTGTATACTAGAGATATATATGATAATTTTTAATTTATTAGTTTATCGTAAATTTAAAGTAAATTGGAATTTAATACTATAATTCAACAGGAATTATATTTTCATATGTATGTCTTCTGTTTGTATCTTTTAATCAGGGTTTATACAAACAGCTGCGACTTCTTAAATTACATATTTAAAAACGACTGGTATGGGGATTTCTTAAATTATTAAGTCATAGTGTTTTATAATAAGATCGTATTGTTTTTAAGGTGAAGATAAGTAAAGCTAAAAAATGCTGTAAACTATGAAACTGGTTCTTCAAAGAATAAACGATAAAAATAATTTCAAATGTTGAGAGGAAGGATAAAATATTTTGTTGTATTGTCAGTTACATGCCATTGTTTATCAGGGAGTGTGATGGCTTATTATTATAAAAAAAATCTATATAAATATAATAGTACTGTTTGTACGTCTATGTAATTACTTCCCAGGTTGTGGTTGGATCTTTAAATTTGGTATAAAGGTTCGTTAGATTCATGCAAAGGTAGATACCAATTTCCAATTTTGCGTTTTGGGGTTTTATAGGCGATTTTTTTCAACAGTTACACATAAGGGAAGCAACTTTTCTCGTCTTAAGATAACCTGTAGTTAATCAGGAGTATACATAGCTTCGTTCGAGGGAACGGGTACTCAAGCTTGTATATCACATGATGCTATCCAGTGTTTAATAATTCGAACGAACATTCAGCTCGCATATATTATTCTGCGATTAGTACTTTTGTAAAGAGTCAAATATATGGTGTATCCTCAAAATGAGAAATATATGCTTTAGTGTATAATTTTTTTTTTTTTCAAAATTAAACAACTAATATGGACATAAATTAATTACGTGTATAAATTTTCATACTAAGAGTCTCAGTTCCTAATCAACCATTATTTTTTTCCATTCGGAAATCCTTATCGAGATAATAGCTGCTTCAGAAGACATATTCCTCTTCAATATACTCGGCTGCAGTGGATGAATAAATTTTATTAAACGATTTTGTAGCTGCAACACGTCGTTACAGTCCGCGTCGCCACGGCCCGTCATTCTTTATCTGATATCCATGCACCATGACTGTAACTCTGCTGTGTAATTTCCATAGTAAAAGGCTCCATCGTAAGGCTATCAGTTTCAACAAACATAGCATTGATTCATGGAAGGTTTCCATATTCCATTTAGTGTTCGAGGACGACGTTTTCCAAGTATCTGTTTCAACACTGCGATTGTCACACATTAATTAATTAATAAAGCTACTTGTGTACATGCTACTTTTGTTACATTTACAGACGAAGATTCTTTTTGATTATGTCGTACTGTTTCTCGGAGCAAGTGGACGGCTGTTGCCACTGGCGTTTGCGTACGTATATTTCTACCTGTTATAAAACGCTACACTTTGTTTATCAGAACTTGGGCACATTGTTACGTTTCTCTTTCTTCATAGTCTTGATACTTCAAACTGATCCATATTTTTTTGTTTTCCAAAGCCATTAAGTATGAGAGATATATATATACCGTGTCTTGGAAAAGATAAATTATTGATCTGAGGGCATCTTCATGATCTAAGTGTATGATTATCTTGCATTGAAAAGGGTTGTTTCATATCCTTTCCAAACGGAATCAACAATAGATGATACGACACTATCTGATAATACCAAACAGTATGAAGATGTAGTCCAGTCACCTGTCTGCTGTTTCATTGTGGCTTTACATAGGCTGTGTTTATCAGGTATCTTGCTGTTTTTTTATGTTCAGTATAATTTAAATATATTGTATTTAATCCTCTGTTTAGTGGGTATGTTTGTCAGTGCTACTCGAAGGACTTGGGCGTTGTCTTTCGTTTCTTGTGAGACAGTATTAGCTGCTGCGTTATATAAACATAAATTGCAATGCATACCTTTATTAATTTGCTAAACTCAGATGAACACATCTCGCTGCGGACAGAGAACATTTTATGACTTTGCATTAGGGAAACAACAGTTAATTTGGAGAATAAAAGAAACAATTTCGTAATGAAACAAAACTCGCTAAACTAACTGTAAAAATGGGTATGGATGTTTGTTTGTTTTGAATTTCTTGTAAAACTACACGAGGGGTATCCGTGCTGGTCTTCCCTGATTTATCAGTTTAAAACTGTAAGGAAGACAGCTTGTCATCACCACCAACTACCATTTCTTGGAATACTTTTTTACCAATAAAGAAACTGATTGACCGTCCTCACAGTTGAAAGGATGAGCATGTTTGGCATGACAGGGATTCAAACTCACGACCCTTAGATTGCGAGTCGAGCTTCATACTTCACTGGTTACGTCAAGCCCAGGGCGTGGATGTACTGCTAAATTAATTTAATACGTTTTGCCACGAGAAGTCGGATGTTTTGGAAACCAAATCCTCATATGCTATATGGTTTTATGAAACATGTCTAAACATACTACAAAATAACAGAAGTACATAATTATATGTGATTAACTTTTAACTTAGTGAAGACTAGTCCTCTCCAGGATTCCAACTTGTATTTCTGATCAGTTTGTCTGAAAACTAGACTCCCATTAATATCCTTAATGGTAATTATCTATTAGTTGAGTTATCAATCTAGTTACCAGCATGTCAGTGAACTTAAGTCTAATTACTATAATTCACAGTTTGTAAATTAAATTGTAATTATAATACTAAATATACTATTAGGCACTAGTATTGTTCTTCTATTTGCTGTAGTCTATTTTCACTTGTCTAGTTGCTAATTATGAATAATTTACTGAAGACTTAACAGTTACCACGTGACAACAACAACAATAACTGAAACTCTTATCTAGCTTATATAAAAGTCAGTGTGTGTGTGTTATGTCAAGCTCGATTTCTCGTGATTTCGCGAAATAAGGGGTGGCATAAGATCCAAAATGCATTTATCCAGATAGAATAGTTTGATTACTATCTGCCCATTACGATGACGGGGTGAACAGGGCCGTAAGAGGGGTGCCATCTAATCTTATAAATGAAACGAGTGTTTGGTGTAATAACCTTAAAGAAGTAGTTGGTATCACAAACGTTTGAAGCTAGATGTATTCTGAGCTACATTGTAGATATTAACTCTGATGATGGTAACTGTGTCACTGAAACTAGTCGCCTGTAACTAATAATAAATATTTTACTTTTGATTTTGTTTTTTATTCTTAATAAACAGTAAGGAATTCAGTTGATTTTTACTTATTTAATTTTTATAATACGTAATCTGGTTTGTTTGTCATGCTCAGGCACAAAGCTGAATGAGTTCTTGCTTTGCGTCCTGCCCCCCAGTGGCTCAGCGGTATGCCAGCGGGCTTACACGCTAAAATCCAGGTTTCGATACCCGTGGTGAGCAGAGCACAGATAGCCCATTGTGTAGCTTTGTGCTTAATTTAAAAACAAAAAAACAGCTTTGTGTCCATCAAATGGATCGAGCCCAAAAATTTACAGATAAAAAATTCGAAGAGGGATCGAAGCTAAACTTTTAGCGTTATAATTCTCAGTAGTTACCAGCGAGACATCTAGAGGCCATTAAAGTACGAATAATTATTTGATATTTTATCTCGAATGGCTTACCTTCCTTTAGATTTAACTTGAGATCAACATTGGTTATTTACAGCTACACTGAAACGTTGTGGTATATTGAGGTATTTCTCATTATATTCAATGGTTCAAGAATATAGAAATATCCGCCAGGAATGACGTGTATAGTCTATTATGATGAAATATTATGGAAGAACTAGCAACTGCTATGGAATGCATTGATGACGCTTGACTATGAAAGAAAACTTAAGAAGAGACGTTTGAGCCGACGTTAATACGGCAGAGAAGACATCGTGAGAATGCGCATTAAAGACTGGACACGAGAACCGTACAGACGGAATGACTCCGATATAGCACAGAGAAAGTTCTGAAACACGTTTGCATTAAAATCTAAATCCAAATAAGGGTTAGTTGGAACCTCGATGCAAGATTAATATACAAAACCACAAGGAAAGACTCATAAACAGGAAGCTGAATTATTGTCTTCCACTATGACCAAACATTGAAGTATTTTTTATTTTTGGTTCTGAGAATTATATGTTTGTGTGTTTACTTATAGCAAAGCCACATCGGGCTATCTGCTCAGCCCATCTAGAATAATCGAATCCCTGATTTTAGCGTTGTAAATCCACAGATTAACCGCTGTAACAGCGGGGTGCTGAGAATTATGATGAGTTGTTAAGGCCTGGCATGGCCGAGCGCGTTAAGGCGTGCACTCGTAATCCGAGGGTCGCGGGTTCGCGCCCGAGTCGCGCTAAACATGCTCGCCCTCCCAGCCGTGGGGGTGTATAATGTGACGGTCAATCCCACTATTCGTTTGTAAAAGAGTAGCCCAAGAGTTGGCGGTGGGTGGTGATGACTAGCTGCCTTCCCTCTAGTCTTACACTGCTAAATTAGGGACGGCTAGCACAGATAGCCCTCGAGTAGCTTTGTGCGAAATTCCAAAAACAAACTGAGTTGTTAAAAATCGTCTCATTAAGTGTTAGGTCTGCTTACGGGTGGACATGTAAATTATCTGGGAAGTTGCAAGAATAACAAAAAGAACTAAATATGAGAACATCTGTTTTTGGCTAGACAGTTAGTTGACTTCAAAGAGTTATTGGTCCAGAAAGAATGTGCTGTCGAAATTAGAGCTAGTCAGTCAAGTTAAAGTCGGAAATTGAATTTTGTGCTATCTACTGGCAGATGTTATCAACCTGAGATATGATATACGGAACAAAGAGCATTACTCGCTCCAGCTTCATTAAAGTAATCAATACAATCTTTCTCGAATCCAAAAAGGTAATTCGAATACATGGAATATAAAATAATCGAATATTTAGTATTAATGAAAACTCTGAAGTATCGTTAATTGTGTCCAGATTAATAATATTTGAACAGAGAATTACTGAAGTGAATAAGATATTTAAAAAGCTACTGTAAGGTTATTAAGAAATTGTTAGATTAAAAACTGGAGTGTTTTCTTTACCTCAGCCTCGGAGCCAATTATTTAATTTAAAAATAAACTTTCTCGAGTTAGTGACTTGTGTGCTGCACTCAAAAATTCATACTTCAATTCAATATAAATCTGGTGTGATTGGCGGTAAAGTCGAAATTCCAACGATTATCTCGCACGCTCCAGCTCGTCTGTAACAATACATTGTCCATAGCAAGGCGGTTAAAGTACTTGACTCGCATTCTGAGGGTCGCGTGTTCGAATACACTTCATCAAACATGCTCGTACTTTCAGCTATGCGAGGGTTATAATGTTAAGGTGTATCCAACCATTCGTTGTTAAAAGTGTTTCCCAAGAGTTAACAGTAGGTGGTAATGACTAGCTGCTTTTCTACTCGTCTTTCCCTCCTAAATTCGAAACGGCTGGCGCAGATAACTTTCGTGTAGCTTTGCGAGAAATTCATATGGAACGATAATTACGGTTATACTGTGTTACGTATTTTTTGATGTTTTAAGTTCTTCGTAGACTAAACGCAACAGAAAAACGCAGATAACAGCTTGTATAATTTATTACACTAAACTATTAACAAATATAACAGATATAACATGAATTATATAATAATAGTGACAGATATTAAGTTACAACATTCGAAATTAATTACAAAACAAAATAATATTAGTTTCAAACTTCAAAATAAATCACAATACAAAACGGTACTGGCCTGTATCTAATGTAATGATCTAAAATTAAAGTCTCAAATTCCAGTCTAGGGTGTGAATTTGGTCCCACGAAGAAATTCCGAAACAGTTCACAGTTCAATGAAATCGCCGTCTCTCAGCTCAAGCAGTAATTCAGATGTATCGTAGAGATTGACGAAATAAAATCACAACTTCCGTAGATCTAACTTCAATCACAAATCCAAGTTGAATATTCACAGCAAACACTTAATCTTTCTCAAATAACTAAAACTGATGCCTGAATCTCACTCTTATTCTTCGAATAAAACTAATGACTGAATCTATCTTCTTTTTTCGAATAAAAACTGATGACTGAATCTCTCTCTTTTTCTTCGAATAAAAACTGATGACTGGCTCTATCTCTCGTCACCGTCTTTTATACCGATAGGCCTACTTCTCGAACAATCTTGAAATTTCCATACAACTCCAGAGCTATCCACGCATATCCGTTCTTGCACGAGACTACCCGTCGAGACACGAAGTCACCAGCACTCATTAACAAACATATGATTGGTCTACTTAATTCAAGAAAGTTCTAAATATTACCCTAAATGAATAACAAAATATTAGTTTAAACTTCTAAACAATAATATCAATATGGAAAAATGAATAATAGAAATGAAAATTCAAACACAACACGACATGTTGTCGTTTACAAAATATTTACACATATACATAACAACTGTATAAAATAACAAGACGGAGAGACATATATTTCCATTCCTGTATTCACTGTTAAACAAGAATCCAACGATGATACAGTACTATATGTATTGTAGAGTTGTTGTTTTTTAATTTATGGGAAACTTGCAACCAGATTTACTGGTAAATAGCTATATACAAGCAAAACAAAATTGTCATTTTTTCACTGCAATAAAAGAGTGTAAAACGAGCTGTGTGAAAGCTTTTACTTAACAACTGGTACATTCTTTTATTAATCACGTCCTTGGATATTTTAATGAGGTGTTTGTTGTTTAACAGCATAGCCTGACGTCATGTTTATTAACACTTCATTATACAACACTTGTGATTGTAGCTATGAAAATAGCCATGGTTATTTACAACTGTTTCTAATTTTGTAAGGGCGATCAAAGGTAAAGGTAGGCAGTCTTCAGCACCTTATCATCCACGTCTGCATTTAGGAACTGACAGTCACTCTTATAACGAACTCAAAGCTTGTAATGCTGGGTATATTTTATAACATCCTGTGGATTCGAACACTGTTCGCAACACGTGCTCGATTATCAAAAACTCAGCAAATTGTTTTATTAAAATTAAACTTTTGTCAATCTTACACTAGTTACTATCAGGACCCAGATATTCATTTCTCTATTTGTATCTAAAGGTTAACATGAGGGATTGTGTCACAGAGGTTCTGTGGCTCATATTCTGTTGCCATAAAAATTGTGTTTTACGCTTAGGAGCGTAAGTAAAAAGTGTAAAAGTGTAAAAATTCATCGATGTTTGTTTTAGTTAGATATTTATTTCGAAATGCATGCAACTTATAGTGTTAAATATGCTTTGCGATAGTCCTGCCTATTCCTTAAACTTGTATAAGATTCATAAGTGTAAAAATCAACAATATAGATTTTACATTGTTGCCAACTGAAATTTCTTAAGGTTTATAAACCGACACGCGGAGAGGCAGATATGTATTGTTGGTTTGCTGAAATTTGTATGCAATTTGTTGGCAAACATCATAAATTTGATACCTATCGACATTCAATTAACTTCTAATTTAAATATAAATTTCCAGCTATTTGAAATTGTAATATGTAACATAATAAATAGGATACTCGTTCGGGATAAATTATATAATGTGTAACACGAGCGACAAACAAATTCCACTATTCAAGTAGAGAACACCAATCCAGGAGACAGCGATGGGAATTGTTCACCAGTTGCCTTTCCTTTGGTTTAGAACTTCAAAATTAGAGACGGTTAGTGGAGGGACCCTTCGTGTAGATTTATGCAAGATCCAGCAAATGAAAAACTATCGATTTTGAAATCTCACAGATATTCATTAAATAATGAAATCAAACTATTTAACTTTCTAAAACCGAAAACTCATTTTAATACAACTTGAAAATGTATAATTGCATTAAGCATGGATTCATGTCTAGAAACCTTAAGCAACTTTTAAAGCTTATAACATTCTTTACTGTTAATTCTAATGGCTTATTATTTAATTATAGTGTTTGGCATCTTGTAGGACAAACAAATATCAGTTTATTACGATTGGTACGAATCGGTTTATTGATTTCTGTTTTTCTTTTCTAGTCTTCAACTTGTGTTACTTAAACCATTCCTGGAAAGTTTGTCGAAATTTATTTACATATATTAAAAGCATAACCCTAGATTGTTTGTCATCATTGTAATTTCGATTTTTTGTTTACAGTTTTTTAACTTTTTATCTGATTTTCTGAATTTTTTAGTTTAACTTACATATTTTCTTTATTTTAGGTCCTGGCATGGCCAAGCGTGTTAAGGCGTTTGACTTGTAATCCGAGGATCACGGGTTTGAATCCCGGTCGCACCAAACATGGTCACCCTTTCAGCCGTGGGGGCGTTGGTAAAAGAATAACTTAAGAGTTGGCGGTGGGTGACAATAACTAGCTGCCTTTCATCTAGTCTTACACTGCTAAATTATAGACGGCTAGCGCAGATAGCCCTTGTGTAGTTTTGCGCGAAATTAAAAACAAACAAAATCATACAAAGAAAGAAACTTAGAGCCATTCAACGAACTACTCAGTCGCAGCTAAAAAGTCTGGTCAGTTTGTATTTTGTATTTGTTTTTAACTTTACACAGAGCTACTCAAGGAATATCTTCTCTAGATGTTCCTAATTTAGTAGTGTATGACTAGAGGGAAGGCAGCTAGTCATACACACCCACCGCCATATCTTGGGATACTCTTTTGCCAACGAATAGTGGGATTAATCGCACATTATAACGCTTTTACGGCTGAAAGAGCGAGCATGTTTGGTACGGAAATTCAAGCTCGCGACCCTCAGATTACGAGTCGAACCCCTTAACGCACCCGGTCCCATCAGTTTGTATTATCTATTGTTTGTTTTCGAATTTCGCACAAAGCTACTCGAGGGCTATCTGTGCTAGACGTCCCTAATTTAGCAGTGTAAGACTAGAGGGAAGGCAGCTAGTCATCACCACCCACCGCCAACTCTTGGGCTACTCTTTTACCAACGAATAGTGGGGTTGACCGTCACATTATACATCCCCACGGCTGGGAGGGCGAGCATGTTTAGCGCGACGCGGGCGCGAACCCGCGACCCTCGGATTACGAGTCGCACGCCTTACGCGCTAGGCCATGCCAGGCCCTTGTATTATCTAAAGCTTTCTCTTAGCAACACATAGCACGCCCATTACTTTCAACTCGTCTATCCTTTTTAAGGGTTTCCATTAATGTGACACATCGTTCTACTTACAAGCTATTAAAACTCACATTAGTGTGTCCGAACAAATTCAGGTTTTTCTTCTCTCAACTCAAATTCTGATCATTTTCTCTATCGTTGTAAAACTCGTGCACTCAAATCATCCACTTTAAAATTTACGGAATAACTGATCCCTTAAACCTAAAAAACGATTTCTTTTGTCGTTGAAGAGAAGATGGTCTCAAGCAGAAAAAGGTACAGAAAATAGGTTTTTTTTGTGTTCTTTTTCACTCCTTTGTTCTGAAGTACCTTTGCTAACTACTCTTCTCAGAAAGTGTTTCTTTATAGCCTGTATGAACACACATTTCGAATTTCCTTGATTGGAAAGGTGTTGTACATTGTTTCACTCACTGCCAATTGTTTGATCTTAGATTCTTTATTTCTTCCCTCATACAACAATTATCACTGGAGTGAAGAAATTGATTGTGTTAGTTTCCTTTTTCTTCTTTCAATTTTTTGTTTAGACTTGAGAACATTGTGAGGTTAAGAGTGTTAGGAACATGCAAAATCTCTTGGAATTCAGAAATAACTGCGAATCATTATTTTATAGTGTCACAAGCTTTGGTATAAATAGACTATAATGGAGAGAAAAACTGATTTTCATGAATCTTTTCTGAAATTCGAAACAAATAGATGTTTGTTATCAAGGTGGCCAAGAACAGGGTTTTCTAAACTTGTGTCACAGGAAAATATCAGGGGTGTCATAGTGTTTAAAGGTTCAGTCTATGGGGTGTCCTCGTCGAGGAAAATAAATGTTCAAGAGGTGGAGGGTCTTTGTATTGAGAAAGTGTCTCAACCACTGGGCTATAGGATTTTAACAATTGCATTTAATTAACCAGACATGTCTTGAAGTATTTTTGTTTGCTGATCCATAATTAGATTTTGGCACTTTATGAATACGTTCATTTGCATACACTTTGTATTAAAATTCTTAAAGGATTTAGGTTGATTCAACTTCTATCATTAAAAGTTTCTAAATGTAGTATAGATTTATGGCTAGGATAGCTGCAAATTCAGCGTTACTCAAAACAGAGGAAACCAATAATCATCATACTTTGTCAATATCTTCTTTGTTATTGAAATATTTGGGGCATTGAATTTATAAATATATTTATTAATAATTAGAAACTCTGAGAAAGTACCTGAAATTACTAGAATCATTAACAACTTAATCCAAGCTTCTTTTTGGTTGTGTGTATGTTTGGACAGGTGCTCAGATGAAGGATCCCTGAATTACAACTGATGTCATGAACAACAGTTCATGTGCTGTTGTGAAGTAGTGTCATATATTTGAACATCATGCGATTGTGTTTTGATCTTGTTTTTTATCGGAATGAAACTATATAACACATCAGTTATGAAAATATTAATATTTCTTGATAATTTATCATAATTGCTTTAGAATACGTAAATTTTGATACCACGAAACAAGCAACTTCAATGTTACAATAGAATGAACACGGGTCCGTTTTGAAACTTTGCAGAGCAGAATGGAGTATTGGAACCAAAGTTAAAAACACGAAAACTGACAAAAAAGACTGACATACTCCATAAAAAACTATTATATTTTAAGCCGACATTTGGACTTATAGAAATGATAATACAAGCTATCGAACAAAAACCTATATAAATACAATAGTTCTGTCTGGGGTCTATTGTATACCAATATAACTACTTCGCATGATGTGAACAGACCTTCACGAAAATTGGTATGGAGATTAACTGGGGTCGTTACTGGGGGTACATATAAATTTTCCGTTTTGCATTTTGCGGTTTGTATGCGCATTCTTTAGTATTACTTCACCTCCTGTGGATGGACTTTTACCATATTTAGTATGGAGGTTCATTTGAATATCACAAAACCGACACACAATTCGAAACATAAATCCACAGATAAACCACGGATACTGAACTATACATTTCTGGAACTCATCACATGAAACAAAACAAAAACTCAACATATTATGAAACCAAATAAATACATCAACAAAACTGTACTCACCTGATAAAAGTAATGATGAAATCAACAAAATATTATATCACTTCATCAACATCAACGAATATCCTCCAAAAAACGGTTGAAAAGAACTATACGTACACACCTTGATCAAGAACACAGTCAACAACAAACAAACAACAATACATTTCAAACAACAACAAACTACAAAACTTAAAACTGCTGCATACCATATAATTCACATATCAGCGCCACGGGTACTGCAGTTAGTATAATAATAAAATATAAAAAACAGAACTGACACATTGCTCTTTATTTCTGTAAAAGGTGGATTTACATAGAAGTAAAATATGATAAAATATCACAGTTTTATTCTAAAATACTAGTTTTAGAACCATAGCTGTATAATTGTGGTTACTATATGAAAATACATATGAGTCTCATTGGACAGTTATTGTTTATTATATCCATGTATATATGTAACTAACGTCAAAAATTAATTCAATGAAGTAATTTTGGGCTGTAATGTTTGATACATACAGAGGTTCCTAGTCAAATATCTGTAGTTTCCTGATTAGTAATCTTTAATCACCCTTATAGCGTCCTAAATTTACAGCATACTAACTGTAGCAAACCAACTATATGACACTGTCTCGGAATGTCGATTTATAAATGTTAAGGCGAGGATACAGAAATTTTAGTTGGCAACAATGTAAAACATATATTGTTGATTCTTACATTGAAGAACCTTCTATAAATTTAGAGAAAAGGCGAGAATTTTGCAATACGTGTTTAACACTACAAGTTACATGCATTTTTAAATATATAAATTCAACTAAAACAAACATTGATATAAAAATAGATACGTATTAGTAAATTTCGTGACAGTATGTTAAAATGTATCTATTTATTTCTGCCTTATAATAGGTACTTATTTATTTTTACTCTGACTGCATGTGAGTAAAATTTTCTTTCTGATTTGTTGGACATGTGCTTGCATTATTTTTGTCTGTTTCAGTGAACATCTTATGACTAGAAGTAAAATTAAGTGTTTAGAGTGCTTTCAAATCGGGTTTACATTATTATATGTTGGTATGTTTTCCTTACTTCTGTAATATTGTGTATTTTTTGTAACCTACAGTGGAAATTATTCTTATCATAGATACTTTTACACCTGGTAATGGTTTAAATTTTCGTAAAATCGTATATAAAAACAAAGAAATAAGAAGCCGAAATTCCATTTTAAGTACTCAAAAACAAGTATTTTCTCAATTGGAAACGAGAGGGCGTCGTGAGTTTTACACTCAACCCTCAGCCCCTTTCAATCATAAGATGATTGAAGGAAATAAGAACGATGCAGATAATAATTGACGTCTGAATTAACAACCGTAAAATATCGATGGATAAATCAGTGAATAAAATGAAATTTTTTCATCTTTTGTGAAAAGAGTTTTATGTACCGTAGAATGTTTAGAATGTGAGCTGATGAGTTTCAAAAATCTGCTTATTCCAATTACTTCACGTTTAACACACATATGTAAGTACAATATCATTGTAAAATAAAAGTAAAAGTAATTTTTTTTTCAATAGCACATTGAAACCAGTAGCGACTGATATTCATGTAAGCTATCGGTTTAGTAATAATAGAAGTTTCTTACTTATTGGAAAACTAGACATTATCCAGTCTAGAACTCAAGTCCAAAATTAAGTAATTCATATAACTTTTGCTTAACGCTTCTTTACCTTTTCTCGTTATTAGGCTTAACGACTTACATAGGATCTCGCGCTTGTTGGTGATTTATTTAGACGTTCAAGTTCCTTTCAACGAGATTTACTTTAATTCCTTATAGATCAGTCAGATTAAGTTGCACTTAGTGACTTTAGTTTGTGTTCATGCGAGGTATTTTGAAAACACAAAAATCCTATTTTTGAAATATTGAAGTCCTAAGCTTCATTAGCCATTCACTTTTGAATTATGATGGGATATAAATGTCATATTCACAGAGAAAATTTATGCTTCTTTTTGTACAAACGTTGAAGGGACTACCTTTATTTCAAAATACCTATAACGTACCGTTTTATTCATCAGAGTCTTGAAGTCAAGGGCCCGGCATGGCCAAGCGTTTTAAGACGTTCGACTCGTAATCTGAAGGTCGCGGGTTCGCATCCCAGTCGCGTCAAACATGCTCGCCCTTTCAGCCGTGGGGGGTTATAATGTAACGATCAATACCACTATTTGTTGGTAAAAGAGTAGCCCAAGAGTTGACGGTGGGTGGTGATAACTATCTGTCTTCCCTCTAGTCTTACACTGTTAAATTAGGGACGGCTAGCACAGATAGCCCTCGAGTAGCTTTGTGCGAAATTAAAACAAAACAAAACAAAGTTGGAGTCAAAATATTGTGCTGAAGAGAGACTAAAGTTATTAAGTGTAACAAAATAACATCATCTATGGTTGATAATCGTTTCAAATTCAATTTATAATTGATAATTCCTTAATGCTAATTTCATGGTTGAGAATTCCTTAATGCTTATTTCATGGTTGAGAATTCCTTAATGCTTATTTCATGGTTGATAATCCCTTAATGCTTATTTCATGGCTAATGATTCTTCAACGTTTAATAAATGGTTTATACTCTTTTAAGATATCATATAGAGTGGATAATATCCTTATTTTTAACTTATGCTAAATAATTCCGTAACGTTTTAAAGGATAGAATTGAATATGACGAAATAATTTTTTAAGATTTTTCAGGAATTTATTCTTAAAAATAGATTCTATTTTAAGCCATATTTTTAACGTTATGATCATGGTTACTCTTGTGAGAAAAACGATGCATTAGGCAGTTTTATGATAACGATATAAAATAAAAGACAAACTCTCACTAGAGCTAATAAAATATATTTAACACTACGTACTTATTATTGTTCCATATGAATTTAAAATAACCTGCACAAACAATGAGGAGAACCACTGTACTGAAACAAAGAATAAGGCACTTAGTGAAAAGCGAGTATAGATTAATAAGTTATGTATATTAAATTAATGAGTATCTAACCACAACAGTAGCAGACTTTAGCAAGGTTTTCCTTTCACTGCAACAGAAAAAATATAATTGCCATGAATTCTTTTACCCTCGATTGGACTAAAGTGATGGGAGAGGATGTTGAGTAGATGAGATAAGCATTAAGAGAAAAATTATGTACAGAAAATATGCATATATTTCACAGAAAAAAAAAAAGGTTAACAAAGCGGAATGAGCCAGTGTGGTTTATTAAAGGTTTAGTAGATCATATTAGGGATAAAAATAATGAATTATATGAATTTAAACTTACTGGGAATAATAAGGATTTGGAAAATTATAGAAAATCAGGAATGTTGGTTAAAAAGCATATTAAAAGGAGAAAACTGTAAACAAAAGAGGGCTGGCTAAGAAAGTTAAATAAAAGAGTAAGAAATTCTTTAGGAATTATGTCGGGTAAGTAAAATTTTAGAATAGTAGGGAGCTGATCTCGTAAAAAGATCTATTAAATTATACAAAGGAAGATACAACTTTTATGTCTTAACTAGAGCACTTAATGTATGGAAAAAATACTGATGTAAAATATATTATTTTAAGTTGTGAAATTGTAAGAGAAGAGTTGAAATAACCTGAAAATTCATAAATTATTTGGACTAGACACTTTGGTCCTGGAATTGTAAATAAACTTAAGTATTTTAGTTGTGAACCGCTTGCTAATGTTTTTATAGGCCATTATGTAATGGAAGAGTATTAGTAGATTAGAAAGTGGCTAATGCTTGTCCAATATTTAAAGGAGGTGATAAACATTGTCCAGATAATTAAAGGCCAGTCAGTTTTACATCAGTAGTTTGGAATGGTTTGAAGACTGTGATTACAAGCGCATTCCAGAGTCACTTAAAGTAGTTTGATACAGTGTGAAAGAACCAGCAACATTTTATTAAGGGAATGTGTTATTTAATAAATGTTCTGACAATCTTTGAGGATGTTTATTACAAGAGTTGATGAAGAAAATGTTGTGGATTTGGTTTATTTTAATTTCTGAAAACCGTTTGATAAGATGAATCACAAAATAATTGTTAGAAAAATTAAATATGTGTTTGTGGGAGAAACGTCATTAAACTGGATAGATAAATTGGACAGCAGAGTTACGTATTATCATTTATCTTGAACGAGTCTCCGATTTATGTTACTTGGATTACGTATTACGATTTCAAGTAGCAGGAAAAATTAACTGAATTTCGATGTGTATCAAACATATATTTCCCAACAAGATTGATACAACAATATTCCTTCTTAACACAAAGATATTTTAATATACAAACAACAATGCAATTTATAATAACAGTTATTACAAATATTGGTTTATATACAAGAGTTTCACAAACTGTACTGAGTCTTATATTCGGTCTAGAACGGAATATTTTATCGACGATCTAGGTCCACGATGAGCAAATTAATTCTGAGTTGATATTGTTATATCTCGATTAAAGTTAGATTATAGCTAGCTGTCGTTTCTAAGTTATATATCCTGAAGCTAAGCCTAGTTAAGATTTTCGGTTTGTTCGGAATTAAGCACAAAGTTTCACAGCGGGCTATATGTGCTATGCCCACCATGGGTATCGAAACGTGGTTCATAGTATTGTGAGTCCACAGACGTACTGCTCTGCCTCTCGAGGGCACCTAAGAAAAAAAGGATGCCTTGTAATGGGTCTAAAGTTATAACCATTAATAAGTCAGACTGAAATTTGTGTTATGTGAACATCGCACTTTTATACACAAAATATTAAAAAACCTATCAAGTAAAAAGCGTAATAATTTATTTTGAGTTGTTAAATTAAAATAAAATATTAAAACGATTTAGCTATAGAAGTTCATCAATAAATATCACCTTATATTGTGTATCTTAGAAAAAATATTGTTAAATTATGCTTCCAAAATCCGATATTTTAAAAATTGTTATAATAAGATAACAGGCATACTGAATATTGTTTTCTATTTCATCTTTGTATTGTATGCTAGTGTTAGATCATTCTAGACGGGAAAGAGGAGATAGAATAAGCTTCACTGTGAAGCATTCTATTAATGAAGGCTATATTTCATATCCAAGTTAAGCTACTTTTATTTTATTTGCGAAGTTTTGGTCCTCTTGTTGGAACCTTCATCGGCGAGCAATTAACGAGGAAATAAAGGTCCACAGATGTAGTTTTTAGTGGATTTCTTCTTGTTATTTAACCTTTTTCTGCAATGTTTGGCCATTCGTGTAGCCACCATCTGGCAGTTGTCGCGATTTCGTGAAATACTCTGCGAGAAACTAAGAATTAGGCTTATGTTGAATTTCGCACAAAACTATTCGAGGGCTATCTGCGCTATCCGTGTGCAAGACTAGAGGGAAATCAACTAGTCATCACCAGCCACCGCCAATTCTTAGGTTACTCTTTTACTAACAAATATTGCGATTGACCGTAACATTATAACGCCCACACAGTTGAGCATGTTTGGTGCGACAGGGATTCAAACTCACGACCCGAATATAACGAGTCGAGCGTCTTAACTATCTAACCATGACAGGCCACTAAGAATTACAACAGCAAACATGAGCGCCTCATCTGTGGAAATTAAATATACAAGTAGAAATCAACAAAATAGAACAACAGACAATGGAACCGCAAAGAAAGTTAAGAACATGGACAATATAATTACAGAGAGTGTTATGAACATGGGCAATGAAAGTGCAGAAAAAGCAATGGACATCGACAATAGAACTGCAAAGAAAGCTATGAGCATGAACAATAGAACTGCAGAGAAAGCTATGGACATGGACAATAAAACTGCAGAGAAAGCTATAGATATGGACAATAGAACTGCAGAGAAAGCTATGAGCATGGACAATAGAACTGCAGAAAATGCTATGAACAATAGAACTGCAGAGAAAGCTATAGACATGGACAATAAAACTGCAGAGAAAGCTATGAACATTGACAATAGAACTTCAGAGAAAACTAAAAACATGGACAATAGAACTGCAGAGAAAGCTATAAACATGGACAATAGAACTGCAGAGAATGTTATGAACACGGGCAATGAAAGTACAAAGAAAGCAATAGACATGGGCATCTAAATGATCTAAGATAATCTGGATATTCCTGTTTAAAATATAATAAGTTCTAAGTACAAAAATCTGTATTCTCAAAACGGCTGGTAAACCTTTTATTAAAATAAAGTACAGAACAACGTTAACGTCTTATTAACTTTAAGATGACTTAAGAAGATGGTCCGGCATTGTCAGATGATTAAGTCACTGGACTCGTAATTCGAAGGTCGCGTGTTCAAATCCCCGTCGCACCATATACGCTCGCCCTTTCCGACGAGTAAACATTATAATGTAACGATCAATCCCACTATTAATTAGTGAAAGAGTCGCCCAAGAGTTGGCGGTGGGTGGTGATGACTAGCTGCCCTAGATCCCTAAATTAGGGACGGATAGAGCAGATAACCCTGGAGTAACTTTGCATTCAAAACAAGCAAATTATCTGTGGAACACTGCTTTAAAATAGGCAGCACTCGTCACAATAACTGACATTTGATATTAAATCTATTAACGTGCATTGTACTTCCCCGTTTACTACTCTCATGGCTAGTGCTATAAACCACGTTCTTTGTAAGAGTACTGGGAACTGAAGGCTTTTTTACCTTCGTCAGATCGTAGTGTAGTGTAATACAGCTACTTCTATTGTATATTTATTTGTATTAGTGTACATTTCTTTACAAATTTACTTTGTACTAATGACGTTGTTAGCCAAGCTTAAAACTGTTACGAATTTATATTTTAGGACGGCTGGTATGGGTATTAACAATTCTATTAATAAAGCAGAGAACAACGTTTCGACCTTCCTAGGTCATCTTCAGGTTAACAAAACGATAGTTTCTCGTCATCAAGAATTTATGTTTCATGTTGACATTATTGGAAATATTCTAACCTAAAAGACGTTTTGACCGATAACTAATAAGCATAATAATGCATATCCAGTGTGATAGAATTAGAATATAAAATAAATAATTGTTTACAATCGTTGTTCTGAAGGAAGAAATTTTAGTATGTTCAATATATTTTAATAGTCCTTTTTTAATAACTATAATTTGTATGCAAATATAACATTTTACATTCTAATATACAATTTTAAAATTATAAATTTTGTTTTAAATCATAAATAAACGATGCAGTAAAATCTGTTAAAAAATAGAAAAATATCTAACAACTGAAATCACCAACACTGTGTTTATATTTAGATGAAAGCTCTATCACATGATATCATTTTTATATATAATTTATAAGTAAGCCAATAGATGGCACTATGCTGTATATTTGGAAAAAGTATGCGTTTATTGCAAAGCACATAACAGACTATTAGCCGTATGTTTGAGGCGAGAAACTAGCCTCCATTTATAGCGCTATAAACTCTTAACTTTACTCCTAGAACATCGTGGAAGACAAACACTTTCTTGGTTTTAATATTTCTAACATGACTATATTATTATTTCATTATAGAACAAGATAATTTCTAAGCTGAGATAATTAGTCAACAACTTGCGTAATGTATTTGTTGCAAGAAAACTGAACAAGAAATATAAATCAATGCTTGTAAAAACCTTAAACAGTTAAGAGTTATTAAGTTATAAAATTGGATAAATGTATTTTCGGTCGAAGGTTCCGAAGTTAAAAGGAGATAAAATACTAATGTTTTTTCAGAAACATTTGCTATTTCCGTTATCTGATCAGAAAAATATGTTATTTTTTATTTTAAAAACATATATCTATAAACTTGTGCATGCATATTAAAAAGGCAAAGATATACATATATAACATAATAGTAATATGTTTTTATGTAAAAAATACAAAAACTATACACTTGAATAAGCTGGAACATGTGATAAATTACTAACAGTTTCCAGTATGACTGAAGCAAGTGTATTATTACCGAGAAATTCACGTCTACGAATGGAAAATAATCAATATCTATTATAAATTGATGTTATATTAGAACAAAACCACGTGGAGCTATTTATTTCTTATGTCTCCCGTCTGGAATAAAACGCTGGACTGTAGAAGGATAAGTTCGAAACCTCACAGCTGACCCGCAGACTGACGGAGGTTAATATTAGGAGGATTGTAAAATAAAAAGCTATTATGGGATATTTAGTTATCTGTATTTAATGGTAAAATGTAATTTGAACGTTATCTATTTTGTAAACTTAAAAACATTTACAAAATCAAAAACTTTATTAACTGTTACGTTTCAGATAAAATCAGTTCAAGAGACGATACTATGAGTAACTTCTAGTAAGTCTGCCCCCTCGTGGCTCAGCAGCATGTCTGCGGACTTACAATGCTAAAAACCGGGTTTCGATACTCGTGGTAGGCAGAGCACAGATAGTCCATTGAGTAGCTTTGTGCTAAATTCAAAACAACAACTGGTAAGTCTTTATCGAATTATCAACATGACTTATACTTAATTTTAAAGTAGAACGAGGCCTTGCGTATTTGGATCGATAGAACATGGGAGTTCGAGGACATGTTTAGGTAAAACATTTATTATCAGTGATAGAAAAGATCGTTTGTTTTTTTATAAATTTCGAGCAAAGCTACTAGAGGGCTATCTGCACTAGCCGTCTCTAATTTAGCAGCGTAAGACTAAAGGGAAGAGAGCTAGTTATCACAACCCACCTCCAACTTTTGAGTTGTTATGTTAGCAACCAATAGTGGGATTGATCGTAACTTATTACACCTCACGGCTGAAAGGACGAGCATGTTTGGTGTGACGTGGATTCGAACTCGCGACCCTCATACTGCGAGTCGAGCTTTCTAAACATCTGGCCATACCGGGCTCGTGATAGAAAAAGAGTTTGTTTGTTTGTTTGTTTTGGAATTTCGCACAAAGCTACTCGAGGATTATCTGTGCTAGCCGTCCCTAATTTAGCAGTGTAACACTAGAGGGATGGCAGCTAGTTATCACCACCCACCGCTAACTCTTGGGCTACCCTTTTACCAACGAATAGTGGGATTGACCGTCACATTATACACCCCCACGGCTGTTTGGTGCGACCGCGATGCGAACCCGCGATCCTCAGATTACGAGTCGCACGCCTTAACATGCTTGGCCATGTTAGGCCAAGAGAAAGAGAAAACTGATGAAGAAGTAGTGGAACACGCAGAAACAAAACAACAAATCTCGAACAAATGTAAGAAACAGAATATGTGCTACACTGGGAAGATAATTAGATGCTGATGAAAAGTCACCAGAGATTCCATTGAGTGCAAATGAAAGAATAAGAGAAAGAGGCAGACAGACACTTTGATGACACACCATACTGAGCTGTCTGGTGCAGAGATCAAACACTAATGTTTGCGTCATAAATCGCAAACGTATCAAAAATACGCCTCCTTTGAGCTTTTACGTTGTTTGTTAGAATGTTTGTAATCACTGTTTCACTTTATATTGGTTGAGTATCTTGGCACAATAAATAATATTGATTTTTCCAAATTATCGTTGGAAAAGATATGAATGTTGCAAATATTGCCTCAACATTTGACAATTGTGGTAACATTTTCTGCCTTATTGACTTCAATTTATAAATTCTAATTACAATGCGAGACAACATTATCGTAGATTACGACAACATAAGCATCCGCGAGCAGCAAAACCAGATGATTGGTTTTATGTTGAGAATGATATTATATGTTTTGACTAATTGTTTCTGCTTTACATGGTAGGGATGTTAAGGAGTTGATCCAGGGTGTTAATTAGTGGGGTGGAAATGATGTTTTGTTTGTTTGTTTGATTTTTTTAATTTCGCGCAAAGCTACACGAGAGCTATCTGCGCTAGCCGTCCCTAATTTAGTAGTGTAAGGCTAGAGGGAAGGCAGCTAGTCATCACCATCCATCGCCAACTCTTGTGCTTCTTTTTTACCAACGAATAGTGGGATTGACCGTCACATTATAATCCCCCCACGGCTGAAAGGGCGAGCATATTTTACAGTGAGCTACTTTTAATATGTGTGTCCAAAGTATAAATATGACGAACATTAAATACATGAGAAGACATTTTTATTTCACTTCTTGCTTGTTTAGTACAGAGCTACCCACTGGGCTATCTGAGCTCTGCCCATCACGGATAATGAAACCGGGTTTATGACCTTCTGTAAGTCCACAGACATACCACTGTGCCACTGGGAATTATTTCATTTCTCTCCATTTTGTTTCTTCCACTGAGGATTTCTGCTGACCAACGAACAGCCGTTTACAAAACAACCATACATATACACGTCAAAAACGTTTATCGTACTGTAAAATGTGGTTACCCTAACTCTTATTTTCATCTTCTCATTAAACAAATTTATTCGATCTCCTTCAGTCACGGTTAGGCTAAGAGAGTGTTTCATCCTGCTATAAACATTCACGTATTACATTGTTATATTTACTTGGCGTAGGTTTTGTTTAGTGAATGTGTGTATAAATACAAGTTTGTTGTTTTTAAATAATTACAAATAACAACCTTGAGCAATTGATTAATTGTTAATTAAACAAAAAGTTAAACTGCCCATTAGAAACGGTTTTACATATCTGTAGTGGACAGAATATAAATATCCTTTTGTGTAATTTTGTACTTTTGGCAAACTGATGGAGAGAATTATCTCCAACCGTCTCCTACATTTTTGTGAATCAAACAACATCCTTCCAGAATTTCAAAATGCCTCCAGAAAAAATAGACAAACAACAGATCAACTCACGCGCCTCGCCGAATCAATCTACAAAGCTTATAACAACAATCAAGTAACCATCGGGGTATTTCTAGATGTCAAAAAAGCATTCGACAGCATATGGAACAACGCCATCATATATAAACTAAATCACCTGCAAATAAGTCCCACGATAGTCAAATGGATCTCAAATTTCTTAACCAATAGAACAGCACAAGTAAAAGTCAATAAAACTATATCCAAATTATTTAATATAACTGCAGGAGTGCCCCAAGGATCAGTCCTCTCTCCACTTCTATACATAATTTTCGTCAGTGACATACCTTTTCCAAATCCAACATACACACACAATTCACAATACGCAGACGACATCGCAATCTGGAGCACCTCCAGAAACCCAGTAATGGCCATGTCTCGCGTACAAGAATCACTAAACAAAGTCTCAATATGGAGCAACAAGTGGAGAGTCGTTTTAAACCCAACAAAAACACAAGCAATTACTTTCTATAGAAAACTTAAGAAGCAAAGAAAAAATCTAGAAAAAATAGAATTATCACTTGGAAACACAACCATTAACATGAGTAAAAACATCACATTCCTTGGCGTCACTTTCGACACAAAACTAACATGGAAAAAACATATAAATAATATACACTCATCCATCAGAAAAAGGATTTCATATCTAAAAACCATAACCGGCAAACAATCGAAATGCGCACCGAACACCATTATACAAATATACAAGGCTTACATCCGTCCACTAATAGAGTACGGATGTCAAGTAACATACAATATGTCAAATAACACACTCCAGAAAATCCAAGTAAGTACAGCAAAACAGAATATTAAAATCCGCATTTGGCCTACCGTCATTTACGCCAACAAACTATCTACACCAAATTAGTAATTTACCAACGATAAGAGATAGAATAACAGAACTTTCTCTCAAATATTATCTAAAAGCAGAAAAAAGAAACAAACTAACGGCATCACTACACAAATTATCAAGTGCACCAACAAAATACATTTCACCATACAACATATTTCAAGAATCACATTCTACTTAACAAAGAATCTAAACAAATAAAATCCATGTCACTAACACGAATTCCTTTATATATATATATATATATATACAGGGCACACGACAGGCAAAACTTTCGGCGTTTGTCCTGTGAATGTGGGTTTTCTCGGGGCACTCCCGTTTCCCCTACATCAAAATCTTCAGGCATTGAATTTATAGATCCCAGCCCAGGCATCTCTTTTGCCAGACCCTGGATCGTGCCGTTTGAATTGTTTTATTTTGATCTGGATTTGAATAATATTCATGTTCACATCTGCTCAACCTCTTCCTTTCGGGACAGGTCCCGGGCTTCCTTTCCGCTGCTGCCTTTGCCTCCATCCAAGACAACATTTAGAAGAGACATTTTCGACCCAAATAGTCAAGAATAATAATAATAATTATTATATATATATAATTGATATATATATGATTTCTCTCTCTCCAAACTGAACCCCTGCCACGTTAGTTTAGTTTAGTTTACTTTGTACTTTATAACAAACAACAGGAACAAAACTTTAGTCCAATATAAAGCAGAGTGAGGCCTGGCATGGCCAAGCGCGTAAGGCGTGCGACTCGTAATCTGAGGGTCGCGGGTTCGCGCCCGAGTCGCGCCAAACATGATCGCTCTCCCAACCATGTGGGCGTTATAATGTGACGGTCAATCCCACTATTCGTTGGTAAAAGAGTAGCCCAAGAGTTGGCGGTGGGTGGTGATGACTAGCTGCCTTCTCTCTAGTCTTACATTGCTAAATTAGGGACGGCTAGCACAGATAGCCCTCGAGTAGCTTTGTGCGAAATTCCAAAACAAACAAAGCAGAGTGAAACCGAATTTATTTTTTTAGCTAATATTACACAAGCAGAAAGAAAATACTAGATTATTTCTCTTTCGAACATTTAGGTTTCTAAAGATAGTGAGTTATCTATAAAAAAATCAAATTTTGAATCTCGCCACTTTGTCACAGGTCAGTTCATCGTGTCTGATCCAAACTAATGTGTATCTTAACAGTGTATTTCAAATATAGTTACAATTACAAAAAGCTACGTCTTTACGTCCATAACACACTACTCCACCCTGTCTGCTTTCTACAATCCACTTAGTGAACAAGACCGACGAGTTCCATTGCCCTTTCAAAAGTACATTCGTACGGAAACTATTGCCCCCCAGTGGCTCAGCGGTATTTTTGCGGACTTACACGCTAAAAACCGGCTTTCGATACCCGTGGTAGGCAGAGCACAGATAGCCCATTGTGTAGCTTTGTGCTTAATTCAAAACAACAACAACGGAAACTATCGAACTGACTCATATATATATATTCATACAGAATGAAACTCTAATTTGTATTATTAGCTTATTGGGATATGTCATGGGTGAACGTTATGTCGTGAAAACAACTGGTCTACATGTAAATTCTTCGGGTTTCTAGACAGATATATTTTTTTACCTGGGACATATGGAAAGTTTTTGCCTGTTTATAAATTCTCTCTCACTTGTTACGAGTCGCCACGCCTTGCTTGGTGTTACTCTTACACAGTTAGTTTCAGATTTCTTTCTGGACAGTTTTGGTTCTCAAATTGATCTTTCTTTGTTTTCCAATGCTATTAAGTAAAAGTGATACCCTCGGCTTTAAAACTGTAAATATTCGATCTGCACACATCTTTATAATTTAAGTTTATGAATGTTTCGCATCGTAAAGAGCTATTATGTGACCTTCCCTAAAACGGTCAGTTTTTGGCAACATCACACTACTTACAAAATGGGAAACGTGATTTTATATCAGCTGTGTTTATCACTTGATTTTCATAATTAAATTTATTATAATATAACCCTGTATAGTCCTGTAGTTGTTTGGTTGTATATTTTAAAGCTTTGTCTATTTGTTTGGAATTAAGCACAGAGCTACACAATGGGCTATGTGTGCTCTGCCTACTACGGGTATCGAAACCAGGTTTTTAGTGTATAAGTCCGTAGATATACCACTGTGCCACTGGGGGCATATTTTAAAGCAAAGCCACATTGTGATATTTGCTATGTCCACCGCGGGGAATCAAATTCTGGATTTTAATGTTATAAGTCGTTCAGTGAAATAATACAGTTTGACCTTTTAATACAGTAAGAACGCATTATTTTATTCAGCTGGTCTTATTTTAATGTTTCGACTTCTCTATTTTTACTTAGAGAAAGGCGAAAATAAAGTGCCATAAAAAAGCGTCACTTGTGATGACCACATAAATTTTTAAACACAAGAACTTGTGGTATAGGACCGGTTGTTAATTAATACATTTCTCTCTGGTGGTTTGTAGCAGTATGTGCTAATTTGTTGATTCATCATCGTCTTAATACAAAGTACTCACTTCTTTACAGTACTTGGTACTAACTGATACACTTGATTTATGATAATTTTTTATTTTTTGATATATGTGTAAAAAACAAACTGTCAGAGAAATATCTATAAATATGTTTGTTCTAAGCTTTATTGGATACATTTATTAATTTATCCGGAAACTTTTAATAAATGTGCTTAATTGCTACCTTAAGAAAAAGTGTCTCTGTTAAATTAAATTAATGTACCTGAACTCTAAATTTTATAAAGAAGAAGTTACGTCGTTTCATGTGGTATGATTTCCGACCAGTTATGTGTTCTCTCGGATATATCTCAGTCATCCCACTGAGAATCTGTTATAGACAGATAAATGGATATCTTACGTGCAGGACTTGGTCCCTGCCGGATTTAAGCTTAATCTCAGAGTGAATTACGTACTTTTAACCTTTCGACTGCCAAGTATTTCAGTTGCTGCAATACAACTCTAATGCTTCTTCATTTTGTAACTTTTTTGTGACGCCATTTTGGATCAAAGTGAAACAATTTGTAAGTTGGTCAAATGCATGTGTGGTGCTGACATCTAGCGGTAAAGTTAGGTATTATTCAGAAGGAATTAACTCATCTATGGCACTGTGTTACTGATCGGTTTGGACGAGTTATCTCATCTTCGGCACTGAACAGGTTAAGAAAATAATGATGTATTTGTAACTTGGTTATATAGAAAATATTTAACCTTATTTTTACGTTCGAGCAATAATATACAATATTGCCTTAATCAGGAATAATACAGCTATTCATTTTTTTTTACGAAAAAGTTTATAAAAGACACAAGAGAAATACTGATGTATATTTTTGTTTGATATTGCATGCGATGCCAAGCGTTATTACATTGTATTCCATAAAATTCATTTTCTCCCTTAAAAAATAACTACCAAATCTCTGTCGTTGAATCTAAAATTTCACGGAATTATGTGGAAATGTCTCCTGCATGACGGAAATTTTATAATTGTAAGTTACGACACGAAATCGTGCAACTTCTATGGTTGCAATACCAAAAATTGGTTCGTGCAACTCTGATGCAGCGCTGATGTTTAAGGACGCACTTTATAATGTAACTGATGTTCTAGCGGTACCATTTTCAAGTAGTTGACAATAAACATTATTCAAGAAATGTACATGATATTATAATATGGCCATGTTTTAGTTATTAAACAGCTGACGAGGTACTTAATTTAATAATGATGATACTATTTACAGCTATTGAACGAGTGAAACTACTTCATTTTATGTTTATCATATTGAACGAGTGTAACTACTCCATTTTATGTTTATCATATTGAACGAGTGTAACTACTCCATTTGATGTTTATTATATTGAACGATTGAAACTACTCTATTTGGTGTTTATCATATTCTAACAAAATGGTTTGCCTTTAAAATATTAACGGACAAAAGTTTGTTTTTTGTTTTTTTTAATTTCGCGCAAAGCTACATCAGAGCTATGTGCGCTAGCCGTTTCTAATTTAGGAGTGTAACACCAGAGGGAAGGCAGCTAGTCATCACCACTCACCGCCAACTCTTGGGCTACTCTTTTACTAACGGTTGAAAGGGCGAGCATGTTTGGTGCGACGGGGATTCGAGTCCATGACCCTCAGATTACGAGTCTAACGGACAAAAGAGATATCCTCTTGTGACACAGATGATCTTCTGATACGAAAATGTCAAATTCTAAACAACAAACAAAAAAATATGTCCTGTCTGCCCAGCATGATGTTTGTACAAAAAGGCGCTGCTCCTACAAGACGGGAAACTTCTTAATATGACATCTCATATTCTGACGTGTCGTAATTTTAAACGACGGGGGAAAAAGCTATTATAGGTGGCTTACACAATTTTCCCACATTTTTGTGCCTCACTTAAATATTGTAATTTGCATGTACAATGCCTTCAAAATGAAATGACGTTCTTATAAACACTGAAAGTGGATTAGAAATAACTGAACCTTCTCATCCTTAACCCAAAGAATTTCTGTTAAAAGTTGTAGTAACATTAACAGATATTTTTTTCATCAATTTCAGCAAAATTAAATATTTAAAATGCACATCCAAGAAAGACGTATCTTTTAACGAGTTGTAGCTTAAAAACACTTTTAACATAAATTGTTTCAAAAACTTGAGGCAAATCTAGAGATAATTTATCACTCAACTAAATTAACAGATGAACTGAAACTAGAGAATGTTTTAGAAGCATCCTGCATTCACTGAATATATTTAATGAATTTCAATACAGTTTCAGTTACAATCGTTGTAATACGAGTGATTTCATACAATTAGTGATCAGAGCTACAAATCAGATGTGTGAATCTGTGAGAGAGAATCACGTTTAACAAACATTAGAGTACTTGATTGAAAATAACCTCCCCAGCACATTTTTGGTCACTTAGGGGATGGCGTTATGTGGAAATCTTCTGAAGCAAGTGTGATGCCAAATTGAACGATATCTCACGGTAGTGTTAACCAGTTTTTTATTGGCTGGTCTGTGATAACCACTCTCTAGTGGAAAAGATCATATTTAATCCTTAGTCTGTGATGGAGATTTCTGGTGATAATACTGTGAAGATGGCTGTATATATTTACCTAGGACTGTTGATCTTCCACGATCTAGTTGTTTGACAAGCATATCCATAACTTTCATATTACGGGTCTAGGTAAACCAGTGTGAGTGATTACCTGTATTTGTGTTTGTCTTCTTTCCAGTTTGTAAAAGTACATATCTATATATATATATATATCCAACTACAACCAGACACTAACACTGTTACACAGTTATATGAGCACAATAAATAAACCTGAACCAATCACCAACTCTGCAGGTGTTCAAATCCGAAAGAAAAAAAGGAAGAATGCTTTGCAAAATAGAAAGCGATGAAACTCTCGTGCGTTTTACCAGTAAATGTGTGAAAGTGTTACGTAATGAATTATGCATCAAAGTTTGTGTGAGTTTTTCTGAACTGTTTTAAAGATTTTCCATGATTTTCTGGTTTATCAGTTCGTGTGCTTCTCAGTATTTCCTGTATGAATTATTCTAGATTAGGTTGAGTTTCAGCTTCGCAGCTTCCTCTGTTCTCAAGTTCCTATTAATTTTCCATTACGATTCTTAATGCTCAAAAAAAAGACCGAAATCGCACTATAACACAAAAAGTGTAACACTTCACACAAATTTATTAAGTCGTCACATTAAACCTATATAATACAACCACGTTATGGCGCTAACGTTTCAAACTTTTCGTTTCTGAGTTTGCTTTGTTTCATCATTGTTGCATTTCGTAAGTCTGAAGATATATCACGTTAAAATTCAGGTTTCGATACCCCAGTAAGCAGAGCACAGGTAAACATTTGTTTAGCTCTGTGCTTAATGAAAACCAAATAAAACTTGTAATTTTTAGCTCTGAGCTTAGTAAAAACCAATTAAAACTTATAATGTTTAACTACGTTTTCATTTTTAGTTATAAACCATTTTTCGAAGTGTCAGTAACAACGGATCTCCCGCTGGGACATCACTAAGTCTTTGAAATTTCAACACCAAAATCACGGGTTCTATTTGCCTTGGTGGAGACAGCAGATGACCTAATGTGGCTTTGCTATGAGAAAATACACACAGTAATAACGAAACTAATTAATTTATTGGGTTTGTTTGTGTTGAATTTCGTGTGAAGCGACACAGGGACTATTTGCGCCAGCTGTCCATAATTTAGCAGTGTAAGACTAGAAGAAAGGCAGCTAGTTATCACTACCCACCGCCAACTCATAAAATACTCTTTTACCAACAAACAGTGGGATTGATAGTCACATTATAACGCCCCCACGGCTAAGAGGGCGAACATGTTTGGTGTGATAAGGATACGGGCCTGCAACCACAGATTACGAGCCGAGAACCGTAACCATCTGGCCATGTCAGATCGTAATTTATTGAAACCAATACAGTATAGAGTCACTATAATGCTACTTCAGAAAAACAAACATTTTTTTATGTTAAAACATCAAGATCAATACCCATGGTTAAGCCCGTTGTATTTCCACACGTAAAAGCACAGTCTGCTGTATTGGAGCAGGAAATAAGTATCGAAACTGCATCTTTCGTTTTTCTAGTTATTTGTTTGAAAAAATAAATATGTACAAATATGTATTTGAAGGCTGTCACGTTCACTTGCATAATTTCAATCAAATTGATAGAAAATGATTCTATTTTTCAGTGAAAAAAAATTCAACTTCTTCAGGGACGTATCATACTTAACATCAAGAGGTGTACTTATTTTGAAAGGAACCAAAAAAGTACAACACGCCTTATTTATTTAACATCATCAAATAGCATTATGAAGAAACACATTATAGATTATTATATATTCTATGGTTTACTATTCAAAATAGATGTTTTCCGTTAAAGATTTGACTCAAGTGTATTTTGATTTTTTATGATATCTATCTATTTGTTTGGAATCAAACACACAGCCAAACAATGGGACATACCGTTGTGTCACCGGAGAAGAGGGCTGTCTGTATTCCTGTTTGACTGTTCAGAAAAAATAATATATATAGTACATTTTACTTTATTCTGCGTTATGTTTTGTTTCTCGCTACTTTGAGCAATACATTGATACTAGCTTGCTAATTTTTAGTTTCTATTTTAAATATATATTATTTGTGTATATTAGTAATAATCAAATAGTTGGATAATACACTGCCAAAATAGTTCTTAATCAATTATTCAGACGTCGCTTTACATTTATTTATTTATTTATCAGTTAAGAACATGTAAACATTTTACTGAGATAAGTCAGGCATCGCAAAATATATACATATGACATTACATAGTTAAACTCAATTAACACATTAAGAAACAGTAAAGTTAGGCGTGCAGAATAATTCACATTACTAGAGAAGAGTGACATTATACCTTTTAAACCTGTAAGAAAACAAGGCGTTTTTCATATATTATCAAGGAAATTCTGATTTGCCAACAAGGAATAAAACGATCGAAAAAGTAGCAAATGTATAATAGATGTTTTATCTAAACCTATAATATAAGCAAAATCCAGTTCAATGTTGCAATGTGCTAATATACGGGCCCGGCATGGCCAAGCGTGTTAAGGCGTGCGATCTCGTAATCTGAGGGTTGCGGGTTCGTATACCCGTCATACCAAACAGGCTCGCCATTTCAGCCGTGGGGGCGTTATAAAGTTACGGGCAATCCCACTATTCGTGGCGGTGGGTGGTGATGAATAGCTGCCTTTCCTCTAGTCTTACACTGCTAAATTACGGACGGCTAGCACAGATAGCCCTTGTGTAGCTTTGTGTGAAATTCAAAAACAAACATACAGCTAATATACACATCGAAAGCTGGGCAAATAGTGTTAACTAATAGGCTTAACATATACGACAAGAATGACGTTCAACAGCTGTATTTCTTGTTTGATTTTAGACCGTGATTTTCATAACTATTAGTTTTTTTAGTGATGTACATTTTATTTCGATTATTTGGTGAAGCTAAACACCGAAGATTTCATTATTATTTGACAATTTTTCGTTTTATTCAGTTTGAGACTAATGACCACTCATTTGATGGACGTCAAGTAATAAATAATATTTGGTCATGTTTTTGAGCAGTACTAAAAACGATTCTATGACATACATTTGTGCCATAACTATATATATATATATATAATATGTTTATGTTCTTTTTGCCATTATATTGGTAACAGTTGTTACTATATATACCTCCACTCAAGTGATGCGGTGGTAAAGCTACAAACTTGTAACGCTATATTAAGTGTTTCAACACCTGTGGTAAGCACATCACAAATAGTCAATCGTATAGCTTTGTGCTTAAATACAAACAAACGAAACTTTATCAAAAGATATCAGCAGGTATGTCATCTTTAATCTGGGGACTATTTACCCATAGATTTGATTTAAATAACTCACACTGAAACAGGCACGTAAGAAATACATAAGAAAAACATCCAGCACGCGACAGAATGTCATTAATAAAACTTTAAGGTTTTCATTTTTGTTTTCCTCTGATACAGCGATTAGTCTATGGAGTTACAACGCTAAATCAACGGTTTAATTCCCCTCTGTGGATATAGGCAGATAGGCCGATGTCGCTCTTTTATAAGAAAGCACAAACTTTCATTTTTACTCCAATTTTGTCTGTTTTTTTTAAGTTAAGCGAAGAAAGGGGCTACCTCTATTCTATCTACCACGGTTAAAGAAACCCAGTTTCTAGCGTTATAAGCTCACAGTCACACCCCCTTTGTCAATGGGCTAGGATTATTTTATTATATTTTTTAAATGATCACTCATCAGTATCGCCCAGATTAGAAACAATTAGTTTGCCACCCAGATGCCACTGTAATCAGTCAAAATGTTAAAACCCTGAATTATTAAACATTTTAAAATAGAAACAAAATTGGTTGGGTTTTTGAATATCGCGCGAAACTAGTCGTCCTTAATTTAGCAGTTTAAGACTAAAAGGAAAGGCTCGTCATCACCACCCACTGCCGACTCTTGGGCAACGAATAGTGGGATTGGCCGTACCGCCATAACGGCCCCCACAGCTGAGAGTGCAAGGGATCAAATTACTGTTGATGAAATACCAAAGGAAAAATAATACGAAAACAAAGAACAAAACTTTGCGAGAATAAATAATGTTAAACTTGTTAAAATCTAGTTGTTCTTTATTTTAACGGAAGCGCTTTGTCACGTGAAGAGTGAATACCAAAGTGGTGTAACGAGCTTTTTAATTAAATACGATCTGAGATCCACAATGCTGGAATATCTTAATTTTAAGTTTCAAACCCTGAGCCTTTTTTCCAAGTATACCAGTCTTATGACTCCCTGTAGAATGTCTGAGATTATTGCCATCGAGCTGAAGGCTTACACTAATAAAATTATATATTTGAAGATAGGTCCTACAATTTCACCTGACTAACTTAATTGTTGGAATTTGTGGACGGAATTTATTGCTAATAATAAATTGTAACGTGATGCATCTTTCACAGATTTTTTGTAGTACTTTCAAGAAAGGTTTATATACGTGGTGTTTAAAATAATTTACAATTTTCTAACCAGTTCTTCTAGTTGTCGTACTTCTCTTTGAAAGTTCAAACAAAGTTTATTCTTTCTTTACACACGTGATACTTGGGTTTGTTTTAAATTTCGCGCAAAGTAACACGAGGGCTATCTGCGCTAGCAGTCTCTAATTTAGCAGTGTAAGAATAGAGGGAAGGCAGTTAGTCATCACAACCTATCGCCAACTCTTGGGCTACTCTTTTATGAATGAATAGTGGGATTCACCGTAACATTATAACGCCCTCACAATTGAAAGGACGAACATGTTTGGTGTAACGGGGATTCGACCACGCGACCCTTGGTTTACGAGCCGAGTGCTTTAACCTCCCGGCCATGCTTGGTCTACACATAATAGAAATGTAAACTTGTAAAACCTGATTTTATTTTCAAGTATTTTGAAAGTTTGTTAATATTTCGAAACTGATAAACACAATTAATGGCCCCCCAGTGGCTCAGCGGTATGTCTACGGACTTACACGCTAAAATCCGGGTTTCGATACCCGTGGTGGGCAGAGCACAGATAGCCCATTGTGTAGCTTTGTGCTTAATTCAAAACAACAACAACAACACAATTAATGTCTTTACACTTCTGAAGTCAAATGATTGTGGAAAGAGTACAACAAACCACTTTTTATATAAGTAACAGCATACTTATGTATCTCCTAGCAACCATCATTAAAAAAAAAACTAACTGAAAATAGAGTCGATAACACGATAAATAGAAGAAATGTTAGAGAAATACTCTTTACGTCATTGGAAGCTGTCTGAAGATCGAGGGTTTTAAACCATGTTTCTATTCTAGAGCTTTGAAAATGATAAATATATATACAAGCATAGTGATAATAAACATGAAAGTAAGTGAGAATACAATAAAATAGTTTCTATAGTTTCCATAAACTGGTTAACAGAAAATGCTCATACATTATATTATTCTATAAAATCCATCAGTTGTGGATCTGTCGCAAAATCCAAACGGTATATTTCAGCATAAAAGTTAAATCACATTTAACACCAATATAAGAACTTAAAAGAAAGAATGTAAATTAATACATATTTAACGATAGGTCAAACTTTTTCTAATGTAACATGAAACAATTATTTCGATACATCACAGTATAGATTCATCAACATTTTCCTGACACTTTTAAATGAAAGGGTTTTCTTTATTAACAAGAACCTTTATGATTAATCTGGATGAATATTTTCTTATATTAACTAAAAACAAAAACTTCACATAAATTTGCATATTATGTATTTAAAGGGACTAAAGTACAAAAACTATGCTTATTTTGGCTCATCACTTTCTAATTAGTCATAGACCAAGTCAATAACCCCCAACTTTAATTTATATGTAACACAAACATTTTTCAGAATGAATTTTGCAAATTTTTATTTGGGAATAAACTATTCGTCACGCACAGTGTATCTACTAAAATTATTTGACTAATGAAACACTGTCTAGAAAAACAAAAATAAACACAAATTGACTTGTATGAGATTGAGTCCCTGATTTCTCGTACACGAAGCGTATCGGGCCCGACATGACCAAGTGTGTTACGGCGTTTGGCTCGTAATCCGAGGGTCGCTGGTTCGAATCCCGGTTGCACCAAACATGCTCGCCCTCCCAGCCGTGGGGGCGTTATAATGTGACGGTCAATCCAACTATTCGTTGGTAAAAGAATTGGCGATTGGTGGTGATGACTAGCTGCTTTCCTTCTAGTTTTACACTGCTAAATTGGGGACGACTAACGCAGATAGCCCTGGAGTAGCTTTATGTCAGATTCAAAAAACAAACAAACACACATGAAAAGAATGTGACAGTAGTGAGGCTTTGTTCTTTGCTACAATGAGCGGTTCTATCCATTTTGGTGGACACAGCAAGTAGCTCAGTGAGGCTTTGCTGTGCGAAGACGCATCTTGATAGAAAAAAAATCACTCATAATTTTAATCTAATAGAATTAATTATTTCATTACATTTTACGTGATGGTCAAGATTTAGAACAACAATTAGTTGACTAGTTTAGTATTATTTGTCATTTACTTTCTATAGGCAGTAAAAACCTTTTGAGATAATTTACTAAAACTCAATTTAGGCTTACTTTGTCTATTCGCTCTTCTCATGACACACTCATCTGTAAAAGATTTCTAAGAAAAGATTATATATTTGTCGTGATTATAAACTCAGTGTGCGTGTGTGTTTTCTTATAGTAAAGACACATAGGGCTATCTGCTGAGTCAACCGAGGGGAATCGAATCCCTGATTTTAGCGTTGTAGATCCAAAGACTTACCGCTGTCTCAGCGGGGGACTATAAAGTCAGTCCAGCGCACGAAACGTTCTGTAGTTTAAATATTTAGTGTGTGTTTGTTTGTTTCAGAATTTTGCACAAAGCTATTCGAGGGTTATCTGTGCTAGCCGTCCTTAATTTAGCAGTGTAAGATTACGAGTCGCACGCCTTAACACGCTTGGCCAGGCCGGGCCACAATATTTAGTGTATGGAGGAAATATTTATGCTTTTTCTCGTGCAATTGATATTTCAGCACGTGATATATCTCATGGAGAGTTTTCCAAATCTTTACTGTCGTTGCATTCTTCGCTCGGGGAATAGTTGCTGAATTATGGCAATACATTGACATCTTCAGAAAACCCCGTGGTCAGTGGTCAGCTAGGACGTGGTGAGAGGAGAATAACGTTCAGATGTGACGAAAGTTGTACGTGAGACTCATTAAAAGGCTAGGTGAAGAAAGACTGACATATTGTGTTAATCTCTCTACCGTGTGCTCGGAAACCTGCCTCAACAAACTTTTATGTTTTTTTCAAATTTGACATTATGTGGTGCATTCCATGCTAGTAGAAAAAGAAAATGTTGACAGCTCATCCTGCCTTTAAATACCAGAGTAATTTGCTAATAACCATCTTCAGCGCCGCTAGTGTCACTTTGAAAAAAACACGTCTCGTCATTATCATGGTTCCTCATGCATCTGTGTTAAATATTCCCACTCTGTGTTACACAGCTCGCTCTACAAGGTTCTTCAAGTACTAGTTTTGAGATTATAACAACGTTATCTGTCACTTCATATGTGAAGTTGGCTTTAACCATTAACTAGTATTTTTTTCGCTCTTAAATCTCTGCTGTGTAAACCTCAGAACTCAAATCCTGCTACCGTCGGTTAACGTCAAATAGCATCATTGTGAACCACAGGTATGTCCATCAGTTAAAGATTTTTTTTTAATTATAACACTCTGCTGGAACATTCGCGAAATTTTTATAAACTGTGTTTGAAATATATTATTAACTTGCGCAATGACAGTGGTATGTCTACGGACTCGTACTGTTAGAAATTGGGTTACGATACTCGTGGTGGACGTAACACAGATAGCCCTTTGTTTAGGTTTGCCCATAATAATGAAAGAAGCAAAACAAACATAAACATTCATTATTTCAAGCTGCACCAAAACCCTCGAAGACTTTTTATATCTGATAACATGCTCCATTATTTATATGATTTATATAAATTTACATTATTCATATTAGGTATTTAACCCATTTCAGTAGGACCCTGCGCTATTTTATATCATTAACTCTGCAGAGAAGAATGTGTGAGTTTGTTAGAGCCTTTCCAAAGATGTCGAAAAAAATTTTTCGCTGTTAGTACAAGAAAACTTGTAAACGTATTGACTTGCAGTAATACCGGTAAAATTTTCGGGACCCAAACAAACACCTCTTTCATGTTTTCTAGTATTTTATTCACAATTATTAATGTCCAATAATACCAATTTGCGAAAAACAAAACGACCAAAACCAAAAACTGTTATTTTACACTTATGTTTACAAAGAAGATTGGAAGGTGATATAAAATAGCGTACTTTTTTATGTTCATAAAAAAATGACGAATATTACAAACGACCCCTTAGCACAATATCATATGTTAAGGAAAACATAGGATCTCAGATTACAGTTGCAGTTGCTATGACAACAAAACCCAACGATCAACTCTATTAGTCTATTCTGGACAAGCAATTAGGTACGTGACTAATACCTGACATGTTTCCATGGTAACAGAACACTGATGTGTCGGAAATTAGAAAAACCTGATGAGGTTGGTGATGTGAGATTAAAATAAGAAAACTGCTGGTGTTGAAGAAGTAGATAACTGAAATTAGGACGAGAATTGGCGTAAAATATTGCTGAAACTTTAAAGTAAAATGTATTGCTTTTCTTCTTGTGTAGAAAAGGTGTCGCTAAAAGCGAGATATAGTGTTAAAGCAACACAAGATCTTCGAAACAAATAAACGAAAAACAGTTTTGTTAATTTCTCCTTTTACGTGTAGCCTGTCAGTCTAAGTATCTTGCAAAAAATGTATAAACTTTTGTTGACTTGATAAGTTTTAAATAGGAATAATTAATGAGACTCAGGTAAAAAAGGTGTAGCTAAGTGATTAGGGCTCTCGTCTCCTAATCTGAAGGTCACAGGTTCGAATCCGTCTCACACCAAACATGCTTGCTCTTTCAGGGTGTTATACTGTGATGGTCAATCCCACTATTCGTTGGTAAAAGAGTATCCTAAGAGTTGGCGGTGGGTGGTGATAACTAGCTACCTTCCCTCTAGTCTTACACTGCTAAATTAGGGTCGGCTAGCGCAGAAAGCTCTCGTATAGCTTTGCGCGAAATTCAAAACAAACCAGTAAAGAAGGTCTTTACTAATCTAAATTTCAATCTTACATAATCGTACATTGCTTATTTAGGTTTAGTTATAATTCTGTCTCACCAACTGTCCTTTTGTTTAATGTATTTTTCCTTAAGCATGTACGTCTACACTATTTTACTGCGAATGTAAAATAAAAAACCTTCAGTTTGACAAGCTTTCGAATTTACTTTTGACACGCAAGTTTTATTGACTTCTCTAGAACTTAATATAAATTATGATAATGAATTACTTCATATTACGCTTATGATATTTCTAATTGAGGATGTGATTTATTAGGTTTACACATATTTCAGAATACCTTAGTTAGCGAAATATCATATTTTAGTGAACACCGTTTGTCTGCTTATAATTTTTACGAACTTTTTAGACTACTCTAGTCTGATAAAATATAACAACATTTGATTATCACTTTTAATAATACGTCCTGGTGTAAATGAAAGTGCTGGCCGTTCCTTTCGACTATTTTGAGCCGTAGCATAAAAGTGTCATTAAACGTCACTCTCGTTTGGCAACGATTAACTTACTTTGCTTCTGTTTTTCTCGCATAGTCCTTGTTCAAGACCAGATTGTTGTTGTTGTTGTTTAGAATTAAGCACAAAGCTGCACAATGGGCTATCTGTGCTCTGCCCACCACGGGTATCGAAACCCGGATTTTAGCGTGTAAGTTCGCAGACATACCGCTGAGCCACTGGGGGGCTCAAGACCAGAATAGAGTAAAATTCTAATGACTTTCAAACTCAGATTATTCGTCAAGTGTTCGTTGAGATCCACTTAAGTTTCTCACAACTTGTGAAATGAACTGTATTTATAAATATAAAAGCATTATTATTGGTTGGTAAGAGATAACTGACTTAAATTATCATTAGTTTGACTCTGAAGCAATTTAATCTTGTGTAATTAATCATTTAATGTTGCAACTGTACGTATCTTAGTAACATCTTTTAACATATTTTACTTCAATTTTAGTGTATAAAAAAGTTTTTTGTTTGCTATTTCGCGCAAGGCTACGCGAGGGCTGTTTTCTCCAGCCGTTCTTAATTTAGCGGTGACACTCTATTTGGTGTTTATTATATTCTAACAAAATGGTTTGCCTTTAAAATATTAACGGACAAAAGTTTGTTTTTTGTTTTTTTTTAATTTCGCGCAAAGCTACACCAGAGCTATGTGCGCTAGCCGTCCGTAATTTAGTAGTGTAAGGCTAGAGGGAAGGAAGCTAGTCATCACCACTCACCGCCAACTCTTTGGCTACTCTTTTACCAACCAATAGTGGGATTGATCGTAATTTATAACGCCCCTACGGCTGAAATGACGAACATGTTTGCTGTACAAGAATTCGAATTCGCGACTCTCGAATTACAAGTCGAGTGCCTTAACCACCTAGTCATGCCGGCTCCAAAGGAAAAGGAAAAACAAAGGATCGATCAGTAATCCACTTTTTGATGCTAAACCTAATATTTTATAACTATTTTTGTATATTCAGGATTAATTAACGTTCTGATTTTGTTTGTTTTAAGAAATCGCAGTTTTTAAACTGCCTGAAGAATTTCGCACTTTTTTTTCGTAATCATCAGTTTTAACTCACTTCAGTTGTATCATGTTGGAAATAAAATGGTTTTGGTTGCTGGCCAGAATGTTTTTCTCACAACTGTGAGTGATGACTTTGTAATTTTTTTATAATGGAAGAAATGAAGCTTTCACTTTGTTTCTTATTTCTGTATCATTATTTCAGTTTCTCTAAAGCCTTTGTATCAGTCTCTTTCCAGTCGTGGCCCATAAAATGAGACCAGCTTTTGAAGGCTCTTGCAAGCATATCCCGCTCTTGAGCTATTGTAAACAATGATTTTGATGATATTTTGTATATCAGTAGGTTACTTGTTACTTAAATTTCAGATACTTAATCTTAATTTATTTGCAAATGCTTCCATGTTAAAAATATTGCTATTATATAATTAAACATAAAACTGCACAATGGGCTATCTGTGTTCTGCCCAGCGCAGGTATCTTCGCCCGGTTTCTAGCATTGTAAGTCCCCAGACATACAGTTTAGCCACTGAGGGGGAAGGGTAGAAAGATATTGCTTGTGTAGTTGTAGCTTTTAAGAATCTTCCCGGGTAAGTTATGGCCGAAAAACCTTTCTTGTCAACATAGCACAGACTTGCTATAACAAAACTGAATCCACTAAATGTACGTGTAATTTTTGTGAGTAAAAAGTTATTTTCCATAGTAAAACTATACCCAATAAGGCTTCAGTTTATGTCAATATTAAGTGTTTCTTAAAAGTAATATTACACTCAGTAAGTTTTAAACATGAAATTGACTCTCCTAAGTAAAATTATTGCCAATAAATCTAGTTTGTAACTGTAAAGAAACTTCAATAAAACAACAGGTGGTGAGGCTTAACTTTTAAATTGCTTTTCAATTTCCATAAATCTCTATAAACAAAACTTTAGGTTCAACTTATGATTTCTTAGTGGCTCTCAGTCTGAATAGTGTTTGACAGGACTTACTTAAAACAGCATAATACGTATTTGAAGTACAGTCTTTATACAACTCCAATAATGTATTCTTTTTCTAGCATGAAACGAGAACATTTAGATTTACCTTTAACTAAATCTAAACATAATTCATATTTGTAGTGTTTTTGAAATTCTCTCGTTGGTTAATATAAGTTTTAGTTTTTCAGTCGTAACTCCTTTTTGAACGGCCCTCAGTGGTGAGTCTTCAGATTTATAATACTCGAAACCAGGTTTCGTTACTCGTGGTCAGTAGAACACAGATAGCTCATTGTTTAGCTTTGTGCTTAATTACAAACAAACAAACATTCTTCCTCAAATATGGCTTTCACATGAAGATGTTATAAAAATTCGATTTTGTAACACGTTAAATAAGTGAGGCAGCATATTCTCTTCCATATTCGTATTTTTGCTCTTTTTTTTATTTGAAACAATATTTAACAGGTTTAGAATGTGAACAATTAAAAGACTGCAAATCAATAAATATAATATATAGAATGATGAACAGTCTTTCTGTGTAAGTTTACCAAAGGAACGAAAAGATATAACAGAGTACAACAAAAGTGAGAAATCAAATTGTACCTTTGAAAAGGAGCAGACAGTAAGATGTAAAGAACTAACAAGCGACAGAACAACGAAAGTGAAAAAAGACAAAAAAAGCCTAAAACCAAATATCAGCAAACAAATATTTTCAGAGATTAACGATTAAACGTAAAGAGATAGATATAAGATAAAAGACAATTGATACAACACGACAAAAATATAAATGTGGACTTACGTTGAATGATAAAGAAAAACTACTTAAATGAAAAAAAGAGAAAGAACTGACAAAAAACCGCCAAAAATGTGAGGGAAAACAAATAACAAAAATTAAAAAGAGGATAAAAAAAGAGTGATCAGAGTTCAAAAATTATAAAGAGGATGAAAATGGTGATCAGAGTACAAATATTATAAACAGGATATAAAAAGGATGATCAGAGTATAAAAATTATAAAGAGATATAAAGAGGGTGATCAGAGTACGAAAATTATAAAGAAAATGAAAAGAGTGATCAGAGTACAAAAATTATAAAGAGGATATAAAAAGTGTGATCGGAGTAAAAACATTATAAAAAGGATACAAAGGGGTGATCAGAGAATAAAAATTATAAAAAAAATTAGGCAGGGTGATCAGAGTAAAAATTATAAAAATAATAAAGAGAGGGTGATCAGAATACAAATATTATAAAAAGTATAAAGAGGGTGATCAGAGTACAAAAATTATAAAAAGGATACAAAGAGGGTAATCAAATTAAGAAAATTATAAAAAGGATGAAAAGGGTGATCAGAGTACAGAATTATAAAGAGGATAAAAAGAGAGTGATTAGAATACAAAAATTATAAAGAGGATGAAAAGGGTGATCAGAGAACAAAAAATATAAAGAGAATTTGGTTAAAGTGATCAGAGTACAAAATTATAAAGAGGAAATAAAAGAGTGATCAGAGTATAAAAACTATAAAGAGAATGAAAAAGTTAACGGAGTACAAAAATATGAAAAGGGTGATCAGAGTAAAAAAAGGGTGGTTGGAGTAAAAATTATATAGAGATATAAAGAGGGTGATCAGAGTACAAAAATTACTAAGAGGGTATAAAGAGGTTGATTAGAGTAAAAAATTATAAAGAGAATGAAGAGGGTGATCAGAGTACAGAAATTATAAAAAGGATATAAAGAGGGTGGTAAGAGAATAAAAATTATAAAGAGAACAAAAAAGGATGATTAAAGTACAAAATTAAAAAAAACGATATAAAGAGGATCATCAGTGTACAAAAATTATAAAGAGAATGAAAAAGGTGATCAGAGTACAAAAATTATAAAAAGGATATAAAGAGGGTGATCAAAGCAAGAAAATTATAAAGAGGATGAAAAGGGTGATCAGAGTACAAATATTATAGACAGGATATAAAAACGATGATCAAAGTACAAAAAATATTAAGAAGATATAAAGAGCTGATCAAAGTACAAAAATCATAAAGAGGAAAATTATAAAAAGGATGAAAAGGGTGATCAGAGAAAAAAATCATTAAAAATATAAAGAGGGTGATTAGGGTACAAAAATTATTAAAAGGATATAAAGAGGGTGATCAGAATATAAAAATTATAAAGAGGATATAAAGAGAGTGATCAGGGTACAAAATTATAAAGAGGATATAAAAAGTATGATCAGAGTAAAAACATTATAAAAAGGATATACAGAGGATGATCAGAGTATAAAAATTATAAAGAAAATTTAGACAGTGTGATCAGAGTAAAAATCATAAAAAAGATAAAGAGAGGGTGATCAGAGTACAAAAATTATAAAAGTATAAAGAAGGTGATCAGAGCACAAAAATTATAAAAAGGATACAAAGAGGGTGATTAAAATAAGAAAATTATAAAAAAGAATAAAAAGGATTATCAGAGTACAGAAACTATAAAGAGGATATAAAGAGGGTGATCAGAGTATAAAAATTATAAAGAGGATATAAAGAGGATGATTAGAGTACAAAAATTATTAAAAAGATATAATAAGGTGTTTAAAGTACAAAAATTATAAAGAGGATATAAAGAGGATGATTAGAATACAAAAATTATAAAGAGGATGAAAGGGGTGATCAGATTAGAAAAATCATTAAAAGGATATAAAGAGGGTGATTAGAGTACAAAATCTATTAAGAGGATATAAAGAGGGTGATCAGGGTACAAAAATTATAAAGAAAATATAAAAAGTGTGATTAGAGTACAAACATTATAAAAAGGGTGATCAGAGTAAAAAAATTATAAAAAAATTGAAATAGGGTGATCAAGTAAAAATTATAAAGAGATATAAAAAGAGTGATCAGACTACAAAATTATAAATAGGATATAAAAAGGGTGATTAGAGTACAAAAATTATAAAGAGAATATAAAGAGAGTGATCAGAGTACAAAAATTATAAAGAGGATATAAAGATAATGATCAGAGTACAGAAATTGAAAAGAAGGTACAAAGAGGGTGATCAGAATAAGAAAATTATAAAGAGGATATGAAGAGAGTGATTAAAGTACAAAAATTATAAAGAAGATGAAAAGTGTGATTAGAGTACAAAATTTTTAAAAAGGATATAAAGAGGATAATCAGAGTATAAAAGTTATAAAGATCATACAGAAGGCCGATCACAGTAAGAAAATTATAACGAGAATGATAAGGGTGATCAGAGTACGAAAATTATAAAAAAGATATAAAGAGGGTGGTCAGAGTAAAAAAATATATAAAGAGGATATAAAGATGATGATCAGAGTGCAAAAATTATTAAGAGGATATAAAGAGGGTGATGAGAGTACAAAAATTATAAAGACGATATAAAGAGGGTAATCAGAGTAAGAAAATTATAAGAGAATATAAAGAGAGTGATCATAGTACAAAATTTAAATTAAAACACATAAAAACAAGTAAAAAATGGCAAATTTTTAAACATGCTTGAACTTTAGAGGAAACGACAAGCGAGCAAGAGAAATGAACACCAAGTGAGCTGACGTGTTTAATAATATTTCTCACAGTTTGGTATTTATGAAAATGACAGTAATAGTAAGTAAGGTATGTTTATACAGTCGCTCAGATGATAAAACTGAGAAAGATGTAGACAGAATGAACGCATGATGCGAGCGTAGCAGAAGAGAGTCCTCCTGCAGTTTTATGTTTTCATTACGAATGCCCTAAAACTCTTCAAACGATCACATCCGAGAACGATGTCCGTCTTCTGTCTATCTGAGCTCTTGAGAAACTTCTGATATACCACTCGTGTAACGTTTCGTTTCTCTCGTGAAATCCTTAACTGCATAACTGTTCCTGCAAAGAATGACGTATAGGATAAAACGAAATCGAATACGTTTGAGTGATGGTGAGGAAAGATTCTATTGCTTTTGTTTTGTTATCCACATGGACGAATCTTATAAACATGATCTTTGTAATACTTGTTTATTTTTTGATATGCCTGATGTGGTCTTACAGATAATATATGGCATCCAATACAAGGGCTGGAGAGAGCATAGTTTAATGTAACACTATTCTTCAGTTTATAGGAAGACCTTTAGCCCATGATGTCTGACTATTATGAGAGCAAGACAGCTCACACTAGCCAACAAGCATAACAAAACCAATATCAGCTTGCATACCTGAAACATGATCATTCTATTAACTTTCTGTTCAAGGGCGTAGAAATAATAACATTTTACCATTATAGGAGACATTCGAGATCAGAAGCACGATAACACCATAGACATTTTCGGTCTTTTTGAAGCAATAGTCAGAAAAAATTCGAACAAAAACACTACCTTGACCATAGTAGAAAACACCACGAAAGATTTTAAAAAAGGCAGTTGTCAATTACATAATTAAGTTTATGCTATTTGGTTTATTGTATTGTAAACTCTTTACTTTGTGATATAGTATTAACTTTTTGACATACGCATGATACATTATCGATTAATATCATGTAAGAGTATTCTGATATTTCGATAATTTAATTTTATTTTAAATAAATTTATTTGAGCAGAAATAAACGTTTCTTTGAAAAATTTAAAATTGTTAACTTCTGTGGTGTAAATAGAAATAGATGAATAACTTAATCGGTTAATATTAACTGAACGAAGATAAATTTTGTAAGCTTTACTTCTAGCAGACATATTCTATTTTATAGGTGATTTCAATACGTATGGTTTAAAAACTATATTTTTCACATGAAACAAAAATTATTCGTTTTCATTTATCTTTTTTTATGGGTACTGTAAAGTCAATACATCGCAACACATTTTTTGGTTTCTTAAAACAATCGACCTGTAATTGCTCTTTTGCTTTTTTTAATTAAGCGTGAAACTACAGAGTGGACTGCCTGTGCTCTGCCCACCACGGGAATCGAAACCCATTTTTCAGCGTTGTAAATCCGCAGGCATGACGATGTGCCACTGGGTGTGGCCGATTTGTAATTACACTAAAAGTTCAATTATTAAATTTTCAGTATACACGTGTTGATATCTTTATCAGATACGGATTAGGTATTTTTTTGTTTACAAGCTCACAAAAAGATATCTAAGTGGGTTATGGAAGGTAGTAGTAGCATACAAACTGCTTATGCTGTTGTTTTTTACCACGTAGATTCAAAATGGTTTCTTAGTTCTCTGTCCGTTGCTGGCATTCGAATAGATACTTTAACATGGAATAAAGTTATGAATATTTTAAACGTATAATGGGAACAACGGTAGAAAACACATTTTTGCGTGGATATTTTTATTTATATTTGAATTTCATTATAATAAATTAATAAATTATTTATAATTAGAAGGTAAAATACAGCTTCTATTTGCATTAAAATGTTATTATGACGAAAAATAACGAAAACTATGTATTAATATATGTAATATTAAAGTTGTTTAGAACTTAAATGCATCTGTCATGTAGTTTCAAATGCTTTTATCGGGAATCAGAATGATTTATTGATATCATAATGTATTGTTCAGTAGATTTTAGCGGTAAAATAAATGCACAACGTTAGCACTTTTAATTTAGGTTCATATTTTAAAGGTCGAAATGATGTGGTCACGTAAATAAACAAATACAAGGTTGCGCGTGATACACAGAATACTCTTTTCTTTTTCTCAGATTATATTAATTGATGGTGTAATTGTAATACCTGTTATTTTTGTTACATTTTCTAATGATATTTACTAAAGAAAATCGGAAGTAATGATTAACTAAAAGATTTCATTTCATATTTAAGCACCATGGGGAAAAATATACATGTATTTGTGAAATGCCTATTCAGGTTACTAAGAATTCTTTTAGCAGTATGAAATTAACTTATGTCTCTCACTTAGGGGACAATATTACTGTATTTTTTATATCGTATTTTTGAGTGACTTCCTACTTCAGGTGATTTTTAGCAACTTTATTTTCTCCACGATATCAAGTAGTATTGTTTATTTGCAGATTTATTTGTTATTTAGATAAAGAACATCAAATCGAAATTCACATGAAATCATGACAGTAGTCCGTGTATACGCTGTTTGAATATTAAGCTTTTGTCATGTTTTTATTCTGAATCAAGTGGAATTGTGAGTTTAATTAAACCGTTCTTTAGGTTTTATGTATGTCTTATGTTAATTTTTCTCGGATAAACCTCCAATTTATTATGTGACGCATTATAATTTATTCTGGACGAGTCTTCGAAATCCATGAACGTTTCTGGTCAATTATTTGTAGTTTCCCCGATTGTTAAGCATTAACCACCGCAAAAGCTTTCGAGGCTTAACCTAAACCAAAGTTATAGCAACCCAACAATATGTATTGTCCCTCAGCGTCGGTTTATAAACGTTAAGGCGAGATTATAGAAATTTCAGTTGTCAACAAAACACTGGTGCTTTTCGTCAAACATATACTGTTTATTCTGACGTTCAAGAATCTTCCACAAATTTAGGAAATAAGTGTACGTTACTTAATTCGGTTACTGTATTTTGAAAGTATTAAGAATAATTAATTTTTAAATGTTTAAAGTAAACTGGTACAAAAACTTTTTTAATCAAATGGTTTAAGTAATGAGAGAAAGTTTTTCCTGCTAGTTTATACTTTAAACGAATTTAAGATAATATACAGCTTTGTGATTTTTGTCATGTTTGTATATATAATGGCAAGATGAAATGTCTCCGCAATATAAATTTTTAACACACACATATGTACTCTCAAACACCTAACCCGCTAAGTTCTGACTTTTTGTATCAAAGCTCAGTGTACATGACAACGTTTTAAAGGAAATAAGCAGTAATTTGTAATACAAACATTATTCACTGATAATACGTGGAACAGAACAATATAACTTTTTAGCCTTATACCACCTACTCTATGAGGATATTAAAAAAAGTAGTATATAATGACATGTTTCACAATTACAACTAGCTCATCAAACACGTGACTAGCCTAAATAAAGTAACATTTGAAAAATGTGAAGTGAAATTAAAAGTTAAATGTGTATATACTTGTTTTTATTACGTTCATAACATTTCAAGGCCCGGCATGGCCAAGCGTGTTAAGGCGTTCGACTCATAAGAAGAGGATCGCGAGTTCGAATCTCGGTTGCACCAAACATGCTCGCCCTTTCAGCCATGGGGACGTTATAATGTGACGATGAATCCCACTATTCGTTGGTAATAGAGTACTCCAAGAGTTGGCGGTGGGCGGTGATGACTAGTTGCCTTCCCTCTAGTCGTACACTGCTAAATTAGGTACGGCTAGTGCAGATAGCCCTCGAGTGGCTTTCCGCGAAATTAAAAACAAATAAACAAACATAGCATTTCAATCACGTTAATATGACGCCATTACGAAAATACCCCATTCAGAAACATGTCAGTAGCGAACGAGATGGTTATTGTATTATACCGCATTGGTCAGTTTGAATGTGAACTTTATTTCAGCTTCCTCTGTTAAACTTTTTGAATATTAAGCTTTTGTCATGTTTTTATTCTGAATCAAGTGGAACTGTGAGTTTAATTTAACCGTGTTTTAGGTCTCATGTATGTCTTATGTAAATTAATGATTAAATCCTCAATGGTACTACAATATATACTGTTACGTATTTTTTATGTTTTATGTTTTTCGTAGACTAAACGCAACAGAAAAACACAGATAACAGCTTGTATAATTTATTATGCTAAACTGTTAACGAATATAACAGATATAACATAAATTATATAATAACAATGACAGATATTAAGTTACAACATTCGAAATTAATTACAAAACAAAATAATACTAGTTTCAAACTTCAAAATTAATCACAATACAAAACGGTACTGGCCTGTATCTAATATAATGATCTAAAATGAAAGTCTCAAATTCCAGTCTAGGGTGTGAATTTGGTCCCACGAAGAAATTCCGAAGCTTAAATGAAGAAGTTCAGAAACGGTTCTCAGTTCAATAAATTCGCCGACTCTCAGCACAAGCAGTAATTCAGATGAATCGTAGAGATTGACGAAATAAAATCACAGCTTCTGTAGATCTAACTTCAGTCACAACTCCAAGTTGAATAATCACAGCAAACACTTAATCTTTCTCAAATAACTGACTCTCTTCTTTTGAAATAAAACTGATGTCTGAATCTCTCTCCTGTCTCTTGCATCTTCGTCTGTTTATATATTGTAGGCCTAAACACCTCGAAAGACTGCGAAAATTCTACAGGTCTCCAGAGCAATCCGCGCATGTCCGTTCTTGCACGAGACTACACGTCTCGACACGTAGTCACCAGCACTTCATTTACAAACATATGATTGGTCTACTTAATTCAAGAAAGTTCTAAATGTTACCTTAAATAAATAACAACATATTTTAGTTTAAACTTCGAAACAATAATATCAATATGGAAAAATGAATAATAGAAATGAAAATTTAAACACAACACGACATGTTGTCGCTTACAAAATATTTACACATTTACATAACACTCTCCCCCTTAAAAGTAAAAAAAAAAAGTTTAAGCTTGTGAAAACTTTTTTTTTCTTTTGCTTATTTGTCTTTTTAAACCAACTTAAAAGGGTTAAATCCAGTAGATTCTGAAATAACCTCACGAACTTCAAACAATAACAAGGGAACACCCTCAACCCAGTTCTTTGAGTGTTTGTGACAGTAATTTGGTGCAAACGATCAAAAATACCTTGTGACTCAGGATGGTATGCACTGGATGAAACTTGATGGATGTTTAGATCATCTATGGCTTGTTGAAATAGCTTGTACATAAAATTTAAACCTTGATCTGATTGCACAACTTTTGGAATCCCGAACATGGTAAAGAATTTGACAAGAGCCTTGACGATGTTGGGAGCAGTGATTTTTCTCAAAGGAATTGCCTCAGGGAAACGTGTAGAAGCACACATGATCGTCAAGAGGTATTCATTTCCTGCTTTTCTTTTTGGCATTGGGCCAACACAGTCGATAATGACCCTTGAGAACGGTTCTTCAAAGGCAGGAATAGGTCGCAGTGGTGCTTTTGGAATCCCCTGATTTGGTTTTACAGTCATTTGGCAAGAATGGCATGTCTTACAAAAGTCAACAACATCATGGTGCATCTTTGGCTAATAGAAATGTCGTCGGATACGATCCAGGGTCTTTCTTACACCTAAGTGTCCCGACAATACATGGTCATGAGCAAGACTAAGAATATCATTACGATAGCATTTTGGAATGACGATTTGGTGACTAACATTCCACTCTTCATCAGCAGCAACGTCAGGAGGTCTGTATTTTCTCATTAACACACCTGACCTCTGGTGGTAGCAAATAGGGACAGTTCCTATTTCATTTTCATCAACGGCCAGTTGTAGAAGAGAACGAGTTTTAGGATCATTGTCCTGTTCCTCAACAAGTTTGTTTCGATGAAGAGAGTCGAAAAATGTCTTAGAGTCATCAGTAGAACTTAAAGTTGAGTCAGAAATCTCATCAGTGTGAGACATGAATGTATAAGATAAAGAGAAATCCACTTTGGACTCCTGAGAACGTGTTTGAGAACGAGTAACAGCACAGGCGGGAAAAACATCAGGAAACTCTTCAACGAGTTGCTCTCTACTGGGGCTAATAACAGGTACTTCAACAACACGAACCTCTGGTACCACCTTACTACCAGCCAAATCATTCCCCAAAAGCATAGACACACCTTCGACAGGCAATGAAGCTTTAATACCCACAGTCACTGGGCCTGAAACTAAGTCCAAATGTAAATTTAATCTGTAAAGAGGAATAGAAACGACGCCACCTTCTACACCAGAAATGAGCACACTGGTCCCAACGGATGACTTTTCAGAAATCGGAAGTACACTTTCCAAAATCAAACTCTGAAAAGCTCCAGTATCCCGCAGGATTTTAATTGGTTGTAGACGTGAATCGCCAAAAAAAGAAACAAAACCTTCAGTCAAAAAAGGTTTAAATTTGTCCTCAACAATATCTTCAGGTACATCAATAATATTGGACTTAGAATCCACAGTGGACTGGACAGGGTCAAAATCATTGGAAACCAATGATATATCAAACAAGGGCGAAATGAAACTATTGGGTGATGGCTTGTTTTTGAGCTTATAGCACTCAGAAATCAGATGGCCAGGTTTCTTACAATAAGCACATGTTTTGGATGAGAATGACACGTTTTGGGTAGATGACGAGCTTTGAGAATAAGATGGAGTCTTCGTTTGAGAATTAGAAGTTTCCTCTTTTTTGTCTCTGTCGACATTTGCATAATATTTGAATGAGTCATTGGGTTTCTTTGCTGTGTGATTTGTTTTGCTTTTGTATGAGAAATCTTTGTGAGTCAAAGCATACTCGTCTGCCAAGACAGCAGCATCATGAATTTTGGAAGCTTTTTGTTCATCAATATAAGTTTTGAGCTCTACGGGAATACATCTTTTAAATTCTTCAACTAACATGAGTTTTCTAAGTTTTGTATAATCCTCTTTGATTTCTTTGGAATCACACCACCTGTCGAACAGAGTTTCTTTTTCACGAGCAAATTCGACATAAGTTTGGCTGTCAAACTTTTTGTAATGACGAAATTTTTGTCTGTATGCCTCTGGCACCAATTCATATGCATTCAAAACGCATTTTTTGACGTGCTCGTAATCATAACTTTGCTCGGCTGTGAGCTTGGAAAATACTTCCTGGGCTTTACCCTTGAGAACACTCTGAAGTAATACTGTCCAATATTCGGTAGGCCATTTTAGCCTAAGGGCCAATTTTTTAAATTGCTGAAAATATTTATCTACAGCTTTTTCATTGAATGGAGGTACTAAACGAATTTGTTTGGAAGCATCAAAATTATCCAACCGCATTTGAACAACCTTTTCTTCTGTCTGTGCCTTTCTCATACTGATTTCTTTATCAGCTTTAATGCGTTCTTTTTGTATTTTGGCATCAAGAACAAGGCGTTTGTTTTCTTGTTCTGCCTCAATACGTTTTTGTTCTGCCTCAAGTCGTTTGCTTTCAATTTCTAAACGAAATTTCATTTCAATTTCCATTTTTTTAATTCGAAATCTGGGTCAAAATGAGCGACAGGCAATTGTTGTGCAACTTTTTGAGGTAAAACTTTTTGGCTGACCAAATGTTCAATAATAATTTGTTCAATGTCTGCTTTCTTCATTGATTGCTTCACTTCTAAATTAAAATGTTTACCAACATCAAGCAGTTCAGATTTTTTTAATTCACTGATTAATTCGAAAGAGGGATTCTGATTAAATTCGTTTATAAAATCTTCAAGTTGGAATGCCATTTTGAATATACAAGCTGTCTATCTGTATAGAATATAAATCTTATTTTATAATAAAATTAAATTGTTTGTTCGATATCCCGGACGAGCCCCCAATTTTCTGTTACGTATTTTTTATGTTTTATGTTTTTCGTAGACTAAACGCAACAGAAAAACACAGATAACAGCTTGTATAATTTATTATGCTAAACTATTAACAAATATAACAGATATAACATAAATTATATAATAACAGTGACAGATATTAAGTTAAAATATTCGAAATTAATTACAAAACAAAATAATATTAGTTTCAAACTTCAAAATTAATCACAATACAAAATGGTACTGGCCTGTATCTAATATAATGATCTAAAATGAAAGTCTCAAATTCCAGTTTAGGGTGTGAATTTGGTCCCACGAAGAAATTCCGAAGCTTAAATGAAGAAGTTCAGAAACGGTTCTCAGTTCAATAAATTCGCCGACTCTCAGCACAAGCAGTAATTCAGATGAATCGTAGAGATTGACGAAATAAAATCACAGCTTCCGTAGATCTAACTTCAGTCACAAATCCAAGTTGAATAATCACAGCAAACACTTAATCTTTCTCAAATAACTGACTCTCTTCTTTTGAAATAAAACTGATGTCTGAATCTCTCTCCTGTCTCTCGCATCTTCGTCTGTTTATATATTGTAGGCCTAAACTCCTCGAATAACCGCGAACTTTCTACAGATCTCCAGAGCAATCCGCGCATGTCCGTTCTTGTACGAGACTACACGTCTAGACACGAAGTCACCAGCACTTCATTTACAAACATATGATTGGATTACTTAATTCAAGAAAATTCTAAATGTTACCTTAAATAAATAACAACATATTTTAGTTTAAGCTTCGAAACAATAATATCGAAAAATGAATAATAGAAATGAAAATTTAAACACAACACGACATGTCGTCGCTTACAAAATATTTACACATTTACATAACAATACATATAAAACTTCAGTTTGTTGGTGTATGTTTGATATATGTATTATGACGTACATGTCTAGTTATACTGTCTCGTTCATTATAAACATTTTCACCAAAAGTATCAATTGTAAAAATTGAATAACTTATTTATCAAACAATAGAAAACTAAATAAGAAATTGGAGTTCTACGATTATGTTTATTTTAAACGCGCTCCTCTGATATCTATGGTTACTATGGTTATGGTTATCTATGTTATAAGATCGAACAAACATATGCATATAAGCACATCTAGCCTAGCTTTAGTTACTCTACGTATTAGGTATCAGTTTAAACTAACACATAAACATAACTATCTCTTAATTTTGGTTACTGTACATGTTATGTAAAGATTGATCTAACACACGTGTATAAGCTTTAGTTATTTTACATGTTATATACGTGTGTATATACACGTTTTAGCCAACTTTCATTTCAGAAATATAAGCTTACTGGATCTTTCTTCACCTTTTAACATATCTATTTTTTAATATTAGTTATTTCTTTTTTGACTTGTGGTATAGATAAGTTTGTTTACTTGTATGATTATTCGTGTTTGAGCTTCTCTGGGTGAAAATTTACACTCGCTGTTAGCAAATCATGCAACAATGTGTTCTGAACCTTTGAGGTATGCAGCCAACAACCATATTAACATTTTAATACCAACAATTCTATATATTATTTGAAAGGAGCTTATCTATACTTCTCTATTTAAGTATGTGTGAATGATGACAATACATTCAGCTGTGAAACATATCACTGAGCTAATCAGTGGTAGTCAACAACTTAATGTGTGGACAGTGTATATAATGAGGAAGTTTTCTCTTATAAAGAATATTTTCTGCGTCGTAGTTTTTCTCTATAACGTAGGCAGAAGTAGGTTTGTTTCGGTGTCTAAATTTAAATGTTTTTATATCTTAAAATATGCTGTTGTCATACATGTTTATTGTTTAACACAAAACTACACAATGGGTTATCTGTGCCCAGAACGAGTATCAAAATCTGGTTTCCATTCTGACTTCTGAGTCACTGGGGAAGCTTCGCGCTTGACATGAATGAACAACGAGAGAGCTGAGGTTTGAACTAAAAATGGTGTTAATGTAATGATACAGAAAACAGCACGAACACAACAAAACCGAAACACTTTCTTTTAAAATTAATTGTACCGTGTTTCGTATACAATTGATTTAGTTACGTATAGTGCTATGACCTACACTGTCGTAAAAACTCAATTTTATTTCTCATTATTGTTCTAACGGTGTTACAAATAACGGAAAAAACCAAAGGAGATGCTTTACACATCCTACTGCTAGAGGACGCTTCAAACCATCTCAAGAGGCGCGGATTGTTGATGAGGTAGATGCGTCATTTTAAAAGGCCGACTACCAGATAACGCCGAGGTTCACCGAATTTTCCCGCCTGGTGTATTGTTGCACGAAAAGGTTTCTGAAAATCTCGGTTTGATTGGATTATGACAACTTATTCGTTTGTTAGATCTCTAAGATTAAAAACTTAAGTATAGTTAGAATTGCTTCCGGATGTGTAAGAGTGTTATTTTTATTTATTCATTTTTGCAACAAAAAAAAGGAAATTAATGATGATCTGATGAAACTTTTTTTTTTGGAATACAAAGAGAGAAATATCAAATTTAAAAACATTTGTTTCAATAAACAATAGGTGACTAGAAGAAGTAGCCTCTATCACGAAGAGTATCACTACAACATTTTATTTTTAAAGTGTTTATTTCTTGGAACCATATTTCGCGTAGAACCATGACGCAAAACACAACTAAGAGATATATGAAGTGAATCTGTTAGGACTACAGCTACAATATGCAGTTTATTTGTCCGAGAGAAGACACAAATTGTGCTATGAAAGATAAACCTAAAGCCTCGAACGATTGAATCACTATTTACCTAATTAGATATTCTGTTTTTACTCTGGTCGTCAGAGGAATACAAATGAAGTGCAGGTTTGTTTAGCCTGCGTTACGGGTAAGATTTAATATTTCCTGAAAAGTTTGATAAAAGTTTCAGGGCTAATAATGTAAGCTATCCAATGTACATCTTTAAAGGCTCTAAAGTGCTTATAAATGACTACTAATAATTTGGCTGCTTTTACGAGACTATTTAAAATGTGTTTACTCTAACTTATATGTATGAGTTCATGTTGATACATTTTCTAGTTCGTACTGCTTGGTTAAAGTCTCTGTGTTGTATTTATTCAAATTTAATATTAAAGGATGATTTTAGAGCACTTGATACGTGTAGTAACGAGACGGAATATATTAAAACAGGCAATCTATATGCACAGGATGACAAACCCATCTGGGCTACTTAAATTGAACACATACGTTAGTTATGAAACGAGAAGTAGTATTAGAAGTTACCTTCACAGTTAATATACTTGAATTTAAAATGCACAATTTAATGATTAGCTGTCATATTCTTCATCATTAACTCTTAAATCCACGAATTTTATGTCAATGTTCATTCTGCCCGCAGTTCCTTACGATACAAACTCCACAGTATTTCTTATACTTTATTGTATAAATACGTTACTTTATACCGAGTAAATATAAAGTACTGAAATGTTTTAAAGATTTCTGAAACTAAATTTTGCTAGAAAAAAACTTTTAAAATCAACCAGCTTAAAATATAGAACAACATTACCCTCACTGTGTCAGAAACGTTGAAGTCAAGAACCACTCTTGGTGTATTATGACTTATGAATTGAAAGGTTATGTGTTAAAAGCGCACCTTCTTTTTACATAATAAATTTCAGTTAAAAGAACAGGTGGGCGTATCTAAATTTAAATGTCCACGTCTAAAGATACAGGTCAAATGGAATGATAGTCAAGAAATATATGAAACTGATGTTTTACTTCCTACAAAAAGCTGGCTACATGTTCACTAGGCTTAAAAGAATGAATTAAAATAACGCTTGTGTAGTTGGTTCATTTGTAATCAAAAATCGCTTCCAACGGCATTTATTATGCCACCTACAGTACGTTTTACTGCAGAGAAAACGTCACATATTTACCAAAATACTTCAAACGTACTTGTTAAATACACTAAAGTATTCTCATAATTTCGTTCTAGCAATAGTGATCTCTTAAACTTTGACGTATTTGTTTTTATCATTAGGCAGAAATTACGCTAGGGTTAATGGCTTAGAATAACTTTTGTAATGATATAAACTGAATGTAAACATAATAAAGCACTCACAAAGAAACAACAGAAACAGATCTAATCGCGTTTAGCTTGAATACCTTGGAGATCTTCACGAGATAAGCACGTTGTGGTATTATTAAACTATCAGTTAGCTATTCAGAATTAAAAGAACATGTGATGAGAGTTCTTTGTTTCAGGTTTAACAGCTCATTGTGTTCGTAAATACGTACAGTTTTTTTTTTCTCGATCAGATTAATGTTCATTACTGACTGGTCTTAAAGATGAATTTATTTTATAGCAATTAGGATACTGATGGTTTGCAATAAATACTATACGAATATACTTAAATCTTTTGCACCTTTGGTGTCAAAATCATAAACTTTCATGCGTTTGAAATACAAATGAAGCTGTTTAATAGATTTAAAATTTATCTAATTTAAAATGTAGAAATTTGGAAGTATGTTTGATGTGCATATTTCATTAAATGATATTGTATTCGGTTTAAATTAGAAACTTGAAAATATCAACAGTTCTTTTTTTATATCTTGATGCTATGATGATATCGAAAGATATCCATCTTATTAGGCTAACATGTCCAACTTGTGGTTTTTTGGCCGACGTCATCAGCAAACAACCCAAAACCAACCAATGACACGTCCTGACGCTGTGGCAGAAGTGGAGAGGTCGTATGCTCGTTCCCACCAAGGAAACAAAGCGCCGTCTAGCGGCTGCATTGATTATGTACCACCTCTTTCTCCCAGAAGAAGCCTAGAGTCGCGATTAGGACCTTTATCTCTAGCAGATAGCCTGGATCTTCATATTCCAAGGTTATTACCAGTTTATCTTATCTAAAAGTGAGCTAAGACTGAAAATTAAAATGCAAAACAAAACATAAATAAGTGAATTGATTCAAAACCATATCGATAAATTAGTTGATGCAATTAGTTGAGCTCGACATACAAACGTTGTGAATGTTATTATATTGTTATGTATATACTGACTTCCTATCCACCTATTTATATTCCCGTGCATTGACCAAATCGTGTATCTTCTTCTAACAAATAATGTTTTAGTTGTGCGCTCTTAATCTCGCGCAAGACAATATACAAGAGCTATCTGCTCTAGATGTCCATAATTTATCCCCACCAACTGCCATATCTTGGGCTACTCTTTTACCAACGAATAGTGGGATTGACCCCTATTATAAAACCCTAATGGTTGAAAGGAAGAGTATATGTGGTGTGAAGGGTATTCTAACCCGCGACCTTCCGATTACGAGCGCTCTAACTACCTGTCTTTTCCGAAGACAAATGAAAACTGCAACAATAAACACTTTATCTTTTTATAATTTTCTTATAACTTAACTCATAGTGCTTGAGAAAAGTCATTAAGTGAAACAATTTGGTTTAGAACGCGTATTTTTATACCTTGAAGAAATTTATTGTTTTTCAACCTCAAGAAATGTATGAAAAACAAACACAAACACCACAAGACTTGTTTGTGATAACATTTTCATCCTGTTCCGTTATTGCACGTGCTTGGTAGTAACCGTAACGAAAACAATGTAACGCGTTAAAACTGGATTTTATTCTTTTTATCTGTTTCGCAGTGGAAAATAGCGAAAACAGTGCCAAGCGGTAAAAGTGATGTGTGTGTTTTCATATCTCACCAAGGGGAATTGAATCCCTGATTTCAGCGTTGTACCAACGGCGGACGTTAAAAGTTATAAAGCCCTGGTACAAAAATACACAGGTGGTCACACAAGTAGATTGAATGATATTTAGATACGCAATATATCTCATTTCTTTCAATCAACACGAACTAAAACTCAGATTAATCTCGCGATAATAAGGCTTAATGAAACACCACAAATTGTGGTTAAATGAAATATACAATAAGTACAAGTTGAGTTAATTGTCAGGGTAAGAAAATGCCTTTTAATTAATTCTAGTGGTGATGTCTAGTACTGTCTTACTAATCATTCATGATAACGGTCAAGGCTAAACAATACCACGCCTGTCATTGCCCAAATTATAACGGCCAGTCTATTTTCTTTTTCACAATAATTGGTTTTGCTGTTTACTTTATGAAGATAGTTAAATGGATACGTTTTGAGCCGTATACCTATTCTCTAAGCAAACAAATACTGTGAAGAAAATTATGATTATTCTTTATACTAAATAAGACGTGTAACGTGTAAATCTGAATAATGTAACAAACTTCAGAACTCGTTTTAAAATATCGGTTTACATGGACGCAGATGACCATTTTTGACGTATTTGTAATCGCTTGAGTTTTCAAGGTTATTAATTGTTTTACGTAGATTTTATATACTTTTTGCTTTTAAAATACCCATAATAGTTAGTTCGATAAGCCTCTTGAAAATTACGAGAGAAAAAAATCTTTCTAGAACCGAAAAACACGTTAATAACGTGTATATTATGAGTACAATTCAATAATTACAGTTAATAATACATAGAAAAATCATGTAAGATAATTAAGCAGAAAACTCACTATTAGGATAATAATGTCCCATGATTTACATTACAAAGCGGTTAAGCTACTGCAAAGAGAAGTATTAATTTAAAAGCATGGTTTCGTTCTTAACAATATCTTCAGCCAGGAACCACAAAAACCTCACGAACGATAAGTTAACTCGAAATACTATAGTTAGAGAACATTGAAAGTTAATTAACTAAGCTAAATAAATGCAGAATTCATTTGAGTTTATACTCTAAAATCTTTGGTAATGAATTTAGCACGTTATTTGGAACTGTTCTGAACTACACATTTGTTTTTTATAGTTTTCCAAATATCCTTATCTTGTCTTGGATTTCTTATAATATTATTATCTTTTTAAATATTTGTTTAAAAAGATTGAATTTACACATGTTGCTTAAAAGCTGGAATAAGATATCTACTGCGAAATTATTTTCTGATATATGATTTACGAATATAGATGTTGTTTTTGAATTTCGCACAAAGCTACATGAGATCTATCTGCGCTAGCCGTCCCTAATTTAGCAGTGTAAGACTAGAAGGAAGGCAGGTAGTCAACTACACCAATCGCCAACTCTTGGGGTATTCTTTTATCAACAAATAGTGGAAGTGACCACCGCATTAAAACGGCCTCACGGCTAAAAGGACGGCTGGTGCGGCGGGGATTCAAACCCTCGACCATCAGATTAGGAGTCAAACACTTTAACCCACCTGGCCATGCTGGACCCTACAAATACACAGAAGCTTGAAGTGTCTCTGTTACGGCGTGACTATATTTAATGTCCGGGAAAAAGCTTTTTAAGAATTATACCTGATCTAATGCCAAATTCAGAGTCCTTAATATTTTTATGTACTCATTTTGATGTGATTGTATTTTGTTGGGTAAATTTCAATTGTAAATGAGCATTCCAACACGCAAGTGTGGTTCACACGAGCTTTTAAGATACGTGTGTGTGTGTGTGTTTTTCTTATAGCAAAAATGCATCGGGCTATCTGTTGTGTCCACCGAAGGGAATCGAACCCCTGAATTTAGCATTCCAAATCCGAAAAATTACTGCTGTTCCACCGGAGGACAGTATTAAGGTAAATGATAAAGAGGCGATAAATATAATTAGGCCTAGCTTCTAGTGCACATGTGTTAGTCATCGAAATAGGTTAAAGAGGCTTTTGCGTGCACACAGCTGCAAAACAAGATATCTTTGCTGTGCCCTCCGCAGTGCTCGAATCCTGAATTTTTGCATAATATTCTTTAAGCTTACAATACCAAGCGCTAGCCACTCAAAACATGTAATCACGTGAGTGAATACAATAAGTTATTAAAGAACTATGAGAATGTGTGATTTTTATATTTTCCTCTAAGGAAAAAGAAAATAGGTGTGTGTTTTTTGTTGTTTTTTTTCAGTTTTGCGAGAGTTTAGCTAATCGAGGGCTATCTGTGTTAACCGTCCCTAATTTAACAATGTGAGACTAGAGGGAAGGCAGCTAGTCATCATCACTCACCGCGAACTCTTGGGCTACTCTTTTACTAATGAATAGTGGGATTGTCCGTCACATAATAACGCCTCCACCGCTGAAAGGGCGAGCATGTTTGGTGCGACCGGGATTCGAACCCGTGACCCTCCGGTTACGAGCTGAACGCATAAAAATATAGGAAAACATCTGTTTATTTAGGTCAAACACGTTAAGAGATTTTTTTTTGTGAAATAAAATTTAGAAATGACAATATAAAATGAAACAGTGATTGAGCTATTCTTAAAAATATTTTTGCAGTTTCATTTTACTACATCAGAAGTTTAACTACTGATAGAAGTGTCATGTTTGGACAACATGAAGAAAACACGATACGATTGTATAAAACAACTTATTTGAGTTTAGAATGTGGAGAATTTTTTATATCCAAATAGAAATTACAAAAACATCTACTAAAATATAATATGTGAAACATTTCTTTCCGTAGTAACGTTAGCTCGTCCAGTGCTATCTAATAAGTCTTTTGTACCAGGGTCATTGATATTAAAAACAACATTTTTGGAGACTGAATTATGAGCCGTGTACACATTTTGCTTTTCGCACAGTTTGTCAACCTTTTATTATTAGACTATTATTATATAATAATCTCTGGGTAGATGCGTCCCAGATATGAAAATACAAACTAAAACGGTTAAAATTAAAACGTATTAGTTTTATGTGATTGTAGTTCTATATTAGCAGTCAATAATATGCGAAATAACTATGAATTATTTACGACATGCATTATGTTACGAAATAACAATTATTAAAGTTAAAACTAATGTCAATTAGTCACATTTTAAACCAATTAAGTAGCTCTAAACACGCAGTGAAAGCACAGCATCAACTTATTTTATGTTTTAATAGCCCTTTCATTAAAAGTATATTACTATTTTCATAATGTCTTATATACTTTTGCCAACTCAGTGGCTTCAGATTAGACGCAAATGATACGGCAACCCATAAGAGCAAATTCGTCGTCCCAGAAATCACTGAACGTTTAGATATTTGTGGATACTTATATAACCCATCGATGAAGTATATGCCTACAATGGAATGTCATTTCCATATTATATACGGATAGTTAAATTGTTTTACCGCCTTTTACCCTCAAACGGTTTGTTTGTTTTAGAGAAAGGACACATTGTGCTATCTGCTGTGTTCAAAACCAGAAATCAAACCCTAGAATTCAGCACTATAAGTACGTAAACTTAACACTGTTCCACCTGGGAGATGGCTGAATAAGTAAGACTTGTTAAGCGAAAAACCGAAATTCAATACCACTGTGAAGGTAGAACAGGTGTTCCATTTGTACTTACCTGAGCGAAATGTCCCCATCGTTGTACTCAAAGTAAATAAATACATAAAAATGTTTTAAACTCTTATAGAGAATAATTCCAGATTGTTTCCCTAAATATTCAAAACTGCATTTTTGATTTTGTTTACTTGAGATAGAATTTACCTAAATTTTGAGATGAAGCGCAGAATTATTATAGTTGCGAGTTTTAAATTTATAATCTGTTTTTGATGCTTTTTACCTATTGTAAATATCTGTTATCAGTTCAACGTACAATCACCTATGTAATTGTGGATTTTGTAAGTTCTAATCATCCTTTACATATTTCCTTATTTTTCTTTATGGAACTTTCTTAGGTCTGAGAAATTCTAACTTTATAAATCTAGTATCGATACCCACGGTGTGTGTAAAGTAGACAGCTCATAGTGTCGTTTTGTGCCAACAAACCAAGAAACAAACAACAATTGTCTGGTGGTTAGCGTTCCTTATAGTGAATTAAATGTTCTTCTGTTTAGGTCTCATTGTCGTAAACACCGAGCATGCGCTTTGGAGTCAAGTGTTATACGAGTGAGTGAGAATCAAATTCCACAATTCAAGGTTATTGTATGGCTGACAATCGAATCTAATTATCTAGTCAGAAAAGAGTATCCCAAGTGTTGGTGGTGTTGACTCGTTATCTATCCTTTAGTTCAATAACTCAGAGTCAGTTAAAGCTAGCAGAATTAGTCTTCGTGTTGCTTTTTGAGAACATTCGAAACAAGTACGTTCTTTGTGGAAGAAACAGAGAAACATGTGTTATGTTACAAATATAAGAACCTACTGACTAAGAATCTTTCACCTGATGTTGTTATATTAGTTGTGTGGAGCTGCTTAATGTTTTTCATGTTGTTGTTGTTTTGCTAACCTTTATGTGCAACACTTTCGTATATATAAGTACTGCAGTATAATTTGTATCTTAAGTATGTTAAAATATTATATAAATCTATATGATAGTCCGATATCCGAACTTGCAATGACCTTTTTTCCTTCGAAGTACTTACATTCAATGTATGTCACAATAACAAGTAAAATACGTATCAGTGTCTTCACTACGATAGGAAACACAACATTCCAGCTAGAAATAAAATAAATAATTATTTTCTTAATACAAATAAAAATAAATGCATTAAAGGACATTACACTATTAAACTAAATATACTCCGACATCACCCCGCAGGGACATCGGTAAGTCTTTGGATTTGTAACGCTAAAAAAAGAGGTTCGATATCCCTCGGAGGACACTGCAGATAGCTTTGTTATAAGAAAACACATACACATAAAAACATATTCTGCCGAGGCCACCCATTACTCTATATTTAAAACATTTATGAACCATGTGTGCCTGTCATTCCAAAGTAAAACTGTTTCAAGTAATTGTCCACAGACGTGCATTAGTAATCTGGTTGTATTCTATAGCTATTGATCTAGAGACCTGCCTTATGAATCCTTTGGAGATACAAAAAGTAAAACCGTAACTATTTTGTTATCGATCAGGGTAAGAATCATTCGATGAATTGCAGTCATTATATGTTTACTGTTTATATATATTTGAGTGTGTGTGTGTTTTGTTTTGTTCATTTCAGTTCTAAACTAGTGAATAAATGAGGTACATCCAGTCGAATATAATTTACGATAAAAACGTTTCGGTTAAACAATTCAGAGTACAGGTAACAGATCTGTACCTATACATCGATATATTTCTCTTTCTCTTTTATAATTTACTTGGAAAAAGTACATAATTTGAGTATTATTTTTATTTCGAAATTCGTTCTGAGTAGTTTCACGTCAAAATAAAAAAGGCTTGATTTCTGAATATGTATTGAAAGCTTTAAAATTTTTAAAGATTTGAATAGGTTATCACATTTTGTTTTTGAGTGTTTTAAACATGCTTATCTGACAGGAGAGTATTTATGAATAATCTTTATCCAAATAGGTAGTCCACATAATACTTGACTGGTCCATTTATGCGTACAAACCTGTAGCAGGAGAAACACAATCAAATGAGTTACTGGATATTATTGGTCTATTTAAATAAAAAGTACTCGTGATATGCATTAGTACTGCTTGGTGTGTGTTAAACTCAGTACATCCCGTCGATGTCACCACCACTAAAACGTTTTGTTAATTTACACTTTGATATGAGTTAGGCACTGATTCGTTTTACAGCAGAAAAGACTATACCGTTATAACACAAAGGAAAATGGCTATTGATTTACAGTCTGGATTAAAGTCTGCACTGATCACAAAGCTGAAAGACCACATGACTGGTAAAAAACGTGTTAATACTGTTTGTGAGAAATAAAAACTACTTAAATACAAGTCGTGTATATTTAAAGGTAAAATTCTAAGACATATTCTAAAGAAAACATAAGAAAAAAATTGGGTTTTACAAACTAAGTTTCAAATTTCGGTCTAAGGCTATGAATAGTCAATTCATCAGGTATCAAAGTATTATGTTAAGCAAACGAATAGACAGAAAGAGAAAGATTGTACAGATGAATAGACAAATATGTAGATGGGATTAGTGGATAAATGTTGAATTTTATTGGACAAATCAAGATATATGAGGCAAGACATTTGTAAAGATAGAAAATATATAAAGCAATATATAGATAGATATAGAAGTAATTATATTAAAAAGAGAACAAGAAACACTTAGGCAATAAATTTCCTAAATATCTGATTAACAAATGGAGAGATATATGGGCTTTGAGTGATACGTAAAACGAATTACGGAATAATGTTTGTTTTTTGAATTTCTCGCAAAGCTATACGAGAGCTTTCTGTGCTAGCCATCCCTAATTTAGCAGTGTATGACTAGAGGGAAGGCAGCTAGTTATTACCACCCACCGCCAACTCTTGGACTACTCTTTTACCAACGAATAGTGGGATTGATCATAACATTACAACGCCCCCACGGGTGAAAGGGCGAGCATGTATGATGTGACGGGGATTAGCGTTCTAACCACCTGGCCTTTCCGGGTCTTATAAAGAATGCGATCAGAGACAAAATCTCGAAATCTTCGTTAAACCTGATTAACCCGATAAACAAGATACTACAGAAAAATATTCCGTGTACATGGATATCATTTGTATATGTATACTTATTTCACACTTTACTGTGAACATAAATACAACATTCTGAATAATAGGATGTTGTTTCATTCATGTCGAAATAAATACAGCATTTTTTAAAATATATATCTATTCAAAACACATATTCTTCTTATATATTTAACCTTAAACTATTCTAGTTTCAGAAAGAACAAGTTAAACTATACTCATCTATTACTACTTTAGTAGTAAGGTAGGGCTTATTCCGTCTCAGATATAACAAGTGGGTGAACTAGAGGTTCTCCCACCTTCACCCAGTTTCTTGTAAGTTTGTTCTTTATTATATGCAGTTTTAGTTTTTAAAATATATGAGAAAAAGGACTCATTTCACTCGCTCTTTTTGCTGTGTTTCTTACGATTTCTTTCTCACAGCCGACAACATGTTATTCGTTGGGATTCATCTGACACTGAATCCAAAGCTGTTTCTTTTTGCTAACAAAAAGACGCTTAAAATACGTTTTTATACTACAGTACTAAGAAAATGCTTTAGAACAAAGGAGCTATGCTTAAACAAGTAAACAAATGCAGAAACTGCTGTTGTATCGTATCTATTAAAAAAAAAACGTTGAAGTGATTAAAGTTTTGGTTCACTGGTTGCGGATTAACATGTCATTCCATTTTACCAGATTGAGTTCAGCATCGTAAAAAGTAACAGGGAAAACGAGAGAGTGAAAAAGAGAGTTTAATCTTTGTGGAAGATAAAAATATAAATTGTATGAACTCCTGGGGTTGTTTTTGACTTCCTCTGATTAGAAAACGTTGAAAGTGCAACGTATTATCATTTATTGCATCACAATGTATTTGTTTTTTCATACTAGCATACATAACTAAGATTGTATGTATGCTCTATTTTAAATATAAAAATTAATATTAATAAGCTGACATCGAAGTGATTACTCATTTTGACAGTTACAGAGTTTGACATTTTCTCATAAGTAGATTATGGGTTTCGTGAATGACGTTCAACATATTCTAATAACCTACTGTATCTTCGTAAAACATGCTTTATTATCCATTGTATCTTTGTAAAACATCCTTTACCATCCACTGTATCTTTGTAAAACATCCTTTACCATCCACTGTATCTTTGTAAAACATCCTTTACTATCAAATGTATCTTTATAAAACATCCTTTACTGTCAACTGTATCTTTGTAAAACATCCTTTACCATTCACTGTATCTTTGTAAAACATCCTTTACTATCAACTGTATCTTTGTAAAACATCCTTTACTATCAACTGTATCTTTGTAAAACATCCTTTACTATCCACTGTATTTTTGAATAACATCTTGCAAGAACCAATATTTCTTTGTATATCATCTTTTAATAACCGACAGTTTTTTTTATTGGTGACCTTCAACAATCCATAGTTTCTTTGTGTAGGATGTTTAACAACCACAATTTATTTGTTTTACACATTTTATTTGTTCATAGGTTTCTAGAGAGTTTGACATTTTCTGGTAGGGAAATGTGCGTAGAACATAATCTAGTAACCCATTGTTTCTTTGTATATCATCTTTTAACGACTCATAGTCCCTTTGTACAACACGTATTAATAACCCATAGTTTATTTATATAACATCTTTCAATGACTGCTGTTTCTTTGAATAGCATTTTTTTTTCTAAAGCAACATGTTAAATGTTGAATATAAGTTATAGCTGTTTCTATAGTCAAGTGATGTTAACTACAAGCATGCATTCAAAACTCTGATATGCATCAAACCATATAAAGTAGAGATATGAAACACATCAATTAAGTTAGAAGAAACAATTGAGACAGTCTTGTAATCTAATGTTACTTTTATTATTATAAGATCTGCAACAATGTGCAAATTGCAATTCTTATTTTTATTTGCTGGAATCAAACACACAAGTTCAAAAAAACAAACCTCAACATTGGTCCACATAAATAAAAAAAAGGTATTAATTATAATTATGCGTTTTAAATTATGATTTATTTTTATGAAAAATCTTTTACTTTTATTGATTATTTTAACTGTAATATATTTATAAGATTTTTCCAATGTACCTTTTTAAAATTATAGTTCTTTCATATAAAATAAGATATTGATGGAAGAAAACATACTGAGCTTAGAGACCTATGTTACTGGAGGTTCTTATACGTTAGCGAGAAGATATGTTCGTCTACAAACATAATACGTTGCACATTTAAACAATACAAATTATCACCGTATTTGCATTATGTACTGTACATTCATTACTGAAGTTACACTCTAGTGTACAATAAATGATCCTGTTTGGAGCTCAGTAATGTGTGTTAATCAAGGTTAATGACTGGGCTGTATAACTTTTAATGTTGGATTAACTTTACAAGAAGCTCTTCAGGATTTTTCAAAAAAATGCTTTTGCTTTCGATGTTTTCTGATACTTTATCAAGCCTGAGTTTTAATAAGCTTCGGTAATTGCGTCCATATAAATATGTTCATCGGGATAATTAAAACAGGGATGAATATTCTACAAGGTTTAAAATGCTTAGTTATGGTAAAAATTACTCAAATTAATTTTTAATATGCATTTTTGGACAAACTTTCGTTAGTTATTCCAGAATGGATCTTGCTTTATATTAATAACAATGGATTTACTTTCATATTATAAGTAAACCCGAGCGAAAATATATGATATGTGACAGACGAAGTACAGTCTAAATCGCTATTGTTAGAAAAGAATTGTGGTCAAAGCTGTGGCCAGTCGACCTTTAAGATGGTTTTAGCTATCGACCCAATTTAAACGGAAAAAAATAACATGTCAGAGGACACGATTTTACTAAATGTAACGTTGTTTAAGATTCTTTCAAAGCTAAGATTACTAATTTAATTATTATTTACTTTCTTTCAGGGTAAAAGTAGAATTTTACGTGAATGAAAACACTCTCAAAGAAAGACTGCAGCTATTTTTCATAAAAAATCAGCGTTCAAGTGAGTAATAAAATAATTTATTACATCTTTATTAATAAATTATACTCTCGCAATTATTTTACTCCAACAATTATCTAAAAGGTACAGATTACATACAAATATAATTTAACACTCCATAGAAAAATGAAGTTATTTTTTTTAATTCTTCGTGGTAATGACTGTTGTGTTTATGACGCTGTGCACTAGACTTTCAGAAAGAGGTGTCAGTATAGGTACAAATTTAATAGTTACAGAAGGTGAAAATGATCGTTTTGATAATTTCTCGTTCCTTCAGTTCAAACAACTCTCAGAATACACCTGCAGTAATTATATAAATAATGTATGGATAGTTATTCCCCTCGCGTCGGCATGGCTAGGTCGTTAAGGTACTTGAATCGTAATCTGAGAGTCGTCGCTTCCAATCTCTATCACACTAAACTTCCTCGTTCTTTCAGTCGTGGGGGCGTTATAATGTGACAGTCAACTCCCGAGTTATTCTTTAGCCAATGAATAGTGGGATTGACTGTCTGCGCAACCCATCTTTTACTAAGCCCTGAAAGACTAGAGGGAAGGCAGCTACTCATTCTGTAGCTGTGCTCGAAATTCAAAACAAATCAAACAGTGTTACAGAAATCTACTACTTACAGAAGCTTAAATTTTCTTAAGGTATTCATAGGAAAAAACACGTGCCGTGTGGCCGTGTCGTTCAGCAAAATTGTGTGACTCGTGTGCTACTCTGTTGAACTAATTAAGCACAAAGAGAGGGCATTAAACGAAAATAAATTATTCGATCATTATACAAGTTTCAGTATAAAGAAAAAACAAAAATAAACTTGAAAATAAGACTGATTATAGGATTACTGACTCGAGAGATGAGTATCGTATAGATTCAATTAAAAACGTAATTACAACCAGAAATGAGTTCCAACTGCTTTAGCCACACACGATATTATACAGAGCTAGCTTAAGTATTGAAGGTATACAAAATGAAAGAAACAACCTTTATTATTTAGTACAAGGTAATTTTTTTTACACGATGGCTTACAAAAGTTTTAGACGTGCATAGCTGAAGTAAAGTCATGTTGGATTAAAGAGTCCAACCCACTAAAACTCAGATATGCACTTTGTAATGCAAAAGACGTTTTATATGTTACATTTTTCAAAGATATAGATTACATTTTTTTTACATTTAATGTTAAAGTACTATTCATACCCTACGTTGAGATATAGCACTGTAACATAGGTTCAATATTTTAGGCATGTGGTAAGCTCGCACTGCATTTTGTATTCTATTTCCATATTGCATAAATTTTGAAATTGAATTACACGTGAAACATATATAAGTTATTATAATTTTATTTTACTTTTGTTATATAACAACTTCACTTTAATATTGTAAATTAAAAAAAATAGTTTCCGTTTTTTTTTTTGAAGTGATTGGATGTGATAAAAGAACTGATGAAGTGGAAATAAAATCCAATAAACCTTAACATCTCTTTTACGATTTAGCTTTCCTCATGCCTTCAACTCAAATTTGATCTCACCAAATGACTTTTCACTGGGTTTTTTTTTTGTCTTATCTCAATGAGTAAATGTGGGCTAGCTTTTACCATGGTTCCTGGACTGCACATATAATCTCAAAGAATAAAATAGATTTTCTTGTATTTCAGTGGAACAACATGAATGATAAGTCCATATTAGGAAAAAATTATCTCAAATTCCATAAAACTCAATATTAAGGAACTTTGAATTAGTTAGTAAATTCAGAGAAAGCGAAGATTTTTCCAGTTTATTAAAAGGAGATTTCTTGAAAAAAAACATTTATTTTTGCAATAACCTATTTTTTGTACTCTATCAGCTTTATAAAGGTTCTCAATTTTAAACTTTTTGTGAAAGGTTCGTTAATAATCTTGTATTTAGTAATAAACTTGTCGGAATTCTAACTGAAATGCGCTAAAGTTAAATTGTTACATTTTCAAATGTTTCTCAAATTTAAAAATCAAGTGCGATTAAAGGTTCTTTCTGCGGAACATTTTATTTTATTTAAAGGAGTTACGTAAGGAGTTAAGTTTTCCCCAAGGAAGTAAAAATAAACAAACGTCCAAAAGATATATGACAAAGAATATTTGTTTTTTTCGTGCTCGATACAACACATTATTGAAACTCTTAACATAAAATCAAGTATCTGTACCCTATATAGGTATTAAAATAAGAGAAAGGCCAGGGAGAAATTCTGGAGTAATTTCTGGACTTCAGGAATGGATTTTAGAGTAAATTTTGGACTAATTATTACGTACTTAACTCATAATATAAACTGATGTGCTGTAATGCTTACATGTCATTGTTAAAGTTATTTGTCATTATATGACACGTTATTAGTGTTTTAATATCTGAGACATATATCATGAACATTTGCATATTTTAGTACAAATCTACACAACAAGCTTTCTTCGCTTTGCTCATCACAGTAAATCGAATCCAAAAGTTTACAGTTTTAAGTCTGTAAACTAATTGCTGACTCTAAAAACTGTTATCAATGATATGGTGGACATTTTATCATTTACTTAAATATTTACCTTTTTATATTTGTTGTTAATTAAATATAAATGCTACAGGGAAGTATTTTTTTATATTTAAACATAACATCCAGACATGTATCAAAATAAAAAGTCATTAACAAGGACGCTGTTTAATCATTTAAGTTACTGATCCTGTTCCTATGTGTTCAGAGTTTTATATTTCCGGTTAATTTGTTTTTTGAATTTCGCACAAAGCTACTCGAGGGCTATCTCTGCTAGCCGTCCCTAATATAGCAGTGTAAGACTAGAGGGAAGACAGCTAGTCATCACTATCCACCGCCAACTTTTGGGCTACTCTTTTACCACCGAATAGTGGGATTGACCGTCACATTATAACACTCCTACGGCTAAAGGGCTAGCATGTTTAGCGCGACAGGGATGCGAATCTGCGACCCTCAGATTTCGAATCGCACGCCTTTACACGCTTGGCCATGCCGGGGCGTCTCCGATTAACTATCAGATTATAGGTCACCTTTATTGTTGTGCAACATTGGCTTTCTTATATGTCAAGTGTGAGATGGAGAAGTAGACAAAAACCAAAAACTAGAAAGTTGAATTTCAACTATGAATAACATCTTGAAATTTTATTATAGCATCATGTTAAAGTAATGTGACAATCTAGTCAGGGTAGTCCAAGAGTTAGTTGACTTAGATCGCAGTATTGATTGTACTTGATTAATATACAATTTATATATGTTTGTGTGCCTGTGTGACGTAAATATCTGTATGAGACTGACAAATGACTTTTAGAAATTATGGTCTGACGTAATTAAATATTGGACCACCATGTAGACTGGAACATAAGGAAATGGCTTATGATAAATGTAATATTAAATGATTTTACGTAAATTACAGGTCTGAGAATACGGATCTTCAATTTAGTAATCAAAATTGTATTATGCGCCCTCTACGTCATTCGTGTTGTTCTGGACAGTGGACCTCTTAAAGCTACCTGGTAAGTCCAGTTTACGTTGAAATTAACATCATCCTATACGAACTTTTTAAAGTAATTTCACTTAGTATTTGGATAAGTATTGTAATATCACACATATAACTCTTACTACAGAAAGACTGAAAAAAACAAAAATTGAATTAAGCCACAACTTAGATTTTAGCATGTCTCTTTCTCTTTCTTTTTATTTTCTTGCTATCCTAACGACAATGATGTTTTATATATAAACAAAATCATCACGAGTGAAGGAACATTTTGAAATGTTAAACAATTGAAACTGTGAAATTCAGCAACACGACTGGATATTTAATAGTGTTTCACAGAAATTTTAAGTTGATTTAAGGTTAAAAATCTGTTTATTATAAAAATTATAGGTCAGTACGTGGATTTAAAGTTAATTTATTTTGAAGTTTTATTTATCTTTATGAATAATATGGTTCAAACAACTGACTTTTGTATTTTGGCTTCTTGGTGTTTGCTAACGGAAATAGATGATCAAATAATGGAATTTCTATGAACATTCTATAAGTAATTAATATAAAACTAATCTCGACTTTAGCAAAGCATTAATAAAGAGCAAAGATTACAAAACTCTTATCATTCCACATATCTCTAGTATTGTAACCTTTAGAAGGAACTGAGTGTGGATGTATTTCATTGTTTAGTGGTTATACTGTAAGTGTGTCGATAATACATCTGTTAATATTGTTTGAAGTTAAGCACAAAGCTACACAATGTGTTATCTGCCCACCACGAGTATCGAAACCCGGTTTCTAGTATTTTAAGTCCACAGACTGTGCCACTGTGAGGAAATATATCTATTAAAAAGGTTATTTCTATGGGTGAAGAATTAGTATGGATATATTTATGTTCACAGTAACAGTAAGTCATTATTGGTTAGCGTGCTTAAGTTGTGGATCTGAGGGCTCATTGGTCACAGGGTCGTTGAGACAAAATTTATCTCTCCTTTATCGAACATTGAGTGTGCTATAAGAAGAAAAGTCGAATCCTCCAATTTAAAGAGTGAGGAACAATAGAATAGTTGCCATTACTGTAGTTTATAAGTTCAAAACGAAGGATGGCCATACTCAAATAGCCCATCTGCAGCTCTACAGTAAATGGTGAATACATATAATTTCAGGGGTTATGAGAGGTCACCGAATGTATGAAACATAAGTATAGAATAACTCTGTAATTTCTGACGTGAGATTTTTCTAGTTATTTTTTAAATGAAAAATTGTCTCTCTTTTTATCCATTATATGCCCCCCAGTGGCTCAGCGGTATGTCTGCGGACTTACACGCTAAAATCTGGGTTTCGATACCCGTGGTGGGCAGAGCACAGACAGCCCTTTGTGTAGCTTTGTGCTTAATTCAAAACAACAACCACAACATCCATTATATTCTAGTACAATAATTGGAGTCTTGAAAAGACTGACAAAAGACAGGTAGAAAATAAAAAAGATATTTATTAAAAAAAATTAATATTCGTGTATTCAGAAAAGACCCATTTTATTTCAAAGTATAATATTTATAACCCTGGAAAAGTAACATTTATCTTATTGTGTTAATGCTTTTAGTATAATTTCTTTGATTTAGACCGTAATGAGCGAGCATTAAAAACCCGTTTTTATTAATCACTATAAATTACTCGCTAAATACTTTGTTGTAAAATGTGTTTTCTTACTGAAAAGATGTGCTAAAAAGATAATATACCTTTAAAAGTATAAAAGGTGGGTAATTGTTACCGTATAACAATGAAACGCTGGAATGGGATCCATCAAACGGACTGAAGGCACTGATAGCCATTAATTAAGAACATATTTTGAAGCTCGTATACTGATATGAATTTATAATTCTCTTTACGATGATGCACAATAAATTTTGTTGTTGTTTTTTTCCTTTTCGATTCATAATTTGCAAGATTTGAAACTCAAATATTTCAGCTATTCCTGGAACCATAATAACCCTATAACCATTTTAAAATCGCATAATATGCTCTAAGGTACCAAAGAGATTATAGACCATAGACTATGCAGAATGATATACACTACGTAGTTGATAATGGTAAATGAGTATATTATAAAAGGTGCAAAGTTTACTTCTACTGCATAAATTTAGAGTCTTGTTGAATTAGATGAGATTACGTTTGTGTTCTTTCATTTTATCATACAAGTGCTGATTTCATGCTATTGAGATGGATCGAATAAATTATTCGATTTGGACATTTGGACAGATTATTATTCTGTTCTTTAGAGACTAAAGTCCATTCGAATAGAATATTAGAATAGTGTAATTAACGTGTTTTTTTTTCTGGTTCACTCATTACTTATTATTATATTTATACGTTTTTATATCATGATGTAAAGCTTATTAAAATTAACATGTAGTGTTTTTGCGACCTAGATTTTAGACTCTTATCGCTCATCTATTCATGTACTGTGATTTAAACTTTGTTCTGAAATCAGTTTTTTAACTTCGTGAAGGATTGGCCGAGACATCGTATCTATTTCTTTACGAGATTTAAGTTTGAGCTTTCACAAGAAAACAAGTTGTAATATCATTTCATTGAAATAGTCACAGCATGATTTTTGAACACGTGCTTGTGTTGCAGAATAGTTCAGGAACTCCGGCTCATTGGCAAACTGCGACGGTGAAGGTTAATTTTTGACGAGACTTTTAATATAAATCTGCTTAGATTATCTATAGGAAACTACTAGCTACAGGTCAATTATTTATATGATGTTTATCTCTTCTATCATATGAAATGACTAGTTTTACATTTTTATATGGTTGTGAAAGTAACTTAAGATAAATCAGACAAAACCATAGTCCCTACAAACTACTCAGATGCATATTTAATTCATTTTGAATTTGACAGTCTATTCTAAAGTTTGATAAATTTATTGCTGTGATATAATGCAAAGCATTTTTGTTATGGGCATATGCACGCACCATAAAGAATTGTGTTTTCTCTTAGCCATGTTTCCACTCATAGCTTAAGGGTTAAAATTCAACATTTAGGACCAAATGAGATTTGAAATAACATTTCACAGTTCAGGCTTTGATAATGCCGGGTAAAAGAATAAACGTCTCTAATATTCACACATAAATCTTGTTAGAATTTGTTTCTTTGTTACACCTACGCAAACAGGAAACTACGCATGCGCTGACGGTACTTTAACATTTATAACGATAAACTGGAATTTTATTAATATAATACGAACACAAGAACAGTGTTTTTAGAGACAAAATATTTTTTTATTTTAAATAATACTTAAAAATTAAACAGAAACATATATACATATAAAATCCTATTTTTAGGTGTATAAGACGCACTCCTGTTTTCTATCTTGCCCCCCAGTGGCTCAGCGGTATATCTGCGGACTTACGCGCTAAAATCCGGGTTTCGATACCCGTGGTGGGCAGAGCAGAGATAGCCCATTATGAAGCTTTGTGCTTAATTCAAAACAACAAGTTTTCTATCTTCAACATCAGTATAATCACTTATTATTCTTCAGAATACTTCAACAGTACTGTCCGTAATAAAATAAAATATGGTTGTTTACATCACAACGTTCATTGTGAAAAATTTCAAAATGTTCCTACGCATCACTGAATTCACTGAGAAATAGTTATGAAAGTTCACTCTCACTTATCCTTAAAGGATATCATCTGTGGTGCCATTAAGGCACACGCCACATTGTTAATAACTTTGTTACAGTTTCCACACTTTGGGAAAGAAAACAAAAGTTTAGTACTTTCAGACATTAAGGAAACAAAAAGAAAACTGCTTTCTCGCCATAAACCCCTTCAAGGTACGCCTTGGGAGGCATAAGATTTTTTTTTTCGGTGTATAAGACGCACTTTTTATTTCCAAAAACATGGGTCTCAACCCCCTCCTGTATCCTATACGCCGAAAAATACAGTAATTTAAATATATGATTTTCATTATGCAATTACTAATTAAGCGTTATTCCGGCTTTATTGAGTTGTTAATTGTAAACAAGATGGACGCTGAACAATATTCCAATGATGGATTGTTGTTTATTGCACCACAAACTTTTCTTTTTTTTCAATTATGTAGAGCATATTAGGCTTAACTCATTATTTATAGACCTGTTAAGAATCCGGAACGTCGGTTAAAGTTTATATCGAGTATAAAAGTCTTATAAGTTTTGCTAGTTATGTATTTTACTGATCACTAGTTTTCAATGAAAGAAGTAAGAAGTAAATCTTACGTGTAAGTAAATCTAAAAACATCGTCGTAATATTGTTAATTGAATCTTACGTGTAAATAAATCTAAAAACATCGTCGTAATATTGGTAATTAAATCTTACGTATAAGTAAATCTAAAAACATTGTCATAATGTTGGTAATTAAATCTTACGTTCTTACGCGTAAGTTAATTTGAAAACATCGTCGTAATATTGGTAATTAATTCTTACGTGTAAGTAAATTTGAAAACGTCGTAATATTGGTAATTAAATCTTACATGTAAGTAGATCTAAAAACATCGTCGTAATATTGGTAATTTTATCGCTTATATAAAAAAATTATTAATAAAGAAAGCAGCAAATATGTTTAAAAATATAATCACCAATAGAATCAATTTAACCTTTAATTCATAATGTCATACAAACATGGAATTGTTTACTGAACCAAAGTCTCGCATAGTTAAAATCGAAATACATAAATATACAAGAACTAAAGTAACCAACTTTACCGAATTACGTAAAACATGGAGTTGTTATAAATAAACAGGCGTGTTTACTAAATGCATCACAATGGAAATAAACACTATTATTTTCACGAAGCTATGGCTGTCCTAATCCAAATATCACCAATGGAGAAGAAGGATCTCATGACTTTAATAGAAGGCCTAACGGACACATCAACTGGTAGGTTATCTTTACGTCAGCTGGTATTTATGATTAATATTTCGCCACTGTAATGTCATGTTGACTAACTCTTCAAAATGATTTATTATAAATGATAAAATGTTTTAAGCCGTAGATCGTAGTTTGTCACACAATGTGTGTTAAAACTATTTAGATTCAATTTCATGTTTGTCAGTAATCATCGAATAAATCGGTAACTATCGTATAATAACCTCTTCTGGTAACAAATGGTAATTTATTATTCTTTTTCTCTGGTGGGACAGCAATAAGTCCAAGGACTTATAACGTTAAAGTTCGGGGCTCGATTCCCCAGAGTAGTTTCGCCATGAAATAAACAAGTTATGTGTGTTTTTATTTACAGGGTAGCCATACTATGGGTAGATCGTTCGTTCTTTTTATGGTGCATTCAGGTAAAATGTTACTTTTAGTTATGCTTGCAAAAGAAATATGTAAATTTGTAACAACTATATATATATATATATATATTTGAATTTATAACGAGTCAGTATTTAGCACTGTTTCTAGCATCTTACTTTCGATGCATGCGTATAATTGTTTAATTAATACTTTGAAAAAATGATAAGGTAACTTTACAGTATAATATAATAATTGTACAATAATGACTCGTATTTTTATACTGCAAAAACTTCAAGGTCTTTCAAAATAAATAAAACTCCGCCGTGACCTAAAATTTGAGTAATATTTTGTTTTGGAGTTACCATGATGATAATTTTATTATGAAACACCCTAACTGATGCAAAAACAAATTTTTTCAATCGGTTCTAATAAGTTAAGTAATAATAAATCTATTTTCTCTAATGGCTTTTATCCTGAGATTTATCATTTAAATTTCTTACATGTCTTCAGAATTTTTTTGAAAGGGAGACTTGTATCATGAAGCCTGTCTCCTGAGGTTTGTTTAAGTTGCTTATCTCAGGGTTTGGCTTGTATGGGATTGTAACAAATACGGTGCAGCTTGATTAAAGGTAATATTGGGTAAAATTAGGGGAATTTATTCATAATTTGCTAAACTGTTTTACAACTGATTCTTGCTTTTTATATTGTCTGTGTGACTTTTATATGTATATTTACCTTGTATAAACCACAATTAACTTTTGTTTTGTAATAACTTTACAGTTTACATATTCTAATTTTTTTTTTAGGTTACTCTGTCGGTGATATGCTTCTTAGAGGCCTTATTGTTAGCGTATTTAGGATATAAGGTGATTTTTATTATGTTATTTTGATTAGTTCTTCACTAAATTTGTAACGCTCTGTAATTGAAAGTTTATTTTTAATTAATTTTTAATGTAACTGAATCAGTATTATTTTGTCTTATTTTAAACTCACGTAACGTTATATGGCAATAAAAGAACGTTTTCTATCACCAAGTCTCTTATTCGAGTTGTTCAACGCAGTGATGCAGAAGTAATACGTCAATTAGAATGAAGGCGAGGATTACATTTTCGCACTGCCAAGTGTATACTAAAATGGTTATTGCATTAACTCTTGTCTATAGTGCTTGCCATTCTGTGTGATTTTAGGTGCATTATAAGTTTACCATAGTAAGACGTACATAATTTGAAAACAACAGATATGACGGTTAGAAATTATTAGTTTATTACTTAAAGCCATAATTAACAAAACTAATGGGCAACGAGCATAATGAACCTTGGTTATCAGTTTTTCCTAATATCGATTTATTACACTTCCTACCTTACACATCAAACTGAAATGGATATAGAATTACCTTATTCCTACTATTTTCTTACGAATAAAATAAAAGACCATGTTTTACAGGGCAACATCTGGCAACAACTGATGTCCTTCACTTTAATTTTGGAACTGGTAAACAACGTACCCTTCATTATCACGGTAAGTGGCACTCTTTTTTTTTTTAAGTTTCTCACTGTTTACTACGAAAATTAAATACCTTCCCCTTAAACTAACTAGTTCGATTTTGTTAGTGGGAAATAAACTTCATTATAATCTAATTACTACTTCTTCCACGTCAAATCTACAACGTTTTCTTTCAACTGTAACCACGTCTAAGGAAAAAGAACATTTCAATTAAAGGTTGCTTTCATTGAGAAAAATCAAACAGCAAGTAATTGGTGAGATATCAACCAGAAGAAGTAGTCGATAATTTACGTAACTATAAGCACAGAGCGTACTGAGCGTTAACACGTTTCAAACCAAATTTAATGAGATCTCATTATTTTGGAAACCATCTAAGTTCCACAGAAATATCAAACATACGCGGTTTTTATAATTTTTTTTTTAAAGTCTCGTAGAAAATCGCTTTCGTCTTAATAATTCGCGCTTTTGTTTGGATTATTTTTAATAATGTCATTCTTTGAAGTGAATACGAGTTACAGCTTCGCACAGTCGTTAAACAAAGGAAAGAAAAATAAATTGATTTTTATATTTGCTTCCACGATTCCATGTTACGATTACTCTAAGATGTCTAGAAAAGCTGTTTCTGATACTTTTTGCTCTGTTTTTGAAGGTTTTATAATTATTTTTATATTAAAAACAGGCTTTAAAAATGAATGTATGTGTAAATATTCGTCTGTGCAAACACAAAGAGACCCGGCATGGCCAGGTGGTTAAGGCACTCGATTCGTAATCCGAGGGTCGTGAATTCGAATCATCGTCACACCAAACATGCTCGTCCTTTCAGCCGTGAGAGCGTGTTAATTTGACGATCAATCCCACTACTTTTTGGTAAAATAGTATCCCAAGAGTTGGCGGTGGGTGGTGACGACTAGCTGCTTTCCTTCTAGTCTTACACTGCCAAATTAGGGATGGCTAGCACAGATAGCCCTCGTGTAACTTTGCGCGATTCAAACCAAAGCACATCAAATTTTAATTTAGATTTGCGTATTCTACCTTCATAGGCTTTTTTGTCCTCTACCGAGTAACTAGACATTAACTGTTATGACGAAACCGAAAACGATATAGTTTAAAACAAAAAAAAAGTGATACAAATTAGTCTTACTAGGTGAAGAAACAGTTTTATACGTGGTCTATTACAATATTTCACAAACATATTGTTCTCCACTGGAACAGCGGTACGTCTACGTATTTACAACGCTAAAATCAGAGGTTTGATTCGCCTCGGTGTACTCAGCAGTGCCCAATGTGGCTTTGCTATAAGAAAGCACACCCAAGAATATATATTTGTACACTTTATTGTTTACAATCAATACAGGTAATAAATTATGTCATGAATAATTTCATTAGATTAACGTAGTTCTTGTAATGTGTGTTTAATAGTATTTGACGGCTAATATGTTAACAGTTAATAACAGGTAAAAATACAAGGTAATCTAAATTAAATATGAAATTCTTTGTTAAAGTATAGCATCAAACGTATGTGATTTCAAGTTTTGAAGTTTCGAATATCTTCTTCAGTCCAATGTTTATTCGCTAAGAGTTAAGCCTAAAGTTAATGCAAAAGTTTTCTATTCAAATCTAATATTTAAAAGTATTTTGTAATATTATGTCTTATCCATTGCGATATGTAAGGAACGTGTTATGAAACAAACATATTAACGTAGTATTTATAAAGGAAAAAAAAATAACACGTATATCTCAATATACCTTTGCGCATGCCCAAATAATTCTAATTTAGATTTGTATTGCTTGCTTTTCAGATTTTCTGGCCTCCACTACGTAATTTGTTCATACCAGTATTTCTCAATTGTTGGCTTGCCAAGTACGCACTTGAAAACATGTTTGTAAGTATGAAACATTATGTGAAAATATGTTAAGTTTATTAACGTAGTTAGCATACTTTATCGTAGATGTATAAACATTCCCAGGCTGGTTTAAAAGAGCTTAGATGTTTTAGGCCGATAAACCTAATTATTATAATAATCTTTTGCGGAATTCTAAGCCAGCGTAAGCGGTTTTACATAACTGCAATATAGCTACTTTATTATAATCATATATCGTTTACAGTATTTCAGTTATTTTAGCTCCCACTGATCGAGCGCAATATGTGAGTTCTGGCGTGGAATGCAAGCTTTCAGGGTACACAAAAAATTGTTATTTTTCAAGCAAATCCGACTTGAAAAACAAAACTGCACTGAAAGGATTGGGAGAAAAATCTGTCTACATTAAAATGTGCCTTCGCCATTTTCCTTATCTTATAGTCTTAAAATACATTCTTAAAAATTACTAAATATCGAAAGTTTGCTTCGCGGAGAACGGTAAAAAGTTTAATGTATTTTATGGCTAATTGATAGGTATGTAAGTTACTGGTAACTATTGCTTCATAAAGTAAAGAAACTTGTTCCATAACAATAAGAAACACTTGTGTAATCACTCAATCTGCAGTCACTGAAAGTGTCTTCACAGTTTTAATAATAAAAGCTTTAATTCTGGCTATTAAGGCACTAAATGAAACATTCATATTGAAATCAGGAGAAGGGTTGTTGTGTTTGTGTCTTAGATCATGTATTTTCATATCACTGGTAAAGCAACTGAAAGGGTAAAAATAAGAAAGATCGAAGTGCTTTCAACAATTAGTTTTACGAACATTGTTATGATGACAAGCAGGTTCTAATCAGTGGCGTAGCTAGGGGTACATCTGTCCCCGGGCGCAGCATCGGGGTTGGGGCGCCAAATTGATGTCACATAAATAGAAATTATGGCTTATATTTTGTCACGAGGGGGCACGAAAACTGACTTCGTTCCCGGGCGCTGAAAACACTAGTTACGTCTCTGGTTCTAATGTGGATATATCTGATCAGAATAAACTAAAACTATTCCAAGGATAGCGAAATGTGGGCCTCATAAAAAGTTAAAGCTAATTTAAATGCATTTTTAACGCTCATAAAGAAACACACGTTTTGAAATAAAGTAAACCGTACATCTTCCGAGTAATACTAACAATCTTCAGGTCATTTTCACTCCCAAACATGGTAAAGTGTTTGTAAATAGTGTGTATTTTGTGATAAAATGCAAGCAATGAAAGGAGAAATTCCATCATTTCATAGTTTCATAACATAATTTTCTGCCTTTATTTCTCTGTCTCTATACACACATACACTTAAAAATATATTTACAGATATGTATGCAGTAAAATTAACAGTTTAATCATAAATACAATTTCTTGAGGACATACAAAATATTTTCTTCTTTGAATTTCAATACCTTGGACGTAGCGACCACAAGACCTTCACTCCAGTAGTCGTGTATTTTTTTACACCAGCAACAACTTATCGGGGTTCTTAGGGTTGCTGACTGTGATCGCAGATTATTCTTGTTGAAACGTAAAGTTCAAAGTTGTCGTGTGACTCACATGACATTTTTTTTTTAAATTCTCACCTGATGTTTATTCAGGAATGGAAGACATTATTTGGATAACACACTAATGTATTTTAGGCAACACATTTTGGTTTTTTTGTGTTTATGAAGCTTTTAAGAGCTTAAAACACAATCTAACTGGTTTAATGTTATCATTCACTTTAGAATCAGCACACAGAACTTTATTCAACAAGATAGTAGAAGCCACCTAAAAAACACTGGAGTCCTATTTCGTTTAACACTTTCATGTTTTGTTTTATTTTACCTTTCTAATATTTCAGAATGATTTACATCGTGCCCTTCAGAGATCCCAGTCGGCGTTGTCTCAGCGTTTGATGGTTTTATCAGTTACTCTTCTCTGTTTGATTTTTACAAGGTGAGGTTAATCGTTAAGTTTAGAAACTGATGTAATTTTGGAATCAGCGACATGTGGTGTCGCACTCAACAGAAATTGACATTGAATTATCTGATACTTAATTAATTGGAGGAAAAGAGTCATATTTGTATTTTTATATGTGTGAGACCGATGACATTATTTTTGGTTTCAAAAGTATTAACACGCGTTACCTAACGAAACCGATCTTATTGTTTTGTTTCATTATAAAAATTATTTGTCAAGACGCAGGAAACCTAGTTTGTTTGTTTGCTTATTTTTAAACACAATGAACCTGCTAGCCAGGTCAGTGAACCATAGTTATGCCTCAGCTTTTGAGCAAAGAAAACACACCCAGTTGACAACACTCAATAGCATAAGCAACCATTTTTAACAAACTTGTGGTACTGGACGTTCATTTCATAACTTACCCGTATACTAAATACGCTCCGATTCAAGATTTCTAGTTTGAAAAAACCAGTTCTGTACGTTAACCACTAGGCCACATTTACAGCCAAGAAACCCAGAACATCATTTGATTAACTACTTTTCACCAGACAGGTTTCGAGTAATCCCGTACGTCATCACTAATCCCAGATAAGGACTAATTGAAAAGCAACACTAAGCTTCTTATAGCAGTGACTTCTAAATTATGCCTATGATGCTTAAGCTACCTATTAACTTTATAAGGTAAAAGTAAACAGAAATACCATACAATACCACGATTGTTTAATTACCTCAGACGCTATGAGCTTCTTCTATGATCAGTGTAAGCAGAGACTATCTTCATACAACTATGATCACAAAACAACGTGTTTTTTTCACTTAAATTTTTAGTCTGATTTTATGATAGGCATTTTAAGCATATTTACTCTCTAATTAAATCCGTTTTTTTGGTTACTTTGTCCTATGGAGAGATGAACTATAACAAAATCTATACTAAAACAGAAGATAGTTGTTCAGAGTCAAATTAATATATTTATTTTTATGTACACATATAAAGTAACTTTCATTGTACAATACATAATCTAACATGGTTACCTAAAGTGGTAATAATTTTAAAGGTAGCAGGTATATTTTTGTTTTCTTAAAAAACAAAACCCTAAATGAATTGTTTTCTTGTTGTTTTTTAGCGTCTGTGGTTATCAACACTTCCAAAGGGCTGGAAGTCTCCATGTTAACTTGTTTGAAAGTCTGTATTTTGTTGTGGTTACTTTCTCTACGGTAGGGTATGGAGATTATAGACCTGACTGTTTTCCTTCTCAACTGTTCATGGTGGTGATGATTTGTGTTGCTTTAATTGTCTTACCGACACAGGTATGTATATATATATATATATATTACAAAAGTGCACATGCGCACTATTTTGCAATATTTAGTCCCGTTCAGAAGAATTCAAGTTTCAATTTTATAGAATTTCAAGCATTTCAAAGTTTAAATGTTTCGCAAGTTTCCTCTTCTTTGTTTTGGAAGTATAATAACAGCTTGATTTTTTAAAGTTAAAGTATTTCAGGCCTGATGTAAAACAAATTTAAACTTTGTTTTATAAACACATACACAGTTGGTAAATGCGTAAATGATTGCAAAAATCATGCATTGTTTACTCAGAAAAAATATCATATTTATAAAGCTCGTAACTTTCCTTTTTTATCCTTTTTTTCATAATAATCACTTCACTTGTTGTTGAGTTTTTTCATTCGATTATAACTAGATTTTATAATATGAAAATGAAGTTATCAAAAACTACCGCCCCCCAGTGGCTCAGCGGTATGTCTGCGGACTTACACGCTAAAATCCGGGTTTCAATACCCGTGGTGGGCAAAGCACAGATAGCCCATTGTGTAGCTTTGTGCTTAATTCAAAACAACAACAAAACAACAATAAACTGAACAAAGAATAGTAATGGTCTCAATCAACATTCACCACATAAACATCACTAGTATCAAACATATTATGATGTAGTTCATTCGTTTCTACATTAAAAAGTTACAAGACCACTTAAGTCCTCAATTGCTTATGCATCTTATGACTCTTTTGGCTAGAAAACCTCTTACGAATTTTACATAGAAAGGTATTGATTGCTTTTAGACAGGTCTTTGAAGTGTTGTACACTAGAGAACATATGAAGTTGCTTCTCAGGCTTGTGTCGAAGTAAAAACTTTAAATTTAAGTTTAAGATTCTATCTGTAAAAGCATGATTTCACTTACGGTGTTTACTCTGTTCTGAAACAGTTTCATTTGATGTTCATTCATTCCGGAAAGTCCAATCTGTTTTATGTGATAGAAAGTTAATGAATAACTCACGTGAAAAATCTAAAAGAAAATCACCATGTTTTCATAATATGCTTCAGTTGAGCATTTCGACGACAATATGTCATGAGTGTTATGACTTTTGTTTTACCATATCACCAGGTCGAAAAAATATTGAGACATCAGATGTTTTTTATAATCTACACGATTGAAATATTACAAAATAAAAATGTTTTGATTTTATAGAATTTACAAGTGTTGTGACGTAATTGTTCTTGATGGTGCAACGTATAATAAATAGATTTAAGAATACCACGTTGTGCTACTTAAATATTAATATATTGGCCTATTTAACTTTAAACTGTTATAACTGGAGTTAAAACATCGTGTATACGAGTTAACAAGGTATTGAATTCAATTGTGCCGTTAGATGTGGTTAAAGTTATGGAATTAAACTGAAAAGTAATGCGAGAGCTTTTTATTTTTGGTTTCTGTTACTGGGTTTCAATGCTCTGAGGCTAACTTACACTTCGGTATTAAAATCAGCCGAAAGGAAAAAAGTAACAGGGAATTTATAAGGTTTGCACGCAAAGTCTTTGGGTCTGTTGAACCTGTTACATCTGGAATGTAAGATATAATAGAAGCAATGAAGCACGGTTCACTTGTTTTTTCCACGTATCATTTATAAGCATCTGATAATATATATATATTATAATAGAAGCAATGAAGTACGGTTCACTTGTTTTTTCCACGTATCATTTATAAGCATCTTATAATATATATATATTATAATAGAAGCAATGAAGTACGGCTCACTTGTTTTTTTTTTCACGTATCATTTATAAGCAACTTACGTATATGTATATGTATATATATATATATACATTATCTTCTAAAAAATAAAAAGTTTTACATCACTTAATTAATTTTTTAGAATATTACAACATTCTTAATATTCTTAGCTGGATATGGCGTTTAAGCAGAGAGGGTTTGATGAGTTCTGGGTATCATTTAATCGGTAGGATATAATTTTCACGCTTTGCTTAATGGTGCGTTTTTGATTTGTTTTATTCTATTGTTTTCATGAAATGGACTCCAAAAATTAAGATTTGCTAGACATTTTATTTCAGAGTTTTAAAACATTCGCTTCACATTTTTTTGTATTTAATTATCCATATGTGTAATACCTACAGAAATGAGCATTCAAACATATGGTAGAAAACGATAAATAAATTGCCATATAATTTGAAAATGGAGACTTTCGGCAATATAAAATGTATATTGTTATTTTATGAATAAAGACATTTTACATAAAACATATATTCAGCTATGCTGTTATTACTTTTTTTTATAATACTTAACTAACAAAGCTGCACAATGTGCCACGCCCATCACATATATTGAAACCGGAACTTTAGAGCTATGAGCCTGCAAACTTATTGCTGAGTAAATAAGGCCACGTTTTCTGGTCATGAAAAAAAACATAGTTAGTAGTGTTATCGAGTTAAACGTATTTTATTTTCAGTAGAAAAAAACATTGTATTTTGATATTATTTCTTAATAGTTCGAACAACTAGCCTACACGTGGATGGAACGTCAGAAACTTGGCGGAACCTACAGTATGCATCGTGCTCAGAACGAGAGACACGTTGTTGTGTGTAGCACTACTCTCAGGACAGATACTATCATGGACTTCTTGAACGAGTTCTATGCTCACCCTCTTTTGCAGGTAACTCTGATAATGTAAAGAGAAAATGCTCTAACGGTCAATATTGACACTTCAGATATAATTGGCCCGGCTCGGCCAGGTGGTTAAGGCGCTCGACTCGTTATCTTAGGATCGCAGGTTCAAATCCCCGTCCACCAAACGTGCTCGCCCTTTCAGCCGTGGGGCGTTATAATGTGACTGTCAGTCCCACTATTCGTTGCTAAAAGAGTAGCCCAAGAGTTGGCAGTGGGTGGTGATGACTAGCTGCCTTACCTCTAGTCTTTCACAGCAAAATTAGGGGCGGCTAGCGCAGATAGCCCTCGAGTAGCTTTACGTAAAATTCAAAAAGAAAACAAGCAAACAAAACAATCCGACATAATTTGATCAGATTTGTCTTGCACGCATAATTCTTTAGATTTCTTTTCAGCAGATTTTCAATTCCAGGCGTTTTAAACAAATAACTTCTGTACAAACAAGTATTACAATATTAATGTTAACACGTAAAGCATTCTTTGCTCTGTTATATTGTAGATTGACTGTTGCACATTTACATTGGTTATCTTAAACTCGAAATGCATATTTTAGGTAATATTACTTAGAATATACTGTGATGTTTTTGGTCTTTAGTGATTAAATTTGATTAGTTTATAACTTTTTATTCGGAGGATATTATCACTGTGATAAATGAATATAACTTTTAGTTTCTTGCTAGTGAACCAATTTTTGAATGTTTTCTAGGATTACTTTGTAGTACTTCTATCACCATGTGAGCCAGATGCGACGACCAAGATGATCTTACAAGTTCCCATGTGGGCCCAAAGAGTGATCTATATCCAGGGGTCGGCGCTGAAGGACGCCGATCTAACTCGAGCCAGGTGAGAGACACTGAACCTATCAACTGCTTTATATGCAAATGGATGAACGTGACATTTTATTTACGAGATGTAGTAATGAGCTACAAATTCATGGTTTGTGTCCCGTTGCCGCATAAATCATCACTTTAAGGAGTTAAAAGTCATAGACCGTTTTGGAAGTAACAGTTAAACAACGTTATTCTAACAGAGCAGCTAAAGAGCTGACAGTGGGTCCTGTTGACTGTTTTCCTTTCTATTAGTCTATTAGTTCATATATAGCCCTTATATGAAAAACAATGATTAATAGAAGTAATTCTTATATATTAAAGATTTTGATGGCCAGCTCTTGTAGCACAGATAAATTACGGGAGGCCAATTATGGCTCTCCCACTAATATATTTTCAAATCACTATCTTAGAAAACGATTATTTTTTTCCGATAAAACCAGATTCGATGAAATGATGATAAATACTTTGTTTGAAAGTTATGTTCCACAAAATTTATTTCTTTAGGAACAATTTACAAGGCCAACTAAATTGCGTTTGAAGACTTTTGTTGAAGGCTTTCATATATTTATTGCAAAGTAAATTACACTGCGGTACAACACATGTTCAGTATAACACATGCTCAGTATAACACATGTTCAGCTCTTTTACGTTTCATGCATAGATATAAAATACGTATTTCCCATTAAGTCACTACATTTTGCTGGTTAATAATGCATCGTATAATAATGCCATTTCTTATGCATTTCAGGATGAATGCAGCAGAAGCCTGTTTTATGTTAACTGGAAGAAACTATGCCGATAGAAACGCAGCGGTATGTTACGTTTCATGTTAAGTTTTCTTGTTATTCAGTGCAGAACTGCTAAGATAAACTTAGATAGTGATATAAGTTTCGTAAGAGTCACGTGATAGACCTTTACTTATACAACTGAGAACATGCTTCCCTCTTCACAAAAGTCGTGTCGAGAAATGTTTCTATGCTAGTTACAACTACGACTCGATCCCGAGTTTTCATGTAGGAAATCTATTGCGTTATCCAATTGGTCGGGTTTGTTTTTGTTTTTGAATTTCGCAAAAAGCTACTCGTGGGTTATCTGCGCTAGCCGTCCCTAACTTAGTAGTGTAAGACTAGAGGGAAGGCAGCTAGTCATCACCATCCACCGCCACTCTTGGGCTACTCTTTTATCAACGAATAGTGGGAATGACCGTCACGTTATTACGCCCACACGGCTGAAAGGGCGAGCATGTTTGGGGCGACGGGAATGCGAATCCGCGACTCTCAGATTACGAGTAGCACGCCTTAACACGCTTGGCCATGCCGGGCCCCCAATTGATCGAGATTTGCTCAGATTAGAACTTCGATCATTCTAGCTAGTCGAATGTCCTTGAGTGAGATATTTAGGTTTTTGAGTCTTTTCTTAGAGTTTGGATGAGTGTTTATCCAGTCAGGTGTTTTTTATATAAGTCACGTATTTAAAGACTAATCATATAATATCTAATGTAAATGTTTGGTCTTTTCAACATTTGCCCGTAAATTAAAATTTATGCGATGTCGTTTTAGATTTTTACAATTCATGCTTTTTTTGTATCCACATAAGATATGGTGAATAACAGTGATATCCTGATATAGTCGTATATACGTAGAATCAGTGATTTATAAATATTAATTTTCAGTAAGAACTGTTAGTTGATATCTTCGTCAAGATTCAATCCAGCCAACATCAAGATGAAGCGAAACTTATCTATAAAATAGGATTTTGACCCACATCTCATTGGTCAACAAAATACTATCTAGAACACTATTGTAGTTGAACTGTTTTGAACACTTCAAGTTGGTATCTTCGTCAAGATCTAAATCGACCTACATCAAGATGTAAAACAAAACACTGATTTCTCTCTAATTGGTTCAGAAGTCACTTTTGCAGTTGAACATTTTTTTGCCCCCCTGTACAGGTGAAATATACTAATATCGCGTTGACACACAGACTGACCTTATTAAGCCTGTTTATAACCATTCTGACTTTCATTTGTAGTTGCAAACATTTGATTCACTCCTGTTTCTTGCGAATCAGATTCGACAAATAATGGCTGCCTCTTTGTTTGTGCTTTAGGGTTCAGGTGTCGGAAAAATTTTAAACAAATTTACAACAGTGTAACCCTTTGCATAAGTAAAACGTCAAAATAATTTGTTAGATCTAATCATGGTTACAAGACAACAACAGAAACAACACTATCTGAGATCGTCCTATGAGAGCAGAAAAATGATTAAACAATCATTTCCGTTTCAGATAACATGACTAATTATTTTAATTCTTTATATTTATAACAACTAATTGAAGGCGATTAACTATAACAATAGTTTTTTCTGGTGTTGGTTGTTTTAAGCAGACTCCTTATATCATATTCATAAAGGTGCTTACCTAGAAATGTTTAAAAATTACAATTTTTTAGATTAATAGTTTAGAAGAGAGGCAGATATGTTTTGTAAAATATCTTCTTGGCTTTATAATATTTAACACAAGAATTTCCAATGTGCTAAAGTACCCTCATAAATTTCGTTTCTAACTAGGATCAGCATACTATTCTCAGGTCCTGGGCCGTTAGGGACTTTGCTCCTAATGTTCCACAGTATGTCCAGATCTTCCGTCCAGAAAATAAAGTTCATGTAGCCTTTGCAGGTTTGTTACGAACACCGAGCATTTGTAAGCTAACTTGGACAGGAAAAAAAAAACATTTTAAAACAAACGATATTTCTTTGGATAAACTTACAACAAAGGATTCTGGTAATAAAAGTCAACATGGTATTTTGCCATGTAGATCATTAAATTTAGACTTTCTGTAGAACACGTTACTGACGAGCTAATAATATCAACCGTTATATGAAAGAAATGTCAGTTGACTATGTTATTGATAGTACTTGCATTTAAAACAATGTAATTTTAATATAGTAGTGTCGCCATTTTAGGCGGCGTATGTGTCATATTGTGTCATTATACAAATTTGGTGAAATATAAAGATTACGGGCATTAACATCCTTTGTTACTCACGTGATTATATTCTTATATACTAAAATAGTGTTTCAACACTGCAAGATTACTCTTATTTAACGTCTACATCAAATGTTGTCACACTTCACATATTGCTCCCAAAACTAACGCTATTTTGATCTTACGAGTGTAGTATCTTAGTATATGTCAGTACCAGCATGAATAGTTTTTTATCCCATTTAATACCTAAACATATAGAGAGTCAAAATTGTTATAGAAAACACGGAAATGTGTATTTTTAGTGATACAAATGCTACAAAGAGAACATGAATAAAAAATGATTCGTTGGAGTAAATAATAATACTAAAGTACTATAAAATAACAACCATATAAAAAATAATACTACAATACTATAAAATAACAACCATATAAATAATAATACTACAGTACTATAAAATAACAACCATATAAATAATAATACTACAGTACTATAAAGTAATAACCATATAAATAATAATACTACAGTACTATAAAGTAATAACCATATAAAAAATAATACTAAAGTACTATAAAGTAATAACCATATACATAATAATACTGCAATACTATAAAGTAATAACCATATACATAATAATACTAAAGTACTTTGAAATAATAACCATATAAATAATAATACTACAGTACTATAAAGTAATAACCATATAAATAATAATAATACAGTACTATAAAGTAATAATTATGTAAATAATAATACTACAGTACTGTAAAGTAATAACCATGTAAATAATAATATCACAGTACTATTAAGTAATAACCATGTAAATAATAATAATACAGTACTATAAAGTAATAATTATGTAAATAATAATACTACAGTACTGTAAAGTAATAACCATGTAAATAATAATATCACAGTACTATTATGTAATAACCATGTAAATAATAATACTACAGTACTATAAAGTAATAACCATGTAAATAATAATAATACAGTTCTATAAAGTAATAACCATGTAAATAATAATACTACAGTACTATAAAGTAATAACCATGTAAATAATAATAATACAGTTCTATAAAGTAATGACCATATAAATAACAGCATCTATGACAATTCTGATTTTCTACGCAGAGCACGTGGTTTGTGAAGATGAATTTAAGTATGCTTTATTGGCCAATAACTGCTTGTGTCCAGGGACATCTACTCTTGTTACTCTTCTCCTTCATACCTCTCGTGGTCAGTAAGTAGATTTTTCTTCTGTTTAAAAAGATATCCTTGATCGAATCGATTACTAAGAAACATGCATGTGAAAGAAGTTAGTACTTAAGCTTTCTTACAAACGTAAGAAATGCTGAAAGTGGTAGATTTTCATGTTTGACTAGTTTTGTTATACCCTTTATGAGACTCACCTTTTTTTTCTCCTCATTACGTACAAATGTTGCATATTTAAAGTTTTTAATAAACTTTCTATCATTTGTTTTTGATTATATTTAAGGGTGGGGTTATCTTTTTGTCAGATTCGACTATCCAGGTATTTCTTGAACAAGTTCCATATAGGTACTAACTCGTACTAAAATAACAAAAACATATGTCTCGTCAGCTTTAAAGTAAGCCATATTTTCACTGTTTTATACATATCCATGAATATAGATACAACTTTGATGTCGGTGGTAGTTAAAATAAAATGCGAATGTCTCGTATATAATGTATTTAATGTGCCATTATTGCCCTTGTCTGCGGTGCCACTTTCTGATTTCCATTTTTAGCGTTCCTGTATAAATATCAAAATTCCTTATACACGATGTATTCATAAGTTTTGTATTTCTTAAAAGGACGACAAGTACTTCATAAATAACTCTACGCGTTCAGGTGCCACCCACATATAATTCACTGTAAAATCTAATATTCAATATATTAGATTGTTTGATATAAAGTACAATAAAAATATGAATCTCTTAGGTATTTCGCGACAAGTGTAATAAATATTTAAGTACAACTTCAAGTTTCAAACCTAAACGGCATTATGGATGAGGCTTTTTCGAAATATTTACACGGAAATCTCACAAACATGTGAGCACTAAAGTATTGTAATTTCATTCTTTCCTATAGAGTATGTATTTGATGAGCTTTATTGTTGTAAAACGTAACTAATGACCTTACATTTCTTCCTTTATACTGCCCTTCGGTGGCTCTAAGGTAACCTTGAGAGGTTGAAACAACAAAAGTCATTGGTTGATGGCTTCTTTAAGTACATTGCAAATCGGTCATTGTGGGCTTGACAACAAGCATATTCTTATACACTAAAAATAGTCTTTAAGTTTCCACTTTCTTTTCACTAAGTCTAGCATGTAAGGTGGTTAGAGCGCTCGACCCGTAATATGAAGATCACGGGCTCGAATCTCCATCACACCAAATTTGCTTGCTCTTTAAGCCGTTGGAGGCATTATAACGTCACCTTCACTCCCAATGTGGGTTGGTAAAAGAGTAACTTAAAGTTGGTGGTGGTTGGTGATGACTAGCTGTTTTCCCTCTAGCCATACACTGCTAATTAACGACAGCTATTGCACGTAGTCACCTCTCAGCTTTGTGCGAAATTCAAAACAAACAACTCTCTTTTAATTTATTTTCGGAATATTTATTTTTTTATGTTCTTTTTAGTAGCAATTAACTATAGCAACTGGTCAAAATTAAGTGAATGAAAATAAATGAAAAGTAAAATACGTTAACGAAGAAAATTGTATTGCAAACCGACTAGGAATATTCATAAATCAATAAACCAAAAATTAGAAAAAGTTATAATATACAGAATCGTAATTTGGACACTTTCACTGTAACAAAAGTTCTCGACAGCATTTTCAATAATATTGTGCAAAGGTAGGCAAGATCATTTAATTATAAAGACTTTAGTAAAATTGCATATGTATATAAAATGTATTAAACTTTTGTAAAGGAGCGTGAAGTCAATCATAGACCGGCTCGGGCCAGGTGGTTTAGGCATTTGACTCGCAATCTGACGGTCGTGGGTTCAAATCCCCGCCGCACCATTTATGCTTGCTCTATCAGTCTTGGGGCGTTAAAATGTTACAATCAATCGCACTATTCGTTGATAAAATAGTAGCCCAATAGTTAGCTATAAGTGGAAGGACTAGTTGCCTTCCCTCTACTCTTACACTTCAAAATTAGGGAAGCTTTGCGCGAAACTTAAAAACAAAACAAATCCTAGACCTCATATATCTACACAGTTCCCCAAACCTTTTGCTGTACATGACTAAAAAGACCAAAGGTCCATTTAGACGTTATCTGAAAAGTTATTGGATAATCTCGATAAAAGTGATTTCAGATTATTTAACTTTGTTTCTTATACAAATTGCTGCTAATTTTGAGATGTGATTTGAAGCTTGTAAACCTTCGTTAAATTGGATTTTTTTTGTTAATAGTGCTTGTATATTTCTTTAGCTTTATCATAACAACTGTTTTGGATTGAAGGATTATTCTTTGTAGGATTTGTATATTTGTCAAATTCTGTATAAAGCTGCTACATGAGTTAGCCGTTCCTAATTTTGAAATTATAAACTAGAGTCTATTCGAAAACACGTATCTCTAACCGTTTCGTTACTGTTGTTAAACTGAATTGTGGAATTTGGTCATCACTATTATAACATACTCAGGATTAAAGAGAACAGGGCTTTATTTTTTTTTTGGGGGGGGTAATGTGGAATTGTAACAGCAAGTAACAAAAACGCCATACTTGCAATACAGATAACTAACTAATGGCGAGGCTTGGTTTTATGAAATAAGACAAAACGTTCGGATAAGTTTGATAAAGGATGAAATAGTAAATCGAAATTAGAATCATTTTTCAGTATTTCCAAGATCTTAGTAGCGTTTTAGGTATTATAATTTATCCTGGACAAGCCATAATTTATTATGTTACGTGTTATAATTTATCCCAGACAAGCTTTAATTTATTATGTTACGTATTATAATTTATCCCAGACAAGCCCTAATTTATTATGTGACGTATTACAATTTATTTCGGACGAGTCTCCGTTTTATTATGTTACGTGTGTTAACGTATTACTATTTCAAATAACCGAAAGTTTAAATTTAATTAACTATTAATATGTATTAAATTTGTGTTATTTCCCAATGAGATTAATACGCACAATTTCTTTTTAACACAATTGTGTTTCAATATACAAACAAAACATAATACAGTTTATAATAAGGGTTATTCTAATAGTTATTAAAATGATGGTTTACATATGAGAGTTTTACAAACTTTCAAATTTTATATCTGGTCTGGAACTGAATATTCTGAGTTGATACTGTCACACCTCGCTTAAACTACTTAGTTCGGTTGACTCATACAAGTTCACGTCTTACCAAAGAAGTATATAATGTCCCAATAGAAATACTACGTCCAAAGTTAATCACAATTGTAGCTTCCGAGGTCTATAGTACACTGACTGTTTGTTTTATTGTTTTTTTTAAATTTCGCCTAAAACTACTCGAGGGCTATCTGCGCTAGCCGTCCCTAATTTAACAGTGTAAGACTTGAGGGAAGGTAATTAGTCATCACCATCTACCGCCAACTTTTGGGCTACTCTTTTACCAACGAATAGTGGGATTTACCGTCACGTTATAACGCCCCCATGGCTGGAAGGGCGAGCATGTTTGGTGCGACCGGGATAAGAACCCGCGATTCTCGGATTACGAATCGAACGCCTTAACACGCTTGGCCATGCCAGGCCCGAAATTGGCTGTAGCTGAAGAAAAATAATCTTCTTCTTCTGGGACTTCGGTTTTATGCAGCAATCAGGCGAGGTCCTCGAGGTTTCAACAATGTTGTAGCACACCAGCGTTTTCGTAAAACAAGTATTATTAATTTTTACTTTCACGAACATTGTACAAATTTCGAGAAAAGGCGGGACTCGTGAAATACACAATCAACAATATAAGTCATATGAAAAATAAAACTACAAGGAAAAAATCGTATGCACTAATATAAATGTGCAACAGTAAATCCGTTACAAGTAATAAAGTTTGGATAATAAAGAGGTCTAGAATTTGCATGATATTCAGTTTTAAAACTCATTCAACGGGAGGGTAAATTTTCAAATAAGAGGAATAAATTGAAATTCTGTAATCTTTAATAATGAAAAGTTTTTTACACCTATGATTTCTATAATTATAAAACCAACTCGCTGAATTTAAAATGTAACATACCACGCATGAACACAACATCAACAGTGACTCCGGAGGGACAGCGATAATTGTACGGACTTAAATGCTAAAATACTTGGTTCGACTTCCCGAAGTTAACACAGGCTGTAGTAGAATGTGGCTTCATTCTAAACCAAATAAATAAATAGAAGACACATTAGTGTCAGTAATTTCTCTCCAAGCCCACTGTGAGAATATATTCAGAGTGAAAAGCAGAAGCTACGTTTTTTTTTGGCGGAATGAAAGTTAAAGTATTTGGTACATATTTTAGCAGCATACAGCCTAACCTGTATTCCCTAGCCCTAATGATGATAACCGTATTATCAAAGCTAGTCTGCTGTAGATATCTACAAAGATATTTTACTTTCCACTATGTTGAAAATACAACCTTTAATTTATATTCAAGACTAACATTACCACTTACCGTTAAACTGAAAATTAATCATTTTAAAAGATAATAAAATTCTACGTTTATTGTAGGGAGAAATCTGCCTGTTTCAGCAATTTCTCAAATTTCGCGTTAGTGTCACATGAAGCATGTAAACATTAAAGATTTAATAGTTTAATATAGTGATTTAAACACCCTATGTTAAAAATGTATTAAAGTTATACTGAAATTTAAACGTGAAAACCACTCAACAAATTCGAACACTACCAGCTGTTACTGAATTGTACCAGATACGGTGAAAACCGTCGCTCAGTAATAATTCTGAACAAGGAGAAACAGAAAGAATAAAACTAAGTTTTATACAATGGTGGGATGTATGTCATAAATGTGATAAATACACATATCATAGTTTATTTTTAAGAATATCAGTTACAGGGCTATCTCGTCATTATGTGTTTTAATACAATTCTTGGAGTAGATGATGAATATCCTTGATATTATATTTACTTGATGTTTATATTTCTACCTGTAAACCAACAACTAGATAGTACCCAACATCTTTAGGTTAAACGTTTTCTTTATGTCACAGATACTGAAATAAATTAAAAAATTAGACATATTATGTTAACTTTAGCGGAATACAAGTCACCAAAAAAAAGGGTACTCATTGTCTGGATACAACATAACTCTTAAACCTAACACCAAGTTCAGTTTTGTATGTGTGTTTCCTTATGCAAAAACCAAAGCGGGCTATCTACTGTTCTCACTTAGGGGAATCGAACCCTTGATTTTAGCGTTTCAAATCTGTAGACTTATCGCCGTCCCAGTGGAGCGTGAGGATTTTTCACTTTTATCAAAGTGTTTGAAGTGAAAGTAAGAAAATCAGTTGAACTCGTTTGTTTTTAACTCTAATGCATCTGTACTCGAAGCCCTTAGCTTCTTGTCATAAAGTTATTAATATAACCGAAAATATGTAATACATGTGGCTTACAAAGATTAACAAATACATTTTAATTTACTCCATTTTAACCCGTATACTCAACTTTGTTCAAATTAATCTTCCGTTTTACGAAATTAATCTTTAACAAACTGTAATAACTGTTTAAGTTAACCTTCCGTTTTTTCTATGACTAATCTTCAACAAAGTGTAATAACTGTTTAAGTTAACCTTCCGTTTTTTCTATGACTAATCTTCAACAAAGTGTAATAACTGTTTAAGTTAACCTTCAGTTTCTCATTGTGCAAATTTCAGCAAAAAGTGGATAATAAAGTTACGATATTTGTGAACGTAATAAAAACGTTCGCACTTATCTGATCATCTCTTCATGAAGATAATTTTAGTACCTATGTGCAGAACAAACAAGAGTAATTAATTGAGTATTGTAGTGTATCTAAGAAACATGTAGTAAACGTTAGTTTGTACCTTTATAGAAAAGTTTACGTTATCTATTTGCTGACAACGCTTGTTTGAATAACAGAGAAGGGCAGACTTCAGCCGAAGAATGGCAGAAACTGTACGGAAAGTGCTCAGGGAATGAAATTTACCACATTCGCCTCGGTGACAGCAGATTTTTTGGAGAGTACGAAGGAAAGAGCTTCAGTTACGCATCATTTCACGCACACCGAAAGTGAGTTTTGTATTTCTTTTAACACAAAATTGGTGCAAGATAAGCTGAAATAACAATGTCGAAAGAACTAATTATGTTTATCACCGTGATACCAACAAGCCTCATTTTGTGGTTCAGAATCGTTTATTTTTATAAGTAATTTATTGTCTTTGTTTAATTAATCCTACTGATACTAACCGTCTTTTGACCGATAGATTTGGTGTGGCCTTGGTTGGAATCCAGACGGACTTGGCAGGGACTTGGCCTATAATGTTGAATCCAGGTCCATCATATGTTTTGAAAATGTCTGATATTTGTTTCTATATGAGTATCACTAAAGAGGAGAATAGTGCCTTTCTAACAAGTTCTTCTGGAGAAGAAATCAAGTCTAAAAATTCAGAAAAGGAAAAAGTTTTACAAGGTCATCATTCAGAAGATCAGACAAAAGGGAGAAGAAAATCAGGTTCTTAATTAAATATTTAATTAATTACCCTCTCGTGACATAATATACTGTTAATTACGTAAGTTTTTCTTTAAGCTAACCAGCTATAAATTATGATAATATATTTTGAACAAACAAGCTTAATTCACAACATATAATTTGAGTTTACCATCAATATATTTTGGCCACATTCATTAAAGGAAAAATTTTCTAAGCCTGTATTTCAACTTTATAATAGTTAATTACTTTTAATTTTAGTTATAGCTATTAACGTTCAATATACGTCATGAGGATCATAATAAGTTAAAATATTCATCTATATTATATTGAATTAATTTAAAATCTCTTTAGAAAAAAATACGTTTCACACTGAACGTAATGGAGTAAAATTCTCTTTGTATATTATTATTTTATTCTGTGTAGTTAATATTCAGCGTGTAGTGTGGTGAAGTGCACGTTTATTCGCGTTTTCTTCGAAAATATTGAGATACAATTTAATATTATTGATATTTTTATACTTACTAATACATCTTAGTTGACGTATTCCATTTTATGTTTTACTTTTAACGGAAAAAAGTTTAATTAGCCCTCAGGGACTCGTTGGATTGTTACAGTCTTTGATAAAACTTTCCAGTTTTTGAAATGTCCAAAGATAACTGTTTGTATTTTTTCTGTTTTCTTTATCATTTTATCTAATATAAACTAAATATTTGAAAATATTTTTTTCAGAAAAATAACTTGAGGCTATACATAATTTTCGTATGACATCTATTCAGTCCAGATTTCATCTGATTAAATTGTAATGATGTATTATTTCTTAGCACTTGATATAATGTTAAAATAATAAATATGAATTAATAATATATGAACTTTAAAAAACAATTAAATACAGAAGAATGTCTGGCAAATATTTATGCAAAAATGTGGGTGACATTCCCTAAAATGTTCATGTGGGAATTGTGAACTTTTATATATATCATGTGATCTATTTAACAACAACAAAAACACCTACAATGCTTGATGAAGAGAAACTCACTTTAGTTTGTTTGTTTTTGAATTTCGCGCAAAGCTACACAAGGACTATCTGCGCTCGCCGTCCCTAATTTAGCAGTGTAAGACTAGAGGGAAGGCAGCTAGTTATCACCACTCACCGCCAACTCTTGGGCTACTCTTTTACCAACAAATAATGGGATTGACCGTCACATTATAATGCCCCCACGGCTGAAATGGTGGGTATGCTAGGTATGAGGGGATTCGAACCCCTAACCATCAGATTACAAGTTGAATGTCCTCACCATCTGACCATGCCGGGCTTTTTACTGAATGAAGCAATTAAAGTTTAAAACTGTTTAGCATTCAGAATCAAACATCAAAAATGTATCATTCGTTAAAAGAAAGCATTACGCATCGTTTTATTGTAAAATAATGTTACGTTTGCTTGATTTTAGTGGAGAAATTGCAAATTGAAACTAAAGTGTTTTCCAAGAAAATAAAGTAATTACGTTGTAAGTCTGTCACTTCTGTACGTAAGCAGAACGTACAAGACGTTAATTTTCCTTTAATTTGAAACGTTAGTAAAGTGTGTGCTATTCTTCTTCTTTGAGTTCTTTTGGAAAGTATAGAAAGTTTGGTTTTATATTTATTTTGACGCACGCACAAGAGATAGAGGGAATCCTTTCCATAATTTGTGGTCTAGCCACCAAACAAGAAGTTTTTGAATTAGGAACAAATTGGAAACGTAACAAAAAAACTTTGAAAAAATATGTACGTTTAAACATTAGTAAGAAACACAAGAAGAATATACCGCTTATAATTTCTAATTACAATAGAAACTTTCTGGAAATTTGGATAGCAGAACTAACTGTAAATTAATATCATTGAAGCTCAGTCTAGATACAAATACGAAAGATATTTTAATTTTTCAGTCAATTTGGTTGAGATTTAACTTGTGTGCATGGAACTTAATTGAATGGAGTGGCTTCTTTGCGAGATGGAAATAAACACTTCTCTACAACTGCAAGGAGTACTTTTGTTTTTGTAACACTTGAGGATTTGTTGAAACACGTTGAGAGGGTTTCTTTTAATTTATAGGGTATTTTGTTGAGTAACGAAACTGGTAAAATTGACTTTCTTAGATTATTATGAATTTGTTTGTTCTTTTAAAAATAAGGAAGAGTTATTAGCCTTATATTAACCTTGGATCTTCACGTTTATCTGATTTTAATATTCCTAGAAAATTTCTACTTTGGGCTTTCACCACTCAAGTCAAAAATTACATTTGGGTTAAGTAAAAAGCGCCACCTAGATGTTCCAAAGATGGATGGTGTACCAGGGTCAGATGGTTATTATCCTCCTCGAGGAAGACGTCCAAGTATTGCTCCAGTGCCCGCCATGTTTGTAAATGACGATTCTTCACCCGGAAGTGACGCTCCTGCTGAAACTCTAAACGAAGAAGAAAGAGATCTGGACATTCCATGGACTACTTCTACTGAAAGTTCTGGGTACGTTAGTGCATCAGTTGTGCACAAAATTGATGTTTAATCTTATTACATGAAAAAAAATGCTTTTTTATGTTTATGACATCACAAATCAATACATATCAAGTGAATTTCATTACGATTCTTGTTGAATTCCATTTCTGAAAACCTAAAGATAATTTTTCTTTATTGAACATTGAACAAAGAACTTAAAAAATAACTGACAACGTAAGGCAACACAACCTGAAAACCTGTACGTTTTATTTTAATTTCTTCAAAGGACATTGTTAAGCTACTAACATGCACTCAGTGAACTATGAAAATATTGTGCATTTGGAAAGCACATGTTTCATATATTTCTTATGCCTATTTTAAATTGCTTCCAAGTTTTGTTGAGTTAACATTTCTTAATAAGTACATTTAGTTATTTACGATGGCATATTTTGTGAGTGATTTTTGATTTTACAGTTTCCACAGCTAGTAAGTGTAAGACAATGTCTTACGTACAAGGTATCCGAAAATTATGGTAATTTTCTTACATAAATAAACATGTTGGTTATCACGATTTATAGTTGCACTGTGTATATGCTACGAAAATTCTGCGTATTACATGCTCACTGGAATTCTAATAACTTAAAGTTTTTTTTATCTTTACAGACATGATATTTCAAACCAAAGACATTTTGACGTTTTGCTTACAACGTATAGTAAAGTATAATAACATATTTATCGAAGAGATATTTCTGTATGTAGTAAAGGAGGAGGTAATAAATAAGCTTTTTTCTCCCAGAAGAACTGAACATTCCTGTTCCACGAATTTATGAAACGACGAATCTACCTTAAAGCTAGAAAGCCCTGAAATTTTGTCAATTTTAGATATACAACTCGACGATATAAGTCTGTGAATATGAAAAGTTTAGATAAAATTTGAATAGTTTTATTTTATTTGCGACCAGGTCCAACTGTCGCTGGTGACGCACAGAAAATCTGTTATTATAAAAGCAGCTTTGGTTCCTAAAAATAAATAAACATGTGTGTGTGCATTGCGGAATTTATTTGCTATGCAAAGTAAATATACAGTAAGAAAATATTAAACTGGGTAAAAATAAGCGTTCACATTACTTGTTATTTGGTAAATGTTTGACAGAATTTGGTTTATGATTGATGTTCCTTCCGGACAGACAAGCTTCCTGGAAAGTAGTAAGTATCGGCAACGTAACAGCATTATTGTGGTTTCTTTCATTAGGCAATCAGTCCGAAGAATAGTCCAGATTTAACCTTTTTTATATAGACTGTGTTTAGTAAGGTAGAGTGAGTATAATGCAGTATTTGAGGTTTGAACCTTAACTTGGTGTTTGGATCTATAAATTTCAAAACTCTCTTCTATTGGAAATCGTCTGTTAGAAGGCCCTAAATAATTACATGTATGGCGTTTAGAGATTTCTTTTATATTTATTTGCCTTAAGCAACTGTTTACACAGGTTGATCAAAGCTATTGTTTCTCAAGTGGCACGATCGGTGTGTCTTGGATTTACAAAGCTATAAACCAGGTTTCGATACCCGTAGTGCACATAGAACAGTTAGTCCAATGTGCAGCTTTGCGCTTAATTATAAATAAACAGTCAATGATATTAATAAATCGCGAATGTGTGGATTTTTCATTTCTGAATTATTTAAGACGAAACAAAATCGAAGTGAGAAGTGAAGGAGTTTTTATTAGGTAAATAAAAAAATTTCTAAATTTCCTGCTTAAAGTAATTTCGAACAATCTTTATGTTTCATTAGAAAAGTTAGAATATTAGAATGAATAAGTTTTTCTATCGTTGGAATTTCTTCAGAAATATGATAATTTTTCGTAGATCATAAATCTTTAGTTGAAAGTAAGATTACAACTCTTTCACAAAATATGACGAAAAACTCACTAATCCTTAATGCTACAAAAATTTTGAAATAAATTAAAAATATCTGTGTATGGCTATAACTAGTGAACAATACAATTTTGGTTGTAACAATTGAAAAAAGCTGAAAATTAACTTTTAATTATATTCAATTAATGTATTATTTCATACTAAATTTCACTTCCAAAGCTGCAAGAGATCTGTTTTTTTGAAATAGCTAAATCAACCAGACAACCTTCTTTACGAACTAAACGAGTATTTATATTATACACAAATACGCAGTTGTAGTAACAAAGACAGTACGCATTGTAATTTGTTGCTTGTTTTTATTATATACTTTTCTGATTAGTGCTTGGTTGGGGATTTATGTGTTTTCTCATCATAGATTTTTGATATTGCGTTAATGGCATTTCTGGATTAGACATAATTATTCCATCGAGATATTCTGCTTTATGGCTTCGACACATTTTTATATTGGACACAACCGGTTTAATTAAACTTCCTTAGTTAGGTGCATCAGTATATTATAGACAGTTGATCAATCTAGACTACTTCTGATAACTTAGGTAAACTCCTACGTTACACACTGTTGGTTTCATCTTACACACAGCTTAATGGCTTCCATTTATTTTCTACATCAACAGACACTTAATCTTGTCCTTTTCAAGTTAAATGTTAGACGAGAACAGTTACACTGAGAAATGTTTCCACTTGTAAGAAATAACTTCAAATATTGCAAAGCTACTCATCTGACTAGCAGTCTGTTTGTTTTTACTTGTTTTTTTTTTAATAAACAGTCCTAATAGAGTGGGATTTTCGCTTATAAACGTTCACGCAACAAACCTTTTCTCAGTGACCACGAATCAGCTAGTAGGTTTTTTTTTTATAATACTTTAGATTCAAGTTTTGTACAACATACTTTTGGAAGATGTTAAAATGGGTATTCTCCAGAAATGATGAATTACTTTGATATTTACAGTTTCATTTTCTAAAGACCCTTTCTCAAACACTTTTGCATTTGTGACGTTTATCGACAGTAGTTCTAACTGTTTAATATATGCTGACCTGATGTGTTGATTTGAGATGCACTGATTTTCATCAGAGTTATCGACTAGAATCTAGAATAGATGAAGATTTGACACAAAATCATATATGAGATCAATCTGAATTCTTTAACTTTTAACTTTAGCAAAGAAAGAGACTGGATACACAACAATGTTATTTCTTAATTGCCAAATACACTTAAGATACAGATATGATTATATTTATAGCGCCCGTAATGGAAGTTTGAGAGTTTTCAGTGAAGAAGTAAACCTCTCTGGGAAGAAATGTCACAGACTGAGAAAGCAAAGAATTATATACATGAGACAGTAATGCCACTCCCTGTCGAAGAATCAGAAATACTCGTGTAAATTTCGATACTTCTCATCGAAAAATTAGGTGATTTTATCCTTAAAGAAGTACCTCACTTGCCTTTTAAAATATGCTGAATTCTTTTGCGTAATATGTTCTACCTTACAGAAAAAGACATTACGATAAGGAGCAAACATTAACTAGAGAGAATGACCCACTTCAATAGACACCTAGAACGAAAGAAACTTATCAATTTTCTGTGTGAAAACTAGGTATGTGCTAATATTTCACATGTGAACTTTAGAGTATAATGAGGGTGTAAAATATCCTTGGTGATCTATGCTAGTTGAACTAAAAACAAAGAGGTGGTAAAAAAGATTGCATTTAGTTGGTATATACACACTGCTGGCCAAAATCTTAAGGCCAATGAACATAAAGAAAAAACATGCATTTTGCATTGTTAGACTCAACCAATTATTTGAGTAGAGGTAAAAAAATGAAAATAAGAAAAGGGGAAATAAATAAAAAAAAACTGTTTTAGTATTTAATATGGAAAATGGGAACACTATTAAATTAGCCTAAATACTAGCTGGTCAAAAGTTTAAGACCACACTGAAACGAAGCGTTAATCGGTGAATACGCAAGGAAATTTAGTCATTTGTGTTCAACCATTAACAACTGAAACGCAATTGTTTATCCATTCGTGTAGCATAAAATAAAAAGAAATATATTAAAAGTACATAACTATGACATAACGCATAAAAATATTTAAGGAAAGATTCTTATAATCTCGCAAGACACTTACTCCGCAAAATATGCACTCATATCTAGGCCTGACGCAAATTGCTGTTAACATAAAACTAAATTAAACAATGAAAACTGAAGATTCCTGAAATAACTTAAAATTGCTTCTTGCATCAAAAACATTTGTTTAACTACGTCAAACACCAGTTACACATTGTCTCTTTTGACAGTCATGTTCTTCACAGATTCTTCCTTCGAACAAATGCATCAAACTGTTTACAACATAGTTATGAAAAAAACAACAACAAGCAAAACTGTTGGAGTCAATGTATACCTTACGACGTGGCACTGCAGATAAATACCCTTATATTCTCATAAAAATGAAAATTTGTGTCGTTCTAATGTCCTTTAGTCCACTTTTGTTGTAAGAGAGCACAGTAATTACAAGTCTTATGCAAGTACAAGTCTTTAGTCTTACCAACACCATAGTCACAAGCTGGTCACTAAGTACCTATTGATTTCAACAATGTTTGTAGTTAAGCACAAAGCTACACAAATGGCTATATGTGTGCTGTCTGCCATGGGTATTGAAACTCGGTTTCTAACGGTGTGAGTCCACAGACCAGTAGTTAGAGTTAAGCTGTATTTTTAAATTTGTACTCAGTAATAATAGAGGGTATCACATTAACGGTTAATGATCTTTTATATCATGATGTAAGAATGAACTTATATAAAGAACTAGAGAGACATCAAAAATCTAAACCAAGTTAATAACAGTACAAAGTGTATGTGAAATTATTATATGTTAACTGAAGCGTATTCTTATAAAATAAAAACACCCAGTAAATTAACTGGCGAAACTAAATTACCTCATTACAGTTCACCCGGGCAACTTCTCCATCCTGTCTATTTTGTAGTACCTTTAGTTACGTGGTTTGTTTGTTTTAATTTTGCTCAAAGTTATACGTGGGTTACTTGTGCTAGCCGTCCCTAATTTAGCAGTGAAAAGCTAGAGGGAAGGAAACTAGTTTTGTTCATCACCGCTAACTCTTGGACTAATCTTTTACCAACGAATAATTGGATTGACTGTTACTTTATAACGTTCCAACGCTTGAAAGGGCAAAAGTGTTTCGTGTGACTGGGATTTGAACCACACAACCCTCAGCTTGCGAGGGTTAACCACCTGATCATGCTGGGCAACTATATAAATACCGCTATTGCAATGCTATCTGCAAGGACTTTCACGTTTCACATAAGTATTATCATGTTTCTTTGTAATTATTTTATATACTTGTTTAGTAGTATGCACTGAGCAAATGTTTCAGAGCTTTATATATATTTTTCAGTTTTTAAAGTCAACATAATTAAACTATTTCATTTACAGCTTTTTATTATTTTCAATTTTATGTTAATTTTTTCACTATAATGGTTATTCCGCATTGTTAACATAGTACATAGATTTAGAACTGATCTCTAGGTTGATCGAATTTAGAAAGAAGTTATTTGTTCACAGCTAAATATGTTAACAGAGTATTTTTTAATGTTAAAATAATTTCTGTGTACAAGGTTTTTCTGATGATAAACATAATATTTTTAAGTCAAATGATTTCCTACTTCAGAGTTACAGCATAATTTGATTAATCGACAATAAATGTTTTGACTTATGGGCTTATTTTCCAGTTGTTTTTGTTTTGTTTTATATAGGTAGGCAATTTTTCTTGCTTTGTTATTATGTTGAGATTCTTTGTATTTTGTGCAACATTTCTCAGTTAAGTGGTCTAGAAAGTGTTTAGATAATTCTCTAAACCTGTACAATTGGTAAAGGAAAACATAATATTAATAAAACTAATTTTATTAGCTAGATACAGACATTTCATTTGGTATTACACATTTTTAACGTATTTGATTCCAGAGTTATCAAGGGATTTCCTCCTATCTCTCCTTACATCGGAGTAAGTCCAACTTTATGTTACCTTCTGAAGGAGAAAAAACCAGCCTGCTGTCTCCAACTGGCTCAGGTAGGATTTGGAAAAATTACCAATCTAATTTATCGAACATTTTAATTAAGTACTCTTAACACTTATGATTTCAAACTATGAAAACCTTACGCTTCGATTATTGAATCAAACACTGTAAGTTAACATTTTCGTGCGTTAGATGGATTACGGAAAGCATACAAGAAGGATTAATGTGGTTTGAACATGGCAGCTTTAAGATGGAGTCTTTTGCACGGAAATCATGCTTAAGGGCTATCGTCTACTATCACGGTCGTCAAAAAGAGCGTGACTGAATGTGAGGATATGAACGGAAACAATATGGAAGAGCTCCAAAAACATGTTTAATATAACATGCTCAGCCACTGGGGCAAACACCTTAATTTTCAGTTAGCAGTGTTATTTTTATTGGAATCTGGATGTTGTTGAAATAATACCTATAATTTATTTCATTTGTTATTTTTATTTTTGATCGAAATGTGCAAAAAATAAACTTTAAGAACATATATAGAAGTCATTATCATAGTATTAAAATATTATTTTGTCACTTTCAGAAAATTATGTGTGATTTTGTAAAGTTTATGGCTTTTAATAAATTTTGTTGAATATTTATTGCAGTGTTTTTGCCATTGTCTCAAAAGCAGTATTTGCTGTCAGTTGTCCGATGTTTAAGATATTTAGTTCCAGATATATTTACAGATCTTACCAAATTATGGCTGTTTCATCTGTATGCTACTTTACATTAGAAAAGCTGTTTTATTCAGAGCCATATATATGTGATATATTATGATAGGTAAAGTATTGGAAGTAGCGAATTTCGTGTATTATTTTCAGTTAATTAAAAAATAAATTCGCTGATAAAGATTATGACTGTGAATTCGAACCACTAATTTTGTATGCATATAAAAACGTAAAATGACTGTAGACAAATGTGTGACCAAAAATATTTTAGTTCAATATATTAAAATCTTTAATCTCTAATGTAACCTAAGATTATTTTATTCGAGTATATTTGTTTATAAGTTTCACGCAAAGCTACACGAGGGCTATCTGCGCTAGCCGTCCCTAATTCAGCAGTGTAAGACTAGAAGGAAGGCAGCTAGTCATCACCACCCACCGCCAACTCTTGGGCTACTCTTTTACCAACGCAAAGTGGAATTGACCGTAATATTATAGCGCTCTCACGGCTGAAAGGGCAATCAAGTTTAGTGTGACAGGACTTCGAACCCGAGACCCTCGGATTTCAAGTCGAGTACCTTAACGACATGGCCATGCCGGGCCTTATTCAAGTTTGAGATAGTGGGAAAAACCTTTGAAAAATAAATATAAAAGTTAATACAACATGTAGATAAACATTTGAGCATATTATTTAATTTTTCACATTTTCAGGCTTTCAATTGTCAATAGAAGGCAAATATTTCTTTTGTTGCTCTGTCCTGCTGGATGAAAAGTTCCAAGGACTCGCATATGCTAAGCTTATTAACATCATTCATAGTAATTAACCTTTGAAGATTCTTTATTGACAGCATTTTGATGTCCAGCTTGCGATGGCCTTTGTTAATGTGTATTATTTTTAAAAAATAACTACAAGCAAACAAACAACAACTGGAATTGAGGTGCTTGTATTACATATTTTAGGTCTATTTGTGTCAAATGTTTCTCCAACATATATCTGTATAAATTGTAACTTTCGAACTGATTACTTTTATAAACGCCTTCAGTAGAACAGCCATACATCTGGTGGGCAGAGCACATATAGTCTTTTCTGTAGCTTTGTGTTTAGCAGTAAACAACAATAACTTTTATAAATATGTCGTTTTTCTAGGTAAGTATATATAGATCAAAACTCTTCTTAACACTCAATCTTACAATTAGATGTTACTTGTAAGCATGTTAAAAATCTACACGGTTTGTTTTATGTTTAGCAACTAACGCAAGATAATATCCGTTTTATGAACCGCATCAAAATCATAAAAATTATTTATCTTATTGTAAAATACATCGAAGTAAAGATAGGAATGAGGCATATTTAAAACTATTTGCTCTGTTTGCACATCAAATTCACAGATAATTATTAAATCTCATTGTAAAGTATTTACACTGAAGAACACATATGAATGAATCAATTAAAAATATTTGCTCTATCTCTGTATAAAGTTCACATTTACTCTCATTGTGAAACACTTACTGTGAAGTACATATGTGAATTAATCATTTAAAAAGATTTGCTTTATCTCTACAGTGCCCGGCATGGCCAAGCGTGTTAAGGCGTGCGACTCGTAATCTGAGAGGCGCGGGTTCGCATCCCTGTCACGCCAAACATGCTCGCCCCTTTCAGGGGCGTTATAATGTGACGGTCAATCCTACTATTCGTTGGTAAAAGAGTAGCACAAGAGTTGGCGGTGGGTGGTGATAACTAGCTGCCTTCCCTATTTTATACGGACAGTTAGCGCAGATAGCCCTCGAGCAGCTTTGCGCGAAATAAAAAAACAAACTACCTCTGCATCGTACATCATATCAAAATCGTACATTTCTTTGTAAAATACTGATACTGAAGTACACATGTAAATGAAGATTTTTTTAAAAAACAAATATTAACTTCATCAGTTTCTTCATGTTTTTTTAATCAGATCTGTGAACATTGTTCTTTCCGAAATGCCAAGGACTATAACTGGCTCAACCGATGTATCATCATAGCAGCTGATTACGCTAGCAACGGCATTTATAACTTTATCGTTCCTTTGAGAGCCCATTTCCACAGCCCTCAAACACTACGTCCCATCATCCTCTTGCTTGAGAGAAGGTAATAAGTATTCCACACTTGGAAAAGTGTTCTAGGTCACGTCAGCTCTTTATCTTCGGTGTATTACTTTTTGCGATCTTAAGCGATACAGTTAATAGACATGACCTTTATGTATCTATTCGTTCATCTAACTACCTATTAGTTTCTTTATCCATCTGTTGTTTTCATTTAATTACGTGTATTTTATTGAGTGATATGTTTTATACAGGGTGTTCGGAAAGTCACTTGTAGTTTTGTAATCAACATTCATTCAGTCTATTTCAAGCCAGCAACTGATAGCAGTGTTTGGAAACAAAATAAGAAGAATCCAGGCCTGTATTGTTACCAACGAGGGTCACTTTCAACATTGTTTATGATTGTCATTCATATTTACCTCCTGTATTCTATATTGAAACGTCTGTTAATAAATGTATAAGTACACAGTGACTTTCCGAACACCCTGTACTATGTTTCATCTGTATTTAGCAGGAGTCTAGTTCTTCTCTGTACATTGTACATTATGGCTTTACATTATTAAATATATACTCTACATGTACGTCTTTAGCATGTATTTTGATAGAAAGTGGAAATGTAATATGTTTATAGTTTTCACTATAATAATCCTTCTTTCAGACCACATCAAGCTTTCCTGGATGCTATTTCACTATTCCCCTTAGTTTATTGGATGCAAGGTTCTATAGATTAGTGAGTACTGACTTAATTATTATTCTTTTTATTGGTCTACTGCATGGAATATTTAACCAAATGAAGGTAAATATTTTTATTGCTCTGTCCTGTTAGATGCAAAGTTCCAAATATTGGTATATATTGATACTTTTATCTCCTGTGGATGCTTTTGATTGCTAAATACCAGTGGTACTTTCCTCTCTTGTGGATGTTTTTCACTGTTAAATGCTATTGATACTTCTCTTTCTTGTGGGTGCTTGTGATTGTTGAATACTAGCATTTGCCATTTGCATTTCTCAGTTCCTTAGAACAAATGATACATATTTTTTTCAAAACTCTGAAATTAAGTACCAAATATTTTAAGGAAAAGGGTATTTCACAATCCTATGTTTAGTTCAACAGCTTAACTTGACAATAACTAAAAATTGCTTACAAAAAATAAATTAATATTTACAAATTTATTTTATAATGTTAACATATTTTCTTCGTGATCTTGTTTCCTTGTTAAAACTGTGAAGAACAACATTAAATTTGTACAGTAGATTACTTTTTCAAATGATTTTTTAGAGATATTCAATCGTTATGCTAATGAAAGAGTGTTTTGTCTGGCTTACAGCTTGGATGACTTGCTGAGGGCAGGAATAAACTTGGCTGACAGTGTGGTGGTGGTAAACAAGGAGAGTAGCAACTCTGTTGAAGAAGACCATTTAGCAGACTGTAACACAATAGTTGCAGTTCAGACTATGTTCAAGTCAGTTCTAAATTTACTTTTATCAGAGAAATAACAACTTTATCCTTATCACAGTTTTAGCCTTTTCTAATAATTATTGACACCTATCTGTAAAATGGCATAAATAAAAGTTCCAGAGCAAACATTTTGATATTTATTGAAACTTATTTGTACAGTTGCATGTTTAAAAGTCCCAGACCGAAAAGTTTGAGATTTATGACACCTATCTGTGAAATTGCATGGTTAAAAGTCCAAGCTCAAGCCTTTTGAGATTTATTGACAGGTATTTGTAATTTTGTTTTCATTTAAAAGCCATAAACTGAAGATTAAAAGATATCTTAAAAAGAAATTTGTGCTTGAACGTTTTTTTTATTATATATTTATATGTACCTCACAATAATGTTTCAAGAGTAAGCTTTCCAAATAAGTTGAAACGTAATTAATCTGCCCTCATCAATTAAACACAAATTGTAAGTAAATATAGTTACATGTTCATCATTATATTGTATATTTTCTTGTGTTATTACTTTTATACAATTACTAAAAGTTTCAAAATTTCTATTGATGCTAATCTGTTTGGATACTTAGAAATAATTATTTTAACATTTTATTTATTTGAAATGCACACATATTTATTTCCAACATACTAAGTCACGCAAGTCATTCACTCCACAAATGTAAGTTATAAAGCTGAGCTGCCATTTATAAGGTTATTCCAATCACAATAGCACAACTTCGTTTAATGAATCCATGATATAATTTACTACTCGCAAACGACGAAATATTGGACAACTAAATAGCACTTACTAGCTGCAACATAACATTTTATAATTAGAGTGAAAACCCAGAACCGTTGTGTAATCACTATGGCACTATTTGTAAGTAATGTAATGGGATATTCTTCCAATATCAAATATTTAATAGTTATGTTACACCAGCAGTTCCTAAGTACTCTCTTTGTTCTTGTTCACAGAGCTGATATGTCATCAATATTATATCATGTTATAACCAATGAGAATGATAAAATATAGGTTGCATCTTACTTTTGCAGGCTTTTCCCCAGTGTTCGAATAATCACAGAGCTCAGTCAGTCCAGTAATATGAGGTTTATGCAGTTTCGAGCACATGATACATATGCCCTGCATTTATCGAAAATGGAGAAGGTAAGATACGTGTGTGCTTTTTTATATAGCAAAGTCACATTAGGCTGTCTGCTGTGTCCAGCAGAATCGAACCCCAGATTTTAACATTGTAAATCTAAAGACATATGAGAATTAAATAAAACACATCACAATCATGAAACTTGTTACATTAACACTTTCTGAAAGAACAAAATTAAAAGAATTTAAGAACCTTAGAGTTTTTAGTCCGTTTTATTTACCTCATGATAGAGTAACACCAATTAATTTAGGAATGTGAATAATGTTATGAGATTTAGTCAAATTAATTATTCGATATTATACATTGAAACAATTGGCGAAAAATAATTATTAGATGTATATATATATATATATAATTTAAGAATTAATGAAAACATTTTTAAAAACTAATTATCAGTACTTAATGTCATAAATCAGTATATCAGAAAACCGAAAGCTGTAATAATTATAATGCATTAAATCATAAGTGGGGCAAACTTCCTGTTGGCGATTTTCATTTGTCATGCAGAAACAGAAATAAGAGAGTTGTGAGCAAAACATTTTTGTATTCTCTTCTAAATTTTCTTTATTTCTGGTTTCATTTTACTGATGGTTAAAAACTGTATAAGTGTGATTTCCATGTGCTACTACAGAATGAAATCATAAAAGATGAATACGTGGCCACTCAGAAAATATATGCTTGGTTCACAACGCATTCGGCAATACAATAGAACCAATGCTGAAAAGGTAGGGACGTGCTACATTACAAAGAAGACATTAAAAAAAAGCGAAAATTATGAACGGCTGAAAACCAAACGACAACGCCCGGCCTTGCCAGGTGATTAAGGTACTTGACTTGTAATTTGAGGGTCGCAGGTTTGAATCTCCGTCACGTCACACCAAATATGCCCGCTCTTTCAGCCGTGAAGACGTAATAATGTTACGGTCAATCCCACTATTCGTTGGTAAAAGAGTGGCCCAAGTGTTAACATGGGCCGTGATGACTAGCTGCTTTCTCTCTAGTCTTACACTGCTAAATTACAGACGGCTAAAGTAGATAGCTTTCGAGTAGCTTTGAGCAAAATTTAAACCAAACCAAAGAACATTTCACGGAGGGGACTTTAGTGTTCTCCATGAAAGCAGATAAACTCAAACAGCAGGGCGATTAAAATAACAATAAATAATCCGAAATTATACAAGAACACAAGTTAAATTAGTTCTCTTAACCATAAAGTAAAGGATAAGGTTAATGGTGAAAGAAGCCTCCCATTTCGAAAACAACTGGAGTCAAAGTTATATTTTTTATATTGTTGAGAAGACAATAAACAGACAATTGAAGTTGTAAAACACCCACCAGTTTGGAGATTATAAGTTTCCAGCTATACCTCTAAAGGTGTGTGCTTTCTTATAGCAAAACCACATCGAACCCCTGATTTTAGCCTTGTAAATCCGTAGATTTACCACTGTACTTGCTGGAAACATCTCCAAAGGAGCTCCTATTTTTTGAAAAAGATGAGAGATATTGTTATACAGAATCTCATTCGATCACTTACCTGTCAAATTTCTCATTGCAACCTTACTAATTAAAAGGTGTCTTAGAAGTCAACATCTACACACAATAAATACTGTGATGTCAGACTTTATTAGGTAACCATGGTCACCGGACTGAGAACAGTCGACGATGGAAGAAAGAGTAGCCCATAGAGCATAGAACTAAAAACATTGTTCTTAACAAGTGTGGTTAGTTTGTGTAATAATTCATGAGAACACGTTTTCTGTTCGATGAAACAGATTGAAAGAGAGATCTAACTGTATATTAAATAAAAGTGTTGAAAACAAAATATTCATCTTTCACTGGATGTGAAACTATTAAAATTGCTATTAATTTTAAAAACCAAGTTACCATTTGTATGATTAACACCAGTATTTTATTCAAATTAAATTTGTCAATGCTTTTAACAAGATTTAGTTTGGTTCTTACAAGAGTTAGAAATGTGTGTTGTCCTCTACAATTTTGACAGCCTCGTGAAAGGGAGTGTCTCATAAAATACTTAAAATATACTTTGTTAACAAATTAAATTAAAATCTCTTATAATGAGAAGCCCACTTAAAATAAAATAGCATCTCAGAATGGTTTGTTTTGAATTTCGCTCAAAGCTACACGAGGGCTATATGTGCTAGCCATCCCTAATTTATTAGTGTAAGACTAGAGAGAAGGCAGCTAGTAACAAAAACCCACCGCCAACTCTTGGGCTGCTTTTTTAACAAAAAATAGTGGAGTTGACTATCACATTATAATGCCCCACAGTTGAAAGAGCGAGCATGTTTGGTGTGACGGGAAGTCGAACCCGAAATCCTCCTATTACGAGTCTAGTGTCTTAATGTCTTGGTCATGCCAGGCCAGACTGTTATGGATATTAACACTTTTACTTATAAGCAGAGAACGACGTTTTAACCATCCTAGGTCATCTCTTTGTTAACCTGAAGATGACCTAGGAAAGTCGAAAGGTTGTTCTCTGCTTATCAGTAAAAGTGTTAATACCAATATCAGCCGTTCTGAGATACATAAATTCAAAGGTAAAATTTAGAACTACAAAAGAATTTCTAGCGTTACTTGTGTGATGATAAAAGAAACAGTTTTATCTGTTTTGTTTTCCTACTTCAGATATGGATTTCCTTTAGTTTTCGAATGATCTAAAAACGTCTGCTATAACATCGACACAAGTGACTCCCTACATTTTAATAAAGTGCCTAGCCTTTGATATATAATGCAGCATCGTAAAAGAGTTTCATTTTTCAGAGTAGGAAGGTTTCCGTGGATTATAATGTTAAAAGAATTGCTAAATGATACACAATATTTATGCATCTTAAAAGTCATTATATGGTGAATTCATCATTCTCGAATGAACAACCAAACAACTTCGACCATTTTTTTTATTTCTTTGTTTGTTGTTTTTTTTGGAATATCGCACAAAGCTACTCGAGGGCTATCTGTGCTAGCCGTCCCAAATTTAGCAGTGTGAGACTAGAGGGAAGGCAGCTAGTCATCACCACCCACCGCCAACTCTTGGGCTACTCTTTTACCAACGAAAAGTGGGATTGATCGTCACATTATACACCCCCCGGCTGGGAGGGCGAGCATATTTAGCGCGACGCGGGCGCGAACCCGCGACCCTCGGATTACGAGTCGCACGCCTTACGCGCTTGGCTATGCCAGGCCTGTTTTCATTTCTTATACTCACTGTTTTAGTAGAATGAAAAAAATCTTCGTAAATTCAAATAATTTCATGAGTGTTTGACATTTTGACATTTTGTTATCTAAAAAACCTTTAAAAATGGCAGAATGAGATGACTTATAAATTAAAAGAACAACATTTATATGAAACCCAAAATATTCCCAGTCATTAATCAATCTCTACGATCAAATATAAACTAATTATATATATATTAGAATTAAAAACGAAACTCATAGATTATTTATAATCATATGAATGTAGTATGTGTAACTTCTCATTGATAGGATAATACCAAAGAACATTAATTAATTTCACTACTGATCGTTTTAGTAGACCCTACAACAGTTCTGGAACATAGGAAACTATAGCATGCTTAACTTGTCAATGACAGGATAACACCGTACAATATTAATTAATTTCACTGCTGATACTTTGTTTTAATATACCTCACAACTGTTCTAAAAAATAGAAAACTACAGCATGCTTAATTTGTCAATGATAGGATAATACCAAAGAACATTAATTAATTTTATTACTGATACTTTGCTTTCCCGGGCCTCACAGCAATGCTACAAACTACAAAACTATTCGTTTAGAGGCTTTTACATATACATGTATAAAGATTTTTAGTCGAATTTAAATCTATTTCAACTTTTTTTTTTTTTTTTTCAGCGAGAGAAAGAACGGGGTACACATATTTCTTATATGTTTCGATTGCCGTTTGCAGCTGGAACGGTGTTTAGTGCCAGCATGTTGGATACATTACTCTATCAGGTAAGAATGTCTTTCAGTGTAGTTAAATGTAGCAGACAATAAAAATGTAGCTTTTTACTTGCTCACAAAATAGACCCATAAAACATTAAAATTTGCATGATATTTAAAGCAAGTTTGATTCATAAGTCTAAATTGCATACTTTGATTACGAAGTTATTATGTTAAGTGGTAATAATTGTAAACAATAACTATGTTAATAGTACAAATATATGTTCATTTTATTTGCAGAAGAACTCTATTACTATACATAGAAAAAGGGTTATTGTGGGTATGGACTATTTGTCGCAAGATCACAAATAGTTATAGAGTCATTGAACGAATTTATGGTTACTAGGTATGCTTGATTAAATAACTGTGATTGTTTCGAGCAACGGTAATATGTTTAGTGGACTTGGTTAAGGAGATTAATAAATATGGTGAAAACCATAATTATGCTCTCAGTTTCTTTATTTTTTTAAGCACAAAGATACTAACTGGACTATCTGTACTTTGATAACAAGGAGATCGAAACCCGGTTTCTAGGGTTGTAAGTCCACTAACATACCACTGCCTCTGGGAGGCTCATGCTATCAGTAGTCACGCGAACTGAGTAAGGTTATAAGTTATTAGAATAATTAACTAACTCTAAGTGATGGGTAAGGACCATCAGATTAATTATAGCCAATAAAGTTATTATACCTCTACAATTAATTTCATTAATAAACTGTTTATTAATCATATTAATTGTGGATGTGTTACTTTCTCGGCTACAAGGCCATCAGTAACAAATGAGTGGAACAAAAAATTAAATAAAAACATTCTGTCAGTACATCACTTAATCACAATAAGTATTTCTGGGATTTTAAATTTATTTTACATAGAAAATGAGTGATTTCCTTCAATTGTTTTCATGATTTCTCTGTCTGAAATGTTGTAGCAGATAAAAACTACAACATAGAATCCAATAATCAGTGATGACGAGAAAACCCACTTGTAGAGAAAAATATATATGTAAAACGGCTGGTTTGGGTTGACAAAATATATAGAGGAGCGAACAACGTTTCGACTTTCTTCGGTCATCGTCAGGTTCACAAAGAAACAAACATAAACAAACGAAAAATTAAAGAAGCCTTACTTATACAACAACTCAAGCACAAAATAAACCAACACAAAGGAACACCTTCATACCTACATTAACAAATATCTAAGCACGCCTTCTACATTCATACACTCAGTTACACAACCCCCTTCAAACATGTGGTCAGCTATATTTTTCTTTCTTTGTGAACCTGATGATGACCGAAGAAGGACGAAACGTTGTTCGCCTCTCTACATTAAAAAAAAAATTCTCAACCCAAACCAGCAGTTTTTACATATATATATATAGAATGCAGTAAGTAAATCAAGCCGGTAGGGTAAACATTACAAACACAAGACTTTACTTTGGGGTTTAAAATATTGCGTGAGAATTAGCAGCCTCGCATGTTGCCACACTTTCAGTAAACACAGTATATTATTGAGTAGTTAAAAATACTATCGAATCTGGTTAAAGTATTTAATCTTGAATGTTAAAATATTTTTTATAGTGTTCAATGCAGTTAGCACAAGTGGTACATGTAACGGATCTACCGATATATATTTATTTTTAATGACAAGGTTTTTCTCTGCTTAACATATATTTAGAAATGTATGTAAGTTGTGTTGTTAATTGTGTATTGTGAGTTAGCTTCTTGTGAGAGTTGATAAAAGATTCAGTTTGAGACCAGATAAAAGACTCAGCATAGTTTGTAACTTTGTAAAACATTTGTATATAAATCATCATTTGTAATAATTATCATTATAATGTGTATCCGAAAGGTTTGTACACGAAAGAAAATTATGTGTATCAATCTTGCTGGCAAATATAATAAATTTAATAATTAGTTAACTTCTAAATTAAAATTAAAATTTCTGGGTATTTAAAATCGTAAGACGTAACATAGTAAATCAGAGACTCGTCCGAGATAAATTATAATGCGTGGCATACACCATTCATGACTGTCGCATTTTTAAACAATATTAAGGTAAGTATTAACATTACTTAATGGAGAGTAAATTGGCTAAGTAACACACTCTATTAATTTTTATTTTAAAAATAACTAATTATTTTATTCAGAACTTAACTTTTTTCACTTACACATATCATGAATAGGTTTAAAAGTAATTATTATTACTTTAATCTTTAGGCTTTCGTAAAGGATTATATGATTACCTTCATCAGACTCCTCCTAGGAATCGACCAAGCTCCAGGTTCTGGTTTCCTTTCTTCGGTAGGTACCTATCTTTATAGGCCCAGCATGGCTAAATGGATTAAGGCGTTCGACTTGTAGTCTGAGGGTTGCGGGTTCGTTGTACCAAACATTACCGCCCTTTTGGCCGTGGGGGCGTTATAATGTTACGGTCAATTCCACTATTCGTTGGTAAAAGAGTAGTCCAAGAATTGGCGGTGGATAGTGATGACTAGCTGCCTTCCTTCTGACCTTACACTGTTCAGTTAGGGACGGTTAGCGCAGGTAGATCTCGTGTAGCTTTACGCGAAATTCAAAATCAAACCTATCTTTATCGGCCAGTCCATCTATTTCATTTATATTGTGTTAATATTTCTTATAATGATTGGTTAATAAACATTCAAAACAGGGAAATAAGAAACAGGGGATAAAGCGTCTGCTTATTTCACACAACCTTATATTTTTAGAAGTAAATTTTTTTTCTCGACATACAGGGAGGCGGAATAAGAAGGTCTAAGAAACCAAACCACAACATGTGCACAATATTTCTGGTGAGAATGTAACTAAAATTATGAGCAATTTAGTTATTTGCGAAAACCACTTTTAAAATTAGGATGTAAACTCATATTTGAAAAGATCTCGTCGAGTGTGTTCTAAACACATATACTTTTACACATTTTTCTGTTATCTAGTAAAAAATATCTCTTTTGGTCACCCCTCTACATATAAATATGTGTGTGTGTGTGTAGTTTTGGTTTTATAAAATTGGTTAATTAGCTTTGACATTTCTTTAAGCTTTTCATAATCGCTTATTTTAAAAATATTACATAACAATCTTGATTGAGATAAAATAAAACTATGACAAAGTTTGATAAATTAAGGTTTTCTTTTATTTGTTCTTGAAAACTATAAATGTGCACAAATGGCTTTCTTTATTCTGTTCATCACGGGTATCGTAACCTGAGCCACTAGAGGTAGACCATCATTTGGTTTGGTAAGTTTAGAATTTCTCTAAAGTACTTAAGCACTATCTTCGTAAACTGTCCCTAATTTAGCAGTGATAGACTAGAGGGACGACAGCTAGTCAACACCACACACCGCCAACTATTGGGCTACTTTTTAACGATCGATTACTGCGATTGATCGTCACATTATAATCACCCTCATACACACACACATAAACATGGCTGAAAGAGAGAGCGAGTTCGGGGATGAAAATTCGAACACCACTACCCTAGATTGTTTGTCGAGCGTCCTAACCACCAGGCCATAACAGGCCCTACACTTTTCTCATCAGTGATATTTTGATTAATTGTAAAAAGGAGTCAATTCTTTTTCCTAGAACAGAACTTTAGTATGCTTTATTTACAGTAACTGTCATACGATATTACACATTCGGAAAAGTATTGATCAAAGAACGAAGACTGATATTCTGACTTTTTATATTTTAAAGAAGCCTGTGACTTATTTTATGAGATTAGGTTTCATTTCTAAAGAGGCTTGTGGTTCTCTATCAAAAAAACTAATTTGATTAAATACAAGAAATGTTTGTTAATGAAAGTAGTGATTGTTGTTATCTGGAGAGGAAGATGATTTGTCGCGTGAATACTTACAACATTTCATTAGTTGTTAAGTGGCAGAGAACAGGATTGGTTTTTAGAAATTTTCAATTTGTATACGATGTGGCGAGTTTTGGCAGTTAGGATGTTCGATTTACAATACGCAGAATCAAAACCCTGCACCAAAATTCCTGCTGTTTTATCTGTGCAGAAGTTATAATATGATAACCATTCCCACTAGTCGTTGTTAAAAAGTAACCAAAAAGTTGGCGGTAGGTGCTGCAGGCCATATTTAATTTTTCCTCTTTGGTCAGCAGTTCAAAATTAAGGCAGCTTTAGGAAATCCACCGTATGTAAATAAACAACTTACACAATGAAGAGAAAGGTCATGTGCCTACATTCTGCCCGTGATTGTTAGTAAAAGTGCATTCCTGCACATTTACGTTTGCACCGGCGTGGCTAGGTGGTTTGGGCACTTGATTCACAATCTGAGGATCACAGGTTTGAATCCTCGTCTTATCAACTATATTTGCCTTTGCAACGATGGTGCGTTATAATGCGACGGTCAGTTTCCCTATTTGCTGGTAAAAAAATAGTCTTTTGTTGATTCGAAAATATTGATCAAATGTAAATGTAGTTCAAATTTTGCGCGAAGCTACACGAGGGCTATCCGTCACTAACTTAATAGTAAAAGGCTAGAGGGAAGGCATTTAGTCATTACCGTCAACAAAAGAATAATATTTCACGAACAAATAGGGGGCGTGATCTCATCGGTCTGACTGCTTAGTCCCCCAAAGGGGTTTTACTTGAACGACAAATAATAATTACTAGTGTACTGTAAGCAGGTATCTGTTTTTGTGAAGGTTATCCCACATTATTGTTTAATCGTTACTGTAACTTGTCTGATAAATTATCAGCACACTTCTGTACTGTACACAGCAGATAGCTCGATGTGGTTTTGCTGCAAGAAAACACATTCAAGTAAAACCTCACCTAGTTTACATATATTACTTGAGCGGTCTCGGTTATTTAAATAACGCAAACAACATTAGAGTAAACTCAGAAAACTACTCCAGAAAGAAGATATGTTTTTTGTATATATATTACAACTACCCATACACAATACAAACGTGCTTGTAAACATGAACCATGCGAACAGACTTTCAATAATGTAACTCAGTGAAAAATAAATCACACCTCTTGAACAAATGTACACCCAGAATAAAATATGTTGGCATCTGGGTATTCTTCGATGTAGCGACACCTGTCGTGATATAATATAACTTCAATTTTTGATTTCTGGTGTCCGAGGACAACACTATAGTGCCCAGTGACATTTGTCTAATGTCAAATTTTGTAAAATTTAATTGTTGTTGATATCTGTAAATTGAATTAATGGAAAATAGGGACAGTATTAGTAGGATATATAATCACTCAGGAATACTTGTTTTGTTTAGGTTTGTAAAGACAGAGCGAATGAAAAGATCAATCATGTTTTGTAACTGTGCTGATAATAGAATGTGTTAGTAATTGTGTTGATAATAGAATGTGTTAGTAATTGTGTTGATAATAGAATGTGTTAGTAAGATAATCAAAACACGTATTTTGTTTTCAACTTCAAAACAAGGTTAGAATAACAGAGGAAGATATTTGGATCAGAACGTACGGCCGTCTCTACCAGAAGCTCTGTTCTACAACATGTGAGGTGCCAATAGGAATATGTCGAACCCAGAGTTCATTATCGGACACTTCTTCTGTAAGATATAAAAACGAAGATAGAAAAGCAGATTAGTTTCTTTCTTGTCAGTAATAACATTTCTAGCATTATTTCAAACTTAACACTGCCACAAAATTTCATCGCTGAAATGAGTGAACACATGGAAAATAAAATTGAGCATGTCTTACTTTGTTATAGTTTCTAAATTGAATATTTTTCAGAAAACACTTACCTTTTTTTTTTTAACAAGGTCGGTGAAATAGTAGTGGAAAGAAGTGTTGGTTGGAAATAAGTGATAATTTCAGTTTGGTAATTGCATATGTTGCTGGTTTATGTGTCGTGCAATTTTCTCATTGATTAGTTGTCGCTGGAGTTGCTGGACAGTGAGAGGTCTGCCTTGGCTGCTGACGTGGAGCGACAAGAGATCTGTAATATGGTGAGAACACGCATGTTCAACCTGGGACTGCCATTAGAAGACTACGGTTTGTAATAAACTATTTCAAAATAAGTTCCATTTTTACTCACTAATACGTTTCTTCATATTAATTTTCCAATGATTTAAGACGACTTTTCTAATTGTACTTTATGACATGTAAAGGTTTTCTCCCTTGAGCTATTTGCTCTGTCCATTGCAGCGAATTGAACCTCGGATTTTAGCGTTGTAAACATGTAAACTTTCTGCTGTCCCTTTAGGGGAATAGAAGACATACAGATCACAGTCATATACGCGGCCGAAATAAATGTTACTGTGTTTGTTGAATAAATGTCCAGGAAGAAAATGTTTAAAGTTGTGTTTCATGGTTGTACGTTTTTTACAACGCTTCGATATCATATGATATTATTTTATCAATGTAAGATAAGAGAAACCGTTTCTGAGGAACAGACGTTCACTCCAACGATTAAAATGTGTTTCTATAGTTGACTGGTTTGTTTGTCCAATTCGATGTTTCAAGTAAGTTTCCACATTTCTTTTGTATTTGACTTATCCCTGATATATTTAATGGTAGGAATTCCTGGTACTGCCAATAATCCAGATATATTAGGAAATTTTGTGCTAAATCAAACCAAAATGACAACATTCAACACAGTAATTAATTATTGTAGTTGAGAATGGTGAATGTAAAAATTTCATTCTCCATTGACGTAATTCTTTGAAACATAAAGAACTAATTCAAACTCGTTCAATTTATTTATATTCCAGTAATCAAAAGCAATGTCATTATCCGAACGCAATTTTTTTTGCCATTTAAGTCAATATGGTGCATAGAAATTTGTGGATGAATTACAAGCAGTACTTTAAACCAAGATTGCGTGTATAATGAACATTTTGGATACTGGCAGATGTTAAAAACCAGATACGTTCGTGCTTAACGTATGGACCGAAAGGAATCATTTCGTTTATAACCAAACTAATTAGTTGATGATAGATTATGGGTTCGTATAAAACGGTGAATGACGAATTATGGATCATCGTAATAATTTGATTGCGGAAAATTAAAGGTTTTGTAATGGTTTCCTTTAAGTCATTATGAATCATCCGTTATTCCACAAATAATTTATAACACCTAAGTACTCATTTAGAAGAGTCATAAAGTGACGTATATGGATATTCTAGTTGTGCAATTATCTGTAATGCATGTCCAACAGAGTCAATACAAGCCCAACAGAGTCAATGGATTAGTACACATCAATACTGTCGGCTATTTCTTTCCTTAAATCGAGGATCTGTATTAGTCAATAAACTCATTTTCAAATTTTTTAATCTGATGTAAAATGACTTTTTGGATTTATTCGAAATTAACAAGAAATATAGTATATAGAAGGTGTAACATGTGATTCTAGTTGAGAAAAAAATGAAAATTATTGTTTAAATTGCAAAACCATGCAAGAAAATACATCAAAAACGCCTGAAAAAGAGAATTCCTAAGGCTCGGTTCTAGTATAATATTTTTTGACCAGCAACACGAGACGCAAAATGAATAAATTTTGTAATATTTCGACAACTATTTAGTAATTCATAGATCATTTCTTCTTCTTGACAAATTTTGTTATCTTATATGAATAAAATTTGACTTTTTTGATCGTAATTATCGTATTATATACAACTATTTAAAAGTTTATTTTTTTTAAACAAGGTTACATTGAGCTATCTGCTGTGCCAACTTCGTAGAATCGAATTCCAAATGTTAGCTCTGTAAGTCTGTCAGCTTTCCGTTTTCTCCGCTATGATACCAAATTTGAGTTAATTGTATTATTTTTCTTAATTTCCCGCAAAGCAACACAGGAGAGCTATCTTATCTTACCGTCCCTAATTTGGTAGTGAAAGACTAGAGGGAAGGCAGCTAGTCTTCATCACCAACCGCCAACTCGTGGGCTACTCTTCTACCAACAAATAGTGGGATTGACCGTCACATTATAACGCCCCCACTGTTGAAAGGGTGAGCATGTTTGGTGCGATGCGACGGGGATTCGAACATGCTACCCTCAGATTACGAGTTGAACATTTTAACCCACCTGGCCACGCCGGGTCGTTTGAGTTAAAGATTTTGATTACAATTAAACCGTTAGGCTATATGAAATGTGTCATTGTATTAAACTGTAAATTATCCATTGAAGAGCTGTTGTTGTTTTGAATTAAGTACAAAGCTACACAATGGGCTATCTGTGCTCTGCCCACCACGGGTATTGAAACCCGGTTTTTAGCGTTGTTAATCCGAAGACATGCCGCTGAGCCACTGGGAGGCACCATTGAATAGATTGGATTTTAAATTCAAACCACACTTTAAATTTAATAAAGACAACTAAAAGCTTACGTTGAAATATGTTCAAACATATGTATGTATTTATATCATAATTCGTACTTCCTTAACTTAACCTATAAGTTGATAAATAAATAACTTATGATTTCATTGTGCTTTTTTAACCTTATAACTTGTAGATTCCATAATAAGGTAGTCGGTTGTTTTATCTCGTCACCGTGTTTGTGTGGTAAGAATCATTACTTGCAATGTCATGACCTGATAATTCATGATCACTCCAAGTAATACATAATATTTTAATAATCAGAAATTATGATGTCAAATCTTAATAAGTTCTACAGTAGGTTTATTGGTAGTTTATTAAATTTTTATCGTGATACCTTCTAAACCCAATGACTCATAATCTAATAGCAAATGATTTTATAATCTTATATTCAACTGTTATATAGCCTAAATCTTTATGTTATCGTTACATGCGTTGATAATCAAATTGTTTCTACACCTAGATAATGTCTCGGAAAAAAGAGACAGTCTCTCCTATGTCGTGATAAACCCAAGCTGTGACCTGAAACTTCAAGAAGGAGATATCGTGTAAGTCATGCTTACATCACAAAATAACCAAATGAAAATATGTTAAAAGCTATACATATAAACCAGGGTTGATATCTATTGTTGCTCACCTTGTTATAAAAATCGAGTTTAATTTTCACACAGCCGAACATTTTAAGATGGACATAGTATGTTTAGTAAAAGTGTTCTGACACAAAATATTTTGAGATGGATACAGTATATTCATCAATATCTGTTCTGACTATTTAAATTATATTTCATATTATAACATATGACTATTTTTGATTGTGTTCTGACTATTTAAAGTATATTTCATATTAGAATATATTATTATGTGCTATTTTCTTAATTCAACAAACATTATTCAAGTTTAACAGAAGTTATTTAATATTTTAGCATTTTATGTAATAAAGCAGCATTTGCTGTCTTAATGTTTTTCGCAGTTACTTAATAAGACCTAGTCCAATTTCAACAAAGAAGATATTTCTTACTCGTGGCTCGCTCCGAGCAAAGAAAGAGAAACATAAGAAAGATTTACACCAAGAACCTAATTCAGAAATAATACCGGAAGAGGCTACATCTACTGGACAATACAGTCATGAGGAAGATAACTGTGAACGTGTAGATGGTGAAAAAATCAAAGTTCCAATACATGGAACTATTGGTGTTGAAATCACACCACCTCCCGTCGAGACTGTAAACGGAACCATGGTTTAGAATGTACTCTTAATCTATTAAGTATTCAACTGAGAAAGTTTCCTTTGCTAAGAAAATTACAGTTTTGTAGTGTCATCTATGAAACTTTCTTCTACTCGTAACATTCTGTCGCCTGGCTCACCGTTTTAAGGTGTAAGGAAGGAAACTGGAATATTTTCATACTTGCTTTCTATCGTCTAAACAAAAACTGTGCCGGTTATGACATAAGACTAGGAAATATAAATCTACACTGCTTCTAACGTTTATCGTAAGTCATTCCACGTCCACCCATTAAAATCTTTCATTTGAAAAGCTTAGAAATTAGAGTTTCTTGCTCTATCAAACTTGAATATATATATATATATTTGGAGAAACTTATATGCTAGTTTATCTCCTAGCACTATTTCTGTATAAGCACATTTATAGCTTAATAATATTGTATCTGTGTTATTACCTTTATATTGAACTGGTCTCCAGATCGCAGTAATTGTACAATGATAGAAAACAAATGATATAATGGTCTATAGTGTTTCAAATCGTGCTATCATACGAAGAATGTTATTCTTGCATATTTATTAAATAGTCTATTGTATATAAGATTACAGATTTTTGTCTTTTTTGGACTAAGCTATCAGGGTATTGCACCATTGTTGTATATTTTTATGTTGTTCTAATGTCCAAAACAACACAATGGGCTATCATTGTTGTACCCAGCACAGTTATTCGATCTCAAGTGTTCACGTTGGAATACCTTAGAGTTATAGCTTAACCCCAGGTGGAATTCTCGAGTAAAATATATTTGCACCAAATTTGGTTGATTTTAGTTTAAAATACTGTAAAAATAAACTAGAAACCGTTCACCAAAGTACCAATAAAATTTTTAACAACATAAATAGAAAAAGAAACAAAAACTCAATGTTTTGTTTAATATGAGGATAGATCCAACAGAACAGACGAACTTTATCAGTGTACAACCGTGTCAGAAACCGTTTAATACATATACAACTTGTGGACATATAAACTACTGTTGGAAGTAGAACAATAAAACTTTGATATACTTGTGTATTTTCGTATTTACTAAAGATATTCTTATCATATAATGGGCGTGGTATGGCTAGATGGTTAAGGCACTCCACTCGTAATCGGAGGGTTGCGAGTTTGAATCACCGTTACACCAAACATGCTCGTCCCCTTAGCCGTGGGGGCATTATAATGTGACGATTAATCATACTTTTCTTTAATAAAAGAGTAGCCCCAGAGTTGGCTGTGGGTGGTGATAACTAGCTACCTTCCCTCTATTCTTACACTGCTAAAATAGGAACGGCTAGCGTAGATGGCCCTCGAGTAGTTTTGCGTGAAATTCAATCCATATCATATAAACTTAAATAATTCAGTTTGTTTATTTTAATTTCGCGCAAAGCTGCTCGAGGTCCATCTGCGCTGGCGTTCTCTAATTTAACAGTGTAAGACTAGAGAGAAGGCAGCTAGTCATCACAACCCACCATCAACTCTTGGGATATTCTTTTACCGACGAATAGTGGGACTGACCGTTACATTATAACGCCTCCACAGTTCAAAAGGCGTTCACGTTTGGTGTGACGGCGATTCGAATCTGCAACCCTCGGACTACAAGTGGAGTGTCTTAACCACCTGGCCACGCCGGCTCAAAATGACACTAAAAATATTTATTTTAAACTAAAACGAGAGAACTAAAACAAAAAAAAATCCACTGTATTCCATATTTATTGTCTCCTTTGAAGCATTTAATTCGAATAAGATTAATAAAACATGTATCATAGAAAAATAAATACACAACTTCTGATGTAGTAAATCATTAATTGAAATCATGTTACATGAAACCAACCACAATTGGTATTTTCGTTATTATAACACCAGAGATAGGTTCCTTTATTACAAAAATAATAAAATAAAAAATTAACAACATATCTGTTATAGAAACCCTCTTGAAGCATAAATCGTGAAATTTGAAATCATTAAAACAAGAAATACTTTATGTAATGCGAAATATTTTGCCGAAGTTTTATTCTATTTAAAATGTCATTAGATGGGTTAACGGACAATAAATTCGAACAAAGCGTAACATAAACTGTTGAAAGTCTGGAAAATAATAATAATAACATCCAGATTAAACTTTACGTAATATACTGTTCAATATATAACGTAATCGTATAATAATTTTTCAACGTGTAAGATATCAGGGATATTTTAATTTCCCTGATAATTGACAACTTATAATGTTTTTGATCAGTCATTTTTGTTATGCAAAATAATGACATAACGTCAACGATTCCCAGACCTGTCACGATTTGTTATCGAAGATGTCAATAGACATGAAAATATGTTATGCTCGGAACATTTTTGGATGTTTCCATATCACTGAGAGGTCATTGTTTGCGAGTCGTTCTTATTCCGTTAAAGTTAAGTGTGAGGTTATCATACTGCTAATTATGATTTCACATTTTCTCACATGTGTTAAAGTAATTCCGTGATAAATATTTTAGAATGCACTCTTCGTATGTAATTGTAATAACACACACACAAAAATATGGTTTGTTTTGAATTTCGCGCAAAGCTACTCGAGGGCTATCTATGCTAGCCGTCCCTACTTTAGTATTGTAAGACCAGAGGGAAGGCTGCTAGTTATCACAGCCCACCGCCAACTCTGGGGTTACTCTTTTAGTGGGATTGTCGAATAGTGGTATTGACTGTCACATTATAACGCCCACACGGCTGAAAGGACGAGCATGTTAAAAATATATAAAGGTTTGTAGATAAATATATAAGGTTGACAAATGATATTTTCTCTAATATTTCCTAAAATGTTTGCATCACTTGAAGGTTTAACATCTAGGCATTGTTTTTGTATTTCAAAATCTTTTATTTCTATTATTTGCCATTATACAAATATCTGAGAAACATGTTATTGAAAAAGATTTTTTTCGATTTTTGTTCCGTTTATACATATCTGTTAAAAAGAAACGGGAAAGTGCTGTAATATTGAAACTATTTGAAGGCTAGTCCTCTATGCGAATCTGAGGGTCACGGGTTCGCATCCCGGTCGCGCCAAACATACTGGCCCTTTCAGCTGTAGGGGCGTTACGGTCAATCCCACTATTCGTTGGTTAAAGAGTAGCCCAAGAGTTTGCGGTGGATGGTGAAGATTAGCTGCCTTCCCTCTAGTGTTACACTGCTAAATTAGGGACGGCTAGCATAGATAGCCCTCGAGTAGCTTTGTGCAAACTTCCAAAAAAAACAAACATCTGTGCGAACGTCGATGAATTATAACATATTTGAATATAAGTTACTTACGTGTGTGTATATATGTATAGTCTTGGTTGCTCACTCATTTTAAACGTTAACATTTACCTCGATATTAAAAACAGAGAATATTTTGTTCAAACTAACTTATTTGGAAAAATAAAAAAATCATTCTTTAATTATTCCCTTCACAAACTTATTTTTCTAGAAAGGGTGGATGGGTGTAATGTCAGTTTAGATGTATTAAACTATCTATTGGGTGAACCGTTTTACAAATATATGTGCAAAATATATTTCCTACGCGCATAAATCATCACAAAAATTGAAACAAACCGTCTTCTGGAAATAATATTAGTAGACAGTATATCAAATTTTATGTTTTCAATAACACGTCGGCCCAGCATGACCAAGCGGTTAAGGCGTTTGACTCCTAATCCGAGGATCGTAGGTTCGAATCCTGAGCGATCCAAACATGCTCGCCCTTTCACCCGGCGGGACGTTATAAAGTGATGGTCAATCCTACTATTCGTTGGTAAAAGAGTAGCTCAAGAGTTGGCGGAGGTTGTTTATGACTCTAACTGCATTCCCTTTAGTTTTACACTACTAAATTAGGAACGGCTAGCGCAGATAGCCCTTGAGTTGCTTTGCGCGAAACTCAAAATAACAAATCTACAACACGTAACATTTCATCATAAATTACATAAACAAAGTTTTGTTGTAAAATAATTTTATAAGCCCTTCACATTCATAAACGAAGTCAGAGGGAGTGTGGGGGACAAAATTGATGGAGGTAGTCTGTTAAGTTATAACAACTAAACAGAAATGTGTTGATTGATTTGTTTATTTTTGTTGAAATGATATGATGAAAACAATAGAATTAAACAATGCTTAATTAAAAAGTTTAGTAGCTCGAACTGCCACTTTATATAATTCACTCACTTTACTTCTACTTTATATAAATTCTGTTGAACAATATTCCTTCAATAAATATACACTGCTCAATAAAAACACGGTCCGTGATACACTTTTCGCCTGTCCCTCGCTGATACAGGGATAAGTCTATGGATTTACAACGCTAACATGAGGATCTCGACTCACCTCAGTGTACTCAGCAGATAGCACAACGTGGCTTTGTTATAAGAAAAATATGCACACTTCTCGCCATCTTTCTACATTTCCAACTTGTCTGCTAGCTCAGAGTTGTTAAAATGTATTCGTAAGCACGTTGTATATAATTTTTATTTGCGACATATGTCTTCAGAACAAACTAATAAAATATAACACCAGCATCAGTATTATAAAATTATCCGTTAAGTTTGTTTTGGAATTTGGCACAAAGCTATTTGAGGGCTATCTGTGCTAGGCGTCTCTAATTTAGCAGAGTAAGATCAGAGGGAAAGTAGCTAGTCATCACCACCCACCACCAACTCTTGAGCTACTCTTTTATTGACGAATAGTGGAATTGACCCTTACTTTATAACCCCCCACGGCTGAAAGGGCGAGCATGTTTGGTGTCGCGGTGATTCGAACCCACGACTTTCAGACTACAAGTCGGATACATTAACCACCTGGCCATACTTAATTAGAAAAAAAATTCTCCCTTTGGAGGATTTATTTCCTTCTGAACATAAAGAAATGGCTTAAGTAGGTCTTTATGAATACATAGAAAAATATTTATTTTAAAACACTATCTTGTACAATATAGTTTCATCATCATTACTGCACGAGGACTGTTCAAAAAATACGCGGACTGACGTCATTAAACAAAATGTACTTTATTTAGAAGTTACAGGTCTGGGACCCCTTTAAAGTACTCTCCTCCCCAACGCACACACTTATCCCAACGGTGTTTCCACTTGTTTAAACAGTCCTGGTACGTTTCTTTTGTAATGTCCTCCAGCTCCTTCGTCGCATTTGCCTTAATCTCGGGAATCGTCTCAAATCTTCTTCCTTTCAAGGCTCTTTTGAGTTTGGGGAACAAGAAAAAATTGCAAGGAGAAAGGTCAGGTGAGTAGGGGGGTGGGGAAGAACAGTGATCGAGTGTTTGGCCAAAAACTCACGAGTTCTGAGGCACAAATTTCGCAGCAACGCGGTGCATCTTCAATTTTTCGGTCAAAATCTCGTAACAAGATCCAACTGATACCCTACACTCTTCAGCAAGCTCCCTGACAGTTAGACGTCAATTTGCCCGCACCAAGGTGTTGATTTTGTCGACGTGAGGTGTGTCAGTTAACGTGGAAGGACGTCCACGACGCTCATCATCTTCAATGGATTGTCGACCATCCTTAAAACGTATATCCTGTATTTAGTATAGTACAGTCTTTATTTGTTGTTTAGCAAACGTTCTAAAATTGTGAAACCTGAAATTCATTTTCTGTACAAATTATATATTTTTGTCAAGGTAGACAATAGTTACACACTTGGTTTTTATCAAGAAAATTAAGTGTGTAACTATTGTCCACCTTGACATAATATAAATATATAATGTACTGCCATCTAGTGATACGTGTTTCATATTCTCACCAGATTATACGATTAAATTCAGACATAAAATTATCTTAATCTGTAGGATGCTGTTTTCAAATTTCTTTGATGATTATCATATTTATTGTTAACACATTCTTAATGTATATTATAGGAGCTATTGTTAAACAAGAAATATTAAGTATGAAATTTAAAGTTAAGGAAATTCGTGCTTTATGCTCTTAGGTTATTTTTCACAATATCACAAAATTTAAATTTAGAAATAATTTAAACTAAATATTTAATTATCAAAGCAAACAAAATTAAATAAGTTAACTTGCAGTATAACTAAACTACGTTATTACAGATATTCATGTTTAAAATGTATCTGGCAATTACTTTCGATTAATATAACAGAAACAATACTAACATCTTCACTTATAACATTCAAATCCAAACGTTACTTATACACTAAGAAAGCAAAAGAATTTAATTGCTAACTGTTGTCAAAGTGAGAATTCACACCTTTTAAAATTGTAAATTTAAAACAAATAAAGGTTCAAACTGTTGCTATGTTTTTGAAGAAGTCAATTTACAAACAGAATGGTAAGCAATATGTGAAAAAAGTGTTTAGAAAATCAGATATATTTAATTTTATGGTAACTATTAAACAGGAACGCAATACTTTAAAAATATTAACTCTTTAAAATGGACTAGTTAACAATTAAGCCTTTTTACATCAAGTTGTACTTTCTAAATTATTTTTGTCAAATATTTCATAATTCTATTACATAAAATATAACATATAAAATAGATAAAATCGCCCTCAACATCTTACACCTATATCATCGTTCACCGCTTGCACCCACAACGAGCTCTCCTAATATCTATTTCTAATAATTAGTTTATTATTTAATTATCTTATACTTCCCCTAAGACTTGTGAACGAAGGTTAAAACAGACAGACGGTGTATCCTCACTTCAATGTGGGTCTCACTTCTTTTAATACCTCCAGTACCTAGATTACATTTTATATTCCACATTATAACCTGTGTCTTAAGGATCCTTTCTATTCGAACGGTTTTTATTCACCTCCAGCACCTATACTACATTTCATATTCCACATTATAACATGTGTCTTAAGGATCCTTTCGATTCGAACGGTTTTTATTCACCTCCAGCACCTAGACTACATTTCATATTTCACATTATAACCTGTGTCTTGGGGATTCTTTCGATTCGTACAGCGTTTTTTATTTTTATTTGGGCTTGTTTTTGTTTATGACAAATTATCACAAGCCAGAGGTTTGGATTTGTTGTTTTTAATGTAGCTTTTTGATTTTGTTTTATTTTACTTGACCGTTTCTATATTAATATTCGATATATATCTAAATACATAAAAACATCAATCTGATTTCAGTGCTTAAAAACCGAAATAAAAAACTTGAATAAATTTCATTTAACTTGTCACATAATTTACTGATATTCAGAGAAATGCCGAGAAGCTGGAGTATAATCTGATTTACTTCAAGAGGTATTTTTATTTTGCACGTAACAATGGAATTATCAAGTCGTTATGAAAAATGCACCTCTTTGACCACGACTTTTGTTTGTTTTTCAGTTTTGCACAGAGGTACACGAGGGCTATCTGCTCTCGCCGTCCCTAATTTAGCAGTGCACGAATAGAAGAAAGGCACCCAGTGTTCACCACTCATTACCAATTTTAGGGTTACTCTTATATCAATGACAAGTGGGACTGACCGTTATATTATGAAAGGAAGAGAACGTTTGGTGTTACGCGATTCGAACCCGTAACCCTCAGATTACAAGTCGAGCACCCTAACCACCTTGCCAGCCCAGGCGTATCTCTCGATTTTAACACTGTCCTTCAATTTAATACTAATTGATTGTACCTCCATTACATGGCCTGGCATGGCCAAGCGCGTAAGGCGTGCGACTCGTAATCCGAGGGTCGCGGGTTCGCGCCAGCGTCGCACTAAACATGCTCGCACTCCCAGCAGTGGGAGTGTGACGGTCAATCCCACTATTCGTTGGTAAAAGAGTAGCCCAAAAGTTGGCGGTGGGTGGTGATGACTAGTTGCCTTCCCTCTAGTCTTACACTGCAAAATTAGGGACGGCTAGCACAGATAGCCCTCGAGTAGCTTTGTGCGAAATTCCAAAAAACAAAAAACAAAAAAAACGTACCTCCATTACAAGAACTTTCGTGCAGTATTTACGAAAGTTACTGTTTGGTAAAATATTTCATAAAAAAGTAAGTTTTTAATACATGGAGAGTAAGTTACATTGATTAAAGTTCTGCAAATATTAAAGCTTTGATTTAGACGTGATCTCGAAAAGGTCGGTTTTACTAATATGGAACATAAAACTAATAAAAATTGGACGTGATTTAAATAATATATTCATTGTTTAAAAAGCGATTACACATATAAACTTATTGTAGAACTTAAATGCTGTATCATAGCTGAGTTGCATATTAAGTATTATATTGCAAGTACGAAAATTGGAAAGATGGTTAATACCTGTCGTAAAAACTTAAATCACACTATACAAGATTCTATTGTTCTTATCGGCAGTAGAAGAAAGTACAGGGTGGCCCGTAAGTCCCTGCCTATCCATACATCTTATGTATCCAGTGTATTTATGTGCTATCCCTCATTCACGCTGCGTTCATGTTCCCACGTACTTGTCACGATACGTTCTTCAATGCCAGGCCGTGCTAGTTTTGAAAATGTGCAATTTTTTATAAAGTGTGTGGGTTGCAGGAGAAGACGGAGACAGTGGAGATGAAATGATAATTAATTAACTATGAGAATGAAATTATAAGTAGATCACGTAGGTTGAATGCTAGGCTTGGGTTCGTAGGTATGGAAGAACAGATATTCTGGTTGGATTTGTGGGACATGTTCAGTGGAAGAAAGGAGAAATTTGGAATGGATATTTTACATTTAAATAGGGTAAGGTTGGCTTCTTTGTTAAAGCTGTTACGTCAACTGTAAGGAGAGCTTTAAACTAGAACTAGACAGTGGTGACAGCCAGGAAAACTAGATGCAAAATGAATAAGAGACAGAGAATAGTCAAGCATAGGAAATGAGAATAGGAGTAATTATACGGACAGGCTTAATTGTTACTATTGTGATGCTAGAAGTATAATAAATAAAATATATGATTTTAGAACATTCGTAGGAATGACAATTTTGATGTAATGAGAATTACTGAAACATGGTGAGATTATTTTGATGACAGATGTTTCTTTGAAATACATGATCATAGATTATTTAATAGGACTAGAGCATTAAAGAGTAAAATGTGAGTTACATCTTGTTAAAGTTGAGGTTTTCAAAAATAATAGCATGAAGATTGAATTGATTTGGGTTTCTGTCAGTGGATATAAACTAAAGGGAAAAAGCTTTTAGTGTGAATTTATTACAGATCACCAGATAATACTGACTAAATTACTGAGAAACTTTATAATGAGATTAGAATCTCAGCTCTTAATGGAGTCATAATTGTGAATGATTTTAATTTCAGGCATATAGAATGGGAAATGCTCGAGTCAAACCATGAGAGAGAAAGGTTTAAGGAAACTCTCACGATAAATCTCTTCACCAATTTGTCAAGGAACCTACTAGAAACAATACTATTTTCGAGTTATTGTTAACTCCAAATACAGAAATGATCGAGAGGAAACATCTGGGTGCCCGTGATCATTGATTCATTAGATTTGGTGTGTCGCTGCATATGGATATAAGAAACATAGATATTTTGGTTACAAATTTCAAAAATAAACATTTTGAAAGTGTGCGATAAGTACTATCTGTTGCGAATTGGGCAGATGAATTATTTATAAGACAATAATCAGAAGATGAAATTAACTGCAAATAAAAAACCAGGTTGGCGCGTAAAGTATTTAAGAGAAAAAAAAATAAAGAAATACATCGTATAATAAATAAATTTTAATTGACTGGTATAGTAAGAGAGTTGAAAGATTATTTGAAAATTGGAGAAACATGAAATAAAAACATCATATGTAAAATAAACATTAAAGATTTATTTAAATTAATTAAGGATATATAAAATGTTAGAACTCTTGAGGGGTATGAAGGAAGACTAGTATCTGATGATTATGGGATGGTTGGATCGTTAGATTTTTCATTTTTCGCAGGTTTTTAGTGACGAAGATTTAAGAAATATTCCGCCTCTTGAACAGTTAGTAAATGGAAGTGATATCAAACAAGGTGATACCATTAACTTTAGCTGGTTAACAAAAAGTAAGGAAGTTTCAAATGATGATAAGGTTACCTATACCAAATGATATTTCCTCAAAGTTTTCAAGGAGGTTAAAAACTGGATGTGTGAATCGCATACTACTATTTTTGTCAGTCCTTAAAGAGTGAGCAGGTACCAAAAGATTGGAAGTTAGATACCTTACATGACCAAAGGTATATGGACACTCGACCATCATACCAATATGTACTTTTTGAACATCTTATTCCAAAACCATAGACAATAATATGAAGTTGGTCCCCCCCTTTGTTGCTATGACAGCCTCCATCTTCTGGGAAGGCTTTTCACTTGAGTTTGGAACATGGCTGCGGGGATTTACTCAGCCACAATATCATTAGTGAGGTCGAGCGAGTAGGCCAGGCTCGCAGTCTGCGTTCCAATTCATTCCAAAAGAGTTCGATGGGGTTGAGATCAGGGCTCTGTGCATGCTAGTCGAGTTCTTTCACATCAACTTTGGCAAACCATGTCTTTACGGACTTCACTTTGTGCAAGGGGCATTGTCATGCTGAAACAAAAAAGGGCCTTTCCCAAACTGTTGCCACAAAGTTAGAAACACATAATTCTCTATAATGTCATTGTATGCTGTAATATTAAGGTTTTCCTTCACTAAAACTAAAGAGCCTATCGCATAGTATGAAAAACAGCCCCAAACCGTTATTCATCCTCCACAAAACTTTACAGTTATCACTATGCATTAAGACAAGTAGAGTTCTCCTGGCATCCGCCAAACCCGGATTCATCCATTAGACTGCCAGATAGTAAAGCGTGATTTATCACTCCAGAGAACGCGTTTTCACTGCTTCAAAGTCTAATGGCGGTGTGCTTTACACTACTCCAGCCCAAACTTGGCATTGTTCATGGTCATCTTAGGCTTGTGTGTGGTTGCTTGACCATGGAAACGCATTTCATGAAGCTTTTGACGAACATTTCTTGTGCTGATGTTGCTTCCAGAGGCTGTTTGGAACTTTGTAGTGAGTGTTGCAGCTACGGACAGACGATTTTTACCTGTTATGCACTTCAGCACTCGGCGGTCCCGTTCTGTGAGCTTGTGTGATCTACCGCTTCGTGGCTGTGCTGTTGTTGTTTCTATATGTTTCCACTTTACAATAACAGCACTTACAGTTGACCGAGGCAACTCTACTAGGGCAGAAAATTGACGAACTGAATTGTTTGAAAGGTGGGATGATGGTGCTACGATGAAAATCACTGAGCTCTTTAGTACGACCCATTCTCCTACCAATAGCTCTTTAGTACGACTCATTCTCCTACCAGTGTTTTTTTATGGAGATTACATGGCTGTGTGCTTAATTTCATGAACCTATTAGCAACGAGTGTGGCTGGAGTAACCGAAACCACTAATTAGAAGGTATGTCTATATATCTTTGGCCATGTAGTGTAAATAGCAGTTGAGTTTTAACTATAAGTTCAAGATAATACGTGTGTGGTATCGTAAATTACATTATAAGTGTAATTTGGATGGGAATAATTTTAACACTATCATAAAATATAAAGATTTGAGTGTATAGTTTGATCAGTTTCTAAAGCCATTCAAGGATTGTGTTTGTTGCAAGTGGTAGGGCAAATAGGACTTTTCGGTTTTATCTCTTGAAATACTGAATACAAGTCTAAAGATGTCATAATTTATTTGAACGTGTAATTGACTAAGCCATATTTGGAATGTTGTATTCACTTTTGTGCTTCTCAATTTAGGCAAAACATAACATTTTTGGAAATTGTTCAGAGAAGAGTTGCCAGAATAGTGCCTGGGTTGGAGAGTTTGTCATATGAGGAGATACAGAAATCTCTCATATTGCTTTTCTTGAAAAAGAAGGGTTAGGATGTGTCTGATTGAAGTGTAGGAGCTTGTAAAGGGAGTTAAGAGTGTTCATACGTCATATTTTTCATATTTTATAATTTGTCAGTGTAGGGGCTATCTTTTATTTTTCAAACAGTGAGGTAGACTCTTGGAATGGGTTGTCTTTAGATGTTGTGGCAATAAGTTTGAATGAGTTTAAGAAAAAGCTTTATAAGTATATTAATGATAAGAGCTGGTTTTAAGTTCCTTATTTTTTCTAAATAATTTGGTTTAGAGTGCGGAACAAACAAAACGTACCAACAGGTCCCACATTGACCCAAAACGTTACGTTATGTTATAATTAAAAGATATTAACTTGCGGGTATTAAACTGCGAATAATTAGTTTTTACGTTATTATTCTTAACGTTAAAACTATGCATATTGTGTCACCGAAATTCTTGGAATTTAGGCTTATATTCCCTTAAATGCTGTTTAGGCTTAAAACCCAGAAATGAGATAATTGTGGATAAAAGGCTTATTATTTAAAAGTAATTACGTGACGAGTATTTTTCCGAAATTTAATTAACAAAGAAGAGTTTGAATATTCGGGTGGTGGCCAAATACTAAATGATATTTTAAATATTCATTCTGTGGATTTCTGAGAGACTCTGTAGATGTCCACATGAATTGAAGATCGGCTGGATTAGCTCAGACGGTAGAACATGAGTTTCTTAATCTCTTTTGTAATTTAAATTGCCACGTGAAATCGATATAAGGTAAGTAACGTCATTGATCAATTTTGCTTTCATCTTTTAGTTTGTGGACATGGTGATATATTACCTCCTCTCTATATTACTGAGTTGCGCTGCTCCCAGACAGTCACAACCACCCAAAGAAAATCTGTTTTTTTTTACAAGACTCGAGTTGTGCACCAACTTTTAGACGAATGGACAAACTATCCTTTGGTATCTCTTTGAAATGTGAATAGCCTTATCCAAAGATCTAGCAAAAATTATTGGAAAATAAATTGTTGTTGTTTTGAATTAAGCACAAAGCTACACAACGGGCTATCTGTGCTCTGCCCACCTCGGGTATCGAAACCCGGATTTTAGCGTGTAAATCCGCAGGCATACCGCTGAGCCACTGGAAGGCTGGAAAATAGAGCATCTGATTTATTTATCTAATTTTTTATTATCAGTAAGAAAACCTGAAGTAGGTAATTCATAACGATAAATGGAACTTGGTCTAAAAATAACTTTATTTATTTATTTACGTTTAAAATTTGGAGTAGGTAATTCAGATTTTTTTCGAAAATTAGTTCTTATTTTTTAAAACTAGGTTTTCAGGCAGATCGATGGCCAAGCGTGTTAAGACTGCGACTCGTAATCTGAGGGTCATAGGTTCGCATCCCCGTCGCGCTAAACATGCTCACCCTTTCAGCCGTGGAGGCGTTATAATGTGAAGGTCAGTCCCACTATTCGTTGGTAAAATAGTAGCGCAAAAGTTGGCGGTGGGTGGTGAAGACTAGCTGTCTTCCCTCTAGTGTTACATTGCTAAATTAGGAACAGCTAGCACAGATAGCCCTCGAGTAGCTTTGTGTGAAATTCAAAACAAACAAACAGGCTGGTCGTTGCTATAGGTACAGCTAGACCTAGTGTGGAAACATTTAAGAGGCTTAGTAACGTATTAACAAATTTCTACATTTTCAACTTTCAGCTTTCCTGAACGAACAATATTTACTTCATCGACTATATACACTAAACGATTCGTGTATTTGTACAGTATTTGTGAAGTATAACATCTGACAGCTCATGTGGTATTTTAATGTATAACACCATGATATATATATATAATATATATTACCATGAAGGCCCGTACGTGAAACGTTTGAAAGTCGATTTGTAATTTGTCAAACCAACACCCACCACATACTGTGGGAAACACAATGAACATGCAAAGTATACTAGTGCTATGGAGGTTGGAGAAAATGCTTCTCAGAAAACTTGTGTATAACAGGTGATATGAGATTAAACCTGGAAACAATTCGGCATGAAATGTAACTTATATAGTTGCATGGGTATCAATATAAAATCACAAAACGTCGAATTAAGGATCAACAAATAATCATAACGTTGTAACAGTGCATGAGATGCTGGAATTAAATTATCATAAACATACATGTTTTATTATTATAAAGTACTGTATAATCTACACAGAGAAGATTTATTATTTTAAAAATTTTATTGATAGTTTAAACAGCGCTGTTCAATGATAGCATATTAACTTTTTCAGTCATTGGCTATCACAAACGCACAGGTATGTATTACCAAAATAACATCTTAGCATTTTCCATGTTTATTGTTCAAACTTATTGCAAACCAAGTGGATCATGTTACTGTATGTTTATTGTTTACATTAATCGCCACAAAGTCACATGCACCTACTGTAAAAAAATCCGGCACATAAAACGTGACAGTAACAACATGGCTTCGGTATTCAAATTATAAACTGTTAACAGAAGCCATTGTATGTGACTATTTGAAACCCTCCAAAAAATGCCAATGATTCATCAGAAGTATGCATACTATGTACAAACGTTAAATGCCATAAATAGTTGTGCTATAACTATATAAGCTCAACCCTCCCCGCATACGTAAGTGCCATTCAGACTCGAGATAGCCCGGAGTTTCGTTAAATAAATATATTTTGTCATTTAAAACAATGTAAATGATGGATGTTATGTGAAATAAATTTAAACGATCGCTGTCACCAGAGAAACTTCAGAATGTATTAGAGTGAGAAAAGCTTGTACCTCAGGTGTGTGGTAGAAATAAAGGTAGTGGTACTAGAGTTATGTTATATGGACAGGGCAGGTAATGGTAAAAATAAACGTAAATAAAAATTACACAATTATTAATTATAACAAAGTAAAATGGTTGTTGCCGACTGGTTTCTTCCCTGTACTCGGTATTAGAGATGGTTCCATGGTACCTAGACTGTGCATTCGCAAAGGTACTGGAACATAATTATAGGGAGAAGAGCTCGTGTTTTGACTGATACTAAACGTCCCTAACGTGATCATCAAATAAAATTATTTAATTTGGAGAAAAGTTAAGTTCTCCGCCTATTATAATATAGTATTCATATAACAATGAACGGAACTATTGTTACTGTCATTCTTCAAATTATAAAGATACAGGTTCTCAGTTTCTAGATTAGTTTACAATTTGCTTAGCTAACCAACTGTGTGAGAGCACAGAAAAAATAGGTGTTGTATTTCGATATCAAACTTAAAATAATAAAGATTGATTTGAGGTGTCAGTTGCTGTCCCCCAGTGGCTCAACGGTATATCTGCGGGCTTACGACCCTAAAAACCGGATTTCGGTACCCGTAGTGGGCAAAGCACAGATAGCCCATTGTGTAGGTTTGTGCTTAATTCAAAAGAACAACAACAACAAGTGTCAATTGCTATACCTTTGGTCAGCAATTATAAAATATAGATATCTATACCAGAAGTTTTGGGGTTGGTGACTATACTGTTTAGCCTATTATTAACTTGGAGTGCAAAACAGTTGAAAATATAAAATGCAATCTGAAGAAACATTCTTCTGAAAAATAATATCATAATCATACATTCTCCACGTTACTACAAAAGCCAACATTTATGTTTACAAATATGTTTTATCATATAAATTATATCCTGACTAGCGATAAGAATATATTCGTATTTTTATCACTAACACTTTCAACATAATGGTACGATGCAGTTAATACACTTAAGTTAGAACTTTCAATAATTCTTACAAAAGCTTATGTCAAAAGTATTATAAAGAGCTCAAAGCCCAGCATTATAAACGTATTTAGTCTTGTTTAAATGCATTCATTGGGGCATTTTGAAAGATAAACAGCTGCTGAGATACAGATACTATGAACACTCATAAATTCAAGTAATAATTTAAAAGCGTATTGAATGTGAACTCCGGCCAATAAGTTGTACTATTTGGTAGGATTTAAAACACCCATTGAATAACGTCACGAAAATAAGGACCTTAAATAACTTAAAAAGCTTTTAATATATAAAACCAAGCCATCACAAGATGCCAAGAGACAACTTATTATTGTTGGTCGGCTATGGTTAATGTGCTATAAGCCTTGGAAGTTATAATCGTGATGAATGCTTATAAATCAGAAAACTACGGAATTTGACCAAAAATCCACAGATTTTGAACATAACGAACCGTTAAACTTCAAAAAACTAACTTCGGGCGTTAGTATTTTCACCAGAACAATATATCTTTACCTTCTCCTGTGAAAATTAAACCGCGTTAGGCCAAACAAGAATAGAGCTAGCTAGTATTCCCATCATATTAAATACATCTGTGTATAAACTTTAAAGTAACTTGCGCCTTGTGGATCTGGACTGTCGATAAAATATTTAGGAGAGATTTGAACATGTTGAATTTGAAGCCATTCATGACAAAACTCTTCACGAAAACAGCGTCACTCTGAATTGGAAGCCAGTAACGTTGAATTTTTAAGACAATTAAAATGATAATTATTACCTTCAAATAAAAAAAAATTAAAACTTTCTTGGACTTTACTTACTTATTGCTCTAAGATGTAACTCACCCTCAGAATGCCGCTAGTAAATGAATTATCATTTATGTGATTTTTAGTTGTTTTTGTAACTGTGTTAAAGTTGTCAAATTTCATAGTACAATTACTAAGCATTGAAGAAAAATATTTTTATTATGACTAAAGATTATACTAAAACTATGTCTGATAAGAAACGAGTGTCAATTTTATCCTTTTACTACTTGCACAGCCTGATAGCCGCCATTGTGCATTGTGATACAACATCGTGGTTTGCACCACAACAACTTTCTGCAAACGACAATAGATTAACAGAAAACAATACAAAATGAAAGACACGCCTACAAACTTTTTCTTCTGTACTTAAGTGTTGGTTTCTGGTACCACTATGAGCAGAAACAAAGCGTTTCACGAGAGCTGCATCAGAGGACTTACCAGGTGAAGGGTCGATTTATTTGTTTTTATTGAATTTCGCACACAACTACTCAAGGGCCATTTGTGTTAGTCATGTCTAATTTCGAATCCATAGACCAGATATAAAGTACTTAGTCAACTCCACCCACCGCCAAATTATAACGCCTCCATGGCTGAAAGGTGCAAGTTCGCTGATGGATTTCGATCAATCTACCTGCGCCCTCCCAGTGGTACAGCGGAATGTCTGCGAACATGCAACGCTAGAAATCGGATTTCGATACCCGTGGTGAGCAGAGACGAATAGTTCATTCTGTAGCTTCGTATTAGCTTCAAATATATCAGTGAATAAACCATCTCCCTGCAGTTTGCAAGCAGAGCATCCTGCCAGCTAACCCCAATGGGTCAAAGTATAATATGATTCAAGTTTCTTAAGCAAAGGAAAAGGGAGAATGGGTGGAGCTGAAACCGCCAATGAAAAGATCGTTTGTTTATTTTTAGAATTTCGCACAAGGCTACACGAGGGCTATCTGCGTCAGCCATCCCTAATTTAGCCGTGTAAAACTAGAGGGAAGGCAGCTAGTCATCACCATCCACCGCCAATTCTTGAGCTACTCTTTTACCAAAGAATAGTGAGGTTGAACGTTACATTATAACGCCCTCACGGCTGAAAAGGCAAGCATGTTTGATGCGACGGGTATTCGAACCCGTGGCTCTCAGATTACAAGTCGAACGCCTTAACTCACCTGGCGAATGAAAAGAGAAGTAAGTGATCTTCCTTAGAAATATTTTTGAATTTTTTATTCTTTTCTCTGCTAATGGTGCATTTTTTGATATCATTTGAAATTTAAAGAGGGGGTTCCATAATGGTTTTTTTATAGTTCACTTAAAACCAAGTGTATATTTTCAAAATAGCCTAAAGAGCATATATATATATATATATATGACTTGTAACTGTATATTTTTACCATGTGCCCTATAAGATTCTATAACTAAAATAATTTCGTTTTTCTTTGTTTGTTTTCAGTTAGTTTCCCCTTTCTGTAATAGAAGAACAACTAGATACAGTCATGTGAAAAATTTAGGACACCTTATGAAAGCCTGTGTATTTATTTAACATTTTTGGATATATAGATATTTAATCTCAATTTCAATAATACTAAGAGATTATAGGAATATAACTAAACAATTAAAACTGAAGAAAAGACTTTTCAAGATCTTCTGTAAATGTAATTCTACAAAAATGAATATTCTAACTGAAGAAAAAGTTAGGACACCCTACCCTCTAATAACTAGTGTTACCTCCTTTGGCTGAAATAACTACAGTTAGACGCTTCTTTTAGCCATCGACCAGTCTTTGACATCGGACAAAAGAATGTTTGCCCCACTCCTGAATGCAGAATTTTTTTTTCTGTGAGATGTTTAAGAGGCTTCTTGCATGTACAGCCCGTTTCAAACCACCCCACAGCATATCAATGGGATTAAGATCTGGGCTTTGACTCGGCCATTTCAGGACTCTCCATTTCTTAGTTTACAACCAGTCCTTCGTGGATTTACTGATATATTTTGGGTCATTTTTGTGTTGCAGGGTCCAGTTCCGCTTCAGCTTTAATTTTCGTACAGATGGTCTCACATGATCTTCAAGCACAATGTGATACACAGTAGAATTCATGGTGGATTCTATGATTGTTAGCTGTCCAGGTCCTGCTGCAGGAAAGCAGCCTCAAACCACTTCCACCTCCATGCTTTACAGTCGGTATGAGGTTCTCTTTCTGGAATGTTGTACTTGGTTTATGCCAAACATGTCCTCTGTTCTGGTGTCTAAATAATTCAATTTTGAACTCAGCTGTCCAAAGAACATTATTCCAGAAGTTCTAGTCTTTGTCTACTTTCTCTCTGGCAAACTTCAGTCTGACCATGATGTTTCTTTTAGAGAGCAAAGGTTTCCTCCTTGCACACCTCCGATGCAAATTAAACTTGTGCAGTCTCTTTCTGATTGTAGATACATGAACTTTCGCATCAACAGTAGCCAGAGTCTGGTGTAGGTCTCGTTATGACATGTTAAGGAGTTTGAAGATCTCTTTTAGCATCTTGCAATCTGCTCTCGGGGTAAACATGCATGTTGGCAGTTGTTTTGAAATCCCTCCACTTGTTGACTATTTTCCGGACAGTCGAACGGCTGATTTCAAAATCTTTTGGGATCTTTTTAAATCCCTTACCAGACTCAGAAGCTGCTACAATTTTCTTTCTGAAGGCCTCAGACAGCACTTTTGCTTTCATCATGATGCTCACTCTCACTTCAACAGTTAGGAGCACACAAAACTAAATGTCTAAGGTTTAAATAGGGCAAGCATCATTCAAAATGCTGCGTAATGATCTTTTAATCATGTGCACCTGGTGTGATGCATCTGTGTGTGAGTTAGCCATTTTAAGTGGGAATAAATGTTGGGGTGTCATAACTTTTTCCTCAGTTAGAATATGCATTTTTGTAGAATTGCATTTACAGAAGATCTCGAAAAAGACTTTTCTTCGGTTTTAATTATTTAGTTATATTCCTATAATTTCTCAGTGTTGTTAAAATTGAGATTAAATATCTATATATCCAAAAATGTTACAAAAATGCACAGGCTTTCAGAGAGTATCTTAACTTTTTCACATGACTGTACCTGCACGTGTCAGGTAGGTATTGACTTCTCAGCTAAATGCTTTTACTTATTAGTTAAGACAAATATTTACCTGTCTGCCTCAATTATTATTGAACGAAAGTACATGTTATAACAACTTCGCGAAGCTGTTTGTTTGTTTTTTGAATTTCGCACAAGGCTACACGACGGCTATCTGCGTTAGCCATCCCTAATTTAGCCGTGTAAAACTAGAGGGAAGGCAGCTAGTCATCACCATCCACCGCCAATTCTTGAGCTACTCTTTTACCAAAGAATAGTGGAATTGACCGTCACATTATAAAGCGATGGGGATGCGAACCCGCGACCCTCAAATTACAAGTCGCTCGCCGTAACACGCTTGGCCATGCCGGACCTCTTCGCAAAGTAGTTGTTTATCCTGCAAAGGACTTTTCTATATATATATAAGGCGTGCGCTCGTAATCCGAGGGTCGCGGGTTCGCGCCCGCGTCGCGCTTCAACATGCTCGCCCTCCCAGCCGTGGGGGTGTATAATGTTACGGTCAATCCCACTATTCGTTGTTAAAAGAGTAGCCCAAGAGTTGGCGGTGGGTGGTGATGACTAGCTGCCTTTCCTCTAGTCTTACACTGCTAAATTAGGGACGGCTAGCACAAATAGCCCTCGAGTCGCTTTGTGCGAAATTCCAAAAAACAAACAAACAAATATATCACCAAGACGAAGCTTTTCTGATATAAATTATATTTTAATAAAATAATAGAATCAGACTTTTCGAAAAATAATAGAATGGTAGTGTTGGAAAAGCTAGTAAATGAAAGTCAAATTCGGAAAAAAAGTTATTGCCAAGGAAAACAAGTGTTAACATTTTATGATCCAGTCTTGACATTACACGTGAAAATGTTTTTTTTTGTGAGTTCACACATTTTAATTAATATTTAGTACATAGTTTTATCAGAACTGAACTAAAAAACAAAACTATATTCTTGTAAATAAATGTAAACTTTCAATGTTTATCATTTAAATAGATTAAATATTGTCGTAAATTTTCGTTTTCATTTTAGTCTTAATTTCTATTTTCAGTATAAATGGGTTTCATACGCTCAAAATGATTTTCATTATGTAGAACTGTGCCCCTTAGTGGCTCATCGCTAAGATCCCGCGTTCGAGTCTGTGTGGTGGACACAACAGATAGACAGATGTGCTTTTTTGCTGTAAATAAAACAAACAAAAAACAATACATACCAATTGGACTTTTAAATATTTCAAAATTATACAGCTTACGTATAGCGATTTATATAAGGTAAGTTAATGTCACTTGAAATCATATCATGATGACTTTTAAATTTTTTATTTATTTATATTTCCTTCAAGTAAGGAGACAAAGTTTACCAAGTGAAAAAAATTCGAAATTCCTTACTGACTCTTCATAGTGAGTAGTATAATTCCATAGGTCAAATATTGTCGATAGCTCGTTACTACTAAATACTTCTAAGTTTAGGTTTTAAAATAAAATATACTATTTTTCCAATGTAACATGTGAAAAAGTTTAAGGCTATGGATTTTGGTCTTAACCAAACGTCCATCGAAAAAGAGGAATAATTCTGCCTGTAAGAAAAGAAAACATAAACTGCACGAGTGTGTTATGAAACTAGCGAATAATAGTCGCTCGGGACAGCTTTAAAAGAATCATTTATTTTTTGTCGAGTATTTTATTTTTGTATTGTCGTCTTTTTCAATTTTATTTAAGGGGTTCCAACAATATATAAAAATTAACAATCTTCTATGAAATTAATTTTAGTTCTTGAAATGTTATTTGTTAAGCTTTATTGTTTTATTTATTTTTATTATTATATTTATATATTTATAATATATATATATTTATATATTAATAATATATATATATTTATATATTAATAATATATATATATTTATATATTTGGCATTAGTAATATTTTGTGGAGACTTCAATTTACATTTTTTGCACTCATTAAATAAAGTACGTGGAAATGACAAGAGACTCTTTCGGCATAGAGAAAAAAACTCAACAAAACAAGTGGTTTACCTCTGTCTGAGCCCGACATGGCCAAGTGGGTTAAGTCGTTTGATTCGTACTCTGAGTGTCGAGGGTTCGAATCTCCATCGCACCAAACGTGTTCGCCCTTTCAGCTGTGGGGGCCTTATAATTAACGGTCAATCCCATCATTCGTTGATAAAAGAGTGACCCAAGAGTCGGCGGTGAGTTGGTATGACTAGCTGCTTTCCCTCTAGTCTTACACTTCTAAATTAGGGACGGCTAACGCAGATAGCCTTCGTGTAGCTTTGCTCGAAATTAAAAAAATCAAACACACCTCTGTCTGAACAACGTACAGAGTGTTTTTACACTTTCAATTTAACTCTTTATGAAAATATTAATTAAATAATTGGACGAAATTCAGATGTAAATCCTGCAATAAATAAACATATTATTCTCGTCTGATTTTACAGGCTATTTTATGCTGCGTAAGAAATGACAATTTTCAAACACTTTTTGAATAATCTTCGTAAAATTAGTTTACAAACATGAGACATCGCATCTTCAGTTTAATATGAGGCAGAGGGTGGTGACACTTGACAGTCGAGTCATCAATTTAAAGAAGGCATTATGAAAATCCAGCACATTTTGATTGGCCCTGTCAATTTCAGGACCAATTGTTCTTCACTGTTTTAGAGATTATAAGAGTATTATCGGTAAGTATTTTAGAAAAGTACATTGGATTAAGTATTTACTCAGTTGAGGATTTTGAAAGTACATGCAATATTATCAGAACGAATCGGCATCAAACAAATTATTGAAGTACCTGAAAAATAAATGTATCAGAAATCACAGTTTCCTTTATAGTTTATACCATGATATAAATGATAATCGATATACAGATATCACCACTGAGCATTTCAACCTTCTCTCAGTAAGATAAACGACAAGTATTAATACGTTTTGGATATTGGTGAATCACTTTATTAGCGCACAGTAGTGGTGAGAAAATTATTGTTACATGCCTGTAATCCGTAGAAAATTCTGGTCGTATTTTATGACCAGACCGTTACCATTGAAATGTTACATTATGTTTTTTTATTTTTGAAGAGTTACAGACTACAATTTTATTCATTTCTAAAACTTTTTTTTTATATTTATATTTACTCAGTGATATATCCCAATGGGTTGAGGGAAGTAGGTTTTATAAATACATTCTTAGCAGCTAGTGTTCATTCTATGCTAATGTGGATTCCAGAAGGAATTCTAAACTTCGGTTATATTTGTTATAATCTTGCAATCACATTCTTGACTCGACAAGACATAGCAAGGAATATATAAAGACTTATTTTATAAAATTGGAGCCTTAAGTGTATTGATCGAAGAGACAGGACAAGTTAATTTATATTGACAGAAAAAAAAATATCGAAGTCATTAAACTGTAATATGAATACCAGATAGTTTAAAAATAAGTGTCACATGATCTTCTCTGTACCCTAACGTCATATGTATTGTATAGTATGAAAGATAATGGTACTTAAGTGCAGTTTTACAGTAGTTAGACACCAATAAGCTTCAAGCAGAAGATAGTTATTAGTTATGCAAAACATCTGGTGGGTCATAAGTGTCATGCTGTAAAGAAAAGATAAGAAGTCTCAGAAAAGTTTGTTGTACGTGAAATATAATAACGAAAATAATATTATGTGTTCAATTTTTTTCGTTAGTAATACCCTAAACGAACGTAGTTGTGTATTTTTAAGGAAATAAATGGTTTCTAGAAATAGCAGCAAGCAAGTTTAGTGCAAGTGCTTTTGTAAGCGAAGTGCTTGCAATGAATAAGTACATTTCCAAGGTTAAGTAATCTATGCTTAACATTATTGGCTTAAAGACCTATGTTTAAAATGTTATATACTACTTGAATACTTTATTAGTATGTTTTTTTTAAAGTAAAAGAAAGTTGTGAGCTAGCTGTTTGTTTGTTTTGAATTTCGCGCAATGCTACACGAGGGCTGTCTACGACAACCGTCCCTAATTTAGCAATGTAAGACAAGAGTCATCACCACCAACCACCAACCCTTGGGCTATTCTTTGACCAACGAATAATAGGATTGACTGCACATTATAACGCCTCCACGGTTGATAGGATGAACATGTGACAGAGATTCGAACCCACGACCCTCTTATTATGAGTCGAGTGCCTTAACCACCTGGCCATGACGGACCCCTTCTTAGTCATCTTTAGGTTAACAAACTCTGATTTACATCCTCTGTACTTATTTACCTATATATATAAAGGTAGTATATATATTATTATTATTAGTTTTTGTGTTATCTTATGTGTTTGAGAACATTATGAACTGTTTATAAGAGCTTTGCATATTAGAATGATAATAATAAAATATAACCGCTTTAAGTAACTTTTTTATTGAATCAAAAACAAATTATGCACTTCAAGAACTGCAGTTCATATCTTGGTGTGATTAACATATTATTTTTATTTTATATATGATTTATAATGCTAAATTTGATGTGACTTCATACATAGACGCTACATAAATCGAATAAAAATATTTTGCAAAATGCATCTTGTTACATATAATTGTGACATTCTAGAGATGTATTAATAAAATTAAATAAATATATTACATTAATTTTAATTAACCTTACATACATGTATATAGTTTAAGTATGTTGTCAACAGTATAATTTAATAATATACTGTATCTGAATAAACGTTCAAAGAAAACAATTATATATAGAGAGAAGGAATGTTAATGCTTGATTGTTTGAGTTTTAATTTTCTTTATCTCTATACATAATTCTGAAAGAAACAAACCTAAAAAAACACACAACAACTAAACTAAATTAAAAACGTTCTATAAAATAACAGAATCCTCAGGGTACAAATTGTAATATGATATATAAAATATACCCTGAGTTTAGGGGTGACCACCGAAGTAAGACCCACACTGCGGTGGGGATACAGTATCTAACAGTTTTAACCGCCGTTTGCTAGTCTCACGTGATATATGTAGTTGTAATTTATAAAAATTGTATGTATTTTTGTAGTTTGTAAATTCTTTAATTATAATACAAAATATCAGCCAATAAAAGAGCTTTCTTATCGAAGGAAAACATAACTGGTAAAATATACTCTCTTTTTTTTTTAATCAGGTCACGAGGCTTATCTCTATTTTCGATTCATCGTTATCTTAAGTAACGTCTAATCTTATTTTCACAACGTGCTTGCTTTGACTAAAAGCGTATTGATTAAGACATTTACGTCAATAAATTTTGCCTTCAGACAAGAAAAATTAGAACAACGTAAGTAGAAAAGAAACCGAATGTAACTGCAAACAATACAATTATTATAGTATAATCTCAAAAGAAGAAAACGAAGAAAATTTTCTTGGTATAATGTTTAAATTACCCTATGTAACACAAATTTTGTTCCTGGATAGTATGTATTATTTATTAATTGTTTATTTTGTAAAATTACAGAAAATGGCTATTATTTCCTTCAAACTTTCCTTTTGTGGCCTGGATAATGAAATTTAGAAATTAACGTATTTTCTATGTAAAAACGGGTAAATTTGCACATTTTCATTTACATAACGTCTGAATAAAATAACAAATGAATCAAGAATTACATGTATTTATACTAAAGTTATACAAAAATGTTTAGAAGTGAGTAGTTTTTCAAGATTTGCGACTGTAATGGAAATCACTTTCACGTATCAGCTTCCAAATATAGTCTCCCAATGCGTTTTCGTTACACGTTCCCGGGTCACACAAGCTAGAGTTTGAAGAAAAAAATAGTTTTTTTTTCCATTTACTTTAGGTATAAGCAATTGGGAAATAACACTTTCTGCCCAGGAACAAAAAAAAATAAAAGTTTTGTTACCTAGTGTTATTTGAGCTCTCAGTTTCACATCCAGTGTTGTGTGATAATTTTAAAGGATGGTTATCTTAGTGCTTTAGAGCTAATACAAATATATACGACTCAGTCTCCATACAAACTCCTTTGATTTTCCCATGTTATCAAAATCAAAGGACGTTTTGAAATGAATAATGCACAATAATACATAATTTATATTAGGATCAGTATAGAAAAAAAATTCTTTAAAAATTTATTTGTGAAGAAAACACTATCTATGAATTAATCTAAACAAGGAGAAACTCACTGGGTTGAAATGTCCATCATTTAAGTATGTTTTACTGCGTGCAAGAAAAATGTGTTCATTCTCAAAAATAAACATAGAAAAGAGCTTCTCCAGATGTCACAACGCATTAGATGGTACTTCATGTGTGAGACTCTCCCTAGATGGGACTTCATGTGTAAGACTCCTCCAGAAAGAACATGCTTTATTGAAAATGCTTGACTTTGTTTGCAACATTTTGTTTTTTAATTTTAGACTTCCTAAATTTTAACAAATATTCATATGTGTAGCAGTATATTTTGGCACTGCAACGCTACAAATAAAAATTTAGTGTACAGTTATTACCGTTTTGTCCATCGCACGGCAAAACCAATAATTCGATTATGCCCTTAGGAGCCATCTAGTTCAACGTTGAGTGAACGGGGAAAAAATTTAAAGTAAAATACACTAACAACAAATTTCTTAGTAGTTATAAAAATATATTATAAATACTTAATAAAAAACATTTTTAGACAAAAATGATCATTTTATAAGAGCAATACAAGACTCAAAAATATCCAGAATTATTGTTGTTGTTTTGAATCAAACACAAAGCTACACAATGGGCTATCTGTGCTCTGTCCTCCACGGGTATCAAAACCCGGAGTGTAGCGTTGTAAGTCCGCAGACATGCCGCTAAACCACTGGGAAACATCAAGTATTATAAAAATCAAACAAGAATATAAAATTCACGATGTTCAATCAACCCCTTTTCGGATTGCTGAGATTAATGTTACACTAAATATTCACTCTCTATTTTTAAGGAAATATTTATTTTACGCTGTAACCTGTCTTAAACAACTGGTGTGATTTTACACCTACATTCCGTGTTTCTTTAAGAGTATAGCCCTGCCAGTGATGACGTGTGTATGTCACAACAGGATAAGTATTAAAAGCCAACTTTGAATATTAACTAAGCAGAAACAACTGAGTGACAAAAAATTTCACAGGTAGTTAAAGCACTTGACTTGTAATCTGAAGGTCGCGGGTTCAAATCCCAGTCTCCCCAAACATGCTCGCCCTTTTAGCTGTGGAGGCATTATAATGTGACGCTCAATCCCACTATTCGTTGGTAAAAGAGTAGCCTAAGAGTTAGCGGTGGATGATGATGACTAGTCGCCTTCCCTATAGCCTTACACTGCTAAATTAGGAAGGCATATAGGCTTCGAGTAGCTTTGCGCAAAATTTAGAAAAAAAATCTGCTCTGGAATATTTATTTAGTTTAGAGTAAACGTAAAATTGTTCTAATAGTTTCTATTTTGCGCTGTAGATGGCAGTAAATGATAGTGTACACATGTTTGAACATGTATTCATTGGTATCTCTTGAAAGTCAAAACACTTGCAAAAACTCTAGAATAGGTAGGTAATAACGTTGCGCCACTCTTGGCAGCCCTGTTATTTTGTTCTTCGAAAACATTTGTGAAAATGGAAGTGGAAGAAAACTAATAACCACGAATTAGTCTGTTTGCGAGACAACGACTCATTTTACTTGCTTCATATACGTTTCTGGTAAGATAGTGTTTGTAGTGAATGTTTAACTTTTATTCAAACATCTATTTTAATTTCAAAAGGTACCAATACGAAGATTTAATAACCAAAATATTTAAGCATACATCAGAGACAACTGCGTCTGATAAAATAAAAAAAAATGAAAGTAAAAGGCCCGGCATGGCCAAGCGTGTTAAGCCGTTCGACTCGTAATTTGAAAGTCGCGGGTTCGAATCCCCGTCGCACCAAACATTCTCGCCCTTTCAGCTGTGGGTACGTTATAATGTTACGGTCAATCCCACTATTCGTTTGTAAAAGAGTAGCCCAAGAGTTGGCGGCGGGTTGTTATGACTAGCTGCCTTCCCTCTAGTCTTACACTGTTAAATTAGGGACGGCTAGCACAGATAGCCCTCGAGTAGCTTTGTGCGAAATTCCAAAAAACAAACAAACACAACAAACTTACTCACTTTCACGGTTTTTCAAATAGAAAATAGAAGTAAAACTTCGCTACTGCCAGCGAATGTGCAATAATTAAAAATTTCAGAGAAAAAGTCACGATTACACAAAAATCAATGTGGAAGTTTTAACTTTTACTGCTTGTATCTAATTAACGTAATAATGTTTGTTTACGTGTTAACTTGCATCATCTCGTCTGTTTGCATGTATTTTTTTTTACTTACATATAATCATAGGGCAAAATTAATCTTATTGCGGAGACTCGAATAATTATGAAACCCTTTGTATAAGCTTGAATCAATTAGTCAGGGTGATGCAGGATGAAACCACAATGGCGAAGCTTTGGCTTAAATAAAACAACGTTGTTGCAAACGAACATTGCAAACCATTTAAATTCAGTGGATTAACGTCGAAAATTAGTGTTTTCATGAAGATGTTATACAACTTCAGCTGTGGAAAACTCACGTGTGATCAGCGAAGAGCTATTTGGCTACAGTTAAATAAATTCTAACGATATCAACTCGAAATTAATTCACTTATCGTAAGCCCTCAATAAGATATCAAAAAAGTTCTAGATCAGATAAAAGACTCAATATTGTTTGTAAGTTTGTAAAAAAATGTGACTTAATAACTGTTTGTAATAACTATTATTACAAATTGCATAAATGTTTGTGTATTAAATTATATTTGTATTAAGAAAGAAAACTGTGTGTATCAGTCTTATTGGCAAATATCAATACACTTAATAACAAACTTAATACACCTAGAGATTCAATTAACTTCTGAACTTAAATTACCATTTAACACAGTTATTCTAAATTTTAATATGTAGCATAATAAATTAGAGGCTGGTCTGGTATAAATTATAATGCGTAAAAGTATTCAGATTTTATTCTGTAGTAAATTATTAATCATAATACGTAATACTTATCAATTTTACCTTAAAAACATTTTTCTTTGATTTTCTATGAGATTCTTTGTTCGTAGCATGGTCACCGCAAGTGATTTGCGCTTTTAAACCTTATACTGAAACAAATCATGCCAACTTCTTTGCTAATAAGTTGTATGCATATAATTACAGAAATAATGTCAAAAACATTAAAGAAAACTTCAGGCATTCCTATAAGATCAAATGAGATGCTTCCATGACAGTTTTTAATATTAAATAGCTGAATTTTTTATGTTTTATGTAACTACTTTAACTGGCTGAAAATTACATATAACGTATGAAGCGCTTTCACTTCATTATGTGTAAGCTCTTTAACATGAAAATCTGTATAAAAATATAAATACTTATGTCTCTTAGCTTCTCTAAATACAGCTATAAAGTTTTATATTGTTAAATTATAACTAAACATTCTCTGAGTTTTTTCAAAACGTACTAGAAATATATTTGAAAAAGGTGTATATAAAAATTAAATAATACACAGAACTTGAGGGATAAAGTATGCTTCTGTTCATTAAAGTCTGTGTTTATCAATAAAGTATTTTTGTGTTTCTTGATAACGAATATTTGTGTTACTTAATAAACAACATTTCGCAATATAGTCTTTGGTTTATGTTTTTACACTCCCAAATATTTCTATAATTGTTGTTGTTGTTTTTAATTAAGCACAAAGCTACACAATGGGCTATCTGTGCTCTGTCCACCACGGTTATCGAAACCCGGATTTTAGCGTGTAAGTCCGCAGACATACCACTGAGTCACTGGGGGGCATTTCTATAATAAAATATGAGTCGGATGTTTTAGGTCGTTTTATTAACTAAGCAGGTAAGCATAGAAATGTTTAAAAGAAAGAACTGTACTGTTCGCAGCTTGCTACGTTTGTTTGTGCTGATTTATTCTCTCTTTAAGAGATTTTGTGACGGCCCTCATAAGCTGAGTAAAATTTAAAAAGAAATTAATACTGAACTTTATAATAATGTTAAAAATAACTGATTCACTCTTATCTATAATTTTTTAGGCTACCAAACGTTATTTTTTTCCAAGATCTGGTTTCTTTTGTTCTGAGTTCTCCAGTAGTACAACATGTATACGGACTTACAACGCTGGGAAAATGTTGAGCAGTTTTGTACTCAAGTAAAAAACGTCAACATTTACTTCTAAGTATTTGGAAAATCTCGCAGTATTTGTCTTATCTACTAAAAAGTTATTTTTGTATTTTTAAATTAACCTACAATTCTTAAGTTTGTTTATTAGCTGATATAACTTATTTACTAAGAATACCTTTAAAATGCTTTTCTACACTATTACTAAGAGACCTTTAATAGCGTTAGTATTAAATATTGTACTTCACGAAATCTGATGATAACATCAAGCGTATTATGCGATTTTTGATTATGATGGTCAAATACTTTTTTGCATGTTAGGAAATGTTATTGTTGACGTCCTGTAGATAATTACAATATAAAATAAAATGTCTTTCTTTACAGAGTATGATTCCACGTTTATAGTTATTATTCACATTATGAATTCTCATTTTAACTAATGTGAAAGACTTTTATTTTAATATGTCTTAAGATGCGCGAGAAAAAATCATGTTAAAGGTGAAAGCTAGTTGGGTTATAAAAATATGCCAATCTCCAAATCAATTTCATTTTAGTAACTCAGAAATATTTTTTAAAAAACGTAATCTTTTGATAAAGATTATTTAGAACTTCAAAATTCGTGTCATTTTTTTTTCTCTAAAATAAAAGATATAATCTATTTGTACCAATTGTCTCTTACAGGAATACACTTCACGTGGCCAAGTTCACTAGAGTTCCTCACTTGTTTAATGATTATAAATTATCCATTATTATACAGCTGGTAATATTTGTTAGAGCTTACTATGCGCTCCGTAATAACAAATGTTTAGAGAAACGTCAGGACCCCCCACTGGCTCAGCGGTATGTCTGAGGACTTACAACTCTAAAATCCGGGTTTTGATACCCGGGGTGGGCAGAGCACAGATAGTCCATTGTGTAGCTTTGTGCTTAATTCAAAAACAACAGAGAAACGTCAGTGTGGATGATTTTATTAACTGTCTAAATGGGAGGATTTTAACCACAGATCACAGTTAATAGTAAACTATATAGAAAGCTGCTGGTATAAAATATTCATGTTGGAAAACATAGTTTTGTTGTTCTAAACTTTGGTATTCATTGATCACTTTGAGATTTTGAGACAATTAATACACACGCACGCATATAAAAGCAGAAGCTTTCTAAAACCAAACACAAACTTTAAATAATTAGTTTAATTATTACATGATAGTTGAAACTAAGCTATGATATCTTATTTTTTTAGCAACAGGCAGAAATATTTGATAAGATAAAATGCTTAACAGACAAATTCAGTCAGAGTAACAATCTCACATCCAGGTTAGCTTTACCTTCTTGTTTATGGCTAGGCTTCTTTTACGTTGTATTATTTTGTATCTGAAATACAACACGTGCAGAACTAAATTAGTTTTATGGTCATGTTGTCTACAAATTAAAATATTTTTCGTTGAACCTTCAAAACACTTGTTTCAATTTTATATTGAACTGCGGAATGTAAACACACATATATATTGGTTTAAAAGTAAAAAAATATATATAATTACACTTTATGTTCCAGAGTTTAAAATGAAATTGTGAGTATATGCAAGACCCAATAATCCTTTCAGAGTTAATAAATTTTCTGCTTATTTTTCTAAGAAACGCAAAATGTAAGGAATATAAAGGCTGTCAAATTTAATCTAAACATGCTAGGAAATTAATCATATCTGAATGGGAAATAGCTTTACGTACATATAGATTGATGAAAATTGTTTCTTATCATTAATCTTGTCAGCAGTCTGAACATGCCCTGTGGATATTCTGATTTACATGTAGTGACATATAATAGCTCTATATAAGAAAGGAAATTTTTCTGAAGTGCCAAATACATTTTAAAAATAAAGATAAGTATTCTAATTCTCCTTAATACACACATACGTCTATCAGCTATTTGAAAAATCCAATATTTATACGCATAACTACGAAATATATCTAGGTATATGATATATTTTCCACTAGCTCTTGTTTACTTTCGCTCAATATTCACTTTAACGTATCATATCATCAGAAATAAATTGTATTATACATTGTAAAATACACTGATCATTTATATGTTTAGTTCCAAATAAATGGAATTGTTATGAGTAGAATTGATTGTACACATTGAATCATTTTTATCATTAATGTGTAGGATGTAATACATAAAAAAATCAAACGTTTTTGTTATATAATCACAAGTATCCATAATACCTGAATATCAACATCTGACTTATTTTTCATTTTGATTTGGTAAAAAGATATTAGTGTTACAAAGTTTCCAATAAACATTGAGACTCATTACTTTAAAACATTAGTATTCAGCAGAACGATCGGAACTAAACATGCAAGTTTAAGTGATAAAACAGTAGCTCGTAAACAGACGACAAAGATGTTATGTTTGATAAGTTTAGTTAAAAAAAACAATATATGATATTATGTTTCTCAAGTCACAGTACTTGGAGTTTCAGCCTACTTGATGTGTGTTTCTTTACGAAACAAAAAATGATAAATAACGCTTTTCTGTGCGAACATTTCGGTTTCTGTTTTATTATTTAACCAGTTGTATAAACAGCAAAATGGCTTCTGAGTGTTCAGTAATTAACTTTCTCTGCGGATTTTGCTTTTCGCTCTATTTTCTGATCGAAGAAAGCTTAGAAAGATTTTTTTTCAGTTCATGAATTCGGCATTCTCTGATTCTTTTTCTATGTTTTTGATAGAATTTCTGTTTAGTTTTAATTGTTTAGTTCTGACCAGACAAATCGTGCTAAAGTTGAAAACTTTTAGAATAACGTATACTTTAAACAAAAGTACCTTTCTTACTCTATGTTTGTATTTATAACTTACGTTATTTTCCACATTATATTTGTGTTTTGAAGACCATGTGGTCGATAAAACAACTAATTCGAAGAGCAGAATACAGTAAACTAATCGACGAAATAACTTGAATATTGTGAGACCAGAAAAACCTAAGGAAGGTTAGAATTATTAAAAATATCTGCACACTTTAATATATGAACTATTTTCAAGGTTTAAATAAGTGCGTTTATTTTATATCTATGATTCAGGTGCTTATGATTCAGGGTTCTGTACATAATTCACATGTTATTTAACGTGTAAAACTAGCATATTAACCTTATAATTATGACAGGTTTGACACCGAATCCATCAACTTTTCTGTGGTTTCATGACGTAATTGGTTATAAAGTAACTAAAAACACATGAATCATTAAAAATGAAATAAATACAGTATATATTGTAATTATTCCTATAAATTATATCCGGGACCCCTATGTACTCTACGTAGAAATACGAGTTATTTCATCCAATTAATTTGGTCTGTTGTTTACATTGAATTTTATAATAAACAAAAAATTAGCCTTACTCAATGTGATGCAATATTTAAGAACCACAACGGTTGTGTACGGTATGAAAACGGTTATTAATTTGTTGTACGAATTGTGTTTTATCATTACAAGAAGTCTGGATCTATTTTTATTTGTGAGAGTGTGGTGATTTTATCACCATCCGCGGTCGAGAGCTAAGCCATCACGAAAATATTAATCAAAATTAATCTTTAATGAAGATTTACCAATGGCGTAATTACAAGATATAACCCCCCATGCATAAGAAATAACTGAATTCTTAGGTTTGTCAGGCCCTTTGAATCATCTTTCGGTATTGTTTTGTCAGAACTAAGTTGTATGCCTTTATTGTTTACTTTTTAGCACAAATATTTAATTTTTCAGTGGTGTGCTTTCGTCATTGTTTTAAATGTTGTCGCTGTTGCTTAGCAAAAAACTATAACAGTAGACTCACCGTATTGTATCCATTGAGGAAAATCGAATTCTGGATTTTAGCATCATGGGTTTGAAAACTTGTCTTGATTTTAGAATAGAGGTTGTAAGTATCGTTTATTTATTTTCAATATTCGTCTTAAACTTTGAACTACCATACGAGAGAGAGGTAAATTAGCTAATAACACCCACCGCCAACTCTATGGCTACTTTAATTGAACATTATGAGCCATAATCGTTTTGTTTTTTGACAAGACCAGAGCCATAGACAGTTTGATGAAATGCGTGTAAATTACTTTTCAAATTAACTAGATATACTTACCGATTAGAAAATTTGACTTTCTAACAAGAACAATAAACCTGTTTGAATGTAAAGAAGTTCAAATATATAATTAGGAATTAGGAATTCGTCTAAGTGCTGTCAACGAGGACTTCGAATCCGCGTGGTCCATTTCCGGAGTATGAAGAGAGCTGTCATGTACAAGGTTGTTTCCTTTAAAGCTCAAATATCATTAGTTTATTAACTATACAAACGTGTATTATAATATTGAATATAAGAAGCTCAAGTTTCATTACTGTCAAATGTTTGCAAGGCTGATTTGGCTCAAATGTAGAACAAAACAAAATTAATTATCAAAAGACTAATTTAGTGAAACCCTCTCAAGGCATGTCTAAAACTTCGCAACGACATTGGTTGTAAATCACCAAGGTGACTTGAAACGTTTATTGTATTTATCATTTATATGTTCAAAGCTGTTCTACAAATACTGCTACGTAATGGTGTCTTGACCTTGGTAAGGACAAAGCAGACAAAGGATGCACATAAGTGAAAACAGAATCGTAGTCTTTATTGTTTAGTTCCAGACCGTTTTGGAAACAAAGCCCTCCAAGAATTTCTCATTAATCAGAAATGAACTGTTAGAACTGTGACAGGCTAAATATATACGTAAATCATAAAGCTATTTTTATAATTCCGCACTTTTATAAATTTATTATCGTCTATTAATTTCAGATTGTAGCGTTTTGATGTAGAAGGTCTACCTTTTCTAAACACTAACATTCGTTTAGAAGGAAGGATGAATTATTCGAAGTCAAACTAAAAAGGGGGAGATCGCAAGTTACTTCAAAATAAAATAAATTGTTTCTCATAATATACCACCTAGTCTAGCAACCAAGAAACGAGAAAATGTACTCAAACATACACTTGTTAGGTTTACTATTGAGCAAAACTAACTCAAACATACACTTGTTAGGTTTACTATTGAGCCAAACAAACTCAAACATACACTTGATAGGTTTACTATTGAGCCAAACAGACTCAAACATACACTTTTTAGGTTTACTATTGAGCCAAACTAACTCAAACATAAACTTGTGAGGTTTAACTATTGAGCCAAACAAACTCAAACATACACTTGTTAGGTTTAACTATTGAGCTAAACAAACTCAAACATAAACTTGTTAGGTTTACTATTGAGCCAAACTAACTCAAACATACACTTGTTAGGTTTACTATTGAGCCAAACAAACTCAAACATACACTTGTTAGGTTTACTATTGAGCCAAACTAACTCAAACATACACTTGTTAGGTTTACTATTGAGCCAAACTATTGTGAGATATTGTAAAACAATGTATATAAACTTACTTTGAAGGAAACTGTTACACAATAGCGTCTTATATAAAACAACGTGCTTATTCTGTGTAGGAAAAATAAAAGTTAAGCTTCACACGTTCACTGCACTCTTGTAAGAAAGAAGACTTTGCTTACACAGAGATTAGGAAAGACATCAGATGACAAATCCCACACACGTAGTGCATGAAGAAAGAAAACGTAAATGTGTTTCTGACTCCATGTGGGTCAATATTTGTGTTTGTGACAAGTCGTTTCTGACATGAAAATACAAAAATAGTTTGTTTTCAACGAGAGATAAAAATTCTGATAAAAATTGCAACAAGCAATGGTTACTCTGACGTTTTCATTAATGTTTCTATTAATGTATTTACTTTATTATTATTAGTTATTTAATAGGTGTTTACATTAATATATATATTTATAAATGATTTACAAACGCATATTTAGTGTAATATCGATGTTTGCTTGAATTAAATATATAATTAAAATTATGTAACTTCTACTGTTAATTGTGTAATACAAAATTCTTGCCTATTCACTAAATTTATAGAATATTCTCGAGCGAAAGAATCAACAATGTACTATCTATGTATGCGAAATACTAGTGATTACCAGTATTGTTAACATCTGAAATTTCGAGAACCTCGCCTGATGATTATAAAAGGTAACCGTCGCAACACGCGGTAAGACTGTTTTATATTGGTGGTTTGCTACAGTAAGTATACTATACGCTTCGGAAACGCTTATCAATTGGGAAACTTTAAATACTGATCAGGGACGTTTGCAGATTTTTAACATTATAAACCGTTTAACATCAGCGGATTGACATCGGAAGCTAGTATTTCCATAAAGATATTATATAACTTTAGCTGTGAGCAACTCATGCGTGATCAGCTAAGAATTATACCGATATCAGGTCGTTATTGTTTGAATATTAAAATATATTTATGTTGAGAAACCAAACAGTGTATATCAATCTTGTTAGTAAATGTCATAAGTTTGATACATATCGACATTTAATTAACTTCTAAATCCAAATCACAATTTAACTCAACTTTTAAACTATTTAAAACCTTATTACGTAGACTAATTCTAACATGTAAAAGTAGACAATTTTTATTGTGTAGTGAATTGTTAACCATTTTATTATACACAATAGGCTTCTGTGAATTGAACTGATTTCTTTTGTACGATGATATCTATTATTTTAATGGAAGCGATTTCACGCGAAACGTTACATTAAAGGCAACTATTTGTTTTGGAGTATTGTTAACATGTTGGATTATGTTTCATCTTGAATTTACTGTAATGCTTAAAGCGCAACTGAAACATAGGTACGCTAAGACGGAACACTGGACTTTCTAATAAAATACGTAGGAGCTGTTGATCGTTTGATATTTACTTGTCACAATGCATATTGCAAACCATAAACAAAGAGATAAACAAAGTATTTGTTTTTCATAGAATACTGGTGTCTTTAACAAACGAGTTTATACTTTGGCTTCAGGTACTAATTTATTGACATCAGTTCTGTGTACCTTATCATAACATTTTAACAATTCATTTTTATAAATGTTAATATACAAGTTATTTCCCATCGCTAATATTTAGTAGTGTTGTTTTATCAATTCATATCGGCTCCTGCTAAGTTTTTACGAGACTATAATTATTAATAACTAACATTAATCACTGATGTCGAGAAAACCCACTTGTAGAGAAATATATATATATAAAAACAGCTCGTTTGGGTTGAGAAAATATTTTACGTAGAGGAGCGAACAACGATGACCGAAGAAGATCGAAACGTTTTTCGCTCCTCTACATAAAAAAATTTTCTCAACCCAAACGAACCGTTTTTACATGTATAATAACTGACATAATTTGAAAATACACATTTGAAGCTCACAGAAAAGTCTCCACAATTAACAACTATATGAGAGGAGTCAACCACATAAGATTTTGTTTAAAGTTAAGCCTATAGCTACGCAATGGGCTACTTGTGCTCTGCTCACCATAGTTATCAAAATTTGGTTCTAGTATTGCTGTGCTACTTGAGGGCTAAGTGTACGAGAGAGAAAAATTGTTTATGTTGGCTGTGAATGAAACTTTAACGACTTGGGAATTGTTATTAAAATGTTATTAGTATAATTTATAATTTCATACTTTGCAAATAAATATTATAAAACTATTTATTTTCTAGAATTTTGCTATGTTTTAAGAATAGTGATATTTTTTCTAAAGGTCTCATGATTTCATAACTCATTTGGCAGCTTCATTGTTCTGTTTTGGTCTAAGTTTAGCGATAATACCAATACATAATAACTAAGCCCTTAGCTGGAGATATAAAACATGTTTCTACGTTATTTGCTACTTATAGGTATTAAAAGTTTTCAAACATTTAGAATCATGAGAAACACAAAATTACACAAAAGTCCACCTCACTCCACCAAGAGATCTCGTGATTCGTTCTCCAAGGAGGTAGGAATACTGTTAACCCGTTTAAAAATTTAATCTAATGCAAAACAAACTGAAAAAAAAAGATTGAAACGAAAACGAAGTTATTTCTCTCAGTCCAAAATAATAATTCTGTGATTTTTTGTGCCGTAATTATTAAGGTTGGTCTCGTACAATAGGCTTTTCACGAAACCTTTTGCAGGAACTATTTATTCAACGATCTTTCGGATATGTTTTTCTTACACCTATTGTGATTTCTGTGTGAACATCACCTTCAATTTATAAATGGCTGAATTCGTTGTTTTGAAACTATTTTGAATATGTAAATAAGCAAGCACAGAACTAAGATGCCAACGAACATTAAGGTCTTTTTCAAAGAGACGTGTAACAGAAGTTTCCAAACAAATTCATACACGTAGATCATAAAGGTGTATTCGGATGAGAAATTTAAAATTTCTAAGACGGGTTTCTTTTTTGTGCTTAATGTGATTTAACAGCAAATGCATACAAATCAACTTGAAACTTCACGACTATTCAAAAACAGACTTTTAAACAAGTGATTCCCAACTGTAGTAAGCAAATTGCGTCGTCTTATAACAAATGAGAATTCACAAACAAATTGGACAAAGTGACGGTATATGGTAATGTTCTATAAACCTATGTGTAGCTCGATAGCACTTGGCATTGAATGGATAAAAAAAACATTCTAAAAGTGGTAAATATCGTTAGTGAAACGTTTTGAAGAGATTCTCAATCATTGCTGGATATTGTATCAGGGAAAGTTATGTATGAGAAAAGTGGATACAAAGATCAGAATAAACTGTGCTTACTAAAATACTAACATACTAAAATACTAGACAGCTTCGTACGAAATGAAAACCATTAGGGTTCACCGTGATAAGGTTTCAAGTCATATCTGTTATTCAGCTATCACATACTTCAAGGTGTTGGAGAATCATACAAAAATGTATGCTAATCCATACAAAGACATACCCAGTCAGTCTGTTATGAATTTACATGTGATGAGCGAGTCAAAAGAGATGCTGGGAAACAGTTGTTTATGTACATTAGATGGATTATGTAACAGTGAATAGTGGTGTACCTTGAACGTGGGATTGTTACGACGGAGACTTTTCCAATACTAATCATGCTGTGTATTGTAAATCTAATCAATACTAATCATGCTGTGTATTGTAAATCTAATCAATACTAATCATGCTGTGTATTGTAAATCTAATCAATACTAATCATGCTGTGTATTGTAAATCTAATCAAAACATCTCAGGAAGAAAAAATGTACAACCAAAAGTAATTCAGAATTGATGGCTACCATTAGATCGATCTTAAAGATTTACATAATAAACTAATACTAGATTCAGTATTGATGGCTACAATACCTTTGGACTCGTGTTCAGAAGACGTGCAACTCCAGAAGTTGTCTCAAAAATCAGTAGTTGTTTTTTTTTATTCAACTAGAAATATGATGGTGGGTAAAACTAGCAAAATAATGAATGATTATCCACTGTAAAATTTTAATCAGTGATATAAATGTAGCTTTCAAGATCAAAGTGTAGTATCTGTTCTTATCAGTTTATTATTTTACATGGTTTCCATTGGTGACCGTGATATTAAACTTATTTTTGTGATAACTTTTTCAGCTGAGAATTTTTATTTCATTTCTGTGATTTACACGCTCAATCCTTTTGGGGTTTCAGCTTTTTATCACAACTAAGTTGTTCCTGATTAGATATCTCAACTTCTTATTAATACACTGGCCTGGCCTAGCGCGTTAAGTCGTGCGCTTCGTAATCCGAGGGTTGCGGGTTCGCGTCCGAGTCGCGCCAAACGTGCTCGCTCTCTCAGCCGTGGGGGCGTTATAATATTACGATCAATCCCACTATTCGTTGGTAAAAGAGTAGCCCAAAAGTTGGCGGTGGGTGGTGATGACTAGCTGCCTACCCTCTAGTCTTACACTGCTAAATTAGGGACGGCTAGCACAGATAGCACTCGAGTAGCTTTGTGCGAAATCCCCCCCCCAAAAAAAAATTAATACACACCAACAAACCTCACCAGTTAAGAAAGTGATACTCAGTAGTTAAGGATAGCAACTCTGTTACTTGGAACAGACCTCTACTTTACAGAACCAAACAGATCCTTTAATATACATGGTTGTAGTTTGAACTCTCTAAAACGGTGTTAATAATTTCCTTTATGTTTACACTATGTAATTCAGATTAACAGTTTCTTGTCATCACTCCCATAAGGTACAGCCGTATCATGCAACATTGTTTAGGCTAATTGGTTTATCTAATGTAATGTGTTGTTAAAGGCTATATAAGTAGAATAATTTTATAGAAAATAATAAATTTGCGCTGAAAAGTTTACAATTAATAATCAATAATAATCGTCCATTCGTATGATTCTTTTGGAAATTAGAAATAAAAACTACAGATCTTGTTTAATGGACCTAACCAACACTTCGGTATCTCCACATGTTTTAACCCTAGATTTTTGCTGCTCTAAATCAGACATCTGTAATCCGAATAATAAAAACCAAAAACGATGAAGTTATAGTAAAAATGAACATTTTAGACCGATAGATTGCGTGCAAAAATTCTGGGCAAAAGTGAGCTGTTTTTGTTAAATAACTTTGAAAATGTGGGTTATATTTAAATAAAATTTGACACTTAATTGTACGTTCTAAAGATTTACCACTGTACTAAGTTTTATTTTAAAAAATTCATTTAAAGCTAAGTTTGTTTTTCTATCAAATAAAGCTATTGTACTCTCGGTGCGAAGAAACACAAAATTCAATCAGAATTGGAGATTTTATATCTCAGGTATTCGTTGGTAAAAGAGTAGCCCAAAAGTTGGCGGTGGGTGGTGATGATTAGCTGCCTTCCCTCTAGTCTTACACTGCTAAATTAGGGACGGCTAGCACAGATAGCACTCGAGTAGCTTTGTGCGAAATTCCCCCCCCCAAAAAAAATTAATACACACCAACAAACCTCACCAGTTAAGAAAGTGATACTTTCTTGTCATCACTCCCATAAGGTACCGCCGTATCATGCAACATTGTTTAGGCTAATTGGTTTATCTAATGTGATGTCAATTAATAAATTGACAACTGGATAACTGTGTTTCTTGTATTAAGTATGTTTGTTTGTTTGTTTTGAATTTCGCATTCGCACAAAACTCACAAGGGCTATCTCCGCTAGCCGTCCATAATTTAGCAGTGTAACTGTAGCAGAAAGGCAGGCAGCCATCACCACCCACCGCCAACTCTTGAGCTACTCTTTTATCAACGAATAGTGAGATTGATCGGCTGAAAGTGTGAGCACATTTAGTATGACGGGAGTTTGAACCCGCAACCCTCGGATTAGGATTTGAGTGCCTTAGCCACCTGGTCATGACGCATTTCTTTATTATTTGAAATTTAATATGTAAGGTAAGGGCCCAATAGAGCATATTACTGAGAACATGTGATAGAGTGAATTATCATAATATGAGCTAGAAAAAGTGCAAAATTGTTAAATTATAGCTCCTATTAATAACACACAGTGTGTTCTGAGGGTTGATTTGGCCACACCACACATTACCGCGTATCTTGATTTGCGCAGTCATCGGATAGAACATAACTAGTCATGGTAAAATGAAAGTAAGGACATAATAAAGTTTGAAGACCATTATATATAACGTAAACAACTCCCTTTAAATTTATTATTAAAGAAGAGTATTATGTGTCTCATATTTACCAGATTAAACAAAATTCTGTTTAAATTTATTGATGTCCTGTTTTAGAAGCTGATAACCGTAGTATGTTAGAGAAAAGGCGATACATTTAATTTTAGTTATTCACTACGTACTGGTTTCACACAGCTGTGGTATAGTGAACTCAAAATGGATATCCGACAACTTATGTTACTTGTGATTGTAAACTGATGAAGTTTTTCTATTGTTATGAAAACTGACACTGATTTGGGTTGAGTTAGCTGCAAACATACAACTAAAAAGGAAAAAAAAACCTTCTTGAGTCTTGTATGAGAAAAAATAAATTTCACCACAGAAGTGCAATATTTATTTAGTTCTTTGATGCTACCACTTGCTATTTGTGACGTAGATCAATACGTGACTAATGAGAACGAGGAAACTGCAGTTACAGAAATCAATATAAATATATAGAAAAAGGTTAGAATAAAATAAATATGTTAAATCACGTAAAATCCCAAATTATGTTCTAGCACAAGAAAGCTTTTATGACAAACATTTATCACCGTAATGGTTTAACAGTACAAAAAATTGATGTAAAAATAAATTAGATCTTAAACATACAGAAATATCCTATTAGATTGTAAGAACTATAATAGATTGCGAGAATTATAATAGGTACCAGTAACTGTAGAAACCAGAAGTATTATTCATGTTTCTTTCTCTGTTTAATTGTTTGTTATTGTTCACAAAGTTACATGATAGATTATGTAAATTGCGTTCACCACGAGTGTCAAATCCTAGGTTATAAGCCCTCAGTTTTATAGCTGAGCGACTGGATAACTGTGTTTCTTGTATTAAGTACGTTTGTTTGTTTGTTTTGAATTTCGCATTCGCACAAAACTCACAAGGGCTATCTCCGCTAGCCGTCCATAATTTAGCAGTGTAACTGTAGCGGAAAGGCAGGCAGCCATCACCACCCACCGCCAACTCTTGAGCTACTCTTTTATCAACGAATAGTGAGATTGATCGGCTGAAAGGGTGAGCACATTTAGTATGACGGGATTTGAACCCGCAACCCTCGGATTAGGATTTGAGTGCCTTAGCCACCTGGTCATGACGGACCTGCTTTAAGTTCTTAAACGCTCTTCCTACAATAACATTCCAGGAATCAATGGAGCAGAAATTCTTTAACACGTTTATTAGATATAAGACAAATATCTGACAAACAAAGACGATAAATATACTTGAAACATACCGTATTTCAAGCAAATTAAAGACACGTTTGCAGGCATTTCAAGCTTTGTTTTAAATTATGTACCGAACTTTATGTTATGTTCCAAATATAGATTTTATGTAAACACATGGGTCAACCATAATAAAAAGCTGTACAAATGAAGAAATATGTAAAAGCATCTGCACGTGTGTGTCTATATACAGCTTTTGAATGGAGTTCACTCATATTTTTAATTACAAGTTTAAATATATTTCTGAGATGAGAAAAACAAATTTGTACAGATATTTAAAATCAAAATCATTTTCAACAAACAGTATAGGGGTTGAAAGCGTAAATAATTTAGTCATGACAAGCAAGGTTCAACATGAATAGTGAAATTATTCTTGTTATTATGGTATGTCTAGAAACTTAAACCTCATTTCAGACCAGTTTCAATAAACGACGAACACATCAGTACAAAAGGTATCTAGTTTGTTTCAATGTAACAATTCATTCCCTTGAAATTTTTTTTAAAGTTTAATTCACGAAGAGCTTTAGCACCTAATTTTTCCAGCGCTGTCACATGATTTAATCTTTATTTTATGTCGATTTTTGCAACCAGCTTGCAAAGTTCCGTCCACGACCAACATTTCCTCTGTAGACGAATGGTTCAAGTGCCATTGTTCAACAGACATCTTAATTTTTCATAACATGTTAACGCTTTAGTGTACCAGTGATGGATGAACTCCATGTTGATGAAGATGTTGTTGTTGTCGTTTTGAATTAAGCACAAACCTACTCAATGGGCTATCTGTGCTCTACCCGTCACGGGTATCAAAACCCGGTATTTAACGTTGTAATTCCGCAGATATATCGCTGAGCCACTGGGAAACTGTTGATGAAGAAACATGGAACTTAATAACTATTACAGTTAGTTTATCAAACACCTGCGGCCCGGCATGACCAGGTGTGTTAAAGCGTTCGACTCCTACTCCGAGAGTCGCGGGATCGAATCCCAGTCGCACCAAACATGCTCGCCCTTTCAGCCGTGGTGGCGTTATAATGTCACGGTCAACACCACTATTCGTTGGTAAAATAGTAGCCCAAGAGTTGGCGATGGGTGGTGATGACTAGTTGCCTTAACTCTAGTCTTACACTGCTAAATTAGGGACGGCTAACGCAGATAGCCCTTGAGTAGCTTTGTACGAAATTCGAAACTAACATTCTTTTAATGTACTTTGAGCGTAATTAGATTATTTATTTAGGTAAATATAAAAGTGTATTAATTAGAAAACAAAAACAAAATGTTATTTTTTTTACATTATAATTTTTTTCTTTCATTTAGTTTATCAAATTATTTTACTGTATAATTACCTTGTCGCTGTTGCCCAGATAGAAAAAGGTTTATTATTTAGAAGCTGCGACTCGCTTATCTTTAATGGTAGTTTTCATGCCCTTTGCCAGAATTTTCTTTTTTCTTTTCGTTTTCTTACACGTCATTTAAGTTATGCTTGTTTGGAGGCATTGTGTGTTAGATCGTTAAGTCCTGACCTATTTGAAAAAAAATATTACGTGCTCAGACATACAAACTCATTTTATTTAGTAAAACTACGAATGTGTTTGTTTTAAAAATAAAACTACGCGTAAAGTAAACAATAAATTAATGGCTTTTAAAATAATGTATAGAGTACAATCTATGATCAAGAAACTCATAAAAACGAAGAACAAGCCCAGTAGTAAAGAAAAATATAGGTGAAAGGTAGTTAAGCAGTATACGAAACGGATAAAGGCTACGTTATTGCAAATAAAGTGAATGTAAAATTCTAGTGAAAGCAGACTTAGCTGAATATGCACAAACGTCAGAATGCGTGTTTATTCACAAAGAGATAATCTTACAGTTTTAAACAACCTGCACATGTTTATTTTAGATCTAAATAAGTCGGGAAAGCCCACATGAATTCTATTCAGTGTCAAATTCATTTTAAAAGGACGTTTCACTTGGGATAAGTGTTCTTTGTGTGAATTGTTTTTGCCAATACAAAATACTAAACTTGAAGCCGAGGCCAGTCGTCTTGCAACGACAACAGCAATGTGTCATTGTGTACCATACTCGTCGCATTATGTTTGCTTGTTTGTTTTATTGAATATCACGCAAAGCTACTCGAGGGAGATCTGCGCTAGTCGTCCCTAATTTAGCAATGTAAGACTAGAGAAAAGGCATCTAGTCATCACCACCCATCGCCAACTCTTGGGCTACTCTTTTTACCAACAAATAGTGGGATTCATCGTAATATTATAACTCTCCCACAGCTGAAAGGGCGATCATGTTTGAAGTGACAGGAATTCAAATCTGCGATCCTCAGATTACGAGTCGAATTCCTCAATCACCTGGCCATGCCGGGCCCGTTGCAATGTGAAGTTTGACCAAGGAAAAAAAAACATAGGTAAGGTAATTCTGAATTGAAAAGAAAATACTCATTTCAGACTATTAGAATAAGAGTCTTTGTAAGGATATAAGACTTGTAGCGTCTGATCAAAAAGTTTGAGAGAAAAGTTACTGAGAGACAATGCAAGCGTATTACTTATATAGATTTGTCTTTTTGTTTATTTACAAATACCCCATTATAGACAAGAGTTAATTTTAGCATTCAAATAAAATACATTTTAATAAATTAAAATTCTATAAAAACAATAAAACATCTAGAACTTTAATATTATTGCGACAGAGCTATACATATGGAACATTTTTATTTCATAAAAATGAGGTTTCCAAAGCTATAATGTGATACAAGACCTCACTTTCTCAAAGAGCGTAATATTACTTTGTGGTTATGACACATGAATCTTGGGTACGACTCCTGTTACCGAAAGTGTTTGCCCTTTTTAGCCGAGGAGACGTTATAATGTTATGGCCAATCCCACTATTTTTTAATAAAGAGTAGCCCAAGAGTTGACAGCGAGTGTTGTTGACTAGTTTCTTCCCTCCAGCATCACACTGCTTAACATTAGGGACTGTCAGCGCATGTAGCCCTCGAGTGGTTTTGTAAGAAATGAAACAAATAAATTATTTTTCTAACAAGAAAGAAATTTAAAACTATATTGATAGGAACTAAAAATATCAAATTAACTTTAGCATGCTGTTTGCAAAAGAGTAATGTCTGGTAATACTTATATCCGTAAGTTTTACTACATTTTACTTTTGAATATTTAATGCTAAGACTAGCTTTGTGGAAAGCTATTGAATTTTTTATGACAACACAGTCCAACATTTATCAAATTGCAAAAACGATAAGTTGTATATGTTTCCGTCCATGCATTTGTTATAACAAGTCTGGTAGGAATTAATAAAAATAGCATAGAAGTAATTCTTAAATGTTGTAAAAGAAGTCAAACTCTGCATCACAAGTTTATAAAAGGTAGGAAACGCTTTATATATGTTTGTCCAAGCTCGTGAAGAATACCTCAGATCCTTAAATAGAATGTTATCAAGTAACTGATCTGTGTGTGTGTGTTTCTTACAGCAAAGCCACAAAGGGCTATCTGCTCAGCCCACCGAGGGGAATCGAACCCCTGATTTTAGCGTTGTAAATCCGGAGACATACCGCTGTACTCGTGAGGGGGGGCAGTAACTGATCTAAAAATCCTAGTGTGCAAACAGAGGAACACTGAGATATTACATCCACCACATAGCATAACAGTACTCGTGTCCTTGTTCATGTTGAAGTCCTTTTGGAACAAAGGCTGTAATAACGGAAAGGTAGGTTTGAGAACTTTAATGGACTGCATCCGTCTGTTGAATGAAGAAAGGACCACATTTAAAAAACCGAAACGCGGTCCTCTTTTCACTCAACAAGCAGTTGCAGTTCAGTGAAGTTGTCAAAGTTACTATGTCTCCTCTGACAAAGTTCCCACTGAAACAATATAACAAACAGGTCCTCACTTGTTTGCTATAGATAAGTTTTGACGAACTTAAGCTTAGTAAAGATGTGAATGTTATATGTTGAAATAAATTAAATACATAAATAAAAGGATCAATAAATATTTTAAATAATTTTCAGTATTTCAGTACAAAAAGACTAAAACCTACTATATGAACCAGCCTAGCATGCCAAGGATGGTCAACAGTGAAATCAATCCGGAAACAGATGGTTTAAGGTCATTTTAATAGATGTCATTGAATAACGCTCGGCGATACTTCTAAAACGAAGATCAACTGAATGTTAGTGAAAATATGTCATGATCAAGTCTATATCGATTATATTACAGTGATATAATATTTGGCATTATACCACCCTTATTATATTTACTGTTCATTGTAGAAATGGCATTTTTAATTACAGGATCACCAGGGACATCTGCTTCATCTTCAACACTGTGGGCTTCAGTGTGCCTAGTTATAAGTTTAATTATAAAAGCATCACTTGAAATGTTCTAACGGTGTAAACGAGTAAACGCATGCCTACCATTCGTAGACTGCTTAGTATGAAATGTACGTACCTTCGTAGTATCACCAGTATGAAAGACATGAAAATATAAATAAATATAAGTTGTAAGAATAAGACTCACATTAAATAGAGGATTATATGTGTAACACTTCTCACGTTGTCTTATTATTTCTTATAATTCAATCATCCTTCTCTGTGCATCAATGAGAGTTAATATAATTGGCCTCTAAAGTTCAAAGACAACGAAAAATCCGTTTTGTATTTAGTTCTGATATTTGTAATACACATGTGAAAAGACCGACAGTGTCGGGTACATGCTAAACTGTTAAAATAGGGCGATTTTAACTACACATGTGTTGAAGAGCAATACGTAATTTCCATGTAAATGGCAAATGTTTGTACTGAAAAAAAATCTCGTAGTTTGCATTTTATCTTTTCTTTCTTTGTGGTTATTATCTTTAGGTAAGATTCTCTAAACGTGTGATCTTTATAGACTGCAGTTTATTCAAAATTCATAAACGCACTTGTTTGATTTTAATTAATCTGTAATCCAACTTATAATGATTCATTGTTAGCACGCAAATATACGATGCCATCAGCGGAGATACCATTGTTTGTATATCAGAACGTTACCACAACTACACAGGTTGTGCGTGTAACACAGATAAAACTAATCTTCAGACACTGTAACGCAACATAAGTGAGAACGTATTGTGTCTCGTATAATTAAACCGAAGACAAGCCGTAATTAAGTTTTCTCATTACTATTTAGACTCATTGTTCGATTAACAACGTTGTCGTACGTTCTAGTACATGTTACACAGTTGAATCTATCTTTCGAAGATATGTTCTGCAAATACTTCCTAAGTAAAAAAATAAATATCACACTTACCTTAAGGAAATTAAATGCTTGTTTATTGTAATTTGGAGAAAAATAATGAAACTATTATACATATATTGAAATTACAAAACATTTCACGTAACTCAAATTTATTTCCTGTACTTTAAAATTTGACAAAAGTGTTTAAAGTGAAAAGAACGTCTAAACTGCTCAGAATATGATAAATACACATACACAGAAGCTACTGACATGTTTTCAAACTAACTAAATTCTAAATCAGAAATCTTTAAAGGAAATTAAATGTTTTGCCATCTCAGGACACAGTTATACAATTTCAGGATGTGCTCTGAAACATTCATATGTCCTGACATCTCGTAGCCCTGAGCTTGGGAGTGTTTTTCTCTCAGGCATAAACAAGTAGATGTTTTCAGAATATTTATATCTACCTTAATAACAAGTATATTTACGAGAAGGAGCTAAATCAGCTTTGTACATCGTTGCATATTTTGCACTGAGTTAGGGTGTTTACTCCATTCTCTGATATAGACATCTATTAGATGATCTTGAATATCTGTTGGGTAAGGAGACGTGGAATCTGTCCCTAAAGTGTACTGAAAAACGACCAGTTCTTTCAAATAGAAATTTACAGCCCAAGGTAGGCAATGATAATATAGACACGGATGAAACAAACAAGGTCATAGGTCAAGAGAAAAATCAGATCCATTGAGAGCAGCAGAATGATTTAACGTGATTTTCTAGGTTTGTACTTGACTTATGAAAATACACAGGTAAACACTTCTGTCAGATGAGATGCATCTTTATGCCCTTAAGAGGCCCAATCTAACCATATTATGTTTAACTGCTGCGTAATCGTCGGAGCGTTCAGTCAGGTTCTACCTTGACTTTCATCACAGAAGTCATTGTGAGTGAATGTTTCCTGGAATGCTACTAACAGTTAATAATTAATTGCACGTCATTGTGTTTGTCATAAAAAGAATAACACTATATATTCAAGAATTTCGTAAAATAATTTCATAACCGTTCTGGAACAAGTGGAAAAGTTAATTATCAGAAACGTAAACACTTATCCAAGATTTCCATCTTCTCCGCACGAGTCTAGAAACAATGTATTTGTCAATATGCAAAACTGAAGTAAAAAAACCAATTGCCCCTCACTGTTTATAAAACAATAAGTAAATGAACTTCAGGTGCTTCGTTAAAGTACATCTATTGTACATCACGTAGTGAAATTTTAAGATTTAAGAAACAAGTAAGCTATAACTGTTAATTTCTATACAAACATACATGCAATTCGGTTTTAAAAAAACTGTTTTCAATACTTTAGTAAAGTACGCATAGACGAAAGAGCAGATATTAAAATAAACATTGTTGACTATTTTGCTCATTTAGGAGCTATCCACAAAGAGTCTAATATGCAAACTAAGTAGCTTCATTAGCAGGATTATATGCTTGACTGTATGTAATTTTTAATCGTTCATTTCGCTTAACCATAAGCAGTTTAGGCTGATTTTCGTATCATAAATATCATGTAATAGTTTAAAAATATCAATGACTCATTGTACCACCATTTTGTTTGTTTTTTACATGATTAAGTAAAAAATGTTACCAAATACTTTTTGACTTTTGCCTATTTGTTTGTTTTGCATTTCGCGCAAAACTACACCACAGCTATCTGCTCTTGCTGTCCCTACTTTAGCAGTGAAAGATGGTCACCATCACACATCGATAACTCTTTCACCAACGAATAGTGGGATTAGCGATTACATAATAACACCCCATAATTAAAAAGCGGAGCATGTTAGTGGGATGGGAATTGGAGCTCGCCACCAATAGTTTTTCGAGTCGAGCACCCTGACCGTCTAGGTGTTAGGGTGAAGTAAGGGTATGGAGTTCAGAGCTTTCACCCACAACGTCTCAGCCCCCTCTACTTTACTCTTTGCCGCCAGAACTTATGGTTCTCAGAGCAAAAACGGAATCACCTCAAATTTTTACTGTACGAAACTCCTATCTTACGAAAAAAAGTAAACAAAATAAAAATAAATTATCATAAGTAGAACTGCAAACTCTACCTCAGTCATTCTCACGTATTTCATGTACTTTCAAATTGGGGGTTTATATAGTTCCAACCTCCTCGTGAAAATTTATTCAAGTGTCACACGGGAAAACTAAAACAAACCCAGTTATTTGAAGTTAATATTTCCGTTCCAGTACACTGAATAAAATTATAATTTGAAATTTTAGAACTTAAAAACAGCTGACAACCTCTAGAGACAGAAAAAGTTGTTTTTTTTCCCGAGTCGAAAGTTTATTTATTACAATATTTTTACATTTATTATAAGACGTTTGTTTGTTTGTTTTGGAATTTCGCACAAAGTTACTCGAGGGATATCTGTGCTAGCCGTCCCTAATTTAGTGTAAGACTAGAGGGAAGGCAGCTAGTCATCACCACCCACCGCCAACTCTTGGGCTACTCTTGTACCAACGAAAAGTAGAATTGACCATAACATTGTAACGCCCCCACGGTTGGGAGAGCGAGCATGTTTGGCGCGACGCGGACACGAACCCGCGACCTTCAAATTTGGTGTCGCGCGCCTTACGCGCTTGGCCATGCCGGGCCAATATTATAAGACAGCATAAACATTTAATAGCAAGTATTTGTAACCATTATTTTTTTCATTTTATGTATAAGTAACATAACATTATTTATATAAGAATTGTTATTATTACAAACTATTAAAACTCCTTTCATCTGGTGCCTTTTAGCATCATACGCGGAATAACACTGCATTCTCAAGACGGCTCGCATGGGTATTAAAACTTTAATTAAAATAAAGTACAAAACACGTTTCGACTTTCTTAGGACATCTTCAGGTTTGGTTAACAGCCGTCATGAGGATACGTTTTTGCTTCAAGCGGGTTTCTAGTCATCACGTGCGGAATAACACACCTGGGGAAGGTAGCCCATGGATGGGAAAATTAAATTCCCTTCTTATATTAATAATGATACGTTTTTTATTAACTTGATATTCAAGTATAAATATTGTTTGTTTTTTTTAATTACAAGATCTTTCGGATATATTAGGTTTGGTGTTAAATTCAAATTACTAATAGAGATAAAATAATTTTATGTAACGAAAAGTATACATGCATAAGTCAGCGTTTGAACATGTTTCTGAAATGAGTTTTTGTAAAAAAAAAAAATACAAGTTGACCATATTTGTAGAGGAATTCGTCTCCATTAGAATATCCACTGTTTATTAAATACTTGTTCATACATAGTAGTATAACTATCATAAATAAAGCAATGGTGTACATTGTTTACATTTAATTTAGTAAATTTAATTTTTTATGTTTATTTTTGTTTTTGCCTAGTGGAACTTAAACTTTTAAGACTTGCAATGCTAAAACTGGGTTTTGATACCCGTGACGAGCAGAGTATGGATAGTTTATTGTATGACTTTATGCTAAACTACAAACAAAGAAAACTGTATTTACAAAAATATCTAATAAGTCATTGACTGCTCTGATAAAATCTTTGAAATTTGTTTTACTATACGTAGTGGTGTAATCACGTGTAGAAACAGATTTGGTGGCACTTGAAATACTTTTTAGTACACATAATAGTGTAATCACACGTAGATATAGATTTAGCGGCACTTGAAATACTTTTTAGCACACATAATAGTGTAATCATACGTAGATATAGATTTAGCGGCACTTGAAATACTTTTTAGTACACATAATAGTGTAATCATACGTAGATATAGATTTAGCGGCACTTGAAATACTTTTTAGTACACATAATAGTGTAATCACACGTAGATATAGATTTAGCGGCACTTGAAATACTTTTTAGTACACATAATAGTGTAATCATACGTAGATATAGATTTAGCGGCACTTGAAATACTTTTTAGTACACATAATAGTGTAATCATACGTAGATATGAATTTGTTGGCGCTTTAAATGCTTAATTTATTTAAACATTCCAAAACTGGAAAGTTCTTTCAATTAATTTAAAAATAACTCTTCGGATTATTTGAATTTTTTTTAAGAATCTTCAGACGGAACATGTAGAATGCTATTAAGAACTATAGAAACAAATTTATTTAGAAAAATAATTACGAATCTGATTATTTTGTTTGTTTGTTTTGGAATTTCGCACAAAGCTACTCGAGGGCTATCTGTGCTAGCCGTCCCTAATTTAGCAGTGTAAGACTAGAGGGAAGGCAGCTAGTCATCACCACCCACCGTCAACTCTTGGGCTACTCTTTTACCAACGAATAGTGGGATTGACCGTCACATTATACACCCCCACGGCTGGGAGGGCGAGCATGTTTAGCGCGACCCTCGGATTACGAGTCACACGCCTTACGCCCTCGGTCATGCTAGGCCTACGAATCTGAACTTAATGGAATTCTAAATATAATTTTGGAACTGCATATAAAAATGGCTCTTTAGAACACGAAAATTCGGTATGTATATTCTATATTTAATGATTTTCTTTACACTTGTATGTTTCTTTAACGTATTCTTCATAAGAGATGAGACATTGCGTGTCCACGAGTTACCATTAATTGATTTTCAATGTTTGCTGGCTAATGCAGCTTAAGGATTTTGTCTGAAAGATAGCATACTCCAACATATTTGGGAGCTGTTACACTAGGAGTAACAATAGAATCTTTAATCCTTACTTTATATTATATATATATAAAAATTGGTAGCCAACCAGAATACCACCTAATGGTTCAGGCGCCACCGGCCCAATCCGCCCCTTATGCTGGGCCAAAATAAGAGTTGTTTGTGACTTAACACACAGCTACTCAATAGGTTAGATTACATAACTCCTAAACGTTTTAATTGTCTAAATGTTGTCTAACAGCTCTATGTATTCAAAATTGTGGAAGAAAAATCAAGCAAGTGAATGGCAATGTGGTCTGAACATTGTTGTACTAAAATAAACGTTATTTTCATTGCAGACTATCCCCACCACAATTGTACTATTACTCAGTGAATGTAGGATGACAAGTGAATAAATAGGTTTAAATTTTCCTTAATTTTAAGCTGAATCTATAGTTTGAACTCTGTGCTAATTTTCTCTCTATTGAATTTCGCCCATAGCTATTCGAGGACTATCTGTTCTAGTCGTCCTTAAGTGTAAAGTGATAGACTATACAAAGCCAGCTAATCAACACCATCCACTGTAAACTCTTACATTGTAGGTTACTCTTTAACCAAAAAATACTGGGAATGACAGTCACGTTATAATCCATAACGGCTAAAAAGACGAACATATTCGTTCACGAGGTCCAATCCTGTGAGGCTCAGATTGCAGATCAAATGACTTAACCATCATGCCATGAAGCCACTGGCATACGTTTTTTATCGTGTATATTTTGGGTTAGTAATTGGAAGCTATGAGAGATGCAAGTGTTTTTCATCCATTTTCATGTAACTAAAGCGAAGATATATTATTTACTAGAAGGAAACATCACCCTGCTGGTACGAAGCATTCTGTGTTTGAATGCACAGAGTTTATAAAATATAAAGACAGTGGTGTGATGTGTGTTAATAATAAATAATACAATGAAATGACCTGCTTACACTGCTCGCGTGTGAGGTTAGGTAAACAAAAGTCTGAAAACCGTGCTGGGTGTCTCAGTTGAACCTATTCCTCTTTATGTGATACCCACGAAACAAGTCTAGTATAAAATATACTTTGAGTTGAAATGGTCTGATAAAATATGACAAACCAATCGACTGACCTGGTAAGAAACATGGGATCTAGCGACATTTTCGAAAGTATTAACAGTGATCAGGATGACGGTGTCAGTACTGTTAAGTGTCCTTAAACAAATGAGTAAATTAACACACAAATTAGCCCATCAACAGTGCTGTTTGAGATGAAACTCTGAGGGAAAGAAGAATTATTTCCTTGTTTCTTTCCCTTTTCAATGCAAGCTACTGTTTACATTCAGTTTTCTCTTACACATATGGTGGAATTGTCTGTACCTACCTATTCTGAAGTTGAAAACCTTCCCACGAACTCACACACAAGTTATTTTTTTAGTTATATACATGAGAAACAAATAAAATATTGTACCTTTATTCTGTATAAATTAAATTCTGGTTTGAGAGATGTTTTTATCAACTGAAAGTAGATTTCAAGCGACTGATGTTTAGTCGCATAATAGAGGCTCATAGAATTGCTCGGAATTTTCTTTTTAAGTAAAATCTTCTAACTCATAGCTCCGTCTCTTGACTTATTTCAAATCTAATTACGGTTGCGGCTAACGTGGATTCCCTCTTGTTTTGTATGGAAGGATGAAGCTAGTTGAAGAATCCGGACTTCTGTTGTTAACTCTGAAGGCTATCTCGAGCAAAAGTTTTCCGATTTTAATTTATGCGTAAGTTCGCTATAAGCTGTAAGTACCAGTTGTTGTTCTTTCAGAAATGTAAACGAAGATGTAAAGAAAAGTAATGTTATGCCAATGTTTGCCTTTAAAGTAACTTGTTGAAATGTTTGGAACTTTATAAGATCACACAGGTGTGATATGCAGCATTTTCTGGAATTAACACAGAGGTTTGTTTGTGAGAATAATTTTTAAACAATTTATTTCACGAACACGAGACATATACTAAAGTAAAGCTGATTTAAAACATATTTTAACTCATTCACTTTTGTTTGGTTTGAATTTTGCACACAGCTACAAGAGGGCTATTCGCACCAGCAGTTCCTAATGTAACAGTGAATATCTAGAGGGAAGGCTACTTTTTTACCAACAAATAGTGGCCATAAAGAAATTTTTAGGGGTAAGCACTCTGTTCGTTAGGTTCCTACAGTGGCACTATGTTTTCCTACAGTGCTATAGGAGCAGAATATCATCCATATAAATGTATTTATTGAATTAACTCTAAACAGTAAATGAAGCTAGCTTTTAAAGTAAATTCATTTACGACAAAGATTTGGGAAAAATTCTAAAAGGAAGTGAACATGATTAAAACTTCGGTTTTCACTTCTTTTGATCAATGTTTAATAAACCTTAAACCAAACAGAATGACTTCCAATTCTTAGTGGTATAAACGCGGACTTAAAGCACTAATCACTGGGTTTCGATAATCGTTGTGGGCAGAGCACAGATAACTGTGTAGCCTTATATTTAACTGCAAATAAATAAACCATATCAAACAGGACGATAAATATCTATTGGACTGTATTGTGTTCGTAGTATAAAAACAATAATGCTGATAATGGTATAATAAGATATTTAGAAGCATATGAATGGAACTCTTTAGGTTTCGTGACACTGATATTTTTCCAGTTAAAGATTAGTTTCTTACTAAACAGAACTGTCTGTTTCCATCAAAAAATTACAGTCAAATCTGGATTTATTACACGTTTTAACTTCTATTGTTTTTGATATACTTACAAGTTTCAACCATCAGAGATTCCAGTATTACCAAAAACTATAACAAACTGATGTCTAGTGAAACTTATAAACTTGACACCTTTAGAAGTATAGGTCAAAACAAATGGTTCATTTTGTATTTAATCACTTTATATGGCAAGAAATATAACTAAAAAAACATAAACAAATGAGGTGTTTTCAGATATTACTTCAACTGTTTATTTTTTCTCTTCATAATTGATTTTTTCAGTACTTAGAGTGTTTTCACTATTTTTCTCCAGATGCTCTTTCTTCCTGAAATAATAACATAATCTGAGTATGAAAGGTTTCGTATTGCCTGTTAAGAAACTTTCCAGCACACGTATAAAATATACTATCTCAGATTCAGCACTAATCAAATGTCGTTGATACAGCTCTCAGACTTGGAACTTCACATGATACCTTATAGTTTTCATAGCTAAATAAAATATATTAAACGTTTATGCGGAAAACAAAATGAAAAGTTTTTGAAATAACCTCCATGACGTAAAAGCAATAAATTCAGTACAAATGTTAAAGGGTGTATCTAAGATTTCCCATGATACAAATAAGTCATTACACTGTTGGAAAATCACCGTTTCAAGGCTAGAATTATAACCAGAGTAGGACTTTTATGCCCCTATAATCTAGGATGGATTTTTAGGGAAGTAAAACCAATGGATATTTTTCTAGAAAAAGCTAGATTTAATCTCATATTTTCTTCATGGACTTGTGGTTAATCTGTGGATTTAAAACCAGACTAGTCGGATTCGATTTCGTACTATAACAGAAAAAAAATTCAGTTCCGTGCTGTGAGTGTGCTGTAAAAGTGACATTCAATCAAATCTTAAAAGTGGATTGTCAGGACTAGACGTGTGTGCTTTGTTGTTTAATTTCGTGTAAAATTAACTGCTATTTGCACCGACCATCCGTAATTTAGAAGTGATAGACTATCCAAGACTAAATCTTTAGCTATACTTTACCAGCAATTAGGCACAAATTATTTACCAATAATTAAGCACAAAAATACACAATGGGCATATCGCTGTGACACTTTAGAGCAACAACAAGTAACATCGGGCAAAACATTATAACAGTTCTTGTTGTAGGCTTAGCTACTACGCCAGTTAGAAAACAAATACTCTATGTTCACATGACTATGCTAACATCGTACAATTCATGCAAATTTTTCCATTAAATATGTATAACTTTAAGTATCACTGTTGCGATTAATTATTGGTAATAATCATTTATTTATCCAGTAACTATAGTTTCAAAGAAGCTCAACAGATTTCAAAATAGTCAATTAATTTTTAAATGGAATTACATTGAACAATTATTTGACTGGCTGGATTTTCTCCAAACTAAGGCAGATACATAAGAATCTATATGGATATACATTTGTTAAAGATGTGGTGATACAGCAATGCGATACGAGTATCGTATTGTGAAGCGTTGATACAATGGCATCAATACATCGTCCAATACGATACGATTTATGTATCTTCACGAAATTTTGCAAGTATTCAGTAAACATTATAATTCGTTTGTACAGAAAAAAATCAATTGTAATATGGTTTTTATGTGTGGAAACCATAATATCTACAATAGCTCCAACGTTTCATTAACCTTGTCAGCCTTTTTAATAACAGTAACTCCTTGTTCACTTTCACATGGAAGATTTGTGTATTAGAAGAGAGTTAATTAAACATAATATATGCACAGTAACAAAGGAAATTATTAACAGTGTCATTTCTGTGCTACAAAGTTTCTTTTTCTTTTTATTGGTGTGGTTTGTTTTGAATTTTGCGCAAAGCTACTCGAGGGCTATCTGCGCTAGCCGTCTCTAATTTAGCAGTGAAAGACTAGAAGAAAGGCAGCTAGTCATCACCACTCACCGCTAACTCTTGGGTTACTTTTTTACCAACGAATAGTGAGATTGACAAGAACATTATAACGCCCTCACAATTCAAAGGACGAGCAGTTTTGGTGTGACGGGGACTTGAACTCGCGACCCTCGGACTACAAGTCGAGAGCCTTAACCACCTGGCCATGCCGGGTCTTTTTATACAAACGTCTGTTTCCATATTCTAATGGTGTGTACTATACTAACATCCCATAATATTATCTTCTACCTTCATAAGTAATTTTGCTAAAATTTAATGATTCAATAATAGAAGATGAGTATTGAATATTCTATGTTGTCTTCATTTGTTTTATCAAAAATATTACATGTAAAGTAACATAGCAAATTAATAATAACAAAATATATTGACAAATATTAACTTTTTTATTTTATTTCTCTTCCCAGCTGTCTTTTAGTTGATCCAACCCGCGAACTTAATAGATCGCAGTAATGAATGAAGTACTTAAACAATACAATGTTAGTGATATCGATAATAAATTACAGACAAGACTGTCATATCGTAATGACTGCTGTAAGGAGACACGCACCAGTAATGTATGTACACCAACAGGTACATAAATATGTAGCTTCATCCCTTAAAGCCAAATGTAACAACTATAATAACACTGGTTAACAAAGAAATTGAGGCAAACACAAAAATAGCTGTTTTAACCTAATTTTGGGGTGCTGAATTCAGATTTGAAATCCGTTTTTACTTATCACCTCTAGTTTTTTAGATATGCATATTTTACATTTTGTACACATACTGTACATAAAGGCGTATATGCATTCAGGGTTAATTTCTAATATTGTGTGACTTATGTCTTCTTTTTTAGCTATTATGCAATAAATGTAAGTGATATCATTGCATTATATACATATATAGCTTCATATCAAGACGGATTACCAGTTTCAGGAATCAAAACAAAGACCTTGCTTCATTTTTCGACATGGAAAACAAGTTGTGCTACTGCACAAATGTACCTCGCTTATTCACTTTCCTTGGTTTGACACATAATCCTTCAGACTGGCATCTTTTCATAGACTCTTTCAAGCGAAGTCTCAAGGCTGTGCTTCTGCACAACGGGAATAAATATCCCAGCATTCCAACTGCACACTTTGTCCATCTAAAGGAGTCCTATGACAATATGGAGCTTCTTTTAGAAGCTGTTAAGTACAACCAGTACCAGTGGAGTCTGTGTGGGGACCTCAAGGTCATTGGTCTTTTTATGGGTATGCAAGCGGGCTTCACAAAGTACTGTTGCTTTCTCTGTCTCTGGGATAGTTGAGCTGTATCTTTCATTACAAGCAGAAAGACTGGGGGTCTAGAAGCACTTTCGTTCCTGGCGAACACAGCGTCAAGGAGAATCCTCTGGTTGACATGAAGAAGGTGCTTCTTCCTCCTCTTCACATCAAGCTTGGTTTGATGAAGAATTTCGTGAAGGCCATGGACAAAAATGGTGCTGCCTTCCAACGCGTGTCTACTGTGTTCCCAGGTCTCAGTGCTGCTAAGCTCAAAGAGGGCATCTTTGTCGGACCTCAAATCCAAGAAGTGCTGAAGGATACTGATTTTGAGGAGCTTCTTACCTTAAAGGAACTGAGAGCATGGGAAGCATTTAAGTCAGTCTGTAGTGGCTTCCTTGGTAACACACGCGTACCAAATTACCAAGCCTGTATTGAGAAGTTGCTGAAGACTTATGAGGATATGGGATGCCGAATGTCACTCAAAATTCATTTTCTCCATTCCCACCTCAACTTCTTCCCTCCAAACCTTGGAGCAGTGAGTGATAAGCACGGGAAAAGATTCCACCAAGACATTACGAAGATGGAGAGCAACTACCAAAGCAAGTGGAACCCCAGCATGATGGTAGACTTCTGCTGGATGCTCTTGCGTGACATCCCGGAGGCAAAATACACCAGACAATCTTAGAAAACACACTTCTAACTGTCTGCGGTACTATGAATTGTGTACATTGTGTCATCCAAGTATATTTATTCCGTCAATGTTCTTTATCTATCCTGTTTTATCTGTAATAAACTCCTGCAACTGTTGAAATAAGCACGTATATACTCTGTATATACTAAAATGAGACTATTTAAAAGCCAGAAAACTAGAGGTGATAGAGCAAAACTGTTTATAAATTTGAATTCAGCACACCCAAATTAGTAAAAAACAGCTATTCACATTCTTGCCTCAGACAAAAAATATTTTTTTGTAAACCAGTGTATAATTATACCTACCCGAACAATAACGAAGGGTCGATTACATACGTTTGTTTGTTTTGTTTTATTACTTTCGCCCAAAGCTACAAGAGGTATATCTGCGCTACCCGTCCGTACTTTAACAGTGTGAGATGACAGGAAAAGCAGCTAGTTATCACCACCTAACACCAACTTTTCAGCTAAAATTATACCAACGAATAGTCAGATTGACCTACAGTTATAACGCCCACACGTCTATAAAGGGTGAGCATGCTAGGTGTGACCGAGATTCGAATCCCAACCCTCAGATTGCGAGTCAAATGCCTGAACCACCTGGCCATGCTGGGCCTATTATAAATGTTTCTATATATATCCAGCTGGAATGATATAAAACTAAAATAAATCAAGAAATAATACAAATACTAATCATGTTTTTAAACTGTCGATTTTTAGGTTAGCTGAACAATAATTAATTTATTATATTCAAATGGAGTTTTTTAATGGGAATTATATACCTAGTGTGGGAACTTCTGCTGATAGTCCATATTGAAGCTTTGTGTTTGACAATAAAATATTTCTCTTTTTAAGACTTGTGATTTTATACAAACAACTGTATTAGGTAGCACTTGCTAAAGTTTATTTTTCAAAGATTTCCACTATCTTCCATGAATTTACAAAAGATCTTTCAAATACTGTTAAACCGTAATAACTTAGCAGAAACTCACAGAATAGAAACAAATTTTCAAGATAATGGTGACATCATCACACGAACTCACGGGTAACATTAAATATTTTATGGCTTTTTTAAAAGCGAATATAAAAATCAAGTGTGTGTTTTGTTATAGCAAAGCTACATCAGGTTATCTGCTGAGTCTACCGAAGGGGATCGTACCTCTTATTTTAGCGTTGTATATCCATAGGCTTGAAAATAGTTGCCAAAATTCTTTAATCTTTCTATGAACTGACAGAGCTCAACTAATTGATGTGATAACTTTTGTCTGAAAGAACATAAATGAAATATTAAAAGATTTTTGGGACTTCTGTAGCAAACAAAATCTTATTTTATTCGTATAGTTGTGAATATAAAATATAGTTTACAAAGAAACATAGATAGCGTTCTCAGTAATAAAACATAAATTACCACAGAACTTAACTGTGGCGTATAATAAATGTCATCGCAAGTATTTTTATTATTTTCGGTGTTTTATTCCACGTGTCTCGAGTTGTTCACCATTAATTTCAATAGACATTGTTTAGTGAACCGTGCCTCATTAATCACAACCAAGGCACAGTCGACAGCTTACTTTACCAACATCGTTGAAAAGTTAACACAACCATGCTTTTCTTTCGGCTCTTGAAAATATTTTATAATTATTATTCTTTGATAATATTTAGAAAGAAAAATAATAACTGCAATGAACCTTGCAGTGGTAATTAATTGTTGTTTTTTTTCTTTTAGAAAACTCTTTAATCAAGCTTAAATAAATTTAATACAAATGCAAAAGAAAAACACTGGGCACTTCAGTGAAGTGTACTAATTTATGTGCTTAAATTCAAAAGGTGGTTTGGAAAGTCTCTATTATTAGGAAATGATTTATTAGTGAAAAATAAGATGTGTGGAAAATCAACTAGTATATATATATATATATACATGAGTATATATTTCACGCCTTAAAAGATTGTGTTTATTATCGGCATATTTTTGTTATAGAAAGGTTAAATTATACGTTAGAAAATCAAGGAAAAAATAGATTTATGCATTTACACGCCTTGTTTTTAATACCTACCTTTGCATTCCTGTTACATTTTATGTAAATTCGGGAAATTTAAGAGAAAAGAAATAAAGAATCTAAAAGTAGGTTCTCATTTAAAACAAACTTATATGTTCATACTAATTTTCTTATTACGACCCCATACGGGATTAGACACTGTTAACCTAAATTCATATAATTACACTGGATGACTTCGTACATGTTACTACCAATTCATAAATAGATCTGATCTGACATGGACTGGTGGTTATAACGCTCAGCTCACATACTAGTCCTTTCAGCCGTGGGGGCGTTATAAGTAACGATCAGTTCCACTATTCGTCAATAAAAGAGTAGTCCAAGAGCTGGAGATGGGTGGTGTTGACTAGTTGTTTTTACTCTTGTCTTTCACTGCTAATGTTGGGAAGACATTTTGGTACATTTTGCTGTAAGATATATTTCTGCTCACCTAGAACCTTACGAAAATATTAAAAGTTGTTCTGAAGAAATATAGATACGTACATTGACCAAACTGAACGTTACCATATAGAGAACATGATGGCAGTTTTGTAATAAATAGTATAGCGGACGAAAATGAACTAATCTGTTTTTTTTTGTTTTTTTGCATTTTCATAAAATATTTCATTTAGAGACAAATATTACACGATTTACCACTTCAACCATCGTAGAACCAGTAAACAATTTTCTAGTTTGATTTTATTATCCGATCACTTCGAAAAAAAATAATCTTTTTTTAAATACCTTTATTTAAGTTTAGGCTAAGTAAGTTTTTAAATAAAAGTTGATGTTCCAGTTATCAAATTAGTTGTAGTTGAAATTTTTGTTTCCGCCTAAATGTTAGCATTTTATGTTGCATTTAGAGTGACGAAGTTGACGTTTCTCCAAAATAATGTCTTCAGCTGATCATTCCTTCGTTCCTTATAATAAGTTAAAAAAATTATTTGATTATAAAACTAAAGGAACATAGCCTTATTAATTTATAATCAAATAAGTTTTATTTGGTTGTAATTTATGAAGGATGTTCGAACCCGCGACCCACAGACTGCGAGTCGACCGCCCTAGCAACACTATAGTTTCCTAAGATTAATCAGACAAAGTTAAGATCATTATTAATGGCCTTAATTACGTTTCCTTTCATTGTTTTCACAAAGCCGACTTGGCGGATATACTGGACAATTTTCAAACATTTATAATTGACGAAAAAGTATCAGACAACAGGGTGAAATTGCTCATAAATTGTACCTGACCTACGTGCTTGTGTAATACAAGTTTTAGCTGCAGTAAAATATTTTAGCTTTAACTGGACAATTGATCCTGTTTAAATAAAGAATAATGTATAAAATCACTTCAAGCCTAATATTTGCAATAATTTTGAAAAAAAGTTTAAGTGAGCTAGAAAGTCACGTTGGAGGTGGATTAGTGCAAATACCTTTTTAACGTAGAAGAAACAAAAGCCCCTGCATGGCCAAGTGTGTTAAGGCGTAATCCGAGGGCCGTGAGTTCAAATCCCGGTCGCACAAAACATGCTCGCCCTTTCAGCCGTGGGGGCGTTATAATGTGATAGTCAATCCCACTATTCGTTAGTAAAAGAGTATCCCAAGAGTTGGCGGCGGGGGTGATGACTAGCTGCCGCCCTTTTATTCTTATATTGCTAAATTAAGGACGAATAGCGCAGATAGCCCTCGAGTAGCTTTGCGCGAAGTTCAAAACAAACAAACAAAAATAATGCTCCATTTAAAAATGTTGTTTCCTATCATTTTGCACAGAAAAAAAGGAAACACTTAACGATCAAAATTTGTAATAAACGTAATTATATATATATATATATGGTATTAACCTTTTTGAAAAGTGATAACTCTTAACATTTAGTAATGCCAATTATTTGTGCTTTATATAAATTATTATACAAAACATTCTCGCATAAAAATATAATTATATATGTATTTTTCGTTTTAACGTGTCGCCTTTGCCGTTTCATCATAGTAAGTATGTTATAATTGCTTGATATTTAAATATTATTTAAATTACAAAACTAGTGTTAATGTTTTATTTCTTGAGTCTGCCGCAACGTGTGTCTAGCAATGTACAGGTCATTATTAACGTTTCACATTTGTTCTAATATTGTACTGTAGTCATAATACTAACTATACAGCTATACTAACATGTGGTATATATTGTTTATATGAAATACAAAATAAAAAGAACCATAGTATGTTTTATTTTAAACTAAAAACATATACATGGAAAAGAAAAGCTGAAACAAAGATTTAATTTGGAAGGATAGAAAGTTTACTTATATCGTTAAAAACAAACTGTGACTCTCTGTGACACTTCCGAGTATCTAAGTGTTAAACTGAGGTAGTATTGTCAAGTGTATTTATATGATGTATTATTTTATGAATAGCGGTTCAGTTTTCACGTACCATTCTTTGTCTCTGTCAATTTTTGTGGATTTTTTCGTGAGTTAGTGTTTCTTCCATACATTTTATCCCCTTAGTTTTTTGTAAGGTGCAAATTTTAAATGGGTTTTCATTTTATCTGTTTGAGATCAAGTGTTTGTATAGGAAGTGTTATGTTAAGGTAGTTAGTTTTCTGTTGATCATATGTATCCAACACATGGATGTGTTCCGCAAAGGTTTTTCTGTTTTTCCCTACATATATGTGTCTCCACAAGTGTTACCTGTGATTTGACAGACTATGTTTTTGATGTGACATATTTGTTCTGCCCAGCTTACTCTGTTGTAACATCGTTTTTATTTTGATTAGTTTTTTTTGTCAGTATGAAGAGTGAACAAATAGTTCTTTCAGTGTTTTTTCAGTTTGTTTTTGTGTTATGTTGATTGCAAACTGGAATTGTTTAGTAAGTCTAAGATTCTTGGTTCTGATTGTGTTGTATGTGAAAGGAATGTTCTTTGTTGGTGTTTTCGTGTGGTGCTTTTTTGGGGGGGTGGAGAACTCTGATGTAATGTTTTTGTTATTTATTTTTGTAAATTGAAAACATTGTCGATGTGATGTTTAGGATGTCCATTTTGTAATAGTTGTGTTTTAAAGAGAGTTTGTGCTGTTTGTATGCCACTCGGACTGGATCATTTTCAATTTATCATCTTTAATTCTCCAATTATTGTTTTCCTTTTGCCTAATTGGAGATGATGAGATTTGTAACGTAGAAAAATGAGTTCCTTACATTCTTTGTTATGTATGGGGCTCCGTAATTTGTCCGTCTTGAATTTGTAGAGCTGCATCTAAGAACATTAAGTATCCGTCTGTGTTAGGGTTAGATAGTTTTATTGTAAACCTGTCGAATGGATGGAAGTTCTTTACGAAATAGTAAAACTGCCGTAGTGTTTCTTTTCCAGGAATCCATGTATCAGATATTTTGTCGATGTATCTGTACCACACTTCTGTTATTAAATATGTTTTGTTTTTGTTTTTCTAAATTTTTCAAGGTATTTGATTCCTAGTGTATGCAAGAATATTATCATAAATGTGACTGCTGCTCTGTTATCCATTGCAACTGTGACTGCTGCTTTGTTATCCATTGTAAATGTGACTACTGCTTTGTTATCCATTGTAAATGTGACTGCTGCTCTGTTATCCATTGTAAATGTGACTGTTGCTCTGTTATCCATTGCAACTGTGACTGCTGCTTTGTTATCCATTGTAAATGTGACTGCTGCTCTGTTATCCATTGATACTCCTTTTTCTTATATAAAGTGGCGACAAATTTAAAATTACTGTTGCATTGAACAAAATTGAGCATTTGAGGATGGTTTCTAATGTTATGTTTGCTGTAAAAAAATGTGTTGATAAAATTAGAATGTGAAGTTACTGACACCATCATGTCTTCTTTTACAGGCATGATTACGTCTAAGGAAAATAAAAATATTTTCTAAGAGGTCTTCTATATTGGTTGAGTGAGATGGAGCATACTTTAGACATGGTTTAATTAGTTGATCTAATACCCAGGATATGATTTATGTTGCAGAGTCATACGCTGACACCATGGGTCTTAAAATTGAATTCTGTTTATGGTCTTCAGGTACTTCATGTAGTTCAGATATACGACTCTGGGAGGGTTTTTAATTCGTTAGAATTTTTTTTCTGGCAAATCACTTTCTTCTTTGAGATGTTTAACTATTTTTGCCATCTTTGACTGTCTTAATTGGATTTTTGTTTAATGTAGCATAGGTTGATGTGTCTTGAAGATGTTTCTCCATTTTACCCATGGTAACTGTTTTTTGGTTAAGAATACACAAAACCTTTCCCTTTGTCTGATTATTTTTATGATTTGATTATTGTTTGGTCGGAGCTCTTTCATAACTGCTTTCTCTTGCTGGTGAGACGTTATTGTTTCTTGATGAATTTCATATGTAGCTAAGATCTTTTTTATCTTGTGCTGTAGGAACAAGACTATTGCTCTATCAATGTTAATGTTTCTGGCAGATGATACTTCTGTTAAGTTTAACAGGCGATTGCTTATTGATGGGTGATTCTGAATGATACTTATGTAAGTTCAACAGGCGATTGCTGATTGATGGATGATAATAATTACCTTCTTAGTGATTTGTATCTTCAACTGGGTGTTGGTTAGTGGAGGATGGATGAACGTCGTATAGAGTATCGTAAGAAATTTTACTTTTGTCTTCTATGTTGTTCTTTTTTGTGTAGTTTTTAGAAGTGTTTTTTTTTCATTATATTCTTTCTAGCGGACACTATATGTAACTTTCTCAAATAATCTTAAAGTCGCAAGACGGTTTTATATGTAGGTGTTCTCTTGAAAGTATATATCATACCGTAAGTGAGATATAACACACTGAACTACGAAGCGCATTTTTACGAACATTAATTAAGAAAACTCTAGAAACTACGTAAAGCAGATTTATTCCACAATCTGCCTTTATCAAACTATCAAACCAAAACCTCAAAACTAAAATTTAGTTGTGCTCGTAACCAAATACTGCATAGTTCAACGAAAACCATAAAGAACTTCCTATTAATACGAATATCGTATTGTATTTTTTCTTGAAGTTCTGTAGGAAACAGAGTTTCGAAGAATATTTTATAATTTATTATTTATTTGTTGTTAAGCACAGACCAGGATTGTGGAGTATCTCTGCTGAACCGAGCGCGAGTATTTAAACGAGACTTTTATCACTTTTAGCTCTGATATTTAACACCAATACACAGACGGCGAAAGCTTTTAGAAGTTATAAACAGATTATTTAGAAATAACTGATGTATTAAATTCCACAGAACAATGAAAACAATAATGTTAAAATATATATTATACTATTGTAATTACTACGTTTGTAGAGACAACATTTAATTATTATGTTTTATAAATCAAATAAAAACTTTCCCATTTACTTCCACTGTCAGTGTAATGAATGACTGTAAGATACATTAAATCATAATGTTGGAATTTCTGTAAACATTACTTACCTTTAATATACAGAGTTTCTGTGGTCTTAAAGACCTCTGAGTAAAGATGTTGACTCAAGACATGTATCTCAGAACGGCTGGTTTGTGTATTAACACTTTTATTGATAAGCAGAGAACAACGTTTCGACCTTCCTAGGTCATCTTCGGGTTAACAAGATTCTGTTCTCTGCTTATCAGTAAAAGGGTTAACACCAAAATCAGCCGTTCTGAAACACATTTTTATTTCAAGTTGGTTTCTCGTCATCAAGAATTTGTCACGATACAGCTGCACGCATATACTGACTAAGAGCAGATATTGATCAGATAACCAGAATTTCCAAGCTTTTCAACAGATCCACGATTATGGTACGGCTAGAAATCTTTGAAACTGCTGATGAGTATTCATTTGCTCCTCAAGTCGAATACGTTTATTGAATACTGAATAAGGGATGGGCCACACTAATGAATTAAGTAGTTTTTTAAAGAATAAAATAGTATTTTAAGAAAAAAAAACTGTCATAATATTACTTCTTTGTTGGTGGTTCTAGAATACACAACATGTCAGATTCTGATTCCATACTGCTTTCCTCCGTTATAAAAGTATTTTTACAGTTATTTATCTATATCTGGACGTCATTTCATATGAATAGTCACAGTTATATGGAGTTTTATTTTAAATAATGAGAATTACTGAGAAGTAAATACATTCGTATTGCTCACTTTAAGTTTTATTTTTCCTGTCTCGTCTTCGTCGAGTAGATGATATATAATATGTACTTTAAAGTTATTGTGCTAAATCTACGGTAAAGGTAGTAAAGATTTGGTTTTAATACACACGTGTTAAATTTTGTTACAATGGTCAGTAGACTACATATAATCTATATTACAAATTAGCAAATATAAATTGTTATATTTTGTCAGCAACGCCCAGTAGACTACATATAATCTATATCATAAATTAGCAATGATAAACTGTTAAATTTTGTAACAATGGTCAGTAGACTACATATAATCCATATTATAAATTAGTAATGATAAGCTGTTATTGTTTATTAACAACGGCCAGTCGATTACATATAATCTGTATCATAAATTAGCAATGATAAACTGTTATATTTTATCAGCAACGCCCAGTAGATTACATATAATTGATATTCTAGATTAGCAATGATAAGCTGTTATCTTTTATTCAACAATGGCCAGTATATTACAGATAATCTACATTTTAAATTAGTAGTAGTAAGTTTTTTGTGTGTGTTTTTTTTTGTAAAACTATGGTGTACAAACTCGAAAATATCACTTGTGGGTCACTTCGATTATCCTCAGTAGATAGAATGTACATAGCTTTACATTAAACTAAAACAACAACTTAGAATTGTATCTTATGACGTAGAATATTTTAAAGAAACGTACTAAATTTACTGATATTGATCTTACACTTGTAAAAACCGTAAATTGTAAGTTCTGCGTCTTTCAGCTTTCACTAACAAAACCAAGCTGAACCTTAAATGATAAAAATTACGGCGCCTGCGCATTGGCCCCGAGTTGGACGCAACTCTGCGTTATAGAACAGAGAAACCAGAAGGTCTTCACCACAAGTGTACTTCTGTCTTCCAAGACGCGCTAAATACCAACAAGTAGTAGAGAAACGTTCTTTGAAGAAACTTGTGAGGAAGATAACATTTCCACTGCTAAAAACGTTGTTCGAAAAGAAAGGAAAAAGGTAAGTGGATCTGACAAAGAAGAAGAAATATGTATTTATTCTGCTTTACACACGTCGGTTTTATGTCTGTAGAAAATTTTTATAAAATGTTCAATATTTTTAGGAAAGTGGTGCAAAATATTTGGTTGAAAACTTTTCTCGAAAGTCCCCAATCAAGCTTACAGTTCTGTGAGTGTAAGTTATGTTAATATGAAATTATTCTTGTAATACTTTCAGTGTCAGATTTAAGAGCATTATTTAAATTGGTATAGAACAATGCAACTCATCGACTGTCTTGTTTTCTCTAAATAACATTTCTTATAGGAAGACGATATGTATTCAAGTAAAAAAAATGTATCATGGTTTTAACTTTAGGTAAATTTTGACAGTTTTCATTTTTGAAAGATTGTGTTTATTTCATGTGGTTTGTATAATGGAAGACGTCTTAACAGTCGTGTTCGCTCTATAACTAGAATTATCTGCGTTACACAGAATGTTGTAAGATAGGAACAAGTTTTATTTAAGCTTCTTTTAAAATAAATTCGAACATTCTTCTGAAGTCAGTATTTATTTTAGAATTACTTCAGTTCCCTTCTGTATTAGTTCAGTTCTCTCCTGTATTAGTTAAGTCCTCTCCTGTATTAGTTCAGTTTATTCCTGTTTTAGTTCAGTTCCCGCCTATATGTGTTTGAATGATGCTTATGTTGTTGCTATGAATATACTTTCATTTTGTTCCATTTATCATGGAATCACTTTGTCTTTGTTTGTTTTGTTTTTGAATTTTGCGCAAAGCTACTCGAGGGTTATCTGCGCTAGCCGTCCCTAATTTAGCGGTGTAAGACTAGAGGGAAGGCAGCTAGTTATCACCATCCACCCCCAACTCTTGGGCTGTTCTTTTACGAAAGAATAGTGGGATTGACTGTGACATTATAACGCCCCCACGGCTGAAAGATCGAGCATGTTCGACGCAACGTTGATGCGAACCCGCGACTTTCGGATTACGAGTCGCACGCCTCAACAAGCTTCGCCATGCCGGGCCTTGAATTTTGCACAAAATCACACGAGGGCAGAAAGCCGGGCGTGACCAAATGGGTTGAGGTGTTCGACTCGTAATCTGAGGGATGCGGGTTCGAATCACAGTCGTACCAAACATGCTCGCCCTTTCAGCTGTGGGGGCGTTATAATGTCACAGTCAATCCCACTATTCTTTCGTAAAAGAACAGCCCAAGAGTTCTCGGTGGGTAGTGATGACTACCTGCCTTCCCTCTAGTCTTACACTGCTAAACTAGGGACGTCTAGCGCAGATAACCCTCGTGTAGCTCTGCGCGAAATTCAAAAAATAAACAAATAAACCTCATACACATTTACACTCCATGGCCAAAAGTATGTGGTCACCCGACCATCACACCCATATGTACCTGTTGAACATCTCATTTCAAAACCATGGGCATTAATATGTAGTTGGTCTCCCCTTTTGTTGCCTAACCAGCCTCCACTCTTCTGGCAAGGCTTTTCACTAGGTTTTGAAACATGACTGCGGGGATTTTCTCCTATTCACCCGCAAGAACATTAGTGAGATCGCGCACTGATGTCAGGCAACAAGACCTTCCTTGCAGTCTGCGTTCCAATTCATCTCAAACGTATTCAATGGGATTGAGGTCAGAGCTCTGTGCATACCAGTGAAGATCTTTTAGACAAACATAGGCGAACCATGTCAAATTGGCATCGCTTTGTGCACGGGAGCATTATCATGTTGAAACAAAAAAGAGCCTTCCACAAAGTTGGAAGCACACAATTCTCCAGAATGTCATTGCATGCTGTAACATTAAAATTTCCTTTCACTGGAACTAGAGAGTCCAGCCCAAACCATGAAAAACAGCCTCAGACCATTATTCCTTCTCTACAAAACTTTACAGTTGGCACTATACATTCAGGCAGGTAGCATTCTCTTGGCATCCACCAAACCCAGATTCGTCCATCAGACTGCCAAATAGTGAAGGTTGATTCATCATTCCAGAGTCCAATGGCAGTGTGCTTTACACCACTCCAGCCCACGTTTATTATTGAGCATAGTGATTTTAGATTTGTGTGCGGCTGCTTGACCATGGAAACCCATTTTATGAAGCTCCCGAAGGACAATTTTTGTGCTGAAATTACTTCCAGAAGCAGTTTGAAACTCGGTAGTGAGTTTTGCAACTGTAGACAGACGATTTTTACGCGTTTCAGCACTCGGCAGTTACGTTCTGTATGTACGGCCTACCGCTTCGTGGCTGAGCTGTTGTTGCTCCTAGACGTTTCCACTTCACAGTAACAGTACTTAAAGTTGACCATGGCAGCTCTAGCAATGCAGAAATTTGACAAATTGACTTATTGGAAATGTAGCATCCTATGATAGTGCTACGATGAAAGTAACTGAGCTATTTAGTACGGCCCATTATAATGTCAATGTTTGTCTGAGGAGGTTGCTGGGTCATATGTTTGATTTTAATCACCTGTTATCAACAGTGGCTGAAATAGTCGAACCCACAAATTAGAAGAGGTGTTCACATACTTTTAGACATGTAGTATATATGAGATATTAACAGAGGTGATGTTTTACCGGTTCTGTTCATCAGCATATCATCACTGCGACAGCAGTGTTTTTTGAAGGAGATCATAAATCTTCCAAAAAAGAAATTTATCCCCTGAGAAACAGCCTCCAGATTAACTCATCTGTGTATCGTTAACAATACAGAAAGCCTGACATTTCGCTTAACCCGCTACAACAAAGGTATGAGCTAATGTCCATCTAATGGCAAATATATCCCTAATTATAATATATTTACTTTTTTTGCCATTCTATTATGAATGCTTTCACCTTCCTTTTTGATATGCTCTCCAGTGGAACAGCGGTATGTCTGCGGACTTCCACGCTGAAATCTGGGTTTCGATACCCGTGATTGGCAGAGCACAGATAGCCCATTGTGTACCTTTGTGCTTAATTCAAAAAACAAAAAATCTTTTTTTATGATAATCAACGTCGCTTAGCAACACAACTACTAGATTGTTTTAGGCTAACTGTGGTGTTTCTGTTGAACGCTGAATATTCATGCTGATTTTTTATAAATTTTTGTTTTTATGCTCTATACTTTTTTGTAGCCAAAATTGTAGCCAAAAGTAAAATTAAATTTATCTAATAGTGTTTCAGCTAAGCCGTACGTTAGTATCAAATTAAAATATATATAGGCCTGCTATTTACTAATGTTATAGATTTTTTAATTTAAAAAAAAATCTTAAGTGGTGAATAGATCTTAATTAATGGATATTATTTTGGTATTGTAACACGTATATTGGTCAGGCATGACCGGGTGTTTAGGATTTGAATCCTTGTCACACCAAAATTCTCGCTTTTCCATTTGTAGGGGTGTCATGTTGTGATGATCAATCCCATTATTCTTTGGTAGAAGAGAAGCCCAAGAGTTTGTTGTGGGAGGTGATGACTAGCTGCCTTCCCTCTAGTCTCACACTGCTAAATTAGGTGCGGTTAATACGGACAGCTATCTTGAACTTTGCGCTAAACTTAAAAACAAATAAACAAGTTAAGTTGTAAATATCAATTACTGTTGCTAAGAACAAATTATTTTAGCATTATTTATACAGATTATTGGTTCTCAATCTTTTTGAATCCACAGAACTATTTTGTCGTCATATTTGTGTAACGGAGCACTTCACGGAGTACACTACACAAACGTCACTGTAAAATTATATTAATAATTCCCTACAGAGTATATATGTTTAATGCTTTAATATGAGTACTTTAAAAATCTGGTGAAAAATATCACAAAGAGATTGAGAACGTTTGTGTCACCAGTAAATATACAATATGGTCAAAATTGTTAATAAAAGTTCTTCCTTCTTCATCGAGTTATCTTAATATACTTTTGTGTTGATTCCTTCAGCAGCTGACTTTAAAAATCTTCAGACAGTTTGTACAATTGTGAAGGAATATGATAATGACCAATGGAAACAAGATCCTGTTCACAGAGAATCTCTGTAATTAGGTGATCATTTACACGATCCTTGAAGGGATAAAAAAGGATTATGTTAAAGTACTCTGGTGGAACTTGTTTATATATGTCTTGGTGTTGATCGTGGTGCTGTTGGTGCATTTACGTGTACGTCAGATTCTGCAAAATGAATAGCAAAGTTCTGTAAGTGTTAAGCCTAGAGTCTTCCTTTTCTTAAAAGTGTCACATTTCTTCTCGCTTTACTGTCAGCTCTCATCAGTTTGGTCCTCGCTGTTTGCAGTTACACAGATAACACTCGCCAGTTGTTAGTGCTGATTGTATCATCACCGCTTTGAATAAAAGTGAGAAATGATTCATGTTACTTCAGTAGGTAAACACATCTTATCCCGACTCTTCTGATCCTAAGCTGTTGTGTTTTCTAGTGCAATACAACCATGTTTATTACTCAAGGGTGTAGAGATAAAATAAATTAGGCTCACCCAACCTGTGTAAAAAAGGGAAAGTTAGCGTTCGCGGTTAACTCTTAATTCTGAGCATGTTACAACATTAACACTTTATTCATCTTCGACAAGAATTTTATATATTACTAGAAATAAACGACCTTTTAATGCAAAATCATTTCCTGAATAAGAGATTAAAAGTTTCGCTTTAGAGTTTTTTTTCATTTGAATGTCTAATTTAAAGAAACTGATATAAGGAGGTCGATTATTAATAGCATAATCATGTTTTATATAGGTTAAAATCTACACCACAAAAATTAAAGAAAGAAGATTATTTACCTGAATTTATTTTTCAGTTCTTTTTTTATATACTTTCTGGAGTTTGGAACTGCCATGAAGAAGAAAGGTAATTTTCTACATAAAATTACGTATTTCTGAGACCTGGTCGTAACTTGCTTTAGTCTTAAACTGAATCTGTGAAAAGCATTGTATGAAATGTTTTGCATTTGAGCATTCTTTTCTTATTTTGGCTTGAATCCCGTACATAGAAATATCGATTCTTGTAACATCGACGAATTTCATTTCACTCACTTGCCAAAATCTAGGCCCTGATACCTATATCTCCTGATAAAAGCATGTACAATAGTTTCTACCTTTTTCTCTTCTGCTATTATTACAAATCAACTGATGGGATTATAATACATCAAATATAATAAAACAGATGACATAATGTTTCTGTAACACTAAAGGGTTATCTTATTAAACACACAATAACACATAGTAATATATTAAATTAGTTATTTTAAAACATTTATTTCAAATATTTGTGCTACGTTTGGTCTCTCTTGAGGTTATTAAACTCCACCAGTTCCTTCCAGATAATAATGCAATTATTCTTCAGGCTTAATAAATATTCCTATTCAGTCTTTTCCATCTGGTAATCACATTTTAGCTGTCGATTTCACAAATGCGTACTAAATTTTAACATTTAAACACAACTACTAATTATAACTCTACTTTCATAATGCTTTACTGAGCACTATTTTATAATCGATATATTTTGTCATTTTTTTACATTTATTTAGGGCAGTTATCAAAGGGGAATCAATATAATGGTGAGACTTACAATGTTGCCTGGTCTGGCATGACCAGGTGGTTAAGGCACTCGACTGGTAATCCTAGGGTTGGGGATTCGAATCCGCATCACATCAAGCATGCTCACCTTTTCAGTCGTTGGGCTGTTCTAATATGGTGATGTATCCCACTGACGATGAATTAAGAAAGTCGAAATGTTGCTCGCTCCTCTACATAGTGCATTCTCTATCCATACCAGTCGTTTTTACATATATGATTGTTCCTTTAGGTTCTTAGTCTCTGCTGTAGACACGTCGCACACATCACTTTTCTCTCGTGATTTTCCTTCTTTTACTTCTTCCGACTTTTACTATTACAGCTTATAAGCTCTACCCTTTTATGGCTTGAGAGCTAGTAATATAACTCAGCTTTAAAAATTACTATAGTCAAGTATTAAATGTCTTTGAACAGAGCACATTATGAAAAATGTATTTACGTCAACGCGAAATGAATACAGTATCGTGAGAAGAAATTTGTGGTTTTGTGGCAGGTTATTAAGTTCATTATTTTGTTCCTTGGGGTTTTACGAGAGGAAGAGTGCATAACAGTAGCTTAATAATTCATATCACCAATATCCAACGCTTAATACAACAAATAATCATTCCGATTCGAATATAATGAACAAAGAATTGGCTAAACCCAATTTATATAAGTCATTTGCAAGAAAAACAGTTGTTATAATACGAACATCTTTAGCTGATGAATCGTGATTATAATAAATCATATTTGTAAAAATACGTATAGTAATAGGCTTATTGTAGTTTTAAAAACTATGTAATTTATTCTCCAAAGGTTGTTATCCAAAAAGAGAGTGTACAGCAGTATTCTAACAGCACAATGTTCTTTACAGTCACTGCATTACGCTCAATATCAGAGCTCTCAAACAAGTAAGTGTTTAAAAATTCAATAAACTTAACACTGTCGTGACACGAGAAAGATAAGTTATCTTACTTTCAATACAGATGTTTTTCTCAAAATAATGTGTTTAACGAAACTTTGAAAACTTCAAAAAGTACATAATGACAGGTAAGTAAATCAAATTATGCATTTTTTAGAAGCTGAAAGTATATTCTATATGTTCTAGTTAGGTAGATTGTATTAATTTTAATACGATGTGGTTAGTGGCATCGTCTTGTTCGGAAAGATATAATAAATATAACTTTCCGTTATTCTTCATCGTATGGGTACGACTAAATTTTAAACTTGTTAAGTCACTCTGGTAAATGGATATTTATTAAATGAATACCTGTAAATCACTTGTTAATCAGTGTTGTAAGTATCTGTTACGGTTTTCTTTGCTATAAAAGAACACTCTTTATGATTATTTCTATTTTTTATAAAAAGGAAATTCAGTTAACTATTTTAAAATAACTATTTATTTGCACATCAATTAATTCTATCATTTTGAAAATTAACCCCTAAATCTACTAAAGCATTTATCCCGGTTGCACCAAATATGCTCGCACTTTAAGTCGTGGGGGCGTTATAAAGTGTCGGTCAATCCCACTATTCGTTGGTAAATGAGTTGCCCAAGAGTTGGCGGTGGATGGTGATGACTAGTTGCCTTCCCTCTAATCTTACACTGCTAAATTAGGGAAGGCTAGTGCAGATATCCCTCGAGTAGCTTTGCGCGAAATTAAAAACAAACAAACAAACAAACTAAAGCATTTTACTTTTAATTAAAAACTGTTTCATTACCATCAGCCTTAGAGAGGTTAAAATTTGTAGGTTTAAAAAGTCTACAGATCTATCCATTGCGGTTTAAAATGATTATCTCGGAAATTAAGAATGTGATAAACATGTATAAACATAAGCAGATGCTGATGTGTCACTTTAGCTTCCCTCAGATAATAAGCTATTTATTTAAGGCTAAAAATGAAATATATATTTTACTTTAAAAATAAATCCTATGACACCGCGGGCACATAAAAAGAAATCTTTTATATTTATCTGATAAACTGCAAGTCATATCTTAAATAATAAAAAGGAATATATAATGAACTGCTTAAAACAAAAAACTTTAAAGATATTAAAGATTGGTGTTGGATACCATGGATACATATTTGATAAGCTAATAAGAAATTTAAAAGTAACTATCGAAGATAAGTTTTTAGTTCTCGAACCCCAATCCAAATCTGTTTTCAGCAAAAATATCGCTTGAGAGTGTCAGTTACCCTCTGTACGTACAAATGTATGTAAGCTAAATAATGTTTTTGTGACACAAGTTGCGAAAACGTGCGTCAGATATATTTAATTTAACTTGTATACATATATATGGCTATGTTTCGAGTTTCTGAACATCCGTAAGATATCATTCTGTAATGAATTTTGAATTAAAGGTATGTTAAAGTAGCTTTTGCGATTTATCTTTCGTGAAACTACTCCTAGCAAAAGATATGTGTGGAGTCCCCTTTATTAACATTCTATTAATTTAAAATCCACAATGAGTACAGTAAGAAAAGCTCGAGAAAGACATATGTACTTTAGCAGTGTTTCCATTATTACAAAGCTACACAATGGGTTATCTGTACTGTGTTTACCACGTGGGGTAGTAATCAAAACTCAAATTCTGGTAATATAAGTTTGTTACGACACCACCAACTCACACGGGGGACGATTTTATAACAAACAGGTTTGCAGAGATAATGCACTTTTTACTAAATATACGATTAATTGCTAAACATATACTTTAAATAAAGGTCTTGTTTTTAAATATTATTTTCAATATTATACCAAACAAATAACAAATTATTTTTTATTGTATCATGAATACAATTTTGTCCAGATTTAGATGGCTACTCAATTTTTTTTATTACAGTTCATTGTGTATGTTATCTTAATATTTATGTAATTACGATGAATTGGCACAATTATCTTATGTTTAATTTTGTATGTTGTATGAAGTAGTAATTACAAATAATTAAGATTAAATGGAAAAAATATGGAATTGAAATTTTCTACTTTAATGTCATCTTATGTGACCTCTAGAATTTGGCTATAATTTATTTGAAATTAACCATTTTTTTTTATAAAGAAAATGAATGGTAAATACGGAAAATAACAACCTTTGTTGATATTTCAAAGTATACGGTGTTTAGATCCAACTTGGTGTTGTACACACAAAATGCGTTTGTTCTAAATAGATTGTGATATACTTAAACATTTTATTTTGTTTTTCGTAAATGTCCTGAAACAAAAAGTTTGTTTTTCGAATATTATTAACTTTTAATTTCGTGCACAAAACTTCAAACACAGAATATTTAACTTACTTTAGCATGAAGAGATATTATTTAAAGATAGTTAATTCATTTTAGCAAAAAACAGAACTTTGCATTTAAGTAAACAACGAATAGGCAAGGAAAATCTGGCGGCTTGATCAAAGAGACCTTGTTCCTCTGTGAGTCAACCTCATGACGTTGAAATCTGGGTGTCGATTCGAAATATGGTGAGAACGCAGGTAGATCATTGTGCAGCTTTGTACAGAACAAAGAAAGAAACTAAAAGATCCATCTTATTCACCCTAGAATTAAGGAAAATTATGCTTCTATCGTTTTATACGATTTCTCAAGAAACTACTCATTAATGTGGTACTAGTTTTTATGAGAAAATAATAAAAAAAACAGGTAGCATGAAGATATGGTGAATGGCTTCTTGAAACGAAAGAAACCACCACATATATTCTTCCTTTGGTCAGGTACGACTTGAAAAGAAATTATGGAAAGTGCATAAATAAACAAGAAAAAACAACAACAAAAAGAGCTGGTAGCAAGACGTATCAAATAAAAACTGAAAGTGGGCCTTATATAAATACATATCAAGACAATTACTAGCGAGTCACGTGCTAGCCTGCTTTTCATGAAAGCTGGGTAAGAACTCACTGACGTTCACCTAAAGTTTAGGTCCGCTCTGGTAACCAATCCAATTACTGTCAAATAACTTCTTATAACTTTATCATTCCCGTGATTATCAAGTCGGTAACTACCTCATACAAGCTTTATTGTTCAATATATCTTAAGAAAAAGAAACATAAATGCAGAGACAGTCATAATTACTGATAAGTATAGAGTAACCAATCCTAAAGGTACATATGCAACAGTTAAATAACGATTTAAAACCTGAACAACAAGCTACAAGTTTGGTTTGTATTGAATTTCGTGCAAAGCTACACGAGGCTTATCTGGGCTAGCCGTTCCTACTTTTGTAGGGTAAGACTAGGGGAAAAGCAGCTAGTTATCACTACCCACCGCCAACTGCTGGGCTACTCTTTACTAACGAACAGTGGGATTGACCATCACATTCTAACACCCCAAGGCTAAAAGGGCGAGCATGTTTGAGGTAAGAGGGATTCGAACCAGCGGCCTTTAGAGTACGAGTCGAATACCTTAACCACCTGGTCATGCCGATCCTAGGCTATAACTTAAAAATGTTTGTTTTTGGAATTTCGCACAAAGCTACTCGAGGGCTATCTGTGCTAGCCGTCCCTAATTTTGCAGTGTAAGACTAGAGGGAAGGCAGCTAGTCATCACCACCCACCGCCAACTCTTGGGCTACTCTTTTACCACCGAATAGTGGGATTGACCGTCACATTATACACGCCCACGGCTGGGAGGGCGAGCATGTTTAGCGCGACTCGGGCGTGAACCCGCGACCCTCGGATTACGAGTGCACGCCTTAACGCGCTCGGCCATGCCAGGCCTATAACTTAAAAAAAAAAATCCTAAATTTCAAAATTGTAGGACCGGTTAGCATACAAATCAAACACACCACATAACTTATCTAATGATGAAATTTGATCTTCTATTGTTGTCATGAAAACCAGATTATCAGTAAATCTATAGAAACTAGAAGAAAAGATACAAACCCTCCCAGCTTAGCTATCCACCAGCACAATACATAAAAAGTAAATCTGATTTCTCCTTTCAACTTTAAAATCCTCTCAACAGCTAAGTATTATAAATATTCCTCTTTCCCTAAATAATAAGCAATTTTCATTTGATTTAAATCTATTGTGTCATGGCTTCTTTTATTTGCACAATACACTGTTTATTTTTCCTATTCTTCGCTTTGGTGTTCAAATTAGTTTCTATTCTTTACCACATATTATATTACATTAATATGATATAATTACCGTTATATTTGTTATGCACCACTATTGTATTGAAGATGATTTTCTGAATGTTTAGAAACGTCCAACAAATGCTTCAAGTAATTATTTTCGTTTTTCTTTCTTTTGAGTACCTGAACAATATCAGGGTACTGGTGATTTTTCATTACCCACAAGCAACTTCAATCCAATTTTTATGTTGAAAAATATATGCATTTGTTGGTTAGTAGAATAATAATATTCGAAATACAAAATTTTCCAAAAATCATAATAACGTTCTGAAGTTTATTAAAATAATCTACCGTATTTTCCGGTTAATTAGCCGAGGCCAATTTTCAGCTCTGAAAATGAGGGTTTTTGCTTATTACCGCCCAATAAGCCGATTTCTTAGTCTCGTTTTAGCGTCAGCATGCATGTTGTGTGTGATCATTGGCGTTCTGTAGTAAACCAGAACGTGTCGTATTGAGACAGAGATGGAATCAATGTCATTCGTTATTGGCTCCACTTACTGTAATTAGGTAACCAATGAAATTTCAGATTTTTTACTCAGTAATTAAAATCACTAACCCAGGGATTAAATACCAGGGGTATGTAGTGGGAGTTTATCATTGTACCGTCAAAAGTCAAAGATGTCTACACCTGCAAAAAAAAGAATGCGTTATGATGCTGCTTTTAAGCTGAAAGTAGTAGAGCTAGCCTTAAAAACCTCAAATATGAATGCTGCTCGCCATTACTGTGTGAATGAAAAACAGGTCCGTGAATGGAAGAAAGCAGAATGTGTGATAAAAGAAATGTCGAAAACAAGTAAATGTAACCAGAAAAATCAACTGAAGTGGCCAAAACTGAAAGATGTAGCGACAGAGTGGCCTGACTGTCACGCGTGCCCAGATCCGTATTTTTGCACTAAAGTGGGCTGGTCGAAATAAAGAAAATTCAAGAGACTTTAAGGCAACCAAAAGCTTTTTGGTCCAAAGCTGGTGATCGGCCAATAAGCCGACCCCCAAAAATCAGGTCCAAAATTTAGGGCCAGAAATTCGGCTTATTAGACGGAAAATACAGTAATTATACAGATACTAAAAATTCATAAATTTGCCTAGAAACGATTTACATTAAGACAAAATTGATGGTTATTTTATAAGGTGCAACTATTCTTTAACGCAAAGAGTCAAACAGAGAATCATGTGGCTGCAACTCAATATATAAAGCATCTAAACATGGTCAAGAGGTTTAGTTGTTGTTCGACCAAGAATTAGAATGAGGAAAATACGTGATCTAAGTAACTTTGACCGTGGAATGATTGTTGTTGTCAGAAATGGCGGTTACAACATCTCGGAAACTGCTAACCTCCTGGAATTTTTACATATTTGCGTCTCTAGAGTTTAAAGAGATTGGCACGAAAGACAAAAATAAGTGGGTAAAAGGTAAAACAGTGGGCAAGAGTTGGCGGAGGGTGGTAATCAGTACTGCTTCCCTGTTGTCTTACACTCCTAAATTATGGATGGCTAGTGCAAATAGCTCTCGTGTAGCTTTGCACAAAATTCAAAAACGAACAAAATAATTTAAATACAAAATACAGCAAGCAATGAAATGTTTCGTCCGCAAAGAACGAGTTTTTCCCCAAGTGTACGTATATACATCTCAGAAACATTATACGTATATACATCTCACAATCAGTAAAAATTGGTAGATTGTTCTTCCATGACATACGTATGTTGTTGTTTTTCCTGTTTTGATGATATAATGTGAATAGTTATTGTTCAATGAAAACCTTTTAAAACTACTTATATTATTTGAAAGTAAAAATTTCTGAAAATAATTTTGTGCATTTTTCCGTTATGGGTTGATAATTTTCCAATAGTTTTTATTTGCTATTTACAGACCTTCCTTTTTTCCTTAACACAAAGGCAGCATTATACAAAAACATATCAGCGCGTTTCAGGATCAAGGGCTGTGTTTAAAAAATAAATAATAATGAAGTATTCACATACATATAACCTTGGAGTTAAGAATGATAAATATATATCAGTAGCTTTTCCTACAAAAGATACGATTGCTAGTTTCAAAAAGTAAAATTATCAAGTGCATTTTAAAAAAACTCTGCAACGTAAATTATTAAAGAAATAAGTGGCATTAGTCTGTCCATTGTAATCAAAAAGCCCACATTATGTAGAAAGTTAAGTTTGAGCAAAAATAGTCAAAGCTACTTTTGATTTTTATTAAGTTAAGTGTCAAGTTCGGAGCTCGATTCCTGTGTTGGAAACAGCATAGATAACCTTTTGTGCAGCTATGCGTTTAAAATAAAACAAACAATGGGCCATAGCTTATTATTAAGATATAAGAAATACATATATATAACAATATCTTAATAATTCTCTTAAATTATTTCTTTGTATTAGTATACACAATTGGTTCCATGATGATAATATAAATTATAAACATTGTCAATATTTCACACATAACTGACTCTTTTAATCTATGTTACGTTTTACTTCATCATAATGTTTGCTTAATAGGGACAATCCTACGGTGGATCAACTAAAAAGTCCGTGGTTCGATTCCTCCCGGTACCCACTTTATAGTTTTGCATTGAGAATTCGGTAACACTACTTCTTGGTTAAGATATCTATCAGGAAATAAAAACGAAATCGTTTGAGATGCAACATTATCCGAAACTTGAACATTATTGAATTGATCCAAAAAGGAAGAGTATAAGAAACACTTATACGTAAATTATGCTTTCAAATACACCGTTCAAAACTATTAATAAAGGAAACCGGATTTTTGTGTAATATATCAATGTCAAGAAATGACGCTAATTTAACTACTGAACTGAGTTGTTTGTGAAACAGTTGTCATGTTTCCAGACAAACGTTTAGTATACTGGAATGTATGTCCACGGATGCTAATTCGGTAATATAGAATTTGCATCTTATTAATGTAAAGTCGGATGCTTATGTGACATTCTTGATACGAGTGAACAGGTAAGCAACTTGTGTAGCGTAACACAATCTTTTATCATGGTTCTTCCAGTTCACCAGCACTCACTACAGGCGTCTAACTTGTTGCCAAGAGTCATCCTAGACCACCTAAAATAGGTTCAATAGGAATAAAATACAGTGAGGTTCATGGGTAGTTCAGTTCTTCTATACCCTGTTCTTATAGGCCGTTGCTAAGCAACGTGCGTTATTGTTGTTAGAATAAACTTCTAACCAAATATATTTACATATGATAGCACTTACAATTGTAAGACTCATACCTATAATGCGTTAAGCTCAGTATGGTCACCAGTAGTGATGCCTACCCAGTTATCGGTTTGTTTTTGGGTTTCTTTCATAAAATTTAGGTTATTTCTGATCCCGTTTACTCTTCAAATGCACGTGCACCTTTTACTTGGCCAAGAGAGGGAGAATTTTACGCATATCTTTTGACTGTTCCACAAGTTCTCGACATTATGATAAACAGAGTGTGACTGGCGAAGCAGTAGAAGAACGCATAATCCTAAATTATTTTTAAAAATTTAAAGTTTAAAGTGCTCATTCAAATATAACTAGCTAAAACACTCAAATTTTAAACGTTTCTAAAAAGCAGTTAAAAATTTGACTGCGTGAGTGTTTGGACTTCTCAGAGAACTAGCCTCAGATAATAGTTCAACTACCAAACTTTGAATACATTAAGGAGCTGAGAGGTGTTTATTGCAATAAGCCCAAATTATAAAACCACAACCGACTTACGGAATTGCAGACAATGGTTGATTTTGTCCATGTGTCCGTACAGTTGTATATGTAGTGTGAAATCCAGCTCACACCTTTCTAACTACACAGTATAATACTTCTTGTGTTATCAGTTTCTAGTTAGCTTATTATTCTTCTGTTCCCCGATGGTACAGCTGTAAGTCTACGGATTTACAATGATAGACACAGCAGATATCCCGATGTGCTAAAAGAAAAACTCATACACTCATTACTCTCCGTAGAATCTATAGTGAATATAAGTTAGTTTACATTCTCTATTGTTCTTTGATATACAAATTTAAAAATCTGTTTCCTTCACTTTCATATGCAACTGACATGTGATGTGAATACTAGATTAGATTTTACACAATTCGGTAATGTTCAAATGTTTGGCCTTATCTATTAATTAGTTTGGGCTGTCCTTTCCTGTAATTGATATAGTTGTGTGAAGTTTGCATCATGTGTAGGCTTAACACAAATTACTATTAGTAAGTTCTGCAGAAATATTATGAATACCTCTGATTACAATATTTTGCTGCATTTAGCTAAAGACAATAAGTATAACGATTTATTGGACTAATATTTTGTTACTACTACGTAGGTATGTAAGAGATATATATGAGGTTTTGTAAGTTTTACCTTTTAGATTGTTTGCTAAGATTATGTCAAAAGCTACTTATGCGTTATGTAACACTAATTAAATTTCATGATTGGTTAAGAGAAGTCGGTTGTCTAAGTCACGTGCCATTGTTTACAACAATTATGTTTAAAATAACTTATGTAAGTGTCAAACGTATTTAAATATATGTAAGAATGCAATAAAGAACTCAATTGAAAGTGGTTAAAATTATTTTTTTTCGAACTTTAGTCTTTTATGGAACGTCTAATTCTTTCCAATTTTGAATGGCAATCCTTGAGAAAACATGAAATCACGTGAGCTTAGGCTTAGTTCATGGGATGGTAGACTGATTTTAATAGCAACCTTGCGGTATATTTATGCATTTTTTGAGCAATAATTTATTTACTATAAGTTTTGTTTAAATTCTTCATTAACTTTTAGACCTAACATGGCCAAGTGGTTAGGGCGTTCGACTCGTATTCTAAGGGTCACGGGTTCAAATTCCCATCACACCAAACATGCTTTTTCTTTAAACTGTAAAACCTTATAATGTGTGCTTCAATCCCATTGTTCGTTGGTAGAAGAGTAGCCCAAGAGTTGGTTGTAGGTAGTGATGACCAGCTGGCTTTCCTCTTGTCTTGCACTGCTAAATTAGGAACGACTAGCGCAAATATCCTTTGTGCAGCTTTGCGCGAAATTAAAAAGACAAACTAAAACACACATTAAATCTTATTCGATATGATGTTTAGATAATGTTTGAACATTAAATAGTACAAAACTTAGGAAAATTACTTATCACATAAAAATAATATCTTTAAGAGATATGCTCTGGTTATCTTGATTATAAAACAAATTAACAGCTATATAAAATGTTGTATCCAAAGGTGTATTTATAATATAGAATGTAGATTTTATATTTCATTTAGAACTTGAAAACTAAATGAATTATTAAATATATTAATACTCCATGACTTAATATATCTTACAAGAATATTTGTTTTTTGGTTAAGCGCAACACCACACATTCTGTGTCCACAACAGGTAGCTACATCCAGTTTTGTTGTGTCATAAGTCTTAAGACTTACCACTGAGTCACTCGAGGGATTTACATGAAAACCTGCCATTTCATAACTGTATGTACTTTAAGTAATCCGTATATCTGACACCACCATTCGTCTTTACCGACTTTAGCTGTTTATATTCGCTGTCATTCATTAACCCTTGCTTCTTTAAATTAAAAAAAAATGTTAGGTTAGTTTACCTTGGTTTCATAGGATATTTGTCTATTTGTTAAGCTAGTTTAAACTTTTTGAAAGGTGGTGCATTTTATTAATATAATCGGTTTTATTCATAAAAACAATTCTATATCCCATATCTCGTTTTGTTATAATCATATCTCTTAGCATATTTAATTAAACAAGTGTTTCTAATTATTATCAACTTGTTGTGAGTGGTTTGCAGTTTTCTTGTATTTATTAAAATATATCAAAGCTATTTATCTCGCTGGGCTCTGATACTCTTACACGATTCATTACTATTCAGGTAAAACACTTGATATAGTCAGTAATTTGATTTGTAGTCACTGTAATCAAATTCAGTTTTTGAAATGTATTTGGAAAGTTATTGGACTTCATTACAAAAATTACTTTGTAGCTACTTTATAGCAGCTTCATTTCTCAATTATATGTGATTAATTTGGTTAGGAGTAGAAAGAGCGGGTAAGATGAAGAGTATCTTTATTATTTAAGCAAAATAATTTAAGAACATTAAAATGTTCTTTATATAAAATGAATTTCCACATAGAATTATAGGTAAGGGTTCTAAGAACTATTGAAGAAAAATGTATATGTGTGTTTTACTTATAGCAAAGCCAAATCGAGGTATCTGGTGAGCCCACCGAGTGGAATCGAACCCCTAATTTTATCATATGAATGAGGAGACTTAACGCTCTACTAGCGGGAGGCAAAGTTAATTGTCCCCAGAAATATATATTAGTGTTCATACGTAGAAAAAAATTATTTCTTAGACTCTCATATCAAACAAAGTCTTTTCAAATTAAAAGCAACATAACAAATTCTTAGAAAGAGATATCCACATTTCACTTAATGCTTATATTAAAACCAATTTGCAGAATTAAAAAGCTCATTAACGTGAAAAACGTAAAATTAATAATAAAATAATACATTAATTTAAGACTCTTTAACCCTCGATTGTTTTGTCAATTCGCATAAAGTGGATGTTTTGAATGACCAAATAAAAACTGCTTTGAAGCTGTTACTAAGGCTCATGATGAACTGCAGTTACGAATCAAACAGACGCTTTCAATGAACAAACTTAAGTTAACCAGACAGATATCTGTATTACTCATTTTCATTATGAGAAAAACTACTATTGCTGATTTCTAAGCGAACATGACTAAGTACGTTAAAGTATAAAGTAAGGTAATGTTATAGATATCTCACTAAACGTATAGGTAATGTTATAGATATCTCACTAAACGTATAGGTAATGTTATAGATATCTCACTAAACGTATAGGTAATGTTATAGATATCTCACTAAACGTATAGGTAATGTTATAGATATCTCACTAAACGTATAGGTAATGTTATAGATATCTCACTAAACGTATAGGTAATGTTATAGATATCTTACTGAACGTATAGGTAATGTTATAGATATCTCACTGAACGTATAGGTAATGTTATACATATCTCACTAAACGTATAGGTAATGTTATAGATATCTCACTGAACGTATAGGTAATGTTATAGATATCTCACTGAACGTATAGGTAATGTTATAGATATCTCACTAAACGTATAGGTAATGTTATAGATATCTCACTAAACGTATAGGTAATGTTATAGATATCTCACTGAACGTATAGGTAATGTTATAGATATCTCACTAAACGTATAGGTAATGTTATAGATATCTCACTAAACGTATAGGTAATGTTATAGATATCTTACTGAACGTATAGGTAATGTCATAGATATCTCACTGAACGTATAGGTAATGTTATACATATCTCACTAAACGTATAGGTAATGTTATAGATATCTCACTAAACGTATACAGTAAATAATATAATAACATAGCGAATTATGTGTTTTTCTTAATTTATTTTGAAATATTGACTCAATTTATAAGTTTTCACCCTCAGAGAGAGAGGTAAGTACACTGATTTACACTGTTAAAATCAGTTCTTCGATTCTCCTAGGTGGACACAGTAGACAGCATGATGTGGCTTTGCAATATAATTATACAAATTACAAATTACAGGTCTCAGAAACAAAACATCTTTTATAATAGAATAAATATTTGCTTAACAAATGCCAATGATATGTAAAAATCAACGAAAACCGATCTTTTTCTCCTAAAAATTATTTTCATCGATATCTTCTTTTTCCCATATTCATCGCCTGTTCGATTGTTTCTCTTGAACTATGTTTTCCCTCGAAAGAGCACCTCTAACTCTTTATAGATAATGTACCTGAAAACATCTGTCTTCATCTTTATAAGAACGTTTATGAGAATAAAACCATGCACAAAATTTGTTCCAAAATGAATATGATAATTAAAAATGGTTTTTAATATATTTGTTACAATATTGTATGGTATTCGGAGATTTAGGAAGTGAGAATGGATTTATTTCTTTGTCGTTAAGCGCAAAGCTACACAATGGGCTATCTTTGCCTTACCCAGTTTAATGTTTAGTGTTATAAACACTAAAACTTATCACTTAGCTAAAGGGACTGTAAAAGTATAAAGAATAAATATTTTTAAGGTAATAACGAAGCAATCTAACGAATATAAACTACTGTTTATTTGCCTCGAAAATGTATTTAAAGCAACCTTTGTGATAATCGTACCAGTCGTTTTCAGTTTTGAGATGAGTGGCATGGGGAAGTCAGCTGGTCAACAATACCACCACCAGCTTCTTATCTATTGTAATCGAATAGCAGGATTTAATAATTAATATTCCAATGCATTCCTGGCCAAAAAAATACGGATCATATTTATGTGGCAACAGGACGCAATCAGATAACTTCTGATTCATAGTGCAGCACGTAAATCTACGCGACACCTGACAAATAGTTCCTGTTAAGCCATTATCATCACACTTAAAGGCATTAATGCGTAGCAAAATGTGTAACCCGCTTAATGAATATCAACAATATACAGATAAGCAAACAAAAGTAGTTTTCAACACTATTACGAAAAAATGTAATTTTATACGTTGAGCAGTATTTTACACATACCATCCTGTTAAACGAGCGTAAAAGAATGAAACACAGTAACATGGTAAGCTGTTAAAACACCTAAATAGACGCAAACGTACAAACTCTTTTACAAGTGTAGGATCGAAGTGGTGGTCAAACACAATCTATGAACATTTTCAAATGGTATTCAGGAAATCTGCTTGATAAAGCATTTAACCGATAAATCATAGAACTCAACTAATTGTTGTAACCGAAAGTAAGCACTTATGATATCAATCTGGAGGTTGAATAAATTATGACATAAAAAATCTGCCCTAGCCGTCCCTAAGTGTAAGGCTAGAGAGAAAGTAACTAATCATCACTATCCACCACCAACTCTTTGGCTATTCTTATAATCTACCAACGATTATTGGGATTGATTGTAACTTTATAATGCCCGCACGGCTGAAAAGGCGAGCATGTTTAGTGTAACGGAGACTCGAACTCGCGACTCTCAAATTACGAGCCGAGTGCTTTAATCATCTGGCCATACCGGGCCAAGATTGAGTTAAAAAACGAAACTTCATAGCTGCAAAACACACACACACGCACATATATATCAAACAAATTAAAAGTTATAGAAACTATTAAACTCGAAGACCGATAACCTGGTGATAAGGAAACGAACAAAGGGGAAAAGATAATACTCTGTAAACTGCTGGTAGAACCAAAACGTTCCCGACATAAAGTGATGGATGTATTCACGTTTCTCTCTGTGTGAATTAAAGCGTTCGCACACATCGACTCTCGTTTAAAATTCTGAGAGTTCATTACACTGAATAATAAACGTTTCGTTCTGAGTTTGAAATTTTGAAATTTTACTTTCAATCAAACGGAACTTGGCATATAGCTCAAGTAGTTTCTGTGTGAAATTAATGTCGTTGTTTGTGAAATATGACTGACGAAGAATATTGTTCGATATTATATGGGAATAATGTGGTGAAAAGTTTTTACGTAAGACATACACAAATATTACTAGCATGAATACAGCCATAAAAAACATACTACCGACACTGATGAGATAAGACTGTTTTACGACAACTTTCGTTTTCTTAAAAATTTGTCTTTTAATTTTTATAGCGTCTTCAATGACGTCAGTGAAAACAATGATTAATGTTGGCATATCAATGTTAAAAATAAACTTCCCTGTTGTGATGCTCTGTCTATTTCTTAATAATAGCCTGAAGCGATGAAAATAGAATCTATGCAGCTTTTACTGACTATCGAATTTATTGACTCTGACCAAAGATTTAAAAATCCACTGGTGTTGCATAAGCGAACTTGAAAGAATTTGTTTGTTTGTTTGTTTTGAATTTCGCGCGAAGCTACACAAGGGTTATCTGTGCTGGACGTCCCTAATTTAGCAGTTTAAGACCACAGGGAGGGCAGTTAGTCATTACTACCCACCGCCAACTCTTGAACTACTCTTCTACCAACGAATAGTTGGATTGATCGTCACGCTATAACAATTTGGTGCGACGGTGATTCGAACCCGCGACCCAGATTTGAAGCTATGTAACTAAGCTACATTCCTAAAAAAAAAGAATGATTTTATGTCCTCGTAACGTTTCAATAACTTGAAACATTAGTTACGTTTTTATTGAGATATTGGAATCTGAAGCCGTCATTCGAGAAATCCAATTTTTATTAGGAAAAGAGATTTGACGTAAAAAATAAAGCAAATCAAAAAAGACTCAAACAACACATATCTCACAACTAAGTTCTTAATCCGTTAAAACGAAGTAGGAATAAGAAATCAAAATCCACTTAACTTGTTTTTAATAATAAATCGCTTCTATGTAAGTTACCGTGAAGCAGCTATTTTGAGTGCAATTCGATTAAGAAAATTGAAAAAATAATAATACAAATTTCTAAAGTTTTTTTATGACAGATTAAGCTTCACTGGCTGGCTTCCTTTAATAGAGAGAAAAAACAAGTTAAAATACTTTATCTTAACAATTTGGTTACAGGTGTATATTTTTAACAGTGATATACGTACATAACCTTATACATTCGATACACATACGAGCTTCTTCTAGGTTTTGACACCAATTTCTCATGACATGTAATTCAAGCGTTATAAACCTGTAATTTAGTATGTATCGCGACGTTTGAAATGAATTCATGAAAAGTTACAACTGTTTTAAAACAAATATAACTTATCAATGAAAGAATTAATAGCTATGTTTTACGTGCAAAACTTTATTTCTTTCCTTTGTCACGGCGGCCAAACAGAATCTGTTCTATTCATTTAGTCCAAGCAGATTTATATAGATAACTTGTCTGAAAGTATGGTGGACACGAAAAATGAAATATGTTTATATATACAAGTAGTCCGTAAGTTGTAGAGGCTCGTAAACGGCCGAATACTGATAGCGTGGTGATAAGGAAACAAAGAAATGGAACAAAGAATAAATTGATTGATGCTATTTGTTCGCAGAACTACAATGTTCACCAAGTGTAGTAATACTCAATATGTTCGCTGTTCTCACTGTGTGAATAGAAGCATACGCACATAACGATTTTGGAGAGTGGATGTTGTCTCTTTTTCCACATACACTTCATCCACATATCTGAAAATTGATTACCATGTGGAAACGCATTTACGCTCTATGAATTATTATATGTACCTTATCTTACGTGCTTATTAGAAATATTAAATTTCATCACGTGAAATTTGATATAATTCTTAACTGTATTTTGTGTAAATTTAATATCGTCTGTGGTTCTTTATTAAATTATGTTGGGAACATTTTCTGCATCACCAAGTTTTATATAATACTTCAGTATTTTTCTCCTTTGTGTAGTCTCCGCATCTTCTATTCATTGATACTACTTCACCTTAGCCTACATCAGGTATTGTATTTTATTTGGCTATTATATTTCTTTAGTTTCCTCTAATATTTAAATCGCTTACTGAACATTCTCAATTTATTTTGTTTTTCTCTGATCTCTATATTATATTACGTTGCATTACTTTTGAGAAAAATTAAATATAAACTACAAATGGTTCGTTTTAAACTAGCTTGCAGTTATAAAATAAAGAATTACATTTCTAAACTATGCAGTTTACCAGGTTGCTTTCCTGAGAAATAGCACCTATAAATCAAACAACTACAAAGAATATTTCTCCTAAATTAAATGGTTATCAGAAAAGGAATGATTGACAAACATTTATAGGGTTAGATGTAACGAACTGCAACACAAAAACGAAACCACAACAGTAGTAGCATTGATATTAACGCAGCAACTTTATTGGCTATGAGACACATAATATTCACTTCATAATAATTCAGAAATTTTTGTTTTCTCAAAATGTGATATAACATTTCCAAAATAGAGCACATCAGGTCTTACAGATGATAAGCCCTTCCCACGATCTCTTCAGTAAAGAAGGGATAAAACTGATCTGGTTTCCATTAAGAATAACACCTGAATGCAAAGGTTCGTGTAGATTGTGCAGCCGAATATTCATTAATTACTGTTTCATTATAAATTATGACTTTCATCTTTAAATACAATTACAGAACGAAAGGTCTATTGTAGTAACTTGTGAGAAATCTGACTTCCTATTTCCTCACACATCTGGTATGATATTTTTAGTGAGAAAGAAAAATATCCAGTGGAAATGATTTGGTTTCACAACCATCAGACATACAGGATATTTTTTTTTCTTTTATATTCTTGATATTTTATTAATGGACATCATAACTAATGACAGACGTAACTCAGTGCTTAATTTAAAAACATGCTTTTTACTTTGAATAGACGAGGCTTTTAACTGCATAATTAAAATGTTAACGTTTCCTGTTTATAAATTATCTCATTTCGTCGTTTTTTTGTAAATGAGGAATGAAAATTTTAATAGAAAAAGTAATAATTTGAACAACTCTAATTTTTTATTATGTACGAAAACTTTCATTTAAAGCAAGGTTTTAAATTTATTATATTTATTCCTTAAATATCCACAAAAAATTAACCTTTAGTTTAAATATTTGTATACTTTGCTAAGCCACGCGAGAAAGAACAAAATCTGCAAAATAATTATGAAATAATTTCTTAAGTTTATAATTTTATGCATATATTTTCGGGAATTTTACGTATCATAAAACTTGGTTCAGCGGTAAACTTCAGGCCTTAAACGCTTATATTTAAAGTTCGATTCCCGCGGCGGGCGTAACATAAATATCTAATTATGTAGCTGTGTACTAAAATGTCTTATTACCCTAATAGACTGCAGTAAAAATAAACGTTTTCTGGGACTAAAAATTAAAACCTAGGAACAACGTTGGTTGGAAGTTTACTTTAGTATTGATTGTTAAGATGTTTCATTGAATTCTCAACCAATCACAATAATTGTAAAAGCAAAAGACATGATCCTATGACATTTTGAAATTCCCAAGAAGTAAATATTACTTGAGTCTTAGTGCTATTCACATCGTTTTCATCAGAGGGTAAAGCATACCTCAAACACCAAAACGTTATTAAAGGTATTCAAACTGCCTGCTTGAATCCCATCGTGTGTTGTTGTGAGCATCAGGGCTGGTATTTCATCCTCAGCTTTTATTATTTTTGATTTCAGATGATTCACTTCATTCAGCTGAATTCCAGAAATTCCTTTTCAGTCGTTTCAATCATAACGCTTTCCAGAACAATGTCCTGTTTCCTCACTTTAACATTAATATCGTATATGTTTTTAATACGTTTTTGTGAAATATATATCGGCGAAGTAGTTTCATGACAAAAAGATCCGATATAAAAACAAACAAACAAACAAAAGCCCTGCTATACACAAACTTTCATACAATGAAATCTTACGTATATGAATTTCTAAAATACTTTAGGTGTATCACTTGTCAATTGTGGTACAAAACAAACAAACAAAATAATCCCTACTTTAAGAGAAGTCTTTTAATATTTTGTTGTCCAAACTGAATACCATATATAGCCATATGTAAAACCACATTTCCAACTCAAACCATACCATCAACTGTAAGATGAATTGAAAGAACCACAACAAGTTTTCTGTCAAAACGATTTATAGAGATAGATATAAAAATTCACATCTTTCTACTTTGTTTTTGATAAAAATAAATTAGTTATAAGAATCACGAAGGCCTCTCACGCATCATTCGTATCTTTATGCCTTTCTTATCCGTCACTACAATAGTTCAACACCATTTTACAGAAGCTGTTTTACGCTATACCTCCAATTAATCCAGGTGATAGATCCAACTTAAGTATCTTAATTACTCTCTTACACGCATTCCTAAAGTTTCTGGAAAGTTGAGAGTTTACTGTTTGTCCGTTATTACTTTAATGACAAATTAATTGTCAAAACTCATTCCTCTATAAAAATAAGTTTAAATTAAAAATGTATATATACAGCCACTCTAAAGAATGTTTATTTCGAAAGATTTATTCAGTATTTAAAATTATTATTAGCTTCTAAATACTTTCAGCTTCTAATTTAGAGACACGTGCATGTTATGAAAGATTGGTGTAAAAAATTCAAGATGTTTTAAAATTTGTAGTACAGGTATTGAAGGTTATATATGATTTGGTATTTCAGTTTAATAACCTAATACATATATGAATGGTAAATGATGGTAAAAAAATTGTGAGCTTTAAAATGGCGAAGAGGAATCGCGAAAAAATACAGAAACAGAAATCAAATATTATATTTTCAAGCCTATAACTATCTATTTTAATATCATTGTTCGTTTAAGTTAAATATATATCTAAAAATACTCATAACTTACGCTGTTAAGAGTGTATTACGAAATTCCCACCTATTCACTAATGTTTTAGAAGTTTCTCGAGTGTAAAAATCAACAATATATGTGTATACATAAACACTAGTGTATCGTCTGTGTCGCTGTGCAGACTTTAATTTCTAGAAACTTTCTTCAAGCCTATAAATGTAACCAACATGACACAACATGAAACAGTATATGTTATTGGTTTGCTATAGTAAAAACACTATAAACTTCGGAAGCTATAACTGCAATTTATATATATTTATCAGAAATTTCGAATATTTGAACAGCAATATTTATGGATGTCGAACATAACAAACCTCAGTGGATTCACATCGGATATAAATATTTTTACAAAACCATTACATAACATCATCAGTGGAAAAACTGGACGTGTAACCGGCGAAGAAATATGAATACAATTTTAGGTAGCTTCCTCTTAAGTGAATTGAATATACATCAATTCGAAATTAATTCGTTCATTGTAAACCCTCGATAAGATATCAAGGAAGTCCCAGACCAGAAAAAAGACTCAATATTGCTTGTACGTTTGTATATTGAACTATATTTGTGTGAAAAAAAGAAATGTGTGTATGAATAGTGTCGTCAAATATCATAAATTGAATATATTTCAGTATTTATTTAACTTCCAAATATAAATTATAGTTTAACTAAGGTTTAGGCTATTTTAAGTTGTAAAAAGTAATACTAGGGACTCTTAAAAGGTAAACTACTCTTTGAAACAGTATAAATTGTTTCCTCAAGTAAAAAAAGTCCTTATTTTTATTCTAATAAAATTGATAATTACTGTAGACATGAAGGTTGAAAAAAATGTTTAATAATACATCCATCCTTGTTTGTTTATTGAATTAGCTTAAAGCCACATGAGAGCTATCTACGCTAGCTCTCAATCATTTAGCAGCGTAAGACAAGAGGGAAAGCAACTAGTCATCACCATCTACCGTCAACTCTTGGGCTACTTTCTTACAAATCGAATAGTAGGATTCATGGTCATATTATGACGCCTCCACAGCTGAAAGGGTGATTATATTTGATGTGACGAGAATTCGAGCCCTCGACCTTCGAATTACGGGTCTAGCGCTCTAACCACCCAGCCATACTAAGCCTTTGTTCACAATTCTATTGTACCTAGTTGTAGACTTAACAATTATAAACTTTTGCATTTTTATTGAACTTTCGTTTCGACAATACACGTTCCCCATTTCAAACTCATATTGAAGCTAATATTGTTTCTTTAGTTTTTATGTCTATTTACAGGGAATATCATTTCAGGTTCATACGTGATAGAGCATTGTAAATAACGGAGACTTTAAATGGGTCATAACATTTACAGCGTTTCATATAGTATGTCTGTTTCGGTTTTAGTGTAAAATATTCAGTCGATTTTGCTGTAGGCTTGTAAAACTGATAATAATACGAACAAATGGGCAAATTTTGAATTTTGTCTGATAATCGTGAAATCATTAATTTTGCATATTATCAACGTTTTGGTGGTCTTCATTACTGTAAATAAAAGTTTTCAGTGTTTTTTCATGAGTACCTCTTTTCATCAAGGTGGGTTTTTTTCCCCCGAAAGTTTTATTAGACTTTTGAACAAATTCCTGTACGGTTCCTATTATGGTGGCCCTGCATGGCCAAGAGCGTTAAGGCGTGCGCTTCGTAACCTGAGGGTCATGGGTTCGCGCCCGAGTCGCGCCAAAACATGCTCTCCCTCCCAGCTGTGAGGGTGTTATAAAGTTACAGTCAATCCCACTATTCGTTGGTAAAAGAGTAGCCCAAGACTTGGCGGTGGGTGGTAATGACTAGCGGCCTTCCCTCTAATCTTACACTGCTAAATTAGGAACGGCTAGTGCAGATAGCCCTCGAGCAGCTTTGTGCGAAATTCCAAAAACAAATAAACAAACAAACAATCCTATTATGTTTCATTATATGCGTATGTAAACCTGAGCTTTTGAACATAAAACGATGAAAATATGTTATCAAGAATTTGAGGAATATAAAATAAAATGACTAAGAAAAATCATAAATAGTTATATAGGTATATTTGTATGAAGTAAGAAAATAAGACTATATTTAGGTGCATGTATTTACAGTTACAACAGCGTACACATGTAATTGCTTCCCAGTTACATAGCGTTATGTCTGCGGATAAACAACGCTTAATTCCAAACAAACAAATAAGTGTAACTACACTATATATTTCCATATATAAGATATTAATGTGCACGCTGAATGTGTATGTATATATATAAACCACAAACAATGTGATAAAATCGAAACTCAAAATTATGCCTCCCTTAGCATTCCTTAGGGTTGTTCTTAAATCATAAAAAAAACTTCATGATATAAGGACGACAACAAGGGTTGTTAACGGAGGCATAATTTTGAGTTACAATTTATTACATATTGTTTATGGTTTTTATTCATCTCATTATTGATTGATAGTACTAATTTTAATTGTCTATGAAGAATTAATCTATTGCAGGGCATTGTGTGTATTGATTTGTACGTATATATAAAACTTGTTAACGTTCTAATACCCCATTCCATCGCTGCTCCAGCGTTAAGTCTACAAAGTTATAACTCTAAAGTGAAGGGTTTGATTCTCCTTGAAATAGCCAAAAGTGGCATTGCTATGAGAAAACACACACACACTGTAATACTTTCATTTAACATGCACTTAGTTTAGTGAATTACTGAGCTTTATTGTTATATGAGATAGAAAACAAATAAGCTCTGAGAATGTTGTTTATATTTTTATCACTTACTATGATGAATGTACTGGTTTGAAATAAGCGAGAAACAAGTATTATACTTCAATCTAATTTAAAACGCATACGAACTTTAATGGAATTTACATTCGAGAAACGTGTTCAAGCTCACATATTTAGTTGTGCACATCTCGTGTCATTTCTCTCGTGCACTAGAAAGCAGTATAACAATTTTGTTTTCAAAAATATATAAATATACCTAATTTGCCCTGTCCGCAAAGTGGAAAATTCGATACTAAGTTCCGACCATGTTATATTCAAATAAAATACTTAATTATGTGTGTGATCTTTCAGCATGAAGCTACACAAGGCTATCTGTGGTATATCCATCGCAGGAATCGAACTTCAGATTTTAGAATGGTAAGCCTGTATACTTACCACTTTCCAACTGAGACACCGTTATTTGAAATAAAACTTAGATCTTCGAGGTAAGAATCATGAACCTTTGATAAATGTACAATTACATTTGCTTAGTTAGTATGAATGTCAGTACCGCGTATTTAATAAAACCTATACTGTCTGTGTAGGAGAATTATAATCTTGATTCTTCCGGGATTTAATATTTTCAAACATCTCTGTATTTATGTCGCGATTTACGATTTACGTTCGGTAACACAGTTCTGCAATCATCACTAACAATTTGTAAACCATTAGTCTCAACTTTTATCATCGCAAAAAAGGCTTCTATTACCAAACTTGTGTTAAAAAATTCATAAGTGAGAAATTAATTTTTTCGCAGCTTTATATTTATTTTGAAATTCATTATTATATGATTAAATTTAGAGAATAGATAAGTCCATATTTAAATTTCCTCAAACCTTTTCAATGAATGAAGCTCAGACATGAACTCCGTTATGCACTACAAACATTTCCCTCGAATCATTAAAAACGTTTCAACAGAATCACCAGCAGCCATGTTAATTTCTGTTTCCTGTCCAAAAAATCGTAAAATATCTTGTATCATAATTGTACAAACAAAATTAAACGCGATTTTTATTTTGAGGCGACTGGGAACAGATATACTGAATGAAATTTACCTTCATGATTACTGTTTCACAAAATTTACAAGTTCAGGACTAACTTGTATCACGTATAGTAAGTTAAACAGAAAGAACGAAAGTTTGTAATCTCCTAAACAATATTATACAAAAACAATATAAAATAATGTTTGTCAGAAAAAAACATTGATGACGTATTTATAAAGTTATTCCCAAATTCCAAAAACAACTTTAAATATGGAAGGCCTGAAAATTGTTTTCATAATTCTTCTTTAAATCATACTTATATATTATTGTTAATATTTTAAGAGTGACACAAAACTTAAGTAAACAGTAATGGAAACTAATTTATTACAGCTTTATCCTTTAGCTTGATATTGGTCTCAAATGTGATTCTCTTTGAACTAAAAATAAATAAGTAACATATTCTGCAGTTCTATAGTGAATGATGTTTTAGTTTTTTACATTTATTTCTCGATTGTATCACTCTATGAGCACCAGTAACAAACAAACATCTAAACGTTTTTATCGAGAAGAAAACTGTCAGAGTTCACGTTTTATGTGTTCAAGAAATTCTTGGGATTTTTCAATTTCAGGATTACTTATTTTTCGCTGCACGTACACCAGTATTTCTTTCTAAAACTGCATCAAAGAGAACAAATAAAAAAGTTTTATAACAAAAAACAATAGTGTCTCATTGCATACAAAGATAAAGTAAGATAAAATATTACTTACAATAGGATTAATTATCAGTTATATTACATTATATCGGTTAGTACAGACACAATAATTTTTTAATTCAAAATAATGTTCTTCACTGAATTCCTGACATGTAAAGTGAGTTTAGTCCAGCGTGAATTAACATTTTTAAAAACAACGAGTAACTATTCAACAGTAAGTCTTCGTACAAATTCTAACATTCAAAATTTGAATTGTTAAAGTTAGAAGAGATTATCAGGTAAGAATGATTTAAAGTGTATCAAAATAAAAAAGGCAACACTTGAACGTGTGTTATTGGTCTTTGTATTTAAACAGTGTTATTGTAACCTCCCGTAAAATTGGACACGCATGCGCAATATGACCTTACACAGTGCTTTCATTTGAGCCTTACCAATAGTCACTATTATCTGACTTGACATAAACAACAGTGTATATTATCTACAAGAGAGAATAAATACCCGTGATTTATTTTGTTTTTTTACAGACTTGTCAGTTATATTCATTCACAATGCCTTTCTAGAACTGGTTTTTAAACTATATAGTTAGCTGACAAGAAAAAAAACGAAATATACGTGTCCAATAACGAACTATAGAATATAATTGATACTTGTAGCTCTTCTAGTGAAATAAACAGATTTATTAAATTTACTATGAAATTTAGTGGAAATGGAAACATTAACTTTTGGATTAAAAAAATTGACGTAACTAATGGAATACCTTCCTTCCATATTTTTCAAAAACCATCTTATAGTGACGTCATCATGCATGTTTCTTTAAGATATCAAATTCACACAAACTTGCTATGTTCTATAGTTGTTACACAGTCTTAGCACTGTACTCTTTTAATATGAATATTATAGTTTAAGATATGCTACACTGAAAATCTTCTTTAAAATATATAACACACTCAAAAAAAGAAATCTCCAGAGCAGCCTTCTATCACACAAACAATCTGAGCAAAATTTTGAGGAACAACAAAGACAAAATATAAAAGTACGGCAACAATGGTGTTTACCACTTAAAGTGCAGAATCGTATACATCACTTAAACAGAACGTACCATAAAGACACGAATTACAGAACATTCTAGAAATTGGATTTCTCTTTTGCATACAACGTTATTGATACTAAGAATCAATTTGTTAAAAAGGTAGAAAACAAGAGCAAATAAACGACAATAACTAAATAGTCTGGATATTTTAGAAATAAAAAAATACGTTCTAACGATTCAATCAGCTTCAACTTATCCTAACTATCCTCAAGATGAATGTGAAAGTTACTTCTGGTTATGTAGTTAAACATATACAAGTCTGTTTACACACCTTTTCAGTCTGTACTTGATTGATTCGTTTACTGGTGAATCCACGGTTGTTAATAAATGATGTATTTGTTTTCTTTTTCAATTTTTGGAACTACAAAATAACCTGATGTTTTTCATGCCAATAAGTTGTTAATTTTTATAATCAGTTCTCTTTGTGTTCTGACCCAAATAGGCTCGGCCAGGTGGTTAAGGCACTCGACTCATAATCCGAGGGTCGAGGAGTCGAATCCCCGTTACGCCAAACATGCTCGCCCTTTCAGCCGTGGGGGCATTACAATATTACGGTCAATCCCACTATTCATTGGTAAGAGTACCCCAAGAGTTGGCAGTAAGTAATGATGACAAGCTGCCTTCTATGTAGTCTTACTGCTAAATTAGGGACGGCTGGTGCAGATAGCTCTCGTGTAGCTTTGCGCGAAATTTAGGAAAACAAACTGATCCAAATATAATTTAACTAGACTTCGTTCTAGGTTTATTCACTAAATTAGACAATGGCACTTACTATTTGATCTCCCGTCCGATTGTCCCGACCAACCCCCTCACAAAGATATATTTTTGGTGCTTCAATCTTTTTATGCAAAGGTGTTTTTTGAACACCAGTTACACAGAAAATGAATTGTAAAAAGTGTTTGTTGCTAAAGCTATCAGATTTCCATACTAGGTAAATTTACAGTGGTCAAAACAATTAAAATACAATATAAGAAGAGAATATAAGGACACTAAAACGATCGGCTGATAGAGAAACATAATATCTCTCAGTAAAACTTCTAGCTGAGGAAAGGAATAGAAAGATTTGGTTTCTTTTGAATTTCATGCAAAGCTACACGAGGGCTATCTGGGCTAATCGTCCCTAATTTAGCAGTGTAAGACTAGAATAAAGGCGGCTAGCCATCACATCACCATTAACCGTCAACTCTTTTGCCAAATAATAGTGGGATTGATCGTCACATTATAACGCACCCACGGCTGAAATGGCAAGTGTGTTTAGTGCGACGTGGTTCGAACCCTTGACCCTTAGATTACGAGTTGAACGCATTTATCACCTGGCCATGACGGGCCTAAAACGAAGTGAAGAAACCTTTCTTTGTCATAAAATATCGACTGAAGCATTTCTCTCTGAAGAAATAATTATTTTTTGGTATAGTCTGGTTTACATTAAATTTATTTGTACTTTATCATATTTCTCAACAGAATTCATCAAAATACAAGTTTAATAGCCATAAAAACACAACATGAACAACACCTTTTATCTTGAATAATGTAAACACATTAGCTGTTGCAACTGTCATATATTTCATCAAGCCATATAATATTTTCTAATGTGTTAGAAATCAAACAGGTTATCGAAGACGCGTATTAGGTTAACACTTATATTCTCTACCATATTAATATTGATTCTAATGAATATTATATTTCTAATTGACTTTCTCACAGTAATATATTAGTTTCTGCTTCACTGATCTAAACGTACATTTTATGAATGTTTTCATCTAAATAATTCTGTATTATTTTTATTGGCTGTAAGCTTACAATTTTCTTTCATAAGCTACATGTATGTTTTTATCTAATAGTCATGTATTGACTCTCAAATTGCTTTTAAACTTTCGTTTCTTCAAATTAGGGCCCGGCATGGCCTAGTGCGTTAAGGAGTGCCCTTGGTGATCTGAGGGTTGCGGGTTCGCGCCAAACATGCTCGCCCTCTCAGCCGTGGGGGCGTTATAATGTGACGTTCAATCCCACTATTCGTTGGTAAAAGTGTAGCCCAAGAGTTGGCGGTGGGTGGTGATGACTAGCTGGCTTCCCTCTAGTCTTACACTGATAAATTAAGGACGGCTAGCACAGATAGCCCTCGAGTAGCTTTGTGCGAAATTCTGAAAAACAAAAAACATTCTTCAAATTACATTTTTATTAAACGTGTTTGTCTTAATTTCGAACTTTATTCATCATTATTTTTTTCAATGATTTTAATTTTTGTCTCATTGCTCTGATTTGCAACACAACCGTTATTCTTCAAGAAGTATCGCATACGTAACATTTAGACCCCTAAAATGTCTCTAAGATTTTTGGAGCTTTTAAGTCCATTTTAACCTATCATACAATAACCTAACTTAAGTGTGCAAATAATATTATGGCATTGCGCCTAACTTATTATTGGATATTATATAGCAGATCAAGTATTTAATGATAGTATATGTATACACACGTTACAGATTGTTTTGCTAAAAATTAAATTGAAAATATTATTTGGGACATAGAGGCCCAATACATTCCATGATTGACGTTATCCTCCGTTGTAGGTCGCAGCGGGTTGTAGATTTCAGTTATTCAAACCGAGTCTTCGGTCAGCAAAATCAAAGAAATACAAACTTATGTATTACTTAAGGAGTTGTTGAACACCTTTTACTTCATTATATAGTTAAAGTAAGAGATTTAATCAGATTGCATGCACCTTTATTCATGTGTAATGAGAATTTTATTTATTACATATTTTCATCATTAAGATAGAGTAAAGAGACTACAGCTATTTATGAGTTAGTGTATCAAGATATTGTAATTGTTTAGAAAAAAATCTTGTAATTATTTAGAGTATATAAGGTATCGCTAATCTTCTTTTGTTTGTGTTAATAGCACTCCTTAATGGTGATAAGAGAGTAGCTTAAGAGCAGGCGGTGGGTGGTAATGACTAGCTGCCTTCCCTCTGGTCTTACTCTGCTAAATTGGGGACAGCTAGCGCAGATAGTCCTCGTGTAGCTTTGAGCAAAATTCAAACCAAACCTTAATGTTCAATGTAGACATGGTTTCTAAGTAACTGTTCTACAGATTATAATGTTTAAGTTTTTTTTTGGAATTATATTTTAATTTGATGTTATTATTAAAATAACGACACTAACACTATTTTATTATACATATGCGAATTCGCAGTATATACTTTGTACTTGTGCTTACAGAAACATCTTTATAAACAAATATAAAACTACAAAAAGTATTTAAATTTTCATTGCCACGACGTAAGGGTTTCACAAGCCTTTAAAGGAGAAAAAACATTCAGTTTTATATTTGCTTCTCTGTTAATATGCAGATGAGTATATAAGAACAGAGAATAGAGAGAAATTAAAGACTGTTCCACGTGCTGTTTAGTAACAATGCAGCCTCTGAAAATTAATCGTTTCTCAGTCACTACAAACCTTGAATAATACTACGAAATCAGTCTAAACATCTGGAATTGAATTCATTTTACAATACTCTAACGCGATTTGAAACTGTACATCAATTCAACAACAAAGGCTTCCACATTGTTGAACTTGAAGGGTGGGCTACAATCTGTAAGTTACTTATTAAATCCATGTAAAAGTGACAATGATTTTCACGATGTCTTGGTTGTCAAAAGTATAATAAAGAGCAACAGAAATCGATTGTGAGGAGCACAGAACCCAGCTGCTTATTGTGTAGATTGGACAGAGATGCCTGGATGACAAGATAAGGACGCCTATGTTATGTGAACTGTAAAAATTGTGGAAGTATATTCTGTTTAAGTCTCTTCTTTTTTTTGCTTAAATTTAACTCCCTGATAAGATTTAATGAATAAAGAATTGATACGTTACACTGAGGCTTTCTATAAAATGTTGCATGTCACTCTGATGGTACATTGCGCAATAATATTATTAACACACCTAAATTAATTCAGGTTATAAATTAAAGCAAATCTATCATTTTAATGTATTATAATGTGGGCGGGTATGTTTTCTTTGCAGCAAAGCTACATAAGGATATCTGCTGTGTCCTCCAGGAGGAACTAAACATCTGATTTTAGCGTTGGGAGTCCGTATGCTTTAATGTATTACAATTATTATTTGGACTTTCCGCCAATACATGTGAAAGAATGTCTTAGCTGAGGTAACTCAGTTTTAAAGTACAATTTTTTCTAACCACACCATTAGTACTTGTTACCTAATACGTTGTATATTATTTTCTACTTCTATTGTTACGTACTATAATTTATCTTGGACGAGTCTTCGATTTATTATATTACGTATTACTATTTCAAATAGTCAATAATTTTAATTTTAATTTAGAAGTTAATAACACGTTGATATGTATTCAATTTATGATATATTCCATTAAGACTGATACCAACAGTTTTCTTTCTTAACACAAATATATTTTAATAAACAAACAATAATACAACTTATAATAATGGTTATTACAAATTGATATTGCAAACAAAAATTGACATAAAAATGTTTTACAAACTTACAAACAATATTGAGGCTTTTATCTGGTTTGGAACTGTGTATTTTATGAACGGTTCACGATGAGCGAATTAATTTCGAATTGATATCAGTACAGTTCACTTAACGGCTGGCTAACAAGCTACCTCTCTATTCTTTATTTGTATCACGTTGTTTAAAGCTGACTCTTATGGATTGAAATTATCTAACGTCCTCGTAGAAATACTAACGTCTAAAGTTAGTTTTCTGAGGTTAGACGGATTTTAATTTTAGAAATTCATAAATATTGCAAGTCAAATATCTGTAGTTTTCTATTTAATAGACGTTAATTGTAATTGTGGCTGCCGAAGTTTATATTATACTAGCCGTAGCAAACAAGCATACATTTCTCTTCTCGGCGCGTCGATTTATAAACTTTAGGCGAATTTCTCGAAAGTTAAGATGATAACAGCACTGACAGTCACTACTATTTTACATACAAAATATTACATGGTTGTTTCTTGTACTCGAGCATCTTCTACAAAATTAGGAAACAATCAGTTCCCAGAACACATTTAGCAGTATAACCTACACACATATCTAAAAGTAACATCAACATTAAAATAAATATCTAATTATAAATCTGTTCACTATATTCTTTGCATTTATGGTTTAAAACGTGGTAATAAGATTTATTTTAAGATTAAATATTAAGGTTGCAAAATATTTGATAAAACAATTTATTATAATTAATAATAGTGTACTGTGTCTTATACTTCTTAGGTTTCAGCTTAAATAGATTTAAACTACAAAACAAAAATACCTTTTTACAAAGGACCTTCTTTTCTGTTTGTTTTCTCGTATTCTGATGACTCAGTATTAAGTCTGAAATTAAGTACCTTTGGTAGGAAGATATAGAACAAATAGAACATCATGTAACTATGTGTTTAATAGCCAAAAGCTGGTTTCGTATTGCAAATTAAATTTTTTTGTTTTGTTGATTTATCATTTTCTATATAATTTGTCCATAAGTTCTGTATAAGTTGTCCATAACTGATATCTTCGAGAATGATTTCCAGATATTTTTCCTACTAGTTTAAATAAGTTGGATTGTAAATTTTCCGTCTCACGTTTTGTGTATTGCAGTCTTTTGGGGCTTTTTTTTTACAATTGCATATAAGGAAAGCGACTTTTTGTGTTATAATAATTTTTCATTAATCTCCAGTTATCATCAAAATATAACCGTGGTTTTATCTTCATCATAAATTGTATGCTTACGTACCAAAACATTTGTAAATTTTTTATAGTTCAATTAAAATAGCTGCAATTTGTTTCATTTTCATTACTCCCCCCCCCAAAAAAAACAACTAGCTTCACGTTCGAATTATTAGACTAATTACAATAACGATATATTCCAACCACCAGAATTACACATAACTGCTTCATTAAGTACACAATTTTCATAAACTTACGTCCGGAAATTATTGAGGTACTTCTAACAATCGTGGGTCAACAAAATTTTGTGTAGGGACTAAAATGTAATATTAAATTTGTATTTAATGTTATATATGACTATGATGAAGAATTAATAACAGAAATAATGTTCGCTTTTATATTTTAAATTACAGCTTAGCTTTAACTCATTGGCCAAAATATCGTTTCTGATGTGTAGTGTTCCATGCTTCTGATAGCTGTAAGGAATTTACTATTATATATTTCTTTTAATATCGAACCCTATTTCAGTCAAATTTATGTTTAAAATTACATGTAATTTATGCTGTTATTAAATGTATATTGCGAAATTTCCAATTATTCACTAAATTTATAAAAGATTTTCGATTGAAAGACACAATAATGTAAATATATAAATACCAGCATTGTTTCCTGAGTTGAAATTCCTAGAAACTGTCATTTCAAGCTTATAATCTACTGTGTTATGTTAAGAGACTGTTTACATTGTTGCTTTGCTACAGTTAGTTTACCATAAACCTTGAAAGCTGTAACTGTGATTAACGCTTATTAATCGGAAGACTACAGGAACGTTTATAGATTTTGAACTGTTACGTTTTTTTCATGTTTTATGTTTTTGGTAGACTAAACGCAACAGAAAGACACAGCTAACAGCTTGTATAATTTATTACAATAATCTATTATATATATGACAGATATAACATAAATTATGTAAGAACAATGACAGATATCAGTTTCAACATTCAAAATTAATTACAATACAAAATAGTACTGGTTTCAACCTTCAAAGTTAATTACAATACAAAATGGTACTAGTTTCAACCTTCAATGTTAATTACGATACAAAATGTTACTGGCCTGTGTCCAATATAATGATCTAGAATAAAAGTCCAAAAGTTCAGATCAGAAATCCAAAATTCCGGTCTAGGGTGTGAATTTGGTCCCACGAAGAAATACCGAAGTTTGAATGGAGAATGACGAAGTTCTTTTTACGGTGCTTCTTGATGAACGTCTCAAACTTGCCGCCTTCCCATTTTCCCAGTCTCCCCTAAATAGTCCGTACGTGACGACTCTCAGCACAACCAGTAATTCAAATGAATCGCAGAGATTGACGAGACAAAATCACAGCTTCTGTAGATCTAGCTCTGGTCACAAATCCAAGTTGAATAAACTCACAGCAAACACTTAAACTTTCTGAAACGAATGACTGACTCTTCTTATTCTTTTCTTCGAATAAAAACTAATGACTCTTCTTCTTTCTCGCGTCTCCGTCTGTTTATATATTAGTAGGCCTCTCCTCGAACAATCGCGTAACTTCTACAGAACTCCAGAGCAATCCGCGCATGTCCTTTCTTGCACGAGACTCAACGTCTAGACACTAGGCCGCCATACATTTCCGTTTATAGTCATATATTTGATCTACCTAATTCTAGAAATTTCTAAATGTTATTTTAAATGAATAACAACATATTTTATTGGTTTAAGCTTTGAAACAATAATATAAATATGGAAATATAAATAATAGAAATGAAAATTTAAACACAACACGACATGTTGTCGTTTACAAAACATTTACATAACATGAACATTACAAAATGTTTAACGTAATATCATCGTATTACCATTGGAGGCTAGTATTTCTATGAAACATTGGATAACTTCAGCTTCAAAAACCTCACGTGTAAAAAAGCTAGCTAGCTCTCCTTAAAGTGACTTTTACTTATATTAACTCAACATTAATTCGTTTATCGTGAACCGTCGTTGAGATATCAAGTTAGTTCCGAATCGGATAAGACTCAATATTTTTTGTAAGTTTGCAAAGCTTTTGTATGTAAATCATTATTTTCAATAACTATTTGTAATAATTTCTGGAGGTTTGTCATAAAATTGTTCATATAATATTGCTTAAAGAAACAGTGAAATAAAATAGTATGGTGGCAGATTATATTCGTGTAAAGGTAAAAATTAATGTTTGAAGGTAAATAAATTAAATATTAGAAAATTAATGTAGTCTAGCAATGACAAGTAAAAACGTTAAGCGATATGCATTGCAGTTTCAATGTACTTAAATCATATAAATAAATTCGTTTTGCCTTTTCTTTCCATGTCGCTTTATGCTTATCTATAATACGTTTTAAACGAAATCTGCTAGACCCATTATAATATAGAACAGAAACCTAAAACTTTATAAAACTTCTCTTGTACAATCAAAGTGTTTTGCATCTTACTAACCGGACCTGACCAGGTGGTTTGGGGTCTTGACTCATAATCTGAGGGTCGCAGGTTCGCATACCCGTTACACCAAACATGTTCGCCTTTTTAGCCTTGGGGCGTCTTAATGTGACGGTCAATATCATTATTCGTTGGCAGAAGAGTAGCCTAAGAGTTGGAGGTGAATCGAGATGACTAGCTTCCTTCCCTCTTATCTTATATTGCTAACTTACAGTTAGCTAGCGAGTAGCTTTTTTCGCGAATTTCAAAACAAACCAGACATAATAATAAAATGTTTAACGTCACGTGGAAAAATGATAAACTATATTTATAAATAATATTTAAAATTAAGAAGAAATAAATTGGCTTTCTGCATTTATATGCTTATTTTTTCTACTAAATTAGCAACGCATTTCTATGCATACTAGCTAGAACTATTTTATGTTATATTTTCTTATTAGCGTTGCTCAACTTTAATGTTGTGACTGTGGGACATATATCAAAGAATAATAAACTTCATACCTTAAAATGAGCACCAGTAACTTATATTTATTCGTAAAAGTCATTACGTCTCAGGAGATTTTGTTAATTTAATATTCAAACACAAGTTAATACAGCTTCCGTTCCGTTCTATCTTCATTTTAGCGGCAGACCCTAAGTAATATTTATCATGACATCCAAAATCACGAATATTACGATCATAGAATATAATAAAAAGTGTATAAGTTTTTTTTTAAAAAACCAAGACAAATATTATAGCGGTAAGAGGAAAGGTGTTTATTTAATTTCAGTTCCATGATAATTCATATAAAATGTGACCAGATCTACGTTCCTTGATAAGAGCTTAGCAGGGAAACTTATAATAATATCAAGTCGTCTAACGTTTCGTTAATGCAATTAATTTTAGTAAGTTTTCTTGTACTTTGCCTTAAACTCTTTGCAGTCCATAGTACGATTGGACTTTTATTGTTTAAATCATTTCTCTTTTACTAGCTGTTATGTTTCGCGCACGCCTATTTTCCTTCCTATTGCTATTTTTTGTGCAGTGGAATTCAATTATCAAACAATAGAGTGTCGTCATGGTGATCTGCCATATTTATTCATGACAAACACTACAGAGTCGTCATGGTGATATGCCAAACTTATTCAAGAGAAACACTAGAGAGTCGTCATGGTAAACTTCATGACATTACTGACTATCATTCCATCAACTTTTACATTCCCAATTTACTCTTGAAAAAAAAGGAAAGTCTTTCTTCCCAAAAAGTTCTTGTTATTGATTTTCTTATTTTACAATTCAACGTTAAAAATCTGTCGTTAATGTATTCGAAATAGTTGCCTTTAAAAGTTTAAAACTTTACTTTATTCAAAAACGTGGAATATTTAATAATAAAAATGTGATTCAAATTTCTCAAGACTTGGTTAAAGTGCTTTAATTCTAAAAACGAAAGTAAAAAGTAAAGAAGAATGCATAACATTATGTCTGTCACACTGAATCCTTAAAGAGCACAATGACCACGATAATTATAATAGTGCTCCAATCACGTTTAAGTAAGTTATACAATGACTTGATAGCTTGTATTGAAAATTTTTAGTGATAATTATAGTATTTTTACATAACGCAATTCACTCTGAGAATATCTTTAATTTTAAAAAACATTTACTATTTTTCGTATAATAAGGATTTCAATATCTCATGTACAAAAAAAGTATATCTAATTAATGAGGTGTTACATTAAGTCGTTCTGTAACGAAATTATGGACAAATGTGTCATATAAATCTTTTTAAATCCCAATTTGGACAATAGTTTTTATTTGAATAAACTTCTACATTTTTAAAGTATGTAATATATACGAGGACTTTCCACTATCTTCTTATTGAAAATCCACATTTGTCTGATGTTTTTGACGATTGTTCTTATGCTGTTAAATCGTAAAAGCGACCCGAGGGACAATTTTCTTTGCTCACATAGACCCAATGATTTTCAGGTGTATCCAAGTTGACAATGTACAATTGTTTGTTATAAGCTCTACTTATCACACTTCTAAGTTTCTTTTTCGTTCACAAAACTTGAGAGAGTATAGAGTATGCTGTACTTTATTTAACTTTAACAATGAAAAACGAATTTTATATGTCAGTAAAAAAATATCTATTCACAAATTTTATATAACTATTGAAAAACATGTTACGCTTCGAATTATACTTGTACACATTTTCCAAGTTGAGAATAAAAACTATAACTTAAAGACGTAAACATTCCAACTTTTTTATTAAGAAAAGTAATATAAAACATTCTTGTCTTTATTTCGAAGAAGTCTCCGATATATTTTATTACGTATGTTACGTATTACTATTTCAAATAGCCTGAAATTTGAATTCGAATTTAGAAGTTAAATAAATGTAAATATGTATCACATTTATAATATTTGCCAACAAGACTGATACACAGTTTTCTCTCTTAACACAAATATGTTTCATTATACAAACAAACAACAAAACAATACAATTTATATTACCGGTTATTACTGATAGTTATTGAAAATGATGGTTTATACAGAAGAGCTTTACAAACTTACAACAATACTGAGTCTTATATCTGGTCTAGAACTGAATCTTTTATTGACGTTCATGGAGAGCAAATTAATTAGTTGTTGATACACTTGTACACTTTTTTTTGACGGCTAGCTAGCTTGAAGCACCCGTAAGCTCCACCGGCGACAAAATCTATTGGTTTTGTAGAAATACCAACGCCTGAAGTTAATTCACTGAAGTTAAACGATTTGAAACGTTTAAACCGTAAACATTCCTGGTTAACTTCTGTAGTTCACCAATTAATAAGCGCTAATCGAAATTATGGCTTCCGAGGTCTGTAGTACACTGATTGCTGCTGTTCAATAATAATAACATTCTCGGCTTTTGGCATGTTGGTTTTATGTTGCTGTTGTTGTTTTGAATTAAGCACAAAGCTACACAAAGGGCTATCTGTTCTCTGCCCACCACGGGTATCGAAACCCGGATTTTAGCGTGTAAGTCCGCAGACATACCGCTGAGCCACTGGGGGCATGGTTTTATGTGAATCACGTAATTCTGTTTAAATTATTCTCAATAGTTTAGCATTATATTTTAGACTATATTTGTGTGTTTATCTTATAGCAAAGCCACATCGGGCTATTTGCTCAGCCCACCGAGGTGAATCGAACCCCTGATTTTAGCGTTATAAAGGCGGAGACATACCACTGTACTAGCGGGGGTTTATACTTTAGATTAACACTAAGCGTACTCTTAAGCAATGTTGCTTGTTTTTCTGAATTTCGCGCAAAGCTACATCCTCTAGCTATCCCTTATTTAGCAAACTAAGACTAAAGGGTAAATAGTTAGTCATCACTATTCACTACCAGCTTTGACCAACGAATAGAGGAATTGTTCATCATATTATAACTTCTCAACACCTGATAGGACGAGCATATTTTGTGGGACAGGAATTCAAGCCTGCAACCCCAAGATTTTGAGCCGAGCACTCAAACAACCTGGCCTTGCCGGGCCAGGTTCAGCAGTGAGTTTGATGATTTATGAAGCTAACATTCAAAACGCGATTCCTGCGGCCCGACACAAAATACTAAATATAGTGTTCTATTTATTTTGATATTCCATAATAATTTACAGAGAACGTGTGTATTTTACATGATATACTCTTAAAAAAAAATAATAAACGCAAAAGGAATATTTTTGTTATTTCAAAGAAAGATATATGTAATAACGTTACAAGCTCAGAGCATGTGACGTTACACGTGTCAAGGCACTGATTGTCGGACCAAAATGACAATAAAAGTTCTGCACTTTGAAAAAGGAGGAAAATATCGGATTTTTCGCCAAAACGCATGTGTGTCCAATAAATTTGTTTGAGAGATCTGCATGTTTTGCAAGTGCAAATACCTATAACAGTGACGGATTCTCGGTTTCCATAGCTCAGTGTTAAGTCACCGACACGCAATACAGTTATGCCAAGACTTACTGAAGCACAGGACTGTGAAACGCGAATAGCTTAACAGAAAAAAACGTATTTTGAATAAAGGTTTAGTCAGACTATACACATAGAAAAAAGTCATATATAAGATAACTTCTAATCTGAATTGTTATTTCAAGATCTTAACTGAGTTATCAAGATATTCTAATACCTTCTAAAAAGATATATAATGCAAAAATAGCATAAATGTAATTACTTTAAGAATAAATGATTTTGTAACTTTCTAAAACTGTTATTTTAACTTCTTTATAGAAGAAAATTCTGAAAGCTGTATTTTATCGTCGAAATGAAAGGTCGCTTGCTTCTCTCTCCAGAATATTTTAAAACCAAACGAACAAGGGCTTATTATTTTCAGCTTTTTGTTGTTCGTTCTGTTCTGAAAAGAAAATATCAGAATTTCACGTTTTAATACTCCTATGTTGGATAGTTATATAATATAGAATAATTTAGTCATCTGAATAAGACACCGGGACTTTAGTCCAATTTTTTTAAGAACTCCGCCTGCACTGTGTTACTGTTACTGTTGGGCGCTCTCTTTTTGTTGTGTTCTTTCTATGTTTTTTGTGTGTTTTAGGTTAGTTTGTTTTTATATTTTTCCATGCGTTAATATTCGTTCCCTCTTACGAATACATTATTGATTTAAGATGTAAAACGTTATTAACCTCTAAACAGCGGGAATGTTGTAGATAGCAGCATCAGTTGATGATAGTCGCCGTTTAAGGGTTAAACAATAAAAGATGTTGAACAAATAGACGTTTAATAATGGTTCTTCTTTTAGTGAGTTTTATATAGTCCGCCTGGTGTTTGGGATATTCAAAATAATACCTAAACTAAATAATAGTTTTGAAGAATAAAATGAACCGGAGACAAAAACTACTCTGGATTTATAGGTCTTTTCCTCAATTATCAATCAAAAAACTATTATCAAAAGATCGAAGCACTAATTAGGGGTGGGAGAACCGGCAAAGTGTGTTAAGGCGTTTGACTCGTAATCTGAGGTTCGCGAGTTCGAATCCCTGTCGCGCCAAACATGATCGACCTTTCATTCGTGTGGACGTCATAATGTTACAGTCAATATCCCACTATTCCTTGGTAAAAGAGTAGCCCAAGAGTCGGCAGTAGATGATGATGACTAGCTACCTTAGACTGATAAATTAGGGACGGCTAGCGCCATTACCCTCAAGTAGCTTTTCACGAAATTCAAAATAAACAAACTAACTAACAAATTTGGGGTCACTAAAGTAGTTGCCAGTGATCATATGTACTTGTACTTCATGAATTTAATTCCGAACCGCCTCCTAGTGGCACAACAGTACTATGTCCGCTAGAAACCGGTTTTAGATTACCGTGGTGGACAGAGTACAGATAACCCATTATGGATCTCTGTGCTTTATTGCAAATAAACAAATAATTTTTAACCGAATTAACTAAGCTTTTAATATGGTCTGAGAAGATATTATATCATGAAAAACGTGAGATTTGAGGATGTGAATGATCAAAAGAAATGTTCACAAAGGGCAGACATATTCTTGTTTGCGTCATAAAAATGATTTTTTAGATGAGCCATATCGTTTTTCATATTTTAACTCTTCATTTTAAAGCTTAATTTGAATATAATGCCTATCTTTTTCATAATAATTATGGCACATTTTTAATAAGAATATTTTTTTAAATTCCCGTTCTAATTAATGTATCATTACATTTTTAACCTAGAGAATAAAGAACTGATGTTTAATCCACAATGGATTGTAAGTAACATCAAACGTTGAACATTCTCAAAAATAAAGGTAATTAATTGATGAATGATTGAATGGTATTAAAATGTTTTCATCTGTATCAAGTTTATTAGTTCAGGCAGTTAAACAGACTAACAATTAGTGAACGATTTATGTTTTTATTCCTCGTATGGTATGTCCGAACGAATGTCTTACATGAAACCTACTAAAGAATGTGAGCATTGGTAATGATAAATTAATAGCAATAAAATTAAAATAGCAGTAATAGTAATAATAGGATACCAAAAGAAAACACATATACATGAGCATGCTGCATGGTCAGGGTCAAGTAACTAGACTTAAGGTCATGCGCATGACTGTGAAAACTCCACAAGGTAAATTAATTTCGAGAGAGTCTTGGTAACATGCAGAGTTTTTAGGGACGAATCGTAATCCTGTAAACAAAAATCTGGCTACACCTCATATCGATTTTGCTTGCACTAAATACTAGCAATATGATCTAAAAAAAATAACTTAGTTAACATTTTTTTAGCATTTATCTGATTTATTTACGTAATCTTTTTTATAACAATCTCTGCTGGAACAGCAGTAAGTCTTCGGATTTATAACGCTAAAATCAAGGGTTCAATTTCTCTCGGTGGACACAGCAAATAGTGCGATGTGGCTTTGCTGTAAGAAAACACGCATGGATACGCACACTCATTGATAAATCTATAATCTGAATAGAACCAGAAAAGCTCACAATTTAATAATCCACTTGTTACCGTTATATTAGTCATGGTCATTATTTAAAGAAATTTTAAAAAATAAAATCTCGTTTGCTGTCCCGTTCAGAAAACAACAATTTTACTTCAAAACTTGTAAAAATTCACAAATAAAAAACTATGTGAATTCTTTAATTAGAAAATATCTCAGGAATTTAAGCCTGGTAACAACAGTGTCACAATTACCCCCTCTGGTGGACCAGCGGTAAAGTTACAACCCTAAGATCCGGAGTTAGATTTTTCGTGATGTACAAAGAGAAGACAAACCTATTGTGTAGCCTCGCGCTAAGAAACCAATGACAACAACGCCACAGTCGATATTTTCTTAAGTGTTTTTTTTTCGATCTGCCATTTTATGATGGTATAACTTCCTTGGTGCATTTACTCGTTTGTACGTTATATTTCATGCGTTCTGTGCTGAGGTTCGACTTATTAAAACTTTTCCTGATCCATTTCCCTATCAAGTGCTCCCTAGTGGTACAGCGGATATCTGCGGATCTACGAACTTACAATAGAAATTGGGGTTTCGGTGCTCGTGATGGGCAGAGCACAGATAGCCCATTGTGTAGCTTTATGCTTAACTACAAACGAACGGACAAACTCACTCTTGTTTGTGCTACTTGTTTTAAGTTTTCTATATATATATATATATATACTCTTCTTGCTTTTCTGTAAAAAAAAAATTCATTTCTCGTCACTTTTGCTCACCAAGGCACCACAATACATGACACCAACGTTGTATGAAGCTGTTACCTTAAACAATTCTGACAGTATAATATTACAGTAGCGTGGTGTTTGAGATGAATAACTACAACGCATGTTACTGTGTAGGTAGGGTGGGAAATAATTTATTTGTTATTTTGAATTAAGCACAAAGCTACACAATGGGCTATCTGTGCTCTGCCCAACACGGGTATCGAAACCCGGATTTTAGCGTGTAAATCCGCAGACATACCGCTGAGCCACTGGGGGGCAGGGTGGGAAATAACAAAACATCTTAAATAGTATAACAGAAATTCTAATTTTCTTTCTCTGCTTAATCTATAGGTATTATTTTTCGAGAATAAGTTAACGCATGGTCCTAATATCGAAAAACTCATTTTTGAAATTAGAAAGGATATTTTTACTCTTTTTTGATTAACTATGTTCTTATTTGCTGTAACTCAACATTCATTATGTTAATTTACGAAATCTTAAATATGCCTTTATGATTTATTGTTTCGTGCCTGTTTTCCTCCTTAACAAATCATAAATCCAACAAAAATTATTGCATTTGAAAATCACCTGAACTCTCCCTGTTAACGGCATTTACCTATGTAATTTTAAAAACATTTGTCTGCTTTTGCTTCCAAGCTGTTAAAAAAAATTAGTAAACTGCAATACCTGAAGTTTAGCCCAGATTCCCAGTATAGCTGATATTCCTAATCTTAGGGCTCAGTATGGCCAGGTGATTAAGGTATTCGACTCGTAATCCAAAGGTCGCGGGTTTGAATCCCCGTCACACCAAACATGCTCGCTTTTTCATAATGTGAGAGTAAATCCAATATTCCTTGGTAAGAGAGTAACCCAAGAATTATGGACGACTAGCGCAGATAACCCACGTGTAGCTTTGGACGAAATTCAAAACAAACCAAACCTAATCTTAGAAGACATATTGAGCACCTTTTAATTATCTTCATAAAATGTAATCTATTTTATTATACATTCCTTTTATCTTGAGATCTGTTTTTCTATATCTTTCTTGTGCGGTTGTATACAGTTAATTTTTTTTTCCATTGTTTGTCTTATGAGTGAGGTGATGACAAAAACTGCGAACTCTTCTTTCACCTCAGGAATTTTACTCAGATTTCTACCGAAGATTTGTGCACCCGTATCACAATTCTGTTACTTACTTTACAAAAAGAACTTTCACGCAGTGTGTTTACATAATATACATGTACATGTGTAGTGTGATGCACTATTGAAACAATACCACAAATCGACATTAAACGTTCTACGACTAATTCCATTATATCAACACTCAAAGAAAAAACAACGCAATGTGGTTATTCTTCAAATATAAAACAATCCATCGCCTGTCTAAACGTGATTTTTTCCTCAACATTGTGTAGGTATTATTTTTCAAATGTAAGTACATATATATCATTTGATACTTTAAAATGATATATATATGTTATAAAACTTTAAAACGTTTTTCCAATCTTATATCCGTCAGTAGCTATAAGGTACAAATCGCCAACGTTGAAATGTATTGTCCATAATCTTGTACTTGCCATAAATTTTTTTTCTTTTTTTCTTAAATGGATTCATCGGTGACGTGCATGACAAAATTATATGGAAGAGTCAGCCATGTTTGATTCCATTACCGATTCTCGTCTGCGTTTCAACCGTTTGTTGTCTAGTGAGCGCACCTAAAGCCAACTGAAAATTACAATATGTCAAAAATATAGTGTTTTTCTTTACTGTAAAACTTTTATGTCCAGTATCTTGTTTTAAATCAGGCGGGGTCACAATTCAGGAATCATACTATGAGAGTATCGAAGCTTACACACCAAGATTTGCTCTGATGACAACATAGTCAACACTCTTTGTCTTGAAAAATATAATATTACCCAATAGTAAATAAATACAAGTTCGTCCGAGAAGCCCCCCAGTGGCTCAGCGGTATGTCTGCGGACTTACACACTAAAATCCGGGTTTCGATACCCGTGGTGGGCAGAGCACAGATAGCCCATTGTGTAGCTTTGTGCTTAATTCAAAACAACAACAACAACAACATCGTCCGAGAATATATATATGTTGAAGCTAAGGCCTCTTCATTTGCATGGATCGATATTTTAATTAGGGATGGGTGGTTTAAAATATTTGACAAGAAAATGTTTTTGAATCGATACCAGTCCAAGATATGGCCCACGTGACATCTGATGAAGTTAAAAACAAACGAATTACCCTTGTAATTCTCCAAGCGTGTTGTTAATACACGCAGAGATTCAATATTCTTGTTTTGCATGCTAAACGATTTGTTATAAATGTACAACTTAAAAAAAATAGTTTTGAATTTCTCGCAAAGCTACTCGATTGCTATCTGTGCTAGCCATCCCTAATTTAGTGTAAGACTAGAGGGAAGGCAGCTAGTCATCACAACTTATCGCCAACTCTTGGGCTACTCTTTTACCAACGAATAGTAGGATCGATCGTCACATTATAAAGCCCCCACGGTTAAAAAGGCGAACACGTTTGATGCAACTGTGATTCGAACTCACGACCGTCAGATTACGAGTCGACGCCTCAACACGCTTGGCCATGCCGGCCGCCATGCGTATTTTATATATGAAATAACATGCTTACGTATTGAGACGTAATCTATTAGGAATAATTAATTATATAATTATTTATACATCGTGTAAAAAAATGGATATAGTAACAAAAGTATAACAATTAATTCATTGATCGAAAAGTTTAATTTAAGTGGGTTAATAAAATATCTAGCAAATAATGATACAGTTTCTGTGATTAAAATTTAGTGAGTTTTAAATGTTCGTAAAAATTAAATGATATTAAAATTTATTGAAGGAAATCCGTTCGTGTTGTTCACTCGTGCACAAGATGGTAATAAATCGACTAATGTGTTCTACATAGCCTTCTAATGATATTGTCACAAGATGGTAATAAATCGACTAATGTGTTCTACATAGCCTTCTAATAATATTGTCACAAGATGGTAATAAATCGACTAATGTGTTCTACATAGCCTTCTAATAATATTGTCAAAAAACTGCTTTATAATTCTATCACTCAAAATATTCCAACATCTTTCTATGATTTTAGTATTATAATAACGGAAAAACCCGACTGTTGATCTGACGGTATTTCAGACTCTGTTGTTGAGAAACTTAACATTGTTACCCAAAGTTCTCTAGTTGCTAGACGCATGTTTTGTAAGATAATTTAACCCGGTTGAGGAATTTCACACCAAACTACACGAGGGTTATCTGTGTTATTTTCACCTAATTTAGCAGTGTGAGACTTGAGAAAAGACAGCTAATTATCACCACTCACCACCAACTCTTGGGTTACTTTTTTACCAACGAACAGTGGGCCTAACCGTCAAATTATAACGTTCTCACGGCTGAAAGGGCGAGAATGTTTGTTGCGACGGTGATTCGAACCCACAACCCTCAGATTACGAGTCGCATGTCTTAACCCACCTGGCCATGCAGGGCCCTACGGGTCCAAAGTATATTTTTACAAATGTCAGTTTATTCATCTTCTGACGTTTCAGTTGTTTAGAATCATGACACCAAAAGTAGAATTATGAATTAAATTAATTTTTTATTTTTGCTTTATTCGCACTGTAATTAACAAGTTTATGGCTCTAGTCTCATTATTCTGAAAAATTACATAAATATTATGTTATATAAATCAGATACAATTATATTATAAGTTTATTGACAGTTTTTGTATTCTATTCTATTTGTATAATTCAATCTTTTTGTTTATTTCAGAATGTGCTGATGATGGAATAACTCCCTACTTAATTTCTATGACAAGAACACAAGTTAAGAGAAAATAACACGAGGTTACAAAATGATGAACCTAAACCAAGTTCGTCGTCGACACCTGACACGATCGGACAACAATTACGACTTCACTGAGGGTTGGACGTCGTTGATTCGCGATGCCCTTCTCCAAACAACATGGCTCATTTCTTTCAATTTGGATTCTGACGAAGAAGAATATGACCCATTCCAACTGCGCAGGTACGTGAAGTGTTTCGCATGTAAACGGCCACATAAAATTATCATGAATAATTTACTGGAAACCAAAACACCTTTTGTCTTTACAGTGGTGTAGTCGAAATAAAACGCACCATTTGGTGGCTGGTTAATTCTTAACAGTGGAGTTGAAATTCTTGATGACGATAAAGCCACTTGAAATAAAAAATGCATCTCAGAACGGCGGGTGTGAGTATTAACATTTTTATTGATAATGATAAAACAACGTTTCGGCCTTCCTGGGTCATCTTCAGGTCAACCATACCAGCCGCTCTGAGGTACAAGAATTGGAAGTGGTGGTTACTTAGATGTGTTTAAATTTTATTATATCTGCTTTTCGTTTTAATTTGTCAATAAATGTTTTATACTCGTGGTATTCATTCTGAACGTGTAATGACACGTAATTAAAAAGACAAACAAAAACTAGTGTTGTGACAACTGAAAAGTAAGAAATATATATAATTTAAATTTTCTTCGTCTAATAAGAAAATAAGTGAAATATCAAAGTTATAATTCTCCATCTATGATTTTAATTGTATGTAGTAAATGATAAATGTTTAGAAATGTTTTGAAAAGTTTAAGATAATTTTATAGTTTATAAGTGCCTGTAAGTTGATGCTTTATTAAGTTTTCGTGCATTACAAACCCAACCTAAATCGTTTAATTGGTCGAGTTATGCGAGTTATTACGAGTTGCAGCCGAAAAAAATATGTTAGCACTAAGGATACCACGATCTTAATACAATTTCAATGTGAAAATAAATAACAAACCTTAACCTGTGATATACTTTTCAGAATTTCTGAAAATTAAAAGTTATTTTAGCCGTGCTGTTTCCTTAAATTTGAAGATCTATAACAAAATATAAGTCATATTTAGCCAGTGTTTTGGTTAAAAAAATAAAGTAGAAGGAAATGAGATATTTTTGATATTGAGGTTTAAACTAAAATTACCTTAAAAGAGACAGAACTAAGCCAAGTAACTTTGTTATAGTGTTAACTTTATGATATGATATAAATCTCAATACTTATTATCTGTTAATGTATCTTTACACACATATTTATATATATATGAATAGAAAATTATAACATCTGATACATGATATTCTAATAAACAAAATTAGCCCAACGAAAAATCTAAACACAAACGCTACAGAAATTAAAAGGAACCTCAGTCTACAGGTTATAATGTGAAATATAAAATGTGTCGTGGGTTTTGGAGGTGAGTAAAGAAATAGGTCCCACATTGCGGTGGGGATACACTGTGTATCAGTCTTTATCTCCGTTTACCAGTCTTACAGAAATAAATTTATAAATATAAAATTATCAAGAATTTGTTGTTGTTGTTGTTGTTTCGAATTAAGCACAAAGCTACACAATGGGCTATCTGTGCTCTGCCCACCACGGGTATCGAAACCCGGATTTTAGCGTGTAAGTCCGCAGACATACCGCTGAGCCACTGGGGGGCATTATCATGAGAAGTAGAAATAAGGATAATGAGATCTGGGTGCTAACGCCCACGACGACCCACATCTAAATCACCCTTCACTGTCTGCAGGAGCTTGTGAGAAAGTACAAAAAAGTAAAGACAAATAAAGAAAAAAAACGAAATAATGTACAACCATGTATGAGAAGTAAGATAAACCTACCTCGTGAATCAGACGTTTCAGCTCCCGTTAAAATAGTAAAGTAATAATTAGTAACACAGTAGACAAATTAGGTTCGTATATAATCCCAGTGAAGTTATCTCAACTAACAAGTATAACTCCCAACCACCAACCACTAAGTCCATTGTAATTACCAGTTTTTATACTCTACACAAGCCTTTATATGTGATAACGTGTTTATCCGCATAAAACCACTGTCAAATTGTTTTTAAATTACTTTAATAACAACTAAAATTACTTATAAAAAATTGTCAGCAAACTGACCTAAATTTTTACTTCTTTATATTTATTTAATATATTATCATATTTTATAGACTATTTTAATGATTTTATTTAAAGTATTTTTAAATCAATCAACTGTTAATTTTTACCTCAAAATTTCAAAATTAGTAATAAAATATTGTAACTTATTACAAATTCTACAAAATCTGAATAATTGTGAAGCTATTACACTTGTAACAGAAGAGTATGGTACATAACTATTAAAAAAGAGTAAACCATATACTGAAGAATAAAAAAAATATTTTACCAAAAATATTGGTATTGATATAATTATCAATTATTTTAATTTAAAAATCTAAATAATGTACCTCTAATTCTATCAGATAAATTGTGTTAATAATATTATTTATCTCAGGATTATTTACATTAATTAACTCTTCTATATATATGTAAGTTAAAACCAAAAATGTTCGTTTTTATATAATTTTCATTAAGCCTACTTTTGTAAAAATAAAAATAAATTTTGCAATGCAAGTGGAATAATTAACTTCCATCGGAAATTTATATTACTTGTTTAAGTATCTGGGCATTGAAAAGTATATAATTATAATAAACGCGGATGAATAATATATATTTTTATATTTCGGAGCTGATTTTCTCTTTATTACAGGGCTATGAAACACAACAGAATTATTATATTAATGAATTTATAACAAAAGTCCTTTAATGGAATTGCGATTTACATTGCGGTAAAATGAAACGTTCAATCATTTTTTACTCATTCACAGTATTTTAAGTACTATAAAATAAGTTGATTATTTACGAGTTATTCATTTAATAAAATGTCCGGTTATTTAATAACTGTTTTCATTTAACTAGAAATAAATCAAACTTTACTCGAAGATTAATTGATTTAAGGAATAGCATATATAAAAGGTAAATCTACAAAATAATTTGGTTTAGAATAAAGATTTTATAAGATTTAATGTAATTATTAATCACTGAATCTTTAGATTCTTTAATGAATTTAAATGTTTGTGTACGATGGATTTCATTTATCATGATGGATGAAAAAACTTTTACAAATAAAATCAAAATTGCAATTAGCTTTATCAATGGGGACTATAATATATATTTCTTGCACATTTTTATATTATTTTTAACTTATTAAACCAAAAATATATGTGGTATTTAATTAATTTTATACAGGATAATTTCAATCGTTTCTAAAGTACATAAAATTTATATTTCTTTTAATGATTTTATTTTCATGAATTTCTTCATGTGAGAGTGACAAAAGAAGATTAAGAGTGATAGACTGTGTATCCCAACCTCAATAAGGATCCTACTTAACCAGTTACCTCCAGAACTCAGGTTACATTTTATAGTCCACATTATAACCTGTATCTGTAAATCTTTTAATTTATACAACATATTTGAGTTTGTTAGAGTATATATTTATATATAAATAAAAAACAGTAGTTATACAACAAGAATATGAAGACGTTTCGTCAAGTAATATACTTGGATCGACAGTCACTTATTGAGATACACATTGCTCAATGGACAGACAAATACTTCGATTTGACTTTGGTCCAAGTAAACAAATTCTGTGAAGCAAAATAGAGTAACTAAATATATTTGAATATAATTCAAAAGTAGTTATTCAATTTACAAAGCTTGTTATTTTATTCATACTGTGGTAGAATCCGTGTCAAAAATGAGGTTCTAGTATTGAAAAGTTGTGTATCATTTCAACAACAGATGGCACTATGTTTATTCCGAAACACTCTTCCAAATATAACAACATTATCAAGTTAAAATTTTGTTTCTTTATAATTAAAGCGTAAGTTGCAATCAACAACGTTTGGTTAAAACATCTTAGAGGTTCAAAAAACAAGAACTTTGCTTTTTTTCTTTCACTCAACTTTGTTTGTCTTCTACACATAATGCTGATAAAAGCTAAATTACGAAGAAACTACTCTTTACCGGAAAGCTAATACAATTATGATTTACATTTCCACTTATGTGTAAATATAATTCACAATAATCTAGCGTTAGGAAAGTTACTTATTCTTTCTAATACATTTCCTTTAACTTCTATATTCTCTAAATATTTGTTTGTTTGTTTCATCTCAAACAAAAACAGCTTTTCTTACTTCATTGAACTTGTCATGATTTCTGTAGGACTTACCTGCAAACTCTTCGTTTATCATTATTTATTTTGAAATTGAAAACAACCTCACGTTAAGTCTAAATAACATTCATAACTGTTTGAGAAGGGCGAAACAATCTTTTTTTCTGTTAATTGTAAATCCGTTGGTTCATGTGCAGATTATCGTGATTTGAATTAAAACAATGAAATATCATTATCTGTATTTTTAATATATTTACAATTTTTATCGTGCATGGGAAATAAAAACATCCTATTCTTTAAGCTTCCATAAGGCTTAGCCGTCCCATTGATATTTAAAATATACATTTATGTATTTTTAACTTTTCCAAACATGGCTCATGATCTTCAGTTATTAAAATACTGTTCATAAAAAATATATAATTCTCATAAAATACAACATAAGAATATTAGTAAGCTTTTCATAATATATTATCATCACCTAACAGTTGCTTGTTTCAATGATGTTCACACTGAACTGTAAAAGTTCCCAAATGGTTATTATTCTTCGTTAGAAGTAAAACGTAAATAACATTTGCATATCAAGTATTACAAGTTTTACTGGATATATTTTTTATTCTCTATTCTTTCTGTGTTGCACATTTACCACCTTCATTCATATATTATAACAGCGAAGATATAAATTTAAGTTTTTTTCTGAGTTGGCTTTTTAGACTTATAACATCGTTGTTTGAAACAACACAGTCTTTATTTTGTTTATGAATTTTGCAAAAAAGAACACGAGGAATACCTGCGCTAGCCGTCCCTAATTTAGCAGTGACTGACCAGAGTGAAAACAGCTAGTCATTAGCACCCACCGCCAACTCTTGGGCTACTCTTTTACAAACGAATAGTGGGATTGATCGTCACATTATAAGGCCCCCATGACTGAAAGGGCGAACATGTTTGGAGCGCGTCGTGTTCCTCAATAAGAATCAGTTCGGGTTTATTCACTTTTAAACATATAGAAAATTAATGATGTATTTGTTATCTGTTTTATTATTTTCTTCGTTATTCCAAACAATAAATAATTTAAATCCCATTTGAATTTTTTAAACCTTTTAGTTCTTTAAGGTATGTGTGTGTGTTTCGTGTAGCAAAGCCACAAAGGACCATCTGCTCAGCCCACCCAGGGGCAACGAACTCCTAATTTTAGCGTTGTAAATCCAAAGACATACCGCTGTACTAGCGGGAAGCGTATTTATTAAGGAGCTAGAAAACGTTTACTCGCAGTTAAACAAAAATTTAATATACCTTTTATAAAGATGCATGTTTTAATAAAATATTGACGAACCTATAGAAACAGTTAAATGTATATCACAAATTATACAAGCCGATCGTTTCGATATTATTTTTAATTATATTTCAAAAGGGAAAAATGCCAAGCTTTATCGAAAAACGAACTTGGTGTATGAATACAACTGTCACAGGTACTACGTGTATGCACCAAATGACGTAATTTATTTTACGAATGGCAATATAAGTTTACATTGTCTAATTTTAATTTTAAATTAGATAAAACATTTATTCTTATAGTCTCTAGAAAATGAAAATTATATGAAATAACAAAATATCCAAGAAAGAGAACTCATTTCCTTAATAATTACTTGAACTAAATTATACAGAAACGCTTACTAATTGTACGTATCACTACGACAAACACAGATACACTTGTAAAACATTTTATATATTTGTTTGTCTGAAATACACGGGATAGATGACGCATGAATGAGTTTGTTGATTACCGAAAGTGAAGAAACGTGATCTTATCACTGCTGGTTTCAGTTTGTTCAAGGATACCTATAACCTTAAAAGGGAAATTATAGTCAGTGCCTATCTGAAAAGAGTATTATGAAGGACCGTGTTGTTGACCGGCTGTTTGAATACATTGCTATCAGTATCTATCCATAGTGGACATTACAAGAGAGTATACAAACAACTAAGACACACAAAAAACTACTCTGAAATTATCGATTTCCTTAGAAGTAACCATATTTTGGTTATTTTTAGCCACATCGGAAGAAGAACATAGCAATATTTGCTATGTAAAAGCAGAAGAATTAAAGTCAAAGAATGATTGATTATCTCGAATACACGGCCCGGCATGTCCAAGCGCGTTAAGGCGTTCGACTCGTAATCCGAGGATTGCGGGTCGCACCAAACATGCTCGCCCTCTCAGCCGTGAGAGCATTAAATTGTGACGGTCAATCCCACTATTCGTTGGTAACAGAGTAGCCCAAGAGTTGGCGGTGGGTTGTGATGACTAGCTGCATTCCCTCTAGTCTTACACTGCTAAATTAGGGACGGCTAGCGCAGATAGCTCTCAAGTAGCTTTGCGCAAAATTCAAAAACAAACAATTATCTCGGAGTAAAACACAAAAACATCATTTCAGCAACGACTAGAGTGTAATCTGTAAAAGGGAATGAAACACACTGTGTGCTGTAATCTGATAGTTATATGATTTTTTAAAATCTTTTTCTTGTTTGGAATAAAGACAGAGTGAGAATGAGTGAGAAAGTAGTATGAGTGATATGGTTCTAATTTTGTTATTACGAAAGTTCTAATTAATTGGAAGATGTATATTTTTGACAGAATACTGGATTTCTTTATATTTATAGCCTGTGTCAGGGTTTCTGTCGATCCCACATTGAGCCAGTTCCGTAATAATGGGTATATTCTTCTCTAAGTCAGTCTTGTAATAACTTATCATGCTCACATTGTCTGAAATAGTTTCGAAGGCTATAACAGTGATTTCAGGTAGAATCTTTGGCTAGCAAGTTAAGCAAATCTAAATCGATTGTGCATATTCTAAATTTATATGAACGTTATATGTCTCATCGCAATCCAATATTAAAATCTCCTCATCACGTTGCAGACCATATTCGTAATTCCAATGAACTATAACCAGATATGGTGTTTCCTATATCTATCGAATCTAAAAAACACCATTGTTCCAAGTAATCTAATAAAATATTAATTAGCTTCAGCATTACGTCGGCAGGTTGTTCCGGTCATATTAGTTGGAATAAAATACATGGAAAGTATGTGGAATATCGTACAAATTAATTTGCTTACTTACATAACGATGCATATAATTCATATTAGACACGACACACAGCCAAATTAAACAGGTGAATATAAGCACAGGGATTAGAAATAACCATTATTCTGTTACTATCCTTGGAAAGCACAGCAGATGAATAATTCATGGTGCTGTAACGAGAAATTAGTTACAACTAAAGCACCATTTAGGTGTACTACTATATGACCACCATACTGTGTTGACTATGTACAGTTCTTGTTACCTTTGTTACTAGCAGATTGGCTGAAATGTTCATTACGGCCATTAACGTCGTATCTGGCTATTAAGATTCTCTGACCTCAACCATAACCACTAATTATGGGAGTTTTCTAAATATTACATTAAAACCTAGAAACCCTTCCTTAAAATAAATATGCTACTGTACACAGGCTTAGTCTTTTCTCAAAGAGATGTTACGTGCTACAATATTCAGTACTATTATATGGCCTGGCTTGGCCAAGTGGGTTAAGGCGTTCGACTCGTAATCTGAGGGTCGCGGGTTCGAATCCCCGTCACGCCAAACATGCTCGCCCTTTCAGACGTGGGGGCGTATAATGTTACGGTCAATCCCACTATTCGTTGGTAAAAGAGTAGCCCAAGAGTTGGCGGTGGGTGATTATGACTAGCTGCCTTCCCTCTAGTCTTACACTTCTAAATTAGGGACGGCTAGCGCAGATAGCCCTCGAGTGGCTTTGTGCGAAATTAAAAAAACAAACAAACAGTATTATTATATTATCATGATTTATACAGTAATAAAATATTGACGGTGAGAGACAGTTACAATAATGTTACTTCATTTCTAGAAATTATGGGATATATTAAAGAGATTATTGTGTTTGTTTGTTTATTTCTATTAACATCGTGCAGATATACACGAGAGCTAACAAGACTAGCCGTCCATACTTTAGCAGAATAATGATAAGATGGTTGACCATCCCATTATAACGTCTGCACGGATTGAAAGGCAAGTATGTTTGGTACAACGGGATTCGAACTCTCAATCCTCAGACTGCGAGCACCCTAAGCACCTGGGAATGCCTGGATGATTTCTATGCATGTTTGCTAAATATTGGCGCACATTTTACATGGTTCGCCCTACAAGTTCTCAAGTGCTCTCTGTTGTCACACTGTATGTAGTAATGCGCATTACTTAGATAATAATTTTACAAGTAAAATGTTCTTCCATACCATTCCGATAAATAAATTGTCATTTAACAACAATCAAAATGAAATTTGTATATAGTACATATATACGTTATAATTTTGAATCACTTAATTTGTATGTAAGTTTCATATATGAATATATATATATATGAAACCGTTTTTAAGATGTTATTCATTTCTAACGATTTGTCCCAATTTATTCTACATTTATTCCAATAATATGGTTTTCGACGAAAGTAATATTATCACAAAACTGAAAAAGAAATAACGAAAAACAATTGGAATCTCTCATATAGAGTACTGTATATATATATATATATATGCTGGCTGATTTTATTTTAATTCTGGATTAGGCCTTCTTGTAATGTGTAGAGAAATGAAATTAGTTGTGATAACTCACACCTAAATGATTCCGTTGAAGAAGCCAGATTAATTATTTAAAGAGGAATTCCTGCTCCATGGTCTTCAACTTACTTTTATGTCTGATAATTAAATGTGTTTGAGTTCCTTGACGCATTTCAGAGTTACTGTGTACAGACAGAAGACTACCAAGCAATACTCACTATTACAACTTGCTTGATCTCTGATTAACGGTATCGACTTGCCTTGAAAAAGAAAACTGGTGTGTTTATCAAAACGAAATAGGATTAGCTCACACTACTTAACGAATGATATACACAGTTCGTGACAAAAAAAAAATATGTAAAATCAATGAAAACTTAATTGAAATATTTCCAGATTGACAAACTAATGAAACTTCCTTTTTAAACTTAAGTATATGTTTTAAAACTTTGATTTGGGAAACTAACCTATGCCAACGAATAATATGTTTCACCGCAATAATTTATGAAACTTACTTTGCTAAAGAATTATACGTATTACTCTATAATTTGAGAGCATAATTTCTGACGATGAATCATATATTTTAGTGCTTCAAGCTGGATGACTTATTTATTATTATTTTTTTATTTCTCGTAAGCGAAACAGTTTTTACGGACCAGTAACAAAAATATCATATAAATTCTTTTTTTAACTTCGATTACATGCTGTAATCTGAGATATGGTGTTTCAGGCGTCTATAACTTTTTATATGATAACAGTATTACTTGTTCTTAACGCGTACTTGTGTATTTAAACAATCTATATAAATTCGAATTATATAGCACAAGTCAGATTAAAAACTTATCAAATATGCACTAAAATAAGTAATTGCATGGAATACTATTTTGGAAGAACGTTGCGCCAATGAAACGTTGTTGGCGTAGCTGTTCATTTTAACCGCTTTTATTTGTATTGTTCATAATTTATTTAAGCATGATAGCTTTTGAATCAAACTAATGGTATTTACAAATTTTTGAATGACAAATATTTGTACAGTTGGTTTTCTGACATCATTACATGAAAACTATCGACTGACTCTTCAATAACAAAAATGGCTTTACCTGATTTGTTTTTTGTTTGAATTTTGCGCAAAACTACTCGAGGGCTATTTGCGCTAGTCGTTCGTAGTTTAGCAATATAAGACTAGAGGAAAGGCAGCTATTCATCACCACCCACCGCCAACTCTTGGGCTACTCTTTTACCAACGAATTGCGCTATTGACCGTCACATTATAGCGCCCTCACAGCAGAAAGGGCGAGTATTTGGGGTGTGACGGGGATTCGAACCTGCGACCCTTAAATTACGAGTCGAATGCCCTAACCTCATGGCCATGCCATGCCTAAGTGATTTGAATCGTAACAATACAGCACTTTCTCCTATAGGGAGTTGGATAGTTACAACTCTATTCCCCCTTTGTTTTGAAACAGATCAGATCATTAGCCAGAGGATGAATTTTAATGTAGTACAGCCGCATTTTAATGTAGTACAGCCGCATTAGTTCCTTCTGCAGTTAGAGGTTATTAATGACGTAAGGCATAGGCTAAACCGTTACGTTAAATAAAATATTAGAAGGAAACTTTAAAACGAATAACATCAACAGCCATGATCGTCACACTCTACTTTTTCTTCGTAATAGAGAAGAATAATTCTGCCTTTAGACCTGTTCGTTTGTTTTGAATTTCGCACAAAGCTATGTGAAGGCTATGTGCGCTAACCGTACCTAATTTATCAATGTGAGACTAAAGGTAAAAGGCCCCCCAGTGGCTCAGCGGTATGTCTGCAGACTTACACGCTAAAATCCGGGTTTCGATACCCGTGGTGGGCAGAGCACAGATAGCCCATTGTGTAGCTTTGTGCTTAATTATAAACAACAACAACAACTAAAGGTAAAAGAGCTAGTCATCACAACCCACCACCAACTGTTGGAATACTCTTTTACCAACGAATAGTGGAATTGACCTCAAAATTATAACGTACCCATGGCTGAAAGAGCGAGTGTGTATGGTGTAACGGAGATTCGAACCCACGACCCTCAGATTACAAGTCGAGCACTCTAACCACCTGGCCATGCCGAGCCAGGCAGAGTAAGTAGCCATACCTTATTTCCATATTTGTTGCAGGTATATACTGGGAGTTGTTTGAATTAAAGTATCAGAAATTATTAAAACAATCGTTTTCTTCTTTTGTAACTTTAGATCTATCCTGATAAAGGTGTTTATATTTTGTTGTCTTTTTACACTGTTAAGAGTAATGCTACAATGTTTGAACAGTTTTATATATAGAATGTAACATAATTTCTTAGGAATTATTCTCAATGTTTCAATCTAATATACTTACATTCCATTGTTAATGTTATCCAACCACACTGAAAGAAATAAGTGAATTATGTACGATACTTACAATTCTTTCATATACACGTTTCAAACGTGCTCGATAAATAAGTAATCTTACCAACATGTACCAACAGTTAACTACAAGTATATGCCACAATTGTTTCAAGCTACCAGACTAGCTGTTACCACTAATAAAGGAGTGAGTCCGAAAGTGTGCTGTTTTTATATCACAGAGAAGTGTTGTACACATTCACTTCCCACTTACAAATAAATACAATCTTATTTGGCATAATAAAAACAGAATGTGAAAGAATTTGAATGCCCTGATGATAGGAATGCAGGCAAGTTTCCAACATCTATTAATCCCACAACACAATAGAATAGATTTTATTTCTTCCCCAAAGAAACGCAAAATAAAGCTGACATATATAGGGTAAGAGTGCAAACGCTCATATACAAAATGTATAATGTACTTATTAACTGTCACTTCAAATAATATGCATTAGCTATAAAAGTCAGACCATAAGATAATGAGTTTACCTTAGAAATTCTATCATACCATAATGTATCAAAAGAGTAAAAACTACAACGTCTCTACAGAAAGCAAATATACACATAGGGCAATTCAGGTTGAAAAGTTTTTCTAGCCTCCTGGCTGATGTTGGTTGTACAACATACCTGCCATTATCAAGCGTGTGCATCGCTCCGTAACTACTGCGAATCTTCGTTATTTATTTTTCAGCATGAAGCGTAAAAGATACGAAAAAATACGTTAGTTTAACATTAGCATATTGGTGAACTAAAACTATAGACAGACTGTATAAATTGTTTCAAAAATGCTACAAATTAAAAACTTAACATACGAAATGTTTAACTTTATTTATGCAAAGGCTATATGTATTTATATAATTACTTACTATAAGGCTTAAGTTAACAGTAAGTTAAACCTTGCTAGAATCGGCAAGACAGTTCATTAAATTTAGATATTTTATTACAAGCTTTTTGTCAACAACTCTTAGAGATCGCTGAAGAGACAATAACAGTCATCTCTTTCAGACGAATATAAGTCGTTTGTTTCCTGAATTTTAACCAAAGCTACTAAAAGTTTGTATGTACTAGCAGTCGTACTTAATTTAGAAGTGAGTCAACGCCACCTACCGCCAATTTCTGGGCTTCGTTTTACCATCCAAAAAGTAGGATTAACAGTTAGATCATAACATTCGCGTGGCTGACAGGGAGAATACGTTTGATGGCGGGATTCGAGCCTGCGGCCCACAAATTGAGAGTCAAGCATCCTAATCATCAGGCCATGCCAAGCTATGTAAATAAATAGACATAAACGCTTTTAGTTTATCCTAAATCGGCTAGAAAGATAGCATTGTTCATATTTTAGAAACATTTCGTATGTCATAAACTGTATAAATATTCAAAGATAGTGTTATAAACATCACTTACGATTATTCAGCACTCATTTATATACTCCTAAGCTAGAAATGTATGAAGTTCTATATAGATTTGCCCCCCAGTGGCTCAGCGGTATGTCTGCGGACTTACACGCTAAAATCCGAGTTTCGATACCCGTGGTGGACAGAGCACAGATAGCCCATTGTGTAGCTTTGTGCTTAATTCAAAACAACAACTATATAGATTTAACCTTTAAGATGATGTAGGCCAGACCAATACATTTAACTTGTATTTTTACCATAAAATTAAGTACGAGTTACGTGTGCTTTGAGCCTGAGATTATCATTTTGATCTAAAACAATTACCCTACTAACTAAAAATACTTTATCATGATGCCAAGAACGTGTTTACTTAAGATCTCTCGATGTTCATGAGCATTTAGAAGTGCAGATAATTTAATAACCACAATGTTACGTTCATCCACAATCTTTGAAACCTAGCCCAAAATAGCTACGATTGGGCCATTACAGTGTTCACAAGCACTTTCAAAATAGATAAAGTGCTCTCAATGCATCCCATAAATCGTCAACATTCTTTGAATTTTCTTATTTACGAGTTATATTCCAAACAAAGCAATGGAAATAATAATTTTGAATGCTGTACAATTTGCATGTTAAAAGCCCCTTCGAAATATAAACAATTACTACAAGCCTTCATATAATAATGGCTTATTTATAGACAAAACACCATGCAAAACACTCAAATATTTATTTTACACGCGTACATTTCTTTTGTTATAATCTAATTCACATTGTTTTGGCTCTTGAGACTGCTCTAAACGACTAATTTATTTCTTTGTTTGAATTTATTATAATTTAAACTTCTGTACAAAATGAGTATGCTGTTAAACTACGTGTTCTAAAATATTTGATAAAACTAAGGGTTATCCATCAAAACTCACATATGCCATACGACCTCATAAAAATAAACGTTTATAAATGATATTACAAGACCCATTCTCTGGTAGTAATGTTACAAAAAGATTTTCATTTTTAGATCACCTATATTTTGGTAATTAAACATTATTTAAAAATAAAAGGGCATGTCTTTGGACCTGTACTTCTGCGTGTGTGTGACTGCCATAATCCCAAAAAGAAAAATTTAAAAACCTGAAATTGTGCACCAATAACGAGTAAACCCTGAGGGAGTGCATCTGTGTATTATTATTTACGTAAGAGGGCGTGTACGAGCGTACCTTTTCTTGAGGCAAGTTAACGATAAACAACACAGAAAATTTTATGTGATTGCTGTGGCACTAACAGCAAAGAATCTTGAAACCTGAAATTTTTCTCCACGCTAAGTGAACCGTGAGTGTATTCACCTGGGTATTATTACTTATCTATGTGCATACGCGCGCGCGTCTTTTTTTTTTTATGAAAAACGACGTGCAAAAGAAATGTGACTCCCATAGCTTCAAGAGAAAAACGTCTAGACATACATAATTTTGCAGCCTTACTAAGCGCACCCTGAGGATTGCACCTGGATATCATTACTTATTTTATTCATGTGCGTATGCTCAAGGATATGTTTTTAGTGAGGAAGTTTAGCCTAAAAAATCACAAAAAGCCATAAAAACATACATGCACGTTCAAGAGGAAATAACCCAGAAACATTAACGTTTGCACTAATACCAAGTACACCCCGAGGAACTGGCCCAACATGGTACACTCGTAGCTTGATGGTCGCGGGTTTGAATCTCTGCTACACAAAACATGCTCGCTCTTTTAGCTATTCATTGGTAAAATAGCTAGTCAATTCCACTATTCGTTGGTAAAAGAGTAGCCCAAGAATCGGCGGTGGGTGGTGATGACTAGCTGTCTTCCCTCTAGTTTTATACTGCTAAATTAAGGACGGATAGCGCAGATGGCCCTTGAGTAGCTTTGCGCGAAATTCAAAACAAACAAACAAAACATCTGCACTAACTAATACAGTTTGCTACAACTAAATATAATAAGTGTGTGACTTACTACTTTTACTCTAGTGGCACACCTGCATATCTGTGGAGTTAGAACACTAGAAACCGGGTTTCGACACCCGTGTTAGATAAAGCACAGATAGCCCATTGAGTAGCTTAGTGTTTGACTAAAAACAAACAAATAAAAGACTTACTACTTATTCATCCGTTATCTATACAGACGTTTATCACCTCCAAACGCACACAAATCTTGCGAAAGTATGAATTATATAAGTTCTTTCACTGTTCTCTAGGGCAATGTTTCACAACTCATGCATGACCTTATGTTACTATTGAAAATAACAGAACTTTCAGACTGTCTAGAATGAATCATACATACATGTTATTTCTATAACACGTTCACGAGACTAACAAACTTACATCTGTTTGACATTACTTCACGGTAAGAAAGATCCTTTGACATATTGACGTCACCAAACCTTAACACACATTTTCTAACATGCGACTCTTTAAAGATAAAAAAGTTATAAAAGATCAGATCTGAATTAACCACGCGATTTGTAGTGCATTACAATGTAGTGTAAAACTAAACAGTGCCTCCCCAGCTAACACAGCGGCATGTCTCCGGATTTACAACGCTAAAATCAGGGGTTCGATTCCCCTCGGTGGGCTGAGCAGATAGCCCTTTGTGGCTCTGCTATACGAAAAAACAAACAAACACACATATACTAAATAATGTAAAACTAAAGTATTAGATATAAAGTGACTTGGAGGAAAAATCCCATAATCTTATTTGGCATTACTATGTTGTTAGTCCATTAACCAAATGATTAAAGTTTTGATAGCAATTCAGTGTTTGTAACAAAAAACAACAGTTACTAAAATAATTTTATAACAATAAACTTTAATTAATATCCACCTTACAAAATTCACCTCACAGTTGTCTTTATTTTAGAAATTATACAAAAATAAATCGGTCTGCACTTCACTCACAGTTTAAAACTGATTTTCAGTATACAAATCAAGACTTGTAAAGTATCACAGATTAAAGAATACTTAAATGTTTATTTATATGAAGGTTTAAACAAAACACGTTTTCTCTGTGTGTACAAAAGAGACAGATAACCTATAAATTATATTGTCGTATCTTTCAAGTTTCTTATCACTGAAGACAACGCATACATTTTCCTTCCCTTTTAATAAATCTTGAATGTTTACAATACGAATAAACCGTTATCTCCATTATATTAATTTCGGTGTAAAACTTAGAAACTTGCCATTTAAACATAACTCGTAATGTTGCATCCAGAATTACCAGTATGGTCCATTTTACGTTTGGACAGTTTATATATGACAGCATAATATCCTGTAGTATGTATAGATTAAATCACTCTTCATACAAGTTAGTGTACAATCTTTGATATAATTCTGTTGTTACGTGGTAAAGTCAGTCCATTCAGAACAAAATGAAAGTTCTATTCTACGTGAGCGTGTTACACATACAATACATTTATGGAAAACTTTTATCAAAATAAAAGTTAACTACAAAACATTGTTGCCCTCTACGTATTTATAATATATTTAATATTAGCGAGACAACTTTTATTCAAATAAATGCTAGTACTAATAATACAACGTCACTATCATGGTTTGTTTTCAATTTCTTACAAACAAACATGAGGATTATCTTCGCTAAACGTCTCTAATTTAGCAGTGAAAGACTAGAGAGAAGGCAACTAGACATTAGTACCCACCGCCAACTCTTGGGCTACTCTTTTACCAACGAATTATGGGGTTGATAGTTATATTATAACGTCCACACGATTGAAAGGGCGAGCATGTTTGGTGTGACAAACAAATAAACAACACTGTTTGAAGCACTTGATATTTCAAAAAACAAACTCTTTGAAAGCAGTTAATTATTTATTTCAGAGGCGTGTTACTGAGCCAAATTCATTAAATATGTGACAAGAACCGAGGCTACCTGAATGTTAAATTAACGCTACGTTTACGCGTATTTCTAAATTCTAACGTTCAAGAGATCAAGTGAACCTTGAATGAACGAGTACATCAATATATTAAATATGCCTTACATTAAAAGGGGACAATACGCAAAGCATTTCAACACATATACTATGTCCCTTTTATGTGCTTATTGAAGCCTGTTTAAGGCAGTTTTAAACGAATGCATTTCAAGAAATGGTTAAACGTGGTTTTTTATATTAGAAATCTGTTCTCTGTGTCATAAATACATTATTAATATTTAAATTTAATTAAATAGGTTTGACAGATTTTAATGCACGGCATTTTGTTCTTTCAGTCAATCAACTTAGCGGGAATGATTTCATGAATATTGTAATAATAATCAAGCCCAATAACACTTTGTAATACAGAACTAGTTGTTACTACACGTTTTTAATTGGAACTACTTTTTCTTATATGCTCTTTATACTTATGAGTTATATGGCTTAGTGTGAAACCAGGATTTTAGTTTAACATGTCTGTGAGCTGAAAGTCGTATTCCCTCTGCCAGTTTTTTTCCCCTTTAATGCTAGAACAATGATTAAAAAATGTTTATTGTTTCATTTTTCGTCATGAGTGACGTGTAACTTCTACAGCTCAAGCTTAGCATTAACTTGTCTAAGTTTATTACGGTTTTGAGAAACGTTCTCTGTGTGTTTAGAAGTTTATTGTTATTAGTTTTTCAGAATCCATAAGATGAACGTTAAGCCATTTTCTAAAAGGAGTCCAACTTATACTAGTAACTCTGCAACGACATCTGGTGATAATTCGTAAAGCTTTAACAGCAACACGGATGAGTTTCGACAACATAAATATTCAACAGGAGATGAGAATGAGTTAATGGGTAGATTCAAGACATCGTGTATACATCACCCACCCATGTGGTCTATGATAACTAAATATGTATCAGTTGATATATATAGAAGGGTTAACAGACGGAGCACCGTTTTACACACTTGACAACCTTAATTATTTGAAAGTTGTTACTCACGTAAAGGAAGACCATTTGCCAATCGATAAAGTAAATAATGACAAGAAATATCTATTTTTAAGATATGCTTCAAACGGAAACATTTATTCCTTATTTGATGATGGTAAAATAATTCATAGTCATCTGGGTTTACTTGTCCGCAAAAAACATAAACATTTTCTTCGAAATTATCTCCATAAAATAATTAATACTCAATTATTATCAATGTATTCACGATAAACCGCGTTAAGGCGTGCGCTCGTAATCCGAGGGTCGCGCTAAGCATGCTCGCCCTCCCAGCCGTGTGGGTGTATAATGTGACGGTCAATCCCACTATTCGTTGGTAAAAGAGTAGCCCAAGAGTTGGCGGTGGGTAGTGATGACTAGCTGCCTTCCCTCTAGTCTTACACTATTAAATTAGGGACGGCTTGCACAGATAGCCCTCGAGTAGCTTTGTGCGAAATTCCAAAACAAACAAACAAACAAACACGATAAATATTTTGAAAATGTAATTAAAATTTTAAGAATGTATTCTTTCTAGTTTTTACAGTTCAACACTTACTAAAACATTCGAGAAATTATAGTAAAAAAAACACCTAGTATGCAAACCAGTAAACGTTGAGTTTAAATATGTATATAACTCGTAAAGTTACATCCATAGTCTAACTTCTTGAAGGTGCAGTCATTTAGGCATGAATGGAAATGCCAGTATTGTCCATATTTAAATATGTAAAGGTGTGGGTGTGTATGTATATACATCTACACATATAATTTGCATAACTAATACGTATACACGTTTCGTCTAAGATTTTGTTTTGTTCCTTGATTCGTAACCTGCGCTAGTGCAGCGGTAAAAGTCTACGTATTTACAAGAGTAAAATCAGGGGTTCAGCAGATAGCCTGGTGTGGCTTTTTTATAAGAAAAACACATACACTCTTCCATTCATTTGATATAAACATTTACGAAACATATTTGATTAACGTTTAAATAATTAGTTACGTGTGTAACATAAGCAGTTAATGATAGGCACAATGTTATAGAATAAGAAAAAACACTTCCTGGATGACATATGGATAACTGATCCGGGTAAAATAGTTTGCAAAATATTGTTGAAAATATGTCACAGCACAGACAACTTACGTTAGAAAATAAAAAAAATAAGGAGCACTGAATTTTTAGAACATCAGTGCTTTGAGCATATTGCACACAAACTAAGAAATATGCAAAGTTATACAATAATAGCTCGTGAAAATGCGATTCTGTGGTGCTTATTGCTATAAATGTTCAATACTCTAAAATGTGTAAAACTGTTTCAAATTGAAATATTTTAAAGTTAGTATACAGTGAGTGCAGATATAAAAATTAATATTTCAAAGTTTGAATCCCCAGAGTTTCGTTGGAAATAGTCTGAAGCATTCCATCTGAATAACACACGTTCACTGAATTCTTACTAGAAGTTAAACACAGTTTTATTTATTTACGTTCTTCAGCGATAAAATAAACGTTAATTTCTTTCTTTAATACTTTTATAATTGTAATATATGTGTGTGTGTAGATATGTATACATGTTGAACACGGTCTTGAAGAGATAACACATTATGTTAGTACTGTAGTAAGCACAATTATATTGATTGTATAAGATATATTACCATACTTCAACAGTATGTATTCTTCAGGTATTGTACAAAACTAAGCACACAATTTTATATACAAAAACAAAGATTCGTGGAAATGTTAGATTTATAGATCAAGGGAACCTTGCATTCCCACGAGTCGAAGTCTTTGTACTTACAAATCTTTATTAATTTACTACTAAATCTTTTGGGATTTTGTAACAAAGATAACGAGATTTTCAGTGGCATTTAATAAGGTGAAGTTATTCGTGTATCAGTTTCATCTATAGAATCACAGTTAAAATCAGAAGCTCAAATTTCAGTTATTTCCGATGAAAAAAAAATATTTCTTTAAAGCCTTTCAGTTGTTTGTTTATTTAATGCCTGATTAATAAGTCCTTGAGGAAGAAGCTAGACACTTTATGAAGCAAGAAATACCCTGAAATTAAAATTACACTAAATACAAATGATAGGAAAATATGCTGTTTAACAGAGAATAATTTGATTTCCTGGAAGCAAAAAGTAGAGAAATATTTAAATGATTAGCAGAGTAAAAGTGTAAGGATTTAAATCTCATAAAATCATGATGTTTCAAATTTCTAAAATTGTCTTTCTGAACTTTATTTAATATTAAATTATTTATCAATCAAAAACACTCAATGGATACTTCCATCTTCATCAGTCAGCTGCACTGGGTGATCTCAGTGTGGGAACTTTAAAGTTTTAATTAGATCAGCTATATTTGTGGCAGACTTAACTATGTTCTCCCGGTATCATCAAAGGGATGTTGTTAGTGATTGTCTAAGTAAGAGGAACTGCGTCTGATCTAATAACAAAAGAAAATCCAACCTCGTGTATTTAAACTTAGTTGCCGGTGAGGAAAATTGTAGTCATAATTAGCTCAATATCTTCTTGTTAGAGCGTTTGTTCTTAGCTTAAAAAATATACATATATATATTTGTAACAAACAATAAAATCTGCTTGGACAGCATATGTGCACCTGAAATTGAAATGACCTGTGTCAATAAGTTATTAAACTTCAAATAGTAATTTAATATTGTTTAAATATCTTGGAACATTCGCCCAAGTTTTAATAAAACTTTAATAAAAGTTCCACAAAATATCATCCTTTTATTTAGTTTTGCTTATTCAGTTTGAATTATTAGCTATTTATTAAATGTATGATATTATTTTGTGATTTCTCACAATATCTTAGTTGAGTACCTTAACTAACAGGACCTACCTAATTTAGTTTCCATTACATACAACACTCGAAAATAGTTGAATTTCGTTAATATATTCACAAAGTAACTCGTAATTTGACAATCGTTATTACAAGTGATCTGAGTGAAAACGTTGAAACAAATAAGAAATGATTATTTTTTTTTATTTCTGTGCACAGGAGTACGTAGGTTTCACTTACTGGTTTTGTGGCCAGTGACTCTTGTGATAAACCATATTATTATGTTTGTTTGTTTGTTTAGAATTAAGCAAAAAGCTACACAATGGGCTATCTGTGTATCGAAACCCGGTTATTAGTATGGAAGTCAGCAGACATACCATTGTACTACTGCAGGGGACATACTATTATGACACAAATGTTTCCATAGAAGACTGAAGTCAGTATGAATCATTCGTTCCCTTGATTCGTGAATATATTGAGATATGTATGTGTATAAGTATTGAAATAACATGTAAGAAAAACAGATAACTAAATACAACAACAGACAAGTGAGAAGCAATTTTTTATTCCTGTCAGACAGTTAATAGTACTCTTCATAGATTTAATAACTCCTTTTTGTAGCACTCTACCAGTGGCACAGCGGGATGTCTGCGGATTTCCACCACCAGGAACCAGGTTTCAATACCCTTGGTGAGCAGAGCACAGATAGCCCATTATGTGGCTTTGTGCTTAATTCCAAAAACATACAAACAATCCTTTATGAATATAGAATATTGAAAGATATTAACTAATTTTTTCCAGCAAAAAGAAACAAAATATACACTCTAAAGAATACAAAATTAAACTCTTTTAACTGCAAATAAACACTAATTAACTAGTTAAGGATATTCTCCCAAAAATATATATTTTTGTTTTGTGATATAAATATGCTAAGTTGTTGATTAAAATTCATAACCTTTGTAAACTAATGTGTAAAAAACTATACAAGGACTCTTCTCTAAATTAAATACTTTTATTTTCAAGTTTTCGGCTAGTTAGTTAAAGCACTTGACTCGTAACTTGAGAGTCGAGGATTCGAATCTCCGTCACAGGAACTATGTTCGCTCTTTCGGCTCTGAGACGATATAATGTAACAGTCAATCCCAAAAGCTGGCGATTGGTGGTGATGACCAGCTCTCTTTCTCTAGTCTTTCACTGCTAAATTCACTTCGATAATTTTTTAACGTTACGATAAATACTAGGAAGTAAAAATAACAAAATAGTAATAATCTGTGTCAGATATACTAAACTTTTTTACATTTTTAATCACGTAAAACCCTGAAACTTAAACAGTCAGTTCACCATGTAAGTTGAAAGTTTTTTACAGAAAAATAAAAATGGGTTTGCTAATGATAAAAACAGAGCTGTGTTTAGACGTTTTCTCTCTCTTTATGGATTTAGGTTAATGTATGTATTTTCGAGCACAAAATGAAAGCTTTTTTGTTTTAGTTTTCCCATTACTTGGGGAAAGTGATCGATTCAGATGATGATTAAAATTTTTAGAAAAATATTTTTTCCGAAAGATTGACGAGCACCACTTGGAAGAGTCACCGGTATTATCCACTCGCGCAACTATACGGTAGTGTGTTATCTGTCAGCCACTTTCTACAGAAGAAAATGATGTAATATATAAAAAAACGCTAAACGTTGCAATTTGTACTGTCGCAACGTCAGTAAACCATGCACATGAAATGAAACACGAAAAGAACTGATAGCTATTTCATGGACAAATGAAGATTTCGGTAATTTGTAATGCCTCTAAAAAAATGGCTAGTGATATCTTTTTTACAAATCCACGATTTGTTTGTTTGTTTTGAATTTTGAGAAAAACAACACGAGGAATATCTGCGCTAGCCGTCCCTAATTTAGCAGTATAAGACAAGAGAGAAAGCACCTAGTCATCACCAGCCACCGCCAACTCTTGGGCTATTCTTTTACCAACGAATATTGGGATTGACCGTAACATCATAACGCTCTTACGGCTGAAAGGGCAAGCATATTTGGTGTGACAGAGATTCTAGCCCTTGACCCTCAGATTACGAGTTGAGTACTTTAACTACCTGGCCATACCAACCCTACATCTCTAGTAATCTATAATTATATTGTTTATAGTGTATAATACAGGCACAAATTTCCTTTTTTGTATAAAATATTTTGAAATTTGCTACGTCATCAACTGACCTGTAAATATTCATTTTTTTTTTAGATAATAATGTTCCGTTGTTATCTTTCACGACTGCGTTGCAGAAAAGCTCATATAAGAATTACAATTCTGGTGAGGTTGTTTGCAATCTTATCAAAATATATTGATAATTCTGTATGCAAAAACGTGAGGATACATTATTAACATTTATAACGTAAACTACATTATTAAACTTTAATAATTTGTTATAGTTTGTTTGTTTGTTTTTGCATTTTATGTTGTCTGGCAGCATTTTGAAAGAGTAACTTTTGAGTTTATTAGTCAATAGGAAAGGTTTTGTAGCCCTTTATAAACTACTGGATTGTGCCAGTTACGAAAATGCTGTAGGTATAACAATGTAATGAAGTTTCAGAATTATTCTCACCCAGTTTTCATAGTTTTAGCTATAATAAATGGAATTGAAACTTATGTGTTTATATTTTTTTTTCAAAAACTTTATAAACTAAATTCTCCGTACCCCATACCTAGAAGTATTCTAGTTTAAGCGTAGTGACGGACTGTCTTCCAAAGTTATTGATAACTTATTGATAATATCTGAGATATATGAGCTAATTTTTTTACTTTTCCTGTTATTAGCTCTCTTGTTTGAGTTTCCATATAGTACAGTTTATCAGTTTCGTTGAGTGCACTTAGGACTTGATAAAAAACATTTTTTTTATAAAGAAACGTACAACTGTCTTTATTTTTCCTTCAAATTTGTAATCACAGATAGCCCATTGTGTAGCTTTGTGCTTAATTCAAAACAACAACATCAAATTTTTAATAAATTTATTGTTGAAAATGTTCTCTATCATAACCTTAAAATCAGTTTAACAGTTTAAAACATCAAATTTTTTTTTCTTCACATATCACAGCAATCATTGTCAGTTTGTTCCACTTATCTCGTGCTTTAAGTGAACGTCTTATGCATAGTTCGAGTCACAACAGTATTATTTTCAATTCATATAATAGAGTAAATAAGAATGTGCAGGAACACTTTTTGGTTTGCTTAAATTTTATAAAAATAAATAAAAAAGAAATAAAAAGCAACATAAAGCTAGACGCGAGGTTTGAGTTCTATCTGCCTGGTGACTCTTTGGTTGGCACCAGATATATAATTTCTATCCCATAATAACCAACTCGAATAGTTTTCCCCAGGAAGTCTGGTTATTTTTTAGAATTCCTTTTCAAACGTGGTAGAAATTGTTGAATTCAGTGGAAGATAAACGACTATATCATAATTTGATTTTTTTTTAAGCGGCAGAAAAATTAAGATATGTGTATCTGTGTTTGAGTACGCATATAATTACACAAGAAAGAGCGTAATCATCTGTATCGTTTATATATATATATATATTTGTCTCTCAGTGGTTTTTCTGCCAGGTCCGGCATGGCTTAGCGCGTAAGGCGTGCGACTCGTAATCCGAGGGTCGCGGATTCGCGCGCGCGTCGAGCCAAACATGCTCGCACTCCCAGCCGTGGGGGAGTTATAATGTGACAGTTAATCCTCCTTTTGTTGCCCAAGAGTTGGCGGTGGGTGGTGATGACTAGCTGCCTTCCCTCTAGTCTTACACTGCTAAATTAGGGACGGCTAGCTCAGATAGCCCTCGAGTAGCTTTGTGCGAAATTCCAAAACAAACAAACTAAAGGTTTCTGCCTGGTTTATCGGCTTGTATTGTTGAAATTCGTGGTTCATTATCTGCAGTAGCGAAGGCGCAGCTAATTCATTGAACGCTTTTACATGTAAACTACACAGCAAACAAGCACGTGTATAAACCTATACACAGAGTAATCAATCAAACGTAAATTCAAGTTGTAATCGAGCAAGTCATTCGATCGTACTCAACATTATCACTTTTCATGTCGTACTAATGCACATATCGGAGTTTTAAGCCATACTGACCTTAAACTTTCAGCCACTGGACAATGAAACAGTTTCATGTTCTACTCTACTGCAATAACTAAAAACGAAGACGTTTTATTAGCCCTTTCATTGGTTGACTGCATCTCCCTTATCAAAGCAACGCTTCTTACAATCCTGCATTTACATTCGTCTAAATAAATCTGTCTGTTGTATACCATACTTATTATTGTTCTAGAGAAAAGCTTGAGAAATGAAAAAGACACTTCCTCATTTCTACAGCTTATATTGGCGATATTATCCATAACTGTACGTTTTTATTTGATTTCTTATAACATAATTCTCGGACAGTTGATCTCTAGGCTGAGACAGTTTTTTTACATGATTGCTTCTAAACATTCTAATCAATAAAATATTTCATTATGTACGTCATATTTAGCAACTATAAACTTTAAGTGTTTAGTTTACTATAATCAACATAGTATTTATTACCTTATCTTACTAATATATTAGGCTTAACATTTCTAAATTAATTTCACAATGTTTAACGTTTACAAAAGTAATCGCTTGCAGTTGAAGTTCTTAACTCTGAAAAACAACAACATTAACGAATGTGTTAAAATCTTAAAAGCCACAATCGCAGCTCAACTTTAGGGTTTTATGTTGTTACATGTGCATAATTAATTAGAATGTTTACATTTTCAACAATGTTTTTTGTTTGTTTGACACTATGTTGCAGGAGAGTACTTCACTCCAATCTTCTATTCAACACTTGTAGTTTCATTTCCATCCACATTTATTGTTTGTTTGTTTTTATTTCGCCCAAATCTATAAGATGGCTAATCTGTGGTAGCCGTCCCTAATTTAGCATAGTAAGACTAGAGGGAAGGCAGCTATTCATCACCACCCACCGCCAACTCTTGCGCTACTCTTTTACTAACAAATAGTGGGATTTACCATCACATAATAACAACCCATGGCTGAAAAAGCAAGCATGTTTATTTTAACGGGAATTCGAATCCGTGACCCTCAGATTACGAGTTGAATTCTTTAACCATTTGGTCATGCCGCGCCATCCACGTTTAAAACATTTCTTATAACTCAAGGAATGCTTTGATACAGGGCATCATGCCATTATTCCCCATATTAAAGGAGCTGAGAAGTACATTATTGTTCTGTTAAAATATTTAATTTTCGGCAACTACTGAGTGGAAAGTGTTAATTTCACTTTAATGAGTCTACTGCTTAGTGTATTTTACAAATAATTCAGAATGTTTCGATATGTTTCAGAAATACGGGCTTTTTCAACTCCTTATTTCCAGACTTTCTGTTTTTGATGTCCATTTTACTTTTCATATATTTCTTATATTTTCACATCTCTTTATGCCGACTGATATAAGTCAGTTTTACGATCAAATTCGTATGCTACTTTCTCTTCAATTCTAACCAAGTCTTATCCTCAGTTTTTCGGCTTGACATGACCTAAGGGTGAAAGTTCTCGATTCACAATAGGGGGTCGCGGGTTCTATTCCCAATAAGCGAACATGCTCTCAGTTACAGCCGCGGGGCGTTATGACGTCACTACTGATTATACGGCTCATATGGGCGGAGAATTTTTTTACGTAGAGGAATGAACAACATTTCGACCTTCTTCGGTCATCGTCTGATTTACAAAAAAATAGAGAGGTAACTGACCGGAAGCTGACCACATGTTTGAAGTGGGTTGTGTAACTGAGTGTCAGAATGTAGATGTTTGGATACATAATTTTATATTATTTATTTTATTATTATTATTTATTATATTTTTTTTTAATATTGATATAAAGGTGCTTCTTTGTATTGGTTTATTTTGGGCTTAAGTTGTTGTATAAGTGAGACTTCTTTAATTTTGCGTTTGTTTATGTTTGTTTCTTTATTTAGTATTTGAGTGTTTTCTGGGTTATGTTTATTTGACTTGCAGTGTTCGAAAACGTGTGAAGGTGACTTTTTATGTTATTTAAAACCTAGTTTCCATTTTCCTATTTGTTTCTCCAGTATAGAAGTCATAGCAGTTATCACATTGTATTTTATAAATAATGTTGGTGTGGTGTTTGTCAGTGTAGTTTTTACATAGTATAGACCTCAATTTTGTGCCTGGTATTGGAATAAATTTGGTATTGACTGGAATGTCATTTTGTTACTAGTTTTTGCCAAATGTTGGTTGTCTGCTGATGTCGGGAACATATGGTATGCAGTAGTATATGGTTTCGTGATTTTTTGATTCGTGAGATATATTTACTCTTGTTGGTTAATTTTGCTTTCTGTCTAGATGTGTGCGTATAATGTTTTCTACGGTTTGTGGAGGAAACTTATTGATATTGATGAAGTGTTGTTTTATTATGTCTAATTCATCGTTAATTTTATCTGGTGAGCATAGTTTTATGGCTGTGTTTATTTGGTTTCTTAGTATGTTGAGTTTTTGTTTTGTTTCATGTGCTGAGTCCCAAGGAATGTATAGTTCAGTGTGGGTGAATTTTTTTTTAATTGTTTGTCGGTTCTTGTAATTTTGAGGTTAAGAAATGATATTTTATTGCTTTCTTCCTGTTCACATGTGAAGTTAATGTTGGGATGTATAGAGTTAATGTGATTGAAAAAATTAAGTGTTTGTTCTGTAGATGTGAATCCCGCACCCATGTCGTCTACATATCTGTACCAGTGTATTGGTGGATGTAATGCTTTATTAATTGCTTGTGTTTCAACTTGTGTCATAAAAATACTGGCTAGAGCTAGTGATACTGGGTTGCCCATGCCGGTCAGTTACCTCTCTCTTTCTTTGTGAACCTGACGATGACCGAAGGAGGTCGAAACGTTGTTCACTCCTCTACATAAAAAAATTTTCTCAACCCAAACGCGCCGTTTTTACATATATATTTCTCTACAGGTGGATTTTCTCGACATCACTGATTAAATTTGTAAACGTTCTGGCGATGAGTGGTGTTGACTGGCTGTTTTTTCTTTAGTATATCATTGCTAAAATTAGGGACAGGTAGTAAATATGGACCTTAAAAAGTTTTGGGTAAAGTTCAAAAGAAACAAACAAATATTTAGATACTTATAATTGCTCTTTACTTTTCTTCCTTGTAACATATTATTATTTTAGTATTTATTTTTAAATCTCATTTCACAATCTTTTCTCACACTGGATTCCCTATAGGTGCTCTTGTTAACTCTTTTTGCATGTTTTACGTAAGCTTTCAACAACCTAGTAGGTGTAAATCTGAACAACTTCAAGAAATTACTTGTTCTTCATCTATATTACAGATCAGTATCTGTTTCTTTTGTGTTTTACTTTTGGAAATGACTATAAATTCTATCTGATTGTGAACAACATAATAACAGAGAAGCACAGTAACTAGTATTAACACTATCTGATTATGAAAAACATAATAACAGAGAAGTACAGTAACTAGTATTAATTATATCTGATTATGAATAACATAATAACAGAGAAGTACAGTAACTAGTATTAACACTATCTGATTATGAATAACATAATAACAGAGAAGTACAGTAACTAGTATTAACACTATCTGATTATGAATAACATAATAACAGAGAAGTACAGTAACTAGTATTAACACTATCTGATTATGAACAACATAATAACAGAGTACAACAGTAACACATTTTTAGACATGTTGGTGTATACAAATTCTATCTTTAGCAAATTACAACAGTAAATATAAACAAATTCTGTTTACAATTAATCCATGGAATAAAAGCTTATGTACAAAGGTAAACAGTTAAATTACTGGGTGAAAGTGTTAAAGCAGTTGGGGTGAAATATAAAATAGGATGGACTCATACTGCCTGTATCTTATATAGCTAGTAAGAAAGAATTAATTAGAACAGGCTTAATCATACACACGGCTTTAGCTATTATTGAAGGTGGTGATTTTGTTTAGTAAGTAAACCTTCTTTAATGACCAGTTCTATGTCTGGCTAGCTCGTAGTTAAAACTTTAATTTCGACTGCAATCATAGTTGTTAGGTTTATTACAGTAATTTTCTGAAGTTGGAGTGAGGATATTCCGAAACCTGAAATAAACGTGTTTTTATCCCTCTCTCCCGTGATTGTATTGTTCTTCAGCAAACTAAGTTTTCCGCCACAGTTAATTGTATCTGTTTCCGTTTATGTGATATGTGTGTATTAATCTCACACAGAAGTTAAGTATTAGCACATAATTCTGTAGTACCACTTAGTGCTTGATTTTCCCCAAGTTCAACAGTATGTACAAGACAGTAGGTAAGCCATCAGTCGCTTGGAAAGCGCTTCGACCACTGTGATCTTGAACACTTGAACACACGTCATCTTCGCTAATAGAGCCAAATTGGTGTTTTGATTGCTTCAAGTACCCAGATAGTTTCCTTCAGATACGCAATATTTTTTTCGAGATTTACTTTATATTTTATTTTCGTTAAGCATGTGGCTATATTTAAAAAAACAAAACAAGCTTTGAACCAGGTAACACAAAACATTGCCACAACTTGACTGTCTTACGGAAAAAATCAAACTGATATTTCTTTTCGACTATAATATTGAGAGAACAAAACCATACAAATATTCAGAGTTGAAGAATTGCATTGTCTCTAATGTGCACAGTTTAAAAATGATAGCAATGCATGAAAACTTGGAAATAGGAACATCAATCCTGATTGCAGTGCAAATAATTCATTGCATTTACTTCTCAATATTATTTTAGAGTTGTTTCTATAATTATAAGGTACCTAAGATTCTATCCAGCTTCGTTCACAATGAGAAAAAAAAGACAAAAGAATTTTACAACAGTCAAACATTTAGAATAACTGCACTTAAAGTTTAGTGTTGCTTCCCGGATGAAGACCTTGATTAACATTATAAGAAACGTTTGCCTGAGCAGTCTGGTAAACTTGCAAACTCAAATTCAGCACGTAAAACCAATGTCGAGCAATAATTTGTAAGTTGCACAGTTAGTCGAAAACAAAATTACGCCTTTCGGAAAGTTATCAGTACAATAACAATGACATACACCATTATCTAATTCTACAGTAGTTTTATATAACAACTATAAGTATAGTAACAATGACATACACCATTATCTAATTCTACAGTAGTTTTATATAACAACTATAAGTATAGTAACAATGACATACACTATTATCTAATTCTACAGTAGTTTTACATAACAACTATAAGTATAGTAACAATGACATACACCATTATCTAATTCTACAGTAGTTTTATATAACAACTATAAGTATAGTAACAATGACATACACTATTATCTAATTCTACAGTAGTTTTACATAACAACTATAAGTATAGTAACAATGACATACACTATTACCTAATTCTACAGTAGTTTTATATAACAACTATAAGTATAGTAACAATGACATACACCATTATCTAATTCTACAGTAGTTTTACATAACAACTATAAGTATAGTAACAATGACATACACTATTACCTAATTCTACAGTAGTTTTATATAACAACTATAAGTATAGTAACAATGACATACACTATTACCTAATTCTACAGTGCTTTTTGTATAACAATTATTAGTATAGTAACAATGACTGATACTTTTCTGTAGTTCTACAGTAGTTACATGTAATTATTATTAATGTAATAACAATGGCCAGTAGTACTCTCTCAGGCACGGCATAGGCTGGGTGGGTTAAGGCGTTCATTCGTAAGCTAAGGATCGCGAGTTCGAATCTCCGTCACACCAAACATACCGTGGGAGCGTTATAATATGACAGTAATCCAACTATTCGTTGGTAAAAGAGTAGCCCAAGAGTTGGCGGTGGGTGGTGGTGACTACCTGCCTTCCCTCTTGTCTTACACTGCTAAATTAGGGACGGCTTAAATAGCCCTTGAGTAGCTTTGCGCGAAATTCAAACAAATAAATTATTATCTGTGTGTTTGTGTGTTTTTTTTAGCAAAGCCACTTAGGGCTATCTTCTGAGACTACCGAGGAGAAACGAACCCATGATTTTAGTGTTGAACAAGCTATTCTCTCATTCTTTAGTAGGTTTCATACGACAATTATCTGTATAATAATATTTACAAAAACTATTTTCTAATTCTTCAGTGGGCTTTGTATAACAATCGTTCTTTAATTTGCACTAGTCTGGTTGATAATAAGCTGACAAACAACGATTTATATGCATAAAACATTGGTTTATTTTTGGTCTGTTGTAACGCTCTCCCAAAATCAGATCACTTCATTATGCTTATAAGTCGTTGTTTGCCAACTTATTATTATATTAGCATAACGTACTTCCTTATTCCAGCTAACTGAAAACATAATAATAGAAGATTAGTGTGAGTACAGTTGTGTCAATATTTGTATACTCTATCAACAAGTATTTGGTTCAAAATGTCACTTGTCCACATAAATCCGCAGAAAACAACAATTAAACCTTCTGACAACAGTGCTGGATTTGGACAAATAATATGATCCTCTATGTTTTACCGTGATATAGTAATCACTGTCTATTGCTATTTATATCTTTCAGAGTATAACCACTTCTGTTACCTTTTATCATTCAATTCAAATGCATTTTCACCCTTATCTATGCACTGAACAATTCCCGTATGTCTGTATCCTGCTACATATCAAATTTTGTACGTATAATTCATAATACACCATTGTTTTTATTGAACTGAAAAATTAAAAGCGATCAAAGAAACCATGCCTAAGAAAACCATCAAAGTGTTTCAACTAGGAAAATATCGATTGCCTCGTTTCTCTCTAATTTATCTGAACGGTCGTCATTTACATGAAACCAAAACATGAAAGAGATAAATTGTAAGTCATTTAATGGGCATTTTAAATCTATAATAATAATAGAATATGATATATCCCTTATATGTTTACAGCCAGTTTTTTTACTACAGAGAATGTGTTTAAATATTGTTGTAATAGTAACTAAAAAATCATTTTATCAGCAGTATACCTTCTTTTGATATTTTTAAACAGACAAACAAAAAGGCCCGGCATGGCCAGGTAGGTTAAGGCACTCGATTCTTAATCTGAGGGTCGCGGGTTTGAATCCCCGTCACACCAAACATGCTCGCCCTTTTAGCCATAAGGGCGTTATAATGTGACAATAAATCCCATTATTCGTTGATAAAAGAGTAGCCCGACTGTTGGTAGGGAATGGTGATCACTAGCTACCTTCCCTCCAGTTTTACACTACTAAAATTGGAATGGCTAGCGCAGATAGCACAAGTAGCTTTGTGCGAAACTCCAGACAAACGAAAACTGAGAACTTTATGTTGTGTGCTACTGTGATGTTAATAATGGGAACATTTTCTCTGCCTTCAATCTGCCCTTCTTACACCTAAGTAAAGTTTCAAACTCATTTTTTCCTTCGTTTTATGTCCATCGTTAACTTGTAGTTGGATATGATTTTTTATAGTTCAACTTGTAAAACGATTGTTTACAAAGAATAAAGCTCTTGTTAAAGTAATTTTATTGTGGTCATCAAAATAAGTGTCGATAAACGTAATTCAGTTCTTTCCAATTCTCCATTAATAGACAAGTTTATATAGAGTTTATAATTCAAAATGTTATTGATAAGCTACGATTGTTGAAATTCAAATTCATAAGATAATTAGTCTGTCCTGTATCAAGGACGTTAATTTTATTTAATAATTATGACTTGCACAGAATTATATACATTTGTGCAATATTTAGACAACTCTATAAATTTCAGTAGAGATATAGAAATGATTATATGGGTCTAATACGGACATAAGCCAGCTTATACGCAGGTAGTAATGGATAGTCACTGTTTACATTCTATACAAACAAGTCACACATGAAATCTTATTTACTGCGTAAAATGATGATGCAACACCCACACACTTGATCAATTTACTTATATTAACAACAGATCACAGTAGATACCTTATTTATTATTAGGTTTAAAGCGTCATTGAATACTTCACCTCTTAAATGAACATCTTTCTAATGTAACCGTCTTGTAATGTAATGTAAAGAAGCGTCCTTATGATGAACATAACGGTAGGATATTTAATTTGAATATATAAATAAATACATACTGAACGTTGACATATTACTATAGAAGTAAATAAGATACTAAACGATTAAAGGCCCAGCACGGTCAGGTGGATTAAGGCGTGCGACTCGTAATCTGAGGGTCGCGGGTTTGCATCCCATTCGCGCTAAACATGCTCGCCCTTTCAGCAGTGGAGGCATTATAATGTGACGATCAATCCCACTATTCGTTGGTAAAAGACTAGCTCAAGAGTTGGCGGTGGGTTGTGATGACTAGCTGCCTTCCTTCTGGTTTCTCACTGCTAAATTAGGGACAGCTAGCACAGATAGCTCTCGTGTAGTTTTACGCGAAATTCAAAAATAACGATTAAAATTTATGGGTAATTATTAGAGTTATTTATGAATTTATTTATTCTAAAATAGTCAGAGAATGAGCCTCCCGTTTAAGTAAACACTTCTAGCTATTTCGTGATTATCTAAACACTAGATCATTGTCAGATGCTAACAATAAAAAATTATGTGATAATTTAATTTTCTTTTACCGGTTCATGTGTGCATACACTCCATGTTTCAATGTAAATGATAATCAGCGTTTGCATTATACATGCTTTAATATTCAAAACAGAAAAGAAAAATTGTTTCATGTTACTGTAAGAAATTGAAGTGTTACAATAAAACATTATTTTTGATTAATTATGTTTTGAAGGCTTAAGTATTTGCTGGTTTTTTTTTAATTTCGCACAAAGCTACTCGAGGGCGATTTGTACCAGCAGACCCTAATTTAGTAGTGTAAGACTAGAGGGAAGGCAGCTATTCATCACCACACACCGCCAACTCTTGGGCTACTCTTTCACCAACTAATAGTGGGATTAACCGTGACATTATAACGCCCCCACGGCTGAAAGGGAAGAACATATTTGGCGCAACATGGATTCGAACCCACGACCCTCAGGTTACGAGCCGCACGCCTTAACACACTTGGCCATGCGGGGTTTAAGTAGCTTTATTTATTCTTACAATATATATCAATGGAAAGATTATTTTGCATTACCCACATTTTTCATACCATTCTATGGAATTATCGACTGTTTTGAGGCCATTTTGCATGCAAGTGTAAATTTGTTTCATGTATGATGCAATACTGTTTACAGTATTATATCAGTAACTGTATAGACTGTCTTGGTATTGTTACTGTACCAGCAGGTTTTGGCTAGAAATAGATATTCTTTTTCAGAGTCAATATAAAAGTGTATCTACTACAACACGCGTGTGATGCTGTCATGGCCAAGGGCTGTAAGTTAACTCCATGTGAAAAAGCAGTTATTGTTTTTTTACGCAAAGAAGGTCTTTCGACAAAGCAGATTGGCAGAAAAATAGAATTTAACGAGTTTACTGTGAGCAGTTGGGTGAAGAAATAAAGATAGTTTGGTTGTGTAGAGAGAAGGATTGTTTTTTTGTGTTGTTTTGAATGTCACATAAAGATACACGAGGGTTATCAGCGCTAGCCGTCCCTAATTTAGTAGTGTAAGAATAGAGGGAAGGCAGCTAGCCATCACCAACAACCAACAACTCTTGAGCTACTCTTTTACCAATGAATAGTGGTGCTGAATGTATTGTATAATTCCTCCCATTGTTGAGATGGCAAGTATGTTTGGTTTGCCGTGGACTCGAACCCGCGACCCTCAGATTACTGGTTGAGTACTATAATCACTTGGCCATGGTGTGTCGTAGAGCAAACGAAAGGGAGGCATGAGAAGAAAAGTTTCAGAACACAGTGCTCTGAAATGAATGAATCTGAAAAATGGCTATCACTGTGCACCGATGACCACAAAAAACCAAATCTATCCTCATCAACAAGATAAATCTTAATTAGGTCAACTAACATGTTAACTGTACTTGAGAAATGTGGAACAAAGGGATCTTCTCAAATGAATCGAACGTCAACTTGCACGAGCCTGACACAAAGCACTTTGTACGACATTGTTGTGGAGAAGAGCTCTATCTAGCGTTTTTCGATGAAGCTGTGAAACACCCAAAGGGTCAGGTTATTAGAAAGTATTTTCTGTTTTTTGAGGAGGGCTATGATTGCTTTTATTTTTCACATATTATTTCCCACTATTGTTTAGTTTATCTATTAATTTTCGTTTGAGCAAAATCATAACTCACCTTTTATATAATAATTTGTAATTTGAGTAAATACATGTAAATATGTATGTGATAAAAATAACACAAGCTTCCCTAGCGGTCAAGTAGAGATACTATTAATGTAGCAGAAAAAGTACGTAAATTTATATTCAGGTTGCACTCTTATGACCTCTTCTATGAATATGTACCCTGTCAGAAGCTTCAATAAGAGCGAGAGAGAGAATTATGAGGTAGTTATTGAAAGATATAATTATCGCTGTTTGTCACCCGAAATCTTATCGGTATTCAAAGGTATTGTTTGAATATTGTAATTACCGCATTTTTGAAGTTAAGATTTCTTTCTGGTTATTTTTCTTGATTCCGTTGTTGTCGTTTATTTATATTTGTGATAAGTTACTTATTAATAGTGGCGTGTGTTCTTCTCAATTTGGATTCGGTACCCGTTGTGTACATAGCGCAGATTGACCTATGTGCAGTTTTGGGTTTAATTCTAAACAAACTAATAATGGTATGAAACTTTCGCCAGGAATTTGTTTATTAACTGTGTTGTTGTTTGTTATTGTGAATTGTTGTCGTTGTTCAATCCTGATTGTAGCGACCTTTTCATTTTAAGTCATTACAAGGCGATAGAGGAACGTATCTCTGTCCAGCGTGTTGAACGTGCTCAATTTGTGAAAAGTTACACCATGGTTGTTATGGAGTGTTGAAGGAAGGCAGCCACCCATCACCATCCAATTGCTATTTTACCAATAAATTGTGGGATTGGTAATCGCTTCATAACGCCTCTAAAACTGATAGGACAAGCATATTCAGTGAAGGGGATTCGAATCTGTGACCATCAGATTGCAAGTCGAACACCCTAACCACCAAACCATGTCACGACCAAGATGCTTAAGTCCTAATTGCTAACTAATGCAAATTATAGGATGACACTGTCCATTCCACAGAGCTAAAAACATTGGTAACATTTATTTACTGTTTGCTGTAGACATGTAATAAAAAAGGAAATGACATTTTACGTGTATTTAAATGACATCTTGCATTTCATTTAATTGCTTCAAGTGAAGGGAAAAGGATGAAGACATTAAACATGCTAGATACCAACCCAGATCTCAACCCTTTCGAAAGCTGCCAGAAAGTAGCGTGTAGCAAGGAAGAAACCGAGAAGCACCTTGGAACTGCAGGAAGCCCAAATCCTCGAATGGCATTATAACTGTTCTCTATATTCAGCCCCTTTTGCGCTCTATGCCAGAGTTTTTTCAAGCAGTCATAAAGGCTACAGGAGGCAGAATCAAATATTAAACCAAAGTTTGTGACCGCCTTATGTTATAGCGTTAGCTTTAAATCAAGGCTTTCTTATCCGGAGAAAGTTTTTCGTATTTGTTAAATATATATTGATTTATTTGTTGTAATACGTTTGTCACAGTTGATTTATTAGTAAATACGCATATATATGTGTTTATGTGACTAAAATATAAATCTAGTTACACAGCAATGTCTCCTTAACTGCATTACATTAATTTTGACACTTTCCCTATGTACAGTTACGTAAAATATTACAGGAACAAAGAAAATTGTGAACAAATTGAGCGATGCAGTAATTTTTACACCACTGTAAGATTACTACTAGAACCTGAATATTGCGTTCATGGACAATACTATTTTTGAACATTAATTTATTTTTAATTATTTTTCATAATTTTTAAAAATACTTTTATAGTATCCTCTTAATATGCTGTTTTGAAATTGTGATGTAACCTTACTGTAACTCTGTCTATTCAATAATTTCATTCACCATTTCTGCCTTGTCTGTGATCTCTCTCTTTCATATCTTGCCTAATCTTTTCTTTTTTTTAATAAATGTTTTTTTTCGCTTAGAGTGTGTTTTTTCTGATAGCAAAGCCATATTTGGCTATCTGCTCAGCCCACCGAGGGGAATCGAACCCCTGATTTTAGTGTTGTAATCCGGAGACATACAGTTGTACTTAAGGAGGGATTTTCGCTTAGAATCTTTATTTTCTAGTAATTTCTTGTCCTTTTAAAACCTTTTTGTTTATAAACTTTTACAGTTTTGATCTATAGCTGTTTTTTAATTAATGTGCATATGTGCTTATTTTATTATAGCGAAGCCACATTTAGATATGTATTGAGTCCACCGAGGGGAATCGAACTCCTGATTTTAAAATTAAGTAATATATTTCTATTTTATAACAGAACATGGTAAACCTAGATTTTCTCACTCAACTACCATTTTCACTCCACCCACACTTTGAAAACTTAGAGTTTACACTATTGGAAGCTGGACCTTTTATCGATCCGTTATGACTGAAAACCATAATCTCCGACCAGTCAGCTCGTATAAACTACGTTGGCGCTGACTTGTTCTCTTCGACACTCTTAACATATTCGCTCAACACAGCGATTTTATTTTGCCTTATAAACAACAGAGTCTCTATCATTCAAGTTCCACTGTTAGCCGTAACAAATAAAAGGAACTTGCAAGGGTTGCTTATCATAGAAAGGAAATATGTCTGTATGTAATTCCTTTAAAAGTAAGTAACTCGACATTCTTGTTAGTTCGTAGTGACGTATCACTAGATTGACTCTTAAAGCCTGCTTTATTTGACTATTTTATCTGCGATAAATGTGATTCTCAAAATGTAAGCAGTGCTTAATAATATCTCAATAAACACGTGCTTTGGCCCTCAAATTTCGTGAACACGGAACGACTGTTCTGAGTTTCCATAATTTATGATAATAATTAACTTTAAAAAAGATAGCATAGTTTGTCAAGTTATCTCAATTGCATAAACAAAGTGAGAATAACTATAGGACAAACTTGAGGTAAATAAATATAGACTTTGAAACTGAGGGACGAGAAATCGAAACCATGTCTCACAGCATGTTTATTAAAATCTACCTGAAGGAAGGAAAGAGAAGTACAAGTCTTGATACTCCTCCAAGAAATAACATTGTGCCTTGGACACGGTAAGTTTTGAAGTCATTTTATCTGTGGAAGTATTTATTACATATGTAGTGCACTTGATGTGCACATATATAGTGCAATAAGTCACATTTACCTTCCTGGGAAATTAGATTTTTTAGCGTTAGGTTCTAATTTATGTAATCCTTAAACACTCTGGATTTCATATATTGTGATAAATAAATATATATATATATATGTATAAACATTCATATTAAGTTATGAAATGGTCTGATGCAGTTTAAATTATTAACTAACCACAGTCATCTGTATGATAATCCTTCTAAGAGCTTTGTCAATAAACTCCTGTCCATCTAAATCTAGGGTATCATTTGTATACTTTAAATTAATCACTGCACTGTATAAGCAGAACTGATATTCATAATTAGATACATTTTGTTTCAGTAATTATTAAATTCATTTGTAAGCTATGGTTGAATATCGGTTAATTCAGTAGTATATTTTTGGCAGAAATATACTGAACGGCATTAAAAACGAAACAAGTAATAAAATGAATTGTTTCGTACAGGTTGAACAATAACGGTACAAACACGCCTGTGTTTTAATCTTGAGTATTCTCTGAAAACACTTCAGTAGTTCAGATCATTTTAATCATCGTGATCACGTGTCAATATTTAAACCGTAAAAACTCACTCTTCCCTTGCTGTTGTACATAATGTGAGAGTATGGAAAAACTTTTGTATGCATTGCACGCTGTTCCTTTAGTTTATAAAATGTCGTGTTTTAGAAGTTCAATTTCACTACAAAGTAAAATGCTACGGCTGACGCAAGGAAGCAGAGATCGGGATGGGGGGGGGGTTCAGGAAGACACCAGCCAGGGTCACGGCACCCTTTGGGGTGATCTTCATGCACGACAATACACGTACAAATTGTTTGAATGAGAACAATGTGAATGTTCTGGACTGGCCTCCATATTTGCCCGATATGAATCTCACTGAGCATCTCTGAGACATTCTGGATCAGCACATCCGTCATCGGAATCCTACCCCCAGCTTTCTCGCTGAACTACGTGCAGCACTTCTGGCTGAGTGAGACATAATCCCCCAGAGCCAGATTGCAATCTGGTGACATCTACGCCACAAAGGATCCAGACTCTTCCGGCGGCGAATGGAGGACATTTGTTATTCGTGTTATGGACGTTGAAATCCTGATTAAACTATTTGTGTGCGGTTTCAAATTAAATAATTATATTGTGTAGTTCAAAGACATAATGATTTCATGATATATATGTTCAAAACTTATATTTAACGCACCGCATTAAAAGTGTTTAACTGTACTGCGTTTCATACGAGGGCCACATAACGTTACAAAGTTTCGTTTTTATATATTATTTTATTATTGTGTTAATTATTCTAGCTTGTTACTGCAGTTATAGTTTAATTATTTTTAAGTGACAATTACTCTGTTTGACAAATATATATATATATATATGGAAACGTAAATAATGAAATTTACACTACAAATTGTGATTGCAAAGTGAATTACACTGGGAAGTCATTTTAACCTTATTTTTATATAAAGGAAACAGTTTTTGTTCAAAAATATTTTACTTAAAATCTTAGAAAAACGTTATTCAGCAAGATTTAGTATAAACCATTGATTTACTGTCTTAAATAAAAACTGAACTTGCAATATGCTATGCACACTCAGCTAAGTCTGTCTAAATCCTAAAATTAAATTCATAATTGAGATAATTTATTTAAAGTGTCGAAAGATAAAGAAACGTCATTAAGTCTAACTGAAAATTAACTTGAAGACAATTATCAACTCCGAGTTGGATAGTATCACAGATATATTAATAGAACACGTTAACTAAGTACTTTTAAATGTTTTCAGTTATGTCTCATTTCTTCTTTTTTCCAAATATTTTCAATCGATCGCCACTTCTTCAATCATAGACGAACTGACTCGAAATTTGGTAAGTTGACACCTTGGTTCAACACACTTAGGGCCGGCATGGCCAAGCGTGTTAAGCCGTGCAACTCATAATCTGAGGGTCACGTGTTTGCATCCCCGTCGCGCCAAACATGCTCGCCCTTTCAGCCGTGGGGTCATTATAATGTGACGATCAATCCCACTATTCGGTGATAAAAGAGTATCCCAAGAGTTGATGGTGGGTGGTGATGACTAGCTGCCTTCCCTCTAGTCTTACACTGCTAAATTAGGGACGGCTATCACAGATAGCCTCGAGTATCTTTGTACGAAATTCAAAAACAAACAAACATACTCTTAACGAATTGTTCTTTATTTTTTTAAATTTAAAGAAATCTCTTGGATAAAAGGTCAACAACTCCAAAACGAATATATTGTTCTATTTTACGGTCATATTTGCAATTATGAAGATGACAACTAGCATAAATATAAGTGTTCATGCAGCTCACACTCCGGGCCGGCATGGCCAAGCGTGTTAAGCCGTGCAACTTATAAAAATTTGTTTTTAGCGAACTCGTACTCTTCCGAAAAATTCAAAATGAAAGAATCCATTCTTTGTGGATATGGGGATCATTTACTCACCTATATTTTTACCATCTTACATGGAAGTTGGTACAAATATACTTTTCTGCAGGTTCCACACAATGACAAACAAAACGGTGGATATGTCCATTTCAAATAATTATAGGAAAGTCAATACATCACCACACCATAATTTTAGGGGTTTGGAGAACTACGACCAATTTGCATGAAATTGATACAAAGACATTCTTTTTATGTCTCGCACTAAGATGTAGACATTTTTTGAAATATGTCTTTTGCATTAATGTTTTTAGCGAGAAAAGCGCAATTACACGAATTATTCATGTGTTTGTCAACCAACGCACATGGAATGCACTACACTGACTACAGTGATACCTTTTTGCACGTTTCAAGAAGTGATATATAGAGTTGTTTCAATTTTTCTCGTGCCAAGATTGGCCATGTTGAGATTGCTTGGTGGAGAAATACTCGCATTACGTTTGCCCGGTAGCCTGCTTAATTTGTAGCTATTTTTGAACATCTGAAACTAATATTATGCACAACGTAGAGCAAATATAACAAGAACGAAAACCAAGTTTTCGCATCATTTAGCCATCTATTTCTTTTTTCTCATACACTATGCTTTAACTAACGAATAATGGGATTGATTGTAGTTTATTATGCCTCCACGGCTAAAAGGATGAGTATATTCGCTGACAAGGATTCGAACCTATGACTCCCAAGGTTTCAAGTCGAGTGTCTTAATTACCAGCCAATACTAGGCCTATTTTGAAAACAATCAATCCTCTTCAACCCCCTAACGCAGTGCCTGAGAACATCAAAATTTTGCATGTTAGGTTTAGGCTTAGACGTTATCTTTACGTTATTTCTGTTTCCATACACATGCATATAAGCGCACATCTTCATACTACCACGAATGTTTAAGACTAACTTCTAACTAAATCTCGATTTTCTGCACCTCGTTATCTCATAAATTTCCGTGTGATTTACGCAATAATGGATATAAAAAAAGAAGGGATAAAAGATAAGAATGACGTCAGCTAGATAATCCGTAATATTGTATAAACCTCCATTCTGTTAACTATCTTACATTAGCCTGAGCTTGAATGATCAAAGTGATATAGCTTGAAAGAGTACATCTCAGCTGGATTAACTATTGATCTGTGTTGTTATGTTCTGTTTTATAGCATTTTATTTTCACTGTAGGTTTTACAGTTTAGAAAAAATCTGGGTCTTAAAAATATGTTTGGCATATGCTTAGAGTTTTTAATGCATTTATTATAAAATGCAAGCTTAAAAACTTTGGCGTATTTTTTATCAATATTTTAGTGATCCTATAAAAGAACGTCGAGAAAATATCCAAAACTGAAATAATATTTTGTTTTGAAACTGAAATGTTGTTTTTAATCTGCAAGTAAAGTTTAAAATTACATACTTATTTTTGAAAACCTAACACGTCGTTTTCAGTTCAAATGTCTATCACGTTAATAAGGTGAGCCCACGGTAACACCAGGGTTATAAAATCGTATTTCAAATGTTAAGACCACATAGCTTCGAGGTGATTGTAATCACGTGTTTTGGAATCATGTTGTTCTCTCTAATTTCATTTGTATAAAATCTCCATAGATAGTTGCGTAATACACATAATAGTATATTTAAAGTAAGCCTTTTCCAAAATTATGAATGTTATGCTAACTAGTATTAATTAGGCTTAATGAACCTTAAGCCTACTTAATACTCACTAATGCATTATTTACGTCTGGTACAGTACTGAATTTCAGCTCCACCATATGGTGCATATTTGCTGTGTAAATAAATCATTGAGTGTTTTCTCCTGTGAAGGAAAATTATACCATAACAAAACCTACACTACCCAGTAAGTATGAAAGAGGGTTGTTAAATAACCAATGTTGTACCGCCTAAACATATTAGCATTAAATATTGATATACACAGTTTTTTTGGATATTATGTCAGCCATTAGTCTGGTAAACAGCAAAGTTGTGATTCGCGTGCTAACATTTTATGAGAATGTTTTTCAAGTGTACATTGAGATATACTTTATAAGCTATTAAGACAACGAAATGCATTGGCCATTTGCCTACTCAACAGTTCAATTCGTTTCAACTCTCATAAGAAAAAATATTTTATTCGAAATTACTCACCCTTCATAATTTATTTATAAAACTATTGACTTATTTTTAAATTACAGACTGTAAAACTAAAGCATATAGTTAACTCTATTGGGCATTTTATACGTTAATAAAAAGAAGAATTAGTTCTGTTACGTGAACATCTTTCACTTTTGAAAAAGCTTTGGAAATTTCAGTTTATGAATTTATTCGACAGTACTGTAACAACAGAAGTTTCAGTTTACTTTTGATAATTTCAATAACTCGAATTCTTATTTATTTGGTGAAACAACTAGAATTTTAGAATGGTACCTGTTCTCTGTGATTGTGGCTGCACTCGAATATTCGTTATTTTACTGGCTACATAAAGATTTCACATATTGCATATAAGGAGCAATATGTTTCCTCTCTTCCTTCAATTAACATTCACTTACTACTATTTAATAATTATGTCAGACTGACTTCCCGTATTGACCCTAATTAATTATCCCGGGTGCATTGCAAATTGAAAAAAAGGAGCTCTAATTAGAAATTAATTAGGTCATATGTTTGGCGTAACGGACATTAAAGGGCTATGTTTTAAACCTATTTTTAGTACAGGGTTGAATTTTTATAGATTGTGTTAGTATTTGAGTAGTTCTGGATTCTATATTTCATGCGTGAATTGTTTATTTCAATGCTAATAAGTGTATGTGTGTCACTTATAAATTTAAGGTGACTTGAGTTTAAAACATATTAAGTGGTTTATTATATTAAGAACAATAATTGTTTCTTAAACGTTTCAAGGCCCGACATGGCCAGGTGGTTACGGTGGGTTCGAATTCCCGTCACACCAAATATGCTCGCCTTTTCAGCCGTGAGGGTGTTATAATGTGACGGTCAGTCCCACTATTCGTTAGTAAAAGAGTAGCACAAGAGTTGGCGATAGGTGGTGATGACTAGCTGTCTTTTCTCTAGTCTTACACTGCTAAATTAGAAATAGCTAACGCAGATAACCCTCGTGTAGCTTTTCGAAACAAAAAATCAAAACGTTTCAAATTGTATAAACGGATTCCGTGAAAATGAAACAACTTCTTGAAGATAAAAAAACAATAAAAGAAAAACTCAAAACCAAATAATCAAAATAAAGATAATTGAGCGACCTACAAAGAGTACTACTTTAGTCATGATTGTCTTCCCTTTTTATTACTGTTTCTGAGATTATAAAAATGGCTACATTACCTGTGTTGTCAGGACAGCGATGTACTAGTTATTTTTGCAAATTGTAGTTTTGAGTATTTTATAGCTTTCAAGGTCAAAAAGAAATTTTGCTACTGTAATTAATAGTGTAATAATGTTTAGTGCTTATTGTGGTTTCAATGTTATCAGTTTGTTTTAAATTTCGCGCAAAGCTACACGAGGGCTATCTACGTTAGCCATCCCTTAATTGGTCCAATGTGGTTAAGTCGCCATACTCGTAATCTTAGAGTCATGGGCTCGAATCCCGTCACACCTAACGTTCTCGCCTTCAAAAATCAACAAACAAACATTAATTATTTTACTTATTTTTTTCAGTTTTGTGTTTTGTTTGGTTATTAACTATTGAGGACTCAATGTTAAACGTAAACGAAATACATTCCAGCAAAAACTTAACATTACAGAATAGAACAAACAATTCTACACTGAAATCTTTTGCAGGGGCAGTTCGAAAAAAAAAAGCATTTGAAACAAAAAAAAAACAGAAGTCTTTAAATTATTATTTTAAGTGTTTTCATCAAAGCCTATTGAGTTACATATCGTTTGTAGGTTGTTAATATGTGTTATGTAACAACTGTTTCTCAATTTATTTCTTTTTTCTGAGAAGTAGTACATACATACAAGTTTTTTCACTTGTGTTTTGTGCTATCCGTGTTTTTTTTTCGTTATTCGTGGCCTATTCCACTACATTACTTCTTATAATTGAGAGTCATTCCTATTTGCCAACCATCCATAAAACATTATTAGAAAATCACTTAATCCACTAATCGAAAACAGCAAAAAATCCTTTTTTTCCCTTTACATTAAGAAAACCTACTTCAACAAATACCATTTGTGTGGTTGTGTCTTATGTACACAATTGTAACTAATTTCAATGTTTACCCGAACTCTTTTTGTCTTTTTTTCCGAATTAAACGTAAAACAAAAGCCAACTGAAACGAAAGTTAAGATGTACACTAAACTGATGTTTCTTCTTTCCACCTCCACCCAGCCTTGTCGTCTATATTTGAGGGCTTATGACGTTAGTTTTTCTCTTACGGTCTCCAAGTAGAGCATAGCATTAACAACCCACTGTGTAGCTTTACACTAAAGAAAGTAATCTCTCCTTCATTAGAGTATCTTCTTCAATTTTCTGTTTTTCTCTTCTTTAGTCAATTTTTATTTTTATTCGTTTGCTCTAGTTTATTTTAATCTGCAATGTTTTTTTTTACTTTGTTTGTTATTTGAGTTTCGCCCAAAGCTACTCTAGGGCTATCTGTGCTAGCCGTCCCTAATTTAGTGGTGTTAGACTAAAGGGAAGGCAGCTTGTTATCACCACCCACCGTCAACTCTTTCACCTAAGAATAGTGGGATTGACTGTCATATGATAATGCCACCATAAAAGAATGGACGAGCATGCTTTTTACGACGGGGATTCGAACTCACGACTCGCAGCGGAGTAGTCGATTGTTTTAACCCACTTAGTCATGCCGGGCCTACCTGTAACGTTCCTCGATTTAATCCTTTAAAAAGGTCTTTAAAACTCATTCATTGTTCAAACTTTTCTCATTCTTTATGATGTTTCTGAGACAATTTTTGCTTCTCTTCTTTTTTTGCATTTTTGTTTAATTTTCTCACATATTTTATCTTATTTTTCTACTCGATAAGTCTATATTTGCTGCTGCGTTCGTCTCATCACATATCACAAATAATATAAATGACACGAACATGCTCGGTTGAAATTAGCTTTTCATCTGACTCATCTACAAGCTGTTTTAACAAACAGTTTCAATAGGTAGGATTTCTAGTCCAAAATGAATGATAAAATGTTATCACAGACTGCCAGGCTCACGTAAACATTCATTACATAGACACTAGCAATTCAGGCCTAGCGCTATCCTTCATACTCCAACCAGCTACAATTAGAGAGGAATTTAGTAATTTCTGTGAAGGAAAATAAATCAGCTCAGCCCCTTTAAAATGCTCTAATATAAGTGGTGGCTGGTGCATACATCAAGCCGTAATGAGTTGTTACAATTACAAGAACGTAAGTCTAATAAAATGTAAAATCAGTTCCGCAAGTGAAAAGAATGCTTAACGTTAACCATGGTGAATATATTGGTATGTACACTAAATAATTGAAATTATTATTTCGGAATGTGTTTTAAAACTAATAATACCAGTAAATGAATTCCTTGGATAAAACTTGGTATTATTAATTGTTAGTTTTTGTTTTGTTTGTTCAACTATTTTGAATTGCAAAACCTAAAAGAAAAGTATGTACTATCTTCAACAAAACGGCACATTTCTACAAAACTTGAACTAATGTTTATATCATAATTAAAGAGCCCCACTTAGTGAATTGATAGTTACCTTTTATAATTATAAGAACATTAGATTGAGGAATATAGAAACAATGAATTTGTATACCTGTTTGTTTAGAATTAAGCATAAAGCCACACAATGAACTATCGGTGTTCTGCCCACCATGGGTATCAAAGCCCGGTTTTTAGCGGTGTAAGTCTGGATTTACCGCTAAACTCTGGGTTTCGATACTTGTGGTGAACAGGGCACAGATAATCCATAGTATCGATTTGTGATTAACTCCAAAAAGCAAACAAGCACAGCGCAAGTTATCCACTATGTGGCTTTATAGCATTACACATAACTGCAAAGAAAAGTTTGGTATCATAGAGTTGAATCTTTTAAATAAAAACTGCAAATATAATATGTAATACTTTTTTATATTAATTATTGAGAGTACACGAAAAATACAATAATTTCAATCGTCATGAATGCACTATTTGTTTTCGTACAAAGAAACTATCGCGTTAGATGTCTTTCTGTCTAGTGACCAATCAGAGAGCTGAGTTACAAACCAGAAACGAGTAGAAAACAACTTCATTGTGTGTATTTGTTACTGCTAGTGCATCAATGCTATCACACGAAAGTCGCTAAAAGGTTTTTAGTTTTAGGTAGAAAACGGCCTCTGAACATTACAAAACGAAGGGGGATTTTTATTTTTATGGTAAAGATACGCTCCTCCGATTTTCATTTGAAAAGAGGAAATAACTGATTTGATATTTGGTATGTTTAATCTAACATATGTAATGTATGGTTTAACCGGCGTAGTCAGACATCCTAACATTCAGACATAATTCTCCTCAGGGAGGCTAATCAGTCAGATTCATTCGGCACACGCGCCTGTCTTAACCAAATGGTGTCAGTTGTTTTGAGGCTCATTACGTGCGACAACCGAAAACAAAACAAAAAGGCAGAAAATAATGTTGCAGGGATTTAGTTGTTTAGGAAATGAAACTCTTAAAACTTGCGTGTTCGGGAAACTCACAACCTCTCTTTGTCCCACTCGTGTAAGCCAGCATTAACATAATGCAAAAATGCAAGTGTATGTGCATTTTTGTACATACACATTGACTGGTTCCTTGGTTTCCTGGATTAAAGATTTAAAAAAAAACAGTTTAGGCCCATAAGATATCATAGAATATGACATCGAGGCAAGGAAGCCACAAGAAGGAAGCAAATAAACAGCCCTTTCTTAGGACGGCAGGAATATATGTATTCTAGGCCCAGAATTTGGCTGAAAGTCAAGGTGTAATTGGGGTGTAATGGTATATATTGCACACTTGAACAGTGAGTTATTTTACCTGCAGTCCGAAATGCAAACGATTAAGTCCTGTCCAGTTTAAACCATAAACTATTGTTCCAGTTTATTTCAAAATTGATTGGCTAATGTAATTACAAAGTCAAAAATGGAGCCAAAGAAAAACATCAATTTTATTTTACGACTCGTGTGAAACTGAAAATACAAAATTTATATCCTGTTAGGCTAAACAATAAAGATACAAAAGACTGTGATGGAAAAAAAATCAAAACCAAAATTGTATGTTTTGTTTGTAGTTAAGCACAAAGCTACATAAAGCGCTATCTGTACTGTGCCTACCACGGCTATGGAAAACCAATTTCTAGCACTATAGGTCCACATACTTACCTCTGTAACACTGAGGACTGGCATAAAAGAACAAGAGACAAGTTTTTTGTCCTGTGAAGCATGTTAGAAACAAAGGACAATTTACAATGGACTTAAATAATAATAAATGAGTTTAGAAACATACCTAGCATGTAATAATGAAGCACTGTTTGTAATTAAACACAAAGCTATAGAAAGCACGTATCTGTACTCTGCCCATCAGTGATATCGAAACTCGAATTTTAGCGTTGTAAGTCCGCGGACATACCGCTATGCCACTGGAGGTAATAATGAAACTCTTCACTTCGTTCTTTATTTCTTGATATTTCAGAAATCAAAGCCGATAAACCACGAGTCAAAGCCGATAAATAACGAGTCAAAGCCGATAAACAAGAACAAAACTACGTCGTTTAATTACAGCAACAATTTACTTTATTTCAGATTTCACATGAGTTTTTACATTCAATATATCATTGACATCAGTTTCACTAGATTTTAAATCACTTTGTTTCATAAAAGAAAACTGAATGTCTAACACGCACTGGTGATACATGCTGTGTTCTCTTCTATAGTGATAAATACACAATAAATACATAAACTACACTTCTTCATTGTACGTTTTTGCTTCTTGTCTCATTGCTACCCTCAGCTAAATTGGTTCTCGTTTTAAATGATCTTCGATACCACAAGGTCAAACACTGAAAGTCAGCTCGTTACAACTTCGTAGATCTCGCATTAATGTTGGCCTGGCAGGGCCTAGCGCGTTAAGGCGTGCGCTTCGTAATCTGAGGGTCGCGGGTTCGCGCCCGAGTCGCGACAAACATGCTCGCCCTCTCAGCCGTGGTGGCGTTACAATGTTACGGTCAATCCCACTATTCATTGGTAAAAGAGTAGCCCAAGAGTTGGCGGTGGGTGGTGATGACTAGCTGTCTATCCTTCTAGTTTTACACTGCTCATTTCGGGACGGTTAGCACAGATAGCTGTCGAGTTGCTTTGCGCGAAATTCCAAAACAAACAAACAAAAATATTAATGTAAATTGTTTTTGTTTTTTGTTTGTGAATTTCGCGCAAGGCTACTCGACGGCTATCTGCGCTAGCCATCCCTAATTTAGCAGTGTAAAACTAGAGGGAAGGCAGTTAGTCATCACCACACACCGCCAACTCTTGGGATACTCTTTTACTAACGAATAGTGAGGTTGACCGTCACATTATAACGCCCCCACGGCTAAAAGTGGAAGTATGTTTGGTGCGACGTGGATTCGAACCCATGGCCCTCAGATTACGAGTCGAACGCTTTAATTCACCTTTGCCATGGCAAGCCGATTAATGTAAATAGGTATGTGACAATTATAATATGCAATTGGCGTGGATTAATAATTCATTTATTTATGTACACACACCCACACTCGCATATATATATATATATATATAAACAGAATAAACAATACGTTTGTACATAATCACCATAGGTTAAACTATAGAGTATATCAGTTCGCCGTTGACGTCGTTTGATCCTCAATGGATCACTTCCGTCGTTTTCCTAATTTCTGTTAATATCCATATTCGGTTTACGCTTCTGTTTAATGTTTATCAGAGGAACTTTGTATTGTTGCTCAAACTGATAGCTTCCATGCAAGAAAACATGGGTATCGTCCCATAAAATGTATTTTCGTGCATGTCTCTCCAAAACTACATTTTGTGCGTTTTCAGACTGGACATCATACTTGTGTGTATATACTGCGTTTTCAGATTGGACATCATACTTGTGTGTATATATTGCGTTTTCAGACTGGACATCATACTTGTGTATATATATATATATTTAATTCGAATAGTCACAGATTGATATTTCTTTCCACCATTCGTATTTTATATTTTATGAAGTTCCTTCTAGTTTAATGGGAGTGAGTTACTCAGTATATTTCACAAACACAATTTTGATCGTAACCTTTAATACACTGCTGGTCAAAATCTTAAGGCCAATAAACATAAAGAAAAAAATATGCATTTTGCGTTCTTAGATTCAACCACTTATTTGGTTAGAGCTTCGAAAGATGAAAATAAGAAAAAGAAAAATGAAAATAAAAAAACTCGTGTAGCTTTCATCGAAATTTAAAAAAACAAAACAAACACTTTCATTCCAGAAGATCACTCTACATGGATAACGCACGTGTCTCATTTGGTAAATATTCGTAGAAGCAAATTTACACCTCTAGTATTCCTTTCATTTCTTTAAAAATTCATGAACTTGTTTTAATGGAACTCTAACATGCTTCAAATGATAGGCGAATTAAACAACTTTTCTCGTGTTATGTAGTTCAATATTTGGCCATGGTTTGTTTGTTTTTTACTGACACAAGGTAGCATACGTAAGGTGATAACGTGTTTTATGTGACTTAAGAGTCCACGTGGTTATAAATGATTCACAGCTTGGTTATCAAAAGAACCTAAAGATGTTTAGAAGATTGAGGTTTATGTGAATGTTGTTCGATTTTGATATACTAGTTGATTTATTTTAATATAAGGTGCTTTAGATAAGTAGATTTAAAGAGAAAGAGAAAATCTTCCTTCATCTTCCGAAACGTTTTCGGCAAAGATTGTCAAGTAGAGCTATTATTTAGCTTATTTATTTGTTTAACTTTTTTTACTTCTACATATTCTAAAATGTTATTTACTTGGTAATTATAAGAAATTGAGCGACGTGTGTATGTAAGAGAACTAAATAATACTAAAAGATGTTTACTTTTCACAAACAACGTAAAAGATAGTGGGCTAGTGGTTAAGATGCGAGATTCGCAATCTGCAGGCTACGAGATCGAAACCTGGCATCCTTACAACCTTGGGGATGTAAGGATGTGATGAATCTCAATACTCGTTTGTTTTATTTGTTTGAGGTTCAGCACAAAGCGACACAATGAGTGATCTGTGCTCTGCCAAACATGGGTATCGAAACCCTGTTTCTAGCGTTGTAAGTCTGCAGACATACCACTGAACACTGTGCCATTGGGAGGCAATATTCATTGGTAAAAAGTAAACCTAAAGATGTCCGTAAGTGATTTTCACTAGCTCCATTCAAAATTAGGATGGCTAACAAAAATAATTCTGGATTGGTTTGTTTTGAATCTCGAGCCAAGCTTGTCGTCCCTGATATAGCAGTATAAGACAAGAGGGAAAGCAGCTAGTCATCTCTACCCACCGCCAACTCTTGGGCTACTCTATTAACATCGAATAGTGGGATTAACCGTCACTTTATAACGCCCCCACAGCTGAAAGGGTGAGTATGTTAGGTGTGACGGGGATTCGAACTCTTATTTCTCGGGTAATGAGTTGAGTACCTTCACCACCTGGTCATGCCGGGCTGAAAATAATGTATTTCATAACAGTTTTGAAATATCGTATAAGTACTTTATCTCACTAATTTAATAACAAAATTAACTAATTTCAAAACTATAAAATTAAAAGTTATTAAAATTGAATTATGTTATTTTTTCATATGAAAAACTCGATTCTATTCCTTCTTTGGAATAAGTCTGCGTCCACATATGAAAGAACATGGATAGTGTTTAGTTAGCTAAAGAAATTATTTTAAAAATATGTATCTAACTTAAAAACATCTTTTATTATGAACTGTATACATCCTATAAAATACGTTTAATTTTTTTTTTTCCAATCGCAAATGATTAATAATGAAAAAGTGTACATAAAACTAAGCTTCGGATCAGAAACTCAGACAAACGCAAAATAAAGATCGTGAGGTTTATGAATACAAAATAAGTGACAAACGCAAAACTCGCCTCACTAAAGCAATGTAACTCGACCTATTTACTACAAAAACGGATGTCGGACCGAATGGTTGATGCTGTTGAGTCGTAATCTGAGGGTCGCAAGTTCGAATTTCCGTCACACCTAACACGCTCGTCCGTAAAAGCATTATAATGTTACGTTTAATCCCACTATTCGTTGGTAAAAGAGTACCCCTAGAGTAGGCGGTGAGTGGTGATGACTAGCTGCCTTCCCTCTAGTCTTACTCTGCTAAATTAGGGACTGCCAACGTAAATAGTCCTCGTGTAGCTTTGTGCGAAATTCAAAAGATCCAAACAAACAGATGTCGGAAACGTTCCTAGTACAGTGGTATGTCTCCTCATTTACAATACTAAAAGCAGGGGTTCGATTCCCCGCGGTGGGCTCAGCAGATGGCCCTCTTTGGCTTTTTTATAAGAAAACACACACACACACACTGAAGCGTTTTTCATTTCCCTTTGAAATACCCTATGAACTAACTGAGAAGTATAAACGTAAGTTGCTGTAATTAGTGCTTGTTTTCTACCCTGAATCCTTGGTTCGATCGTTAAAGCTTTCTTAAAGTTCGAAAAAAGAAATATCCGTTTGAAGGAAATCGATGAAAGGTTGGTTACTTTTGCAGTCTGTTTGTGCTTTTTTTACAGAAGTCACCAATACCACTCGACTGCGCAAGTCTCATGAAGTTTGAAGTTTGCATCTTTGTTCGTTTATAGTTCTTTATGCAGGTTAATATATTTTGTACTGTTAGAATAAGTCTTGAAATTTGATAATTTTTATCACAAATTACTTCATGCCCATTCCTTACGGGTCTTTTGTGTCTCTTTATGATTCATACGCTTGGCAAATATTTGAAGAGATTTTTATATTTCGTCGTTATTAATCTATACAAATGTAACAGTTAATCGCGTATTGTTTGTGGGCTATCTGTGCTCTGCTCATCAAGGATATTGAAACCTGAATTCTAGTGTTTATAAGTCCGCAGACATATCGCTATGCAACCAGGGGGCTAACCGTGTGTTTGTGCGTGTGTGTGTTTTTTTATTTCAAAGCTACATTGGGCTATCTGCTAAGTTCACCGAGGGTAATCGAACCACTGATTTTATCGTAACTAGTCATGTGTTATAATGTTTTAAGTTTTTATTTTACGAGGGTTTTAGTTGGGGTTTAGCAAATGATCGATAATTTGCCAGTGAAGTGGGTGTTAATGTATTCTAGGATTTGCAGAGGTCCGAAAAGATAAACATAATGGAATGCGTGTATTGATAATTTTTACAATTATCGAACTTATACATAATTATAATATATTAATTTAAAAACGTATTATTGTGTGAGACATTTATCTATTTTTACATTTTACTAAATTTGTACTTGAAAATGACATTCTCTCCGGACCGAGAAATTTTTAAAGTATTAAACATATGGAATTATTTTCCATCGCTAATTAATTAAAGGACAACGTTGTTTCAAAGACATGAAGAACACTTCATAGGTTAATTTAAAAATGAAACTCGAGTACTGAAATTCTTTACATTTAACAGAAAATGGGGTGAGGTTATGGTAGGCACTTTGTGTCTCTATTGGAAACACAAGCGTGACACTTTTTCACGAAATTTTTGAAACATGAATCGATCGTAGAACTTTTACGAATATATTATTGTGATGTCGAACTTATAAGACAGAGGGTTTGTAAGTTATTAAGTTACGATGTCATACACTTATTTCAGTTACAAATTACAAACATCTAGTTACAGGTGACAGTGGATCTCCCACTAACACACCGGTAAGTCTACGGATTTACAACGCTAAAATCAGGGGTTCGATCCCTTGGTGGACTCAGCAGATAGCCTAAGCTGTAAGAAAAAAACACACACACATGTGTGTGTGACAGTGTTTGATTATTCTTGTAGAAATAGATATAGCTTGTTTGTTTGTTTTGGGATTTCGCACAAAGCTACTCGAGGGCTATCTGTGCTAGCCGTCCCTAATTTAGCAGTGTAAGACTAGAGGGAAGGCAGCTAGTCATCACCATCCATCGCCAACTCTTGGACATTTCTTTTACCAACGAAAAGTGGGATTGACCGTCAGATTATAAGACCCCCAGAAATATAGCGAAATTTTGTTGACGGCATTAACCTTTTCAGGAATCGTTACATTATGGTCAATCCTACTATTCGTTGGTAAAAAGGGTAGCTCAAAAGTTGGTAGTGAACAGTGTTGACCAGCTTCATTATACACCCCTACGGCTGCGAGGGCGAGTATGTTTTAGCACGACGCGGGCGCGAACCCGCGACACTTGGATTACGAGTCGCATGCCTTTCGCGCTCGGCATGCCAGGCCGTAGATATAGCAAACATTTTGTTTTAATTTCATTCAGCTGGGCAGCATAAGCACTATTTCATGCTGCAAAAGAAAACATTTTTGAAGAAGTAAAGTTTATAATTAAGATGAATATCGCAGTTAACTAGCACACAAAGTCACATCAGAAAAGTAAACAGCTATATAAAATACAACAGTTGAGTAATATAGTAGTCACGTGTGAAGCGTAGCGAGCTACTTGGAATATTATATTTATGTGGTACAGGAGATTTGGCTTGTTTACTTTCTGGAAGTTTGAGCAAAGCTACACGAAGGCTATCTGTGCTAGCCGTCCCTAATTTAGCAGTGTAAGACCAGAGGGAAGGCAGCTAGTCATCACTACCCACCGCCAACTCTTGGGCTACTCTTTTACAAACGAATAGTGGGATTGACCAAACATTATAACGCCCCAACGGCTGAAAGGACGAGCGTGTTTGGCGCGGCCGGGATGCGAACCCGCGACCCTCAGATTACGAGTCGTACGCCTTAACACCCTTTGCCATGCTGGGCTCAATTATATAGAATACCGCAGTTAAGTAAGCAAACGAGTAGAAAGTGCTGAGAGCTATATACGGAATTTTATGGATTTCCGTAAAGTGATGTGAGAAAATGTCTATAAATTTGGAATCTCTAAAGTTGAATTAATATCTTTATATTGATAAGACTTCGAGTTTAATAAAGTCTTCTGAAATCACAACCACCTTTATTATTTTTATTTTTCCTTTTCTTAAAAAGCAACTTCAAAGAACTTCCTCTCTAGGAAGCATGCCTTTTTGAAATTATATGCGTTTGAGTAACACGAATATAATAACCCCCATGGAAGAGATACTATACGTTTCTCTTTTTTAATGATATACAATTTAGAATAAGGTAAAATTTAAAGTACAAATAAATGGTTGCTTTCAAAGATATCCAGCTCGGAGTACTTTGTCAGATTGAAAAGCATTTCTTCTTCTAACTTTTCTTTACGATGTGCATCAGTGGATTTTTTTCAAGCTCTGGTATTTCTTTTAACTAACTTTCTCTGCATTTGCTCTTGGTGGACTGACGAAACTAGACATTGATCGAAACTTCTGTTTTTGACATGTTATACAATGAGGCTTAATACTTAAGGGAAAGTTTCGTTTTGTTCATTTGAGGTTAAAAGATCAAAATAACTGTTTGTTCTTCCTCGAGCTTATATTCTTAACCCTTTTGAATATTTCATTTCAAAATTAATATCCAATAATCATGTTCCAGTAAAGAAAATCAGCTTATTAAAGCTAATAAGTCTAGGCCTTTTCCTAGTGCTTATTATTCATTGTATTAGTTTTGGTAAAGAAGTTTCACAGTCATGTAACAGCTGAAGAGTAATTTAAGCATCTTTTAAATGAATGCAAGAAAAGTAGATAAACCAACAATTCATATGTTAGCATAGGTTAATGAAGTAATATACTTTATTCTATACTGTAATCTCATCGTCCTAAACGTATAAACTCGTAATTTTATATGTTATATCAATGGAACTCTCCTGAATATTTTATAAATATTCAGGATTACGTTCTAAAATATTACAACAATAATATTTGAATAAAAAGAAATGGCATTAATATAATTTTGTAACTCCATATTACTCTTATTATAATTTGATATCATTGTAAACAATGAGTGATGAAACACGATTTCTTTCTCTCTGTAAAGCAAAAATCCACACAAAGTATTGTTTGATTGAACAAAAAATTCATGATTCTTAATATGTTAATAATTGTATTAGAGATAACTGATTTACAAATAATACGAATTGTTCATGCGGTATTTTAGCAAGTAAAAATGTTTTAGTTTGGGTTTTGCACAAAACTATACGAGGGCTATTTGCGTTAGCTGTCGCTAATTTAGTAGTGGAAAACTATATGAAACGCATCTTGTCGTCACCACCTACCGTCAACTCTTGGGCTAATCTTTAAACAACAAAAACTGATATTGACCGTCCCGCTACATAACACCGCCCAGACCACTCCCACGGCTGCAGGTAAAGAAAACACACACATACACACAAATCCATATATGTCTGCAGAATGAACACGAAATCTGAGGCACCAGCAAAATAAGAAGGTTATTAAAAGGTTACGATATGTAATGCAATTAAGTATCTACAAATCTTAATTAACCTGTGTTAATAATCTCTTACAATTTTCGTTCCATTATTTCTTAAACGTATTAAGTAACCGTGAGTGTATGAAAAAACGTGAAGCTGATACGTTAGAGTTTACTGTGAATTGGTATGTCTTCTTTCACAATGTTACATTTGAGTTACGATCCAGTCAATAGCTAGCGATATAATACGGGTAACATTACAACTGCAACGACTGTGAGAGGTCGAAATAGTCAGAAATAGCTCTGCTAACGACTCAAAATAATTCTTACAAACTTAGATTTATTTGTATGTCCAGTAAGTTAGCCATATCTCACCGATGTCTGAAAAAATCAATTCTTCTTTTCTGTACAAATTTAAAAAACAACAACATTATTAGAGTAATCGAAGTTCTCGAGTTCCATTCGATCTCGTGTTCCAGACAGCAATGTTTTTGCTTTAGCTGAACATTTTTGTGTCAGCTGCAATCCATGTGTTATCACTGCTCTAAATCATTTTTAACCGCCACGTGTTTTGCGCTCATCCATGAAAAATTCATCAAATGCTTTCATAGCAATTGTAAGAACTCTAATATAGAGTGCTCAAACTGCGTAGACTCCGTTAATTTAAAAAAAAAACAAAGAAAGATGTGCTGTATGTGATTCTCTTCACAGACTTTAAACAATAACAGAAAAGTGTGTCTTAATACTGTCCATTTCGGTATTTTTTTCATTTGAATAACAGAGAAATGTCTTAAAGTTAAGGTATGCGCATCACAATCTCGGTATCTTTGGCATACCAGGAATATCTTGGCTATTCACCGTTCTTCATATAAAGTGTCTTAGTTGTGTTAGAAATATAAAAGATAAGGTGGTCTTTAAATAATATTGGTACTTCAAATAAAATTAAAGAAAGCAAACAAGTAAATATTTTAAAAAAATAAATGTTTTTTTTCGCTCGTTCACATAATCTGTATTAAATTAGAAAAGTATTTTGTGTGTTTTTGGATGGATTTGAATTTCGCCTAAATATACAAGAGGTCTATCCTCGCTAACCGTCCTTAATTTAGCAGTGTAAGACTAGAGGGAAGGCAGCTATTCTTCACCACCCATCGCCAGCTCTTGGACTACTCTTTTACCAACGACTAGTGAGATTGACCATCACATTATAACGCTCCAAAGGCTGAGAGAGCGAGCATGTTTAGTGTGACAAGAATTCAAGCTTCGCAACCCTAAGATTACAAGTCGAGTGCCTTGAGTGTATTTTCGAGTACAATGAAGGGATTTAAACTTTCAAAATTTCCTGACGGTATATCAAATAATTAGATATGTTTATAAATTATATTTTTGCTATAAAACATTATAAGTAACATGTTGTCTTTAACAAAGAACATGAGTTGTTCTTGTCAATAAACATCACATACTTAGATGAAAACGTATTTCCTACTTACTTCCAGCAATACAAATGTTTTTAAAAAGAGACTATTAAGAAAATGGATCTGACACTGAAAAATTGCCATGTAAACCCCCTTGGCAGAAACGGAGGTATAACAAATATATAATTACAGTATTGGTTTTACTTATTTTCAGCTTTATGTTGTATTATTTTTCTCGCTATTTTATGCATTTAATGACATAACTCCTAATAATCTCTTAATGAACATTAAAGTTACGACTATTGACATCAAAGTAACGTTTTTTGTAGGAAAGCTACATTAGTGGTAAAAAAATTTAAATTTTTGTATATCACTGTTCATTTGTTAAAAGTTTAGCTGTAAGTAAATTTTGGTATTACAATACAATGTATATGATCCATCTTTGAAGATACATAGTTTCACTCTCTATAGGTGTACATATATATAAGGATATATTTGAAATTTGTTGGTTATCATTCAGAGAATTGAGTATGCTACAAAAGAAGGTCATGGTTTCTGATACTCAAGTAAAACAAAGAGTGTACTCCGGTAAAAAAAATCGTTCTGTTAATCTGAAAAATGAAAAACACTTTACTTCCAAAGACGTTTTCTTTCAATAGTTTTCGACCACAGAGATGCACTTTTTCACTTTCTCATAATAGTAGCAGTGTTCACGATCAGGCGAGTACCAACTTACCCTTCTAACAGCACTTAGGAAGCTTCATTGAACCTACAACCGGTTCTATAAATATCATTCGTGAAAACCAGCGGAGAAAATGACGTAACAGAGCTGAAGAGCTTAATCTTGAACTGCGCAACATATACGATCACTAGAGTATACTGTGTGGAATTTGGATAGTGTGTAGGATCTGCTTCCTCATAACCTAGAAACTTGAATGGAAGTGTAAGGTCTATTTCCTCATAGTCTAGTAACTTTGATAGGCTGTGGGATCTATTTCCTCATAGCCTAGAAACTTGGATGGAGGTGTAAGGTCTATTTCCTCATAGTCTAGTAGCTTTGATAGGCTGTGGGATCTATTTCCTCATAGCCTAGAAACTTGGATGAATGTGTAAGGTCTATTTCCTCATAGCCTAGTAACTTTGATAGGCTGTGGGATCTATTTCCTCATAGCCTAGAAACTTGGATGGAGGTGTAAGGTCTATTTCCTTATAGCCTAGTAACTTTGATAGGGTGTGGGATCTATTTCCTTATAGCCTAGAAACTAGTGCAAATTCAACGAGGCTGGCATTAAGCTCAGAATTCAGATACCGCAAGGGATTCAACACCATATTTGAAATTGAAAAGCTAGTACTGGAAAACTTTATTTCAAAATCAATCCACCAAATATTTCTCCTTGTGTCGCAGACGGGATGTGCTAAGAAACTCAGTGCAAACATTCCTGTTCTCCTTATATCGCAGACATGATGTGCTAAGAAATTCGATACAAGCTTTCCTGTTCTTCTTATGTCAAAGATAGAATGTGCTAAAAATTCGGTACAAGCTTTCCTGTTCTTCTTGTGTCGCAGACAGGAGGAGCTAATAAACTCGTTACAAGATTTTCTGTACAAGATCCATCTTGACAAAAAAATTGGAGTGTGTAGATGAATTCTGATATTATAACATTCAAAACAAGTTGACATTAAGATTGTTGGCTGCTTCAAGTGAAACATGTGGAATATCTAATTACACGTTATTGCCCGTTTCAAACATAGACTTATGGAATATTTAGCTACAGTTACAGAAGAAACAAAAACAATTTGAAGTTAAGCCTATTTGGTGTAATCTAATCAGCGTGCCACAAAGAAAAATATAAAGCTAATTTTCCAACAAACCGTGTAAATTGTTTACCTCACGTAAGCCTATTATATGCACACGTATTAATTACACAAACTTTTAATCAGTTTACTCGAAATGTTAGTGACGCTTTTTAAAAGTTTGAGCTTGCGTTCTTTTCAAAGAAAGTACAACAAGCGACTTTATGCTCTTTGTATATGGAGTAAACAGTCCGTATTCCTTATCCGTGTAGCAAGCATTGTCTAATTACAGATGTTATCGGGAAATTCAGAACTCAGCGACACGTGAAACAAAATAGAACTTTTATCTTCCAAACAACCGTCTTTCAACGCTTTAGTGAACATGTATAATATTCTAAGATTAAATCTGTGTTATCTTCTTAAGCCTTTTATGTGAGTAGCAAGGCATGTTATTTCTTCGAAAGTCAATCTTATGTTCTAAATACGATCAACTGATGTGTACTTCTTACATATCTCGTTCTGCGATGGTTCATCATATGTTTTCTTGTTTGTTTTTGGTTTTCACCCAAAAATGGAAAATGTAGTTTGTAAAATAGTTTTAGTGTTATTTTTAAAAAATAAAATACGGAAAAATAATGTTTATATTATATTAATTTCAAAAGGAATATATAGATATAGATGTAGATATGTAAATGTATTTCTACATTGTGGCCTGCATGGTACATTCTTTTCTTAGTTGATTGTTCTTTCTCAAGCTCAAACTTTAATTTCAGACTAATATATTTCAAAGGAAAGTTACGTTGATCTTTGCAAATAATTTGTTCGTTTTCGAATTTCGCGCAAAGCTACATGAGGGCTATCTGCGCTACCAGTCCCTAATTTAGCAGTGTAAGACTAGAGGGAAGACAGCTAGTCATCAACATCAACACCTACCGCAAACTACTGGGCTACTGTTTTACCAACTAATAGTGGGATTGACTGTAACTTTATAATGCTCCCATGAATGAAAGGGCGAGTATGTTTGATAAGATGGAAATCCGAACCCGCAACCCTCGCATTACGAGTCGAGTGCTTTTACCACCTGGCCATGCCGGAAACCCTCCAAAAAAGTAATTTGTAAAAGGCTTAAAGTTACTTGCTTATCAAGACTGATACTGAAACAATAGATGACTCACGTGTTATTTACTGTAATTTCTATAATGAAATGTTTGAATATTAAATTGTTTATTTTTATTTAACATAGAAAGTTGCATATACGTAAATATATTTTTATTTGCATGTTTTTTAAGAAAATAAACTTTAGTTGAATGTTTTTTAATATTGTCAAATTTTCGATACAAATATATATGAATGTATCTATGTGTGTGTCAACACTTAAAATATTTATATATATGTATATTTTCCATTTCCAGCACCTATACAAACAATTTGATAGTGTAAAAATCCATAAACAAGGTGTTAAACAATGTTTGATTTGGTATATAGTTTTAATTTTTTATGTGTAGATTTTAATATTTTTTCTCTGATATTATTTCTTCGTGAATAGTATATAGACTTGTTTCTGATGTAGTATTTAGTATATTATAATGTAATTAACTTGAATCTTCACTAAGAGCAGCCCCCCAGTGGCTCAGCGATATGTCTGCGGACTTACACGCTAAAATCCGGGTTTCGATACCCGTGGTGGGCAGAGATAGCCCATTGTGTAGCTTTGTGCTTAATTCAAAAACAACAACAACAGTAAGAATAAATGCTTTATCAAATACAATAATATGTAACACACAAATATACAGTAAGTAGTTTTATATAGTTTTTATCCAATATATATAATTGGCACCTAAGATTTTTAGTAAACTTCGGTTGTACGATCTATGGACCCTACCTTTCTGCTCTACATTTTTCAGTTTCGCTTTTTCGTTATTTTGCACAAAACTACACAAAGGTCATCCAAATTCCTAATTTAGCAGTGGAAAACTAAAGGAAATGAAGCTGGTCAACACTGTTCATTACCAACTTTTGAGCTACCCTTTTTACCAACGAATAGTAGGATTGACCATAATGTAATGATTCCTGAAAAGGTTAATTCCGTCAACAAAATTTCGCTATATTTCTGGGGGTCTTATAATCTGACGGTCAATCCCACTTTTTGTTGGTAAAAGAAAAGTCCAAGAGTTGGCAGTGAGTGGTGATGACCAGCTGCCTTCCCTCTAGTCTTACACTGCTAAATTAGGGACGGCTAGCACAGATAGCCCTCGAGTTGCTTAGTGCGAAATTCCAAAACAAACAAAGACTTTTTTATGTTCTTTAAAACCTGGTTTCCATTTTTCTACTTGTTTCTCCAATATAGAAGTCGTGGCAGTTATCACTTGTACTTTATAAATAATGTTGGTGTGGTGTTTGTCAGTGTAGTTTTTACATAGTATAGACCTCAGTTTTATGCCTGGTTTTTGAATAAATTTCGTATTGACTGGAATGTCATATTTTGTTACTAGTTTTTGCCAAATGTTGGTTATTTATCTGCTGATGTCAGGAATATATGGTATACTGCAGAATATGATTTCGTGAGATGTGTTTACTTTTGTTGGTTGATTTTGCTTTCTGTCTCGGTGTGTGCGAATAATGTTTTCTACGGTTTGTGGAGGAAACTTATTGATGTTGATGAGGTATTGTTTTATTTTGTCTAATTTGTCGCTAATTTTATCTGGTGAGCATAGTTTTATGGCCGTGTTTATCTAGTTTCTTAGTATGTTGAGTTTTTGTTTTGTTTCATGTGCTGAGTCCCAAGGAATGTATAGTCCAGTATGAGTGACTTTTCGGTGGATTTCTGTTTTGAATTGTGTGTCGGTTCTTGTAATTTTGAGGTTAAAAAATGATATTTTATTGCTTCCTTCTTGTTCACATGTGAAGTTAATGTTGGAATGTATAGCGTTAATGTGATTGAAAAAATTAAGTATATGTTCTGTAGATTTGAATCCCGCAACCGTGTCATCTACATATCTGTATCAGTATAGTGGTGGATGTAATGCTGTGTTAATTGCTTGTGTTTCAATTTGTGTCATAAAAATATTGGCTAGAACTGGTGATACTGGGTTGCCCATGCTTAGGCCATTTGTTTGTATATAGTTTTAGTTGTTGAACATGAAGTTTGTCTTTATCGTGGAATTCTACGAATAACTACTTAAAGCCATGTTGAACACAAAATACAAAGAACTACATGACTTACAAAAACAAAAATTGAACCTAGACCATCAACTGGCATGTTGTATTAAACCAAAGATTTTCAGACTTATACAACGAAACATAAACCAAATCAATACTAAGAACGACAGAGACAAAAAGATCTGCTACAACAAAAAACAAGAACAACTAAAATGGAAACAACAGAAAAGATATCAACATGACAAACCGTTGACTAACCTCATAATTAACAGATCCGACCGACAATTAAACACAGATGAGATACATTTACTAAACAAAGGACTCAACTTTGCAATAGCACCAAGGTACATTCCAACCATAGAAATCAAAACATGTTTAGAAGATCTAGCCGGGAGACTTGTGATACTTTCTACAGAAAACAAAAACAAGGAAACAACCGACAGAAAGAATACAACTTAGATAATTGTATTGACATCCAACAGCCAAACTTCCCAGGTAAAATTGCAAATTTATATTTTCCAGAAACACCTAAAAACAACATCTTAAACCATTTTTTCAAAGAATTTTCTCATAAAACCATCAACGTAATTTCACAAAACAGAAAATTTAAAAAGAACCTTACAAAAAGAGACATTAATCAGACACGTACAAATTTAAACCAATACACACAAATCCAACAAAGACACACGAGACGCAACTGAACAAATTACTACTAGAAATGAAAAAGGCCAACAAAATTTCACAAACACTTTATTCCTACCTCCGTAAAACCGACTCACGCACACCACAAATTTCGGGCATCCCCAAACCTCATAAACCAGATTGTCCATTACGACCAATAATGTCCACATGTGAATCGTTTTATAACAATCTTGGTAAATACATAGCATGGGCATTCTCTAAAATGTATCATCAGCCAGCTCATTCATCAAAGACTCTTTTAATTTAAAGTCTAATCTAAATCAACCTAATCATAAAGCCTCAATGGCCAGTTTTGATGTTATATCTCTCTTTACAAAAGTTCCACCCACTAAAGCCTGCAAGATAGCCATAGAACTCTATATCCGAGACCCTAACTCAACTATAGACATTCCCAGTTACCAATTAGCAACCATCATAAAATTCACCACGATAAAGACAAACTTCATGTTCAACAGCCAAAACTATATACAAACAAATGGCCTAAGCATGGGCAACCCAGTATCACCAGTTCTAGCCAGTATTTTTATGACACAAGTTGAAACACAAGCAATTAACACAGTATTACATCCACCACTATACTGGTACAGATATGTAGATGACACGGTTGCGGGATTCAAATCTACAGAACATATACTTAATTTTTTCAATCACATTAACTCTATACATCCCAACATTAACTTCACATGTGAACAGGAAGAAAGCAATAAAATATCATTTCTTAACCTCAAAATTACAAGAACCGACAAACAATTAAAAAAAATTCACCCACACTGAACTATACATTTCTTGGGACTCAGCACATGAAACAAAACAAAAACTCAACATACTAAGAAACCAAATAAACACAGCCATAAAACTATGCTCACCAGATAAAATTAACGATGAATTAGACAAAATAAAACAATACCTCATCAACATCAATAAGTTTTCTCCACAAACCGTATAAAACATTATTCGCACACACCGAGACAGAAAGCAAAATCAACCAACAAGAGTAAATATATCTCACGAGTCAAAAAATCACGGAACCACATACTGCTGTATACCATATATTCCTGACATCAGCAGATAAATAACCAACATTTGGCAAAAACTAGTAACTAAATATGACATTCCTGTCAATACCAAATTTATTCAAAAACCAGGCACAAAACTGAGGTCTATACTATGTAAAAACTACAGTGACAAACACCACACCAATATTATTTATAAAATACAATGTGATAACTGTCACGACTTCTATATTGAAGAAACAAGTAGAAAATGGAAACCAGATCCAAAGAACATAAAAAGGCACCTTCACACGTTTACGAACACTGCAAGTCAAATAAACACGACGTAACCAAAGAAAACACTCAAATACTAAATAAGAAAACAAACATATACAAACGTAAAATTATAGAAGCCTTACTTATACGACAACGTAAACCCAAAATTAATCAATGCAAAGGAACGCCTTTATACCTATATTAATATAATAAAATAAATAAAATTATATATTCAAACATCTAACACCGCCCTCTACATTTCAACACTCAGTTACACAACCCCTTTTAAACACGTGGTCAGCTTCCGGTCAATTACCTCTTTCTTTGTGAACTTGATGATGACCGAAGAAGGTCGAAACGTTGTTTGCTCTTTTAGGTAAAATATTTTCTCAACCCAAACGAGCCGTTTTTGCATATATAAGTATCTTTCGTTGTTTTCAACGATACTGCTAAGAATCTACAAACGCAATGAATTATTGATTTTAATATAGTAATAAAGCAAAAAATCATATAATTGTCCTTATTATAAATGCATATTGATCTCTGCGATGACTTCTGTGGAGTCAGAAAGACCAAACGATAATTCTGATTCACAAAAAATTACCATGCGCAAAATGAATTCATTACCATTACTCAATATCTTAACTCTTAATATCTCAAAAGTAACAAAAAGTCTGTATGTATGTTTACTTGGACCTGGAAAAAAAAATATTTAATTACCGTTCCGTTCCTCTGGTCCGTGGTGAGGTTTTAGGTAATGTAATAACTTAATTTAGTATCACAGCACTGACATCTTTTGTCTATTATAATATTGATTACAAAATGGTTTAAAATTTACGTACAGAAGAATTAGCAGCCTTGGAGAATGAAAGTAGAAATTTTAATATTGTTTGCTTTAAATCTGATAAAAGAAATAATATAGTAGTTTAAAACGTAGAACAACATTTGGAAAGGTTAAAGATATTTAAAGCGATTCAATAATGTTCAGTAAACTACATCATGAACCTATTGATACGACCAATATATATGACAAGGTCAAAGGGATTTTTTCTGAAACTAAAGAAAAATAACATTTAAAAATTAGACCAACATGTCGTTACTTACAAAGTTTTATGTTATTCATAAAATTCTCAGAGAAAAATATCCTTTCTTCCTATAATTCCAAATAATGGCACTTACAATTATGCTTTGGTTGGTTTTCAGCTTCAGATAAACTTACCTCTTGAAGTTGGCATTCCAGCACTCTTTATAGTGGTAAGGCAGTATTTACTAGCCTCATAGACAAATTAAACTACTATAGAGGGTCCAAACCAATTATCTGAACTAACTAAAATAACTCCCAACCACCACCCATTAACTACGAATTTTCAGACTCTAAACAAGCCTTTATATGCGATAAGATATCCATCCGCATAATGTAGTGCTAACTTGCTTAACTTACCTTATTAAAAACCATTAGAACTTACAATCATGTTCTGACTGATTTTTAGTTTACCTCCACATGACTTCACTACCACTGAATATGCCTTGTAAAACAGTGTTTTGGTAAGGTACCACAATTTAACTTTGATATCACAAGTGACTGTGATAACTTTGGTGTCGAGTCGTTGTGTACGAATGTACTTTTAAAATAAATTATAAACTTCAATGGTTATTCAATTTTTAATAATAAATCTGATAAGTTAGATATTTCAATATCTGTATTTTTGAAATTTAATAAGTTCGCCTCAAAGAAAACACATTTTTACTTAATTGCTATCCGTATGAATACACTTTCCAAGTGAGTGTAAGCGTTAGATTGATTCACTCTTCAGCTAACCTTTTTTTTATTTGCTATCTTGAAAAGCAATGATTGGAACACTATTTCCACTGTTTTAACTCACTATGCTATACCGGGTGGGTAGATGAAATGTTTACACTATTCTTAGAAACTTTGGGCCTGGCATGACTTAGCGCGTTAAGGCTTGCGCTTCGTAATGTGAGGGTCGCGGGTTCGCGCCAAACACGCTCGCCCTCCCAGTCGTGAGGGCGTTATAATGGTACGGTCAATCCCACTATTCGTTGGTAAAAGAATAGCCCAAGAGTTGGCGGTGGGTGGTGATGACTAGCTGCCTCTAGCCTCACACTGCTAATTTAGGGACGGCTAGCACAGATAGCCCTCGAGTTGCTTTGTGCGAAATTCCAAAACAAACAAATAAACAAACTCTTAGAAATTCTGATTAAAAACTCTTATTTCTGGATCATAACGGAAAATTAATTGCAAATATGAAGCATATCATAAGAAACGATTACTGGCATCAATTTTAACTTAACAAACCTTATAATAACGTTTTAAAAGGAAGTTTTAAATACTTATCAGTTATTGTGAGAATAACATTGTTAAAATCAATGTTTCATTGTTGTGATTTTGAATATTTTTACCTGTCAAAATAAATCATTATTTTCACTATTACCATTTTCAATAATACAATTTTATTTAGTTCCAGGAATTGTGTATAATAATATTATCCCAAACACTCTGCCCCCCCAAAAATGGCACAGCAATGTGTCTGCGGATTTACAACTATAAAAGTGAGGTTCCGATACACTTGGTGAGGATTGTTTGCTTTTGAACTTCGCGCAAAGCTACACGAGGGTTATTTGTGTTAGCCATCCCTAATTTAGCAGTGTAAGGCTAGAAGGAAGGCAGCTAGTTATCACCACCCACCGTCAACACTTGGGCTACTTTCTTACCAACGAATAATAGGATTGATCGTCACATCATAACGCCCACACGGCTGAAAAGGCTAACATGTTTGGTGCGACGGGAATTCAAACCCGCGACCCTCAGATTATAAATCGAACGCCTTAACCAACCTGGCCATGCTGGCCACTTGGTGAGGAGGGCACAAATAGTCCATTATGTTGATTTGTGATTAATTTAAAGACAACAACAACAAAGCACAGGTTGAATTACAAATAAGTATAATCATGTTTCGGTAGTTTGTAAAAGACGTTCATACTATGATAATTGAAATTATAACAAATGCCATATTCATGGTGTTCCAATCTCCATTGTGTTTGTTATGTGGCAGACGGCTTGATTCCACCTTGATACAGCGGTATTTCTACAGACTTTTACCACCAGAATCCAGGTTTCGATTCCCGTGTTTTACAATGCACAGATAGTCTATTGTGTCTTTGTGTTCAGTACAACAAACAAACAAAAATCTCAGACGGCTTGAAGAATTCTTCTTTGAGAAAAATGCATTATCAGCAATGGCAGGGGCAAATACTTTAGTAGTAACATTGTGGTTACACATAATTCTTGAGAATTTCTAATGAACTAAACAAAAATGTAGTGTTTAAAAAATATAATAGACATAATGCTAATTAATATATTGTGTCTTATTAAAGGTATTCACACCATAGCATAAAGATATACTTTAAAAAATTCTAAGATGACGCCAAAATTTTTTGGAACATATGAAATTAGATCATAAATACAATATTTATGTGAAAAGTGTAGAACTATTTGGGACAACTGGGTGTTTTTCTTATAACAAAGAACATGAATCTCTCTGCTCAACCCACTGACGAGAATCGAACCCCAGATTTTAACGTTATAAATCTGAAGATATACCCCTGTACTAGCGGGAGGTATTTGGGACGACCAGTTGTATCTAGTGATAAAGTGCATCAGTTAGTGTATCTGGATCTTTGTTAGTTACCGCACTTATTGAATTATCTTGTGCAAATAAAATGACTTGTTTTACGTTAGTTCTAGTATTGTTAGACAAATTTAACGATATTACAACGTAGGCCTTCAAAAACTTACGGTAGTGTACAAGTAAAAAAATTATAGAAACCGTAAAGGAGAAAATAATTTTATTTTATCATCGCTACACGTATTTCGTGCTGAATTATTTTCACCAGTTAATTTAAAAGAACCTGCTGACGATATAACAACATTAAACAATTTTTGGGCGAAAATGGTTTAGTTATACATGCCATTGGTTGAAGATTTCATAACTATTTGAGCAATTTTTTTAAAAATAAATTATCTACATAGAAAGCTCATAAATATGCGTTAGTTATAATTTTTTAAAACTGTCACACTGAAACAATTTTTCTTTTCTGTTTTGAATATTACTAGTAGCACTTATATATTTTAATTTTATCAAATTAAATCGTAAGTAATTTATTTAATAAAATAGCCAGTTGTTTTAATAATTGTTCTTATTAAACTAGAAATAAATATGCATTTAATCGGAGATTTGTGGAGTTTAGGAATAACATAGAGAAAATATAAATATGTAAAATGATTTGCTTCAGGATAAAGTATTTTATAAGCTTTAAAAATAATAATAACAGCAAGTTTAAATTGGTTAATTAACATGAATGTTTCTTTTATCATAATTAATGCATAAAACGTGTTACAAACGAAAATTACAGTTAGCTTTATGAATGGGGACTATAATAGATTTTTCTTGGAATTCTTGAATTTTATTTTTAACTAATGAAACAATCAATTTATGTAACATTTATTTAATTGTATATAGGATAATTTAAATCCTTTTTAGGTACATAAGATTTCTGTGCCTGTTTCGTTTGATTATTTTATTTGTATGGATTTATGCGAGATAATTTAATTTTTATTTTTTAACTACATAAAACTTATATTCCAAAAAACCCTCTAGGTGGCTAAGATGTAATATAATGGAGTTTCAAAATATATTCATCAGTGTTGTTTTCAATATTTTTAAAGAATATTTTGCTTATGAAATATTGTGGTAGTTCTGTATTCAGAATTTTTAAATTATTTTACATAACAGTTTATCTTTTATGGATTCCAAATTACCATAATCAATGTGTTTATGAAAAATATCAATAAATAAACTACTTTCACACACACAAGGTAAGTTATTAACTTCTTCTACATTTTAAATTAGTGTACAAACCTTTACAACTGTATAATAATGGACCGATCGGCACTTCGTATTTATAACTAACCGTAAGTTTTAAGTTATTACAATTACAACTATTATTGTTTGTAAATTAATGTATGACTTTATAAATCTGCAAGTCATTTAATACTTTATGTTTAAAATTAATTTCCAAATATGGAGTTTGAATTTGCAGTTTCTCTTTTTAAAAACTTGATAAATCATTGACTTTTAATTGATATTTTGTAACGTCTGAAAGTAAGTATTGTGTTCAACTGTTTCGTAAATCAGTTATTCTATTCTATTAATTAAGACTCTTATTTTAGAAAAATTAAGTAGATAACTTTTTGCAAAGTAATTTACGTACACTAATACCGGAATAAAAACATTATTTAAATTACAACAAAATTCAGAATAAAATCAACACATTTTAATTTAAATTTCTTTTACCGTTTATTATCTTACTTTTATGAAAAAAAATATCTATAAATAAAATATTATCGAAGCAGTAATTATTACTCAAATACAAAGCAGTCGAATTATTTAAATCTTGGTTTAATTCATAAGGATATAATGTTCCTAATTTCAAAATATAAATGTTCTCTCGTGAAAGTCTTGTATCTTCATTAACGGTTTCTGATATAATTATCTTAACAGAGGTGAAAGGTAGAATTTTAAAATGCTTTAATTCTATGGAATTCATTGAATTGTTTTTAACTAGAGATCTATGCAAATTTATATGCGTAGGCAATAGATTTAAAGTTTGACCTACATATTCCATATTACATTTAATACACATTGATAAATAAACCTAATAATTTATTTTACAGAACGAATTTATATGAGTGCCAACATAAACAGTGATTGGAGACATTATGAGACATCTTTTGCAATTACATTTTATAACAATAGCAGCAATATAATTACAATGCTTTGATGTCTGCATTTTTTATTTTTGTTTATAAGAAGATGTCATTACTCAGAGGTTCAGATCTTTTATTTTCCATGCAGTTCTTCCTTTCTGGTTTGTTTCATTTTCTTTTACTGTTTAATATTAATCATATATATATATATAAGGTTGACTTAAAAATAAACAAGAAAAAATGTTCAATAATCTTAAATTATTGATGTTACCATTGATGTTAATGTAACAGGTAACAATATAATAACAATAGCTATTACTTACTGTTCTCCATCCAAAATACTGGATAACCAGTTTATCTAAAAAATAATAGAATATTATAAGTAGTACACAAACAATGTCGTTGTAATACAATAATATCAAATGGAAAAAAGCTTTTAAACATCTCAAACAGATCTGGTTGTGTGTTGTTAAAAACATTCCTACACACACCATTGACTGACATCACACAAGTGGTGTGCTAGTTTTATACAATAGTACAATAAAACCAGCAAACAAATGTTTAACGTTTTGTTGAAAATGGTGTAGATGGTGATAATTTAACAATAACCTGTGTCTTCACTTCATTACAAACAACTAATAATAAAACCTATGATTGGTTACTGGAAAGCTAAATGTGCCAATTATTCAAATGAACTAGACAGATTGCTATTAAGTTTGATAATTGAAATTGTATAAGTAACATCGGATGTCAATACATACTGTCAAACTGTCTCTGAGCATCTGAAAACACAATACCAAAACATCACTCATCCAATTTTTACATGAAGTGGAAACCATGTGTACGTACAATAGACGTGATGAAAAGAAGGGATCTACTCAATAGACGGTACATAAATCAGAAGTTCTAAAAATTAAAACAAATTAACTTCATCAGAAATTAAATTAAACAATTAAAACCAGATAACTGTGACAGTTATTGTCTCAAACGAAATGAATATACTGACCCTAAGAACTTTTGGACAAATTTAAAAAGATTCACAAACAATCAAAAGACTTACAGATATCCGACTTTACACAACAACATCAAAATAGCTACAGAAATAAAGAAAGAAAGCAAAAAAAAATTAAACCAATTAAACAAAACTTTGAAAACACATCAAGAACCAGACGTTAATAACAGTTTTAATAATAAAGTTAATGAGTGAATATAAAGAACTCAAAATTTATACTCATCTAAATTTCAGGACACAAAAACAATTTTTCAAAATCACATCACGATCCAGCACAAAAATTTACAAATACAATAACTAAACCCGAAGTTATATAACCTATAAAACAAACTAAAAACAAAGCACCACTAGAATATAAAATACAAACTGTATTGTTAAAAGAAGATTGTTTTTGTTTGAATATCACGCAAAGCTGCTCGAGAGCTATCTGGGCTAGCCGTCCCTAATTTAGCAGCGTAAGATTAGAAGGAAGGCAGCTAGTCATCACCACCAACCGCCTACTCTTAAGCTACTCTTTTACCAACGAATTGTGGGATTGAATTTCACATTATAACGTCCCCATAGCTGAAAGGGCGAGCATGTTCGGTGCGACGGGGATTCGAACACATGATCCTCAGATTACAAGTAGAACACCTGAGCCTACCTGCTCATGCCGGGTGTTACAGAAAGGTACCCAAAGATTGTTTGAACATTTCACAGTTTTATTTAACCTATCCCTAAATTCCAGGTACATCCCTGCCTCTTGGAAGGAAGCAAATGTACTTATGTTCTTAAAGGAAGAGAAAACAGTAGACGAATAAACTGTAAAATTCCAAACTGATCAGTTCAACTAGTTGTTTAGGCAAACTTTTAGGAAGAATGGGTGACAATAAAATTTTAAGCTCACCATCTTTAGCATCAGGCAGTTTTCAAACAGTTTTAAATTAAACAGTTGAGTACTATTAGAATTACAGAATCAAAATTAATGTTCAGAAAATTACACCTGAACGGAATTCTCTTTTTTTTCATACCTGTTTGGCAACAAAATTTGTAGGCCTAACATATGATTCAAAATTAACTAACGGACAAAAACACATGAGTATTCACAGAGAACATTCAAATTTATAAACAATATGTTAGACCAGTAACAGAACATGCATGCCCAGCTGTTACGTTTTTTTTTATGTTTTATGTTCTTCGTAGACTAAACGCAACAGAAAAATACAGATAACAGCTTGTATAATTTATTACACTAAACTATTAACAAATATAACAGATATAACATAAATTATATAATAACAGTGACAGATATTAAGTTACAACATTCGAAATTAATTACAAAACAAAATAATACTAGTTTCAAACTTCAAAATTAATCACAATACAAAATGGTACTGGCCTGTATCTAATATAATGATCTAAAATGAAAGTCTCAAATTCCAGTCTAGGGTGTGAATTTGGACCCACGAAGAAATTCCGAAGCTTAAATGAAGAAGTTCAGAAACAGTTCACAGTTCAATAAATTCGCCGACTCTCAGCACAAGCAGTAATTCAGATGAATCATATAGATTGACGAAATAAAATCACAGCAAACACTTAATCTTTCTCAAATAACTGACTCTCTTCTTTTGAAATAAAACTAATGACTGACTCCTTTTTCTCTCTCGCATCTTCGTCTGTTTATATATTGTAGGCCTAGACCCCTCGAATAACCGTGAAATTTCTACAGATCTCCAGAGCAATTCGCGCATGTCCGTTCTTGCACGAGACTAAACGTCTAGACACGAAGTCGCCAGCACTTCATTTACAAATATATGATTGGTCTACTTAATTCAAGAAAATTCTAAATGTTACCCTAAATGAATAACAACATATTTTATTAGTTTAAACTTCGAAACAATAATATAAATATGGAAACATAGATAATAGAAATGAAAATCCAAACACAACACGACATACCGTCGTTTACAAAATATTTACACATTTACCTAACACCAGCATTATTAAATGCAGCAAAAATAAATCTTAAGAAACTGCAAAAAATACCAAATTCAACACTCACTATGGCTTTTAAAGTACAAAATTTCACAAACTGAATATTTCTACTCAGTTATGCTAACCTATCTCCACTAAAAGACAGGTTGATAGATTGCTCGTTCCGCTACTTTCAAGAAAATTTATACAAAAATGATTTTGTTAACAGAAAGAGATCGTTCATCGCACATGATGTTGGTAGAGCTAAGTGTCCCTCACTATTAAATTTCTACATTAGAAGTAAAGCGACCTGCACTAGACATTAACATTATTTTACCAAGAGTTAGACATCACCGTTGTATTTGAAAGAATATTTGATGCTTAACTATGCGCTGGTAAATGAATATCTATTGTGAACAAGTATAATTTGATTTCAAAATTATTTGCGATTTTACACAATCAAATGAAGAGAAATACTACAGTACGAACTTTTTGCGAGTGTTTGTGATCAAACAAAGGGAAGTATTTAAAATTACACTAAATGCTACAAATGTTATACTCAAGGACACAACCCTGAAAATGTGAAGAAGTTAGATCAGTGTTTTGTGTTAGAATACCGTCAGTAAAAATGGACAGATTTTTACATCAAGTAATTCAAGAGGAAGGAAGAGGTCGAAAATGTACCTCACCTTTCCAGGTTCTCAAACTCAATGCCGATCGAAGTTTGTTTCTATATAAACTACTTCCTCGCTTTCTTGGTTAGGAAATATTAATAATTTATTGCTTTTTTGTGTGAATCATTCGTTTTGTTTGTATCTTCAAATCGTTCTAACTTTTTGAATGTTATTGTTGAAACAGTTTCATTAATTTGCTTACTTTCTAAACGCCTTTCATTTCAAATTTCGATTAAATATTATATTACAAATACACGTGTACATAAAATCCAAAATCTCTGTATTTGTTTGCTTGCTTGCTCACCGAGTTCACTGCTCAGGTCACACTTCCTCACGTAAAGATGCGCAAAATGACAATTTTTAAATTACATACGCGTCTATCGTCTGCTTATCGAGCAGGTAATTTTATCCTTAACATATACACAGCTAAATTCTATACAGATTAGATATTTTTCGTAAGTTTGAGTGAGCATTCATTTAGAATAAAGCATTATTTAGGAGTACATCATTAACTATACATCTATTAATATATCTTATATTTCATTTTACACATAATTAGAATATCAAGTGTGAAAATGCAAATAGTAGATTTAGATTATAATATAAAATTAAGCTGTCGACCATAAAATAGACTACTTGAAAAAAACAAGGTTTACAGTATAATACTTTTTTGTGTGTAGAATAAGACTAAAGTCAAGTCAAAAAATTTATTTTATTCTACTTTTCTTTCATCCAAGTGACCGTCTGGAAGTGGATTTTTTTTCCTTTTAATACATTAAAAATACAGTATTAGATTTTGTTTGTAGAATATTTCATCCATCAGTGTCATAATGTAAACATATCACATTCATTAAAATATATTACCTTTAAATTAAAAGAAATTAAACACGTTTGAAATTTTAAGAGGAACGACGGAGTATGGGGGAATAGTTTTGTTTGAATTTCGCACGACAGCTATCTGTACTACCCGTCCCTAATTTAGAGGGAAGAAACTAGTCATTACCACCCACCGCCAACTCTTGGTCTACTCTTTTACCAACGAATAGTGGGATTGACTGTGACATTATAACGTCCCCACAGCTAAAAGGGCGAGCATTTGGTGCGACGGGGATTCGAATCCGCGGTTTTTTTTGGAGTTAAGCACAAAGTTACACAAACGGCTACACGGATATCGAAACGCGATTTCTAGCATTGTAAGTTCTCAGACTTGCCTCTGTGTTACTGAGGAACTCTGAAAAAGGAAGCTGGAAGCTACGGCTCTGCGTGCATGGACTGAGTTCATGGAAGACTTTTGTATCAAGAGGCATGCTGGACATTAAGTTTGGTTGTTGCATGTAAAGCTGCATGATAAGGTACCTGCGTTTAACTATTGCATGGATAAAGTTCGATTTTTTTGTGTGTTTTAAACCGACAATTTTATAATTGAATCACCGAGATATTTCTAGTAATTAAACTAAATTCTGCTTACTTGGTAAAAGATGTAAAACACATAATTTAATTTGTGTAATAATTGTTTAGGAATAATAAGATCTCTCTCAAGAATGTTATATTATTATAAATCAAGTTATTTATATTAATGTTATAGTGTATTATCATAAATCAAGTTATTTATATTAATGTTATAGTGTATTATCATAAATCAAGTTATTTATATTAATGTTATAGTGTATTATCATAAATCAGGTTATTTATATTAATGTTATAGTGTATTATCATAAATCAAGTTATTTATATTAATGTTACTTTTGTTTTGTTAGAATTAAGCACAAAGCTACTCAATGGGCTATCTGTTCTTTGCCCACCATGGGTATCGAAACCCGATTTTTAGTGTGTAAGTCTGTAGACATACTACTGTGCCACTGGGGGGCATAAATGTTACAATATATTATTATAAGTCAAGTTATTTATATTAATGTTATATTATTATAAGTCAAGTTATTTATATTAATGTTATATTATTATAAATCAAGTTATTTACATTAATGTTATAATATATTATTATAAATCAAGTTATTTATATTAATGTTATAGTGTTTTATCATAAATCAAGTTATTTATATTAAAGCTTTTAGCGAATGTTTTTATTTGCATTTTTGTTCATACAATTTTAAATTTTATTTTTTGCATACGAAGTTAATCATTAATAGGTCATAACTTTTCGTTGTAGTCGAAAAGGCAATGTTGTTTTTGTACCTTGAGGTAACAAGTGTGTTAAACATTTCACAGTACGACTTTTACAGCTGCTTGTTTCTTTGTACCTTGAGGTAAAAAGTGTGTTAAACATTTCACAGTACGACTTTTACAGCTGCTTGTTTTAGTAAATTATGTTGTGTTTCTTCCTGTTGTCTCAATATTTTTTATTATTTTCATTTCTATAACTAATTATTCTTCACATAGTGTACAATAAGAATAGTCAAAAGTTTCAAATCTTCTGCAAAAAAAAGGTTCTATTTTATGACAGGAAATTGCAACACATAGAAACTTTGTTTCAGAATTTTTACACACAGTCATTTCAAATTTGAAATCATATACTAGAAGGACCAAAGACGGTTTGGTGCATCCAATCCATATGCAGCTGTTTGGTTCTGACTTAATAGAGGGGTTTTACCTCACTCTTACAGTGCACCCAAGACCCCAATATATGGATGTCGTTTTGACTGTAACGGGCCACGAATCATGAACCCTCTGATTCACAATCCAAACACGTTATGCACTAGAGCCCCTTCGTCATCCAAGATAAACAGTAAAAACGTGCACAAATAAGGAAAACGTGTTTTTTTTCGGTAAACCTGCCAGCTTCGTTGACAAGATATTATAACATTCTGATGCCTGATGCCGTATTAAATTTATCTCTTGAGAAACAAAGCATACAAATTACACAAACTTTTAAAGAAAGTTTTTAATTAAAAAAATAAAATAATTAGTTTGATATTTCACAACTAGATGGGGAATAACTCGCAATCTGATAGCCAAGTATGTTGTAGAAGAAATGCTTACAAATCGCTCGATAATTTCACAGTCTGAATTAGAACATGCCAAATATTATTGAGTTTCTAGATGCGTATGAAGTAAAATTAGATTCTAGCGAAAGTTCCTGGCTTCGCTCACTTTATTAGGTGAATATAGTATGTGAATATACTTAGCCCATTTTATCAGAGAAGTATAATCTACATTGTTTTCTTTCTAAGAGGCATAAAACAAATACAATTGTTGAAACACATTGTTATCAAAACACATCGTTTTCTATATGCCAGTCTGCCTCATTTAAAAGACGCACCCTCGTACACGCACACCATCAAGGTTATCTCAGTATGGTGATTCTTCCTTCTCAGAGCTGTAGCACCCAAATCTCTTTTCTATGTGGGTTTTCACCAGTTTTACTCAAAGAAAGAAACGTCAGCGCATAAACATATGCATGTAGATAAGTAATAATACCCAAAAGTACAGAAAGAGGGTCCACTTACTATGGGTGCAAAATTTGAGGTTTTCAGGTTATTTCCTCTATAGAAGTCACACACACGAACACTCACGTACGTGTCTGAGTGCGACTTTTAATTTTAGTATGAGGAACCACCTCTTTTCATGTAGTTTTTTGCTAATTTGCCTCAATGAAAAGATAATTAATACCCAGATGCACACCTCTGAGTGTAAAATTTCAGGTTTTTAGGTTATTTCCCCGTGAAGATATGATAGACGCTCAAACACGTGAGGGAGCACACGTGTGCACGTAAATTCAATGTCCATATGTGGGTGATTTTAATTCTTAATATAAAGAATAACTTTTTCTATGTGTTTTTTTTTCATTCTTGCCTCAGTAAAAAGATGCACGTATGGAAAAGGTAAGTAACACCCAGGTTCACACCCTTAGGGTCCACCAAGAATGACTAAAAAAAATTAAGGTTTTTTGGGTTCTTTCCTCTTAAAGCTGTGGTGGTGACACACTTCTTTTTTGTGTAGTTTTTGCTAGTTTGCTTCATTAAAAGACGCGCACGCACTTGCATGATTAATACACAAGTGCACAACCTCAAGGTCCACTGAGTTATGGTACAAAATTATTGGCTTTTATCTTATTTTCTCTTGAAACTATGGCAGTAGTATATTCCTATTCGCTTGCTTACCTCAAAAAAGATGAGCTAGCTCAAACAAATGGTTAACTTTTAACACTCAGGTGCACATCCTCAGGGATCAGTTGGTACCTGTAAAAAATATCAAGTGTCTTGGTTCTTTTCTCTTAAAGATATGGCACAGAAACGTCCGTTTATTATTATAGATGAAAATTATATTCATTATTTCTCTAAGGGAATTATTTCAAGTTCAGGTCTACTTTTCTGTTATCTCAGTTTCTCACGTTCTGCGTTACAAATCAAGTTTATACTTTTGTTTAAAGTTTAAACCGTTTTCCAAACAAGTTATCCAGCAATCTCATTTTGTGTTAATTAAACAGGAAAAGCAGTAATCTGATTTTTGAAGATTGCTGTTGATAGCTGAGTCTCTTCTGAGAACGATAAACATTTGTTTGTCAATAATACCAAAGAAAAAAGTGAGTGAGAGTTGGCCTTACAAAAAACCCACCTTCCCTCTCATTAAGTTAATCATTAAATCAGCATGATGATCACTAGACGAGACATGAAAGAGTTGAAATATTTTTATTATACCCTTTCATCATTGCTGGTAATTTCTAAAGATATCACCAAATCATAAACATCTCGATTGCTTTTGCAATGTTCATGGCATCTCTGAAACAGTGAAAATATTTCGACTTTCTTAACTATCTGTAATTTTAACAAAACTGTTTTCTTCAAAGGAAGACATAATACACGTAAAAGTTGGTTTTATTCACATTTTTTAAACATCTTATCTGACAGTCGATTTATTACCTCTGTCTGTAAGTACGAAACACATTCACAGCATTTGCCCATAATATAATAGTTTTACATTTACTTTCTGAAGCCATGTATGGTGCTTTTCTTACAACAGCTAGACCATGTGTAGCAATATCAAGGTAAATAATTTGTGATGAAATCATCTTTTCATCTGTCATCCTAAAGAAACGTAGTATCCTATCCTTATTTGTGGAGCACATTTTATGTATTTATTTCTTCAAAATACAAAAAAAAACATTAGCCACAATAACAAATTAAATTGAAACTTATTACTTTCCTTCGCTTCTAGACGCAGTGTAATATAATAATAAATCAAAGCTTTAAAAACCGAAAACCTGGTGGCTAAGACGCTCGACTCGTAATCTGAGGGTTGGAGTTTTGTGGAGGCGTTATAATGTGACAGTTTGCTTGTTTTGAATTTCGCGCAAAGCTGCACGAGGTCTATCTGCATTAGCCATCCCTAATTTAGCAGTGTAAGACTAGAGGGAAGGCAGCTAGTCATCACCACCCACCACCAACTCTTGGGCTATTCTTTTACCAACGAATTATGGAGTTGATGGTTATATTATAACGTCCACTCGTCTGAAAGGGCGAGCATATTTGGTGTGACAGGGAATTTGAACTCGCGACCCTCAAGTTACGAGTCGAGTGCCCTAACCACCTGGCCAGGCTGGGCCTAAAGTGACAGTCAGTCCCACTATTTGTTGGTAAAAAGTAGCCCAAGGGGTAACAGTGGTTAGTGATGACTAGCTGCCTTCCCTCTAGTCTTACACTGTTAAATTAGGGATGGCTAGCGCAAATAAATTCAAAAACAAACAAACAATAAAAAACAAAAAATAAATTATATCTGTCAACATAATTTGACTCTTTTTTTTTACCGAGCTTTATACCGCTTTTGTTTGTTTCTTTTATGCAACAGCCATTCACTGATAAATCCTCTAACAGTCTACACGTGGTTTGTCTATCTGTTTTCGTATATTCTTACAAAGATATGCTTGAGTCATCTGTATATAGCAGTTAGTAATTTTTGAACAGATTGATTAAATGGAAAGAACTATTCAAAGTCATCCATCCCTTCCAAAATGTATCCATAATATTAAATATATCAGGTTAAAAACAGCAGAAGTTACCTCTTTATCTCTTACTTGCAAACATTAAATCTATGTTAAGATGTAAAAGTCCTAGTTTCAAACATGACCAATTAAGATAGCAGACATATATATATACACACAACATGGCCAAATGTATGTGGACCCCGACCATCATATCTGCTTGTTGAACATCTCATTCCAAAACTGTGGACATTAATATAGAATTGGCCTCCTATTTGTTGATACAATAACCTCCACTCTTCTGGGAAGGCTTTTCACTACAGAGAGAGAGAAAGATGTGTATTTATGCCGTATTGTGAAAGAAAACCGGATTTTTATAAACTTCTCGTATATGTATATTTTTACTTTCTTTGTTTATTAGCTGAGGGAAAATAACAATTATTTATTCAGTTTATTTAATTACACTCTTTATTTTGAAACTTTCTCATGAAGATAATATTATGTGTCTCAAGATCGGATAGGTGGAGCTGAACTTTATGTGAAATTAGAACTAAATCTTTTTCAAAAATTATTCTGAGTTTATTCAGACTAAGGGTTGTATTATTATATATTGTTGTGGTATGTAAAAACATATTACAGAACTTAACACTGAAATACTAATAAATCAAATATTATTAATATTTTAATTTGTAAGTAAGTGTTGACCAAATTGCTGCAGTTAAAGAATCTTGTTTATCATTTGCTTGAAAGAAACGATCGTATGTTTTCATGTGAGCGTATTTTTGAGTAGAACACAGGCGATACCTGTAATCTTTAGTTTGATTTTTGATGTTTAATTTTAATCAAAGCCATATTGTGTATCATATTAGAGCAAGCAAACAATAACGAAATTTCATTAGGACAGTTTCTTTTCCATTCGGACTTTTACTTCAGCATATTGTAGTGCAACAAATACAAGAATAACTTGATATTGAAAAAATACTGATGTGTTAAATTGTAAGGTGTAATGCACTCCATCTATTGGTAAGTGTAGAAAGCATGGAACTTCAGGTGCTTCTCTGTAACACAATTATTCAAAACGAAACTTCGTGTTCCTAATAGTCACAGTATGAAATATTAATATACTAATCGTGTTTCACGTTTACTATTGTATATACGTAGAAATCATCTAAAGAATACTGTTCATTTTCCAAACGAAAATTTCTCTTCCATAAATAATTAGAAATCAGAGTGAATATTTCTCTAACCATTATTATACTTTTCTTCAAGCTAGAACAAGCTTAGAAAATTACCCATCTATCATTAGAATATGACTACTATTACCGTAATGAAATGGTAAGTTTAAATGATTATACTGTTTAATCATTTGGATGTTAATGTCATTAGGCCATAAAGCATTAATTATTTGGTTTGCCTTATTGAATTAATTAATACTTTAGTAAACGTATATTTAAAGGCATTTCAGGACAATTTCTTCATTTATCATGGATAGTGGCTATATATAAAATTAAACATAACAGTACATTAACGAATACAATGCTTGCCTGCTCAGTCCTCTGTTTGGTATCATGTCATTTACAGTTATATGAAAATAGCTTATGTTTATTCAACCGAATGAGAGATTGCAAGTTGCTATTGAAGCCTCTGATATGACTTCCACAATGTCAATGTATTTCTAAGTTCACTATGTTAACAACATATTTTCTATACTTTCCAAATAATCTGTCAATTGTGGAAAAGCTATTTCTTTTACACATATAATAATTCCATCCATATATTTTGAATTTCTGCCCAAACGTTTAAGCAGATTTATACTTTTATGATAATTTGGAGCTGCCATAAGACCGAGTAAGTTTAATTGTATGACATTTTGTCGAGAAATGTAGATCGTTTCAGGATATATCCTACTGGGACAGCGGTAAGTCTTCGGATTTATAATCCTAAAACCAGGGGTTTGATTCCTCTCCCTGGACACAACAGATAGCCCAATGTGGCTTTGCTATAAGAAGAACAAATTATTTAGGATATGTAACAAAAACATTCTTCAACCGTCTACTTTGTTTGTGTTAAACTTTTTACAGTATAATAAATCCGTTTCTGTAAATTTTACTTCTTAAATTTAGTAACATAAGTTACTACAGATGGCAGCACTACTAACTGTTATTTACTTATTTCAATAATTCTTGTATGTAGCTAAATTTTTCGCCTCCAGAGGAAGATGTCTACAAAGTGTGAATTTAGTATTCATAGGATAAATAAACATTTATTAAACTAGTTGAGTTGCTTCAGTGTTGTGCAGTACAGTAAATTAAAGCTTAACGCATAAAAAAAAAACACTTTAATGCAACGAATGAAATTTTAGGTCGATGCATCGACAAACTTTGGTTTTAATGATATAATTTATTTATCAACGTTTTCATGATAAAGTTAGACAAACTGTTTTCTGATTTATCGAAAAATGTAATCAGAAGTGGTAAATTTACATATATCTTCAGTCTTCAAACAAGGAATTAAATATCCGTTTTTAAATTATAACAACAATGGAAATATTCTTAAATATATTTTCAAATTTACAAATAACAAAATTAATGGCTGTGTATCAGAAATAAGACCACTAAAGCACCTGGCTAACGAGTCTGAGTTGTGTCACTCAGAATGTTTACGTCGTGTTGCACCTGTTTCTACCTGCTGGATGTTAACTGATGAATATTCGTTTCTCAACACTTCTTAGACCTTTATCCAATACATCTTTTAAATAAAAATAATACAACACATTATTGAAATGATCTTCTTAACAGAATTGGTTCACGCGGTTACTGATTTTCTGTTACAAAATCAACATTTCTGATAAGAAATTTTTTCGGCAACAAATATCAATGCATATGATTTAAACTCAAAACCATATTTAAAAAAAATTCCTTTTCTCAGGTATCACATTTCAGTGTTTTAATATATACAGACTTGCTTCACTGATCTTTCTAACTTCAGCACAAATTAGGCTGAAAATGTGTCTTAAGTTTATTTAATATTTCGGAATAAGTGTCACTCTGTCATTAAACACGGATACCACATGACATCGATTTTCAGAGACAGTATCAACTGAAGAGAAATATAATATGTAAGAAAAGGTCCATGAAAGAGTTTTCAGTAGAGAAAATTCAAGCTCGAGGTACTTCTTTATTCAAATTGATTAATGAAAAAGTACAAATTTATTAACACACGCCTGTCAAAATGGTGTTATAACACCACTGGTATCATCACTGATTTTACGTGTTTTTCCACATCTATGTTTCACAACACATAGAAATGAACCTGAAAACCACGTGATGTTGCTAAGGTTGAGTTTAGCAAGACAAATTCATGATGGCTGTGTTCCCCATCTTCCGTTTCGCCACTGCTTCACGCGTTGCTGTTAAAGCCCATTTTAGCGTGAAACGTTTGTTGTCTTCGCTTTCTCCAATGTTGTCATGTTCGAACTACACCAACTCACGAAACTAAATCTTTCACTGCATGGTACTTTCACACTTCAAACTACTGACTTTGATGAAATAAATACACGTATTCAGCTGTTCAAAAACCTTACAGTACCAAGCCATCAAATAATCTGGCGCGTAAATACATGTTTGAGATAAACAAAAATATAAATACATCATAATACGTCCAAGTAAAACGACACTTGTGCTTAGGCGTGGAAATCACATTAAAACCGTCTTCAAGTAACTGAATAAATCGAACAAATTAGAAAGCCCGGATGTAAAACTAAGGTTACTTATATTACATATTTATTTAATCAGGTTCTTAACTCGTCAGACCTTTAGCATACTTTCCAACAAAACTACTTAAATCGAATGTAAAATAATTCTGATATAATGTATTCTTCTAAACCAGTAAACCATCGTTTGTTTGTTATTATGATACACGGTGTACACGGTGAGATTTGTGTTGCGCACAACTTAGATATTGAAATTCGTTGGTTAACAATATTAGCTCTTATACGCACTGCTGACCCACCAGGGTATTTAAACCACAGATATTCTATAAAGAGGACGATTTATGGTCGTTCTAAATTCAGGATAGTCAGGAAAGGTTTGTATTATACGAATATTCTACTCTCTGAATAATTCGTTACAAAGATATTTTGTTGTTTACAGTATGTATATTAGAAAATCATGAACTAAAAATCATATCTACGTATAATTAGTTATTGATTATGTCATGAGATAAACTAATTTCAGTACCAATGGTTATAACTTATACAACATAATATTAATATCCATAAGTTATGAATACTGTGAAAATCCGTGTGTGCATTGAATCATTTGTTTTAGAGCCACAATAACTCTATTGATTATGACATGAAATGCAATAATAGTAGTTTATGTTTCGTTTTATGAGGACTGATATTTATTTTATTGATATAATATGACTTGGTATAATGATAATTTATGTTTTACTGTGTGAAAACCGATATTTATTCTCCTAACTATAGCATGACTTGGTATTATGTTAGTTGGCGTTTTACTCTATTAATACCTCTATTAACAGCATAGAGTACACCATGAGGAGGTATTATGATGGTTTACGTATGATGGCCTGACATAGCCAGATGGGTTAAGGCGTTGGACTCGTAATCTGAGGGTAACGGGTTCGAATCCCGGTCGCACCAAACATGTTGGCCCTCTCAGCCTTGGGGGCGTTATAATATAACGGTCAATCCCACTATTCGTTGGTAAAAGAGTAACCCAAGAGTTGGCGGCGGGCAGTGATGACTAGCTGCCTTCCGTATAGTCTTACACTGCTAAATTAGGGACGGCTAGCGCAGATAGCCCTTGAGTGGCTTTGCGCGACCACTGTTAAGATGTTACACATAATAAAATTCCAAAAGTCTTTTATTTTCTTTAACCAAAACACTGCTATAGATTTATGATAAGACTCTAAGGCGAGAGAAAGTCTGAAATATTATTCCCTTAAAAAAACCAAATTTAATGTTAACATCTTGACATCACGAATACAGAGGTATCAACTAAAATCTCTTAAAATAAAATTGATCGAAACGTTGTAATCAAGTTAAACATAAAATAATTACAAATAATCCATTCTAAAGCTGTATCTTTGGACTTTTATTTAAAGTTTCTTTTGTTAACTGCTGGAAACTCTATCGATATATAAATAAAGTTAAATAGTCACGAGAAGAAATTCGCCCACATTTATTCATTTAATTTTAATTATTCCACAGCTTTTACACCTTGTCAGATGACTGATACCAAATGTATTGGATTACATGATGAGTAAAATATTAGCAGACCTGTGAAACAACTTACAAACATATTTAATAATTGTACAGTTTCCTGATAACAGACTTATGATAGTCAGGAAAAACTGGCTTCGAACAGCAAACACCTTAGGCAAGAATGGGCTTGGTGTGTTTTCAATTTCGCGCAAAGCTACACCAGGGCTATCCGCGCTACCCGTCCCTAATTTAGCAGTATAAGACTAAGAGGGAAGGCAGCTAGTCATTAATATTCATCGCCAACTCTTGGTCTACTCTTTTTACCAACTGATAGCTGAGATTGACCGTAACATTATAATGTCCTCACAGCTGAAAGGGTGAGGTAGTTTGGTGTGACGGGAACATTTATAAAATAAAAACAGTCAACAATCGTCACATGTTGCTCTTAGTAAAAATAAGAGACGTTTAATGACGTCATAGTAAAACCGATGCTTTACTGTCATATAATTGATATTAGAAAAACAAATGTTGATAATACCCTTCTCTTTTTCGATTCTCACAAACAAAACTTTAATTAAATAAAGATTTATATTCTCTTATCTGACTTTTAGTATGCAATTCATCTCTCTCGTGTAGCTTTTAAAGTACTGTAGTGTTGAATACATGTAATTTTCAGCAAGTAAACCTTGTGATAAATTAATGAAACTTCTTACAATAAGTCAACGTGATATTAAAGGGATAGTGCTTTTCTGTGTACTAAGTACTGAATTTAAAACATAGACTTATCGTTTGATTTTAGATTTAAGTTTAGCCTTTTAGGAAAGAATCTATCTAGCAGTTTCAACAGTAAAATGTAAACTTCAAGTACAGACAAAAGGAACATATCACTCTGAGTTATCTGTTTCTGATATAAAAATAAGTAAATAGTCAGAATAATTTTAAATAGTATTGTGCTATTACAATCTCAAGTCTTGTTCCAATTTCTCAACAATAAAAAATTATTATGAAAATTTTACTTTATTAGCTTTACTATAGAACCCGTTATAATCAGAAGCGTTTTCTTGCTTATTTCTGAAAGAAAAGCATTAGATTTATAAATATTTTTTAATATTTTGAGCACAGCTGACCACCGATACTTTTCACACATCAATTTTGTTCATTAAAATATATCTTTTAAATATAACTATGGGAATTTAGGGTCATTTTTAACTTACCATATAGTAAAATAATTTAACTTACGTGTCTTAAACAATTACAACAACCAAAACTCGAGATAGCCATAGCACAGCTAGCTCAATGTATAGCTCTGTGCTTAACCATAAAAACTAAATAAGTTACTAAAATATACACATTATAATGTTGTTGTTTATCTACTATGCAAATAATGAAGTCGTCCATCTTATTAGTTTAAGAGCTACAGTAGGTAAAGCTAAATGTTCAGTTATCTGTTATTTATCATTCTTCGATTCTATTTATTGGGCAAAATGATTTTAGGATTATACATACAGCTTAATAGCTTTCATATTTTCTTCTGATTTTAGTTTCAAAATGAGTTATAGAAACGCTAGTGGTTTTCTCTATACGTGGTTCTTGTTTACTGACAGCTCAGGTTCTCTGAGACGTGTTTCTTTTAATTTGGTCTCCTGACAAAGAGACTTCCCACAAAAACCGAGTAAAGACGAACAATGTTTATAACCATTCCTCACAGAGCATTTTCTTACCAACCCACAAATGTTACACGTTATGTCTAAAGAAAGACAAGAGATCAAACAGAGTGCATGCAAGTTATTGAGAAAAGTTCATTCATTTAGAAACACGATGTGGTTCTTCACAGTTGCTCAGTTCTCCACACGTCACAGAATAATCTATCGGAATAAAACACTGACTCGACGCCAATGTGAATAAAAACAGTGAATGAAAAATGCATGTTGAATTTGAACAAACGTTCACTTTAAATTATTTTAAAATATTAAAATGCACTGTGAGGATAACCTTTAATAAAGGAGAAATACACAAAATAAGTTCTTACCGTTCTTGGACTTAAAACACGATTAATTTCAGAAAAATATTTAAAAGGAAACTTTGTCTGAATTTACAAAAATGAAAAAGGTAAAAAACAAATAGATGCTAAGAATGTGTTTAATTATTTTTTTTTGCGTATAAGCCTAGTTAAGCTTTGCCCTCTGGATTTTAAAAACATGAAATAATTAAAATTTAATTTCCATTCGTCAATTATTTTTTATGTAAATGAAGAAGAAATGATTTTATATAATGTATGTATTTTTACGTGTTCAAAAGTCAAATACTTCAAAGTTTTGTTCGTGGAATTTAATAATTTAAGGTTTTAGGAAGGTAATAAGTAGTACTGAAAAGGTAATTGTTAAGGAAATGAAATAGAAACAAATAACAATAAAATATTTTTAAAGAAAAGTTATTTGTTTGTTTTTAAATTTCGTATCAAGATTTATCTGTGCTAGCCGTCCCTAATTTAGCAGTGTGAGACTTGAGGGAAGGCAGCTAGTCATCACCACCCACTACCAACTCTTGAGCTACTTTTTTTACCAACAAATAGTGAGATTTACCGTCACATTATAACGCCCCCACGGCTGAAAAGGCGAGCATGTTTAGTGCGACGGGGATGCGAACCCGAGACCCTTCAGATAACGAGTCGCACGCCTTAACACGCTTGGCCAAAGAAAAGTTAACCGAAGAGGTTTGTGTTGAAACTGTTTGTTAATCGAAATGTTTATCCATTAAAATTTTACCCAAATTCTTAATTAACATCTTTTTTAAAACAATTTACTAAACAGAGTTCGGTTTTGACATTTTGTCGAATAAAACTTACGATATGAAACCATATTTTCAAACAGAGACCAAAATTTCGAGCACTTTTGAACATTTGACTGTTGTTTTTCCATGAAAGTATGAATGATACAGACATCACAAACTGTTCCCCGCTGGTACAGCTGTAAACCTACAGATTTACAACGCTAAAATCAAGGGTTCGATTCCTCTCTGTGGACTCAACAGATAATCCACACATCACAAACTTCGAACCTCAGGAACTTAAAACTGTGTTGCTACCAATCCTTCACACTATCTATAAATACCTGTTCGTTTTATTTATAATATACTAATATTTTCTCACCATGTTTTACTAACTCAGGTAAACCCTACGTTATTTAGTGCTCAACGTTAAAACATTTATATTTAACTACAAATCAACAATAGCTTTTGTTCAAATCAAGCTACAGTCTTAAGTTAAAACTAAATATAAGCCCACTGAAAAATATCGCTTATGTAATAATACACAGGTAAAGTTACAAGTCTGTAGCGTCAGAAAACAAAATAATTCATAATGATTAAAATTGCACTTATTCATCAGTCCAGTTTTTTTGCTGTTGTCGATGTTTTCGATTATAATTTTACTCTGTTTAAAGAGTATAATAAAGTATAACTCACAGTTCAACCTTGTTTTTTATAAACGCGACGATGTTTGTTTGTTTACTTTTTTGCCCCGATAGGACAGAGGTAAGTCTTCGGATTAAAAACGTTAAAATTAGGAGTTCGATTTCCCTAAGTGGACACAGCAGATAGCACGTCTTGGCTTTGCTATAAGAGAAACACGTTGTTTTTTTTGTCAGTTAAGGCTTCTTGTATTTAAAGTTAAAATACAATTGTTGTTTTGGCATATCTAACTTATTATCATTTGCAGATTTGTTTGTACTGCCAGAGTTAGGTCAGAAAAGAAGTGGTTGATCAAATCAAATTTATTACCTGAGTTGATATTTAAAAGTACACCATAAAACTTCAATAAAGGCAACTTGTACGTAAGTTTAGGGGCCCGGCATGGCCAGGTGGTTATGGCACTCGACGCGTTATCTAAGAGTCGCGGGTTCGAGTCTCCGTCACATAAAGTTTACTCGCCCTTTCATCCGTCGGAGCGTTATTATGTTACAGTCAATCCCACTATTCATTAGTGAAAGGGAAGCTAAAATGTTTGTAGTAAGTAGTGATGACTATCTGCCTTACACTATTAAATTAGGGACGACTAGCGCAAATAGCCCTCGTGTAGCTTTGCGTGAAATTCAAAAACATAAAGTTTAAAATTAAAGACAAAGATAACCTTTAAAATGCACAGTAAAATCTTTAATTGTTTCACAACCATCATTAAAAGACTACTCGTTTCAGTATCATTAAGCTGCCCTTATCAGGGGTAAAATATACAGAACAAATAAGTACCTGTGTAAGAAATCTTTATTCTAATGAAACTATCTAAAAACATTTGGTAGATAGGTTAATAGAAGAAGACATTACTTAAACTTTGTTTGTAAATATAAATTTTGTTGAATAATTGTTTGTTAAAAAAATCTGAAATGAAAACGTTCGTTAATTGTTTTTAATATCTATGAATGGTACTGAAAACAAAGCATGGGGTTATAAAGGCCTCTGACAGGTTGATTTTATTGAATTTTAATATTTTCATAGGCTGTATTTGCTGACGATATACACAGGTGACACAGAAGACCATTTTGTAATGATCTTGACCAATTGAAACAAAACACCAGATTTGATGCATGAAGAACGTATTCAGAAAGTGTGACAAAGGCCTAAAGCACTGGGAGGTCCTGTATTGTTAATTAACAGACAATTTATTAACGCACCTCTCTTGTAATAGTCTGACTTTAAGTTTTAATAGAATAATCTCTTCTATAAAAGTGCTGTTTCAGGTTGTTCTTACTTTTGGAAACCTAATTTTTTCAATCTGACTGAAGAGTAAACATGTTGTGTTCCTTGTGTATATATGCAGGAAATATAAATTGCAAATCATATACAACTGTTTGTGAAAATAGTAGTTACCCAGAGTGTCATGATTACAGACTTCAGTAAAAAGGACAACTTAACCTCTCTTCAGCTTTATTTTGGATTTCAAAAAGTTGAAGCCTTGTACATGAAGCCATGTTTTTAAAAAAAACAACACAGCTCTTGTTTTGATAATCGTGCTAAGTGGCTCATATCCTATCACAGTTTGTTCTGCTTGATAAGGGTTTTAGAAAAGAAACGTAAACATGAAAACATTGGAGAGCGATGGCAATCCAAATAATAAGCCCTTGGCTAATCTCTTCTTTTACTTATAGTTTTTCAGAAGCCTGTGGAAATGTACACTTCTGTACCATCATGCATCATGTTACCAGATACGGAATCTTTGGCGAAAATGTCAATCGGAGACTTGATGGCAGGTTGCAACCAAATAGCACATAATTGTTTGGATAACCATATAAACAGCTAAAGCTTCACAAGCAAGAGAAGTCATGGAACTTTAGCATGATAGGATGCTGAGCTAACACCTTACATCTCAAGCCGAGTGGAGCATTATAAGTACCGTTTTAAGCTCTCTGAGCTTCACATCACATCTCAAGCCGAGTGGAGCATTATAAGTACCGTTTTAAGCTCTCTGAGCTTCACATCACATTTCAAGCCGAGTGGAGTATTATAAGTACCGTTTTAAGCTTTCTGAGCTTCACATTACATATCAAGCCGAGTGGAGCATTAGAAGTACCGTTTTAAGCTTTCTGAACTTCACAGTCTCCAAGAAAATTGAGAGTTCGTAAAACCACAAACTTACGGTCACAACTCTTGGAACATTTTCTAGAAAATTTCTAGAGAAGACTTACAGGGAAAAGTACTTTACAGGCGTTTGATGAGTCACTAAAGAAACTTCTCAATGATGATTTAGATTTCCGTGATTATAGAGCGAAAGCTCTTTCATGGCCATTTTTAGAATACAAACGTTTGATATTGATTCCTTAAATTTTCTTGTAGTTTTCAACTTGACTGCTAGTATCAATCTACACTCGGCCTCGCATGGCAGGTGATTAAGGCACTCGACTCTAAGGGTTGAGGGTTAAAATCCCCGTCTAACCACACATACTCGCCCTTTCGGCCGTGGGGATGTTATAAATTTATGATCAATCACACTATTCGTTGGTAAAAGAGTAGTCCAAGTGTTGGCGGTGCGTAATGACGACTAGCTGCAATCCCTCTAGTCATACTGCTAGATTAGGAATGGCTAGTATAGATAGTCCTCGTGTAGCTTTGCGCGAAATTCAAAACAAACCAATCTCTGCTCATGAATTCCACGTTTTTAGAATTTGGAAAGATGTCCGTGTTTCTTAAGAGGTCAACTTTAATGTATCAAGACAGAACTGAATCCTACGTCTGTTTGGTCATATCACATTTTTTTTCCTATTAATTCTAATAATAAATCTTCAACACATCTCAAAAATATATTTTACAGATTTAGAACTTCTTCTTATTTTGTATTTAGGCCTAAACATGCACACCATGATTAATATGTATAGCCATGTAATAAGGTCAACTATAACCGACTAATGGAAGTAAAGATCTGGATAGCTACAACCCTCTGCCAACACTTTAAAGGAGGGTTTAATATATATCGCAAATTTTCAATAGGGCTTCTTCACAATAGACGTGTTAAAGAAGTATAACATTTACCACAATCCTTCCCTTATAATAACTCATGATCCTTTAATGGTACGGGTATCAATACATTACAGTTACAAACTACCACATGCTGTAGTACAAGTGAAAACCCATTAACAGACTTTGACTTCTGATCAAAGAAACATGACCTGTACTTTTGCTAATACGTTGACGCAAGACTGAAATACAAGGTGAATTATACTTGTGTTTTAAAAAAATATACAACAACAAAGGCAATTTGTACGAGAATATCACCACAAAAATTTTTATTGTGCTGTTGGGACATCAAAGTGATACTATTGGTGGAAATCCAGTCTGATATCATTTGCCACACCCCAAAGAGAGCATGTGCCAAGTTTTATGGTTTGTTATAGCATGTCACGATTTTAATGGTGATATTCCATACTAGTTAATAGGAATTTGTGTGATATTCTAATTTCAAGTTTGTATTATCTTAACTCTATTAACACGTGTTCATAACACTTACTACACTTCCTAATTATGAATCTTAAAAGATGGCTGGAAAATTTAACAACTAATTCAGTATATATATTACTTTTCCTCTACTTAATTAGCTACAGTATTACTGTTTTCAAGTGCGAAGTTTGAAAAAGAAAACAACCATGAATGACTCTAGGTACTACTTCATATCTAAAATACGTAATTTACATCAGTACTTGATTTAAGAAGAAATAAAAACACTACATGACCACATCAGTACTTTATACCCAACACAAATAGTTTACATCATAACGTAATTTAAAAAAATAATTTAATGACTGCAGTCATTGCTTTGCAACTGATACAGTTTACGTCAATTGGTAATTTAAGAAAAACACTAATGATTACAATCACTGTTTTATACCTAACCTTGGTAGCTTAATTACTCTATTATTAAATGTTTCATAAACAATAAACACAACGTAAAGTTTGTTTGTTTTGAGTTTCATACAAAGCTATACGAGGGCTATCTGTTCTAGCCGTCCCTAATTTAGCAAGATAAGACTAGAGGGAAGGGATTTGTCATCACCACCCACCGTCAATTCTTGGGCTACTCCTTTACCAGCGAATAGTGGGATTGACCGTCACTTATAACGATCCAAGAGCTGAAATGGCAAACATGATTGGTGTGACGGGGATTCGAACCTGCGACCCAGGGATTATTAGCCGAATGCCTTAACCACCTGGCCATGCTGGGCCACAACGTAAAGTAAATAAATAGAAACGTTTGACATGGCGATTGTGATCATCTGTTAATATCTACACTTTTATGCCAGAAATGTATTTACTTTGAAATATTTCAACTATTAGCAATAAATATAAACTAGAAACGTTAAGTATACTTTTTCTATTTGAAACAACTGTTTAATATTTCAACTTGTATTTTGTATATTGTTGCCACATGAAATAAAAAATAAAATTACGTACTCAGGTATTTCTAAAGATTTGTGCTTTGGTTTAAACAATAGTGTTTAGACCCTTAATTATATTCTACAAACAGAAGGTTAAGAAAATAAAAAAATGGTAAAGCTTTTCCTTCTCTGAAAAATATGTGAAGATACAAATTGTGTTGGAGTTATATATATTAACTGTGAGTTTTCTCTCAAGTGTGTGCATATGTGTATTTGTTTTTTTATAGAAAAGCCAAATTTGGCTGTCTCAAACTGAGGGCAATCGAACAACCTGCTATACACAACCCTGGTAAATCCATGCAATGTCCAGGTGTTTAAGGCACTCGATTTGTAATATGAGGTTCGCGGGTTCGAATCCCAATCACATCAAACATAATCGCATTTTTCAGCCATCGGGGCGTTATAATGTTACGATCAATCCCACTGTTCGTTGTTTCAGGGACTTTTATATTAATAAAAAGCAGTCAGTTTTTTTTTGGAAGTTTAAGAGAATAAGAGAAAATGTTTCTTAGCTTTTTGTTTCACTTTTTATGCACAAAACAACAACAAAATCAAAACGATTGCATTTTTAAATTCCTCTCGCTAACACAAACCAAAAGGAATTCCTTACATTAAAAGGCATATTAAGTTTAATACTATTTGACATTCAAATATTACTAATTTTTCTTGTTATCTACCTATAATGAGTTGTAACAAAACTAAACTAGACGTTAATATGTGGAAGTTAAGTGAGCCGGGGAATCAATTGTATCAATTCATTTCTTTGTATTGTAGACAAGTATATAAAGTGTTGAATCCTGTTTAGGTTGTTTATTAATTGATCGTGCACATTAACTGGATATTTTCCTTTATGAATAGATAAAGCCAGTTTTTAAGGACAATCTACATTAGCATTTACTAATCATAGGTTAGACTGAAAATACATTGATTAACATGGTGGTAAGGGAATTGTCTCTTCAAATTCAAACAGCTGGAATCAATTGCAATTTTTGCGATTGTGTACACATACAATGTAATTAAGTTCTGTTCATGCATTAATTAGTTGCAAAGTATCGCCTGGATTCTAGAGTAGTCTGCACTCTTGGCTCTTGCAGTAATGTTACTAATTAGTCCATAGCACATTTAAGCATGATATATGACCAATTTGTCTCTTTTCTAACTTAAAATAAAGTTGTTAGGGGGAAAGTAGTGTGTGACTAAGCCTACTTATATCTCTTTACACCATCCCATTAATATACTCAGGCAATTATGCATTTTAGATACACATATGTAAAGTGGGGTTAGTAAATTAACATTGATCAGACAACCACATCTGTGGGATTCAAACCCTACATGTCAGAGGAAACTATCAACATAGTTACAGTGTCTAATATCACTACATCACTTACTCATTTTAGATATTCACTCTTGCACTTCGGACTTCAACATAATGGCTGTGGCAAGTATACGCTATTAACATTGTCAATGCCCGGAATGGCCAGATGGGTAAAGGCGTGTGACTCCTAATTTGAGGGTCGCAGGTTCGAATCCCTGAACACCAAACATGCTCGCCCTTTCAGCCGTGAGGGCATTATAATGTAACGGTTAATCCCACTATTCGTTGGTAAAAGAGTAGCCCAAGAGTTGGCGGTGGGTGGTGATGACTACAGTTACGACAGAAAGTGTTCGTACCCCTGCGTCGTGAGTAGTTTTTACCATATAACTTAAAAAGTGTCCCAAGTAGGATAATGAAAATGTAGTATGCTATAAATATTATACTGACACACATCTACGTAAATTCTTATGTAAACTGAAGAACAAATAAACTCTTTATAAACAAATAACCAAACATAGGAGGGGCAGAAAGTGTTCATGCTTCCAATTTAATGGTCAGTTGTGCAGTATTTCAGGCGAATTACTAGGCCCAATCTGTCCTCACAGTCCCTCACGATCGTGTGACAGTACTCGACTGGTATTTTCTTCCATTCTTCTTCACAGAGGACCTCCAACTGTTCCAATTTTTTCGAATGACGCTGATGAACCCTGGTCTTCAACACATGTCAAACGTTTTCATTGGGTTGAGATCGGGTTAAGGCGTCCGAATCGTAATCTGAGGTTCGCGGGTTCGTATCCCGGTCGCGCCAAACATGCTCGCCCTTTCAGCCGTAGGAGCGTTATAATGTGACGGTCAATCCCACTCTTCGCTGGTAAAAGTAGCCCAAGAGTTGGCGGTGAGTGTAAATGACTAGCTGCCTTCCCTCAAGTCTTACACAGCTAAATTAGGGACGGCGAGCACAGATAGCTCTTGAGTAGCTTTGCGCGAAATTCAAAATCAACCAAATCAAATCACTTTTGTACTTAGAGCTCTAACGTAATGGCTGTGGCAAGTATTCGCTATTAACATTATCAAGGTCCGGCATGACCAAATGGTTAAGAAACTCAACTCGTAATCAGAGGATCGCGGATTTGAATCCCCGTCACACCAAACATGCTTGTTTTTTCAGCCGTGAGGGCGTTATATCGTTAAGGTCAATCCAACTTTTCGTTTGTAAAAGAGTGGCCCAAGAATTGGCAGTGGGTGTTGATGACTAGCTGCCTTCTTTCTGATCTGATAAATTAAGGACGACTAGCGCAAATAGCCCTCGAATAGCTTTGCATGAAAGTTAAAGCAAACCAAACACTATCAAAATAATATTTGGCCCGACAAGGCCATATGATTATGGTGCTCGACTCGCATTCTAAGGGTCATGGGTTCGAATCCACGTTCACCAAACATGGTTGCCCTTTGAGCCATGGAGGCTTTATAATATGACAGTTAATCCCGCTATTCGTTGGTAAAAGAGTAGCTCAAGAGTCGGCGGTGGGTTATGATGATTAAGTGTCTTCCCTCGATCTATACACGGCTATATTAGCGACGATTAGTATAAATAGCTCTCATGTAGCTTTGCGCGAAATTCAAAAGCGAAACAAACAAAACAATATCCACATAGAAAATTAATAATGTACTTCCTAAAGTTTTTATCTCCAGTTGAGGTCAACGTCCATTATTGGAAATACGCTTCGTGCTAATCCTTCTTAGTTGAATGTATATTTCGCTTTTTCGACAAGGAAAACAATAATTGTACCTCTTGATATGAAAGAGATATGAAGTTAATGCTATGTAAGAGTGTTTAAATCTGTTAAGAAACATACGAGTAGTAATATTCTACCATTTCGAACAGTTATGACAATATTGTAGGTTTGTTCCAAAAGTCTGGTCGTATACATAGAATGCAAGTATAACCATGCTTGTGTAAGACAAAACCTTTGGAATAAATCTAGAGTATTGCCATAACTGTTCCAAATGATGGAATGTCCATTTCTGTCCAAAGGTTTGGTCTTATGTAAAGAACTCAAGCAGGTTATTTAATTTTATTTATTTGACTGGAGTCACTACCACGCAACTAGATTTTGAAATACGTAGGATAGAAATTTATCGTCCATCAGTGGCAGAGCTGTAAATCTGTTAACATACACGTAATTAGATGTAACGAAGTTGTTACTTTTTCTTGTTTCTGGCCAGAAAGTGTTATTTTCCTATTTCATCTGCCTAAAGTAAATGGAAAAGACCTATTTTTCTCTTCAAAATTTGCTTTTGTGACCTGGGAGCGGGTAACGAAAACATGATGGGAGACTATATTTGGGGGCGCTGATACGTAAAATTGATTTACATTATAGTCGCAAATTTCAAAAAACTACTCACTTCTAAACATTTTCAAATAACTTTAGCATTAATACATGTAAATCTTGATTCATCTTATGTTTCATTCAGACCTTATGTACATGAAAATGTGCAAATTTGCCCGTTTATACACAGAAAATAGATTAATTTCTAAATTTCATTATCCAGGTCACAAAGCAACGTTTGAAGAGAATAATGGACATTTTCTGTACTTTTACTACATAAGCAATTGAGAAATATCACATACTATTCAGGAACAAAATTTGTGTTACACATAATCATACACGAAAACAGCCAAGCGACAAGTAACTCATCTTGTGCTGTATTTAATAAACATGATAACAAATGGTATTGATTGACCTGGCCGCATTCTGATATCAGTTATTTTAGTTTCTATTTGGACAACAGCTAAACGTTTTGCTAGCCTGCGCTGTGTCATTTACAACCAAACTGTTTCAGATATCATATACATTAGCACGAGGCTTACAGAATAAGTGAATACCATAATTCAATAGTCAGCAACAGTGAAAATTTGGACAGTTCTGGCCAAAGTCCGTCAGTCAGCTAAAACCACTCACAAAGATTATATATTAGTGGGTACATGTGAATAAACTGTTGACAGTAAACAGGTGCACCTCACACAGTGCTCAATAAATAATAATGGAATGCAACCTGGTCCTACAATTATATAGCTAGCACGAGCTACAGTGTACGTGAGTATACAGTACAGAAATATACTTTTGAATTAAACTTACACATAATTCTATTAGCTTAGATGAAGACATAATGGCTTCTAACAAATAATTAAGAATTACGAGTCTCGTGCTTGCACGAGAAACCAGATTGTATTCCTCCTGCTGGTTGAGGAAATTTCAAATTTTACAATAAATTTACAAGAAAATTTCTCGTCGGAATTCCACGTAAAATTATTGGAATTGCTTATTTCTGTAATGTTTAAAGAAAATTTAAAATTCAGATTTTGCTTTAGATAAATCCATCTCTTCCTGTAGGTTACAAACTCTACTGCTAGCAGAGTGAACAAGAAGGAAGTGATGATGTTAATTGAAAAGAAATCGGACAAAGACTGATATAACAGCTGAGGTTGAAATTTAAAAACGTGCGCCATAGAAAAATCTAATCGAGTGTGTGAAACTAAAGGATAAAAACAATGCGATCAGATTCGACTGGAGTATATATTGACAATAGTTTCATTTTGTATCTGCAACTACTGATGTCTTGATAGTTTACAGCCTAAATTATCTGAAGTCTAACTGCTACAGTGGGTGAGTTTGAAAGGAACCAATTTTGTATAGAATCACGTTGTGTGAAAACGACTCTCATTATTGGCTATATGCTTTGGGAAGCACGTGCTTACTTTTATCCTGTCCGCGTGATTCAATACCATGATCCTTAATGATAAGAAACCAAAGGAGAAAACGACAAGTCAAGATATTTAAAAAGCAATGTGTACATTACCAAAACTGATGCAGTGTTTAAACTAGTACAAAGTAGACAGAAACGATTTTCATTTAGTCTTACATTGCTAAATTAAGGAAGACTAGTGCAAATAGCCCTTGTGTAGGTTTTTTGCTAAATTCAAACCAAACCAAACCAAATCCTTCTAGTCTTACACTGCTAAATTAGAAAAACTAGTGCAGATAATTCTGTGTAGCTTGAGGAAAAATTCAAAACAAAAAAGCCACAAAACACACATACATACGTTGTTTTAAAAAAAATTAATTTTGGTAATCCTGGGATTCATTTTGATACTAGAAATAAACGACCAGTATGCACTCCAAAAATTAGGAAACACATTGTTTGCCATGTAATAAAACTGTATGTTATAATATGGTTTAAAATTACCTTTCGATTAATAGTATTTAATGTTTAAAGTATCATTTTTTTTCTATTTCAGTCACTGAACTGTAGAACTTACACAGTTTTACCATATCTTACATTCGTCTTATTTCAATCTATACTTTATGTATTGTCTCTTTCCTTTTTCCAGTTTATTATGGAGTTTCCTTTACCTCCTTAAGAACGGGTTTTGTAAGTTAGTATATAAAACCTGCATTATTCTGATCATAGAAGTAACACGTGTAAATACTGTAAAATAAAAATAAATACCTTCCCAGCACGTACTTAATAATAATTCTTATGACATACTACATAAAGAATAACAGCTTGATCTGTATGGATTAGTACAGTAAGATAATGAAGTGAAATGTACACATACTTAATAATAATTCTTATGACATACTACATGAAGTATAACAGCTTGATCTGTATGGATTAGTACAGTAAGATAATGAAGTGAAATGTACACATACTTAATAATAATTCTTATGACATACTACATAAAGTATAACAGCTTGAGTCTGTATGGATTAGTACAGTAAGATAATGAAGTGAAATGTACACATACTTAATAATAATTCTTATGACATACTACATAAAGTATAACAGCTTGAGTCTGTATGGATTAGTACAGTAAGATAATGAAGTGAAATGTACACATACTTAATAATAATTCTTATGACATACTACATAAAGTATAACAGCTTGAGTCTGTATGGATTAGTACAGTAAGATAATGAAGTGAAATGTACACATACTTAATAATAATTCTTATGACATACTACATAAAGTATAACAGCTTGAGTCTGTATGGATTAGTACAGTAAGATAATGAAGTGAAATGTACACATACTTAATAATAATTCTTATGACATACTACATAAAGTATAACAGCTTGAGTCTGTATGGATTAGTACGGTAAGATAATGAAGTGAAATATATTTTTTTTGCGAATATTGAAATATTATTTAAAAAATTATTCAGCATTATTTAGGTTAGGATATTAAACGAAACAAGTTGATGAAATAATGAAAATCAATACATTTTGTATTGGTGAACGGCTTACTTATATTGTTCTCTTAAGTCAGTCCAGCTGGCATGTTCTGTTGTGAACAAAAAAAACCTCCTTGACAGTAAGTAATGAGAGTTAGCAATGTTCTTGATATGTATGTTTTTCTGATGCAAAATCCATAGTGAACATTTTGAGAGAAATGTGGAATAATAAACTGTTGTCTAGCATAATTCTGTCTGGAACATTAAACTTGATGAACATTATTATTTTATCTGTTTTAATAGATATCTGTAAAATACCAAAACAGAGTTTATAACTTTGTTAACACACCTCATATGGTATTAAGGCGCATCGGAACACAAACGATGTTTCATAAAATTACAAAAAACAAGAAAAAATATGGTTGAAAAGGTGGTTTAATATTTCAAAACCGCTTAATAATTGGTGCAAAAAAGAAATTATTACTGTCGCTCTGTAGGGAAAGATTAATAGATGGTTTTACATTTATATATCTAGATAGAGCAAAACTACAACAAAATCACTGGTTTAATACCGCTCTTGTCAGATCATTATAACAGAAATGACTGAATTTGTAATGAAATAACTGGATTTTCATCCTACTGAGTCTCTTATATCAGTACCAAAGTTGTCTGCAGGATACTTTTGGACGACTATGAGCATTACGATTATTTAGCCTATAATTACTTAGCATCTGCCTGACATCAAGGTCAACGGATTTATTTTGTTTTCCATGTTGCTAATGTCTTTCGTAATAGGTTTTATGTTTGTTTTGTTTTTTGAATTTCGAACAAAGCTACTTGTGGTATATATGTGCTAGCCGTCCCTAATTTAGCAGTGTAAAACTAGTGGGAAAGCAGCTAATCATCACCACCCACCGCCAACTTTTGGGCTACTCTTTTACCAACGAATAGTGGGATTGACCGTCACATTATAACCTCCTCACGGCTGGGAGGGCGAGCATGTTTGGCGCGACGGGGATGTGAACCCGAGACCCTCAGATTACGAGTCGCACGCCTTAACACGCTTGGCCATGCCAGGCCCAGGTTTTATGCAAGCAAACGTCTTCACGAAAAACTTTCTAACAGAATAGTATTAGAACAAGCAAACAACTGAAAAGCAACATTTTTTATGACTCAATTTTCAGAATCGAGCATCCTTAGTTGTAACAATTACGTACTTTTGAGTCGTATTTTCGAAAAGGTAAAAGTAGAGACATTGTGAAACATACAATGCAAGATATCATTATAACGTATTATTTTAACGCTTACTAAACAATAAAGATTATTATTTTATAGGAATTAATGTTGTAGAAAAGTTTTTCGTACCACGAGACAATTATGTAACAAATGTACTTATTTTATAACAAGATAACACATTATTCATTCTAATATAAGCTGTTTCAAGTTCATTACTCTTTTAAAAGTAAAGGAATAACAAACTTGGTATTGTATAATCTACTTTCATAGTTAGTGAATGCTCATATAGTTTATGTGGAGAGTGCACTTTAAAATATGATATTAGTTGCTAACTTTTGCCAATTCATCAACAATTTGCTTACCTCAAAAGGGCAAGTTAATATACTTAAGTTATAATGACAAAATGAAGGCATTTGACTCGTAATTCAAAAATCGAGGGTTCGAATCACTGTCACACAAAACATGCTCGCCCTTTCAGCCGTGGGGCATTATAATGTGCGGTCGTTCCCACTGTTCGTTGGTAAAAGAGTTGGCGGTGGATGGTGATAACTCGCTGCCTTCCCTCTTGTCTTACACTGCTAAATTAGGGACGGATAGTGCAAATACCCCTGGAGCAGCTAACTCAGTTAGTCCTTACCGTCTTTTATAAAAAAAATCTAAAGTTATAAAACTACTATTGATAGTTTTGTTTTTACCTATCAATACACCTTTTTCTTTTATTGACGTTATTAAAAATATCACGGATAATCCTGGTGGACAGTTCTGAAAGGTGAAGAATTGTTTATATTAATCACTAACCAGAAATAACAAAGTAAACAGATTTTATTGTTGTTTTTAAGCCGTTAGAAATGTTTGTTGTTTGTTAATAATCCATTTGAAATGCCATAGGACTCCTGTTAAACACAAGGTTTAACGGAACTAAACATTACGGTTCAACGATTTTTCCGTCACTTCGATTCCACCAATAACAATGGTTCAAGCTTTGATTTCTTTTATTAAATTTTTAAAAATAACTTTAAACGACTGCAGTCTTTAAGTTATCGTATTCAAAGTGCTACTTATACCTTAGTTTTCAGAACATTTTCGGTAATCTTACTATGAATATTTTGTCAATAATCTAAGGTTGACCTTTTATGTTCTCAATTCATATAGGCGTTATTCAAAAAATAATAATGTTATCTCAAACATAAACCAAGCAACATCAAAGAATATAGCAAGCCATTAGAAGCATTTGCTTTGAAAATTCACATTTAGGGCCTTGATTGTGTAACGTCTCTTCCAAAATTCCCCAGTTGAACTCTGACGAATATATTTTATTACACTGGGGAACACTCTTTTGTTACATTTAAAAAAGACCTTTATATAGTCAATTTGAGTGTGTTGATTTCAAATCTGAAGTCGGTTTTTGTCTGCAAGCTACAGATTTTATGCAATTTGACATTTTTATTTATTTTATAATTTTTCGTTATTATCGGAAATTATAGGAATAGCTTATCAATTTGTTTGTCTATTTTATTCAGGTAGGAATTTGCCTTTGTAACATTTGCGTTTGTACACTTCATCTGGACAATCTCGTTTAATGCTCCAGCAGTAGTCAGCCATCATACTTTTGTCCCAGCGCCCTTGGTAGCGTTCTTCCATGACCTTTAGGTCTTGGTGGAATCGTTCTCCTTGTTCGTCACTCACAGCCCCCAGGTTGTCAGGGAACTTATCAAGGTGGCTGTTCAAAAAATGAAGCTTAATGCTCATGTTGTACCCGAGATCACGAAAAGCGAGGAGCATTCTGTTCACAAGTTTACTGTAGTTCTCCGCCTTATTGTTTCCAAGGAAGTTCTGAACGACTGCCACAAAGGATAACCATACTGCCTTTTCTAAAGTGGTCATCTTAGCAACAAACTGATCATCACGAATTAGGGTTCGGATCTGTGGGCCATCAAAAACGCCTGGTTTGATCTTCTCAAATGATAACCCTGGTAAAGCTGTGATGATGTGTTGGAAACATTCATCTTCGGTTTCCAGTGCCTTGACAAATTGCTTCATCAAACCTAATTTGATGTGAAGAGGAGGAATGATGATCTTATCTCTGCTTACAATTGGGTCTTGTATGATATTTGGCATGCCTGCTTCAAGGGTGTCACGAATAGGCCAGTCCTGGACCCAATGTCTGTCTCGTGCTCGGCTGTCCCACATTCAGAGGAAACATGGAAACTTGGTGAAACCTTTCTGTTGTCCAAGAAGAAAGTTGACCATCTTTAAGTCTACACAAATGATCCAATTGTGCTCATGATATTTTAATAAGTCCATGACCATTCTCATATCATCATAGTTTTCCCGCAAATGCACTGAGTGACCGACAGGTACTGCTCCATAAACATTTACATTGTGTAAAAGAACACACTTTAGACTGCGTTCTGAACTGTTTAAAACGAGTCTCCATACAGAAGGACTATAGTAAGGTACACCCAGTTCTTTGAGAAGCCCTTGAATGTCATGGCAGTAAACAAACTGTCTGTCTTTTGAAAAGAAGGTCACAACAAGCTGGTCACGCTTTCTGAAATATGATACTTTAACAGAGTGATAAACAAGATTTCTGCCTTGTAATCTTGATGCCAAAAGCTCTGCTGCTTTCTTTGAAAGACCTAAATCCCGCACTAAATCATTCAGTTCAGCCTGTGGAAGAGGCTTGGGGATGGGGAAAGGTTCAATGTCTGAAGAACAGTTCTCCGATTGTGTACACTTTTCTGACAATTCACTGTCACAACTGTCTTGTTCGCTTGTATCATGTCCAATGTCTTTATCGTCCAATGAAGGCAAGCCTTTGAAAACTGGAACAGAAACTTCTTCAGAGTGCGGAGCAGGCCGAATAGCTGAGGGAGTGTTCGGATACGTAATATTATGTCCGTTTTATTTCCCAACACCCGTTGTGTTTACCATGCAGAAATAACAGTCAGTTACATGGTTGGTGGGTTCGCGCCAAATCAATGGAACACCAAAAGGCAGACCATTGCGTTTTCCTTTGGTCCAGTCTCGAAGCATTTCCTCACAATTGTGGCACACAACATGAGGAGCCCATTGCTTGTCTTGATCACCAAGATGAACTTCAAAATATGCCTTGTAGGCACGCTTGAAGAACGAGGATATGTTACGTCTCTGACGATTGAGTGTGTAGCATCCACATATGTAGCAGAAGGCATCAGGCTTGTTTCTGCAATGATATCTATTTTTGGAAGCCATGTTTGATCTGAAACAAAAGAAGAATGATCAAAATATTAGAAGCTATCTATATATATATGAACGTGAAAATGCTTATACATGGTTTACGCAAGTTCACATTTGTACAATCTCATTAACCTCAAATTGCATACAAACTAGAGCTTGTAGAGAAAAACTAATTTCAGATTTAAAATCAGCGCCTAAAACTCCTTCAGAATCAGTTAAAATATCCAATGCAACTCAAAGTTACTGAAAAAGTGTTCCCCAGTGTTATTGAATTGCACGTAAACAACAGTCATGTAACAGTGCTCCTGAGAGATATAGCTAGAGACCTGAAAGGGATGAAATATGTCTAAGCTCCAAAACATAAATTTGAACTAATTCATTCCTTCTGTTTCTAATGTTTTTTTTATTCTAATTATAATTGTATTATAATGGCTAGTTTAGCGTGTGTGTTTTGGCTGTTATCGTTGTTTTATATCAACACAAAATAGCATGTTCTGCCGAATTCTTATTTTTACTTTTTCATTAAATATTGGATACTGGGATGTCGTTATTTGATTTTCTTACTCTGAATGCTCTGATGGAGCGCACGAAGTTGCAAAAGCATGTGTTCTAAAGCTGTTTGCCAGGCCTGATTGTTCCATCATTTATTCTGCTTTCACAGTAAATCATTTGTTACGTCAGCTGTGTAGAACATGTGTACGCATACAGGTGAGTGTGTTCCACAGTAATTTCCGTACCTAGAAAACAGTAGCGACTAAAATTTAATACTTCAATTTGATATATTCTCCAAGATTCTGTTATCAAAACTTTAGTATAACTGTAGTTAAATAGTGTTACTGTAGCTATATTATTGAGTTTTGTTGGGTTTTTTTTTAGCCAGCTAATGGTAGAAGCCTATTAAAAACATTTATGAAACGTTGTTTACCTAATTCAAAGTTATTGAAAAACAATGTTAGAAGTATTTATAATTATAAATCAATACACCACAGAACAAAGTAGATTAAATTATATCGCCATATCAGGTATTCCTTCTGTATGTAAAAATATTCGGTCAGACTCCTAATGGAAGCTTACGAGTTCGATGAGTTTAACTTTTAAAGCTAGTCTTGAATCCACACATGCTAAGTCAAGAGTGAGGAATAATGTTTAGATAAAGCTAGTCTTGAATCCACACATGCTAAGTCAAGAGTGAGGAATAATGTTTAGATAAAGCTAGTCTTGAATCCACACATGCTAAGTCAAGAGTGAGGAATAATGTTTAGATAAAGCTAGTCTTCAATCCACACATGTTAAGTCAAGAGTGAGGAATAATGTTTAGATAAAGCTAGTCTTGAATCCACGCATGCTAAGTCAAGAGTGAGGAATAATGTTTAGATAAAGCTAGTCTTCAATCCACACATGTTAAGTCAAGAGTGAGGAATAATATTTAGATACAATTACAATTACAATCAGTACAAAAAATAAACAATATAACAGTTCTACATTAAATCAACTTGTAGATATTTATGTATGTCCCGCTGAATGATCTCACAGTTATGGTACTTGTAGGCTCAAACTTGACAGGCAGATTTGATACAGTGGTAGGCTTACGGATTTACAACGTTACAATCAGGGGGTCTATTCCCCTATGTAGACACAACAGATAACCCAATAAAAAAACACACAAACTCGGAAATGCCTTATTCATTTGGTGTAGCTTTATTACTAAGGGGGCTTAAACGCACCCAGTAATACAGCAACGTAAGTTGGGATCTAGGAGTATACTTAGGGTTGTTTCTTTTATCACCAGGACATAACATCGGATGTTGTATTTCTGCTCTCTCTCTGGCGGGCGCCATGTTTGAAACTAAGTTTATATCCTTATTCATACTCTGGTGACACTAAACGTGACACACGTACTCAGTTACCATAGAAGAGTGTCCAAATGTGTTACTACACAAGAGTGTCCTAACGTGTTATTACAAAAGAGTGTCCAAACGTGTTACTACACAAGAGTGTCCTAACGTGTTACTACAGAAGAGTGTCTAAACGTGTTATTACAAAAGAGTGTCATAACGTGTTACTACAGAAGAGTGTCCAAACGTGTTATTACAAAAGAGTATCTTAATGTGTAACTACAGAAGTGTCCTAACATGTTACCACTGAAGTGTTCTAACGTGTTACCATAGAAGAGTGTCCTAACGTGTTACCACAGAAGAGTGTCCGAACGTGTTACCACAGAAGAGTATCCTAACGTGTTTTTTTCAGACACAATTTCCTTGTGTAGCTACAGCAATAACTGGAAATAATGAATGAGTTTTATTGCTACAGTGAAGCCTCTGAATCCCCTTTAAATAGTATACAAATGTTTAAATTGAGGTACACAACAATAGATTCAATGTTTGTTTTCTGAATACCCAACAGTAAATTTTGTCACCAGCATCTAAGAAAATAAGACATTACGTTCAATGAGATCGATTTAAAACAATGCATTTAGTAACGGCTATCTTTCAAACTGAACTTCATTATTTCCTGAAGTTAAAAACATCTTTGTGATGGACACAACTGATCGTATTGAGTGATTGGTTTGGTTTGGTTGGAACTTTGCGCAAAGCAACATGAGCACCATCTGCGTTACCCGCCCTAATTTATCAGTATAAAACTATAGGGAAGGCAGCTAGTCATCACCACCCACCGCCAACTCTTGGGCTACGCTTTTCTCATTAATAGTGGGGTTGACATTATAACGCCCCAACGACTAAAATGACGGGCATGTTGGTGTGACGTACTGAATGAAAAAAAAATTAACAAATACGAAGATATGTTTAATACTCTCCACCCAAGTGATGTTCAGAAACTCGAGTCGAGAGATTTAGTTTTGGTTAGTTTAGGAACTCGAGTCGAGGGATTTAGTTTTCGGATTAATTCCAGTTTCATTTTCTTGAATTCTAAGTGATAATTTACAAGGTAACTTTCTTCACTAGTGCTTATAAGGGTCTTGATTTATTACATGGATACCTTTTATAATTAGCAAAGCGTGAAATTCACTTGGCATAAAATAACACGTATTAGTGGAACCATTAGAGAAATGCATTTCGTGTTGACTCCTACGGTCTTCCTTCAGATAAAATATAAAATACGAGTGACTTTTCTCTGCCTTTTAAATATTAACTACGAATTCTTATTCATCATAATACTCAGAACAAAAAAAAATCTAAGTAAAGTATCTGGTCGTTTGTTTGAAGTTAAGCATAGAGCCACATAATGAACTATCTGTATTCTGCCCACAACAGATATCAAAGCCTGGGATTTTGCGTTATAAGTCCGCAAACGTACCGCTGTACCAGTGAGAGGCAGTATTAAGTGAGTAAATAGGAGAATAATAGTAATTGCTCTTACATAATCAAAATCTGTAAACATTGACTACGTTCGTAAATATGCTTCTATAATTTTTGTCTGTTCATGTATCACTTCATACTTTACGTAATTCTCTAGCGTAATTTTCATACAAAGATTTCTGTTGATGTATCACGTTACCAATTTATGTAACTAAGATAATTCTCATACAAAGTGAACTCTGATAAATATTCCAGTCTTAATATCAAAAGACATATGCTGATATTTTTATATTTTAGTAGTCATTTCTGAAAAAAGAAAATGTCCATCACTTTGTACGTGTCGTGGATAAAACATTTATTCTTCACTCCTTAAAAAAATGTGAAAAAAATATTTTGTTCATGACAACATTTCAAATATAACTTTCTTTGTTATAAGTGTAATGTACTGTATTGATTTTCTAAAATAATGTTCGCAATTTCTTTTCTTCGATGAAAGTAATTTTGAAAAAAAAGTTACTTGTTTTAATCTGTGGGGAAGTGATAAGAGATTTTACACGTGGGCTTCAGGGGATGAAGGTGTGGTATATTTATCGAAATAAGAAAAATCATAGACATGCATTAAGATTTCAAAATAAAAAGTAAAGAAATATTCTTTCTTATTAACTACCAAAAGAAAGATTATCTGATCAGCTTCTAAACAAAAGGATTATTCGAATTTCACGAATAAGGAAGTTATAATTTCAGTTGTGTTGAATACAGTTTGCAGAGAAGTACTGACGGTTCAATCAGAAATCGTGTTTTCTTGTTTTTGTTCAAAATTCATTACAATCGGTGCGAAAAACATAGAGTGAGTTTACACACCTCAACTTGTGATATTAGAATTTGGTAACGTTTATAATAATGATATTTCATTTAAATATTTATGTACCATTGGGTATATCATGTTAAATTTATGTCTACTAACTTAAAAATACCAAGATAAAATTATATAGCACGAAGTAAGTTCTACTAAATTTGCAAAATGCTGATGTTAAATAATCAAAACAATTGAGTGATTGCCTCTTTCTTTATCAATTAACCAGTCTAGAGCCTAGTGTCTATTAATGTTACAGAGTTAAGCAACAGACAATGTGATTAACATAATGTTTCGTTTGGTTCTGTTCACTGTATTAACCTTGTTTCAAGATAATGTTTAAAATTCAGTTAATCTATGTAAAACTCAATTTCGTATTACTCAATATACGTGGGCTGTCTTTCAGAAGACGGCAAGAGTTAATAACCCCATCAAATGACTCGCGCTTTGAACGTGCATGGCTAGGCTTTACTGGTTGGAGTTTTTACAATAGAAGTGCCTAGCTGGAGTAGAAATAGCTGAGAGATTGGTCTATTATTACAACTGGCGATGTTCTCGCTTATTGTCACGCAGTAATGATAGGTTGAAACTACGAATATTGATATATATATATTTATATAAGCCTTACGCGCCTGGCATGGCCAAGCGCGTAAGGCGTGCGGATCGTAATCTGAGGGTCGCGGGTTCGCGCCCGCAGTCGCGCCAAAAATGTTCGCTCACCAAGCCGTGGGGGCGTTATAATGTGATGGTCAATCCCACTATTCGTTGGTAAAAGAGTAGCCCAAGAGTTGGCGGTGGGTGGTGATGACTAGCTGCCTTCCCTCTAGTCTTACACTGCTAAATTAGAGACGGCTAGCACAGATAGCCCTCGAGTAGCTTTGTGCGAAATTCCAAAACAAACAAAAGAAATTATATAAAGATATTGAAGACTCATCTTTTGTTTACTGCAATCATTTGTCGATTATTGCAAAAAAACAACAACACTGAAGTACTTAGCTCAAGCTTCTGATAAGAAAACATTTTAGCGTTGTAAGTCTGCAGACTTACCACTGCACCAGCGGAGGTCACGAATGGGTCCACACCAGTTAGTTGAGCAACAGCGAGTGAATCATGTATCTTTAAGTCAACGCAATGCCTCGTTCTCGACACATCAGTAATTTCCTGGTGTTTTCCATCTCTTTATATTTAATATACGCGAGACTAATTTCGTATATCAATATTTATACTTTTTACCAAAGTAATGCAAATAATACAATCCTTTCATGCCCAGTTCAAACGGATTTTAATGTTATGCATTTAATTTATTATGTTTCGAGAAAAAAGACAATAACAACATATAAACTTTATATTTTCTACGTATTTTACATTATTTACATATTTTGTTTCTAAATCAGTTGCACCCCGCCAATACAGCAGTGAGTCTACGGATTTACAAGTCTAAAATCAGGAGTTCGATTCCCCCTCGATGGGGTCAGCAGATAGCCCGATATGGCTTTGCAACAAGAAATACATACACACACTAAATCAGTTTATTATTATTAGTTGAATAATTTTAAGCAATTATTTCTGTAAAAAAAATCAATACTTTTGTTTAATTTTGTTTCAATTTGCAGATTTTAGCGTAAAATTATTCTAATTCAATTATTTTGTCAAATATCAAATGTTAAAAATTGAAATGACAAACTAGTTTCACAATCCAGCTTAATTGGAAATTTAAACGGAGAAATTAATTATACAGTTGGGCGATTCTACAGACAAGCACATAAGTGAGTCTTTGCAATTATATTTAAAAAGGATGTTTCCGTTGAGTCCTTGAACAAGCGATTTCTGAGAAAAATATTCAATCTAATTTGGACATGAAATATTTATTTTTATTGTTTTTCCATTTATTTCCAGTTGGATTGTTATCCAAAGTATTTTCAAGTTATTTAAATAAAGGTTTTGTCTTAAAGGTAAACGTTTAAAAGCGTAATTATGTCAAATTTAGTATTTTCAAATAGCTTATACTGGCTGAAGTACCCACACACTGGATCGAAGTTAGGTAAATTCATATTGAATGAACAGTTATCTTAGGACGTGGAAATCCTTTTCCCTTACATGACCCTCCCCGTAGCACAGATGTATGTGTGCTCTGAAAACCGAGTTTCGATGCCCGTGGTGGACAGAGTAAAGATAGCCCATCGTGTAGGTTAATGCTTAATTAAAAGCAAACAGCCCTTATATGCAGGTCTAAAAAAAAACAAACCTGCAAAATACAAAATGTGAAACTGCAATTTCGCGTACATATCTGCAACAAACATCCACACTAAATTTGATGAAATTTTATCAAGAGGAAACGAAACAGTAGTGAGAAACACAAAATCGCTCATAAAATCCGTAAAATAAACAGCTGAAAGTTTGCGATTACACATTTTCTGGCTTACGATTTTTATGGACATCAATGCATTTATTTTTTATACAATTGCATATAAGGCAAGAAAGTTTTCATTTCCTGAAATAACCTTTCATTAATCATGAATTTACAAACTTTTGTCCAGGGAACAGGCACTCCAGGTAGTATTGAATGTGGTTAGTTGAAGCCACTTGACTCATCCGAAAGATACCATACATGTTGACCCATAAACCCATTAACTATATACACATAAATTTAATTAAAACACGATACTTAAGTTAAAGTTTACGTGTTAAACGTGAATGGCAAAAACGTTTCCAAGTGTATTTTATTAATCTTACCAGTTATCCAGTATTGGTTTATAATTTTAATAGAGAGAAACATTAAGTGCCCAAATAAAAAAACAACAACATGGTGCCATAAGGTCTTTTTCTTTAGAATAGGCCTGACATGGCCAAGCGTGTGATGGGGTGAGACTTGTGATATGAAAGTCGCGGGTTCGCATCCCCGTCGTGACAAACATACTCACCCTTTCAGCCGTGGGGGTGTTATAGTGTTACAGTCAATCCTACTATTGGTAAAAGAGTATCCCAAGAATTGGAGGTGGGTGGTAATGATTAGCTGCCTTCCCTCTAGTCTAAATTACGGACGGCTAGCGCAGATAGCCCTCGTGTAGCTTTGTGCGAAATTTAAAAAAAGAAATAAAGAACATTCTTTAGAATTAATAGAAAATTATGGTTTAAAGTTTTAGACTTTTACAGACAAAACATCGCACTCAATATAATAACTATTATATTCCCTTTAAAAAGTGTTTCAAGAAGTTTTCGTACCTAATAAAAAATTAAGTTCATCACAGCTATTTATTAAACAATAAAAAATTAAAGAGATATAAATTAGGTAATTCTGTGTGAACTTTCCTTCTATGGTTTACAAAAGTGTGGAAACAAGTTAACTTTGATATCCTTGAATATGTTTTGTACTATTTAAAAAAATTACTTATAAAAATGTATTATAATATTTCCTGGACTATTTGGCAATGATGGTCTCGTTAATTTTTAATATTAAGTCATGCGTAAAGTAGGACAAGTTATTTTTAACGAAAATTATAAATATTAATACATTTATGAACATTAAAAATTATATATAAATTTAGATATTTATAAACGTTATTATCTAGTTTTTGAAAGTACTCTGTATTTGTCATTTATTAAATAAAAATAATTTCCCTTACACGTACGCATTAATAAACATGCCAATAGTTTGGTTTGGTTTTGAATTTTGCGTCAAGCTACTCTAGGGATTTCTACGCTAACCATCCCTAATTTAGAAATGTAAGACTAGAGGGAAGGCAGCTTGTCATCACCACCCACCTTCAATTCTTGGGCTACTCTTTTACCAACGAATAGTGGGATTGACTGTCACATTAGAATGCCCTCTCATGGCTGAAAGGGCGAGCATGTTTGGTGCGACAGGGAATCAAACACGCGACCCTCAGATTACGAGTCGAGTGCCTAGACCACCTGGCCTTGCCGGGCCCCAATACATTAGTGTAAAAGGATTAATCGACCAAAAACGATTTGGATTTGGATTACTCTCTTTTATGTAAAATTAAACGTATAATTAAACAAGAAAATATAATTTAGATGTGCGTCTTGAAAGATGTTTATGTCTGTATATATTATTTTATTATTTCAATTTATTTTCAAATAAATAGTTGGGATTTCTCATTGTGTTAGTTAACTTATTTTATTATAACGAACAAATGTTAATACTTTCTTGTTTGTGGGTAAAGAAATTGCTGATATTAATTGCTAGTAACGACGTAATTTTGAATTGGAATATTAACAGATTCTGACTAAACTTTTAATTTCATCAACATGTGTCATTTTTACAAACATATCAAAATAAGACTATTTCTTAATTACAAAATTAATATCGGTAAATTTCAACTTGGTTAAACACAGTTTATTTGAAATAATTATACACAATTTTACTAACGAAAAAAAGTCTAGTCTTACGTATTTTGTCTACTCCAAAATTAAATTCATTTGAGCATAAATATTTTATTCCGTTGCATTGATCATTTGATAACGTCAGAACGTATTCCTTTCTGTTTGAAAACGAAGCTACACATTGGACTATTTTCGTCGTGTTGTCTCAGTCATCAAATCCAGAATGTTAGCGTCATAAGCCTTTGGCCCGGCATGGCCAAGAGTGTTAAGGCTTGCGACTCGTAATCTGAGGATCGCGTGTTCGCATCCCCGTGGCGCTAAACATGCTCGCCCTTTCAGCCGTGAGGGCGATTTATGTTACGGTCAATCCTACTATTCGTTGGTAGGAAGTAGCCCAAGAGTTGGCGGTGATGACTAGCTGCCTTCCCTCTAGTCTTACACTGCTGAATTAGAGACGGCTAGCACAGATAGCCCTCGAGTGGCTTTGTGCAAAATTCAAAGGCGAGCATGTTTAGCGCGACGCGGGCGCGAACCCGCGACCCTCGGATTACGAGTCGCACGCCTTACGCGCTTGGCCATGCCAGGCCGCAGAGTATTCTATATTTAACGTTTGAACAAGTTGGAAAATTATAGACAATTTGTCTTGGTAAAGAAAATAGTAATAACTCATTGTACTTATTGCACCACTTCAGGTGTGTATAGTAACTCAATGTACTTATTGCACCACTTCAGGTGTGTATAATAACTCAATGTACTTATTGCACCACTTCAGGTGTGTATGATAACTCAATGTACTTATTGCACCACTTCAGGTGTGTGTTGTATTTACAGAAGTTCATCTAAACACAATCTGTATTCTGCAACTATACGTGAAGTAAATACTGCTTAGATCTGGCGTTTGTAATTAATTTTCTTAACATTCTGCGACGACAAATACGCCATTTTTTGTTTCACAGTATGAGGGACACGCGTTTTCGATGACATTTCTTGACCCTCCAGGACAAAAGGTACGTCATACAACTTTTGTCTGTTGTCCAGGTTTATTATAATACAAGGTTTTTGGAAATATCTTTTCCTCCATTGACATTGTCTCGAATTATCGGGAGATTAACCTAAAATAAAGACGATAATTTTCAGATGCTATTTCAAACAAAGTCAAAACACATTAACAATAATAACGGCATTAATGAGTTTCCGTTTTTAGGTAACTTATCAGTTGAAAGATTATTTTATTATTCCCGTCCACCAAAGCTACACAGGCAATGATGTGGCATTGTTTCTAGTTTTGGTATAACTTCCGGGACTTTTCCATAAATTCACGGAATTTTCCTTAGGGACGTCAATATAAAACCGCAATGAAACAGAATACTTCCTAAGGATGAAAACAGAGTTTACATATAAATTCATCAAAGAGATATTTGGGGTATAAACTGCTTTTACATCTTCAAGCTGGAGAGTAATGATCATATAATTTCAGAATTGCAAGTTTTCAACCTTTTCTCACTGATATCAAGTTCTTTCGGATAAGATTCGATAAAGAGAAAACATTTCCTCATTTTACACTGGTTTAAATTTGGAAGACGCTTTAGCTTGTTATTCCGTTATTGTTTCGGGTTCATAAATGAAACTCTTTCATGGGTGAATACGATGAAAGTAAGTTTACAGTTCATTATAAAGTTGTATCTGTTTTAACATTAATGCTTCCCCCATTGCTACAGCGATGCGTCTGCAAGCATACAACGCTAAAACCCGGGTTTCGATACCAATGGTGGGTATAACACAGATTGCTTCTTGCTTAGTTAGAAATAACAACAACTTAATATTAATAATATTATCACATAATAGTAATTTATATGTATTATGTTTGTGTGTGTGTAGTATTACGTGCGTTATATTTAAACGATTCTCAATGTGCAAATCAGGGAGTCGCGTGAAACGGAATGTATCAAAACTACATTTTGATACTACTGTAAGTAGTGTGATGTCGTCCAAAACTGATCGTTTTTTATTACGTAAAATCCCTTTTAAAAGAAAACTACTGATGCTTTCAGATCATAAAACTGTGTTTTACACCAGGGATTTATAATTTGCAAAACGACCATATCCTATCACCGTAAATGCATCGGAAATATGGATCAGCTTGAGACATCATGACCTTCAAGAAAGGGAGCCGCAATAAAAGTGCTACATTTTGTAAGAAGTTAGAATTCGTCAATCCAAGGATCAATATGTGAAATCATTTATATTCATGCGTGGCAGGCACAACTTAATCAAGAAATATGTACATGTAGAAAAGCAACACGAATTTTTTTAAACGATGTATTCGTTCGACTATTACATATTTTAAAAAAGCTAAAAAAGAAAATGGATATTCATACTGCTCCAAAGACATTTAGGTTAAGACGCCAGATGCTCCACCTGTTGATTTCTGTGCGACCAATAAATATATTGAAATGGGTGCTGGAAAACCGTTGCCCTCCTACGTGGTTTTACTCAAAACTACGCTGCACGGTTATTGTCCTCAGATAAGCCATGCAGAACGTGGTGACAAGAAATGTAACGGCGTGGTAGGTCTCCAAAATCATTTTAATATAACGTACTCAACCTCTGAATACATTCACACACAGGTAGACAAAAGATAAACTTTATTTATTCCAAAGTACATAAATATTAATTCAGTGTAAATTGCACAGCTGATGGTTCAGTGATAAATCTTATGACTCACAAAACTAAAAATTAGGTTCGGAACTCACGATGATTACTGATCAGATAGTTCATTGTCTGATTTTGTGCTTGACAGTAAAGAAACAAACTACTAAGTTTACATAAACGATCTGAAATACACAGTAAAATAAAAGTGGCAAACACAGAAAAGTATTCAACATGTTGTCCACAAAATATAGAAATAATGCATCTTACATCTCGGAACTATCAAATAATATATTTTTCTATGAAAGGGACAAGTGTTTTGACAAATTAATTACTGTTTAGAGACAGATAATGAGAAAAAAAAACTGGAAAGTTTCAGTTAGCAGAAATTTAAAAGAACCAAACAAAAATTCTTAGAAGGAAGAACAAAAAGAAAATAAATCAAAAATACATAAAATTGTCTTTCTTTCTCTGTTATTTCTGGCTGGTTCAAAAGATATATTACTTTCATTTCTTACGTTGACAAGAAAGAGAAAGATGATAGGATTATGAAAAGAGAAGATAGGAAGAGTGAGAAAAGAAACTGTTATCTAAGAATTGAAAACATAAAAAACAAGAAAGAGTATGAGAAACGTAAGTCACTCAAGCAGTTGACGACAAGTTGACAAATTTAATTTCAAATGTAATTTCAACATATTAATGAATTAAACCTGATATTTTTCTCTATATGCTGTCTTGTTGGCTATTTATTTGCATTTTTATTCTATGTTTTGTTGTTGTTTTTTATTCTATTAAAGTTTGTGCCAAACCAGATGCAGAAAGGTGTGATGTGGTTTAAACTGAAGTATTTATTTCCACGTGAATGTTTTTTTTCCTGCATGATACAAACACGTTGATACCTATTCGATTTTTTCTCATCATCTCGGTTCAATGGTTCGAAAAGTTTCATTTCAAATAGAATTGTGTTGTTCTATCTTTCGTGTTACATTTCTTCTTTGAAATGTGTAAACTTTTTAAAATTATTCTTTAAAAGGAAAAAACAGTTATGGATATTTCTTTAGGCAAACAACTGCAGATGTGAGAAATAAAATTTTAGTTTAGTCTGTTACTAGGTTGAATAAAACTAGGACTATACACAAAACAAGGACGGATGACGAAAGCAAGGTTTCCTTAGAGTCCCTTCCTTCTGGTGTTTACGCATGTCAGAAAGATCCCAACACTAAAAATTTATACGGTATTAATGATACTCAGCGATAGTCTAACACGAAGCTGATTTCTTTTTCAGAGAGCGATTCTGCGCAATAAACATCAGTACTAAACACTGTACTTTACATGTCAAATGTTTGTTTGGGCATTCCTAATGCATATTTGCAACAAGCATAACTTTGCTCTTTCAAGATGATGTTATGTATTCCATAAAAAACTAATTTTTCCACTAGCCATGGGAACGTTACAAAGTGACGTCAATCCCACTATACGTTGGTAAAAGAGTAGTTCAAGAGTTGGCGGTGGGTGGTGATGACTAGCTGCCTTCCCTCTAGTCTTACACTGCTAAATTAGGGACGGCTAGGGCGAATAGCCCTCGAGTAGTTTTGCGCGAAATTCAAAAACAAAACAAAACGTTCAATTCTAACACAACACGCACGATAATTCCATTATCTCTACGCACTTAGTTGTTATTGCATAGCTGGTAAACATTATGATGTGAGAATCCATCAGCTGTAAAATATTTGTAGTTTTTACACTAAACAAAATTACTAGTTTTGTAAGCAGTAGAACCACAACAACGATAACGAACACTTGGTAGATGTGTGTACTGTAACAATCATTCAACCACAACAACGATAACGAACATTTGGTAGATGTGTGTACTGTAACAATCATTCAACCACAACAACGATAACGAACTCTTGGTAGATGTGTGTACTGTAACAATCATTCAACCACAACAACGATAACGAACTCTTGGTAGATGTGTGTACTGTAACAATCATTCAACCACAACAACGATAACGAACATTTGGTAGATGTGTGTACTGTAACAATCATTCAACCACAACAACGATAACGAACTCTTGGTAGATGTGTGTACTGTAACAATCATTCAACCACAACAACGATAACGAACATTTGGTAGATGTGTGTACTGTAACAATCATTCAACCACAACAACGATAACGAACTCTTGGTAGATGTGTGTACTGTAACAATCATTCAACCACAACAACGATAACGAACACTTGGTAGATGTGTGTACTGTAACAATCATTCAACCACAACAACGATAACGAACTCTTGGTAGATGTGTGTACTGTAACAATCATTCAACCACAACAACGATAACGAACACTTGGTAGATGTGTGTACTGTAACAATCATTCGATTATTGAACTTTTTTTTAATTTACTTCATCCTTTTATTCTGTGTTTTAATTATTCTTTATAAAATGTTTGAACTTCGTACCTAATATATTACCTTGTTTAACACAGCTCGCTGGAGATAGAATGAGTATATTCCGAAACTTTCAAGATTTAAATGTTTGTTACTGTACAAAAACGTTTCGAATATTTGTTGTTGTTGTTGTCCGTCATTTTATTGTTAACCCTCAAACGTCGATTCTCTTCAAATGAACCAAGAACTAGTCACAGTCTTAAGATCTCACTACGTCTTATTGATGCCGTAAGAAACAGACGGAATATAATAAATTGAGTCTATTTGTTTCTTCTTGTTTTGTATTTACACTTTTGTAGTTGTTGTTTTAAGACACGAATACAGACACTTACTAGGAAATAGTTGCCAAAGTCACACTTGTTCATTGTTATTTTTCTCCATTTTCTTAGTTAAATTATTCACTAAATTGTATATCATTATAAAATTACTAGTATCCTTCTTGCAATAAGTTTAATTACAGAGGATTCGAGCTCGTTCCTAGTGAGTGAATCCCCCTAATCACTCAACCATAGCAGGTCGGCAGTAAATTCACCTTTTCCTCATTTACTAACGAAACAAAACACTGTATCATTTCATCGCTATACCATTATCTGTAATGCCTGTCCAATGTGTGTTTATTTGATGTATAGCAGAAAGCTACACAACGAGCTGTATGTGCTCTGCCTATCGCTTGTATCAAAACCCCAATTTTCATTGACGTAAATCATTAGCTTACCACTAAGTCAGCAAGGAAAGGATGACTCAATAAATGTTATTATTCTTATTGCACGAAAAATACTGTTTGATTAAAGTAAAGTAAAATTTATTTGAACCGTGCATTGTGATTTAAATACTATACATTCATGAAGAATACATTACTACGAAGAGCACATTATATAAAGTATGTGCTGATTTAAGAATTTTTCTTTTTAAAATAACTGCATTATACTTAATGTTTTAAATATTCATTCCCACGTTACAGAAATGTGGTAATAATTTATCATTTTTGAGTTTACAAGCGTTGTGTTGAATACTTTTATGTGAGCATTTATCATATCTTTAACTTTGTTTTTTTTCTCCGATTTTTTTGTTGCGGTTAAATTAATGTATTTTGTTTTTATTTTTTCTTTGTCAATCATTCAGTATTATTTTGTTCTCTACCTATTTCATGGAATTTTTGTTAATTTATCAGATGGATCTGTTCATTCCCTTGACCATGCTATTACTTTTAGTCATACCAGTGACTTATATGCTTGTTTGATTCTTCAAACTCTCGGTATTACCACATATCAAATTTATATATCTTCTATTTGCTGAAATAACTGAAACACGTTTTTAGTGATTTTGTGAAGAAATAGGAGTATAACAATAGGTGGGTCATAAATATTCTATGGAATGTTCTTTGGATTTCTCACTAATACTTTCTTATTAACCACAATGCTACACAATGAAATCATTGTGCTGTGCTCACAGCGAGTATCGAACCAGAGTTTGGGCGTTACAAGCTTTTATACTTACCACCCAGACTTAGTTTTCAGTTATCGGTAGGGAAAGGGAGAAGATGCTAATAAACAAATCTCCAAATAATACAAACAACTAGTGCACTAACCCTTTTAAAGTTTGTATTTATTTATTGAAGTTCAATCATTTCGATTGAAAGACTCAGAACTCTTCACATCATAACAAATTACAGTGCATGCTTTGCACCAAAGAAAACAGAGAAAACTGCTTCCCGGATTAAACCTTCTAAACCGCAAGTGCGGGGCCCGGCAAGGCCAAGCGTGTTAAGGCGTGCGACTCATAATCCGAGGGTCCTGAGTTTCAATCCTGGTCGCACCAAACATACTCATCCTTTTAGCCGTGAGGGCGTTATAAAGTGACAGTCAGCCCTACTATTTGTTGGTAAAAAAGTAGCCCAAGAGTTGGCAGTGGATGGTGATGACTAGCTGCCTTCCCTCTAGTCTTACACTGCTAAATTAGGGACGGCTAGCGGAGATAGCCCTCGTGTAGCTTTGCGCGAAATTCAAAACACACAAACCGTAAGTGCACTTTGAAAATACTTGAGCACCTTAACCATCTGGCCCTGTCGGGCCACTTATTGTTTCTTTCCCCTGAGTAGTATATTTATTTATTGTTTACATTTGAAGTGCCAGTTATCCAGAAGGCCGTAAGTGTACAATGATTTTAAACAATAAGTTGCATAGGAAGTACAAATAACCTCAAACAAGGGGAAACACAAATATATTCAGTTCATACCAATCATACACAAAAAGATATAAGGTAAAGTAAAGAAAGTATCAATAACGAAACATTTTAGTTTCTTCTTCTAATTCTTAAGGCCAAAGATAACATGTTTATATATATATATATGTATAATGAGATGTTATCTATTTTCAAAGTCTTTCAGGCAACATTCTACAACAGAGTTTTGTTTGCATTGGTATAGCTCTTCTTATATTAAAACATTTTATTCAACTTAGCTTATCTTCTTGGTACAGAATAGTGCAGTCACGTGCTGGTACTGTTCCATTGCTGAATTCAAAGATCGTTATTTTAAAAAGAAGTCGTACATCTAAAGATACACCTTTTTCTGAGAAAAGCCTTAAAAGAAGGATTTAAACTGCTTTTTTAAAAAAATACTTAGACGGTTACTAAGCCAATATTTTAATATTCTAATTTCAAATATTAATTACTTTAGGTGATAAAAACCTAAATTGAAAGTCTCTAAAGAACACGTGAAATGTCATATAATTTATACTAATACATGTTTCGTAATAATCGCAATTTTTTTACATGAAATATAGGGACGATAAGAGAAAGAAACGTCAGTAAAAAAAATGTACTTATACAATAAATAATTTGTATTTTGTTTGTTTGGAATTAAGAACAAAGCTACACAATGAGTTATCTGTGCTCTGCGCTTCCATGGGCATGGAGATCCAGTTTCTAACATGTGAGAGCTGTGCAGGGGACAAGTAATTTGAATTTCCGTAATAATTAGCGAGAGTATAAACAGAATAATATTTTAATTTTAAAAAGGACGGTATACTGACCAGTTTTACTTATTTTTGAACATTTTAACTTTCTTTTACATGGATTGTATTATATGTTTGTACATTCGGAAAATATTTGTATTTAATGTATACCATTTATATTGAAGTGTGGTACTTACATGCTATTGATATCGATTCTAAATAAAATTATATCCTGAAATCACGAAACGGTAGACAAAAAGTAATAAAGTGGCTAAAAAAATAGAAAAGTGTGAAAGTGTTTTGTTATTTGCACCCACAGTTGAATCTCATTCATGTTTTTGTTATCTATCTATCAATATATGTATATATATATATATATACACATATATAAACAAACATACGAAAATGTTTGTATTATAAGTACACATCTTGGTTTGCCACTTTAATATATGTTATGAAAACAATTCCATCTTCGTATATATATCAATATTTTAATATTTCTGCCCCTTCTACCATTAAAACAAGTACCTGTGGTTGATGTATTTTACAAACTATAATTAGTATGACTTCAGTATTCCTTCTGTGTTGTTTGTGAGTTTATCAAGGTGTCTTGTCTCGCCTATCCTTATCTGTAAAGTCTATATCAAAACTACGTTATTAGTTCTGTAATGCGCAGATGCGTTGAATTTGAGCTCTACACGTGCGCCACAGGCTGAATGAAGTCTTGTGTTCCGCTTGTTCGATTCTCCCTTATTCTTTCTGCTTAGACTGCTAAGCACTTTGTTTGCCTCGGATAGTACCTACTCGTGACCAAATCGAATTCATTACACTACAATTGCCTGCCACGCTTGTATATTTACCACGTAGGTCGAGGCTAGGGCCTTCACATTCAATACACCTGTGTTCCAGGGTACAGCGAAAGACATGTTTGTAACTGATTGTTCAACTCGAGCTAATGTATTTAAGCATTTCTGAGTACAGTTTGATAGCAACAAACCAATGGTGCTTTACTGACGGTTGGTGCTGTCGATTAACTTGGACTTTAGTCGACTGGCCAGAGAATGAGCCATTCGAGAAACTTACGTTTGAGAATGTTATTTGAGATCATCTCTACAGAGAACCGAATACGGCAGACGATCGCTACTTGTCTTCAAAGTATCAAACCGAATGCAGTGTATTGGTAACATTTCTTTTGTTAGATTAAATAACATGTATACCCCATTGTTGTGAATTTTCAAAGTATTGAAACAAATATGCTTCCAATACGAAACAGACACCGAAATATAACTAAATAATTGAGAATAGCTGGTAGGATGCTACATATATGCTTAGTACTCTATGTAACAGAGCAAACTCTGAAGGGTAGTGTACGGTAACGAGGAGAGGATAAAGCTTGAGAGAAAATCAAACGTATTTGAAAAAGAACAACAACAATTGACCTGAAGTTTGAAAATTACTTCGTTCAACTTCAGTTAGTCTTGGATACCTTAATAACATTGGAATTAAAACAGAACTGAATCTAACAAAAAATATTAATAATTTCTCCAATAACGAACAAAACAAAAATTCCCATCTATAAAATGTGTTGACCGATAAACGGGGGTTTTGATCAGAAGAGTTTTAAATATATCTAAATATTCAAGAAGTTCTAGCCAGAAGAGCATAAGAAGAGAGACTTTCAAGATAGGTTATCCTGGTTAAAACTGATCAAAATAGTTCTATCTGAAAGTTCAAAGTAAAAATAAATTAAATATTCTCGAAAGAATGTTGTGAAATGTGATCTCCGGAGTGAAAAGCTCATTAAAACTTTGACCAAAATGTTCTGAAACGAACATATCAGACAAACGTTCAGAATTTAAAGAGTCGATTAGGAATACTTGTATATGAACGTTCACTCGTCTACGACGAAACACAGAGACACGAATTTAAATTGCGTAAAGCTGACTTACAACAATACCAGAAAAATGTTCACGTGAAAACCTTTCCACGAATTAATCTTCTAAACACAAACGCAAGAATGATAAGTCATTACCGAGGAGCTGGAGGTTCGGCTGTCGACTTAGTACAGCTTCAATATTGTGAGACAGGTCCTGCACCGATAGGTAACAAGAGCCGTCTGAGAAGAGTCTTCACTACTTACACTAGGCGTCGTAAGAAACATTCGTCAGCATCAAATTTCACTTTAGCCTCAATGTTAAAGGAACCTCTTCGACTGGTTAATTCGGTCCCGCTCAACTTCCATTACAATAGGTGGGTGGTGCCTATTTTCTATATCTGTTTAACAAGTTGATAATGAATGTTTGTGTCATAAGAGTCGTATCGTATAAAACACTATAGACGTGTAAATGTTATCTGTGTAAATATATTACGGAAAAGAGGCGTGACTTTCTTTTAACATGTTCAAAAAGCATTAAAGTAACAACTGTGCTATATAATGTGTCTATAATATAATGTGTTATGTCTTAAATTCTGATTACACATGACATGTCTGGAAATATTGTTCCTATTAAAGTTGAGCATTTATTTTCGACCCCCGGTGGCACAGGTCTCCAAAACTACAACGATAAAAACCGGGTTTCGATACTCGTTGTGGGCAAAGCACAGGTAACCCAATGTGTATCTTTGAACTTAATTCAAAACAACAACTGCATCCATCTTTTAATTGCGTTTGTTTAATACTATTTATATCATTTTTTTCTGAAAATTGCTGATTTTTTTCTAAGTTTATGTTATTACCTGTGTTTAGACTTTAATCCCGATGAAAGCCATCATCATTTTTTCAACTTATGCGTATTGAAAGTTTTTGTTTTGTGGCGTTCGGACTAAGATGGTCAACAATGTTTATGTTATTTTGCCATTATTTCTCTCTTTGTTTGTTCTTTGTGACATATACAGGGTGTCCCGTAAGCCCCCACCCATCCATATGTTATTATAAAAAACATTGTAATACTAATGATGAGTTGAAGGCAGCTGTTACCGTTGCATTTTGAACAATAACCCCTGCTATGTTGATGAAAATGTCTTACAGAACATGGCGTCACATATTGTGCACCGAGAATGAGGAACAGCACACAGATACACTAGATACTTAAGATGTATGGATGAATGGAGACTTACTGGCCACCCTATAATAAAAACAATAGTGTGTGAATACTGTTTTAAATTATGTAGCTTCAACAACATAACTTACTATTGTTCAAACCAATATATCCACTACAGATATCGGTTCTGTCTACGATTCAACCCTTGAATGGATTCTTTATATTACGGTTTATAAACGTTCAATGTTACGTATTTATAGAATACAACAGATTTGGAGTATCATTTTCAGAACATCTGTATTTTATTAATATACTTGTGTGTGATATTGTCTTTGTTAAAACTGTTTTTATGTCTTCTTAAATTGTATGTCTCCACTGTCTAACTCCTATGTTTTAGATGCGTTATCCACGTTATTTCTAAAGTTGGGTCATTGTTACGTTGTTATTTGATAGGATGTTAATGTAATATATTATTTGTACACCTAATATAAATTTTACATAAGTATATGTGAAGCAAAAAATGTAAGAATGAAATACCTGACCTAGAATATATTGTAACTACGCAGATATGATAACACGAAGTGTTTTTTGTTGTTGTTTTTCGATATGCCGAGTTATAACCCCTAGGGTATAAGTGTAACTTGGATTTTGTTTGAATTAAGTAACGGTGCCAGGCTACGTATCAGAAGGTTCGGGTTCTATTATTCTTGTTGTCTCTTTACATGACGGCTTAGTTCACACACACCGTAAAGTGTCAAGTTTTAAAATACCAGATGTCATATTCTTGAAATATCCTACAACAAAAGGATTTCAGATGCAGGTAATGACATACAGTTTGGTTTCCTATGACTCGACACTTAATTTGTTGTAAATATACATATCTATGCTGGAGAAGGCAAAACGTTGGTATTTATCAGGAATGTGAAGATCGTTTTCCCTTAACTTTTTTTACCAAGATACTTTCTCATGTTGGCCTTCCTTGTTCAACAGTTCTGATAAAACGGGTGTGATTATTATTAATCGTTAGTGGCTCATATTGTTTACTGTTAGTATATTAGTGGCACGTATTGTTTACTGTTAGTATATTAGTGGCACGTATTGTTTACTGTTAGTATATTAGTGGCTCGTATTGTTTACTGTTAGTATATTAGTGGCTCGTATTGTTTACCGTTAGTATATTAGTGGCTCGTATTGTTTACTGTTAGTATATAAGTGGCTCGTATTGTTTACTGTTAGTATATTAGTGGCTCGTATTGTTTACCGTTAGTATATTAGTGGTACGTATTGTATACTGTTAGTATATTATTGGCTCGTATTGTTTGCTATTAGTATATTAGTGGCACGTATTGTCTACAGTTAGTATATTAGTGGCTCGTATTGTTTACTGTTAGTATATTAGTGACACGTATTGTTTATTGTTAATATATTAGTGGCACGTATTGTTTACTGTTAGTATATAAGTGGCTCGTATTGTTTACTGTTAGTATATTAGTGGCACGTATTGTTTACAGTTAGTATATTAGTGGCACGTATTGTTTACTGTTAGTATATTAGTGGCTCGTATTGTTTACTGTTAGTATATTAGTGGCACGTATTGTTTATTGTTAGTATATTAGTGGCACGTATTGTTTACAGTTAGTATATTAGTGGCTCGTATTGTTTACAGTTAGTATATTAGTGGCACGTATTGTTTACTGTTAGTATATTAGTGGCTCGTATTGTTTACTGTTAGTATATTAGTGGCACGTATTGTTTATTGTTAGTATATTAGTGGCACGTATTGTTTACAGTTAGTATATTAGTGGCTCGTATTGTTTACAGTTAGTATATTAGTGACACGTATTGTTTATTGTTAGTATATTAGTGGCACGTATTGTTTACTGTTAGTATATTAGTGGCACGTATTGTTTACAGATAGTATATTAGTGGCACGTATTGTTTACTGTTAGTATATTAGTGGCTCGTATTGTTTACTGTTAGTATATTAGTGGCACGTATTGTTTATTGTTAGTATATTAATAGCACGTATTGTTTACAGTTAGTATATTAGTGGCTCGTATTGTTTACTCTTAGTATATTAGTGGCTCGTATTGTTTACTGTTAGTATATTAGTGGCACGTATTGTTTATTGTTAGTATATTAGTGGCACGTATTGTTTACAGTTAGTATATTAGTGGCTCGTATTGTTTACAGTTAGTATATTAGTGGCACGTATTGTTTACTGTTAGTATATTAGTGGCTCGTATTGTTTACTGTTAGTATATTAGTGGCACGTATTGTTTATTGTTAGTATATTAGTGGCACGTATTGTTTACAGTTAGTATATTAGTGGCTCGTATTGTTTACAGTTAGTATATTAGTGACACGTATTGTTTATTGTTAGTATATTAGTGGCACGAATTGTTTACTGTTAGTATATTAGTGGCACGTATTGTTTACAGATAGTATATTAGTGGCACGTATTGTTTACTGTTAGTATATTAGTGGCTCGTATTGTTTACTGTTAGTATATTAGTGGCACGTATTGTTTATTGTTAGTATATTAATAGCACGTATTGTTTACAGTTAGTATATTAGTGGCTCGTATTGTTTACTCTTAGTATATTAGTGGCTCGTATTGTTTACTGTTAGTATATTAGTGGCACGTATTGTTTACTGTTAGTATATTATAATTTATATAATAAGTGAGTAAACTGAGAACGAAACTGTAAATAATCTTGTAACAAAATATGAGTTTACACTCTTCCTGGCTCAGCGACATGTGTAACAGTGATAATTCATTGTGTATCTTTGTGCTTAATAATAAACAAGCTAATACTTGTCCCTAAACAGAATCTACAAGTGTACAACTGAAGCCAAATCTGAACCAATACAAAGGAACACCTTTATACCTATATTAATAAATATAATCAAACATATAAGCACGCCCTCTACAACCCTACACTCAATTACACAACCCCCTTCACACATGTGATCAGCTATCGGTTAGTTACCTCTTTCTTTATTTGTGAACCTGACGATGACCGAAAAAGGTCGAAACGTTGTTCGCTCCTCTAAGAATAAAAATATTCTCAATCCATACCAGCCGTTTTATATATATATTTCTCGACAAGTGGGTTTTCTCGTCATCACGAATCAATTTTTCGATTCACCAACATCTTTGAATTCTGTCGTCTTGACAATCTTGCTGTAATCAGCAAGAGATGATGATTTCTATGAAACCACTTTCGTTTACATAAAACTATTACCACTTCTGCTGGAAAACGGGTTTCGATAATGGGGTTAATCTCAAACAAACAATCTCCCGCACACCAAATATCACCACTTCCTTCAAACACTATTGTACCTGTATCTATGTTTGTTTGCTCTGTTACCTCTTATATACTTAATTACTTTTCCCGAACACTTCAGTGCAATTCAAATAATTTAAAAACGATAAAAGTTCATCTAATACTGGTTACAGAGTATTAAATTTTACTTAGTTATACTTTGCCTGTCACAGAAAACAAACTCTGCTTTTCTGAACGTTCACCTCCAATTATAGTTTACTTCCAGTACACAAAGTACAAGTGGTAGTATTCTGTAAAAACACGAATATGAAGTGACAGTCAAACAAGATCCTCAAACTGTGTATTGAGAGAGGAGGGATCTGTTCATGCGCGTACGGCCAATTTATTTCGTTAAAAGTAAAAATAAGTTTAGTATTTGCTTGGTAATTAACCAGTTGCCGTGCAGGTAAATTTGTTACAATGGAGATAATGATTTAGCATTAAGTAGTGTTAAGATAGTATTTGTGTCACCGTATTTCCATTGATTAACACACACAGATTGTGATTATTCTGTTTGGCACACCACTATTTTCGACACGATCTTTTAGATTTATATACTGTTCGTCTCAGGCCGTGTCGTAATTTTTCTTAGATACTCGAACCGTGGTCTCGAAGAATAATACTTACCAAATCCGCTGCACATCGCGTGAAAGTCTTCGGTAATCAGGAATAGAATATTTAATAACAACAACTGTTAAACTCCCGATGCCCCAGGGTTTGGTGTAACGAGTGAAATGTTGGAACTCCATAAAGTGACATAAATTTATACGGATCTAAAATGAAATTGTGAAAGAAACCTTATAGTAAGAATATGTGTTTTCGTATAGCAAAGCCTCATGAGGATATCTGCTGAGTTCACCGAGGGGAATCGAACCCCTGATTGATTTTAGCATTGCAAATTCGCAGACTTACCGCTTTATCTCTACAGACCTAACTTTATTTCTGTGGTCAAGATGTATTACAGGTTAAACTTATATTCGAGACTAAAGAATCGTCACCCGCTTTAAATCGGGTCCCAGTTGGAGTGATAAACTTTACGATCGAGTTTCTACTTCAACAATAGTGAAATATAGCAGACCAAAAAGTGCAGAAACAGAATTTGCACTGATTTCTGTTTTGTTTAATCTCACATAATAATAACCTATCAATTCACGTCTTGCGGTACATTAAAATTTTTCAAAATGTTGAACTCAACAAGGTTTTTTTTTTTAGATACGACTTTTCTCTTACATGTCGTATGAAAGAATTTAGACAGACGATACATATTTAGTTTAAGTTTCTGTAAAACTGAATTATAATCATGGTCATAATTTAAGGCTACTTACTGACTGTAAACAAGTAGGAGAAATGAAGGTTTCCAGTTCTGGCATCAAATAAAGGTTTTAAGTTGTAACGCAATGTGTGAAAATATGTAATATTTTTACACCGTAGATTAAAGGATAGGGTATAGTCATAGCTTTTGTAATCTCCTAACACGTTTAGTGACGATATAACTTGGAAAACCTGGAAATAATGGAGAGAATAATTGTTCATAATATTTGGTCTCAGGTAAAAAGGACTACATTTCTTAGACTTTACATTACATTACATCTATCTCTGAATAAGATTCATCAGTTGTACTTCGCAGCTTGAAATACGTATGCAATTTTTATGTCGTTTCTCATTGGAGAATATAGATACGTTAGATTACAAGTCCAGTGACGCACTATATCAAACTGCATCTAGTAACAAGAAACAGGATTAAGGCTATGCAGAGACAACTTATATCTATATGTTCTTTTGTAATTTTTCCAACTGTTTAAGAAATGAAATCAAGCTCAACAATTTTATTATTTTTGAAATTAAATTCCAAAGTCTGAATGAATCCAATGATGACTGTGTGACAAAACAACATTTTTTTTTTTAAATGTTTTATATGATTATACGATCCACGTAATATCCTTCCTCAACACTGCGAAATAAAAGAATGAAGATATAATTTAATGCTGGAAAACGTCTTTGATATACTTGTCTGTACTTATTCAGTTAAAGCTTCCAATGGGTAAATAATTGGGCTTAGGAGGACATAATCACATAATAATAATAGTTTTATAGTTCGTGACTCCCTGTGTAATTGTAAAAGTATGCCGTGTTATGCATGGTTTAGTTTTCGTAGACGTGTTAAAAAGTAAACCTAAACTTTACAAATATATCACTTTTCAATGGTAAGCTAGCTTAAACGAAATACGTTAAAAAAACTTAATTAATCCTTTAGTTAATTTACTGTCCTTTGAAGTCAAAACAAAACTCCTTCCTTCATGACGAACACTGATTTTCCTCTAATGTACTCTTTAAGTCAGTCATACAGTCCAATAACTACAGTTCATGAGAATATCAATACCAAAAATCGGAAAAACATTATAACTAAGCTTGACGAATTAGCTCGTTGTAAAATCCAGGTAAGTGAAATAACTAAAATAATGGAATATCAGTCGTATTAGAGTAAAAGAAAGTTAAAAAAATACTTATTCGTCCATCTAACTAGAAACACGCGATGTAAACATGACATAAAGTCAATAAAACCTAGATTCGTTTTGAAATTACGAATACATGTATAGGTTCAAACTCTGAGGATGAGAGCCCGGATGAACAGACATTACATCAGTATTACCCACAGACGTTAACAGAGACGCGTAAGATCGAATCCTGGATCCTGCAACCATATATAGTCCTTAACAATATTATGATTCCTTTGAAGACGCTTAGAATATCAACGAAAATGTAGGATTTAAGCAAATTCGTAATTAGTATTTAATAATGATTAAGTAATAACTACTTACTAATTAGACTTGGGTGATTATATAAACCATTAACAATGATAACAGTTGTTATTCGATCATCACAACTTGACGTAAGCACTGAAAAACTTGTATTGTATTGTATTGATGGTTGAGGAGCTCAGTGAGGTTAATCTGTGTGTATTTCTAAAATGAACTATTAGCATTTGATCAGCTAGAACTAAAACGTTTATAATTCGTATCCCAAAAGACCACATTCTAAAATAAAGTCACTAAGAAAACCTCATGATTACAAATAATTCTTAACATTTTCTTTAGATTTGTTTGTAAATTAGACAACTCCGGTGAAACAGTTACGGAATTACAACACAAAAATCCGAGGCGCAAATCCGTGCTTTTAATTGAAAAAAAGACAGAGCAAACAACCAAACAAAAACCGTAAATTAGGAAGTAAATGAGAGATAAGATAACCTTTTAAAGTTTTTTTAAAAAAACTTTCATTCGAAATGTAAAGGGTAAAGTCAACAGACGACCCATTGAAACAAAAAAGGTATTTGTGTACCTATTTCCAATCGACTGTAACGAAAAGTGTGATATGTATATACATTTACGTAGCAAATTATATGTTGTTGTTTTTCTGTAAAATAGGAGGTTTTACATTCATTTCTTATTACACGTGCTTCCTATTATTAAGTACCGAGCACGGCCCACTGATTTTATATCTGTTGTTCGCGTTCCATTTACTCCAAGTTAAAATCACATTCCGCACTTTTATAATACTGTAGGTGCGTTATAAGAGTGACGGACAAATCCCAGTATTTACGTGATAAGAGCAGCCCAAAAGCTATAACTGTATGGTGTCGACCTATTTCTTTCCCTCTAATGTATAACTTCAAAATTGAAAAAAAGACCACACAGCTCTCGTGATACTTTTTTTCAATATTTCACAAATAAACAATTATATCGACCAATTAGCATTAAATTCAGTTTATGACCTCATTCTATATTCTCCCTATAAAATGTACTTTATTATCAAAGAGCAGCCATGCTTTGTTTAAGCCTTCAACAAATTCATTTGCTGTTAAAATGTGGGGTACGTCCCTCCTGTTTCATCGGGTTGTGTTGTAAATAGTCTCATGATGTTTCTTAATGCAGTTGTTGTTATTCATATTGGGAACCTGGTCTTATGAAAGTGTATTACACAGATTATTTGTCTCAAGCTTTTGTTTAACACAACCAGCAGTGTGACAGTGTTTACTGTAATGCTAAAATATTTGTGCTCGTTCCCCATAGAATTGTATTAACAAAAACGTTTCAGCACCCTTCACAATGTCACAATAAAACAAAGTATTCAAGTCTTGATATGATATATCTTATAAAAGCTCGTTAAAATAGGTCTTCACTGTAGAAGTATTCAGCTGATCTCTGGTGTTGGGAGAAAACAGTCAAATTCAAACTAGTTTCAAAGTTCTCACCAAAATCGTACATCTTTTTTGAAAGTAAATAACTAGTAATAATGAAATATGTCACTCCTTTAACTATTTTCCATTGTATTTCGTCATAGTTTCAATACCAAGTGCATCATGACAGCTAAAAATCTTGCATATAGAACTGTAATTGATACATTATAAACTGCAATTCGCTCATGAGGTACAGGTCCATTAAACTTGTTGGAAGTGATGTGCTGGCTTGCAATGGTTTTCAAGTCATCTGCAGGTGTTTCGCAAAGCGCAATTATTTATAGTGTTTGTGTTGATGTTTCATGTTATATCATCAAATGGTCTCTCGATACGTCAAAACATAACTTTAGATGAGCGTGAGTATGTGATATCCGGACGAAATATCTCAAATACTCGTACACCAATGATGTATCCAATAGCTATCCTTCTTTGGAGACTATTGTGTTTCCTTCTTCTGGCATCCCGATTCCAGTTAATAATATTTAACAGTCATTGTACTTTATAAAGTATATGCAGCTGTAAGATATGAGGATGAGCTGAATTGTTTGTATTCCTTCGTACAAGTTTTGGTGTTATGCAACAGGCATCTATTAATTAAGCAGGTTATGTATATAAAGTACGGTTTTATCGAGCTCAATCGAGAATTGAAAAAAAGGCCTAACAGAGCTGTTAGGCTCTGTTAAAACAGTAAAAACATTTTTACTGAAAAATGTAGTAAACTGAAAACAGATTATACGCTTTATTGAATAATTAAAACAGTTGGACGTCATGTCTGCTTATTTCATGTGAAAGACTCAATGAATACAAAACTGGAAACGAGACAATAATCGAGACAGAAACAAATAAATACTGATGCAATGTACTGGTTAAACTTCAAACTCAACCAACCGAAGTCATCATAACCCACGTCAAAACTAGACTCTTTAACAAATGATCTATTTATTTCTGCATACGTTCATTATGTCAGACTTAGATACATAATTACGTCTTCATCTCATTTCTATTGACAATACATATAAATGAGAGTAGACTTTATTTATTCTATGAATCAGCAATGCATGTTACATCAATATACAATACACGAGTCAGTACAGTTTCGTCTCCAGGGAGTTTCCATTGCTACTTACAGACATTATATTCTGTTTCATACAGTTTCATAAAGCAAGTTCGTATATGTGATTATGGTATGTATATTCTTAGTGTATTATGACCAACCTACAGTTAGTGAAGTGTGCTGCCGTGCAAAATAAGAAAATTTTCTGGAAAACTATTTAGTATGTAGAAAGTTGTGATATCTTATTATTCTGACGGATGTTACCAACGTTTGTATAATTATGATATATCTACATTAGTTCGTTGAATCGGTAACAGTAGAACCGTATTCCCGAGATCAGTTTGGACGCCTTATGCAAAAAAAACATTTTAAATAATTAATATTAAAATAAATTCATATGATTTAGTTAAAAGGATATGGAGTAAAAATAGGTAATTCACTTACATTTCAATGGGCGATACTGCAGAAGGCTTTGCTTAATAGCAACAAATAAGATGTAATAGATTAATTACTGGCCGAAGTACTTATCCCCTGGACAAAAGTCATGTAAAATTATGATCAGTGAAACATTTTCTTAGAAAATGAAAAGTTACTTCCCTTACATGTAATTGTAAAAATAACACGCATGCAAAAACCGCAAAGAAACTCTAAAACACAAAATGTGAAACCGCAAAATTTCAATGTATCTCCGCAGAGACCCAATAGTAAAGCTCAATCGGCCAAGGGCGAAGTAGTTGTAAAAAAGCCGCCAAAACACAAAATGCAAAACTGAAAATTTGTACGCATCTCCCCAAGGACCCAATAAACCTTCATACCACATTTAGTGAAGATCCATCCAGAGGGGGGTGAGATAGTGGTTAAAATACAAAACAAACGCCAAAAAGAAAATTGCGAAAGAGAAAACTTAAAATGCATATACGTCCCCCTGCATGGATCTAATGAAATCTCATACCAGTTTTGGTAAAATTCCATTCACATCGTGTGAAGTTGTCACTTAGATATACAATACAGCAGACAATACTGTTATATTTATCTAGATATATGTTTTAATGACAAAACAGTTATGACGTTACATAATTATTAAAAAAAATAGAAACAAATTTCAGTACCTCCAAACCTCCTCAGAGTTTTGTATTTGAAGAACAAGGACTTTTGTAACAATAAAGAAACAAAAAATAAATCAACTAAACAAGCCTCACTCACGGGTCTCAGAGGGAACAGTCAGTCAGATACAACATGTAAGCAGACTATCCAGAGAAATGTGGGGGATTCTCCAGATATGTGTAAGATGCCAAAATGACATCTTATTCTATTGGGAGTGTGAAAATTGAATAACACATGAAATATTTATTTTTTATAGATAAATACAATATTCAATTATTCGAATAAAAGTGTTCTTTTCGTTCTTTCTAAACGTGCTTGTTTGATTCATTTGGTAAGAATGTAGAAAGTTTACTATTAAAAAAGTAAAAATATTATTATTTTTTATTTCCCTAAATAAATTCCACTAGTAAAAGAAAACTTTCTTTGATTACTGAAACAATGTATTAAGACACCTAAGAAAATGCACACACATGCTTGATCATTTGACCAGGATTGAAGAAAATTGGTTATAGCTTCTCCAAACAGCAGCCTTTTGAAAATTTAATTTCCAGAAAGATATGGGCATGTGATGATATGAAAACTCCTCCCAATAATGTTTGACACTGCTATGATTGATGTACAGTGATGGAGTCCTGACAACTGATCGTGGAGTTTCTGGAGTAATTGTGATGTAGTATTTGTGGGAGAGACATTTCATGTCCGGAGTATGCATCTTGTATCTGCATGTTCAGATGTCCTTACATAATGTAAGAGTTTCAATAAATATCATTTGCAATGATGGAGTTAATTTAACCAGTCATGTGTTCTTTGAATATGAAAAAGCTCCCTACTAAAAAAAATGTCTAATATAAAAATAACAATAATGATTTCTTGAAAGGACTCACTGAGAGCCCATAACTCCTTTCTACAGTAAATGTTTGATACAGAAATAACATTAATATTTTCATGAATTGACGCACTAAGAACCCATATCTTAATCTTTTGATCTTTGAATCATCTATAGAATGATTATAATTCCAAATATTTGAACAAATCGTTTCAATATTCATGAAATGATTATGATTGGTAGATAAAATGGTAGAAAAGGTTCACTAAACACCTGGAAGCTTCGTGGCAGTTCAGTTTATAATCAGTTTTGGTGCGAATCCCGATCGCACCAAACATGCTCGCCCTTTCAGCCGTGAGGACGTTACAACATAATGATCATTTCCATTATTCGTTAGTAAAAGAGTAGCCCAAGATTTGATGGTGGGCGGCGATGACTAGCTGCCCTCCTTCTTGTCTTACACTGCTAAATTAAGGGCGGCTAGCGCAGATAGCCCTCGTACAGCTTTGCGCGAAATTAAAAAACAAATAAACAAACAAACAGTCACATTTGGTTTCACACACATATATGGAATGACCCAATTTATAACTACTCTGTCCAACTTTGAGGTTCATAACCATTACTCCTCCAGGCGGATTATAAAGTTTACATTTGAACTTTTAATGGGCAGCACATGTAGATAGTATATAATAAAGTTATTGCAAGAAATTCAGTCGACTCGGTTAAGCTTCCACTAAAACGTTTCGGTGTTAAGTAGGTTTCATAAATATAATATATGCGTTATATTTAACATTGACTTCTCGTCTTCAATGTAATTATCAGGTAATGAAGAAAATACTGCAGATTTCAACGGGTTAAACGTCGGGTGCACTTTGACTTAATTAAATAAGACTTCACTTGCCGTTATACTACAAGGAAACCCAAATCAGCTTTTGTTTGTTTTGGAATTTCGCACAAAGCTACTCGACGGCTATCTGTGCTTGCCGTCCCTAATTTAGCAGTGTAAGACTAGAGGGAAGGCAGCTAGTCATCACCACCCACCGCCAAATATTGGGCTACTCTTTTACCAACAAAAAGTGGGATTGACCGTCACTTTTATACACCCCCACGGCTGGGAAGGCGAGCATGTTTGGGGCGACTCGGGCGCGAACCCGCGACCGTCAGATTACAAAGCGCACGCCTTAACGCGCTAGGCCATGCCAGGCCCAAATCAGCTTTCAAAACCAGGCTTATAAAACAGCAACCGTTTCACATTTGTTAGTAGTAGCGAGTTTTTTTTCTAAAGTGCCTTTTATTTGCCCCCCAGTGGCTCAGCGGTATGTCTGCGGACTTGCACGCTAAAATCCGGGTTTCGATACCCGTGGTGGGCAGAGCACAGATATCTCATTGTGTAGCTTTGTGATTAATTCGAAACACCAACAAAGCCTTTTATTTTTGTCTAAATAATGCTACCTTTATAACAATAAACGTGTTTTAAGACCAACAATGAATTTGATTGTTTTTTACTCCCTGTAAACAATTTGAACTCAGAGTTTTAAAGTGATTCAAAAATATTTTTTGAGTTAATGTAATAATATGAGTCGTAAAATATGTCTTCTCAGAAATATTAGTTTCGACACCGAGCAGATTTTTTTTTCTTTACAAGCAAAACGAATCTGGCGTATTATGTCCCGGCAAGGCCAGGTTGTCTGGGTTCTCGACTCGAATCTCCATCACACAAAACATGCTCGCCATTTCAGCCGTTGGAGTGTTATAAATAACGGTCAATCCCAGCAGTCGTTGATAAAAAAAACAGCCCAATAGTTTGCGGTGGGTGGTGGTGACAAGCTGCCGTCCCTCTTGTCTTGCGCTACTAAATTAGGGACGGCTAGCTCAGATAGTTTTCGTGTAGCCTTGAGCGAAATGATAGTTAATTAACCAAACATCTTAGTTGATACAGCACGCGTCTTATCGAGATAATTACGGTAACATCTTGTCTGGTAAGTGCAGGGTTTGCACGTGATTCCTGTAGCCTTTTGTGTACATGTTTTGCGAGAAATTAGAAAAATGAATATATTTGTCAAAAATAATAGCTACGTTGTGATGTTGTTATAATAAAACTTCTTAAACTGATCGATACCTCGTGTTGGCTGATACATTTGTATCTCCAAAGTGATGGCCCTTATGCAAGGCTTACAGTAAATTTAGTATTTCATCCAGAACCATTTACAAAATAAAGTATAATTATGTGAAAATTAATTTCAACAATAATATTATTTAAAAATCAACCCACTGGTGAACCAATAATACGAAATTTTTGTTACTAATCCGTAGGACCCCATTAAGTGAACAAAATATACATGAGTCTTATCATATAACACAGGCCAGAAAAACATAATATTGTGATTTCTCACCGTGCTTATCTTACCTGTTTCATACTGTGTGCTGTGGGATTAAGATAAAATATTTAATGGAAACAAAACTAATTATTTTTTATCTGTATACCTTTTATTAACAAAGTAAAGAATCACGGATGTAAATATTACTAACACTAAACGGTATCATCATGATGAAACAATAGATTATATAATCATCATGCGTGTGCTTTCTTATAGCAAAGCCACGTCGAGCTATCTGCTGAGTCCACCGAGGGGAATCGAACCGCTGATTTTAGCGTTGTAAATTCGTATACTATAATCATTATAAAAAAAGAACATAAAAATAATTATTTAAATTACCCGTATTCATTACTGGTTTCACTTTTAGTTCTGATCTGCTTGGGTAGGTTTTTGTGTTTGTTTGTTTTGAATTTCGCTACAAAACTACACAAGGGCTGTCTGCGCTTGCCGTCCCTAATTTAACAACAAAAGACTATAGGGAAGGCAGGTGGTTATCACCACCCACTGATAATTCTTGGGCTACTCTTTTACGGATGATTAATGAGATTGACCGTGATAGTATAACGACCCCCACGTCTGAAAGGACAAACATGTTTGTATATTTATTTGAACAGAAAGTGATCTCAGTAATTTTTTTACAGATTTATTTTAATACTTTAAGATATGTTACACGAAACTGGTGTGAGAATATTCAAAATATTACGTTTTGCGTAAAAAATGGCATCCATCTTCCAAGCTCAAGAAATATTTCGAAGTTATTCTGTTACAGAGCTGATGCTATTTTAGAAGTAGGTTTCAGTGTTAATGTTTACTGGTGTCAAGATGAGGTGGTAAAGTACAGGATACCCACAAGTCATCACTCACTTCATTTATTAGTCATGGAAATTTCTTAAAAGCATGAACACGATTTTGTAATTAAAAGCGAGAGCTTATTGCACGAAGAAACTCAATATAGGTTCGAATAAACATGAAATAAAAATGAAAAAAAAACTTTCACTATACTGATGTACTTTTTTTTGTCTATCTTTATCTTGAAAGATAATGTTTTTTTTTAATTTCCTCAACTATTAGCTTAAAGTTGAAAATGCATAACTTGTTAAAATTATAGCGTGCGTTTCGAACAGTTTCGTTCTAAAAGAAAATGTTCGATTTTCTATAAAACAAAACAGTTATGGAGTAAACTGCAGATTGCTTAAACTTGTTTACATCAATATGCATATTTAGCAAACTTACCAGACAGTTAACTCCAGTCTATGAGCGACACCCCCAGTCTATAGACTTATACTTCTAGAAACCGGGTTTTGCTTCCCGTGGTAGGCAGAGGACAGATGGCCCTTTGTGTAGCTTTGTGTATAGTACCAAAAGAAACAAACAAACCATAATAAGCGCTTCTAAGATATCTCTGCTGTTGTAACAAGTTTTGGAACAACACATCGCATTGTGGCAAAATATTTTATTTGTCTAATCTTTATATGTATATTTATATATGCATGTGTTTTAATTATCAAAACAGGCCTTAACATTCACAACAAAAGCTGTCTAAATTGAAAGGGTTAGCAGAAAACAGCCTATAACGCAGAATGTAAGATATGCCCTGTATTTTGGAGGTGACTGCGGAAGTAGTAACCACATTACCGTAGAGATACCATGTCTATCATTCTTACCCTACTTCCTGTGATCTCACATGTTACAGAGAGAAGAATAAGCGAATTGTAAGTAAGAAAAATATTAATACGCTAGGAGAGTGAGATTTGAGTGCTTAAACCCACAACGTGCCAATGTATACCACCCTACACTACTTGTAGACAGTTATGGGAAGGTAAATACTTTCAAAAAAACCACAGAAAATAATAACCTACTTCTTGGGGTAAGAAAGGGCAACTTACCTCCTAACGTCAACATTCCAGTAGTTAAAGCTGGAATGAATAAGTTAATACTGGAAGTAAAGTAGACAAATCGTAATGGTATAAAAATGTTATCTGAAACTGTATAACTCGCAGCTTCCACCTGTTATGCTTACTCGTAGAATCTACTGTAATGGATAATTTTCTAACTTTAACCACTCTTTGTCGGTGTTTTTATATTTATGTGCGTTAACGGTTTCCGTACATGTGTCAAAATAGTGCTAACTTATTTTAACCACCTTATTAAAAAGTAAAATTATTTGTTGGAAATGTCAACGAAAAAAAAAAATTATTATTTGTATTCATGTTCCACATTTTTGTATTTGTCAAAAAATATTCCAATAACTTTGTTTAGCTTTGATTTAATTTTTGGGGGTTATTAAGGCTTGTTTTGATAATTAAAATGTTTTCTTTTTATCATATATTTCGACATGTTTTTAACATAATCCTTCCTTTTAATGTTCTTGCATATATATGTGTGTGTGTGTGTATTGTAGTATGTTCCTTTTGTTGTTATACATTTCAGACGTTATATAAAATAACCTAGGTAACTTCTCTTTTGTTTTGACGAATTTTCCTAATTATTTCAACATTTTCGATAAACTCTATGACTAGTCATAAGCAAAATGAAAGTAAAGGTTTTGGTATTTAGATATTCATTTTGTCTTTAGTGCAAAATGTATAGAAAAGTGAAATATAAACATAAAAGATTAATTTTTCTGCCTGTTTGGTTATATTAGTAATGTTAGGATAATGATTCCCTGGAGAAAAGGTGTATTCAGAGGTAGTTTACAGAATAGTGCTAAAATCCAGACAACTTGAAAAGGGACAGAAGCGAGGAAGATGTTTATGTGACGAGAGTGTTTGAACACGAACTCTTATGAACATATTGGTTTACTAAAGAACTTCGCTCGGATCGGTTAAATTATATATGACGAAACGTATATTTCATTCCCTTGAGAATGCTCACCATTATATTAACAAAGCAATGATTTTTTTTTCCCAAAAGAATGCTATTTGCTAGAAGCTTCTAAGGTAAGAATCAAAGAGCCAATCAACGCGACTTTATATATGGAAATGAAGCTTTCTCATTAACCTCCCATGAAAATCGTTGTACACATTTCTTTAATCTTTCACAGTACAGGGTAACCAGCCAGATAGCGAGACGAAGGTTATTTATGTTACCATCTGGAGAAGAATACTGTATCGTTGTTAAAAGTGAAGGTTAGTAAAGTTATACTTCGACCAAATCCAGATTTAGAAGTTTTTAATAACTTGCATACGCCTGATTAATGACTTCTTAATACAAGTGAATTAAGATGGCTAATAGATATCTTCCTTAAAATGGTTAAAGATTTAATAGTTAATATCCAAAGGTACATTCACCCTGTTTGGTCAATATCCCTAACCCTTTGGTCAATATTCTTAATATAGTTTTACTGATTCCCCATCTACTGTTTTTACTTTGATATTGTAACGCTGCAGCTTTGTTACAGTTATCACTAACTGAAGAGTTTCCTAAGCTGCGAAGTCGTTTTTTTTTGTACTCTGGTTTAGTCGTGAGAATGTTACACTGCTCGTCGCCCACCTTGAAAGAAAGACCTGCACAATGTATACGATAAGATTACATCTCACGTCACTAAATAAGCTAAGACTGGTATGCCTTCAGAGTTGATGGAGAATAGACTATATTTTTATATCCACTTCTTATGTGGAAAAGCTATTGCTGAATTTCTTTGTAGAAGGCTTCACAGATCATACCCTAATGTCTAAAAGGAAGGTATTCGGTATGCGTGACTTTCGAGACTCTCACCAGTAAATTACAGAGCCAACATTATTTGGAGTAAGACAGATCATACATAAGGATTGCTTGAGCGAGCATGCTGTTGGATATTCATTGTGTCAAACTAATAGTTGGCTCCAGCGGAAGGATCAAAATAACTTAACGTGGCTCAGGGGCGGTTTGTACCGACTCAGAGCTAGGTTCGTTGATGAGAACTACTTTGAGTCGGTACGAATCACCTCAGCCATGATCCATCATCAAGAAGACCACAGTTGAACTATTCCCAGTTTTTGGAGTGTACGACCACTTAGGAAGGATCAGTGTCGAAAACATATACCGTATAAAAAAACTTAATGTTATGGATTTTCTATTATACTTTGACGGAAGGAATATAAAAATAACCTGTATTGTTTCTTGTTATCCATCAAATCTCTTTTACACCAAGTGGTTCATAAATTGAGTCACATAAATGAAAGAAGGAAGGTTGTAATGAAGTCGTTTTTATGGAAAAGAGAACATCTCATTAGAAAATTGTATTTTCACTTTTTTACGAAAATATCGCTAAACATGTCTTTCTTTAATTATTATGGTGACCTATAAATTAGTACGTTACCTTGAGGTAACATTGTTTAATTGAGAAACAAGATAAAATAATTTCCTTGTTTAATTTGTGTTGCTATTTGGAAGTGAAACGTTCATATGTGTATTAAGTATCAAAAATAAATTTATCTTTGTGCCTAAAAAGGTGCAGTGAAGGGTTAACCATGCTTCTCAAATAGCCTTAAAAACATGCTATTTGTTTGAAACAGTTTGTTTATTTCTCATGTTATTTGTGTAAACAATAAATATATTTCACGAAAATAAAAATTTGAAATAACATAAATTTCAATTCGGCTTGGTCATTATTGTGAAAAACTGTTCCATTTAGCTGTAAATCTATTTTTTTTTCAAAGGGCTAAGAACGTACAAAAATAAAACCACTGATAGATATATTTATTTGTAATTAAGACTACTTAGGATCAGAAATAAGAAAAAATAAAAGTTATACGGATGACTTGATTATCTTCACTCAATGCCACATCAAAATACACGCATGTTCAGTTTATTGGTGTTCAGAAAGTAAATAAATACAAATAGCGAAGTAATTCTGAGACTTACTAATACATTTTTAGTTTAAATGTGGTATGTTAGTTCGTATAGACATGAAGGTAACTAGGGTGACTCTGAGAGCTTACAACGATAAAATTCAGCCTTCGATAACAGCCTTGAAGAAAGCATCAGGTTTCTTTGTAATAAAGACACAAATAAACTTGAAGCTTTTGGTTAATTAACGAAACGACTTCTTCTTTAATCTTATATTTCATTCATGTTAAAATATCGGTTATTAAATAAAGCAACTCCACATAACATCATTTGTTAAACTTAGGAACAATCGAAACTCTCATTTATTTTGCCATGGTTACAATTTTATTTCTAAACAAAACATCAGTTTTATGTTAATTATTCAACGTAAAGTTGTGTTTTATTTACTACAGTTTTGCAAACTGGTTTAGTCTTTATGTAGCATATACCAAAATGAATTAAAGTATCCAGAACGGTGGTTATTTTTCTTATAACTCTAAATGACGTAAGCACCATCGCGTGAGTTCCTTTTCTCCATTAATCAGTTCTCTTCGCTCTGTCTCAGTTACTGTTATTATGAAACTTTCTTTCCTTCAGAGCCAGTTGTTGTATTGTAATAAAGATACAAATCCAATGTATGTAGACACTGCTGTTATTATTTGTTTTTTCTTTCTCTCTGGAACTTTCACGTGTCAAAACATATCTTGCTCTTTTTTTGAAAGATTGTTTAGGCACAGTATTTAAGATGAAACTTTGTAGAATGGACGGTGACTGCCTGTTGTGGAGATACAAGTGACTGACCTGAAGACGAAAAGCGGAAGACTTTCGAAACGTCGTCCTCTATACTTGTGTCTCCACAACAGGGAGTTACCGTCCATTCTACAAAGTTTCATCATGAATACTATGTTGTTATCCTACAAATTCTGAGTGAATGTTTAATTTTAAATTGTTTTTCCAGCTGTACACACTTAAATAGCAGTTTCTATTTAATATATCACTATATATTCATCATATTTCTTCCAAACACAAGTGCATTTTGAGCACGACACCATTATTATTTTAAAGATGTGAACACATTCGAATCTACGATGTTAAGAAACAAATTACAGGGGTGATAAAAATGCGATTCGTTCTCAACAAACATAGCTCTTCTATTTAGTATCATTTCGGTTGGGGGCCTAGAAAACTAACTCCTGTTCCCAAGAAATCAATGGCAAAAGAAACATACGACTGTTTGCTTTCTTTCACAATGTTGTATGTGTTACACGTTTTAAATGTTTGTTTGTTGTTTTAAATTTGCCCATAAAACTACACAAGAGCTGAGTGCTGTAGCCGTCTCTAATTTAGCACTGCAAGACTAGAGGGAAGGCAGACAGTCACCAACACCAACTTTTCGGTGCTCTATTACCAAAAAATAGTGGGACTGATAATCCCAATATAATCGCCTCACGCCTGAAAGGGCAAGCATATTTTGTGAGAGTCGAACCCGAGACGCTCAGATTACAAGTCAAGCGCCCTAACCAACTGGGAATACAGGGCCACGCATGTGTTGATTACCTCAAAAGTTATGTAGTTCTATTAACGTTTTATTAGTTGGACCAAACTCAAACGAAAACGAAATAGTATTTTCTTCCAATTACATATCTTAGTCAGACCCGGCATGGCCAGGTGGTTTAAGGCAATCGACTTGTAATCTAAGGGTCACGAGTTCGAATCCCCGTAGCACCAAACATGCTCGCTTTTTTAGCCGTGTAGGCGTTATAATGTGACGGTCAATCCCACTATTCTTTGGTGGAAGAGTAGCCCAAGAGTTGGCGGTTGGTGGTGATGACTAGCTTCCTTCCCTCTAGTCTTACACTGCTAAATTAGGGACGGCTTGCACAAATAACTCTTGTGAAGTTTTGCGCAAAGTTTTAAAACAAACAAACATCTCTTAGTTCAATATTCATTGTATATTTTCTATTCATTAATATTTCTAGCGAAATTAAATGCTATGTTTCAAACTTAATGCTAAACAAACACTTTACCTTTAATTCACAATTTATATTCTTTGAACAGTTGTTAGGTTTCAGAATATGAAGTACCTTAATTATCAGAACACAACATTTAATGGTAGAGTTTTATTTATTATATCGCAATGAGACTGACAATAATTTAAAACATACCTGTCATTGCTTGCTTAATATTAGTTACAGTGAAAAAACAACAACATAAAAGTACGTTTCGACTACACTTGTTTATTTTGATGTAATGTAACACACATATTATGATTAAATGTCATGCTACGCCAGCTAAGACGTTTCATATCTTGCGAATTATTGTCTGGTAAATAGCGCTTCAATTAAAGCTTTTTATCTTGTTACTCGAGCAGCCTGACATGGCCAAGCGCGTTAAGGCGTGCGGATCGTAATCTGAGGGTCGCGGGTTCGCGCCCGCAGTCGCGCCAAAATTGTTCGCTCACCAAGCCGTGGGGGCGTTATAATGTGATGGTCAATCCCACTATTCGTTGGTAAAAGAGTAGCCCAAGAGTTGGCGGTGGGTGGTGATGACTAGCTGCCTTCCCTCTAGTCTTACACTGCTAAATTAGGGACGGCTAGCGCAGATAGCCCTCGAGTAGCTTTGTGCGAAATTTCAAAACGAACAACCAAACTCGAGCACCTTCACCTAAGCATAATGTGACGTCGGCATTACATCACCACAAAAGGGGGATAGAAGATACCATTGTTCATGACGTTGGTAAATTTATGTCGAACCGTACACGGAGCTTTCTCTGTCTCAAAATACTTTTTTTTTATTTTTGAGTTTTATTCCTTGTACTGGAGACAAGAATTTGAACAGAAAACGTAGAGAAAAGTCCACGTATAATTAATTTTACGTACAGAAGATTCGTTTATGGTACTTCTTTACAGTTGAAATCTATTAATTACATCAGTGGTAAAATTTGACGCTTAAACTATTATCATCCTTATGATTATGGAATATCAAATATAAAACCTGTACTTAGGACAGTGGAAACATTTTTGCTTAAAATGATTGTAATTATTATATGATATCACATATAAACATTGACACTTAGTAACTATTTTTCCTTGAGAAATGTAAGATTAAAAGTGCTCCGTTTTGAAATATAGATGTATATACAAAGAAAAGAACACGAGGAACAAACCGCCAATATTCATTGATGTCTTCATTATTTATCTTGCTTATTTTTTTCTTTTCTTTGATATATTTCGTATTTGTAGGTAAACGCTCAATTTTTTTGTTTTTTGAATTTCACCCAAAGCTACACGAAGGCTATCTGCGTTTGTCGTCCCTAATTTAGGAGTGTAAGACTAGAGGGATGGCAGCTAGTCATCACCAGCCTCTGCCAACTCTTGGGATACTCTTTAGCTAATGAATAGTGGGATTGACCGTCATTTTATAACGTCCCCATGGCTTAAAGGGCGAGCATGTTTGGTGCGAAGGGGATTCGAACTCGCGTCCCTCAGATTAAGAGTCGAGTGCCTAAACCATCTGGCCAATGCCTGGCCGATAAACGTTCAAATAACACTCAACAGCGTCTATTAAACAATTATATTTCTACTTTAGGCTAGGTTTGGTAGTGGCTGAATGTGATATTTACAGTTTTACAAAAGTCAGGTTTCGATACCGATGGTGGCAGACCACAGATCGCCCGTTGTGTAGTTTTGTGCTTAACAACGGACAAACCGATGTTTAGGTTGCTGTTTAAAGTTGTGTGCAATTTTAAATTAGAAGATAATAGATCAATTAACCAAGACCCTTTTACTGAAGTTCTAATAGTAAAACCAATAGAAGCTTGTTCAGTAGGTTTGTCAAACAGTAAAACCAATAATAGCGTGTTTAGTAACTTATTCTAACAGGAAAATCAATAGAATCATATTTAGCACCTTATTCTAACAGTAAAAAACCAATAGAAGCGTGTTTAGTACCTTATTATAAGAGTAAAATAACGTGTTTAATAACTTATTCTTACACTAAGACCTATAACAGGTCGTTTTAGTAGCTTATTTCAACGATAAAATTAATAGAGACGTGTTTAAAAGGTTATTCTAACAGTAAAACCAATAACAGCGTGTTTTGTAACACATTCTTACAGTAAAACCGTGAGAAGTGTGTTAAGCAACTTATTTTAACTGTACAATCAACAGAAACTTGTTTTAAAAGTAAAACTAACAGAGGAACTGAAAGTTGCATTAGTTATTTTCTACACAAAATATTTGTGTTAAAATTACAAACATAGTCGCAGGTTTCTCCTTGCATGTGATATACCGTAAGAAAACATTAGAACAATTTGTTGCACATTAATTAGTGTTAGAATACTGAATGCGATAACTTGACTCATTTTGAAATCTGGCTAACGTGTTCGTAACGCGTTGATCTTTACTTATATTTTTGGCATGGCCAGGTGGAAAAGGCGCTCTACTAGTAATCCGCAGGTTCGATTCCTTGTCACACCAAACATGCTTGCCCTTTCAGCCGTGGAAGCGTTATGATGTGACAGTCAATCCCACTATTCATTAAAGAGTAGTCCAATAATTAGCGGTGAGTAGTGATGACTAGCTGCCTTCCCTCTAGTCTTACACTGCTTAATTAGGGACGACTAGCGCAGATAGCCCTCGAGTAGCTTTGCGCGAAATTCATAACAAATAAACAAACTTGTATTCTTCAATACCCAGGAGATTACGAATTACTAAACATTTGTCCTCTTGTAATAAATAAAAAAGATAAGATATTTGTTTATTTAGATCTGCCAACTACCCTGCTTTTTATAAACACTTAACTTTTAAAAAAAATTATATTCAATTCTAATTATTTCATGATTTGTTTACGACTTGTTGCGCCTTTACAAGTGAAACTAAATAAAACGAATTCTCTTTTAAGATTGGCCTGGCATGGCCAAGCGTGATAAGGCATGCGACTCGTAATTTTAGGGTCGCGGGTTCCCGTCGCGCCAAACATGTTCTCCCTTTTAGCTGTGGGGGCGTTATAATGTGACGGTCAATCCCACTATTCGTTGGTAAAAGAGTAACTCAAGAGTTGGCGGTGGGTGGTGATGACTAGCTGCCTTCCCTCTAGTCTTACACTACTAAATTATGGACGGCTAGCACAGATAGCCCTCGAGTAGCTTTGTGCGATATTAAAAAAACAAGCAAACAAACTTTTAAGATTTTTTATTTTTTATTAATATTTTAAGGGTGACCAGTTTTTATATTAAAATACTATAGGATTGTCAGCTATAGCATTTTCTACCTGTTGAAATTGGATGTTAATGTTCTACAGTAAACATTTTACACCATTTTATCAGTATTAATATCATAACATAACATTTTTGCATCCGAATATACATATTTAATGCTCTGTTATAAAAATCCAAAACAACTTTTCCAGTCCTATTTATCGACTTTGCTTATTTCAGTTTTGTCAAACGTACAAGTGTCAGGAGTTTGGGTTTATTAGCTGTAGAAATACCGGGTGTTTGAAAAAGCCACACAGTTTTCATGTTATTGACTTTAAATGTCTTTTTTTTATCAACTTAAATGATAAGTTCCTTGATTTATATGTATTTACAGATATAATCCATGCATAAAGTTTGTAAGTTCAAGACGACGAGGGGCCTAGTACGATGTATATCAACTAGTAAATAAAGGTCGAAGATTCGATCTGCTACACACCGTAAACACCCTCCGCATTACACACCAAACACCCTATGCATTTTCAACTGTGAAGGCGTTATAGTCCTCAGAGCCAATCTCGCTGTTTTCTTTAAAATAACTGTGTAGGCGTCGGGTACTTTTGGCTGGTTTCCTCTTTTTAATCAATAGTTTTAAATATAAAATGATTATGTCTTAACCGTAAGAAAGTTCTACTTTAGCCATTCTGAAATAACGAATACTAAGAACGATTCACTGCTCGTACCATATTCATGCAACTTATGAAACAGTCGAAGGAATAATTTCATATGGTGTAGTTTTTCAACTGATAAGTTATCGACATAGTTTTGCTGGCTTTAAAGTAGCAGTTGTTTGTATAGGAAAAAAGTACTCGTAATCCGAAACTACCATTAGTTTTTTAGTGTCTGGTCAGGTTTTACCAATAAAAGCCGGAAAACAAAATTACAAATATCATTTATTTTTGTAATTGATTATACTGTATTCATACTTTCAATATATTAATTATACTTTTAGTAATAACTAGATTGTTTTGTTTGTGTTTTTTTTCAGATTGAATTTTGAAATTTAACTGCAATCAGTATAGTTGTATAATGGACCGTAGAATGTATAATCATATAGTAGAATATATTCTGTTGATATATTTATTTGTACATTGTTTCGTTTAGAAATATGCACCATTATGTTTTTATCTTTTAATAATATATTCTAACCGGTTTGTGGCAGAGGTGACCAGTTATGCTCACAGGTACGATGTATATTTACTATGTTAGTTAATTTTTAAATGTAATTTTTGAAATACTCAGACCTGATAGAGAAAAAGATCATTTCCGAATTCAGGGCCATCGAATAAACTATAATCAGGTCTTAAGACTAAATCAGGAGGTAAAATGTTTCCAGATGCAGGCCAGTATAATCTATCAGTGTATTCTTCGGGCGATACAAGAAATACAATTGGTCACAAGTTTACCTTTAAAAAAATCTTTAAGATAAAGATGTTGAAAAAAAAAATTTTCTTTCAAAACTAACACCAAGCTTAGAAAGGTTTGAATGAAAAGTTTGAAATTAAAAGAAGTTACTCGTGGTTCTCTGATTAATGTGAAATCAACAGAAGTGGCTCGTGTTTCTCTGATTAGTATAAAATCAACAGACGTTACTCGTGTTTCTCTGATTAATATGAAATCAACAGAAGTGGCTCGTGTTTCTCTGATTAGTATAAAATCAACAGACGTTACTCGTGTTTCTCTGATTAATGTGAAATCAACAGAAGTGGCTCGTGTTTCTCTGATTAGTATAAAATCAACAGACGTTACTCGTGTTTCTCTGATTAATATGAAATCAACAGAAGTTACTCGTATTTCTCTGATTAGTATAAAATCAACAGACGTTACTCGTGTTTCTCTGATTAATATGAAAACAACAGAAGTTACTCGTGTTTCTCTGATTAATATGAAATCAACATAAGTGACTCATGTTTCTCTGATTAACATCGTCTCATGTCAGTAACTACATTAGTATATAGTTAAAGTAAATCGATTTTGAAATAATAATTAAATACATCTTTAGGATTATAGTCATGCGAAAGCGCTCAATGACATATTTGGATAATTATCATTTAAAATTGTCGATATATGTATATATAAACACACACACATCCTGTAGAAAAAATCTCTACATCTGGATGTAGGCCTGTGTACCGAACCACCCTTTCAACATACTTATCCTGATAGAGATGTTAAACTCCCAAAGAAACGTCACCGCAGTAATATAAAAACAAATATATAAATGTATAATATGACTGGCTTTCAGAAAACCGCCTCGTGAAATATTACCTTACAATGTTAGGCTTATGAGTGTTGCAGTACCTCATGCAACATATATGTAAAAACGGCTCGTTTAGGTTGGGAAAATCTTTTCACGTAGAGGAGTGAACAACGTTTCGACCTTCTTCGGTCATCGTCAGGTTCACAAAAAGAGAGGTAACTATATATATAAATATTTATCTACAAGTGGGTTTTCTCGACATCACTGACTAGTACCTCATGCAATTTTAAAAACCAGCTACAACAAACAGTTACAAATGAGTTTGAGTGATACCATCAGCAACGTATTACATGTAATAAAATACATTAATAAGGCGGGTGCTACGTAACTACTAATGTTTGTTTCAGAATGCCTCAGTAACAGCACGCAGTTGTCCCAGTAATGTCTACCATAGACTCTGAACTGTTGATACTTTTCAGCTCAAGGACTGGTTTGAGTCTCATCATATGTCTTGTCCACGACAAACGCGCTGGGAATTCAATGTCGGTTTGGAATTATGTTTACGTATTATCCATGCGCAGGAAACGATGTTAGCCTGGTGTTGTTTGACACTTTTTGAAAATATAACCATCCGACTGTTTTGAAATTTATAAAACGTGTACCTTTCTTATAATTCTAATTAGGAACGTACTAAACTCAATGAAAGTCATATGATCATTTAACAGTAGGTGTTATGTGTTGTAGTAGAGTTCCGCCGAGAAAATTAGTTAAATATCTTACATTGTTGTGCGCATGGTTACTTTACGGAAGTCACGTGGATCCGGGAATTGAAGATTTTGCTTTTTCGTTGGGCAGGTTTGGAAAATTTTGTCTGCATTTGTTGTTGTTGCTTTTTAACGATCATTCTGCTGACCACGCTTGTAGTTTTTCTCATCTGCTGACCACGCTTGTAGTTTTTCTCATCTGCTGACCACGCTTGTAGTTTTTCTCATCTGCTGACCATGCTTGTAGTTTTTCTCATCTGCTGACCACGCTTGTAGTTTTTCTCATCTGCTGACCACGCTTATAGTTTTTCTCATCTGCTGACCACGCTTGTCGTTTTTCTCATCTGCTGACCACGCTTGTAGTTTTTCTCATCTGCTGACCACGCTTGTAGTTTTTCTCAATGAACTGGTCAAACAATTTCTAGCCTTTCTTCATGATTCATCGGTTTGTCATCACTTTCCAAGTCCACAAATGTTTCATAGGATGATGAAATTTGCTTGCTTTCTTCCAGTCACCCTTCCTCAGTATAGTTTTTCTCCAGTTTATTTAGAAAAATGTTTGTTTTCCTCATCATACAATATAAACACAAGCTAGAATGATGTAAACCTCATATAATAATTTAAATAAAGTATTTATTCTTTTTTGTGTAAAATAATAAATCCCGCGGTTAATTTTTACGTTTGTTGTTGTTTTAAATTAAGCACAAACCTATCTGTGCTCTGCCCACCACGGGTATTGAAAGCCGGTTTTTAGCGTTGTAACTCCGCAGACATACCGGTGAGCCACTGGGGTGCAATTTTTGCAGTTAGTATATTCTTAAAAAATTACGAGATTCTATACAAACACGTACCTGTCACAGGTTCTTCAAGAAGTATCACTATACAAACACGTACCTGTCACAGGTTCTTCAAGAAGTATCACTATACAAACACGTACCTGTCATAGGTTCTTCAAGAAGTATCAGTAACAAAGAATTATTTTTACTCAAACGGCCTCAGTTTCAAACGTAAAATTGTGTTTCTTTTGAATTTCGCGCAAAGATATACGAGGGCTATCTGCTCTAGCCGTTACTAGTTTTGCAATGTAAACTAGAGCAAACTCTTAGGCTACCATTTTACCAACGAATAGTGAGATTGACCGTAAAATAATAATGTCCTTACAACTGAAAGGACGAATATGTTTGGTGTGATCCCTAGATTAAGAATTGAGTGGCCTAACCACCTGTCCATGGCGGTCCCAAACGTGAAACTCCTGAATGTATCATACAACAAAAAGCGACTCGTATTCTTTTATTATGATAAACGTGTTACACATTGTAATGTGAAGTTACTTGTTAAAATGTTACAAACCATTTGCACAAAATTCTAAAGCTATGCAACTTTTGTCCGTTTAAAAATAAATAAACTATTAAAACGGAAAATGTGTGTACGTATTATGTTGCTAGGAAAGGAAATTAAATATAATTCACTCTTTATGTGTCATTTTCCTGTATGATATTTACACAATATTGTAATCAAGTTATGTGTGAAAACAATAGCGTGCGTGTTTTTTTTTATTGCAAAGCCACATGGGGCTATCTGCTGAGCCTACCGAGGGGAATTGAACTCCTGATTTTAGCGTTGCAAATCCGTATACATACCGCTGTACTAGCGGGGGGCTGAAAACATAGGATTTTCTTTTTTGTGTGGTTTTAGTTACTCACTAAAGTTCGTGTTCAAAAACATAAGCATGTTCACAGTTTTTCTTGATAAGCTAGAAAAGCACCATAGGCTGTAAAGGTAACTTGCATCTCTTGAGAAGATGATCGAAACAGAATTTATGTATTTTAATATTTTCCAAATACATTCGTTCCTATGGAGATTCTCTTAACTTCGTATCGCCTCACGCATTCTCGTATGATAAATCTTATTTTAGTTTAGAATGAATCTCTTGCTCTGTAAGAAAAACGAATGTGATTATTCGTGTTCATTAACACATGTTTAAATCTTAGTTCAATGAACGGTTACACTTTAAACTAATGTTTGAAATCCTAACTCGGCCCGCCATAGCTAGATGTTTAGGGCGTTCGACTCGCAATCTGAGGGTCGAGGGCTCGAATACTCGTCGCACCAAACATGCTCGCCCTTTCAGCCGTGGAGGCATTATAATGTGACGGTCAATCCTGATATTCTATGATAAAATAGTCGCCCAAAAGTTGGTGGTGGATGGTGATGACTAGCTGTCTTCCTCTCGTCTTACACTGCTAAATTAGGGATGGCTAGCATAGATAACCCTCGTATGGCTTTGCGCGAAATTTCAAAACCGACTGTTTTTTACCCAGTGTCACAGCAGTATTTCTGAGAAATAACAACGCCTGAAACTGGGTCTCTGTATCGTTGGTAGACATTGCCTATTGTGTAATGTTATGCTTAACTCCAAAACAAACAATCACATATATTTGTTGTTTGCAATTGTTGGACACATGCATGTTAAAATTAATTCTTACTAAATGCTGGTATTAGTATAGGAAACGTGAATACAATTGAATTAAGATTATTAATACGTCATCCTGTCAGACATATAACAATGAGATTAATTCGCCTCGTCACATTGTTATCGTGAATTATTAATGTCATTTTGTACGGACATTCGGGTATGTTGTTTGTTTCAATCCACTTCACCTTTGTTTTTGTTTTCTTTATTTGTTACGTGCAAAACTACGCAGTGGTGATATCTGTCAACCACGTGGAAATGAACTTCATGTTTTAGTGTTATAGGTTCGTCGAGTTACCATGGCCCATTGAGTGACTATACTTTCCGTGCAATTACGACTAATGCTCTGCACATGGCTTTTTACCACGAAAAATTACCTTGATCAAACAGTTTACGGGTATGTAACAATTACTTCTTAAGTATATATAGTTATAACAGAAAAATATTAAAATACCACAGCAGAATACAACCTTAAGTTTCTATTTTTCATAACAAAATAACAACTTAGTTCAGCTTAGAAACCTACGGAAGCCTGAACACAGAATGAAAGAAAAAAATACATTTTTTTTTACATAGAAGATAACAAGTCTTAAAGGCAAAGGAGTTCGTCTTATCTGTGTTGGTACCTTGTACATATGAGATAACAAATCTTAAAAGTAAAGGAGTGCGTCGTATCTATGTTAGTATCTTGTACATATGAGATAAGAAGTATTTTTTTCATCTTTCACTTCGCTATTCAGGGATTCAATAGAAAGCATCTACAATAATTTATCAGTGTTTTTAAAGATACAGAGCTTAGTGCATAGGTTATAACCGTGTAGAGATAAAAATGAGCTTTATTCTGTGTTATGTTCGGGAGAAAAGTTATCTTTATTCTGTGTTAATTATTAGCTATGTTTCTCCTAATTTAGTTGTATTGCATAAACATATCTCAATTACAGAATATTCCTGTGTGTCACGTTACATTTCTTTGATTGATCTACTTTTAAACTTAATCTCTCAGTTAAATTGTTTTCTGTTACATCGTTAACGTTTCTAATAAAGCAAACCTATTTTATCAACAAAAACTGTAAATTAACAAATCAACAAATATTTTTCGTTTTTTTGTTGGGTTTTTTTTGTCTATTTGATTTTATATTTTCAATACATTGGCCAACAATGTTATGATACAAAAACCACTTTCGGAACGAAGCGTCAACAAAACACAAAGGTTTTTCTATGTGTTAGAAGTTGTGAATCTGATGTTTACTTTTAGTTATTCTACGAATACTTCACGAATTCATTGTGAATCTGATGTTTACTTTTAGTTATTCTACGAATACTTCACGAATTAATTTCAAAAACTTAATCTTAATTGTCATTTGCTCATTGAAGAGTTTAGAGACGTTTGTCTGCCTCGGCTGTACTTTTCTGCCTCATTTTTAGTCATCGTATGTTCGGGAAGGGGGGGCTTACAGTTCAGACTTCAGATTTACCACTGAGCCAAGAATGGGGGATCATTACGGCTCAGATTTGTTTTCAGTCTTTTTAATTACCTAAAATTTGATTGATGCCCAATCAGTTGCAATATGCGATACGTTTGCATTTATACATATAAATCTCTCTCTTTTTCTTAATTATACACTTGAGCTGAAACAGTCATACTTTGTTCCTTCAATTAATTTTTAAGTTTCAGAAGAATATTCTCTTTCAAAACTGCAACGAATGTCCTAACCCTAAAAATGGAGTATTTCTAACTACTACGAGGTTTTTCACATTTTAATACTCTGTCTTAACGGAGCTAAACATTGGATTACTTATAGCCACTATGGATACCGCATCCCAATGAAATTTTTATATTGATTATCGCGTGTATCGTCTTTTTCGTTCGTCAATAGATTGCTCTCCGTTATGTATCACTATCGTAAGTGGGTTTTGTCACACTGAAATACATACAACACATAACGTCTGTATTTGTTACGTTAGCAAGAAGAAGGGAATCACGTTTATACACTGCGTAACACAACGTTATTACAAGTATCTTAAAAGGTTTCAAAACAGTAATCTTTACTGAGAAGGAAAACATCAATGAGTCTTCAAGGCGATAATTTTTGTTTCTTTTCTCGTCTAAGGTAAGCTATTGATTTCAACTTACTCTTGTTAATTTCCTAATAAACAGTCGGGAAGAAACGTCGAGAATGTATTGAACGTCCTGTATGCGTGCATCCAGGTCAACAAATATTCGGACATCACGAATTATCGTTGTCGTACAACATCAAAGACTAAAATATCTTCTACCCTTTAAAACGAGTCGACTATAGGTGTATTATACATTCTATGTCAGTTTGGTATCAGTTCCTTATTTGCGTGATATTAATATATACATTCAGAAAAGCTGATAATTAAAACAGTTAAGTAAATCCTTGTTATTATGAAGCATATGGCGACCATATATATGGTGTTAACACACCCAGACTTTAGATGATATATAATTAAATGTAAATTGATGAGGTAAGAGAAAACATAGCGACAACAACACAAACTGAGACACAGATAATAAAGTAAGACCGAAATTGTATCGAACGTGTAACTTCTATCCTGTTTATCTTTAACTCTGCTGGTCTCGTATTTGTAAAAAACAACGAAAAACTGAGCATGTTTTGTGCTCAAGTCTACAGCGTATTACATCTCAAGTCTACAGCGTATTACATCTCAAGTCTACAGCGTATTACATCTCAAGTCTACAGCGTATTACATCTTCACCAATTTTTATTGTCTGCACAAAACATAAAAAAATGTAGATGAAAATATAATATTTATTCTCCACGAGCCCATTAAAAATCAGTTTAAGGACTAATATACTAATAATAACGTTACTACAAATCTACAATAGCTAAACAAAACTGTGGGTGTATAACAGTATGTACACCATTACCTCCGATTGGCACAGCGGTATTTTTGTAGACTTATAACGCTTGTGACCAGGTTTTGATATCAGTGGTGGGCAAAGCACAGATAGCCCATTGTGTAGCTTAGTGCTTTCTTTCAAACAAACAAAGTGTACGACATTTGTTAGTGCATTACTGTTTAAAAATATTGATTTAAACAAAATTTGAATATCAAACGCAAACATTTTAAATGTTATATTCCACAAACTAAATAATCTACACACATTTATATATAATAAGGTACACAGAAAATGGTGCATTATGTATATTTCAGTTTAGCTAGAACAGCTATATTTGTATTCTATTGAGTACAATAACTTACGAAACAAATATTCAACAGTTTAATGATTTTCCAACACTATAGGATACATTTCCATCTTTAAGCAAATTCCTTATATACACAAACTTAACACTTCTATTAAGATCCCATGCTCTCACGTGATAAGTAACTGGTAAACAGACTAATCATATGAAATGTCAAATGTTTAGTTTGAGCTTTATAAATGAATTAATATGGTAAGATTGTAAGATAATTAATTTAAGGAGTACACAGTTTTTGGATAGTTAGTTGGTTGTTTAACAGCAAAGCCACATTGAGCTATCTGCTTGGTAGACAGCTCAAAGATAAACCATGGAATTTAACCTTCAAAGTTGGAATAGTTTTCATCAGGGCGCAACAAGTGAAAAAAAAATTGTGATTTAAATTGAGACATGGATGTCGTTCGGAAAGAGTTTCAATATTAAATATCATTTCTTTGACTGGCTCTTTGGTATCAGAGTCTACCAAAAGTGATCATCAAAGTAAAAGCTGACTTCTACCAAAGATAATTGTGAGATAAAATGACATGAATTTATCAAACAGTAGATTGTGTTCCAACTAACAGACTTATTCAACTATAATAAAAACTAAACTATCAAACAAAACATAGAAAGCATATTATAACAGATAGCTCGACGAGCTGTCTCCTGCGTTTACTGAGAGGAATCGAATCCTTCATTTTAGGATGCAAATTTGAAGACTTACCGCTGTCCCACCAGAAGTCGAGACAATAAGTAAAGTGATAGATGTACTTTGGAAACCAGTGTATCTTACGTATTTAGTTTTTTTTTTACAATTTTCAATACGCGTTTATTAGGCTTATCCATGAATATAAAACTTGGAGAGACAATTATTAAATATATTTACGTAGAGGCGTTCGTTCGTCTATACAAAATTATAGGCCTTTTGAGTGTTTGCTACGACCAGTAACACAGTAAGATGTTCTATTCAACATTAGTTTTCTCACAAGTTATTGCAGTGTAGTTATTAGTGCATTGTGATTCTGCTAGTATTCAGACTATATTTTTGGCACTTTCAAGGATGCTTTAATGTGTCTTATTAAAGTGCTAAAGTAGAAATATCGGCAGATTAATACAGCTATTCTTGCAGGTGCGACACAGTTTTGAGTGGCTCTACCTATCGAGACTTTCTTAAATCTAAGCCTTAATAATAAATCAGAAAGAATCATTAAATATTTATATACACGTTGTTGATCCAAATTACTAATGTTCAGGACATAGCAGGTATGATTAACTGTTTTAAATATTTAAGCTTGCTCTTAACTCACGCTGTACAGTTAATAAAACGTCTCATATAAATTCTGGACGGTGACGTTCAGGCAGATTTTAAATTAATGTAAAAGAAGTAATTCGGAATACATCACATTAAACTGAGTTATATAATTATATAATATATAATTCAAGCTGCAGATTGTTGTACTTCAATATTTTATCTTCATTCTTCCCATACCTAGTAATTAGTATTTAATTTTAAAACAAATAATTAATAGTAACATATAGTGTTGAAAAAAAAAAAAATTTTAACGCTTTTCTCTGTGATTTTAAGTATTCGTTTGTTTGTTTTAAATTTCGCGCAAACCTACTAGAGGGCTATCTGCGCTAGCCGATGGAATACACAAAATTAAAGGCCCAGCCTGACCAGGTGAATTAAGGCGTTCAAACACGTGCAGCCACTACCCAGTCTTTTCATATGATATAACTGTGTAGAAAACTAGCTTAATTTTGTGTTGTTTGGTGCGTTTTTTTTAATTTCACGCAAAGCTACACGGAGACTATCTGCGCTAGCCGTCCCTAATTTAGGAGTGTAGAGGAAAGGCAGCTCGTCATCACCAGCCACTTTCAACTCTTGAGCTATTCTTTTACCAACAAATAGTGGGATTGACAGTCACGTAATAACGCCCCCACAGCTGAAAGGGTGAGCATGTTTGGTGCGACAGGATTTGAACCCGCGACCTTCAGATTACGAGTTGAACGCCTTAATCTACCTGGCCTTCATAAATTAGTACTCATAACTGTACATATTTTGTGAATATACAAAAAAATCCAGTGAGTGTTTTCAGAAGAAACATATCATCCAATCAGTAATCATATTTTAAACAGGACTACTGCCTTTCGCTCCCTGTTTAATAACTTTTCACTTATGTTGCTTTTAAACATTTGTAAACAATTCAAAATAAAAGTTGTGGTTCTAAGCCGAAAACTGGAACACGTTTTCTTCTCGAGAACTGTCATTGTGCCGATCTTGTATTCCTAAGCGCAGAAATACAAGAACATTTCTTAACATTGAAGTGTATTAAGTGACTTCGAACGTACTGAGCTGAGCTGCGTTGTTCGTATTTAACAAAATGCGTGATGAGCGTACATTTCGTGAAGGGAATTATCGGGATGTTTGGTTAAACAGTCCAGAGAGCGAAGTTTTAAAACTAGTGACATATAAAGTCACACAAATAGAATAAAACACGTGCGTCAAACCGTTTTTGTGTTTCTCTTCAAATTAACTTTTAATTTATTTAAAGCACACGTTCACTCAGATATATCGTTCAAGATAACTGAAGAAGATGGTAGACTGTTTGTTTGTACTTAAGTGTGAAGCTATGTTTGTTTGTACTTAAGTGTGAAGCTATGTTTCTTCGTACTTAAATGTGAAGCTACTAGAGGGCTATCTGCGCTAGCCGTCCCTAATTTGGCAGTGAAAAACTAGAAGGAAGGCAGCTAGTAATCATTACCCACCCCCAACTTTTTGGTAACTCTTTTACCAACGAATAGTGGGATTGAACGTCACATTATAATGCCCCCCACAGCTGAAAGGGCGAGCATTTTTGGTGTGACGTAGATTCGAACCCGCGGTCCTCGGATTATGAGTCGAACACCTTAATTCATCTGGCCATGCCGGGCCTCTCACCTCAGGTATCAAAACTCGGTTTCTAGCAGTGTAAATCCATATCACTGTGCTACTGGGGGAGAGGCGATGGCACACTCTACTAAACGGTTGAAAAAACGTGTATATTTAGTGTCAGAAATATAGCAGACAAAACAGGAAGTGCACTCGACACAACATATTTGTTTATAGCACATAAAAGATCTGATCAAAGCACAAATAGGCTCGTGATGAAAATATTTAATTATATAGTTTCTGTTTATAATAATGTAATATTCGTTCTCAGAAAATAAGAGTAACTCGTATGGCACACAGCTGCTATCTAACATAGTTCTTTCTATATATAGGTGTATATATATATATATGTATATGTGTGTGTGTGTGTGGGTGTACGTGTACGTGCACGCGTGTATAAGGAGTTTTTCAACTGTCATGTCTGTTTCAGGTTGTTCTTTATTCACGTGTACAATATAAAGTAACAGCTTGTTCTTTATTCACGTGTACAATATAAAGTAACAGCTTGTTCTTTATTCACGTGTACAATATAAAGTAACAGCTTGTTCTTTATTCACGTGTACAATACAAAGTAACAGCTTGTTCTTTATTCACGTGTACAATATAAAGTAACAGCTTGTTCTTTATTCACGTGTACAATATAAAGTAACAGCTTGTTCTTTATTCACGTGTACAATATAAAGTAACAGCTTGTTCTTTATTCACGTGTACAATATAAAGTAACAGCTTGTTCTTTATTCACGTGTACAATATAAAGTAACATCCATCCATGTATATGCACGTGACTATCGTTTTACAAGTTCTACAGGAGTTCTTGTATTTCCCAAAGAATGTTTACTTATTGAAACCCGTATCAGTTCTCCACTCCTGCTACCACTGCTTCAGTGCAGACAAATAACACACGTTATCTCGCCACCCACATGGATTTGTTTGTATCATTGATTTTCCCAGACAAAAGGTTGTCTTACGCTTCTTGTCCTTAATTTTAAAATGATAAACTAGAGGAAATAACACCCACCATAGCGCTAGAAGAAATAACACCCACCATAGCACTAGAGGAAATAACACCCACCATAGCACTAGAGGAAATAACACCCACCATAGCACTAGAGGAAATAACACCCACCATAGAACTAAAGGAAATAACACCCACCATAGCACTAGAGGAAATAACACCCACCATAAAACTAGAGGAAATAACACCCACCATAGCACCAGAGGAAATAACACCCACCATAGAACTAGAGGAAATAGCACCCACCATAGCCTCTCCTTGTCAAACGGTACATTATAATTAGGATGTCACTCTTATAACGCACCCACGGCTCTGAGTGCAAAGCGTGATCCATCCATTATTCTCGTTTTTTTCTGTATTGAGGTTCGAACTGTTGTACCACAGATTCCACACTTGGGCCCCATCCACGAAATAAATACCGTGTCTTCAATAGGTTTCGTTTTGTTCACTTGTTTGTTCTTTAAAACTGCACGAGGGCTATCTGCGCTAGCGATCCCTACTTTTGCGGAGTGAAACTAGAGGGAAGGCAACAAGTCATCACCACCCACCTCCAACTCTTCGACTACTCTTTTACCAACGAATAATGAAATTAACCGTCACATTATAACATCCCCACGGCTGAAAGGGCGAGCATGTTTGACGCTACGGGGATGCGAACCCGCGACCCTCACGCCTTAACTCACTTGGCCATGTCGGGCCCAAAATAAAACGATCACATGATATTTTTATAAAGCTAACATCGCAAGAACACCCGAAGGTTTCACCACTAAAATTCATAGAAAATAAAAACACGCCCAGCGGAAATTACATAAACTAATTTTCTAGTCGTGTAATCTACCAGAAGACAGTCACTCTAAAAGGCTTTCTAAATATAGCATACACCACGCGAACCACAAAAAATATCCGTAAAGAAGTTACGCACTTAACGGAATGTTTTACTAACACTAACCAGTTTTTTCCTAATGTAGTTATAAAATCTGTTAATAAAATTAAAAACACACACACAAGAGACACTTGGCAAACCAATTCAAACACTACTTGCACTATTCCATATGTAGAAAACATTAGCGTACCGTTATCAGAAATTTCAAAAATCCAAGAATATAAATATAACTTAACCCCTTGTTTCTTTTTCACCCCCAAAATAAAAATTAGAACACATGTTAAGAAAATGGTAAAACGATCCAAAGTTACCAGGAAACATTTACACATACAGTGAAATTAACTGTTATCCATCATTTTACATGTGTAAAACGGGACGTAACTCGAAGATAGTGTTAAAAGCACACAAAACACATCCTTCCCAAGTCCATGAGCATACGAGTAAAAACAGTTTTTCTGTACATAATGTTACAGTACTAAAACATGAACATGATACTGACACAAGAAAATTCAGAGAAATTTTTATCTTCATAAAATCAAACAATTCCGTAATTAATAAATTCCAAGGCACATCGCTACATATTTTTTTTTATTTCTCAAACTTTCCTAAACTAATGCAAAAGTTTTGCTTAAAATATTCCATAGTTTTTAATATTTATTCGTCTTTGAATTGTTTTTGTTTAGACACTGATTTTGAATACTTGTTTAAATACTAAATTTTTCTTTACGTACTGTATAAGCTGTAAATTGTAATTAAATACATTTGTATTAAAGCTTTGACCACACTGAAGACTGCGCTGCCATCTAGTGACAAGAATATATACTCAATAGGTTTCAGCATTTTCTGTTGAAAAGTACTTACTCTCACTTACGATGTTTTCATCACAGATACAAAATGTGTTTTAGTGTCAACAACGTGTTCCGTTATCTTTTTAGAGGTGTTTAGTAATATTTTACATCATATAGAAATGATTTTACTGTTATTACCTGTCATAAACGCATATTTCATCATTAACTTACATCCTTTGTAAATCTATTTCAATTGTTATTTAAGCGCAAAGATACACAATGACCATCAGCATTCTGTCCATCTCGGGGAATCAAGCCCTGAATTTTTGTTTTGAAAGTCCATAAAGTTACCGCCGATCCACCAAAAAGCTTGATGTGTTTTACTTTTTTTTTTATTTCGTTTGTGAATGATGATTTTTTTTACTTTCGTGTTTAATAGCTTCGTAAAAACGTTACGTTTACAGACTATTTTTCATTTAGGTTTTACACATGTGCAACATACGCACATGTCTAAACAATTAAGCTGAGTGCAGCTGAAGTTACGCAGGTGCATACTTCACCAGAAAAGCAGTCAGTATGTTTTGTTAGTGTCTAACATGAGTGAGCAACACCACTGTATTTGTTTTTTGAGGAAACACTACTGCAATTGTAAATTACATCTTCTCATTTCCTATTCTGATAAAGTTAAAATTTTGTTGGCGTAAAAAATGACGAGGACAAAAATTGTACGTATGTGAGTCTGTACACAATTATGTTCGTAGAGACAAATTTCTATTACTGGTCTAAAACGTGAACTTTGACCTAAATTGGAAGTTGGATGTTTTGCGCATGCGTGATTAAAATTGCAATTTTTTAACCTAAACGTGATCTAAACGAAGAAAAATTTCGAGTTACTGATCAGAGGAAACCCGCTTAGTTACGAACAAACAAATCAGTAATATTGCTTCGGAAACCATGAATCCGCACATACTAACAACTGAGCAACGCCAAGTCCGTTCCTTATACAGTATTATTCAGATTAAACCTTTCTTTAAATTAGCGATAACAATGGCTGTTATCTCAAACAATATCACACAGTTAATTACCTTTACGAACCATAATTATGATTATTTGTGAATTTCAAGTTTGCTGGACTGATAAAATACTTTTTCATCACATTATAATAACTAGTATTTAATCTGTATTGTGGCAAACAGTTCGAACTGAATATATTTGTCGAATTGATGCTACCGAATTACCTTTAAAAAGAAAACAAACGATTATATTAGTTATTATATTTTCATTGAAATATTTGTCTGAATATTTCCAGAAGCTACCAATAATTAATCTAGCTTACTGATAAGCACGTGTGCTTATACTGTTCTAGTATAAACCTCTTAGTTGGTCATTGTGTGAGTTTCGTTATTTAATGCAAAGGTATTTGTTTATATTCAGGTAAGCTGTTTAACGTTTTGACCGATAGATGGCAATATCTTCTAATGCTATAACTCTGGCAATCAATAAATAATAATAAAACCTTTATAAATATGCAATAAATATACAGATAATCTCATCATAAAGTACAGACAGTTTATATATATACAGCATTGTTATGTAAACGAAAACCATGTCGTGTTGTGTTTGGATTTCCATATCTCTTATTTATATTTCCATATTTATATTAGTGTTTCGAAGTTTAAACCAATAAAATATGTTGTTATTCATTTAAAATAACATTTAGAAATTTCTAGAATTAGGTAGATCAATCATATGTTTATAAATAATTTGTATGGCGGCCTGGTGTCTAGACGACGAGTCTCGTGCAAAAACAGACATGCGCAGAGTACTCCGGAACTCTGTGAAAGTTACGCGATTGTTGGAGAACACAGTAGGCCTACTAGTATATTAACAGACGAGAAGATGCGAGAAGAAAAGGGTCAGTCATTTGTTTTTATTCGTTTCAAGAGATGTGTCTTCGTTTGAGAAATTTTTCAACGTTTGCTGTGTGTTTATTCAACTTGGATTTGTGACTGAAGTTAGATCTACAAAAGCTGTGATTTTATTTCGTCAATCTTTACGATTCATTCGAATTACTAGTTATACTGAAGGTCAACACGTATAGGACTGTTTAAGGGAGAACGACAAATTCGAGACATTCAGCTAAAACATCGTAAAAAGAACTTCGTCAAATTTATTGAAGTGTGAATTGTTTCTGGACTTCTCCATTCAAACTTCGGAATTTCTTCGTGGGACAAAATTCACGCCCTAGACTAGAATTTTGGATTTCTGATCTGGACTTTTGGACTTTCATTCTAGATGATTATATTGGACACAGGCCAGTACCATTTTATATTGTAATTAATTTTGAAGGTTGAAACTGAATATCTATCTGTCATTGTTATTATATAATTTATGTTATATCTGTTACATATATATTAGTTTATTGTAATAAATTATACAAGCTGTTATCTGTAACTTTCTGTATCGTTCAGTCTACTTAAAACATAAAAAAACGTAACAAGCATGGAATAAAAAATCACATGACTGGAGAATGCTTAACAGATTAGTCGTTGTTTCTGGGTAGTACCCCAGGGAACTTTTGTTTTCCTTAAAGTAATTTTCTCGTCATATCATTTTCTTTAAGATGTTTTAACCTTGGAAAACTGTAGGAAAGACCAATAAGAACCATGATTTATAACCATTATTAAATAATAAATTATAAGACTTAGAAATTAAGATTTACTTCCCGAGTAAGAGAATATAAAAAGACAATTGTTGTTAGTCTCTGAACATTTATTTATTTATGCAAAATCCAAGAATAAAAAGAGATATCGATTTAGTATTCATTAAAATATCACACAGAATACAAATAGATATTTATATTTATTAAGTTGATTATCAGGCTTTCAAGTTAGGCTTAAGTATAAAAATCGAGAGTTATATTCTAACATAGACTGAGAAGAAAACAAGTCTTACACTTGTTATTACCAATATAAACTTTCTTTAATCATATCTTTGCTATGAAAATTCGTACGATCAAACTTTGTGCCAAGTTTTGCTGTTTTCACCTTACATTTAAAATTTTTATATTAACCATATGGTAATTCTGTTAACTTTGGATGAACTTCGCTTGAAGTCTGCTTTCAATAAAAACATCGGCAAATTTAGTTCAACAAATTTGTTTGGAATCTAGATAAGAATCATGTGTATTTTAATAATTGACTTCAAGCTAATAGCAATTTCGACTTCAATAATCAAGTTCAAACTTGCAGTCATAACTTATTAATGAATTTCAGGATAACAGTCATGTTCACATCAATAAAAGGAATCAAGAGAACAGTCGTGTATTCTGAAAAACAAATCCTACCGGATGAAATAAATAATTTCACATTAGTACCTCGAAAATATCTAAAATATTTTCAAGACTCGCAATTGATATAAAACCAGCAATCTACCAACCGTAGTTTCAAGGAAGGCACACAGTATTACATTTAACTGCTTTCTAAACACAAAATATACACATTCTGATATTAGAACTATTTTAATATTAATATTTGTTTATTTCTTGTTTTAATAAATTCGGTAGCTACTCTTTTAGTTTCATCCATGATAAAATAAAATTTTCGAAATAAGAGAACAGATTACCTAACATATATTTTAAAGTTAATAAATATTTCAGAACTGAAAAATATTTAGCACCATAAAACCAATGACTTAAACGATAAAAAAATTAAAGATCTAAACGGTGAATACAGCCTTTCGTAGTACAATACACACGTGATATTAAGATAAGATGATTATTAACTACAGTTTTATAGTAAAACGAGTTGTTAATATTAAAAAGCAAAAAATAAATAAATAAAGCAGAGCAAACTGATTTTGCTGTTTAATCTTGCAAAACCTGAAATAAGCTTTTTGTGATTTCTTTTTTCGTAGATTATTTGCAGTGTTTATAACTAGATGGCAGCAGCATATTTATTGAACATTTACTTTTATAACAGTATTATGAAATATTAACACAAGTTATTTTGAAATTCCAGATCTTTATCTCGTAGTATAAGTAGTAAGTCTTTCATATATTTTCAGCAATAAATACTTTTCTTGTTAAATAGTGGTACCGTCTTACTTTGTTCAATAAATGTAAGAGACAACGTGGAAAGTTCATGTGTATAAATTTCCTGTATTATTTTAAAAATTTTACGTCTAACGTTCTTATTCATTTTTTGTTTTTATTTTTTTCTGTTCTTATTCATTTTTTATTTTTATTCATTTTTATTATTAATAAAAGGGCTTTAAAACAACCAATAAAACCAGTTGTATAAAGTACCACTGGTACGACACTATATAGGAAGGTACCACAAAAAGTTATTTATAGCATTTTCCGCTGACAACAATGTAGGTTAAATTCTATATTTGTGATTCTATAGTTGTATGAACCATTTGTATTTGAATTATTGAATTATTTTGTGGTTTCAAGATTAATCCACGTGTGTTTTGGCATCTAGAACGTTCGTACTGATATGTCCAAGCAAACAGATAATAAACGTTCATTCCGTTAATGACTTATGTTTTTGTAATTTACTTAAAATTACGTTTAGGGTCCCACGTGGCGTATTTCAGTTACTTCATACTTTTAATTACAACCTAGATTTATATGTATCTATTCAGTTTTAGAAACAAACTGTCATCCCCATCTTAGTAATAAAATCAAGCTAATTTAATTAACCATAAAAAGTGACAGATATTTGAAAATGGATGTTTTTTTTTTCAAATTCCAGGGGGGGCTGTCTAAGCTCAATTAATATGCAAATTAAAAGTTTCTCAAAAAAGGCTTCCATCACGTATATTCTACTTATAAGAGATTATCGTATTAAATGTGTTACTTCCAGCTCTGTGTTTGACATTGTAAGGCTCGTGTTGATGGAAGGAAGTATCTAGATTAGCTCAATACGTCAAGTTATCGTTTTCCCCTTTAATATTACATCAGAATGGAAACTCTGCTAAGCACGGAGCTGCACAATGTGTTATTTGTGTTGTGTCTTGGGATTAAACACCAGATGTAGCATTATAAGCTGTCAAGTTTACCACTGAGACACAGAAGGAGTGTGATTGGAAGTTTACAGATAATCCTGCAACCTGAAGTCAGTTATTAACCACAAGAAATTATGTATTAACTACCCTGACATTCAAATTCATCTTCGGTTTCGTATTACAGAACCGTTTGTCACAAAATTGTGCTTATTAGACCAGTAGTCATCAGAAGCATTTGAAACAGTTATCAGTGTAGTGATCATTTATTGAAGGCACGATGATAAAGGGTAGTATTGGACATTTTCGGTCCATCAAATCCATCCTATCTACCAAACTGACCTAAACACCAAAGAAAAGTCGAAAATTATCATTCAAGTATTTATTAAACTTTCTTTTAAAATATATTAAATTAACTGCATCTACCATATTTGAAGGCAACATTTTCCAAAGGCCAACAACCCCGCTCCAAAATGAAACTGTCTTAACCAAAGATGATTCTTACTCTCCTAAAATTTACAGCTGTGTTCCTTAGTCTTATAACACTCACATTAAATACGACGAAAACGATGAGACACCAACACAACCAATTCCTATAATCATCAACATATCTTCTTTTTATCAATGGAAAACAGCTTCGGAGCTCTTAACGTATTCTTGTAAGACATCCTTTCCTAGTAGTCTCCCTCTAAAAACTTTCCAAAAATTACGTATCCTTTCCAAGGTAAGAACTGAACATAATATTCCAAATATGAATTAATCGATGTCGTACGCAATGACATTATGGACCTTTATTCTTATATTGTAATTACAACCTAAAATCCAATGTTGAAATGTTGCTTAAATGACATTATGGACCTTTATTCTTATATTGTAATTACAACCTAAAATCCAACGTTGAAATGTTGCTTAAATGACATTATGGACCTTTATTCTTATATTGTAATTACAACCTAAAATCCAATGTTGAAATGTTGCTTAAATGCACAATAGAAAAACTGAAGGAAAGCAGAATTTATAACTCAACTACCAAGCCGTCCTATAATTATCATATATTATCCACTCACTATCAAGGGCTAAATTAGTGACGGCTATCGCATATAGCCATCGTGTAGCTTTGCGCGAAATTAAAAAAACAAACAAACAGACCAGCTTATCTTACAGATTTTGACTCAAATATCATTTGAACTCAGTATTTTGTTCTTCAAATTTCCTTTATTTCAGCGAACACCATTAATATTTCACACACTTAAGAACGGAAAATTTGAATTTTTGATAACGTTACATATAACATGCACAAAGTAAAGTAATGGTTTGTGTTAGCGCTGCTTAAGCAGAACTAGAATGATTATAGGTCTTGCAAGTTTTATTTGTTCGCAGTTCATAAGGAGCGGGCCCGGCACGGCCAGGTGGTTAAGGCACTCGACTCGTAATCCGAAGGTCACAGGTTCGAACCCCTGTCACACCAAACATGCTCGTTCTTTCAGCCGTGGTGTGCGTTATAATGTATGGTCAATCCCACTATTCGTTCGTAAAAGAGTAGCCCTAGAGTTGGCGGTGGGTGATGATGACTAGCTGCCTTCTTTCTAGTCTTACAATGTTAAATTAGGGACGGCTAGCGCAGATAGCCCTCGATTAGCTTTGCGTGAAATTCAAACCAAACCAAACCCATCAAAAGGAGGAGATGGAGAAAAAAATGAAATATAGATTTTTTACATTTCTAAGCTACTATAAATTAATGTGTGTATAGTAACGACGTACACACTTGTAAGTTTTAAATAATCTCACTAAAGATATATTCTTGGTCTCTTGGACGTCTTCTTCCATGGTACAGGAACCGTATCACGTATTCATCTCTTTATCAATAGCACGTACATAATAACGTTGTTTTTTCTCATGCACTCACTAAGAAGGGAATGTCTACCGCCTTGATTGATCACCGTTGTCAAGTCTTATGCCAAGCTCCAAACAAGGGATATACATATAAATGGGATAGCATATGCGTTATATATAATTCTTTATGAATGTCGTGCTTCACTAACCAGAGTAGCCTTATTTTTTTATGTTACAAGAAGCACAAAAATGAATAAACACAGTAGTTATTTTTCTTTACACGATTCCGTTTTTAACAACAGAAAATTTCATTAAAAATTAACCGATAATGTTTATAGTTTATGCTATGCATCTTTTGTTTTCCTTGTTCTTATGTTTGGTAATAAAGTATCTCGTTGTTTTGTAAGAAACTAAACCTCATTTTCACAACCATAGTTTGTTTTGTTTTTTTCTTCCTTTCTGTTTTTGATGTTAAGAATAGAGCAACGCAACGAGTTTTTTAAACGCTGTTGACCGAAGGTATCGAAATGAGATTTTTTTTTGCATTATAAGCTTTCAGGAGGGCTATCTGTGCTAGCCGTCTCTAATTTAGCAGTGTGAGACTAGAGGGAAGGCAACTAGTCATCACCACCCACCGCCAACTTTTGGGCTACTCTTTTACAAACGAATAGTGGGATTGGCCATCACATTATAACGCCCCCACGGCTGAAAGGGCAAGCATGTTTGGCGCGAACGGGATGCGAACCCGCGACACTTAGATTACGAGTCGCACGCCTTAATTGGCCATGCCGGGCCAATTTCTTATGCACTTGCGTATTAGTTGTTAAGTTTTAAGGCAGTATTATGCATTTGAGCTTACCTTCTTATCTTTCATTATAATAATAATTCTCATGAATATTTATCACGATTCGACTAAGTTTCGAGCCAAAAACAAGCTTTAATGGTCCGTTAATTTCTTATAATAAACTGAAAGCACATTTAATATACGTACGTCCATCAAACAGCTATAAACATCCTTGTTTGTGTACATTCTTTGTAAATCTTCATTAGAAACATAAGAGATGTGTATAAGTAAAGTTTTCTCAAGTCAAAATTTTAAACCCGTTATTATTTTTTGGTTATTTAGTTGTCAAAATGAAGATACTACTTTTGAATGTTTGGATGACAGAGCCTCACATGTGGTTGGTTTTAAGTTCTCTGATATTTAACTCAAAGGCCTAGTTTGGATTGATAGTTAGAGCACTCGACTTGCAGTCTTTGGGTCACAAGATTAAAACATATCACCAATATCCTTCCTTTTTTAACCATAAAGGTGTTATAATTTTAGGATCAACCCACTATCGTTAACAAAGAGTATCCCAAAACGTGGCGGGTGGTGATGTTTACCAGCTGCTTTCTCTTTTGTCTATAGTTTCAGCCCCCTGCTAGTACAGCGGTATGTCTCCAGACTTACAACGCTAAAATCTGGGGTTCGATTCCCCTCGGTGGGCTAAGCAGATAGCGTTGCTACACGAAAAACACAAACACACTATAGTTCCAAAACCTAGACACGGCTAGCATAAATAAATATCGAGTAGCTTTTCAGGAAATTCGACAGACAAAGAGAACAAAATATTGTTTATTTTTAGAATGTCGGACATTATTGTTACTTATTCGGATGTTACTAATTTAACGTCATCACGATTTTCCTCTGATATTTTATGTGTGTGTTGAAACAACAACAATAGCATTCTGTAATAAATAGAAGAAACCCGCACAAAGCAACATAATAGGCTATTTGTGCTCTGCCCACCAAGGTATCGAAACCCGGTTTTTGGCGTTGTAAGTCTGCAGCTATATCGTTTTGCCACTAGAGGGCGTTTCAAATGAATCTTTAATAAGTACTACTTAGTTAAACTGGTACAACTGAAATTTGTAGCTGATTGCTGCTTCGTTGGTTTCAAAGATGTGATGTGTTTCAGGAAATTTAAAACAGGTTTTTAGTAAGAGCAGAGTCAATAAATGAGATACATATCTTTATTTAGAATCTGGAAAAATAATGGTCTTAACGTCATTTCATTTCTTCTCATGTTAGTGATTATTTTCACACACTTAATAGCACAGTTTTAGACCATGTCTATTCCGTATTTACCTTTCTCCAAATTGGTCTGAGGATTTTCCAGGTACTAGAATAAAACAACGGATATAACTGAAAACACTGAAGTTCGGATAATTACAATAATTTAAAGAATTATAACTTACAGGTATTCCCAATGCTGAAATCAAAGGTTCGGTTCCCCTCAGTGGACTCACCGGATAGCCCTATAAGGCTTTACTATCAGAAAACCAAAATACATTTTATTCGAAGAAACCCAGAAATGAAACAACTATGTGAAATAAAGTGAAAAACAAAACACGGAAAACTATTCTTTTATAACTTTTAAATCGCAGACGGAAGTAAGATATTATAAAAATACAACATGAAAGTTATCCTAAACTAAACGTTCTATCAATTTCCAATTAAGTTGCTACAATGTCGTTTGTTTTTGCTTATCGTTAACATGCAGCGTTTCAAGCCCATTCTCGGATTAATAACAATAACATAAATATGTGTGCACGATTGTGTTTCAAAAATCAAATTAAAAAAATGCTTTAAACATATACTCATGTCAAAAAATTATTTTCTTCTGGAATTCGTGTACGTTTGTTTCTTACAGACAACTACAAATTCTTTAGACCACTTTCTGTTGAAATAGGTTTCATACGGTAAGCACTTCATAATGGAGTTTTCCAGCATGAAGGATGCTACTTAAAGTTTGCTCAAAGTTCAGGCTTGAAGGCTGAAGGAAACATTTAGAAACATCGGATAAACAAAACAAGCAATAATAAGAAAAAAAATGAAAATCAAATATAAAACGTAGAAATTAATAATAGAAGAATGTAATATAATCATATTTGAAGTATTTTTACAGGATAATAAAATATTTCAAACTTTTTTCAACTTTATCTTACTTATATATTTCGAGCACTACAAATCTACTGTTTTCTTCTGAGATTTTTTGTTACCTAAAAAGAAATATATTAGATTGGTTCCCACTCTTTGTTTCTGAGCAGAAGTACACAATGTTTCTCAGAGATTTAACCCCAACTTTTAAGTAAAAAAACATGAAGTTTATCTTTGAACTAGAGAGTCGCAGGCGTTTATAATAAATGAATTAATATTGGTATATATGGTATTTGCGAAATAATAAATATGCATATCTATAACTTATTTATTTATCGTGTGAAACTTGTTGATAACACAGACTTAAGCTTCATAAAGTATGGTTCATTTTGATAAATGATTTTCCTGTCTAAATGATGGAGATCGGATGTCTAGGAAGAATGAAAATTAAAGATGGTTTTTAACAACAAATTGATTTCTACTATAGTATAAAATTTTTAAGATGTTAAAAATTAAAGGTGACCACCATGCTCGCAACTGGTCACAGAATGGTAGCTGGTGTTAAGACGTCGTAAGTTAAAACACTCAACACTTAACTCATCATTGTGATAGTTATCTTGTTGTTGTTATATTATTTTTACATCTGGTAAAAGGAACAGCCTTAACGCTTTAGAGTGCTACTACCTCAGATATGCTCTTAGCACAGATAGCCCATTGTGTAGCTTTGTGCTTAATTCAAAACAACAACAAACAACAACAGATGTGCTCTTTTAACAATATTTGTACTTTACTGACAAATGGTATGGATTTTAATTTTGTTTATATATCTAGCCTGTTATTCAAGAAATTTTGATAAGTTTACGTAGCTGAAATTTGTTATGGACAACTGCTTTAGTTTTGAACCTCACACCAGATGTCTCTGTTATGGTTCGGTTAAACATTTCCTTCGTTGTCGTATAGTGTTAATTTTATCGTCTGTATACAATTTATAGTATCACACCTGTTTTACTTGCTTCAGTAAATTTTAATCTAATAGTAAAAAATATAAATAGTGGAAGAAAACCCTCCTATCTCTTTTATATATACATATGGTCAACATATGAGTTTTGAAGTTAAATATATTATAAAACAACTGTAAGATGTGGTGTATGAAGCCTAAAATAAATATTTAGGAGTTTCAAAATAATAAAATTAGTGAAACAACTGAAAAAAATCTGTATGGATTATTAGTCACAAATAAATACAAGTCCAATAAAAATGGGTTATTCCATTAATAAAAGGTCAATTATGTCACTAATGATATATATCTTAGAATCCACAGAGAATAGTTTGTTTTATATAAGTTGAACTTCTAACTGTGAAACAAAGCATATTATTATTATTTTCTTAGCTTATACAACATGTGAAAGCTTACGTTGGAGAAACAGAGAACTTGGTGTTTAGAATGAATCTACATAAATCACTTGAGAACTGCAGATTTACGTCAAATTCCGAGACTTCATATTAATAGTTATTCAACTCTAAAGGAATCCTTTTAAAAGCTCATCCGCTTTGGTTACGGAATAATAAAACAAAAATGTTGGAATATGAAAATGATTTTATAAAAAATTTAGAAACTTTTTTGAATAACAGTTAATAACAAATTACTCTTAGAAAAGTAATATTTCCCGCCTTGTACAAAGATTTATCTTAATATACAAAACGTCAATGTGGAAAGTGGAAAGAGAAAGATAATTATTTAATTACGTGCTTGAAGCGTGGTTAATAATCTTTAAGATTTTGGTTTATTGTAAATGTCAGTATTGCAATTATTAAATCAGTAGTCTACACCACATATATTTTGCCAAGTAAATATATATATGTGTGTCTTTAAGAATACAAGCCTGACATTAAGGGTTCGATTTTCCTTTACACCAAACATGTTCACCCTTTTAGTAGTGGAGGCATTGTATTCGTTGGTAAAAGAGTAGCCCAAGAGTTGGTGGTGGGTAGTGATGACTAGTTGCCTTCCCTTTCGTCTTACACTGCAAAATAAGGGACAACTAGCGCAGATAGTTCTCGTTAAAACATGTGACACATTCAACATAGGGAGAAAACAAACAGTCGTACATTTTCTGCCTATCATTTCCAGGGAACAGGTGTAATTTTAACCCAGGCCTTATGAGGAACCACAAAAAGTAGTCTGCTTTACTCTCCTTGTGGTTAGTTATCCAACAAATCTTTATGAATTTAATAAGAAATTACAAACCTTGCTGCGATTTGATATGCTTTAAATTATTTTAGAAGTAATATGGTTTACAAAATCGTTGACGTTTTACGATGTCGTGTTTTTAAATCGTATAATTAAATATTCATATTTCCAGACCAAATAATCATGATAATCAAATAATAATAATAATAATAATAATCAAATTATAACAGTAATCAAAGCTACGAAACTTGCTTTTTAAAATGGAATTTCTTCTGTAAAATAGATATATAAAACCTAAATATAAACACTTAAGTTAATATTTACTCCAGACGAAAGATTGCTGTTTGTAATTAAGTATAGTTCTACACAATGTGTTCGTTCCACCACTGGTATCGAAACCCAGTTTTTACAAACCAACCGGTGTCATAAAACATGTTTATATGATAAGAAAACATTATATATGTTTATAACAAACGTGTTATGAAGTCCGTTGTTGAACTGATTGAATCCCTTTATATGTTTTTTTGAACAAAGCTGTCATGAGATGTCACCACATCAGTGTGAAATTCATTATGTATACTACGTGTTACTTTATAAACAGCATCAGGCTCGCTGTATTTATCTCCCAACCCCAAAATACATTTCTTTTCATTTTATATTATTGGTTAACGATCAATCTTGTTTCTATTTTCTTTGGTTGCATAAATAAATTTAATATTTAACTACTGCTACACTTATTGCAAGCCTAACAGTTTAACATTTAACTACTGCTACACTTATTGCAAGCCTAACAGTTTAACATTTAACTACTGTTACACTTATTGCAAGCCTAACAGTTTAACATTTAACTACTGCTACACTTATTGCAAGCCTAACCCAGTAGCTCAGCGGCATGTCTGCGGACTTACACGCTAAAATCCGGGTTTCGATACCCGTGGTGGGCAGAGCACAGATAGCCCATTGTGTAGCTTTGTGCTTAATTCAAAACAACAACAACAACCTAACAGTTTACGTAGAACTTGTAGAAAGTTATCCTTGAAGAAGATATACAAATGTTGGACAAAATAGTTCTGAAATTTATGGTAAATTTATTCATAGTATAATAAGTCAAAGATTTGTTTAGCGTTATGGATAACAATATTTGTTTATTGTTGTGGGTAACAACTGTTTTATAAGACTTAACTATACAAACACCACACATCGTCTTAACACAGAATTTACGTTTTTAACTAAATCGAACCGTGTTTCTAATAACAATCTGATTCAGTTAAGAATATACATTCTGTGTTTGTAAATAATCATTATTTTCGACCCTTCAGTAATACTTGACCATTACAGAGTTAAATCACAAAAACAGCCGACATACAATGTAGAAATTAGGAACAACTCTGCCTTTTCCATGTACTATCGTAAATTACGTAACGAATATATATTCTTATTACCATAAAAACGTGGCACTGATTTTTCTTATTGGAAAACATTGTTAGCAAAGCTATAAGAGTATTACACCTCTAAATGTACTATTAAACTGTGTAATTATTGAGATTTTAAGCTTAAATTTAACTGTATTTACAGAAAGCTGAATAATAAAGAAAGCCCAGGCTTGGCGGCTGTATTCAGTATTAAGACAGGTATACATATATACTAGATGTACTTCTGCAGAATTCCCAAAAGTGTTCTGTTTTAAAAGTAAATACATCCAAAATTAAAAGTAACAAATATCTTTATTTCTTGCTTTTGAAGTTCATATGTGATGATGCATTGTAGCTTACAGAGTACGTAATTCTTCTCGTGATTCATGGCATGTGCACATTTTACTAACGTCACGACAGTACAGATTCCAACTTTCGACTACCCTTAGGTGACGTCATTTTTGCGTGTAATGACTGACTAACGGATGACACACTACTGTGCGAGTGGTTAAAACAGGTAGCCTGTCTATACTGCCTTCGGCATCCTTTCGGGAAAATAATTGTTTGAAAGCTGGTTTCCAATTTACATTATTTGTATGTAGTGTTCACATTTATGATAAATTATGTTCTATGTATGATATACGAAGTAGACCAGCCAGATATACCATTTAGAATAACTGTTATTCATTACAATTTTGCCATAAACCTAATAACTTGCATGAAATCTGTCAAGTCATCTGTCTTTTGCTAAGCCTACATCGATTTACTGTAAGTTCTCTCGTAGCGAATTTGTGTACAAACCGATAAATTTAAAATACTAATCCGTGTGATTTTCAGTTATCTGGATGGAACATTTCATAGAGATGTGAATCCACCCACACGTAAAGCAAGTCACTCGTCTGCTTCTCCGAAACCTTCCGCTAACTAATCAAAATCCCATAATAACAACAATGATGCTTCCTTTTCAGCGTGTAATTATTTTAAAAGCATTTACAAAAAAGGCAAATCTCAGGCACGTGAAGTAGAACCCATCAACTACCACGTAGACGAGAAAATACGGACGTTCTGTAAATATATATATTAAAACAACGAAAAAAACAATTAAAAATTAATATACCAATCTTATATACGACTCATATTTATAAGTTTTTATCATTCCAATACATTAAAATGTTTTCCTTGCAACACTTCAAGATACTGATGGACGATTATGGATTGTTTTTCTAACTATTAAGCCAAATGTTTCTTATTCTCATTTCAGTTTGATTTATCATACTGAAACTTCCCGGTAGTGTGGGTCTGGAGAATATTGGACTATCTTGTAATCAGAACTAACGTAATGTCACCACCCTATCACTTAGCCTGACAAAACTTTCGTTAACATCAAAATTATGCTTTTGTTATTCCATAGAAGTTTTAAACCATGTAGCTGCGCAACATTTGTTGTATCGTTCAGCTTACCTTCCTTTACAAAGTTTCGCTACAACATAATCGAAACATTAAGTTCGTCAAAGTGTAGTGATATGAGGCTTAAACAAGAGTTGCTAACTTTGATCTGTTCACCATATCACAACAAATCGACGTTTACACAGAATTATAAACTCATAATTCTTGTGAGATTCGAGCCAAATATGCATCTAACTTACACACATTTTGCTTCTAACAACTAATTGAATATGCTTATAAAATACGTATAACGTACACAGGTGTTTTAGCTAACAACTTAATACATATCTATACATAGCTATATATATATATATACAGAGTGCACAGATCTTCTGTATTACAAAAATCTAAATATTCGTGTAAAATTATTTTTTTCTCGTTTCGAGTTTTTACTTACATATAATGACAGTGAATTTTCTTATAGCAAAAACCACGTGAGGCTATCTACTGTGGCCACCAAGAGGAATCGAACGCCTGTTTTGAGGGTTGTAAATCCATAGACTTGCCGCTGTACCAGCGGGGCACGTGCAATTATAAATGAAAGAATTATAATTACGTTAGACTCACCGTGCAGTACACGGTAATTATTCAAAGTTAATTAATGAGGCTCGTGCTTTAAAATACACCAAAATAATTATTGATTATTGAATCGCATGGAATCATCTGAACCATGTACGTCATCCGATAAGCCAAATATCAAACCTACACTTGTTTTTGAGAACAAATAACTGTGCTGTAGAGAAAAAAATAGCAACGTTAAGTTATGCCTTGAGTATTCACTTGACTCATTAGTCTTTCTAAAGAAAACCTAATCCTCTCGAGTTACTTGGATTTTCTGTTTGTTTGGCTTTTACAGGCAATAGCTTTAATAAGTCATTCATCTTCGTTAAGGAGACGTGTTATTATTGCTGCAAAATCTAATGGTTATAATACGTTATGCAGAAATCTGACTGGTTTCGGTTCATCAACCAACATAATGTTTATCTGTGACTCTCATGTGTCGGACGTCAGTGATATTTTTTAAGTGCTGATGGTGAACCTATTCAAGCATGATTTAATCATTTAACAAATTTTTGTTGTATATTAACTTGCAAAAAATGCTTTATGAAAATCGCGTGCAACTACCAAATATATAGTCGTATTTATTGAGCTGACAAGTAGCTTTTATACAAGTTTTGTTTTGTGCTGTATTATTAAATTAGTTTTGTAAAAATTTGCACTTCGTGATTAGTTTGTTTGTATTAAAACAAAGCCACATTGGGCTATCTGTTGTGTCTATCGCGGGGATTTGACCTTCGGATATTTAAGCGTTGTAAGTTCATAAGCTTACCGTTGTCCTTCAGGATGGCGATATAATTATTGCAACAACAGGCGTAATTATCTAAATTTAAAAGTCAAATATACCGTTAAATTATTCTGGTTTTCGAAAGAAAGTGACTTTTGTTGTAAAGCAGATTCGCAGCTATAAATTTCACGGTTATGATTCTTAAGTCATTGTCTCGCTCATCAGTATTACGACGAACATCAGTCCTTCACCCCCAAGAAAAAGAGTAAAAATAAAAGAAAAGAAAAACAGCTCCCTCCCCTGCTAATGTCAATAATCTATCATGCGAGGAGACGAAGAGGAACAACAATGTTCCTGACCATCCCTGCAGAGGAGAGAACTCTTCAGACTTCTCTCTCTCTAAACTAAACCCCTGCCACGTTAGTTTGCGTTTCCTAAATATTTGTTTGTTTGTTTAATTTCGAGCAAAGCGACAAGAGGGTCATCTGCGCTAGCCGTCCCTAATTTAACGGTGTAAGACTAGATGGAAAATAGTTACTGATCACCACCTGCTGTCAACTCTTGGGCTACTCTTTTACCAACGAATAGTGAGAATGACCAAATCTTATATCGCCCCCACGGCTGAAAGGGCGAGCATGTTTGGTGTAACGGGGATCCTAATACACGATCCTCATGTTACGCGTCGAGCGCCCTAACCACGTGGTCATGTCGGAGCTGTTAAATCATTGTAAATAAATAAAGCACTATCAAAATTAAGTATTGTTTTTATTTATCATTGTATATAAGTTTATATTTATTGTTGTAAATAATTTTATATTTGTTGCTGCACGTAAGTTTATATTTATTATTGTACATTAGTTTTGATGTATTCAAATTAAACTTTTACTTATTGATTAGGCGAATTGGTCGGTAGCTAAAACTAGTATAACACTTTTATTATAAACATTTAGAAGTAAGTAAAAATTCATTAGTAACAACGTCGGACTGATTTCTAAACAAGAATGACATGAAAAAAAGCATTGAACGGTTAATGGTATCCTCGCCTTCATTAAACAGTGGTATGATTGTGGATTTACAACGCTAGAATCCAGGTCGTGATTCTCGTGGTGGGCACAGCATGTATAATCCACTGTGCAGCTTTGTGCTTAACTTCAAAGAAACAACAAAAAAGTTCGTGCTGTCATTATTTTTATACGTCATTGTGTTTGCAATGACAAGAGCAAATTTTGTGCATTAATCTCCTTGTAATGACGTCGTAAGCCAATGACGTAAGTATATTGCCTTACAGATCATTTGTTCATCTTCTGTGTCAGTTCTAAGGTGCTACTTGGCCACGCGGTATCAGAGACTCCTGCAGCTTGAGGCTCTGCGCACCTCCACAGAGAGCTTACCGAGAAAGTGTGGGAAGCCGGCTTTTCGGGTGTCTGCCGTCAGTCTTCCCTTTGTATCTTCGTTTTACGGTTAGAAAATGCGTTACCTTGTTTAACATCACTAGCAATGTATATAAGTCCTCACTTTTGTTCTATAATTTAATGTTCAACTTATCTGTTTGTTTTAGTGGCTGGTAACAGAAAAATACTCGAACTCTTACAATAAAAGAATCAAAACAAAACCCAACCATTTATTAGTCACTATTACCAGTGGATTTAGTGATTGACTATATCACATCGGCAACTTATACGTTAAGTGTCCTCTGTTCTTTAAGATTATTGGAGAACTGGTATCCGTTACGTCACTTCACACGATGCAAATAACACACCCAGATGGCGTTGCGTAACTATAACATCTAAACATTCACGACCCAACGAACAAACTAACAAACAAACGCCGTGAATGCGGTTCCAACCTTGTAGTGAGGACTTCTGAAGATGCCGTTTAGATTTCGTTGGAGGGACCACTCTCCAACAGGACCTCCAAAGACAACTACTCCAAAAAGAGACAGGTCACGGTCACTCTGCGTTGATCGGGATACGACATCGTTTCTTCGGCCTCCCTCTCCTGGCGTACACTTTCTCACGGTTGGCAGACGAGGATCAACCACATGGTTAGTGAAGTTTAATAAGTGTAACCACTGCATGGATAGTAGAGAACGTCATATCTCATTATATAACAGGAGATTTTTAGAACATACGTAACTCAGAACATAATATAGTTTAAAATGGCTTAACAGGAAAACAGAAACTGATAATATTACTATCTTCTGTCTGTCTAGTTATAATCTACCTATCTTTATTTCATTTTTTTTTACTGTTGATTTATGTTATGTTTATTTCTCTGTCTGTTTACAGTCTCTTTGTGCTCTTTCATGCGTGTGTTTTCTTTGATCTGTATTTAGAAGCTTACCAATATATCGGAAAATCTTACATCTGAAGGTTTCATGTCAATTGTTACGCATATACACAGTCGATGTGTGAACAAGTAGTAGCAGTGGAACAGAACACCTGTGTGTTTACAAGTTAATAACATACACAGTCGATGTGTGAACAAGTAGTAGCAGTGAAACAGAACACCTGTGTGTTTACAAGTTAATAACATACACAGTCGATGTGTGAACAAGTAGTAGCAGTGAAACAGAACACCTGTGTGTTTACAAGTTAATAACATACACAGTCGATGTGTGAACAAGTAGTAGCAGTGAAACAGAACACCTGTGTGTTTACAAGTTAATAACATACACAGTCGATGTGTGAACAAGTAGTAGCAGTGAAACAGAACACCTGTGTGTTTACAAGTTAATAACATACACAGTCGATGTGTGAACAAGTAGTAGCAGTGAAACAGAACACCTGTGTGTTTACAAGTTAATAACATACACAGTCAATGTGTGAACAAGCAGTAGCAGTGGAACAGAACACCTGTGTGTTTACAAGTTAATAACATACACAGTCAATGCGTGAACAAGAGTAGCAGTGGAACAGAACACCTATGTGTTTACAAGTTAAGGATCGTATTTGTATGCATCACCCACGTTCTGTTGTCACAAGGTACAACTTGTGTTAGCGTGTAAATACGTACGTAAGATGTTTACCACACGGAATACATTGGAGTTAAAAATATGAACTAATAACATGAAGGTTGTGATCATAGCGTTATGAAAAAACATTAAATTAACCTAATGTTTAACACTTTCCTGATTTTTGTACACTATCCGAATGGCTAAACTAAATTTTATTAGTAATTCATGTCATTTTGCACATAGATGTACATTACACAATATAAAAACAGTCAGACCAAAACTGTACCGAAATGAAAAATATAGCTCAATTTTTTTTACCAGTTAAGTCTTCGAGATAATAAACGATAAAGGTGTAATTTTTTAACTATTTTGCATTTTAATGTTTTAAGCAAATTAAGGTCTAGTACAAAGAAATTGTATTTCAGATTATTTGATAAATTACGGTGTTGTAAAAAATATATATTACATACGATGGGTATTCTAAGACAAATAGGAAGTCTAAAATGTTAACACTACAAAAACAAAGTATCTGGTTCAGCATTCCATTGAACTAACATAGAGTATTTTAAGAATATCTGCACTCAAACATGAATCTTGACATATTATTTTTATTTAACTTCAACATTTTATATTTTTTGTGTGTTTTTAAATTTGGGCAAAGATACGTAAGGGCTATCTGCGCTAGCCGTCCCTAACTTAGCAGTGTAAGACCAGAGAGAAAGCAGCTAGTCATCACCACCCACCGCCAACTCTTGGGCTACTCTTTTACCAGCGATTTGTGGGTACCTTCACAATATAACGTCCCCACGACTGGAAGAGCGAGTATGTTTGATGCGATGGGGATTCGAACCCACGACCCTCATATTACGAGTCTAACGCCTTAACCCACGTGACCATGTCAGGTTTTCTGTTTTTGTTTAAAAAATACATCAGTTAGGTCATACTATTTCTTAAAAGATAAACGTGGTGTAGTTCATACATAGTCTGAAGGGTAGGATAACCACACGTCCAAGTTTTCACTACTTTATCCTGATCAGAAACAGTAAAAGTATTGAATTATTCTAGCTTTTCTCAACCTCAATGTGAGAATGCTTTTAAATTTTATTTGGAAACTCACTTGACAAAGACAAATCGAACGGTGGAGTTATTTCCTTTCTGTATGCTAACTTTTCAAAACCTAATCTGTCTTCGGGCAGTTGCAGGATTTCAGGTTTGAATACTTGCCCAGAAGTTTAAAAAAAGGAGAAAAAAGCATAGTTTTTCTCTTAAGTAACTTCTAAATAACTTAGACATGTTTCCTATCTTGTTTACTAGACTTGGTTATCTAAGCTCTTAACAGCTTTACTCCTCTTATGGTTTCAAAACGCTTATTGTTTGTAATTAAGCACACAACTGCACAAAGGACTATCTGTGCTTTACAAGCTATGGTATAGAAACCTAGTTCCTGGCGTTGTAAGTTCGCAGACATACTGCTGTGCCAGTGGGAGGCATTAAAAAACCCTACACTAAACATTAAACTGTTTAAGAAATGCGAAAAGTGTATTGTAATTTAGTGTTCAACGCTATTAGTATTACTCCGTATTGAAAAAAAAGTCCCCAATTTTTTTTCTATTGGCATTTGTTAATTTCATAGAGTAAGATCATTGTATATTGTAATTATAACACTATTTGTTGTCACAAAACGCATAAGCAGTTTAGTTCCTCGTTGCTAAAACATTTTAATCGAATCTGTTTCAAATCAGGTGTGCATAAGTACGAATGAAATGAGTGTGGATTTTTATAACTTTAAACATATGTAAATGATTCTTTTTCACTTTCATAAAACAACAAACTTTGTAAAAGTCATCATAAAATTGTGTTTTATAAGTTCAGTCAAGAGAAACGTTTAGGATGTTACAGTGATTTTCTAAACTTATATATGTGAATTTTAAAATAGTTTTTGTCCATAACTAGTTTCTAACTGATATTAAACGATTTGAATAGCTTGTTTCATCGATATGCTTATTTTGACGTGTTTTTTTTAAAGTTTGATTTGGTGTGAATATATGTGATAATACAGACAGCGTGTCAGTTTTTAGCCATTATTCACACTGGGTACATATTAAACAGCCGCAGTTAAGTTCGTTTGCTTTGATCACTTTACTAGCTGTTTATCCTTACCTTATATTAATTAAGGTAGAGTTCGTTTTCACGTTCACTCCGTATTTATCAGTACTCACCGAAACATAAGTTTTCCAAGAGAAACAGTCTCACTTTTATTACCAAATGGACCGAGAACACTAATTCTGGTAGAATAATTTCGGTTCGTTTACCAATTGAACTTTGTTCACACTATTCTCAAATGAATTGTGTTGAGTAGGACAAAAACACCTCAGTGTGAACAGGATCTCAGTCTGAAACAGAATTTTTCTGTTTTGAATATTACTCATAAAGTCTAAAGGAAAATAATAATACTTTTGCTAGAACCGTAAACTGAACTGTTATTCTCCAGTGTATTGTCCAGACAGATGGAAGAACAGACTGACATACAGACAAGATGCATTTATCGCTCATATCGTAGTGATGCGAAACTAATCGCAAGCACGCTACAGAAATCCAGAATCATTTGAAACTTAAACAAGATTCGACGAAACAGCACACTACGCTCACTCATAGTCTATAACAATTTCTCCACCATTTCCAATATTTTTTCACCTTTATAAGTTTTGTGTTTTTGTTTTTGAATTCCGTACAAAGCTACTCGAGGGCTATCTGTGCTAGCCGTCCCGAATTTAGCAGTGTAAGATAAGAGGAAAGGCAGCTCGCCACCCAAGACCAACTCTTGGGCTACTCTTTTACCGAGGAATAGTGGGATTGACCGTTATCACAGGTCGGGTGGTATGTAAACACCATATTGTAGCGTTATGTGCATATATGTGTGTTCACTGAGATATAACTCACTACACAGAAAGAAATGACAGTATAATTCATTTGTTTGTTTGTCGTTCAGCCCAATTCTGCACAGTTAGCTATCTGTGCTGTGGCTCCACCAGTTTCGATACCCGGTTTTTAGCGTTATAAGCCTTCAAAGTTATAGCTGAGCCAATGAGAGACTAACAGTGTAATTCATAAGGAAAATTACACGTGTACCTTTACCCCTCTGAAGTATTAACGGCAATATGAAGGTATGTTACCTTTTCATTGGTCTCTCTCGAATATTCTCGTCATATTAAGACTTTTTAACTCAGTGTATATCATAAAGTCACTTTTTTATTTTTTCCGTCCTTATATGTAACCCAATAAATAGGTATGTTTGCATTTATTGTTAAGAAAAAATGTTACCCAGGAATGTATCTCTTATTCACATCTTTGTCATTTTCAACAAATTTGTAACACGAGTGTATTGTATAGTATCACTTAATATGGTATTGACATTGTTGTTGTTTTTGAATTAAGCACAAAGCTACACAATGGGCTATCTGTGCTCTGCCCACCACGGGTATCGAAACCCGGATTTTAGCGTGTAAGTCCGCAGACATACCGCTGAGCCACCGGAGGGCAGGTATTGACATATTTATTACATTTCTTACAAATGTTAGTAAAAATCAACCTTCAAAACAATTCAAGTATTCGACATGTCATTGAATTAAAATGTTTTTTTACTATATTACTTGTTTCTCCTTCCTTAATTTGTTGTTGTTTTTACTTTTATTTCCTACTACAGAGGCACGTAAGTAACACTTTTGCTTATATTACTCCCTGTTACAGTGGTACGTGAGTGACATACTTGCCTACAAATGGAATCAACCATTGTACAAGGTGAAGTCCTTCAGAAGTACTTGTAATGTTCAAATACAACCAGTTACAAAACATATCTTATGTTCATACTTATGTCTGTGGTGATTATTTACAAAATTTGAAAACATTTCTAAACAAACCAAATTCTAAGGTGTACATTCACATAAGATGGTTCGTCATAGCTAGGTAGGTTAAGGCGTTCGACTCGTAATCTGAGGGTTGCGGGTTCAAATCCCGGTCGCACCAAACATGCTCGCCTTTTCAGCCGTGGGGGCGTTATGATGTGACAGTCAATCCCACTATTCGTTGGTTAAAGAGTAGCCCAAGATTTGGTGGTGGGTGGTGATGACTAGCTGCCTTCCCTTTAGTCTTACACTACTAAAATAGAGAGGCTAGCGCAGATAGCCCTTGTGTAGCTTTGCGCGAAATTAAAAATCAGACAAACACATAAAAGGAACATTCTGAAATCTGAAAACAAACCATTCACCATCTGAAAAAGGAGTTTTATAAATAGAAACATTACCTGTGAATTGTACAGAATTACATTGAGTTTGAAGAAAACACTGTTAAAGTTTGATTATCGCGTGTTAGACCCTTTGGAAATCAGTGAGAATACAATAGGTCAGCAAGAAACAAAAAAATGAACTCAATACTTAGTGAGGTCACTCATTGAACGTTTCAAAGCTTGAAATATTCATTACGCAAGTCTTAATTCTAAACATGTTTTCAAATATTTTTCTCTCTTCAGGCTGGGCCTTTTTTAAAAGGTTCTTATGTTTGGACTTTTAAAGCGACGATTTGTGGTTCACACGGGGGTGTGAAAACCCAGTAATAATAAGGGTAAAATCCATCCTTCCAACCCCTTTCAGATTTCGCTTTTGAAAAATAATACAAATATATTAAGATGAAACGCACTTTGTATGTGTGTGAATTGCTCATAGATTTATTTGACAAATTCTTAAGTTTGAGACCTTTGAAATAATTGATGAGAATGCGAATTTAATAATAAACATTGAGGAGTCTAATGTTGAAGTTAATGATATATTAAATGTTTGTCCAAGTTTAAATTTCTATGTGCACGTTCTTTTGAAAAGACACTGTTTGACACAGAAACGTTTTTTTACGAAATTAAAAATGTTAATTTTTGTTTGTTTGTTTTGAAATTTCGCACAAAGCTACTCGAGGGCTATCTGTGCTAGCCGTCCCTAATTTAGCAGTGTAAGACTAGAGGGAAGGCAGCTAGTCATCACCACCCACCGCCAACTCTTGGGCTACTCTTTTACCAACGAATAATGGGATTGACCGTAACATTATAACGCCCCCACGGCTGGGAGGGCGAGCATGTTTGGCACGACTCGAGCGCGAACCCGCGACCCTCAGATTACCAGTCGAGTGCCTTAATTATCTAGCCATGCCGGGTCAAAGCGAATAAAGCAAATTTTACTTTGCTAGCGCCTAAAATGAAAATTATCCATCATGTATTGTTAAAATTCTATGTTAGAATGTGTAAACCTCTTGTTTCTAAATAGTTTTTATAGTAAATATTTATCAATAAATTGCACCTGGAGCTTTCTTTTGGGAATATTTTTATGTAGCTAAAAATTGTTTCAGTTTCTCTTAAATCGAAGAGCAGCTATTTGTGATGTATAAAAATGTTTTAAGTTTCTGATTAATCCTGAAAATAATTTTTCTGTAAAAGGAAAAAAATGTTATTAAACAATTTTAATCAGAAACTTTCCTAAAATATCACGCATATAAAATATATTAACTTCTTGTATTCGTGTAATTAAATACACGTTTATAATATATATTCATCGGAGTGTATGATTAGGGTCTTGTTGTTTTTCGGGTAAAATTTTAAAAGCTCAGACAATTTAGTTTGGCTTCTCAAAAATAGTTTCCTTAGCTCCTTTATGACAGATTATTCAAATTTTATTGAAACTACTTCAAAACAACTTGAGGGGTTAAATGCTCCTTAATGGTAAATTTGTTTTCTAGAATTGCTGTGCTATAACTTAATTATTTACTGTTGTTATTTTTTTTGTGTACGTGTTTTTTTTTAGTATTAATGTATTGCAGTGTTTATTTTTGTGTTATTTCTCCAATAATCGTAGATTCGCGCCTCTTTGAGGGGGGAGCACAATTTGTTCAACACGGCCCTGCTGTGTAGTGGTCTGAAAATGTAAACATAAAGCAGAATTCTTGAAAAATCTCAACCCATAATAACAGCCCTACAGAGAGATTGACTCAGCAGTATGTTTGCGGACCTGTTAAAGTTATAGATCGCGTTTCAATACTCCTGGTTCGCTACAGCACAGATAGCTCACCGTAGCTCTGTGCTTAGCTACACACAGGCAAACAAAATCTATAGCCAAGAACCAACATGGTAAGGAAGGAAAAAAACTAAAAATGGTCAGTTTAGGTAATTTGATCAAAATTATTATTATTATTTTAATATTTCAAATCGGTTTCACAGAACATTTCGATGTCAAGTAGTATTACAAACATGGTTAAGACATAAGCTGTAAAAATTACAATGTACTCGCAAAATTACATAAAGTAAATATCATAACATGTTACAATAATTAACACAAAACAGAAATATACTATAAAAGTAATGCTAAAAACCGGGTTGTATAGAAAAATAAAAGCAAAAGCAAAACATAGATCTCACCACAAACAACCCTCTTTGTAAACTGTTTGAAATTGAATGCTATGTTTAGTTTATTTATCCAAGTGTTTCATAAATGGTTAAATGTTTTAAAAACGAAACATTTTGTGTGTTTAGCTAAAGCGTTTTTGTTGTTTTTTCATGCGTTTTTATGTTAGATTGTCAGTTTATATTGCGTATGTGTTTTTCTTATAGCAAAGCCACAACGGACTATCTGCTAAGTTCACAGAGAGAAGTCGAACCCCTGATTTTAGCGTTGTAAATCCTTAGACTTACCGCTGTACTAGCGGGGGCAGGTTATATTGCACATGTGCTTATCATTATCTGTAGGATTTTTGTGTAAAGAAGAAACAATGACAGAGTTCCTGTTTTAAACACTTCGTGCATTATGTGCTGATTCAATTATCAGTATTATGTCTTTGTAGTGATTAATACGTGACGCTTTTGAAAAGTTTATTTTGCACTTTGACAAAAACTACGTCAAAATTGCTTTTGTCTAAGAAGATCAAAAACAAAATAACTTGTGGGAAAGAATAGTATATTGAAAATATTATGAATTATCGGAAGCCTAATGCGAACAACTGGAAATCTTTATTTAAAAAATATGCAGCGTACGAAACTATCAGTACGCACAAAATTGTTGTAACACTACAGATATAGCTATAAAAATATAAGGCTACTCTGGTTTCATATTATTTACAGTATTTGAGATAATTATGGAAATAGCTAGCCCCCTACAACGGCAATGCGCTATATCTGCGTACTTACAACACTAGCAACAGCTCGTGATGGGCAGAGTACGGACAGCTTCATGTTTAACTACAAATAAACGAGAAATAGTGAGAGAAAAAAGTATATAGGTAGATATGACAGGAAAGTCATGTGGAAATGGACTGCACCAGAACAGCCACTTGTTAATAGCCTTAACTGTGATCAGTTGTTCAGTCTATCAGAAAGTACAGAGTGCATTAAAATACAAGCAGTCATAAAAATCAAAGTTTTTGCTGGCCAATGATATTTTATACGAATAAATTCAGTAAGACCATCTCTCAGTAGGAACTGTATGCGACACTTTGAAGAGGTTAAGTGAAACTGGTACGGGTAACAATAAAAGTGTCTGAAGTTGAAAACCGAAACTAACTTTAAAGTATTTCAAGAAATTCTCGTTACCAAATCGATGACTGTCAAGTTCAGACGTTACCAACAGCCTCACTGTGAATACAGATGTGAGTATTACCTCGATGACAGTTAGCTGTAGATTAGTAATAAATGGCCTCAATAAAAGTGTGGTTACGCGAAAACCATTAAGTTGAACAGACCACAAACTGTAGAAGCAACAAAGTTTTGAATTACTTGTTAACAATTAATGGCTAATTTGCTCAACGGTGGAGAGAAAAATATTATAGCCAATGTACAACAACAACAAAAAGCATGGTGGGGGTCATTAGAAGTTTGGTACTCTACTGAACTCTAGAGGGAAGGCAGCTAGTCATCACCATCTACCGCCGACTCTTCGGGTACTCTTTTACCAACGGATAGTGGGATTTATCGCAACATTATAACTCCCATACGGCTTGGAGGGCGAGCATGTTTGGTGCGACGCGGGCGCGAACCCGCGACCCTCGGATTACGAGTCGCACGCCTTAACGCGCTTGGCAATGCCGGACCATTTTTTTTTTTTTACTGTCTTCTGAAATACAGTGTGAAGACCGAATGTGATGCTAAATCATCAGTAAATTTAGTCAACTGAGTGTGTGTATAGCACTAAAATCATGATATTTTTCATATTCACAGTACTGTTGCCATACTGTTTGTTATCTTTATAGAACTGTCGCCAAAGCTTCACGGACGCCATCCGAGTAAGGCTTAATAAAATATGTGTATTATATATATATAATGTATAGTTTTGCTGTTTGAATTGTTGTTGAATAACACAGGAAATAATCAGAACAAATGCTGCCAAAATCTAATGATTTTCAAATTTTGAAAAACACAAGAACTTTCACTGGACATATATAGTTGTCTTATTGATGTCCAGATAAAGTGGTGCCTCTGAGCAGCTTTACGATACCAAAATAATATTATTGGCTATCTGTACGCTACATTAACCTTTGTGACTTTGTGATATATTTTTGTCACTTTTATGGCACGTACCCATATCGATTACAAACCTTGTATTCGCCATAGATAACATGTTGCATTCTTGTACTGTATTAATTCACCTTTATTTGAACCCTGCAATGTACGTGAACTTTACCCGTTAATACTCCGTATTTTTTTCTTGAAACGTGTCTAATTGTTTAAAATCTGTAAGATATATTTAGCCACAGTTAAGTGTAGTTCTTAAATAACACGACGTTATTAGTTAATTAATGATACACAATAAATATTTTGAAAAGTTTGTCTCCTGTCGCTACATACAAGAAAAACATTTACTCAGGAATTTACATTATAAAGATAAAAGAAAGAAAAGGCCCATTAAAGTAGGAACAGTTTCACTCTTTGTACGTGTTTCGACGTTTCGCTTCTTGTAATTAAATGGAAGGTGTTGTATCATAGGTAACAGTGAAATCTCTACAAAGATGATTTCACATTTCTCTGTTAGTTTACATTGTGATGTACTATTAGCAAGCAAAATTTAAATAATTTTCTGTTACTTACTTTACATTGTGATGTACTATTAGCAAGCAAAACTTAAATAATTCTCTGTTATTTACTTTACATTGTGATGTACTATTAGCAAGCAAAACTTAAATAATTCTCTGTTATTTACTTTACATTGTGATGTACTATTAGCAAGCAAAACGTAAATAATTCTCTGTTACTTACTTTACATTGTGATGTACTATTAGCAAGCAAAACTTAAATAATTCTCTGTTATTTACTTAACATTCTGATGTACTATTAGCAAACAAAACTTAAATAATTCGCTGTTACTTACTTTACATTGTGATGTACTATTAGCAGGCAAAACTTAAATAATTCTCTGTTATTTACTTAACATTGTGATGTACTATTAGCAAGCAAAACTTAAATAATTCTCTGTTACTTATTTTACATTGTGATGTACTATTAGCAAGCAAAACTTAAATAATTCTCTGTTACTTATTTTACATTGTGATGTACTATTAGCAGGCAAAACTTAAATAATTCTCTGTTATTTACTTAACATTGTGATGTACTATTAGCAAGCAAAACTTAAATAATTCTCTGTTACTTATTTTACATTGTGATGTACTATTAGCAAGCAAAACTTAAATAATTCTCTGTTACTTATTTTACATTGTGATGTACTATTAGCAAGCAAAACTTAAATAATTCTCTCCAAACAGTACCAAATTTATTTGGATACGTGTTTTCACAATTTCACGTCTCCTCGTGAAATCCATGTTAATGCATAAAAAAACATTAACATATACACACTACTTTGTAATACTATTTCCAAGTCCCTTAGCGACATATAACGTCATGAAACTCAGCGTTTAAATATTTCAGAAGTTTTGAAGTTTGGCAACTTTTGAACTAGTGAACTTTCCACATTTCTTCCTTCAATATAGTTTCTAGTTTTAAGTATTATTTCGATATAGCTTCTAGTTATAAGTATTATTTCGATATAGCTTCTAGTTATAAGTATTATTTCGACTTAGGTTCGAGTTTTAAGTATTATTTTAATATAGCGTGTACTTTTAAGTATTATTTCGATATACTTTTTAGTTTTAAGTATTATTTTGATATAGGTTTGAGTTTGAAGTACTATTTCGACATAGGTTCGAGTTTTAAGTACTATTTTAATATAGCATGTACTTTTAAGTATTATTTTGATATGGCTTTTAGTTTTGAGTATAATTTCGACATAGCTTGTAGTTTTAAGTATTATTTTTATGCAGGTTTTGGATTTAAGTATTATTTTGGTTGATATACAGTTGATTTTATGATCAAAATTCATATCGTATAGACATATAATATTATTTGCTTACCCACACTTAACATCGTTTTATATGTTCTGCGTGCCTTGTATCTAAATTTATTTTCATTTCACCAACATAAGTTTTTTTCCTTGATTGACAGACGACTATTCAAAAATCCTACTTTATATCTTGAGGTGCAGACTTATTCGAAGTTCAGACATCTTTAATGGTGTATTTACCTACTTATTAAGGGCTCTTATTTGGCTGTATTGACGGTATTTACACGATTGTAGAAAAAACGTGTTCAGAAACGAAGATGGTAGTAAATTGTAGACAAGACATGACTGAAAAGTTCAACAAAAAACTCTTGGTTATACATAGATATATTTAGTGTGTTGATACAGAAACCGACTTCGTTTGTTACCCGAAAACGGTATTGAATACAACATGAAACTCTTTCTTTACCCGAAGTATATACGAAATTCTGAAATTAAAGGTACCATGACGTATTATAAATGTTGGAATGCAAAACGTTTTCTGCTATTGAAGTGATTTTTTATCTGTTTTTTTAACATTACCGATAATGTAGTGGTTAATCCCTATCACTGAAGTTTGTTTTTTTTTCAGATAAACCAATCCTTTACTTCAAGAGTAGATTTTTGCAAACAAGAAAAAATAATAAAACGTTGTTTTTAGATCAATCTTCCTTAAAACTACTTTAAAATTATTAAGAAAACAATGTGTGTTTTCTTCAGCCAGTAAATGTGATTTAAGATTATTTCTTAGAAACTGACAAAAAACGAAGAGAAACGCTATTTACGTAGCTTACACGTTGGCTAAAGATGCCTTACACGGCTTCGATATGTTTGAATAAATAATAAAATTATCAGATCGATAATTTGAACATATCTATGTTGCACATATTTATGTATATATATATATATATAATCAAAGATTTATGCTTGCTCAACAATTAGACTAATAAAGAACAGCGGTGTACATTTAGTGTACGCAAATAAAACTAGAATACTTATAAGCAAAAACGTCTCGTTTGGGTTCAGAAAATTCTCAACAAGTGGGTTTCTCGACATCACTGAAAACTAGAATACATTCTACAGAATGGAAATAATAAAATATAATCCACTAAGAGAAACATCAGAAAGATGGAAATAATAAAATATAATCCACTAAGAGAAACATCAGAAAGATGGAAATAGTTAAACATAATCCACTAAGAGAAACATCAGAAAAATGGAAATAATAAAATATAATCCACTAAGAGAAATATCAGAAAGATGGAAATAGTAAAACATAATCCATTAAGAGAAACATCAGAAAGATGGAAGTAGTAAAACATAATCCACTAAGAGAAACATCAGAAAGATGGAAATAGTAAAACATAATCCACTAAGAGAAATATCAGAAAGATGGAAATAGTAAAACATAATCCATTAAGAGAAACATCAGAAAGATGGAAGTAGTAAAACATAATCCACTAAGAGAAACATCAGAAAGATGGAAATAGTAAAACATAATACACTAAGAGAAACATCAGAAAGATGGAAAGAGTAAAGTATAATCCTCTTAGAGAAACATCAGAAAGATAATGGCCTAAATAGTGGAGAGGTTGTACTAGCTGTAACTCAATTCGCAAGCTTCGAATGAGGAATGAAACAAGAGAACTTTGAAATCAATGGTAAATATAAGTGTTCAATCTAATCAAAAACTACAATACACTGTGGTAAGTTGTAGGAGAATGGTTGTTTTTAATGTTGGCCTTATAATTTGAAATAAAATAAAATTGCCCAAGCTAGAGAAAACCCGCGTTTTGTTGTTTTTGCAGATAAAAATGTGAATGGCATTTCATGTATTTTGATATTTCAGCAATTATATTCGTTTGTTTAGTAAAATAAAACAAAACGTTCTTACGTTTTCCGAAATTATATTACTATGTTTGTTCGCCAGGGCTGTATTTAGCTGAGAGTTTCCGATAACTGTGAGTTCTACGTAGGTTCATATAAGTTATAGTCAACTTACAGAGTTCTATCTAGGTTATAGGCAGCTCCACATAATCCTGTTTAGTTTATAGTCAACTCCATGTAGCCTCATTCAGGTTACAGTTGGCTCTACGTAGTTTTATCTAGGTGACGGCCAGCTCTATTTAGTACTGTCTGGGTTAGAGTGATTTGATTTCTTAAAGAAACTTGTCCCAGGTGCACACATTGAAAATGTTTACCAGGAAGTGTTCTAAACAGCTTTTCAATATAAGTTCGATAGTCTCTAATTTTAAACCATGACTTGAAATATTACACCTCTATATATTTTATCGAATTTCTAGAAGTTCTACAAGCGGAATAATTATCTTTTTGGAAATCGGATGTCTGTCCATTGCGTATGTGTAAGGAATATTAAAAACTAATTTCATGGATGCGTGTTAGTTTCTATGTTTATGTTTTATTAAAATAAGGCAAAAGTTTTTCGACTCAAAAATTTTCAAATCATACTTTTCATGTAATGTTAAAGTATCAAAGGTTTTTTTAAGCCAGTTTTTCAGACTATTGTTCATGTCTTCTTACGCTAATAAAAATGTTGCATTTTTATATTTTGAAGAAAATGCACGTGCGATAAGCATGTATGAACATGTTTTGGTTTATTTAACATTAAAAGAAGTTTGGTGTGTAATTTTCTAAAATGATGTCCACAGATTCCATGTGTTGTTAGGTTCTAAGAATTCTATTTACGAGTGCAAAACTTCTATGACTAAATTAAACCTTTAAAGACAGTTGAGTGTTCACAGTGCCACCATTGTCGGAGATCATTTTTAGGTTTAAAAATTTTTTTAGAAAGAATAAACGTTAGTGGTCAAATTTTCGATATTGTGTGTTTAGATAAGAATATGAATCCGTTGAAATACCGCACCTTTAACGAAAATGTCTACCTGTGTTACATTTATATAATACCTTTATACGTTTCTCGAATATCTACTCGTTTTATTGGGTCTTTCTTTTCATTTCCTGAATAAACGTATTTTGCTTCCAAAATAACTCAGTATTCGCCGAAACAGCAAATGCTGAGAATAGGAACTGTTTCTTTATTGGATATTATTACAATAAAAAGAATTCTCTGGTGACGTAGCTCCGTTTAATGCAAATATTAGCCACACACCTTCTCGGGCTCACCTTGCGATAACTTCTGTTAAAACATATTTGGCGTATTTTATGATGTACAGCTACCATGAAATTGTTTTACTGAAAGTAGCTTTATACTCGTGCCAATATATTTTGAGCAATAATAATAATATTTTGATACATAAAATATTCCATAAAATTGTATATTCGCAATACACAAAAGTTTTTTTTTTATTTTTTTTACGAACTGGAGAAAAGAAAGGATAGAAAATAGGGTTAGCGGAAATCATTTTAACTTCGTGGTTTTATTACTGGTCTCGTGAGCGTTCAGTCACAATTTGTTTAATGATGTAATAATCAACTGACATACCTGATAGGATAATGAATAGCAGATCTGCCCAACAATGGGTTTTCTAAAACTCTCATAAAATTCTTTTTCTCTGCCAAAGCGAGTACGTGAACTAATTAGATTATTCGCTATTTAAAAATAAAAGAATAATTATTTATTTTTTGGAATATCATAAAATACTTCCATGCTGTTTTTAGAGGTAGATAAAGAATGTCCAATTGTTATTAAAATATCTGAAACAGGGTTTTATATATTTTGTAATAGTCTACGCGTGTTTAACAAAGTGCAAATTAAAAGTTATATTGATAACAAAACTTTCTACAATTATTTGAAGTAATGTTAATGTATTTGCTTGGGAGGGGAAGTACCCTTCCAACAACCAGCTTTGTAAAATGAGAGGAAGTAGGTTTTGATATTTTTCGGATATAGAACCCAATCTATATCCTCTATTTATCTTCCCTTGCTAAATGTCTCGTTTATCCATCTGCTTTATCTGAGATTTCTATTAGAAATATCCCCAACATGTTTCAAAGATATTGAGGTAGATATTTTTCTTGAATAAATATGCTTTTTATAATTTCTTGGCAAATGGAGTAAGTTCTATTGTTACTGGCCTGATAGTAGATTGACATGATTTAATATATTTTAGTTATATTTAAATTTGTGTTTGCTACGTTTGTTCGGTTGTTTTGGAATTTCGTACAAAGCTACACTAGCGCTCTCTGCGTTAGCCGTCCCTAATTTAGCAGTGAAAGACAAGAGGGAAGTCAGCTAGTTATCACCCTTCACCACCGACTTTTGAGCTACTTTTTCACCAAAGAAAAGTGTGATAGACGTCACGTATAATGTCCCAATGACTGAAATGGCGAGCATATATGGTGTGACGGGGATTCGAACCAGCGATCCTCACGCCCTAACAGCCTGGCGATGCCAAACCCATTGTAGCAATATTCGCCATTTTATGACAGTCGTCTCTCCGCTGTAAATCCTTTTTATTATCATAGATAAGTACTTAATAGTAATCGCTATGCACGCATGTGTACATCTTTATGTGTAAGCCCATGTTTATTTGTTAAATAATTACGATATGACTTGTGGAATAGTTAAATCCAGGATTTTTTGTACTCGTCAATGCTGCATTAATATAATACACATGGCTTTGCCTTATTTCGATAAACGTAGCAGAAATCAATATTTTCATTCTTTATTTCTCTTTACGTTAAAAGGTACTTTTTGTTTGAGGTTATTGCAATTATTTTTAAGGATAATTAATTTTTTCAGCATCATTTCTCACTCTTATCAAAATCTGTCTCGAAATTTAGTTGGTAAATTGCTTCTCTGGTAATTACCGAACTTCATATCGTGTATTTTACGAAAAGTAAATCTCAGTCGATTTTCATCTTTCTTACTGTCAGTGGAGAGCATTAATTTCTGTCATAAAACAAAAAGATTCAACAAATGCTACCTTAAAATAATTCATTAGGTTCTGTCATATTGAACTTGCATGTGATAATAAACTTATCTTTCCATGCAATGGAATAATAAACTATATTTTGAACATTAATTACTGTTTGTTACTCAGTTCCATTAGATTATGCTATTTTACGGAACTTCTTAAAAGAGGATTAACCTTAGGTTCTTTCATTTTGTTGCTGTTTTTAACGTAGCAAAGAAATTAATTAAAATTAGACTATATTTAGACTAAAAATTACTCTCCACTTTCTGGGAACTTTTCCTAATATAACTATAAGTAGGTCATGTTAATTTGATTTATATGAGGAGATCTTCAGACAGCATTTATTTTTCCTAAAAATGGTAATGACATATAACGTCGACAGGTGTTTATCCTCAACCGTTTTACTGCATCAACTTTACAGTAACGCCAACATACAATTTTTTATCCGTTTTGCTCAAACTTAGTTGTTTAATTAAAACGCTCTTGTTGGCTTGCGATTACTTTTAAAAACTATCCAATAAGGCCAGGTGGTTAAGGCACTCAACTCGTATCTGAGGATCGCCAATTTCGAATCGCCATCACATCAGGTTAAGGCACCTCTTTCAGCCGCGGAAGCGTTATAATGTTATGATAAATCCCAGTATTCGTTAGTAAAAGAGTTGGCGGTGAGTGGTGATGACTAGCTGCCTTCCATATAGCTAAATTAGGGACGGTTAATGCAAATAGTCTTTGTGCAGCTTTGCATGAAATTTCAATTAAACAAACAAACTACCCAATTTTAAAACTTACTTCTTAAATTATATAGGTTCTTGTTTTCATCTTACTCGATGTTTGTATCAGGGTTATTAATATCTTGATGCAATGAATTGAAAAAGACATATCTCATCTGGAAAACATAATAGTCTTCCACCAATCTGGAATGCCAGATGATATTCAAATTACAGCAAAACTTTGAAAAAGAATAGAACATACTTTTAATTGTTACGATTTAGCCTGACTTATCATGTTTTTGTTTGTTTTTGAATTTCTAGCAAAGTTATTCGAGGGGTATCTGTGCGAGCCGCCCTGATTTAAGAGTAAGACTAAAGGATTTAATATTTTTTAACTGTATTGACAATTCAAGTCTTCCGTGATGACGAGAAAACCCACTTGTAGAGAAAATTATATATGTAAAAACGGCTGGTATGAGTAGAGAAAGCTCTATGTGAACATGTCGATGACAGAAGAAGTTCGAAACGTTGTTAGCTCCTTTACATAGAGCTTTCTCTATCCATACCAGCCGTTTTTACATATATGTTTTTTGGTTTTGTTTATTATCTCTTCTTTTTGTAAACTAGTTGAACAAATAATAAGAAAAATGCCTTTTTCTTTCTGGACTTTAATGAGTTCAGTTATTTTTGCCTTCTTCATTTTTATGTGAAGTATGTATTAAAGGGCAAACACGTATTAGTAACAATAAAAAACAGACATTGTTTAGTGTCTCTGAAGATGAAACCACCCAATCAAATGAAAGCCCAAATTCTATTTGTTTCTACGATGTTCAAAAGTAAATTGCCTTGACGACTAAGTACTATTCTAATATACTTACTTGCCTTATTACCTTTAATATGAGATAAATTGCATGTTTGCAAAAATGCTTTTTTTTTCTTCATTTGTTAAAAATTTATTACTTTAACGTGAAGGCAAAGAGTGACTTGTTTCAAACATGGAACAATATTGAATAAAAATAGAGGCCCGACATGACCAGGTAGGTTAAGGCGTTCGACTCGTAATCTGAGGGTTGCGGGTTCGAATCCCCGTCACATCAACATGCTAGCCCTCTCAGCCGTGGAGGCGTTATAATGTAACGGCCATTTCCACTATTCGTTGGTAAAACTGTAGCTCCAGAATTAGCGGTAGATGGTGATGACTAGCTGTCTTCCCTCTAGTCTTACACTGCTAAATTAAGGACGGCTAACGCAGATAGCCCTCGTGTGGCTTTGCGCAAAATTCAAAACAATCAAACCAAAAAAACCTAGTTTTTATTATCAGAATTGTCTCAGTAGATTGGATAACAAAAATTATATTTTCATAACCTTCACCGAAAGAAACAGATTTCAAATAAAACAATCCGGATATGGAAGCAAATATCTAATACTATAAATAGGTAAACTTCTGACCTTATTGAGACATACTAGTAAATATGTAACACTATGGATAGGTAGACTTCTGACTTTATTAAGACATACTATAAAATGTGTAATACTATGGATAGGTAGATTTCTGACTTTATTGAGATATACTAGAAAATGTGTAATACTATGGATAGGTAGACTTCTGACCTTATTGAGACATACTAGCAAATATGTACTACTATGGATAGGTAGACTTCTGACTTTATTGAGACATGTTAGTAAATATGTAACATTATGGATAGGTAAACTTCTGACTTTTTTGAGACATACGAAATATATGGATATTTAGCTTAACGTATCAATATCATAAGCTTCTATCCTCTAATAAATATCTTAAATTTTCTTAATAAGCTAGCGTATTTTGAGCTAAGCATATTTTGAATTGAAACTTAATTAATAATACCATAAATTAAAAATCTCTCTTCTTTGTCTTACGAGCATTCAATTCATTGTAAAGATTAATAAAAGTTTATCCAGTGACAGATGCCTTTAAGATTGAAATGTTTTATTTTTTTTACTTTAATTAATGAATTTTTTTTTTTGTACAGTTCATCCTCAACAGACCTTGGGGCTCGTAGAGGAGTCTTTAGCCGTCGCCATTATGGGTCTGTGGAGATGGTAAGTTTTGTCTTTCATGTGATATTAGTACTCCATAGTATTACATTATGACTTGTATTTTACAAACACGAATAGCACGATTGAAGAAATGCTTGTCCATACATAACGATAAGTCTGAAGGATTGTAACACGGGAAATCTGATTTCGATATCAACTGTTGGCACAGAACTGCCAGTTATTTGTGTGCCTTGGTCTTAACAACAAACATTCCCTGTGTGAAACGTTTAGTTATATAGATTTAGCTACATCAGTTTCCGTTAAATTATACGTTAAGTGACAAATTAATCAAAATATTTATTTTTCTTTGTTTTTTTTTAATCTCGCGTAAAGCTACACAAAGAATATCTGCACTACCGTTCCTAATTTAGCAGTGTAAGACTAAAAAAAAGGTAGCTAGTCATCACCACCCACCACCAACTCCCGGGTTACTCTTTTACCAACGAATAGTGGGATTCACCGCCACATTATATCGTCCCCATTGCTGATAGTGCGAGCATGTTTGGTGTGACCGGGACTTGAACCCGCAACCCTCAGATTACGAGTCGAACGCCTTAACCTATCTAGCCGTGCCGGGCCTCTATTTTTATTCAATATTGTACCTTGTTTCAGAGAGATTGCATATCTTAAAATAAAACGCAAAACATACTTAATCTAAGTTTATTTACATTTACAGTTAGTGTAGTGTCACTTACCCATGATACAATTAAGAATAAAGTTTTATACCAGTAATTACTGTGTTAACATTCCATAATGAATTAAAAACATCTGCTACAAAATAATATCTAATTGTTCCATTTGATATCACTGTTGTCTTCGTTTTTTTGGAAAACAATTAAAATTTGACACTTTCAAACTGATGTGTTTGTTGTTGTTGTTTTTTAATTAATTGCTATTAATTAACATGCTATTAATTAATTTTCTATATTTAGACCAAAGTGATAGCTTTTAAGTGTGCAGGAAGGTACAATTTGCCATCTGGGGAATATAATGATAATTATAGGATAAATTATTTTGAGGGATAATGGAATCTAATGGGATCTAAAATTTTAAGACTGTAATTATGATCTGTGAAGCTTAATCTTCAGCCAGTATTTCGTTCATACAAACTGTTATTAAAGGGTTTATATTATCAGTAGCATCTTTCCACGCACTGTTTACCTTAGCTTACATTCTGAACGTTGAAACCAAATACGCAATTTAATTGACATGAAATTGCAAATGATTACTGTTATTTACATATACCGAGATTTTGAGTCAATAGATAGAAGTAACTTCTTGTCCAGTACTCACATGTAACCCTTGGATTAATTTATATAAATGATAAAACAATAACTCTTTGTACACAGTTTAAATTTTACCTTGTACCTTATACGACCCAAATACTAGGTCAGCGACCAAGCTGATAAAAGGCATTGCCAACCCTAATTTGACTCGTCCCTCAGAATCTAATGGATGTCTTTATACTACAAGTTACTTAATATTAAAAGTAAAATGCATGCAGAAACTTTCAAACATGATGTGTTTTGACATATCTCTTCGAGAAAACTTCGAGACTAGTTTTAGCTTGTTAATTGGCATAATTTAAGTGAAATACAGCATTCTCAAGTCTCTCTAGTAGCTGGTACTGGGTTCTACCGACAAGAGTAAATTCAATACATATATATATCAACAAAGGCTACGTTCTCAACATCATTAATTAAGCAACTGCCAATCTTATATGCTTCTGCTATCACCTTTATACGCTTAGATTTCAACTTAGATATGAACGATTTCAACTCTGATTCGGTAGGGAAGGTTGAAGCATCACGATAGTCAGCAGTGGGATAAGCAAACAGAAACACTTTGAAAACAGCTTCAGGTATAATTTTGTACACGACCTGCTACACAACAATAAATTATTCCTGAATATCTCTGTGTGTCATGTGGAGACTTCCATGCTTCTTGTACTTAGCTGTTAAGATCTTGATGCACTCACGGATTTCAGTCACCACTTCAAATCACCTCTCACGATCTTAATACTAAAAGAGTAGAGGAAATCAGTGATGTCGAAAAAACCTACTTGTAGAGAAATATACATGTAAAATCGGCTCGTTTGGGTTGAGAAAATATTTTACGTAGAAGAACTAACAACGTTTCGACCTTCTTCGGTTATCGTCAGGTTCACAAAGAAAGAAAGGGATTGTGTAACTCAATGTCAGAATGTAGAGGGCGGTGTTAGATTTTAAGTATATAATTTTATGTTTTATATTTTATTATTTTTAATATAGGTATAAACGTGTTCCTTTATATTGGTTTATTTTGGGTTTTGGCCTGGCATGGCCAAACGCGTAAGGCGTGCGACTCGTAATCCGAGGGTCGCGCTAAACATCCTCGCCCTCCCAGCCGTGGGGGCGTATAATGTTACGGTCAATCCCACTGTTCGTTGGTAAAAGAGTAGCCCAAGAGTTGGCGGTGGGTGGTGATGACTAGCTGCCTTCCCTCTAGTCTTACACTGCTAAATTAGGGACGGCTAGCATAGATAGCCCTCGAGTAGCTTTGTGCGAAATTCTAAAACAAACAAACAAACAGATTTTGGGTTTAAGTTGTTGTATAAGTAAGGCTTCTTTAATTTTGCGTTTGTTTATGTGTGTTTCTTTATTTAGTATTTGAGTGTTTTCTATGGTTATGTTGTGTTTATTAGACTTGCAGTGTTCGAAAACCTGTGAAGGTGACTTTCAATGTTCTATGAATCTGGTTTCCATTTTTCTACTTGTTTCCCCAATATAGAAGTCGTGGCAGTTATCACATTGTATTTTATAAATAATGTTGGTGTAGTGTTTGTCTATGTAGTTCTTACATAGTATAGACCTCAGTTTTGTGCCTGGTTTTTGAATAAATTTGGAATTAACTGGAATGTCATATTTTGTTACTAGTTTTTACCAAATGTTGGTTATTTGTCTGCTGATGTCAGGAATATATGGTATGCAGCAGTATATGGTTTCGTGATTTTTTAATTCATGGGATATATATACTTTTGTTGTTTGATTTTGCTTTCTGTCTAGGTGTGTACGTATAATATTTTCTACGGTTTGTGGAGGAAACTTATTGATGTTGATAAAGTATTGTTTTATTATATCTAATTCATCGTTAATTTTATCTGGTGAGCATAGTTTAATGGCTGTGTTTATTCGGTTTCTTAGTGCGTTGAGTTTTTGTTTTGTTTCATGTGCTGAGTGCCATATCATCCAGTATGGGTGATTTTTTGATGGATTTCTGTTTTAAATTGTGTATCGGTTTTTTAATTTTTGGTTAAGAAATAATATTTGATGGCTTTCTTCCTGTTCACATGTAAAGTTAGTGTTGGGATGTATAGCGTTAATGTGATTGAAAAAATTAAGTATGTGTTCTGTAGACTTGAATCCCGCAACCGTGACATTTACATATCTCTACCAGTATAGTGGTGGATGTAATGTTGTGTTAATTGCTTGTGTTTCAACTTATGTCATAAAAATATTGATGAGAACTGGTGATACTAGGTTGCTCATGCTTAGGCCATTTGTTTGTATATAGTTGTGGTTGTTGAACGTGAAGTTTGTCTTCATCGTGGTGAATTCTATGAGGGTTGCTAATTGGTTACTGGGAATGTCTATAGATGGGTTAGGGTCTCGGATATAGAGTTTAAAGGCTATCTTGCAGGCTTCAGAGGTAGGAACGTCTGCAAAGAGGGATATAACATCGAAACTGTCCATTAAAGCTTTATGATTAAGTTGATTTAGATTAGACTTAAAATTAAAAGAGTCTTTCGAACACTGCAAGCCTAATAAACACAACATAACCGCAGAAAACACTCAAATATTAAAAAAGAAACAAATATAAACAAACGCAAAATTAAAGAAGCCTTACTTATACAACAACTTAAACCCAAAATAAACCAATATAAAGGAACACGTTTATATACATATTAAAAATAATAAAATAAATAATATAAAATTATATATTCAAACATCTAACACCGCCCTCTACATTCCGACACTCAGTTACACAATCCCTTGAAACATGTTGTCTGCTTCCGGTCAGTTACCTCTTTTTTTCTTTGTGAACCTGACGATGTTCGATCCTCTACGTAAAATATTTCATCTACCCAAACGAGCCGTTTTTACATATCTATATCTCTCTACAAATGAGTTTTCTCGACATCATTGAAATACGGAACGTGTTCAACGACTTGCTAAAGATCGAAGTTTAGACCTTTTAATCCGAAAAATAGAATGCCACCTACTTAATCATGAGTGCCTGCTTTATTAAGGCAAAAAGCGAAAACGCATGGTGTCAAAAAATGTGTTTTACACCATCAGTGTTGCTTCTGGTGTTCTCAGTCATGTTCTGAAAGTATGTTCTTTATCTTTTTTCAATGGTTTCAACAAAGTTCAAATTTAAAATCGTACAATCATTGTGGGTTAACTAACAAAAGATAACAAGATGTACTGGGTGATACCCAGTCTCTGTTTAATTTTATGTAGTATATACATGCACACGAACAGTATTAAACTAAACACACCATCACCTATCTGAGGTAACCACTGCATAAAAAAAACATTTTAAAAATTCCCTGAGATGAAGAACAATTATTCTACACAATAGTGTTACAGCGAAACGATTCAAAATAGAATTCGTCATAACAATGTGACTTCAGAACACAACAATAAGTTTAAATAAATACAACTGAAAGTTACACGTCATTTGTATTGTTAGCAAACACAAAAACGTGTGTCATTGTATCACAACCGCAACTGATTGTGTTACAGTTCACATTAATCTATGTTTGGAGAACATAATTTTTAATGTTTTAAAAATAATAAGTTTTTTTTTTAATTTATTTATGAAAGTATAGATTTTTTTCTTGTCTCATATTCTTTTAATGTGTATGACGGATAGTCTTAAGTCAATCCAAAAAGCTTTCAATTTATAACACAACTTTTTAAGCATATATATATATAAGTATTAATGTGTCCTTTTTTTTACTTTACAGTGTAACATTAACTTAATCGAAAAGACTTTCACATACGCACACTTTTTAAAGACAGCATCAACTACTGACTTCATAGAAAACCTCACGTTTTGCTTTACGATTGGATTATTTGTCCATTGGCCCAAACGTTTTTCTTCAGTAAAGTATAACCGTGTTATCTTCGGTTGTATACGTGTACAAGTGTACAGTATGTTTTAAAATAATTTAATAAATTGAAATCAACTGGAGTATAAAACCCTTTTCAATGGACTTTTATGTTATCAGCTATGAAAAAAAACGTTATAATGAATTTGAAAAAAACATGTATAGTAATTAATTTGTGAAGCTTTATTAAGACATAAACATACACATTACAGTATATTTATATGTTCTTCCTTCATTTATGCTATATTTATAGAGTAAATATATTGGTCACCTTGCACTGTTACAAACTGAAAATATCAAATTGTTAAAGTTGGTCTAATAACTTGTTAATTATTGATGAAACTTTGTAGAATGGACAGCAACTGTCTCTTGTGGAGACACAAGTGTAGAGGACGACGTTTCAAAAGTCTTCCGCTTTTCGTCTTCAGTTGAAAACAATCCATTCATTATAAGAAATTAAATAGTTTAGTTTATTGGATAACAATGTGCTTACAATTGTTCAAACCAGTGTGGAAAGTGTAAAAACCCGACACATCAAAAGTTCAAGGATACCCGTTCATGGTCTGAAATACATTAGTTTCAAATAAGGTGACATTTCAGAATTAAAACTATCATCTATTTATAAACCTTTCATAACAGGAAGTCCAGTAAAGAAAGTCATAATTAATACGAACATGGTCTTACTACTGACCACTACAAATCATTAACTTCTTTTGTGTAGCGTACTGATTCCTTTCATTGCAGCATATACTTCCTAACACTTATATTGAATGAAAAATGTTTCGTAGCTCTCAACTGCTAACCACATATAATGTTTAGTACGTACTGAATACGAATGCATAGTCTAGTAGTTAATCTTAATGGATATCACATACCTTGTATAAAGTATAGTTTTCTGAAACTTCATTCTTTGTTACGCCTAAGTATATTTATGTCCTTTAGTGATTTCTATATTTGATGTAGACAATTATAAATCGATAAGTTTCATTTATTTACATTGTGAGAACAAAATTACACATATATGAAATCAAAACTAATCATGTCTTTTAAACAGCTTAGAAAACATATTTTCCCAACGTAACTGTTACGTGAAGTTATCACCCAGCTGTATAAACTACCATTACTAATACGTGAAATTATAACCTAGCTGTGAACTCTATCAAAACTCATACGTGAAATTATAACCTAGCTGCGAACTCTATCAAAACTCATACGTGAAATTATAACCTAGCTGTGAACTCTACCGTAGCTACTCGGACGTGAAGTTATCACACGGCTATAAACGCTACCAAAACAAATCATACGTGAAGTTATTACACGTCTATAAACTCTACCAAAACAATTCATACGTGAAGTTATCACACGGCTATAAACTCTACCAAAACAAATCATACGTGAAGTTATCACACGGCTATAAACTCTACCAAAACAATTCATACGTGAAGTTATTACACGGCTATAAACCAGCAGAATGTTATTAATTACTGACTTTTTATTGTTTGATTTCTTGTTAATGTCCATCATCGTTCGCTTTTCTGTTGTTAAAATTAAATTACAAGCAAAATGTTCAATTTATTTAAATACTTAGTCAGAATAGCACTGAAAAAATAAGATGTGGCCTTTTACACTTTTCACTTATGTCTAAAAACTTGATATATTTAAGATACTCTAGACATAAGTTTTTGTAATGTTAATTTCATTTAAAAAGATTAAAATGCTTAAACTTTGAAGATTAATTGTTTATATATGCAAAGATTAGCACATTTACACTGTTTTGGAAATCATTTTGAGAGGTAAGAGAAATTGATAACCAAATCTTCATGTAAACACAAATGTTTAACAGAAAATGTTTAGATATTCGGAAGCTACTTTAGTGTTTAGAAAGTGACGTAATAAAAGAATCAATAAGAAAGTTCAATTGTTAGATTTATATATTTCTTTTAACAAAATTATGTTACCAACAAAGAACCATAATGTTCTTAAATATGTCTTTAACATGTAATAAAATGAAATTATAAAAAGCCCTTTGGAAGATTGTCTCTGAATTTTACGCTTCAAGTATTATCGATTAACAATATCCTTCTTCCTTCATTTTCTATAAGATTTGCTACAAATAAAATTATATAACTGTATAAATAAAAAATTGTAACTTACTGAAACTAATATTAATTTTTCAGCGAAACAAAGCAAAATATTCATTTCAGTGTTAAGTGTTTTTAAATAAAAATAGTCAGTTTACGGAGTTCCATCGCTAAAATTCAGGTTCTGTTTCTCCATATACATATAAACACTGAAGTAACACCAAATAAAAATAATGATTATAAATATCAAATGAAATATTTCTCATTTGCTCAGATACTCTTTAAATTTAATAGTAAATATTCCAAGAAATTTCATTTGTGTAATTTATTTTGCTTTTTCAATAATTAAAATAGGCTTATGTGTTTTAGTGAAGTGTAATGGGTTTTGTAAACTGCACTAAAAATATATTTCCAGCCACCAAAACTCCATTTTACTTATCGTATATTTACTGTGCTAATTTCAGGTCCAGTATGGTTAGGTGGATGAAGGCGTTTGATTCGTAATCTGAGGGTCGCTGGTTCAAATTCTGGTCGCACCAAAACATGCTTGCCCTTTTAACCGTGGGTGTGTTATAATGTTACGGTCAATCCCGCTATTCGTTGGTAAAAGAGTAGCCCACGAGTTGGCCGTGGGTAGTGATGATTAGTTACCTTTCCTCTAGTCTTACACTGCTAAATTAGGGGACGGCTTATGCAGGTAGCCATCGAGTAGCTAAGCGCGAAATTCAAGAACAAACTATTAATTATTTAAAATAAAATATGTTTGTGCCAACAATTTATAAATCAGTCATTCAAATGATACCTGCATTTCTTTGTTCTTAAAATATTTCTTCTTTTCCTAAAAATTGTGCTTCGTAAAAAAGAAACAAATTAAAAATGTGAACATTATTGTTTAAGACTCACGTGAAATAACAAAATTTGAAAGAAACAGATCAAGTGAGTTAAGCTACAGGTAAGTAAGAAATGTATATGAAATTTTGTTAGTTTTAGATGTTGTGGCAAGACTGCAGATGTGAAAAGTTTAACCAAGTGTTACAAGAAAATCAAACTTGCCTCTTGAGGGGTTTTATTTCTCCAGTTTTTCTGACTAATGTCTTACATCTCGTTTGTCAAGACTTCGTTTTCACTAGCAATGACGTATTGGTAAATTTTCTTTTTGGTTTACAGTATCTGAGAACTATCTAGATTAGGAACTCTCTACTTTGAATTGATGGCAGTAAAGAGTGATTTCTACCATTGGCCTCATAGGCTCGTTACTGGCACCACCTTCTAACGAAGACGTATTAGATATCTCTGGTTTTCACTTTTACGATGTGATTGAGCTGTAAGCTTCCTGTGTTCTGTTACCAACGAGCAAATAAATGAGGATCTCTTTTTTTCTCTTTCAGAAGTAAATAAGAACTTTTCGAGCATTTATCTTTTTTTACATCTTGTTTTTCATCCTTCGTCCAAGAACGGTTACTAAGTAACACTAAGAGAAAACAGACAGTACTTTCATGTTTTTGACAATAAAAATCACTTGCAGGTATAAAGATCATTTTCTTTGGTTTGTGTCAGGGAGATAAAATTCTCTCTCATAGGCGTAACAAAAGTGTTAACAAGAGTGTTGTTACTTTACCCTTTAAAAATGATAATCAAGCACAATTCGTTACATAGATAAAATAAATTACTTTTTGTGTAAATTATTATTATAAATTTTCTCGCATAAGTCGTAAATCTTATTACAATTGCGAGTAAAAATACAGTCAAGAATTTTTTTATAATCTAATAACCTTCAATATACAACAAGAACCACTCTGACAGATATAATTTATGGTCCATGTTAAAATAAGCTTTGTTTCTTTTTTTATTATATCCATTTTATTAATACCAATTACTTTTTGTTAATCAAACTTTTTAAGATTACTAAAAATGTTAGACCAGCTTGTTAATATCGCCAACTCTTGGGCTACTCTTTTACCAACGAATAGTGGTATTGACTGTAACATTATAACGCCCCCACGTCTGAAAGGGCGAGCATGTCTGGTGCGACGGGGATTCGAAACCGTGACCCTCAGATTACGAGTCGTACGTCTTAACCTATCTGGGTATGTCGGGCCTAAAGTTTTCGTATCAAAACTTGAATCCACATAAACGTGGATTATACTAGTTTTTAAATGTGAAAACATTTGTTATATATAATATATTGGTTTAAAAGAGTATCAAATGCCTTTTGTTCGTTTCTTCTAAATAGAAAACAAATTCAAACAAACAACAAATAAAATATTAGCCTCTATTTTCGTATCATGATGGGTACGTTGAAGAGTGTCCGAATAAATAAAACAAAAGTACGCCGAAAAACTGAGCAATGACTTTCTACCACGTGAAATAACATTTTCAGTATCAAGTTACTGTTATTTTATCTGTGTATAAATCGGGAATTATTACGGTATAAGATGAAGGAATTATATATGTTATTCATCACATCAAATCTGTGTGTAGACTTTGAAACCTTTGGTAAAGTAGTGATTGAATGCATTCTCCCATTAATATATGCTGAAAATGTTTCCACTGATGAGCAGTTTTGTGCTCGTGCACGTGATTTTACTAATGAATTGTTTTATGTTGCTGCATCTGATTATAATAATAATTAGTTTAATGCTGTTACACCTAATTTTAAGAACGATTGGTTTTATGTTACTGCACCTGATTTTAATAATGACTGGTTTCATACTGCTACACTTGATTATCATAATGATTTGTTTCATGCTGCTAAAGTCGATTACAATAATGATTGGTTTCATGCTGCTAAACCCGATTACAATAATGATTGGTTTCATGCTGCTAAATCCGATTATAATAATGATTGGTTTCATGCTGCTAAACCCGATTATAATAATGATTGGTTTTATACTGCTACACTTGGTTATAATAATGATTGGTTTTATGTTGCTGCACCTGATTATAATAATGATTAGTCTTATGATGATACACCTAAATACAATAACGATTGGTCTTATAATGCTGCACCTAAATACGATAATGAAGTTTTACGACGCTCCATCTAATTCCGCTGAAGAACGATTTTGTGTTGCCCCACCTTATTACAATAATGAGTAATTTTAACATGTTGCCCATCTTATTACAATAATGAGTAATTTTAACATGTTGCCCATCTTATTACAATAATGAGTAATTTTAACATGTTGCCCATGACCCAAATGAGCAGCGTTGTTACGATGCAGTAATGATTTTTCTTATGTGAAATATTAAAGAGAAGTCTGTCTGTCTGTATGTCTGTTTTCTTACAGCAAAGCCACATGGAGCTATCCGCTGAGCCCACCGAGGAGAATCGAACCTCTGATTTTAGCGTTGTAATTCCGTAGACTTACCGCTGTACTAGCGGGGGGGGCATTAAAGAAAAGAATAGATATTTTATTTTTCCATACTGTTGTTATGTCTTACATTACAAACTTAACAAAATGTCTAAAGTTTAACGGGAATAAAACCAACAACCATGTTGCTTGGTCTGATACTGGACTTAGATGAGTCAACAGCAAGTTACAACGCCAAAATCCATGGCTTAGTCCTTCGCGCTGTGAATAGAGCACAGATCACTACTGTGAAGTGTTGCCTTAAAATAACAACAAAACCTGATACTGTGACCTTAAAAAGTTTAATTTCTCATAATTTGCCAAACTTTTACTTGCTATATTCCAATTTTTTATACCTTGTTTTTCATAGTCACGTATAAAAGAAATAAAAGGAAGTTTTTATGTGTTTCGAATTTAAACATTGAAATTCATGGTCATAAGACCAAAGCTAGTTTGTTTTATCGGAGCCACACAATTATAAGAGAAAGATGTGGCACAATGAAAACATGCATTTCATAAGAACAGTTTTATTCACAATCATTTCTTTTAGCTTTATCAGCAGATCCTTATATTCCTGTAATAACTTGTTGCATTAGATCTATATTTAAATACTGAATAGTTTTTCTTAATGATTTTGGTGTCATAAGGTTACCAAACTACATATTAGAGCTTAAGCATCACGTGAGCGTTCCATTCTGAAATACAGCCTGTTTCCTGTATATATATATTTGTGACTTTTGCAGTTTCATATACTATCCCTTAGGGTTTCATAACTGTATAAGATATGGCGACAAAGTAGAATTATGTTTTAAGTGGCTACTAGCTCAGACAAAATCTCTTTATATAGTCAAAGAAATAAAAAGTTATTTTTGATAAATTGATTTCTCCTTCGTCTTCAAGCGTAGGTAGTTAAGGATTCTGCTACCCTATTCCCTCAGGAGCTATCTTACTGTCTACACGTGGAAGTTTTATCCGTGTGGTTACTGATAAGTCTTCATCGTGCTCGGTATTACTTTTATCTTTTTTGGGGGTGGGTGGTTGGGAGGGAGAATGTGGTTGAAATACGTACTACTGTCGTATGGGTAGGTGGAAAAGATTAAATATAGTATCATAATCGTTTATCTATACTAATAACTTAAGCAGTGTCTAGTGGTAAAGTACAAGAGTTTTTTTGTTTGTTAGAGAAAGTGTGTTCTCAGTTCCATATGTTGCTTGTTACAGATTGAGACGTTTTGTTACGTTATAGGCACAGGTCTGATTCATTTAATTATTTTGAATTTAGCATAAAACTACATAACTGACTGACTTTCTGGGCTCAACTCTGCCTACCACGGGTATGAAGACCCTGCTTTTGAGGGTGTGAGTCTGCAGACATTCTTCTGTGTCACTGGGGGCTATAGGCATAGGAGATGAATGTTTAGTGAATATATATAGGAACATTTAGTTTTTCAAAATAACAACAAACATCAGTTGCTCAAATTATGTTAGTGCTCAAAGGATATTTGTCTTGTCTCATTTACTTCGTTCTCGTTCTAGTTGCAAATAAATTTCGTATTCTATCTATAAATTTTAATCCGTCACGAAAATCAAAATGAGAAACATATTTTTGTAACGCTAATCACACCTCATGGAGCATCAGAAGCAAACATACCGTCGTAGAATAATAATTTATTTTATGCTTTATCATGTTTTGTAAAGTGACCACATTTGTATATCCATGTGTCTGTGGTAATTGAAAATAACAAATATTTGTTTATCATGCCTGTTGAAAAGGTAAGTACCAATATTATTAATTGACGTCATAACTTTATTATACGACTCATATACAGATAATAATTTATCAGGCAACATTTTTAAAAGAATATGTCACGCCAATAAACGTTTTGTCTGTTAGTTTTGCACTTTTATTTGTTACAAACTCTCACGTGATATTTGACGTAATATCTCAATAAGTCTAATAGTCTACACGAAATAGAGACATTTTTAATGTTTTATGGAAATGTATTTATGTATTTTAAAGTATAGGAACTAAGTTACTCGTTTAGCTCATCTGTGAAATGGCCTAGAAATAACCAGTACGGGTAAAACTGTGAACTAAGAAAGGAAAAGAGGTTTTTCACGATTGGTCTTAAGATGAACTGTCTCAGTTTAATTGCACTTCAACTTGGTTGGTTCTTTTCTGATGGTTTTCACATTTGATAATTTGAAAATTACATGTAAAAATGGTCATACGTTTTTTGTTGATAAAAGTGTTTTATTCGTTCAAACTATAATATTGTTGTTGTTTTTTCTACTGGTACATTCTTCAAATAAACAGCATTGGAATTTGATGTTAAGACAAGTATTTATAAGGCCCGGAATGGCCAGGTGAATTAAGGCGTTTGACTCGTAATCTGAGGGTCGGGGGTTTGAATCCCCGTCGCATCAACCATGCTTGCCCTTCCAGCCATAAGGGCGTTATAATGTGACGGTAAATCCCGCTATTCGTTGATAAAAGAGTATCCCAAGAGTTGGTGGTGAGTGGTGATGACTAGCGGCTTTCCCTCTAGTCACTGGTAAATTAGGGACGGCTAGCGAAGATAGCCCTCGTGTACCTTTGGACAAAATTAAAAACAAACAAACAAGTATTTATGATGTAAAGAAGTATATTCTTTACTGTTTTATGTAGAAATAATAGTAACAAAGTTGTTACCTATTATCAACGCTCTACTTAGATTACCAAATAGTGCAGGTTACTATTTTTCATTGCCTCATGAATACATTTCGGTAAATTGGTAATTTATTATTCCTTTCAAACAAATAACAGTTCTTTTTATATATTTTTGCTCTCTTTGTAGTGATTGACATGGCACGTTTATACTTGTTTGGAGACACACTGACAAGTTTGACGATGATGAATTTGTTCATTTCTATCCCTGATTAATGTTTCAACTTAGTCACAGAAATAGAGTTACAGAGTCATAGCTCTGTCGTTAACGTTATTACTGAAATTGAAAAGTCTAAATGGTTTTGTTCCTTTATTCACCTCATTATATTAAACCATTTAAACTTTTGAAGTCTGTTCTTTGAAGCTGGTAATTGTGGAAGTTGTTGATCTCACTTCATTGTTTTCCGACCATCCTTTATTTCTGTTGACGTTGACATAAAATGTATGCCTTTTATTTTAACCAAATGTTCTTTATATAAATAATGGTGCGTGAATTAATACTTAATGGCGCACATTTCTACTGTAACTGTATATGGCTTAAGAGTTCTAACATGTACCTTACTTTTACAGGAGCCAAAATCAATTTGTAAACTCACGTGCTTATATTGTGGTTCTTGGTATCTCTTTATTTCAGGTGCCCGAGCATCTTTGTCATTTCTTTGAAAGTAGCTTATACTCTGCAACCAGCTCTAACACACTTATAGCCAGCAATCTGTTGTGATTAGTTGCTTTCAACAATGAAATGGTCCACTGGACTAAAAATAAATCCAGATGTGTCTTTCGGGCCGAGTTATTGTTAAAAAGTTAATATGGAACAAAATGAACCTTGAGAACAACTTGAAAGTGAACACCGTAACTGAATGTTGTTATTTGCTTTTCAGATAGGATACCTAATCATATCTGAAGTGCATAACGATTACATGTCACTGCTGATCGCTGTTACTGAATAAGTAGTTGGTTTTCACATAACTTTAGTGTTACAAATTCTGATTAGCCGTGTGTATAACTCGACACTAGATATCCATGTTTTATGTTTCTTTATATCAGGAGTATATATTCTATCATTCTAATTCACGCAGTACAACCGAGGTCAGCTCCTTGATAGATTTGTTTCATGTGGGTATGTTAAGCAAAATCTTCCAAGTAACACTCAAACAAGGCTTAACTATGATACATTTCATGAACACAACATTATAAACTGCAGACCCTATGATAGTTTTGCACCGTAGCTACAGCCAAGTTTGTACATAGTTATCAAACATTAACAATTGTGAAGTGTTGCTACAGTGCTTCTGTACATAGTTATCCAACATTGACTCCTGTGAAGAGTTGCTGCAGTGCTTCTGTACATAGTTATCCAACATTAACTGTTGTGAAGAGTTGCTGCAGTGCTTCTGTACATAGTTATCCAACATTAACTGTTGTGAAGTGTTGCTGCAGTGCTTCTGTACATAGTTATCCAACATAAACTGTTGTGAAGTGTTGCTGCAGTGCTTCTGTACATAGTTATCCAACATTAACTGTTGTGAATTGTTGCTGCAGTGCTTCTGTACATAGTTATCCAACATTAACTGTTGTGAAGTGTTGCTGCAGTGCTTCTGTACATAGTTATCCAACATTAACTGTTGTGAAGTGTTGCTGCAGTGCTTCTGTACATAGTTATCCAACATTAACTGTTGTGAAGTGTTGCTGCAGTGCTTCTGTACATAGTTATCCAGCACTGACTGTTGTGAAGTGTTGCTACAGTGCTTCTGTACTTCTTTACATAGTTATCAAACATTGACTGTTGTGAAGTGTTGTTACAATGCTGCTGTACATAGCCATCCAACATTTTGTATTATGAAGTGCTCCTACAATGCTTCTGAACATAAATATCCAACATTGAAAATGGTAAAGTGTTGCTACAATGCTTCTATACATAGTTATCTAACATTGACTTACATCAAAAATGATGATAATTTAAAGTTAATCTGAAACCAAGAGACATTTTATTATAAATTATGATAAATCTTTGGTACACGCTTCCAGCTGAAATATCTATTGCTTATTGTGATTGTTTTTCATTGCTTCTTAAAGTTATCAAAATACGTTTCAGAAAACATGAATTAAATCCTTCTTCATAAATTATAAAGATAATTTTTACAACCAATGAAAATAATGCTAAAGTAATTATCATTAAATATGGAAATTTATCTAAACTGTTAGAGAATATTTCTACAAGCAACTGAATTACACTTCCTTGAAATAATGATACAATTCGGAGTTTTTAATACAACTTAGCACATGGTTCGTCGAAGACTTTCTAATTAAAAACTTTGAACATGAAGGGACGTTAATTATCACATGAATTATATAATAATAGACCTAAAGTCTAATATTTACATACACACATGCTGCTTTCTAGTGTTTCTGCATGAATTATTCATCATTGATTTGTTTTCAATTTCGCGCAAAGCTACACGAGAGCTATCTGCGTTAGCCGTCCCTAATTTAGCAGTGTAAGACTACAAGGAAGACAGCTAGTCATCACCACCTACCGCCAACTCTTGGGCTACTTTTCACCAACGAAAAGTGGGATTGACAGTAACATTATAACGCCCCTACGACTGAAAGGACGAGCATGTTTGGTGTGAAGTGCTTTAACCACCTGGCCATGTTGAGCCTATTATTCAGGAAACACATGGAGAAAATATTTCAATCTACACAATGAATTAAATCTGCCAAATCATCCAAAAGTGGATACATCTGCAAGAATTATTCTCATTCTGTATCTTAAAGGAACGTCTCTGTCGCCATAAACGTATCTTTAATAGTTTTTACTATCTTCCAGGGGTCTTCCGCTAGTACAGCGATAAGTCTACGGATTTAAAACGCTAAAAGCAGGGGTTCGATTCCCCTCAGTGAACTCAGCAGATAGCCCGATGTGTTTTCGCGATAAGAAAAAAAACACGCACACATCTTCCAGTGTTCTAGCTGCAATAATGTTTGTTACGCTTGTGAAGTTAGGATCCCGAGTTTGAATAAGTGCATCATTATGATGTCTGACAATTATACTTATATTGATAAGTCCTGTGAAAGTAGAGGAAACTTTTTTCTACCAATTTTCACTAATTTCATTTGCTTTGAAGAGTCTTTTATCTCTCAATCACTAATGATTAGTGTATACCTAAACCCAGTTCCAATTCATAAACTGGCGATTCAGAATATTTTTGTTTTCAATTTCTATTGGGCCCGACATGGCCAGGTGAGTTATGGCATGCGGCTCGTAATCTGAGAGTCGAGGGATTGAATCACTATCGCGCCAAACATCATCAACTATTCCTTGGTAAAAGAGTAGCTCAAGAGTTGGCGGTGGGTGGTGATGACTAGCTGCCTTCCCTCTGGTCTTACACTGCTAAATTAGGGACGGCTAGCACAGATAACCCTCGAGTAGCTTTGCGCGAAATAACAAACAAACAAATCAATTTCTATCAATAAAAAACAACATAGTTTGTACTTTCGATCTGATAACGGTGACTGTGCTGCTGCAATTGTAATCTTCAATTACAAAAAAAATCCTAAGTTTTTTACATTAATCAATATCAAATATTAAAACCCAGTATTAAACCTGTAAACGGAAGTGAATGTTACATATCTATAACTCCAATTTTCTATGAATTAGTTAATGAAAGTATGCGAAACGTCTTCCACTATCCAGTGTTAGTAATCATAGTCTAGTCTTTTATATTCAGAGAAGAATTCAACATGAAATTCAATACAAAGATTTTCGTTGATTTTTTTTCCTGTCATCAGTTTCTTATCAATATATCACCTTACTGTCATCCAATATATACTCTTTGAAACAACCATCTGTTTGTGAGTGGTCGCAGCTTACACTATTCAGGAACTCTAGAGAAAGATTACTTCAAGATTTATGGAGGGATCAGTAACTCTGAAACGACAACTCAATCTAAAGACATCCATCTCAGATCCATCAAAGCATGAAGTAAACCATATGAAAGTGAAAGAAACTGGTTCTAAGCTACACAGAAGTAATAAATAAAAAGTCCCAAAAAGGCATATGCCAAATGAGAACACCATTAACTAGGCCTCGAGCAACATATGAAAACCAAAAAGTTAGTGACTTAGGCTGAGAGAATGCTTAAGCCTTAATACAAAATGACGGAAAAAATCCGTAACAAAAGAATGCTGCAACTTTAAGATGGTCCATTTACCTAACCAGTAAGATCTATACGCTCTCCAGCATAGGAGAAACAGAAAATTCCAGACTACAAAAATATATTTACACCGATGAAGTTGATAGATAACATGCTTGTGAGGGTGTTTGAACTACGTGAATCAACTCTCGATAGCAATGTTCACACTGCTATACAGACAGAAGATGGTGATAGAACACAGAATAAACATTTCAATCCTGTTTTAACTAAATTCACAAATAGTGCAGAATTTGAGAAATTTGAAAATTCGCAAAATTATGACAATAAACCCATCCATGACAAGAGAATACATTTTTATTTATGAATTGAATTAGGTAGTACAGAACAAACAGCTATCTGATGGTGGTGGTATTTTTTGTTACATTTATTTTATAGTGGGTAACAGATGGGTATTTTCACAATGGCCCATTAGTTCCAACTGTTAGCTCAGTTTACAAACCTGCCTAGCTTTAGGCACAATGGGTGATACGTCTTGGTAACAGAAGTGTCTCAGCTGTCACAAAGTGCCTACGCTTCTTCCCGTTCAGTCTTTCCATGGTTATATTACTTTGTTTAACGTTCAAGCTTTGTAAAACCTTGAATAATGTAACAATAACCGAGCCCGTTAGATACCATTTTATCACACCTATTTACAAGAACATGTCTTGCTTCCAGTAAAATAGTGACATAGCCGTGACTAGTGTCTAATCGTTGACAGAATGTTTGACGCTTTTCCCACTCTATTATTGTATTCTATCTCATTATTTTACACCAAAGTCTGATAGTAAGGCTTAAATAATCCAAGTTTTATTAAGCGAAGATAGATCTTTCCAACTGCTTTACAGCCGAAATAGATTTCATTTATTGTGACCTGACTCAATGACTGAACATAGAACTTGTACTGTAGAATGAGGGGTTGGTCTCATGCAGAATATATTGTAAATCTACTCGTTTTCAATCTCGATTTGATGATTAATGATTTATATAGTATCTTCCAAAGCTTTTTTAATGCTTCTGAGGGCATGTCATTCATAGTGTATCATGTTGTTGGTACAATACTGATTTTTTGTCGTGAAAAGTCTTCTCTTAAGCACGTTTCTCAGAAATGCTTGCAATATTTACGTTATTGCTCATTTATATATCTTTGTGTTGTACTTATTTTCATATCACTGAGATAGGAGAGGAAAGTTTTTTTCAAGCTTGAAATTAAAATCTCGAAGTAAATCTTCAAATACTAGTTATATAAAAAGTTTGTTAATACATATATATTTTGTATATATTTTTCTGACAGCGGTTGCCCATACTATTAGATTTCAAGGATCCTGAAAACAGAGCATATTGTTAGTTATTGTTTTCTGAATTCAACTGTGGATCTTTTATCTGGTGTAAGAAAAGTTAACATGAAAGTAAATGTTCTAAGAACTTGAATGAATATGTCATATCAATTACAATACATCTGCCATATTTGGTACTAAAGAGTCTTTTCTTAGAATCGAAAATAAAGTTAAGATATTGCTCTTATTAACTACGTTAATCATTGTCTGTAAGCTAGAGGGCGCGGTAAAATTCTTGACCTCTGAAATGGCGAGCTGAATTTGAATTTGTGCAATAACACAAAATAATTTCCTCTCTTAAGGGGTGAGTGCGTTATGAAACTGACAGTCAGTTCCTTTGTGTGTATTGTGATTGGTAGGATGCTGCTTTTCCTTCCAGTTAGTAGTTTAAAATTAGGGACATATCTTTCATAGCTTCGTCACCAATGCAAATACATAAAACAGGTATCTGTTGAGAATTTTATATGCAAAAACGGCTCGTTTTGGGTTCAGAAAATATTTTAAATAGAAGAGCGAACAACGTTTCGACCTTCTATTTAAAATATTTTCTGAACCCAAAACGAGCCGTTTTTGCATATAAAATTCTCAACAAGTGGGTTTCTCGACATCACTGAGGTATCTGTTGAATATTGATAATATTCTAGTTGTTTCTTTTTTGTGGCTTTGGCATAGCATACCAAGAAGGTATTGAATTTGCATTAATTAAACCAAAATTCTGTATTGAGTATGATTTTTCACTGTTTCTTTTGTGCTTGATAGTAAACGTCTATAATATTCGATTTTTAATATCTGATAGTGCATAATTACAGAACTAACAAAAATGTTAAAAAATAATAATATAGGATTTTAAACTGACTGGTAAACTACTTTACTAAATTAACTTACTTTGAATATCAATACGGAAAAGCATTATGTTTCATTTTTCACTATTTAGGAAGTCTCTGTTCTGAGATCACTCATGAACATTGAATAGTAAGGCATTATGATAGCTATCAGACAGGGAGTCGATAAACTCTGCATTCTCTTCACTCTTAAACAAAGCTATTTTATGTTTCAAAATAAAGTTGTTGTTTTCTACAAAAACAGAATTTTTATAATGTAATATATTTTGAAAATCTATTAGATTCTTATCAGATTAAATGCTCGCTCCTGCAAAGACTACCGAGCATAAACAATGATACCGTTTTCAGTTAATCCTAGTTATGTATTCAATCTATGGGCTTTGCTTTAAATAATAATAAAATTAAGGACGTAAGAGGGGTAAGACTAGCAACATCCATAGAAACTGGTTCTAGTAATAGAGGTAAGGCTAACAACATCCATAGAAGCTGGTTCTAGTGAGAGAGGTAAGACTAACAACATCCATAGAAACTGGTTCTAGTAAGAGAGGTAAGACTAACAACATCCATAAAAACCGGTTCTAATGAGAGACGTAAGACTAACAACATCCATATGAACTGGTTCTAGTATTAGAGGTAAGACTAACAAGATCCGTAGGAGCTGGTTCAAGTAAGAGATGTAGGACTAACAACATCCATTAGAACTGGTTCAAGTAAGAGAAGTAAGACTAACAACATCTAGAGAAGCCTTTTCTAGTAAGAGCGGTAAGACTAACAACATCCATATGAGCTGGTTCTAGTAAGAGAGGTAAGACTAACAAGAACAGTAGGAGCTGGTTTTAGTAAGAGACGTAAGACTAACAACATCCATAGGAGCTGGTTCTAATAAGAGACGTAAGACTACCAACATCCATAGGAGCTGGTTTTAGTAAGAGAGGTAAGACTAACAACATCCATAGGAGCTGGTTCTAGTCAAATAGGTAAGACTAACAACATCCATAGAAGCTGGTCCTCCTGGGATGGAATAAAGAAACAGAAATGTAGAATTATTCGTGTTTTGATGGTGTATGTATCTCTTGCGGTGTTTTCCAATTAACGCTTTCGAAAATTATTCAATTTGGCCTTTCGTGTTGTTTCTCACGTATGTCTTTATTATCATTATTATTATATGTTATTTTTCTGAAGGACGTCGTTGTGATTAACGTTGGATTTTGTGCTTGAGATGACAAAATAATAATGAGCTGAGCATCTTCTTATATATTCTATCTGTTAAATACCAGTCCTTACCCAGAAGTTTCGTAGAAATGGTGAGGTATGTAAGATACGTCGTCATATGTTTAAAACTCAATAATGTTCTCAATAAATTTACGACTTATCTTCATTACTTGGGTAATACGTTAATATAGCAACTAATTTTGTATAGCTAGTCTCTAAATTTAACTGTTTTTTTATACTCGGGATAAAAATTTGGTTTTTGTTCTCAAATTGCCGTTTTTTTGTTTTCCTCTTGATACTCACATTATTTAACTCAAGAGTTTCCATATTGAGGGCTACAGAAAAGTGTGGGGGACGTAACAAATGTACAGAGATGTTAAGGTATTTAGTATTTACACATTTATGGGTGAAGGATTATCAGTTCGATACGTAACGATCTGAGGCCTTGTGTTTAGACAATTTGAAAATCTCTGGAAAAATTCATCTGATGAATATATAATAATTTATTAATTTAATACTTGTTAATTACCACCGCTATATTTGATAACTATGCTATTGTAATCTGGCCCATGTGTTATTGTGTGTGTGTACTTCTGTCTGTGTTTCTGTGCGCGTATCTTAGACATTAATAGACCGATGTACACAATTTTTGTATAAGATAGGAAGTTACTTTGCAACAGTCCTCTCCAAATTTGGTCCAAATCTAAATCGATCACTTTGAAGCATTTTTCATAATTGACAAATATGGCACATTGAGGTTGAAACCCCTCTTCTCACTACAAAAAATGGTCTCAAAAAAGGATCGGTAATCAAAGGACGGAGTGTGTAAGATCTATAATTATTCCCTGTTTATCGAATGCTGTCGAAGAAATAATCCAGGAATAGAATTTGAAGTATATTTTAATATTGTACTGTTTAAAATTAATTTAACTTATCGTCTCTTTTATTATTGATAACATTTTCTTTCAAATACTTCCTTGATGTACAACACGAGACTCTTAATAACCAATTGTTTTATAGCGTCAGGGCTAAACGTGGTCAAGTTAATATTCTGTCAAATTGTGAATCCAAAGTCCAATTGTTCGCAACAGCTTGTCGCAAAACCAAATATGCTCTTCTCTTTGGCGTTGAGCTATAAGATCAGACCTAACTATTTCTTGACATAAACTGCCACTCTCAAAACAGGTTATTTTGAATGCAGGGTGAGTCCCTATTTTCCTAACCTTCTCTACTATTTTCAGTGTAAGTGGTTGGGACATTTTAATTTTAAGACATATTAGTGTAGTGCTTCGAAAAGTTCTTATTGTGGTGGCCGCAAGAGTTTTGTCTGTCAGTTAGATTACATGGTGTTAACAACAATGGTTTCCACCTTTTCTAAATTTAATTATACCCTAAATAGATGGAAATGTTTCCTTATAGCAATCGGGCTATCTGCTGAGCCCACCGAGGTGAATCGAACCCCTGATTTTAGCGTTGTAACTCCGAAGGCTTACCGCTGTATTAGCGGGGAGCCATAGATGGAAGAGAAAGTAGTATAGCAATCCATGCCTATTATAAACGCTTCTTGTTATAAGGTATAAAGGATGGTATCCCATATTCCAATATGAATATGTGCTACTGCATTCCATTCTACAGTCAGGGAAGAAGTGCAAGCAGACTCCTCCACTCAACCCATCATTGTTTTCTCTTGTCATTTTACTGCTTTTTTTTTTCCTCTGTTGAAAAGTGGGTAGACAGATCCACGTCTGTGTCTCTCTCCATCTACGCTATTTACAACATTAAACAACCATTTCACTATCTCATTCACTTGCCCAATCGATCAAGAGCTTGATTCTGTGTAGAGACAGTAATTGACTGTTTGATTTAAGCAATTATTCACACAATACACAAAATTTGGACACATACGCCATGATGTCCTCATCCGTGATAGTCTACTTGCTGCCAATAAGTGTGTGTGTGTTTTTCTTATAGCAAAGCCACATCGGGCTATCTGCTTAGCCCATCGAGGGGAATGAAACCCCTAATTTTAGCGTTGTAAATCCGGAGCCATACCGTTGTACTAGCGGGAGGCATGCCAATAAGTAATGATGACTCAGAAATGGGCCTGAGATATCTTTCATAGATACACTCTTGTGCAAATTAATTGAAACAAATGGTTATTTTACAATATTTTTAACATGGCGGCCAGTGTCGGCTCGCTGGACCCGCTGATTTCCTCTAATAGTCATTTTTTTTACACAGATGGCATTATTAGCTGTGTTTTACAGTATGGTCGATTTATTTGTGAGATATTTGACGAAATTTTTAGGAATATTACGTCATTAAAAGTTGCGTTAGAAAGGCAAAAAGACCAGTCAAAAAACAACTTCTTACCAACACAATGAAGAAAAAACGGTATCAATGGGGTCTGAAATACAAGAACTGGATGTAAAAACAATGGAGGAAGGTGTTATTCTGTGACGAGACTCATTACTTCGTACAGGGTCAAAGAAGTCTGCATGTTCGCAAATCTCCAGGTGAGAAACTTAGAGAATCTAACATCATTCAGTTCGTAAAACATCCCTTGAAGAAGATGTTTTGGGGCCTTTTCAGCTACTTTGTCGTCGGTGACTTACATATCGTAGAAAGTATGATGCGATGACCACAGTACATCGAAGTTTTGCAGAGAAGAGTCGTTCCAGAATTGAAAAAGAGATTTCCAAATGGATCTGGCATTTTTCAGCAAGATCTGGCTCTCTGCCACACATCGAAACTTGTGAAGAATTTTATGACTACAACGCGAATAAAGGTGTTGGACTGGCCTGGAAACTGTCCGGACTTAAATACTATTGAAAATCTTTGGGCGATTTGTAAAGAAAGACTTCGGGGAAAAGATTGTACTACGAAAGATACGCTAATTGAAGCCATAATTGAGGTGTGGTACCGCGATCCAAAAATTAATAAATATTGCAGTCAACTTGTGGATTCGATGCCAAAGCGGATAAATAATCTTCTGAAAAATAAAGGAGGTCATATCATGTATTAATTTGTGAGTAATATTTGGATTCTCAGAAATAAAACGCAAAAAATTGGAAAAAATCGTAATTTTCCGTCTTGTTTTAATTAATTTGCACAGGAGTGTACCTCCAATTTTCCAAAACGCTTGGCCTTTCAGCAGGTTCATTCCCATATCCGACAATCAAACGTCAGACCCAGAGGAAATCTCAGATCAACTCATTTTCCGATATCTCTCCACCTTCTACTTCATGATCATTGGGGTAGATTCGAAAGGTAAGGTAGAATTATATCTCCCATACACTTTCAGCTTACAAACCGATGGTCAAAAGACTGCTGGTTTATATCGTATTAATAACATACTGGATAGTGCTCTTCTCAACATGTTAGTACATCTTCCTTTTCCCTGTCATCTTGACTGTCAAATTACGAGAGTAAATATTTCCACCTTCTTGCAAAACAGTCTCTTTGGCTATAATCCACCATTTACTCCAGAAAATTTTCAAATTGCTCTTCATGAGTCTGGAAGTGCATCAGTTAGACAGATGACATTCACTGTGAGGTGCTTCATTATCTATCTTTATCGCTCTTATTCCAGTTTTGTTTTTCAAGTGAATGTGGCAGATGGAAAATTTTCCAGATGTGTGGCATAAAGCTATGTTCATTTCTTTCTCAAAGCCTTAGAAGTATTTCAAGATTCCTTCTTGTCAGATACCAATTAACTTTAAATAGCTGTCTCTGTAAAGTTTAAAAAATTCCTGTACAAGTTTGATTCATTGAACCACACGTTCGTCTCTCACCGACAAAGTGTTGTATCTGCAAACAGTTCTCAACCACAGATCACAACTTGAAACGCCAAACAGAAAATCGTTTCTCAAGAAGGTGCATCTTGTTTCTATCTTCTTTGAACTAAAAAGAATCATGACACTATGTGAAATTTGATAGATTTTGGTATTACTATTTTTATAAGTTGCACGACAATTTGCCTACTTTTCATACAGGCCTGGCATGGCCAAGCGTGTTAAGGCGTGGGACTCGTAATCTGAGGGTCGCGGGTTTGCATCCCCGTTGCGCCAAACATGCTCGCACTTTCTGCCGTGGGGGCGTTATAAAGTGACGGTCAATCCCACTATTCGTTGGTGAAAGAGAAGCGCAAGAGATGGCGGTGGATGGTGATGACTAGCTGCCTTCCGTCTAGTCTTACACTGCTAAATTAGGGACAGCTAGCGCAGATAGCCCTAGAGTAGCTTTGTGCGAATTTCAAAAACAAATAAACAAACTTTTCTTACGTAACGTTTTAGTTAACAGATTATTCCTAGTGCATATTGGGCCCCCCAGTGGCTCAGAGGTATGTCTGCGGACTTACACGCTAAAATCCGGGTTTCGATACCCGTGGTGGGCAGAGCACAGATAGCCCATTGTGTAGCTTTGTGCTTAATTCAAAATAACATAAAAAATAACATAGTGCATATGGGATCAACATTCTCCCGGTTTTTCGTACAGGAATTTCAATTTTCTCAAGACTGTATACTGAATGCTATTGAGCTTTAAGATCAACTCTAACATTGTTAAACTTTCTCATACAGATGTAAGCAGTCCTTAAGTCAATGACTTTCAGAATTCCTGTCAGTCCTCAGCGACAGCTTTATATTCTCTGACTTGTTTGTATAAGTGGACCACCGAATTATCTCAGTACAGGGTTTTCTGCATTACCGTGATTAACTTTTACTGCACCTCATACATTTGCAACTTTTTTTACAGTAAACTGACTTTGTGCCTTCGTGCCATTGTCATCTATTAATTTTGCAAATAAACAGTTTATTATTAACCTCCAAGCATGGTTGACTAACACTGGTCTGTCAACGGATGTTATTACTGTATACGATACTCAGCTCATTCTACGTGGTTGTTACTGTCCTCATGTCTGACGTTTCTTTGAGTCACATGAATTAGATTCTTTTAAATAGAAGCATTGTTCAGTGAACACCTTTCGAACGAACCATTCTTTTATTCTCGTTTTCATAGATGGCTCGAAATAAGATGATTTTCTCTCTCTGGCATGTTTTTCTGTGGGGTTTCTTTGGGCTAATCGCATGATCATTCTTACATATTCTGTATTCAGTATTGAGTTTTGTGCCATATCTCTTTCAATTAGTTCACCATGCTCAGTCTGACCAGTGTATTAATTGTAGAATATATATCGTGACTCTTTTAACAACACGAAGACATTGGACTATTTTAATATTAGTTCTCTCCCAGTTCTCTCAGGTATTCAAAATATACTAGCTTATTTGTTGTGATCATCCATTTTAATTCATTTTTTTCCGAATTTTCAACCATTTTGGTATTCATGGCAATAAGATTGCTGAAACCACAGCAAAATCTCTCTGCTCTGACAATACTACTGCCATGCTTATCTCTTACGTTGACTTCAAGCCTTCATCAAAGCAAGGCTTAAAGTCAATACGTAGTAGATTTTGAGGTGAGAGATATCATAAGTTTTATTTTCAAATAAAGCTTTCTGTTGTAGTTTTGCTCTCTGGTTAACTTAGGAATCAGAGAAAGGACATTATCTTGACAAGGCTCCACATTGATCGCAGTTTCTTCATCTATCGATTTCTTTGACAAGGGACTAATCCATTATTATGTGGCCTTTGTTACTCTCGACCTCAACTGCCTACCGTTTACTTTCATGCAGTCACTACTGTTACCGAGGTGACATCATTTTAGATATGTTTTATCTCAGGTTTGTGTTTGAAGTTAGACAATGTTACTATTTTGATTTATCACATTTTCAGGTATTTTGGGGATCATTTGTCTCTTTTATTATATACTATTTTTAACCACTTTTGTCTCTTTCTAAAAACAAACAAAGTGAAACTTTTGTCATGCTATTTTTCGATATATTTCAAATTTCTTTTTTATCGTTTCTGACCACATTTTTGGTGCAGGTAGTGTTGCATTGCTTCATAAAATCTATACCTAATTAAGGTGCCCCCACCCCAGTGACACGATAATATGTCTGCTGACTTGCAACGTTAGAATTCAGGCTTTGATACTTGTGGTAGGAAGAGCCAAGATAACCCTTTATGTGCTTTTGCGTTTAATTACAAAGAAGCAAACAAATCAATTGAAACGCTTATTCAAGAGCACCTGAAAAGCTGGGGTGAAGATTCACTTAACTAGTTGCCTTCCTTTTGGTCTATCAGCTGAAAATTATGGACGTCTTTGCACAGATAAACCATTTTTAGCCAGATGATCCAACGCGCAGCACTGTGTACAATTTTTTAGCGATGCGTTTATGAAAAAAATAAAAAACTTGTTATGAAACAAGACATTTCATTACAGGCCATACTCTGATAGAAATTTGAAAGACATATCGTGTCCAGAAAAAACTAAACTTTAGGATTGGAAAATAATTTGTGCTTTAAATAGTGTGACTACACTGAGAAAATATCAAAGTAATGTAGTTCATACTCGGTTCTCGTAAAAGTGGCGTTTCCAAAAAAAACAAACAAACAAACACTCTATACTGTATTAAAATGAGCCTCACCAGAGTACAGGTGCCAATGGAACATTCCCAGCCTTGGTTTGGCCTGCACAAAATCTCGATATCTATATTATTAAACCTACATAAGTTTTTATGACACTGAGAAGGTCAAAAGGTAATCAGACAAAATAATTAAATTGCATGGAGCAATACAGAATACTTGTAACAATATTTACCATCATATATTGTGAGTTGTTGTCATCCACACCATCAGTTAATTCAACATCTGCATAATGCCTATAAAACGAGACACACAATTAATCCTGAAATTAGTGTGGTGAATTTACTCATGGCTTTTAAGACAGAAATGACACATGATAGTACACAATTTAACGTTTGGAGTCGTTAAAGTTACCACCTGTGACAGGTTGAGACGGGATGTTGTGTTTTAATTGGTGTTTTACAATACGTGAAACTAGTACTGTTGAAATACAAGCAATGGAAAACATTTAAGTTGAAGTGTGCTATCAAATAAATTAGGGTATTCTTTTTACCTGATATATGATACTTAAATATGGATCTCGTAATAACAAAACTGTAACTACAGGTGTGATTGCCTTCTCCAAATTAATAAAATGTTCACTGTCCCAAATGAGCTTTATGACTGTGTAGCTGCTAAAAATAATTACTTAGAAGATATAATCAATCCAAAAGCCAAAATAAGAGTAAGACGTCAAACATCGGGATCAGCAAAACCAGAGGAAGGCGCTTTTTTTTTACAAATGATTCAAAACACAAATTGTTTGACGAAAATGAATAATCGTTTCTTCGATGATACAAAAGAATCGAGTATAACAGTCAGTGTGGACAGGTATTGATTTTCCAGGAAGACATTGATCTCACGCAGGTAGAAAATACGATGAAGCAAATTGTACTTCTTTTATTAAAACAAGAAGAAAATTAAATGCATTGTGCAACGTATTCGTCTTCTTTTTTTTTACTTTCTGTAATAATGTATAGTGTTAACGATGAAATGATCTCTTAGTTTCAATTACTCATTGTTTGTGATTATGTGCACGTGTTGCTCATTATTATGAGCATATTACTCATAATATTACTCATATTAATTATTACTCATACAGCAAATTAAGAAGAAGAAATACCAAATGTAAAGATGGGAATCTTTAATTCAAAAATATTGTATAAACAAACGAACTTCGATTTGCTTTTAAATTTCGCACAAAGCTACTTGAGGGCTATCTGTGCCAGCCAACCCTAATTTTGAAGTGTAAGACTAGAGGGAAGGCAGCTAGTCATCACTACCCATCACCAACTCTTGGATTACTCTTTTACCAACGAATAGTATGATTGACCGTCACATATAACGCCCCCACGGCAGAAAGGGCGAGCATGTTTGACGCTATGGGGATGCGAACCCCCGACCTTCGGATTACGAGTCGCACGCCTTAACGCGCTTGGCCATGCCTGGCCAATTTTCTGAATATTAAATTGTTTGTTTTCTCAAAGCAGAATACAAATCGGTTTGTCTTGTGAGGAAGTACTATAATGTTTTTGTCTAAATAATCAGACAATTAAGCGATTACATTTCGTATGTTTTTTGTAGTTACTAGAACGATACTCATGAAAAATACCGAAAATCTGATGAACCGAAACATTCATTGTAAAAATTAATATGTGTTAAGTAGTTGTGCAACTTCACTCATTTTTTATAAAACCATTTCGGTCACAGTCCAACAGATCCAGTAAATGTGTATAAATAAAAATGTTTGTTTAGAATTTTGCGCAAAGCTACACGATGGCTATCTGCATTAGCTGTCCCTAATCTAGCAGTTTAGGACTAAAGGGAAGGCAGTTAGTTGTCTTCACCCACCGCTAACTCAACACAACAAAGAATGGGTTTGAACGTAACATAATAACGCACCCACAACTGAAAGGGTGAGCATGTTTGGTGTTACAGGGATTCGAACCCGTGACCCACCTACTACTGCCTAAATCCCGTTTAATACTAGTGATGTTACCATTCATATTCAACTTCCAAGATAGGAATAAATAAAAAAGAATTATTTTGGAACAGGTAGTTAAACTTATGGATGACCAAATATTTGTGGCCGTTTTAGAATTTAAAAAAACACTGGAAAACAACGAAATACTAAGTGTATTTACCTGTTATATCCTTTTTTTAATTATCTAACGAAGAAAAAACAAACACAACTCCAATCACTAAATTAATTCGTCTACCATTTAGCTCATGTACTTCCTTAAATAGCAGCAAAAATGTAGCTACGCCTACCATTAAATATTTTCTTTTCAAATATATCATTTAACCTTTCAGACTGTATAACGTGAATTATTATAGTTTATTTTTAAAATATTATATTTACTTCCTTACATTTAAAACATATTTAAGCATTTTCCAAACCTTTTTTTTATTTTTATAAAAAGAAAAATGCTAGCGTATCTGTTCAAAACAGTATTCATAAATGATACTCCATCTTGAAAATATGTAGCAACTTGTTATTTTAAAATTATTTTAAGTATCTTAACACAACATCTTCAATTAGAAATATTTGTTTTTACTAACTACAAATGTGTGACATAAAAACGTATATCTATTTATAATAAACCATCGTTTTTCTTGTATCAAAATATGCAAAATTTTCAAGTATCTAAATGTCTAAAACTTAATAATTTTCATTTCAAGTGGAATTAACTGGTTTTGTTTTGAATTTCTCACAAAACTACACGAGAGCTATCTGTGCTAGCCGTCCCTAATTTAGCAGTGTAAGTCTTGACGAAAGGCAGCTAGTCATCACCACCCACTGCCAACTCTTGAGCTACTCTTGAACCAACGAATGGTGCGATTTATAGCACCCCTACGGCTGAAAGAGTGATCGTGTTTGATGTGACGAAATTTCGAACCCGCGATCCTCAGATTAAAAGTCTAGTGCCTTATCCACATGGCTATGCCGGATCTAATGAATAGAATTAGATTTGTCTGATTGCACTTGTTGAATAGAGAAGCCCTAAGATTAATGTAGTTGTAATATTGTAACTATGTTTCCTAATATCCGAGGGCGATTGTTGTTGTTTTGAATTAAGCACAAACCTACACAATGGGCTATCTGTGCTCTGCCGACCACGGGTATCGAAACCCGGTTTTTAGCGTTGTATGTCCGCAGACATACCGCTGAGCCACTGGTAGGCTATTTTTAAATTAATCACAAAGCTACACAATGGGCTGTCTGTGCTCTGCCCACCACGGGTATCGAAACCCGGTTTTTAGCGTTGTAAGTCCGTAGACATATCGCTGAGCCACTGGGGGGCTTACCGAGGGCGATGGAACTTTAGAAAATTATCGTGTTGGTTTGCGAAATTGCGTTTTGTAATCGTAATTAAACTTAATGTTTTGATCAGAAACATTGTTTTTATGTCTTAATCAGTCTAGAACGCGTCTGTCAATCAAAATTAAATCTGGTAAGTAATATGCGTATGATTCTTCTTACGTTCTAATTACACAATATATTAAAACCTGTAACAAATTATAATCTGTTGTTTTTTTTAAGATATTATGATAGCTTATTATCTTGTTCTGATAATGTTTACAATCCAATGTAAAAGAGTACTTTTGTAAATTATATCTTTTACTTGATACGTATCACAATTTGAAATAGCCTGAAACCAAACCAAACAATAAGTTAAATTTGAAAGTTAAATAAAATTCGAATATGTATCATATTTATTATATTTGCCAAGATTGACACACAGTTTTCTTTCGTAATACAAAGGTTCTTTAGTATATAAAGAGTAAAACCGTTTTTCTTCATTTATAATTAAATAAATCCCCCTTTTTTATTTTTTCAGCCTGGCATAAACTGGTAGTTAGGGAATTCGACTTGCAATTTGTGAGTTGTTGGTTCGAGTCCCATAAATCACACGTTATAATATGGCATTCAGTCCACAATTCGTTAATAAAGAGCAGCCAAAGAGTTGAAGTTGGGTACTGTTACCTTCGCTCTAATTTATCAATTGAAAAATAGCGCGGCCCAGTATGGCCAGGCGGTTAAGACACTCGACTCGTAATCTGAGGGTCGCAGGTTCGAATCCCCATCATACTAAACATGCTCACACTTTCAGCCGTGGGGGAGTTATAAAGTGACGGTCAAGCCCACTATTCGTTAGTAAAAGAGTGTCCCAAGAGTTGGCGATGGGTAGTGATGACTAGTTACCCAGCTAAATTAGGACCGGCTAGCGCAGATAGCCCTTGTGTAGCTTTGCGCGAAATTCAAGACAAACAAACAAAATGTTTCCTCATTTTAAAGCATTTCAATCCATAATTTATAAAACACATTTTTTCAATAAATCATGACTCAATATCATTCATTTTCATAATCATTTATAATTTATCAGTTGTTTATTCAATATATTTTATAAAGCTTGAAAAAATAACTATTACCTAGCAACAGTTGTTAGCGAAATGTGCTTACAAATGTACTAATGATACGACAATAGCCAAAGTGGATGGGTGCTGTTTATTCGATCAAGCAACACAATATCAAAAAGTATTTTAAATGGCGAAGTGTTAACGATATTATATTTAAGTATATCACGAACAGGCTGATTTTATGACGTCAATAGTTCGAGAATCGATGGCTCTGAAGACTCTCTGATGTTTGGCTCAAAAGGCATGTAGTGGATATTGCTACCCGAGTGTCCTTTTTCTTATCAGCAATTTAAGCTTAAAAATGGCTTCATTTTTACACTGAGGACCTCTGACCTTACCGTTTTACCCCTGTACGGACGAGATACCTTTCAAGCTCAGATATCCAATTCCAATAACACTACGTTATTTATTTGTCGATTTCTCGACATTAACTTAACTTTAATAGTCGCATAGAATTCAATCTTTATTTTTCCGACGTTTGTAGGTATTTCACTTCGATCTGGTTACATTCCCTAGAACAAAGTTTAAGTTTCCAAAATTTCATCTTCGTGAGTAGAAATAAAAAGGAAGCGATTGGCCAGAATAGTTTGAATATAGCTTCACAGAATTTTTCTTGAATGTTTTTAATTGTTTTATGTGGATTTCTGTAACGTTAATCTCAATTCTGCTCGAGAAAGGACACCTAACATTTTCATTTTCTTCTAAATTTTCTTGCTATGTCTGCGGACTTACAACCCTAAAAACCGAGTTTCGATACCCGTAGTGGACAGTGCACAAATAGCCCATTGTGTAGCTTCGAGCTTAATTCAAAACAATAACAACATATTAAATGGATCGTTATAATTGCTTAAAATAATTGTATTAAAGCGAAAGCTCACAGTATGTGTCCTAGATTTTGGGGATAGGTTTTCATGTTTAGAACATTAATATCATTCAAACGTGGTAATTTGTAACTCCTGTTAACCTTTCGTTAAATTTACTACAGAGTACTGGTTAAAACATAATAACAAATTCGATGCATTATGGACGGCTTGCGCAGATAGCCCTCGTGTAGCTTTGCGCGAAATTCAAAACAAACCAAAGCAAATCGATGCATCACTTTAGAAACTACAAAGAATGACCTAATCCGACCTGATTCTGATACGCACGTTTTTGGAGTGTTTGTTTTTTTTTATCACTTTTATTTACTTAAGAGATACGTGTCGTATAGAATGGCTAAAATTTTCATTTCATACATATGTTATCAAATTATAATTTCGATGAAACGCGAATGTTTTCGTACATCAGAAACATTATGTACTCCATTTTAAAAATGCTGGATGCTTTTTCTTATACCTTTCAGTAATGAAGCTTCTATTACATACTGTTATTAAACACGACTAAGCCCAAAATATTGTATCACCTTTATGTTAGATGTAGGCCCGGCATGGCCGAGCGTAATCTGAGGGTCACGGGTTCGCATTCCCCTCGCGCCAAACATGCTCGCCCTTTCAGCCGTGGGGGCGATATAATGTGACGGTCAATCCCACTATTCGTTGGTAAAAGAGTAGCCCGAGAGTCGGCGGTGGGTAGTGATGACTAGCTGCCTTCTCTCTAGTCTTACACTGCTAAATTAGGGACGGCTAGCACAGATATCCCTCGAGTAGCTTTGTGCGAAATTTTAAAACAAACAAACAATGTTAGTTGTATAATATATTACCTACCCTAAGATAATACTCAGTCCAAAGTGTGTTCGTCTCGCAGTACATCACATAAGTAATTGTTTATAATATTTTATCTAACTGGAAGTAAATACTACCTTCATATGAACGGTAACATTTGTCTGTATGGCTAAATCTGAGGAAAAATGTTACATAAGTGATACTGTTTATTTCAGTGTGTGTTTGAGCTGATGGTTTACATAAGTGGTGCTGGTGTTTTTCTCCTTCTAACCAAACTAGGAGGTATAACTAGGTTTGAAATAATAAATTCAGTAAGCGGTTACGCTTTTATTTGAAACTTGTCTTGAGACGGCACTTTACATAAGTTGCAATGCACGGTTCGTGTACGCAGCTTGGAAATAAATTATATTAAGTGAAAATTATTCTTAAGCCTAATTGCTTCAACGAATCTACGTCATGTTAAAAGAAGTGACTTAGCAGTTTTATCTATTTTTCCTAAGGTTAGAATCAGCTACTTTGTTCGTAACCTTAATTATTTCAAATTATATTTGTATTTCCAACTCGGATCTCTGCATATTTTTAATTGATTACCCATTCTCTGAAGCCTTCCATTCTAATATCACAAAGTTCATTAACTCTTTAAAATGTCCTCGGGGATGCATGAAAGAAACAGGTTTTTAGATACCTGTATGTATATGACCCAAAGGCTAACGAATCAGTTAAATACTTTAAAATTCTGCCGGAGAACACGAAACGCAGTGTTAACGTATTTCATGAGTTAATTAAGAATTCTAAAAATGTCGGTCATGCATGAAAAAATATTAGACCAGTAGGAACAAATACTGTTTGTTTGTTTAATTCTGCTTAAAGCTACACGAGGGCTATCTGCGCTAGCTGTCCCTAACTTAGGATTGTAAGACTACATGAATAGTGAGGTTAACCGTAATATTATAAGGTTCCCACCACTGATAGGGCAAGCGTGTTTGGTATGACGGAGATACGAACCCACGACCCTCAGATTTCGAGTTGAACGCCTTATCCCACCTGGCCATGCCGGGCCGGAACAAATACTGTAAGAACTAGTTTATAAGCATTCTTTTTCTACTCGTTATTTTAAACTTTTTTGAATTATTAAAACAATTGCTTCGTGTGTCAAAGGAACATAGCTGTCAAACAAGTACAAGAAAACTGTGTTAGTATGTATAGTAACGTATCTGATGACTTTCGTTTAATTCATCTATAAAGTTTACATCAATACAACATTAGTATTTAATACTTTACTAACGCATCATTAGGACAAACAAAACAGAAAGTTCTGCTTCACTGGTCCATCTCAGTGATCAAAATTTGTTTGTATAAGTAAGACGTTTAAAAACTACGCCAAATTTACTGAAGTTCTTCTTTCTAAAGGAATTTTCCCCTAGTGGGACAATGGTAAGTCTGTGGATTTTCGGCACTAACACCTGTGGCATTGCTATAAAAGGAAATTATTAAAAACATTGGAATTATAAAAGTTTCATGAATAAGTCTTTGTTTATGTGGCCACCAATATGTGGCAAGTTTGCACAAATCGTTAAATTAATTTCATAAGATTTCCTTCGTCACATTAGTTCATTTGGAATTATTAACTGTACAAAATTATGAGAAACCCTTACAATTGAACAAGGACTAGTGGACAGAAAATAAACTCCTGTTAATGTCTGTAGCTATGATAGAAGTGTTACGAATTATCCATCTATTATCATTATTTGTTTGAACCATGTTAACGATTATCATGAAATATTTCCCACATTCTAAAAGGGATTTCCAGAATCGACCTGTTAAGGTTTGTTTTTGTTTTAAATTTCGCGCAAAGTTACACTAAGGCTATCTAGGAATATATGTGTCTAAATTTAGTTTATGTTTTCTTATAGCAAAGCCATATCGGCGAGTCTGCTGAGCCTACCGAGGGAAATCGAACCCCTGATTTTAGCGTTGTAAATCCGCAGACTTATCGCCGTGCCAGCTAAGGGACCTGTTAAGGATTGGTTGCATTTATGTATGGAAACTATAACAATATTTTGGCGTTGTTTTGTCACTTGGCGGTAAAATCTCTCCTGGTGAACCCTGACGGCTATCTCACACAAAGCTCACATGAGAAAAAGTCATACCATGAAAGAAATTATTAATGCATAGTGAATTCTATAGTGAAAAACATACACTGCTTTGAACCTTTGCCGTATGTTATCGTGTGTAAACAAGATACATTAGAGTACACAATGGCCATCCTGTAGCTCGCTCACCTACAGTGTCGCCACCCTGTGAAACACCAACATCCCGGCCACCCAACGACCCATCCATTGTATGTTTAGTTAACATTCACTTTTTTACAAAACTGTCAAAAATTTGATGGAAAAAAACATTGATATTCAAATTGATTGAAAGAAAAAGCAAATGGCACAGATAAGAGATACATCTCTGTAACTTTTCATTATATGATACATTACATATATAAATAAAGTAATATACATTTAATATTTTTTAAGCAGATAAGCTACAAAACAAGCAGTCAGTTACAAAACCACACATAATTGTTCACTGACAGTTTCATTTGCACGACGCAAACATTTTTGTGTCATTTTAAACCAAATTTGTTCTTCTGTCACTCATGGAAACTTATTCAAAACCGAGGTATTGAAAGTACTTAACACTTTATAAACAAAGTATTTGCTACTAGTTGACAAACCTTAGTCGTTATTGCTGTATTTTGCATAAAAGTAACTAATTTAAGCAAATGGTGTGATGGGTACAAAATGAAAACATTTTCAAAGTTTCCAGTTTAGAGAATAAAGGGAGTAGCCCGTGGGGCGTGATAAAGTAACGGTCAATCCCACTATTCGTTGGTAAAAGAGTAGCCCAAGAGTTGGCGGTAGGTGGTGATGACTAGCTGCCTTCACTCTAGTCTTATACTCCTAAGTTAGGGACAGCTAGCACAGATAGCCCTCGTGTTGCTTTGCGCAAAATTCAAAACAGACATACGCCCTAGAATGAAAGAACACCAATATATCAGTTTAAGTTTAATAGGTTTTCTCTGCTATCTTGGTTGCACCTTTAGGGCAACATACATTAAGAGTTCTGATTGTATAAGTAATAAAATTAAAACAAAACACAATTAAGTATAAATATAGTCTTCTTATTTTGTAAATATTAAATTAATATTTCGTGTATATAAACTTGATATTTATATGAAACATAGTTTTACGTGTAAACAATGAATTAAACACGTTTTTGAATAAGTAAAAGTTTATCGAATCTTTCCATTATTTGTTCCAGTAACAATGAACATTGTCACCCATTCCTTGAAGAAAAATGTCTTCATCAAACTGAAACTCGTCTTTGTGTTTCATTCAAACTATTAATCAATATTTCAACATCTTATGACAATAAATGCCCATTTCTGTGAACTCCCTAACATAGCAAACATCCATATAAAGAAATATACATCAATGTTATAATGTTCTAACAAACTTACATTCAAAACCTCATCAAGAATGGCCGAAAACGTGCAAAATTATCTGAGAACTTCTTTTTTAATGTGCATTAAAGTAAGTCCTTCATCAAAGCTAACTACTGGTTTAAAAATAAAGCAAATTAACTGTCATTACTTTCTCATTATGAAGTTATTGCGTAAAAAAGTGTTAAATCTCTGAGTATGTTACCTTTTAATTATGGTTAAGGCCCGGCATGGCCAAGCGTGTTAAGGCGTGCGACTCGTAATTTGAAGGTCGCGGGTTCGCATCTCGGTCGCGCCAAACATGCTCGCCCTTTCAGCCGTGGAGGCGTTATTATGTTACGGTCAATCCCACTATTCGTTCGTAAAAGTGTAGCCCAAGAGTTGGCGGTGGGTGATGATGACTAGCTGCCTTCCCTCTAAGTTATGGACAGCTAGCACAGATAGCCCTCGAGTAGCTTTGTGCCAAATTCAAAACAAACAAATAAACCATAAGAAAATACACACATATGGTTAAATTGTTAGATTGAGTGTCGCAGAGTCAGGACTGTGAGGAAAAATAAATCATAATGTCTAGAAATAATGTAAGTAAATCACACTGAAAATACGCTGTGTTGGTTTTTTGACAAGCAGTGTGCAACTGTCCATAGTGTTCCTACAGTAAGTTCCAATAGTACCAATTGTTTCAACAGTGATTCATAATATCTTTCTACGCCTTTTTCTGCGAGAGAAATGCTATCCCAAAATACCTGGTATGGTACCATAAGAAAAATTCCTGCTTGATTTAACTGAGAATTGTAAAAGTTGTAGATTATTAAGTTACGCAACGAATGGACAGAGAAAGAATCTAGTTAAAAAAAAAGAGAAATATCAGAAGGGTAGTCGAATATTTTTAATGGAAAACAAACTCACGTTTAGCTTACAAAAATCTCTTCCTATAGATATTATGTACAACAAGCATGTTGTACGTTTTACAATGTAATCAAAACGAAACAGCAAAACGAAGAAGAAAGATTTTCACTTTTATCACAAATAAATGAGTTGCAGGAAAGAGGTTATCCAGAAAAGCTGGTGTTCTGAGGCAACATACGATTTCGACACCAATGCACGACTTATCCCAACTGTCTAACAAGTGACTCGTATTTTTAGAAACTTGGGGACCTGTACCAATACCGCATATGTTTTCTGGTAACTACTTCTCTTCAACCATGAGGATACGCCCCTATCTCTCTCAGTACCATACGAGCAACATGTACTTAATACAGTGAATCACGACCTGGACTATGCTAATGAGAGTGACTAAATTATACGCGGATTACGAAAAGTTAACTAGATATCACACAATACATATCTGACATTTTATTCGCATACTATTGTATTTATTGCCGTAGTAAAATATCATAAAGTACCTTTATCTGTCGCCATATGAAATGATACATGATATTCGATTTATTAATAAACGTAAATAAAAGTTTAATTTTCCTCTGTTTATTTCAGAAGTAAGTTAATAGAAAATATACTATGATTAATGTGTAGGCCCGAATACATTAGTGGCCGCCATCTGATGGATTCTGGAAAGGATATAAAATGTCATAAATATGTAAAGGTCACTCAGTTTGTGGTCATTTTTCTCAAACAATTGATAAGGACTCTCATTATCATCCATTCTTTATTTATCATGTGTTTATTTTGTTTATGTAAAAAAGAGATGATAAAGTAAAAAAATATTTAAAAATAAAAATTGCTATAGTAATTATATTCGTATAGATTCAACAGTTTACAATGTTTTATTTCTTGACCAGTTACCTGAGCAAAATCAATAAGTGTTTGAAATAAATATTTCTCAATATGTTTAATACGAATTCAAAACTATGTATTATCGATATATTAAAAACACTTGTACTGCTACGAGTCTTTGTGTTTGAATTTCGCGCAAAGCTACACGAGGTCTATCTGTGCTAGCCGTCCCTAATATAGCAGTGTAAGAATAGAGGGAAGGCAGCTATTCATCACCATCCACCGCCAACGCTTGGGCTACTCTTTTACCAACAAATAGTGAGATTGATCGAAAATTATAACGCTTCCACGACTGAAAGGACAAGCATGTTTGGGGTGACGTAGATTCGAAACCACGACCCTCAGATTGCGAGTTGAGCACCTTAACCACCTGGCTATACCGGGCCTGCTACTGTTGGATTCCACTTCACTGTTAAAAAAGTATAAAATGCAGTGTATTTTGAAAAATGTTTTGGCAAAGTTGTCATCGATTAATTAATTAATGTGGCCTATCTATTAACTAATTAGTATATACTGAATTAGAAAGGTTAGTGTATGAAACAATAAACTCAATAGTCAGGACTCTTGTAGTAGCAATACCCATTAAAACAGACATCATACGTGAAGAAGAACTAAACAGACATCACAACAAGCAATATAATAGACATCGTACGTGAAAAAATAAACATACATCACGACACATATTACAATAGATATCATATGTGAAGGAAGACTAAGCAAACATCACGACACTTATTAGAACAAACGTCATACGTGAAGAGGAACTAAACAGACATCACAAAATCCATTAGAACAGGCATTATACGTTAAGAAGGACTAAACAGACATAACAACACCCATTACAACAGATATCATACATGAAGAAGGACTAAACAGACATCACAAATACTATTAGAACATACATCATACATGAGGAACGACTAAACATAATCACAACTACCAATAGAACAGACATCATACATGAAGAAGGACAAAACAAACATCACAAATACCATTAGAATATACATTATACGTGAAGAAAGACTAAACAGACATCACAACACCCGTTAGAACAGACATCATACGTGAAGAGGGACGAAAGAGACATCACAACATCCAATAGAACAGACATCATACATGAAGAAGATCTAAACAGATATCACAACACCCATTAGAACATGTATCATACGTAAAGAACTAAACAGACATCACAACTACCATTCGAACACACATTATACGTGCAGAAGGACTAAACAGACATTAGAGGTGAAGCAAGGCTATTCTTAACTGACTTTTAGTAATCTACTACTTTACAACAGCAGTTTTCTTCAAGACATTGTTTAATAAGATACTACAATGAAAGATAAAAAGAAAATTATTAAGCCGACTTAAGCCGAACGAAATATTATAGTAGTTTATAAAACAAGTTTAGTCTTAATGTCTAAAAATTTGCATCAAAAATATAAACATAGAAATGTGATACGTTTTAATTTTCAGACATAATTTGTCTCAGAGGTTAATCCAAAATAAAAATTAGAAATATATTAACTTTGCAAATTAAAACTTTTATAAAATATGTGAAATAAGTAAGCTGGGAAGTTTTCATGCAAACCCGATTAAACTTAAAATATTTAAAGGTCCGATCCCTTTAAAAAATGCTTACTTAAATTAGTCTACTGAATACGCTTACACTAGTCGATTTCTTGTCGTCAGACGGCGCTACATCAGTAAAATATATGAAATTCAACAGAGGCATTAATTTCGAACTCTCTTGGTTTATCTATTTAAAATCTTACTTAATTGTACAACTACAACATTGGATGTTGATCAGTGATTGCAAATTTGAAAAAAGGAATATCCTAGAAGAGTTATTTCTTATTAAATTGTAATTTAAGTTTACGATCGGTGCGATTAAAAAGTAGTTTAAGCTAAGAACGTTAACGTTGGTAACAAATAGATTAATACAATACGTAGTAAGAATGCATTGCACTTTGTAGCTTACAAAACAGAAAGTGAAAACAAATCATCCATTTCAAATATCGCTGGCGTGTGAAGATGCGTTTATATATATATATATATATAAAGACATACTGGAATTGTTTCCCAGACAACACTATGTCAGGTTTTGTTCACTGGCATTACTTCTAAGGTCGTTAAACTGAAACGTAAAAGCAAAGAGCTAATTGTAACTGAAAAACTCGACAAAATGAAATATCTGTCGCAATCAAGAGTCTAAAGATGCGTTTTAAATTAGTGACAAGTTAATGATGTTTAGTGTTAATTACTTCATTTGATTCCAGAGTTCCTATAAGTTTCGTAAAGTTATATTACAGTGAAAGCATGCAACAAAACTGATCTTTACTTCCTTGCATCCCAGTTCACTAACCTTGATCCTTCTCTCATTAAATGGTGTTAAAGAAGAGGGAAGGCAGCTAGTCATCAACGCCTACCGCTACCTCACGAGCTACTCTTTTACCAACGAATAGTGGAATTGACATATAACGCCCATACGGTTGAAAATGCGAGAATGTTTTATATGACGGGGAAACATTTTTATGTCTATGAGCTTGAAAGGTGAAATTAGTAAGAGCACTGCAGAGGGTGTTATTTTTTGAGTAACATAGTTCCAAAGATGAGAGAAGCATTGATAATTCTTGAAAAACAATAAATTGTTACATCACCCTAAAATCATTTGAAACTGTAAAATATTCACAGCGTTATACGTTAAGAGAGTAGGAATATCTAAACTCATCTATAAAGAGCGTTTAATATATTTATGCGTGAAACACACAATGAAAAACAAATGAGAGAGAAAGCAGTGTGCGATGTGACAGCAAAAATATGTTTCTTATATAATTGTTACAAAAACACATGACGTGTAGGTGTAAACATATATCCTTACTTTCTGTAATTCGGGAACAAATATTTTTTATGGCATCCTTTTCCAGTTTATCCATATTTTTAAAGTTACTGACAGGAAAAATACAAATTACACTTCGTAAGCCTAAAGAGGCTGCAATCAAGATTTGATAAGAGAAAAGTAAAATAAAAAAACTGTGTCCTTAAAAATCAGTTATTTAAACGAAATTCGTTCATGAAATCAGGCATAGCAGAGGGGTTTGTTTATTCTGAATTTGGCGCAAAGCTACAAGAGGGCTATCTATCCTAGCTATTCCAAATTTAGCAGTGTGAGACTAGAGGGAAGACAGCTTGTCTTCAACGCCCACCGCTACTCTTTCACCAACAAATAGTAGGATCGACCATCTCATATAACTTCCATACGGCTGAAAAGGCGAGCATGACTGATATGACGGGGACTCATATTACGGGGCCTCTCAGATTACGAGTCGAGTGCCCTAACCACCTGGCCATGACGGGCCGAATTTATAGAAAAAAATTATGTATGTTTATAACATAGTATACTGTTCAGTTCTTTGGAACTTTTTCTACTGTTAACTAATTGCGATGTAAGTATATATAATTTCCTACACAGGATGTTTTTAAATCATGTCATAAACTGTTTGGTCATATTTCAAGAGCATTCACAAATAAACCTAAATAGGTTTGTTGAAGTAGGTTCTAGAGACACACTACAAAAGTGCAGAATAATTATAACATTTTTTTTAGACATATGATTTTATAACCTTTCCATCCCACCAAACATGTTCATCCGTTCAGCTGTCGAGGGTGTTATATTGTGATGATCAATCCCAATATTTGTTGGTAAAAGAGTAGCCCAAGTGTTGGCGGTGGGTGGTGATGACTAGCTGTCTTCCCTCTAGTCTTAAACTGCTAAATTAGTTATGGCTAGTGCATATAGCTCTCGTGTAGCTTTGCGCAAAATTCAAAACAAACCAAAGAGAGCAACTCTCTAATAAGTAGCACGTCAACCATTGACCAAAATTTAGCACATAAAATTACTTAACTATAGTTGGACATCTGGCTTCAAAATACTAAACAAACAGTTATTAGCTCGTACATTTAAGTCGTTCCAAATTTGTATATGAAATTATATATTTAAGTTTGGTAATATTTATTCAGTTTGACTCTTTCAGAATGTTTTCTTAAACCGATACGTTTAAGACACACTGTGTTTATACTGTAACGATGAGATCCCAATTTTATCAACAAGTCTACAAAATTATATATTTATACGCTAAAAAGTAATGTCTACTGAACCAACTAGTCCACAAAATATCTATTTATCAGTTAGAATATTAATTGACAGGATACTATATAAACAAATGCATATTCTAAAACAATATTTTTCTCGTGCTCTTGTTAATTAAGACTTTTGAGATAACATATAATTCTAATTTTTGTGAGATTATATTATTTCGACAAAACAACTCAAAAGCAAAATTAAATATATTGTGCGTTTACACTTTAATTATTTCACACATTACGTACCTTTATAAATTTGTTGAACGATCAAATTCGCAGGAACTGTTGTATTATTATAACATTAATCACATTGTTTGCTCGTATACGGAGAAGAGCTTAGAGTACTTTTCTTTCCACAGAGTATTAACTTAGATCGTAATTGTAACACTTACTTTACTGGTATGTCTCAAAAGTACTTTATGGTTTAATTCAGCAAAAATAAATTCCTAGTTTTATATTGATATATTATGTAATAACAGAAGGGCGCCGACTCTTTGATAGTGTTTTGTGTTTCACTGCTGGTAAGTCAAGATATAACCCAAACACTTTAAACTGCATTCTGGTCAGACATGGCCAGGACCTTAAGGCACACAACTCGTAATCCGAGGGTAGCGGGTTCGAATCCCCCATCACATCAAAAATGCTCCCTCTTTCAGCCGTGAAGACGTTATAATGTTACGGTTAATGTTGGTAAAAGAATAGTCCACGAGCTAGTAGTGAGTGGTCTTACACTGTCAGATTAGGGACGGCTAGCGCAGAGAGCCTTCATGTAGCTTTGCGAGAAATTGAAAATAAACAAACAAACTGCATTCTCCGCAATTCAGTGGTGGTAAGGTTAAGGGTCACAATACCAGGAAATGGGGATAAATTGCCTGTAATAGACAAACAAGAGATAAAACAGTATATTTAATTTTGCGCTAAACATTGCAAGTACAATTTAAGATATGAGTAGGTTATAATAGTAACAGTCAATTACTATTGGTGTGCTGTCGGCCGCCAACATTCCCACTGATCAGTAGCTCAAAATTATGTACACCAACGAATAGCTTTGTTATATATGCAAAATACAAATGATCATATATTTGAAATGTACAATTACGTGTAAATAATAGTATTTCTGGCGAAATGGTTTCTCAAAATCTTACAAAATAAAAATTCGAACTATTTTTACATTATTAATAATTTTTACCACTTATGACTCGTATAGACTGTTGTTGTTGTTTTGAATTAAGCACAAAGCTACACAATGGGCTATCTGTGCTCTGCCCACCACGGGTATCGAAAGCCGGATTTTAGCGTGTAAGTCCGCAGACATACCGCTGAGCCACTGGGGGGCGACTTGTATAGAACTATGTTTCCTATCACAAGACAGGTTTGTTAATTAATAGTGCATTATTTCAACTAAATCTAGCTTCTTGCGTGTAAGTATTTGTAATTAATAGTCATTAACATACGTCACAAATCGCAAAGTATTAATTTAAGTGTATAAGTGTCTGGCGTATAATTATTTTGAATCAATGTTTATAACATGTGCCACATATGATGATTAACGGTAGTTGGCTGTAATATAACTATTTAGAATTAGTAGTCATTAACATACATCATGGTTGGAAAAAATATCGGACTGAAGATCAGCGGACGCTTAAAAAATTATATTAAATCTATTAAAATATATTATTTAAATACAAATGTATGTGCCACGTTTTTCGTGTTCATCAAAACGGAATATAGTTTCGTACTTTAATCTGTTTCTGTACATTGATATGTTGACAAGTGTTTAAAATATTTATTGAAATGTACGCAGCATTGATTTTAATTGAAACTTAAATTTTCAGCTTGCCTCAGTTGAAACCGATGGTGCTGACCTCTTTCGTCGATTCCGAGTGGAAAGTGGAGAAAGAGTGGATAAGGACGAAGTAAGTCTTTATAAGTTACTATACATTTTGTGGGAGTAAAGTTGGATATTTATATCTTTAAGCAAATACAATATTATGAAAACAGTTTTTAAGTGACTAAAACAATCTTTAACTACAATTTAAGGCTTATTTAAACAGGATTATTTAAGAAATATTTCTGTTAAAACACTGCATAAAATGATTGTAGAAACAGCTCGTGAGTTTGTGCTTTCTAAAAGCAAAGCTAGATCGGACTATCTGCTGAGTCTACATCGAACCCCTGGACTTAGCTTTGTAAATCCGTAGACTTACCACTGTATCAGCATGTAACTAATTCGTGAGAATGAAACACATCAATTTCTTAAGAACAGTACGAGGTCTGGTTTGTATTTCGCGCAAAGCCACACGAAGGCTATCTGCAATAGCTATCCCTAATTTAGCAGTGTAAGACTAGAGGGAAGGCTACTAATCATCACCACCCACCGCCAACTCTTGAGCTACTCTTTTACCAACGAATAGTGGGATTAAACGTCAAATTATAACGCCTCCACAGCTAAAAGAGCAAGCATTTTTAATGAGACAGGGACTCGAACCCGTGACTCTCGGATTACGAGTCGAGTGCCTTAACCACCTGGCCATGTCGAGCCCACAGTACAAGGCAGGAAGCATCTTTACAATTTATTATCAAGCAATAATATGAAGTGGAATTTTCTTTAAAATATTGCCATTTTGACAGATTTTTTATGTTAAAAATGATGAAATTACTTTTAATTCATTGTCATTACACTGAATCACAGTAGTGATGGGATTCCATTGTTACCATTCTCAATATTGGAATATTTTTAAAGCAATAGCTGGAGCTCCCGGCTAGTGCTAAGTGAGAAATTTTAAATGAATTAATTAATTTCAGAATAATTTGGAAGCTAAAGGAATATTATTTTAGATAAAGGAATTCGAAGATAATTAAACGTAATAACGAAAGGTAAAATTGACTTGACATGTTGATAAAAGGTAAAGTTTTGTAATAGTAGAAATTTGCTAGCAAAATATAATAGATCAATTATAGAAAATAATATCAGAAAATATAATATTTAAAGTATTTTTAGATGTTGTAAATGAAAAGCAAACAAACAAGAGTTACATGCTGGATTCTTATAGATGCTACTTGCATAACTACTGAAACTGAACCATTATCCGGTGTAGCTGCAATGCTGAATTACTACTATTAATCCCAGCAATCCAATCAGATAAAATCCTGAGCATGGACACCAGCAAACTCTGTTTTTCTGAAACTTTCGTGTGTTTTTTGTAGTTGCTTTTTTTTATGTACGCTTCAATATAAGAAAGACTGATGAATTATCTGCCTCAGGGCTTCACGTCATGTAAAGTTCTACACGAAGTACGAATATCTGTCGTGTAATGAACATTTTTGTGTAGACTAGTTTAACCATGGTTAGGGAAAGTAGTCCTTACAAAAAACGTCATATTATTACTCTGTTAATGAATCTAGTACAACATTGATAATTAAGATAAAATAACAAACACTTTTCTCCTTTATACGCTTTTTATCCCACCCATTTCTTCTATTTAGGCTCGGCATGACGAGGTTAAGGCACTCGACTCGTAATCTTAGGGTCGCGGATTCGAATTCCCGTCACACCAAACATGCTTGCCCTTTTAGCCGTGGGGGCGTTACAGTGTGACGGTCAATCCCACTATTCATTGGTAAAAGATTAGCCCCAGACTTGGCGGTGGGTGATGATGACTAGCTGCCTTCCCTCAAGTCTTACACTGCTAATTTAGGGACGGCTAGCGAAAATAGCTTTCGTGTAGCTTTGCGCGAAATTAAAACAAACAAACAAACTGTTTGTTTCAAGTTATCGGAAGAATTGTTTTTACATATATCTTTCGTTTACACGGAAACTCTTTGTAAATGTGAATTTTGTTACACTCCAAGTGTTTTTTTCTTGACATGTAAAGACATGTTCTGACTTAGATGGTTATATTTCTTTTCTAGTTGTATGGGTCACCTAGCACTCCTGTTCTGGAAAATCCAGAATACCAGACGAGATGGTACTTCAAATATTTCCTTGGGCGACGTAAGCAATCTCAATTTTTTTACTATCTCATAATTGCAATTTCATGTGCTTATAATGTTCAATGAGGAAACTACATTACGTAAAGTATCAATACCGAACTGTGTAGCGCCAGCCTATAGTGGAATAAAATCAAATAAAAACTGATAAAAGGGAATGATATGATGTATTCTTGACATGAAAGTTACTTATGAATATATCATGAGGATATATTTCAGCTACTAGCTGTTTGTGAGAAATAAGATTCGCGCAATGAGAGGGTCATTTGTTTATTACTCAACAAAACGTGCATTTATGAAACCTTTTAAAAGACCACTTTGAGTGTTTAACTTGATTAGTACGTGTAGAATCAATAGAGAATGAGAACTTGGAAGGAAAGTGGCAGCAGTCTGATCCTACATATTCAAATCAAAAATAAAATAGGTTAGCTTGTGACACTGTGTATTAAGGATTGTCATAAGGCGACAGTCTCTTATACGAAAATACTGTAATAATTGTTCTTAGAAAACAGCTTAAGCCACTTTTTCGAAGTACTTTAAAATAGGAAGTTTATTGGTGTTATTGAGATTACAGACCGTGAGCTCCACTAACAGCAAGAATACTCACCTGATGATCTAGGCAGAGTTGTCTTAGAGACTTCTTGTCTTTTGTCTATTTTTCTACTTGAAATGAAGACAATTTATTATAAACTAAATTTTTTATAAAATATTTTAGCAATATTTTTGGTAGAAATAAAACAACTGTTTTTGTTTTTTGATCGAGACATAGTAAGATCCGAATAAGTTCTAAAATAAATATATTTGGGAACTGAGCATGAAACCGCGATTTTGGCCAAAGATCATAAATGTGGTCTAAAGACAGTTAAGTATTTTCGTTTTAAAATTGTAGTTGAGCCTTGTAAAATCATTGCAATCTATTTTCAATAAAGACAGGTGGGTAATGTTTTGTTTTTCAATAAAGACGTGTGCAAAGTGTTGTTTCTTTTTCAATAACGACAGATATGTGAAGTATTGTTTTATTTTCAATGAAGACAGATGTGTAAAGTATTGTTTCTTTTTCAATAAAGACAGATGTCTAAAGTATTGTTTATTTTTCAATAAAGACATGTCGAAAGTATCGTTCCTTTCGTAGTAAAGACAGATGTGTAAATTATTATTCCGTTTTCAATAAAGATGGGTGTGTATTGTTTATTTTCCTATGCAAAAGAGTGTGTGGGTCTAATTATGCTTCACTGCAAAGAAAAGATATTGACATAAATATTTTTTTTAAATGTTTAATTTTCTTTGTCACCACTCTGTGTTATCTCTGGCACTTTTTTCTACCTGTTAAAATAATGTAAAATTTGTACAACTTATTTACGTTTTTACAAGCATTTTTCCAGACCTATGTAATTCGAAATAAATCATTCAAAATGAATGTTATCCTTTTTTAACGAGACGTTATTTCATTCTGAAAAATACTAACTAGATGTTTAAACAGATTTTTATCATTTCTCTTTTGTTCATATTAACGTATATTGAAATAATAAAAAATTGTGAAATTGTATCGTATAGTTCCTAATACTTAACTATGATATATTTTTACCTGCTCTGTTATTATTTTTACATGATCACGTAACTTTTGCTTAGCATGTGTGTTCCGTTTTTTAATAATGGCAGCAAAACCACCGAACTTTCGTCATCTTCATCGTCGGCTGATCCCTGAGTGTATTCACATTTTTACGTTGGTTACATTACCATTATCATATTTTACTGACAAAAAAACAAAACAAAAAGAAAGAAAGAAAGATAAATTTGTTACAGTGTTTTCTGAATAGTTATTTCAATGTAGCGCAAAGCTACATGAAGGCTATGTGCACTAGCCGTCCCTAATTTAGCAGTGTAAGATTAGAGGGAAGGCAGCTAGTCATCATCACCCACCGTCAGCTCTTGGTCTACTCTTATACCAACGAATAGTGGGATTGACCATCACATTATAACGCCCCCACGGCTGAAAGGGTGAGCATGTTTGGTAGGACGGGAATTCGAACCCTCAACCCTCGGATTACGAGTCGAGTACCTTAACCACCTGGCCATGTAGAGTCTATAGTTATTGAAGCTGACAATCTTTATTATAAAATATTAATCGTACGTTTCTTCCTTCATCAGAAAAAAATATCGATTTTTCTCGATATTTTGTCGCTAAGTGCAACAGAAACGATCGTGATAACTAGAAAAACGGAAAATAGTTCTGGAAATTGTTGATTCCAGCGTCAATTCTTTAGAACGTCGATAATGAATAGATAAATATTCACATTTGCTGTTCCCACTTCAAATTTTCTCAGCAACACAATCAGATGGTTTGAAGGCATTTTAATCTCTTACTCAGTTCTGACCTCTCTGCGATCACCTTCAATTTAGATTTCTCTCCGCTTCTGTTTTTGTGATCTGATTTTATCCAATCTACGATAACATTTGCTTATCTAAGTTCATTAGGCTTATCCAGAGAAGAAACATTCAGTGATAAAAATAAGAATTAGTTGAAGGGAGAAACATGAACAGACACAGATAGTGGTTGAATGATCAGTAGGTTTATATTTTCCTTTTAATTATCTCTAAGTCTAAAATGTTTCTATTTTCTTTCGTTTACCAGTTAGCTTCTTCCTTATTAAGACTAATTTCTTTGAATGTATTATTATTTTATTGTATTTCCTTGATCAGTTTCTCTTCTACATGTACCACTCATTTTTTCTGATATCTTTACTCCACCAGCTTTTATAAAATTTCATCCTTTTGATCTCGTTGTTTCTTACATTCTATTTTTGTCTTCTCCCATTATACTCCTTTTCTTTACTTGTATTTAGAACATATTATTAGTATTTCCAATCATAGTGACTTTAGTTTTTATTTTTTCCCGTTCTATTTCCTTTATTTATCCTTTCAATCTCTCATTTCTCCAGTATATTAACTTTGTAGCCTGTCCTCATTATTATCTTCATTTTGTTTGTTTGTTTGTTTGTTTTTGAATTTCGCACAATGCTTTCAAAATGAAGTTTTCCTTTTATGTGTTTCTCTGATTTTTAATTTCGCGCAAAGCTACACAAGGGCTATCTGTGCTAGCCGTCCCTAATTTAGCAGTGTAAGGCTAGAGAGAAGGCAGCTAGTCATCACCATCCACCGCCAACTCTTGGGCTACTCTTTTACCAACGAATAGTGGGATTGACCTTCACTTATAACGCCCCTACGCCTGGGAGGACGAGCATGTTTGGTGCGACCGGGATCAGAACCCGCAACCCTTGGATTATGAGTCGAAAACCTCAACACACTTGGCCATGCCAGGCCCCACTTTTGCTATCCTTATTGAATATCGTGTTTACCACACTTCCATTTCTATTGTAAAGTGTACTGTTTCTTACTTCTTCGTTTCCCTTCACTGTATATTTTTCGTTATATTTTTACCTCAGCGTTTCTCACTTCCTTATTTTTACCCATTCTAGCCCCTCAGTGGCTCAGCGGTATGTCTGCGGCATTACAACGCTAAAAACCGGGTTTCGATACCCGTGGTGGGCAAAGCACAGATAGTCCATTGTGTAGGTTTGTGCTTAATTAAAAAAAACTTCTCAGTCATGTGATCGGTTCTCATCTATCCACATGTTTTTACTTTCGTTCATGTTGTCTGAACTTTTCACATTTTTTTCCATGTTCTCCTCGCTTTTTGGCTCCTCATTATCTTACGACAGCTATCTTACTATCTTTATTTGTCACTGTGTTTCTCACCCTATATTTACGTACCGTCTATTTCTTCTATTATATCGTCTAATTTCTGTTTCTCACCAGTTCATTTTGCTGTCTTGCTGTTTTCCATCTCGCTCTTTACGGTTCATTTTTAATCCATACTTCTTTTGGCAACATCTTTCTCTTGACTTCATTGTTTCTCGCCAAGTAATTTTCTCTTGTCCATTTTTTTCCTATAATTCCAGATTACTGTGTTTCTTGTCTTTTCACTTAAAAATTTACATTTCTTTTATACTATTTCTTGGTTTTTGTTTCTCAAAAATAAAACTTTTTTCATATCCACATCTTTTAATTTATGTTCTGATAGTTTCCATCAGTTCACGTTTCCACTTCCTTTGTTGTCCATAATGATTTTACCATTTCTTACTTCCTCTTTGTCCTTTGTCCATTTGTTTCGTTCATTCTTATATTATTAGGTTAATTCTTATTACACCAAAGTGAAAGTTAGGATTGATTATAATAAATTTTAAAACAATACAAAAACCGCAACGGAAAGAAACGGCGAAATCAATTTCAACCAGTTTGTTTGTTTGGAATTTCGCACAAAGCTATTCGAGGGCTATCTGTGCTAGCCGTCCCTAATTTAGCAGTGTAAGACAAGAGGGAAGGCAGCTAGTCATCACCACCCACCGCCAACTCTTGGGCTACTCTTTTACCAACGAAAAGTGGGATTGACCGCCAATTTATAACGCCCTCACGGCTAGGAGAGCGAGCATGTTTGGCGCGACTCGGGCGCGAACCCGCGACCCTCAGATTACAAAGCGCACGCCTAAACGCGCTAGGCCAATTCCAACCAAAACGACGAAGAACTCGGTACGTAAAGAAATATCGAGTTGACTCGTAATTTTGAGACTTCTCTTTTTTGCTTGTAATTTTTAATGACTTTTTCAGTTCTTATATCAGTTTATTACCACGTGCATTCCTATCGAATTAGGCATTTTAAACTACGTGTGGATTGTCGAAAACGTTAGGAGTGGAATGTGTGTGTCAGGTTTATTTGGTGGTAAATCCTGTATTATAGAATATATTTTTCAAAATAAAAAAAAGAACATCAGTTTATATGATTTGATGACGTAAAAAGGATTTATGTGTGTGCATCCACTTTTATTACGACTTTATATGAAGTTAATATAAGTGACTAACTATATTTTAAGAAATCTAATAAACAGCACGCACGTAAAGATTTCATAAAATGGAAAATAATAATTTTCGCATATTTTTTGTTTAGACTCTAACGTTTCGTATGAAAGCTTTCGCCGCATTGCAATTCATTTTCCAAATTTCTTTCGTCTTTGATCTTTGTAACTGATTGAAAATTAAACTCGTTTAGAAAATAGATTTCATATCTATTTCAACGTGAATTATTAGCTTTCACCCAGTCTTCGGAATTACGTCGCTCCGTGTTTTCAGTTTTCCTGCAAATTTCATTCACTCTACTGTGGATATAAAACAATTCTGACAATTTCTTTAAAAGAGTTTTGTTTATGTTCCTTTAGATATAAAGTACCCTTTCTAGCTTCCACATAAATAAATGCGAAATAGTGTTTTGTGTTATATACCTTTTGCATCTAATTTATGTATGTTAATATAACATCAGATAATGCCTACATCGCATACCTGCTAGTTATATTCAGAGATTCACTAAATTGTATAAAAACGATTTTGGAGCCTCAGCACGTCGTTAAATTCCATGTCGCCACGTTTGGTTATGTTCTATCTGATAACTGTGGATCTAGACAACAGTATTCAAGAGAAAGTTTTAATAGAAAAAATAGCGTTAATGTGAAATTGGTATGTACAAAGTATAAGCTTCCTATTTGATTGTTTTCTATAACACGTTTCGTGTACAAAGACAACAGTTTTCCAGGGACGAATGCAACAGTCCGATCGCATAAATACCCATAGACGACTTGACTGGCATGTCTTCTAACATGAATACACATTTCTTTTCCAGCTGCTTAAGGTATGGAATGGTTGAACTGCTGTGTTCTGAAAACAATTTGTGTACGCGTAACCTAAGACGCTTTTCTAAATGAGGGTACTTCATAATTATGTATATACAATTGAATAGCAGCTTTTTGTCAATGACTTTAAGTTTCTAAACTTTCAACTGTTACTTTGTTTATTACGACTGAGATACGACATGTTCCAGATCTCTTTCTACATGCTATTGGTCCCCCAAGCGCGTGCACATTCCTGTGTTTCTTAATGTCATTAAGAACAAGGAATATTCTCATTTTGGAAATTGTAAATTACCTGTCTAAACAAACCTTTATGATCTGAAACAGCTGTTACATAATCTTTTCAAAAGCGATCAATTTTCAATAGTACCGCAATCAGTACGAGAATCGAAAAGTGAGAACAAAATGTAGTTATGATGCATCAAGTTCTACCGCGGCTTGATATGAGTGTCATGCACCATATTAAGTGTTATATTAAAAAACGGTTTAAATATAAGGTAATTAGACCTCTGTAAACATTTCTTCAAACTACTTTTTTAATAATGGTTCTCTTGTTGTTTACATAATTATAATTACTTTATACTCTTATATAAAGGCCTGGCATGGATAGGTGATTTAGGTTCTTGACTCGTAACATGAGGGTCACGGGATCGAATCCCCATCACACCAAACATGCTTGCTCTTTCAGCCGCGGGGCGTTATAATGTGACGATTAATCCCACTATTCGTTGGTAAAAGAGTAGCCCGAGAATTGGCGGTGGGTGATGATGACTAACTGCCTTTTCTCTAGTCCTACACTGCTAAATCAGTGACGGCTAGCGCAGATAGCCCTCGAGAAACTTTACGCGAAATTCAAAACAAACCAAAAACTCTTACATAAAATAGTAAAACTACGTTTGATGAATTATTTATGTTTATTTTGTTTCTAAAGTTCACCAGAATTATGCAGGAATAGACAGTGAGAAAGTTCCATTCTTTTTCTCCGTGGTTTTAACCGATTCCAATACTGAAGGAATTCAACAGTACAGAGCAGTTTTATGGAGAAAAACGGTAAGATTTCATTCGGTATATTTACTTAACTACATCTTTAAGTACTTAACATAAATTTATTTGTGTCCAGCTATATAATACAAAACGTTTAGTTCTGAGCAGCTTTTCATAGTCCATCTTAATTTAATTAATCAACAGTTATTAACTTTTTAAACATCACAACACTTTATATATATATATTTATATATATTAAACACTACTATTTAATTCTAATGTGGATTCTACTTATTTTATTGTAAGAAACTGTTATCAACAATAAGGGAATACATGTACATTTATCTTACGTTTTTCACACTTTATTATAATTTCCCCAGCTCTTATAAGCCTATATAGAGATTTGGGGATTTTCTGTTGTCTATTTTATATTTTATCATATGTCATATATACTGTAAAAACAAAAATAGTTTTGATGAGTATTGATAGAGAAATACTACTTCTAGCGTTTCATTTTCAAGATTTTCTAATTTATTTTAAGTATGCTTTGTTGGTTACTTTTTATTGACATTCGCATTTTAAAAGGTGTTAATGCGCTCTATGTTGGACCCGGCATACTCGCCCTTTCAGCCATGGGGGCGTTATAATGTTACGATCAATACCATTATTCGTTGGTAAAAGAGTAGCCCAAGAGTTGGCAGTGGGTGATGAGCTGCATTCCCTGTAGTCTTACACTACTAAATTAGGGACGGCTAGCACAGTTAGCCCTCGAGTAGCTTTGTGTGAAAATCAAGAACAAACAAAGAAATGTTCTATGTTTGGTTTGAACTATTTGGGAAAACTTAAGAAATTACAGAAAAAAAATAATTGCAATTTGAAGGGTTACATTTAATGTTGGACTTTTACCACTTTCTTACTGTATTGTTTTTGGTAATAGTATAAAGAATAAATTATTAAATGTCAGGAAAATACTTTCACAGAAACATAGTGAAAACATCGCTGATCACTTAAAATATCTTAAACTGCATTGCTTTATAACAGTTGGTTTGTAATTTAACACAAGACTAAGCGATGACCTATCTGTGCTCTTTCTACCATGGAAAAGTTTTCTCTAAGTTACAAGCAAAACTTTGTCAATGTGCTTTATTAGAGTTTTTTAGTTAGAACTTATGAATTTCATTACTGAATGGCTGATGTGAGTTGATCCAGTAATGAAAACTGTAAAAACGTATTTGCCACTTTTGTTATTATTTTTAACGTGTTTTACTTCTCTTTCTCTAATCTGCACCCTCAAATACACTTAGATTTTCTGAAAAATTCGACATTCTTTACGGAAGAATGCTTTCTAATACGATAGATGATGCTACACAGCCATAGTTATGTTCTATGGCTGATGTATAAGTAAAAGTAATCGGTTTTGCAAGATAGAAAAAAATTAGACAGAATCGATTTTTTTTTTTGCAGTAATTCTTCCACTTCTGTTCTTACTCTCTTTCTCTGAGTTCACCAATGAGCAGAAATGTCACATTCAAAAACGTTTTTGTTTTTTTTCCGGGAAAGATGCTTTTGAAACGTCAAGCGGTTTGAACGTACGATGTTCAGGTTTTTGAATAGGCGGAGGAAATACGTACGAGCCGGATACAAATATTTATACAGACAAGCTCGGTTGATTCAGCACTCGTCTAGAGCCTTCAAAAATTCGTTCATCAAATAAATTGACATTTACAGTGAATGCTTTAAACTACTTCTTAACAATTCTGTCGAAATTAAAATACTAAAATTACTTAGTTTATTATGGAAAGTGATGAAACAAAACAAGTGCTTTTTTATTTTATCCGTTATTCTCTGTGTTTTAATTATGGCAATATTAACTCTGAATGAATTCTTAATGTATGCACTTATTCAAACTTTATTTGCCTTTTTCCAGTTTCTTGTAAGTTGTGATGGTTACTTAAAACGACAACTACGTAAAATTTAAGTACAATAATGATTTACAAGCCCACAACAGCAGAGCAGATTTAAAACTTATTAAAATTATTGAAGTGAGTAATCACAAAGGTTTCACTTTTTCACTATTATATAAATTTTTAATAAAATAGTTATGTGAAATTATTAAAACATGGAAATAGCATGAGAAATAGCGCTTTTGAAATAAAGTCAGAAGCATGTATTAGAGCTTGTATTCACACTTGAAGTGAATTTTCACAGAGAAGAAATAACACTTTCACTCACACACAGGAAGTGACATTTTCCCATCACAGAGAGGAAATAGCATTTATACATTACAGACAGAAGGTATGATTTTCATTAACACCCAAGAAGTCACCTTTTCACATCACAAACAGAAAATAGTACTATCACACATATATAAAGCAGTACTTTCACACACACATAAAACAGTACTTACACACACACATAAAGCAGTACTTTCACCCACACATGAAGTAGTACTTCCACACAAACATGCAGTAGTACTTCCACACACATGAAGTAGTACTCTCACACACACGAAGTGGTACTTTCACACACACATAAAGTAGTACTTTGACACACACATGAAGTAATACTGTCACACGCAAATGAAGTAGTATACTCACACATGCATGAAGTAGTACTTTCACACACACATGAAATAGTGCTCTCACACACACATGAAGTAGTACTCTCAAACACATGAAGTAGTACTTTCACATACACATGAAGTAGTACATTTACACACACATAAAGCACTACTTTCACACACACGTGAAGTAGTACTTCCACACATACACGAAGTAGTACTTTCACACACACATGAAGTAGTACTTTAACACACACATCAAGTATTACTCTCAAACACATGAAGTAGTACTTTTACACACACATAAAGTAGTACTTTCACACACACATGAATATTTCTTCCATACACACATACAGTAGTACTCTCACACACATGAAGTAGTACTTTCACACACATAAAGTAGTACTTCCACACACATGAAGTAGTACTTTTACACACACATGCAGTAGTACTTTCATACACACATGAAGTACTACTCTCACATACACATGAAGTAATACTGTCACACACACATGAAGTAGTACTTTCACATACACACATGAAAAAGTACTTTCACACACACATGAAGTAGTACTTTCACACACACACGAATTAATACTGGCAAACACACATGAAATAGTACTTTCAGACACACATGAAGTAGTACTTTCACACACATGAAGTCGTACTCTCACGTACACATGAAGTAATACTTCCATACACACATGAAGTAGTATTCTCACACATACACGAAGTAGTACTTTCACACACACACGAAGTAATACTGTCACACACACATGAAGTAGTACTTTGACACATATCAAGTAATACTCTCACACACACATGAAGTAGTACTTCCACAAAAACATGCAGTAGTACTTCCACACACATGAAATAGTATTTTTATACACACGCATGAAGTAGTACTTTTATACACACTTGAAGTAGAACTCTCACACACATGAAGTAGTACTTTTACACACATGAAGTAGTACTTTTACACACACATGAAGTTGTACTTTTTCACACACACTAAGTAGTACTTAAACACAGACATCAAGTATTACTCTCACACACACATAAAGTAGTACTTTCACACACACATGAAGTAATACTCAAACACACACATGAAGTAGTACTCCGCACACATGAAGTAGAATAGAACTTTCACACACACATGAAGTAGTACTTTCACACACACATGAAGTAATACTGTCACAAACATATGAAGTAGTATTCTTACATACACATGAAGTACTACTGTCACACACACATGAAGTAGTACTTTCACAAACACACGAAGTAATACTGTCACACACACATGAAGTAGTACTTTCACAAACATCAAGTAATACTCTCTCACACACATAAAGTAGTACTTTCACACACATGAAATAATACTCTCACACACACACGAAGTCGTCTTTTACACACACATGAAGTAGTACTTTCACACACACATGAAATAGTACATTTATACACACGCATGAAGTAGTACTTTTATACACACTTGAAATAGAACTCTCACACACATGAAATAGAACTTTCACACACATGAAGTAGTACATTCACACACATGAAGTAGTACTTTTACACACACATGAAGTAGTACTTTTACACACACATGAAGTAGTACTTCCACACAAACATGAAGTAATACTCTCACACACACATGAAATAGTACTTTCACACACACATAAAGTAGTACTTTTATACACACGCATGAAGTACTACTTCAACACACATGAAGTAGAACTCTCACACACATGAAGTAGTACTTCCACACACATTAAGTAGAACTCTCACACACATGAAGTAGTACTTCCACACAGAGGAAGTAGAACTCTCACACAAATGAGGTAGTACTTTCACACACATGAAGTAGTACTTTTACACACACATGAAGTAGTACTTCCACACATACATGAAGTGATATTATCACACATACACAAAGTAGTACTTTAACTCACACATCAAGTAGTACTTAAACACACACATCAAGTATTACTCTCACACACATGAAGTAGTATTCTCACACACACACAAAGTGGTACTTTCACACACACAGGAAGTAATACTCTCACACACACATGAAGTAGTACTTTCACACACACATGAAGTAATACTTCCATACACACATGAAGTAGTATTCTCACACATACACGAAGTAGTACATTCACACACATGAAGTAATACTTTCACACACACGAAGTAATACTGTCACACACACATGAAGTAGTACTTTGAAATATATCAAGTAATACTCTCACACACACATGAAGTAGTACTTCCACACAAACATGCAGTAGTACTTCCACACACATGAAATAGTATTTTTATACACACACATGAAGTAGTACTTTTACACACACATGAAGTAGTACTTTTACACACACATGAAGTAGTACTTTTACACACACATGAAGTAGTACTTTTTCACACACACTAAGTAGTACTTAAACACACACATCAAGTATTACTCTCACACACACATAAAGTAGTACTTTCACACACACATGAAGTAATACTTAAACACACACATGAAGTAGTACTCCGCACACATGAAGTAGAATAGAACTTTCACACACACATGAAGTAGTACTTTCACACACACATGAAGTAATACTGTCACACACACATGAAGTAGTACTTTCACACACATCAAGTAATACTCTCTCACACACATAAAGTAGTACTTTCACACACATGAAATAATACTCTCATACACACATGAAGTCGTCTTTTACACACACATGAAGTAGTACTTTCACACACACATGAAGTAGTACTTTCATACACACACATGAAATAGTACATTTATACACACGCATGAAGTAGTACTTTCACACACACATGAAGTAGTACTCTCACACACATGAAGTAGTACGTTCACACACACACATGAAATAGTACATTTATACACACGCATGAAGTAGTACTTTTATACACACTTGAAATAGAACTCTCACACACATGAAGTAGAACTTTCACACACATGAAGTAGTACATTCACACACATGAAGTAGTACCTTTACACACACATGAAGTAGTACTTTTACACACACATGAAGTAGTACTTAAACACAGACATCAAGTATTGATCTCACACACACATAAAGTAGTACTTTCACACACACATGAAGTAATACTTAAACACACACATGAAGTAGTACTCCGCACACATGAAGTAGAATAGAACTTTCACACACACATGAAGTAGTACTTTTATACACACTTGAAATAGAACTCTCACACACATGAAATAGAACTTTCACACACATGAAGTAGTACTTTTACACACACATGAAGTAGTACTTTTACACACACATGAAGTAGTACTTTTTCACACACACTAAGTAGTACTTAAACACACACATCAAGTATTACTCTCACACACACATAAAGTAGTACTTTCACACACACATGAAGTAATACTTAAACACACACATGAAGTAGTACTCCGCACACATGAAGTAGAATAGAACTTTCACACACACATGAAGTAGTACTTTCACACACACATGAAGTAATACTGTCACACACACATGAAGTAGTACTTTCACACACATCAAGTAATACTCTCTCACACACATAAAGTAGTACTTTCACACACATGAAATAATACTCTCATACACACATGAAGTCGTCTTTTACACACACATGAAGTAGTACTTTCACACACACATGAAGTAGTACTTTCATACACACACATGAAATAGTACATTTATACACACGCATGAAGTAGTACTTTCACACACACATGAAGTAGTACTCTCACACACACACATGAAATAGTACATTTATACACACGCATGAAGTAGTACTTTTATACACACTTGAAATAGAACTCTCACACACATGAAGTAGAACTTTCACACACATGAAGTAGTACATTCACACACATGAAGTAGTACCTTTACACACACATGAAGTAGTACTTTTACACACACATGAAGTAGTACTTAAACACAGACATCAAGTATTGATCTCACACACACATAAAGTAGTACTTTCACACACACATGAAGTAATACTTAAACACACACATGAAGTAGTACTCCGCACACATGAAGTAGAATAGAACTTTCACACACACATGAAGTAATACTGTCACAAACATATGAAGTAGTATTCTTACATACACATGAAGTACTACTGTTACACACACATGAAGTAGTACTTTCACAAACACACGAAGTAATACTGTCACACACACATGAAGTAGTACTTTAACAAACATCAAGTAATACTCTCTCACACACATGAAATAATACTCTCACACATACACGAAGTCGTCTTTTACACACACATGAAGTAGTACTTTCACACACACATGAAATAGTACTTTCATACACACACATGAAATAGTACATTTATACACACGCATGAAGTAGTACTTTTATACACACTTGAAATAGAACTCTCACACACATGAAATAGAACTTTCACACACATGAAGTAGTACATTCACACACATGAAGTAGTACTTTTACACACACATGAAGTAGTACTTTTACACACACATGAAGTAGTACTTCCACACAAACATGAAGTAATACTCTCACACACACATGAAGTAGTACTTTCACACACACATAAAGTAGTACTTTTATACACACGCATGAAGTACTACTTCAACACACATGAAGTAGAACTCTCACACACATGAAGTAGTACTTCCACACACATTAAATAGAACTCTCACACACATGAAGTAGTACTTCCACACAGAGGAAGTAGAACTCTCACACAAATGAGGTAGTACTTTCACACACATAAAGTAGTACTTCCACACATACATGAAGTGATATTATCACACATACACGAAGTAGTACTTTAACTCACACATCAAGTATTACTCTCACACACACATAAAGTAGTATTCTCACACACACACAAAGTAGAACTATCACACACACAGGAAGTAATACTCTCACACACACATGAAGTAATACTTTCACACACACATGAAGTAATACTTCCATACACACATGAAATAGTATTCTCACACATACACGAAGTAGTACATTCACACACATGAAGTAGTACATTCACACACATGAAGTAGTACCTTTACACACACATGAAGTAGTACTTTGAAACATATCAAGTAATACTCTCATACACACATGAAGTAGTACTTCCACACAAACATGCAGTAGTACTTCCACACACATGAAATAGTATTTTTATACACACACATGAAGTAGTACTTTTACACACACATGAAGTAGTACTTTTACACACACATGAAGTAGTACTTTTACACACACATGAAGTAGTACTTTTCACACACACTAAGTAGTACTTAAACACACACATCAAGTATTACTCTCACACACACATAAAGTAGTACTTTCACACACACATGAAGTAATACTTAAACACACACATGAAGTAGTACTCCGCACACATGAAGTAGTACTTTCACACACACATGAAGTAGTACTTTCACACACACATGAAGTAATACTCTCACACACACATGAAGTAGTACTTTCACACACATCAAGTAATACTCTCTCACACACATAAAGTAGTACTTTCACACATGAAATAATACTCTCACACACACATGAAGTCGTCTTTTACACACACATGAAGTAGTACTTTCACACACACATGAAGTAGTACTCTCACACACATGAAGTAGTACGTTCACACACACACATGAAATAGTACATTTATACACACGCATGAAGTAGTACTTTTATACACACTTGAAATAGAACTCTCACACACATGAAGTAGAACTTTCACACACATGAAGTAGTACATTCACACACATGAAGTAGTACCTTTACACATACATGAAGTAGTACTTTTACACACACATGAAGTAGTACTTCCACACAAACATGAAGTAATACTTTTATACACAAGCATGAAGTACTACTTCAACACACATGAAGTAGAACTCTCACACACATGAAGTAGTACTTCCACACACATTAAGTAGAACTCTCACACAAATGAGGTAGTACTTTCACACACATGAAGTAGTACTTTTACACACACATGAAGTAGTACTTCCACACATACATGAAGTGATTATATCACACATACACGAAGTAGTACTTTAACTCACACATCAAGTAGTACTTAAACACACAGATCAAGTATTACTCTCACACACACATGAAGTAGTATTCTCACACACACACAGGAAGTAATATTCTCACACATACACGAAGTAGTACTTTCACACACATGAAGTAATACTTTCACACACACACGAAGTAATTCTGTCACACACACATGAAGTAGTACTTCCACACAAACATGCAGTAGTACTTCCACACACATGAAATAGTATTTTTATACACACGCATGAAGTAGTACTTTTATACACACTTAAAATAGAACTCTCACACACATGAAGTAGAACTTTCACACACACATAAAGTAGTACTTTCACACACACATGAAGTAATACTTAAACACACACATGAAGTAGAATAGAACTTCCACACAAATATGCAGTAGTACTTCCACACACATGAAGTAGTACTCTCACACACATGAAGTAGTACTTCATACACACACATGAAATAGTACATTTATACACACGCATGAAGTAGTACTTTTATACACACTTAAAATAGAACTCTCACACACATGAAGTAGAACTTTCACAAACATGAAGTAGTACATTCACACACATGAAGTAGTACTTTTACACACACATGAAGTAGTACTTCCACACATACATGAAGTAGTACTCTAACACACACATGAAGTAGTACTTTAACACACACACGAAGTAGTACTTAAACACACACATCAAGTATTACTCTTACACACACATGAAGTAGTACTTCCACACACACACACACATGAAGTAGTATTCTTACACACACACGAAGTGGTACTTTCACACACAAATGAAATAGTACTTTAATACAAACGCATGAAGTAGTACTTTTATACACACTTGAAGTAGAACTCTCACACACATGAAGTAGTACTTTCACACACATGAAGTAGTACTCTCACACACACTTGAAGAAGTACTTTCACACACACATGAAGTACTACTTTTACACACATGAAGTAGAACTTTTGCACACACATGAAGTAGTACTTTCACACACACATGAAGTAATACTGTCACACACACATGAAGTAGTACTCTCACATACACATGAAGTAATACTGTCACCCACACATGAAGTAGTACTTTCACACACATCAAGTAATACTCTCTCACACACATAAAGCAGTACTTTCACACACATGAAATAATACTCTAACACACACATGAAGTCGTCTTTTACACACACATGAAGTCGTCTTTTACACACACATGAAGTAGTACTTTCACACACACATGAAGTAGTACTTCCACACAAATATGCAGTAGTACTTCCACACACATGAAGTAGTACTCTCACACACATGAAGTAGTACTTTCATACACACACATGAAATAGTACATTTATACACACGCATGAAGTAGTACTTTTATACACACTTGAAATAGAACTCTCACTAACATGAAGTAGAACTTTCACACACATGAAGTAGTACATTCACACACATGAAGTAGTACTTTTACACACACATGAAGTAGTACTTCCACCCAAACATGAAGTAATACTTTCACACACACATGAAGTAGTACTTCCACACACATTAAGTAGAACTCTCACACACATGAAGTAGTACTTCCACACACAGGAAGTAGAACTCTCACACAAATGAGGTAGTACTTTCACACACACATGAAGTAATACTGTCACACACACATGAAGTAGTACTCTCACATACACATGAAGTAATACTGTCACCCACACATGAAGTAGTACTTTCACACACATCAAGTAATACTCTCTCACACACATAAAGCAGTACTTTCACACACATGAAATAATACTCTCACACACACATGAAGTCGTCTTTTACACACACATGAAGTAGTACTTTCACACACACGTGAAGTAGTACTTCCACACAAATATGCAGTAGTACTTCCACACACATGAAGTAGTACTCTCACACACATGAAGTAGTACTTTCATACACACACATGAAATAGTACATTTATACACACGCATTAAGTAGTACTTTTATACACACTTGAAATAGAACTCTCACAAACATGAAGTAGAACTTTCACACACATGAAGTAGTACATTCACACACATGAAGTAGTACTTTTACACACACATGAAGTAGTACTTCCACCCAAACATGAAGTAATACTCTCACACACACATGAAGTAGTACTTTCACACACACATAAAGTAGTACTTTTATACACACGCATGAAGTACTACTTCAACACACATGAAGAAGAACTCTCACACACATGAAGTAGTACTTCCACACACATTAAGTAGAACTCTCACACACATGAAGTAGTACTTCCACACACAGGAAGTAGAACTCTCACACAAATGAGGTAGTACTTTCACACACATGAAGTAGTACTTTTACACACACATGAAGTAGTACTTCCACACATACATGAAGTGATATTATCACACATACACGAAGTCGTACATTAACTCACACATCAAGTAGTACTTAAACACACACATCAAGTATTACTCTCACACACACATGAAGTAGTATTCTCACACACACACAAAGTGGTACTTTCACACACACAGGAAGTAATACTTTCATACACACATGAAGTAGTATTCTCACACATACACGAAGTAGTACTTTCACACACATGAAGTAATACTTTCACACACACACGAAGTAATACTGTCACACACACATGAAGTAGTACTTTGACACATATCAAGTAATACTCTCACACACACATGAAGTAGTACTTCCACACAAACATGCAGTAGTACTTCCACACACATGAAATAGTATTTTTATACACACGCATGAAGTAGTACTTTTATACACACTTGAAGTAGAACTCTCACACGTATGAAGTAGTACTTTTACACACACATGAAGTAGTACTTTTTCACACACACTAAGTGGTACTTAAACAACACATCAAGTATTACTCTCACACACACATAAAGTAGTACTTTCACACACACATGAAGTAGTACTCCGAACACATGAAGTAGAATAGAACTTCCACACAAATATGCAGTAGTACTTCCACACACATGAAGTAGTACTCTCACACACATGAAGTAGTACTTTCATACACACACATGAAATAGTACATTTATACACACGCATGAAGTAGTTCTTTTATACACACTTGAAATAGTACTCTCACACACATGAAGTAGAACTTTCACACACATGAAGTAGTACATTCACACACATGAAGTAGTACTTTTACACACACATGAATTAGTACTTCCACACATACATGAAGTAGTTCTCTCACACACACATGAAGTAGTACTTTAACACACACACGAAGTAGTAGTTAAACACACACATCAAGTATTACTCTTACACACACATGAAGTAGTACTTCCACACACACACACATGAAGTAGTATTCTCACACTCACACGAAGTGGTACTTTCACACACAAATGAAATACTACTTTAATACAAACGCATGAAGTAGTACTTTTATACACATGAATTAGAACTTTCACACACACATGAAGTAGTACTTTCACACACACATGAAGTAATACTGTCACACACACATGAAGTAGAACTCTCACACACATGAAGTAGTACTTTCACACACATGAAGTAGTACTCTCACACACACTTAAAGTAGTATTTTCACACACACATGAAGTAGTACTTAAACACACACATGAAGTAGTACTTTTACACACATGAATTAGAACTTTCACACACACATGAAGTAGTACTTTCACACACACATGAAGTAATACTGTCACACACACATAAAGTAGTACTCTCACATACACATGAAGTAATACTGTCACACCCACATGAAGTAGTACTTTCACACACATGAAGTAGTACTTTTACATACACATGAAGTAGTACTTTAACGCAAACATAAAGTAGTACTCTCACACACATGAAGTAGTACTTTCACACACACATTAAGTAGTACTTCCACACACACACGAAGTAATACTCTCACACACACATGAAGTAGTACTTTCACACACACACGAATTAATACTGACACACACACATGAAGTAGTACTTTCACACACACACATGAAGTCGTACTCTCACATAAACATGAAGTAATACTCTCACACACACCTGTAGTAGTACTTTCACCCACACATGAAGTAGTACTCTCACACACACTTAAAGTAGTACTTCCACACACATGAAGTAGTACTCTCACACGTATGAAATTGTACTTTCACACACACATGAAGTAGCACTTTCATACACACGTATAAAGTAGTACTTTTATACACACGCATGCAGTAATACTTTTATACTCACATGAAATAGTACTTTCACACACATGAAGTAAAACTGTCACGCACTTGAAGTAGTACTTCCACACATATGAAGTAGAACTCTCACACACTTGAAGTAGTACTTCCACACATATGAAGTAGAACTCTCACACACATGAGGTAGTACTTTCACACACACATGAAGTCGTACTTTTTCACACACATGAAGTATTACATTCACACATACATACACGAAGTAGTACTTTCACACACACATGAAGCAGTACTTCCACACACATGAAGTAGTACTTTCACACACACATGAAGTAATACTCTTACACACACATGATGTATTACTTTCACACACACATGAAGTAATACTGTCACACACACATGAAGTGATACTCTCACATACACATGAAGTAATACTGTCACACACACATGAAGTAGTACTTTCACACACATGAAATAATACTCTCACACACACATGAAGTAGTACTTTCACACACACATGAAGTAGTACTTTCCCACACATGAAGTAGTACTTCCCCACACATGAAGTAATACTTTCACACACACACATGAAGTAGTTCTTTAACGCACACGTAAAGTAGTACTCTCAACCATATGAAGTAATACTTTTACACACATGAAGTAATACTTTCACACTCACATTAAGTAGTACTTCCACACACACACGAAGTAGTACTTTGACACACACATAAAGTAGTACTCTCACACTCACGTGAAGTAGTTCTTTGACACACACATAAAGTAGTACTCTCACACTCACATGAAGTAGTACTTTGACACACACATAAAGTAGTACTCTCACACTTACATGAAGTGGTACTTTGACACACACATAAAGTAGTACTCTCACACTTACATGAAGTGGTACTTTCAGTTACACAAGCACTATTTCCTCATCAGAAATAGCAAGTAATATTATCGCAGTAATCCCAAGCAGTAGCATTTTTCACGTTCTCGTGTCTCAGTTAATATTGTTATAATTTTCAATGTATTATATGAACTATTAAATATAGTATTTTTAATTTGGAAAAAAATATTTTGATTTAAAATTAACCACGATTACACTAAATTATTTGAATAATCATCGATTCATATAATCTCTAATGCCATTCTATTTCTAAATTAGTTTGTTGTTTTATTTTCATTGGTTAGTTTGGGTTTGCGTCTTTTACGCTCCTTTGTTTTTGGTTGCACAAGCTTTTTATTCTTCCATCTTCTTGACAAATAGCTAATTTAATTATTTTAATGATAAGTAGTTTATGTTTTGTTAGAGATTCAGTATGCTTCTTAGTTAACATTTTTATCGGTAATAGCTAAAGTTTGCACTTTGGTAAATTCTCACGTTTTAATTTTTTTTTTTTTTACGTTTCTCTAACATAATTCAAGAATCACATCTTTACTGCTATACACATCATTTCTCTTCGGTATCACAAGGTTTGGCATGGTCAGGTGGGTTAAGGCGTTCGACTCGTAATCCCAGGGTCGTGGGTTTGAAACCCCTTCGCACAAATCTTGTTCGCCCTATCAGCTGTGAGGGCGTTTATAACTTTACAGTCAATTCCACTATTCGTTGGTAAAAGAGTAGCCCAAGAGTTGGCGGTTGGTGATGATGACTAGCTGCCTTCCCTCTAAGCTTGCACTACTAAATCAGGGACGGCTAGCGCAGATAGCCCTTGTGTAGCTTTGCACGAAATTCAAGAAACAATCAGTAACACCATTCATACTACAGCTTGGTGAATGAATATCCACAATCCACTTAAAATGTACCACAGTTCAAAGAAATGTCTGGAGAGTTATGCAGAAAGAGTGTATCACAGTGCAGTTCCTAACACAACACGGGAGTAGAGATTAATAACACATCTAGTAACCAGTACAATACACACTCAAACTGAGGGAGAATATGCAAAATAAAATTATAGAATAATGCAATTAAATATCAAATCAGTGTGATACTCGAAAATTTCAATATTTTGGAATTAGCATTTTAAAACCACAATAAAGTTTCATTTGAAAATGACATTAAAATAACAGGAAAACAATTTCGTAATTTTGTTAACTTAATTAAGAAAGTGGTGTGTCATACACCATAAAAGGACTTAATTCAAAAAGTCGTATATCGCCTGCCTAAACCAACAGGCGATATACGTTATGTTAACAGGCTAAACCAGAGCGGGAATTAACTGGAAAAAACGTTTATGTCAACAGGCTAAACCAAAAATTGATATATTAAGAAAGTGGTATGTCACCTGGCCAAAAAAAGGACTTAACTGAGAAAATGTTATGTCCACTGGCTGAACTAGAAAGGGGTTTAATTTAGAAAATGTTATGTTAGCTAGCTGTGAACCAAAAATGGGCTTAACTAAGAAAACGTTATGTCAACTGGCTGAACTAGAAAGGGACCTGACTAAGAAAACATAATGCCAACTGCCTAAACCAAAAAGGGATTTAATTTAGAAAATGTTATGTTAACTAGCTGAACCAGAAATGGGCTTAACTAAGAAAACATTATATCAACTGGCTAAACCAAAAAGGGAATTAACTAAGGAAACGTTATGTCAACTGGCTAAACCAAAAAGGGAATTAACTAAAAAAACGTTATGTCAAGTGACTAAACCAAAAATGGATATATTAAGAAAGTGGTATGTCACCTGGCCAAAAAAAGGGACTTAACTGAAAAAATGTCATGTCAACTGGCTGAACCAGAAAGGGGCTTAACTTAGAAACATTATATCAACTGTCTGAATCAAAAAGGGATTTAATTAAGAAAATGCTATGTCTACTAGCTGAACCAGAAAGGGGCTTAACTAGGAAAACGTTATGTCAACTGACTAAACCAGAACGGGGCTTAATTAAGAAAACGTTATGTCAACTGGCTAAACCAATTAAGAAGGCGGTATGTCACATGGCCAGACCATAAAGGAACTTAATTGGCAGTGCATTTATGTTGCAGCACTCTGTCACCCAAAACTAAGAAAGGCTTAACTCTTAATTCACTGAGCTGAATATAGCACTTAAAGCCTCTAAAATATTGTCCCTCTGATTTATTCAGGCACCTTAAAACACAGATATAACATTCTAACTGGCACGGCTGTAAAATCATGTTTATGGAAGAAACAGATAATACATTTCGTGTTATTTATCATGTTTAAATAATACTTTATTTTTTTTACCATTACGTTCCTACAGAAAATAGAACATGTACTGGAAACCCACAAAATCCGAAGGATCTAGAAGAGCGATGGTGGTATTATAAACAATGCAGAGACACTAACCTTTCTGACAGAGCCATTAGCCATAACAAATGACTATGATAAAATCCATTGCATAGCAAGTTGTAGTGTGGTTAGTACAGGTCACAACCAACAGACATTGTCTAATACATCCTCAAAACAATGAGGAAATATTCTACTTTGATACATTTAAAAAAAACGTTTTTATCGTTAAGTTTATTAATTATTATACTTTGATCAAAATATTTTCAAGCAATTTTATTAATTACATCTAAAGTGTGTTTGTACTTCACATATACGACTGAATATTTACAGGGTGCACAGAAGATTAGCCTGTCTCACCCACAGGGCAAATCACTGACAGTCAAATCAATTTTGAGGTAAGTGATGACTCGTGAGGACTAAAAAATTATAAACATATCTAGTTATGAAAAATTGTTGCATATTATAGCTATTTACAATCACTATCTGTAGTGTAAAACAGATTTGTCCTATAAAATGACAATAAATGTCTTTACTTTGACCTGTTTGTGATAAATAAATTAAAGGGGATTGCTTGATAGTTTTGTAATTGAGATGTAGAACACGATTACCAAAGCGACATCTGGAAGGAACGTAGAAAGTGAACGTGATATTGGGTTTCATTGTGTGTGTTAAGAAAAATAGTAAGATCATACTTTATAACACTTGTTTGTGTTTTGTTTGTTTGAAAAGAACATAAATATATCAGTTTGTATCTTAACAAAGGGTAGAGGAGCTATTTTAGATAATAGAAACATCAGTTCTATACGGAGGGTGTCGCTAGCAAGGGTTTGCTTAAGAGATTCTAATATTTAAAATAGAAGTCCAGAATATGATAACTATTTGCAAAAGATAAAGTAATCATACCTAATGGGTTTATATTTTTGTTAAGCTTTTGAAACTTTTATTCATAACACAATTATTTTGTTGTTTAAAATACGATAATGAACAAAGGAAGAAATTTTCACCAAGTTAAAAAAGAATACATCACCTTAGAGCTAATGAATTATTCTAATAATGCGACAGAAATTTAAATTAACCGTAGAGTACACTTTCAAACAAATAAATACATGCTACCAAATATACTTGATATATTATACATTCTCTACTGTTAAAATTTTGTTTTTTTCATTCAGAAGAATGAGTATAATAAAGTAACAGTCGATCCAACAAATTAATAACGAAGATTGTACAGAAATGTTCTCCTTCAGCCAATTAAATAGCCCATTATATAGCTTCGTGATTAATAATTAAACAAACACTAATCATGTTTGTCAATTAATATATTTTCGATTAAGTTTATAACTTCTTATTATTTTGTTTTATTGATTTTACGAAACTACCTTAAACAACAATTTAGGTAGATTTTCAGATATTAACGGAAAAATAATATTAAAGTGCCAACAAGTTTATTTGTGCAGCACATGCTCGAGACATTCTAATAATACTAAAAACAACTTGTCTGTACCAAACTTTATAAAGTTTTGTGAATGTCGTAAAAGTCACAAATACGTTTAATAACGCATTCTGTTGAGCACATGACTAACATACCAAGGATACCAAAACAGAAACATGATCGCTTTGTTTCTTTTTCAAGAATTTCGTGTAACATTTTAGGTTTTACAAGAGATTACAAGGGTGATGTTAGAAACCTCAGTCGAAGGTTGAGTGATGTTTTCCCGCTAAAAGTACAACACTCATATAATGTAAAACAAATACCAGGACCAACTACGTTAGCATTCTTTAGTTGAACAATATCCATGGTAAGGAATGTCACACAGTTGAATATTTCACGAAGAACAACAACGCTCATTTAATTGTGTTTCAACACCTACTCTAATATTGTGTATTTCACTTCGCCGTCTTCAAACCAAATTGTTGAAAAGGCACAGATTAAACTTGAAAACTTGTGGAGGAATTATTTTCAGACAAATGTAAAAAGGAAATGAATTTCTTGTGACATATGGAATTTGTCACGAATTAAAACTAATCAAATAATATTTGCTTCCTGAAGATTATTTTATTGTTATTCGAAAAACTAATAAAAATATTGATCACCACCAATTATTCTCAAAACATTTGACTGACATAAATCAAATGTAATAATTCACATTAGCCCAATTATGAGTGAATTATTTAGGCCTGGCATGGCCAAACGCGTAAGGCGTACGACTCGTAATCCGACGGTCGCGGGTTCGCGCCCGAGTCGCGCTAAACATGCTCGCCCTCCCAGCCGTGGGGGGTGTATAATGTGACGTTCAATCCCACTATTCGTTGGTAAAAGAGTAGCCCAAGAGTTGGCGGTGGGTGGTGATGACTAGCTGCCTTCCCTCTAGTCTTACCCTGCTAAATTAAGGACGGCTGGCACAGATTGCCCTCGAGTAGCTTTGTACGAAATTCCAAAAAAACAAAACAAACAAAGAGTGAATTATTCAGTTTCTGTACACTTAGGGATTAAAACTGGAGAGATATTTAATCATGATCGATTTTCTTTAGTTACATATTTCTTCGGTAGGTCTCTTACTGTTTTGCTAAAATCGTTATTTGTGACATAATATTACAATGAAAAATACATAACAATTTGTTTAAAAGGTACTTAAAATGAATTTAAATAATATTCTTATTTCTACTGTTTTGCTTGTTTTAAGAATTAATTGGCAATGGTTCATATTTTTAAGTCTACGGATTTACATCACTAAATCAAGAGCTCAATTTCCCTCGGTGGGCTCTGCAGATAGCCTGATGTGGCTTTGCTGTAAGATATGACACAAACACATATTTTTAATCCACTAATCACTGTTTATATTGAAAGTTTACGAGAAAATTCAAACTGACATATTTTAAACCTTTGCCAAGTGGTTAGGGCGCTTGACTTGCAGTCTGAGAGTCGTGGTTCGAATCCCTGTCACACCACATATGCTCGCCTTTTCACCCGGTGAAGTGTTATAATGTGACGGTCAATCCCAATATTCGTTGATAAAAAAGGTAGCCCAAGAGTTGGCGAGGGGTGGTATTTACTAGCTGCCTTCCCTCTAGTCTCCCACTCCTAAATTTGGAATAGCTAGCGCAGATAGCCCTCTTGTAGCTTTGCGCCGAATCCAAAATAAACAAACCTCTCTGCTATGCCCGTTTAAGATAATGATTTCATAAACAAATTTTGTTTAAATAACTCATTTTTAAGGACACATTTTTTATTTTACTTTTCTCTTATCAATCTTTGAATGCAGCCTCTGTAGGCTTACGAAGTCTAATTCGTTTTTCTCTTAACAGCAACTTTAAGAATATGGATAAACTGGAAAAGGCTCCACGAGAAATATTTGTTCCCGAATTACAGAAAGTAAGGATATATGTTTACACCTACACGTCATGTGTTCTTGTAACAATTTTATAAGAAACATATTTTTGCTGTCACATCGCACACTGCTTTCTCTCTCATTTGTTTTTCATTGTGTGTTTCACGCATAAATATGTCAAACGTTATTTATAGATGAGTTTAGATATTCCTACTCTCTTAACGTATGACGCTGTGAATATTTTACAGTTTCAAATGATTTTAGGGTGATGTAACAATTTATTGTTTTTCAAGAATTATCAATGCTTCTCTCATCTTTGTAACTATGTTACTTAAAAAATAACACCCTCTGCAGTTTTCTTACTGATTTCACCTTTCAAGCTCATAGACTTAAAAATGTTTCCCATAAAAGCGTAATCTAAACTCGAAAACATTCTTACATCATGTAACGTAATAAAAACTAATATTAAGTAAAATTACCCTTTCTCCACAAAATTCTGTTAGTTTTAGTGCTTTCAAAATACTTCAAGTCGAAATATTAAGACATTACAAAATCATTACAAACTTATTTCAAGTACAACTAATTAAATTACATTTCACTCAATTGTTTTCATTGTCTTTTCTCAAATTAACAATGCATTCCTTCATCAAGGGATTAAGAAAAGTTTAATTGTATTTCCAATGACTGATTTCATGCATAAATAATTTACGTGCGTTGTATTTCAAAATCATAAGCATTTAAAACTTGACTTATTCTTGTATATTTTTCTTTTTTAAGGATTTACTTCTTCTTGAAGAACAAGAGGTAATACGACTTCTTTAGATTCTTTTGATTACTTCTTTATTTCGTGTATTAACCAAACTAATTGTTGTACTTTACAGTTTCAAAAATATAAAACAACGATGTTATTATACTCAGAACATTGTTAATTGTGTCATCCATCACGATGTCCCCTCTACACCAAATATGCTCGCCCTTTCAGCCGTTATAATGTTACGATTAATCCCACTGTTCGTCGGTAAAAGAGTAGCCCAAGAGTTGGCGGTGGGTGGTGATGACTAGCTGCCTTCCCTCTAGTCTTACACTGATAAATTAAGGACGGCTGGCGCAGATAGCTCTCGTGTAGCTTTGCGCGAAATTCGAAAAAACCAAACCATCACGATGACTATATTGCACGAAAATTATTTTATTTTTACAACTAATTATTTCATTTGCTTTAGTTTTGTAAAATATAATTATTTCATTTTTTATTACTTCAGAAAAAGCAAAGTGAATTAATAATTAAGTGCTACAACTAAAACCTTATCGTTCAGTTAAATAAAGTCATACTTATGTATATAACGAACTAAAATAATTACGTATTAAAACACGCAGGTAAAACTCAAGAGTGCATGATGGTCTGATAACTAGGGCGTTCGACTCGCAACTTAAATGTTGCCACAGCAAAACATGTCGCCAAACATGTTCGCTTTTTCACACATAGGGATGTTATAATGTAACAATTGAGCCAACTATTCCTTGGTAAAGAATAGCTTTATAGCTGACGAGGTTGGTGTTGACTAGCTGCATTCTCTCTCCAGACTATAACTTCAAAATTAGGGACGGCTAGCACAGATAGCCCTCGAGTAGCTTTGCACGAAACTGAACAAACAAACAATTACTAAAGTAGTTTAACTCACAAAAACTGCCATTTAGTGGTAGATTTCTACAAGTATAAACTAATAATTTCGATACAAAATAAAAATACTTGTGGTTTTGCCATTTTAGATGAAACGATTCATGTTTTATGAGTAATGTAACACAATATGTTCTTATTATGAGATGACAAGAGACGTGTTACAGCTTAAATGCTTTAATTCTTAAAGTCATTGTGTTGTTTTTAGAGGCTGCCACTAAGAATAAAGTGAAATGTATTTTAATCTGATTTTCAAAGTGCTATTTTTCAAAACTAAATAATTTAAGTGAGATAGTATTTAGCTTTAAGAATGAATTAATTATTACCGAATCTGTTTTGTGTTTCAGGGCTCAGTTAATTTCAAGTTTGGGGTTTTGTACGCAAAAGTAGGACAAACGGTGGACGACGAAATGTTCAGTAATGGTAAGACTACCACTCGCTAGACAGTCCATCCCGGGTTTATAATGACTCTTGTTAAATCAAAACCAGTTTTCTATGTACATATAAAATAGGCAAATTTACATTTAATATAAGCAGTTTTAAAGAAATTTAGCATTGGAGAAAAAAGCTACAAAGCGTTGCAGCATTCATGACGTTAAAAAAGCACGTGACTCGGCATGACCAGGTGGGCTAAGGCGTTCGACTCGTAATTTGAAGGTCGCGGGTTCGAATCTCCGTCATACCAAACACGCTCGCCTTTTCAGCCGTAAAAACGATATAATTGGCGGTTAATCCCACTATTGTTGGTAAAAGAGTAGCCCAAGAGTTGGCGGTGGGTGGTGATGACTTGCTGCGTTCTCTCTAATTTTACACTGCTAAATTAGGGACGGCTAGCACAGATAGCCCTTGAGTAGCTTTGTGCGAAATTCCAAAACAAACAAACAAACAAGCTTTATTAATAAGATATGGTTGGAGTAACAAAGAAGAGGAAGACAAAAGTAGAAAAATACTACGGGAAATAAAGTATTTGTAGTTTGAAGTCAGGGTAAAATTCACCAGAAAAGTTAAGATGAAGTCCATCACGTGTAAGAAAATAAATGAATGATATTAAATGTGTTTGTGTGGTGAGTGAAGGCAATATGTGTTTGTGTGTTTTTCTTATAGCAAAGCCACATCGGGCTGTTTGTTCAGCCCACCGATGGAAATCGAAATTCTGATTTATTGTTGTAAATTCGTAGGCTTACAGCTGTACTAGCGGGAGGCTAGTGAAGGCAAGTTTGGGGATAAGTCTGCATGGGTGTTTGGTTAATTTATTGAAATGCTGAATTTTGTTATTGAGTTGTTTAACTACTGTACTGTTTTATGTGTAGCAAGCAGTGAAAGGGTGTCTGTTCACACGGGTTTACGAGAGCTGTTCAAAAAATACGCGGACTGACGTCATAAAACAAAATGTACTTTATTTAGAAATTACAGATATGGGACCCCTTCAAAGTACTCTCCTCCCCAACGCACACACTTATCTCAACGGTGTTTCCACTTGTTGAAACAGTCCTGGGACGCTTCTTTTGTAATGTCCTCCATTTGCCTTAATCTTAGGAATCGTCTCAAATCTTCTTCCTTTCAAGGGTCTTTTGAGTTTGTGGAACAAGAAAAAATTGCAAGGAGCAAGGTCAGGTGAGTAGGGGGGTGGGGAAGAACAGTGATCGAATGTTTGGCCAAAAACTCACGAGTTCTACGTGACACAAATTTCGAAACAACGCGGTGCATCTTCAATTTTTCGGTCAAAATCTTGTAGCAAGATCCAACTGATACCCCACCCTCTTCAGCAAGCTCCTTGGCAGTCAGACGTCGATTTTCCCGCATTAGGGTGTTGATTTTGTCAACGTGTGGGTCGTCAGTTGACGTGGAAGGACGTCCAGGACGCTCATCATCTTCAATGGACTGTCGACCATCCTTAAAACGTTCATGCCACTTGAAACATGCCGTACGCTTCATAACAACATCACCGTAAGCCGTGTTAAGCATAGCAAAAGTTTCAGTCGCATATTTTTCAAGTTTAACACAAAATTTCGCAGCAAGTCGTTGCTCCTTCAGGTCATTCGTTCTGAAATCCGCCAAACGAAAAAATCGCAGTTCACTTAAAACCGCGTAGATATCTGCAATTGGGAAATGGCATCGTAATCAGCTGATCTGTGCGAACCTAGCAACACCAAGCGGATTCCTCTGGAACCAACTGGAGCCGCGCAATTCATTCAGTCCGCGTATTTTTTGAACAGGCCTCGTATGTTACACGAGAGATAAACAGTTTATGTGGGGTCTGAGACTGAAGATATGGACTATTTTGATTTCAAGTTTTGAGAAACAGTATTCAATTGTCTTGTCGGATTGTTTCAGATCATCAGTACCAAAGTGACATATCAGCGTGTTTGTTCACATGCATATTGATAATACTAGAAATATTCAGTTTAAAGTGTGGTCTGATGGTGAAGATATGTAATATTGTGTTTTCATATTCTGAGAAGCAGTTTTATCGGACTGCTTCAGGTCAACAGTACCAAAATGAATTATCAGAAATCGCAAAAATTTGAAAAGAAAACTGGCCATAAGTACGACATAATGTATTTTAGCTCCAGTAATGGGTTTTGACAGGTCTAGGTGTCCATTAATAAAGCCTAAGTGTTTGTGTAGGTACGTAAGCATTGAATCTCCTAAAATGCCTTTGTTGAGAAATAAAATAGTATACTTATCTGAATTGGGTTCACGTTTCTCACGTGTTAATCTCTTCATGATGCTAGAAAAACGCGTACGTTCAAAAAACACTTGAGAGAAATGAATAAAAACCCTATAACCCTATAAAAAGGGCAGCTTAATATGATCAAATAAATATCGTTAAAATCGTTTCTATTTTCTAAAACATTTAAGATAAGCAGTATGGTATATTATACTTTATACTTTAATTTTATAAGTTTTTTTTTACCTGAAATTATTATTTTCTAGTTACTTAAAGCTAACAGTTTGTATTTGTGTGTTTCATAGGTGATGTATACTTTATGATACCCTTAATGTTACTTATATTAAAATTCTAACAAATACTGTTAATCAATGTAGTTTATTACTTTTCTATTATTGAACTTTTATTATAAATTATTTGCATTGTTAGCTTGGCATAAACTAAATTTCCTAAGCTGTCCAAATTATGTGAGATATAATTGGGTTTACGACCGAAAATATCGCTAGCAAACGGATACCCAACTGATAGAACAAGACACTATGATATTATAAATAATAACACAAAACAAATTATTTAGTTACCTATACTTATTACCACGTTGATTTTTATTTTAATCCAAGTAAACAGCTAGCTTAGATCGTAAATAAATACTAAAATATAATTTGAGTTATTTTTATATTTTTAGTCACCCTGCTATAAGTGTTTTATTCTCATACCTTTAATAACATTCGCAGTCACAAATCCAGTTTCTGTGATTTTGCTGCTGCGTATCTGTGAGAAAGATATTTCGTACCTTGCTTTTAGGCCCAGCATGGCCAAGTGTGTTAAGGCGTTCGTCTCGTAATCCGAGGGTCGCGGGTTCGAATCCATGTCGCGTCAAACATGCTTGTCCTTTCAGCCGTGGGGGCGTTATAATGTGACGACGAATCCCACTATTCGTTGGAAAAGAGTAGCCCAAGAGGTGTCGGTGGGTGGTGATGACTAGCTGCCTTCCCTCTAGTCTTACACTGCTAAATTAGGGACGGCTACCGCAGATAACCCTCGAGTAGCATTGCGCGAAATTTAAAAACAAGTACTTAACTTTTTTTTTCATTATTTTATAATTTAAGTGACTTTTGTCAAATTTTCTTTCACAAGACACTGGTTATTCAAACAATGCACATTAATAATTTCGTAAATGTTTATTTTCCAGTAGTCATGTCTTGGCTATCTACTATGTCTACTGTAACTTAGTGGCTCAGCGGTATGTCTGCGGACTTACACACTAAAATCCGGGTTTCGATACCCGTGGTAGGCAGAGCACAGATAGCCCATTGTGTAGCTTTGTGCTTACTGAAAAAAAACAACAAAAACTTCTGTGGGTTTTTGTTGTTTTTTTTGTGGTGCTCTAATTTAAATTGGATTAAACTTGACAGTACTTATTATTATCAATAAATAAACTTATAATTTTTATTCTACGAGTTATCTAAGGTTAGACATTTTTAAAACTTTTATTAGCTTTTAATATGATGTCTTACTAAATGTCAGCTAAAATACATTTATTTCAGCCTTTTGTTTACATCAATGAAATATACGTGTGCATGCGCATTTTAAATAGCAAGGCACGCATGCATTTCCATGACAAATAAAATCTGAATACTTTTACACCAGTCTCCTGCTGTTATAGCGATAAATCTACGGATTTGCAATGATGAAATTAGGGGTTTGATTTTTTTCGATGGACTTAGTAGATAGCCCAATGTGGCTTTGCCATAAGACAAACGCTTTATTTTACACACACTTTAACACTATATTTAGTTTATGGGGCTTTCTAATCGTCTATTATGAAATTTTGACAACTTTCAAAACTTCAACTGACAATACAGCTGTATAAATATGTTAGGCTATCTGATTACCGTCCATTTTGCATTGTGCTATTATAGAAAGATCGTTTACAAACCGAAGTTCTCAAATTAATATTTTCGAAAATAATTTAAAATCACTTCTAACAACGATAATGTAGGACCGTAGCCTTGAAAATCGACTGGTGCTATTGCATAATGATGTTTACAAATATTCGGAAACTCTCTGTAGGCCTTTTCTACTGCCCCCCCCTCCACTGGCTCAGCGGTACGTCTGCTGACTTACACGCTAAAATCCGGGTTTCGAAATCCGTGGTGGGCAGAGCACAGATAGCCCATTGTGTAGCTTCGTGCTTAATTCCAAAACAACAACCTTTTCTACCGACTTTCATAGACCCTACTCAGTGGCACAACGATATAGTTGCGGACCTACAACGCTAGAAACTGGATTTAGATACCGGTGGTGGGCAGAGCACAAATAACCAATTGTGTTGTTTTGTGCTTAATTACAAACAAACAAACAAAACTCATTTACATCATGGGATTTGGTCGTTTTGAATGTAACTAGTTAATGACAACTTGACACTTCAATTATTGTTGTTTTATTGTTTTGAATTTTGAAATATTCTTTGAGTGTTTTAACAGTTTTATATATGATAGTTTGAGAAGGTTTGTTAACTATCATTTTTTCTTATATTTAATTTCTTTAAGAACTGATAACTTATTGTGATTATCTTTCGTTGTTTCTGTTTTATTTCCTACTAATAAAACATATCTCTACGACACTCGTGATGTGTTTGTAATTCGTCAACATTTCTTTACTTTAATCTAACACTTTTTCTGCCTACAGAGTGTGGAAGTAAAAACTTTGACCGGTTTCTCTCTTTGCTTGGTGAACGAATTCGATTGAAAGGATGGGACAAGTACAGAGGAGGTCTCGATGTTAAAGGTCAGTAGCTATTTGCTCTTATTAATGTCTAAGGATATGAATCTTTTCACACATCAGTTACTTTACTTTGTAAACTCATGCTTTACAATAGCTGTTCCTTCTTCACATTCCTTCAATTAGTAGTTTACGGACTTCTAGTTAGAGGTGTGTAAAAACAACATTTTAGAAGCCTAAATTTTGTTTATTATTTGTTAATATTTGCAATTAATTGGGACACGATGGGATAAATACATTTTTGTTTATTTTGAAGCAAGTGGTAAACACAGAAATTCAAGCCAATTATCTTATGAAATGTGTCTTATATTGTGTATCCGATGTGAAATGATTGTAAAAGAATATTTATAAAACTATTTCTACAGTACCTTTTTAAGTAGCTAGTTTTAGATAATTTTTAGGATTTCCATTTAATTAAAATTTAAAACGTATCTAGTTAAACAAATTTTTCATAACAGACCATCAGATATAAGCTTAAAATTAATTGTAAAAACACTATAAAAATGTTAAATAAATAAACATTGTCTTTTTGAGCATACGCCAATGTTATTCAAACCGTGTGTCGTGTCATTTTGAGAACATACCCCAGTATCATTCAAACCGTGTGTCGTGTTATTTTGAGTACATACCCCAGTATTTTTCAAACCGTGTGTCGTGGCATTTTGAGTGCATACCCCAGTATTATTCAAATCGTGTGTTGTGGCATTTTGCTTTGGATGTCGCGTGAATTTCAGCAAAAACTAATTAACGAGATTTTAAAAACTACAGAAAATATCGCATGTGACAAGAGGGTGTTGGTCAAATCGAGATGAGTGGGTTAAGGTGTCATCAGTGAAAAAGATTTAGGAACCATTGATATACACTGTTCATTGTGGTGGTTTTATTGCCTCATTTGAAAGTTTACAAAGCCATCATAGCGTTATGTGTGTGTGTGTGTTTTTTCTTATAGCAAAGTTACATCGAGCTATCTGCTGAGTCAACCGAGGGGAATCGAACCTCATATTGTTACATATACGTAATTAGTTTTATAAACTTTTTACATTGATATTTTTAGCTATGTCTTCTCACTTCTTCAACGTTCCACGTCATCGATTAGTTTGTATATTAAAATTGATACAAATTAAGTTTGCTTACATACGCAGTCACAATTCCCTCTCTGATTCCCCTATGATACAGCGGTAAGTCTAGGGATTTAGAAGCTAAAGTAGGGGTTTGATCCTTTTCGGGAAACTCAGCAAATAGCCCGATGTAGCTTTGCTATAACAAAAACATACACACAACCTCTCTTCGCAAATGTTATCTTCTATTGATTATGCTATTGTATTTCTGAATCCTTCCCCACAAAAAGTTCCCCGTTGGTACAGCTGTAAGTCTACGAATTTACAACGATTCCCTTTCGTGGTCTCAGAATATAGCCCGATGTGGATTTGCTATAAGCAAACACACGTATAAAAGTTTGCATCCGCGATATTTAGTTTTCTCAAATATCGATACAGTCAAACTTTTTAAACCAAAAATAAATGCTTGTTATAATTTGCTATTACGCCATATATTTTATACGTGAATGCCTTGCAGGAGACATGACTGGAAAGTACTCCATCTACACTATTTACGAAGGGCATGAGATAATGTTTCACGTCTCTACGTTACTGCCTTATTCTAAACACAACCGTCAACAAGTAAGTGTCATGTTGACTCTTTTATCTTAGTACCAACACTTTATGGAATGGTAAAGCAATCAGTCTTGTTTATTTCTATGTATATCTCATGCATATTGACTTAGTTTTCGTTCATCTCTGGTGGTTTACTAGTCTTTCATAAAATGTATTGGAATATCGTATAATATATGATAATATAATATATTATCTCAAATAATATAAAAAAATATAAGTAATTGAAAAAAACACATCTGTTCATTGTACAAGTAGTTGTGACGATGATGTTTTTGATGAAAATATTTCAAACATTTTGTACTGTTGTTCATTTAGCATCTCGGGTTACTTGGAAGCTTCTTAACTGACAAGGCTCGGCCTAACTTTGAAAAGTAGTGCAATAAATGTCTGGTCTCTACGTAAAGATGTGTATAATAATTCAAAAAATTACAGAGAAACAAAACGTAAGGTAAAGTGTTTGTGACAACAGTGTAAACTATAAACTTAGCTCTTTTTCATTCGCTGGTCAATTGCTGAAAATAAGACTTTGCTATAACTAATTACTAGCAGTTGCTGACCTAGCCATCTAGCCCTCGTGCGTTTAAGTCTCCGTTCTGGTTAAAATTTCTAATTCCGAATAATGAGGAAAGATCTGTTTACGGTATCACTCCTTAAACACAACAGCAATATAAAAGATAATCACCAGGCTTGACGTCATTTACAGACAAGTAATCTATGACCTTTGTATTTATTTTAAATTATCCATGACTGTATTTTATCCTCTGTGTGTCGTATTTTCACTGAGTATCTTACCTTAGTTTCAATACTGTCGTGTTTTAGATAAAGTGATAGTCATTAAAATCGTAAACATCTGTTATCATATGTATACGTAAAACATTTCGTCACCATAGATTCCCAAGTGTATTACTTAAAGAAACTATTTATACCATTTCAACTGTGTATATATTAAACCTGAGAGGTGGGATGACATATTTTTAATTGTTTTCTTCTTTTACACAAAAAATGTGCTCTATTACTATTACAATTATTAGAATATTCCTACATTCTACATTCGAAAGTGTTTTTTTATCTTTTCAGAAAAGAGAAGGAGTCATAAGTATTTTAAACGATCTATAGTCACACTTGACAGACTTTTATTCTTCTATGGCTTTTCCGGCGATTGCATTTCAGTCCAATTCCCAAGGTCTTGATGTAACAGATGCAGTGAGTTGCAGGGCCACAAAATATTTTTAACTCAGAAATATTCATTCTACTCTTTCATTTATTTAGTGACGATCGTAAAAATCTGTCACTATAGAATGATATCTTATTACTCGGTGTCTATGTCGTAGGACGTAACGTGACATAATAACTCTGATCTCGAGTTGTAGCGAAAACAAAGCCTTACTTTTAAAGTGTTGAAGCCTCATCATTTGAGCTCCTAAGTGTCGAACTTTGCCTATTTGCCTGACTGTGGTAGACGTTAGAGCGAATTTCTCAAAGTTTGCTTAAATTTAAAAGAAGCTTCCGTGTCGAAACTCCTACGAAATACGAGTTTTAATTATTCATAGCTCACGTCTGTTAAGGTTATTTTATTCTAAGAAAGAACGTCCTTTGGCACTTGAAAATAATATTAAGATTCTCATAGCGCTGAAAAAACAAACTCGTTCGTAAAACATTTAAAAGATTTTTAGTACTAGACATGCAGTTATTCCCTTGGGTATGATGTTCAATAAAGTTTATCCTTCTTATTGTATAATTAATTACAGGTGGAAAGAAAAAGACATATCGGTAATGACATTGTCAACATTATATTTTTGGATGGAAACCACCAGCATCATTCTTCTTTCAAGCCTTCAATGATCAAATCCCAATTCACACGTATCCTTTAATGTGTCACAAAAACTCGTATCTTCCAAGTAAAGTTGTTATTACACCTTACAACGAGGCGTAAAATATTCTGTGTTAGCTATCTTACCTAATACCCTCAAACCCTGATGTGTATAAGAGAAATGTGTAATTAATTTTTATTCGATAGGTGTTTTTTGTATTGTTTCTAGTCGTTGTAGGAATATGTATATTCAAGTCGTTATGGAAATTCATCATGTTATGCGTCAAGAAATACGGATTCTCTGATCGTGTAATGTTCCTTATGTGTTAATTTATTTACTAGTTTTATGTTCAATAACATAACACCAGATATAACAATAATGTTTAACAGATTTCAGTTTCTTCGTATTATAATTTTCATAATTACCAAGTATTAATATCTGATATTTGTTTTAATAACAGGGATACATACATACATACATAAATATATATATATATAATTAAATACATTAATCAACGTTATAATGTTAATAAATAATACAGTATTAAAAAAAATATTCTGATCGCATGAAGCGAAAACAACAGTAGAACATTATTTTAGTCTTGTATTTTATAATATGTGAAATGATAAAATATTTTTTTATCATTTTAAGACTGGATTGATAAATATACCTCAAATACAACGATTACTTTGGAAACACTTATCTATTGATCCTTGATTTATATAACTAGATATCTTTGCGGTTGTAACTTACAATTCAGAGGAAGAGTCGTACAAGTGAGTTTTTTTAGACAAACCAGTGAAAGTGTTAAAAATACTTTTCATTCATTTGTGAAAGTTTCGATTAAGTTTTGAAACTTGCGAAAACAAAAACACTTATTATTATAGATTCTGCCTCTTCACTTTTAAAACAAATGTTACATTTTACCCTACTGCTTCGTCAAACCCTTTCTTTCCCACAATTTAATTGTCAATGTTTAAATCTAAATAATAGTAAAGTTTAAAATGTTTTGGAAAATATATGTTATCTTCCAGCTTACAGGTTTCTTTATAATGTTGTTTGAACAGATCTACATGTCAGTTATGATATGTTATCTTCCAGCTTACAGGTTGCTTTATAATGTTGTTTGAACAGATCTACATGTCAGTTATGATATGTTATCTTCCAGCTTACAGGTTGCTTTATAATGTTGTTTGAACAAATCTACGTGTCAGTTTTGAAGAAAAGAGAAATAGCATAATAAGTAGAAGAAAAGTGTTACATTAAAAAGAAAGTTAAATATAATAATTAAAAAAAATAGTTATTGGAGAAAGATGATAATAGATTTTTAGAATAAAAATAACACAGGTCTCCGAATTTTAGCTTCATTAAAGTTATTTTGGTTTTAATAACGGATTTTCCGTAATTCAACTACTCAGGTTTCAAAAATAATATTTATTTTTAATCATATTTTATTGTTGAATATACCACAAATATAACAGAATATGTTTGGGTCATTTACACAACATATTGTTAACACAGTGACGAATAAATGGTATTGAGAAATAATAATATCAAATTGCACCCTCCACAAACATGTGCTATCCAGAAATGACATGTCATGCGGCCTGTTAACCGTTTATATACCAGCGGAGTGTTTCTTGTGGGTTTTGAAACGATAGATAAGACTATCGAGTTGCGATTTCTAAATAATTTTATAGCGAGGGTTGTTAACCTTTTAAGTGCAACAAAATGTGACCCGATTTGTATGAAAATGATTCCCCTTTCTAAAAGTACATATTACAGTTTTTGAAAAAATCCGTACACAATGGAGAAAAATGTATATCATTTTCGGATTCACCGTACATAGATTACTATAGAGCGTGTAAATCATTCGAGACAATAAAACCACCACAAGTTATTTATGCTACAATTCCTTAATTCACATATGCTTCACCTATGACCAAAATTTCAGTTCCCACTTCTTGGCTAACTGTTTATGAATTTATTAATGACTTGATTACGACTACGTTTTAAATATTTTATTTAGCTGTACACACTAGTATTTTAATTATCATAAAAAATAAGCGGGTATTTAGAATTTTTGTATATATGAAATCCCGTGAATATCTTAGCCATAATAAAAATGTCTGACATGTGTTATTGATTTTGTACCTACATTCAAATCAATTTCGTAACAAGAACATGGTACCGCGCAGGCGCTAAACACATTGTTTCTTCAAATACACAGATGTCTTAATAATGATCCACGTCACACTCGTGTCAGTTACCAAAGATTTCTTTTATCAGTTTCGAGATGGTGTTACTTGGACTTGTAAAAATAACACTGTTTTCAAAAATGCCTTAGCCAATGTATCTCAGAACGGCTGGTATGGGTATTAACACTTTTACTATTAAAAGAAATAACAACGTTTCGACCATCTTAGGTAATCTTCAGGTTGACAAAGAGAGAATTTGCAAACGTTCTTCTCTGCTTTATTAGTAAAAGTGTAAATGCCCCTACCAGCCGTCTTGAGATAAATTTTTACTTCAAGTGGGTTTCTCGTCATCACGAATTGCTTTGGCCTGTTTTCCTCACCGAACGTATCCAACTGATGAAGCATACATTCTAATCTCTATAACTTTTATAAGTAATAACATAAGAACAGTATTTAGTTAGCTGTAATCATTAGTGGGTTCGCTTTTGTTTCTGATTTTCTGAAGGTAGTAGCTTGATTTTTTTTTCAAAATGCTTCTCCTGGTTGTCATGCCAATCTCCAACTAATACCAAATGTAACATTTATTATCATATGGGATACAGTAAGTAATATCGTTATCAGTTTCCCTGTATTCATTTGTTCTACTCATCCGTAATGAAAGGCACTTATCTACCGCCAACTCTCGAGATTGACCGTAACATTGTATATGCAAAAACGGCTCGTTTGGGTTGGGAAAATATTTTACGTAGAAGAGCGAACAACGTTTCGACCTTCTTCGGTCATCGTCAGGTTCACAAAGGAAGAAAATAACAGCCTTTTTTCCATATATATTTCTCTACAAGTGGGTTTTCTCGATATCACTGACCGTAACATTGTAACGACCCTACGGCTGAAAGGGCGACTTATCTCTGTTGCGTTATGGCATATGTTTTCCTTACTTTTTTAAATAATGTTTTGCACGTGTTAATTTTTAGTGTTCAGGATGATTATGTTTTAATTATATCTTAAAATTTATCAGTTTGACCAAAGTATCGAGCCTATCTCAGCAGGCCTAGGAGTGTCAAATGTCATATTTTGTCTCAGGAGACAAGTAGTTTATCTACGTCTTAGAAGTTTTAGTTATGTCATCACAGACAGACTTGATCTTAACTGTCACAATAGTCAAGAATGTCTAAGTTTTATTTTGATTAGAAGTTATTAATAATTGATTAATTTATTATCACCACAAACCTATTTTGCCCCGAATTACAACTGTGAAGCTTGGTGTTCCTCTGTTTCTCAGAAATCATACTTTTTATCGTTTTCTCAAGAATATCTAGTGTTTTATTAGCGTTTAAGATGGTATATTTACATTATTAATATTTCAGAAATCTCTCCTGCTTTATCTGTTATATTAACAGTCATACTTGTCTCAGCAATGACGCTTGTTTATTATTATCTTAGATATAGCACCTATTTAAGGTTTACCTGTGAAGCCTTAATTGTATTAGTTGTGCCCAATTAATTTCACGAGTACTTGCTATGCATGACAAACTGTGTTCAATTTAGTCATACTTAAGGACTAAGACCAATTTTAGTAGCGTCACAAAACCAAATATGGACTAAGTAAGATTCAAAAGTCAAGATTGTTTCGTGTGTGTCTTGTCTTAAAGGGTTTAATTGTACATGTAGTTTCAGGAATATATCTCTACTTCGTTAGAGTTGACACACTCGTACCAGCAGTGTCTCAAAAGACACGCTTGTATTAACCATGTATTAGATTATAAATGTCCTAGCTGTGATAAAAGTCAAGTTTAAAGTGGATATGTTTAATTAGTAGACACTTTTCTTAACTGCAGCTTATGAGTCACAACTATATTATTTACGTAACGGTCTTATAGCAGATTTCTTTCAGGCGTAAATTCTGTTTTAGTTACGTCAGAATAGTAATTTCGTTTCTAGCAATGTTTTGGTAATTATGTGTTTTGAATCTAGCTTCCATTCGCACCTAGTTTAACTAAGTGCAATAAGGTGCCTGTGCAATCAATGTTTCAGAGGCCACAAATATTTTGGTTATGTCTCACGAGTCGTACCTTTATAAGTTGTGCCTCGCTTGATTTCTCAGCAATCTTACTTCTGCTAACAACACTTCAAAATAACACTTCTCTTAGAGTTCTACGAAGGACATACCCGTAACTAGAGTTCTACGAAGGACATACCCGTAACTAGAGTTCTACGAAGGACATACCCGTTACTAGTTATGTTCTTGAGGTGTATTCTGCACCAGCAATGCCTCAGTTGTCTTGTCTGAACTTGCTATATCTGAGTATTTTCACACCTGTTCTGATTTTGCTGATATGAGACACCTACGTTTCTCTTATGTCAATACTCACCTTTAGTTTATCTGTATTTCTTAGTGTCTTTAAAACAGAAGCAACACGAGCCAATAACGTATGATATACATATATATATATATATATTATACAACAATTATCAGTACATTATCTGTAGTTATATTAAACGACAAATTGATTGTCTTATGTTAAGTTACAAATTTTTTCCGTGTTCTTTAGACTTTCAGTTTATTCAGAAGAGTCTGTACCATTGTTTGGACCAACTCTACCATGTCCACCTGTGTTTAGAAGTTTTCAGGAATTTCGTGATTGTTTACTTGTGAAGCGTAAGTAAGAAATGTGGATAAAATATATCTGGATACTTTTAACTTGAAAATGTCACACCATAAAGTTTCTATGTGGAATATCGTGATAGTTAAAGAACGAAAATCATCTTAATTCATGATTGATGAAAGGTTATCTTAGGATATGAAAAGATGCTTCCCCATTATGTAATTGTAAAAAACACAAAAACTCCCATAAAAACTGTAAAACATAAAATGTAAGACCGCAAATTTGTATGTATCTTCCCACAGATCCAACAAACCTTTATACCACATTTGCTGTATATCCATCCAGAGAAAACGAAGCGATGGTATAACAAAACTCATAGCAACCGTAAAACGCAAAATACAAAACTGAAAATTTGTACGTAATCCCGCATAGGTTTAATAAACCTCCAAATATATTTTGGTGAGGATCCATGAACTCCCTGCGAGGTGGTTTCATGGGCTTACAAGAGACAACATACAGTACTCATATTTATATAGATGCCAGCCTTCGTCTCTGCTGGTTGTAAGCTAGAAAAGAGAAACTATTTCTGTACAGTTTAGTTCAAGGAAACTTGTTCAAGTTATGCGTTTTTAACAGAAATTTTTAACTGGTGGAACTTCTATTCGGTTGAAATTTGTAGGAGCCATAAAAGTATTAAACACAATTAATATGTAGTCGGCTGCTTGTGCTAAACTCAAATTTAGTGCTAATATGGTACTTGCATCACACACGTATCTCCAGTACCAACAGATTTAGTTAGAAGCTAAAATTTGTTACATCAGTAATAGCTTGTCGTGAGGAGGGAAACTCCACTATACACTTTAAATAATGGTCAAGAGGTATATATTATAAGTATATTATTTATTTTTGTTAAACTTTACTGCAACGTTTAGACCAGCCATGTGACCATTATGGGCTAACTGTCGTCTTTTGTAATATTTCACACATTAGAGTACAGTGACAAATGTGGTCGAAAAGATGAAATAAATAAAAAACAGAAACCATATTAACTTCTCTACTCTTAACTTACAATCACGAAATTGTAAATCTTGGCACTTGTAAAGCAATAGAAATTCAGAACTTGACAGAGTGCTATGTACGCGGACTTACAATATTAGAAACCGGGTTTTGATGCCCGTGGATGGTGGAGCACAGATATGTCATTGTGAAGTTTAACTTTCAACAAACGAAACGACTTCCTGGGGTAGCTATTTCGATATTTTATTATTAATTTGCCTTCACTGATACAGTAATATGTTTGCAGACTTATACTGCAAGAAACTGGGCTTCGATAACCCTGGTGGGCAGAGCACAAGTAGCCCTCTATATATAGTTTATGCACAATAACTAAGAAACAAACAAAAATTATAAAATTTAAAGAAATTATTAATTATACTAACCGATTATCCATGGTATCAGTGCTTACTTGGGGTGCCAGTTCATGAGAGCTGTGAGCGAATTGCAGCCGTGTATAGTAATCTGTGTTGAATTATTTTATTTTTTATCCAAAGACAAAAGATATTTAGTTATGTATTGATGAGCAACGTGCTAATTACACTGCACAACAATTGTTTTGGAAAGTTTTGCTTCCTGAAAAGCTTTTGCTGATTGTGGCAGGTACCTGGTGGGTATGTACAAATATAGTTTTGGTTTTGCTTCATCACATAAGAACTCTGAAAAATAAACAGTTAACTGTTTACCAGCAATAACGTATTTAATTGCGTTTATGTTTTTAATACGCTATTAAGTTCAACATAATTAAAAGTGTTTTGCTCCTGACTTTCGATTGTATTCAATGTCCGGTACATCACATTGCAGTGTCCAATAGTAGTTAGCAAGCGATCACGGATACCAGTTACCCTGATATCGTTTTTCCATTGTAGCAATGTCTTGGTGAAACTGAAGATTCTGATGAAACGGTACGTGATGGGTAAATTTGGATGTGCTTTTCGTGATCATCAGCCAAAAACCTATAAGGAACACTCAAAAGTGTTCAAGAAGCAAAAACATTGTTGTGCAGTGTTACTGGTAATGACGCTATTCATCGCTTTGTAACTCTATAATTCGTGAGAAATAATTAGGTTCAGGTATTTACGACGTCTTTTCTGCACCCTGCGTGTTTGTAAATAAATAACACCGCTTTAAGAAGATTTTTCCAAGTTTTTCTCAATTTTTGGTCACGAATGACAGTGCTTTGCTTGAATACTCAATAGATACTTGAAAAATTCATAATACGGAACTGTTTATGACGTTATTCATTACTTTATAGCTCTGTAAATGACCTTTTTACCTTTGTTTTGCTCCACTTCGCGCAACAAATTCACCTGCTCAATTTTTTTTCTGTACATTCGAATAGAGAAAAATAAAGTTCCCTGTGACGAAAAATGGAAGCGAAACAGGAAAATCGTAACCTCTATTGCAAATGCACATGCACAGAAGATAAAAAAATTCGTGTGTGACGATGTTATTTTTAACATCGCTTGGATCACCTTATAGCTAACGCAACGTGAAATAGAACATGCAATTTACAAATCATTTTAACTGTGACCAAATTGATCTGTTTTGTTAAAACCCTGATGAAGTCGTTATGGCGAAACATTAATTAATTATTTCTGAAGTACTGCGATCGTTTGTACATATTTGTATGTTTTTAATTTTGCGCAAAGCTGAATTTGTTTTAGTATTAATCCTTTATTATGCTTTAATTAACTGTCTTTAAGTCTTTCATCAGTTTCTCTCTTTATCCTACATGCTTTAAAGCCAATTTTTCCATTTTTCTTTCACCAAACAAATTTTTAATTCTGTGTTTAATTAATATTCTTCCTCTTAAGTTTACTTTCTTTTCCATTTCGCATGCATTTATTTCGTCTTTCAAATTCCCAGCATCCAAAACCATTGTTGTATCTGTAACATTCCTTTACAAAAATCTAACATAAACAGTTCTAGATTGTCAGGGTGGATGAACTTTTACCCTTCCAGCACATTATAATTATTAATTCATTGTCAAAAGTGGGATAATATTTACCTCTAATGGTTAATCTACTTCTTTCTTCTGTTAATCATCTTTTTACAATTGTGGTTATTCTACTTCTTTCATTTGATAATCAGCTTCTTTACAATTGTGGTTACTCTACTTCTTTTATCAGGCAATCAGCTTTTTCTTACAATTGTGGTTAATCTACTCTTTTCATCTGGTAATCATTTTTTTTACAGATATGGTTAATCTTCTTCTTACATCGGATCATCAGTTTTTTTTACAATTATGGTTAATCTACTTCTTTCATCTGGTAATCAGCTTCTTTACAATTGTGGTTAATCTACTTCTTTCATCGAGTAATCAGCTTTTATTACAATTGATGTCAGTTTACTTCTGACATCTGATTATCAGTTGTTGTTTTTTTACATTTGTGGTTAATCTACTTCTTTCATATAATAATCAGCTTCTTTACAATTGTGGTTAACCTATTTTTTTCATCCTGAGAAATTTTTAAATATCGTAAATTTAAAAATGCATGTATCTACTTTGATTGTTTTAAGTACAAAGCTACACAATGGGCTACATGTGCTTTGAGCACCGTGGGTGTCGAAACCCGAATTTTAGCTTCGCAAGCCTTAAGAATTGCCCCTATACTATTACGAGACAGAAATGTAAGCTCTTATATTGTATGTATACACAATTATAGTTCTGTATTGTAAAATAACAGAACTGTTTAAAGACTAGGTTGCAATTCTTTCGGAGAAACTTTTATAATGGTAACTGAATGTTATTTGGGAAAGAATCGAACTCAATGTAATCTTTACATGTGATAAAACTAAGTTAGAAACTCAATATATATTTCTGTCAAAACTTGTCGCTAGTCCATAAATTTGTTCGATTCTCAATCATGAAAACGTTTAGAAGTACAGCTGTTTGGGTGTACTTCTGCAATATCGAATTTAGCCTACAGTATGACTAGAACCAGGACAGCTCTAGGTTGGAAACAGCCACTCAAAAAGAATGACAGTCTACTCTTTTACCATTGCTTCGACCCTGGGGGAGTTTTGTGTACGGGGGCAGAAGGGAAACAGAATCGATTGCTATAGGATAAACATATACTTACGCTGCTATGTCAAACATTCAAGGAATCGTGTCTTACGTTACATTCAAAGATAAACATTATTCTTGAATAACAAAAATAAGCGTTCTCCAATGCGAAACAAAAAATCATTATTGCTTTTGTTTCGACAACGCTAGAAATGTTGTTTTTAAGTGCTTATTGTTTCATTGAAGTGTTAAACACAAATTGCTTTAAAATGTGTTTTCGTGTTTTTCTCCTCTGTGTAAACGAAGTTCCCCAGTAACACAGCAGTATGTTTGCGGAACAAAAACAGTCAGAACCCAGGTTTCGCTACCTGTGATGGGCAGAGTACAGATATCCCATGGTGTAGCTTTGTGCTTAATTCCAAATAAATAAACTGTGCAATGAAAAGTCAAAAGAAGATAAAAGTGTCTCTTACGAGCACAACAGAGTTCTGTGTAGCATCATTTTACCTCGTTTGCAACCGATTAATTTAATGTAATATGAACTCGACATGAAAATAAAATCTCGAAGCTGAAATACAATTTTAAAGTACAAAGGTTTGGTTACTCCTCTCGTTCTATTAAAGTGTTATTTGTTAAGTTGAACTTCAATGCTAACTTAAAAGAACGTTAAGCTATTACTAAACATTTCGGTTAATGTTGTAATTCGAGCTAAAATAAGTTTTTTTTAAAAGAGCTGAAATTCTTATGTGATAGTTAATAAAACGTTTATATCATAACGTGATACTTCAAACTATAATTTGTTTTAAACATAAATATATATCATGTTTAAAAGCCAATAAATTAATATTTACATAATATTGTCCTGCTGGTTTAATCTGCCACACTATCCACCTTCCGTTCGTTTTTCTTATAGCAAAGCTACATCGAACTATCTGTTGAGTCTACCAAGGGGAAATCGAACCCCTGATTTTGGCGTTGTAAATCCGTAGACGTACCGCTGTACCAACATAAGGACATTATTATTATGTGATAAACATATTTTGTAAAAATAGTATAAATGACTTTTTTATGTCAATTGTCAATAAATATAGTTGATTCAAGTATCCACGAAAACGTAAGTTTGAAAGCAACACACACGTAAGTTTATTATACGAGTAGTGATTGTCAAGTCACTTTAATGATTGCTCTGCTGAAACTCTATGATATTCACTCTGCATTCTTTCGTCCTGCATTGAATTAATTTACGTTTATTGTTTATCATTTCTACTGTTATCCAAATCTAGCTTTATTGCATGGCTTTTGCTAAGGCGTGAGTAATTTGGACATATAAAATACTTCAGAGCACGTATTAGAAATCTAGACTTTTTTATTATAAAGAAATGAGTTGAAGAATATCCCTTTTTAGGTTGTTTTTATCACCTGGTGATACAATCTAGAATGTTTTTTTTTTCTTCATAAGAAAACAAACGGTGCGTGTTTCTCTCATAGACGTAAGCTCACTCAGTGGCGATAATATAGACAAGGGGATGAAACATAATGGAAAACAGGACAAAGAAAAACAATGAAATTAAAAGACATAAAATAACAAACACAGGTTAAAACTAAGTTACGAAGTAAGCATTTTACTTCTTTTTATTATCATATATATGCCTAAACCCTGTAAAGCAAAGAAAATAACATAAACGGTAAGTTACTAAAGAAAAAGTCCTATATTGTAGGAATGGTATAACATGCCATGTTCCAAAATAAACATTTTACTTTCTTAATATTAAATACATGCATAAATTCTGCTATGAATTAATAGTCTGTAAATATTCTGTATCCCTCACTGGAACAGTGGTGAGTCTACGGATTTATAATGCTAAAATCATGGGTTCGATTGCCCTCACACAGTGGACAGAGGATGGCCCAATATGGCTTTGCAATAAAAAAAAATGTTATGGTTGCGTGGCTCGGTTGTTATTGGTGCTGTTTTGAACTTTGTAGTTGTTTGTATAATTTTCTCTATCTTTTCTTACTATTGACTTTTTCCACTGTCTTGCATGTCCCGGCATGGCGAAATAGTGAAGGCACTAAACTCGTAATCGGAGGGTCGCGGGTTCACATCCCCGTTACACCAAACATGCTAGACCTTTCAGCCGTGAGGGCATTATAATGTGTCGATCAATCTCACTATTCGTTGGTAAAAGAGTAGCCCAACGGTTGGCGGTGGGTGATGGTGACTAGCTGCCTTCCCTCTAGTCTTACATTGCTAACTTAGGGACGGCTAGCGCAGATAGCCATCGAGTAGCTTTGCGAGAAATTTCAAACAAACCCTTGTCTTGGCCCCCGCCACTACAGCGGTAAATACCTACGAATTTACAACGCTAAAATCAGGGGTTCGATTTTCCTCGATGGGCTCAGCAGATAGCTTGATGTGGCTTTGCCACATCACATCTATTGTCTTTTTTTATCCTTGTTTTTATATTACCCAAGTTTAAGCTCACTATCCACACTGAACATTGTCAACACTATTTGTTTTTACAAAGAGTGCTCTGGTATATAGTGTTTCCATTTATATTCCAAAATAAGAATATTTAGACATGATTAACATTCTACACTGAAATGTTGTTGTTTTCATTTTTCTATTTAAATTAATTTAATTATAATTAATATTTCTTCTTTGAAACATATTTATTTGTAGGCAGTTGACTCACTCCTCAAATTCTCAAAATCTATACTTAAATAATCATTAATTTTTTAAAGGTCTTGTTTCTGAGACACATAAGGAAGCAGAACCTACATATTTGAGTTTTTTATTATTATTAAGCTTCAGTATATTGCCACACTTATAAATGTAACTTGAAAAACAAACATAATAAGATTTACAAATCTAAATCTAATTTTACTACCTTCACAGTAGATTTGAATCAATTTCTTATTCACGTGAGCAAAGGTCTCTAGATGCTACAGAGTTTCGCTCCAGATATAATGATACATTACTCACGTTCACTGCCTCTCAACTTAATTCTCTTGTATATATGTATCCCCCTTCTACCTTTCGCCGACTCTATATTGTTATCCTCCTCCTAATACTTCAGGTTTTCCTGTAATTACAAACTACTAGTAGTAGTACTGCTCACCCTCGACTCGATGTTATCTTTTCCATCACTTCATGCCTTCAGGTTATATTACTTCCTTCTTGTGACTTTAGGCTTATACTGAAATAGACATTTAAAAAAGAAAGTGTTATCTGGTGGGTCTTTTAAAATATAGAATTATTATACCTCTTGATTTCCTATTACGTTTCTTGTATTACGAATCTAATTTTATAAGAATGCAAATGCTTAAAAGCTGCACTTGAAACGCGTTTTTCCTCATTAAAATTAAAACCACAAATGTAAACGATAGTTATTTACTCCCAGTTTTCACCCTTTTTCCTTACAAATAGCTTAGAACATGAGTTCTTGTCAGACTAATAAGCGAGATTTATATTAGGGTGATAACTATTTAAAACACACACACGTGTATAAATATAAACTATTGAAATATAGAAATTATATTTAATTAAATATTTTACATTTGTTCTTTAATAAAAAAAATACTTCATGTTCGCTCAAATTAAAATAAAACTTTGTTTTGAACACCTAACAAAAACAACATATCCATATTACACAGGAGTGGACAAAAAAGTTCTTCCCTTGAATATATTGTCAGTTTGTTGTACATTTATTACATACAATACGGTTTAAACCGTCGAAAGTTAGAATTTTACAAGCGACCAAACACAATTATCTCTCCATGTGAGTCGTTGTTTCTGAAACTCACACGCATGAGGGACAAGGAAAGAAACTCGTATACTATTCATTGGTTATGTGCAAACCAAGATATGTCAAAGATGGGAATATACTTAGCTTCATTTGCGTGCTCTTTGCACAATATTCAATTTAAATTAATACTGTTTTCTTGTCTTGAGTATATCATACCACATACCATCGAAACAACCTACCATTCAAGTTTTTTTTTTAAGTAAGTAACCTGTTATGGCCGATTGAAACGTAAATAACACATAATTTTGAAACAAACAAAATTTCTTCCTAATAATAGGTTTGTTTTTGAATTTCGCGCAAAGCTACACGAGGGCTATCTGCGCTAGCCGTCTCTGATGTCACAGTGCAAAACTAAAAGGAAGGTAGCTTGTCACACCACTTATCGCCAATTCGTGGGCTACTTTTTTACCAAAGAAGAGTGGGATTGACTGTTACATTATAACGTCCCCACGGCTGAAAGAGCGAGTATTTTGGTGCGACGTAGAATCGAACTTAACCACATGACTATGCCGAGCATAATAATAGGTATTCTGTTTGTCGGTTTGTTTGTTTTAGGGTAAATCTGGATTTTAACGTTGTAACATGTAATTCTGTGAAATTCACCTCTGTTTCACCGTGGTACGTGTAAATGTATCTTTTAAGAAAGACTTAAGCCAAAATTTAAATTATTAACGCAACTGTTTTATTCAAATATTTTAGTATTCTATATGAGAATGTGCTTTAAAATTATACTGCCGAACAATAAGCAACAATATATGAATGACGTATGACATGTACATACTCAAAGATATGGTTAGAAAATTATTATTTCGCGATTTCCTGCCTATCTTTATTTGTTTTATTTTCTAGTCGCGAAGTTTAACCAGATTCTATACAAAAGCAGAGAGCTACAAGTTCGAAATCGAACGTCATATTTTTTTCTCTCTTTTTTTTTTTGGAAATGAATTAATATCTGTTTCTGCAGACTCCACACCATTGGTGCGTGATTCTGCAAACTCCACACCATTGGTGCGTGAAATATCTCAGAGCCTTTCTACCCCTCTAGAATCAAATCCAAAATCTCTTCTTACGAATGACGTGGTTATTCTGTTGCTATTGATCAATGAAAAAAAAATCTTAATGGAGTCAAACGTAAGATGAAAGTAGAGTAAGCAAAGAATGTCTGAATTCCCAGGTGATTATACTGGAGTCGTTTATTTCAAATGTAGAGAAAATATTTGAGTGAATATAACAGTGGGGACAGTAAATATGGAGAAAAGAGGAAAAAAATCATGTCGGAAAACAAAGCGAAAATAAAACATTGTGCATCTGTTAAAAACGTTCAAAACACTTCACTCCTTATTCAAGAAACGCAAGGGAACATTTAGAAAGAAATATTAATCCACAGGTAAAGTGTGAACAAAAGTTAGAAATGCAATTATAACACTATTAAGTAGGCGGAGGACTGAATTTACATGTATCTATAGGTATGATAAAAGGATATTTAAAGTAATGTGAAAGAAGAACATAAAGATTGATCAACCTAAAGTAACCAGAAAGACCTCCATAAGACACGAAGATACAGTGGGCATATATGCTTATTTCAGTGTAAAGTCAAGTTCTGAAAGAATATAGTTGTTTAGAAATAAATACGAAACTAAAATATGAATAATCATGAAGAATATAAAAGTTGAGCAATAAATACGAAACTAAAGTAAGAATAATCATAAAGAATGTAATAGTTTAGAAATAATTACAAAACTAAATTAAGAATAATCATAAACAATATAATAGTTTAGGAATAAATATGAAATTAAAGGTGGGATAATCATAAATAATTCAATAGTTTAGGAATAAATATGAAATTAAAGGTGGGATAATCATAAATAATTCAATAGTTTAGGAATAAATACGAAGCTAAAGTAAGGATGTTCATGACAACAAAAAATAACTTTAAATATATCTCTCTTAGAAACTAAAGTAGAGTTTTTATTCTAAAGTGGCTCATAAACTGAGGGACAAAACACTGATGTTTTCCAGAATAATTATGCACCATTTTAATCAAGTGAGCTATTTAACTTTATTTCAGATCACGTTAAATTAAAGACTTAATAAAACACAATCCTCTCGAAAATAAGACTTTGGAAGGCTTCAGTTGATAATTAAATGTTCTCGTCTGAGTGAGTGTGTATGTGTATTGTCTTACACTCCGTATAGAAGGTAGTATAAAAGTGTCTAGCGCACGAGCACGTCTCGTAGTCATAAATTTTTCATTTTTTGTTGCATGTTAGTATTGTATAACTGAATATAATGTGTATTTATATGCACATTATATTATAAGATAAATGTTTTCTCTCTATCTTTGAAAAATATCGAAAATAATTTTCTATAGTGATTGTTATGTTTCTATTGTTTCAGTTATAAACGGTGAGAAAGCAGCTTTCAACACCCCAACGTTTGCGCAGAAACGAGAACGAACGCTGGACATGCTGATAAAGGATCTGTACACTGAACACTTGGCCGACAATCGTGGGGTAAATACATAGCTGAGAATGTTCTTTAACAGTTTGAGGTTACGTTTTCAAATCTCTGATTCCATCTTTAAATTGTTGATGGAAATCGGTTTTACACCTTTAAACGTTGACTTCTTAACATATTTCCTATTAAGCATAGTGTAATATTTCTATTGCATATTCATGCTAAAAACAACTTCCCTTTAAGCTATTTCTTGTGTATTAAATGGGGATTCTTAATTGAAATTGCGTAAAGTGTTGTTTAATTTTTAGCACTTATCCAACATTGTTTGTTATCACATTCTAAGTTGCTGAAAAACACTGAATCGGTGGAGACCCCTCGTTTTATCTCCAAAACTTGAAATTTGGCCCTATCACAACTACGTTTATTCTGCTTCATACTAAACTGATAAAATACGTAATTCAATATTTCCTTCTTTCTGACGTAATCCACTTATCTAATTATTATTTCAAAGCACGTGGTATTAGGCATCGAATCTGCAATGGTGTTGCCCTGTTAACGTACTAGCACATTTAACCTATATCTGGCATTGGATTTGTTCGTATTACTGATCATTCTTTTCTTCTTTTTTTTAATTTAATTTAAAGTAATTTATTTTTATGGTTTAGTTACTTGCAGAATTGGGAAATGTTAACAAAGAAACGAAGACTGTCGTGTTTAGAGCCCTGTGTGTTCGTTAATAATTTAAATTACTGTTAATACAAGTGTTCATTTATTCGTTGCAATCGGTCGCGTTTAAGAACAGTTTTTAATTCATTTTTGAAGGATTAATAAATATCAAACGTACTTCAACTGTTAGGATAAGCTTTGGCTTCTAATCGAAAGACGTAACAAGAGCGTTTTCCGTTGATCGGAGGTTAGTGTGATGAATAAAAGCTACGAGATTTCATGTTAACTTACTTTACTTCCTTTTCAAAACTTCTATCATTTTTTTTTTCAATTTCATAAAGCATACGAGTCTTTAGGAAACATATAGGATAGATTTTTTCTCCGATTTCGCTCTTTTATGCAGACGATGTTGAACAGAAGAGCTTTCAGTGACGTACTTCCGGAAGCATCACGTGGTTCACGAAGAAAGGAAGAAGCGCGTCAGGTCGAATTTGTTCGAATCGGCCAGGTAGTATTTTTCCGCTGTTCCCTTTCCCCACACGTGTTAGTGACACTTTGAAGGAACAAATACTATTATCAATTAGCTTTTATCCCTCCAATGGCTCAGCGGAATATCTGTGGACTTACAATGCTAAAATCCGGGTTTCGATAACCGTGGTGGGCAAAGCACAGATAACCCATCGTGTAGGTTTGTGCTTGATTCAAAACAACAATAACCCTTTTCCCCATTTGTATAAAATTCATCAACGTCAATAATGTTGTCCATTCTCAATACAATATACTAATTTTATAGTTAGGTTTTGATAGTAAAAAGTCGAAACAACACAGTAACTTGTATCTCAGAACGGCTGTTATGGATATCAACACTTTTACTAATAAGCAGAGAACAACGTTTCGAACTTCCTAGATCACCTGCAGGTTAACAAAGAGAGTTTGTTGTTCTCTGCTTATCAATAAATGTGTTAATACCCATTTCAGAACCCAGCCGTTCTGAAATACATTTTTTTTATTTCAATTGGGTTTCTTATCATCAAGAAAACAGTAACTTGAATAAAATTTCACATTCGATTTCAGATCTCAAAATGTTTATAAAAAAAAAATTCCATAAATATAATACCCGATTTGCTTAATATAGAATATTTTAATGACCAATAGATCATTAGTAATATAAAATCGAATATCAAGGAAAATAATCAAACATTTTAAGAAACATGTTATTCATAGTAGTACTGAGGTATTGCTTATGAATTCCACAAAAAATTCAAAATACAATGAATAATTATTAGCAACTGGCATTTTGAATGAGAATCCAAATATATGAGTTTTACAACTTGCTATCTCATTATTGAAATTACTAAACTAACGAAGTTCGTTAGTTTGTTTGCTCTTAAATACGAAGTTGCTTGGTAGACATCTTCGCTCTACCCACAGTGTGTATAAACGCAAATTTTCGCGTTATAAGTCCTCAGACTGATCGTTGATCTACTGGGTACGGATTAAGTGTTAAAATTTATTATTATTATTCTGTTATGAAATACAAATAAAAAATCGATTTCTTTTGCACCTGAGAATTTCGTACGTTTCAGTAAATAGAAAATTAAAATTATTTTATCAATTGTAATTAGACCCCTGGTGGTTCAGTGGTAAGTCTGGGATAACCCATTTTGTAGCTTTGCGCTCAAAAACGACTAAGCAAAGTAACTGTATAACTCTATAAACAAAAGTTGGATAGCTATCAAATCACTCATTAAATTTGAAAATTAATTCATTTAGAAGTCGCTTAGATTATGCTTGAAAGTGTATCTATTAACTGACTGGTTGTTTAAAAGAATGATTTCTTGAGAAAAACTATATCCCTATATTTTACCAAAAAAAAAACCAACAATAAATTCTATCCTACGAAGATAATATTGTTGTAGTTGTTTTTTTTTATTATTTACCAAGTGTGACACGTGTCGTTTTTAATTTAAAGATTATTAAACACAAAACTAATTCATTTAATAGAAAATTACCCACATTTCACAATTTATTGTAAAAATACTTTACGTGGTGTTCATGGTATTTTTGTGTTATTTCGAGTCTACAAAAAAAAAATAATGAATTTGTCTAATACTTAAATTTTCAGGCATTGAAATTGGATACAATTGTGAAAGGAGATGCTCCGACGAGTCTGGCAACCACCAGTTTATTTAAAAAAGAAGTTAGTAATGAAGTTAGCTGTAATTTATTAATATTTGCGATCTAAACATATGGTTCATTTTATACATGTGTGTGTGTGTTACATATTCTGAAAACCGGATTCCGTATGTACCTACCAATTTTTAAGTAGGCCTTATTAGAATAATGAACTGACTGAAATTTAATTAATACAGACAGTATTTTGAGTACTGAGTGACATTCTTATGGCTCAATATTCTTGAACAATAGGACAAGGATACTTGAGACCCTACAATCAAAAGACATGGTTTAATTTTCTTTATTTTTTATACCAAAATTGCCCATATTCTACACGACAGACAGAGTTTTTCTTTTTATGTAATCAAATATATGGCATGATTACGTTTATGTTCATAGCATTATGTATAGAAATTCATTCTGTTTTACGTATTTCTGTGTTTTTTAAACTACTCATTATTATAATGGTCACAAATTAATGTCGAATTATTTGTGCTTATCTCTCTTTACAGTTTTTTTCGTTCTATCTTTGCTTTAAAACACATAACAAGAGCTTGTGTGTATTACTCACTATGCAAATATGTAAAAATATAATTTCACATACAATATAAAAATATAATAGTTGCACATTTTCACAAAATTCTACTATAATCTGTTTCCAATTATTTTTCTGGTATATTTTTATCATCTCTCTCAATAGCCTTATCAATTATTTAATCTCAAGGTACATTCCGTATTTCATGGATGTATCACACCAGCATTAAAAAAAAAACTTATTAAATTTGGAATTTCAAGTTCTTGGTGTTTTAATGTCAAAATATTATATACATAACTTTTTTTTCATGTGCTCACATTTTTTGTGCATCAAAGTTGATTGGGTGTAAAATTTAAAGGCGAATGTATGAGCTTATTATAGGAGATTTTATCATATATTATAACTTTATTATATTAATCAACACTGTCATATGAAACCGGTTTTTTTTTTCATTGCCAAGCTGTTAGAGCGTTTGACTCGCAATCTGAGAGTCGCGTGTCGCGTGTCTGAATTCCCGTCCTGTTTGTTAAGTATCACACTTTATATCAGATGAGTCTCCAAATTGTTATGTTACGTACCTTACGTATTATTATTTCAAATAACTGGATTTTTTTTTATTTTAAAAGCTAATTAAATTTTAATATATATCAAATTTGTAATATTTGCCAACAAGATTGATACACTCAATTTTCTTTCTTAACACAAATATATTTTAATATACAAACAACTATATATTTTATAATAACAGTTATTACAAACAATATACAATACTTTTTTACCAACTTGCAAACGACCGTGAGTCTTACATCTGGTCCATCAGGTCTACGACGAGCTAATTAATTTTATGTTGATACACAGACACACTTAACTTGATATGAATGCTGGCTAGCTCTCTTCTCGTTCGGCCTCACACCGCTTCCAAGCTTACTTTTCACAGAGGAAGATAGAAATCCAATGTTTTCGTAGAAATATTAACGTCCGAAGTTAATTATTTGAAATTAAATAGTTTTCGATGTTCAAAATCTATAAATATTTCTGATCATATTCTGTAGTTTTTCGATTAATAAGCATTAATTACACTTACAGCTTCTATAGCTGACCAGTAATATTCTGTCACTGTCCCTCGTTGTCTTGTAATCGCTTGCTGTAATATTCATTGGGCGAGATTTTTAAAAGTTCACTTGGCCCAACAATATTTGAAGATACACTAGTGTTTCGGTAAAACATATATTGTTGATTCTTACAGTCGAGAATCTTCTACAAATTTAAAGAAAAAGCAGGACATGCGCAACACACATTTAACGATATACGTCACATACATCAACCTGAAACAATCGCATATATTAAAATAAATGTATAACAGTAAATCCGTTACGCACCAAACATGTTCGCCCTTTCAGCCGTAAGGAAGTTATAATTTTTCGGTCAACCCTACTATTAATTGATAAAAGAGAGCCTAAGAGTTGGCAGTAGGTGGTAACGACTAGCTAACTTACGTCTAGTCTTTCGCTACTCAACTAAGGACGGTTAGCACAGATGGGCCTCGTGTATTTTTACGCGAAATAAAACAACAACAACAAAAACAAGGATACAGAACAGAGACGTAAAATATAGCGAATAAAGAAAAAACTATAAATCAGAGACACGCGAAAAATCATAATCTGGAGACAGAGGAGTAAGAAGACGTAAAGTTTTACGCGAAATTCCATACAAACGTTTTTTCGTGAAGTTATATTTACTCGTTTCAATTAAGTTTAACAATAATTTAATTCTCCAATAAATTTTTATAGCCATGGGAACCGGAGTGTTTTTATCCAGATTTTCCTCATGGCATTGTGTGTGGAGATTCTTGGGGTAAGATGTTTCACAATTCTACAGTTAAGTATTCCTTTGAAAACTACTTATATTGTAATTGAGATGTTTGTTCGTTGTTTTAGTGTAACAGTTTAATTTAAAAATAAAATTTGCTCTCGAATGATGTATTTACAGAAACAAACGTACTTATAATGTAGAAATTGATTTCCTTCTTCGATTAAATCGACACTTTTATGTTACTAAAACTGGACTCCGTAAGTTTCTATTTCTTAACTGAAACGACTCTTAACCATTTTAGATTAAGTATTTATCACGCATAAACAGCATGCTAAAAAGTTTTGTTTTTACGTGAGGTTGTTTATTTCAATGGTAGACATGTCCAAGATATATTTTTGTTTTAACAGGTGTAAAATTCTTCCAAGTGTTTTAAGATAAGAGTCATATATTATGTTAAGAGTGCGTTTTGGAATATATTTCTAGGTTTTTGTAAACTTAACGTAAAAATACCTAAAATCTTTTCAAACACAAATATTAAGATACATTTTCAACTAATCGCGCCCTCTAGTGGCAGAGCGGAATGTCTACGGACTCGCACCGCTAGAAACCAGGTTTCGAAATCCGTGGTGGGCAGGCTATGGTGTAGCTATGTGCTTAATTCCAAACAAACAAACCAATAATCGTCTAACATAAAGAAACGATCCTAAGACTTACAGACTTGAGTATGAAAGTACATTATAATTATGATAACATACTGACAAACAACGATTCATAAGCACAATGAAGTGCATTGTTCTAAGGGGAGGACTCACTATATAATTCGACAGAACATTGATCCGTCTTCTTCAAGTATGATCTATAATACGTCTACAGGGTTTATACGCAAGTTCAAAGAGAAAAGACATCACCTCGTGACTGGATTACAGATAAAGACAAGACACAGGTTGATCGTGTGTGTGAGCGAAAGCAAGGTAAATAAATTCAGCCAAGTTCGTCCATTGTTAAAGTCGAGTTAAAGATCGCATTCTTTGATTATTAGGGTTGCTTTTAAGTTGTTTTATTTTAGTTTCGGTTTGGATTCGTCCCAAGGTATTTTGTGAGCAGATTCAAATTGATGACATATTGAAGCAGATGTCTAAAACTCACCTGTACGCACGTGACATTGGTGGCCTTATTTTAAAGAACGTGACGTTTGTCGTGTACGTATCTTCTCCTATTTGTATGATACCCGACATATATATATATATGCCTTGAATGTGTTCCTTTCGTTGAAGTTTTAAGAGTAAAAAGTTAGTTTTACGTAGCCAGATCAGGGTAGGAATTTAGGTTAAATTATCATTTCGTTCATTACGAATGAAAAACAACCAGGGGCGGTCAGAAACTGTTGTTTCTCTTCACCCCACACATGACAAGAATAAATAATACAAGTCAGAATGGAAATGATGAAGTAAAATTCCAGTGGCTTGTGAATTACTTCATTATCTGAATGTGATGGTCATGGATGACCACGAGGCGAATATAGTATTAGGTTTCAACGGGAGGAGCGTCATGAAAAGCTGAGAGTCAGTACGGCATGGCCCGCCGAAGAGAGGAGAGGAAGAAAGGACGAAGGAAGATCCAGCACCACATCCACAGGCTCACGATGATATGTGTTCTAATTGACATGGAGAGAGCAGGGAGATGCAAACACAGTGCGTCGACATGAACCGGACTTGTGATCGCAAGGCATTATGGTAATTTAAAATTTTGAAAAATTTTAAAGACTACATGTTGATAACAGAACTTACGTTTAAATATTATAAGCCAAATGACGTGCCTCTTCTCAGGGCTGGGATCTATAGATCCTATCAAACGGAACCTTTGCTGTGGGGGGAAACGGGAGTACCCCGAGAAAACCCACTTTCACAACCAGGGCGCCGAATAAACGGCCCTGGAGGTGCCCGGAAGAAGAGCTGTAAGGAAAGAAAATACAGAGATTAGTAGCATGTAACGAACAATAGCATTTAAAATTACAAATGGACAAAAGGAAAACAATAAGAATTAAGCACAAAGGAAGCAACTAGGATGGAGTTTTGGGCTAAATTGGCAACGGATCATAGGGACCAGACGTCCACACGAAGTGTTGGTCTGCTTTGGGCTTTAGGGCGTGTAGGGTGGAATTGAGAGGCGACATGAGAAACTTTTCCTTAAGACTGAGGCGATTCAGAATGGGCTTGCTGGATGCTCTGGTGGTGCGCTTCTCTTCAGGATATTGGGTGGCTTGATTAGACACATCTATTTTGGTTTGAGAAACCGCGTCATCAGTTTGGGTATCGTCCGTCAAGACAAAAGATTCGCAGGTTTCAGGTTCGTCGTTGGAAGTTTGTGTGCCCTGGAATACTTTAATGACGAAATCAGTTTGGGTGCATTTTTCGGATGAGAATTTTTCGGCTGACGGGGCGGCTGTGGGCATGGTGGATGTCTCGCTAGGCAGTGGTAACTGAGTGGGTTGATTCGCGGTTTTAGGCTGTGTAGAACGGCGGCGGGGGCGTTCAGCACTATAATGAAAAATATGATAGTAACAACCATAACGAAGGATGGTATCGGCGATGGATTTACTAGTAGTAACTATCTTTGTGAAGTTGGTGGGTTGGCGGGAGGATCTAGAATAAATCCGGTGTACGGCGTAGACCACTGATTGGGTCTGATTCTCTACGGCGACCTTAATTTCATTAGGGTGAATGGCTAGGTGAACTCCTTTTAGGAAAACTGTGAAGAGGCTGGTAGGGCTTTTCGCGGGAGCACAACTAATCTTCATCGGGGTGTTCCAAGGCTGGCAGAGGTAGGACAAATCTTGAGGCGTTGACGGTTGGACGTAGGCCCGCATGGCCAGGAGGTTAAGGCATTCCACTCACAATCTGAGGGTTGTAAGTTCAAATTCCCTTCGTACCAAACATGCCGGCCCTTTCGACCGTGAGGGCGTTATAATTTTACTGTCAATCCCACTATTCGTTGGTAAAAGAGTAGCATAAGGGTTGGCGGTAGGTGGTGATGACTAGCTGCCTTCCCTCTAATCTTACACTGCTAAATTAGAGATGGCTAGCGCAGATAGCCCTCCTGTGGCTTTGCGCGAAATTCAAAAACAAACAAACAAACCCTTTTACGCCAGAAATTTCTAACGAATTTACCAACCTATTTAAGAGTTTGTTTAACATCGAAGTAAACACGTATTTAATCCTTCGAAAAAGACAAACACCTATACTGAAGTAACAAAAGCAGTTACGAGCGTAGAGGTGAGTTTGGGACATCTTGCTCCTTGATCATGTCATCAATTTAAATTAGGTCACAATATATTTTGGGGTGTAACTTTTCTCCTGCACCCACTATAATTTGAAAACATTGTTGAGAAACAATATAAAACATAGAAGCAAGCGATCCATTACCAAGTCGTAACAATGTACCGAGTAACATCAGTGAAGTTTTGTGGAGTTTATTCACTTAATTGTCGCTCGAAAAGTTAACCAGCCTTAACCTTATTTGTATCTATACTTAAGTGACATTATATCATAAATTTTGCGTCTTTTGTCTTTCTTTTCCAATATAAATCATGTAGATTTACCTGGAGAACATACTTGAAGAAGATATGTAATATGTTTCCCAAAAAATAAACCATTTCGATGTACTTATAAATCATTATTAGTCAATTTATTATTGCTAGACCTGCATATTTTTGCCAACATTTCTTCGGGAAATTTATACACCAGAAACACTAATAAAGAGATGTACGGCTCAAATGTTTATAGGAGTAAAAGTCCGTTTGTTATTAGTAACAAAATAAAATATCGAAATTCACATGTTGAACCCACTTATATATTATTTAGAAAAGATATGTTCTACACACCGTTCGTTTAAAAGCCTTCAATCTAGCAATGCATAAATAGCACGCCTCAGTTGCCAAAGCCATGTAAGACAACCATGATATACCGTTTAGAAATTTCTTATGTAATCGCCTGTAAAACTAATCACACAAGAACCTAAAAGAAAAAAAAAAGTGACCTTTTGGCGCTATATAGTAATGGCGTTATTTCTGTTGGGCCTCATTATCTTAAATAACTAGGGAATAAAACATCGACTAAGAATACGAAACCGTATTTAACAGTTAAGTGCTAAAAGCGTTCTCTCTCCTTACAGGAGAAAATCGATTGATTCTAGCAGCTGAAGCTGGCGTGTTTCTCCTAGAAGGTAAGTGTCAGGAAGATGATAAATGTGTATACTTCCATTAACCAGGTCTATTCGTTTTATTAGACAGACTTTTCTGTAAGAATAAAGTTAAATATTTCTTGTGTTTTAATACATTCTTAGATATATATTTTATTGTGAAGGTATATTTTTGAAAATAAAAAAATTGAATCGTTTTTTTCTAATACAGAAAAGCAATGTGGTATTTTTTACAATTTAATAACTACCTGTTTTTAACTTACTCTTCTTGTTGATGGTTCTTAGAAGGAACGGCTCACCGACCAATCTTTGACAAAACCATACAAGCCAAACAGCTGAATGTCGTGGAAGCTCATGGAATCCTTTTGTTTAGAGCTGACAAAGGTAGGTGGCGCTGGCGTGTTTTTTTTTAATTTCTTGACATATTTTAACGGCTGAAAGTGGAAGAAGCTCATGAAATCTTGTTTTTTTATAGCCAACGAAGGCTATAAATGTGTTTTTTTTAATTTATCCATACATTCTGGCATAATTACAAATTCATTGCTAAAACATTTGTTTGCTTATAGCTATGATTCAAAAGTATCTTTATTTATTTATTTATATTTCACACTATTTATCTGATTAATTACGGAACTACACCTTATGAACAGAGGACACCGATCAGATATTGGTTAACACAATACGTTAAGAATGTTGTTAATTTTAGGAATAACAACTTGGTTCCTACAAGTGCTTGAGTTCTAAGTTAATTAATTTTCGCATGAAAACTGTGAATTTAAGAAGAAATGCTCATAATTCTCGCATCTGCATATCTATGTCAAAAACATGTCAATGAAATTTAAAGAACCGATTATTATGGTTCATAATAACTAAAATGATGAAAAAAGTGCAGTCATACAAAGTGGACGATCAGTGGGACATCTGATAACTGATAAATACACGATCTTATAACTCTAAAATTGGGAGTTAAGTTCTATACGGTGGACAAAATGCATGTAGCTCAATGTGTAGATTTGCAGTAAATAAACGCGCACAGAATCAACGCTACGTTATCACAAGATATCTCTCTCCAGAGAGCTTCGGTGACAAAGACCAAACGTGAAAAGTCCGACATTTATCAGAATTTGATGAAACTCATTTAACGCGTAAGATACAATGAAATATGGCCATTATGTCTCAAAGTTTTAATATCAGGAAAAAAAACTAATCGAGTTATATGTGACCATATTATCAGTATAAGACCCAGAGTTAATAAGAGTACCTCTTTTGGGGTAACCGATGGGTCATCTATGGGGGTCTTGCTGTATTATCGACGTAAGCTTTGACAGAATCTCTTTTGAGGTAACCATTGAGTCAGCTGAGTGAACCTTAATAGAACATCTTCTGGGGTAACTGATGGGTCAGCTAAGTGAGTCTTTACAGAACCTCTTGTTATGTGACCAATGGGTCAGCTCAGTGAGCCTTCTTTTTTTTTCCTTCATTGCATTTGTTTTTCTAGACCAAAACCCAATATATCTTCAGTAGACAGTTCCAGTCACAGCTGACTATAACTAAAACTTTGCTGCTCTTTAGTATGTAATCACCAAACAGCAAGATGTTCGACTTGGATCCTGTGTAATAATATGTATACCATATCGATGGATTTTTAGGCAGCCTTTGTTGGGGCAAGCTCACCTATCAAATCCAAAGATGCTGTGACGGAACTCAGAAATAGGTTTGGTGACGACTAGTACAGTAGTGACAGTAGTTTTAATCTTTCACCAGATCAGAAGATCAAGAACAATGAACAAAGGTCGTGTAATTTGATTTGAGACTCAAAGAAGAAATGTTCAATTCGTGAGTGGCAAGGAGATGATGTGACCACTCCAAATCCCTATGTCTCTTTCTCTTTTCATAACTACAGACTGCTGCATATTTTGAAACATTTTTGTATCATGTATTTAATATACTCAAAAGTTTTGTTACCCTTTGACAATGTTCTTTCTGTAGCTCTAATACATTATCCAACAAGGTATCAACTAAATGTTTGGTTGAATAGCAGTGGCAAACGTTTCCTTGATAATTACTATTCCATCCTCTCAATATTCAAATAATGTTTGATCACGATCTTAGACAATTATGGGATTAAAAGTGTAAAAGTGATGTTAAGTATCACAAGAAACAATGATCACTATTGGTCAAGGCTGTGTACAAAAGTACATAAATCTGGAAACGTATGTTCAGGAGTACTTCTTTAAATATGAAAAAAATAAACTTAAACTAGGTACAAGTCATGTAAAAGGAAACTCCCGAAACAAATTACTAAGAACTATGTTTGAGCGTTCATCTTTAAAAAATAATTATCTTTGAGCAACAATATTACTTTGCAGCATTATTTTGTGGTGTAGCTCGAAAAAATTAAAACGTTCTAAATGAGACATAAGTCTGTATCTTTATAAATGTTAATCGCCAAGGGTAAACATAACGTAGTTCTCAATAACATACACAGCATTAACGTCTTGGAATAACGATACTCCTCATTTGTGGTGCCATTTTGTTTGGGCGCAAACTTTGCTCTAAATTTTAATAAACATGAAACTACATTCATTTACCACAAAATAATGACTAAAACAATATTTGAAAAGTTTTTGCTTTAACAGCATTATCCAAAGTTGGCGGCCATTTTGTTTTCTGTTTGTTAAATGTTATTCTTCCTAGAGGTAGCTTGACAGACATTGGAAAGGAATTCAATCCTCTCCCAAAAAATGATTCAGAAAAAAACTACCTCTCAACATTTGCTCACAAATGGCCAAGGGTGTTGGGTTTTTCGAAAATGAGACTACTATGTACCACAAATTATAGAAGTTTTAAAAGTCCTCATCAAAGACCAGCAATTATATACAGTTTCTTTGCTTTTCTCGCACTAACTACGGTATAGTATGTGTCATAGCATTCATTATATGACACTTCTGAGAACGCATGTACATTTTAAAGTTCAATTTAGAGTGGAGCTTTTTATATTATTTTATACAAAATATATACGAAATTAAGTAAACTTTTAATTTTAGATATTATTTATGGCCAAAACAGAAATTTACATAATTATAAAATTTTGAGCGTAAATTATACACGACTCAGAAAATAATCTAAACTAGCTGCATGTCCTCAAATGCTTTAGGAAAGAAACTGCTTCTAAATTTTTAAGTTACATTAAAGGGCTTTATATCTTTCTTTTCGGTGCACAGTTGTTTCACATAAACGTATGAATTATCTTAGTATCAGTATAGTTTTAAAAGCTGGAACTAAAGGCGCACTTTATATCTGTAAAGCTGCGGCTCTACTTACATAACAATAAAAATATATTAATTTATTAGAATTATAAGTTTCTAGTAATTACGTAAGATACCTTATAATTTTCTAAGATTGAAATAGGTTTTTCTCAACAGTACCCTTCAATGAGATGCTCATTAGATTTATTGATGAATCTGTGAAGGCTAGCAGTGACACAATGGGATTTGTCTTAGAATAACTTATCAAAATTAACAATCAACTGGTCTAGATCCTTCAACACTGAGATACCTAAAGCTGCAAACATAAAATTGCAAGCAATTTAAATAATTCCTTCGTTCCTCGTGCAATAATGACAATAGCGCGTGCCATAGCATTATACAGTATTTGTTAGAACAAATGTGTTTTTGAGACCAAGAATGATCCGACATTTTACTCTGTTCTTTTTCTTTTTCTTACAGTAAATTGATATTTAAAGCAACCTACTCGTATACTTATTACTTGAGTATTAAGAAAACAGTATAAAATTATTTTACCTAGGGATTATGTCACAATTACAGTTTTTCTGGTTGTGCGTCTCGTAAGATGGAAGATTTCCTTGCATAACTTTTCTAAACCAGGTTGAATTCACCCAGCGTTTATCAACACCAAAGATTATAGTGTGGATATAAGATAAAAGGATATATTGTACGCAGTTTCTAAAAAAAAAAAAAAACATACTCAGGTGCAAATGTACTGGTTTATTGTACCTAATGAAACATGAACTTTCCTTTCTCGTTTTTCATTAAGTGCACTTCTCATAATTATTACACAAAGCACTTTCCACACAAACTTTTCTTCCTCCCTCTGATTTCATAAATTATGTTTATGTATTCGTGTTTTCACTGTACATAGGTAGAGATAGCAGAATCCATGTGTTTAGGCTTTCAGACTTCGAAAACCAATTCAGAGAAAATGGTGTTCGAAATAAAACCGACATCCGGGATCAAAGGATTGAGAAAACGAAAGGTATTTTTACATTGAACCGTATTCTAAACCCGGTACGAGACCAAAACTGGTGTAATGTTGAATGATTAATAACCAATTCACGCTTCTTTTCTAAAAACAAATTATGGTTAATTTTTCGCCCTATCACTAAGTAAATTTCTGAAAGAATTTATTTGAGTTACTTGAAACATAACAATTTCAAGTGTTAACGAGTTCAACTTATCTGGTATTGAAATTTTTGTGAAGTTGTCTCGGGTATAAATATAACTACTTCATGATACCTCAGTATTTGTTCCACCTTTCAGAAGATAATATATTTTTAAAAAAATGGAATTTATCGAGCAACTCGTGGTGAAATTAATGAATGTTAGATATGATATTACTGTTCAGGTAGCGTTTTGTTATTTAGTAAATTCTTGTATCTTTACATTTGACTGTTTTGTTAGCTATAGCACAACCGTAAAATATGAGGTTTAATGTTTTTAGAAATCAAGTCTCATATGGCATTTTTTACATAATAAACAGCAGTTAATAATAAGTTGTTATTTCAAGTTTGAACGATTTGACAAGCGTATTGAATACTAAACTTATGGAATCAACGCTTTTTCCAAAATATTTTAATTAAGTTCAGTCGTAAAGAAGAACAAATTTAACTCAATAGAATTCATTAGTCATTTACAAGTTATCAGTAAATTTGATTTTCTAATAGGGGTTTATTGTTCACATTTCTTTTGATATGTCCTTAATTTTTTCAACTCAAAATAAGTTCCCAAGAAGACTCCCCTTTGACAAAGGAAGTCATCAGTTAGACTTAACAGATACATGAGATAAAATTCTGTGTAAAATAACAATAATTTCATATTAAACAGTAAAACTCTTCGCTCGCTCAAACGGTTTACACCCAAACCTAGATTAAAATTAGATTTACAGCTAAACAGAGCATCGTTTAGTGATTAAGGTGCCTGGAATAGTAATTTTAGGGTTCGTGGTTTGTATCTCACTACCTCAATAATGCGCAGTGCATTTTGGGATCGTAGTGACGTTATAATAGTAGCAGATACATCCCACTATTCTATCAGATGAGGTTAATTATAGAGTTTGGTGTTGGGTTCTGTTAAGTTCCTTAGCTTTAGTCAATCAGTTAAAAATTAAGAAAACAGGGACATAATATACATATAAACTTGGCCGTTCGACTCGTAATCCGAGGGTCCAGGGTTCGAATCCAGGTCGCACCAAACATGTCCGCCCTTTCAGCTGTGGGGGCGTTATAATGTACAGTCAATCCCACTATTCGTTGGTAAAAGAGTAGCCCAAGAGTTGGCGTTGGGTTATGAAGACTAGCTGCCTTCCCTCTTCTCTTAAACTGCCAAATTAAAGACGGTTAACACAGATAGTTCTCGAGTAGCTTTGCGCGAAATTAAAAAAAAAAAGATAAACTTTGCTGCGTAGTTTTGCGTGAAAATTTAAAACTGACAAACCTACTCTGTAAAAAGGAAATCCAGAATTTTATTATCCCTTATTGAAACAAAAACGTATTTACTAATAACATAACCGTCAATATATATTGGTGTTTATATCTTTAAGTACAATAAATGAATGCTAAAATAGAAGCTTAAGGTACCGTTTCTTTTATGGTTAAAGATAAATCTGTATTTGGTAAGCCATTAAATTTCATCGAAGTATTACATTTTCAATAATAATACATAAATATAGTTTTAAAACTAATTTGCACTTAGATTTATTTTTCAGTATTCGTTCTCCCAGTCATACTGTTTTTCACTTATTTTGCAGGCTGCCATTTATATGCCATCAGCCGTCCTGGTGACAGTCACCTCCGTATGGTTGTGGCGGTTGGACGCCGTTTACTGGTGCTACAGTGGCGCCACTCCGCGGCGTGGACGACATGGTGTGCATCTTCAGATACTGACACTGTAGATGGATTCCAGTTTATTAGGGTAAAAATATCTTTTTATCTGTGTGTGTGTTTTTATATTTTTTTTCCTAAGGTGATAGACTTTAGTAAAATAAAGTTAAACATAAATACATATTTAATGGCAAACGCATGAAAAAAAAACAATTACCCAAGTCATTTAAATATTAAATATTTAAAATGAATGCATAAATACGTTCCTTATTGCTTCTGTTTGTACATCTTTACATCGTAACAAGAAGATGTATTTATTAATTCCACAATAGGAGTAGTAATCATTGCGTGTATATATATATATATATATATATATATATATATACATATATAGGCCCGGAATGGCCAGGTGGTAAAGGCGCTCGACTCGTAATCTGAAAGTCGCGGGTTTGAATTCCCGACGCGTCAAACATGCTTGTACTTTCAGCTGTAGGGGCGTTATAATGTGACGGTCAATCCCACTATTCGTTAACAAAAATGTAGCCCAAGAGTTGGTGGTGGATGGTGATGACTAGCTGCTTTCCCTCCAGTCTTACATTGCAAAATTAGAAGCCGGCTAGCGCTGATAGTTTTCGTGTAGCTTTGCGCGAAATTAAAAAAAACAACAAAAAAGAAACAAACAAAACAATACATATATAGGTAATAAAGATTTTCTTGCATCACTATAAATTATGCAGCTTTCGTAACACAATTGTTAAATTCTTTTACGAAACCTGGACTGTTTCAAGGATGAAACGTGAAGCTATTCTTTGAGTCTACGATGTGAAACTCTCGTAACTTCTACTTTGAATAAAACTCCTCCGAATATTTACTGTGTTCATAAAATATTAAAAAAAACATTAATCATAAAGTAAGTTACAATAAATATTATATTTAATTAAATAAACTTTTTTTTTATTCTAGTTGAATACAAAACCACGAACTTAAACTAATTTAAGTATAGGAAAATATTCACCTATTAAATTGATATTTTTATATATTATGTGAAACTAATTATTCAGATCATATATTAATAAGAAATTCCCGATGCAAATTTCTCAACGTTGATCACGAAATTATTTTATCCTTACAATAATTAAACAATTTCTATGTATTTCCAGAATTTTACCTAGCAACCATATCATGCTTCTAAATACATTAAAATCTGGGTAAACTGAAATAACATCACGTAGGTTATCCGATCGACTGACAACTGTAAGATGGGTTCATTTAGGCGACATTCAAATCTATAAAATTTATTTATTATCATCTAATTGTTTATTATATGGTTCGGCGTGAAACTAATGTCACGTGTTCTTATGATATATTTATTCAAAATATAATATTAATATAAAGTATAAACAAATCATTTGCGTACACTTATCAGATATGTATATGAATAAAATATGACTGGAGATTTCAAACATACATTTTACTCCTTGCAGCTCCATTTGTGTTCCATGTACTGTTCGTTACGTTTGTGTTCCACGTACTGTTCGTTACAGTTGTTACGTACGTTTGAAGTCCTTTGTTATTTTTATTTTCTCCGCTCGGTGTTTCAAGCGTTCAGACCACAGAAGTATAATGTTGTATACAGAACTTTTCACTCTCAGTACGTGTGCACGTGACCTGTAGAAATGAGTCATATAGTGCACCAATGAGAATCAAAGAATAAGGTACTTCTATTTACAATAATGAATGTATTTCTGCTAGTAAGGGTCAGAGAACCTAAATAATACCAACAGAATCATATGATATAGAGAAAGAGACAGATAAAAAGATGCATTTGTTGTGTTTGTAATAAAATACGCTAATGTCTAAACCACTAACATTCCTTAGTTGGTAATGGGCTAATTATCTTTGAACAATTTGTCCATTACTACATCTGTATGTGTTCTACAAATACACAAACAATAGGCTACAACATCTGAAGCTGGTTAAAATATAAAATATGCGAGGGTTTGTTTGTTTTTGAATTTCGCGCAAAGCTACTCGAGGGATATCTGCGCTAGCCGTCCCTAATTTAGCAGTGTAAGACTGAAAGGAAGGCAGCTAGTCATCACCACCCACCGCCAACTCTTGGGCTACACTTTTACGAACGAATAGTGGGATTGACCGTAACATTATAACGCCCCCACGGCTGAGAGGGCGAGCATGTTTGGTGCGACCGGGATTCGAAACCGCAACCCTCGAATTACGAGTCGCACGCCTTAACCACCTGGCCACTATGCGAGTGAAAAAGAAACAAAAAATAATTACAAACAACTTCAAATGTGTTAGAAACAGAGCACATTATCTGTAGACAGTTATTTTAGGACAAAATTATCACATTCTCTCAGCTCAATATATCAAACCGTTCTGACTTTACTTTACTCACAACTGGCAAAAAAAGACTCAAAATGAAGTGCAAATCTTATAGAAACCGAATATTGAAATTAAACAAAATATTTCTCAATGTATCAAAGTCAACAATCTAACAATGGTTTAGAATCGAAGCAAATTGAAAAAACTAAATCAACACTCTAACAATGGTTTAGAATCAAAGCGAATTGATAAAACTAAATCAACACTCTAACAATGGTTTAGAATCAAAGCGAATTGAAAAAAACTAAATGATATTGTTTTGTTCTTTCGAGAAAAACACAAACCTAGATTGTCTCAGTGGAAACGAAATATGGAACCGCAATCCTAACAAGTGGGAGGTCCCCAGTTGGTAGAGTAGTAAGTCTACGGATTTAAAACGCTAAAATTAGGGGTTCTATTACCCTCGTTGGACTCAGCCTAATGTGGCTTTGCTGTAAGAAAACACAACAACTGGAAGAGACTTAAAAATAAACTTATCACTTCAAAGTAAAATTCGAACTTTCTAGACAAACAAACAACAGCACTAATTTGGTTGTAACACAAAACACCATGTTTATACAAGTACTCTCTCTTGGAATTGTGAGCCTGCAAATAAGCTAAACAAATCTAATGAGAAGGCGGCTTCTTTTATTGGACTTTCCTATAAATATTCCTTTTTTTTCTCCGCCATTTTCTACTCTGTTTTGGCCGTTTCTTACCAGTCTTGTTTCCTTTTTCTTCCAACTAGTTTCTTTCCTTATTTGTAAGTTTTTCATTTCTCCTTCAGATGGTCCTTTCCTCTCTGCACTCTATACATGTAGTAAATGTGCTTCTGGTTTGTTGTTTAGTTAGTAAGCTTTTTTCCATATTTGCAACTTATTTAGTAAGCCTGTTTCATGGTTGCTGTTTATTTAGTTTAATTTTCAATTTATCATACACTACTTGAGGTTGTTCATTAATTTACTAACATTCGACTTCATTATTATCGTATGTTGATTGAAGAAAGTTTGGCGTCTTGAACTTCAAGGGATTTTGTCCTCGAACATTGTCGCAATTTTGACTTTGATTTTGAAGGCAGTACAAAAATCTCGACTGTTTATCATTCACCCAAAACGGTTGATTCTACACACAACTAAAGAAATCATTTTTTTAAATTAAACTAAAGTATACCAGCATTTTTTCTTTGAATAAAACTTTCACTAACTGTGTGTGTTCACACTTAACTACCACAGACGTGAGCTTCAACTGACGTAAAATATTTAACTCCAAATTTAGAAAAACAAAACAAAAAAACAAACAAACATATTGACTATCAGATGATAATAACAAATAATACGAGCGCATAAAATAAACATCCTACCAAGTTAAAAAATCTTACATTTAAATAGTCATTACAAAACATTAATTATTTTTCCATCTTTTCTGATATGTTTGTAATTAAAAGACAAGTTTGTTACTTACCCTACTATAATACTATCTCATATAACAAAAGCTTTCAACCTTGTTAAAAGGATTACTGCTTGTTGCATCTCAACCCATACTCAGGAAAATTACATTAAATACAAATCTGATTTATGATCGATAACAATATGTGTTAATTATATCATTATTGCTCTATCAGATATTTAAAGTAAAAAATCCATAGCTAAGAATGGTGATTAATGACAGAGGCTCCAGGTTCTTTCCTCCTATGTTTCCATAAATGCTATTAACTCTTTAAATCATTTATAAATATCGGTTCACTTTAGTGACAGAATTACAACCATAAACATCATACGTGTATCTGTGAGCACTTTATTTGTTTTATTTTGTGTCTCCATATAATATCAAGCATGCTTGTCCTTTCAGCCGTGGGGGCGTTATAATCCTATAGTCAATCCCATTATTCGTCAGTAAAAGAGTAGCCCAACAGTTGGCGGTGGGTGGTGATGACTAGCTGTCTTCCCTTTAGTCTTACGCTGCTAAATTAGGGATGGCTAGCACAGATAGCCCTCGAGTAGCTTTGTGCGAAATTCAAAAACAAAACAAACCATATCATATATGTCCTTGTATGTGTTGTAGTTTCTAGTTTTTAGTAAAGCTTTACGTCTGTAAACTGTTTATCTTTTTCGCTATGTCATACGTATTATTTTCCTCTGTACACTGAGATAACGGGGCCTTGCATGGCCGTGTGGTTAAGGCAATCGGCTCGTCATCTGATCTCCATCACACCAAGCATGCTCGCCCTTTCAGCTGTTAGGGCATTATAACGTTCCTGTCAATCCCACTATTCGTTAGTAAAGAGTAGCCCAAGAACTGGTGGTTGGCGGTGGGTGGTGATGACTAGCTGCCGTCTCTATCGTCTTATACTGTTAAATTAGGGACGGCTAGCACAGATAACCCTCGTGTAGCTTTGCGCGAAGTTTAAAATAAACCAAAAATCTGAAATGACAATAATTAATGGGACAGCTGGACCAGATTGTTGGTATTTGGAAACTAAATATATATTCGGCCACGCCAAACCATAAAATGCACTTTAACCTTAAAACATTGCTGTGATATTATTTTCCTCATGTGTGTTTCTACATAACTGTAATAAAACTATATATACGTTTCTACCACCAATTACTGAGAAGTAATTCAATTGAACCAATAGTTAGAGTCTTAACCACAATTTTATTGCATAAAAAATATCTACGTTATTAAACCTTAATTCACCACAAAACATAATATTTTTCAAATAATTACTCTCTCTTTTTAAGCTATTAGTAATGTGTTGAAAATTTTATTAAATATTTGGATTGCCTTTTAGATACCATAAATAATCATAGGTTAATTACAAGAAGCAATTTTTGTTTTATTACTGATGAGAAATGAAATTTACCCTGAAATTGATTTAACACGAGGAACGTTTACGTTTTGTCTCTTCTTTTTTTTTACGCAATTATTCACAATTCTAAATTTGGTAAAAATTACGATTTACTCTAGCCTGAAAGTCTCTATTTTGACATTTAAATTATAAAAGAGTCATATACGAGTTTATATTTTTCACACTTTGAACGTTCATTTTTCCAGATAATGTTTTTTTTAAATGTGATCCATTAGTAAAGATAAGAAATATTTCGAAAATCTCATATAAATTTCAAAATAAATTCTGAAATAATATAGGAACTCCCTGTGGCTGAGCCAACTCAACTGATCACCCTAGTGGACAGTCCAGTAAAGGGCGGAGACAATCAGATTTGTGTGGGTTACAAACACCAGTTTGACTTGATTAACGAAAAAAACAGTGATACAGTAAGGCTTCACTGTGTGGAAGGAAACAAGGTGTGCGAATTTCTCTATCTTAGGCGTAAATAGATAGATGAAAACAAAACTTTGGATAATAGAAATATTTCCAAAATCTGCAACAGTTTAATTTAATATTTTAAAAACTAATTAATTAACTTCGATACAGCTATAAATAACAAAATAGAAACAACCTTGTTTTGGTTTTTCAAGCACATATTTTTCTGTATTGAGAAACAATACTTGAAGTGTCGATAATACAATGTTTCTTTACAATTTGCTCTATACTGTGGTAAAAGTATGGTATTTTTGTTTAAGTCCGACTTCATAAATGACGACCTCCTTCTGACTCAATGGTATCTTATATCTTATAACGTTGAACAAGCAGACTGATACCAGCTGTGGGCACAAAACAGACAGCCCACTGTGTATCTTTACACTTAATAATAAACGAAAAGCTCTTTAGGTTCAGTACAATTAAAAAAAGATAACAATATCTTGGACTTCATAAATGTATAATAGAAACAGGAACATTAATCTTTTTTATTAAATCAAGCAAGAAAAGGAACATTACTTCTTCTTAATTAATGGAAAAATATTACAAAAACATTACAAATTGTTTCACCAGATGAATGTGGAGAAACAAGGTAATAAGTCGGAGATGGTGCTCATGCAAAGTGATCTAGTATGTGAGAAAGATAAGGTTCAAAAGGAACAAGAAATATATATCTGTCCAAGATACATAATGTTCAGCTGGAACTGGTTTATTTTATTTCTATGAAATGTCATAATGCGCTGCCCTTTCTTAATTCAAATGGTCCATCATGGCCAGGAGGGTAAAGGCAATCGACTCGTAATCTGAGGGTCGCGGGTTCGACTCCCGGTCGCACCAAACATGCTCGCCTTTTCAGCCGTGGGGGCATTATAATGTGACGGTCAATCTTACTAGTTGTTGGTAAAATAGTAACCTAAGAGTTCGCGGTGGGTGGTGATGATTAACTGCCTTCCCTCTAGTCTTACACTGCCAAATTAGGAATGGCTAGCGCAGATAACCTTCTAGTAGCTTTGCGTGAAATTCCAACCAAGCAAACAATCCTTAATTCAAAGGAAACAATTTCGTATGACAAACGACGATAACAGAAGGGATGCCCAAGTGATGTACCACTTCAGTTTAATTTTTTTTTTCGTTTTCGTTTTTAGATTTATATCAAATTACTCACATTATTCATTTGGTGATGATGACTTTTATTGGTAGCTTGCTTTTATTAGAAGCTAATTAAAATTTGCACTTCTATTGAGGGTGTTAAAATTTATAATATTATGGTCTAAAGGAGATATGAAAACAATATGATACGTTTTATCAATAAGTAACCATAAGTTAATTTCTATAAAGATGTAGATTTACCTACCAGATTGTGATTATTTTCAATAAGTAAATAATTTGGTTTTAGTTTATATGCTAATCGAAAGTGCCCCGTTATAGTATGTTTCCCTAAGTTTGAGGCCTGGCATAACCAGGAGGCTAGGGCACTAGACTCCCAATCTGGGGTCGCGGGCTCAAAACCCCTTCTCACCAAACAAGTTTACGAAAAGAATAGTCCAAGAGTTGATTGTAGGTGGATGCTGTTTTCCTTCTAGTCTTACACTGCTAAATTAGAGACGGCTAGCGCAGATAGCCCTTGTATTCTAAAGACAGTTTAGTTAAAATACAGTATAGAACATTGTTTTGACCTTCAAACTTATCTAAGAAGGTCAAGAAAACGTTGTTGAGTGCTTAATTTTAATTAAAGATAGGCCTCGTGTATCGATGCTCGACACTCAAACTAATTCTACATTTTCCCATTTTGATAACAAAAATTATCCATTGTAAACTTCTAATGCAAAAAGAAAATTGTTTATAACGTAAATAGAAAATAAAATTAGTAGTACTCTGCTGTGGTATCTCTCGTAAAGCTACACGAGGACTATCTGCGCTAGTCGTTCCTAATTTAGCAGTGTAAAACTAGAGGAGAGGTAGTTAGTCATTACCACCTATCGCTAACTATTGGGCTACTCTTTAACCAACGAATAGTGGGATTAAACGCACATTATAACGACTCCATAACTGTAAGAGGAGGCATGTTTGGAGTGACGGGGATTCGAACCCGCCACCCTCGGATAATGAGTCGAGTATCTTAACCACCCAGCCATGCTGGGCACTCTAGTGTGTTTACGGGAGAAAGAATAGTACGCTAATTTATTATTTGTTAGGACTAGTTCGAGTTAATTAATAATTCTGATACTACAGTTCAAACCAAACTTAAATATGAAATGATAAACAGAAATATAGATTATTAGATCACTACTGTAACATTTGTATACTCTATAACATTTATAATAAATGATGCCACTAATAAAAAAATACGTTTTTCTTCCGTCCACCAGGTTCATCTTGTCTCTGCTGTTGACATTTACGAAGACGAAGAAGCCGAATTACTGTTGTCTTACAATCGTATGTAAAAAAAAAATTACATTAGTAGAACATTATGGGTTACATATAATAGCCAAGTAAAAATAAGTCTTAATTTTAAAGGCACTTGACAACTATGAGAATTGCAATGATAGGTGACTTTTTTGATATCATAATTAATAATGTTAGACTTATCTAAATACAACACTGCGTAGCTTTGTGTTTAACAACAAACAAATATACTTTACACAACCTGTGAAAGACTTAATTAATTTACAAATAATTCAGTACAATAATACAGTAGCTTAGCGGCCCTAGGCATTTCATTCAAGTTAAGCATTTTCCAGTTTATTGTCATAGTCTCTTTAATTCTCAGATTTCTTTCTTTATCGGTTCTCTCAACGATCGTGACGTGTTTTTACTCGCCTCTTGATCACATATTGTAAGTACGTACCCTAAAACACTAGACATTTCATTGTTTCTAGTTCTAGGAATCGAATGCTCTTTTACACTCTCGTAGAAGCATTTATCGTAGATCAGCTAAAATAGTTTCCACTTTCCTTTGGTGGATTACGAATATTTTTTTGTATTTTTTTTTATGGCTTAAAAATACGTATCAGACTAATCTTTGGGCAAGCTTTCTTTAACAACGTGTTCAACTGTTTATATATTTTTTTATCAGTTTAAACAAATAAAAGGTAAATCCGTAAAACTTCTTTCATAGGTTTTGTACAATTCTGTTGTCCAAAGATGAACACTTTACTCATCAATTGTTTGTAATCTTCTAAAATTACACTCGGAAATGTAATTTTTGTTAGAAATTATTTTTATCTGGGCTACTTCTTGCTTAAACAATTGTGAATTAGTGACGTCGAGAAACCCACTTGTTGAGAATTTTATATGCAAAAACGGCTCGTTTGGGTTGAGAAAGTATTTTACATAGACTTCTATATTGGAGAAACAAGTAGAAAAAATGGAAATCAGATTCAAAGAACATAAAAAGTCACCTTCACACGTTTTCGAACACTGCAAGTCAAATAAACATAACATAACCATAGAAAACAATACTAAATAAAGAAAGAAACATAAACAAACGCAAAATTAAAAAAGCCTTACTCATACAACAACTTAAACCCAAAATAAACCAATATAAAGGAACGCCATTATACCTATATTAAAATTATAGATTCAAACATCTAACACCGCCCTCTACATTGCGACACTCAGTTACACAACCCCTTCCAAACATGTGGTCAGCTTCCGGTCAGTTACCTCTTTCTTTGTGAACCTGATGATGATGACCGAAGAAGGTCGAAACGTTGTTCGCTCTTCTATGTAAAATATTTTTTCAACCCAAACGAGCCGTTTTTGCATGTCAAATTGTGAATTAATAAATGATAATTATTTTAGATTAAACATATCTTCAAATATATACAAGATTCTATTCTAATTTTGATGAACCAAAACATCTAAACTATACATCTATCTATTTTAAATAACATTATAACATTATCCTTTATATTTTACCATCTTCTTTTTTTCCTTGGGTATCCATATTAAAACTTTATATCTGGATATTTAATGTTTAAGTTTTCTAAAAAAAAAAATTTATAAGCTTTCACTTTTTCAAAATTATAAAAGTGTCATCCACATACCTATCATATAAAAATGGCTTAGAACAAATTGGCATTCTTTCATCCATTTCTTCTTAAAATGACTCCTAAAGATGTTGACCATGACAGGAGCTAAACTCGCATCCTTTGTCACTTCCATCTTTCTATTCAAATATTTGACCATTGAAAATTAAATGCGAATCTTTCTTTGTTGTTGCCATCAGCATTCTATAAACACGTGTTTCATAAACTAAATCAATCCACTATAATCAGTTTCGTGTTAACAGAATATCCGTGGAAAGTGATTCGACATTAAAGCTACTAAGAAACACATTGTTATCAAATTTTATATTTCTGATATGCTTTGAAAATGTAAAACTGTCTTCTGAAATGAATTTATTCTTAGCAACTTCTTTGACATAATAATCTCATTGGTCATTTTCTCTTTATAAATTTGCGGAATACCATAAAGGATTCCTGTATAAGAACTTGTACATCTGGGTTTTTTGTAGGTTTATTCGGTGATTATATTATTGTTGTGTATCAAGCAATAATTTTATTTTTTCTTATTCTAGTAGGGTCATTCCTAGTTGGCATAAATGCTATTTCGTCATTGGAGTTACCACATGTTTGTTTTATTACGGTCATTCTTATTGAAAATAAGTCTTATTTCCTTTATCTAGATTGGAAATTACTAAGTTTTATTATTACTTAAACGTATTAAAATTTCAAACTTTTGCTATTTAAATTACACGATTTCAAGTTATAAATTACAGACATGTAAACCTGATAATCCAATGATGCTATCACGCGTTCTTGCATCGCCAAACTTAATCTCAGATTTGAGATAAACTTCAAAAGCTTCAGAAGCTCTTAGAACATTTACAAAAGTTTTGAAATGTAATATAAGTCCAAAAATGTGTTTTTTTCAGTGAAAAAGCAAATCTCATCCTAATATATAAGAATTTTCTTCAGATCCATTAACGTATAGTCAGATAAGATATGGATTATTTTGTTAGGATTATCAACAAAAGCATTCTCCTAATTGAGTTCTATTTTTAAAAACGAAAACTAATCGTCGGTCTCATTTTGCTCAACTCATCACTACTGTTTCGAATCATCACTTTACATAAATGAAAACATTCACCGAATTCGCAACTCTTTTCCAATGTTGTTTATGTTTACACAACTGACTTAAAAAGTTTTAGAGGGTTTTGCTTAAATTTCATTTCAACAGCTAAGAAATGACTTTGAGCTTCTCTAAAGCGTATTAAATATTTATATCTGAAATTAACAATTTAAAAATACAAACTTTACCCTTTTTTTCAAAACGTTTGAATGTACTCTGCCTTTCTCTAACGTATGGTAAGTCCAAGTCTACTACAAACAAGTTTCCAGTTTATAAAAGAACCGTTACTAAAATTATTTTAAAATGCTGATATGTCTTTATTTTCAGCAATAAATTCGTCACTAGATGTCACTAAGCTGAGAACAGTTTTGAAATGTGAGGCCCTCGAGTGGCATAACATCCTATTGTTGTATTTGTTTTGCACACAGATTTGCAAAATAAACTTTTTAATGGAATCCTTAATAATAAATAAGTATACTTTTATATTAAAGGCATCTTATTTCAAAAGATATTAAGATTATAAACATTATAAATATCTTAATTTTGTACCTTATTTTTTTTTGCTGCACGTGACAGTATTAAACATGTCATAAAATGAGGGAAAAAACATTAATATAGAGTCTGTTATAATACTTATCAGTTAAGATTTATAAATGATATAAAACATTAAAAGCGTGTACCAATAGCATAAAATAACAGGTGTTCTTTGATGACGTAATTCCATAAATCTGATTACCACTTGTGTAATGAACGAATTATCGAACATTTCGAGACAAGCATATCCCGAGTTCATCATATATTTTCATTAAAAATTATTTAATTAATTAAAACATGAGCTAATGGTAGAAAATCAAAAATAAATTGTGTTTATAGACTTTCCTATACCTCAGGAATATTCGATGTGATTTAATAATATTCGTTATGCTAAAGTTTCTCACCAGATTTATTTGGCTTTTAAATTCTAACCAGGTATTAAGTTCAATATTAAAAAAAAAAAACAGTATTATTTACGTCTAACCATTTCATTATTATTATTTATTATTAACACTGTTAGGTAACAATACACTACCGCTGAATAAGTTAGGTATATTTATTCTTTACTGCTGGATACCGTTGCAGTAGTTGCAAGCTTGGCCTATTATGGCCAGGTGGTTAAGGTATTCGACTCGGTTCGCGGATTCGAATACCCGTCACACTAAACATGCTTACCCTTTCAGCCTTTGGTGTGTTATAATGTGACGGTCAATCCAACTATTCATTGATAAAAGAGTAACCCAAGAGTTGGCGGTGGGTTGTGATGATCAGCCGACTTTCCTCTAGTCTTACACTGCTAAATTAGGGACGGCTAGCGCAGATAGCCCTCTTGTAGCTTTGCACAAAATTCGAAACAAACCAAGCTCTAAGCGCTAAAATAAAACAACTATAAAATATAGCTTGTAACTGCCAACCATATGTTGCATTTCTTAACTTCAGAAACTTTATGGTTAGCTGTTTCTGTTGAGATAAAATGTTGCCAAAACGGCTAGAAAATTCACGTCCTGATAACACTTAAAGCGCACTGAACAGTCCAAACTTGTGGGAAAATATATTAACCAGTTTTTACAGTTTGGGAGACCAGAATAAAAAATTTTGCTGTAATTTTCACGTCCACAATAAAAAAGAATTTCCCTTACTTTTAGACTATCAAAATAAAAGTCATTTTCTATCATTTTTGTAGACTGGAATATGAACTGTTCCTCGTAAGTTTTGTTTTTCCTTTTTCGTTTGTTCGTTTCGTGTTAAACACAAAGCTTTACAGTGGTCTACCTAGTGGATTTACTATTTGAAACAGTCTCTAAATTCACAAAAATTGGTTTAGGCGTTGTGTGAGCAAGTTTCATTCGTATTATTTTGTAATGTTACCTTTATACCAGCATCATTTTGATACTGTATCGAAACGTAATGCCAAAGCATATTATTTGTTTGGTATGCACTCTAAAATTCAGAGGTTTTGTAAGACCAGTTTAACTGTATTTTTGACACGGTTTAATAAAATTCTACAGTTTTAGGATTCTCCTGTTATTCAAAGTGATACATATATATATTTTTGTCTCAATCTCAGAACAGCGTTTCGACCTTCCTGGGTCATCTTCAGGTTCAGAAAGAGAAAGTGTTTGAATGTGACCGTTGACGGAAACATGTCTATGGAACGAGAGTATAAACGGGTATGGGATTGTAGGGGGCGTTGCAGTTGGGTGTTAGGTTATTAATTGGAATAGGTATAAAGGTGTTCCTTTAGATTGGTTTAATTTTGGTTGTAGTTGCTGTATAAGTAGAGCATTTTTGATTTTGGGTTTGTTTACATTTGTTTCCCTACTTAATATCTGGGTGTTTTATGGTTATGTTCTGTTTATTTCATTTGCAGTGCTCAAAAACGTGTGAAAATGTTTTGTGTTTGTTCTTTGAATCTAGTTTCCATTCTTCTGCTTGTTTCTCCAATATAGAAGTCGTAGCAGTTGTTACATTGTATTTTATATATTATGTTGATGTTGTGTTTGTCAGTGTAGTTTTTACATAGTGTGAACATAGTGTCTACTGGAATGTTGTGTTTTGTTATAAGTTTTTTTTCCAAATGTTAGTTATTTTTTTTGCTGATGTCAGGAACATATGGTATGCAGCAGTGTAATATTTTGTAGTTTGTTGTATCTTGGGATTTATTGTTCTTTGTTTGTTGTTGGTCTAGGTGTGTGTGTTTAATTTTTTCCACAGTTTTTTGAGGAAATTTGTTGATGATCATGAAGTGTTCTCTTATTTTGTTAATTTTTCATTAATTTTATTGGGTGAACATAGTTTTGTGGCTGTGTTTATTTGATTTATTAGTGTGCTGAGTTTTTGTTTTGTTTCATGTGCTGAGTCCCAGGGTGGGTGATTTTTGTGTAAAATTCTCTTTTGAATCGTGTATTAGTTCTAGTGATAGTGATTTTGAGGTTAAGAAATGCTATTTGGTTAGTTTTTTCCTGTTAACAGATGAACTTAATGTTGGCGTGTTTTGAGTTGATTCACATTTGCAGAATCCAGCAACTGTATCATCAACATATCTGTACAAGTATAGCTGTGGGTGGGTGTTAGGCTGGATTGATCGTTTGTGATTCAATCTGTGTCATAGAAATGTTGACTAAAACTGGTGATACAGGATTCTCCATACTTAAACTATTTATTTGCAAGGTAGTTTTGGTTATTGAACATTGTCAGTTTTGATGATAGAGAATTCTCTAAGGCCTGCTGGGAGTCTCTATCAATGGGTTGGGGTCTTGGATATAAAGTTCTAAAGCTATCTTGCAGGCTTCAGTTGTTAGGACTTCTATGAAGAGGGAGATCACATCAAAACTGGCCTAATTGTGATGATTTAGTTGATTAAGAATAGATTTAAAGTTAAAAGGATCCGGCTGATGTTACACATTTAGAAAATGCTTACGCTATATGTTTATTGAGGTTGTAGTTAAATGATTCGTTGGTCGATATTATTGGTCGTAGTGGACAATCAGGTTTGTACGGTTTTGGAGTGCCATATAGTTGTGGTGTGCGTGAGTCGGTCTTTCATAGGTAAGAATAAATGTGTTCTGAGACTGTGTTGCCTTTTTTCTTTATAGTAATATTTTGTTTAACTGTTTTTCATGTGTTTTTATTGGATTTATGTTTAGCAGTTTAAATTTGTTTGTATCAAGAGTCATTTCAAAGACGCCTAAAATTTGATTATATCCGTCATTAACCTTTAATTACTAATAAGAAGTAAGAGAAACAGTCAATAACACCAACAGCTACAAGGGTTATTGTCGGACTCGTAACCGAGTGATGTAAATGGCTATCGTTCTTGTGATGTATAAACAGTTGGATATGAGGGAATGTTCAGTGCCATTATTGCGTAAGCCTTAGACCTTTCGATACACAGCCCATCACGCTAACATATACACCACGCCACGCTCATTAATTAATAAATTGTGTCTGATTGAGACGACATACTTTAAGAAGAAATTTAATATGGATTAGCAACGTTTTAGCCTTCTGTTTGGTTTAAAATCTACTTGCGTTCTAAGAATTTTAAGCCACATACCCTCTTACCAAAAAGAAGAACTTTTTTTTTTGTCAATCTAGCTCCTTTGTCCAGTTGTTAACAATAAAACAATCAGTATCCTTTGGTCCCTTTAAATAGCTTCTTAACAAAGCTTTAATTATATAGGGGGTTTGAGCATCCGCTTAGTTTAGAACTGTAATCTGTATATTCATACATATAAACATACAAAGAATGTTGTCTAGCTTGCCTGCGAGTCACTTATCATAATTCTCGATAGATTATTTCAAATTGAGATCTTAATTTCATTAGCTATCGTTAAGATAATTTTAATTGTGGTATTAAACTATAGTATACAGGTTAAATTCCCTCCGTTTAAAATAAAACATGTGGCTTGCCTTATTTTAAGATACAGTGTTGGTGTTTTATATATTTGGCAATTTGAAAATCTTGAGTGTAATACTAGAATTGGAATTTGTGGTAACATAACTGTCTGATACTTTTAAATCTTAAGGTTTCTAAAGCTTTGAAAAACCTTGAAAGAAGATTCCTGCTGACACAAAGTTTCACCATTAATACACCATGATTTTCAGTATATTCGTTTCTTCCAAAAATTGTAGCATAATGTATATTTTTTAAAATTTTAAAATGAGGTTTGAAGGCTTATGTTAAAAAAAATTATCAGAGCAGTTACCAAAAGGGGCATATGATCACCTTTAACACGTTGTTTCCGAATACGTAATTACATAAAAATTTCGCTTGAATATTTTTTTTATATAATTTGTAATGATTACCACCACCCTGTGAATAATTACCTAGCCACATTAGCTTTTGGTAAAATAATAAAAAATATATTTATGTTTGTCTCTTTACAGACCCCTAAATGAAACACTAATAATTTTTTTGAATCGATAAAAAAAAACAGAGAAAAGGCTACATGGAGTGTTAATGTTAAGTTTGATCTTGTCTATCGCTTTACAGTAGATCCACGACTCCAAAATGCGGAACGCGTTTTTGTAGTAACGGCATGCGAACCTTGGACACTCTGATTCACGGTCCAGGCACATTGAGCAGTAGCTCACACCTGGATAAAAATTCTAGTAGTATTAAGGTAAAAAAATAATAGCTTTAATCCAAACGATACCATAAAACAATTTAACATTAATCGTTGTTGTTGTTGTTTTGAATTAAGCACAAAGCTACACAATGGGCTATCTGTGCTCTGCCCACCACGGGTAACATTAATCAACGCTTGAACATAATTAAAACGATGTTACATATTACTCACGAATTGGCATCAATACACTAGACTAGAAGTGATTTCGTTCTGGATTATGTGCAAGATGAAGAAATGGTAAATGATAATTAACGCTTAGCAAGGTTTCAGGAGTTTGTAAAAAAAGGTCTTTGACTGACTTTTTTAAACTAAAGAGAAACCAGCCACAGATGGGTACGTAAGTTTTAATATTTAATTTTAGTTTCTTTTGTTGGGTGGCTAAACTTCTTAATGAAATGTGCTAGCTATTGTTATTTACTATTTACCGGTATTACTTTGCGAAATAAAAAAGACAGGTTATTTTTAACCTCTCTATTTATTATTATTTGCGTGGGTTTATGATTGACATCCCCTCATTTTTTACGCTATTATTTAACCGTTTTTTATGTTATAAGAACTTATAACGAACATTTTATATATCTGTAGAGATCAAGGAATATTCGTTACGTCCAGTAATTCAGTTAATCTTACGAATGTACACACACTGTGGTATTTTTACTTGTTTCTCTAACGAAGAAAAGGCTTGTTTGTTTTTGAATTTCGCGCAAAGCTACTCGAGGGTAATCTGTGCTAGCCGTCCCTAATTTAGCAGGGTAAGACAAGAGGGAAGGCAGCTAGTCATCCCTACCCACTGCAAACTCTTGAACTACTCTTTTACCAACGGATAATGGGATTTACCGTCACATTATAACGCCCCCACAGCTGAAATGGCGAACATGTTTGGTGCGACCGGGATTCGAACCCGCGACACTCAGATTACAAGTAGAACGCCTTAACCCACCTTGCCATGCCCAGCCACGAAGAAAAGGCAATCCACATCTTGAGAGGTATAGATTATCTACAAAATTATTTTAAAATAAGTTTTGAACTACAGCAACGTTATTTATTATTTATCCTTTTGTGAAATAAAAAATACAGCTCATTTTAGCTTATCAGTTCACTGTTATTTTTAAAGGTTTATGACTACATTTTCCCACATTTTTAACGCCGTCATCCTACAGGCTCTTTTTACGTTCTCAAAGCACTTATGACGAGCATCTTATATCTGTGGAAAGTGTGGAATATTCCTTGCATCCAGCATTTCAGTTAGTCCGTTCGATTGCAGAGAGGTACACATAATGTGGTATTTTTACTTCTTTTCTGAAAAAAAAAAGAGTCAATCCACTTATTGGATGCACACGTCGGCATCAAAATAGTTTTGGAATCTTCCACTAAGCTACACGTCGATTATTAAAATATTTCCAATTTAAGAAGCGTCTGCCTCTGTTTTATTTCTGCATTTTATTATTATACGTAATACGTAACGCGCAAACATAATGAAAAGAAAAATCCTTTATTTTACGTTACGATAACTTTAAACGAAATCACCATTTAAAATAGTTTTCCTTGCTCTTCGGTGAGTTGAGATCTCCTTCCTCTGTGAAAATGCCTCAAACAAAAAGAGCGGAACCCCCTTAGAAAGATCATTATCGTATAACCTTTACGTCGTCATAAGTAGAGGAAAACACAAGCTTCAAACTTTGTCCCTCTTGCGGAATGATTCGCATCTCGTTTAAAGCCTCCCCAATAAACATAATTTAAAACATGTTTTCTTTACAGGTTACGACTTTTGGGGTAAGTAGGATTTGTTCTTCTGAAGAACACAACTTATATTGGATCGCACCAGTGACCGAATCGTCGTACCTGATCTAAAAATAAATCTTATTAATGTAAACAGTGTAACTTGTGAAAAAATACACCTAATAAGTAAGTAAACTTGAAACAAAACTATTAATAATTTAATTCAGATGAGAAGACGTATAAACATTTCCTTTTCAATATGTATATTAAAGTTTGATTTTTCTTTTGAATTTCGCGCAAAGCTACTCGAGGGCTATCTGCGCTAACCGTCTCTAATTCAGCAGTGTAAGACTAGAGGGAAGACACCCAGTTATCACCACTCACCTCCAATTTCTGGGCTACTCTTTTACCAACGAATAGTGCGATTAACCGTCACATTATAACACCCCCACGACTAAAAATGACGAACTTGTTTGATGTGACGGGGATTGGAAGCCGCGACCCTCGGGTTAAAGTCGAACGCCTTAATCTAACTAGCCAACCTACACGAGGGCTATCTGCGTTACTCGTCCCTAATTTAGCAGTGTAAGACTAGAGGAAAGGCACCTAGTTATCATCATCTATTGCTAACTAGTGGGATTGACCATTACATGATAAAGGCCCTTACGGTTGAAAGTGCAAGCAATTTTAGTTGGAAAAGTAATAGGTATTTCTTAAGGTTACTTCCATTTATATAAACATAGCAATAACTAGACACATTCGTAACTAATCTATTCAATTGTTTTTCAGTATCCTACTGTTACGTTTCTTATTAAACATAGCACATGAACAAAAATAATAGAAATGAAAGGATGTTTAACAGTTCAGACAGTAAGTCCTTTGTATGGTGGCTGCTTTCCTCTAAGGTGTTTCATATTTGTTTCACTTTACAAAACAAAACTTACTGTATTTTCTTTAAATATTTTAAAATTGTCTCGAGCCATTTATCTTCCTTGTTTCCAGATACGACCCATTTCCAAAAGTTATCGGAAGATAGCTCTACAGAATTCGACATTCAGTGGAATGCTGTACCCAATACTATTGGTAAGTTATTTTTTGAGTGTTATTCAATATCACTGCTACTCTCACATTAATAAAAACATCATCATTATCTACCATTCGATTCCGTCAAGAAACATAAAGCCGCAGTCACTGCGGTTTCATGAACAGGTATTCAAGTGAGTAGGTTGTTAGCCGACTGCACCGATCCGTCCCTAATTTAACAGTGTAAGATTAGAGGGAAGGCAGCTAGTCATCACCACCCACCGCCCACTCTTGGGCTACTCTTGTACCAACGAAAAGTGGGATTTACCGTAACATTATAACGCCCCCACGGCTGGGAGAGCGAGCATGTTTGGCACGAACCCACGATCCTCAGATTACGAAGATCACGCCTTAAGGTGCTAGGCCACGCCGGGCCATAATAAAAACATAATATTTTGTATTTTTCTGTGTTAAAAACACAGCCACCCCCGGGAGTCTAAAACAAGGTACGTTTACCAAAACTTTGGGTGTGCTTTGTTTATCCACACGTGATCTGTAGTCTAGGTAATTTGTCGTTTATTTCCTGGTGTGATTAAATCATTGCAAGCTTGCAAGTATACAGATTGGAAATTTAAATAAAGAACATTTTTCAAGTTAGGCTATCAGCTATGAGTGACAATAGAATGTATTATTGAAATTGATAGTTGTACTTCAGGCATGCGATGAGAATCTGGTTAGTTATCTTCAAATGCTTTATCATTTAATCTGTAACAGTAGAAATTCGATCTACATTTCTCCCTGTAAACGTGAAACAATATACGACTTTTTTCCAGTGATATCAGGTTATTTTATCTCGTCTGGGTATTAGCCAAACTATTTTACGCATTAAAAATAATTGTCAGGTAATGAAAATGTCAGGTATTTATGAAAAATACACGTGCAGTAAATTACTTATGAGCCTAAATCATCGCTAAACTATGTCTAGCAAACATAGCTATTTAATTGTTAGAATACTGCAGGTTTACCAACTATCTGAGGATTTTGTTTGTTTAGAATTAAAGCTCAAAGCTACAAAATGATCTGTTTGTGCTCTGCCCATCACGGTTATCGAAACTGGGTTTCCAGCAGTATGAGTCTGCGGAGACATACAGCTGTGCTAATGAGTAGCTTTTCTGATGAAAAAAATAAAAACATTACCAAAAACTGTACAAATCAGCTTCTGGTATAAATTTGGCATAATGCTACAATATGCGTTAATATTAATTGATTAATAGTTTTATTTTATTTCGTAGAAAGACAAATTCTAGTGCCTTTACTACAAATATTTTGAATGACGCATTAAACGACTTTATTGCAACCATTCCCTGGCTTGATAATTGGAATGGCTTTGCTGTAATCATTCCCTCAGTTGATGAATTAGAATGGCTTTACTACAACCAATTCCAGCATGTTGAAATCAAATGACTATATTCCAACCAGTTCCTTGGAAGAATAATTAGAATGACTTTATAATAACCATTTTCTTGGCGAAATAATTAGAATGGTTTTACTACAACCCTTTATTAGGTTGATGAATTAGAATGACTTTACTACAACCATTCCCTATACAGAATAATTAAAATGGTTGTATTACAACCAATGCAAAACTCGCATTTATTTTCACCCAACAACAGAGAATCTTAAACTTTTATCCTAGAATTAGGTGGCAGTCAAGCTCAGCAGTATATACATTGTCTACTTAATGGAAAAGCTAACCCGACATGGCCAGGTGGTTAAGGCACTGGGCTCGTAATCCAAGGGTCGCGGGTTCGATCCCTGTCACACCAAACATGCTAGCCCTTTCAGCGGTTGGAGAGTTATAAGTGATGGTTATTCTCATTGTTCGTTGGTAAAATAGTAGCCCAATAGTTGGCAGTGGGTAGTGATGACTAGCTGTCTTCCCTCTTGTCTCACGCTGCAAAATTAGGGATGACTAGTGCAGATAGCCCTCGTGTAGCTTTACGCAAAATTCAAACCAAACCAATGAAAATATACGAAATAGAAGTTTAATAATTTGTTCGGATAGCACAAACAGCCGTACTAAGTGTTTCTATATTATGTATAATGATGATAATATTTCGTATGAACGCCAGAAAGCCACATCCATTTTTTTTCTGGCACACACTCGTAAAGAAAACTATAATTATGAAAACCAGCACTTCGCTACTTTAATAAACAAATATCGTGTATGACGTCCGTGCACCGTTAAATTGAATAGTGAGCATGTTAATAAAAAATATCTTGATATAATCTCCACCTATCGGCATATGTTACTGTACAAGATGTCATGGAAACTGTGAAAATGTTATATAAAACTGTGGTTGAAGATATTTAAGGATTATTGCTTACGGCTGGTTTATTGATACTTGATGACATGTTTCGTATTTATTGTTTATATTACTGGTTTATTGATACTCGATGACGTTTCGTATTAATTGTGTATATTACTGGTTTATTGATACTCAATGACGTTTCGTATTAATTATGTATATTACTGGTTTATTGATACTCGATGAAATGCTTCGTATTTATTGTGTACATTGTCGGTTTGTTATTTGTTGTGAATATGTGATTTTCTAGTGTGTGCCTCTCCTTACGTTCTGGCCTTCACTACTGACACGATCGAGATTCGACTTATTATTAATGGGAATCTCATTCACAACATGGTGATGCCAAAACTAACCGCAATTACGTCGAAGGTAAGAACCATAGTGTATCCTATCCAAATATCTAGGTTCTATACATCCTGTTTAATATCTTAATCTGTACATCATGTCCAAATATCTCAGCCTGTCATTCTGTCCAAATATCTCAACTTGTCTTATTAATCTGTACACTATTTCCAAATATCTTACTCTGTACATCATATCCATATTTCTCAACCTGTCCACATATCTAAATATTTCAACCTGTCATTCTGTCCATATATCTAAATATCTCAATCTGTACATATTGTTTAAATATTTTTATTTCTACATCCTATCCAAATGTCACAGTCCTGTAGTTCGTCCTCATATATATTAACCCTTACATCCTGTTCAAGTGGCTTACTTTGTACAAATATATTATAAATTCTGGAGATGCTCTTTCAACTTACTCTTGAGACTTTATAATACTCCACTCTCAGATGTGTTTCCAAAGAATTATTGATAACTAATAACATGATTTCAATCATTCCAGGATATCCATCGATAAGGAGGAAAATAAAACTTCGTGCCTACCTTGCTAAAAAGGTTATGTTTACAGATTAAGGAAGTCGTGGATATTTAAAAATTAAATCTATAAAAGTCAGGAGCCTGAGAAAAAGTATACTAAAGCCAACCTTTTTAGGCATCACGTTCTCTGTTCACAGTTCAGTCAATAAATTTTACGAAATACCTTCAGATGTCTTGGAAGTAATATCATGGAAAAGTTGCGTACCATAAACGATTAGGTCTGACCTTTTAAAGATTATTCACATAAATGTTCATTAATTAACTCCTTGAGCAGAAAACAAAACTACTATGGTTTTGATGGCCTCTTTCTTCCAATCGTTCTCTTTCTCAACTTTACTGTTACAAATTATCTTAAAACCATTTTTTTTCACTCCTCATGTTTCAGGGAGATATCTTGTTTGCTACGACAGATCCAGAATTTTTTCAGGTTCGGCGAGAAAGAGTCAAAGTTGATAAAATGGACAGAGACCCCAGTCTATCACCTCCTACGTCTCCACATTGTAAGTATTATTTTGCCTTTTTGCTTCTCTGTCTCCATACTATGAATGTTCTTGTAGTCTATTATTTATTGTTATTTTTTATTCGCTACATTGTTGCGTCTTTATTCTGTCTGTGTGTTTTTATAATCTCGCTAAAAGCTACACAAGGGCTATCTGCGCTAGCCGTATCTAATTTAGCAGTATAAGCCTAGATGTAAGACAACCAGTCATCATCATCCACTGCTAACTTATGGGTTACTCTTTTACCAACGAATAGTGGGATTGACCGTGATATATAACAACTGTCAGATTTTGAGTCGAGTGCACTAATCACTTGGCCATGGTGGGCTTTATTCTGTCTCTCAGCTTTGTTGCTACGTTATATTCTGGTATTATTTATGTTAACATAATAACAAACAGATAGCCAGACAAATATTTTGTTTCCTTTAACATGAACTGCACTTTATGCGACATTCAGACTTAAATGACCAGCTCATGATTCGGCTATACCCAGGCTAATTTATTAGTTGGTAGCCAGAGAGGATCAGACAAATCAGGAGCTATTATAACGTTCCTTAAACTGAAAATGGTTATCGTGGCTCAAACCTTGGAACTTCCAAATGCAGCTTAACACTCCATTCACTGTGTCGCACCTTTGTTTCTATAAGGCATTCAGCCGTGAGGATGTATAATGTGACGGTCAATCCCACTTTTCGTTGGTAAAAGAGTAGCCCAAGAGTTGGCGGTGGGTGGTGATGACTAGCTGCCTTCCCTCTAGTCTTACACTGCTAAATTAGGGACGGCTAGCACAGATAGCCCTCGAGTAGCTTTGTGCGAAATTCCAAACAAAAAAAAACCTTGCAAAGTATTTAAAATTGCAAAAGACCCCCTCGTAAGACTGCCATGTCAAAGCCACATCATTACTCTTACCATTATGTACATAAAGTCGTTTCTTATATGAAGACGACTGTTTCCTATTCCCCGTTTCAAATAGTTGGTCGAAGAGAATTTCAAAAGTTTTGCGTCTAGCGACTTAACCTATATAATTTGCGTGTAGAAAAGCACGAATGCCTGTTTCGTTTTCCAAATACTCGAGGTATTCGAGGGTTAAACGGATATGTCATAGAAACAACTTGCGTACATGTGACTATGGTCGCTATTCCAAACACAGATCATTCTCGATTATGTTCTGTGAGGCACCTGGATCACTTCTGTTACTAGATTTTGTGTTCGAGCACGCCTCCTCGCATGTTAAAAGGTGACTCACTTGACTTACCACAGCTAGTGTATGACTTGTTAAAGGTCTCTTTCTAGATGGTCCAAGTTCCCCAAGTTAATCAATATTCCGTATTTTTCATTGCAATAAATAAGAGGGGTATGTCAGCCTTGGGAATTTTTAATTTACCATCTAAACCTATATTTATGGCCTGAGTAGGCGAATAATTGGCGGCATACCCTACCCTAAAACGATCAATTTTTGTCAGTGTCACATCAAACAATGTGACAATTGAACGCCCAATATATTTTATTCCACAGCGGTATTTTATCTAGAGCTCCTGATTTTCGGTTTCAACACTCTCCATACATAAAGAAATTAAAGTGGTGATTTTCAAATAAACATAGAAAATAAACACCAGAAATTGTTAATCTTCGAAAGCTTCTTTTAAAACTCTATTGGGATTTTTTTTTCTGATTTCGTTGATTGTGGACAATTGGGCATACAAAATTTGTACCAACTATTATGGCTACATTACCTTGGAATCTTACACCGAAGAAAGAGTACCACACGATAAACGTAAGTTTGTTTTTATAATTTTACACAAAAATATATCCTCTTGCAAAAATTCAAGATACATACGAGAACTGTATTTTGTACCTGTTATTACTTCTACAAGAGAAACTAATGTGCCGAAAATATACGGCACATTAATATAATCATTTTGATATTAGAAAACTGTGAAAAACACCAATTTTAAATAAAACTATAAAACAATTGAAAATCAACACTGATAAACAGAAGTTTTAATTACGTTTGCTGTGACGACCCTGCAACTTACTGACATGCTTATTCAAATCTGCTTAACTAATGTCGTACTCATCTGTAAACTGTTTGTCCTAAAAAACTATGCAGTGAAAATTCCTAGTATGTGAATAAATAATGTTGGTTTTATTTTTGGCTGGATAATTCGTTTTCAGGTACTAACAACTCGAGCTGTGTCGACAGTAATAAGCCTCTAAGGATTTACCGGATGCCCTTTGGCTCACTAACCGGAAGTTCGTCGCCATGTGAAAGACGAGTGCCAACCCCCTGCGTCCCCTCCCCCCAGCCACTGGTCAATCCTTCAAAATTTAGCTTTTTATCGCCAGAATCACAGGTAAGTATATTATAGTTGTCAACTATGCATTCTCAAACCACACAAACAGTGAAACGTTTCTAATCTGCATTGTTAGTGACCATAAATCTTCGTGTGATAAAAAACAGGTGAGTCAATGTATTTGAAACAATACCGTTACCATCATACCTTTTGAATGCATAAGACAATGAAAAAGAAATAAATCACTCAGAAACTGAAAAGGTTTAATTTTATAGCTTCTCCCATTAAAAAACACTTATATATTCAAAATGTTCCACCAGAGGTCGATTTCTTAGAATACTGTGCCTCGCTGTTTCATGATAAGTTTAATGAAAACATTGTGACGTAATAAAAATATACAACGAATTAATCACGATATAACTGCGTCAATTATCATTTTGCGAACTAAATTTCATACTTAACAAAAAGATATTGCTGTCTGGCTTCCAACTACAATATTGACACACAAAAGACGAAGCCATGTTTACATATAAACATCGAAATGTGTAACAGAATTGTATACGTTTATGCTTTACCTACCAAGTTATCTGGTGCATTGATAATGTCGTTTAAAGCTTATATATTTCATACTTTTCAAAACTGCTTTGTTATCGCTGTTTCATTCTCGCTATAATATATACATTATTTTTACCTTCATCAATGAATTTTGGCTGGCTGTCTTTAAGCACAATCAAGATTCAACAAATGGAGGGAAAGGTAAAATCATTCTACAGTTTGTAATTTATAATTATTTGGCCTAGAATTTTGCACCAGGCATGGCGAGGTGTGTTAAGACGTTCGACTCGTAATCCGAGGGTCGTGGGTTCGAATCCCCGTCACACCAAACATGCTCGCACTTTCAGCCGTGTGGGATTTATAATGTTTGAGTCAATCCCACTATTCGTTGGTAAAAGAGTAGTTAAAGAGTTGGCGGTGGGTGGTGATGACTAGCAGCCTTCCCTCTAGTCTTACACTGCTAAATCAGGGACGGCTAGCGCAGATAGCCCTCGTGTAGCTTCGCACTAAATTCAAAAACAAAACAAAAACATCTTATGGATTCCTTGATAATTTGTTTATCTTAAAAAGTGAATTAGTTCTTGATATTTTTACAATAAATATCACTAAAATTACGAACCAATAAAGTCATTATATTACCAAGAAATCAAAATTGTCTCCTTATTTTTACTGCTGCAAGTCGGATTTGTCAAAGGGATCTCAAGTTGCTGTTTCTTCGATGACAAAAGGTTGTCTCTGAAAACTGCAAAATAATGTGTTTTTCTTTTATGAATCAAACAGAAATCAATTAATATTCTCACAACCGATTCTTTGTTTGTTTATTGTTTAATTTCTGGCAAAGCTACACGAGAGCTATCTGCGCTAGCTGTCTCAAATTTAACAGTGTAAGACTAGAGGGAAGGCAGCTAGTCATCACCAACTCTTAAGCTAATCTTTTACCACCAAATAGTGAAATTGACCATCACATTATAACGCCCTATGACTGAACGGGCAAACATGTTTGGTGGGTCGAGGATTCGAACGCGCGATCTTCCAATTACGAGTCGAATACTCTAACAGCCTGGCCATGTCAGGCAAAATAACATTGAAATAACGTTAAGTCGTTTTAGGTTAGATATTTTTGTAGCACAGTAAACAGCATAGAAATGGTCTAACTAATATTCTCAGGATCTCTACACACTTCAGTACAAAAGTGTTAACTGTAAACTTGGATACTATTAAAACAACCCGAATATTTTTTTATATACATTTAATGATGTCATGTTACCAAGCATGACAAATATGTCCAATCACAGCTGTCGGAAAGGATAAAAATTATTTAATATTCATTACTATGGTTTCTCTTTTCTTTCTAGATTGGCTATTGATATAATTTCGCCCTTTTATTGATATATAATCTACATGGTAGTATTTTAAACTCGGTAATTTTGTGGTCATGTTTAGTGTTACGAAATCTGTCAGTGTGACAACTACAAGTGATACTAAGAAACGTATGTTTGACGTAGATATAACATTTAATAAGTCTTTTATATCACTGTCTTTGAGCTGTTACTAGGTTTAGAAACTTCGCCACATCTCGAACCACATTTATAGGTTATTCAGAGCAGTACGAATCCAATTATGTATACTGCTGAAAACCTGACTGCCATCTAGTGGCACATTTAATTAAAAATATAATATTAAATGAGACGTATATAAAACTTGATATTGCATTACTTCAGGTATAATATTTTTGTTCCAGGATAGTCACCTGCGAACGGATTCAAGGCCAAGTAGAAGTGCAACCTCGTCACCAGTTCCCCCTCTTTCTATCATTCTTCACCAGCAGAATCCGTCTAACCATATAGCTATCAAGGATTACATTCATTCCACCAATTCGGACTATGGTATAAGCAGAAGTGAGTGTTCGACACCATCACACAGTTTCCACGTGTTAACGGCAGCTAAAGACGAAACTTGAACGAAACAATAACCAAACTGTGACCACTTGTAAACATATGTATAACCATTGCAGACTCTGCTATTCGATGTGTCAGATTGTTTTACAATTCTATGTATCTTTTACATTCAAAAGCTTAAAAAAATGTAAATCGTGAAACTCTCGAAACTTTTGCAAAATAGTAAATGTAGATTTTTAATGCGAACCTTCCAAGCTTGTTCAGTGACTTTACAGAATATTTCAGAGAACTCAACTGCTAACACTAGTCTCTTGTTATATTAATAACTTTCTATTTAACTATTGTCAAAGTACAGATAAGAAATTAAAGGACGAAGGCTTAGATATGGGAAATACACATTAGTTATTGTTGAAGTGAAATGCTTGTATTTAGTTATCAGATAAAAGTATTTTAAAGTTTACAAAACATCATTCAACATAAAAGAAAAACCCAACAGCAAAATACAGCCACGTGCGTTTCATTATCTAATTACTTAATTTAAATTATCATTTAACTGTATTACATATTAAAAAGAACTTAAAATAAATGTTTTGTGTGGAAATGTTAACAAAAGCAAACTGATTTTAATGTATTTTAAACAATCATATTGGAACGTTATGCAAGTTTAACTTTAACAACTTTCTCTGAGTACATATTTTAAAAAATCCTAGTTTGGTAAAATTGGAAGTCTGAATGCCGATCAAATACCTCTAAACAAGCCGCAATTTCAGCAAAGTGAAAATGAATTATTGGTTTATTTAAAAAGAGTTTCAAATATTCTTAACACAACGTGCCTTCGAAAGAAATTGTACTTACTTAGCTTTCCGAGTCAAAGGTTCGAAGGGCGAGTAAATTGTTATCTAAACCGAAAATACTTTTGAATATCTTTTGAAAGTACGTGCTCTTTTAGGATAAGACTCGTTTTATTCTGAGTAACTTCGTGCTTAACAGAAATTAGTTCATATGTACAGAGTTTCAATAGATAGGTTAATTCCTTACCTTACAAATGAACATGACTGACAAATTCAAGATGATGTGATCGTTTGAAAATAGAATAGTAATATATTCAAACCCCTACACAGAGAGAGAAAAACGAACAATGTTTTATCCAACCAACTATATCTTTATATAAATGTTAATTATTCTGTTTCTTGACATATATCATGGTCGAAATTTTTATTCATTTTTTATTTCAGATTGCGATGTTTAAGTTTGTATTTGTTTAGTATGCCAGTAACTAAAGGGAATCCTATGGTATAATGCTTTTTTTTATGGAATGTTTTCCGGGTATATTAATGTGCATTTATACCAAAACATTACACATTAAATAGCCACAGGAGTGTGAGTTTGTGTTTTTATTTCTTTTAGCAAAGCCACATCGGGCTATCTGCTCAGCCCACCAAGGGGAATCGAACCCCTAATTTTAGCGTTGTAAATCCGGAGACATACCGCTGCATTAGCGGGGGACCAGGAGCGTGAGATGGCCTGGCATGGCCAAGTGGTTAAGGCCTTCAATTCGTAATCCGAGGGCTGCGGGTTCGAATCTCCGTCGCACCAAGCAGGCTCGCCCTTTTGGCCATAGGGGCGTTATAATGCTCGGTCAATCCCACTATTCCTTGGTGAAAGAGTAGCCCAACAATTGATGGTGGGTGGTGATGACTAGCTGCCCTACCTCTAGATTTATACTGCGAAATTAGGGACGTTTAACAGAGATTGTTGGTGTGAGATCTGAGACTGTATCGTTCTTTAAGGTGTTACTAGAAGAGTGAAAAATGTGTAGAGCTCAGTAGTTTAAACACATTATTCACTCTATTCGTGTATTTATATCACTTTTTAATCATCTGTGGAAAAAAACATTAATTCTGTAACTGTAATTTTTTTTTAAGTTTTTTCAAAACTATTAGAAAACTATATATTTTTTTTATTTCCAAAAGCAAAGTAAATGAACAAGTTAACTGATATTTTATCAACTGGAGAGAAGGAACTATACTTTTTATATACATATAAGCATATTGATAATTGTATTAAACCACCCTCAGGATAGTAAAAATGTTGGTAATAAAGCCCATTTTGTACAAAATTGTGTATTTTGTTGTTTGAAATAGGGCGCACGTTGAGATGTATGTAAACACGAGAATGTTGTTTGTGCTACTTTTTCTCGTGTAGCTTACATTGCACTACCTCTCTAAATCTTGAAAGTACTTGCTCTGAGTTCAGAAGCAAGAAGCTGTTTTTCCAATCGTATATATTATATCAGTTTTCGGAACACGCATTTAAAAGCCCGTGTATTTAATGATATTCAGACTATTTTGGGTTTGTTTGTTTTTTATACGCATCGTTGTTTAATGATATTCAGACTATTTTGGGTTTGTTTGTTTTTTATACGCATCGTTGTTTAATGATATTCAGACTATTTTGGGTTTGTTTGTTTTTTATACGCATCGTTGTTTAATGATATTCAGACTATTTTGGGTTTGTTTGTTTTTTATACGCATCGTTGTTTAATGATATTCAGACTATTTTGGGTTTGTTTGTTTTTTTATACGCATCGTTGTTTAATGATATTCAGACTATTTTGGGTTTGTTTGTTTTTTATACGCATCGTTGTTTAATGATATTCAGACTATTTTGGGTTTGTTTGTTTTTTATACGCATCGTTGTTTAATGATATTCAGACTATTTTGGGTTTGTTTGTTTTTTTATACGCATCGTTGTTTAATGATATTCAGACTATTTTGGGTTTGTTTGTTTTTTATACGCATCGTTGTTTAATGATATTCAGACTATTTTAGGTTTGTTTGTTTTTTATACGCATCGTTGTTTAATGATATTCAGACTATTTTGGGTTTGTTTGTTTTTTATACGCATCGTTGTTTAATGATATTCAGACTATTTTGGGTTTGTTTGTTTTTTATACGCATCGTTGTTTAATGATATTCAGACTATTTTGGGTTTGTTTGTTTTTTATACGCATCGTTGTTTGTAATTTATTATAAAGTTCTCTTTCCTATTCATAAAGATATTCATAATGTTCTTTTATTTATTGTTTGAACGTAAAATAAACTGGTTGTATTTTATGGTTGAATTTGCTCCCAAAATTGTCATATTTTTGATGTATTTTTACGACAACCTCCCTTATTTTTGGTTTTTCGATAAAATATGGCTCTTCATTTTCAGCTATTATTTAAAATTTCGTTTGAAAGCTCAAAATGATTTTATTGTAGCATCTGAATAGTAATGTGTGTTTGTTTTTTTATCTTAGAGCTAAGCCACATCAGGCTATCTGCTGAAAATCCGTGATGACGAGAAAACCCACTTGTAGAGAAAAATATGTGTGAAAACACCTGGTATGAGTTGAAAAAAAAAATTTTTTTACGTAGAAGGTCGAAACGTTGTTCGTTCCTCTACATAAACAATTTTCTAAACCCCTACCAGCCGTTTTTACATATATATATATTTATCTGCTGAAAAGTTAATAATAAATGTCATAAATAAGTCGAAAAAATTAAAGAAATCACATCAGATGTATAGAACGAAATAAGTTTAATCAGTCCAGACAAAAAGTTTTATATTTGAAAACGTACTTTTTACAACTGATAATTTTCTAATTTATGAAAAAAAAAGAAAAGATAACGTTCCCTTAAATCTTAGTTACTCATTGGGGGCGCAGCACCTTCTAGGTTTTACAGTAAAATTGAAGAATATGTTATTTGCATACCAAAATATTTTTAATTTAGGTGGGGCGCTGTAGTTGTTCGAGTGTTAATATTTTCAGCAATGGTATAAGTGCATTTAAAAACACGTCGTCTGCGAACTAGCGTTCCTTAATCATGGGAGGTACAGTTTTTTTACTTAAATAACAAGTTTTTATCGAAGTGTTCGCGCAACTTGATTTTAAATTTCATTTATACTTTTTTTTATTTTTCGTAAGATTAAATTTCAAATAAAAGTTTAATTAATGGAAAATTTATGAGCGTAAAGTAAGTCACTAATGTTTATAAAAACCGTAAAGATAGGACGACTTCTTACACATATATGTCTTTCCCCGAGCTATCGTCATCAGTTGAGAACAAAATAAACGAAAGGTTTTCGAATAACGAATTGAGGTTGTTTATTAACGTGTGAATGACTGATGGATATGCAGGCGTTTTGTATGATTGTTTTATCGTGATTACTACGAAATATCGTTTTATTTTGACATTAAGTAAAAGTTATTAAGAGCTTTCATTGCATTATGATGTACAGTACTGATCCTTTTAACGCTGTTGTTGTTTTGAATTAAGCACAAAGCTACACAATGGGCTATCTGTACTCTGCCCACCACAGGTATCAAAACCCGGATTTTAGCGTGTAAGTCCGCAGACATACCGCTGAGCCACTGGGGGGCCCTTTTAACGCACAGAACAAGCTTAATTATACAAATCAAATTAAACATCTGAAGGACTCAACTTTGTTAGATAGCCACAAATCACGATTTGCAAATGTTGTATGTGTATGTTATACACTCCTGACGAGACTGGCTCGTCAAAGAATAGAATGTGATGCTTTCAAAGACAGTACTCTGTTTTTAATATCAACTTAAGCTGAGACAAGTAAATAAGCACGTGCTAATTGAAGAGTTCACCAAAAGAAAGATTTTTTAAATAAAAAATATTAAAGGGAAAATTTTTCAAAGTAAGATTCTACAACTTATATGTTTTGTTTGTTTTTTGGTTTTCTTTCTAGCAAGAAATGTGATTTAATATTAAAAATATTAGTAAGAAGCAGTGTGTACAAAATGTGTAAAAAATGACGCTCTGTTATTTTATGATCTATCTATATATATATAAATGTGTCATAATTTCATAGGTTTCTTTGTAAACATGATAAATAAAACACTAATAACAATCTTTAGTAGTATCACTGATTTATAAACAAAACTATGGGAAAAATGTAACTTTTTTAAAATACGTTTTAAATAATTATATATAAATTCCAGTCACCTTCATTTACTTTTATTGTTGCTTAAAACCTCAAATGAGAATTTCTACTGTTTTAGAATTTTGGTGAAAAGTGTCTGGTGTATATTTATTTGAGTTATTACGTGATAAGCTAGTAAAGGACTCCAAGTACAGTTTTAAAATATGGGAAACGTCACCTATCGGTCAGTGTTACTGTCGTTAATGTTTACAATAATAAAGCAAAATATAAAAGCAAACAAAATTCGGTATGATGCATCAAACTTTGGTACTTTTATTCTAACATTTCTTGTTTGTACGATTTTTTATTCTAGCTGGCTATTTTTATGCATGCATGTTTTTATCTTGAAATGCAAAGCTCGAGTTGCTGAATAAAGTTTGCAGTAACCTTGCACTTGTTTGTATCTTTAATATTTATACTCGAAACGAAAAGTGAAATTGTTCATAGTGCATGAAATTGGAAACTCAAACTACATGCAGTCATGTGGCTTAACAAATAAATTTCACTGATCAATTTCCATTGGCAATAAACAACACACATTCAGTAAAACGAAGTTAACTGAGTTACACAAAACTGTACAGCATGTACAATGCATGTTTTTTTCACACACATATATATGTATATATAGACAGCTACAAGATCGCAATGCTGGAGAAGCGAGCAAAAATATTTTAGATTTATAAGCCAACACACTTTTTTTTTCTGTCTCTAGAACAAAATATTTGCTGTCATCTCACGCGCAAATAATAATTTGTTTGAGAAGGATGCGCAACAGCGTGTACAACAGTCTTCCGGTCGGACAATGGTAGAATCAGAAGTTCGATCCTCTTGGGTGGACGCAGCAGACAGCCTGAAGTGGCTTTAATATGAGAAAACAAACATACATCTGTGTAACGTTGAACAGTATTTAGTAGACAACAATCCCCCACTGGCACAATGGAATGTCTGGGGACTCACACCGTTAGAAACCGGAGTTTGATACCAGCGGTGGGCAGAGCAGAGATAGCACATTGTGCAGCTTTGTGCTTAAATTCAAACAACAAAATCAAATCCAGTATGCAACTGTGGCCTTGGGAGAATAAAACAAAAAATAGTTTTAATCAATATAAAAATATTTGAATATCATACATTACTAGCACAAGTATATAATTAGTTCAGTTTTCAAGAAAACACTGAGTGAGACGAGGTACAGCCTTCGTTGATCGCAGTGACAGCGGGAGAGCATGTTATACGTGTCGTCTATGTTGATTAGTGCGTCAAAGACGGTTCAGCATATTAGCGAACGTTAAGTACCATGGAAGTATATATCGCTCATGATTACGTAAATACTAGGTGGCGCCAATTTAGTATTATTTATTAAGCCAAATTGTGATTTATTTTTAGTCGCGCATTTTTCATGATGATTTTGGATATTTTTTACATTTTTATTAGTTATATAAGTATATTCATGTATATATATAAACACGATAAACCAAAGTCATCGGTCAGGCGGCGCCACTAGTATACTGAGATTCCACACGAGTGAAGTTCCTAATACCGAACCTTCTTCCTGAAACAAGTGTTCACTTGATCTCACTAAGTCTTCCAAAAGGCCTGGCATGACCAAGCGCCTAAGGCGCACGACTCGTAATCCGAGGGTCGCAGGTTCGCACCCGCGTCGCGCTAAACATGCTCGCCCTCCCAGCCGTGGGGGGTGTATAATGTGACGGTCAATCCCACTATTCGTTGGTAAAAGAGTAGCCCAAGAGTTGGCGGTGGGTGGTGATGACTAGCTACTTTCCCTCTAGTCTTACACTACTAAATTAGGGACTGCTAGCACAGATAGCCCTCGAGTAGCTTTTTGCGAAATTCCAAAACAAACAAGCTTTATTAATAAGATATGGTTGGAGTAACAAAGAAGAGGAAGACAAAAGTAGAAAAATACTACGGGAAATAAAGTATTTGTAGTTTGAAGTCAGGGTAAAATTCACCAGAAAAGTTAAGTCCATCACGTGTAAGAAAATAAATGAATGATATTAAATGTGTTTGTGTGGTGAGTGAAGGCAGTATGTGTTTGTGTGTTTTTCTTATAGCAAAGCCACATCGGGCTGTTTGTTAAGCCCACCGATGGAAATCGAAATTCTGATTTATTATTGTAAATTCGTAGGCTTACCGCTGTACTAGCGGGAGGCTAGTGAAGGCAAGTTTGGAGATAAGTCTGCATGGGTATTTGGTTAATTTATTTAAATGCTGAATTTTGTTATTGAGTTGTTTAACTACTGTACTGTTCCAAAACAAACAAACAAGTCTTCCAAAAAGGGAAAAATAATGTAATTAATTAAAGCACAATGGAATGTTTAATTATTAACTGCATTGCCACAAGGAACTGATACGTTTAATTATTTAATGGTGACTGAATTCTTATTAACGAATTTAGCATGGCCTGATTGGTGGTTAGAGTGATCGGTTCTCAATCCTGATCGCTGGGTTGAAACCCGTTGCCGTGTATGTTTCCCTTTTCAGTCGTGAGGACGTTATAATTTAAAAATCAACCAATATTGTTGATAAAAATAGCTGAATGATTAGCGGTGGGTGGTATTGAAAATCTTTCTTACCACTAGTCTTTCGCTTGAACATTAAAATCGGCAACATAGACAGCCCTCTAGTAGCGTTGTACGAAAATAAACAGTTCAACCCATCAATCAAAGTCATGATCGTTAAAAAAACAAAATGAAAAGTTTCATTTTTGAAAAAGAATAATATTAATATGTCTAGCCTTTTTTGTCGATTGACTTTTATCTCCACAAACATCTATATAAAGTGCAGATTAATATAAAATTAATTTTATTAAGAAAAATATACCTAACAAAGTATATGCATTCTAAATGTAAAAAATACAATAATTATACTTTTCCTTTGTGTTCGTATTTCTTGGTGGAGGCAACAGATATTCAGATGTGATTTTGCTGAAAGAAAAAACATTTTTCTTTTAATCCGCATTCGCTGCTATATTTTGGCACTGAAGTTAATGCTAAAAATTAATTGGATTCGTTTTTGTTTTGTTTTTAATTTTAAGGCTATTTGCACTCGCCGTTTATAGAGGGAATGCAGCCAGCTAGTCATCACCACTGCTCTTGTGCGACTCTTTTACAAACAAATAGTTATATTGATCGTCACTTTCTAGCGCCCCCACAGCTGAAAGGGTAAGCCTCTTTGGTGCGATGAGATTCGAACCTGCAACTCTTTGATTACAAATTAAACGCTTTAACCCACCTTCCCATGTGGGGCCTAATTCGATTTGTAAGAAAACTAAACATAAACATGCTAGCTAGATTAAATTCTTAAAAATCAATTAAAATGTACAAAAATAATACAGAAATTGATCATTAGGAATCTGTACTTTCTTAATTATTCATTTACTGTTATATAGAATAGTTACAAAGTGCCATATAATACAGAAATTGATCATTAGGAATCTGTACTTTCTTAATTATTCATTTACTGTTATATAGAATAGTTACAAAGTGCCATATCGTGATTATCATTCGAATAATACCGGAAATGTATTTTATTTTGCTTTCTTTATAGTTTCAGTATGCAACAACAGGGTATCACCAATAGCCGCGTCTCTTGAAATTCTTTAACACAGGATTGGAGTAAATTAATCTGATACATTTGTTTAACTTTTTTATTCGGAATATATTTTGTGCGCCTGCAATACCAAGCGTGGGGCGCGCTTAAAACCGATTCAATTTAATTACTCATCAGAATCTTTACCAACCTACTCAAACTAAAATTAATGTAGGCAAGGTAAAATACAACAATCAAAAGATTTGTCTTTCTGAGTCGGAAACTGTAATTAGGTCTCAAATTGGTCAAAAAAAAACAGAGCTATGAGCCACAGGTCTGTAATGAAAAACAACAACTCAAAGTCATCCTAGAAGTCATTTTTTTTTTCCGCTGCTAGAAATAATATAAATATAAAACTTTAAAACCAAAATCCATCCAGTGTCCGATCCTCCTTTAGGGCAGAAAGACCGTAGATCAAAACCGCATGATTTTGTGTTAAAAACATTTTCATTGCAACTACAAACAACTCTAAAGACGAGTTGCATATTGTATTTTTATTTTTGAAACTGTACTTACAAGGTTAAGTTTAATATTCAAACGGATTTTTTCTTAACTTGACTAGAGCTTTAAACGTAGACTAACATACATTTCTTTTGTATGCTCTGCGAAGAAGTCGTTTTCATAAACCTAAGATGATAATATCCTCAAGCTGAGTGTCTACGAAGTTATACTGTTAAACACCGGACAGGACAGCTTTGTGTTTAATAATAAACAACAAATGATTATTTTGAATAAACAGAGCTAAATTATAAAAGGCAGTATTCTGTAATTATAGACTCGGACTGGTTCTACGAGATTGTTCTGAATTTATTAAACAATCACACCGGTTTTGAATACGTATAGCATCCAAAACATTCGTGCAAGCTAAACTATTGGTGCGTTATAAGAGTGACAATTAATCCCTTAATATGTGGTAGATTGCTACTCACTGACTGACTTCTTTTTGATTAATTGTTCAAATTTAGAGACAAAAAATAGCCCTTGTAATTATGCCTTTAGTGCAAATAAACATATGTATATATACTTAGAGATCAGCCCCCCAGTGGCTCAGCGGTATGTCTGCGGACTTGCACGCTAAAATCCGGGTTTCGATACCTGTGGTGGGCAGAGCACAGATAGCCCATTGTGTAGCTTTGTGCTTAATTCAAAACAACAACAACAACTTAGAGATCAAAATCACATTCTCAGTTTTTTTATTTCAGTTAATACCTCCAACCCTTTGATTTCCCTGAATAGTAATTGGATGAAAAGGAAAATATGTTTGTTTGTTTTTTGCATTGAAAAACAATAGGTATGTAAACAGGCTTGGAAAACGTATTTTGAATTTTTTTATATCAGAGAAGTTGCTTACATATGGGCCCGGCATAGTCAGGTTTAATGATTAAAGTGTTCGATTCGTAATCTGACGGTTGTGGGTTAGAATTCTCATCACAACAAACATTATCGCCTTTTTAGTGGTCGGAGCGTTATAATGTGACAGTCAATCCCAGTATTCGTTGTTAAAAGAGTTTGGTTTGAATTCCGCCCAAAGCTACACGAGGGCTATCTTCGTTATCCGTCCCTAATTTAGCTGTGTAAGTCTAGAGAGAAATCAGCTTGTTATCACCACCAAAATCAACTCTTGAGCTACTCTTTCATCAACACATAGCGAGACTGAGCGAGGATTATAACGCCCCCCCCACGGCTGAAAAGACGAGTTCAATGTGACGGGGATTCGAACCTACGACTCTCAATTTGCTCAGTTACATGCACTAACCACCTGACCATACCTTGAAAACTTTTTATTATTTATTTACGTAGTGAATTTTGTGAGTAACTTATTGTATTGTCGTTAGATGGCACAACACACTATACTTATAGAAGATTTTAGTTTTATTTGCAAACGAAAGGATTTACTGTCGGCTGTCTGTGCCATGCCCACTGAGAGTATCAAGCCCACATTGTTAGCGTCATAAGCCCTCTATGTTATCGCTAAACCATCGAAGGACGAAATGCTTTCATTTGTTGATAGAACAGCATTTTTAAACATCATTCAATTTCACATCATAAAATTTGAAATGTTTGTTTTTTAGAAGTTTCGTAGAAACTAAACAAAACGTTTTCTGCGTGTGGCAAATCCTAATTTTCAATTCATATATTAAACGGATAGTCCTAACTTATTACTGTCTGGCCGATTAATGGGATTTGACCGTTACTTTTATAATGCATTCATGGCCTCAAAGCTCAAGCTTGCTAACCACTCATCCACGCTCTGCCCTAAATGTGGGCGCAGATAGCCTAGCTGCTTTGTGCAACAAAACGCTAAACCCACTCAGCCACGCATCCTAAATGTGAAAAGAGAAATTTAAAAAGTATTTATGATGCATATCAAAATACAAAAATTTATATATGAAAACGGCATTTGTTTAATAATTCTATGTTTCTAATTTGCAAGTTAAAAAGAAATAATAAATGTGGGTTTATTTCTTGACTGGGTTTTAAATTGCAATATCGGTAAACGTTTTATGAAACAAGCTAATTAACCACACAGTTACGTGAATGGTTACACAACTTATACATTATAGTGCATAGTAAGCGAGAAAAATAAGACATTATTTGCGGCAATTGATTTAGTGTTTTATGGCACAAAGCAGCTAGGCTATCTGCGCATTTGCGGCAATATATGATCCAAATTGTAAAACCAAAAGTGAATATTATTTGTGGTAATATATGAGCCAAATAGCAAAGAAGTAGACGTTATCAGCAGCAGTATATGATCCCAGTCGTAAAATCAGAGCTGGATAATATTTGCGGCAACATAAAATTCAAATTGTGAATCCAGAAGTAGACATTATTCGTAGTAATATGTAATCCAAACTGTAAAACGAGATGAAATGAAAACTTTCTAGCGTCCTTATGAACAAGAAGCTGATCAGAGACGGTTTGATTCAGATACGTTGGCATGCGATTATGGTAGCGAAATAGATGGTTAAATATGTTCCAAAGATGTTCAGCCTAATTCAACTGAACCAGAAAGGAGACTGTAATGACAGTAATATTCTTTGAACCCATTTCAAACAATTCATGCAGGATGGATTGATACATCATTGTCTTAAAAGAGATCCTGCCCATCCGGGTAGGAGATATTGATGTACAAGTACACTTCTGATGCAATTTGTTCTGCTACAGAAAAGGGCCCAAGCTTCCGACAGTTTTCACTGTTCGAACAATATGACAAACTCACGTGCCTTATGCGACTTTTCTTATTCTCATTTATTGTTCACAATGTAATATCCAAGCTCCACTGTTGCCACGCTTTACTTTAACTTTATTTCAATAAGGAATTTTCAATATGGTTTCAATTGCGATATAAATACAATACTCTGAGTTACAAAAAAGAGTATTGCTAGCATAAATCAGTGGATTAATCCTTTATCACGATTTGCAAAGCACTCGCTTCATGTGCGAGCAATCCCGAGTTCAAACCCTAAATGAGGGAAACCCTAAAAAAAGGTGAAATGCCTGCAAGAAAAACTTGCGTCTTCTTCGCTTATGGAAGTGTATATCTGTGTGTGTTTATAGCAAAACTTCATCAGGTTATCTGCGATGTTCACCGAGAGGAATCGAATCCCGTGATTTTAGTATTATAAATCCAAAGACTACCGCTGTACCAGCGGGGAACGTTTATAGAAGTGAATATGAAAATATAAATTATTAAAAAGTGCACTTCTATGATTTGCTAGAAGAATACGCTGATGAAGTAATAAAATTACCACAACAGCATTTTCTTTTTTTGGAACGACCTTCACATGATGTTAGAGATAATCAAATATTGATCATTATTTTTAAATAAAAATCGGTCAGCTGTAATTTACATTCTTGTCTAATCAGTATTCCTGATATAATGACCACAGTTGTTTTCTGGCGACACGCTTATCCAGTTTTTATTACACTAGAAAGGTTTTGATGACAGATTTCTTTTAAAAATTGGTAAAAATAAAAGGTTCTTGATTTACTTTGAGTTCTCGTACGCGGCAGAGGCTTCGATCACGAAGAAACCACAACGTCAAGTGATGTATGTTGGGATGTTTAGTGGTCATGATGTCACAGCTACCAAGTTCAGGATTGCCAGGTTTCGGTCAGGAAATGAGCAGTCTAGACTTTGAAAGCAAGTCCCAATGCTTTATATCCGGTCACGTGAGCATTAAATAATCTTCACCCAGTCAGTCGTTGTTATGCGTTAACATTTTGCTTAACTGGATAAAAAGTATTTATTGAGAAAGGCCAAGTCCAATCCAATGGTTTTTAAGCAACGTGCGTGTTTTCTTTTTGCAAAGCCACATCGGACTATCTGCTGAGCCCACCGAGGGGAATCAGATGCCTGATTTTAGCGTTGTAAATCCGTAGACTTACTGCTGTACTAGCGTTTTATGTGTGTTTTTTTTTAGCAGAACTGGTACCAACATCAGCAAGTACAAGTTCTAGCATTTGCGTCAACCTCCCACTGTAGTCACTCAAAAAGTCCTTATATTTTGTAAATCTGTAGATAAATACTTAAGCTTATTTTTCGGTAGGAAGTACCAAATGTGTGTCTTACTCTTTTAGACTCGTAATCCGAGAGCCGCGGGTTCGAATACCCGTTACATCAAACATGCTCTCCCTTTCAGCCGTGGGGATGTCATAATGTTTCGGTCAACCCCACTATTCGTTGGTAAAAGAGTAGCCCAAGACTTGGCCGTGGATGGTGATGAATAGTTGCCTTCCCTCTAGTCTTGTTTGTTTTGGAATTTCGCACAAAGCTACTTGAGGGCGATCTGTGCTAGCCGTCCCTAATTTAGCAGTGTAAGACTAGAGGGAAGGTAGCTAGTCATCACCACCCCCCGCCAACGCTTGGACTACTCTTTTACCAACGAATAGTGGGATTGACCATCACATTATACACCCCTACGGCTGGGAGGGCGAGCATGTTTAGCGCAACGCAGGCGCGAACCCGCGACCCTCGGATTACGAGTAGCACGCCTTACGCGCTCGGCCATGCCAGGCTTTACCCTCTAGTCTTACACTGCAAAATTATGGACGGCTAGCGCAGGTAGCTCTCGTGTAGCTTTGCGCTAAATTCAAAAACAAATAAACAAACCTTTTTAAAAATGACATTAAAATACATTTGATCAGAGAAAATACACTTTACTTGGTTTGCTTTTTCATTTTTTGTACTTTATGTGTAAAACTAGAGTTTCTGAGATCTCGGCTATTTGATTTTAAATACCATATTCGTTATCATAATACATTATTTTGAAATATTTCTTACTTTATATTTCTATTTATATATAAATGGAGAACAATATATAAATATATAGGAGACTTCTTCATTCTTTATTTGTTAGAGTTAAAATACGAGTATAAAAGATATATGCATACATACACACACACATCTACATGTATGTACACATACAGAGATAAAGAAAGAAGACGCAGAAATACTACTAGAGCTGAAGCTATAAAGTGGTAAGTCAGCATGAGGGTACATTTTATCAAGGTTCGTTTTGGTCGTAAAGCAGTTGAGCAGATTTTGCAAATTTTACAGCAAATATCCATTGGCTGGAATGCCTAGTTTATCAGTTTCAACCACTTAAAAATAATTTTTAAATTATTTAAATTCACTTTTGGCCAAAGACGGCATCATTTAAAAATGCACTTGATTTAGTTTGGATACTGAGTTTAGCTGGACTTGGCAAATTCAGCAAATACATCGTATTGTAGTGTATTCCGATGTCTTAGTACTAAGTTTTATGACTCAATAACATAATATGTGTTCATATTGTACTTGACTTTCTCTACCCATATATATATTTTGCAAGAACGCAAACTTATTACCTTACTGTCATTCATTTGTAGTCCAGGTGGTTAAAGCACTCGACTCGTACTCTGAGGTTCGCGGGTTCGAATCTCTGTCACAGTAAACATGTTCGCCTTTTCAGCGGTGGGGCCATTATAATAAGACGATTGATAAAAGAGTTGGCGGTGGGTGGTGACGGTTAGCGCAGATATCCCTTGTGTAGCTTTACCCAAAATTCAAACCATTCCTCTCTTCCCAGGACTGACCGAGAAAAATAGAAGAAATAGAGATATATTTCATTAACAAATAAATAATATTATTCAGAGACACGTTCTACATTATTTTATTAGCTATGCCATGTCAGTCCGAGTCTCTGAGAACCGTGTGATAAGTTAGAAATAAATAAAGGTGCATCAAATATTTATACTGTTTGATATTTGTATTCAAATGTTGATCTGAATTATTTAAACCACAATTTAATTATAAAAGAATAAAGCTGTATGCAGTAAAGAATGTAATACAATTTTACTATGCATTTATGTTGGAATGAGTGTGATAGAGGTTAGAATCATCCAAAAGCTGTTAAAAAGTAATTATTATTTCTATTCTATTCATATCCTCCTTTACAAAGTTTAGCTTGTGAAATATTTTATTTGGTTATTGTTAAGCACGAAGTTCCACATAAAATACCTGTGCTCTGCCCATCACGGGTATCGAAATCCAGATTTTTAGTGTCGTAACCTACCAAACATATCGCTGGTCCTCTAGGGGACAAATAGTGAAAGATCCTGACGCAAGAGAAATGTTAGATTTCACACTGTGGGATGAAATGCTTGTGGAGGGTTGTGAAATATTTTTTGAACACAAATACTAAGTATATTAAATATGTAAATGTTTTCTGGAAGTACCATTTCATTTTATAACGTATAGTATAGAGAAAATGAGGTCAAAAATGTGGGCAGTAACAAGTAAACCTCAACAGCAGATGTGGAAAATGCAAACATGAAGCCCGTAGAATTCCAGTTGTGACCTCAGAAGGAATGAATGGATTTAGAGGTCGCCCCAGATATACGTGGTATGTTGAGGAAACTCCGAGTGTTATACAAAACTCACGCCGAAATGACCCAATGTCAAAAAGAAAGTAGTTGCCAGGACAGCAATAAAACACAGGTGAAAGACTCTTAGAGAAGAGTCTGGACTAATAACGAAATGAATTGCAGTAACGGACTTATGGAAGATATTTCTTGTACCAACTGTGTTAACAGAACTAATTTTGAAAGAAAATCTGGTAAATATTTTAAACAATCAGAAAAACACTAAAAACTGGATATATAATTTCGTGTTTCCGACTCCAAACGACACTTCTCCGATTTTTCTATCTTCATCGATCTCTTTTGCACTTAAGTTTCTCCGGAAACTTTATCTAACTCCAGAAGATGACAGTAATCTAGAATCGATAAGAAGTTCGCCTCACAAACTTATTGTAAACATTCAATTTCTGATCGAGTCTAACAGTGTTACACTTAAGGTTCAGTAATGTATAATCTATAAAAATAGAATACTGAAGAACATTAACTGTACCAAAGAAAGAGTAGATTTGAAAACACTAAAAGTGGAATTACTTAAAGATAAGTCAGAAGAATTAATACAGGTTATGACTGAAGGAATTTCTCGTGCTAACTTAATAGATAATTAATGTCGTATCTGTATTATTGAGTATAAAAGATGGGCTTATTAACAAACATCTAGACTTTCAAAACGAATAACTCAATGTTAAGTAGTAATGTTATCGCAAAACACCCTTGAGAGTTTTCATATAAATGAATTGTTCAACATAGTATAAATAAAGAAGTTATTTGACTTGTATCCAGTTATTTCTGTTCGAGTTATTTCTTCCATACGTAAACTTCCTCGAGTTGGTGGCTTATGTGCGATGAACGTTTGTTTGTTTGTTTTGGAAATTCGCACAAAGCTACTCGAGGGGTATCTGTGCTAGCCGTCCCTAATTTTGCAGTGTAAGACTAGAGGGAAGGCAGCTAGTCATCACCACCCATCGCCAACTCTTGGGCTACTCTTTTACCAACGAATAGTGGGATTGACCGTCACATTATACACCCCCACGGCTGGGAGGGCGAGCATGTTTAGCGCGAACCCGCGACCCTCGGATTACGAGTGCATGCCTTAACGCGCTCGGCCATGCCAGGCCTAAAGATATGTGTCCCGCGCCGGGCAGGAAGCCCACGGATTGCCACACACAAGCAATGAAAAGCAAGACGAAATGAAATGTTCCAACAGTTGGGTTACATATGAATGTGAGGCATTGAACTGTATTCACACAACAAGTATTTATATACAAAATAATACAGCTTTCCTTTCTTAAAAAACTAAACTGAGGACTATTAAACTAACATGAAATATTCTAAAATATAAAACTTTATGTTACCTCGTGAAATTTTAAACAATAGAAATCACAATTTCAGTTTTAACTTAAGTTATTAAAACTTAATATGTTACAATCAACATAACTTTTCGCGTTTACACAAAAGATAATTTTATTTCCAGTGATAAAGGAGAAAATCTGTTTATTCGTTAGAAGTTACATGGCAAAGCTTGAGTATTTCTTCTTAGTCCTTAAGCAAATCTTCAAAATAATATTCAGTTGTTTTTATTTAATGATTCGTCTCATGCATTGCATTTAGACCTGGAACAAGGGATAAGTTTGTTTCAGAACTAGGTCACGTCGATTTGTTGTGTCTGTCCGCCACAGGTAATCGAACCTCGGTTTGTATCATTGTAAGTCCGTCACTTACTGCTGTCCCACTAAGGTACCAACATATATACATAGATTAGGCTAAAAATTATTAATAGTTAATCACATAACACCAATAATATTGTTATTAAATCTTAAATACCGACAGGTGAACATTCTAAACACAATACTTGATAACGGCTGTTGGCTGCATGATACAATGGTCAGTTTAGGAATAGTTTACTGACGTACGCGGTATTTCGTTAAATAAAGTTTGTTTTTTTCAGCCCCGTTACTGTTCACGTGAGTTCTAGTTTCTCTACTTGTTACAGTAACCTTTCTGTCTCATTTCACTGTGGATATTTATGAATATTTATGCCTTCTTTTTTCCTTAATTCAAACAACTTTCGTTAGTTTACTGACAGAACGCTAAAGTTGGCCTGGCATGGCCAGGTGGTTAAGGTACTTGACTCGTAATCCGAAGGTTGCGGGTTCGAATCCCTGTCATACCAAACATGCTCGCCCTTCCAGCCGTGGGGACATTATACATGTGATGGCCAATCCCACTATTCGTTGGTAAAAGAGTAGCCCAAGAGTAGTGATGATTAGCTGCCTTCCCTCTGGTCTTATAATGCTAAATTAGGGACGGCTAGCGCAGATAGCCTTCGTGTAGTTTTGCGCGAAGTTCAAAACAAAACAAACCAAGTAACTAAACTATCTTAAGCATTAAGTGGCTTTTTTTTTTTTGTAACAATTTCGAATTTCATTTTATGATAAAATTACACAGAACCTACCTATCAGCGTATTACAAGCAATATTTTGTTTAAACTTATAGATGCAGAATGTTTAATATCCTTATCGGATGAGCATATACACTTTCTTTGAATGGTTCAACGACGCTTCAAGTAATAGTTTTAAAAACATATTATTATAAACTGTAATTATCAGGTCATCCCTGAAGTAATGTTCGATTTTAGATTCAGAAAATCAGAAAGGATCTCAAAAGCTTTTAATGTTATTTAAGCAATAATGTATGTTCATCATTTTTAATTACTTCCTGTCAATGATTTACAAACTTCTGAATTTCACTTTTATAAAATTCTTGTGGTTTGGAGGAAAAGAATGTAGCGAGGGTAGTTTTGACATCTTTATGTGTTCCAAGCTCTTTTCCATCAAGACAGTTCTGCAAACTTCAGAATGGATGATGATCAGATGGGGCAAGGTCTGAAGAATAAGGAGGATGTGGAAGTTTTTCTTAGTCTAGCTCTTCAACCTTTCCAGATGTGATCCTTGGCTGTATGACACCGTGCTTAATCCTGGTGTAACACAACACCTTCACAACTGATAAAGCAGGCCTTTTGTCTTTCAATGCAACATTCAAGCGCGTTAACTGTTGACAATAGAAAAATGATGTAATCGTTACATTGAGTGGCAATGATTCAAAGTGGATCACACCAACAAGATCCCACGAAACGCGGAACACGACTTTCCTAGGGTGGAGGCCCATTTTAGGCTGTAATTTAACCAGTACAGACATTCAGTGATGTCGAGAAACCCACTTGTTGAGAATTTTATATGCAAAAAACGGCTCTTTTGGGCTCAGAAAACACTTCAAATAGAAGGTCGAAACGTTGTTCGCTCTTCTATTTGAAGTGTTTTCTGAGCCCAAAAGAGCCGTTTTTTGCATATAAAATTCAGTACAGACATTGTCTGCAGCGCTTAACATTTTTATAAAATATCCATTTTAAATATCCAGTCACTAACTTGTCCAAAAAAAAGGTGAGTTACGTTCACGAGAGTGCAGGGAAGTGAAAATATCCCCTCTTACTCTGAAGTTGGTTTCTGTCAAGTCATTGGGGTTGCTTTTACCAAGTTTTGACACCTTTCCAAGCTGTTATAAATGACGGTAAACTGTTGAATTAAGCTTTCAGGCTAGTTATTCAACTGTTACAGCACAATGTTCATCAAATGCAACAAGCAGCAAGTCATTAAACTCAACAGGACGACCCGAACGTGACGCATCATTTAACATGTAGTCACCTGATCTAAGCTTCTGAAACCACCTTCGACATTTTCTTTCACTGACAGACTCTGCACCATAAACACCTTGAATGCTTCATGTTGTTTCTACTGCACTATTATCTTTTTAAATTCATAAAGCATTATGTGCCTAATGTGCTCCTCAGACACATCCATCTTCATTAGGGTTTATTTGATTAATGATCTAAAAAAGTGGAGTTTGGTTTGTTTTTTTTTGTTTGTCTGAACATTTTTATACACGTCCTACTATATATTTTAGTAATTAAAGCCTTCTTCAAAGACAGAAATGATGATGCACTTTCTGTATAAAATATTCGAACATTACTTATGGGATGACCTGCTATCTGAGCTTGATACTCTTGAGGTACGTGAAGCTAAAATAAAAAATTCATAAGTTGGTCTACGATCTTTAGGTATAAAAGACTTGCTTATTTTTTAAATGAGCCGTTTATATAACTTATAACTTCAGTATTTACAAGCTGAATGACGGGTTCCCAATTCAGAAAGCCCGGCATGACCAGGTGAATAAGGCACTCTGCTTGTAATCCGACGGTCGCGTGTTCGAATTCCCGTCACACAAAACATACTCGCCATTTTAGCCGTGGGAGCGTTACAATGTGACAGTTAATCCCACTATTCGTTGGTAAAAGAGTAGCCTATTACTAAATTACGGACGGCTATCGCAGATAGCCCTGCTGTAGTTTTGCGCAAAATTCAAAACAAACCAATTCAGAACGATGTTTTTACTCTCATCAATAAAACCCCCCGTTAACACAAGCCCCCCCCCAAGTTGCTCAGCGGTATGTATGCGGACTTACAACGCTAAAAACCGAGTTTCGATACCCGTGGTGGGAAGAGCACAGATAGCCCATTGAGTAGTTTTGTGCCTAATTCAAAACAACAACAGCAACTGTTAACATAAAACGTTAAACCGCTTAGAACTTATAATAAACACGACAAGAATCTTTGTTGAAACAAAACAGTTTGCAATACGAATTTCTTCTACTTCAAAATAATGTAAAATTTAGAATCAATCACACTCTGCAAGAAAAACACTCTCCATTCTTTTCTCTTTTTTCCACGCTTTAGAGAATATGTAGAATTAATCAAAATATAACAATGGTGCCAAGTTTCCTTACGTTGTCATTAGTGTTATTAAGCACAAAGCTACACACAGGGCTATCTGTGCTCTGCCTATTACACGGGTATTAACTCGTGTAATCAATATTTTGTGATAAAAAAGTTTACCTCTGTCCATTAGCAGTAAAAAAGTATCGGTGAATATTGATCACTCCTATTTTATCTTGTTTCTCTTTTTTTAACAGCAGAAAACTTTCGCAAATAATAGTATCGTGCTAAAAAAAACACTGATATATATTAAAATTCTGCCTTGCCGTTATACAGAAAATACTGAATATATATATATATATCACACAAGTTGATAAAACATAATGCTTGCATGTTCTGTTTCTACGGTAATTCTCTATCACAGTTGGTTTACGTGAATTGTTCAGACGAAAAGTCAAGATTTCTGCGTACAAGTTTACTGATATAAAAAAACTATGAACACGTACGTCATTTCTATTTCTTATTATACGTGACAACCGGTATTGTTATATCTTTATTCATTGACTTTTTTTCATATATACAGCCTCCGGTGGCATGCTAAATATCGGGTTTTGATACCCTGAGTGAGCCGAGTACAAGTAGGTCGTTGTGTAATTTGGACTAAAAAACAAAAAAAAACGTATTCTATCGTATGGACTAACTGTTCTCGTAACTATTAATTAAAATTAAATACATGCTGATTTTATTAGTTTATGTATTTATCGAATATTTCTAAAAATATCCTGCAATTAAAAATGTAAAGTATAAAAAATAATTATCCTTATATCACATACGTAAAGTGATAAAATTAAATGCTCGTGATAAATAATACATGATTTATTTTACACTCTTTTAGTAGTAAGTTACACTTTCGTACTTTTGTTTTATTATTTCAAAATAAATGATCTAATTTCTAATTAAATTTTGACATTATTCATATAATAAGAGCAGCCCCCAGCAACATGTCTACGGGCTTACAACTCTAGAAACCGGGTTTCGCTACCCATGGTGAGCAAAGCACAGATAACTTTTTGTTTGTGTAGCTTTTTGCGTAACTGCAAACAAATAGTAGGACAGAAAAAAGTTCGAAATGAACACAGTTTTTGTTTTCTCAAACTGTATGTGTTTTCTGATAGCAGAGCCACTTTTGGCTATCTGTTGTGTCTACCGAGGAAAATTGAGCCCCTCATTTTAGCGTTGTAAATCCGAAGACTTACCGTTGTCCCAGCAAAGGACCTCCAACTGTGATACATTACAATAACAAAGACACTTCAATGGCATAAGTGATACTTATCCTTCGCGTTTATTGTATACAAAGACCAAAGTTGTTTGTATAAGAAATTATAAACAGGTCCAGAATGGTAGCTCGCTCTAACATCATTGTATATGTTATCTTACCTCCTTTAGTTTAAAAAAACTAAAACAAAAACAAGTTGCTGAATTATATATGTAATAAAAATTATAAAACTTGTGCGAAGTATGATAGCTCAGGTCTGGTGTGTTCTTGAAGTTATCGGGCAGGAAATAAACCCAATGGATATGCACGAAGTTACAACGACCTGACAAAGGACACATTGTTTGTTGCCTTAGGCTTGCAAAAGTTGAAATTGTTGCAGCCGTACCGTCATAAAATCGCAGTGGTGGATTTAAGGCTATACAAGCCCAAATTTGTTTGTTTTGGAATTTTGCACAAAGCTACTCTAGGGTTATCTGTGCTAGCCGTCCCTAATTTAGCAGTGTAAGACTAGAGAGAAGGCAGCTAGTCATCACCACCCACCGCCAACTCTTGGGTTATTCTTTTACCAACGAATAGTGGGATTGACCGTCACATTATACACCCCCACGGATGGGAGGGCGAGCATGTTTAGCGCGAACCCGCGACCCTCGGATTACAAGTCACACGCCTTACGCGCTTGGCCATGCCAGGCCACGAGACCAAAAAGCTAGTAATTTTTGTTGGTCATTGTTACGTATTTTTTATGTTTTATGTTCTTGGTAGACTAAACGCAACAGAAAAACACAGATAACAGCTTGTATAATTTATTACACTAAACTATTAACAAATATAACAGATATAACATAAATTATATAATAATAGTGACAGATATTAAGTTATAACATTCGAAATTAATTACAAAACAAAATAATACTAGTTTCAAACTTCAAAATTAATCACAATATACTGGCCTGTATCTAATGTAGTGATCTAAAATGAAAGTCTCAAATTCCAGTCTAGGGTGTGAATTTGGTCCCACGAAGAGATTCCGAAGCTTAAATGAAGAAGTTCAGAAACAGAGTTCACAGTTCAATAAATTCGCCGACTCTCAGCACAAGCAGTAATTCAGATGAATCGTAGAGATTGACGAAATAAAATCACAGCTTCCGTAGATCTAACTTCAGTCACAAATCCAAGTTGAATAATCACAGCAAACACTTAATCTTTCTCAAATAACTAACTCTCTTCTTTTGAAATAAAACTGATGTCTGAATCTCACTCTTTTTCTTCGAATAAAACTAATGACTGAATCTATCTTCTTTTTTCGAATAAAAACTGATGACTGACTTCTTCTCGCGTCACCGTCTTTTATACCGGTAGGCCTATTTCTCGAACAATCTTGCAATTTCCATACAACTCCAGAGCAATCCGCGCGTGTCCGTTCTTGCACGAGACTACACGTCTAGACACGAAGTCACCAGCACTCATTTACAAACATATGATTGGTCTACTTAATTCAAGAAAGTTCTAAATGTTACCCTAAATAAATAACAAAATATTAGTTTAAACTTCGTAACAATAATATCAATATGGAAAAATGAATAATAGAAATGAAAATTTAAACACAACACGACATGTTGTCGCTTACAAAATATTTACACGACATTTACATAACAGTCATACATCCTAGGTAATATTACATACAATAACATTTTCAATGGCTCCTCATTATGCCTCTACCTAAATACCCCACTGCTAATCTGTTGATGAGATGCAATGGGTTTGGTTTGTTTTGTTTAGAATTTCTCGCAAAGCTACACGAAGGCTATCTACGCTAGTTGTCCCTAATTTGTCAGTTTAAGACAAGAGGGAAGGCAGCTAGTCTTCATCACCCAACGCCAGCTCTTGGGCTACTCTTTTTACCAACGAATAGTGGGATTGACTGTAACATTATAATGCCTCTATGGCTAAAATGGCGAATATGTTTGGTATGACGCGGGTTTGAACCCACGACCTTCGCATTACCCTAACCCACCTGGTCATGCTGGGCCACGCGATGCAATGGGAAAAAAATAAAACTGTTGTTCGTCAGAAGTGGTTCTCTCAATCGATCATTGAAGTTTAGTAATATCAATAATAAAAGTTAAAATGAGTGTATTTCTGACAAAAACATCTTAAGGTTAGAATCACCCATAGAGTGTGAAACAACAGTGACCTATACAGTTAACGAAGTTAAAAAATAATAACTGAAAACACACGTTTTGTAGTTAACCTTGTTATGGCCTCTTGGCCCTTAAAATTAATTTATTATATACACTTTCAATCATAAACAGCCTAATGGTATTTTTTATTTGCTGACCCTTTAATAGACGAAACTGTAGTCAAAAACTGAAGGTACAACCAATCAAAGAATGCATTAGGCCTCTTCGTCATAGATTTTGTTTTTTTCAATTTTACCTATGGTGTAAAGAAAAATAAAAGAAATACTTTACATATAAAATAAGAACACAGCTTATATTGAGTAAATTTGTATTTTTACAGACTTGTTTTCAAAAAGCTTAATGTTTAGCCTGTCCAGTTTCTGGAATGGTAAGAAATTGTATTATTTATAGGCCATGCCACTCATGATGTCATTTACATTATATATTTACAATTTCTTTCACTGAGGTGTCCATTTGTTCAAAACATAGCAAGTGAATTTGTATGAGAATAGCAAGCTGAAACTGTTTGTAGCGTTATAGATGATTTGTATGAATTTCATTTCGTGCAATTTGGTGTGTGTAATATGCCTGATACTGTTGAGAAGTTTATGTAAATCATGGTACTGCAATGAGAAAAATGCCTATTTAAAAACGACGGTACATTTTTATAATTGGTAACAGTCATTTCCAAACCTGAAGCTGAAAGCCTGAGACTGGTATTCCAGTAATCAAACAAAGTAGACTTGGAAATGAAACGTTCATTCAGTTACATGAGACACTATTGCATATCGTATTTCACTGGAATTTTATTTATTTCGATGTACTTTGTCTTTAGAATTAAAGTTATAGAAAACGGTCAGCAGCCATACCGCTGAGCCACTGGGGAGCTAAAAGTGCAGATGACGTTTCCGCCCAGGATCCCACTTTTAAGGAGAGTAGAATATTTCTGGATTTATTTTCATTATTTTATTCCTTTATCTTTTTAAAAGTTTGCATAAACCTGTATACTTGGAAATATACATTAAAGTCTGTAACTATAATTTGTTTTCATCAAATCATTTGCAAGTCAGGTCTCAAGGAAAAAAATAATAAACAGTATATGACATTTTATTTTTCAATCATTTTATTTATCTTATTTTAGTTGAGTTAATTTTACCATCAATTACAATAACTGGTGAACCAGAAAAATAGTCTTCTTGTTCCTGGAACAGGTCATATAACCAGAATGTGAACCCCAGGTGGGCAGAGCTCAGATAGCCTAATGAGAAGCTTTGTACTTAATGAAAAACAACAACAACAACCAGAATGTGAAAGGCTTTCAATCGCATCCGTACTTCCAAGAACCTAAAAGTAAAAGGTTTTTTTGTGTTGTTTTTTTAATTTCGCGCAAAGCAACTCGAGAGCTATCTGCACTAGCCGCTCCTAACTAAGCAGTGTAAGACTAGAGGGAAGGCAGCTAGTCGTAACCACCGACCGCCAACTCTTGGGCTACTCTTTTTCCAACGAAGAGGTGAATTGACCGTTACATTACAACGCCCCTGCAGCTGAAAGGACGAGCATGTTTGGTGCGACCGGGATTCGAACCCGCAACCCTCGGATTACGAGTCGAACACCTTAACACTCTTGGCCATGCCAGCCTAAAAGTGAAAGGAAATGATAATATGTTACAATATGTTAACCACGTTGCATCTACTATATCAAGTGTCAAGACTCATCAGGTCAACTCGGATATAACAGATTTAACATCAGATAAAATTATCTTAAATTCATTAAGTACAATAAAGATTTGAAAATGGCTAAGCTAATGTAGTTACGGCAATAAAAAATAATAATAATTTTACATTTTCCGGGTCAATATACCACCGACTATTGAATTGAAAAACAACAAACTAGACTTAAGACTATAAGTACTACTGTTTATAATATGAGTAGAAAACTTAATTACCGTATTTTCCGGTTAATAAGCCGAATCGCCGAATAAGCCGAGGCCAATTTTCAGCTCTGAAAATGAGGATTTTTGCTTATTTCCGTCCAATAAGCCGAGGCCGTTTTTAAGAAGTGACAAGTTTCTTCAAAATGATTTCTTAGTCTCGTTTCAGCGTCAGCATGCATGAAGATGATGTGTTGTGGTTGGACGACGACGAGGAAGACAACATTCCACTCACTCAGCTAATAACACCAGAGAATGACCCGTACGACGACCAGGTCTCTGCCGAGAATTGGAATCTATTATTTGGTGCTTCTGACGAAGAAGATGATGAATTTGATGGATTTTTAATACATTTCTGAGATTAAAGTGTGTATTTTTTATGAATTTTGTTATTTCTATGAATACATGTCATTCTTAATGTATAGACAATTTTCTATTAATAAATAAACTTTATTCAACTGAAATAACTCTGCCGTAACTGTGAGATCAAAGGTATGATTTTGGGGCCGATTTTGGTCTTCGGTATTTTTTGGTCCAAAGCTGGTGATCGGCCAATAAGCCGACACCCAAAAATCAGGTCCAAAATTTAGGGCCAGAAATTCGGCTTATTAGGAGGAAAATACGGTATTTTAACATGTCAACTAGAATTTTTTTTCAAAATTAAGTACAGAAAATAACTAAATAGCAAAGCAAGTGAAATAAATATTAAATCCCTATGTTTTACAAAAAATGTTGCAAACTAAACCTGGACATAATAAATGTAACGTTAAACCTAAGTTTCTGACGTTGGGTTAAAAATGTTGTGATATGTTCTTTCATTAAGCAGATTGTTATAAATTATTTGGTAAAATTAATGCAAAGTTTAATCAAAATAAAGACAACAAATGTTTTCAGTTCTTCCTAAACTTTTGCTACAGACCATTATCACTTGTACACGATTGCAGGCCAAAGTTTACAAATAATATTTTCACGTTCAGCAGAAATGTACAGGCCGTGCATGGCCAGGAGGGTTAAGGTGTTCGACCCGTAATCTGAGGGTCGCAGGTTCGATTCCCCGTTGCATCAAACATGCTCGTCCTTTCAGCCGTGAAAGCGTTATAATGTTACTATCAATTCCATTATTCGTTGGTAAAAGAATAACCCAAGGGTTGGCGATAGGTGGTGATGAGTAGCTGCCTTCCCTCTAGTCTTACACTGCTAAATTGGAGACGGCTAGCGCAGACAGCCTTCGTGTAGCTTTCTGCGAAATAGAAAACAAACAAACAACTAATATACAAATAAACTTACTTGTACAGTATATACGTGATAACACTGATTTCTATATTTCAGTCACTGACCTAACTTAATACTTCCAGGTTCACGTATTTACAATGTAACATTGTTTCTAGATATTTCAAATTTTTTCAATCATTAACATTCATAACCATTCTAAATATTCTGTGACTATTTTTTATTTAAAAAATCATAAACTATGGTAATAATCGTCTAGCAAACAATTAGATTAAAACATTGTAAATATAACTTGTAACATTAGAGTACTTAGAGTGAAATTAAACAGAGAACACTGGTATAATCGTGTGATTATACCCTATTTAAACTATGATTTTATATACCAAAGAGTAAAATAAATCAAGTATTTTTAATTATATTTCGAATTAAAAACAAACTGCTTCTTAATATAAGTCACTTTTAAAACACGTCCCACAGTACAGTAATGGAACAAATTTACGTTAATAATATCAAACATCTCCGAAATTTATAAGATATTGACACAATTTACTGGCTTAATGGTAAGTCTGAGAACCTCAACTTTGTGAACCTGACGATGTCCGAAGAAGGTCAAAACGTTGTTCGCTCCTCTACATACAAAATTTTCCTAACCCATACCAGCCATTTTTACATATATATTGTGTTTAATACCACACCCATAAACCAACAAAAAACATTCTGCTGTAGTCGTATTACAGCAGAATAAGTTATGAATTCATCATTGATATTTCTTTAATTTTTTTGTTTTTCATTTAAACACATTCCCTTAAAGAAGTGAAAGGCTTGAACAAACACCTATGAATAATAATAGAAATTCAACACATATGCCTCTTCATTGTGTTTTATGTCAAAATAAAAAAAACAATAAAATAATATGAAAATAACATTAAAGTGCAACTCGCATTTCTAGCTGGCAAAAAACCAGGTCACCTTGCGTCCAAAAAGTAAACAGATAACGACTATTCTGTATTTGAGCCTACAAAAAATGTGTAGATTACAAAGGCTGTTTTATTGGAGACACAAAGAAACAGCTTTCTACTCGCGTGTAGAACGTTTAAAATCTCGTGTTTTTCGAGCACGTGTCTGAGAATAATCTTTACTTTTATTTTTCTGAGCTAAAAGTCCTCAACAGAGAAAAATATTATTAATAGATGAAGAATAATAGAAATATTGTTAATAGGGGAAAAATAAAACACTAATCTTAATTAATACAAATATTTATATAGTTTCTTTTAATTTATTAAACATTCTCTCTGTTATAATGTAAGTCAGCTGTCTAAAATTTACTTAATGTTGATCAAAGGAAAAAAACAAACAAAAACAATAAAATAAGCCACACGTATTCAGCGGGACTTCGAAGTAATTTTATTTTAAGAGAGCAGTGACTAATTTATCTCTCTGGAAAGGACTGCAGACCCATCCCCCTATAAAAGTCGCAGACGACTCTGTTTCTTGTGAAATTCTGGAAGGAATCCGTTCTAAATTTAACAAAAAAACTGGCACGTGAAAAGCTTCTGGAACTGGTATAACATAGTAAATGTATTTTAAATGAAATGTAACTGTTTTCTTAATAAAGGGGGAAGATGTATAATGACATGAAATTGAATACTTAAACTAATATGTACATAATTTAATAATATATGCATGTCAGATATAGTGGGAGAGGCGCTTAGTATATTGCGTGATGTTATCAACTGAGTTGTAAACTGGCACAATATTGTTAATGATAAAATGTAAATACAACTGATCAAATGGATCATGAACCAAAATAGATAGCTAACTCTTACACAGAACGAGAAGAAAGTGGTTAGGAAAGAAAATAACTTATTCAGTTCTAATTAATCGTCTACGTACAGAAATTAATGTATTTTATTAATGAGTTCACTTCGTTTGTATGTCACCTTTGTAATTTAGAACAGCTCTGGCCATACCGAAGCATCGTAAGGAGAATGTTTAAGTTAAAACTGTCCAAAGTATATGTGTGTGTGTTTTCTTACAGCAAAGTCACATCGAAACATCTGTTGAGCCTGCAGGGAGAGATCGAACCCATGATTTTTACATTGTAAACCCGTAGACTTATCGCTGTACCAGCGAGGGATACAAAATATAAGTCTTCGGACAGACAACGCTATTACGTGACTAGTAACCAAGGAAAAAAACCTACTGAATGTGAATGATTATTAATATTTTATTTTACCTATTATAGTCTAAGAGATTTTCGATTTCTGTCTTAGACGTTTACTAGACTGTATGAAATATCTCGAATTTTAAGGTTGTTTGTTTTCAATATATTACAATTTAAGTTAACGTTTAAATATTTATTGCGACGCTTAAAATTCGAGGCCCGGCATGGCTAAGTGGTTAGAATGTTCTGGTTCGATTTCCCGTCACATCAAACATGCTCGCCCTTTCAGCCGTAAAGGCATTATAAAGTTACGGTCAATCCTAGTAATTGTTGATAAGTAGCCCAAGAGTTGGCGGTGGATGATGATGACTAGCTACCTTCCCTCTAGTCTTATACTGCTAAATTAGGAACGGCTAGCGCAGATAGCCCCCGTGTAGCTTTGCGCGAAGTTCAAAAACCAAACTCTCTCTCTATTTATATTTTTCCACGTTTTTATTTGAACTGGTCTGTAGTGTAACGTTTATAAAAAATCTGAGTGGCAAATTTCGGTATTTAAGAGCAAATAATAGTCTGTTGGAATTTCCCCCCAGTGATTCAGCGGTATGTCTGCGGACTTACACGCTAAAATCCGGGTTTCGATACCCGTGGTGGGCAGAGCACAGATAGCCCATTGTGTAGCTTTGTGCTTAATTAAAAACAACTGTTGGAATTATATTTCTTTTGCATATCATGCAGTTTAAACTTCCGCCTTGTTTAATGTCAAGAAATTGCCAAGACTCGGGTCGCTAATACTAGAAATAACAAAGAATATTTCACAATAATATAATATACAACATTTCTAACCAAATACATATATATATATGCATACATATGTCTTACAGGGTGCAAATTACTAGCATATATATGTTAGAAAAATGTAGAATATAATATCTTATGAAGTCACAACTCTTACAGAAAATTAGTAATTGTACCAAATGTTGCTAAGCACTACTAAACTCCAAACAGTTGTATCTCCTGAACCCATTGATAGAAACCTAATTAAATTTCAGAGCTGATAACATATCTTCGTTACTGGTAACAAGTCTCTATTAGAGTATACATCTCTTGGACATATTTTAATAACGCTTTCCCTTTTCAACCTTTAACACACGTATATATCACATAGGGTATAGATCTCTGGAGTTTGTAGTACAAATAACTAGAAATCATTATATACAGAAACTGTTTGTATGTCATAAATCTTTAAGCTGTATCTCACAGGCAACTATTGCCTACATCACTAATAAAGATTTCATTCGAAATTTGTCTTTACAGTGTAAAAAATCGCATTTTATCTTATCAAAAGTTACTTCCACAGCAAGCATTACTAACGTCCTTACCGTAATGACGTACCATTATTTTACATAACACACACACTCATTATACCAGAAACCTACCCTTTATAGTGAACACTAAACCTATTTTTCGGAAAATTGAATTTGTAGCTAATGCACTGACATTTAAAACTAGACTCTGCAATACATATCCCTAATATTTGTTTACTGGAAGCTACCCTTCAGCACATATCTAACACATATTTACAAGAAGTTACACTCTTCAGCGCATATCTTTCACATTCTTTTACAAAAACGAAACTCCTCCAAACATATTTCTAACACCTGTTTACTGAAAGCCAGATTCTACAACTCGTATCAATTATTTATCATTTTATAAATTTGTTTATGCTTCACTTTTTAGTCCTATACGTTGTTATCAGAGAAGCCTTTTCTGTCTGGAAAGTCACTTTGTTATTTAGTAGTTTTATATATACAAAGTGATATTAAACTTATAATATAGTCTCATTTATTAAAAAAAAATAACAATATCAAAAATACATCCAAAATTATATACATGCGGTAAACTACTGATCATAAAATTATATTAAGCCTTATCTTAATCATAATTAGAACCTGTTTTCTTTTTCATTGAATTTCATTTCACATAACAGCGTGAAAAAAACATTGTGGAATCAATATTACAAATGTTTATATTAGATTAAAGAGATTCAAGTTTTCTACCATGACTTCGTAGCATTTGTATCTCATATGTCCTGACAGTTATCTGAAGTCATTATCCTGCTAATTTCAAAATTTAAAAACTAGCCGTGTACATACGTATAATCATACTGTAAAATGTTGTGGTAATGACTTGATATAACACATAATTTCCATTAGGAACACAATAATATGTTATTATTCGAAGTCCAAGAAACTAAAAGAAAAACGTGTTTCACTTTTCTAAATCATAATAATTTCCAAATTTTTATTGTATGATTAAAATTATTTGTAAGTTTAAAACTGAGAGCAGAGTTTTCTAAGAATTAACACCCCTTTTACTTATAATGGTATATTCGTTGCCATGGTAAATGTATACCCTCACACATTTTCGTCACTGTTATTGGTTCCTATCCACCAATCAAAACTGAAGAAATAAGCACGCCCATGCTATCTCGTATGGCAACATCTATACTTGCCGATAAACAACTGGGAAGGTGTAATAGTCGAAACTGTCTTCATAGGTGATTTTTGTCTCGAAACTTATCACTACAAGTTTCCTCTGAGACGTACAAGGTGAAGGTTAGGATTCTTTCGGGTAAGTCGTCCCTCATGTCATTTTCCTTAGCACGTGAATCAGAGATGTTAGGCACGTGATCAGTGTATATGTTCTGTACCTCTCTTATCATCGATCAATACAAGCTTAGACAAATATTACGCTTTCTCGAAATTTTGAATTCTTTGTATTGTAAGGTTTTGTAAAACATTTTAAGAAATACTGAATTTTTTTTGAGAATTAAGACTGGCATGAGAGACGAAAAGAATGTTTAAACTGTCTACACCGTCCTCGTGCTAGTTGTATTGTTATATTATTTATTTATTTATGACAAAGTTAGTCCTGAAAATTACTATTTCTTGCAGTACGACTGTATAGTAAAAAAAAATGTAACAAATCTACGGAAAGACACAGGATAAAGAATCGCACCAAGACGGAATGCTAAATTAAAGTTTTAAATAGACCGGTATATGTCGTATATAAGTGTAACATTAGTAAGCAAGAAATAGTATAAGCAGAAATGAATGGTTACATTTTTACGTATTTTATGACTACAAACACACATATATATATTCATAACGTAAGTCTTTATTTATAACGACGAAAATGTGTGGGGAATCCAACCAGATAAGCTTACTCCCTTTGGAATATTGAGTGAATTTTGTCACCAGTCCTGTGTTGTTTTATTTCTATATCAATGTTATTTTGTTATGTCCACATACTTGAGACACGTATTGTGTAAATACCTGCACATTTATATAATCAAGAAAGTATATTTATTACCTGGAAGTAATTCACTAGCATCAAATATTGGTCAGACAACACTTTCATGTCTGAGAAATATTTATGTAATTATTAAGGTTACGATAAGTTTTTTAAATAAAACAAGGACAGTTACATATGATGATTTTTCGCATTATTACTTCAGAAATTAGTAATGGAGTAATTCTTGGAAGTCTTAAGATACTTTATGACGTTCTGAAATGTAGCCTGTAGGTGTTTCGTTTCCATAGCCAGTTGAATAAAACTGAAATAAAAACATAACGTGACTTATGGCATTTAGGTTGTTATCTGTGTTCTTTTATTTTAGAAACACCACCGTTAATAAATACTCTATTATGTATTCTCGACTTAATGGCTGTAAAAATAAATTCCTTTAGCCACTAGCAAATATTGTTAATTTTTTTATTTTCCAAACGAATAAGTTGGTAGATTTATAGCTGTACTTGTTGAGAAAGATTGAAACTACATACAAATTAAACGTAGATAAGTAACGACGTAAATGTTTTAAATTTAGGCAAATCGTACATTTTGAATTTGTTCATTCACTAACCAGTGAAAGAAGAATTTATTTTTAATCATTGTCACAAAGAGGAAATTGTTTAGAGCGTATTATCACATGTCAAATAAATATTCAAAACATTTATTTCAGTATATATATATATATGTGTGTGTGTATATATATATATATATGACGTAGTTTATTTAAATATATAAATGTATGACGTAGTTTATTTAAATATATAAATGTATGACGTAGTTTATTTAAATATATATATATATATATGTGTGTGTGTATATATATATATATGTATGACGTAGTTTATTAAGCCTTCTTCATGTCCGGCCCCCACAAGTACAGCAGTATGTCTAAGGATTTATAACGCCAAAATTAGGGGTTCAATTACCCTAGGTGGGTTCAGTAGATAACTCGATGTGGCTTTGCTACAAGAAAACACACACACTTCATGTTCATGCTTTTTCAGAAAAATTATATTTGCTAGTTTGTTGAATTTCACACAAAGCTACTCAGGGACTATCGATATAGTGTTTTAGAATATAATAACGTTTATAATGCAAAGAAGTGGCTACGTAGTGTATTTTTTTATTATTTACAATGTAGTGATCGAACTATATCTCTTTCGTTTTCATAACATGAAATATTTAATTAAGAACACATTTAATCATGAAAAATGTTCCATCAGTAAATTTCAACTTGTTTGTATTTAAGTAGTGAACATTATCTGTGTATCGTTTTCAGAAATATGTTTGTTTGAAATCGAATGTGAAGATAAGTAAACGGACGTCAAGTGTAAAAACGTTTAATTTGTAATTACTGGATTTTTATGCTTCAATAGCAAAAATCGATAAAACCAGGATATCATTATACGAGTGCAAATGTTTATAAAACAGTCATAGAAGGTATATTCCGTCTTCCTCTTTTAATGGCCAGTATGTAATCTTGTAAAAAATAAAGGAATCTCGTGTGATAAGTATGATCCACCGGCCTGACATAGCCAAGAGGTTAGGGCTACTCGTAATCTGTAGGTCGTGTGTTCGAATTCCCGTCGCATTAAACATGCTCGCCCTTTCAGCCGTTTAACTTTATAGAGTTACGGTCATTCCCACTATTCGTTGGTAAAAGAGTAGCCCAAAAGTGGCAATGGGTGTTAAGAATTAGCTGCCTTTCATCTAGTCTTATACTTCTGAGTTACGGACGATTAGCTTTGCGTGAGAAAAAAAACAGTATAATCTTGATCAAAATAAGTAGTTATTGAAGATGTGTTTGTTTGTTTGCTTTGAATTTTCGCGCAAAGCAACTCGAGGGCTATCTGTGCTAGCCATCCCTAATTTGGTGTAAGACTAGAGGGAAGGCAGCTAGTCATCACCACCCATCGCTAACTCTTTTACCAACGAATAGTGGAATTGATCGTCACATTATAACGCCCCCACGACTGAAAGGGCGAGCGTGTTCGGATTACGAGTCGAACGCCTTAACACACTTGGCCATCTGGGCCCATTGAAGATGTGCTTGGATTATAATGGTCGTGTTTGTATTGAAGAGTTCACTTTCTTCAAGATGATTTAAAATGTTTTATTGATGTACTGTATGCCCGAGCCGTCCCTAATTTAGTAATGCAAGATTAGAGAAAAGGCAGCTTATCATCACCACCCACCGCCAACTCTTGGGCTACTCTTTTACCAACGAATAGTGGGATTGATTGTAAAATTATAACGCCCTCACAGCTGAAAGGGCGCGCATATTTGGTGCGACGGGTATTCAAACCCGCGACCCTCAGCTTACGAGTCGAACGCATTAACCCACTTGGCTATGCTAGGCCTCATTGGAGGTACGTGATAACTTCTAAACCTCCTGTTCTAACAGTAATCTTTGTTTTCCATAAGTACTTTGATTAATTACTTTCTAGATATATTACTTCTTGAGTGACATGCAATGAGTACCTCGTTTAATTAAACACGATATATTAATTCAGTTAAGATCAGTTTTTTTTACATGTTTATTGGCGTTGTGACAGATCCCAAAGTGAAGATACAAAATATACCAGTATAGAGGTTTCATAATACACTGTTTTGAATCACGAACATAACACTTAGATATTATTATATGCAGGCACGAATTTGTAATAGAAAATGAGAGTTATTTTAGTGTATCATTTTTTTTTATAGCTTTACCTGTGATTTTTGGAAAGAGTGTTTCAAACTTGTTTTTTTTATGTGAGTATATATTGGATTACTAACGATATATAGTGGTTGACATGGAATGTTGGAAAACTATATAAGATAACGCAGTTACATTTCCATTGTTTTAAAATGTTTGCGGTAAGTTTAGAAAAATGAAGTGGTATTATTTATGTACGAAACGCATATTTGATCATTTCAAAAATGCAAAGTAAAATAAGCTGTTACATTCAAAGCGACATGTATGTGAAACTAGAAATATCTTTTATGCAGTAGTTAACACTAGAATGAGTGCTGAAATCTTACTTCTGTAAAGCTCTTGCACGATAATCCGCCTCTTATCGGACAAAGTTCTGTCCAAGTGTCACCAGTCCATTAGTTTGGGTCACCCTTGGTAATTCATCCTAAGTTACGGCTGTGTATATCACCCATTTGATATATGTGCATTAGAATGATAATTCTGAAATATTCCACTAATTTCAGTACAGATAAATTAGAGTCAACAGTTTTTTTTTCGCCCTTCAGTGGCTCAGCGGTATGTCTGCGGACTTACACGCTAAAATCCGGGTTTCGATACCCGTGGTGGGCAGAGCACAGATAGCCCATTGTGTAGCTTTGTGCTTAATTCAAAATAACAAAATAACAATATTTTTTTTTTTAAAGAGCAAAGCCACATCGAGCAAGCTGCTGTGTCTATCGCAGGGAATCCATCCCTGGATTGTAAAGTTGTAAGTCCGGATGTTGGATTTGATTTGTTTTGAATGTCGTTAACCATCCCTAATTTATCAGTGATAGAATAGAAGGAAGATAGCTGGTCAACACCACCAACTCTTGGGCTACTCGTTTTACTAATGAATAGTAGAATTGACCATTACTTATAACGACCCATGGCTGAAAGGGCGAGCATTGTCGGTGATCAGGACCTTTAGATCCCGAGTCGAGCGTCCTAGCCACCAAGCTCTCACCGAATGACAAATATCCTGGTTTCACACAGCATTGAACTCTTGGGTTCTCAAACTGGTTTATTCAATGAACTCTTGGGTTCTCAGACTGGTTTATTTAACATTTTGTTATTATTACATGTTTTGCGCTTCTTTAATCTTTGTCCCCATTTATTTAAATGTTGTGCTTTTATTTGGTCATGTATAAAATTTATACTATCATTAGCTTCAATAAATATAAAACTACTGGGTTAGATATGTCTTGTCGGGTTTAAACTATGTTTCATCATTAGCTGAACAATTATATAAAACTTAAAAGTAAGAACTAAGGGTTCCAAAGTTTGATATTTTTCTTTTGTATACACCCCCCATCAGTGGCACAGAAGGAGTCTAAGAACTTATACCACTAGAATTTGGGTTTCGATAACCGTGGTGGGCAGAGTACAGATAGCCCATAGTGTGAATTTCTGCTTAACTTCAAACAAGAAAACAACTTCTCGTATACATATACTTTGAACAGCAGATGAACTTCTGACAATTTTTGGCACTGATTCCTTATGCAATGTTTGTTACTTGCTTAACAAAAACTGTCCGATAATAAAGGTTAAAAGTTCTTACGAATTTAGAGCTGCAGTCTTTATTAGTCACTGAGTGTTGGTTAAGATTTCTTAAATTGCTTATTACAGTATATGATTTAAAATTCAGAAACATTTTTAGATGAACACTTTTCTTCCAAACCTGTAAGTTTTATTATACGAAATAGAATTTTGAAGCGAACATTTTACAACTTCACATACTGAAATAGAAAAATGCTTTTTAGACGAGCATCGGTGTTCAGTATATAAATCAAGGTGTAGCCTCACAACAAACAGTCCCCCAGTGGCACAGTGGTATGTGTGCGGACTTATTCACTAAAAACCAACACAGATAGCACATTGTGTAGCTTTGTGCTTAGTTTAAAACAAACAAACACAACAATATACTGGTAAATTTAGTACATAAAATAATGTGTAGCCTCACAGTGTATTGTTACACATTATAATTTGGCCCGGACGAGTCTCCAATTTATTATATTATGTATGTTAACGAATTACTATTTCAAGTAACCGTAAATTTTAATTTTAACTTAGAAATTAATTGATTGTCGACATGTATCAAATTTATGTTGTGTGACAACAAGACTTATACACATAATATTCTTTCTTAATACAAGTATATTTCAGTATTCAAACAACAATACAATGGTTCTCCTTGAACTAATTAAATTCGAGTTGATATCAATATAGTTCACTGAAGGGGAAGCTAGCTAGCTTGCTGTTCTTTGCTATTTTTATGCCGTTTATAAGCTAACCTTTCATAAATGAAGGTATCTAATGTCCTTGTTGAAATACTAATATCCGAAGTTAATTCTCTGAAGTGAAATGGTTTGTAATGTTCGAAATCTGTAAACATTCCTTATCAAATACCTGTAGTTTCTCGATCGATAAACATTTATCACTTTTATAGCTTCCGAGGTTTATAGTATACTGACTGTAGCAAACTAACGATATGAAACTCCTTACTTGTTGCTTGTTTGTTTGTTTTGGAATTTCGCACAAAGCTACTCGGGGGTTATCTGTGCTAGCCGTCCCTAAATTAGCAGTGTAAGACGAGAGGGAAGGCAGCTAGTCATCACCACCCACCGCTAATTCTTGGGCTACTCATTTACCAACGAATAGTGGGATTAACCGTCATATTATAACGCCCCCACGGCTGAAAGGGCGAGCATGTTTGGCGTGACTGGGATGCGAACCCGCGACCCAAATTACGAGTCGCACGTTTTAACACGCTTGGCCATGCCAGGCCGACCCTACTTGTTGCAGGTTATCTGGTGAAACTATGTTCAGATGTGGTCACGAACGCTCTGGGTGTTACCTTTTTTCTTTTTCAAACCACCAACAGTCGGACATAACATGATCAGGTTTTTTTACAGAAGTGGCAGACAGGCCTTGATGAAGTTTCGTCCTGAGTGTCAGAAGATGTCAAACTTGAAGTGTTTTTTTTTTAAAGTATCCTCAACTTTACTGGTTTATACAGGTACAGGTATTTGCTTAGATGGCGGGAATTTCTTTTTATGAAAAGTATTTTTATGTGTTCAAATGTAATCATCGGGAAGACTTCTGCTTCCTACAGTGTTCCAGCTTCTCTTTTTTCATCCAAGTAAGTTTTGAGGTCATCACTTGTACAGCGTTTAAATTTCTCAGACATAAGTGTCTTAATTTATCGAAACTCTCGCTGATATGCATAAAATTACACCATGATCAAAATAAAACCTCTTTTTTCGTGGGCTAATTTCATATAAGTTTGATTATCTTGCTTGTAATAACCTCAAAAGTTTTGGCGATAAACCTCCGGTTTTAACTCCTATGCTTTGAAAACAGTTGTTTTAACATTATCATGATCTGTACAACTTTCTAAACAGAGAACAGCACAAGCTTCTTGTGGTTCACCAGTTAAAACATTTTTAATAATAATGAACATTTTAAGGTGGCCGTTCGTTAGTTTGAGAAACCTTCTGAAAATGTTGGAAATATTTGTCAACTTCATTTTCATTAAATGGTGGTACTTTAACATAGCGATTGAGTTCAAAGTTGTCATCTTATTTTGGTCAATTAGAGTTGAGTCTAACTTCCATTTAATTCAGCTTGATTTCTTTCCTTTTCAGTTTCATTACGAGCTTATTAGGCCTCGAGATGTTTACTTTTTATTTCAGCTTCGAGTCTGATCAACTCTTGTTGGCATTAATAAATATAAATCGAATTAAGATTTGAACTTTAATTCATATCAAATTTTGTCTCTGATTCAGATCTCAGACACGAGGTTATTATGTAACGTATTATAATTTATCCCAAACGTGTCTCCGGTTTATTGCGTTTCGTTTATTAACGATTTACGATTTCAAATCGCCGTAAATCTTAATTTTAATTTAGAAGTTCATTGAATGTCGATAAGTATCAAATACATTTACCAACAAGATTAATACACACAATTTCCAGCTTTTTAAAAATACAAATATATTTTAATACACAAACAATAATACAATTTATTATAACGGTTGTTACAACTACTTATTACAAATAATGATTATATACAAGTGTTTTACACACTCAGGAGCAATACTGATTCTTCTGTTTGATCTTGAACTGAAGCTTTTATCGATGGGTCATGTAAAGTGAATTAATTTTATGTTGATACACAGGTGCACTTTTCTTGACAGGAACGCTAGCTACATCTGTTATTGGCTGGCCTCACACGGTTTATAAGCTCACTCTTTCCCTAGTAAGATATCTGATATCCTCACACGAATACTAACATCCGAAATTAGTTCTCTGAAATTGAACAGTTTATAATGTTCGAAATCTATAAACGTTCTTGTTCAAATATTTATAATTTTCCGATTAATAAGTGTTTATCAGAAATATAGCTTCTCAGATACAAAGTTTACTGAGTGTAACAGACCAACAATATTATTACTCTTTCCCCACGTGTAGCGATTTATAAACTTTAAGGCAATGTTCTAGAAAGTTCAGTTGACCGAAAAATACTGATGTTTACGTAAATATATATATTATTGATTCTTACGCTTAATAATCTTCTAGAAATTCTGAAAACAAGTGGGACTTTTACAATATACATATGTATTTCTAAATATATATCAAACTGAAACAAACATGGCTAGTAAAATTAATGCAGGTGTGTAAATCCGTCACAATATATATTGGTAAAAGAGGAAGTCATTTTGATTGGCCGTGCATGTAATTCATGTCATTCTTCGCATAAATTTGCGAAATGTTAACTTGAAAAAAATATTTTGAATTTATATAATTTAATACATGTTAATAATACATATTCTTGACAGAAAAAATGTGTGATTGCATTTCTTGCTTTAAGTAAAATAAGGCTTTTTTTTCGTGCGTGCATGTGGCTACTTTTTTGTAATCAGAAACGACTGTCATAAGACTTTGTGTAGCATTTTAGAAAAGGCTTACATTTTTTAGAAGAATAACGAAGTTTCGACATTTCTGTTCGTGTGGTTGTTCGAATTTTCCGTGTCTGTGCTGTGTGTCTTATCTAAATAAATAGACATGCGAAACATTATAATAAAATTGATTTCTTAGCTGTCACGAGGATCTTACCTTCTCTTCTGCCGTTATCATTCGTTTGGCTTACAAACCTATTTCACCAGAACATAAACAAATAACAACACAAAACAACTTCTAGGTATTAGTTTGTGTAAAAAATAAATAAATAATGTAATTTTCAAAATAAAAACGATATACTTCAACTAATACTATCGAAAACAAAACTTTTAAAGCCTGTGTAAATTAACACGTTTATAGTATTTCAGTTGTGAAACAACGAAGCTCAAAATTAACGTATCAGGTTTAGAAGTAAGTATACTACCCTATGTCGTAACTTGATTAATATTAACCTATTAACTTTCCATTCTTCAGGCCCTATCCTCACGTGAATGGTCTAATTATTTCTCAGCCACAAAGCTCGCATATACACAACTACCAAAGGTCCTCACTTTGTGTTACACATTAGTACAGCGGTTCTCAATCTGTGGTTAGCAGACCAATGGGAGTTCAAGTAGTTCGTTTGTTTTATAGCAATACTATTTTGAGCTATCATGAGTTCGGAACAAAGTATCTTTGAGGACCACTGCTTTAGTAAAGTTTGGCTTGAGAATTTGGCGAAAAACTACATGAGGCCTATGTAGTTGACTGAAATATTACAACACCCTCACGGTTGAAAGGGCGAGCATATTTCATGAAACGGAGATTCGAACACGCTACCCTCAGATTGCTAGTCAAGCGCCCCTAATCACTTTGCCATGCCGGAACTTCTTTAGTAAACACTCACATATAATAATTTGTTTGTTTGTTTTGGAATTTCGCACAAAGCTACTCGAGGGCTATCTGTGCTAGCCGTCCCTAATTTAGCAGTGTAAGACTAGAGTGAAGGCAGCAAGTCATCACCACCTACCGCCAACTCTACACATATAATAATATACAGAGCCCTGTGTATAATATTCTCTGACAAATATGTCTGTATTATAAAAGTAAATATTAAAGATAGACCAAAAACTTGAATTTAAAATCAGAGGTGTGTAAAAAGGGCATTTCAATACTAGAACTAATATGCTGGGCTGGACAATGACAGACAAAACTGTCCTTGAAATGCTATTAATGTATATATTTTATGAGAATTTCAAACGTTATGTGAATTAAATAAATATTCGTTTGTAATATTAAAGATTAATGCAAACACAAACAAAGAAAAAAAAACGAAATTAAAGAGCATTGCTATGGAAATACTTTATAAGTAAACACAAAATTTTTAGCGTCACTAATCAAACAAATATTTAGGTATATGACTGTAAAAACTAGTATAAACAAATAACTAGATATTTTGGTGGTATGTGGAACCAGTTATTTGAAAAGCCAGGAGATCCATTTGGCTCTGGCCTCAAGCTCAAGAGGGGCCTTAAATTTAAACACGTTTTTTGATTTTTTAAATTGTTAAATTTTGCAACTAAAAACTCGAAAAACATTTATTAAATGTTAAATAAAAAGCATTTAAATTATGTTTCACACTACTTTTGGGCTAATGATTGTCATGTGTCATCATTTTGTACTTTTATTATAGCCAGGGGCCTCTGAAAACAGACGTTGCCTGGCCAGAAACAGATCAATAGAACAGAAGATATAATTCAGTATCACTATTAGACCACGCTGTTTCAAGTCATGTGATTGATATATTTTGGTAGATAATAAGTAGAATGTATGCAGCTGTGCTCTATAACAACTTTCAGCTGTGTAAGAATCAACTTGTAAAGATAATTTTGTTTACCATATCAGTTGTAGGCTTTCGTTGTATACATATCCAACATGTCTTTTAAGAATGTGTTTTTTTAAAACTCATGTAGAGTTTATACTATATATGCTTGGTGTATAGCTACAATGTCATCTAATAAGTAGTCAAATGAGTCTGTAATTTCAAGAGATCCCAGAAATGTTAATGAAATAAAGGTAAATTACATACACAAGTAAGCAAGTAAACAAAACATTTCTTCCAAGATCCTGTTTATTACCAGTTTGCTACTTTTTATGTCTGTTTGTAACCTTAACTGTCTGCTGGGTATAAAAGTCATGCCAAACATAGGACAAGGATGGCAATAAAAATTACATTTACACGGAACAAGGAGAGCATGAATAATCATGTCTACATGGAACAAAGGCCAAATATTAATATAATACTGCATCTCATATCAAACAAAAATTCTGGTGTAGTATCCCATGATTCCTAGACTACTTATGCCATATTTAAGAGATATAACCCTTAACTCATAGCAATTTGTATATGTTTTTGTGTTATCCCTCGGTGTTTCTGGCCCAGAGAGTGGACACAGACACAATATTAAACCGGTACTTATTTCATTGAGATTACCATAAGTTGTCAATCTTTTGCACTTCATAAGGATCTGAGCAGTTACATGCAGAACAACTGCTTGCAAAGATTAAAAAAAAGTACTTCTAGAATATTTTAAAACTAGTAAGTCACATAAGTTTTAAATAAAATTTTTCTATTTACTGTGCTGTGTTATAAATAAAATAAATTTTAAATTGAAATCACAAACTGATCTGGTGTTTGTATAAATGCACATAAGAATGTTCCATATAAATACTTCATTTATAATGCTGTTGTTTCTTTCTTTTATAATTTATACGTTTTATAACTTATGTTACTTTTTGTGGTCCTCTGGAGTTCATTGAAATGTCTTTTGGATAATTTTAATATTATCAGAAAAATATCTGTTTCAAAACTAGCAATTTCCTAATTATAATGTTTGAAGAAAACTGAAGCCACGAGCCATTATAATTTCCACCAATTTTCCAATGATTAAATAACAAACTTGAGGTAACCCTAAGTGTTTCAGTATTAACAGTTATGCTTTTTGATTAACAAAAGTAAATTTATCACATGTGTGGTCTCCAGTTGAACAGTGTTAAATCTTTGGACTTACAGTGCTAAGATCAGAGGTTTGATTTGCCTCGTTGAAGCAGCAGATATTCCAATGTAGCTTTGCTGTAACAAAACACACATATTACATCTGTATGACTCTGAATTGAGAACATGACACCTGTTGCGATTTTTGTAACAATGAGATAATACAGGTGTAATTTTAAAAAGATATGATTTTTATTTATTGCAAAAATTATCATACAGTAAAAAAATATTATAAAGTTAGGGTTTACAAAAAATTTCAAAGTTTGGTAGCTATGGTTTGTTTCTCCTGAACTTGCCATTCAGTATTTAGTGGGAAAGAAACCCCAGTTTTTATGGAAGAAAGGAAAGTCATTATGAGAACAACAAATAAAAATATAAACCATGAAATTACTGATTATACATTGTAACCCTTACCTAAAATAAAGAGCTTAAAACAGTAACAATTCATAGGGAAGGATGTTAGCCAGATATAATAATTGTAATCTCAACATCAACATCAATTTATCATTTAATTTTTGTGAAATAAGGGGAAAAAAAAAAATTCGACTTTATGTTAAGATGGCCAAAAAGAACTCTCTTGCCAACCTAATAAAGTCAAAAGTTTTTAATTCTTGTAACAATCACCTATATAAAGTCTTAAAAATTCTTATTTTACTATGCAATAATTATGCAATCATACATAAATTATGCTGTGGCTTTATATGTGCATTAAATTTAAGGTCCTGATAAAACAAGTTTCTGTTTTTCTTCTTCAGAACGTATGCTTGATATTACAATTGTACAGATTTTCAGAGATTATATCCACATAACTAAGTGCATGACCCAATGAACTGTTCTTAGATGCACAGCAGTATGGTCTGCAGCATTGCTGTGCTAAAAACCAGGTTTCTATTTTGTGCTTAATCACAAACAAAAATCCTTATGATCTGTTACATTTATATCTCCAAGAAGTATTGTTCATTAAACTGAATAAATAACTGAGTAACTCCAAGAAATAAGCAAAAATACTGTACATGTTTTTGTGTCTTGGTATCCTTGTTTACATTTATTGCTAATTTCAACCAGCAAATTAAAGGATGAATAAGCTCCAAAACTATCATACCATCACTCTTTTAACAGTAACAGTCATTGGTGGGAATTAAAATTGGGATTTCATTAAAAATGATAATGCTTATTGATTAAGATCATTCAAAGTGACTGGAGAGAATGTGCTTAATTTATACTTTTGTTATTAACATAATTTTTTGTAACTGTGACAATCTCAGTGTATTTAATAACAGTTTTCAATTACATATATATGTGAAATGAAATATGTTTCTTGTGTCAAAGACGTAATTATAATGAACAAATATTTCACCAGTTCTTAAGAGGAAGTTGTTTCATTAGATAATTTATACCAAAACATAGAATTTCTGAACATTGAAAATAGGTAGTAAAGTTCCTGCTTCTTTTTAAACACTTTTAGTGGAAATAGTACACAAAATATACAGAATATAAGTGTGTTTTGTGTGTGTTTTCTTATAGCAAAGCTACACCGGGCTATTTGCTGAGCCCACCGAAGGTATCGAACTGCTGATTTTAGCATTGTAAGTTCGTGGACTTACCGCTGTACTAGCGGGGGGCTAATAGAATATAAAGCAATGAGAATATACTTCTTCAGGAGTGAAAATATAGCACATAAGAATGATTTTGTAGGACTATCAACATTCAAGCTTTTATTCCTCTCCAACCAAATACCAACAAGCTACAAGACATGAAACGAGTGAAAAACTACTAGTAAAGATAAACGTATTAAAAAAATGTCATCTGTCATAACAACTCAGTTTAGTACAGAACTTTTCTCCATTTCTTTATTCAAAACCTGCATTACATTTCCAAGAATCTACTTAAAGTTATCAATTCATTAGAACTTTGGCAATAACAGCTCATTATGGATTGACTGAATTGGTTCTGTTTCTCAGTGGTCAAGTATCTTTTGTTTTTGAAATGTACTCAATCTGAATTATTTACAAAAAATTTGAAGCTGTGTAGTAAGTTTCAATCTTACTATACAGCTGTGAACTTTTATAAACTTTCAACTCACACATCTTTGATTAATGATAAACCAAAATGAAAATTTTTGTTTTAAGTAAAAGTGTTACAACTTATGCGTTAAACTGACCACCAAGAATGTGTCTGTGCTATTTTTTTTTTCTGGGTATTAACACAAGGACACTCAAAGGTTATCTGCACTAGTCACCCCAAGTTTGAAGTTGATACATCGGATTGTCTATTCTTCTCAACCTAGTAGCTGGATATGACCATCACGCGTATAACGCATCTTGAGGCCCCAAACTTCAAAGCGTGATTTTATTTTTCAGTAATAACGGGACGCAGACTCGCCTATCCATATTACTGCATACAAATATATTGTTTGTGTTCTAGTTCGTGAAAACCTTGTGTCAGTTTGTTAATATATGTTATCATCATGCTGCAATATACGTTATAGATCATCGTAGAAAACACACGTACACATGATTATTGCGACCTTGAAATGCATGTGCGACGAGTGCTCATGCTCTTCATGCGATAGCGTGGTGTACAGAGTATTTTGAGTCCAATAGCCAAGGAAGGTCATTGTGAATGTCAACTGCACGTGAGTAGTTAGTTGTACAGACACGTTTAACATACAGTACTTCGTAAGTGACATGTGATGTATAAGCAAATAGTAGTAAATAGACTGTTTACCTGCCTGAGTTACACAGTTATTTTTTTTAGGTTTGTAAGACATGCTTAAAAGAAATGTTCGCCATTTATCATTTGTTTGTGAATAGGCCAGAACTAGAAATATTTATAAAAATATGAAATTTATTGAACAGTTTCCAAAGCTTGTTATGAGGAAATACTTTCACAAAATAACTTGTTTTCGGTATTAATTTCTTATCAAGGAAACGTGTTCTACAAGACAGATCACAAGGTGATTCGTTAAATGTTTAAATGTGTAAGAAGCTTAGCGGTCTACATGATTACGTTAGATCGTTCTGATATAATTTTAAATAATATAAAAAATTTCAGCATAAATCAGTTAAAGAAGTTTACAAAAAACGCTTGTCGTAAGATAGATTTTGTAAATATATAGTTCTGCGACAAATTAATTAAATGAATACTAAGTAAACGTACAACGTTGTATGACAAATAATGAGAATTTCGGCATTATATCTGTTTCGAAAAGGTATATGAGAGCTAAAACCACCCATAATTCAGCACTGAAAGAGTAGATGGAAGACAACCAGTCATTACCGTCCACCTCAAACTCTTGGGCCACTTTTATACTTACGAAAAGGGGGTTTGTTTGTTTTTGAAATTCGCACAAAGCTACTTGAGGGCTATCTATGCTAGCCGTCCCCAATTTAGCAGTGCAAGACTAGAGGGAAGGCAGCTAGTCATCACCACCCACCGCCAACTCTTGTGCCACTCTTTTACCAACGAATAGTGGGATTGACCGCACATTATAACACCTCCACGGCTGAAAGGGCGAGGATGTTTGTTGCAACGGGGATTCGAACCCACTACCCTCTGATTGCGAATTAATCACCCTAACCACCTGGCCATACTGGGTCTGTTATAATTACCGAAATAGGAAATCATTCAAACTCAAGAAACATAATAAAATTCTCAACAAGTGGGTTTCTCGACATCACTGATTCATAAGACTCATTGGAATTCTTAATGGCATCTCCTGAAACGATACGTCAGGAATGGAACTCAACTCACATGTTTATCCAAACGCACGAGAGTTTGAAAATTGGAAAAATAACATGGAGACATCAGACACTAAATATAATTGCTGAGATGCAAAAGCATTGGCGCTGTAGAGGAATTTGTTGTTGTTGTTGTTTTCGTATTTAAGCACAAAGCCATGTGTGCTCTGCCCACCGCAAGTATCGAAATCCCGTTTCTTGTGTTGTAAGTCTGCAGACATGCTGCTGTGATACTGGGGGGTGGGGGGTGGTGGAAAAATATAACTCCAATTTATGCCAAAAGAGAAAGCATCGTACTTAAAAAAGAAAGCAAGCAAGAAAAAAAGTGCAGATTAATTAGCCAGATCAGTTGCGTTTCTAGGATTTTGGTTTTTGAGGGGCAATGACTTTAGTTTGAAACAAAAGAATATTAACTCTAATGTCAGAGTCACAGCTAAAATAGTTTTAAAATCGTAAGACTACATCGCAGATAAGACTGCTAGGAGTAAAGCTCTTCAGTTTAGTCTGTCCCACACACACCACCCTCGGTAGAATTTACTCTAGATCTCGAAGGAGGGTGTTATCAACAGTGAAATTCCTTATTATTTCACTAATACTAGGCCTCTCAATACAACCACAAATACACAATATGTATATTTTTTATTTAGATAAAATTAATACTGATATAGTTAAGTAAATTAAAACGAAATCAAAAGGAAGGGTGCGTTAGAAAACAGTAGATTCAAACCTCTATCTAATTATATTAGTTTGTTACAACCAAAAACAAGCCGTAACAAAAAAAAAAATGTGTCCTAGGTTTTGGAGGTAGTCACTGAAGTAGGACCCACATTGTGGTGGAGGTACACCGACTATCATTCTTAACCTCCATTCGTGAGTCTCACGTAAAGAAATAAAATAAAGTGAAGGGATAGCGATAGAAGTTAAAATTTAAGACATAGAAATATAAATTAGAATTGCGATATGTGGGTACCCAAGTCCACAATGTCTCACATCTGTATCATCCTTCACTACCTGCACACAGTTCTGGGAAGGTAAGTACTCTACAAAGTAAAGAAGAAGAAGAAATTAATTGAAGGATATGAAAAATAAAAGTTCGAATTTACCCCTTTTTCAGTTCTGGTGGCCTTATAACGGGACTGTCAATTCCACTATTCGTTGGTAAAAGTGTAGCTCAGGAGCAAATAAAACAAAACTCCCAGTTTAGGGGCCAGATGTACCTGTCTCTCCAGGATCTATGAGATCTTAACTCCGATAAATATCACGATACGAACAACCACTTTCAAACAAATAAATGTTTCCTCACGGTTCAGTTAATCGAATCCTACGATTACATGAAGACATTCTTTCTCCTTGTGGTAAAATCATGGTGATGTATGTAAGCGTTACTGAGTAATTACTACTATATAAAAAAAACAAGTAAGTTTCTATTTGTTTATATATTTTACCAGTGTTTATTATTAATAGTCATGTGTTTCTTCATGATGGCGGTAAGCAGTTTAACGAACTATTTTAAACTCAGGAAGCATCAGTTTATTATTCTGTGTGCTGGTCTCACAGAGAGTGGACGAAAATAAACCAAAAACAAAACTTTGTCTAAAGGTTCAACAACCTTGAATAAAAATCTATTTTGTTTCTTTCAGACTAAAGTTTAAATTAAAACATCAAATAGCATAAAAAATGGAAGTGCTCCAGAAACTATAAAACTGTTTAAAATAGTTTCAAGAGAAATAAATATGTATACATATAAAGGTCAGTGTATAGACCAAACAGTTTCTTGCAGAAATGGATTGTTGTTGTTGTTGTTTAGAATTAAGCACAAAGCTGCACAATGGGCTATCTGTGCTCTGCCCACCACGGGTATCGAAACCCGGATTTTAGCGTGTAAGTCCGCAGACATTCCGCTGAGCCACTGGGGGGCACAGAAATGGAATAAACATGCTACGAATAAGCTACTTTTGATAAAAAGATAATTTGACTGTGTTTGTATGCTCTTGTCAAGCACAGCGCTACCCAAAGGAGTTCTGTACTCTGCCCACTACAGGTATCGAAACCTGGTTGCTAGCAGTTTAAGTCCGCAGACATGCCACTGAGGGCATTGGCTTTGTTGAATTGTATTTATCTAATTTATATCTTATATACGATACCTTATGAAGTAGATTAACCTTTAGTTGTACGTTTAAGAAACGTTTCGTGAATGTGGAAACGGATATCAATTACACAAGAGGGATTCTGCGGTAGAAATACACAATATTTTCACGTTAGCGGATGGATCAACAAGACGTTAATCGCTGAGCACGTGACGCACTGTATGACGTCAGAGTAATACGATCCTGCAGGGTGAACGACATAATATAGTTTTTGAAGCTTTTTTAGGGCCTATAAAGAAATAATAAACTGTTTTCAAAGATTAAGTTAAAAGATATTCATGGCTTGCATGTGCCCCATGTTTAATAAATTAGATTTACTGAACATGTTAATAATCAATAATGTGTTCACCTCTGCATATCACGATACACCTTGATACTTTCTCATCACAATATACCATGTTTTGAAAAATTTAACTGATGTAGTTATTTTGTAAGGTTTCAGTGTCTTCTGTAGCAGTTGTCGTCAAGATGAGTTGTCTAACGAGTCCGTTTGTTGTTTTTCTTGATGACGAGAAACCCACTTGAAATAAAAATATATCTTAGAAAGGCTGGTATGGGTATTAACACTTTTATAGATAAGGAGAGAACAATGTTTCGACCTTCTTAACCTGAAGATGACCTAAGAAGGTCGAAACGTTGTTCTCTCCTTATCAATAAAAGTATTAATGGACATACCAGTCATTCTGAGATACACGTTTATTGTTTTGTATTTTTTTAGTTTCGCGCAAAGCTAGACAAGGACTATCTGCATTAGCCGTCCCTAATTTAGCAGTGTAAAACAAGAAGGAAGAAAGCTAGTCATCACCACCCATCGGCAACTCTTGTGCTACTCTTTTACCAAAGAATAAAGGGATTGACCTTCACATTAGAACGCTCCCATGGCTGAAAGGGCGAGCATGTTTAGCGTGATGGGGATTCAAACCTGCATCCCTTAGATTACGAGTTGAGCGCCTTAACCACCTGGCCATGCTGGGCCCCGTTTACTGTTATGCGCTAGACTGACAATTGAAGTTGATGTGATCTAAAGCCCTATGTGATAAAGCATTGAAGGTATCCAGGCAATTAATCTGTTCCAACTTACTTATTGTAAGGCCATCCACAATTTAATATAAACTACTTGCATAAGTTTACTACTTCTTGTAAGTTAAAACAACAGCTTTATTGTAAGGCCATCCACAATTTAATATTAAACTTGCATAAGTTTAGTACTTCTTGTAAGTTAAAACAACAGCTTTCATTATCTCTCTATACATTACACTTAACACGGTATCCCCTCGAAAAATGGTCTAAGCTCAAAACGTAACCTCCTGATTAATAGCTGAAACCTAGAACAGCAGTTCACTACTACTTACTGATAGAGGTGAACCATCACCTTCCAGAACCTAAACATGTGGCTTATAAATACTTAATCTGCTTGAACCAACTACGAGCGAAGCCATCCGAGAAACGGTTCCAAAAACAAATGTATGAAAACGAACAGTTGTTGTTTTGAATTAAGCACAAAGCTACATAATGGGCTATCTGTGCTCTGCTCACCACGGGTATCGAAACCCGGATTTTAGCGTGTAAGTCCTCAGACATACCGCTGAGCCACTGGGGGGCACGAACAGACGCATGTGTGTGAGTATATAAATTCGATGCTAACTCAGGGAAAAGAAAAAAAAATAAGTGTGCTTTGGCAACCTCAAAATTAACCCCACCTGAGTGGGGCAAAAAAAAGATGGCAAGTTTTTAATACAGGACTTAACATTTTAAATTTTAGCTTCAAATTTAAGAGCTAAAATATAAATAAAAGCTGCTAAATTATATTTTCATTCCAAAACGTGTATTTGTTTGATAAAAAAAATACCCATCTTCTTCAGTCTCGATAGTAGTTTAATGCATATTGTTTGTTTGTTTTGGAATTTCGCACAAAGCTACTCGAGGGCTATCTGTGCTAGCCGTCCCTAATTTAGCAGTGTAAGACTAGAGGGAAGGCAGCTAGTCATCACCACCCACCGCCAACTCTTGGACTACTCTTTTACCAACGAATAGTGAGATTGACCGTCACATTATACACCCCCACGGCTGGGAGGGCGAGCATGTTTAGCGCGACGCGGGCGCGAACCTGCGACCCTCGGATTACGAGTCGCACGCCTTACGCCAGGCCTTTAATTCATATACATGTATGTTTTTGTGGTTTGGTTCTGTTCTAACTTAATAAACCCTGTAGAAATTACTACTAGTTTTATATATCTCAATACATCAATCACGTGCTTGGCCAAACCTGATATTATGTATACTACTAATAATTAGAAATATGTTATAGATATTAGGCAAATAATAATCTTAAACATACTAAGAATTTTATGAAGAAACGAAAAATGAGCCAAAGATAATTCGAACCCGTGATTTAACAGACAAATTTTCGTAAATCAAAAGTCTTCCCAAAGTCCACCTTTTCTAACGAAGTGAAATGAAGTTTGAGACTTGGTAGCTCAGTAGTTTAGAATGATTAACTAACACAAACAGATAAATAGTTTCCCAAACATATACAGCACCACTTCCTGTGTGTTCTCTGTGGGAATGAAGTTTCCTTCCCTCATCTGTTGTACAAACAAATGACGAACACAATCTCATGGTGATTTTTAACAACCTAGAAACAGAATTCGCCCGAAAAAAAACAAACAGAAAACATTTCGCTACTGTCCTAAATGTAACACCATAATGGCAATAAATTTTAGTTAATATTGCTTTGCAATTAACCCTTCTTGTAAAATAACCTTGTTTGGTTAGTCTCCTATTCACTGTTCTTCTAAATGCCCTGTAATGAATGTGTATTTACCGTTCCGTCATAAAGTTTTGCTACAGTAAGTTCGACCTTGACTTAGTAATGTCGTAACCCGATCAAAACTCGGTCGTCTTAGGTAGGAGTTTTTCGGCACCTACAAGTAGACTTTCCTGGAACAACGTTTCTTGTAATCCAATGGTGTTTGAGGATTCTGGATGTGAAACCCTGTGCAAACGTTTTGATCAAGATTTTTATGTTTATCTCCAATAACCGTTTAGTTTCTATTCTTCAGTCTGTGTTTTCTCTTTATATGTATTACAGTTCTAATTACTTTGATTATTTTTCCAAATGTAAACCTGTGAGAATGTTCTCTTAACAGATGAAAGAAAACAACTAAAGTTTACTTTTCTGCAATTACAAAAATCCTCAAGTATATTTAGAAATACAATACACCTGGCATGGCCAAGCATGTTAAAGCGTTCAACTTGTAATCTGAGGGTCGCGGGTTCGAATCCCGGTCACAGCATACATGTTCGCCCTTTTAGCCGTAGAGGCATTATATGTGATAGTCAAAGTTGGTAAAAAAAGTAGCCCCAGAGTTGGCGGTGGGTGGTGATGACTAGCTACTTTCCCTCTAGTCTTACACTGCTAAATTAGGGATGGCAAGCACAGATAGCCCTCGAGCAGCTTTGCGCAAAATTCAAAATTGTATGAAACAAATGGACATTGCCAGAGAAGTAGAGTATCCCTAGTTTATCGTATCCAAATTAGAGTGGAAAAGATTGATCACAGTAGCAACAACCACTTGGCATTCCTAAAACCTAAACCTTTGTTGATTAACTCATGCATCACCAAATGCTAGTCGGGTTCATTTGTGGACAGAAAGAGGGCTTAAGTGAGTATTGTGGACAAAGTTTACCATGAATAGTTACAGCATTATCAGGTAGAGTTACCAACATCTCACCACAATTCTGTGAGATCTTTGGACAGTTTAATGCCTTTGAAACCAACAAATTACAGTGAAAATATCTCGAGATTGTATCTAATAGCTGAGATGAATGCAGAACCCAGTGACATATTGTGCTCTGCAGCTCACTGCATTCACAGAATCTAAATCACCAGTATGTTTGTAACTCTAGACTTTATTCAGAAGGGGATAATCTCGTTGGAACACTGGCAATGACGAAAGTATAAAGTGGTATAAACACTGTTTAGTATACATTTTCTTGTATTATCTTTTTATAAAAAAAAATATGGAAAAAGATTCTGGACTTATTTCCAAGTGTTTTGACAGACTGTCTTTTGGGATTATTGAATGTCATAAAGTGATGCAATACAGATGCCTTGCTTAAATAGTCCAGTGGTGGATGTTGATATCAGCTTTCTCGCTGTGATGGCTAAAATTAACTGCTTTGCTAGTAATAAGGAAGATCAGTTCAATAAGGAGTCAAATATCTGAAAAAAAGTGATATTACTTGCAGTCCAAGCTGTTGAGCAATATTTAGAGAGATGTTTTTATATTGTCTTTATATTACTGTTACATATATCTAATGAGTTACAACATTTCTGCATAATACACACTAGGTATTTAGGTAAGATAGCTGAAGTCTATACACATAATCATAGATATAACTGATAGTTTCAGTTGCTTATTGTCACTGTTATCTGTAACATTCTAGTATACTGAATGGACTTTCAGTAACTGCTTTGCAATTTTGAAATCTCAAAGGTTCTCATAGGCATGATATTAAGATTTTTTAACACCCACCCAACATTACATATTTTTCCCATGCATGCTGCATCTTATAGATAATTATTGAAAATCTTCATATTAGTTATATATCTAAAGGTGAAGATGGGAAATCCCCTCTTCTCAGTTTTACAGTAGTATGACTGCAGACTTACAATGCTAGAATCTGGGTTTCAATAGCCATGATGGGTAGAGCACAGATGGCCCACAGTGTTGCATAGTTGTTAACTTCAAGAAAACAGTTAAGATAGGAATATTTGTGCATTCTGAATCCCAGAAAAATAAAAACTGAATTGCTCCTGATCCTCATTACAAACCAAGATTGTGTGTGTTTGTGTTTTTTAATAGGAAAGTCACATCGTGCTGTCTGCTGTGTCCACCAAGAGGATTTAAACCCATGATTTTAGCATTGTAAACCAGTAGACTTACCACTGTCTGAGCAGGGAAGTCTAAACCAAGAGAAATATGTTGTAAACATCAGTAGTCATTCAGTGTTTTCAATATGGGAAAGGCAGTACTGACTACGAAAAAGCTTTAGAATGAGATAAAAGTTAAAGTTTGAAAGTCACCAGGTGGTGAACATTTTTTCTTCTTCAATTAACTCAGAGTTGAAAAGTAGCAAGAATTTCAACATTTAAATATATGTATTTTATAATATTCTATTGTACTGTTTTTTATTTTGCTTTAATTATCTAGATATACAAGCATATATTCTTAATTTAGGTATTTTTAGTCATAGATAAAGGATTTGTTTGTTTGAATTTCGCACAACGCTACATGAGGGCTATCTGCACCAGCTGTCTCTAATTTAATGGTGTAAAACTAGAATGAAGGCAGCTAGTCATCACCACCAACTTTTGGGCTACTCTTTTACTAACAAATAATGGGATTAGTTGTAACATTATAATGCCAATATGGCTGAAAGGATTCGAACCCACGACCATCAGATTACAAATTGAGTGTCTCAACCACCTGGCCTAGATAAAAGATGCAACTCAAAAATTATCTAGAGAAATATTACTACCAAGCAAGAATATGTTGTCAGTAAAATCTCACAAGTAAAGAATAAATATTTGTGTGGTTTGAAACAAACTGTAAATATTCCTTGCTTTTGTTGAAATCTAACATTTTCTTTTTTGTTGATAGAAATGTTTTACCATTTCTTGGAAAATATTAATCTCGCATAACAATACTACCATTAATGCCCAGTGATATTTACAAAATAGTAATATGCTCTGGGAGAATAATACTTTGAAATTGACAGCTTTTGCTTCTAAGACACAAAAAACTGATGTGAATGATTTATCATACCATAAGAATATGTAGAGAGTCAAAGTCAGTTTTAGACTGAGAGGCTACTGAAATACATGATGTTAGTCATATATATGTTTTGCTGTAAAGGCAAATGCCAAAAAAGTTCTTGTATATGTGTGTGAAATTACAAATTTTCTCTAAAAATTATGTATTTGTTAAGATTGCCTCAAGTGTTTGGCTTGGTTGAAACTTAGAATATAAACACAGAGTCTTAAATTTGTTTACAACAGCAGAAATATGACTACCAAAGTTAGCTTAATGCATTAATTTCCCATATAAATTATAAAGAGAAAATTAAGTAAATTAATTTACTTTTCAAATTAACTGTGCTTATTATATTTCTAGTATTAGTGTTACCAGCATGATATTTTTCTAATATTAGTCAGTTCAGCTATATATTTTGAATTACTGGATATGACCTAACAAGGTCAAAACATTCTGTACTTTATTTTAATTAAAGTGTTAATATTCATACTAACCATCTTGAGTATCCATTTTTACTTCAACTGAGTTTCTTGTCATCACAAAATTTGGAATACTGTTGCAACTCACTTTAGAGTTCGAACCTGCTATGGACAAATTAAACAAAATGCGACAAAAACATCAGTTGTTAATGCAATTTTTTATTACAAATGTTAAGTTTATTCATTTATTGTTGACAGACTGTATACTGCTCAGTTATCAATCCACATTGTTGTATGGGGGCATAAACTTGTTTTTTTATATTACTGGTAATAGTATTGACTGAAATAAGTGTTACTATAGTGGTTGAATGGTTTGATATGTGTGTATGTATGTATATTGAAAAAGTCGTTTTTACAATAACCAAAAACTAGCTTTTAATTTTACTAATTTACCAATTAAAGGTATAGAACAGTTTTATACTATATTATTTCTTGTGGATATGCCTGTTAATACAATGTTAAGAGTGACATTTGTTATGTACACGCTTCAGGCTCAAAAGTAAATGTGAGCCATTTGAAATGTACTGTTTTTTCAGTTCTACTTTCAGTAAAACTTTTACTTACTTTGTGCAAATGTGTGAGAGCTTGATAGTTGGAACTTCAGATTATGTCAAATGATATTTAAATCAAATATTTTGATATTATACTCTTAAGAGGATAGAGTGAGAGACTGTTTCCAGTACAAGATATTTTTTCCACCATATACTTCATTTTCATATTGTCTTTCATTCAAATAACTGGCCTGTCAATTAACCAATCACATAATTTGTCTTCATAAAAAGGCTTACAATGCATTAAAAAATAAATGAAGCTGACAAAATTGTTGTAGTATATCATGCTTCTACTGTTACCAGTAGTTTGTAACTACAGGTGTTTGATAATCACGTTTTAATTCCTTAAAACAAATAGTTAAAATTTTTTCCATTTCATTTCACAATTTTTTAAATAATATAATTGTGTTCCACAAGTGGTTTTTAATAGTTATCTGTACAATATTTCAAGAAACAATTTGTTAAAGATTTAATTAGCAAAAGTGAAACTAAAATGGTGCACCATGAGACAGTGTAATGAAGTTTGAAATAGAATTTTATACTTAACAAATAATATTACATCATTAAATGTAGAGTTAACAAAAGTTATTGAAAAAATAAAATCAAAACAAACCTGAAAGTAAGTTAATTAAAGAAAGAACAAACTTGAGAAACTGACATTCTGCTTATCAAGATCAACTTTAATGACTGGTGTTTTTACTTAGAAACTTAATGACTAAAAACAAATACTTAAATGCCTAGCCCAGCAAAACTAGATATTGCTGTGGTTTAAATAGTTATGCTTGTGACTTTCATGAAATAATATCCATACCCACATGTGATAGTTGTAGAGGAACACTGTAATAATTATGAAAGAAATGGTACACAAAAGTATGTAAGCTGTCAATACACCATTTCTTTTTTCACATTATTGTAATAATTTTATTTTTATACTACCAGAATTAACCTTATGTGGAAGGATACTTTTACATTTGAATTTTGTTCTGCTACCAACGCATACTAAATTTGACATACCCTGTATTAGTTGTCAGAAAAAAATGATTTGTCAGATTTGATAATTTATGAACATTTTTAATTGAAATTCAAGGGTTTTGTGATTGGTGAAAATTGGAAAAAAATTGTACAAAATACCCAGTCATATGGGGAGTTGACACATCAAGTAAACAAATTGGATTTTCATGTTGACAAAAGAGCTTTTTTCCTTAATTTATCCTAGGAGCTTACCTAATTAAATTAAAACTGATTTGAAGAAAACTGGGAGGGTGAGGAGACTGGTACTTAATGTACGAGTCCAGAGGTCATTTTGGTTCCTAGATATGCATGTAGGATTTTACTTAATCATTCAAGTTGCCATTTATACTCTTATTTAAATATTTTTAGAACTTGTTAAACTTTGGAATGTGTGTATAAATTTGTATATATTTATTATTGCTAATTATGGAAGTGCTATCACTGAAAGTGAGTTATATCATCTTGATCAAATAAAGAAACTTAGGTAGAATGACTATATATGCATTTTCTTAGGAAATATAATATAGTGATACTGAAAAATTAATACCATAAGAAAGGGAGAGAGATTTCAAATTGCATTGCACTTGTTCCCTCTCTGTTAGTTTTAATGAAGCATCAGGCTTTATGTTATTTTTGGCTATATTTCTTTTTTATTAGTAATGTATTGTGTTTCATATCTGATAGCAATGGTCAAGAACCCCACCAACTGATGTTATGAGCTTCTTTATTGAAGAGTGAACCTTAAATTCTCTATACTTTGAAAAAGAAGTGCAGGGTGAACCAACAAGTGATGACCTGCTGAATTTTTATGAAAAAATATTATAAAGTTTTTGAATAACCATGTTTCGTAGTTGTTTGAAGATGAATGGAAACTTAAAACTGCCATTGTTAAAAGCCAGGTAATTTATTTCTTTGATGTACATACACTACAGTAGAAGCACTTGATTACTAATGATGAATCTGTTCTTGCAGAGGACTTTGAACAACAGGAGTGTCAGTGGAAGTTGATGGAGTGTCTAATTTTCAGTGGTAGAGATGCTGAAAAAAAATGGTTAATCTAACAATAGTGCCAATCTAATGACTGATTAACACAAACACACTAGGAGTATGTGTAATATAAATTGAAATGTATCTTCTTTTGTAACTTTTTTTTTAAATAGTTCTCCAAGTATTTGGTTTTTATTTTAACTTTTAGAGTATTTATAATTTTTTAATTTCTCACATAGTACAAGAACATTAAGATTTCTGTACTTCATTAACATGATAAATTTGATTTTGATAAAGTATCCTCGAAAGTGGATTAATCGTGAAGAGATCCTGTGCTTTGTCTCATCATTTACCCTTCATAAATATGCTCTTAACATTTAGCAAGTCTTCAAACTGTCTTCCTAAGTTAGAAAAGAAATTCAACTTATGTTCTCATGTGTTATTCCATATGTCAGTCTGCTTGTTTTTCTCTTTGTTGGAAGGTCCTGACACTTTCACATAAAGATCCTTCAATTTTTAAGATGATTTATGTTATACAGTAAACTTCTACAGTTACTTTAGGAAAAGTTCTTTTTGCCAGCATAAAGGTTTTGTATAGTTTGTTTGATGTATAAGCATATCATATAGAAAGTTGGATTATTTTCACTGATACATTATCTACTTTATCCATAAGTATCAGTTATATTGATTAGTCTCATGTACAATAATCAAATAACTTAGAATTATAATTAAACTAACGAATATCAGAAAAATAATAAACTAATTGAAATTAATTTTTTACTTATTACAACTTAGTAATAGAATTATTGATATTTTAAATTTATGTTTGTGATTAAATGAAGGTTGTTCAGTTAAGTCAATTAGTATCTTGAGTCAGGTAAAGAATCAACAAAGCACAGTGTTTCTAATTATTACTATTCTTGATTATTTCAACTAAATTTTTATGAAAGGTTAATTAATCAGTGATACCTGACAATTGATTATCAAATGCCACTAATCTCCCTGTTCTTGTCATATGACTGTGTTATGTATAGTTTTTCATCAATTTTCATCACAAACTGTTTTTTTAATCATAAACCTTAACTCAAAATACATTGTAATTATTATGTTTTGATTTTTACAAAAGAATCACAGTATTTATAAAACAGTGGGATTTCAATGAAAAATTTTCATCATCATCAAACCTAATAAGAAAATTTTGCATCAGAAATACAGCCATGCATACAATGTTATAAACCAAACATGGCTGATTTTTTGAAAATGTACCTAAGGTGAAGAAATATCCTTTTGCAAAGTATTTATTATCGTGCTATTTTCAAAAATGTGTGTGAAGTAATTGAGGTCAATAAGTCACCTCGTCCTTTAAAATGTTTGTATATTTTTAACTTTAGGAATATTTGATTTTATGATATTAAGCTTCCTTGATTCATTATCATGATTGGATCTGAAATAGTATATAATAGTTCTTATTTTAATTTCTATAAAATATAATTTTTGAAGAAAACCAAAATTTGAGTTAAATGTCTATCATGCAACAGAGATTCTTTGTAACTCTTTTAACTGAAATTGTACATGGGTAATTTAAAAGTGAAGAAGCTAAAACCTTGTGCAAATAAGTTGAAACTTACTTTCATGTTCAACACCTGAAATATACTTTTATTCAAGTTTCAAATGACTCTCGTATACATATTCAAAGGAATTTGCAATGCAACTTGTAATTATTTGTAGTTGTCCAAAAAATAATGTTGCATTTATGGTTTCCTGAAGTAATATAATTTAGTTTCTCTAGTCACAAAAACAATTATCACAGCACAGATTAAGAATACCTATAAACTTTGAATCTTTGTTGTAGCATTTTAAGATCACTTTTAAAATCTTGATTTTCTCAAGATTTTTTAAAGACTGTTTATGTACTTTAAATTAATTTACACAGTTTTCAGCACACTTTATGATTTACACTTTGGAGTTACACCTCTCTATGTAAGATTGAAGTCTTTTTTAACAGGAAGAATAAAATTGATATTCTTAGATTGCTTAAAAAATAAATTTGTTTCTTGTGTAATTACAAATTTTATTTTATATTTGTTACTTTTAATCGAGTTTTGAGTATGTAAGAAAAATAGTTATTATCCCAAAACAGCCAGACAGATTAGGTGTTTATAAGTATTATATTATAAAATTAGGTTTGAAGATGAACTGCAGAAATAGCATACGGTTTAGAGGATGCCTGTTATAATAATTTTAGAGATGGATGGGCTATCAGATGTGAATAAGTTAAAAATTTCTTAACTAGTTCTCTCTTGAAGAAGAATCTTCAAGGGTAATATATTTGAAGTATTCACATTTGTTAAGATAATTTATAAGATTGAAGCATCAGATGTGTTTCGATTTAAATTCTGATAACTGTAGGACAAAGAAGTATAAATTTTAGAATTTAAAAAGTTATAAACATCGCCATTTGAAGCATTTTTACTTTTCCAGTAAATTGACAAATCTATGAACCATACAGCTATTTATACAGCTTAACTATGGTTAAGGAGTGCAAGAAATGGAATGATTAATAAAACATAATACACGAACAGCAAGGAGCATCTTTGTCCTTCAAAGTGCTGCCCTCTACTGCTATCAGTGGCTATTTATACAATAAGACAGTTATCTTCTCAGAAAATAAAAGGTTATCTTAAATGAATCATAATCTCACTTTTTCAAATCTCAAACTTCTATTGTATTATTCTTTTACCTTCATGATACAGTATGAAAAAAAGTTGGAAGCATTAATCCTGTTGATTTCTGGCCAATTTTATAAACTTCAATAAAATCACTTGTTACCTTTCTTTTGTCGAGAAAAAATAAGATGAGAAATCTTACCCTATATATCTTTGTGAACCTGACGATGACCGAAGAAGGTCGAAACATTGTTCGCTCTTCTACGTAAAATATTTTCTCAACCCAAAAAGCCGTTTTTGCATATATATTTCTCTACAACTATCACATTTTCTACAAGTGGGTTTTCTCAACATCACTGAAAAGATAACACTTCTATCTAAAGAGTTATCCTAGACATGATAGACAGGTATAGATGATGCCAAACTAGTGATTTATATTTAGGTAATAATCTTTTTTGATTTATAATTAGTATGTCTCTACCTGTTTACTAAAATGCTATTACTTACAACTTTAATAGCTTGACTCATCCACTGCTTTGACAAGATCTTTTTCTTCATTCACACTGTTGAGTTTGTTACAAACTATATTAAAGATTATGATAACTTGTATGCATTATCATGCATGTCTCTATCTATTCACTAATATTCTGTTACTGACAACTTTGATAGCTTAGCTTATCTACTGTTTTGACAAGATTCTTTTCTTCAGTTACACTATTGAGTTTATTGCAAACTATATTATAGATTATGATAACTCGAATGCATTATCATATTTTGACTATAATTAAAGGTTATTTGTCATATATTTGCTCAGATTACTAATTTATCTAGGTCATTCTGAACTGTTCTCATTTTCAGTATGGCTAGAAATACCTAAGAGTTCATTATAATCAACAAACTTTATTAATTTACTAATTATGCTTCTTTTGATATTATTGATGTAAATAGGAAAAAGCAAAGGCCCAATCACTGCCCCTTGAGGAACTACACTAGCAACAAGGGTCCAGTTTGAGTGAGACTGCATTAATAACAAGCTTTTGCTTTCCAGCTCCTTTTCAGTTTAATATTTTGTGTAATGTCTCATGAAAAGCTTTTTAAAATATTAAAATCATCAATCTACAGCAATCATCTGGATGGCAAATAGCATCTTCAAAATATAGAAAAAGAAAGATTGTAAGGCAAGATTTCCCTTTGGTGAATCTTTATTACTTTTCATATATATTTCAGTTGAGCTTGGTAATTAGTGAAATATACTAATTGACTAATCACCATACTTGTAAATCAGTTATTCAGACGTAAGGAGAAAAACAATTCATAATGCTAAGAACTGGATTTCAGTACTTGTGATGGACAAAGCACATACAGTCCACTGCATAACTTTGCCTTTAGCAACAAATATAATGGCAGTATTTAGATTCTTTAGATAGGTAGAATAATTGAAACCTTAATTTCAGGTAGTGTGTTATTTTCATAAATTGTGGCATAAATTGATAATGTCAAGGTTGCTCTCCATATGTTGTATTTTTTCTTATTTCTCAGTTATGTCTGAATAGTAAAACAAAACAATGCATAGAGATGCATTTTATCATTCACTGCTTCATTAGACAGGATTCTTTTCATGACTGCTCCATTCAGATTTTGTTATAGTATGGGCCTGTTTGATCTGATTTCCTGATTAAGCTTAATATACTTAATAGGCTCTTGATATATTATGACATTATGATCATTTTTGCAATGCTTATATTGATGGAACTCTGTGGGGAAGAACCATACACTTTTGAGTTTTTTGCATAGTAATGTTTAGAATCCAGTTTGAATGCAGAAAAATTGAAATTGTTACATTGTAGAGTTTTAATGATGTGATAATGTTCAATCCATTCTTTGTATTTTCTTAAAGTAAAAAAAAAGCATTATAAGTATTAAAAAATAAATAAAAATGGTGAATAGTCACTATTGATCTACTTAAGTACTGTTTGTAACTGCTACTGTGAACAATCTTAATAGTACTAAAACCTGATAAGAATGAACTCTTGGATGACACAATTAAAAGGAATAAATTTTAAAAAAGTATTAGATTTTTGTTTTATTCATATGGATACTGAATTAAACATCAGAATGGTTAATCAATGATGTTTTTATTAGGAGAAAATAGGATCAAGTGTAACTCGATGACACTCAATTCTTAAAAAATATTACTAGTTAACAGACAACTTAGTGACAACTATCTATTTGGCAATGGTGTGTTGTTGTTTTTTTTACTGTATAGACATTATTACATCGTTTTTAGTTTTTACTATAAGGCATCTGTGATACATTAATTTCAAATACGTTTATATTCGTTACTTATTTGGTTCATTTTTGAGTATAAATTCAGTATTTTCACAAACTTGTTTCATCTTTATCAAATCATTGTAATTTGTATTTATTTATTCAAAATCCAAGACATTACTCATATACGTTGTAAACCTGATTCATGTGCATGTAAACATTAATATTATAACAAATCCACCTCGTGACACAATTATCAATCATCTGCTGTTGACAAGTTGATTTTTGACAACTTGTCCAGTTGACAACCTATCTTTTGACATAATTTACTGTCACCCAATCTTCTATTGCTGGGTTCCTTGTTTTTCAGATGTCATAAAACCGAAAAAATATAAATTATTTGTTTATGTTTATTTGAATAGTTTCAATTTGTGTCTAAAGCTGATGTTTAAATCATTACTCAGATATTCTGAGTATGATTGCACTTACACTTTTATATTTTACTGTGAACTAAAACTAAAAAGCAAACTGAAATATGCATGTAGCATTAAGAAAAAAATGTTCAAAGCTCTGGCAATGCTTTTAAAAAGGCTGTGAACTCAAGGCGTTAGCAATGTGATATTTTTTATAACACCATGTTTCAGATGGTTATGAATAATTGCTGGATTTTTGATTGGTTCTTTTTGATTGGTTTTTAAATTTTTAATGTTTTAAATGTTAAATATTGAAAATAATATTCAACTCAAGTAACTAATAAGTTACTTTGTTTTCTTCTTTTGCAGTTCGACAAATGCACATTTGTATGCTTTTGTAAATGTCCTATAGGCCTATGTGTAAAATGATTTAACTAAGAATGTGCAATAGCTAAAACACTGACTGAAATCACTCTTCACATTTTACAACTATCTTATATTTATAAGGTATTCAAATGTGGTAGAACACTTTATATAACACCTTTAGAATTGTCTAGATGACCTAGGCCTATCTCCTTAAAGCTGCTGATCCTAACATCAGCATTAAGATGCACAGCTGGCTCTATCTAACATTTAAGTTACAACAGTAAAAAAAGGTGTAACAAACGACAGTATCAAAATAATAATTACACCATGAAGTTAAATTACTGGACTTGCCATAGCTAAGTTGCTGTTCATGAGTGGCTGGAAGGATAAAACTATCATAGAATGTAATTTCATCAAATTGCCATTATGAAAGTAATACAGATGTTTTTAAGAGTTTAAAATGAAATTGCAGAATCATGCTGGATAAGAGAAGTTTTTTTTTATATTTTCCAGAAAGTTGAACCTGTGATTCGCTCTTTGGAAGAATATCCAAACTCCCCAGTTTTGCCATCATGACAGAAGTGGAAGATAACAGAGAGTCCAAGCCTAGAATTGAAGAAAATCTTATTTTTGAAGACAGCAACTACATTGTTCGGACACTGTTAAATCTGAATAAACTGAGGAAAAATAAGCAATTCTGTGATGTTGTTTTGCAGGTAATAACTTTTTCCTACATATAAATTATTCAGAAATAAATTTAAAATGGTAATTTATTTATATTCTCATAAACATTAATGCATATCCCATCATAAAACAGTGATATGAAATACTTAGTTTTGCTTGCACATATAAACACACATTGTTTTGTATGACAAACTATCAGGAAAAACGACTGAAACAAAACAACAGTACACTGAAGATTTAAGTATATATAATATGGATAAATTACAAACTAGATTGCACTACTTGTCAAAATAACTCTGAACATTCTTTTGATAAGATAGGTTAGTTTAACTTTATTTCAAAACAATAACCTGTTAATGTTAATACCCTTATCATCCATCATTTAAAATTTTATAAATTTCAGGACTTTGGTATAGACAAAAATCTCCACCAGTTAAAGAGATGTATGGGGGTTGAAAGTGTGATTTATATTTTTTTCTTTTGTAATCTGATTAATTATGTACTAATTTTCTTAAATAAGAATTTAAATAGCACTATGTAACACAAACTTTGTTTCGGATAAAATGTGTTATTTTTTAATTGCTCATTTTGTAAAAGTACAGAAAATGGCCATTATTCCCTTCAAACTTTGCTTTTATGACCTGGATAATGAAATTTAGAGATAAACCTATTTTTCTTTGTGAAAATGGGAAAATTTGCACCTTTTCATTTACATAAGGTCTGAATAAAACAACATTTGAGTCAAGATTTACATGTATTTATATTAAAGTTGTACAAAAATGTTTAGAAGTGAGTAGTTTTTCAAGATTTGCTACTGTAATGTAAATCACTTTCACATATCAGCCCCCAAATGCAGTCTCCCATCATGTTTTCATTATTTGATTCTTGGAAGCAGCATTCAAAGTCTAATATATCTCAGTGGAAGCACTCGGCTTGCTCCTCTGAGTATGCTCCAATGTTCATGAATTTATCAAGATGAGCATCAAGGATATGGACTTTCAGGGACATTCTGCAGCCCATTTTGCCATAGTTCTTAACCAGATCCTCAACCAGTTCCATATAATTTTAGCCTTGTGATTGCTTAAATGCCCTGAACCACTGCAACAAAGCTGCCCCAAGCGTTTTTTTTCCTTCCTACTGAGCTTCTTTGGGAATTCTATGTACTCCAGGATCTTCTTTATTTGTGGTCAAATAAAGACACCAGCTTTGACTTGTACCTCAGACAGCTTAGGGAAGAAGTCTTGAAGGTACTTGAAGGCTGCAGACTCCTTATCAAGAGCTGTGACAAATTGTTTCATAAGACCCAATTGGTGAGAACACCTTCTGGAGGTCCACTAGTGGTTCACACTTGACATTGTGCCTTCCCACAGAGAACTCGATCTGTTGTGGCCAGTGCTTCCTGTTGCAGTGTGCTGCGGTGTCCCTACTGTCCCAGTGGCAAAAATAATAGGGAACTTGGTAAAGCCTACTTAGATAGGTCTATGTGTTCACTTAGGCAGTTAGAACTAAACAACTGAAGTGGTAAGTGGTGAGCCCCTGTATATATATTATTTTGGAAAGTTCTAGAATATTCTAAAAGGTTCTTGAAAATTCTCATAAGTTCCACAATATTCTTGAAAATTCTTGTAAGTTCAAGAAAATTCTCTATTGGCTACTCAGCACTGAATCTATCTGGAATGTTTTGGAAAATAGATAAATTTGAAAATTTCATTACCCAGGTCTCAAAAGCAAAGTTTGAAGTGAAAAATAGGTCTTTTCCATTTACTCTAGACATAAGCAATTGGAAAATAACATTTTCTGCCCAGGAACACAAAAAAAAATAAAAATTTTGTTACATAATTTTATGTGCACATTTCTCAATAAATGAAAGTACACAAGAACACAAAGGTTATCTTGTATAATAAACATGACTGTTTGTGTAGATTGTGTGTATCAGTAATTGTAATTAAAATATTAATTAATAACTTTGGTTTTGTAATTTCAATATGAAATGCAAAGATTATAGGTCCAGTTATGACTGACCATCATTAAGATAATTACAAAGATTTTTATTGTTATTTCCTATTAGGAAGATGGCCAATATACTCATAATCCTTGAAATAAATACTATAATTATTCCAAAGACTAAAGCCTTTAAATGAATTGCTAGTTAGTCATTTTAACCATAGGAAATGGCTAATAAATTTAAAAATATTTAAATACTCTACCATTTGATTGATTTTGCCTTAGATCGGTATATTTGTATCTCAATAAATGCATAAGGTAATTTTAGTAAATTTCTGTTAATAATGAAAATAGATAATGTACATGATGTATGTTATTTATGTAAATTATCAGGGTAATAAAGTTTGCAAATTTAAAAATGTTGCTGAGGAAAAGGATGAACCATCTGTTGTCTTTGGAACAGGAATGTGACATTATATCCGTTAAAGATGCTAACATTACACAAGACTTAGAGAACAACTCAATATTCATTACATTCTTGTAATTCACTGATGGATTATGAAATGTACAACTTAGATTGTAATTAATATAATTTAGGTTAATCATTCTTATAAAGCATTTAAAGTTTGATATTTTATTACATAATAATAAGGAGTATTTAAACCTAACTAGACTTAACACTGAGCTAGAGAAACAAAAGTTTTTGAGTGCTCTTGATTGTCTCACAAACCCCTAGGAATTTGTGAGATTTAAAACCTAAACAACTGCCAAATAGATTTGGATTGGACACTGAGTTGTAGATAATAGACTATACCTATGTCAGAGTCAGTTAACTTTACAGAGTGGCCCGTAAGTCTTGACTCATCCATGTATCTTATGTATCCAGTGTATCTGTGTGCTGTCCCTCATTGTCGCTGCATGATATTGTGTCACAATATGCTCTTTAAGTGTAAATGGGCTTACATCAGCCATATTTCTCTGAAAAAAAGAAACAAATTTATAATACATGCATAATTGAATATAACATAATAACATATGGATGGGTAGGGACTTACAGGCCACCCTGTATATGTAGAGATGACCAAGGTACTTGATGTAACTTAGTACAAATATATATGCTACAAAATCAACAATAACAATAAGTTTTAGTTTAAAAGATGATTGTCACTCTCTTTCATATGTTTGTCTTTCCAACAAAATCGAAAACCAGGCACAAAATTATTGTTAAGATACCAAATCAAATAGTGACCAACCCACCAAATTTTTCATCTTTCTTCTTCTTGTTTTAGTTGAGATAACTTTATAATTACTTTGTCTTTCATGTATGTTTGAACCTAAATTTACTCTTTGTATTTTTGGGCAGTGCATGATGTCATTGCTTTGTCATTATAACTAACAGTAATTTTTAAAAAGATAGTAATCTAAATGATGTTATTATTACTTCTTAGAGAGCTTTTTATTTGAATACATAAATCTGGTGTTCCTTTACAAAGCTTAAGAAAAGAGTGAAATAGGAATTACTAACCAATGATAAATAATTGTAACATTTAGATGCTCAGTGATTTGTACACTATACAGTAAATGTCTGTAGGGAGCCAACCCATATATTATGTATTAAATTCAGGAGTAAAAACAAAGCAGTACATATAATATTAATTTTTTTTACATACATTAATAGAATACACTAACTTTTGGGCCAGGGAGAAAAACATCACAAAATAATTTAATTAAAACATTATCTAAGTGTAAAATGATGTATGGATGGTGGTGCAAAAAAGAATATAGGGATGATACAGCTGTACACAGATCATCCCTTCATGATCTTCAGTATTAAGATGTAATGTTACACTTGACTTTAATATTATTGCAGTTGGAAATTATATGCAGTTCTTACTGTTGGTAAGCACCAATACAGTATAACTGAAAGCCTAAGGATTATGTACAAGGAAAACCAAATTGAGTTAAAACAAATCTTGGCTATTCCAGACTCTTGCTAGGAGGTAGGTTGAATTGACTGACCTTGTAACCACTTTGTACATGTGTATTATACAGTGTAACATTAAATTTTAATATTGAAAGCCTTGTAGGGATGGATCTGTATATAGCTGCATCATTCCTATATTGTTTTTTTCCATTATTTTACATTTACAAAACGTTTTTATTACTTTATACAGGCAAAAAACCAAAAGGTAATGCTGTCAGGACTGTTGCTCAGGAGAGTAACACTGTACAGGAAATTAGTGTTCATTTTAACCTTATAATTCCTGATTGGGGTCCAGAGTACTTTGGGTTTTTAAACATATTCTTCTAACTATTTATACAACAAATTGTATAAGGGTCCATGACTGTTGTTTACTGAGGTCCTTGATAACATACAAGTCGCAAAAACAATTTAAAGGAAAACATTGTTAGTGTTGAAATTAATCTCACAAAGTATCCATGGAGTTTCTGGTGCATTTAACTTTGATAAATGTATCAGACTTAACACAAAATAATCCAATATTATGCAATATGCGATCCCCACCAGTCATGAATGGTGTGTAAACATACCTAACTTGGAGTTAAAAGTAGAGTCACATATTTTACTCATCACATTTTTACATCATTATCATTCATTTACAATTAAAGTTTAAATTTTCTGAGGTGTAATTATATTTATTAAAAAGTTTAGAGCTCGTGATTAGTTTCTTGAATATTTAAATTTCAAAACTAAATTTACATGTTTATTCTTAAATGCCAACGTTAATGAGAAATAGGTTAAGTTAATAAGATTCACAAACATACACTAATGTTTTAAAATCTTGCATTTTCTTTTTCATCCAAGAAAAGAAAATTATTACTGTTCTTATGTTACTATTGTTCATGTTCAAGTGATTTCATAAGTTATAAATTAATTTAGCCACTATTAATAATTATTGGAAAAATTTGGATTTTTCAATTTTTTGAACATTCAGTTGTTTGTTGGTACTTTTGTTTTCTACTATTGAGAGAAATTGCAAATAGCTTTTATTAATAATATTTTCTTACACAATACTAGATTGAGACAGCCCAAGACGTTCGAGAGATACATGCTCATCGAGCTGTCCTGGCCAGTGCTAGTCCTTATCTTTTTGAGCTTTTTGCTGCTGACCATAATGGTGGTCATGTGTATCAGTTTAAGAGCAATGGTAGTTTTGACTTTGATTCTTTTGAAGTGCTTGTGGAGTATGCTTACACTGCTAGGTTAGTGCAATAACTAAGTAGTGGCTATTAAAAGTAGAAAATGTTACATATTAACTATTTGTGCCTAAACTTTCTAATAATTTGTAAGTACTATGTTAATGCTAAAAACAAATTTGAAATAATATATTTTTTGAACTGTTATTTCTCAAATGGTTCTTAAATGACAGTTTACTTAGTTTATGTTGGAGTTGATAGAAGTAGAAAACAAAATTGTAACTGTTTGTTAGTTACATGTATAGCTAGAGTTAAACTGAACTACATTCCTGCCATGCATTGTATCACAGGTTTTTAACTTAATCTAGGTACATGATAAAATCCTAGAATTTAAGTATGATATACCTTCCTACAACACCAGAGCGATTAACACACATTTTTATTAGCTTGTGAAATGTGTACTTAAGTCTACTTTTAATGCAAAAATTAACAATGACTCAAGTATATCTGAATTACTAACATCAGTTATTTAAACAGTAACTTCCAATTTTCATCATGAAATAACGTATTGAAATTTTAAAGGTAGCTCACCATTTTAAAAAAATTATAATGTTTCTGAAGATTTGAACATACACCTCTTCAAAGTGTGGAGGTATTGGAAACAACTAAACTATCATTTAAAATAAAAACAGCAACATAGATCTGATTATTTTATTATTGATTATTAAAGATAGAACTTGACAAGAACCTTGAATTGTGTTAATTATCCTGTAATTTCCAAAAGTTGTTTATCACAATTTTTGTTCATGCTGATTTTAAGTAGTTTAAGTTATATATTTAAGGGTAGCTTACTATTCTGTAAACTTTAAAAGTTTTCTGGAAAAATGTAAATTAAGATCATGTGCAAAAGAGTATTTTATGTTCAACTTGGAGTCCGAGTCAGACTGATGCCAATTTATAGATATATCTTGAGTACAAATACTTTGGTGACACATCTGATTTTTTGTGTACAACAGACTTGTACATTTTACTAAAGGTTTGCCACATTTTGTGCGGATACACCTGGTACAAAATTGGAATATTGTCTTCATTTCTTTACCAGTGTGAGGTTGGTTCTTCAGACTAGTCTGGTGAACATTTAAGTAATTACACTCATAAAACTAGTTAACAAAGCTTGAAGAAAGTTTTCAATACCTGGTTTATCATTCATTTATCATTTAGGCATGAACTTATTTCATCAATAAAGTATTTCTTTCAACCATCAACTCACTTCATATTTTGTTTAACTATTATGATCTTTCTCATCAAATACAATAATTACAAAAATGAGTGATGGAATTCCAAGTTGCTGTAAAGCTAGTTACTAACTTTCAAATTTCAGTAAGCTCTGATACTTCTCTGGTATTTAAAACTTTTATAATCTTACCAGTATCTTGAGGAATTCGTTGACCCAAGCATAAAAGTAGAGTGTTAATTACGTGTAGCTGTACTGTTTGTTTTACCAAGAAACAATAGTTCTAATTTTCCTCAACCTCAAATAAAATATCTTGGTAGATATTATGCTTGGAAAGGGAGAGAGAAATTATTAGTAAAATTTAGACAATTATATCATTGGTACAAAGTTTACAGCTGTAACAACTGCATTTTTTTTCATTAAAAATATGTATTAGAAGTTTAATTAGAAGGATAGATACCAAGCCTTGAACAAAACTCTCACCTCTACATGCACTAATGTGTATTGTGCCAGTCTATGATGCAATTAGCATTATATAATGGCCCTCAATCAATAGGAGGAAAAATACTTCTCACATACATAGAATTTCCCTTGGGCAGATTGTGTAAACCAAAGACTGTATTCTTGACACTTCTTAGCTTCAGTGTTTTTCTTCATTGCTAATTAGGTAATGTTTACACTTATTCTTTTTAACTTTTGGTTCTCATTTGAAGCTGTATTCTTTTCTTCTCTCTTATTTGCTAGATTTTTTAGAAAGAAAGGTACATGATTTTGAACTTCTAATTCTGTTTTTCATATTTTACTCCATTAATTTGATTTCTTCACATAAATTAGAAGTTTGCTATACAGTTTCTTTGATAGGAATATTACCCATTCTTATTCACTTGGTTTTGGGTATTGATAATTAATCTAAACATTTATCACTAAATCAGTACTACAGGCCTGTGTATAATTGAAATATCTTACTTACCTAAAACCACAAACTAATTTCAATTATGACTTGATATATCCATATTTTTGACACTTCCCAAAGTACTAACACTTTGAAACAGGAGTTGCCTGTTATTTCAGTAATAACTGGAGGATTTCTGCTGGTCAGTGATGTTACTACCACTGTGCACTGAGTGGCAAGATCCATTCTAATCTTGGATCTATTATTCCTAACAGTTTGTTTCTTTTACTTCAGTTGACTCTGAATTATCCATAATTAATTCGGTCTAGTTGCTCCTATGATACCTTTCATGTTTGGTTCTTCCTTTCCTGATGAGAAATGGGTAATTCCAACTTCATCTTTGACTCCTTTCATTACACAGGAAAATAATAATCCTTTTTGTTCTCCAGTGGCTTTTGGTGAATCTAATTCCACTTTGCTGTTTGAGCCTCCTTTTTGTTTTGAATTTCTTGTCTTTATTTTTCTCCAGTTATGTTTACACCATTTTAATCATTGATGACGAGAAAAACTCACTTGTAGAGAAAAATATATCTGTAAAAACGGTTGGTTTGGGTTGAGAAAATTTTTTATGTAGAGGAGCAAACAATGTTTTGACCTTCTTTAGTCATCGTCAAGTTCACAAAGAAAGAAAGTGGTAACTGACCACATGTTTGAAGGGGGTTGTGTAACTGAGTGTAGGAGGGCATGCTTAGATGTTTGATTATATTTATTAATATAGGTATAAAGGTGTTCCTTTGTACTGGTTTATTTTGGGCTTGAGTTGTATGAGTAAGGCTTCTTTGATTTTGTGTTTGTTTATGTTTGTTTCTTTATTTAGTATTTGGGTGTTTTCTATGGTTATGTTGTGTTTATTTGATTTGCAGTGTTCAAAAACATGTGAAGGTGACTTTTTATGTTCTTTGAATCTGGTTTTCATTTTTCTACTTGTTTCTCCAATATAGAAGTCGTGGCAATTATCACATTGTATTTTATAAATAATGTTGGTGCAGTGTTTGTCAGTGTAGTTTTTACACAGTATAGACCTTAGTTTTGTGCCTGTTTTTTGAATAAATTTGGTATTAACTAGAAAATTATATTTTGTTGCAAGTTTTTGCCAAATGTTGGTTATTTTTTTGCTGATGTTGGGAATATATGGTATGCAGCAGTGTATAGTTTTGTGATTTTTTAATTTGTGGGATATATTTTCTTTTGTTATTTGATTTTGTTTTTTGTCTAGATGTGTGCATATAATGCTTTCTGTGGTTTGTGGAGGAAACTTATTGATGTTGATGAAGTATTGTTTTATTTTCTCTAATTCGTCATTAATCATTAAGCATAGTTTTATGGCTGTGTTTATTTGGTTTCTTAGAATGTTGAGTTTTTGTTTTGTTTCATGTGCTGAATCCCAAGCAATGTATAGTCCAGTATGGGTGATTTTTTTTAGTGGATTTCTGTTTTAAATTGTGTATCGATTCTTGTAATTTTGAGGTTAAGAAATGATACTTGATTGCTTTCTTCCTGTTCACATGTGAAGTTAATGTTGTGATGTATAGAGTTAATATGATTGAAAAAAAAATTAAGCGTGTGTTCTGTAGATATGAATTCTGCAACTGTGTCATCTACATATCTGTACCAGTATAGTGGTGGATGTAATACAGTGTTAATTGCTTGTATTTCAACTTGTATCATAAAAATATTGGCTAGAACTGGTGATACTGGGTTGCTCGTGTTTAGACCATTTGTCTGTATATAGTTGTGGTTGTTGAACATAAAGTTGTTCTTCATCGTGGTGAATTCTATGAGGGTTGCTAATTGGTTGCTGGGAATGTCTATTGATGGGTTAGAGTCTCGGGTATAGAGTTCCAAGGCTATCTTGCAGATTTCTGTGGTTGGGACTTCTGTAAAGAGGGATATAACATTGAAACTGGCCATTAAGGCTTTATGATTAAGTTGATTAATATTATACTTGAAATTAAAAGAGTCTTTGATGAATGAGCTGGCTGATGTTACATATTTGGAAAATGCCCATGCTATGTATTTACCAAGATTGTAATTAAACAATTCATGTGTGGACATTATTGGATGTAATGGACAATGTGGTTTATGAAGTTTGTGGAAATCGTATATATCTGTGGTGTGCATAAGTCAGTCTTGTGAAGGTAGTAATAAAGCATTTTTGAAATTGTGTTGGATTTTTTCATTTTTAGTAGTATTTGTTTAGTTGTGTTTCATTTTGCTTTGTTGGATTTGTGTGTATTGGTTTAAATTTGTTTGTGTCTGATAGGATGTTCTTTATTTTTTGGATGTATTCATTTATATTCATTATGGCTGTAGTGTTTCCTTTATCTGCTTTCAGAATTTTTATATTTTTGTCATGTTTTAGGATTTTAATGGAATTAATGTCTCTTTTTATTAGATTGTTTTTTAGCTTTCTGTTTTGTGAAATTATTTTTTCAAAGAATTTTCTCACAAAACCGTTGTTTGCTCTTCTACATAAAAAGTTTTCTCAACCCAAACCAGCCGTTTTTACGTGTATATTTGACAACATTTTGATTTATCTTTACATTGAACCTCAGCTGTCTTATCTTTCCAGATCTTGAGAATTTCATGTTGATTCTTACTTCTTTATTTCAGTTTCAGCCCATTGCATATCTTCTTCTGTGATGGGAATCACTTTAATCTTGTTTGATTTCCCATTTCCCTCAATCTTCTCATATTTGTCTTGTTGATCTGTTTCATTGTCTGTTCATGTTTCATATATTTTCTGAGTCTGTACATTATGACTCAACAACTTCACTGGGTTAAATTGCATCTACTTGCTCTTAACTTGGTTTCTTTGCTTTTCTGTCTTGCTCAATTGAGATGTCTTTTCTTTGTGTTGAAGCTTTGAGAAAGATTCTTATACACTGGACACTCAAACTGAGGCAGTTTGTCAGCAGTCATCTTTTCTCAGTTTGTTTCCCATTTTGATTGGTCTAGGAGGCATTATAGGTTTCTCATCAACAAAAGCTTTGTTGGGTTCCCTTTTTTTCCTGCTGATTGTTCTCTCTCTACATTTTAAAGAATTCATTTCAATTGGCCATTGCTAAAGTTATTTCTGGAGATACCTTTAAACTTCATTTTGGGCATCTGTGGGCTTCCTTTGCAGAAGATTCTTGTGTTATGCAACCTTTTCCTATGTTAACACCTCATCCAGACCCCTTGTGTCTTTCTTATCTATAGTAGGCTGTATTTTTTTTCATGGCTCAGGACATCTTAGCACAGTTTTTGTTTTTTCACTACATTCTTGAGTTTTACTTATATTTTTTATTCTTTCCAAGAAGTCAAAAGATTTGCATCTTAACATAGAGCCATTGTTAGCCTTGAACTGATTTCTTGCCATTTCTCAGATTCAAGTGGACATTTTTGTCAAATTTAGATTTGTACTCTTTCCTTGATGTAAGTGTTTTTGATGCATTTCTTTATATTAACTCTTCCGCTACGGGCTCAGTATAATATACACAAGTTCGTCTTCACATTTGCACAAATTAAAGTATTTGCAATATAACTTTTGATACAGCATGTATGTCTTCAGAAAATTTTGGTAGACTTTTAGTAAAGTATTTTATACAAAAAATCAGATTTTTTTAAGGAAGTATTTCTGCTAAAGATTTGTTTGTCTTTTTTTTTGTTACTTGTCTGAGTGCAAAGTGATTTAATGTTACGATTGAAAAAAGCATTCTTTGTCTCAAAAATCTCAAATGTTATTTATGTCATCTCCAGAACTTCCTAAATACATTTCAAATGTTTGTTTCCAGAAGACTATTTTTATGTTATTTTGTATACTTTATGGGAGGCCTATCACTTGACCAACATTGCAAACATCATGAAAAAATTAGAACAAATATAAATTATGCTTTTTTCATACAAGAATGACTACATATTACAACACAAAAATACAAATGTTTAGACTTAAGTGTCATCATGCTATATCTTTACATGTATAAATTTATTCTTCTTCTATTATATTAACCTTTCAGTCATGCCTAGCTAACCTTACATAACTTGCACTGATCAAATTATGTGCACTCATGTTTAAGTATCCAGTAATATAAAACTGACCTGTAGTCTTCTCTGTCTTGACTGTGTTTTAGTAGACTAGTATTTTGTGATTTACATTCACATTTCAGTTATTATAAATTATATATATGTATAAATTGCTGTTTAGAAATAAAGAATTAAACTTGTTTTTCTTAAAATATAGAACAATATGTCAAGAAGTAAAGCAAACAAATATATCTTCTTGCTACAACCTTTTTACTAAGTTTCTGTTGAACATAGGTTACTAACCCTTTTAAAATTTCACATGTCGAGGATGTCATACAATGTCTTTTTAGGTTTTATATATACAGTTGAAATAAAAAATCATAAATAACTTCATTGATGCAATAGTATTACACTATAATTTATAAAGCTTAGTAACTAAGATGTATTTAGATTTTAAAAAAACATGAAATTGAAAAGACTAAAGACACAACCTACCTCATTGAAATCTTGGATAAAAAGAACATGCTAGCTCTTTCAGAGATTAAAATGGCTGAGAAAACTACTCTTGGAACATTGTAAGCTGTTGATTGGTTATTCATATGTTATATACTGACATATAAGAGCATATGAGGGGCTGTCTAAAAATGGAAAATGTTGAATTGGGCCACCGTGTTTAATTCAGTACATAACCATATCTCAGCAAAATAAAGAAATATAAGTTTTGAATTTCATATTATAACTTGTAAATAGTTATTTAAGGTCCTAATTTCTGCAAAATTATAGATTTAGTATTTTGACATCATAAACATATAATTTTAAAGTGTTACATTCAATAAAGCGTATGACTCACAACAACTACATTTATTATTTACTTCTAAATTAAGAAATTAACTGATATATAATATTAAACTTTGAATTTTAGTCTACAGTATTCCAAACTTATTGACTTGAATTCCTAAAATAGCAGTTTATTAAAATTTTGCATGCAAGTCAACAAATGCAATGACAGGGCCTTTGATCTCTGACTCACAGGGAAAGGGTTAAAGTTTGTATAAAAACCTGTCATTTTTACCAGCTTGTACACAACATATGGGAGTTTCAAGTTTGGGGTTTTTCCTTCACATTGGATATGGTCTCTTGTGTTTCCCATTCTGTACAAAAAGCATTTCCACACAGGATACATTCACTTGGACTACAAAATCACTGCTGTATAGACAGCTGCCTCTGTCTCACCCAGTCCAAATAAACATCCACAGCTGTGATATCTCTACATATTTCGTAGTTGTCCTATTTAAATTAGCTGTTTTTGATGTTTGTCTTTGCCTCCATCCAGTAACTGATTTAATTGAGTCTGTTTCAATTCATTTTCAAGGTGGGCTTATCCTTCTCCTATATATATTTAAAACATGAAGTTTGTGATTATCAAAATTCTCAGTATTAGAGGTTCTGTCCCTTTTGGGGACTCTTAATTTCTCTCAAATCCATATTTTCTTTCCTATGCAGTTGAGGCCTGGCATGGCCAAGCGCGTAAGGCACGCGACTCGTAATCCAAAGGTCACGGGTTCGCGCTCGTGTGGGGGCGTTATAATGTGACGGTCAATCTCACTTTTCGTTGATAAAAGAGTAGTTCAAGAGTTGGCAGTGGATGGTGATGACTAGCTGCCTTCCCTCTAGTCTTACACTGCAAAATTAGGGATGGCTAGCACAGATAGCTCTTGAGTAACTTTGTGAGAAATTCCGAAAACCAAACCTATGCAATTGTAAAGTTTTCTTCATTAACAATGTATTTTCTTTTCCTTCTCATTTGAGGAAGCTCTTGCTCTAATACTTTTGTTCTAGATAGCTCTTGCCCAGGGTAGGTTGATTTTTATTCACAGACTTGTTATTATTCCTTAAGACTTCCTAACTGCTTGTCAAGTTAATTGGATATTTTCTCCAGTCTTCCTCACTGTCATTTCTTCTCTATATAATCATTTTGCATGCCATGGAATTCTCTTTCCTTTAGTGATATAAATCCTTTATGTTTGATTGGCTGGATTAACAACTGGTGTGATTAGTTTATTTTATGGGTGATGATAGCTCCAATCTTTTTCATGTCACCTCTCTTAAGTTCGTCATCTCTTGACTTCTTTTACCTCTAGCTGTCAACATCTGGTTGTAATTTTACAAGGGGTGATGTGGATGACCCTTGACAACTGTTTGTTTTTTATTTGCCTGTGATTTTCATCCCTTCCTCCAGTTGGTATTGTCTTACTTCACAGAGGATCTAAGGAGGTGAGTTGTTCACTCTTTTTTATTTTTTCAACTTCCACAGTTGCTTTGTTCTGGAAGCAATAGAATTGACACATGGTTGTGGTTCTTCACAGGGAATACTTCTTCCTTTCAAAATCCTTAGGAATTGGAGGATAAATAGCATGAAACCCACCTCTACTTGCCTAGTATCTGGTGTTGAGATGAGGTTTCCATCAAAGTTTTTTTCAACTACACACACACACATATATATATATATAATTTCTAACAAGCAAAAATAAAACATTCTGCACAAATCTTCAGGATGCAAGCTATATTGTGGAATATAAAATGTACCTTAGGTTTTGGATTACTTCAGAAGTAGTGCCCTCATTGTGTTGGGGATACACCATCTGTCAGCTTTAACTTACGTTCATCAGACTTTCATGAAAAAGTTCATAAATAATAATGATAAAACAATCAAATAATCAAAAGAAATAGAAACTAGGAGAGTAAGATGTGTGTGCTCAAGCTCACAATGTACCACATCCATATCACTCTTTAATCCCTGCACACAGTTGTGGGAAGTTTACTTCTCTTCAAAACAAAGAAGAAAAAAGAAGTAATAATAATAAGGTACTATCATTTGGAGGTATGTAAAATAAACTTGCTTCCTGAAGTTGGCATTCCAGCCCTCATTGTGGTGATAAGGCATTAATTAGTAGCCCAGTTGACAAATTATACTAGTATAAAGGGTCTTGACTTATCTAAACTAACTAGTATAGCTCCCAACTGCCATTATTTAAGTTTACTGCAACAACTAATTTTCAGACTGTAAACAATCCTTTATATGCGATATCGTGTTCATCCACATGAAAGTAGTGCCTGGTTGTTGAAATTACTGTTAACAACTAAAAATACTTGTCAGAAACTTTCAATAAAATTTCTTTAATTTTATCTTTATATTTATTTAATACATTCTTATACTTATCACAAGATATTTTAATATGCTTATTTAGAATTTCATTATTAAATCAATTGAATATTGATTTTCATATCAGTATTTGAACTTTAAAATATTGCAATTTAGTACAAATTTTACAGAATCTGAATAATTGTGAAGTTATAATACTTATAACAGAAGAGTATGATACATTACTATTAAAAGAGGGTAAACCATATATTGGAATATAAAAATATTTTCTTTCGTATATTTCCATTTGAGATTATACTTGATGAAAAAAACAAATATAAATGACAGCATGAGGTTTGATCCTGCCCTCACACCTGATTAGTTTGTATTATTCCCTTTCTCCAGACAGTGTGGCTCTTAATGCAGATGAAATTATTCATTTTGATTTGTTCACTTTATTGTTTTTCCCTATGCAACTTCCTTTCTCTAATTTCTTTTAGGAAAGTGTTAAGACCTCTCCTTCCCAAGTTCCAAGGAATTTGGGATGTCAGTATTGAGGGTTCCCTTTTCAATCAGTGTAATCCTACAGTTATAAGCAGAGTGAAGGCACTACTTCGTATGAAGTAGAACCAGGTGATTTCTAGCCAATTGAATCATGAATTATCCTTAGGGTATGAGTATCAAATGATTCATTCCTGCACTTGCCAAATCTGGTAAGTAATTTGCAAATTTTTTATTACTGTATGGCTTGACTCACTACCCTAGCCATACTGCACACACATACTTGTCTAGCCTTCTGAGGTATACAAGCTGTTTAAGACTCTTTAAATGTAGCACTGTTCAGAAGGTTCTTCTTAAACACCTTCTGCTTTACCACCTCTCCTGAGCAATAGTATTTCCTGTGTGAGAAGAATGCAATTTCTTACTGAGGATATTCCACTAACCTCCAACCCCTCCTCCAGGAAGTGACATGATCCATAAGTTTTCCTTTCTGTCACAATATTCTTAGAATCTTCTGTAGAGAAGTGAGTAGTATTTCTACAGTTAACAGTTTCTTTACTTGAAAATGTATTTCAGATGGATACTATTCCACTGAATTACCCACCCTTCCTTCCCACTTCTAGTGGGTCACTTTTGCCTTGTCAAGAATGAGTGTTTTGTATACACAACGTGCTCAAGAAGAGCATTGTATGAGGAGAATTTATTCCCATCCTGTTTTTTGTGGGCTATAATTTATTGCTGCTTGTAGTATAGAGAAGTGCGGTGCATATTAATGTGAAAGGGGGTCATTCGAAGCTTAGTGCATGTACAAAACTCTTTTCAGTGGTTCATGATAATAGCTCTTGGTTCTGTTTAGAAGTAAAAACATATCTAAAACATGTTTTCAGCTAATGAAAACGATAACTTTAAGATGAGCTTACTCAGCATCATGTATAATTGTAAAATATGTTATCTGTGCTGCATATAAGATCATTGGCCTTTTTTTGTTTTTAAAACTCGTGACTTTAAAACAGTACATTTGAACAGTGATAATAATGTGTTGTTATACACTATATCATTCAGATCATATATTTTGAATAAAACAAAACTCTTTGGAATAAAATAATTGATAATTATAAATTATTTTACAAAATTATAGAAAGGCTATTTTAATTATACTGTGTAAAGGAGCCTCTTTTTGAAACTCATTATATGCACTTTTTAGGTTGGTGGTATCTGCTGACAAAGTGAAACAAGCTTATGTAGCAGCCACTAAACTAAGGATGACTTCTGCAGCTGGACAGTGCCGTAGCTTCCTAATAAAACACCTCACAGCAGAAAATTGTATAGGTAAGATTTTGTAAAAAATGTTGAAGAATCAATGAGTATAAAGCTATAGAGAAGGACTTTACATAATTATTTATGAATTTTTACTTTATTTCTGTATTTAGCAAGTTCAAAATACCAATACAAACATCATAGAGTTAAGACTATGAATTTAGTAAATCGACTGAATAATCTATACTCAGTTGGATAAAAACTGTAAACTTGCTTTTTATGTATTAAGTGGTGTAAAGATAGCAGAAAATATAACATCTTTTATGATTTCCTCTTTTTTATCCCTTGGTTAGTAAGATAGAATTGGTTGAAATCTGTTTGATATCTGTATTTGTTTTCATCATGGGTATGTTAGAATTGTGACTAAAAGAGAAATAAATTTTAAAGTAATAAGTTTCAGTCTTTGTCATCTCTTTGACTTAATAGAATTTATATTTTGTAGATGTCCGTTCCATTCCTGGTCTGTCTCCAGATACAGATCCAGAGTTTATTGCAGCAGTGGACAATTACATCAGACAAAATATAGGTGATATTATTCAAAAAAAAGTATTTTTGAGCCTTCCTCACATTCAGGTTGAGCAGTTGCAAAATAGCTGTGAAGAAATGCAAGCAACTAACCAGAGACACCTCTGTGAAATGGTGTTGGATTGGATAAAGAAATGTTTTGATGAGCACGATATAAATGCTGTTACTGAGAAGGTTGGTATACCAAAATAAGTTTTTTATTTGTGCTAAAACTGAAATTTATTAACTATAAAGTTTAAGTACACTTGTTCTACATTACTAACCTGATTTAACAGTGGTTTTTAAATATGGCTCCAAGAATAATAATGTGAATCAATATGTAGGAAGTAATACCAGTACAGGCTCTTAAAGCTTGATAATACTAATAATGTAAAGTAAGTTTGATTATGTCCCTGAAATAAGTTTCAAAACTAAATTCATAATTAAACTTATTTTATGTTAATTAGTGTTATTCTTGCTTTATTTTAGCCATATTGATGTTATTCCCTTTATTTTGCATCAAATTATCTTTTTTCTATTTCCCACTATCTATTGCCAATATTTTACCTTTATAAAAAAATCTGTTAACGTTTCCTGTAAAATTATCACACTTAAATCTTTTATGTACTGTACACTCCTCTTTGGAAAAATTGAACCTGACGCCAACAATTTTAGGTGATGAGTTGCTAGTTTACAAGGCGAGCTCATATCTAATATCCAGTTTATGTGAAATCAACATCCATGCCCATGTGTTTCATCACACCCATTAAACATAGCCCATTATTTTCCTGGAGAAGAATAGTGAACTATTCAAAAGCTCTCAAGTTTTTGGTCTTGTTTGATCCTGTGCATTAACCTAATCAGAATAATTGAACAGTGATAGGTTTTATTTATTCCTTCACATTTATTTTTGTAACTGCTATTTTGTCTTTTTAACACAGTTTAAAGGCTTTAAGAATTTGATTTGGTTGTGGTAAATTTCTCTTTTTATGTGATAGTAAGTAAATCTTATTTTAGTTTACATATATATATTTTAGAGAAAATTAATACTGATAAAACTAAGTAAACAAAATCAAAAGGAAAAAACAGCAAATTCAAACCTCTGACTAATTAAATTAGTTTGTTAAAACCTAAAAACAAGCCCAAACAAAAGTAAATTAAAAAATAATAAAAAATTCTGCTCTGATTCACAAGATCTGACAGTGCAAGTTATAATTCACACATTATAACTATATCAATAAGGCAAGTCTAATGGACACATTTGTAGGATACAATATTCTGTTGATTTTGGTATTAAGTATTTGTAAATTTCTTTAACTCTTTAGGAATCGTGTCAGCACATAGCACATACCTGCAAAGCTATACATACTGTAACTTTGACTTCACTAAGTATAGCTTCATGGCATTTAATAAGATTTTAGTTTACATTTAAAAGCCTATGGTAAACAAAAATTAACATTTTTGAGAAAGAATTGTTTGTGAATTTCTTACGTTTTCACCAAAGTGATCAGGGTGAAAATTGATTTTCATGCAAACAATAGAAATATCTTTGTCTTTGTTTTCTATTGTAGTTCAGTAATTCATTGAATCTAAAACTTTGTATTTTATCTTTTATATTGTCTTCCATTTTGCTCATTGTCCTGAAATCATCAATGTACAATGAAACAAAAAACTTAAGATTATGTAAAAAATTAAGCATTTTCTTCTCTGCATTGATTGAATTATTGACCAAAAACTTCAAAGTGATATACCTTAGCAGCCAGTGGATACATCAAACTTTTACTGTTTTATTGTAAAGTGTCATATTACATACTTTCTAATTAGCGTAATTTGAGATAGTTTATTAGAGATTTTTTGAGCTAAGCTGTGAAGTTTTTATTAAAACATATACATAAAAAAACAAGGATTTGTATTACATAGTGCGTGATAAAGTTGTTTTCACTTGAGTAGGCATTCTTTTGCAGTTCTTATTCAGTTTTTCAAATATTGGTGTCCATTAAAGAAACAATTATATAGCTTTTTAACATTGTACCTTTTATAACACAGAATATACCAATAACTGGTAACTATAGTAATTAATCCAATTTCCTATGTAATTCATAAACAAATTTAAAAAATGTGCTAGCATAGCAATGAGAAACGTAATGTTTGAATAACGCATACAGAAAAAATAAGAGGGTGAAACACGGATTCATGTAAAGGAGAATCTACTTTTTTGTATTGGTTAAAAAACATTCCCATCAGACTTATAAAATAAGTTAGTAAAACAAAGTAAGAAAAAGATAAATGTACTTGACAAGTATATTGACCCCTTACAATATCAAGAAAGACAGAAGGTTCAGATTTGAGATTATGTACAGTTTTGTTGCTTGGCTGGTATCGGTAGTAACACTTTTATTTATAAGCAGAGAACAATGTTTTGTTAACCTGAAGATGACGTAGGAAAGTTGAAATGTCGTTCTCTGCTTATCAATAAGTGTAGATACCCACACAAGCTCTTCTGAGATATATTTTTATTTCAAGTGAGTTTCTTGTCATCAAGAGTTGTGTTGTTTATTTGGTTGGAAACTGCAACAGTTTGCCTTGGATGCTAGAAAATTCTGAAGCAGAGAACTAGTTGTTTGGTGGCATTGGATGACACAGTAAAATTGAGATTTAAAAAGTTATAAATAATTATTTCTGAATTTATGAAGTTAAAGCTTAGATAATAAGATAACATAAGAATTTGAAATATAACCAAAGTTTAATATAGTATTAATTTGTTTTAATATAACCAAGTTTAAAAACATGTGAAATAAGTTTGTTTTATTAAACTTTGAATGCAACATTGTAAAAGACTGTAATTCACAATGATCCGACTTTTCTTGAGGTATGAATACATTTTAATAAATTGATAGTAATTACTAATTGAGCTGATATGGTCAAAGTTTTTTCTAACCTTTTCAACATAAGCATCTGAATAACGTGTGTAAATATTCAGTTGCACTTGATTGTTTGGCAGTTGTTTAATTTTAAAGGTCTTGTTGTTAATGTTATTATGAATGCAATATTTTGTATTATTCTGCTCTATCAATAAAGAGCACAAACATATTTTGTCTACAATTAGTATTTCCCTTTTGTTATGACTTTACAAATTTAAGAAACTGTATTTTACATTTGTAATACATTGGACCTGGTATAACTCCAAACAAGTGTAACTAAACTTCTCATCCTTTATTAGCTATTTGTAAGTGGTGTTCAATTAAAGTAATTTGTTTATGGTAACTAGGTGCACATGCTATACCTGAACCCAGATGGAACTCTGCATGATTGTAATGACATAAAAAATGGCGACTCTCAAGATTCTGACTTGATCCAAGATTACAAGAAGTTGTCTCGGCGCATACCCGTTCCTTGCAAGACAAATAAGAAAAGTTCTCCTCAGAGCACATCCCATAAGCCACGGCAGTTCTTATATACTAGGTCAAATTCTACTTCTTCTCTGTCCTCGCTATCTGATGATGAAGAACGCGATTGGAGGGTAGTTGCCACTACAGCTGCAGGAAGTAAGTTTTCGTTACACATTTATAAATCAGCTGGTTAAGTAATAGTAATTGGAAAAAGCACATGTGTATATTATACATGTTAATTAGCACATAGTCTGAGACACTGGGAAAGGTCATTGAATTTATTTTACTGTCTCAATCCAGGAAACATCAGAGAATTTCATTTTACTGACAAAAATGTGAAAAAGTAAGTGCAGTACATGTGATTCAGAAAACAAAAACAAAGGAATAGCACACAGATTAACTCCTGCAAATTTAGCATCACAATTTGTGGATAAAAATTGTTTCTTATACATCTGTCTTTTTTGTTTAATGTCAGTTGGCATGGAGTATGAAGGCAATCAAACTTAATTATTTAAGCAGTAGGTATGGGCTTCTGCTTCAAGTTTGTTTAGGTTCTGGACAAGACTTCATCTTGTCTTTCTAAATCAATGGCATTGAGAATCATTTACTACAGCCCTTTACCCTTCCATTATAGGTTGAATGAATTCCACCGAACTTGTAATCACAAAAGTAACTTATACTATGGTTTTCAATAAATTAATTGTAGCTTTAGGAAATTTTGCAACATTATTGATAAACATTAAAAAGCTTTCAAACATCAAATATCAGGTTTTTAAATTATGTATTATTTTTCAATTGAATATTTTCTCATAATTTCTTTTTTTTTCTTCAAAATATTGCCTATCAACATGTAAAGTAATTTTGATTTTGAGATTAAAAATATTTTTATGCATCAGAAGATTTCCAAATTTGACAAGGGAAATCTTTATAATTTTCAGATAATTATCAAATATTTTTCAAAAAGATCTTTATATTTTATCTGTTACTTTCACTGTTGTATCTTTGTATGAGTTGTTTTGATTTGATTGACTTTGTAACCTTCATTGAAGATCAGGAAATAAATATAATTTTTTTTTCTTTATAGACAGTAAAACTACTACAGATTTTAACACGAAAACACAAATGTTTAGTCTAAATAGCTGAAATTTCCTAACATTATATTTGCAGTCAGTTGCAAACTCTCTTTGTTAACATGAAGATGACCTAAGAAGGTCAAAACGTTGTTCTCTACTTTGTTATAATGAAAATTTTAATACCCATACCAGCATCCTGAGATACATTTTTACTTCAAGTGGTTTCTCATCATCACGAATCTCTTGGCTGTGTTCTTGTGGACCAGTATTTTGTAAACTACAGTCACATTTCAGTTATAATGCATTAACTATGCATATACATTATTATTATATACAAGTAAGTTCTTTAATTTCTTTTTTTTTCTTATAGAACAATATTACCGACTTTGTATTCATTTGCAGCTTGGTAGAATTTGCTAAGCCTTATAAAATTTCATATGTAGAGTTTAAAATGTTCTGTATATATATGTGTATTTTGAAGCAACGAAAAGAGCTGTTGTCATTTTGCTCCATGTTTTTTTTATGAATTATAGCCAAACGTGATATCTATTTCATTCAGCAATATAAAGTATCCAAAGAAGTGTATAAATGTTATATCAAACAAACTAAAACTCGTTTGTTATATAAAATGGAACTTTCTGGTCAACAATTAAAAAGAAAATTAAATTCTAAACCAAAGGAAAGTATTTTTTATTTTATTTTATTTTTCAAAACAGTACCTGACATAAAAGATTTTCAAATTTTCCAATCCAAATAAAAAAATAGAAATACTAAATTAAATGGCTTGGCATAGTCAGGTGGGTTAAGGCGTTTGATCCGTAATCTGAAGGTTGTGGGTTCAAATCCTGGTTGCATTAAACATGCTTGCCCTTTCAGCTGTGGGAGCTTTATAATGTGACAGTTAATCCCACTATTTGTTGGTAAAAGAGTAGCCCAAGAGTTGGCAGTGGGTGGTGATAACTAGTTGCCTTCCCTCTAGTCTTACACTGCAAAATTAGGAACAGCTAGTGTATATAGCCCTTGAGTAGCTTTGCAAGAAATTAAAAAAAACGAACAAACTAAATTAAATTTTATAGATTTTTTTAGAAAGAAACTAGAAGCAATTTAAAGAGTTATATCCATTGTGAAAAGAAAAAGTTGAGGTATATCAGTGACACTCCCTCCAATCCAAAAAGAGCTAATGTGTCCTATGATATTTGGTAAGGTTATTTGTAATCTGAAAGAAGTTACACAAATTTTCGAGGACAGAAGTTAGTTGGTACTTTTATAAGGGAATGAAAATTAGTACATTTATGGATGTTATTTAGAAAAATAACTTGTTTAAGGTTTTTTTAAATGTTAAAAATTCAAAAACAATTTGTTTTTTGGTAAAAACTTGAAACAGTATTCAACATGTAAAGCATCATATTAAAATCTACAAGAAATGTGTACCACTTGACCTTGGTATTAAAATTAACACTTAAAATAACTGTGTTTCGGTTGAATAATAGGTTGAGTTAGAGGATCTACAATTTGTCCACATCATTGAATAGAATTTACTGTTCAAGATGACGAGAAACCTACTTGAAGTAAAAATGTATTGCAAATGTAGCTGTTATGGGTATTAAAATCTTTAATTAAAGTGAAATAAAAAAGTGTTTTGACCATGTTTGAAACTGACTATTGTTGGGTGCATCTTGGGAACAAGAATGTGAATATGTACAAGATTGTAGGGGGAATTGTAATTGTACATTAAACTATTAATTAATACAGGTATGAAGGTGTTCTTTTATGTTGGTCTAATTTTAGGTTTCTATGATTTTGCATTTTGTTTGTATTTGTATATATATATATACAAACATTGTTATTTACTTTAATTTCTGTTTTTAACATTCATACTCAGCCTTCTTTGCAATACAGAATGTACTGTTGTTACAACAATTTGTATTTATTATATTTTTGAATAAGTTAAATGCAAAACCTAGCAAAGGTTTTGAGACATATAGTTATTCTATTAACTTTAGGTGTTAAACAACTGGAAAGTTTAATATAAAGATGATGATTTTTATAATTATTGGTTAAATGTTTTATAAAAACATAATATTTGAAACAAATCCATTTCAGTGTTAACTCTTAACTAATTTTGCCATGTTAAGTATATTTGTTTCAAACTGTATTCTATTGGTAAACTGTTCAAAATCTAATATCCTTTAAATGGTAAGTAAAATTGAACTTCACCAAATGAACATTTAAAATTTTTTTTTAGAATGGTAAACTATAAAATGATCCATAAAATTTTGAAATACACAGGTGTTTCATTTTATTAAAGCAGAAACAAATTATAGTAAACTTAATTTCAATTTTTTTTTCAAACAGAAAACACAATATTAGCTTTGATAGTGGTGTGTGGAAAGCTAAGAGTTTTGTCTGTAAAGCAAAGACTAAACACACCTTCTAGTAGTCCAGCAGTATCTCGACCTGAGTCTGTAGAGAAAGCAAACACCTATACTTTGATCCCTCCCATGACCTCAGGACGCTGTGCTGTTGGGACAGCTGACCTTCAAGGCAAACTTTTAGTGTGTGGTATGTTTATTTGTAGTAGTATAGAAGGCCTTTAAACTCTGTCGTGAAAAGACATAAATTTTAAAGCCTGTAAACTGTGTTAAAATTATAGTTGTTAATACTGTGAATAAGATACAAAACTTAAGAAATGTGTATATTTAGAAAATTTATATTTAAAAAAATAAATTATTTCAAGCCTTTATTCCAATTACAAGCAGCTAGTATTTGCTTATGAATGTTATTTTTCTGTTGGTATTTAAAATTTAATTTTTACTAGCATTAATGTTTCTTGTTTAAAACTAAAGCATGCATCATGTTAAAACTTTTTAAACAGAACTTTTCTGTTTATATCTAGTTTTAGTACTAAAACTGTATGGCATTATAAATTACAGAAAATGCATATATCAAAACTCTGTGTTTAGATAAAAGGTTTTTCCTTTTAGATCTAAAATATAAATAAAATTTAAAACTGGTATATAATTTTGCTTTTAATAATTATACCCTCGGATAACTGGTACTAATTAAAGCACCTTCAACAACAGTTAGAATTATTGAGAACTATTAATTTTCTAATTATCTTTCAAGCATTGGAATGTATTACTGTGAAAGAAAATGCATAGGTTGAAATATAATGCCAAACTTTACATTTGTCTCCTAATCCTACTATTCTCACCATAGAGTATGAAAAATATGATGCATCAACACTATTGACACCTTTAACAGTCTTGAACACCTCAAACACATACCGTCAATCTTTTCTTTTTTAAAGTCAAAACAATTTGAGAGATCTTAATCTATCCTCAACCTCTCCATCCCAGGCATCATTCTAGTAGGCCTCTTCTGGAATCTTTCTAATAATTCAGTATATAAGGAGCTCAAGAAGATTCAATACAATGCTCCAAACGTGGCCTAATCACTAATTATATAATTAAATTATAACCTCCTTAGATTTCTGTTCAACTTCTTTTGATACAACCTAAAATCTTATTTTCCCTATTATTATCAACAGCACCCTGCTTGGCTTTAGAAACTGTTCAGTCGTATGTCAAGATTCTTTTTTTTTCATAACATTGTTAAAGTTATTTTAATCCAAATTATACTTATAACTCAAATTATGATAACTTACAAGCATTATCTTACATTTATTATTGTTAAAACCCATATGGCATTTATTTACCCAACTCACTGAATGATATAAATTCTTTTGTAAAACAGCAGCATCCTTCTTGCAGCCAGTAACACCAAATACCTTAATATTATCAGCAAATTCAAGTAATTGAATGACCATTTCTTCATCTATTGTAATTCAAAAAGAGCAAAGGTTATAAGAGTGAGCCCTGAGGTCGCCCAATTGTGATAGCAATCCATGTTCACTGAACTTCCTTTGTAATTGCCCCTGCTTTCTTTCATCTACCCATTCTTCCATCCAGTTAACTAACTTATCCCTCATACCTATAGAGATATTTCTTTTTACAAGTGCTTTGTTTGATACCTTTTCTAAAAACCCAGATATGTCAAATCTACACCATTACCCTCATCTACATAAGCCAAAACCTTTTCAAAGAATGTTAAATGGTCTTTGAAGCAAGACTTTCCCTTAGTGAAACCATTTTGATTACCCAATAACATTCTAAATTTTGTTAATGGCTTTACAAAGTATATTTTATCACGGTTTCCAAAATTGTTTCCACAACTGATATAACACAAATAGACATATAATTACTGGAACATCAATGTCTCTATCTTGATGGAATATAAAGTGTACAAAAATAACTAATGTACTGATAATTAAGCATTTGTCACTAAAGACAACTTAAATAAAGTGATTGTGGATTTGGCTAAATAACTATTTTTATGCAGAATGCTTTATAGCAATGTAAAAATTTACAAAAACATGTGGTTTGACAAACCAATTGCCTCATTCAATTGCTCCTGATACAACATACAGTAAGTTATGTTATAGATCATTAAGCAAACAAAAACCTGAACTGGCATATTAAATTAAATCCTAGGGTTTGGACTAGGAGTTATGGCGCTCAGCTTGCAACTAACATCACAGATTGGAATTCCAACACCAAACATAGTCACCCTTTCAGCTACAGGGACATTGTAATTTCATGTTCAATCCCACCTTACCAGATTAAGAGTTGTTGGTAAATGTATGTAGATGAAAATTTTGGTAAAATTTGTTTCTCATTATCAACTCATATCAACCTGTTTCTTGGTTAGAAGTTATGTAAATTCATGATAGCAAAATGTTATCACAGCACTTGAAAATTTGCTTCCCTAATATGTAATTGTAAAAAATTCAAAAATGCTTATAAAAATTTACAAAACATGAAATGTGAAACTGCAGATATTGTGTCTGCCTATTTAGAAACTAGTTTTTGAAATTTGAGAAAAGTTAAAAAAATGCTTCTACTAACCCACCCTTTGTTTCAGTGACTTAATCATTTGTTTTCTGTATGTGAAGATAAATTAATTTGTACATTAAAAAATTCATTGAAACAATGTTGCTAATTGCTTCTTCATGAAAGAACTTGAATAAAGATGAAAGAAATTCATGGACTATTTCATATGAATCCTTTTTAAAACCATTGTTATTAAAATCTAATTAACCAAAAACAATTGATAATGTTAAAAAAAATTGATGTTCCTTGAAATAAAACAATGATAATTCCTCTTTAAGAAAAAGTTATGTGTATTTCAAAAGCAAATGAATTGTATTCAGAATTGTATGGTTCCAGGTGGATATGACAGAGGAGAGTGTTTGCGAACTGTTGAGATTTATGACCGTTCCACCAACAAATGGTCCAGAGTTGAATCTATGAGAGTACCACGTGGAAGGTTTGGCATTACAGTTGTGAATAATGAAGTCTATGCTGTTGGTGGCTCTGACGGAACCAGAGAGCTTAACTCTGTTGAAGTGTTTAGCCCCATGACCTCTTGTTGGAAACAGTTTCCACCAATGAGTATTCATAGATCATATGCTGGTTGGTATATATTTTTAATATTGTAAATTCTGGTTTATGTGTATTTGGTATTCAAAAGATTTTTTTCTTGTGGTATTTTTTTTTATTTCCCATTTTCTGTACAGTAGATCATTGTAAACTGACATAAGTCATTTGATCTGAGAGGGATGTCTCTATGTACTAAAATTATAAACATAACTTTTTTTTATTTTAAAAAATGTTGACATGTCTTATAATTAACATCAGTCAAAGTGTATTTTATTCTGCAAAATATTTGTGAATAAAGACATTATTGAGATAAAATAACACTGAAATTCTAGGACCTTGTACATTAATTAATCAGTGCTTTCTCTGAAGTATGTCCTGTTCTAACTTCTTCAATGGTATTCATTTTCTTGAACTCTCTTAACCATTTTTCGGTGGGTCGTTGGTTAAAGGCCATGTCATTGCATTTGTTGACTTTCATTCAAATTTCTATTGAACTATTACTTTATGAATTAATCTCAATAAATTTGGAATGAAATTGTAGATGATAATATAATCTTTAATATTATGTATGAGTTAATTTCTTAATTTAAAAGAAAATGTTAAAATAACACATCCAGATATATATTTTATTGACTTGTGTGGTATGTTGAATGCAGCACTGTTTAAAATTAGATTTTTTGGATGTCAAGATACCAAGTTTGTAGTTTTGTGCAAATTAAGAACTCAAATTACTAATACTGATGAGCTAAAATATAAAATAGGAAGCCCATATCTTTTTATTTTGCTGAAATGTGGCTTGTGTTCTGAATCATTTAGAAATGGTTCCTTATATACATTTACATCATTATATGATTTGAATAACCAGTCTACTGCTTAAAATGTCCCAAGAGTGGTTTTCTCAGCCATTTTAAACTTTGAAAATGGCTATCCCACTCTTTAAATCCAAGATTTCAATGAGGTAGGTTGTGTTTTTAGTGTGCTTGAGGTTTCATATTTTTATGAATCTAAATATGTTGAAGTTACAAAGCTTATTAAATTATAGTGGAATTCTATGGTATTTGTGTAGATATCTATGATTTTTTGTTTGATATCTTCTATATCCAAAATTTTAAAAGGCTTAGCAATCTATGAACAGCAGCAACCAAATACAAAGGTTATAGTGTGAAGATATAATTGTTTGCTTTACTTCTTGATTTATTGTTCTATATTTCAAGAAAAGTAAGTTTAATAATTTAAATTTAAATAGTAATAATCTATATACATATGTAAAATGTATAATAATTGAAATGTGACTATGTATTACGAAATACTAGTCCACTAAAACATAGCCAAAACAGGGAAGACTGAAGATCAGTTTTATATTATTGGACATGTATCAAGAGTCCATATGGAATGCATCAATGAAAGTTAATAAAAAAAAAACTATTAAATATGTACGGTTATGACACATAAGTTACTTAATTTAAATATTTGTATTTTCATGTCAGAATATGCAGTCATTCCAGCAAAAAAAAGGAGAAACTTTTATTTGTTTATGACAGTTGAACTATTACTTGATAGACCCCACATAGTTATAGTATAGAGAATAATATAAAATATAAAGTTTTACATTTACACATCATTACAGAAGTGAAAATTACATACAGATAACACTATGATATAATTTTATGTTGGCAAAATATGATCTACTGATTGGTAGTTTGTCTGCATTACTTCACAATGAAACTGATACTTATTTTTTACAAATCTGATAATTGTTATAATGTTGGATACAAAATGAATATATATTTGAAACTTTTAAAAGAAAATGAATAGCATAACTTTTTTTAATGAAAAAATGTAAAGGGCCTCAAGGAAATAAGTCAACATATCTACTATAAACATTGCTTGCCAGTAGATTGTGAGATTCTGCCCTGTTTTCCTGTTTTAAGTGAATGTTTTAATTAAAACTTAAGTTTCATTGTAATACAGCTGTATTCCATACTTTGTACATTTTTTTTTTTGCAGGTGTGTGCTACTTAGATGGGAAAATATTTGTTATTGGTGGCTGGAATGGTCAGAGAGGCTTGACCCATTGTGAAGTCTATGATACTAAATCTTACTCCTGGACAAATATAGCTGATTTATCAATTGGTAAGTGAATTAGTAAGATGAGTTTTATCCTGAAAGAAGTTTATAATATTTTCTTCTTGGTCATGGTGATTACCTGGATTAATTAGCATGTCCTACTCATACAAGCTAGGGAGAGAAATGAAATGTATATATTGCTCAAAACTAGTAAATTGCACTTTTTAATTGTATATTAAAGTAATACAAATGTTTGAAAAAAATGTTAATGTTCTCCTTGTATGCAGTGTTTGTTTTATTATGTCTTTTGTCAAGATGAGACATTTAGATATAAAAGTATCTATGACTAAAATAGCAAGCGGAGCTTGTTTCATAAAAAGTTGTCTAAATACTAAATTCTTTAACAAAATAATAATCTAAATGATGAGAATTTAGGCTCTATATGTTAGATAAAAATATATTCACAAATGTATTATCAGTATATTTCTTTACACATTCAATGATGAAGACTATGAAATTAGGACTTCTTCATACTTTTATTATTAAAAATCAGGGCTGAGTATGGCCCAGGGGTTAGCATACCTGGATTGTGATTTTTATCAATGGTTTTCAACAGGTTACAAAAAATGAGATTTCTCACTTTGGATTAATTTTAGGTATAAAAGTGACAGTCAAACTCCCCACTAATTGATCAGATAAAAGCAGCCCAAGAATTGGTAGTAAGTGCTGTTGACTAGCTACAAGGAGTACACAAAGAGAAGCAACCCTCCATAAATGTTATTAATTTGTTGTTTCTTTTATTAAACAAAAGAAAAGTATGTAAAGCTATGTTTTTAGAATGCACTCAATGAGACCTGCTCTGTGATCTCAGTTTTTGCACTGCCTTTTATAAATACCTGAACTTTTCATGATTTTAGTTACATATTCTCTCAACAAGTGTTGTGCACCTATTGCAATTTTTTAGATTTTCTTATTCCAATAAGCCCCATAATTATGAGCAGTTAAAAAATATCTTATAAATAAGAGAATCTATGTTAAAGAAATGTCAAGTCAATCACCTGATATTAGTCCAATTGAAAATGCACGGACTGAGTCAAACCAATTAACGAAATATCACAAGTCAAATGCAAAAGATGAACTTTTTGAAGTACTCAAAGAAGGATGGCAGTAAATCGCTCAGGAATATCTGTACAATCTCACTGAAAGCATGCCATGTTGACTGAAATATAAGAGAATACTGACAAATTACTATCCTGTGAAACTGGATTGTGTTATTTGTGTTATCCTGTTTCCATCCCTTTTCCTTGGGATTCCAGTTTTTGCATGCCTGATTCATTCCAGGGGGCTTTAATTTCTATCATTTTATAGATATATGGCTGCCTTTTGCCTCCAAAGAAGATGATGCAATCTTCCATTCTCAGTTTCTTCTCTTAAACACTGTCATGGTGGATTGGCTTGTTGAGGTGGAGCACTTTTTCCTCACACCCACAAAATTTTTAGTTCATTTCAGGATGTTTCTCAACTCCCTCTTCTGTCAAGGCCTAGTTAATACACTACAGTTTTGAGCTGGGGAATGTCTCATATGCACAATCTCATATCCTCTTTTCTTTATTGAATGAGAAACCCTCTCTAAAGGGTAGATGGATTTCCCTGAAAGCTCTCATTCTTCTTGGTTGAATTCTCATACACCATCATTAGTTGGTTTTGATAGCCCAGTGGAATGCTGTTTTGGATAATATAGATGCCCTTCTTACACTTCTTTCTCCCTTACAGACTTATTTCAACTGATGATTGAATCAGAATAATATTACTGTGAGTGTTACCTTCATCCTCATCATTTAGAATTGTCACCTTTTACTGATGCTTCTTTTTTCTGGTTGGAGATGCATCTCAATACTTGGGAGCCTTTCTCTGATTATTCTTTCCATATCAGTCTTGGAACGTTTTGCTGTTCATTGTGCTTTTCTTCATTTCCTACATAATCCTAGGGGTTTGTAGGAAATGGTTCACTCTAATTTTTCTGTGGTAGTCTCAAACATCACCAGACAAAGTGATCCTTTGTCAAAAAAAATCTCTGTTTTCTCACATTGGATCTTCTATGCTGGGATCACTATTGCCCCAATACTTTGTTGGCATGTCTTAATACGAGTGGCCAGAATTTGTTTGCAGATTGGTTGTCCTGTTTAGACAATATTCTCCTTGCAATATGGTTTTGGGGGGAGGTTTGATGTGCTTTGCGGAGTGTCCCAGATTTGAATGATTTTGCCACTTTTCTCAATACAATTCTTCTCCAATTATGGTGTTCTGTTCGTTATCTACTGTTTGAAGCATTCAGTTCTCTTATTCAAGATTGATTGGGCTGGTATTTATATACACCTCCTCCCATTTGTCTTTATCATATTTTAGACTACTCCATGTAGTATTCTGCTGCTGGTTATGTATTGGCTGGTTCATATGTGCTTTCCACTCTGCAACAGTATTTGATGTTGCCTTCCTTTTCTCTTTCTTTACCTCTGACACTCATTTGTTATTCATCTGTACTTGTACTCTGTCTTCATGTATAGGTTTGTCACATTTGTTGTTTGAAGGACCTGATTTTTGTGTGTAGTTTTTTTTTCATCCTGTTCTTTCTTTCTCTGTGGCATTTCACCTATGTATGTAGTACATGTGTCATCACTTTTGGTGGTCTGTTTTAAGGAGTTATGATCCTTCTCATCCTGTGGACTTGTATGGTGGCATTATGTGACAATTCTCAGTTTACTAACTTGTGTCTTCTAGTTGCTAGTCTTTTCCATATTGTTTTGTTCTTTCCATTTTTTTTCATCCTCCATTGGACATTTTGTCTTCATGGTCTTCAAGTCATCTTTTTTAAAGTCCCTGTTTTTGCTGTTGTTGTCATGCAGATTTTGTCATTCTGATGTGTTCATATTTGACGTTCACAGAGTTTTTGTTTTGTTAGTTTCCTGATTGTTCTCTCATACCCAAAACTATGGCTGCTTAAATGAGCATTTTTGCCTTCACCCCTTCTCTTTGTTCCTTCATTTTCCCACTTTATGACCATTAAAAATCATGCCTGTATCTTTTGCCCTGTCAGGGCTCTCTGATAGTATATGACATTGTATTGTTTTTTTCAGTGGTTCCCAAATCTATTTCTTTGTTCCTTGAATTCCTCATTTCTCTTGTGACCTTTATTCCTTTGCCATTTTGGGTTAATTTTGTAAGTTAATTTGCTTGGCATTTTCTTCCTCTTTTTCCTGATGATTGTTGTCATTTTTTGTGTTTATCTTTTCATCAGATCCATCACTTTTTACCATGTTCTTGGCTGCACATTTCCATCTTTACTTTGGGAATATCATTAGTGTGTAACTATTTATCTGTGGGTGGTAAGTACTCAGTTTTTTTTCTTTGCAGGGACCTTTGTCATGTGTATGGATCCTTTTGGTTTGTGGAGAGTGTCATCTGACTAGTTTTATACTTAGTCTTAAATCTGCACTGTATGAGCTGTGGTCATATATCATGCTTAGGTGACTGTGCAATCAAGATTATTCCTACCACACACCTAATGCACAATACCAGATGCTGCCAGGATTTGGTTGATCAACTCTGTCAGTGTGTCCTCTTTGCATTAAAATACAGTGTTATAGCTTGTCAAGAGGTCATGTCACACACACCATTGAGATGGGGTGTTCTGCAGGACTGCTCATAGGTATTTCACATGGTCTTTTACTTCATAAACATCTTCATTTTAGATTGTGTACTCATGAATTAACATCCATAAAGCAGACAGAAATTACTTCTTATCTCTGATCTGTGACATGGTAGATCTTCCTGCCTAAGATTTGACTTGCAATTCCAGACTCCACTAGTTGTTGGTTGATCAACTCCATCAGTGGAATAGCTCTTCTTTTCAATACAGAGTATCACAGTTACCCATTGCACTGTCTCCAGTGCTGTGGTCCTCCAGACTCTCAAACACCTCCCTCCCTTTTTTTCCTTGTGGAGCATGACAGTCCTTGCCACTAACCTGCTCCTAGCCACTGCATCATGGAAACCTTTCTTCCTGAGTGTGCACAATGCCATTCAGTTGAGAGTAGGACAGGGACATCCTCCTGGTGTAAGTCGCATGACACTCTTCCCATTACAGACCTGATATATAATTCCAACTGCCACCAGGTATTGAATGTAGCACTCCCACATATATTGCATTTTGCTCCTTTTGCTGAGGCACCCTTTTTTTTGCTATCTACCAAATGTCAGCTCAAAGGTATCAGGTGTTGGTTGGGTGTAGACCAGCCATATGAAAGTTGTCATATTTGTTTGGATGGTACCTTCCTCCTACAGCAGACTGGAGGATAAGTTCCCAGTAATGCTATGTTATGTACTTCATATGCAAACCCAAATATTAATCCTTTTTCCTACGTGCCACTGGATGTCAGTTCCTGATGGTGTTAGTTGAGTTGAAAATGCATGCATATGGAAGTGTTTTTGATACAGAACCTCCTTATCCTTGATAGTACCCATTTTTTATTTGAAAGGTGGAAGACTCTTTCTACCATAGACCTGTTATACATTTCCACATGTTACTAGGTGTTAGTTTAGATCAAACTTCCATTTATGTTCTATTACACCATATCCACTCCACTCCAATGGGTTTCACTGTTTTTGCAATTTTTTTCTTGATATCCCTCCATGTTTCTGCCTTTTTAGGCAGTACATTACTAAACAACGAAGAGTATACCTGGCCTAGAAATAGTGTGGTTTCCTATGAGTGAGCTGTTTTTAAATCTTTCTTGCATCCAGTGGTTTTTCCTTTAAGCACTTTCTAAAGGGGGTTCATTTTCCTTCCAGCCTACCACCAGTTGAATGTGTGATGCTAGCTTCTTGTGGGCCATCATAAGATATCATATTGGAAATTAATATTTTCCTAAACTTAAAATTTAATTCTGACAAATATTTACCTTTCTCGCATTTCTTACCCATTCTCCTAACTTCTGGTGTGATTTGGTTAGGTTAGTAATGAACAATCTCAAAGTGATTAATGTGCATTATTAGAGAGGGTGCTAGTTATGATAAGGGTAATCTTGTACTCCTTCTGGTAGAGGATTCCGCATGATAACTTGTATATAAGTATGTAGCAGTAAGGCTAGTAACAAATGAAAATTTATGGCAGTAGAGGGCAGTATAATCAAGAAAGTTTTTTTAGAAAAGAGGTATCTATTGAAAATACGTTTTTCTTTTCAGAAAAAGTTAACTTTTCTAATTCTCACCAGAAAATGATTGAACAAGCTTCTATAACTCAGAAGATGGGCCAGTATAAAGTTAAACTGAAAATTCAAAAATATGTAACTGTGAAAATGAACTGCTTTCCATCTGGACTTGGTTCTAAGACTTGCCACTAAACTGAGAGTACCTCGTGTAATTTCATTTCTATGTTTGCCTTAACTGTTAAATATACAGTATAATTTGATGGATTTTAATTTTTAATTAAGTGAGAGAAACAGGTTTTGAGAGAGAAATGCTTACAAATTATGTTTTTCTTTATTATAAAATGTTTCAGCTCAGTATCATATTTATAACAGCATGCATCACAAAAAAACAAACTAAAAGGTCAATATTTTAGGACGCTACCAAGCTGGAGTTGGAGTTATGAATGGGGAAGTTTATGCTGTTGGAGGTTGTGACTCGTGGAATTGCATCGGCTCTGTGGAGAAATATGACCCTCATACCAACACTTGGTCAACAGTTTCTTCAATGCACAAAGCACGTAGAGGGTGTGGAGTAGCTGTTTATAATGGTATATAAAGAATTTGTTCATTCTTGTTTTAAAAAAAGTGTAGCTGTATTAGATAGTCCTCAGACATTTTTTTTTTCTTAAATTGACATGTCTCATAAGACATTCTTTTACATGTTAGGTAAGCTGTATGCTGTTGGAGGTCATGATGGTGTTCGTTCACTTTCAAGTGTAGAAGTATATGATCCACAGACTAATTCCTGGAGTTCTGGGCCAAATTTGACCAGTTGTCGAGCTAATGTTGGTGTTTGTGTTGTTGGAGATTACCTTTATGCTGTTGGAGGATTTAATGGAAAAACATTTCTCAACACTATTGAATTCTTGGATGGTCATACAAATGAATTCACTACTTTTGTTCCAAGGGAAGTTGTGACTCCAGTAAATGAACAAAATGATTTGTCTGGATCAAGGCAAGGGATTTCTATGGTAAAAGAGGATGAAAAATCATAATTTTTATGTGTATGTGTGAACAACGTTAAGGGTGATACAAAAGGATTTATATTAAGTTTTGTTTGAATACTGCTGAAAATATCTATTCATTGTTAATGTTAGAGAAGAAAATTTAAAATTAACCTGTAGTATGATGGTACAAAATTGGTCTTTTTTTTATTTTAAAGACATTATTTTAATGTTGTCAAATGAATTAGGGTTTCCTTTGTCAAGCTGCTCAATACATTAAACTAAATATTTTTGTTTAGTGTGATTATTAAGTATATCCTTGTGTAAACATGGTTTTTATCATAGCTGATTGTCATATTTCAGTTGTTCAGTTTTGAAAAGGAAACAAATGAGTTATTTGAGATGAGTTAAGAATAGGAGGAAAAGGATGTGCCTAGTATTAATAATAACATGTGAAAGTAAATTTATTTAAGACACCAATCTAGATTCCCTAGTGGTATATGTACATCTGATAATTCCTTGATATACGAAGTATATTAAATTTCAATATAAAATTGAATAATTTTAAAGCTTAGTTCTGTGTGACTGTAAAAAAGAAAAAAGTCATTCCATTGATAGTTATTGAGAAATGGAATTCCAAGGCATGAATTTCACATCATATTTGTATGAAAGGTATTACTTGCATGGTATTTGTGTTAGCACTAATTGTTTAAATTATCCTCACTGATACTTCTTCAAAAACTGGTAAAACTTTTAGTTACAAGTAATCACAACATGACGTGGATCTTTGTCTGTTTTTGTCAATTTCAAGCATTGTTTTTAAAAATGTTTTAACTACCTAATATTGGGTAAAAAAAAAACTTTGATAACAAGATGGCTGAAATGCTGATTGAGATGTATTTTTTGAAATTAGACTTTTTTTTAAAATTAACTTTACATGTAACATAGAAACTTGAACTACAAATTATCTCTAATTTTTTATATTTGAATATTTAAATCCAAGAGTTAAAGTGCATTGGTTATCAAAAAAACGACACATATAAATATTTTATGTAAAGTTGCTGTTACTCAGTCACTTGAAGAGTCTTTTAAACTACCAAATGATCAACTTGCAAGCATTTTTTCTTTTTAAAAATCTATTCATATTTAGTCTGTTTTTGCACTATAACCATTCCTAATACCACTTTTCTTCTGTGCTTCAGGGTGATATCCTTCCCATTATATGTCTCTCATCTTAAAAGATAAATTCATGACATACTTTACTATTTGTGCCTAATTCAGAGCTAAAACATGCTTAAGGCTTCATCTGTAAAATACTTTGGTTTTCCTTCATAAACATTCACCCTAGTTTCAAGTACTGTCATTATGTCCATAACCCTCATTTATCGATCCTGCATCAGGCTTCATTTTTAAAAGTCTGTCGTGTCTCATTCCTAGAAATCTCCCAATTTGACTCCAAGTATCATCCTTGTACTTGTGACCATCTCACATATGGGACATACTTTATAATCCATCCATTTTTTTAAATGTTCAGTCACAGTTTTATGACCTTTCAAGGCATTATGAATTACTTTTTTATTAATTGAGTTTTCAAAGAAATAATTCAAGTTACTTTTACATTTATGTTTTATAAAGAGATTTTATGAAGAGTAATATTGTCAGATTTAAGTGCATGTGGTGGAAATATGTATGAGTAATGTTTACCTGTATTGTAGATTTACTGGTATGGTTAGCTACAAATTTGAATAATTTATGTGTAATTGAAGTATGGTTTGTGATGGTTCTTATTAAATCTTATTTTTTGGATTTATCTATAAATGGAAGTTTTTTTGGGGGAAAAAATTACAAAAGACCATATTTCACAAAGTTTATTTTCTACAACAAAATGTAGCTGCACAAAAATTTACACAACCATCGGTTAAATTATTAGCTAAAGGTTCCAACAGACCGTCTATTGTTGTTGGAACAGCTAATTTGTGGGGAATATCAAAATTAGCAAATATTTCAGCTAAAACTGGAATCTCATACATATTATCAAAGACTTGGAAATATTTAACTGGTTTGAACTTTGTTGACTTTATAGTTTACCATTAGTCTAAGAACGAATTTAATACAATTAAACATGTTACAAGTTTACACCGTAAGCGGTCACTTGACTGGTATGTTATTGTAATGCTTAGTACCTACAATAACATAGTTCATTAACTTCTTGATATACATTTGTCATGTTTAGCCAAATAACTTTGATTGAGAAATAAAAACTGTGTGTGAAGTCTGACTAGGCTGGCCAGGGACCAGACAATAGTCAAGCACGAAGACAGAACATTTCAGGGGATGAAACATTGACTTTGAAAGAAATTGGTGAAATGAATATTTTACTTCACATGGTCTGAAATCAAAATTTAATTATTTTATAATGAGTACTTCATAAATTGGGCTTCAAAATTTTCAAATGATTAAATACTTATTACAGAGTTCCATAAGAATGTACTATGACATTTCTTTTAATTGATATAAACAAGCAACTACTCCTGCATAAATGTTTTCATTGTTTGTTTTTCATTTGTTTTTGGGTTGTTTTTGTGTGTGTGTTTTTTACAAAATACAAAACACTTTATATAAATATTAAAGAAGAATGTTTCATAACATTTTAAAGAATGAAAGCTCAAACGTGATTATCATTTCCTGAGATTCTTATAACTGATCCAGAATTGGTAATAGTTTGAAAAATCGGGGGACATCTATTTGTCTCATTGATTCATGTATCATAAATGTATTATATATGATGGATACTCTGAATTTTAATGACTGAATAAATAAAAATGGTAAACAAATATGCATTCCAAAACACAAAATTTTTATTTGCAAAGTTATAAAGTTGATACTTTGAGAAAATATGAAATATGACAAAATGTCATATATGAGAGGTGACCTCAATTTTGTAATGCCAATTCTATATTATTTCTATTTAGTAATTGTTTTGAAAAGCACAGCCAAACACGATGAAGAAATGGTACCTAGTATAAATAAATTTTTGGTTAGCTTAGACTGTTCAAGCACATTAGTAATATTTAATTTCTCTGTAATGCATAAGGACTGATGTCTATTTTTATAATGTGATTGTCTGAAGTACTTCAGTGTGTTTAAATAGCTTACTCAGCATTAAAAATTTGAATGATCTGTAATTACAAAAAAAAAGATAATTAGATTAGGCTTTAGAACTGCTTGTACATCTTTATGGTATTTAAATTTGACATGTTGTTAGGAATGTATTTATATAATCGTACACTGCATTTGTGATGGAGATTTTATGTCAAAAATAACAATCTCACACATCACTGCACAAAAAATAATTAAGTTTTATGTGAGATTTATACCACGTTTATTGGTTTAGTGTTAAGGTGTCATTGTTTGAATTGTCAAGCATGGCTTTCTTATGGTGGTACTTCAGAATAACGGCACCTATCAGAGCAGTTAAAGATGTCTAATTTTGATAACTGTCAGGCAAAATGTTATAGAAGTTATCAGTTACCTTGAAGGGTCAAAGTGCAAGTGAAATGTTAGTATGACTTAATATAATTTGAATTAAAATGTAGCAAATGTTTCAGGTATCATCACTGATATTACAAATCATGAATGCATATTCCAAGAGTAGTGTTATTTATACATTGAGTATACTGTTTAACATTGATTCAGATACCCGAATACAGAACTGTTCCTCAATAAGTCTTTGGAGAAAGGAAAAAATAAATTGATATATGTTAAAATATACTTCAGTGCCAGGTTCTTTCTTTTGAGTAAGTAAAATTATTATTTTCAAAAAATATAAATCAAGAATAATCTTACCTTGGAAATTCAAGCAGCTGCAGTTGAAACCGTTAAAACTATAAATCCTACCTTAAATTATTGTTGACCAATATATGCTGTAGATGCATTAAACTTTTTTTATTAAATTCTGAAAACTGCATTTTAAATAACAAAGAACAACACACAAATAGAATAGTTATTAAAGGTACTCTCTAAAAAAACTTTTCTACAATCATTCCCACAATCACATTTATTGGGCCATGTGTAGCCCAATGGTTATTGTGCCAAGACTGTGAACCTGAAGATTGTTTTTTTGCATTCCATTGTCATAAAGTGCAGTCATTTAAATTCAAGTGGAACAAAAAACATGATTTAAATATAAATATTCAGTCAGTTTTATTTCAATATTTGTTTTTGTAAAATCTCATGGGTCAACAAAATTGTTATGATAGACTGGCACTGGTCTTATGGATTAATGACTGAAAAACATTGAACTGACTGACTTCCTTTTAATCTGTCAATTTGTAACTGAAGTGGCTGTGTATAGGTAGCCCTTATGTGAAATTGTGCAGAAACCTAACACAATATATTCCATTTCTAAATACTTATCTCCTCCAGTCATCTTTACTATGGAGTTAGTTATGAAAATGTTTTATTTTTTGTACAAAGAAACTGTTTGCAAGGCTCATTCTTCACAAATTCTAAAATAAAAACTTTGTAATAATGTGCAGTTAATTCATGATTAAGAAATATTAAGCTGTAAGACTCACCCATGATCTATGCTATTTAGCAATATGCTGATTTGAATACTTAATAATGTTACTTAATGTCAGTCACTCAAACAATTGGAGCATTTAAACCACAGTTATACTCTGTGTTTCACTCATTTTACAATTTTAAGTGCAAGATAAATGTATAATACACATTTGTGTAGCTGTCAATAATCAAATGAAAGCTCTTGTAGGTTTACCCTGATGTTTAATAATAAATGGATATTTCTGTTTCTCTAAGTATAGTAAACAGAACTATTAAGTTTCCCTACACAAAATATTATTTTATCACACAATAATACACAGAAGCTTTCTCAACATTATTAAAATTATAGTAAAACAATGATATCCATGTTTTGTTTTTAACTTATTACATGTAAAAGATATTATTTCAATTATTCAAAATATAAGTTTAAAGTGCACAAAACAAACATAATTGCCTTCTTGATTAAGGTTTGATGATTATATAATTCATAAAATTTTAAAGGGACATAAAAGGGTTTATTAGGCTGTCAAGGATATCCTGTATTTCTCCAATATTCAATACTACAGACTAAAAATTGTTTATAGTTGCCTACTATTGGGTTATTCCATTTTTTTCCTTCAATAAAAAATTACATGCTAGAGCCTTGTAAGAAATACAACAATAACTCATCATAACAGATTACAGAAGTAAGTTTAGGTGCTTATAACAATTATTAAATTAATTACTGTGTGAGTTCTAGTAAGTGATAACCAAAGAAAAATTGCACATTGATAGTAAGGCATCTTTTCATGTTTGGAAGATAAAGTACTGTATTCATCAAGAAAAATTAAATATCTGAGGCCTCCAATATTCCTGAATCAATCTCTGAAGAATTCTCATATCACACTCTCACATGTAACACAAGAAAGATAAGTGGGATTTTTTTCTACACAATGGGTAAAACTTGTGTGATGTTTTCACATAAACTGTCCACAGAACTGCAAACCAAATATTAAAAGTCCTAGTTGTCACAAAAGGTGTTTCAAAGCCAGTTTGACTATTCTGAATATTTCTTAGTAAGTTAGATAGAAGAAACCAGAAGAATGTGATACTGTTGATTGAACTTGAATCTAGAAAAGGATCTTTTCAAAGATCCATCATTCATGTTTATGATCAAAAGAGCACAAGTTTTGTTTTTGAACAGATTCATTGCTCTTAGAGCAAGCTTGGCTTCGTTGATAATTTCCCAATATGCTGTTTTGGCAAAGCAATCATTTATGAGTCAACGTGTCAGTTTTCTTCTCTCAGTATCAGACCATAATTAAATGTAATGTACTGAAAATATCTAGTTTCTCATCTGTGAATAAATTATTGACAAACACTGTAGGCTAGTCTAAATATCAGCATTATAACTGCAAGCCAATCCAGTTGTCAGACTTGTTTACAAAAACATATCAGAATCTGTCTCGGAGGAATTTTCTGAGCTTTAGAGATGAAATGAAAGAGTCTATCAACATCCTCACTACTGTAACGTAATGATATTATTACTATTGAAGGTTCTGCTGCATAACACACATAATAATCAAACTTCCATCTTTGGGAATGACAAACATTTTCTTTTGAAGAATGATTCTAAATAAATCTAATACTGTTGTAAGTGACATTATACTATTCAAATAAGATTTTGAAAGTTGTTGTAGCAGGTAATATCCCTTAGCATTTAAACTAGTCTCTCATACTTAATGAATATCTTTATAAAGTTTGAAATAGTATAATCAACTGTGCAAATCATCAGATAGTTCATATGTAGCTAATCTATTTATATTTTAAGTTAGTGGTTGCAATTAAAATCAAGAAAATGAAAAACAAAAAGAAATGTTCTAAATCTTAGATAATTAAGCAAAACTTTGGACAATCTTAGATATCAATAAAGTTATCAAGGTAGCATCACAGAACTAATGATGATCTAAGTCCAAAAATTTCATATGTAACAGTATCTGTTAAGGCTGGGCATTTCAGGATAAATCCTTTGAAGTGCCTACAACTGGAATCATATTTGCTGAAAGTCTTTGATGTGGACTATTTAAAAAGAATTGTGCAGTTCTTCAGATAAAGTTGCCTCAAATTTTATTTAGTTAATAAGAGTAAATTTAAGTTTGTATAAATGTAATTATATGCTGTTGTTTCTTCAGTCTTCATCAAGTATTTAACAATGATAAACATAGTTTATCAATTGTTAAGTACAGTTCAGTTCACAGTATCCCGTAATAAAGTCTGAATTTTTATGTATCCAAACTAGCGAAGTTTGGCTAAGTCCTGACAATGTAAAATTAATTGTGTGGACTCTGTCCCTGAACACTTAAAATGTGGTCACAATTTTCAACTTGTGTAATTTTAATATAGGGTAACAACAAATTACTAAGGGATATAGTCTTTTTCATGAGGTTGAAATCCTTGACATTTGATGTTTATTTAATCTTAATTTTCTAGTTTTATCACAAAACTTTCAAATAATTTTAAAATTTAGATTATATAGCAAATTAATTAAGATATGCTTGTATATATAAGAGCTGTTGTTGAAGTTGTAAATACATTTACAATGAAATTACAGAAGTTGTTGGCATTCAACAATAATACTGGCTGACCAACCAATTACTGGTCACAAAAGACTCTTTGCTACTTTTAACAATAATGTGACACTTGATTTTCATATAATTGTTTAAAATCAAACGAATTTCATTCAGAGTTTTGTTGTTAAAACTGACAATTTTAACCATGTTTTTATTGACTTATATGACAACATAACCAGTATATTTTATGGCTGAGTACATCCAAACTAAAAATATTAAAAGGATCATGAAAGCTTGAAAAATAATTAACATAATAATGGTATTAAATACTGTCAATTTTAGAGTAAGTGAAATAGGCTTACCACAGATAATATTTATTTAAACTTTACTCCAAGTTGTTATATCACTAACACCACTTGTGCTATTATGAAGTAAGTATATGTTTATATTTTTATTTCATTTTTAAAAGTTCAGTAATTTACAGATATATATTTTTTACTTTATTGAGTGTTATTTTTTGAACTCCACAGATTTATTTAGTGTATTCTAATGCAATGATATATAACTCTGTGGGAGTATATCTTAGTACAATGGTGTCAAGTGTGAGTATAAGATATTAATATAAATGCATATATAGGCAAATTTATTTTAAGCTTGGGGTATCAGTGTTAATTTACTTTCAGTCAGTTATTGGATGGTGATTTTTCAAACTGTAAGTATAAAGTGGATTAGGCTTACAGCTTATATATTTATGACTCTCAGTATGGTTTCATAAAAATGTATATAGTTGCTTAATTAAAACTTCCTATTTAATAAATCTTGTTTGGTTGTATCATTAGCAGCTTTTGTATTTTATTCTTCAAAGTCTGATACCTTTAAGACTTTAGCAATATAATAGATATAAAGCTTTCTTTAAATTGTTTCTTCAAAATCTGAAAATTAATGAAGTCCTAAAATTTATCGCTTACCTTTCATAATAACTTTCACAAATGCATTGCAAAAAAAAAAATCATGGATTATGCAGTTTCATTTTTACTTTGCTATAATTTGAATGTAAATGTTAAAAGTGTTTATCTCTATATTATCAATGTTGCCATCTTATAATCTCAGCCACAATATGGCAAGGGTTTTATTATATGCACTTTTATCTCAGTTGCTACATTTCAAAGTCAAGAAAAGAAGACACAAAATTAATGTTATGAACTTGATGTGATCAAGTAGATTTTGATACTAAAGCACTCTTTCAAAAATACAGATGTTGAAAAAATGATAACATTCTTCATCATATTGTCAAGGACAGATTTAGTGGATAAGTAACTATTTATTGTGATGTGTTAGTTAACAGAAGTTCTTGTGAAATTGACAATAATATTGACATGTTTTATTTTAATTTAAAATATAGGTTTCTTTTTGTAAAAATTTAGTTGAATTTGAATGTACTTGCTTATGAGTAATTTTAAACTGTTTTCTCCTCTATATCATCGAAAATATGGTTCACTTCTTCATTGGCAAACGTTTTTTGTCACAGCTGTAATGCATATTTGTGAAGGTGAAGTAGACCACAGGTGTCCTCTTTATATATGTTTAAAAATTTTAAATATAGTATTGGAAATAATTATGGAAACTGAACAAAATTGATATAAAATGGAAATATAAATATAGTGTGGATAAGTGGTCTTGTACACATCCTCAAATATGAAAATGTTTACATCTTAATTCAATGGATGTAGTGGGTATGTCAGTGTGTATATATGTAACCAAAAGTACAGAAAAGTCTTTTTTTTTATAATATTGGTGCAGAAATGAAATATTAATTGTTTAAAGGCTTTTCTGTATTCTTAGGGTGTCTTTTAAACTTGTAAGGAGAGGATCCAAAAAAGCCATTCATGATGGGAAAGCCAAAAATGTTTCAAGATGATGGTGAAATACAATAAGGTCTCAGCACCAGACGTGGTGACTGAAACTTGTGAAATGTTGCACAATCTATTGAGTAACACCATAAAATAGTTAAATCACCTCTGATTAGTAATTACTATCCAAAATAAAGCTGCCCATAGGATGGCATTTTTGGTAGTTCAAGTAAAGCAGCTAAACTTTAAAAGTGTTTCTTACTGAAGTGAACTAACTGTGTTGTATGAAAATAAACTGTACTAAAGTACAGTCAGTCACATATTGATGTTTTTAAATTGTAATTGACTGTAAGCCATTTAATCAGACAGTTCTATGCCAAAATAGTGCCTGTAAGAATATAGGCAGAATTCTTGACAGTAGTATGAAGATGTATTCACGATGAAGGTGTTGTAATTGAAGGATTAATGACAAAGGCTACAGGTCAAGTTAAAATGTTATGTTTAAACAGAAGCTGTATGAAAACTCGAAAACGGATGTGTGAAATTTGTACTGTTAGTAATGGAAGAAATTACAGTTAAAAGCATGAACTTTTCAAAAGTGATATACACAGAAACATACGAAAAAGTGACCTCAGTAGATATGTAAATGCAACAGAACCATTGCTCAGAAAAGAATGCCAGACCAGAAGACTGACAGAGCCATCAGACTCAACAGAATGAGCAAAGCTGAAGGAAGGTGATTTTTACAAATGAACCCAAGTTCAAATTGTTTAGTACCTGTCACTGGTAATTTGTTCAATGGCATAAAAAAGAACAGTATCCCAATCAACAAACAGCAAGGAAGTATGCAACAGGACAAAGTATCACAATCAACAAACAACACAGGAAGTATGCTACAGGACAAAGTATCACAATCAACAAACAACACAGGAAGTATGCTACAGGACAAAGTATCACAATCAACAAACAGCACAGGAAGTATGCTACAGGACAAAGTATCACAATCAACAAACAGCACAGGAAGTATGCTACAGGACAAAGTATCACAATCAACAAACAACACAGGAAGTATGCTACAGGACAAAGTATCACAATCAACAAACAACACAGGAAGTATGCTACAGGACAAAGTATCACAATCAACAAACAGCACAGGAAGTATGCTACAGGACAAAGTATCACAATCAACAAACAACACAAGAAGTATGCTACAGGACAAAGTATCACAATCAACAAACAGCACAGGAAGTATGGTACAGGACAAAGTATCACAATCAACAAACAACACAGGACAACAACAAGTTGGGGCTGCGTCTCAGCCATTAATGTTAGAGGTTTCCACAGGTTCAGTGATACCTCAACTAATGACAGTTACTAACACATTTGTATCTTGGGCAAATTTTAATCTTTCAGTAAGACTGCTTTCTAAAGAAGCATATGTAACATTTTCAACCAAGGCTTAATCAAAGTTCAAGGTATGGAAGTCTTTAAATCATCTGGAGTTATATGGAAATTGAGAATATCAAATGTCAATCAGAAAAGTTTGATATATTGTGGCAACTAATACAGTATATTTGAAACAATATTTCATAACCATACACTTGTAAACTTTGGTGTAACACAAAAACAGAGTGAACTGCTTTGTGTAATTCTTTATATCACATTGTAACATAAGAGTTAGAGAGAGCTGTCTATGTTGCTTAATACACAAAATATTCTTAAATTCTATGGCTGAATTTTTTATCTCCAGCAAAATAATTTTACAAAAACATATTTTTATGCAACACAACTTACTCAAGTAAGAAATGCAAAAAAATATTTTATTCCACTATTTATTAGCAGCATGAACTAAAGGGTTAAAAAAAATACCAAGTGCACTGTGTAACTTATTACTTTCTCTTTGTACATTTTTGTAATAATACATTGCATTAATTATAAGTTTATGATTTAATTTAAAATATGCAATGTGTGCGACTTCTATCACCTGAGTTTACATAATTACTACCAAGAATATTAGTATATATACATACAGATAAGTGACAGTTATTATACAGTTTTTATCTCCTGTACCTTCAAAATTGTTATTTAAGAAGACATGCTTACCATGCAGAGCTCCTGCTCAACTGAAACATGAAAAGCAAGAAAATCACCAGTACAGTCTTAAAAACATGTAAAGAATTTCTTATAATTTGAGATCTCTAAAATAATCTAGTTTGTGATCACCTTTATACAGAAGGTACATGACTTGGGAAGTGACCATTTATTTGTAGGGATGAGTAGTAAAATTTTATCCGACACATTTGTTAGTGTGTTCTTTAAATATGAACAAACCAATGTAGATTTATATGTTTTCTTTTTCTGTTCCTGGAAACGTTTCATTATATGGGAATTCAAACAAATTTTCTATCTTCAGTGAGCTCATTACTTGCATCTGTTAGAGATAAAACACACAGCAAGTCATCCATTTACTTCTGTATGTCTTATTAATGAACCACAGCCTGAAAAGTTATTGTAAAAAAACAAAATGTAGTGAGTATTGAAGTGGTAGAGAGAGTAAAACTGTTGAATGAACAGTTCATGTATGTGGCTAATGAACCTACAAGTGATGGTGTCACTGCTATCGTGCTTTCATTATAACACTTATTCTGCTTTTAGGATATGCAAGTATGCCAGTTTCATTAATTTTAGGCTCGTGATTATTTCTGCAAGGAGTGTACATATTGTCTTACAAACAGACTGTTACTAGCTTGGTTAAGTGCACTCCATGTTACTTTGTGTTAATGTTGTTAAGTATTTGCAAGTATCCAACTGTTGCTTTGCTTTTCTCTCTCTTTTTTAAAATTTTTTGGTAATATTCTTTGTCTTTGAATTTCACACAAAGCTACACAAGGGCTATCTGCACTAGCTGTCCATAATTTAGCAGAGCAAAATTAGAGGGAAGGCACCTAGTCATCACCACCCACTGCCAACTCTTTTACCAATGAATAGTAGGATTGACCATCACGTTATAATGCCCTCTCAGCTGAAAAGGCAAGCATGTTTAGTGCAACTGGGTTTTGAACCTGCAGCCCTTAGATTATGAGTCGAGCTTCCTTACCACCTGGCCAAATAATATAATGTTCAAGAACAAGTGTTTTGGAACTACAATATGGAAAATTAATCTGTTTGTTCAGCATTTTGTTGAAAAAGACTTCTTTTAGTCCAAAATAGTAAGTGCAACATTGGGATGTTTGATGAATATAATAAATGTATACAACTTTCAGGTACTATCTAAATTATTTTTCCAAAAAAAGGATCACAGACACCTTTTTTCTTTAATTTTAAAACCATAACTGAATACTTTTGTTCTGACACTACCTTGTCTTTCCTTCCTTCAAGACAAGGATAAAAATGTTTAAAAACATTGTTTACAAGTTACTTTAGAAAAAACAAAGTTTATTTGTATTATTAGCAGTTATATATACATTGTTTCTTGCCGTTTTAACATTTTAACAGCAAAATTTTCTTCTGCAGTACCAACCTTTAATTTATGATGCTGCATAATTACATAAATGGTGTTTGAAATATGAATGTATCTTTTTCTATGTTTATAATTTCTGTGAACATTTGAAGTACAAATCAAGCTGGATCGGACTGGTTTGTTTTGAATATCACACAAAGCTACAAAAGGGCTCTCTGCACTAGCTATCCCTAATTTAGCAGTGTAAGACTAAAAGGAAGGCAACAAGTCATCACCACCTACTGCCAAACTGAAACTGGATTTGAAGTTGTGTGTTGTATTCATTGTAGTGTAATCCCAGCTAGGCAGTATGATAAAACATGGCACCCTGCAGTTGATCATATGAAGAATTGTTATGAAAGCTTGCTAGAAACTGCTTTCTTAAGGTAAACTTCAACTTTTGTAGTGGTAAGTTTCAGTGTATATAAGCATAGATGTAGAAGTTTTTTCAAATTAAACAACCTTTTAAGTATGTTCAGTTGGTTGTGATATTTGGCAACTTTGTTCCACATGTTGAAATAACAATCAGTCTTCATACAGTACGTTTGAGTTACTTCAAGAAAAAAATGTTAAGTAACCAAAATTATGGTCTGCATAAAAATTAGGTTGCTTGCACACTGATAATTAAATTGCTGTATGTAGCTGTGTAAAACCTATTGCACAATAAAAGCCATTGTTTAACATCTTAAAATTGTTTTGTATTTTATTTTCACCATCAGTTCATGATTTGGCCCAAAGAAAAGACAGCCAAGATGTATACTTGCTACAATGTAGTTTTTTCTTAATGATAAAACAACTACAACATTTATACCCTATAATAAAATTACACATTAGAAGTTAAAGCAGTAGTTTCACATATTATTTTATAATTTTTATCACCATTATATTAAAAGCAATCTAAGTGTATCTGACAATATGTTAATCAAAATAATAAACTTAATTCATAGAAATGACTTATTGTTTGGGTGATGTTCAAATTATATAAAAAAATTACTTTTTTATATTAAATTAATTGTAATATTTGTCTGGGAATTATGTACACAACTTGATAATAACCGAGTAACACTGGACTATGAACAGGACCAAAATAAAAAAGTGATTTGTAACATTTTCAATAAAGACCTGAAGTCTCTCTCAGTATTGATATCAAACACTGTTTGGATTAAGCAGTGGTTAAATAAAGGTCACAAATAAAAACATTTTTATTCAGAAAAGCACATCAAAACCAACTGTTACAACAGAATAAAACTTTAATGTGATAAGATGAAGTCACTGTTAACATAATGTAGCATCTCCCACACCTTTCAAGACATTATTATTCTAAATTTACTCTCAAGCAAATTAGTTTAAATATACAGTCACAGAACACATTTTTTTCTGAGAGTTTGTAGATAATCACTAAATGAGCTGAACCAGAAACATGAATACATTAGAATGTCAAAACTACTTTTGTGTTGAGGTTAAATATGGTGTATAAAAATAACTGCACACATACAAAGAAGTGAAAACTTCTGCAGCTGAAAAACAGGTAAGTGCATGAAAATTTCATAACTATTTATAAGTTAACCTTAAACAGATTAGAACAATATGAAATCAACAGACTACGTAAAGTTACCATAATTCACTGAATAAAAATTGTTCCTACACGTTTTTCATTTCACAGTCCCTCTTAGTATTAATACCTTCTTCCTATAAATAAAGAACTTTATTAAAGTTAACTTACTGCAGGTTTAACTTGAACTTGGATGGGATTCAAATGCAGGATTACACATTATTACACTGATACTTTAATTACAAAAATTAAGTTTCAAGAGTAATTGTAATGCAACTAATATAAAACTACTTGTCTGCATGTATAAAAATACAGAATTGGGAGGTAATATTTATAACTTGTAAACAAGTGAAAAAACAAAACTGACACACATGTAATTCATTAAAAACATGACAATTCCACGGTCATTTCATTATAGCTGAATTATGTAGTTTTGTATGTAAAAGTTATACACTATACTGGCTCTTACAGAAATATTCTCCGATCTGGTGTATTGCAAGTTTAACTACAGTTTTACTAAGTTCTGCCCAAAACAGACATTTTTGAACAGATTACTTGTATGGACCATAAAAAACATGAACCTGAAGGTTCATGGTCACTAATATAAATATGAAACTTCAAAAGTACCAACATAAAGCTAGAGTAATCTAGTAACTACCTGTCTCTAAGCCTAATCTGTGTACCCAAGATACTTTAAACACTGCACATAGTTATGCATGCAAACACACGTTTCTCGATATCAGCACTCTTCACAAACTTCACAGGTTATAAAAGCAGCCACAGACCAGTGCTTATAAAATGAAATTGACCCTAGAAGTATTACGATGGAAATATATAAAACAAAACTATGATTCATAGCAAATGTTTTACAAGTAAAAGTGCAGGCTGTTTATATGACATTTAAATTGATTTGAAATACTACTTAAAAAATTGCTTAACTTATAAAAATGTAACAGTGTAACAAAAAAATAACACAACCCCCACATCTTACAGTGGTTATTGTCATAATAATTCTTGTGAGTACACAGTTTGTAGTTGTCATCTTAATTCTATGTACAGTATAAACTTGATTTCGAAAAGGATTTTAAAAACATTAGTAACTTACAACGATCTTCTATTGAGGCAGATCGTACTAAGAATCTTTGTACTTTGAAAGCACACTGTTTAATATCCACAGAAAAAAATCAAATATTCATCTTACATGCATTGTAATTGCAAAAAGTTAATTATGAATATAAAGTAGTAATAAAGTTTCTTGATCAATACAGAAAGTAACCTTCAATATTATTGAATTGGGTTATTAATGCAGATAAGTTAATGACAATGCCATTATGTTATAATACTGATGTTTAATAGCGAATAAAAAAATTCTGTAAGACAAATTAATGTGTTAGTTCTTCTAATATTTGTGAGAACACTATTTATTTAACACACACCAAAATGCTGTTAAAATTGACATATGTTATCCAATTTAAAAGGATTCTAAACTGAGTTTATACAATTTACTTTAAAAACACAACTGAATGCAGAAAACACACCATATTACAAGGAATTGAAAAAGATAACTTTTTTTTCATAGTTAATGGTATTACAATTTATAAACAACCATCAGAGTAACATACACTATAATGTCATAAAATGAAAATTGTGATGAATACAATATTATAAACATGTTTTAAAACTTTACACTTTACCCTCAAAAAAGCTCTTTCAAAGGTCAAACTTCATAAAGAAATATTTGTCAGAAAAATATACATACTTTTTACCCATGGTCCACATGTAACACCAGCTGTCGTCTACTTTCTTTTATGTTAATGTTAGCTTAACGACTTCAAAAATGAGACAACATATTTCTGAAGTTACCATCATATGAGATTAACTAATAAATCCTATTATTGTTATGTTATGCTAACTTTACTAAGTATTAAAATTGACATGCAAAACCTTTTACAGAATATATAAATCAGGACTGAATGTCCAGAATGGTTACAAACACTTTTATTTGAAAGATTGCAGGTTAGATTTAAGTGTCGCGTGGTTCAACAATATTTCTGCATCAAAATAGTCTTTATGATGGGAGTTTCACAAAACTTTTCACAAATAAATAGTAAAATAATGCAGCTGTCTTCTACCATTCTATATTTTCCACAAATCTACATAAAATATAAGCATGCATATGTGTGTTAATTATCCATTCATATATGTATGTTAATACTGAAAAGACATTTTTTTCTTTGAACTCTTTGAAATTCTCAGATGACGCAGTTATGTCATCCTGCATGAAGTATTTCACCTTGGACGAATCTTTTCAAAGAAAAATCTCTGTCCTCCATCTTCAAGAATGCCATTCTTTTCAATTAACGTTCTCTTCTTCATAGCATGAAACTGTTTCAGAGTGAACTCATAAAATTCATTTTCCATTCTCCATATTTTGGAATTCCTAATTTTTTGAACAGTTTCTGGAGAAGGGTCAATTTTGTTGTATGTTTTTCGAAGGTGTGATTTTTTACCTGTATAACAAGTAAAAAGTATGAAACATTTAACTACTAATATGATTTTATGGTGACTTATTAAAACATATTACATTTTTTACAGATTCTCTCCTTTATGAACTTTTATCCTATGGAGTACTTGAATTGCTACACACGTAACATGCTGTACAAGCAAACAGAATAAATCCTGTAGGCAAACCTTTTCATGATCTCCACATCAATATTCATGTGTTGCATATTAATAGTGACAAATTTATGAATTTGATTACATCCAATAGTAAGACACTGTTTCTGTATTCCAAATAAATTCTTAATAATTTTACATGCTTACATATATATATAAATTATAGAGCTAAGAAATTATTAGGGATTGCTAATTGATTAATCATTGAATCTCTTGATCAATGAGATTAAATTATTCAGTTATTCTTACAAGAGACTTGAATAGTTAAATTAAGCAAATATAGTAATGATAAGAAACACTAACTTTAATTAGTCGATTAGTAACAAACGTTTGATTACCTGTCTGGTTGGAGTAACTGAAAACACGAATTTTGGTTAGCTGATTATTAGATATGACACTAATAAATGTAACTGATTCTCATATGAAATTGATTATACTGAATTAATCACCAAACTCTGATATAAGGCATTCTTGACAGACCTGTAAAGTTATTTACAAACAAAGACAAATCGTGAATCTATTCATTAACTACTTTCATTATTGCTTGAATTAATTACACAACAACATTAAAATCTAGTAAAGATAAATATAATCAACTCATAACCACAAAACTAATTTTCCTACCACTATTTATATAAAAAAATTTCTGAGAAAGAAAGTGTTGAAGATCATACAAAAATAATTACACCTGTTATACAATTTATTTCTATTTGTTTTTAAAATACAAAAATTGCATTGTTTCATTTAGATTAAAATGAAAAAAACAAACTTGCCACATTAGTCTCTGAGATAACAAATCCAATAACAGCATGATCAACTCCTTATAAACATTTACATACATTTCAGCTATTACATATTACCCATTTAATCCATGTTTAGTTACATAGCAGTTTAAGATCAAATGCTACTAAAAGCATATTGAAAATCTGTTATGTTAATATTCTGCCATTTCTGTACTCAGTACTTAAGTCTAGTTTATTATATTAAAATACATATTACAAACTATGCACATCATTAGTAATAACGTACATTAAAGTATACAGCTTAATCATTTAAATTGCAATTGTTTTGCCAGAAAAGGAAGTATTTTTTTCACATCCATTAACCTGTTCAGTGCCATAAACAAGCTAACTTGTTCAAGCCAATCGGTAACACATGCCACGAACGAGTCGATTCGTTCTCAATAATACCTAGCTTCAACGCCAGATGTCAGCACCATGCATTTGATCCACTTACAAATTGTTTCACTTTTGATCCAAAATGGTGTCAGAAAAAGAGTTACAAAATGAAGAAGCACTAGAGTTGTATTGTAGCAGCTAAAATACTTGGCAGTCAACAGGTTAAAATTATCTACAAAAAATTATTATTTTTTTAAAATGACAACAATGTAATGAAACTAGGCCTCAAACATTTAACAGCAGTGCATTATTTTAAGTTTTTTTATTCTTACCTCTTTGCACCATCTGAGAAACCTTTTTCTCTCTTTCTCCCTGATCTTGAATTAAAAGTGTGCAGGCTAAATTTTAATGGCTCCGATTATGAGGTACATCATATAAAGAATTTTGTTCTGACAGTTTCTTTTTGTTTTGTTTTTTTCAGATGAAGAAATGTTTTGTGTGGACTTGTATAAATATACCTATTTTTGAATGACTTACATTAAGATACACATTTAATTTTTGCGGACAAAAGGTATTTTAAATTAGTTTCCTTTGTGTACTCTCATATAAATAATAAAATTAAATTTTAAGAAATTGTGGTTTTATCTAATTTCAAGTGAAGGGACAAGTCAATTGTATCTTACAAACTTTATCTCAAATGTAAAGATATGGAAATGTGTTAAAAATATTCTGTAGTTAAGAGGAATCTTCTGAGATATGAGTTATTTAGAACCAATGGAAAAATTATACGTTTTTACAAAAAACTTTTCAATCTAAAATACATATCTTATTTATGAGTGAAGTAAATGTTCAGAAACATTTTCATAAAAACTAATACTTTTTTCCCGAGGTTTACCTTGCATATTCAGATAGCAAGTTATGAATTTCTTTTCAGCTAGGTTTCACTATTCACAATTCATTACAGAAAAGTAAACCAAACTTAAACTGTTATGTATCCAATTTCAGTAACATTATTATATCATTATAGCATTATCACAGTCCTAACATTTAATCTGATACAGTGGGCCTGGTGTTCCATTGTCAACAAAACTTCCTGATGGAAATTGATATGATTTTCCAAAGTAACAAAGAATATTTTACATACAAATCACATAGCACGTGATTGTTTTGGAAGGTAGAGCAACATGTAGATTGAAAAGGTGGGCTTTCCACATTTTTACTATTCGTTTCTTCAGTCTGCAACTCATCATCCGTGATGATGAGAAAACTCACTTGTAGAGAAAAATATATTTGTAAAAATGGCTGGTATGGGTTCAGAAATTTTTTTATGTAGAGGAGTGAACAACATTTAAGAAGGTTGAAACGCTGTTTGCTTCTCTACATAAAAAATTTTCTCGACCCATACCAGCCATATATATTAATCTGCAACTCATTTTCTGAGGATGGTAAAGTTTTTGTTATTATTTTGAAAGGATACATATTTTATGATGCAAGTTGATATTTTAGTATGTTTTGCAAACTTAGGACATCCATTGAGAAAGAGAAATATTTGTATGCTTATGGGAAAAAAAAAAAAACTTAAATGATTCATATCATTTTATAGAGGTTTGAGGAGATAAGTGTAAATTTCAGTCTTTTTATTCATTCTTTTGGATACTGTCTTTTCCTATCTCATTAAGACATTAAACATGTGAGTAAAACCTAAATCAAAGTAAAAAATGTACAGTTATTAATAATTTATTAAAATTTTGAATCATATGATATAATTAATTTGCAAAATTAGAAAGCATTTGGGAACCAATCCATACCTACAATGATACAATTTATCCTTAAGTTTCAATATCACACTGTACAGAACAACATTTTGATCTGCCCTTTAATAGTGTGTTGTTTTTATTTACCGGATAGCTAAAGACACAGACATCACTTCCTAAAAGCTGTGCTTATTGTGTTCTCTGTGATCTATGAATTGATTTTCCTTGTGAGTTCATTTAAACATTTTTTCATGAAGCCCAAACTCATAATAAACATCAATAATTATCAACTAAAACAAATAATTCATACAATTAAAACTTCACTAAAAGTTAATTAATAGTTAAACATAAACAGATCACTGCAGTTTGATGAGAAAATTTCTTATTAAATGTAATTATAAACATGAATTGTATAATATATTTATAATTACAAGACACTTACAACATCATTACTGTTTAACAATGAATTACACTTCTGTATATAAAAACTTACAAATAAAGTTCTTTGTTCATCACTAGTCTATCCAACCAGCTGACAAACTGTTGTTCCAATTCACATACAAACATAATAACTGAAACCTACTACCCTTTTAATGACACTTTATATTATCTCATTGTTTTACACCACTCTTAGCTGTATCTTTTTCTACAACATACTTATACAGCAATATTCCTTTTAAATTAAAATACAACTTTATAATATTGCAATATGAATCAGATTTAAACTGTACTAACCTTCAAGGAAATGCCTTGTGGCACCACGAAATAATCTAGGCAAAACAGCTTCCAACATTGCCACAAAATCTTCAAGTTCTTCAGTTACACCAACAACCAAATAATGTTCCACTAGGTTCTGTTTTGCCTGGTTCAGAGCCCATTCATTTCCAGGTTCCCTAACAGTGTTACATATAATCTTGTTATAAACAGTGAATTGAATTCCAAGCTCTGACACCAATGGAACAAATCATAATCTCAGCAAAACCACTTTATTCTGTTTTACATTTTTTATTTGGTTGTTTGATTTTGCACAATGGTTTATGGTTTATGTGGAATCTGTCCTCCACTATAAATGATCCTGTTTCCCCCCCACAACAAATTCTGAGGCACTTGGATTTATATATCCCAGCCACTCTGTGGCCCTGATCATGAGACATTCCACTAATTAATGTGGAGTTGGTCTGCAGCTTGCTTCTTTTCTGCCAGCAGGCTCTGGACTTGTCCACTTCCTTTTTGCCGTCTTTGTCTCGCTCAGTGTTCTCATTTGACATTTTCAAGCTGCCTCATCTCACTTCATTGCCTCAAACAAACCAAATTAAAATACAGGGAACTCCCACATACAGAGAAATCTTCCACAAGCAGGAACGAAGAGGAACTACAAAGTTCCTGATCACCCCTGTTGGGGAGAGAATTCCTCAGACTTCTCTCTCTCTGAACTAAGCTCCTGCCAAGATTTGGTTTATAAAAATAAAACTCAGGATTTTAGTTGTAAGTAATTTTAGTGATCATAAAATTAATGCTGCTAACACATCAGGGTATGCATTATTTACAGTTACAATGATAAAGTTTACTTTTTGAATGCTGCTTATTCTTGCAAAATAAGGTTAACAGAAAACAGACACTGAACTATCTCCATCCTATCCATGAAGATATTCTCAAAAACAAAGATTGACTGAATATTTTTTATATTTCTGTAGTGAAAATTAATCTTACTAATTCACAACTGTATAAAACAAAGCGGGACTTGTACTTTCATGAATATTACTCACAAAACATTTCATTAAACATTAAAGGTATAACGAAGATATCATACTTTTGATGTAAAAACCTGTCTGAAAAGGAGTGTATTTTATAAAAAGACTTTTTGAACAAAACTTCAATCTTTTCATTTTTATAGCAAATTATTCATATTATACTCATCATATTTAAAAATCAAATAAAGAAGCTTTTTAAGGTAATAACTTGCAATATATTCCCAAAGTATCAAGTTACAAATGAAACTTAAACCTACCAGCAATCCACATGGTGCCCACAGAAAAAGGGTACCTGAAGCCACATGTTTTCAGGATCGCAGTCATTTTCTTGTAGCTCTACACATTCGTCAAATGTCTGCACAAATAAAGAAAGCTAACAGTTTATATTTATAGTACAATGTATTGCAATAAGTACAATTAATGATACATCAGTCATAGTATATACTAATATGCTGTCTGTAATTTTTGTCTTTGTAGATTAAAATATTTTAGAAACAAAATGAAGTTTAAACAAACACTGGATTCTTTCATTGCATCTGGTTATTTTACATGATGTTGTTAAAATTTAGACTTGTAAAGTTGCTCTTTCTATTATTTAATCCTCCATCATTTAAAGTAATTGACATATTTATATTAAAGATTCAAACCTCTTATTAGCAGTATCTGTTGGCCAATCTCATTATTGTAAACTGAAATCACCTATAATTTGCCTCTGTGTAGCATTTTGTATAACATTTTGATCAAGCAACTGCTATATTTATTTGATACCTTGTGTGAAATGCCATCTAGGTACAACAGTTTTTATTTGGTGATGTAATTTTTTTCCATTAACCTTATGTATGTAATTCAACACAGTATTATGTAAGTGATGTCAGAACTATAAACTATTCATTTGACTGTACATTACTAATATAGCAACAGTTTGTGGTAAAGATTAAATACTAGATACAACATATAGGTATACTGAAACAAATTGTAGACATGATCTTTGAAGGTTCTAGAAATCATGCAAACACAATATCCAAATTGTACGACATTCAAAAGTATTTCAATTCTTCACTCCAACTTATGAGTCTAAATCAAACTGACATCATCACTTTAATGTCGTGAGTGGAGTTTTGTGACATACGATTTGTTGGTATACAACAGACATGTAAATTTAACTGAAAGTGTGTGACAGTTTTTGTATATAGATGTAGCAAATTCAGAATTACAATCAAGATTAATTTTCCAATATGGGATCAGTCTGTTCAACACGCCATGTATATATTCAGTTTTCTAATCAACTGTGGGCCTTTGTGTGCTTTTTTAAGTCCATTATTTCTTCTGTTCGTCATTATATAACAAAAGCTAGATTTACACAAGGGGTCAACTTGCATAAACTCTTCACTAATCCAGAATTCCATAAGCCAGGACTCCTAAATTTTGAGCTAAAGCTATTATGAATTCCATACATACTAGCTCACAGCCAATCCATCATAAGACTACTATATAAATACATATGCATAAAGAATTATAAATTTGTAAAATGTCCAATCATTTGGTTTAACATTTATAGCACTTAGTCTATATAATTATCTTATGATAGAATTAGAAGTTATATTTAAATGCAAAATTTTTGGGGTAATAAATGAAATAGCCAAGTTAATGCAAAATGACACAGACTAGTACTTCTCATCCAGGATCCCAGGCAGAAAATGATTAACTTAAATCCTGTGACAAATGTCCCAGATCTCAGGATTTATCAGTTTTTTTACAAAAGATTCTTAAACATTATTTCTAATGGTTTTACATGTACCTGCTGACTTCTGAGTAAAATATCTGTTATTACAAAATGACTTAAATTACTAACTGATTATCTTAAAAAAAAAAGAGTTTGATGTGTTCAAACCACAAAATGTGGATCTGATATTCAATGCTTCAATGTCCATTCTGCTGACATCCATAGTCTGATGCAATTTCAGCTGCAACACTCTTTACAATCCAGAGGTAAATGAAACCTAATGACCACAATGTTATCTTAGCTTTTTAAAGAGTCACTTTAAAAATAAACAGAGATTAGTAATGTACTCCTCGGTTGATAACTCATGATGTTTGTTTTCTTGTTTTTCCCTCATTTGTTTTGCAAAGGCTTTTTATTTTTCAACAGAATATTTAACCATTTGTTTTATTTGTGAAAGACGAAAGTTTTATTTAAATGGAATGTTTAAAATGTATAGTAAAAACCAAGAATATAAACTATATTCATCATAATATGTGGAAGTACTTCTTAAACACAACTGTACTGTATACCTATGTAGTACAGTTAACATCACACACAGGGATTTATTTTTCTTTGTTCATGTATATGTATTTGAAATAAACTGGCAAATTCAAAGGCAATGACCAATTTTGTCTTGGAAAAATGGGACAGTGAAAATCCACAGAAAAAAGAAATCCTAACTCAGATTGCCCACTCAAAACTATGCTGCCTTTATCCTAAGGATGACAGAGGAAGGTAAGATTTTCTGACTGTTGAAACACTATGTGGTAGTTTATAATGCTGTGCAAAAAGTAACTACAATGAATATATTTTTGATACAGGTAATAATTTAGTTGTTATATAACTGATCTAAATTTTCAATGCAAGCTACATTTCTCTTACCTGTTAGCTTAAAACTACTATATAAATATACAATTCTTACCCTTGAATTCTCTACTTAAACTTCTTATCAAGAAAAAGTGTAAATTTTCTACAAAATACAAGTGCAACACAAAATACAAAACACTTGATTCCTAAAAATAAAGTTAGAAAAGAAAAATGTATGAGTCAATTTATATTATGGAAGATTTGTTGTTGTTTTGAATTAAGCACTAAGCTACACAATGGGCTATGCGTGCTCTGCCCACCACGGGTATCGAAACCCGGATTTTAGCGTATAAGTCCGCAGACATACCGCTGAGCCACTGGGGGGCTATTATGGAAGAACAAACCACTTTTTTATAGTATAAGTAATGCATACATCCCACCCATGTATCCAAAAATAAGCAGACCCAAAAACTTATGAGGAACTGATAAAAACCAAATGCCAGGACATAGCAAGAGATAAAGTCTAAACAGCAAAATTAATAACAGTAGTTAACTTTTAAGGCTCAATAAGATACCAGGATTAAGCCAGCCAATTATATAGTCTCAAAACATACCAATATTTAACAGTAACATTAAGTCATATACATAAACTGTTTACATAGCATAAATGTTAATCCTTTTGATATGGACTTGGTATAATACACTCAAGTTCATCTTTGTATTCAAACTATAACTTCTGATATAGCATATGTACCTTCACAAAATTTGGTAGACTTTTAGTAAAGATTACAATTTATTAGTATATATATACAAAAAATCAGATTTTTTAATGAAATATTCTTACTAAAGACTTGTTTATGAAAATAGGGCGTGTATCATTACTAGTCTGACTGCAATGTGATTTCATGTTATGATTACAAAACCGTTCTTCATCCCAAAAAATCTCAAATATTATTTGTATAATCTATAAAACCTCCTAAATAAATTTCAAACATTTGTTTTCAGTAAGACATTACATTTAATGTTATTTTCCATACTCTAACTATTAACCAACCTCTGAACCATCATAAAAAATTAGGAAATATACATTTTTTTTTCTGTGTGCTAGAATGACTATGTAACTATACTGATATTGTAGAATTCCACTGTAATTTATTTAGCTTAGTAACTAGATGTATTTAGGTTTAAAACATATGAAACTTCAAGCAGACTAAAGACACAACCTTCTTTCTTGAAATCTTGTTTTGAAAGAAAGTGGTGGCCTCTTCACACTGTTACAATAGCTGAGAAAACCACTATAGAACGTTCTAAGCTGTCAATTATTATTCACGTCATATACTGCAGTAAAAGTATATAAGGGACCATTTCAAAAAATGGAGAGCTGAACAAGACCACTGTGTTTGATTCAGTACCTAAGCCATATCTCAGCAAAATAAAAAATACAATTTTCCTATTTTATATTCTAGCTTATCAATATTAACAATTTGAGTTCCTAATTTGTATGAAACAGTAGACTTGGTATTTTAATATCACAAACATATAATTTTAAACACTATTACATTCAACTTACCATGTGACTCACCAAAACCAATATTTAAATGTTCTTTTAATATTTACTTTTAAATTATGAAATTAACTCATACATAATATTAAAGTTTGAATTGTATTATACAATTTGATTCCAAACTTACTGACATAAATTCATAAAATAGCAGTTTAATAAAATTTTAAATGCAATTCAACAAACACAATAACATGGTCTTTGAACCCCGACTCATTGTGAAGGGGTTAAAGTGAGTTATTTTTCAGAAGCAATAACTGTGGTAAATTTGCTTAAGTAATTGTTTGCAAATCATTTCTTGCAACTATCATCAATCAATATCATGTTACTCAAACTTTCAATAAGTAATTTTTTTGCATCGTAACATCTCATAGTTTGTAGAAAGTTCTAAGCTTCATTTGAGCAATATAAAGTCAACCACGTAAACTAAGTTAATAAAACTAAAAGTGAAGTTAAACTGCACAATGTAGAAAATGTAGTGGCAATTTATAAAGTGAGATTCGCAATTTGCATTGTAACAACAGAGATGAATAATAACAATTTGGTTTGCCAAATGGTGTTACAAGATAACTGAACCCACCTGTGTGAACTATGAGAATTATTTAAAACTCTGGATACAACTGTTATAATCAATAGTGTAACATATTTTTTTTAAATACATTTAACTTGTTTTGAATTCATTAAGTGTTAGTGGATTGTGTACGGTCTATTTATTTTATAAATTTATTTCCAAGTCATAAAAACCTACTGTAAAGAATTTGGCCCAATAAACCCATCAGTATGGTAGTAAGGAGATAAAAGGGTTTGGTGAAAAACAAAAAAAAATTCCATAGATTCGTAGGCATGAAATATTTAAAATCTTGGACAAACAAAATAAAAATTTTGTTATGAGAAATAAATAAAGAACTTACAAACTTCAAACAATAGAAAAAAAACAAAAAGCAACACTGAAAAATATTTCTATATGGAAACATTAAAGTCTCAATTCATGTCACAGCATGAAGTTAGTTGTGCTTAGAATGCTGTTACACTTATTTAAAAAGTTTTTGATCCAATTACTGACAAACAACATGATGATAGGAAACTAAGAATGAATAATTTCAAATCCTGAATCACAATGGCATATTAAATAAAGCCCTTATATTCCAAACTAGTGGAAGAAAAGTGACTACAAAGCCATATAGCAAACGTTATTTCACAGCAATCCTGAATTGGCCTGCTTGCAGTATTTGTACAAGTTATTGGTCCTGAAATATTGCTTACTCTAGCAATGTTAAAAGCTATAAAATTTCAGGTGTCAGAGTAAAAGTCAGCAAACTGTATATGCAACAAATGCAGATAATATTAAGAAAGATGTATAATAATGTACATAATGAAATATTAGACTAAAATCTTAGTTTCTTTCCTCGATTTACTACTGTGCTCACCTAGGAAAAACTGTTTTAACATGTTTGAAATGTATTTTGAGTGACAGAACTACAAAGTAATTTGAAATACAAGCTACATCTAATTACAAGAGATAATCTAAAATTTGACCTTCCTTACTTCTCGATTTGCTTAAATATCAGTAAACTTTTCAAACATACAAAAAGTATTAAACCTAAATGTATCAGAACAAAGCTTTCACCAAATATACCTTCACAGCTTGTAGTATATACACACAATGACAGAAAATGTTAAATCATGAGTGACAATGAAAAGTACAAATTAAGCCTGTTTGATTCAAGTACAAACAAAACCATCTCATAACAATATAACTGACCTAAGATGTTGAAAGTAAAGACAAAGAACATGATACAGAAATGTCAAGATGAAAAGACAATATATTTAAAGTTATATGAATATCTAAAATATTAAATATACACATAGATAATAGTAGAGTGGAGAAGTATTTAAATAAAGATGCTTTAATTCTTCCAGCAGTTACACTTACATTTTTAATCTAGATTTTTATGCAAGTGACCAATCACATTAGCTTTGGTATAAAATAAAAGAATTATGAAACTAAATATAAATTTCATTAACACAATTAAGAACATAAGAAACATTACATACCACAGTATTCCCTTTTCTTTTACGAACTAAATAAGGCCGAAAATCATCACCATATCGGAGAAAATAATAATAAGAGACCAGTCTATCAAGTGGTTTCCGTATCAGGTTGATGTAAATAGGCTTCTGTAAGAATCCATACCTGTTTGAAAATTATGAATGATAAACACTAGGAATTAAGTATGGCAAATCAAACAAAAAGCTCATATAAACACTACCTGTCAAGCTAATTATTTTAAAAGAATACAACAAACTCAAAACCAATTATCAAGGTTACTATTTTTTGATATTATATTTCAAAGTCTTATGAATAAACTTTCTGATTTACAACAAACTGTAATAATTATGATTGTTGTCTTTATGCAGTGCTTCATATTTTATGTGTTTTACTATAGCAAAGCCACATCAGGCCTCTGTTATGCCTACTGGAAGTAATCAAACCACTGATATTACAGTGTTAGAACCAAAAACTTACTACTCATAAACCAGGAACTGCTCTGTATTGTGTAAAATTTGTTCAATTTAAAACTTGTGTGATTAACAAGTTTCAAAATTTATTCTTATTTGAATTTTTATTTATAATGGATAAAAAATAACAAAGATTGTAACTATTGTCATTAGATAAAAGACAGACTTGTACAGAAAACTAGATTATTAATCAAGCTGATTTCTTCATAAAGTTATTTTCAATTAAAAATAAAAATGTTTAAAAATTAAAAAAACAAACTGATATAATGAATTATGACTGGTTAAAATCAGTATGGCATTTAAGTAATTGACAAATAAGTAAAGTAGTCACACTGTTACTATACATATATATTGAAATAAAACTAAAATCTTGCACCTGCAATGCCAAACAAAGTAGAATCCTTGATAGATGTGACACTTGAAATTCTTCTATGCAGTATTAGAGAATATTAATCAATGAAACCTTTTTACCATTTTATTTTTGTGTGCTAAACCAATACAAAGCACGGGGTGCATGTATACTCCATTTCAATGTTATTACTTATTAGGGTACTTACCAGCTGAATCTCACATTGAAATTCTTCTAGACAGGTTAAGAGTAAATTTAAGTATGAACATTTGAGCAAGTTAAAATACATCAGCCAAAAGGATTAGACCTCCTAGGTCCCAAAATGTAATTATCAAATCTCAAATTGGTCAAGAAATGACAGAGCTATAAGCTGAAAGTTTGTACTCAAAAACAAAGCCATGCTGTGGCTTAAAAGAAAATTTTCTTACCTTAGTTTTAACTAATTAAAATGAAATTTAATGATCATAAAGTTATTTTTGACAAAATGGCAATATCAGACTGTAAAACTCTTAGGTTCTTGTTAGAATTCATTTGGAAAGACTGGTCAACATGCATGAAATCTATATTTTAAATAAGAGAATCATAAACATGTATACGCAGAAGCAGATAATTTCATTTACTCAGAAAATGACCTTTGGAAAAGTATAATAATTACTATCAAGTCAAACTCTATGCTATACAACTGTAATGATAAAAGTATTAGGATAACACACCTTTAAAATAGCATGTCTGAGCATATAGAAATTTCTCAATAGGAACATATTTAATGGAAAATTTTTTGTTGTTTAGAACTAAGCACAAAGCTGCACAATGGACTGTCTGTGCTCTGCCCACCACAGGTATCAAAACCCGGATTTTAGCATGTAAGTCTGCAGACATACAGCTGAGCCATTGGGGGGCATTTAATGGAAAAAGAAAATCAAAAAATATATTTAACATTTCAAATACTTTACCTTTGTTTGTTATTCGTCCATTAGGCTATTCCTTCACTAAAATGTTCTTTTGAATGCCACTTAATAACAGTTAATTAATTGTCATTGTTAATGAAACATCTCTGGCAACATGTTTGAAAATGTGTTATATTCTCAAATGATGTTATTCAGTATATAATATTATATTGCATTAAACACACGTATTCAGTATTCCAGCACAACACATTCTTAAATTTATGATCCAGTGTAATATCTCAACACACAATATTAAATATTTCAATACTTAGCACACACGTTTCATCATTGTTTATCCTACCAAGATGTCACACTCAGTTACAAATCATTATTTCCTCTGTTATAATTTCTACAAACTTCATATTGTAACTGTAACCCATTCTAAAATCTCATGTTTAATTAATTCAAAAATTGGCAAAATCAGGTTTAAATCACCAGGAACTAAAGTTCATTAGAAAGAGATGACTGGAGCAAATATATAATTGTAATGGATAGAAAGTTTTGTAATTACACTTTTTTTACACAGGGTTAACAACACATTTTAATACATTTAACATTTTACAACTGATAATCAAAAGTTTGTTAGATAATGTTTTCATAGATATATTATTTTCAAATTACTTATTGATTGACTGAAATTGTATTTCCTTATAAATACATCAAAGCAATGTGGTGTTTGCTTTTGTGACAGACATAAGACAAGAAAAAGTATTTAAGTTCTTTATGTAAAACAGAAAAATGGTATTTTGAAATTCTTAAAATATTATACATCAAGAATAAAAATATTAGAATAGGTTAAGAAAAAAATGCCAAAATAAACCTATTTTGCACATTATCACAATTTATATTAAAATTATTGAGCTAGAAAACAAGTAGTTGAAGAAAAAAATATGAAGGACAAAATTTTATACCCCATACTGACAATCAATATAATTTCACAATTAAAAATTTGAGATTATAATAGGTGATACCAGAAATGACTAGATGTACAAAAATGAGTAATAAATAAAAATTGATTTGATTCAAACTAACAGTAATACTGAAGTTTCTTTTTTAACTTTCATCTAGTTTTTGACAATCATAAGTCAAATTTCTAGTGAGGAAAGTCAAGTGTTTAAACATCCAAGTGATTTACTTTTCATGTATTTTTACCACCACCATCAAAGAAGTGTGTTTGTTAGCAAGATTTCTCAAAAATGGCTAAATGGATTTGAATGAATATTGGTGTACATAAGCAGAATGATCCAACCACAAAGGAATGCATTTTTGGAGGGTCAAGAAAATTAAAAACAAATCTATCTGTTAACATGTGGACTGACTTTTTACAGTAACTTTGCTCCATAACTCAGTCAAAAATTATTGGATTTTGATGAAATATGGTGAACATTCATAGAGTATTATTCCTCCTTATCCTGCCAAAAATGGTCCACATCCATTGATACTGCCCGATATACAGACACATGAAGATATGCACTCTACTGATTATCTTTAGTTATTTACTTCTAATTATACTTTAAATTATGAATTATATAACTCTTGACCATCAACATCAATATAATTAATGTTCATTAAATATTAAAGATAATGTTACATAAAGCACTGTCAAATGACTACCCCAAAGGTAGTAATAATAAACTAACAATTAAAAAAATGCTACAAATACTCTGAGATTATACAAAAAAAGGAAATTTGTCAAGTTTGTTGCTTTTAAATATTTGTAATTTTATTTGCTTAAAGCAAAAACAAATTAATTATGATATCAATAGGAACATTTCATTTTTGAAACAAGTACACTTCAAATATGTGTTAAACTAATGAAGTTTTGTGTTAAAAAACCTTAAAATGTTCCAAACAACAGACTGAATGATGCAATTTGTAAAAAAATTCAAGGGTAAAAGGAAGCTTTTAGGCTTAAGATTTGCTTTTCCATAAAAATATTTTATTCCATTAATGAGAAACAGATCAGAAAGTGCAACTCGTTAACATTTCAACAATATATATAAATAATTTTTTATTAGCTATGAATACTGCTTCATTACACAAATATTAAGCAAAGTATGTTTAACAGAAAGCATTCAAGTAACTAAATGACATGCTCTCAACCAAATTAAATGTTGTCACAGCAAACAAGTTTACATTGGAAAAATTATATACCTTTGAAAGTTCAAGAAAGCAATATGTCCATGGTAAAGAGCAGGTTTCTTATCTTGCCACGTTGTTACATTCTCTATAAACCTTCTCTACATTAGAAAAGATAATATATCTAGTGTTACAGAAACTTAACAAGAACATTTACAGATATCATATAAACAGTTAAAAAATTCTATTCATTCCAACAACTTCTTCATGAACACATTTACAGATACAAAACTTTTCTAGTTCCAGGTTCATGTTATGTACACAATAAAAAAAGACATTTTGAATATTTCATTACTCATGAGCAACATGGAACTTGTGAAGTTTAGATGGAAATACCCTTTAGTTATGGTAGAACAAAACTGCAAATTCCCATAGCAATAAAAGAATTAAAATATTAATAAAAAGTATAACTACTACTTGTGAACATTTAAAACTAAATTTGATATTTAACTTGCATTATACATGTCAAGAAATGTGTTCTTTTTTCACAAAATATAAAAGTTAAAATTAAATAGTTTCACAATAAAACAAAGCAGCATTCAGTAGTCAAAAATATTTGTCTAGCTTCATCACAAAATGGTTTCAAAACAGTTTCTGTAAAAAATGGTCATTCATAGACTAGTGTATAAATATGGAATGCTTATTATGAGAACATTCCTGATTAAAATAAGTTATAACTTTCCTATACAAATTAGCTATTTTTGGCCAGTACTTCCCCCTATATGCAATTTTTCTTTACACATGCCATAAGCCTTCTAACCTCCCCACCAATTGGAATCAAATGATTCCAACATGTATCATTTCTCCTCTATATTACTCTACAGAACTATCAGTGCATAGTTTGGTATGGAAATTATAACTTTAAATCTGGTACCTCCCTCTACTCACAAGATCAGCTAGAATCCCAGAAGCATTAACAAATGAAAACATCCAAAGAATATCCCTAACCAGGAGATAAAAAGATCAGAGGATGAGAACTACACCAATTCTTAGCCTGGTATACTCTTTGCCCATATATGTAAGTAAAACACAAGGGTAAAGACTGCAAGGTGTAGAATGGCTGGGGTACATTATACCAAATTTGGCAAGTCAACTACATTCAAAACCTCCTCTACAGGGTACTGACATCCACACAAGGATATGATTAGGATCATACTGTCTTCACAGAGACAAAGGCTACAAAAGTTGTAAGGGTAGACTGCTATCGCTCACAGCTTGATTTTTCCAGGAACTGGAGCAAATACATGAAGCCTCAGAAAAGGAGAAAGACACAAGAACCTGAGGTATATGGAGGGTAAAATGGCCTAAGTTAAAACTGAGTCCCCATCTAGAAGGTCCAAACAACAAAGGAACCATGCAGTGAGGCCAGAGTTGAGGAAGCAGTATGGGCTAAAGTGGAGAGAAAGTGAAGGATATTGGCAAAAATCCTTCAGGATACCTGTGGAGATTCTCTGAGAGCTGATTGAAGGAATAAAAATAGTAGAGAAAAGAATATTTAACAATACCAGTAGATTTACTGTGCTACAATTAGATGATAGATGATACTTAGTAATTTGTATGAAACACACATTGAAATATACTAATTCCAACAAGAGAGGAGGCACAAAAAAACGTTTGCATAGAGAGCAGCATTGAGCAAGAATAGCTAATCTTGAGAGAAGAGGTATGCACCACATTGGAATTATTCAATTATACATAGAATTATGAGTGAACTCAATTTCACATCACACTCCAAATTAAGCTGTTAAAAAAAGGCAAAAAAAACAATCTTTAAACTTTTTGCAAGTTAATATGAGTGAATCTATTGAGTAAAGTAAAAAAATGCAATGCAAAAGTAATATACTTAATCAAAACAATCTGATAATATTCCTTTTTCTTCAGTGATACTAAGAAAAATTCCCTACCTGATCAGACAGTGACATAACATGCATATTCCTGGAGGTATTAATGTGCAGAACATGGAACTTGTTTCGTTTACAAAGATCATATGCCACACCCATCAGACTTGTACTTGCAGTTTTAGGGACTCGGTTATAAATAACAAGCACATCATCAAATGAATCTTTAGTACTTTTACCAGCATTAACAAAATCAGCGAGTACATCATTTCTGTTGTGGTAATCAAAGTCTTTTAGTCTGAGTTCATTAATAGTAGCAGCTGCAAATAAAGTAAGAAAATAATCGAGGTATTTTGTAAATACAAAGCTTTTCAATCACCATTAAGATCACAAAAACATTAATTATCAGTTTGAAAATAAACTTTCACATAGTGATTAAAATCGAGCTTTGCAAATTTAAACCTGATTTATATAAGCAAGTTCAAAATTGAGTTTGAATGTTTACTTCTATCAAGGTATTTTTTGTTGAACTTTAAATGAATCTGCATGTTTATTTAAGAACACAATTTCTACCTATACATGACTAATATTATAGTTTTATTAGTGTATTTTTCTCACCCACTTTATAATAATTTATTATTAATTAAAAACTGGGTAAAATATTCACATTTATATCATTTTTTGTAAATGTGTGGTGAAGAGCTATTAACTTTTAATCTCAGTACAGTTTAAAAGTGGGTTGTTACATGTAAAACTGCTATTTTGGGTGCATTCACAGAACATATACATGTACACTGGAGACAAGGTTATATTTTATGGACAAGAGTGTTGGTTTTATGGATCTGTTAACAGTTTAACACCACTATCCTCTCCTGCATTAATACTTCTTTCAATCAGAAACAGTTTCTTTACGTCAAGGAAAGAGCATTTCTACATAAAATTATTTTGGCTTACTAATTTTCAAGTCATAAAATTTTCAAAATATAATTATTTACAAATGAAATAAGTACTTTTAGGACATACAAAACTTTATATGTGTATGTTTTTATGATATAAAACATTACCTTTCCGTACTGCTAAAATATTTATTCCAATATTTGGGTTTTTAATGAATTTCTCACAGTATATATATTTACGACATCAAATGTCAATATTAAATTTACTACAAATAATGAGAACTACTTTAACTTTAATACTAACCTAGTTTTTTTATTGTTTCATCTTGATACAAGACCTTTCTTACAAAATAACAATACAATACAGCACAAACAATCAAACTCAAAATGATGAATAACTGCTTTATCTTCCACATCAGCTTGTTACTCGAAAAATAGCCATTCCTGAAAGATAAGTTATGTAGTTATTACTACCAAGTTGTACAAGTCTTGAGATATATAGAAATTTCAATACTATTTGGCATATGTTCTTCAATAATAAACTTTATGAACACATTACAGTCCTAGCCACCAGTTGCTCACAAACTTTGATAACAGTGACCCTCATTAGTTAGTAATGAAGAAAGTTCTTTCTAACAGTTTATGATCTAGATGTCACATGGAGAATCATTCAGCTAAGCCTCACATCTCATGGTTTCTAAGTTATATATTTCTATCAACTTTTCTTTTTTCCTAATCATCAAACTTTTCTTAAAAAGAAACAAAAAATTATCACACAGGTGGCTCTTCTGGTGTCCTACAGTTAGATAACAAATGTTATTAACAGTCAATTTCTTATTGAAAAATGTTAGCTTTATATCATGAAACAAAAACAAAATAGTTAATAATGTATAATTCCTTGGTAAGCAAACATTTTTCATCGTTACGCAGCAAAAGCCAAATTAAAACTCCTCTAAAACAGAAACTTTAAAATCAATTTTTGTGATAGTTATCTTGATCATAGCTCTTCAGAACTTCAAATTGCTATATTTTTTGTGTATATAATTGTGTGCTTATAAACTTCATACACAGTAATTTAACTGTTAATCTCAAAACTAGAAAACTTTTCAATCTGTCGAGTAGTATCTTAAGAGTAGTATCAATTTTCTGCACTACTCTTGCTGAGGAAGTTAATGTTAATATAAAATATATAAGTTTTTTTATGAAACATTAGTAATTGAGAAACAAATAATAGATACAAATACAGGGTGTTCAGAAAGTCACTGTGAAGTTTTGTAACAGCATTCATCCAGTCTATTTCAAGCCAGCAACTGATAGCAGTGTTTAGAAACAAAATAAGAAGGATCCAGGCCTGTATTAATGCCAATGGGGGTCACTTTCAACATTGTTTATAATTATTATTCATATTTACCTCCCGTATTTAATATTGAAACATGTCTGTTAATAAATATACAAGTGCACAGTGACTTTCCGAACACTCTGTAGAATAAACTGCTTTAAGAATTTAAATCAGTTAATAGTTTTTTTCTCATTTCAAGATTCCCTAACTGGGTCAGGTTTAGTAAAAATGTTTCAGCAAGGTGTATGTGAACAGCCTGAAATATAGAAAAGCAGATTAGAATAGTGAGGTAAGAATGGATAGGGGAAAATTTGGAACAATAATTACCTCCACTTTAGCAGTTTGGGAAAGCCTTTTGAAAAGTGCTTACTGAATTTACTGAAAATTATGTAGCATTATTATTAAGGAAAGCTCTGAATTTCATAGCTGTTATCTTGGTTTAATTAAGACATTAAAGTGTTATACTGGCACAGAAGTCGTGCCATTTCTTTAAAACTGGATAGTGTGCTTGACTAATTCACAAAGTTCAGATTTCTATATCAGTTATAAAATCACCTTTTGCTACTCTGAGATTATTTAAACTTTGAGAAAACAAACTATAGAAACTTTACAGCACATCTTGCTGAGAGAAGAAGTAGCCTTCACTTACATGAAACAAAATACACAATTTCTGTGAATGTGCCAATTTTCTCAAATTCTAAAGATTTAAAAACTACTTTTTGAACTATATATATAAACATTGGCAGTATAATGAAGGTTACACTTGTAATGAATTTAATGCTGAGATAAAATAATGGGTTTCACTACTTTTAAACCATTACAACTCTTGAAGTTGTCTTTACTGTTTTTGAATTAATCTCTCACTAAAATAATAGATCATTAGAATCATTACAATTATATGGACCTTGTAGCTGTAGGATGTGGTTGTGAACAAGATACAAGCAGTCAACAGTATCACAGAATGCCTGAAAAGAAATAAGCCTAATTCTGTAACACCATACCAAGACTAATATATTAGTAGCATGGTTTTACCAAAATCACATTTCTGAATATTGTTAAGCTCAACAAACAATTCCATCAATTGATGCAATACAACATGCTAATGTGCTATTATATTAGAATCATCTCGTATGATAAAGATGTCAATGGCGTTATTTCTTTTGACATATATTCTGGAACAAGCTATGTTGACTGCACAGAAGACAAATTTAATGGTAATTTACTGATGACATAGGGAAACATTTTGTAAAAACAATGTATGTTAATTTATGCATCATTAGAAATGATGCCTTCAATGTATATCATAGAGATAAAATTCTGGTAACCAGAATGAGATATGCCTTTGGATGAAGAGAAATCCCAGGGAATAGTGTCAAAACCATGAACCTCAAAAGTGTAAAGTACAGATTAAGTAGTAATGAATAAAGTGAACAAGACACAATAGTCTGTCTGGGATTGATCAATCATTCATGTATTAAATAGATGGGAGGAAGTTGAGCAATTACTTTCCCAAGTGGTTGAAGTTTTAGGGAGGAAGAACTGGTCAGAATTAAAATGAATATATGAATGATAGAATATGATATGGGAAGAGTCAATGGGACAGAGCTCTGAATGAAGGTAACTACAAGCAAAAAGTAGGAGGAAATAGGTCTTAAAAGGAAGGTGGTATAAGTTACAATTTGCCAACACCTTGAGAGAAGCAGGTGAGAGTGTAAAGGATGACACTAAGGTCCCAATCATGCATGGAGGTCTACACAGAAAGAAGGACAGGAACAAGGTGGAGAGAACTGGAAAGGAATGTAGCTCATGGTATAACAAAAGGCAAAAAGTTAAAAGACAAGGCAGCATGATAATTTGCAATGGTAAAGACAACTAACCCACTGTGAAACAGCCAGGTAAAAAAAGGAAGAGAGATAGCCAATGGTTGGATAGTCAAGAAGAAGGTGACAATAGATAGATCTGCATTGAAAGACAAACCATTTGCTAGTGTACAAATAACACAAAAAGACAACAATAAAAAAATGCTACCTAATTGAAAAGTTTGACTTTATGGACAATGAACTGGATGGATAAGATTCCTGGATGAAATAGTGATGTGTGAGGAAGAAGTGAGAGAGAAAGTGCAAATGGTAGGGAAAAAGAGAGACAGACTGACAGCCAGTAAGAAAAGGGGAACCAGGATTGAGCTGGGCAAATGGAAAATGACAGAGTGTGATGAATCAAATCCAGGACTTGTGGTAAAATATGAAGAGGTAGGTATGTATATAGAAAAAAAAATGAAACCAGTCCTACCTATAGCATTGATGGCCAGGGTTGAACAATGGGGAACAGAAAACTAAAATTGGGGAAGTTTGAAAATGATAAGATTGGCAAAGGCATCGATAAGTGATGTACCTAGCAGAGAGCACATCCAGAACACAGCAGACTACGAGTCTGTTAAGAAATTATCCAACAAAGACGATCAAGGGTTTGAAAATTAAAACACCTGGATCAGATATTCCCTAGGCAGTTGCTGTATGAAACAACCATGAAGTTGTCAGAGTGGATCATAACTAAATGTTCCATAAGAAAGGGCAGAAAATGGGAACATGGCCAATGAACTGCCAGAATTTGAAGTATACTGATGTGGAGAGAGAGAGAACTCATTCTGGAACCAAGTGTTCAATGTGAAACTGTCATTCAGAGGTGCTTCCCAAATAAAGATCTCCAGGTAAAAAAAGTAGATAGATGAACAATTGAGGTCAAAAGCTCCCATAAGTGGTTCTACAGATCTTGCATAGATCACTAGATGAGGAACATATAAGAATTATTTAAAGGAAGAAGTCACAACAACAAAATGAGAAAGGAGTTGAAGAAAGTTCCTAGTTGAAAAAGATATTGGGTGGAGAAGTTCCGAGGTGAACAAGATATAATGTGGAAGAGTTCCTAAGTGAGCAAGATATTTGGTGGAGATGAGAAAGAAAATGAAAGATTGATTCTAAATATTGTGAAACCAGAAAGGAAAAGTTAGAATGACTGTAAGCCAGTAGAAAAGAATCAGAAATAAGAGGCCAAGCACACGGTAACAGGAATATAAATGGTGTTAAAAATGAATTAATATGTATGCCAATATCATGAAAAGAGACAAATATGAAAAATTCATTAGGTTTAGGATTATGGAGGAAAGAAAAGGAAAAGTCATATGACACAGTGGCAGAAGATAGAATGGAAAATACCTATGCTACAAAGTCCTAATAATGTGAGGAAGTCGAGTATTATATTCCACTAGAAGTGAGATTCCCAAGACCTAAGCGGGAAGGGAAAACAATGATCAAATTTGTCTTCCTCCTCAATGTTCCTATCAAAAAAAGGAAAAGTAATACTGAGAAATGAATGGGAGTTGAAAATCCAAGCAGCATAAAGGAACCTTCTGCCAAATGCACTAAAACCATCATGCCATCCACATTCATCACCCATCAGTATGCATATTTGAAACTTGTATGAGAAAATTCTTCATTCATACAAGAAGTTGAAGATACCACACGAGTTTGTGAGTTCACAATTTGAAGATAGTAAAGAAAACATAAGAGCAAAAGCACAAGGGGAGTTCAGCTTTTGCTGCATAAGAACATTATTGCAGTACTACAATTCACAAGATCTCATGAGATTAACTAGTTATTCCAAAAAGGTTAGTGGAATGCAAATCTTTAAGATAGACACATGGAGAAAATAGCTTAATGTATAAAGAGTTGTGTATCATTTCATAAAAAAATAAGGAAACATTCTTCAAATTTTATCTACAGGATAAACTGAAACAAGATAATAAAAGTCACTGTACAGTTATGTTGACTGTTGGGGCAAACATACTCTTATGATGAAAGAAACCTCAGGATTCTTATTTTATCTGTTTTCAAGCAATTACACAGATGAAGATGCTCCATAGTAAGAGTGATGACTGGCTGGGATCCCACGTTCACTACCTGGTGGGTTATGATCTTAATTACAAAAACACATTTTACATTAATAGTTTATAAGTTGTAAAAACCTATTTCTCCCAAACTAGTAAGCCTAAAGTATCAATTGCATAAAAAAAACTCTTCACATGTAGATGACATTCTTATTTCAAGCAATACACTGACCTGCTCATATACTCATACAATTTTAAATGGCTTAAAGTATTATCATACAGTTTGTGGTCTTACATTGTTCTCTTTTTTTTTTCTGATACTCTTAATGCTTCAAAGGGCCTCACTTGGTATTTTAAAGTACTAGTAGTTTATGTCCCTTTACTACAGAAATGACATAGTTCATGAATGGATGGATAGAATGTTACACAATTTAAGAAATTTAAAATAACTGTAGTAAATGGACTTAAATATTGGACTTGTTTAAATTAGAACTTACAAAGGTCAACAGTGGCTTGAGATTTGTGTCCAAGATAGTTAGGAGCTTAATAAGACTTAGAATAAAACAGTTGAAAATAAGAATTTTAATATTAGAAGTGAAAAAATATGTATTTAAAGCCCAGAATTGAGCTTGTTTTATCACCAAAATTATTTTATGGTTGGAGTTATCACCATAAGAAATGATTTGTTGATGATGTAATGTTATGTAGATAGTTTATACATAGCTGGACAAGTTTTTAAATATATGGGCTAGACCTAATTTCAACTGTTATATTTTCAGTGATTTACATGTAAAAACAGCTCGTTTGGAATGAGAAAATATTTTACTATGAGAAGTGAACAACATTTCAACCTTCTTTAGTCATCGTCAGGTTCACTTTTTATGTATATATTTCTCTATTAGTGAGTTTTCTCGACATCATTGATTTTCAGTGATTGTTTATATGGAGTTAACAATGACTGGTTGAAAAGAACTGCAACTGCTTAATTTAGAGTGACATTTAAAGTAGTCTTAAAGGACTAATTTATATTAGTAATTCATGTACAAGAACAGAGTTTAAAAATAATTCCATCTTCAGGTCAATTTGCATTAATTTTTGCAGGGCTTTATATGCCGTCCTGTTTTTACGGTGTCATCCAAATAATGGTGTCCAAGTGTTACATTAGAGAGAGAGAACTGGGGTATTTTTCTTGTACAAGTAGAATAAATAAATGGTTTGTTTTTTTTTGCGCAGGACAAATAACATTACAATTATGGCACTACAAAATAAATTTGAGATAGAAAAAATGAAACCAGAGTCTGTGTCTGCTAAAACAGTGTCAATTTGCATGCATGTATGTGTCCAAATAATTTTATATATTGTAAAAATGAGCCAAAGTATACACATTAAAAATATAGAAGGTTAAGAAAAAAATTTCTAGGAGAGATTGTTCTGATATTCAAAGAAACATTAATAAAGATCATAATGTATGGTAGCAAAATCACATACATTTTAACTTGTCGCACAGGTCAAGTGTAAATACAAGCCATGAACATTAAGAGCTCATATATTATGCTAGTAATGTACAAATACAAATTTGTAATAACGCATTTACGTATATGAGCATATGCTAATTTTCATTAAATAAATAATAATAATAATAATGAATTATAGCAAAATTCATTTGTTTGGAATCAGCACTGCAGCCATTGAAAAACAACCCTAATATTACTGTTAACTTTTGATTCATATCACAAGTACTATATTGAAATATCACAGCTAATTAGGTTAATTATGCCAAATAAATTTTTCATTTGTTGAAATTCATGCAAATTTCAACTTATCTAGATTCAATCCTATGTCACCTTGTTATGCAGTTCAATCCATTCATTATGCTCCCAATACAGAATTTATTTTATGCAGATTCAGCATGTGTATTCATTCATTATGCAATCAACATATTATACAATCTTAATCCATTACCCAGAACACATCTACATTTTAAGTCATTATGGAGAACTTACATAATTTAGTATCAACCCGTTATAATAAACCAGAAATTACGCAAATTATTTGAAAGACTATATCCTTGAATTTTGTTACAGTACGGTGTTCATATGAAAACACTTGAATCTGAAATGTCAACAGCATACAGTGAAAAATATTTCCAGGAGATAAAATGAAGTCGCCGGTTAAATTTAAGTTACCCTACTTTCTACTACTAGATCTATCAGTGCAGGCCTATCTCTTTGCTCTTATTACTGTTGGTACTGATATCGTTAGTACTAGTAATACAAATAGTATTGCTAACCCTACGTATTTGTTATGAAAACTCATTTTTTCAGTTACAAGTTATATTCAATCTCCTTTCAAACTCCTTCAGTGATAGAGGTTCTGCAAAACAACGTGAGCTCACCTTTATAATTAAATTTTGTACAAAATAAAATGACACTTCCGCATAATTATTAAATAAATCAACCAATTTCTCTATTCCCCGATACTTTCCACAATGAACCGAACAATATTACGGTGTTTACTACAGTACGCCCTCTAGCTTTTAAGAAATCTTTTGACGATATAATTGTTGGTTAAAAGTATTTTCAGTGATGTCGAGAAACCCACTTGTTGAGAACTTTTATATGCAAAAACGGCTCTTCTGGGCCCAGAAAACACTTCAAATAGAAGAGCGAACAACGTTTCGACCTTCTTCGGTCATCGTCAGGTTCACAAAGAAAGGGTTACTGGTCGGAAGCTGACCACATGTTTGGGAGGGGTTGTATAATTGAGTGTTGCAATGTAGAGGGCGCGGTTTGAATATATAATTTTGTCTATAATATTAATATAGGTATAATGGTGTTCCTTTATATTGGTTTATTTTGGGTTTAAGTTGTTGTATAAGTAAGGCTTCTTTAATTTTGTCAGATTGAACGTCAGATTTTAGCATTGTAAGTCTGCAAATATGTCATTAATCCACCAGGAGACGTTGAATGATGCAGCCAAAATAAAATACACATGAAGGTGTCAAGTTGTTAATACTCGTATTTTAAATAGTATGATCCTTAATTCAAATAGCACCGCAATGGTTCAGCGGTTTGTCTGCGGACTTACAACGCTAAATACAGGGTTTCGATATCCGTGGTAGCCAGAACACAGATAGCCCATTGAGTAGCCTTTTGCTTAATTCAAAACAACAATACCGTATTTTCCGCTTAATAAGCCGAATTTATGGCCCTAAATTTTGGACCTGATTTTTGGGGGTCGGCTTATTGGCCGATCACCAGCTTTGGACCAAAAAATACCGAAGACCAAAATCGGCCCCAAAATCATACCTTTGATCCTACAGTTACGGCAGAGTTATTTCAGTTGAATAAACTTTATTTATTAATAGAAAAAGGTCTATACATTACGAACGACATGCATTCATAGAAATAACAAAATTCATTAAAAAATACACACTTTAATCTCAGAAATTTATTAAAATCTATCAAATTCATCATCTTCATTGTCAGAACCACCAAATAATAGATTCCAATCCTCGGCAGAGACCTGGTCGTCGTACGGGTCATTCTCTGGTGTTATTAGCTGAGTGAGTAGAATGTTGTCTTCCTCGTCGTCGTCCAACCACAACATATCATCTTCCGTTCCATCCATTGCATTTGAGATACTGCATTTTTTAAATGACTTCTATGCAGTTTCAAAACTAATATCGTCCCACGATTTCACGACCCACCCACAGACGGTAGCAAATGATGCAGCGCGCATATTTCCGGCAGCAGTAAAACTTTGATTGCCCGAAACCATCCACTCATTCCAGCATTGACGGAGCCTGTCTTTAAAAGGTTTATTTAAACACACATCTAAGGGCTGTATCACAGATGTCAGCCCACCGGGAATGACTTCAATATCGGTATTGCATCTTTTGACCGCGGCTTTAACGTTTTCACACAGGTGGGACTTAAACATATCCCAAACGAGCAGAGATCTAGATTTCATCAGTCCGCCAGGACGACGCGCCCACACTTCGTTAATCCACTTGATGCATCTTTCGTCATCCATCCATCCGTTTTCTTGTACGTGGACGATCACTCCTTTCGAAAATTTCATCTTCTTAGGAAATGTTTTTTTTTTTTAAATTACCATAGGCGGTAATTTTGTCCCATCAGCAAAGCACGTTAAGACTACAGTGAAACGTTGTTTCTCGTGGCCCGTTGTCTTAACCCAAACGGTTTTCTCGCCAGCTTTGTTAACGGTTTTGTTTCCAACCATATCGAAAAAAATCGGAGCCTCGGCTTATTGGGGGGTAATGAGCAAAAACCCTCATTTTCAGAGCTGAAAATTGGCCTCGGCTTATTAACCGGAAAATACGGTAATAATTCAAATAAATTTATTATGGTTAATATATAGCACAATTTTGTGTAATAAGGTGAATTTACTATTATATTTTGTCACTGATAAAGTTAGATAAGGCAATAACAATGTTAATATACTAACTTAGATATCACTTTGTAGTCCTGTTCTGCGCAACTTGTGAGGATCGCGTGCTATTTAGACCTCTCATCCATTATTATGGGCTTAATATTTGTAAATGTGTGCATGAATGTTATATTTGTATAATTTGGTACTCTATAAGTTACAGTTATTACTGAATTTTAAATTGTTTGAAGTTTTTTAATATATGTTGATGCAATCTTCGTCCATGCAGAGCTTACATATTCTATAAGTGTTCTAATATTTTAATACATTATTTATATATTTTGACAACGTTCTCGGGTGCAGCTCTTGTGTAGTCTTTTAACATAATTTTCTTTGTTGCCCACTTTGTTCTCTATTTCTGAGTGTGTTTATCTTAGTCTAATTTAGAGTCATAAATAATTTCAGTGAATTCAGCTGATGAGACGATATTTAGAAGAACTACGTTAAGATATAACTCACGAGGATTTCTAAATGTTTTAGCTCATTTTGAAACTAGAATAAATTTTGTTTTAGGAACATTAACTTGATTCTACATTTTTGGCAATTTTGTATATTACGAGTTAATACCGGTTGCACATTAGTTGCTACAATTATAGGAGTTACTGAACTCTCAGTATCATCACATTGTCTGCAAATAATGAAATTAAACGAAAATTTGGGTCCTTCAAAAACATGTTGCTTACGTACATGATGAAAAGAGTAGGACAAACTACTTCCCCCAGAAGGACACTCGCCTCAATAGTAAAGTATTTCGAGTAAGTGCCCTTCACATTTACTCTACATTTTTTTACTTTTCATGAAATTTGATAATCATCTGATAATTTCTATTGATAAATTCATTTCTTTCAATTTAAATCTTAACCCATACTCTCTCTCCCTCTCTAGGTGTTTGTGTGTATATATTTGTATATCCAGGAGGGTCAGGTACACTAGACCTCTTCCTCCTTCCATTATGGCTTGGCATGGCCAAGCGCGTGAGGCGTGCGACTCGTAATCCGAGGGTCACGGGTTCGCGCCCGCTTCGCGCTAAACATGCTCGCCCTCCCAGCCGTGGGGGCGTTCAATGTGACAATCAATCCCACTATTCGTTGGTAAAAGAGTAGCTTAAGAGTTGGCGGTGGGTGGTGATGACTAGCTGCCTTCCCTCTAGTCTTACACTGCAAAATTAGGGACGGCTAGCGCAGATAGCCCTCGAGTAGCTTTGTGCGAAATTCCAAAACAAACAAACAAACCTTCCATTACTTTGTTGAAGTAGTCTGATTAATACATTTCGAGTAAATACTGAATGGCTGGAGTAATATCGTAACTTTAGTCTGGGCTTTTTCAGGACAATGTCCTTTTATATTGTTCTTTTTTATTATTTAATAAGTGTAGAACGTAGGTGGCCTGTTTTATTTTAGCTCTATTTTATTATTACTATTATTATTATTATTTTAAATGATTTTATCTTAATGATCTGATGTACAAATTTAACGGGGAGAGATGTCTGTCTAGTTCGCATTACAACTCATTTTTTCGCCACTTTTTATCAAAATATTTTATTGTACTATGTAGAAGTCTATCTGGTATTGTCTGTTTATTTGAGTCATTGTGCATGAACTTTGAGGAAGTGGTTTTAGGTACTCTGAATGCTGATGTAATTATTGTATTCCGTAATGCTTGGAGTTTGGTTTCTAATTGTTTTACACTTACATTGATCCATGCAGGAGCTGCGTAGTCTATTACAGGTCTAGTGTACGTCTTGTATATTTTAATGATGTTTTCTTGTGTTGTTCCGTAGTTTTAACCAGTTAGACTCCTAGCATAGTCTATTCTTCGCCAAATTTTAGTTTTTATGTTGTTCACATGTTTTATCCATGTAAGTTTCAAATCATATGTTAACCCCAAAAATTTTGCAGAAGTAGCAGTTTGGAAAAGCTATCCATTCATGTAGATCTGGGGTTGAACTTTTAGATGTTTCGTTGATTTTGAAAATATCTCTAATTGTGTCTTCGCTGTATTCATTTTAATTCTATATTTTTTCGCAATATTCACATGATCTATTTAGTTGTGGTTGTAAATTAGAGGCTGCTATTTCTGGTGTTGGGGCATTTCTCCAAATTGCTACATCATCAGCAAACTGTGACGCGTATTCATTGTTTCAATCTTTAAGTGGCATATTATTTATATACATGATGAAGAGAATAGGACCAACCACCCCTCCTTGAGGGACTTCAACTTCTGGAGTGAAGAACTCCGAGAAAGCTCCCTCTACGTTTATTCTACATTTTCTGTTTTCCAAAAAGTTGGATAACCAGCGAATAATTTCACGCACTAGTCCCATTTCATACATACGGAACCGAAGACAATTGTGCCATATAGTGTCGAATGATTTCTCGATATCGACAAAGCAGGCGACAGTGCATTCTTTTTTATTAAAGCTGTTTATTATTAATTAAATCAGTTAATCTAATAAACCGATCTGTTCTTTGTCTATATTTTCTAAATCGGTTTTATTCTTCTCGCAATTTTGAATTAATCTCTAAAAATGTGGAGAGTCTATTGCTTACTATTCTTTCAAGAATTTTTGCCGACATAGCTGGTCAGACTGATTGTTCAGTAGATATTATGTTTATTGGCTTGTTTTCTTTCTTTGTGGAACATTAAAATATTAGCTTATATCCAAAGTACAGAGATGAGTTAAATATAGCTAACAGGTGGTCAAATAATTTTAAAGTGTCTTTTTTGAGAAGAATTGTTTGTATTCCATCATTTCCCAGTGCTTTGTTTTTTGAATTTTTGATTGCTTGTTCAAGTTCTTTTTTTTTTGGTCAGTAGTTGGGTATTGTAGAAATATTTATTATTAATGTTGCTGTTTATAATATTGACTGGAAAGTGTGATTTATATAATTCTATGTTATTTGTTACGTGGTTGTTTATTTTATTGTAGTAATAGTTGTTCATGTCCGTGTCATTATGTGTTTCAAATGTGTTTTGTAATTAATGTTTGAAGGCTTCTGCTTTTTCTTTGTCGGTTTGTGCTGAGGTGTTGTGATGTTCCAGTGTTAGGTATTTTTATGTCGTGGGTTCATTTGTGAATCTTTTTAAGTATGGTCAGAACATTCTAGGGTCGGTTTGTTGTTCGTTCAGGGGTTCGATTTCCCTCGGAGGGCTCAGCAGATGGCCCAATGTAGCTTTGCAATACTTAACCCATTGTGTTTGATTGTTTGTTTGTTTTTGAATTTCGCTCAAAGCTATTCGAGGGATATCTGCCCTAGCCATCCCTAATTTAGCAATGTAAGACAAGAGAGAAGGCAGCAACTCAGCAACTCCCACCGCCAACTCTTGGGCTACTCTTTAACCAGCGAATAGTGGGATTAACCGTAAAATTATAACGATCCCACGGCTTAAAGGACGAGCATGTTTGGTGTGAAGAGGATTCGAACCAGCGAACCTTGGATTATGAGTCTACTACATTAACCATCTGGTCATGCTGGGCCGAATGATTGTGTGTTAGGTTTATTCGGTAAATGAATTTTGACATTTCCCAAGATGAATGCATCATTTATTTGACCAGTTTGCAAGCAGTTTAAGTCAGAACGCCACGTTTTACTTATCATTTTACTGCTTTGATTTTCGTTTCTGGCTTCAGTTTCTCCTGACTTACTCGGCCAGTTCTGGTTTCCTATAGGAACCTGAGTTTGTTTGTTTGTTTAGAATTAAGCACAAAGCTACTCAATAGGCTATCTATCTGTGCTGTGCCCACTACAGGTATGAAAACCAGGTTTTTAGTGTGTAAGTCCACAGACATACCACTGTCCCACTGGGGGGCAGGAACCTGAGATGCCTTTAACTATAGCTGTATGTTTTGACTGTTCGGGTGTTAATCCACATTTCTTCATCATTTTAATTTGTTTCTTTTTTAATTTCACGCATAGCTGTGCGAGGACTATCTGCGCTAGCCGTCCCTAATTTAGCAATGTAAGATTAGAGGAAAGAAAGCTAATTACCACCACCCACCGCCAACTCTTGGACTACTCTTTTACAAACGAATAGTGGGATTGACCATCACGTTATAACACCATGCTGGAACGTTTTTATCTGGAAAGCTAGAGTGATCCACATATCACCTAGTCCTCTTTTTTTATTTACTTTTGTATATTATTTTATGTCATTATTATTATTAAGTGATCATCTATGTATATTTTTAAAAGAGCGCCAAAAAGTAGATCACAGAAGTGTAAAGGTTGTGTACCTCATTTTGGTCATGTTTCATTCTCAACAATAACAATAAAAATTAAAACGGGGATTTTAACGCATCAAATATAGGCTATCTTACGGACATATGTAATGTCGACAGCAATAAAAACCTATCAATTTTCGGATGTTTAAAAAATTTAATTGTTGTACCTGACATTTCAATGATGACATTACTACAATCATTCAGGCACTTAGAAAAGCGTGAGATATCTGATGTTTTTGAAGAAATACTAACATCCAAGGTTAATTTTCTGAAGTGAAACGGTTGGTAATGTTTGAAATATAAAAACATTCCTGGTCAAATATTGTAGTTTTGAGATGACTCGCTTTTACATACTTACGTCGAATTCCCGAATGTTTATCAATGTTCAAAAACACTTCAGTGTATTTGTAAACCAGGTATTGTTTACAAGGATTCCTTTTAAGAATCTTCTATAAGTTAAGAGCAAAGGTCTGGAAACTTCGGGCCGTCGACTTCACTAAATATTAAATATGTGGCGTTGCATGTAAAAAATTATTTGTTTCCCTTATATATCTTTGGTTGGAGAACAATAAAATTCAGTATAGAAAAAGTCTCATTTTTGTAGTGGCCTCAAATGAATCAATGTTTCATAGCTAAAAATATTTTATCTCTTCACGGCGTGTCGTGTCATACATGGCGCATACCAAATTTTATGTCTTTAAATGCTAACTAAAGTGTTTTATGTGGTAAGCTGCATACTGGACTGCTAGTAGGACAAAACAAGCAGCTTAGTGACGTCAGACACCGTCTCGGACGCGTGTATAAGTTTTGAACTCGTTCAGTGTTTGTTACATTCTGTCCATTTCAATGCTGCTCGAACAACCTATCCTATATTGTATTTTTTCGTGTGTTTGTTAACCATTCATCGGTAAGTGACAATATTATTAGCTGAATTAGAGTTCTGACATAGTTTTTTATAAAAAATAAAGACATTTTGGGACAATCATATATTATACTATAATATTCATTCAATTATCGTATCACAACACTAGACATGTTTATGCATTTTTAGTGAATGAGTGGGTTGTTTTAAAACTGCACTAATTTTGTTGCTAGCCAGTGGACGGACATATGGCTGCAGTTTCATCGTACTTTTCATGTGTTATGGTTGCACTCGATAAATAACATGCAGCATTTCAATTTGTTCAGCATCCACAACTTGTATAAAGTACTCTCCTTGTAAAATTTCGTTGGTTGCATCTATTTGATTGCAATTTTTTAATGTTGTGGACCATTTCATAACTACTTCCTATGGTAAACTATTTTCTTTTATTGTTTCTGACAAGAAACATTTTTAATCACTAGTTTTTAAAGTGGTCAATTATTTTGTTAAAAACTTTTTTACGAAACTGCTTTAATAATTTTTCTAATTTACATATACTTTTTGTGCTTCCAGTTACCCATCATTCATAATGCTACAAGATAAAAGGGGATTGTTGTTGTTTTGAATTAAGCACAAAGCTACACAATGGGCGATCTGAGCTCTGCTCACTACGAGTATCGAAACCTAGTTTTGTGCGTTGTAAATCCACAGACATACCGCTGAGTCACTAAGGGGCGAGAAAAGGGAAACAATTTACTCTGAAATTCGCATCTTCAAAGAACATTGGAGGTTGGAATATTTTTTAACTGAAAAAAACGACAAAGTATTGTGTGTAATATACAGTGAGGCTGTTACAGTCCTGAAGCAATATAATATATACTGCTAAAAATTAAAGGAACGAGTAGATATTTCAGTAAAATTTGTCATAACTAAATTTATGTATGAAAAACACATCTGTTTGTCTACAAGTGTATTTTTAAGCTCACGAGCAAAGTTTGAAGCAATTCAAACAAATCTCACCTCACTCAAGGAGAATACAACTCAAGGTACCCCGTATAAGACTGTTACGTGAAACTATGCATTCTTCATTACTTTCCGAAACAAACACCAATATGGATCTTTTGCGGCTCGTTTTGACGTTGTGTACCCAAGAAGTCAGGCGCCGTCTGACAGAAAACAAGGCGGTCAGAGCGGTCCAGATGCTGGAAGATGGCCAGACCCAAAGGAGGGTGGTGCAGCGTGTCGGTGTGTCACCAAGCGTCATCAATCGACTTTGGCAACGCGACCAGGATACGAACTCTTATGGCAAGAAACCAGGTCAAGGTCATCATTGTTGCACAACAGCCAGAGAGAACCGTCACATCGTGTCACCGCTCTGCGGGACAGGTTAGTTACGGCTCGGTCACTACGTAATGACCTTTGGCATTCCACTAAAACCCGTGTGTCGACTTAAACAGTTCGCAGTCGTCTGCACGAAGGACGCCTTAGAACCAGACGACTTGCAGGAGGCGTTATTCTGATAGCGCGACACCGTGCAGCCAGGTTGGAGTTTGCTCGTCAGCACCTGGACTGTGAACTTCGTCAGGTGGTCACCGTATTGTGAACAGACGAGAGCATGTTCTTTGTGTCTTTTGATGATGGACGTGTGAGAGTGTGAAGACGCCGAGAAGAGCAATTTTCTGTCCGTAACATTGTGCAAGTCGATGCTTATGGAGGAGATTCTGTAATGATCTGGGCAGGCATATGCTTGGATGGACGCATGGACTTACTCATACTCGACAGAGGTACTCTGAACGTATGATAATATAGAGACAAAATTCTGGAACCCACTGTGAGGCCTTGTGCGTGCGCTGTCGGCGATGGGCTCGCGCATTAACCTGCATAGTGGGTTATAGAATATCGTCTCTACATCATCATACTTTCAGAGTACCCCTGTCAAGTATGAGTAAGTCCGTGCGGCCACTCAAGCATATGCTTGCCCAGATCATTACAATGTTACAGACGGAAAATTGCTCTCCAACACAGTCTGGACTTCCTTGACGAGGAAGGAATAGAGACTTTTGATTGGCCCGCCAGATCTCTAGATTTAAATCCGATAGAACATTGTTGGGATACGTTGTCGTGTTAGTGAACGCCAGCACTCTCCTCAGAATGTACAGGAACTCCTACAAGTCCTGGTAGACGAGTGGGCTACCATACTCCAAGATAACATCGATAGACTGATTCGAAGTGTGTCACAGCCCGTGGATGTCACACTATATATTGAATCTTTTAAAAATTTCTTGAATAAACACATGTAAACTGTTTAAAGTATTGTTTCATATGGGATGTTAATTTTGGTGATATTGGTCATTTTTTAAAATTGTATTTTTCCATGTTTTACCGTTCATAACACATTAAAAATGGATACAGATGAAACTGAAATGAGGTAAATTACTTAAAAAAATAAAAAATATTTGGAACACTGAGATAAATTATATAAGAAAACGTACTTGTACCTTTAGTTTTTTTGAGCAGATTACACAGGCATTACCAGACGAAGCATGCGTCTCACTATTCTCATCTGACAGAAAAGCTGCATCATGAGAAGTTAAGCCTTGAAGAAGAACATTTTATGACAACAGTCGTTTTTCATTAGGATAAATAATAACAATGAAGCTGCAACTAAAGTTAGTTCGAGAGTATCTAATTTGTTAGCTGAGAAAGGAAAACCATTTACTGACAGTGAATCAATAAAATCTTGTATGATCGCAATAGCTGAAGAAGTATGTCCAGAAAAAAGATTTATTCGAGAATATTAGTCTCTCTGCAAAAAACAGTAACTAGGAGAGTCGAAGACATAGGAGACAACATACTTTGCCAATTAAACAATAAAGCACAAGATTTCTAGTGGTTTTCTCTGGCACTTGATAATTCAACAGAGTGTCTGACAATTTGATGTTGCTATTGTTCATTCGGAGAATTAATGCTAATTCTGGAGTGACAGAAGCTTCAGTGAGCAGCATGTATGGAAAAACTACTGATGAAGACATTTTTAAAGAGGTGAAGAAAACATGACTAATTGCAGTATAGTTTGGAAACATCTAAAGTGTATTAGAACTGATGGTGGAAAAAATGTGTGGTGTAGGAATCGGTTGTGACGGAATGGATGTACCTAACCTATAGTGGTTTGCTCTATCATTCATCAGCAGGCACTTTTTCAAAAGGTTTGTGTCTGTCATATGTGATATAACCAGTCGTATAAACAGTGAATTTTATTCGATCACATGCACTCAATCATTGTCAGTTTCAAACATTTTTGGAAGAAATGGAAGCTGAATATAGCAGTTTGCCGCATCACAATGCTATAAGATGGCTAAGTAGCGGTAAAGTTACTTCATGATTTTTTTAACTTCGGATGGAGTTTGATATTTTTTTTATGAGAAAAATCGTGCTCAGCTGCTTCTTGCAAACGGTGAATGGTTGTGGAAATTAGCGTTATCGGCTGACTTAATGACGCATCTTAAGGAGTTCAATTTTAAATTGCAAGGAGATTTTGAGCTTATATGTGACATATACTCTGCAGTGAAAGCTTTTCGAGATAAATTGACCTTCTTTCACTTCCAGTCAATGATAAATAACTTCAACCACTTTTCCTGCTGTGAAGAATACAACCAAGAAGCTAATTCTCCATTTCATTTCGAATTTGCTGAAAATATTCTCACTAGTCTCACCCACTACGGATGTCGAAAACTTGTTTCTAGCGTTGTTTCCAGTCTGCCACTAGAAGACTACACCTAGTGTGTGTGTGTGTAAGACTTTGTTTGTTTGTTTTGGAATTTTGCACAAAGCTACTCGAGGGCTATCTGTGCTAGCCGTCCCTAATTTAGCAGTGTAAGACTAGAGGGAAGGCAGCTAGTCATCACCACCCACCGCCAACTCTTGAGCTACTCTTTTACCAACGAAAAGTAGGATTGACCGTAACATTATAACGTCCCCATGGCTGGGAGGGCGAGCATGTTTGGCGCGAACCCGCGACCCTCAGATTACGAAGCGCACGCCTTAACGCACTAGGCCATGCCAGGCCTATGTGTAAGACTATTTAGTAATAGTATAGCAACAAGAGACATAGCTGTCCCATAATAAATTAAATATGACATATTTGAGCTGTAAATGCTTCAAAAGTGTTGCGTCTCTTTTTACATATTATACTGATATACCCATTTACAGAATAAAAAAAAAACATTTAATGTCGCTTCTCACAGTTAAGGTTTTTAAATTTTATATTATAATGTCTTCTTTCACTTTTGCCATTCCTGTTTTATTTTCAGATTTAGTGTAAGTTTATTATTCTGCAAGATAAATATGTTATTCACAAATACAAATAAGATGGTGTGAGTCTTAATTTAAAATATCTATGAGCAGAAGAAACACTAAGAGAGCGCGTGTGGGTGAGGTAGGTGGGTGGATTTGACAATGTATTTGTTGATCATTTCCGCGTTCTTGTTTGCATTCCTTCTGGGCACTTCCATATCTACATAATTTTACGTTTATAAAATAGTTTTTATTACTAGTTTCATGACGTCCCCCTCGATTGAAAGTTAGTGTTATATGTAAATATGTGTAATAAATTTAATATTATGTGTACTGATTTTTTTTTATATTCCTTCACTTCACACATATTATAGGAACTGGCTATCTCAAGACACCGATTGTATAGTGTACAAAGCATTGAATATTTTACATGTTACAGATATATAATATTCATTTATTATTGGCTGGTAATGCCTGTTTCATCATATTTCTGCAATAAAGTTTACTTCAAGGGTAATTATAACTTCGTTTACACTGGAATTACGATTTTAATTTCTCTTAGTTATAATGACTAAGCATGGCATTGTTCACTTTCCAGAAATACATAGAGCGGATTTAGGTTTAAACTACAATTAGTAATAAAGTACTTTTAGAGCTATTTCGACTGAAACACACAAAAAAGATGAACAGTTGGGTGATTTGTATTTTAGCTAATGGTTTTTGTCTTAGTTTAAGGCTTGTTGGATAAAAAAACAAATGAAAATGAGTGGCTATCATCTTTGAAAATAAAACTCTCTGTCGTTGTATTAGGCTTAATTGGTACTTTGACCGTCCCTACATATAGAGTCAACCGATTCTATAATGAAACTAGCCTAATTATGAGTTTTAAGAAGTATTTAGTTTTTATATATTGTGAAAAAAAAGTTTTTTGTCGACCAATTATATTCTTTCCTTTTCGATAGCCCGGCATGGTCAGGTGGGTTAAGATGTTTGACTCGTAATCCGAGGGTCGCGGGTCCGAATCCCCGTCACACCAAACATACTCACATACTATCAGCCCTGGGGACGTTATAATGTGACGGTCAATCTTACTATTCGTTGGAAGAAGAGTAGCTCAAGAGTTGGCGGTGGGTGGTGACTAACTATCTGCCTTCCCTCTAATCTTACACTGCTAAATTAGGGACGGTTAGTGCAAATAGCTCTCGTGTAGCTTTGCGCGAATTTCTAACTAATAATGCACAATGCCTTTTCGATAAGTTTTATACTAGGTATAACGACTATTACCTTTCAATCATTCTACTCCGCTGTGCAAGTTAGTAATATTATGTAGCACTTGATTTTTTTATTAGTCTGAAACCAAAAAATTACTTAATTTGATTATTATGAGCTGAAACCTTTCAGCAACAACATTTATCCTATATTCTGTGTTAAGGAATAGCGCTACGTTTAGCTGAATCAATAAAGGAAATATTTATATTAAAATCTTTCTTGTTCAGTTAAAGGCTAGATTATGAATTACATAGTAGGAGGTTTGGCAAATAAAGCAATCATATTTTATAACTAGATATATATGTTTTATTGACAGGCGTCTCGCAAGAAAAGGCGACCATGTTTGAACGACTTTGAAAATGCGTCTAATTGTCCTTTATATACATTTTATTCCCACGGTTAAAAATAAGGATATTATATTGTATGTTTCCTGAATGTAAATCAACTTTTAGATTGAAATTATTTACGTCGTTGCCAAGCTGTGGAACTTTTGATATTCCTTGTACAAATAACACGAAAATACAATTTGTTTATTTATATAAAAGTCACAAGGGTATTATGAGCTTAGGGAATGTATAAAGATATTTACGAGATAATACAACCAACACAGAAACCTCATAACTTATAACATGTAAATAGATACTGTCAGTTATTTAGGTATTGCATTGATTAAGGAAATTAATTTGAATGACATAACTGACATTTCGAACTTTGGAGTTGTTGATTAATTTACATTTAGATTGACTAGACATTCAAAACATCGTTCTCAGTATGATACCAAAAATACTGAACATTACTAGGATTAAAAAAAAAGGTGACTTTTCTTTCATTTTGATTTGTTGGTCAGTCTTGTAAAATTTCAGTTCTGTAGAGGCAAACCACCTACACGAGTTAGAAACTTTCATTTATTTCTGGGAAAACTGCCCAGGAAGGTGAAAATGTTATGAACAGTGCACGATGCGATAGAGAAGTTTTTGATAATTATGTTACACATAATGATACTGGAACCGATCTAACCAGAGACTAACAGGATGTTGATAAAAAAGCTAAGGTATGCATGTAGCTCTATTAGAGTTATTGAAAAATACAGCAGATGAGAAGCAGCCATCTGATTGAAAGCACAAACACGTGATATTCATAAACCATTTCCAATCACCACCAAGTTTGATCATATGTCTCATTGCTTCGTAGCGTGTTTGAGACTATTGTTAAATTTTCTGCTATGGAAGTCTAATCACGTTGCTTTCATTTATTGTTCTATCAATTGATTTATTATAGGACAACAAAAGCTATTAAAGCTCCCTTTCCAAACAATTTAGTAATAAACGTATAATTTATTTTTTCCTTACATTAAAATAAGTTTCCATGTTTTGAACTTAAATCAATAAGATACTTCTTCACGTTCAATTGTACTCTGAACTACAATTTTTTTCTGTTTCTATCCACTGCCTTTTTGTCAGGGATATTGCTTTGACAAGTGATGATCGCCTTGGCAGAGGTCCCATGTTTGAAAGGCGACTCCTCCATAACCACAAAAAAAGTGTGAAAACTTCCTAATATATTTTGTACCTTCTTCCAATATAAAATTAAGTTGTAGTTTTGAATTAAGCACAAAGCTACACAATGGGCTATCTGTGCTCTGCCCACCGCGAATATCGAAACCCAGTTTTTAGCGTTGTAAGTCCGCAGATATACCGCTGAGCCATTGAAGGGGAGGGGGCATAAATTAGGACAAAAGTCATAGATTCGATTAAAATGACACAAGAAATTTTTTCTGAGTTCAGTCAAATGGTGGTATAGGACAAAGACGACTTTTCTCGAAAATAAGCTGTTAGATACAATTTTTTGTGGTTGAAATTTTGTTCACTAATTGAATATTTTTGTAAGTTGAATTTTTAATGTTTCACTCAGGTGCTAGCTAGGGAGCGCATGACGTTAAAGTATGCTTAAAATGCTAGAATACATTCTTGATGACGTCAGAAAATACAGTACTAGCATTGAATATCGACAACGGAGACATCAGTTATAAATACGAGTTGTTAGGGTGAAGTGACAGAAAATGTGATACTAGAATATTCAACGTGTGAATGCCAAGTAGTTGAACAAGTGCTGGTGATTTTTTTTAGTACAAGTATTCATTGAGCTATTTAGATCAGTGTTAGTTACCGAGTGTATTCTATTACTTGACCGATTTTGTCTTGCATGTTAGTAACGTTAGCGAGGTATTTCTGTTGAAATGTCGTTAGTAAACTTAGGCCTACGAATTATAAATGTGTACAACAAGTACTAGTATCCTACAGGTTAAGGAATGATCAAATTAAATTGTCTTTATTACGTGGACTACCAATTATTTTCCCCAAATATATTAAAAGAAATCTATCAACGAAAGAACAACGTTAGCACAATATTTATCCAGTACTCACTGTGATCTAAGTGATATACTGAAGATGTAACGAGACTGTCTTGTCGAGCATTGGATACTATCTTTAACTTTTATTAACATTTACTTATCCAAATGACCCCCAGTGACTTAGCGGTATGTCTTCAGATTTACAATGCTAAAAATCGGGTTTCAATACCCGCGGTAAGCAGAGCACACATTGAGCAGCTTTGTGCTTAATTCAAAATAACATTAACTACTAAAAGAGAATCTAATTTATTTTAAAAAGTGAAATTTTCTACTAACGTATACAACGATAAACTTTACAATATCAAACTTTTTTGTTTGTTTTTTAGTGGAAAGCTACACGATGTGTTGTCTGTGCTCTGTCCGTTGAGGGAATCCAATTCCAAATGTTTAGTGTTTTATAACTCAGACTTCAGAACCAGCGGGTGACTGTCTTATGTTCTCATGATGTCGAGAAAGCCACTTGTTGAGAATTTTATATGCAAAAACGGCTCGTTTGGGCTGAGAAAATATTTTACATAGAAGAGCGAAGAACGTTTCGACCTTCTTATGTTCTACCCCCTGAGGGTATTTAAATAATTGTTTTTTGTTATAATTTTTAAAACGTACCATTGAGCTACTAAAGGAAGCTTTTGGTTATAAGAAAAATTTTGAGCCTGTGGGTGCATATAACAGTGACTATTTCATTAGAGTGACTCAAAGATTAGTTATAGATGCTGTTGGGCCTGGCATGGCCGAGCGCGTTAAGGCGTGCGCTCGTAATCCGAGGGTCGCGGGTTCGCGCCCACGTCGTGCTAAACATGCTCGCCCTCCCAGCCGTGGGGGTGTATAATGTGACGGTCAATCCCACTATTCGTTAATAAAAGAGTAGCCCAAGAGTTGGCGGTGGGTGGTGATGACTAGCTGCCTTCCCTCTAGTCTTACACTGCTAAATTAGGGACGGCTAGCACAGATAGCCCTCGAGTAGCTTTGTGCGAAATTCCAAAACAAACAAACAAACAAAAGATGCTGTTGACAAGCTGCTTTCCCTCTACTGTGTAAGTTATAAACTAGGGAAAGCTGATGTAGATAGTTTTGTGCAAACTTCCAAAAAAACGAAGGGAACGTTGTGGAATTATTTATACTAAGACGTTGAATTCTACATGTTTAGATATACTTTTAATTAATATATTTTGCAACTAATATATATTTTCTCGTTTGTTGCCGTTTAAGCTACCGATATTAGAGTTTATTATTTTCCAAGTTTGTGTAATATTAGCTTTTTGTTTTGATGATTTATGTGCGTATTATATCCTTTGTTCATTCGTAATAATAATAATTACTGAAACATAATTAAGATTAAGTTTGTTACAGATTTTTAATTTTTTTTAAAGAGTTTATTTCTACAATAAAATATGTTTCTAACTTTAAGAAATGTCATGTTGTAATAGTCTATTGTCATATTGAATCTGGTTTCTTTTGACAGAGTTGTGTTCATGGGTATAATTATCGCTGTTTGTCACTCAAATTTTATCGGTATTCAAATGTATTGTTTGAACATGGTAATTACTGGATATTTTAAATTAGGTGTTTCTTTCTGATTCCATTATTATTGTTTATTTATCATTATGATAAATTACTTATTAATAGTAGTGTATGTTCTTCTCAGTCACACAGTATTATGTTTGCGGACTTACAATGATACAAAGCGAGGTTCGATACCCCTGGTGGTTAGAGCATCAAAAGTCAAGTGTATAGTTTTATGCTAAGCTTCAAACAAACAATGTGATTACAAACTTTTAATGACGTAGACATTACAAATCATATTTTCAGTTTTACCTTGGTGAAAATAAAATATTTGGTTTTTGAATTTCGCGCCAAGCTGCACGAGAGTTATCTGCGTTAACCATCCCTAATTTAGCAGTGTGAGACTAGACGGAAGGCAGCTACCCATCACCACCTACCGCCAACTCTTGGGCTACTCTTTTACCAACGAATAGTGGGATTAACCGTTACATTATACGCCTCCACAGCTGAAAGGACGAGTGTTTGATGTGGCGAGGATTCGAACCCGCGAATTACGAGTCGAGTGCCTTAACCACCTGGGTATGCCAAGCCGATTGAGTAAGGAATGAGGAAAATATACCTTTTAAAATTCTCCTTATGGTAAGCTGCGTTATGTGTTACTCCAGTGTGGTATAAGTGTCTATCTGCAAGGATACTAATTTCAAAGATGTGCATCATAACAGAATCTGAAATATTTTTTCTATAGTTAGTGAGAAGTGTTTACTTGTAACTTATTATAATTACATAAACGAATGAATGGTTAAAGAACAATTATTTATTCATCTAAAGTTTCTATATATGTAATACTAAATATACAAATAAGGCATTGATACAAATATTCAACCTCTAATGAACCGACGCTTCCTCGTTTTCAAAGTTGTCATTTTCGACGCCGTTTCACTACCAAATAACGTAGTTAATGTAACTGAAATGTAACTTTAGGCTTGGTTAATATTACACGATCTACCCTACGGTACACATACCACGATTTACAATTACAAAATTTTCACACTTGACTAGATTTCATTCATTTGCATACTCTTTATGTGTAAATGTGAAAATCATTATTTAATGACAGTTTAACGGTTTGTCGGGTAATATCGAATTTCAATGAAGACTAGATTGTATTAATTTAAAATATAATAGTTTTTTTTTCAGCTGAAAGCTTTAAGTGGTTTAATTGTTCTTACGAGTTTGCAAATCAAAGATAATTGTTTTTTTACATCTTCTTTTATTTTACATAGCTATTAAGTACGTTAATATGATAATGTTTGTATGTTTATAAACGTAAATAATTTGAATTAAGATTTATTCTGGAAATAGTATGAGATGAACAAAATTCAAACAATTGTTTTTGTTACGCATTAGCCGTAACTCAACTGAACCAATTGTAAAAGAAATCCCAAGTTTTAATTTTGGAAAAAAAATATCACTTACAAAATCTAGAAAACAGCTAAATCCAAATAAAATGTGAGTCTTATAATAAGATTCGATTTTAATTTAGGAAGAACTTTATTCCTTAGTGAAGGTGAGGAATCAGTAGTCGAAAATAATTATTATGGGATGTTTACTAGTTTACAATAGAATTCAATCATTAAGAAATCGCTAAGTATTAAGTTAGTTTTTTAAAGTCTGGTTATTCCGAAACGAGTTAAATTTTAATTATTTTCAGGACTTTAGGCTTACGTTACATCAGTATGTGCATCCAATAAATATGGTACGGTTAAAATTCGTCTTTATCAAAAATGTACACAAATATAAACAAATAATGATTCACTGGAAGATGAAGTTAAGTTCGTGATACATAACACAGTGTATGTGGATCATATATATTTCTAAACGTTATTTGCGCGTTTGCAAATTTGGCGCAAAATATTAAATTTTATTTATATTCATGCATAATAAGACAGTAATGCCTGTATGTACCCAGAATGCACCATTGCAAAACTTGGAATTATAAATATAGTTACAAAGGAAGACTTTGATAGACATTGACACATTACTTTTAATAACATTGATTAGTTGAAATCAGAGCATCCAAAGTCGCTTGGACTTCGTAACAGCTGCTTTGGCTGAAATGTTTTGGATAATTTCAGCATCAGCCCAAGGTAGAATTATACACATAAACATCTTTGCTGTTCTTCGATCGGTGAGGAACACGCTTAAAGGAACAAATGGTTCACCTCCTTTCACGAAATTTTTTATTTTTGCGTACATATCTGGAAATTCTGTGGCAATGTTGATTCCTCTTTCTTGAAGGTGGTTTTCCATTGCCAAACATTGGCGGTGTCGTTCCGCTACGTCAGAACCGGGGTGTTTAGCTAAAGTCAGTATCACCATTTGGACATCATCTTCTGGCAGGGGAGGGGTTAGCCGCATCTTTGTTCCTCGAATTATTATTTCTCGCTCTATTAAGGGACCAGCGACACTTGATATCTCCTGAGTTACACGTACAGCTGCCAAGAGGACGAATTTCTTTCCTGGATTGTAGCGGTCACAGAGGTTGCGTATGTAAGTAAACATATCAGCGCCCATCTCTTGAGGCATAAGATCACCTCGGGGCACATAAAAGTTCTGCCCACGAATAGAGTTCCAACCTTTACACATGAAGTCTAAAGCGTCTTCGGTGTTGTAAAACACTAACTTGACAGCCCCTCGTCCTCGGGACAAATATCCTCGTCTTGCACACACAGACAGATTTCGTCTGGAAATAGGGTCTTGTCGAACTTTAACCAATACTTGTTGACACAGGTTGCTGATTTTTGTATAAGGGCACTGATTTTTATGACGGTCCCAGTGAATCTTACGACAATGTCTACTGCAGTAATAAGTGTAACAGTTAGGACACATGCGAAACTTGACTCGCCCTTCTTCCACAGGAAGGGTCTTGGTACACTTTGGGCGATTACACGTAATCGTTCCTCGTTGCTGATGTGGTTCATCTACAGTACTGTCCCTTTTTGAGATAACTGACGATGATGTAGCCTGATGGGCTGTTTCTGGAAAGGAATGACGCAAGTGTTTCGTATCTGGAGGTTTTAAAGGTGATGGTTCTTCTTGTTGACCCGACTCTGAGAAAGCATAACAAGGTTTTTGACCTCTAGCTTCATGATCACCTGCAGAAATAGACTTCTTTAAACGGAAATGGTAAGTATGAGGTGAGTATTTTAAATTTTTAATAGATTGATTTTCTGGAGTATTACCGTATCCATCTTTAGACACAGTTTCATCACACAGAACCATTGGAATGAAAGCCAGAGATATAGATTTACTGTGGTTAAGCAAACCCAGTTCTGCCTGTCCATCTAATAAAATACAACTTCCATACTGCGCATGAGCATGCATATTTTTATTCACATTCCATTGTCGTTTACTGAAACTATGTTCTACAAAAACGTTTGAGGTTTTGGGAATCATTTCTCTACAAAAATAACTACCTAGAAAATCTGAGTCTGGCAATGAGTACGTTATTTTGAGTTCTTCGTTCATCATGCTGTCATCATGCACATGTGCAGATGCGAACGAGTTTATCATATCACTACAACTACGTTTTCCAGAATGCACAAGAAATTCATGCTGTTTGGTGTTAAGTAATTGGTTATTTTGATGTCCATTATAATATTTTATCTTAAACTGTCTTTTAAACAACAAATGGTAATTATTAAGACTATTGAAGATGGCGGCATCACCAGACGTCATCTTCGGTTGAACTTCTGTGTGATGTGTCTTTAAAGCTAAAGAATCACAACGATTAGTTTTATTCTTACAATATGCAGAATGCCCTTTGTTATTTCCTTCTTCGCTGTTTAGTGCATTACTATAATTAAAACTGCAATCACTCGATACATTGTCTGATTCTGGGAACATTATTAAAACCTTTTCATCTGTTTTTCCTCCATGAATTTGAAAATCAAACAAAGCATTTATTTTTCCGCCGAAAGACAACTCATTGTTAGACAAACATTTGGGTAAAGTGTATGTAGTAACAATATTTCTATCACATCCGTCAGGAACGGAAGAATCCTCAACGTATAAAGAAGGGAATGACTGATATTTATATAGATATTTGTCACCTAATAGTTTTCTTTCTTTTTTATTCTGAAATGCACATGATGTTGAGCAAATGCTTGAATTGTTCTTCGTCCTGAGAGGTTTGTTTTTGAGAGAAGGTTTAAAGACATGCTCTGTATGGTTTAAGTTACTTTTATCCTTAACGATGTATAGTATTTGCATGCTGTTATCATCTTCCCCTAAACACTTGTGCAGTTTTAAATTGTCTTTATTAATGCTAGATTTTTGATATTCTTTCAAACCGTAGGGTTCTTGACATGCAAGGGTAGTAAGAGCATGCAGAGGAATTTTGAGATGTTTGTGAACAGACAACCTACCTTGTTTTGAAGACAGACGTTCTTCACTTCTAAATATCTCTCCTTTGCTCTCAGCATTGTACTTTTCTCTGAGTGAATGTTCGAGCTCAGGTTCCAGGGAAATTGCTGAACTGCTTGAATACCTGTTCTCGTCTGCCGTTGTAGATCCGTGAGAGCTGACTTCGCTCAGTCTCCGACTTGGGGGCTCCTGGGATCCTGTACAGCTACTAACAGACATTGTAGGACATGAAGTCTTTTCAGCTTGTGAATTTAGGCGACCGTCAGTATTTTCTGTCCAGTCACTAAAGAATGGGGGTTGTTCTTTTCGGTCTGCCTGGGCCGAACTGATCGTTTGAGAAGCTACAGGGCTAGCACGACGTGACGTCACAGGGCTAGATGATCGAGAACTGGAAGGAATAGCCAGTAGAGCGTCCAGAACATCGTCCAGTGACGTAATTACTTCCTCCCTCTTTTCTTCAAAATCATTTAAATCTGAGTAACAAAAAGGGGTTAGATACATAAACAGTTAAACACAAGAAAGTTTTTTTTGTTGTTAATTAGATTATTAATATCTGGCATAATCAGATGTTTAATGCGTAAGTCAGAAAGTTAAAGCTTTAATTATGGATCTGCATATATTAAATGCTAAGTTGATATATGCACTTATGGATTTCAACTTTGTAAACAAATCAAAATAATCCAAATTTTGATCACCGATGTAATTTGAATACGTATAGGCTCAACACGCTTTAAATTATGTCCAGTCATTACAAGGAAAACGTGTGTTTTTCTTATTGCAGAACCACATCAGGCTGTCTACTGAACCCACCAAGGGGAATCGAGCCTCCGATTTTAGCTTTGTAAATCCGTAAACTTACTGCTGTACTTGCGGGGGGCAAGAGAAATATATTCAAATCGATCACACGCTAATAATACACAAAATAATATCTCAAAGTTGATTTTTCACGTGTTTCCATTTAATTGGTAACTGTACTTGAAGATACACTCATCACTGACATTAAGTTAATAGATTGGTAACTGTACTTGAAGATACACTAATCATTGACATTAAGTTAATAGATTGGTAACTCTACTTGAAGATACACTAATCATTGACATTAAGTTAATAGATTGGTAACTGTACTTGAAGATACACTAATCATTGACATTAAGTTAATAGATTGATAACTGTACTTGAAGATACACTCATCATTGACATTAAGTTAATAGATACAACACAAAGGCTGTGTTCTCAAGATACTTTTAAAGGCACATAGATAAATGAAAAACTTCCTGTTGAAAGCTGTGCTAATGGTATTTCGCATGTGACAAACAAAAGTATGTCACCATAATGGACAAATCATTGAATTACTGCAATACAATTCATTTGCTCTTGTGTTACTGAAAATTCGTTTTAGAAGTTGCTGTCCATACACAATTAATGAATTTTGGAAAACATTTACAGAGAGGAGGGACACCATTAACCTCTTGCTTTGCAAACCACACCGGACAGTAACAGGCTAAAATAGGACATAACATGCAAAACAACATCGGTGGTTAAAAAAGGCACTTATCCTTCTATTATAACCATAAGTTGTTAATACCCTTCTTTAAAAATGTTATGAAAAAGAAGATACCTCTCCCGTATGTAAAATTATGATATTTTCATTATTATTACTTAAGATATACTAACTATATCTCATATTATATGGTTATATATACCTAAAAACAAATACAGTCATTTAATTTTAATCGATCTCTTGATAGTTATGGTATTATGAGCTGCATTGATTTCTTAAAGGTAAGAACAGTGAATACTTTAATGACTGCTTCAAAATAACATGTATTATGTCGTTAAATCTGAATTGCTTAATTAAAAAAAAACAAATTCATAGATAAGCAAAATTATTTAGTTATTCGTGTCAAATGCACAATGCATTAAATTCAATGAGTTTAAAGTACAATGTAGGGAGATAATTACATTTATTTATATGTTAATGATCAAAATATCTATGCCAAAAGAAAATACAATTTTATTGTCAACTGTAAACTAATGGATTGTTTCTTTGTTTTGAATTTCACTCGCACAGCTACATGTGGGCTATCTGCGCTAGCCGTCCCTAATTTTGCAGTGTAAAACTAGAGGGGAGGCAGCTAGTCATCACCACCCACCGCCAACTTTTGAGCTACTCTTTTTACCAACGAAGAGTGGGACCGACCACAACATTATAACGCCCCCACTGATGGAAGAGCGAACATGTTTTGGTATGATGGGTATTCGAACCTACGACCTTCGGGTTACGAGTCGAGTGCTTTATCCACAATTATCGAATCATGTCAGATATCTCAAAGTTTAGTCATCACTCATGTTACTTGATCATACTATAAGCAAAAAAAAGTACTGGTCATTCTTTACACGCACGATGCTATTTTGAGAAAACGGTAGAATAGGTCTAAATAATTTTACAACAACATCTTTAGTGGGAAACTCCAGAAATACCAAAATAGGAAGGAACTTTGGAAATGTGTACTCACAGCGTAAAAATAAGCCAACTTCCTTAAAAAAAACGATCATATGCATGCAACACTGTAAATAGATGGTTGTAGTACTTGAAATTTTGGATAAACGTTAAATGTTTATTTTTCTCACCTAAAAAGGGAAACAAACTAATGGTATATTTTACTTACCGTGTGGTTAACTCTGACTTTTGTAACTTCGGTTCAGTAAAACTAGTGCATTGTTATCGCTGAATTTTGTTGTTAGAGAGATGTGATCTTTAAAAGAGAATGTAAAATAGACAAAAAATCTCGAACTGTATTCTGTAGGCAATATCATTTATAATGAAGAAAATAAGAATATGAACTGCAGTATGAGGAACTTAGTGACTTAAGAAGTTTCATAAAGAAGCAATGGGAGATTTCTGTGAATACGAAGGGTATTTAGTATTTATCCAGCTGGAAACAAAGAATCCTAATTTGTACTCATGAACCACTTGCATTGCAAATCCGAATTGAGATGAAAATGAGGTAAGTGCCGAGAAGTGACACTCAACATCACCGTAGTCAAGTTAATTGGAGACATACACAGCTATCTAAAACCACCGACTGTTAAAAAATGCTGATATATGACAGAAAGATAAACATGCATGTATGCTCTCTCAGTACTCCCAAAAGAGTGTGTTTTTTTAGCAGACTCGCAGTATTTTTACTTCTCATTTGTCATTGTGACCAGTTGAAAAGTAGAAGTGAATAAGAACAGACCGTTAAAAATAGCCTTCATCACTAATAAGAGCTGTTTAATTTTAAGTAATTTATTCTGGTATGTGCATTATTCTCTCGTGTGCTATTGGCCAATAAAACTTGTTATCCTGTGGTTAATGTTATTGTTTTCTAGACCATCACAGGCTACATCACGAGTTGTGCAGCAAATATCCTACAATCTGCAGAACACCAGTTTGGAGTCTTAAATATATAAAGTTGGTTTAATGGAAGCTCAGATAATATTTATGGAACACTAAATGAAACGGAAGAAATGACTAGTAGTTCTAGGAAGAACAAATTAACAAAACAGTGGCACAATCTGATATTTAAAAATTGTGTGCTTCCTAAGGTTTTCCTTCTAGCGTAAGGTAGTTGAAAAGATAAATTTGAACATCAATATGCTTTAAACATTTGTGAATAACATTTAGAATGATTAGGATGAATACGTAACATATCCGATGATGAGAACAAGAAAATGACCGAACCTCCATTAAATTAAGATATGCGCTTATTATTTTTAATCAAAATATATAGAGTAAGACAATGATCGAACGTTCATTAGACATCATTGTTGGAAGCCTCAGTTATCAATAAATGTGCTCAGGTACATTCACTGACTTCAACAACCTGTTCACAGATTTACTCAGAACCTGTTAAGATAGCCCAGTTTTATGGCAAAATGGAAATAATTGACCATCAGTTGAAAGAATAGAAAGTGAACAGGTCAACTTTGATTAATATAGCTTCTACCACGTGACCTGAGGACGAAGAGAACTAAACTCTAAAAAGCAAAAATGTTTTTACCTTAAGTGAAATATCTGTGCATTGTAAAAATACAAATCTGAAACCGAAGCTGAAGAAAAATTACCTGAAGACTCTTTGACTTAGAATATAAATAATTAAAACATAATCATTGAAAACTAAGTTAAAAATTAGGATCGTGGATTATTATGACCTAAGAAGTTTCAAGAAGAAGCAAATGAAGGGAAGGAAGCTTTCTGAGAGAGTGAAGGGCCAACAAATTATTGGGTATTAATCTCAGAGAGTGAAGGGGCAACAAATTATTAGGTATTAATCTGAGAGGGTGAAGGGCCAACAAATTATTGGGTATCAATCTGGGAGGGTAAAGGGCCTACAAATTATTCGGTATTAATATGGGAGGATGAAGGGCCTAACAAATTATTGGGTATTAATCTGGAAGGGTGAAGGGCCTACAAATTATTGGGTATCAATCTGGGAGGGTAAAGGGCCTACAAATTATTCGGTATTAATATGGGAGGATGAAGGGCCTAACAAATTATTGGGTATTAATCTGGAAGGGTGAAGGGCCTACAAATTATTGAGTATTAATCCAGCTGGATATGAAGTTAATACGCTTCTAGCCTTCATATGTCAGGTTCATACTCAATAAAGCTCGATAATAACAGTGTTACTGCTGTACTTAAGTGTATTTGTCTCTATTTATTTCTACATCTCCATATAAGAAGTATAATATAAGTTGTCAATAGATGCTCTTTCTTATATTCTGCATTATTCTATATTGAAACGATAATGTTTCGAATAAAACCTGCAGGAATCAAAATTCTTCTTTGTAAGACATTTATTAATTTGTCCTCTCTTCACTATGCATGTTACATTAATTTGTTTTCTGTTTACTAGGCATGTTACATTACTGTTATTTTAATATTTTGTGTTTCTTGTTTCTGTTTATTGTAACAAACAAGTTGTGGCGTCTGCCTAATGCCTGGATAAGATAAGCATTTGTTTCTATTTTGTTTGATGTAGAAATTTTCGTGTCATGGTGTTGATATTTCTACAAACTATCAAATATAACCAATCTACTCTCATAAAACTTTTCAGTGATTCATGTTTATTATCTGTTTTATATTTATAAGCTATTCAACTACCTGAAACTGAATTATAACTGTTGATGTATCACGTAACTTTTCGTTCTGTGGCTGAAAGTTCAAATGATCGTGGGTTAAGAGCACAGCTCTTGATGAGAGTTTACTCACAAATAATACTTGATCATAGGGAGTTTTTTGAATTTTTTTCTGTACATCAACCATGTTATGTAATAACCAACATACATACATTATTGATATTCTGAATTAAGAATGCAGGAAGTCAAACGTCATTTCTCATAATAATCTCCTGTATTAAACAACGCATTTAATCTGGCGTTTCATAAACTTCTTTAAACCAGTTTGATAAATGCTGATGTGACTTAAGATTAAACTGGTTCTCTGAAAGTGTAGTCCTTCCAGACCGTCATTGAAGGAAAGAAAACCACTGATGAAATCACAGTTTACATATTTTAAACCGAGAGCATGTGTACAGTAATTAATATTTTATTTTTCTTAAGTTAAGATCTGGGTTACAGCATTTTAGTTAAAATTAATGTATTTGACATTTCGCAATTGTGTTCCACGTCAACTGTTGTAAAAACACATAACATATAGTGCATTTAGACGAGTAGGGATGTTGGCTTATTAGCAAGACCACTTGTCATTCGGAGTTTCCTCGTATTAAACGTACCAAAACTGAAATCTTGTTACTTTCAGGAAATTAATTATGCAAAACTCTGATGATCTTTCTTTGAATCTAGAAACTGTTTAAGACACTTTACTCCTGTTCTTGTTCGAAGATATCCTTCAGAACTTTTACTCTTTATGTGCACTTGTAGGTAAAATCTCGCGTGATCTGTGTCTAAACTGAGAGTAAACATTTTGACATGTTTAATCATAGAAAATAACTTCACGATTACCCTTTTTACAAGAGGAACGCTTTTCATGTGAAAGTTAGTCACAATGTTTATTTTGGTAAGTTCCTGAATACAAAGTGCGTTATATAAAGGATTCACGCGCCAACTTATCTTAAGATGAAAAACAATTATTTTAAACTTTAAATAAAGTACATCACATATTTATATAATAATGTATACCTAAACAAATTATCTCTAAGTTTATAGCAGGACGACAATTTGGTATTCTCAAGGGTTTGTCCATAGGACATGTATATAGATAAACAAATGAGTGGGAAGATAGATATGGGTGTATTACAAAAACTGACTCCCAGATTATATAAAGGTAAATATAACGTGAATACGTTGTCATTATATGTTTTCTAGTTTAAAAGAAACAAAAATCAAACATATTTTTGGACTTTTAACATTTAACACTTTCTACCATACGATTGGTTTAAAAGTATGTGTTAAAATGTTTAATATATCTAGTTGTATTACTTATACTCTATTTTTATTTAGAGTTTTTTGTTGCTATAGCATAGTATATTTGATTTACTACGAACTTAAATCCCCTCAGGTGGGTGAACCTTATGAGTTATTATTGGGTTTACAGTTGAAAATATCGTTAACAGAGAGAGTAACAAATTAATGAAGTGATTTATCATATAATCTACAAATAAGAACATAATAAAGTATATTTAATTCACTACACTCATTATCGGGTTGAATTTTAATACTTTTATATGCAAAAAACGGCTCTTTTGGGCTCAGAAAACACTTCAAATAGAAGAGCGAACAACGTTTCGACCTTCTTTGTTGTTCGCTCTTCTATTTGAAGTGTTTTCTGAGCCCAAAAGAGCCGTTTTTTGCATATAAAATTCTCAACAAGTGGGTTTCTCGACATCACTGATTGAATTTTAATACTGTTATAAGCAAATAGTAAAAAGGCTATTTCAGAAGAAACCTTTGATATGGTTTTGAATAATATTAAGTTTCTGTGTAAAATTATGGATTTGTAAAAAAAAAGAATCCCAGTCAAACACCAAAACTTATACATTTTGTAGATAATACAACTAACGTAGCAGGGCTCAAAAATCCCTTTGTGTTTTGAGTAAAATTGTTTTCTTCTTTTCAATGTATTTGATCTTGAATTCAAAAGTAAATTTGTTTCCGAATTCATTACTCTTAAGTAATAATATATTTTAAGTAAGAGAGTTTTTTTTTCTTTTCATTTGTTGGATTTGGTTCGTTTGATTTGTTCTGAACTTTTCGCAAAGCTACTCTAGGGCTATCTGCGCTAGCCGTCCCTAATTTAGCGGTCACCTAAGACTAGAGGTAAGGCAGCTAGTCATCGCCACTCACCTTCAACTCTTGGGCTACTATTTTACCAACGAATAGTGGAACTGACGGTCACTTTATAACGCCCCCACGACCGAAAGGGCGAGCGTGTTTTGGTATGACAGGGATTTGAACCCACAACCTTCGGCTTACGAGTCGAGTACTTTAATAACCATCAGGACATGCCGGGCCTCATTTACTGGATCTTGTATTCAAAGGTAAATTTGTTCACGCCTTTTGATCCGTTACTCTTTTAATTAGTAAGTATTTTTGTGTTTAAGCGTAACAAAGGGTTTCTGTTGAGAAGGATATCACTTCCTCTTTCTAATTGAGAAAGATTACAATGAGGAGTTATTACCACTCGCAAAGTGACAAATGTTAATAAAAATGACATTTTTCGTATTGATGCAACCAATATGAACCCGAGGTGGGAAATTATTTTATTATCAAATTAAAAGGAATAATTTCACTTCTATCAAGGCGTGTAAGCTGCAAAAGCGCATTTTTATACTTCAAATCGTCCGTGAGCTAGGATTTGCTTTTTTTTTGGAATTTCGCACAAAGCTACTCGAGTGCTCTCTGCGTTAGCCGTACCTAATTTAGCAGTGTAAGACTAAAGGAGAAGGCAGCTAGTCATCACCATCCACCGCCAACTCTTGGGCTTCTCTTTTACCAACGAATAGTGGGATTGACCATCACATTATAACGCTCCCAAGGCTGAGAGGGCGAGCATGTTTGGCGCGACTCGGGCGCGAACCCGCGACCCTCAGATTACGAAGCGCACGCCTTAACGCGCTAGGCCATGCCGGGCCCCCGTGAGCTAGGAAGAAAAAAATCCAATTCTGTTAGACTTCTAAATTCAAACTTAGTATTGTTTATTTGTTTTTTAATTTCGCACAAAGCTACGCAGGGCCTATCTGCATTAGCCGTTCCGAATTTAGCAGTGTAAGACTAGAAGGAAGGCAGCTAGTCATCACCGCCAACTCTTGGGCTATTACTTTACCAACGAATAGTGGGATTGACCGTAACATTATAACGCCCTCGCAACTGAAAGGGAAAGCATGTTTGGTGTGACTGGGATTTGAATCCGCGATCCTTAGATTACGAGTCGAGTGCTCTAAACATCTGGCCATGCTGGATCAAATGTTCACTTTCTTTTATAATACATTAATGAAAATTACTTGCTTCACTTAACTTAAGCAAACTGTATAAAATGTAATGAATAAGCAGTGTAAAAACAAACATAAAGCAGATGCAAAAACAATAAAACACATAAAACAAACGACAAAGAGACACAAAATAATCAGTGATAAATTTATTACATATGTAAAACTTAAAATGTCTAGAACAACAAAAATAAAGAATAATATTCAAACCAAATCGTGTTACAGTTTTGTACATACACAAATAACGATAAGACATCAACACAGTTATATGATAATTTCCAATATTTTGGTAAACAATATTTTATTATTATGGGTCATAATATGGGTCATTGAGAAACATATTCACAATTAATCAACAGATGGCGCCAACATCAATAATAACTGAAAGCGTTAGAATAGGTGAAATTAGTACCAATCCAAACACAACGTAGACTTACAACGTAAAATTGAAAATTGTTATTTTTCATAAATAAAACACATGCATTTACGCATGTATGTATATTTATATGTACGTACAAACAAATATAAATTTATGTTATGTATAACGATACATGTCATATAACACCAAAGTTCAGCTTTTAACCAAAGAGTGTTACATTTTTTATATGCAAAAACGGCTCGTTTGGGCTCAGTTTTTGCATATAAAATTCTCAACAAGTGGGTTTCTCGACATCACTGAAAGAGTGTTACATATCAGTAAAAACGTACGAAGATTTGTAATATATTCGTATGTGTATATTTAGAATAATCACTCAACAACGTATCAAGCTATAATAATTTTCTGTACGTTACGTCATCCAATAATACGCAAAAAATATTGTTGAATTATTTTTTTTCTTCCAAACAGGGTTCAAAGTAAGGCGGGGTAACGTATTAGGTAGATGATGAAATGGTTTGACATTTCGTTCACAAGTTTCGATTCCTGTATCATTTTAGCTTTCTTTTCGTAAGAATATGTTGTTTGAACACCCTGTCATAAACTTGGAGATGTCTATTGTTCTATACAATAAAATATGTTAGATAAAATAGTTACTTGTGAGAGATATATAAGTAGTTTTTGAATGATGTGTAAGCAAGGACGAATGTAGGAAGTTTTAAAACAATTCAGCCTTTCTCCCAAGATTGAAGGCGACGCAGATAAATGTGGTACTGACATATACTGCACTAAAGTATCTTGATGTTTAAAACATTGTTGATTTTTACACGTCTGTGCACTTGTGAACATTCTACAGTTTCTAAACTTGTGAATTTACAAATTGAAAACAGTTGCTGGTGTTGCCGGGTTTTCCTTGTTTCTGGAACACTTATAACAAGCCAGAAAATATTTACATCACGTGTAAGCACTTTGGGTCCAAAAGTCAAGCGCTTTATTCACCCTTATCGAAAGGCTAATACCACGCTTATCAAATGTAAAATGTTACTTAATATCATTTCTGATATTTTTATTTATTTAATGTTTATTTTCCGCTAATATGAACTATAAATCATGCTGATAACATTTGTTTAGTGGTGCTCTAATATACATTTTTTTAAAAAAACCGTCTTACTTTATATTACTCAAAACAGATTAAGGAAGTCTTAATTTTATTAATTACTGTAACCACTTATCTCTGTTTTACAAGTCGAATTTATAAATTACTATTTTGTGGCAGCGAAAATACTTTCAATCGAGTAATAAAACGCTTTTAATATTGAGAAAGTTTGTCTTCTTTATACTGTTACGAAACTTTCTGACACAATTGTTACACTACTAAAAGTGTGCCTTACGTTCAGAAGAATAAGTCTCGTGGGCAAATGAAGCAATGAAATGGCATGACGTAATAAAACTATAATTTTGATTGGTTGATTGTTATAGTTATATAAGTCATATAGATTCAGGTAAGTGTGTGTCATTCGATAATGGAAAAGTAACTGTGAACATTTTCAATATTGAAATATAAATGAAATCATATCGCGGAGAAGGTTTAAAATAAAAATGGAGGTGAATTATTAATAAAACCTTTGAAAAGGACAACATGATGTACACGTTTTACGTGAAGAGAGGACCTCTGATGGAGCTAATATTTTTCATTTCATAGCTGTAAACAATTTATAAAAACTTTTTTTTTTTTTTGAGAACTAGATTGTGTAAAAAAGTTGACTGCATTTCGTAGCCATGGCTGTATGATATATATGTATTACAAATAGCATCTGCTGTTATGTAGTAATGTCGCAATTCTGGCTTTTTTTTTTTTAATTCTGACACTTGCAATGTTTTGTAGCTGATATGAGCTAATAAATTAGTACTTGTGGTAACCAGGGTGTTCGTAAATTATATTAACAAATGTATTAGCATTTGCTTCATAATGCGTGAAAGCATTGGGCAACACTTCTTGTGCTTACCAGTCGAAAATTGCATAACTAGTGGCACCTCAGTAATAAAAGTTCATGGCCTAAAAACACAAGTAACTAGTTCTGTTAATAAAATATTCATAAAGTGCAGTATTTTACTAATGGAATTACTAAAATCTTGTTACCAAACAGCTGTACTTCAATAAATAGTTAAATATACTATGTAATCTGCCTGTGCTAATAAGTTATAACTTTAGCTAAATAAATGTTTAGTATATGGTCTTGAATAGCGTGACGGACTTTCTACAGAAAATATTCGCATTTCTGATATTTAGTCGATAAACAATTTGACCAACGTGCAACTCACGATTTTTAACCTTAGGATTTCGGTGAGTTTAGTGTCACATTTCTCGTCTTATTTTCGGACTAAGGTGTCTATACATAAATACATATAGGCCTAAAATATCGGCCTGATCAAGACCGTTTCATTTTAAGGGTTTCTTTACATTTTGACATGACTGTTGATGTGCTTCAGACTCAGTTATGTGGCCACTTGCTAATGATGATATCTTGCATTCCATTTAGTTTTAGTGAAGAGGTCGACAACAGCGGATCGGTGGACGTTTCTCGTCGAGACCTAGATACGAGGAATCAACCATAAATATAAATTAATTAATTTATCTATAACCTTAGGTAAAGGCCTCAGACCTACCATAATGCACAGTTGGCTGAATAATCGTTTGTTTGTTTTCCGCGTGCATATAAAGCACACCAATGAAACTCGTGAGATGACATAGGGAGTTCAACAGAATAAAAATAATTTCGTTCTGACCAGTGTCTGTGTTTTGTAGCATCGCAAAAAGACATCTCACAGAAAAATAGATGGCATAACTAAGTTACACAAGACAACAAGTGAACAACAGAGACACATTTTGATAAACAAATGACAAACAGTTTAAATATTAGACAAAAACTACAAAGTTCCTGACATTAAAAGCTGATACCATTTTTTCTCATTGACAATATTTTCTCTTATCCGTAGCTTTTAAACTTCCGTGTAAAATCTGTGGATTGTAAGGGTTAAAACAGATATCTGTAACTTATCAACATTTCAATCACCAGAAACTGCTAGATTATATTTAAAATAATTTTACAAATTCTCGGGTAAAGACTGTATCTACACATTAACAACTTAATTAACATTTTCAACATTCTCGATAAAGACTGTATCTACACATTAATAACCTAATTAACATTTTCAACATTCTCGATAAAGACTGTATCTACACATTAATAACCTAATTAACATTTTCAACATTCTCGGTAAAGACTGTATCTACACATTAATAACCTAATTAACATTTTCAACATTCTCGGTAAAGACTGTATCTACACATTAATAACTTAATTAACATTTTCAACATTCTCGGTAAAGACTGTATCTACACATTAATAACTTAATTAACGTTTTCAACATTCTCGGTAAAGACTGTATCTACACATTAATAACCTAATTAACATTTTCAACATTCTCGGTAAAGACTGTATCTACACATTAATAACTTAATTAACGTTTTCAACATTCTCGGGTAAAGACTGTATCTACACATTAATAACTTAATTAACGTTTTCAACATTCTCGGGTAAAGACTGTATCTACACATTAATAACTTAATTAACGTTTTCAACATTCTCGGGTAAAGACTGTATCTACACATTAATAACTTAATTAACGTTTTCAACATTCTCGGTAAAGACTGTATCTACACATTAATAACTTAATTAACATTTTCAACATTCTCGGTAAAGACTGTATCTACACATTAATAACCTAATTAACATTTTCAACATTCTCGGGTAAAGACTGTATCTACACATTAATAACTTAATTAACGTTTTCAACATTCTCGGGTAAAGACTGTATCTACACATTAATAACTTAATTAACGTTTTCAACATTCTCGGGTAAAGACTGTATCTACACATTAATAACTTAATTAACGTTTTCAACATTCTCGGTTAAAGACTGTATCTACACATTAATAACTTAATTAACATTTTCAACATTCTCGGTAAAGACTGTATCTACACATTAATAACCTAATTAACATTTTCAACATTCTCGGGTAAAGACTGTATCTACACATTAATAACTTAATTAACGTTTTCAACATTCTCGGGTAAAGACTGTATCTACACATTAATAACTTAATTAACGTTTTCAACATTCTCGGGTAAAGACTATCTACACATTAATAACTTAATTAACATTTTCAACATTCTCGGTAAAGACTGTATCTACACATTAATAACTTAATTAACATTTTCAACATTCTCGGTAAAGACTGTATCTACACATTAATAACCTAATTAACATTTTCAACATTCTCGGGTAAAGACTTTATCTACACATGAATAATTTAATTAACATATTCAGTCGAGCTGGCGTGTTAATATCAAATACAATACGAACAATGACAATTGTTCACTTACCTATTGTAAAAGAGGAACAACGTACAAGTGAGTGCAGGTAATTAATTTTATAATTACCAAATTATTTTGAACGAGTTCATGTAGTTGATTTTATAAATACCCAAGAAATTTTAGTGACTGGAGGCGGTTGATAAGAAAATTACCCAGGTATTTTTCTTATTATAAAAAAGATAAAAAAATTCTTCAGTGAAAATTACAACCAACTTTACCTGAAAAATAAACATTTCTAATATTTGGTCCTTAAGTTAACTGGTTGCATTTCAAGAAGTATGTTTGAAATAATGTGATATAATAAAACAATGTTTTACGTAATATAAATTTTACGTTGCGTTTGGAAGAATTATAAGTTATTTCACAAATATGAAGTGCCACTAGTGGAATACAAACTTGTGTTAACAGTAAGAACAAGTGTCATTAGTGTAAACCAGTTTCAACAGAATGAACAAGTATCATTATTGCAGTATGAACCAGTTTAAACAGAATGAACAAGTATCATTATTGCAGTATGAACCAGTTTCAACAGAATGAACAAGTGTCATTAGTATAAACAAGTTTCAACAGAATGAACAAGTATCAGTATTGTAGTGTAAACCAGTATTAACAGAATGTTTGCTTTTTGAATTTCAGGCAAAGCTGCTCAAGGACTATCTGCACTAGCCGTCCCTAACTTAGCAGTGTAAGACTACAGAGAAAGCAGCTAGTCATCACCACCCACCGCCAACGCTTGGGCTACTCTTTTACCAACGAATAGTCGGATTAATCGTCACATTATAACCCCCCACCGTTGAAAAGGCGAGTATGTCTTGGTGCGACGGGGATTCAAGCCCGCGCCCCTCGGATTACGAGTCAAACGTCTCAACCCACCTAGCCATGCCGGGCCTTAACAAAATGAACAATTGTTATTAGCGTCGTGCAAATCTGTGTTAACAGTACAAAAACAAGTCTATATTGTAATATAAACCAGTTTTGACAGAATGAACGATTGTCATTAATGTAGTGTAATATGCCGTTTACAAAAATGAATAAGTATTATTAATATAGTGCAAAGTAAGGTTCACATAATAAACCAAAACCCTACGCTTAGTTTAAATTGTTTTCAATGAACCTTGACACTATCGTAAAAGACGTAACTTCATAGCAAGCTTATGAGTTGATATTTGTGCTGTAAGTGTTATCAGTAGTCTTGAGAGATGAACAAAAAAATTCTGTTAGATTTCAATTATTAAAATAAATATCAAAACCTAATTTATACAGTAACATAGTACTTAGACTTCGATTGGGTAAGTACCTGAAACTTATCACCATTTGCGTGCACTAACAAAGGGTACTGCTCTCACCTTTTACTTGTTTATTCACTTCAGCTTTAAATGTATTTGTTAAGGAGAGCCAAATATTTCATTTATACCTCATGTTTCTGTCCTTTCATTTAAGTAAAATAAATAAATCATTTGAAAATATTTTAAAATCATCTATCCATCAGAAAGCTATGACAAATATGGAGAGATTGGTGGTTTTAATTAATTAAATTTTACCACCTTAAAAAAGGGTTTGATTTGTTTTAAATTTCGCGCAAAACTACAAAAAGACTATCTGTAATAGCCGTCGCTAATTTAGTAGTGTAAGACTAGACTAGAGGAAAGGCTGCTAGTCATCACCATCCACCTTCAATTTTTAGGCTACTCTTTTACCAAGAAAAGTGGAATTGACCTTCACATTATAACGCCTTTGCGGCTGAAAGGACGAGGCCATTTAAAAAGGGAATAATCGTTTTACCACTGTCCCATTGACAGCTTATGTGATCCATCGAAATAGAGAAAAAAAAACGAATATTTTGTTAAACAAGGATAACTAGTTCTGGTCAAGTTGTTGGCTGCTAAACTTATACACATTTATTCTGCAAATACTGGACTTCATTAAGCCAATAAAAAATTTAAACATTTTCAGTCTGAAAAACACACTACAATGTTGTTAAAAAGTTGAAGCTACGATGCTTTTACATCTTCTGAAATAGATCACAAGACATTTTTCTGGGTTAGTGATTGAAAAATGAAACCACTGTGATTCATTGTCATTTTTTTCGTGGTACTATTTCTTTTGTCTTGTTAACGCGAAATGACTTTGGTTTCTGAGTTTAGTGACGTAGTGTTCAAACCATTACACGTAGGTGAAACTCGTTATACTAACCAAAATGAATCACCATATAAAACATCAGGTTTATTTATATCAATACAATCCATAGTGTTTTTACACATTCTTCAAGTAGTAGCATACTACGCTAATTTTAATCATCTTATAAATATGTGTTTGTGTTTTTTTTTTATAGCCCACCAAGCGGAATTGAACCGCTGATTTTAACATTGTAAATCCGGAGACATACCGCTGTACTAGCGGGGTGCAGCTTATAAATAAAAATATAACAAATGTTCAAAACACTCTACAATGTAGTTTTTGTTGAAAAAATCTATTACAATATAATGAATTATACAAAGAAGAAGAAAAATCGAATGTAGTTTTCATTTCTGACTATTATATAGAACTTCCAGTTCCTCAAACATTTTAATAACATGTTTGTTTTTTTCGATTATCTACTTAATCTGAACTCACATCAAGTACACAACCCCATCTATCGGAATTTCAGTGACCTAATAATCGTTAATGGTCTAGAGTGCATAGAAATTCTTATTTGGCTAAGTGACACATTTCCCTACGAACGATACGAACAGGGGAGTATCCACTAAGATAGGGTGAGGAAAGCCTTCCCTTTCCCTTCATTGAATTGCTTTGCTTTGCTTCCCCTAGCAGCTCCAACATGAGATACAGTATTTTAGGATTCTCAAATTCTCTACAATGTGACTGTCACTGATATAAAAGTGTTAATTTTTTGTCCCCCAAAACACATTTTTTTACCCACTTTATGCCCCTCCCTAAATAAAGAAAACCCTAGAAACACTACTGGTCGTATGAACTCTCTTCAGTTGAAACCAAGTTGTAGTTATTAAAAGTTGATTCAATTAACACTGTTTTGCTTACTTGAACACACATCAAAATGTAAGCACTAAACCGTGAATAATTTTAAATTTCAGCAGTTAAGTTTAAATAGCAGAAACGAAACTAAATAAATCTAATTTAAGTTTCTTGTTAAACTAAGGTGCTTATGAAATAATAGTAAATAATTTTCATTTCCATTTTCTTAGTAAGTTCTAAGAAAGTAGAAAATAACATTTTCCTACAAAATTATTATGTTCAGTCATTGCTTGTTTTGAATTGCGGGTAAAGTTACACGAGGGCTATCTGCGCTAGCCGTCCTTAATTTAGCAGTGTAAGACTAGATGGAAGGTAGCTAGTCATCACCACCCACCTTCAACTCTTGACCTACTCTTTTAGCAACGAATAGTGGGATTGACCGTAACATTATAACGCCTCCACGACTGAAAGGGCGAGCATGTTGGTGCGACGGGGATTCGAACCCGCGACCCTCAGATTACAAGGCAACGCCTTAACCCACCTGGCCATATCCTAAGTTACATTTCAGAAGAAGGTGCTCTTAAAAGTTTTCGTAAGAAATTGGTTAGGAATAAAATTGTAGCAGTTGAAACTACAGATGTATCAAACTACAGATATATCATACTTTATTTAATAAAGGCATGTGCAAAAAATCTTTTTCTTTCCCAAGTTAACAATAATGTTCATAAACAACATTTTCAACAATATTTTCAATAATGTTGTGTGACTTGTATATTAATATATTTGAAACTAAAGTCATAAATGATGCAAGATCTAAATCTGATATTTAGAAAATATTTTCAGATGATACGTTTTTGAAGTAGAGATATGATAAGAAGTTAATTGACTTTGCACGCTATTTAAACAGCCTAGAACCATCTACACAATTTACTTGTCAAAATTGAGGATAAAAAGCTTTGCTATTGTAGATCTATTAGTGAAAAGTAATTCAGAAGCATTTATTTATCAGAGACTCTTCTGTTTTTATGTCTCCACATAATGAATCATATACATTAGATCACAAAAATATCTGCTTTTTCCACGTATGTTTACAGCTTGTTTGTTTTGGAATTTTGCACAAAGCTACTCGAGGGCTATCTGTGCTAGCCGTCCCTAATTTAGCAGTGTAAGACTAGAGGGAAGGTAGCTAGTCATCAGCACCCACCGCCAACTCTTGGGCTACTCTTTTACCAACGAATAGTGGGATTGACCGTCACTTATAACGCCCCCACGGCTGGGAGGGGCGAGCATGTTTAGCGCGAACCCGCGATCCTCGGATATCGAGTCGCACGCCTTACGCGCTAGGCCATATCAGGTGTATGTTCACAGAGTTTTGAAAATAGGTAATAAACAAGAAACAGCAGAAAGTTGGTTTAGCACGAATATTTTAGGTGTTAAGAAATTTGCTGATGTGGTGATTTAATTAGTCATAAAAGATGTGTAAGAAATAAAAAAAAATCAATCGTAATAAAACATGTTTGTTTTTACTTTCACGCAATGCTGCTCAAGGACTATCTCCGCTAGCAGTTTAAGACTAGAGTGAAGGTAACTGGTCATCAACGCCCATCGCCAACACTTGGGCTACTCTTTTCCAAACGACTAGTGGGATTAACATTATAATGTCCCTGCAGCTGAAAGGAGAGCATGTTTTGTGCGATGGAGATTCGAACCCGCGCCCTTCGGATTACGAGTCGAACGTCTTAACCCACCTGGCCATGCCATACCGGTAAAATATCTCCATGAAACATAATATACGATATTGTGGAAACAAAAGTGTAATATTGACTAAACTTAAAGGTATTGCAGCCAATAATATTTTCAGATCTTTGGAAATGATTAAATATAAAAGATATCGTGTTATTAAATAGAAATAAAAGTCCGGCAAATATTTATAGAAAAATACGAGGTGACCTTCTCTTAAAAATCATTCACGCGGGAATTGTAAACCTGTACATAGGTTGCATGACCTATTTAGCAATGAAACAAAATATAAGTGTAAAATAATGTCTTGCATCTCACAACTGAAGATGACGTTGCAGCGTCGAAACGTGTAGAGTCATCTATTTAGTGGTCATAGACTGGTCTTAATTAAAATGGTTTTAATTGTGTATTAATGTCGACGTTGTGTGTTGTTCATAATTTTGACTTAATCTCATTTTTATTTTTGTGAATGCTACAACGTCAAATAACACGATAGACCGACAGCAAAGCGTTAAAAGTTTAACTTCAAAAGAGATTTATCTTAAAATATCATGGCACATCTTATCTTTTATGAAAATGTGTTTGTGAGAATGTATAAAACGTGCCAAATACATCAGCTGCATGTGAAGTTTGACAATTTTTACAAGGGTCTGGCATGGCCGAGCGCGTTAAGGCGTGCACTCGTAATCCGAGGGTCGCGGGTTCGCGCCCGAGTCGCGCTAAACATGCTCACCCTCCCAGCCGTGGGGGTGTATAATGTGACGGTCAATCCCACTATTCGTTTGTAAAAGAGTAGCCCAAGAGTTGGCGGTGGGTGGTGATGACTAGCTGCCTTCCCTCTAGTCTTACACTGCTAAATTAGGGACGGCTAGCACAGATAGCCCTCGAGTAGCTTTGTGCGAAATTCCAAAAACAAACAAACAAACAAACAATTTTTACATTACTGAATGATACTTGCTATCTTTGTTAAGTCAACATACCGCAATGCAGTATTTGTTTTCACACATGATCATTACTTGTGTATCATATCGATACATTTATCTGTGAACACATGATTATAAATTTCAGTGGGTCATAGTAGATTGATTAGTTTAACCTGTTCAGCGCCGTAGACGAGATAACTCGTCCAAGCCGATCGGTAACACAGTGCCACGGACGAGTTAATTCGTTCTCAATAGTATCTAACACAAACGCTGGATGTCAGCACCATACATGCTTTTGACCTACTTACAAATTGTTTCACTTTCGATCCAAAATGGCGTCACGAAAAAGTTACAAAATGAAGGAGCATTAGAGTTGTATTGTAGCAGCTGAAATACTTGGCAGTCGACAGGTTAAAAGTAGGAACATATTTTATAACAGTTTCTATAGAAATTAAAAAAGACACTTAACAGCTTTTGAAGCTTCTATAACATTAGATTCAAATCTCTTTGGTTGAAGGCTTTTATTTTTGAGGACAGTTATAAAATTATTTCGGACTGTGCAAGTCCTATACATTTATCTCTATATATATTATTTTTGTGACGGATCTCAAACCGGTGCGCCTCCCAGTGGCACAGCGGCATGTCTGTGGACTCGAATCACTAGAAACTGGATTTCGATACCCGTGGTGTGCAGAGCACCTACAGCTCATGATGCATCTTTGTGCTTAATTGAAGCCAAACAAATAAAAAAAATCAAATATGTTTTGAACCAGCATTACCTATACGATTAAAGTATAATCGTTTCACAACAAAACCTTACGCTCAGAATTGATTTATTTTAATGAGTATATGTAATGAGAATAAAACATTATTCCAGCGAAGCTTTGACTTCATATATTTATTGAATTAAGACTAAAAATATCATTAACTCATCTTTATAACTATAAACATAAGTAATGTACATGCAGTTAGCTCTGTTGAGTTTTAGTTTAGCCTATGTACTTAGTTTACCCTAATCGAAATTTATTTATATCTCTACATCAGAGGTTTTGATCAATAAAGAACGAACTTGTTCTATTGGGAATTTCAACTGAAAGGTTCGTTATATCTATTCCCTGCCTCAGAGCCCTCTCTGTTTTGTTTAATGTAAAGCACTGAAAAATAATAAAAAATACAAAAAAAACATTACATATATTTTGCAGCAATGTGCGTAATAATAAAACATTCTCAATTTTATTGTTATCGGACTCGAATAAAGTTTTTAGGGTAAGTAGTATCATTTCTGTTTTCTCTCTCATACATATATTTCTATGTGTGTAAAATAATATAAAATATTTATGGGATGTGTTTTATATGTTTTAAACAAACATTGTTAAGTACAGGCCATAAAAATTCATTCGATAACAGAAACTTAGTGGCAAACTTGTGTGCATATATATAATATTAATGATGTTATTAATTAATTAACGATCAGTACTATCACATACCATTCTTTAATATTATTGTTATGGTGATACAAAGAAACTGTTCACTGGCTTTCAGCTCTAACATACTGTCTTCCCTTAAAACTTCTTAAACAAAATATTTTACCAAGCAGGAAAAGAACCTTGAAGCTTACAAACAGCTGTCTGAGTTGGTATTTTAGAATGTTATTTGTGGCTTCTGTTCATACAACACACTCAGCTTTGCTTTCGGTTTGGTTTGATTTGAATTTCATGCAGAGCTACACGAGGGCTATCTGTGCTAGCCATCCGTTATTTAGCAGTGTAAGACCAGAGGGAAGGCAGCTAGTCATCGCCACCCACCGCCAACTGTTGAACTACTTTTCACCACCGAATAGTGGGATTGACCATAACATTATAACGCCCCCACGGCTGAAAGGGCGAGCATGTTGGGTGTGACGGGGATTCAAACCCTCGACCATGAGATTACAAGTCGAGCGCCGTAAGCACTTGGCCATGCCGGGCCTTAGCTTCTCATGATATTACATTGACATTTTAATATAAAAAAGCCACATTTAGCTATCTGTTGAGTTCGCCGAGGGAAATCGATCCCCTAATTTTAGCTTTGTAAGTCCGTAGACTCATCGCTGTCACAACGGAGAAAAATGCCAATTGTTTACAAAAGATTCTTTCGATATATGGATGTATATAAATAGTAACAAAGAAATTTAATAATTGAAGCGACAAACAAGTTGCAATTTAAGATAGAATGAACGATATTACGTTAAAAAGATTTTAATAAGTTGTTGAAGTAATTATATTTTTAACTTGCAGCCAAACTTCGTTGTTACAAAAGTGGTGTAACCAATACCGTACTATCCGGTACGTTTCTGTACATATGGTGGATGGCTTGTGAAATATTATATTTCTTCATAAGTCCTAAATTGGCGGCCTGTAGCCCATTTTGAGCAATATATAAATCAAAGTATATATTTTCTGAAATATATAAAGAAAAGTCACATGTTGAATTGGTAATAAATCACTACGATTGGAACTACATTTGATTAAAAAGTATTTCATTACGGTGGCTTCTACAATAAAATATGCAGTCAGTATGTGAAAATTAATTACCTTACATTACAAGAGAATCACATAAACAAATCTTCGATTCATATAACCTGATCAGCACTCGAATAAATATACACCACTGTCATTTACAGTAGTAAGCAAACTGATCAGCTGTATCAACATACATAATAGGAGGTGACCTGGTGACATTGAAAGCCTGAGCATGACAAATCAGAAGTAATAAGAATACCTTCCCTACTTCTGGAAATACCAGTCACAGATATCGGGTAACAAAATGATGTAGCATCATAGGAAATAGCCCTTTAGTTCAACATACTGTCATTCGACTTTGAATGATAGCAGATTAACATCATGTTAGTAATTCCTGGAAAGTGGTCTAACTGTCAGCATATCCTCCTTCAACTTTCTTTGGTTGGAATGAAATTGGCATCATTTTCTGTGCAGTCGTCATTCAGTTGACGGGAATTACTTGTAAGATGCACAAACAATCCTTACGTAGTTTGTGACTTAGGCATGTCTTAATCCAGGATTTTGTAGGTGAAGCAATGTATCAACCAATTACGACCAACACTTTGTTGTGTAACTTCTGCTATGGCATGACCAGGTGGTTAAGGCGATCGACTCGTAATCTGAGGGTCGCGAGTTCGAACTCCTGTCACACCGAACATGCCCGTCCTTTCAGCCGTGGGGGCGTTATAACGTAATGATAAATCTTATTATTCGTTGGAAAAAGAGTAGCTCAAGAGTTGGCGGTGGGTGGTGATGACTAGATGCCTTCCTTCTAGTCTTACACTGTTAAATTAGGGACGGCTAGCGCAGATAGTTCTCGTGTAGCTTTGCGCAAAATTCGAAAAAACGAAACAAAAACAACTTATATCCGCGAATGTATCAACATTTAGAAAGATAAAGTCCTTGATAAGAAGTGCAGAACTGAAAACTGCCCCAATCTAACGACTCCAATACACAACATACTATGCAAGTATCAATTTCGTACACTGTAATGGATTATTTCTGATAAATTCATGTTGTTTTCTACTATACTCCTTGTATCAAAGTACAGTGGAGCGCCGTTAAGCCGCAGTATTTGGGAGGTCAACCTGCTTAACCTTTGTGACTGAAAAGCCGAAGTCGCCAACAGCTCCGCCGAGGAGCCTCATCCGGGCTATTGCGTGATCATTATAATATTATTGTATAGACTATTCAGATACCATTGACAAGTGCCGTTTTAACACAAACGACCAATGCATGGCGATGGTTCTATTTTCCCCTTTTAAATAAATAAAATACACAACACAATTTTGATTAAAATTTATTAATAATATAAAGATTACAATAAAAATAAACCTTTTTTTTAGATTTAATACATCAAAAATTTTGGAACAAGACTTGCTACAGCGGCTTAAGAGATTTCGCGGCTTAATGGCGCACCACTGTATAACTTTGGAGCGCATTGATATCGATGTACTGCGTACGTACAACGTTTTTATTGCTTAAGACAGAAAACCTGTTCAAGGTTTCGTGTTTCGTTACTACTATAAGTGACTGGTGGGCTGTTTTAAGCACTTATAAATGCCCATTATTTAGGGTTTTCTGTTATATCAAGGTTTTTAAACACTCTGAGTAACTGTTTTTCTACCATCTGTGTGCCTTTTTTCATATATCATAACCACAATTCTTCAAACCGGTTATTTTTCGATATTTTTGAACATCGTACAATGGACCCTTTCGAACCTGAGATCCGAGGCTTGTTGCGATTTTTTTTATTCTGAAGGCAAAAACACCATAAGCAACTTCAAGACTTCTTCTGTTTCATTGCTCATTTATATTTGACTGATTTAGTTAATGATAATAAGGCGTTCCAACTAAACCTCATCCAAAACAGTAGGCCCGTGAATGCTTAAATTATTATTTTCCAAAACGCAAAACAGACCCTTTCTTGTGCATCTGTAAAAATCTGGTACCTCTTGTTTTGTTGAAATTTAGGATTATATATATATTTCTTCATTCCTCTTGGTTCCCCCTCTGGTACAGCCGTAAATCTACGGATTTACAACTCGAAAATCAGGGGCTCCATTCCTCTCGGTGGACTCAGCAGATAGTTCAATGTGTCTTTGCTGTGAGGAAACACACCCACACAAACTCTCTTTCCTCCTGGAATTTTATTAATTTCGGTTAAACCGCTGAACCGACTTTGTGCTTCTTTCACCCTACTCAAGCACTCAACCAACTAAATTCAATCACTCAACCAATTAAATTCAATCACTCAACCAACTAAATTCAAGCACTCAATCAACTAAATTCAAGTACTAAACCCCGACAACATCCAGTGTCTCTTTTTCTCTAACAGGTATTCTGATTGGAATGAGAGTGAAATCGCTTTGTGTGCAAAACTTTTTCCAGGTAAAATGTTAGTAAGTAGCATCGAACTTGTTCTATTGTTGTTGTTTCGAATTAAGCACAAAGCTACACAATGGGCTATCTGTGCTCTGCCCACCACGGGTAACGAAACCCGGATTTTAGCGTGTAAGTCCGCAGACATACCGTTGAGCCACTGGGGGGCGAACTTGTTCTAAAACTCTTGCTACCAAATTCTTCTCCACACGTGCAAATTATGTTTATGTTCATTTGTGTCTACGTTTTAGTATTTATACTTAATGATTTTGATAATTAAAATTTTTTGTTGAATTTTGTTATAATGACATAAGTTCTAATGGTCTAAAGAACGGAGTACAATTTTGTGGTATGTTAACACCTTATCATATATCTTATTTTGTGGCATGTCAAAACCGTATCATATATCTTACTTTGTGGCATGTTAAAACCGTATCATATATCTTAATCTTCTCAATTTAGAATGTTGAGGTTGATTTTTTTTGCTTGATCTGTTTCTTGTTATGCCATTTTTAAATGAATTTATTCTGACCTGTTAACACGATTTGTAAGTATTGAAAATTCTCAACCAAAGCAGCACCTTACGTGGCACGTGAACTAAATAGTTAGGGCAATGACCCTTAACGCTCAGACATAACCATTCATAATTTAGATTCTGTTGTAGCCTGGTGGTTAGGATTCTAGACTTGCAATCTGCGATCTCAGCTGAAACCCCGTCACCAGACGTGCTTACCTTTCCAGATATGAGAACGTTATAATACGATGACCAATCCTACTATTCGTTGCTAAAACAGTAACCCAAGAGTTTTCGGTGAGTGGTATTGACTAGCTTCCTTTCTTCTAGTCTATCACCGAGAAATTAGGAACGGCTAGCGCAGATAGCCCTTAAGTAACTTTGCACGAAATTCAAAATAAACAAACCTTAATTTAGAACTGTATTTATGCGTGAAGTGAAGCTACTTGATATTACGCCATTAAACGTACATGATAAAAAAAAGACGCGTTAATTGAAACTGTGGCCAAGGGAAAAAAACAACAACTAGCATACTATGAGAAATGTAACAATGCAACAAGGTTTATTACCCCGTATTTAGTAACAGTGCAAACATAAGAACAATTCCTGAGAGGAAACAAGAGGTCAATGATGAACCTGACCCTTCAAGGTTCAAAACATGGACCGAATCCTGATGAAGAGAAACTGCTGAGAATAACTACTCAGAATCGATTATCGTAGTTATATCGTCCCCACAGATGAAAGAGGAAAATGTGTTAATTGGAATATTACAGATGTTGCCCCGGATCTTAGTATCAGCTGTCTGGCACCCTAATTATCAATCCATTGGCTCATTAAGTCAAAAAAAAATAAAGTAAAAGATTATATACAAAGTAAACCAATGACTTTCATTCATTAAACCTTTAGACTTTGCTAGGGGAAATCACAACTGAAGTTTAATCAAGTTTATCATGTTTCATGTTTAATTTTGAAGCTTTAGCAGCTTATCCGTGGCGTGGCTCTCAAAATATTTTAATGTAACTAATATGCGTTACAGCATTCAGCTTAAAGAGAATCACTTTTAGTAGCATAGTGCCCAAGACGAAAATAAAGGTTAAATAATTTCTCATAAACCTGATTTTGAAATCTACTAGGTAAACTTAATTGTTAATCTAGATCAGGTAGTCTTTGAGGTGTGTTGCTTCAACGATAAAAGGAAATATAGAAAACAAGGAGTTACTAAAACTTTTCTTCAAATATGTATGTGTGTGTGTATATATATATGTCCACAGACATTCACAGTAGCAAGGGAATGTGTCTCACTCTCTCTGAGAAAATCAATACCTCCTCACCCAAAATTCCTTTATCAGACTTTCTTTACCCCCGTTAACCAGCTGGGAGAGTTTTACGTCCCGTTCAAATTATCTTAAGTAGCCTTTTTCCAGTATTGGCACGTGCGCAGGGTCATATCTTACTCCTACTAATGTACTTACTTTCAGCATGTCTATGTTGTTGTCTTCCTTCTCCTCCGTCAGACAGGGTCGGTGCTAATGTAAAGAATGTACATTAACAACGATTCACGAAGTGTACGTTTACTTAACAAATTCAGGATCTTGGAAAACATCTTAGAGTAATTCTTTCACTTTCATTGAAATTATTCGTAAAATATTTACAAACCAGATAATTTTTCACAAACTAAACCCAACTATCTGATCTTTCCTCGTGGAGTTAAAAATATTCAGCTAACAAGACAATGCTTTGTTGTTTTTTTTCTGTGCCAAGAGGACCAATTCACATATCGTATTTAATTTTCTAGTAACTAGTTGAGTAATTAGGGAAACACCGATGTAGATGTTTGTTAAAATCAACAACAACAACCGGTAAACCATACTTATAACTTGGAGTTACGAAAGTTGTTCTTTTAAAAAGAATAAACGGTAGTTGTAATATACTCGATAACTAAGGTCTGAAATCTGTTTTGGCAATCTCATTGCAATTAATGAATAGAATTGGTTTATATGTGATGATGACACATCATAAAAGAAAGGAAACCGTAACGTTTAATGCAACTATTCCATTATTGGTCTTATTTCATTTCACTTGTAGAATACACATCATATGTTTCACTGCTTCCATTATTGGTCTTATTTCATTTCACTTGTAGAATACACATCATATGTTTTACTGCTTCCATTATTGGTCGTATTTCATTTCACTTGTAGAATACTCATCATATGTTTTACTGCTTAGAAAAATAATGAATTTTATTTCGCAACTGTCTTTCTTTCTGTTATTCTTATCGGGGTGGATAGAATCGAGCAGCACTCGAAGACTGACACAAAACATTCAAGCCGAGAGATGTAAAATTACATTCAAGTGCATGAAGAATGAGTTGCATTATGTTAAAACAGTGAATTCCTTTAAAATGTTGGCAATCAATCACGTGACAGGAAACGAGGAGAAAACAGCTGAGTGGTCGACGCTTCATTTTACTGTCACGTGCTGTGTGCAGCAAATTGCTGTGCGCTTTTACATTGCAAGGAATTTTGACTACGTTGTAACACATAATGGTCTGGAATTTCGAAAAAAATCAACCTCAAGTGATTGAGTTGATACATACACTGTGTAGTATAATTATCTGAATCATGCACTTCATTTGGTAACTTGGAAACCTTTTCCCGTTATATTACTTAACCATCGTAAGTTACATGACTTTAAGACATAACCACTGTTTAAAACGTCTGTTAATTGTTTGTGTTGTTTCTTACGTCATATTTATTTCTTTATGTCATAAAGTAGTTTTGTTTTTGTTTTGTTTTTACTTTTTTCAAGGTATAGCTTGAAATAGTTTTGTAAGTACATTTCCTGTCTGTTATGCGCAGTCTTGGATGAAAGTCTACAAATAACGGTATGAGTAAATAACGGTAAAGTGTTAAATTATCATTCTGATAACACTTCAATAAAATTATGCTGTAATATATGTAATATGTGAACCTAAACTATACAGTAGATATATCCTGTTTGATATCACACTTGTCTAAATCAGAAATGAATTAAAAGGGGGAAAATGCCATGAAAACAGCACTTAACGATTTGGTAAGAGTTAACTCACCCAGTGGCACATCGGTATTTCTAGGGACTCACATTGCTAAAAACTGGGTTTAGATACCCGTGGTTGGCAGAACACAGATAGCGTGTTGCGTATCTTTGTGCTTAATTCTAAACAAGCAAACAAACTTACAGTTAAGAAGATTAACCAAACAATCTACAAACCTTCATAATAGTACAAATACAACAATTAATAATTTGGAAACTTACAGTTAAGAAGGGTAATCAAACAATTTTCAAACCTTCATAATGGTACAAACTGAGCCTTTAATGATATGGTAACTTACAGTTAAGAAGATTAACCAAACAATTTCCAAACCTTCATAATGGTACAAACTGAGCCTTTAATGATATGGTAACTTACAGTTAAGAAGATTAACCATACAATTTCTAAACCTTCATTATGGTAACTTACAGTTAAAAAGGGTAACCAAACAATTTCCAAACCTTCTTAATGGTACAAACTCAGCCTTCAATAATATGGTAACTTACAGTTAAGAAGATTAACCAAACATATCCAGAGATGTATAGTGTCTAGTTAGATTTCCAAATAACCAAAGTTTTCTTTCTGACAAATTACGAGTTTCAGATGTAGTTGTGGTGAAGATTATTTCAATGCTACGTTATTTTAAAATAAAGTGATCATGTGGGACAGCAATATTTTTATTAGATTACAACGTTAAAATTCGGGGTTCTATTACCTACGGTCAACGCAGCAGTTAGCCTAATGTATCTGCTCTAAAAAAACAAATAAATTTTCAAAAAACAAATTTAAAATAAAACACATCAATCTAGAATGATATTATTGAAGGTAATACAAACTAAATTTACGAGATGATAACACAAAGTATTATTTGTATAGTTTTGTAATATTCATATTTATACAACATTAACAATCAAAAGGCTTTCAAACAACCGTATTTCCTTTTTAATTTGGGTTGTTACAAAGCCGCTAGTGCCTTTATATTTTTCATAATTTTTATCGTTCAAAGCTGATTTTCAAGATTGCCTAAATTACTGTGTTAATCAATACTGAAAGTGAATACACGTATTTGTATTAACAGAATTACATCCGTCACTAAGTAAGCTCACGAGTTCTCAGTCTTATCATTGTATAATTCAGTGAGAAAAAGTGTAGACGTCATCAACAGAGGGACCTTATTAATAACAATCCATGTTTCAGTCCATTATGTGCCAACGACACAAATTTATACCCATAAGACCACACAGATTTTGTGATATTGGATTTTCTGCGATGCGTAAAGCATGCCCTTCGCTAGCACAGCGGTATGTCTCCGGGTTTACAACGCTAAAACTAGGGGTTTGGGTCCCCTCGGTGGGCTAAGCAGATAGCCCTTTGTAGCTTTGCAATACGAAAAACACACGCATAAGGCATAATTTTGTTTTTGCCTTTATTTCATAATATCAGTTATCAATATAATAATTCAGTTAATAAAATTTTATTTTATCTAGCTTCTATTACACTCACAATAGAAAAAACTTTTTTTCCTATCAAGTCTCTTAGAAAGACAGAATAGAAATAAAAATGATCATAAGTAAGTTCTGTAAGCTATACGAATGGTAAGAAACATGCGCGCGCACTAAGTCGTACATATTTTTAATTACTACCACATATCCAGGATTAATCCAAACTTAAGACCGATAATATGTGTTATAGTGTGTCACAAACAACACATATGCTCTTGATAAAAGTGTGAAGCCGAAACGTCGGTATATGCAAATAAAAATTAAAAATATGTTAACGACATATCTCATAACAGTACTAAACAACTTAGACAATGTTTCGCATCAGTTCTAATCTTCTATGAGACTTTGTAAGTAGCTGAGAAACAGAAAATATAATTCTAAATGTAAAAAAAACACACAAAAACGTCTAATGCGAATGCGCAGTGCTGGATTTAGCAGTAGTGTAGCGGTGGGGAACGTAAGTCGTGGGAGATCCCTTATTAATACTGAGCGAGGTTTTTTGTCATACGCTTATCAGTCAACTGCCGTCAAAAATAAACGACTATATTTTGTCAACTTTCAACATTCATTCATAGTATGAAAAATAATTTTAAAATAATTTTCATTATGCAAACAGCTATTGTTCAGGGTACAATATTTCGATTGAATGAAAAAATATTTCTGAATTTATTATAACAAATAATTGGAGTCTTGTGGGTGATTCTGGTGCACGTGCCCAAAGTGCTCTATTATTAAATCGGCACTCGAACTAAAGCACTTCATTTAACTTTCTAACAGGAAATAAAAATCGATTGATTTACAGTGTAGTTTTTGTGATAACTGTAACAGTAGACTGTAATGGCAAGTCACAATGAGACGTAAAGAACGTGTGTGTGTTTTTCTTATTGCAAAGCCACATCGGGCTATCTGCCCACCGAGGGGACTCGAACCCCTAATTTTAGCGTTGTAAATCCAGAGATTTAACGCTGTACTAGCGGGGGGCGAGACGTAAAGTAAGCAGCGTATTCCCCTCATTCACAAGGTAAAGAAATTCAGTAAATTATCATACGACCCCCAAGCGCACAGAGCGATCAGTAAAATCGTTTTTGCTCAACCAAAAGCAATCACGTATCTGATTATCTTAAAACGTTTCAGAGATAAGGGATGTTTGTTTGTTTTTTGGTGCTGTGGACAATATATAAATATATTAAAGAAAAATTGAAAGAGAAAACTATTTTGGCACTAACTGTGATTTTTACTCTGTTTCTCGTATGGAACGAGACCGTTTAGTTTTATATTCCATAAACAGAAAAAAAATTGTTTTCTCACATTAATAAGATAGTTAGTGATCTTGTGACGAATTCAATACTTAAAATGATATAATATACACGTAACACATACACGTTTACTGAGGGATTATCAGAAAGTTAATCGTACATTTATTCGATAAATTAAAACGATTTCACCGCTGTATGTTTGTTTGTTTTGGAAGTTCGCACAAAGCTACTCGAGGGCTATCTGCGCTAGCCGTCCCTAATTTAGCAGTGTAAGACTAGAGGGAAGGCAGCTAGTCATCACCACCCACCGCCAACTCTTGGGCTACTCTTTTACCAACGAATAGTGAGATTGACCGAAACATTATACACTCCCACGGCTGAGAGGGCGAGCATGTTTAGCGCGACGCGGGCGCGAACACGCGGATAACGAGTCACACACCTTACGCATTCAGCGCTGTAAAAAAGTGTTTAGATGTTAATATCAGAATAAGGAAAGGAAGGTATACGTATAGCCCACGTCAGCAGTGCAAATGTTCAACGATTAAAGATATGTTAAGTAAGAAGATAGTGTGCTATTAAATTCAGACACTAGTCTCAGGTTGATTAGCTGGAGATATCCACTACCTTGATCAGTTACCACACGTTTAGCAACTTTAGAATATTTCTGGCAGTACTTGTTCAACACCCATTAAAAATATACAGTCCACGTGTTCGTTACCATTCTAGTATTACACAGATCTTTGGCATGATGAATCGAATGTAATTTTATTGGTTTTTTTAATACTCAGTTACGTATAACAAAGTGATGTTTGTCGTGTGGAATTCTGGTTACTGTATAAACATTAAAGTTATAGCACAATCTGGTAACGAATCAAGTGTGTATAGTTTGCACAGTTGGTTGTAGAAATCGACATTTTTTAATAGAAACAAATATAGAGTTTTCAATAACCATGAAAAGAGATATTTTCCTTCCACGATTTTAACAAATATCTCAAACACTTTTACGTGTTTCTTGTTTGAGCGTCTTTTCTTATAGCAATGTCGCATCAGGCTATCTGCTGAGCCCACCGAGGGGAACCAAACCCCCTGATTTTAGCGTTGTAAATCTGCAGACTTACCTCTGTACTGGGCCTGGCATGGCCAAGCGAGTAAGACGCGCGACTCGTAATCCGAGAGTCGCGGGTTCGCGCCCGCGTCGCGCCGAACATGCTCGTCCTCCCAGCCGTGAGGCGTTATAATGTGACGGTCAATCCCACTTTTCGTTGGTAAAAGAGTAGCTCAAGAGTTGGCGATGGGTGGTGCTGACTAGCTGCCTTCCCTCTAGTCTTACACTGCTAAATTAGGAACGGCTAGCACAGATAGCTCTCGAGTAGCTTTGTGCGAAATTCCAAAACAAAACAAAACTTCTGTACTGGCGGGGAGCAATTGTTATTTAAGAGTTTTAACGAAATGTGAGTTTATTCGAATTTTTTCATTTATTCAGGATAAACGCGTTAAGAAGATCAACATATCGTCATTAAAACAGTTATAATAGAACTGTAACGGATGAAAAAGGTTTTTAATAGTTTGTTTTTCCCTTGAATCATGGCTCTTAGTCACAGTTTTGATTAATCACGCGAAGAACCAAACACGAAAAAATTTCTAACGTAAATACACTTTCTGAAATTTAGTAATTTTTCGCCAATTTATAACCAAAAGCTTCTACTTCAAAGGCAAAAAATATGAGATAAAATAGCACATAAACACACAAAAACATATCTAAATAAACATCGCAATAGCTTAAGTAATATTAATTACTGAATAAGCTTAAATTAGATCTCTTGAAATGACTCTACGAATATAACAAAATTCATTCGACGGGGAAAATAATCACAAGTCTCACTGTGAACGAGGAGGTAATAAAGCAATCCTTTGTGATACAAAATAATCAATAACGTTATAAGAGAATATAACCTGCATATTAAGAATAGAAAACGAAACCGAAGTTTCTTGGCACATTGAAAGATAAAGTTGTTTCATCCTGCTGGTTTTAGTAAATTTACTTTCAATCTGCAGTAGCACAAAGTACCTTAGGAGAAAGTATATATATTGGGTAAAAGTTCACGGATAAGAGTTGAGAATGCAAAAGGTCTTTTTAGTTATGTCTCTCGTATCATGGCTGCACTATCTTAGACACGCACCTTACAACTGTGTGTGTGTGTTTTCTTATAGCAAAGCCACATTATGCTTTCTGCTGAGTCCACCGAGGGGATTCGAACGCCTGATTTTGTCGTTGTAAATCCGGAGACATACCGCTGTACTATCTCCGGTTTCGTTGTATTATAGACAAACCCTTATTCTTTGTTTATCTACTCTCGATCTACATATCTGTAAAACTGAGGTTTTCTAGGGCTGCTATGCAGTTTCGTTTATTCCCAATTTCCCCCTAAAGAAGAAAGGAGCACAGCTAAAAGCCCTCGGGTTGTAGGGCTCTTTATTCATTTTTATAAAGACTTCTCGAACCTACGTATTCTTCTAACATAATGAATTTAATATTTCAAACTATAGTAGTGGCTTTAGTTACAATAAATATTACTTATGACTGTTTTGAGCGTCTTAAATTTCCATTTTTTTGTCAGTTTACTTCTCCCCAAAGACATGATAAACCAGTTAGCTAGTGTAAACTGGCAATGAAATATTATTTTATATCACATATTTCCATTTTTACGCATAAAATTTGGACAGAACGTCATTAAGAAATACTTATCTAATACTGTAATAATTATTTTTAAAATTTCAACTGGTTTTGTGTAGCGTATGTGCATTGTCCTACTACACGTCTGTTTTAGGTGTCCTTGTATTCATCGCTGAGTCATAGACACATGAGAAAGATCTGAATATCTTCTAAAGTATAAACATAAACAGCTTTGAAAACCGGTTTGTTTCTCTTCTCACTTTTTCCGTTTTCTGGCCAGCGAATCAGCTTTCAAAAGAAAGAATTTAAGAAAAAATAAAAAAATCCTGAATTAAAATTTAATCTACATTAAGTATTAATAACATACTTCTCCATTTTGGATTTGGCACTTGTATATACCATTAAATATATACGTTTTCAGTATTTTCAAATCAGCATTGTGTAAGGTGAAAGATCGTTGCCTTTCAGGAAATAGCTTGGAAACACGTGTGCAGCCATACAGTATAAAATACATTTAATCTTCAACAACTGCAAGGAAAGAAACTGTTCAGACATGTTTACATTTAATTTTGTCTGTGTTATTAAGAACAAAAAGGAAAGCATTAACAACACGAAATAAAACAACGTCATGTCTATAGTAAGGTCAAATTCCTAACTTGAGCAACGTTGACTTATGAAAGTTTGTTTTGAGTTTCGCACAAAGCTACGCGAAGGCTATCTGCGCTAGCCGTTCCTAATTTAACAGTGTAAGACTAGAGGAAAGACAGCTAGTCATCACCACCCACCGCTAACTTTTGGACTTCTCTTTTACCAAAGAATAGTGGGTCGCCCATCACGTTATAACGCCCCCACAGCTGAAAGGGCGAGCATGCCTGGTGTGACGGGGATTTGAATCTTCGACCCTCGCATTACGAGCCACTTCTGAAAGTAAAGATCAGCAAGGAAACTTTGACAATCAATAGTTATCAACAAAAATTTCAAAGTAAAAATAGAAAAAAATCAAAGACTCCCGGGAGCCTCGGAATGCACTTTGCTTAAACAGAAACGTATTTCACACTGTGAGTTATAATACCGTATTCCTAGGGGAATGTTTGAACGGGTGAAATGTTTAAAAGACAAATCTAATTCGACCTGCACTTTATTATAACAACAGTTGTGATTAGGTTTCACGAATTATCCATTATTATACTTCTATATTACACACTTTCACTGCCTAGAACTACAAACAAGCTGTCATGTTGAAATTTATAGCTACTTCAACTTTATAGTGAATGAACTTTATAGTGTGTTATGTTCTTCAATTAAGGATAAAGGTATCACCAGTCGAACCAGTATTACGTCAGTGAATAGGTAGCAAGCATGGAAAGTTCTGTTTCTGTCTGATTAAGAAAACGTGATGGTTTTAAGCTCAAAATAAATAGAAAAGCAGGATGATATTTAACTTCAACTAACTAGTAAAAATTCCAGAGTTAATTTCACGTGTTTTTTTTTCTTTTTATTAATGATAAACATATCATCACTACTTGTGATTTTAGAGTATTTTATGAGTAACTAACAAGGTTTATAAATGATATAATATTGAATATCCAATGCTTAGAATAATTTATTAACGATGTGAAAGCTCTAGGGAAGTACTATAAAGATGATATCAAAATTGGTTCATGAACAGAAAAACTAATTATATCCAGCAATAACTCAATTATAGAACTGTATAAAGGGTAATTAAAGTAAACATGCAATTAAATAAATAAACAATTATGATTTAAACTTTCTGTCCAATTATAATGAGAAAATACTGTTTCTTGTGAAAGGTTTTTCCTGTTACTTACAAACCGATACTTTTAAACTTAAAACAGAAAGAAAAGAAGTGAATTTTACAGCACTAAATAATTCCTAGCTTTTTAGAATTAATTTCACATTACTCATATAGAAATTTATATAAGTGATAGAGTTGTTACTGAATAAATAAAAATATTTCATTGAATTTTATTAAGTTTCTAGTAATACTCTGGAAAAGCTCGTGAATATGATAAGTGTAACTCATATTATTTGTGACCTGTTGAACTATTTAGGGTCATCAGTAAAATGAGTAAAAAAGGGAATCTTGGACGTATGACATCGCCCTTAGAAACCGAAATTCTTTTAATCATACCAATTTGCACAGCATGTATGAAGCATTTTAATCGAAAACTGAACTGCAAAAGACACAAAATATATGAAATGGATTAAATATCCATTGAGAACAGCAGTAGAGTAGAAATGAAACTATCCAGAAACAAAAAAAATGGTCTTTCTGGAAAAACGAATCCGAAAAGAAAGACTACACTGATGATTCTTCGAATAATAAAAGTTGTAAAGAAAATAATAGCTTTAGTGAAGATAAAGACTCTCAAAATAAGAAATGCAGTACACAGTTAGCTAGAGAAAGATGAAGAATGTTTTGTGACAGATAGACCCTGGTTTGACGTCTAAGTATACGTTCTACATGATTGTATTGGAAGAGAAACAACAATACTTGACAAGCTGGTACCTAAGAGACATACAATTAGCAAAGCTAAGCGATTAGTATTCAAAGAAGTTTCCTGAGCACTAAAGAAACTCAGAGAATTTTTATCTAAACAGATTCACATTTTATCAATTTTTACGACTTCTGTTTTTTTAATATTTTGTGTGTTTCAATTGCTCTAAATTTATCCAATAAAGATAGGTTACATATGAATCTGGTGTTACATGCAGACTTGAAATTTCGGTAATATCTATGGTCTGGATATGCTAATTCTAAGTACGTCTAATAATGTTAGTGTTAAGCTTAGTCTGTAAATGGTGAGGTCAAGTTTAATCTGTAATTTGGGGATGTTGATATTTAGTGCAGTGTGAGAATGTTGATGATTTATTATTGTTTGGGTACGTTTCTGTTTCGTGTAATTCAGGAATGTTGGTGTTTAGTGTTAGTTTGTGACTTTGGTATTCGATAAATTCAGGGGATAATTGTGTGAGATTAAACAAGAAACCCATGATGCTAATGATATTAAATATTTGCTTGGTTGTTTGTTCGTCGCCATGTGCATAGCTTCACAGTGGGCTATGTGTGCTTGGCCTTCCTCGAATTATTGAACTCAAAATTTTAGCGTAATTTTACCTCAAAATTACCTCTGAGCCACTGAGAAAAAACGTGTACTTGAAACCTTTTCTTAGAAAAACAAATAAATAAATCACGCTTCCAAAGACACCTCAAGCGTTGTAAATTTCATGAAGTGTTAACTTAATGTGCGACAAGATTTTATGTAGTAATCTGGATAGCTAATTGAAAAATAGAGATCGCATACACCACGATGCTCTTGGAAACGACGTCTGTAAGTAAAGAATACACTTACAACCTGGTTTAAATTCGAAACATACATTTGGCTTAAAACATTTCAAGAGACAGAGTTGAGGTAAAGCTCCAGCGAAATGATCTTTTGTTCTGTTTTATTGGAATTCTAGGTAGTGTAGGTATACTGTTGGCAGAAATATTCTGTCTTGTTAAGAGTAGTTGGAGACTTGTATTCTGTATTCGCTTGCGTTATTCGTAGCATTAGCTATGAAATCATAAACTTGTGTATGCATGTCACAAACAAAAACCTATCAATAAATAATTCACACTTTTTTAGTACCTTTATTTCTACAAAAAGTCGGGCGGAACGTGATGGTTAACATATCGAAATGTCCATCCAGGCTCAAGACATGATGTCACTTTCAGCTGTAAATGCGTTATCAATCAGTCACACTACTCGGTTCAAAGAGTTGAAAAATAAAACCAAAGGTTTTCTTGCGGGGGATGCTGTAACTGGGTGCCCTCTCTCAGGTCAAGAGTTCAAAATTAGAGATTGCTACGCCTGAATGCTAAGGGTCTCTAACCTCGTCCAAAAGCCCATGTGCGCATAGGGTGATGTCACAGGTGGAAAGTTCCTGTTTTATTTTCACAAAATATTTTCGAAGTATTATCAATGATTTTTTCGTTTATGTTAAAATAAACAAATTAAAACGAAGTGAGCTATTTTTATAGCTTTTTATAGATGAATAATAACATAATAACAAAGCAAAACACGAAAGAAATTAATTCAAAACAAATAAATATCTAAAACAAAATTTAAATACAAATTAGAAATGCCCCCTGTGGCTCAGCGAACTTACAACGCTCAAATCCGGGTTTCGATACCCGTGGTGAGCAGAGCACAGATAGTCCATTGTGTAGCTTTGTGCGTAATTCAAAAACAACAACAAATTAGAAATAAACAAAAATTAGAGAACTTCTGCACCAAAGTTAAAACGATACACGAGAAGAGAAACAGAAATGAACGAAAAACCTAGAAACCAGAAATCATAAATCTGGTGAAGAAAACGCACGAGCGAGCGCTTTAAATAAACATCGATGAACTCAGCAGAAACCCTAATGTGCTTCGCCATAAAAAAACACACGCACGCGCTTCAAATAAAAAACAATAATTATGAAAGAAGAGCCCGAAGAAAAATGTTTTGTTTTTTGTCATTGAACTAAATCTAAGCAATATTCGTACTTTGCTTACCACTAGCATCAAAACCTGATTTTATCATTATTATGTAAGCCATGAATATTTCCATTAGGCTTAAATTAAAAAAATGTACGTGTTTCTACGAAGAGTAAAAAGAATGATTTAAGTAGTGAAGGTTTTAAGAGCGGTGTCATTTAAACCGAAGTAAGGGGTGGAAATGAGGAATTAAAATAATTGAAATGCTAAAGAATGTGCTGAATTAACGGACTAATAAATGTTCTTTTAGTGCAAAGCTACTCAACTAGCTAGCTGCACTGAGTTCATAGCCGGGAATTGAATCCAGGATTTTAACGATTGTTTGTTGTTGTTGTTTTTTAATATCGCACAGAGCTACTCGAGGGCAATCTGCGGTAGCCGTCCCTAATTTTACAGGTAAAAATACATTTGTATTTACTATTTTACATGACCTTAAGAGGCCAACTCGACAGTTCTCGTGGGTCTTGTAGATATTAGTCGTACTATCGATAAGAAACCTCATTGTTTGTTTGTTTGTTTTTTAATTTCACGCAAAGCGACAAGAGAGCTATCTGCGCTAGCCGTTCCTAATTTAGCAGTGTGAGACTAAAAGGAAAGCAGCTAGTCATCACCACCCACCGCTAACTCTTGAGCTACTATTTTACTAACGAATAATGGGATTTACCGTCACATTATAACGTACCCACGGCTGAAAAGGCAAGTCTTTTAGGTGTGACAGGAATTCGAACCTGTCGCCCCTAGATTGCGAGTCGAAAGCCTTAACCACCTGGCCATGCCGAGTCCTGAAAAACTAGATAAGTGTTTATGTCACTGAGGAAGTATTAAACCTTGCTTTCTTCATGGGCCCGGCATGGCCTAGCGCGTTAAGGCGTGCGCTTCGAAATCTGAGGGTCGCGCCCGAGTGGCACCAAACATGCTCGCCCTTCCAGCCGTGGGGGCATTACAATGTGATGGTCAATCCCACTTTTCGTTGGTAAAAGAGTAGCCTAAGAGTTGGCGGTGGGTAGTGATGACTAGCTGCTTTCTCTCTAGTCTTATACTGCTAAATTAGGGACGGCTAGCACAGATAGCCTTCGAGTAGCTTTATGAGTCATTCCAAATCAATGCTTTCGTCATTATTATATAAGAATTGTGAACTAATTAAGTAACAAAATTGTTAATAATAATAAAGACTAATAATGTTTACAGGTTCTGTATGAGATCAGATCTAAAATGTTAAACATACAAATTATAGCAGTTTTCTGCAGATACATTCTGAAGTATTATGAAAGGAGTTATTTTAAATTGTCTCTCTTAAATATTCTAATACTTTTATTTCCGATAAATTACTCGACAAAGAAATCATTACGGGCATGTTTAACACAAAATAAAACCCAACAAAATTTGTTTCATTATTTCAGAAATTATTTCATATAAAACAAGGAAAAGAAGATATGAAGTTATCTAAACGTCATATAAAACTAAACTGTCTTCATAACTCCATCATCCGTATACACCCTGAAAAGATATAATAAAATAAAAATACTCGAATCAGGATAAATATTTACAAGATGCTTGTTGCAAAGTCATGGCAAGAGCATCACAACCAGAGACAAGTTTTCCATAAAATGAGGAATGGAGGAATCATATATGGAAATTGGTTTTGATGTAATAAAACGCGCACGATGAGTAAATGCTGCTTCCACGATCAGGTCACGTTTATCGAACGCTATTGTGTCATTCGTGTTCAGACTTAAGCAAACTTATCCTCAACACACAACTTATGATACAATCTGTAATATATATATATATATATATATATATATATGACTTATATAAAACAAACATTTTAGGCCAGTTTACGATGCATTACTGATCTGGAAAGAAGGTGAAAGGTGAACATGTCACAAATGTTTCACAACTAAATCTATTATGTTACCCCCCCCCCTCGAACTCTTAATTTTATATTTGTCTTTAATTTTACTTCATCGTTTAATGCATTTTATAAAGTAATATATTGACATGAATTATCCTATTTCAAATTGATTAGTAACAGTGTAAGTCTTTCCACACAGGAACGTAGATGTGGTGGTCAATGAAGATGAAAAGGTCACAGTCATACTCTCTGGACACACCCTCCGATAATACGTAAGGCAGATTTGTATATTATTATCTTGGAAGAGTCCTTGTTTAGCAGGAAAAAGTAGAGAGTTATGAGGTGAAAACAACTGACTACAACAGTCCTTGTTCATGAGGAAAATAGTAGAGTATTGTGAGGTAAAAACGACTGACTACAACAGTTCTTGTTTGTTAGGAAAACGTAGAGTATTCTGAGGTGAAAACGGCTGACTACAAAAGTCCTTGTTCATTGGGAAAAAGTAAAGAATTGTGAGATGAAAACAATCGACTACAACAATCCTTTTTCATTAGAAAAAAGTTGAGCATTATGAGGTAAAGACGACTGACTACAATAGTCCTTGTTCATGAGGAAAAATTATAGCATTATGAAGTTGACATGGCTGACAATAACAGTCCTTGTCCATTAGGAAAACGTAAAGTATTATGAGATAGATATCGCTGACAACAAAATGTCATTACTCATTAAGGAAAAGTAGAGCATTATGAGGTGGACATGGCTGATAACAACGTTCAGGTACATTCTGAATATGCTTTTCTCAATGGCATAGCAGTATGTCTGCGAACTTACAACGCTATGATCCTGGTTACGATACCCGTGGTGGGTAGAGCACAGATAGCCCATTGTATATATTTGTGCTTAACTTCAAAACAACAACAATCTGAATATTATCCATAATTCTAAAGAAATTAAAACAACCCCAGCTACCCCTATAATACTTTACCCCACTTTTAGGATGTATCTCTACAAGAATAAGGAAAGCAGGGTCAAATACCTCCTGTTATTTTCTTCATAATTTTTACATGCTGTCATTACAGAAATGAGTGGAACGCAAAATGTCAGGCCATCTTCCAATCATGTATGATTTCTCAATGCTTGTAATTTTCACGTTATTGAAGACAAGCTTGATTTTTACATACAACCATCAGTCATTTTGGATTATATTTTGAATTTCATATGATACTTTGTATAAATGTCTTTCCATGTTACAGTTAGAGATTGCCAAATTCTTACCGCTAATAAAGAAGTAAATTAATTAAAACACAGAGATTTTACAAGTCTGTTTATTTGTCTTATCTCTTGATCATCTACTGGTCATTAGAGGCAATGTTTCTTCCTCGTGAAGGACGCAGGATTTTCAAACATATCATACGTTTTCTAACTGCTTTAGTTATATATGAATTTTTGTTTATCTAGTTTTTTACAGATTTAGCATAAATACATTGTCCAGAGAGTTTCTGATATTATCTTGTTATACTTACCTTGTTTCTTTCTACCAGTAAAGATATTGCAGTATAACAACTGTAATTTATTTGTCTGGTTGAGTTGACGTTATCTATATGTTACAGCTGACCAACGCTATGAGAGAACAAAGGTCATATAATATAATTGTTTATTTTGTTTCTGACAACATTTTACATTTAAATGCCCCAAGTAATCAACGACACATTACATGATCAGTTTATCTATCAATGTGAAAAAATAAAATTTGTTTTCAAAATGAGCACAAAACATCTTATTAATACAGTTAGTCAATGTGTTTGAGAATATTTATTTATAAGTAGATGATTCTATAAAAAGATACCGTATGTCTTTCATGTAATTACGAAAGTATTTGACACTTTCAGTTCAATGTACCAGCACTGAGGACTACTTTTCTCACAGGAATCGTGTTCTACATGTCACCCTTGCTTCTTAACAATGATCTTGCACGAAGAAAAGTTTCCACGTGTCAGTTTTTCGCTCCTTTTGTGCAGATTTTTGCAGATCTATGAGTTCAAAGAGCATAATTCGATAAACAAACAGTTTCACAAAAGCCTGTTGGAGTTGTATTAAAGATAACTTGGTAACTATGTGGTCAAACAGGTAAAACTTCGGTGATTCCAGATTCTTCGGCCATCTTTCTTACATACAAAAACTGTTGATTTTGAGGTATCCTAATATTTATGAATTTTTCGTCGTGGGATTTCATAAGTTTGAAATCCTGTCTTATTATCTTGCTACTAGTACTTTGAGGTATTGCCGAGTTTCATTACACTATCAGTTTGGGTTAAACGGTTCCCTTTAGTAACCGTAGCTTTCAATTGGCTTGAAATGTAATATCAGAACATAGAAATTTTCCATTTAGCGAGTTTCTGCGCTTCTCTTGAACATTGAACACATTTTTAATGGAAATGTCATGCCTTTAGGCTTAACATCGTTTACGAATTTTGCTGAATGAATGTTTTTGTTTTCATAAAGATCAATTACATGCTATTTCATCTACCTATTTAGTTTGTTGTTTATTTTTTTACAAGCCTGGTCACGTGGTTTGCAAGTTTATCACGTGACTCTTTCAGAATAATCGCAAAATAAGGAGAGAAATCTTAACTAAATCACACGTTTTTCTATTTTACGTAAATTACTTTATACATTTGATTTGTTCCTGCTTTATTGTTTATTTAAAAGTTTAGTTTATGTACAGTTTAAAATTAAGTACCTTCAATACAATTGCATATAAATATATGTTAATGATTTAAGGAAAACACATCTGATCAAAAATAAATTAAAAACAGAAATAAACTACCGTACTCTCTGTCAATTTTAAAAGTTAGATCTTTCTTTATGAGGGACAAAGAGAGGAAGTTTTGTGTTGTTTTTGAATTTCGCGCAAAGCTACACCAAAGCTATCTGCGCTGGCCGTCTCTAATTTAGCAGTGTAGGACTATAAGGAAGGCAGCTAGTCATTACCACCCACCGCCAACTCTTGTGATACTTTTTTACCAACGAATATAGGGATTGACCATCACATTATAACGCCTTCACGGCTGAAAGCGCGAGCATGTTTGGCGCGACGGGGATGCGAACCCGCGACCCTCAGATTACGAGTCGCACGCCTTAACACGCTTGGCCATGCCGGGCCCAGCAGTGTTAGACTATAGGGAAGACAGCTAGTCATCACCACCCACCGCCAACTCTTGGGCTGGTCTTTTACCAACGAATAGTTAGATTGACCGTCATATTATAACGCCCCCACGGCTGAAAAGGCAAGTCTTTTTGGTGTGACGGGAATTCGAACCCGTCGCCCTTAGATTGCGAGTCGAAAGCCTTAACCACCAGGCCATGCCGTACCCTGAGAAAGTAGATAAGTGTTTATGTCACTGAGGAAGTATTAAAGCTTGCTTTCTATCATTATTATATAAGAATTGTGAACTAATTAAGTAGCAAAATTGTTAATAATAATAAAGACTAATAATGTTTACAGGTTCTGTATGAGATCAGATCTAAAATGTTAAACATACACATTATAGCAGCTTTCTGCAGCTCAAATGGTAGGAGACAACGTTTAGATAATACAGTGTATTTATCTTATTTAATGAACCTAAAACCTTATTCCTACATGTTCATCATTATTGAAAAACAAGCTTCAATGGTTTTCGATTAATTTCCAACAGGTTCATGAGATAGATCTGGTTGTTAATATTTAATTAAAATATTTATCATTTAATTAATTTTCATTTATTTTATTTCACTTGCTGATGTTAAATTAATCTTAGCTTAATTATATATATATATGTATAGAATATTAATACTAGACACTAGATAAAAATATACATATGTTCTCAAATTACCATTTAATAGACTAATAAGTGAAACGTTATTACTTATATAAATTGGTTTACAAGTAATTCTTGTGTAAAAATATCTATTAATTATTAATACTCAATACACGTTATAACATATATGGAGCCTAACACTGTACTAGTAACCTCGAAACAAAGATTAATAAAAAATAGATTGAGAGAAATATTGATTTATTTTTGAAAAGTTTACTGCGTGCTGTTCTCGTTACACATCAGATTTTTACGTCTTTAAGAGAAATGTTTGTATCTTTCACAGTAAATAAACGTGTAGTTCACTATATCACAACGATCGCATTTTAAATAGTTTCTATTCAACCAACTCTCTTTCATTCATTTTACTTTTCAAGAAGTAATTTTTATCCCAGTATCATTTAGATATTTACCTATTTACACATACATTTCGAACTCCCCCCTACACATTAGTACAGTAGTAAGTCTAAGGGTTTAGAACGCTAAAATCAGGGGGTTTGGTTCCCCTCGGTGGGCTCAGCAGAGAGCCTGATGTGGCTTTGTTATAAGATAAACAAACATACATTTCGAAGCTATTAACTACAAGTGCCTAGAAAAAAAACAACATATTATTCGATGTTATCTTCTAAACAATTCTGATTTATCACTTAAACTAAAATATTAAGAAAGTAAAATAAAGAAATATTGGAAATCTTAATTAACAGAAATAAGAAACAACTTCTTCCAGCTACATTACCAGCATAACTAAATGTCTTATGGCGAATTTTTCATTTAAAATTAGTTTCAGATATTCAAAATATTTACTGAGTAAAATGCAAGCTCGTGCATTTCTTCTGCTCGTGTGCAGGTGCTTTCTGTAACACTACCATGATATTAACATCATCAATACTGTGATACATTGTTGCAACAATACTGTTCAACCTTTACATTAATATTAAGTTGCTATCTTATTGAAATTTCATCCTTTACCGTCCAAATGTGGTCAGTCTACATTGGTTTACAATTGTGCTCATTTGGGAAACAAATAGATATAAAATAATGGTGATTTCAATAATAAATAAAAATCAGTTCTTTGCAAGATAGACGAGAATTTGCTATAAATGCTTCATTTGATCGATAAAATATGCTTTTCTTCCATTCTTACCAACAGTATAAACATAACACAGGTCTATGGTGGTTTTATTGTCTTGAAGTTTTTACATGCTTGGCAATATTTCCTGTACGCTGAATTCGGAAATGATATCCATTTTTCTTTATCGCTTACACGTGCTTCACAAAACTTTATACGTACTTTTAAATGAATCAATTTCATTGAAATCGGGTCACATTTTGGTATACTTAAAATTCATCATTCTAGAACCCACGAGAAGCACACCGTTAGTATATAAACGGTTAACAGGCTGCATGACGTGTCATTTCTGGATAGAATTTATTTGTGCGTACACTTTGAAATTATTATTTGAATATTATTTATTTGTTGCTATAATAACAATAAGTTATTTGAATTACCCTAACATATTTTGTCGTACTTGAGGCAAATGTTTCGTAAATTTGATCTAAGTAATAGATTTTTTTCTTTCCGAAAGAAAAAAAATTTTCGAAATCTGCGAAGCTGAATTATGGAAAATCAGTTATTGAAATGAAATCAACTTTGTCCATTGACTTCAACATGTTTTTTCTGTGTAAGCGAAATATATCAAAAGTAATTGTGAGTTTCTGGTTATTTTTACACACTAACACCAACCGCAATTCAAACTAGATGAATTCCGTTATCACGAGTTCTGGAATTTCCAACCTTGTTTGTTTGTTTGCTTTTGAATTTCACACAAAACTACTCGAGGGCTATCTGCGCTAGCCGTCCCTAATTTAGCAGTGTAAGACTAGAGGGAAGGCAGCTACTCATCACCACCCACCGCCAACCCTTGGGCTACTCTTTTACCAACGAATAGCGGGATTGATCGCAACATTGTAACGCCCCACGGCTGAAAGGGCGACCATGTTTATTGTGACGGGGATGCGAACCCGCGACCCTCAGATTACGAGTCGCACGCCGTAATACGTTTGGCCATGCCGGGCCATATTTCCAACCTTAATTTATAATTTATCACTATTAGTCCTCATAACAGCTTGAATAGAATACTCTGAAATACACACACACACACACTGAGATGAAACCGTTTCTTCCGTTGCAAAATTTCAGTTTTAGATAACACTAAACAACTAACTTTATAACATTTCTAGTTGAGCAGAACATTTGAAAACATCTCAAATAGAATTTTCCATACAAAAGTAGAAAACGCTACACTTTAAAATCAATAATATTTTTCTTAAAGCGACTAAGAACACAAAACTTCAACAGATTCGTCCACGTATCGATTATTTCTAAGTCAGTAAATAAGCAAAGAGAGCCTATTTCTCCTTTCTTACCGATTTTTGGCTGAAATTTAACTCTTTTGCCACTAAAAGGATGATTTATTTGCCTTCAAATTGATTTACGTTTTTTAAAGAAAAGACATCACCAGACACGATTACAGTTTTTCTTTTCTCAGCTACCACTGTTTACACATACAGAAAAACTTTTGTTTTACAAACTGAACTGCTTGAAGAAAACGCATCTGAGGATTCACTTGTACAAATAAAATGACTCCACATAAACATTTACTTTTCTTGGTAAACCAACACTCAACGGAGGTTCTGTGCTTTTATGCTGAATCACCGTTTCAAGTGGCTCGTTATTCAAATATATCTTTGATGATGAAAAACAGTTGCAGGTTATTTTGAAAATAAAACATGCGTCTAAAGTGAAATAAAAATGAAAAAAAAATGACCACGTCAACAGATTTAGAAATCGACACGTTGTTAACTTATTTCTTAGTTCTTAATGTAGTTTTTAAGTAAATACCAGGCCACAGGATAAATACACAATATCACGTCTAAGAATATTAAGCTTAAAACACTTATTGAATCTTGTGGTAGCAACACGAAGATAGCAGAATAGATAAAGCATCGAAATAATACTACATGAGGTTGTTGGTGGGTATTTTACCACAAATACTTGAAGATCAACTGGTTTATAACATTGACTGTGTTCTTTTGCAAATACTTTAAAGGTACATTAATAATGTTTCCTGTATTACAGACCATGTGGATCTATACGGTAACTGTTTGTGTTTTTAAACTTCGATCATTTTGTTACATCAACGCCATTAAATGTTATTGAGTGTATTGTTATATATATATATATACCTATAGATATTAGTTTGCAATGTTGGCTACATATTTGGATTGAGGAATAGCCTAAACCTTCCATTGGATTAAAATGCTCGTTAACAGAGAAGGTGTCCAAAAGATGATATAGTGTAATCTCATCATTATAAATGCTTCACTTTTCTGAAGGCCTAACGTGCCCTGGTGGTTAGGGTGCCCTACTCTCAACCTGTGAATTGCGGGTTCGAATCCCCGTCCCCAAACATGATTGCTATTTCATCTGTGAGACGCTACAATATATGAAAATATTATACTGTTTCTTTTTAAAATATTAAACCCAAAACCAGCAATTGGTGGTGTTGAGCCCCCTGGTGTGTCACTATTAAATTAAGGACGACTAATGCAAATAGCCTTCGAGTAGCTTTGCGCAAATTTCAAACCAAACGAATAGTTTTCTGGTGTATTGATTTACCTGCTGAAACTGACGCAGAAAATCGGTGATGTATTGATTTAAAAGTATTCCTGGTTGCTATACTGGACAGTTTTCATACGTAGATATATTGTTTCATATATTTTTTTATTAGTTTAAGACTAATATATAAAGTCAACTTAATTTTGTCAGTTTGAGTAACATAATGTCATGCAGTGAGACTTAATCTCACCCACATTTACTACAATATCTGCTATTTAATGACATTCACTCATTTCATCCAGTAAGTACAACATGAAACGACAGTTGTATTTCAGCAACACGACTTTTTATAAATCGCTGATTGATAAAATTACCAAGTTGAATGTGTTGGAATGAACTGTATTTATCGAAATTCAAGCACCGTATCTCCAACTATTAATATTTTCCTCATTTATTACACATACATAGGCACCTAACGAGGGAGCACTAAAAACACTCTGTCACCCCACTTGGAATATTTTTTTACAAAGCATTTTCTCGCCTTGCTTCACTCTCCAGTTACATATATTTGTGCGTGTGTTTCCAGTATGTAAAATATGAATCATTGGAGATACGGCACTTGAATTCAGTAATTTATTCCTTATAGTTTACACAGGACATCTGTTAAAGTAATCCAAGGGTATAGAGGTAACAGTGCATGTGTAAGTGAATGCAGCTGGTTGACTTTCGCCATGAGCCATGGCTCGTTTAAATCCACACCTACGAGCACAGGTACATCTATAGATACTCCATAACATTCTGAGGGGTTTTGTTGAAGTACGTGACCAATATATTACACAAGCAATTACCGAATTTTTCAAAACTATTGCTCAACGCCGTGTAACATTCCAAAATGATATTTTTCAAGAAAATTACATAATCACCTCAGGAAAATTTAAGTTCAACCTTTCCTTGAAGATACATTATATACAGGTAATTTTACTCACTACTAATAACCCAAAACACTGGAGCGAAAGTAGCGAATCAGAGAATAGATTAAACCTCTACGTCATATTTATTTCACTGAAATTTACGTTATGGTGAAGAAAAGAAATTCACAATTAAATAAATTACATTTTTGTTTCGTTAATCTAAAAGAAACAAATCCTATCGTCGAGGAGAAAAAGGAAACGACTTAAGACGAAACCACTCAACGTTTCGATAACCCCCACAAGTCAAAGAACACAGAGAAAAATCACATAGATCTCTTTTTTTCCCCGGTCGTACCAAACATGCTCATCCTTTCAGCCGTGGGGGCGTCATAATGTTACAGTCAATCCCACTATTCGTTGGTAAAAGAGTAGCCCAAAAGTTGATGGTGGGTGATGATGACTACTTAGCTGTCTTCCCTCTAGTCTTACGCTACTAAATTAGGGACGAATAGCGCAGATAGCCTTCGTGTAGCTTTGCGCAAAATTCAAAAACAAATCAGAAAACAAAGCTCTTCTTCTATACAAAGTTTGAACTACAGAGGGATAATAAATTTATGTATTTAGGAAGGAAACAGGTAAATAAATACGTAAGTTGACAGATAATTGTTTATAAAAGTTAGACAGAAAGGTAAACAAATTGATATTTTGATAGTTAGTTAGAGTAACAAATAAATCGATCAGATTTTCTCCTGTGATGTGACTAAAAACTGAATATGTCATAAGTTGAAAATTCTGTACAAGCAAAAACAACGTTTTATTCACTCGATTTTAAACTGCGGGGTGAATAGAGTAATATTGTTTGTGCAGCCCACAAGTGGCAGTCGCTATTATAAACAACAATAAGGACTGTTTTGTTTTTTATTTGTTTTTTTAATTTTGCGCAAAGCTACTCGAGGGCCATCTGCGCTAGCCATGCCTAATTTAGCATTGTAAGATTAGAGTGAAGGCAGCTAGTCATCACCACCCACCGCCAACTCTTGGGCTACTCTTTTACCAACGAATAGTGGGATTGACCGTAACATTTTAACTGTCCCACGGCTCAAAGGGCGAGCATGTTTGGTGTAACGGAGATTCAAACCTGCGGATTACGAGTCGAGTGCCTTAACCACTTAGTTAATATCTCAGCAGTTATTAAATTTGTAAAAGGAGTATACACTTTAGTTGTTAAAAGATATGTGTTATCAGTCATTTTGACAGACTGGGACACACGTGACGTGCCTATATGCCAGTTATAGAAAAACGACGCTTTATTTACACTAAAGTCGTTAAAGTCTTCTTTGAAGAAATAGCATCTTAAACATACGAAAACTAATACACGTATCTTATATAATGCCCCCTGTGTCAGTACAAAACCAAATCAGACAGTCTTTTCGTAAATACTGACTGCGTTTGTTACAAGCTACAAAGTTTATATATATACGAAATCAAACGCAACTTACACTTGAAAAAACCTTAATATTCGTTTGTTTTGATTCTTAGTTTCTATAATAAAATAACTTTTCAGAAAAGTATTTTCATTTCCCAGTGCAGCACGTGTTCAATGGACTGTCGAAACATTTAAATGTTTTTTTTTATAAAACTGCTTTTGGCTTACTTCCAGTTAGTGGGTCATGAAATGGACTTTCGAAACAACTAGTTTACACAGACTTAATGCACGTGAATGTCTACTTGGGCAACACGATTTTTCAAAGATAAAGCGTAACTCGACTTAATGAATGTAAATTACATCAAGTTTATTTGAAACACATTCTGATTAGAACTGATCATAATATATTATCGTCATGAAAGTTGTGTGAACAAAGTAAATTGTTAATGAGGTAAAACTACAAATAAAGTCATAATCTAAGAAGTATAGGCTTCTCACTGATCTCTCAATAATATAAGTCTCGCTGTTTTTGTTTTTTCCCCAGTTATTTTTTCACACCAGTTTTACATAATACAAACAGATGTGACTATGATCAGCCATTTTAAAAATTGCATTCAAAAGATATACATAATGTGTCTATGCAGTTTGTCGTTTTTCTCAGCTCAACTATTGCAAATAGTTATCAAATGCAGAATAATTTGTATAATAAAGTTCGTTACGAATTCTGAAATAATTTACATACGAAGATTCTTCATTTAATATTCATTCTAAGCCTTATTCTCACGTTTTCTCAATACCTTTCTCTCTGAACATTATCAAACGGGAGAGTTTCAGTTATTTACATTCGTAGCTATTTAAGCACCATTCTAACATTGTCAAGTTTAACTATCTAAAACATGTTTGCACTATGTTATTTTAGCAAGGTGGCGCGTTCTAACTCCTTTGAGGACATTTTTGTTATAATAATTACAGTCAGTTAAAGCTTAGTTCATTGTGGTACAGTTCCAAATCTTGAACTCGCCAATAGATGTTCTGAAGTACAAAAGTTATCTTTGGATCGTCTATTCTGAAAGTTAAAATTACTTAGATGTATATACTCACCATGCTGATATTGGAGGCTATCATTCTCATCATCTGTGTTGTAGACGACATTTGTCTTTTCAAAGAGAAGTTTGTCACTGTTGGCGGGCATCACAACCACGGATGTCGTTGGTCTTGACCCTACAAATGATGATTCCATCCACACGACACGCTGCGGAGATGAAGTCTGGCTCTGGTTTCTGTTTTGACTGATGTCAACAAAAGTTTGTTGTCCATCAGAAGTTGGTTGACGAGATCCTTTCTTTGTCACTTTATCAACGATAGAGTCCCCATTGTAAATACTTTGAATGTACGAAAATCTGTCACGCTTGGGGTCTCTATTGTAAATACTTTGAGCGTAGAATGACCTGTCCCTCTCGGAATTACGTTCTATTGAACCCTCAGATCCATCTCCAAAGTCGTGATTGATTGATAATGAAGAATTTTCCAGTTCTTTTAAAGCTTTTGTACTCTCTTCAAGGTAACCATTCATACTTGTTTTTTGTTCAGTATTGCTGTCGTCTAAGATTCTAGGCTCTTGGTCTGGATGGGAAAATTCTGATGTAACAATTGTAAAACTGTCTTCCTTTTTCTCCTCAGGCAAGTATGAGGACTGATAGTAATCAGTTTCATTGACAAGAGACTTTTTCAGATAACAAGGTGATGAGCTGCTATTGACTGGAGTCTGGTAGGAGAACGTATCTTTCTGCAAAGAAAAATTTTTATTTTGATAAATGTTTCGATTTCGACAGTCTGGATGTGGTTTTTCTCCAGATGGCCTAATAGAGGACTGAGAGAGTAAACTTTCAGCTGCATATACTTTGGTAGGTATACTGGTTTCTACCGGATAATTATATAGGCGTCCTGAATAACTCGGAAAAGTGAAGTCCTTTTCTAATGTGCTACATGACTGTTGGTAAGAAGATCCGTCATCAGTTGATTCTGAGTAAACTTGAGCCGATTCAGCTCTAACATAGTTATAAGAACGTGAGGTTTCATGGTACAAACCACTGTGACCATTTATCGTCTCCGAGTTACTTGTAGGGTGGTATTGAAGGAGGGAAGTCTGTTTTGATTTGGTAAAATTACTTCTTGATGCATTATAATTACTTCCTTTCTCTACAGTATTAACGTGTTGACTACCCGTGCTCAGTTGGTTACTGAAGTTTGACAAAAGGTCATCTTTCTTCACATCCTCTTGTCGATGATGTGACGAAGTTTGTATCTCAGGTTTATCAGATAAGTTAGTATAATCAGATTGATATTCTCTGAAGCTACGACCAGGCGATACAGGTCTGCTGGTGGTCAGAGGAGTTGATGGAGCTGGAGATGGAACTCCTGAACAAATGCTGCTAGAATTCTGACCAATTGCTGCTCTCCATCCTAGGTAAGGCTGTCTAAAAGAGCGATAAGCAGACCATCCTGAAACAGGAAAACTAGTTGACGATAAACGAGTACTGCTCCACCTGGACAGTGGGTATGGCTCAGCTGGAGACACAGACCCTGTACTAACTCCTGTGAGACTCTCTCGTGACGACCGCAAGAACTCTGCATATCGCCAGTCGGTATTAACTGAGCGATCAGGTGTTCTCAGGTTTCTGCTTGAAAAACTAGTGGAAGCAATGCTAGAAGAAGAAGGGGTTCTTGACCCTAGTCCTTGCCATCGTGGACGTCGTTTTCCATTATTGTGTTTCAAAATCAGCTTTTCTTGAGACTTTTTACTCCAAGGAGAATTCTTGTACCACTCTGGGATGTTTAGATTTTGTAAAGACCGTTCTACTCTTAGTTCATGCTCAGACTTAGTCTTATTAGCATTCAGTGTATTTTCTGGGGGTAAAACAGACAGACGGTTATCGTCGTCTAAGAGAAAGTCCATGCTTCGAGCTCGTGAATTATCTTCCATTTCGGTAGTGTGATTTGTTAGGTTCTGTTGATCCAGAGTAAACAAGCTACGAGTAAAATACGCATTGTACAAGTGATTTTCGCGGCGTGACCTTTCGTGTTCTGTTTCAAACACCTGTCTACATTCTAATGTATCAATATCTGTCTCTAAGTATCCGAAACTCTTGCTTCTTCTTTTCAAGTATTTCTCGTGTTCGTACTTGTCTTTGTATTGGGATATTTTTTGACGATAAGAAGGCCACACAACAGCTGCACCATCTCCATGCCGAGACTCGGAATGACTGCGTTCTGATTCTGTTTCTAGCTGGCTCCGACCTTTAGAAGCTAGGATCCAATCAATATGTCTCCTACTGCTGCGTACTGATCTTTCTAGTGCCGCAAGATCTGGAGTACTGGCTATTAGTCGGGCTCTCTCCGCTTCGGTAGAACGTCTGAAGGCTTTGAACTTATCTAAGTCGCCATCTTGACTTCTGTAATCAAATTTCCTTTCTTCGCTGTTCTGAATGGCCTCTAAAAACTCTTGTCGTGCGTTAGCAATACGGGTTCTTATTCCAACATTTAGTCTCGCTTTTGTGGCATTTTGGAAATGAAGTGGCAGAGGTGGTTTAGTTGAACTATATTTTTCTGCAGCTTTATAACCCGTAATACGTTCTATTCTGTCAGTCAAATTTTCCTTATTAGGAAGTAAACAACTAGATAATATTGGTAGGTGAGAAGACGAAAATTCTAAACTCTTTGGTTTCAGGCACTTAGAGGTAAAGTTATTTTGTGGAGTAGAGTGGGCACTTCCCTCGTATTTATTTCTACTTGTACTATTTTGGTCTTTATCCTGGGCCTTAATACACGGTGTTAACGTTGAAGAAGGAAGGGAAAGTTTTTTCTGGGTATGAATTAGTATAGGATACTCGTGTGCGATAGTTCTTCTGTATTTATCACTCGGAGAAGATTTATCTTTTTCCTTCTCATACCTCGGAGACGGTGAACAAATTTGTTCGGCGTAATTCTGAACAGAGGCCGGTTTTTTCTGCTTTAAAGACACGACCACATTGTGACTCTCCCCGTCGGTTTCAGTCTTCACTGAGCGGTTAATTACTGGTCCACGAGCTGCAGACACATCACTGATTTTGCCATTTTCGCAGTTGTCAGCTGAATTTAGAATTCGCACAGTCTTAGGTCGATTGTTTGCACAGCCTTGTTCCCACGTGCTATCATGAGAAGTGTTATTGTTGTTGCTAAGCAACAGAAATTGGTTCTTTGCACCTGGAAGCGTCGCAGTTGAAGCAGTGTTTACTAGAATGGAGCCCCGAGGTTTAACCCACGGGCCGTAATTTGTCAAACACGAGGGGTGGACCTGACGTACGCTGCCGATGGCTGACAAATGCACTGGTTTTGGTGGAAGTTCTGGCTTATAAAGTACACCTGGGAATTTTACTTTCGGTTTATTACCTGGTGGAATGACTGATGAATGGACCTTAACTATCTGGCTTATAACGGACACTGGCTCTTGTACTAACTCCTCCTTACACTGAACTACTGATGCACCTTTAGCCATCTCGAGTGAAGAAAATTCGCGATATTTCGGTTGCCTTATGATTAACTTTTTAACAGTATTTGTTTTTAGTGACTTGTTACTTGGAATATCACTTCTCGCGAAATTGTAGCGTTTAGGTACAGTTTTAACATCAGAACTTACCGATTTGTCAGTCACTCTTTTACGACTACCATGTCGTAACTCTCTTAGGTAGTAGTCTTGACCTTCTACAACCAGCTCTAAAGTTTCAGTTAGCTTATCTGACTTGCTTTGCTGACCTACGCGTAACTCTGGTTCGGAGGCACTTCGCCAAAAGTGATAAAAGTTCTGAAAACTTCTGTTTTCTACATTAATGTCATCAACGCTAGCCTTCCAAAACTTAACGCTTTCTGGTCGTGCCGAACTACGAAGCTCTTCTGTCCCGCTCGCAGCTGTAGAAAGCACAACAGGAACATCCAGCAACAACTTTTCCAGAAGGTTGTTTTTAACTAAAGGCTGATTTGAAGCGTTTGCAACGGTTGCAGCTGTAGTTGTTGGTGTGACGATGGATTGAGGCCGTTGTGAATTATCGGTTTCATAAGAAACTCTAGTTGAAAGTTCAACACCATCAGTGGTCAGTGTATTAAATGCAGGATGTCTGCTCCTCTGTATACTTGATGTTATATCATGAGAAGTACCCGCTAAGCTACATTTTTTCCGTCCTGTTGATACGCCACTTGTAGCTTTAGTAATAACATTTTTGCTTGACTGAACGTCTGTATTTGTTAGCGCACGCTTTCTTGGCTTCTTTTCAACTGGGCTTGACTTAAGGTCCTCCCGTTCGACTGCGTTGAGATGTCCCAGATTTAGAGATACATGGGTAGAAACGAGTACGTCCGTAGACCCCACATTCCGTAGTATGGTATTCACTTTGCTTCTCGTGGGGACGTCACTGCTTGGGTCGAGAAGGTTACCATGATTCGACTGTAAGGATCGTATTTCAACACCCTCTTCTATATATCTGTAGTTATCGTTTACCTCAAAAGACGGCGCTACGATATACTCTCCTTCAATTCCTATATGAGTTAGCTCGAGTGATGAACTGTCACTTTTAGGTTGCATTTCATCCGTACTGGGAAAGAAATGTGTTTGCATTGAACGGTTATGTTCAACACGTAAATTATTTTCCATCGCGCTATAACAATCTTCTACATTATATTTGACAGAGTCATTTTTAATTATATAGCTGCATGTATTGACCGCAGAATGTACGGCTTTTCATGTAATTCCGCACGTTAACACTCGGATCGTTTTTTTTCGTGTAGTTTGAGTAAACGTTATTGTTAATTATGTTTTCACTTTCCGTATATTTGCTCTGCTGATCTGACGTTATCACAAGTAATCTATTCAGCTTACTGACTTTCGTTTTTCCTGATTTCATTATCCTATTATCTCGATTTTGCATAACGTTTCTCGAACGAATGCTATTCAACAATGTTCCTAAACTCACTGCTTCGTGAAAGTATCTACCTTTATCTTCTGTCTTAAAAGTTTCGCTGTCAGTTAGTACGGTGACGTACTTGGAGTTGCAGCTTTCTTCAGTTTGCACGTTCGGCAGTCCCAATTTTTATCAATATCACCATTCTGATTCGTTATCTCACAAGACTTACCGTTCTCACTTTGCCCTCGGTTCGACTCCTTTTTTTTTTTGCTTGAATTTTCTAGAATATTGTAAACTAACTTCCCAGTTGAATCTGAACTCTTTATCTCGAATTTCTATCTTTTACTATTGCCAAAATATTTTAACTCTATTATTTGCCATTCTCTCAATTGTTCTCCAAGCAAGACTGTAATTGTCAGCTTTGTAGGACTCAGCCCCCTCTTCGTCTATAAATGCCCCCCCCCGAGTAGCACAGCGATACGTTTGCGGACTTACAACACTAGAAAATTGGTTTCGATATTCGTGGTTGGCAGAGCATAGATAGGCCATTTTTCAGCTTTGTGCTTATTTTCAAACAAATAAAGTCATCTTTAAAGCCAGTCTGTGAGTCAACTTAATAAATACTTGGTTGGATTCAGATACTTCCGTTTTTTCACACTGTAACTTCTTAAGCCAATGTTTTTTTAATTGTTACACCTACGATATCTTACATTTAACATTCTTAGCTCACGTGTAATTGTAAATTGTTTCAGTGTGACAACATGAATCACGATGCGTAGCACCCACCTTGACAAATTTTTAGCAATTGTCGAAAGTTGTCAAGAGTACTTTGCTAATTCGGGAAAACTATGCAGCAAATTGTCATAAAAACTTTGCTAGTTTTGGTAAGACTAGTTTTTCTCGCATACCAGAAAGAGTTATCTTTTGCCACAAAATTTGAAACTGTTACAAAATATTCATTCGTGTTGTCAAGGAAAAGAAAAAGAACCGACCTTTTTTCTTTCAAACGCAACTCTATGAATGTATGAAGTCTAGTAAACAACGGTATTCACTCTTTACCAGAACACTCAGACTTATCTAGTAGAGCTTCAGTGCGTTGACATTGAAGTGCACCGGTGTATCTCACGTTACTAACGAAGTAATTGTGAGCAGTTTTTAATCAACAGCATTATTACGTGATTTGAAGGCCATGCTGCTATTGGTTTTCTCTGACAGCTTCTCGAGTCAGCCTTATCCTTATCTTTGACTCTTACACTTAACATTCCTTCAGGGTGATAGCTATTTTGAAGAGAAAATGTCATTGGAAACCACATTCGTGATCCACACACGGATATATGTACTGCAAGTAATGTGATGTTACAGTTATCGGTCTTCAAACACAAATTAAACGAGGACTGCACATCTAATGAAAGAAATAAACTGTGACAAATCCGATTCATCATGTGGCTTTTTTCATTTTTTCCTCTCTAACGGAATATTTTGAACAGTCATTAAAAATCATTATCTCTGTCTATTCTTTTTGAAGTTCATTATAGAATGACTTAGACCGCAATAAAGAAAAATTTATTGGTGAACCGGAAATTTTCCCTCATTTAGAAATGTTAGCACCAATTAAGTATAATCATAATTAAAACCACAAACTTTCAATTTGTTGATTCCCATCTCTCGTTGATGGACTCCAGTAAAACAGTTCCTCATTTGTTGATTCCCATCTCTCGTTGATGGACTCCAGTAAAACAGTTCCTCATTTGTTGATTCCCGTCTCTCGTTGGTGGACTCCAGTAAAAGAGTCCCTCATTTGTTGATTCCCATCTCTCGTCGGTGGACTCCAGTAAAACAGTCTCTCATTTGTTGATTCCCATCTCTCATCGGTGGACTCCAGTAAAACAGTCCCTCCAAGTTCATTATAGTCGAATAAGTCGACCGATAAATTTGCTTGTGTACATAACCAGGTTAGAGTATTCTCAGCTTACCTTCAGTATTCATTGTATACAAGAAATAATTAGTTCAGTTATTATTCATTGTTTATCATTAAAAGATAATTTTATTTCATGTTTAAAAAACGTATCAAAATGAGAATATACCTCTCGTCACGTGTTACCACAGCGCATGTACGGAATAATTTATTGGGCACGTAACTGTGCACCAAGACAATTCAGAGTAACTTCGTTTACAGATTAAAAACTTGCCTTTTCTGGAAATTTTTCTTCCGGTTAGCAATGAGTACTTCCACTTCCGACCGTTAACAGATAGTTAGTTCCTACTCGTTATTTAATATGCATTCTCAAAATTCTCTAAATAGTAATTCATGCACTTCTGTACTTCATCCAAAAATACTCTGTCTACGGTTTATTAAGGTGTAATTACCTTAAAAATGTCCACGTCGCGAAACAACAAATTATTAAGCAACGATACTGACCTACTGCTATTATAAATACTGGGTCACCAGCTACTGAAGAAATACAAGTTGTTGTTTTTAAAACCCAATCATTACTTTACCCCACTGTCTTTACCTTTTCGTTCTTACGTATGTTTAAGATGAATATCAAACAAAGCATGTTGTAAGGATTCCGATTAGGTGACAACTTTGGGACTTTCTTAAACAACATCAACCACAGCAGTTCATTGTGTTTTATTATCATCTCCCTGACTTCACAGGTCACACGTATGACATTCACGTCTCTCTTCATAACAATAGGTGTATCGTAAGGACGACTGCATTTTACCCGTATGATTTGTGTGCTCCTCTTTCTGACCTTTGTACTCATATATACATAATGTTTGTTCTTAACAATCTTGTGAGTGAATTGAGTCACGCGATTTACATATGAATGCCTTAAGGACTGCTTGTTTAAAGATAATGCGGCAGTTTGAGTTGTTATAAAATGTACTTTACTAGTAATTGTTAGGTAATTTAACTCAAGTGAGTTGGTGTGCCAGAGGTTTCGGGTTTGAATCCGAGCCGAGAGAATAATAAAAACCGAAACTTGAAATAACACAAAAGGACAAATTGGGGCCGCGAAAACAATACACAAATAAAATCCCCACAATAAAAACACAATCACCTCACTAAATCCTTAAATATCATATGTGACTTGAATTGTGTTTCATAACATGAATAATAAATGAACGAAATATAATGTTAAACGTCTACTGTATTTGTTTCAATGCTATCTGCTGTGCACACCGAGGAAGGAAGGGTGGCGTCCGGCATGGCCAGGTGGGTTAAGGCGTTCGACTCGTAATTTGATGGTTGCGGTTTCGAATCCTCGTCGCACCGAACATGCTCACCCTTTCAACCGTAGGAGTGTTATAATGTTACGGTCAGTCCCACTATTCGCTGATAAAAGAGTAGCTCAAAAGTTGGGGGAGGGTGGTGATGACTAGCTGCCTTCCCTCTAGTCTTACACTGCTAAATTAGGGACGACTAACGTAAGTAGCCTTTGTATAGCTTTGCGTGAAATTCAAAAAACAAACAATCCACCGAGGGGAATCGAGCCTCTGATTTTGCGTTGTTGTTAATCAGTAGACTTACCGCTGTTCCAGGGGAGAATAAAGTAGTAGGGAAGAAGCTTGTGTTTATTTCGTTGGCAGATATATCCCAGTCTCCAGGTGAGCTTGTAATATTAAATTTATTATTTCAGAATTAGGTGTCTTAGTTTCAATGGCCGACCATAGCCTTGTGGTTAACCGTGGATTCGAATGTCCATGGTTCGCATTTTGTAACCCTTCCCCCCAAAGAAAATTGGACTGTGGGGCCATGGGTGCATTATAAGAGTGAAAATCCAATTCTAGATTTTAATCAGAGTAAGACAATATTTGGCGGTGTGTACTGTTCACTGACTAACTTTCTTATAGTATGCCAGTTCAAACTCAATCGAAAGGTGTGGTTGTAATGTCGAATCTGTTATTTCGAAGCATAACAAATCATTAAAACTGCTAAAAGATTTCTCTTCATGAATAATTAGTGAAAATCGTTTCATTGCGTGTATGAACTGGATTAACAGATTATCACCCTTACATTTATTATATAAAATTCAAAATTTTATATTGTATTTTATACAATATATATATATATTGTTGTAAGGTATGTTTTCAATGTTATAATTTAGATTTCTGATAGAGGAAATTGATAATAATGATTATGACTCTAGAATTATAATATTCATGAAATTTAATCTTGAATACCTAGAACGTTTATTATGATGTAAAAATCTAGAAAATTTGTAAAGTTTAAAAAACAAAACTACATTTGAAACACGCACAGATTGTATTAATAAATAGTCACTGTATGCTTTGTTTCTTGTTAAGCTCCAAAATACGCAGTGGATTATTTGTGCTGTTCATGAATGTTCAAACCTGATTTTTAATGTCACGTGTTTAGAGACTAACCACAAAGCCTCTGAAGGTTGAATATTGAGTGAGTTTATAACTTCAGTGTGAGAAGAATTATTTACAGTTAAAGGTGAAAATGAGAATTATCATGTCTATTAGTAAGGAAATTTTGTAAGTAGATTTATTTGTGAGTTAGGCATTTCTCGAAATTTATGTTAAAGCATATGAGCTAGTCATCACCACCCACCGCCAACTTTTGGATTATTCCCTTACCAACGAATAGTGGGATTGACCGACATATAATATCGCCCCAACTGCTGAAAGGGCAAACTTGTATGTAAGATGATTTTCTCAGTGTTTCAGTCAGATTTATTTATAATTCTTCTACAAATATTATACCTTTTTTAAAATTTCAATCTTAAATTTCCGTCTGTTACCTCTCGGTTTACTTTCGATTTTGTATAAATTTCGGTCCGGCATGGCCAGGACGGTTAAGGCGTCGAATCGTAATCCGAGGGTCGCAGGTTCGAATCTCCATCGTACCAAACATGGTTGCTCCTTCAGCCATGGGGGTGTTAAAATGTGATGGTTAATTCTATTATGCGTTGGTAAAAGAGCAGCCCAAGAGTTGGCGGTGGGTGGTGATGACTAGCTGTATTCCCTCTAGTCTTACACTTCTAAATTAGGGACGGCTAGAAGAAAAAGACCTCGAGTAGCTTTGTGCGAATTTAAAAAAAGAAATAAACAAAGTTAAAGAAAAAAAACTATAGTTGAAATTTTCACAGACTTTATATTCTGACTATCCCGTCATCTCCACAACATTTCCAACAGTTAGACACTTAGATATTACGAAGACTCTGGAGAAAGAGACAGAGAGCCTGGAATCTTTGTAAAATTGATGTAACTCTTTTGAATAATAGTTGTGAGTCAAATGATTCATGAAATAAAATATATGGAGAGTTACAGCGGTGTTGTGTTGGTGCACCACACAGTAGTTGCTAAGGATGTATTTAATTCTCTACTTTAGTGTAATACAATCAATATTTCTCATTGCTACTCTAAGGTCATCAAACAGTAATACCTTAAGTTACAAACAATACACCATTATCGCTGATATTTGAGAGAAAAATTAAAGCGCTATCGAAACTTTATCACTCCCATCTGGAAATTCATTACTTGGCAGTCTTATAGAGAATACACAGCGGGACCAAGAAACACCATTAAATGACCCATGGCTTTTGTCATTTTAGTTTATTGAAAGTATTGGGTTCAACTGTAGATTACTATTATTGTGGAAATTAGAGCTCTTGTTATTAAAGCATGACCTATTTTGTATTAAGATAGCCCATCACTGGAAAGTCCAGTGGAAATGCACGAGCAGGCCGTGAATTTTTCCAGTATTTTTGGAATGTTTCCAATTAATGTCTGTTGTAGAATGACATTGGGCGACGTCGCCCGCAGCGCTTACGTCCAGAGTGGATGAGACATAAGGACTGTCTGTGTTCTATACACCACTGGTGTCGAAACCCGGTTTCTAGCGGTGCGAATCTGTAGACATGTCGCTATGTCATTGGGAGCGAGACATAACGGACAAGACGTTATCCCATGCGCACATTGTGAATCTTTGAAAAGACAAACAACCAGAAGGACTTGGTGAATGGACACTTTAGCTTACTTTTTATTTGATAATTAGGCTTGTTCAAGGGATTTTGCAAACCAGGAAAGATGGCAACATTGTAAGCTATATTTTCAATAATTTTGCTTAGTTGTTTGTTAAAATGAGCTGCTAATCATGATTATGACGCTAGACCGATATAGTTTGTATAAGAAGTTATAAAATTCGTTTTAAGTTAATGATGATGTAATAATATAAAATTTTCGTGAAATTTGGATAAACATGAGAATGTGTAATCAGTATGCCAATCAGTATGCAGTGAGTTTAATTCAGTCTTGGAAAAATTGTTAGCAGTTCTGTGCAACAAGTGAGATTTAGTGCAACTAGTTGCAAGGAAGGTTAAAAAGGAGCTTATTTGTCAGATAAGTGTACTTCCATAGTCTTGGAAGTATCCTATAGGAAGAGTTAGTAAAGAAAAAAAATGTTTTGTTTTGAGAACTGATTTTCACATTATTTTTACACTATAATCGAAAATGCCTTATTTACCAAGGAAAAATATATACGCTTAGGCACACGAACAGCGTGGTCAAATGATATATTACCACAGCATGAATGCATGTTTCAAAATCACAGATAAGACTTCTAATAAAGTAACTTGCCTTCGATTACTTATCTATACCTGATCTAATCAATTCCATTTACTTTGGCAAAAGTGGAACGGAAGGTCCTAGAAATAAACGTTTTATTTTAGCTGGACTGGTCGTTTGACACGACTTTTGTTTCCACTTTTGCTCAGAAATTATATTGAAGCATAGACACATGAAACATTTCTTTCAAATCTGTAGGCATTACCTGTTTATTGCAGATTTGAAATTAGGTTTATATGAAATTCAAATGTGTAGTATACTTTCGGCTGTATCTTGTATTGTTGTTGTTGTTTTTAGAAATAAGCACAAAGCTGCACAATGGGCTATCTGTGCTCTGCCCACCACGGGTATCGAAACCCGGATTTTAGCGTATAAGTCCGCAGACATACCGCTGAGCCACTGGGGGGCTTGTCGTGTTGTGAAATCAAACTTAAAGTCAATTTCATGTACTTGATTTTTCTGTCTCATTTTTTTCTCGGTCAAATCAAAAGAACAAAAATGTAAAACTTATTTTTTTTTAGAAAATTAACTACAACCATGAATTAAAAATGTATATTTAGACTTTTAAGTTGACGCTATAATTGTATACTCGAATATGATCGCATAGCGATGGAAACATTGTACTAATAAACCAAAACTTCAGATAAAACTAACATCGCTAAAAACCTTTTCTTCGTCACATGTCCACCAAGTGTGGGAAAAGTAAAAGTTTATGTACATGGTTGTTTTTTAACAAAATGGACGAAATTATTTTTTGCGTCAAATCATCTAGACAGTCTTGAATTACGTTTAACGTGTCATTGTATTTATAATTATAGTTTGTAAGTTTCGCAAGGACAACACTAGCGTCATCTGGTGGAGAGCAGATTACGCAACGTAACTTTGCCCTAAAAGCAAACAAATGACGTTTATCTACAGTTATCAACCTTGCTGGAAAATCGGTCAGCCACTATACAAACTGTTTGCTATTGAACGACATAAAGCAGTTTAATAACTTATTTAGTATAACCTTAAAGCATCATATATATATATATAGAAAACTATGCATCACGGTTTGGACAAAATATAAAATCTATACACTGCTGCTTCTCAAAGGGGGCAGTAGAGACATCTTTTTTGTTCGGATGAACCTTACTGATTCACTTTTTGGATCGAACGTAGCCTAGCGCTTGCCTCCAAGTGGCTCAGCGGTATGTCTGCGGACTTACCACAAAACAACTACAGGGTGGTCGCTAGAAAAGCGGAAAATTTGTCAAACAGCTATTTATTTTTACAAAGAATAACTTTTACAAAGTTTTTTAAAGGCATATGTTATATTACACTCATAGATGCTCAAAATTATTAAAATCGTGCATTTTATTCATGATGTAAAGAAATCAAAATAGAAATGAGTGAGCACGCATTTTACTCATGATCTCATCTGACCCTCAAATTTTCTGCTTTTCTAGCGACCACCCTGTAATAATTTGGGTCGTGTAGCCAATGAGTTGAAACTGTAAGTGAAGAGGTGACTGAATAATAAACTCCGTATTGGAGTATATTCCACAGTCAGACATCTAATTAAAAAAACAAAACAATAAAACACCTACCGTTTACTCCAGGGCTACTACATCACCTTTATAACGCACTCACACGGTTTATTTATTTATACTTAATGGTAGACGAACGCTGGACATGCACATCAATAATTGGGCACAATCACAAAGCCACACGTCGTACAGAAATGAAGACAACAACAAAATATTACAAAATGAATAACTTTATCTTTGATTGTGGATCATTGAGGGGACATTCACCAACTGATCTCGATTTCTTATAAGAGAGAACAGCTGAAAAGCTATGCCTTGGGGAAACACTCCACACACTTCGTGTATTGAACTGTCTGTTTTACTTATGCAGGCGGCCATAATATAATATAGCAATCACTAAAAGAAGTGCTCACTGATCGATAAATGTAGCTAATAACTGATGTAAACAGAATGGTTTTCTAAACCTCCTTGTGGGCTTGTGCAAAAAAATAATAGCTTTCTCACCAAAGCGTAGTGACGTTCTAGTATCTCACGCCGAAAAGTCTGAATAAACATTAGGAACGAACAGTAAAACAATAGTAACAATCTAGCATATCACGCCGAAACGTCTGAACAAACTCCAGGGACAAGAAATAAAACAATGCATACATATTAATATTACTTATTTTTCTCAACCTTAAAACAAGTTTAAGATATCATAATTTATATATTGATGACATAAAATACTATCTAGACACTTATTTGTCTTTAGAGATAAAAAAATTTTTTATTGCTGTTCATTTTACGACAACAAAATTTAAGACGTTTTAAAGGTTTCAAATTCCAGTTTTCGGTTTCTGTTTTTGTACATCAAGATCAGTTACGTTGAACATCGAAACGTTATCTCTCTTTATTTTACCCATTATTTAAAAATGAACAACGATAAAAAGTAAAGGTGTCATAGTGAAAAGTTGCAATAATAGTTATAAGAGCAAAGACACTTACGAGGTTAATTATACGAATATTAAAATCGTTGATTTTTGTCGTTTAGCTGTATATTTAACCACATCTGAACATCGGGCTATCTGATGAGTCCACCTAGGAGAATCGTACCTCTGATTTTAGCGTTGTAAAGAAAGATGTATATCCTTTAGCAAACGTTAATTTCACGATATGTGTCGTAACACAAATACATTTACCTTATCAAAGTCTATTGATTACAGTCAGTAGCATGTACATTTTAGGTCTGTTTAGCAAATGTCAAATCAATTGGCAGCCAAAGAAAATATTCATACAACACTTGTCTCGTAGCAACAGTGATTAGATGTGAGAGAACACACTTAAATTTAGTAACACTTCTTCCGTTCTTTCAATTTTTATTTTTTATTGATTATGTTACAAAATATGCGTAAAACGTTAATGTTTTTTTCTTATGGAAAACTTCCAGATAAAGAAATCTACATAAATGGACCATGAGGTCACCACTCAGTGCCCGATAGTGACTCGTAGGCCGAACTTGCATCAGAGATGCTTCACGCGGACTAATCCATTACCAGAGCCCTTGACAACATTATTTTAACGATATTTTCCACCCTCAAACAATTCCGGCTTGACGATTGGTTTTGTTTGTTTTGAATTTCGCGCAAAGCGACACCAGGGCTATCTGCGCTAGCCGTCCCTAATTTAGCAGTGTAAAACTAGAAGGAAGGCAGCCAGTCATCACCACCAACTCTTGTATTATTCTTTTACCAACGAACAGTGGGATTGACCTTCATATTACAACGATCCCACGCGATCATGTTTAGTGCAACGGGGATTCGCACCCACGACCTTCGGATTACGATCTCAGAGAGTAATCTACATTTTTATCTTTTGTAAGAAAAATAAAGAGGGAAAATATCTGAGTAATGTTAGCACACTCTTGTTTTCTTGAGAAAAAAAATCGATTAAAATGAAAGATAGCAGTCGTTACTTTGGAGAGAAACTGCACCTTTTGAAGTATTTCAGCAAATCTCGTATTTTCTTTTGGTAATACATTTCAACGCTCGTTATCTGATTGTATTTGTTTTAAGCTCTAGTTTGATATCAATAATTGAAACAAAAGATTTGAAAGACTTTAAAATGTACCGAAATGACACCGAATATTTATTTAAAATATTTGTTATTGTTATTTTGAATTAAGCACAAAGCTACACAATGGACTATCTGTGCTCTGCCCACCACGGGTATCGAAACCCGGATTTTAGCGTGTAAGTCTGCAGACATACCGCTGAGCCACTGGGGGGCTATTTAAAATAAATTATTATCAGAGTGGGGAAGGGTATATTCGAACTACTATATTTATAGTTGTTTTCGATTCATGTTCTTCATAATGCGGTTTATACACATGGAGTTTGTGATTTAGTGATAAAACAAATACAAATATCAAATTATTCAGGCAGAAATTACTAAATTTCAGAATTTCGCTGAATTAACTATACTAGAAGTTTGTGAATTTAAGGATTTCCAGAAGTCACGTAAATATTATAATGTTTTATAAAATTCAGACTGGACTTACGATATGATTGCAACGTGATAGTGCCAGTATGTGAGAGGACAAGAAAATTTTGATCACAACTAACTTGTAAATATTTTTGCGCACAAGCCTTATACAGCACATTTTTTTTTTATATACTCCACTAGAAGTGGCGAGTGTGTACAGGTTAACAACATAACGCTATCCTGGTGGTTAAGGCACTCCATTCGTAATCCGATGATCGAGGGTTCAAGTTCCCGTATCACCAAACATGCTTGCCTCTTCAGCCTTGAGGGCGTTACAGTGTAACGGCCACTCCCACTATTCTTCGGTAACACTGCTAAATTACGAATGGCTAGAGCAGACAGCCCTCGTGTAGCTTTGCACGGAATTAAAAACAAACCAAACCATAATGCTAATTTAAATGCAGCTACTTAAAAATATTACTGACCAAACTTAACACAAGTGTGTTTTTACTTTCATCATGAACAACTAAAACGACCCCTGATCTTACTGATAGTAAACTTGGTAAACTTATAATTTTTACTTTTATGATACTCTCGATTTAGATTAAAATTAAAAGCTATACAAAGACAATATAAACTTCTATCAGCGAAACCTGATTTACTTCTTGAAGAAGTTGTCTTAATAAATCATTTGAATGGAATTCGAACTGAAAATTGGAATAAGATGTATCATATGTTTATGTTACAAACTGAATGCGTTCCTTTTGGAATACTTAGATATGTTTGTTGCGATCGGTTTTCAGTTTTTGTTTGGTAAGAAGCTTATACGAATTCTGACGCGGACGATGAGTTAGGTATTTGGGCCCGGCATGGCTAGCGTGCTAAGGCGTTCGACTCGTAATTCGAGGGTCGCGGATTCAAATCCCGGTCACACCAAACATGCTCGTCCTCTAAGCCGTGTGGGCTCGTTTTGTCATTGTGTACCCAAGAAGTCAGGCGCCGTCTGACAGAAAACAAGTTGGCCGGGGCGGTCCAGATGCTGGAAAATGATCAGACCCAAAAAATTGTGGCACAGCGTGTTGGTGTGTCACCAAGCGTCATCAATCGACTTTGGCGACGCTACCAAGAGACGAACTCTTATGGCAGGAGACCAGGTCAAGGTCGTCATTGCTACAAAACAGCCAGAGAGAACCGTCACATCGTGTCTACCACTCTGTGGGACAGGTTAGCTACGGCTCGGTCACTATGAAATGACCTTTAGCATTCCACTAGAACCAGTGTGTCGACCCAAACAGTTCGCAGTCGTCTGCACGAAGGACGCCTTAGAACCAGACGACTTGCAAGAGGCGTTACTTTGATAGCGCGACACCGTGCAGCCAGGTTGGAGTTTGCTCATCAACACCTGGACTGTGAACTTCGTCAGTGGGTCACCGTGTTGTGGATAGACGAGAGCATGTTCATTGTGTCTTTTGATGATGGAGGTGTGAGCAACTTTCTGTCTGTAATATTGTGCAAGTCGATGCTTATGGAGGTGATTCTGTAATGATCTGGGCAGGCATATGCTGAGGTGGCCGCACGGACTTACTCATACTCGACAGGGATACTCTGAACGTATGATGATATAGAGACAAAATTCTGAAATCCACTGTGAGACCTTATGCGTGCGCTGTTAACCTGCATGAAAATGAGCCTATCGCCGACAGCGCACGCATAAAGCCTCACAGTAGGTTCTGGAATATCGTCTCTACATCATCATACTTTCAGAGTACCCCTGTCAAGTATGAGTAAGTCCGTGCGGCCACTCAAGCATATGCCTGCCCAGATCATTACAATGTTACAGACGGAAAATTGCTCTCCAACACAGTCTGGACTTCCTTGACGAGGAAGGAATAGAGACTTTTGATTGGCCCGCCAGATCTCTAGATTTAAATCCGATAGAACATTGTTGGGATATGTTGTCGTGTTAGTGAACGCCAGCACTCTCTTCAGAATGTACAGGAACTCCTACAAGTCCTGGTAGACGAGTGGGCTACCATACTCCAAGATAACATCGATAGACTGATTCGAAGTGTGTCACAGCCCGTGGATGTCACACTATATATTGAATCTTTCAAAAATTTCTTGAATAAACACATGTAAACTGTTTAAAGTATTGTTTCATATGGGATGTTAGTTTTGGTGATATTGGTCATTTTTTAAAATTTTATTTTTCCATGTTTTACCGTTCATAACACAATAAAAATGGCTACAGATGAAACTGAAATGAGGTAAATTACTTAAAAAAAATAAAAAAATATTTGGAACACTGAGATAAATTATATAAGAAAACGTACTTGTACCTTTAGTTTTTTTGAGCAGATTACACAGGCATTACCAGACGAAGCAATCGTCTCACTATTCTCATCTGACAGAAAAGCTGCATCATGAGAAGTTAAGCCTTGAACCAGAATATTGAATCTTCATCAAAAATTGGTATCGAGGTTCATTAGGTCCAAGTGAAGGAACATACACATTTACAGTTTTACATTGTGTGCTCTACAGTTTTATAGGTTTTTTTGTTTTTTTTTAAATAGACAATTACATATAAAGGAAGCAACTTTTCATTCCCTAAGATACCTTTCCTTAATCAATAATTTATATAACTTCCGTGCAGGAGACTGGTGCTCCAGCTAGTAATACCATAAAGTAATAACAGACTTGCCCAACATGGACAGGTTGTTAGAACTTAGGGTCGTTATAATGTGTGGTGAATCCCATTATTCGTTGGTAAAAGAATGGTAGTCCCACAGTTGTTGATGCTATCCATTTGCCTTCCCTCTAGTCTTACACTGCTAAATGAGGGACGGCTAGCACAAATGGTCCTCGTGTAACTTTGCGCGAAATTAAAAACAATAAGAACAGCCGTAAGTGAACCAGGAAATATATCGCACATACTGATTAGTTAAAAATATTCAAAGAATAAAAAATAATAAAACTGTGTTGGTAAGAAAGCGGTGTGATAATCGAAATAATAATTCATACAAATAAGAGTTTGTGTTTCGTATCTTAATTATGAAGTTCCTTGAACAATATCATGCGATGATAAAAAATTGTGATGTTTTTCATTCTCGTGATATAACCTTGTCCTTTCCCTCCCTGTAGTTCCGGTTTCATACTGGTTTTAACGTGAAGTGGTTTTTGTGTAAGTAACCGTTTTATTTCATTTATTTTGTAACCTTTGAATAGCAGACATTCAATGAACTATTTTACGCCAATACAAAGAAATACGTTGTTTCACTGAGAAAATACTTTAATTTCTGAGGTGTTGCTTTGAAATAAACCATAATTAAATTGGTTTCAACTGTTTTCGCAAAATTTTCTTTGGTAATAACAACATAGTTAGAATTATCTTTCTACTGATTATTAATTTAGGTATTTAACTGTGCATGCTTTATTAAGCATAAACTTTAGTTATGCTTAACAGAACACTGTCTAGTTAAGTTTTCTTTTGTTCTGCTTAATTCTTGATTTTTAAAAATTATTGAATTCTAGAAGTAAAAATTATCTTATTCCCAGTTAGATTTTTGTCTGCTTTACTGGCAATATTTATGACAATTGACACAAGTTTGAAAAACTCCTCGAGTTAAAATTTGTTTTTATACTCTTTCTAACAACAAATAATAGTTTTTATCATATATATATATATGTTATTACGCTATTGGTAACTTTTAATAATACATATAAATATATACCAGCTGACAAAATATCGTATTCGTTATTATGTCACTAGATGTCTCTGTAGTTATTGTATTAATTATGTCCATTCTCGGCACAAATAGCAAAGCTACACATTCTACGATCTGCTCATAACGAGTATTAAAACTCTGTTTGTAGCGTCATAAGCCTTCAAAATCATATCTGAGACGATGAGGGCTATTTCATTAATATTTATTTTAATTAAAACAATTTAAAGATACAGACAGAAAAAACGTTTTTACATATAATTTATATTTAAATATTCTCAACATTTATTCTTGCGTTTTATTAACATTAATATAGAATTTCGTTTTAACACTAAAAGTTAAATGTATGGACTGTTTGACATTCATCTATTCATCCACAAGATCTTTTAGTTGTGTTCTTAAAACCAACACAAAGTAATGAAATAAATACTCAGAATTATACTTTTTTATTTCAACAATCCATAAAATACAAAACCCAAAACAACAAATGTAAAACTAAAACAATAGTAACACGCCATCTAGAGTTGGGAAAAATAACAACTTTTGTTATATATTTTCTATATTGCTTTTCATTCGTTTGATTAGAGATCAGTTTCACTGCAGACTTACATGTCTGATTAAATTTACGATCTAATATTAGAATTCTAAACATTCTTCATATAGTGTAAAGTTATACGTCAAATACGAGGTGCGATATATGTGTATATCAGAGAATGTCTTACAGCGTCCGTTGGCCTAACGAAGCCGCATTTGTAAGAGTTTGACTCTCACTGGCTGTTGTTGCTAACAGACGTTAAAATGAATTTGTTACACGTTATAAAAATGATTTTACTCTTTGGTTAATTTTTTGAAAATCACAGGCCTGTTATAAATGTCTGTGAGCACCTACAGTTGAAGATACGAGTGAACTACTTAAATTTTTATAAAGAGAAAGGGTAAGCAGAAATGGAGAAATCTTTAAAAATCGTAATATTTATAATCCGAATAAAGCTATTTTACAGACTACAGAAGCAAAAAACATTGGTTAATCTCACTTTATGGAAGGCTTTGCTCTACTTGAGACTAATTAATATTTTTATTTCGCTAACCCTAGACAATGCAGAATTCACTATTCATGTTTCAAGTTAAAAAAAAAACCTTTGCTTTTACACTTTAAAAATCATATTCAGCCTAACCTAAGTAAGTCCGCAATAGTTTATTTTGTACTACACTTTGTGTATTGTTTATTACTATCACAAACTTAAAACTAAATTACTTGTTACCTCTCAGTTTATTAACTGTAATAAAGGTTGTTTTTTTTTCACACCACACGAGAAACGTTATGATTTTCATTTGTGCTGAACAAAATTTTCAAAAAAATCCTAGAATAACACGTTTATAATATGTTATTGTAACACGTTTATAGTGTCTCATTGTATAACAAGTCTCAAGTGTTATTAGCATGACTGGTGAGCGCTTAAATAGTTGCAAACTTCCTGGAAAATTTCTTCAGGTTCACGTTCTGCAGGAATCTGGAAAAGAAAGGTTACTTCACACTGTCTTATGAAACACATCAGGTAAAACGATATTAAACTTACTTGAGTTTTTGATAAAATATAATATCTTTTATACGTTACCCTCACAAGCAAAGTTTGTACTACACTTAACGTTTACTCTCCACAGTAGTACAGTGGAATGTTTGCGGACTTACAACACTAAAATCCGAATTTCGATATCAGTGGTGACAGAACACTGATAGCCTACTGTGTACCTTTGTACTTAATTCCAAACAACAACTTAATGTTTATATCCTGTCGTCACAAGCAATGTTGTATTAGGCTTAAGGTGGTGTTCATAATATTTAAAATACACACACACACACACACACACACACAATATACTTTATTTAACCCTCACAGAATCTACACACCAATCTTGAGCTAGATTTTTATGCATACATAAAAAATTCTTTATTTGTGATTGAATGGCGATTTCAAATTTTTATTAAGAAGTCAGGCCCTACGGCTTCAAACTTAGAAAGCTGTTATAAATTTTTTAACCAATAATTCAAAACGTAAAATCAAAATGCTAGGCCTAACATAGCCTGGTGGTTAGGTCGTTAGACTCGCAATCTCGGGTTTAAAATTTTGAATCCTAGTGACCAAACATGCTTGCTCTTTCAGTCGTTAGTAAGAGTAATTCAAGAGTTGGCGACGAGTAGCGTGAATTAGCTGTTTCACTCTAATATATCACTGCTAGATTCATACCAAACAAAACATAGTTAAACCAATTTCAAGTATGGATGTTTGCAACTTGAAGTGATTAATATAGAAATAAACCACAACCACGAAATTTCCATAACTTAGGCGGTCTCGAAAGATATAACAGTGGAATAAAGTGCAGTATATACCTTCTCTTTATTATTAATTTGATTTTATAAACATGGTAGATTACAAAAAAACAACACTCAGAGACTTGAACAAACAGACGTTTTAAAACCTGAGAAACCTTCAGAGTGAAGAATGTATTGGCTAGTTTTTATTATAACAGTTCAAGTATTTTAAAACTGTATGAAATATAATTAGTAAAATGTAAACGACTAAGTTTTAAGTATCATGAGATTTATACACAGTAATTTTCCATGGTCAAGTAAAATGGCCCGATAGCAGTTAAAAAAAAATATATTAAGAACAACTGTGCTTATTACTACTATACCATTTAAGTTTCAGAATAGGAAGCTTATTGCTTTCTAATGCCTTTAATACTATCTATTAGTATTTCCTGTTATTTGTTATAGCTAGTTTTGACTCCCTCTCCTATGTTGGCCTTTTTTCTTAGTTTAACCAAGGAGATTTTTCTCTGTTCGTATGTGAAACAGCGACACCACATTTTTTTAAAAATTTATATCGACAGATTTCATTTCGAACATTGTGATTTATTATTTTTTATCTAAATACATAAACTTTTTCAAGTTTGTTTTTAACCAATAAGTTGTTTTATCTCTTGATACAGTGTAATGAATGATATGGAAACTCAAAGCTATTATATTTTTCACTCGCTAGTTATCTAATCCTTTAGTATGAATGAAGAAAGTAAAAAATAAAAATTAGATATTCCTGTTTTAAAAACCAACAAATCTGTGACAACATCTCTTTATCACAAATTAAAATATACACAGAGAACCAAGAACCTTTTTCACCTGTCTATTCTAACACAATATAGTCACCGAGACTGATTATAACCGCTTTAATTCAGACGAAAATCTTTAAAACTGTTACAGGTATTTCAGAATATTTAGTCAGTCAGTTACAATTTAAAAAAAAAATATGATGTTATTAAATTCCGCATAAGCTCAATTCGTTATTAACAGTAGTATATTATTAAAAAAAACAAATACTTGTTCAATAAATTTCTACAGCAGTTTATTACTAATAAACACAGTCGGGGTTGCATGTATACTATAACATTTCATCAAACCCACCCAGAGGGCGTGGAGGTCGATAAAGTTTCTCAGGGTGGCCTGGCAAAGGTTTGTTTGTTTGTAATAAAGCACAAAGCTACACCATGACCTATTTTAACTATGCCGACCACGGGTATCGACACCTTGTTTTTAGCAGTGCGAGTCTGCAGGCATTCAGCTGTTCCACTGGGGGGCGCTCTGGAGAAGGACGTACAAAATGGTCAATTAAGACCGAACACTTTTTTTTTTTTTTACTGCAATAAATGAAATGTCATTCAAACATCCTTTTTCATGCTACAGTGTAGCCTGAAACATTTCCTGTACGATCTCAGCCACCTTGCGGAAGAGAAAGGATAATTAAGTAAGATGAAACTGGTTGAATATTATCTCCGTTCCATAAGCAGTTGAAAGCTGCTTTACTTACCCTGTGAACTCTGACATTGTACATAATCACTTTGTCGAACGGAAGGTCGGAAAAGTGAATTTTTAACAACATATGTTATCAAGTTAGTACAACCAATAAAACAGAACTTGAAAAACATGTAGCACCTAGATGTATTTAACAGCTGAAGGAACATTTGCATACATGTATTAAAGTCTGATTTGCTTAAAGTACTCTACATCTAGAAGCAGGGATGACTGTTTGTCTACAAAACATTCACAAATAGAATTAAGTCCTTGTGTGTCTTTCACCGTAGGGTTTTTCTTTTTTTCATTTTAACTCTCCTAAAACTGACATAATTATAATTAAAGATAGATTTTGCACTTGGAAATCAAATACTTGTATTTTTTCGATTTGCTGATATCATCAAAATAGACAACAGAAAATCTTGAAAAATAACAAGTTACAATGAAAACAATACAACAACGTAGCGTTGATAACAAAAAGTAATTAACAAAGTTTGGTAAAAATACTGTTGGTTTATAAATTAGACTGTTTGTGTTAAAGACACGGTTGCTTAGACTTTTGTTTGTTTTGGAATTTCGCACAAAGCTACTCGAGGGCTATCTGTGCTAGCCGTCCCTAATTTAGCAGTGTAAGACTAGAGGGAAGGCAGCTAGTCATCACCACACATTGCCGACTCTTGAGCTACTCTTTAACTAACGAATAGTGGGATTGACCGTCACATATAACGTTCCCACTGCTGAAAGGGCGAACATGTTTGGTGCGACGGGATTCGAACCCTCGACCCTCGGATTACGAGTCAAGTACCTTAACCACCTTGTCATGCCGGGTCTTTCAAAAATAATGTTAATTTTTTTCTGTCTTAAATCGGGAAGAACAAAATCTTATTTAGATCAAATTGTTGGTTCGTTTACCACAATGAACATTTTTTATTGTTACGCTCAGGTTACAGAACAATCAATATGACTCTCTTGTCGCGATTGGTCTAGAGAAATCTAGAGCCAGTGGTTGTCAACCTTTTAAGCATAACAAAATGTTACCCGATTTCAAAGAAAATGGTTCACTTATTTAAAAGCACACATGATGTTCCTTTTTGAAAAGTCCGTATGCAATGGAGAAAAATGGATACCATTTTCGGATTTAGCGTACAGGAAATACTGTAGATTGTTGTTGTTTTGAATTAAGCACAAAGCTACATAATGGGCTATTTGTGCTCTACATTCCACGGGTTTCGAAACCAGGTTTTTAGCGTTGGAAGTCCGCAGACATACAGCGGAGCCACTGGGGAACGAAATAGTGTAGAACATGCAAACATTTCAAGACAGTAAAACCATAATAGTAATAGTACTAATTTCAGTAAACAACATTGCACGATAATACATCACACCATTTCCTTGAATTTCGGTAATATGATACATTTGATATTCATTCAACACTTAATTAAAAATGTATAATTACTAACACGTTAAACGTCTTTAGTGCTTCATAAACGAAGAAATTAATCTTTGTAGAAATTACGACAAATATTTCAACACATTTCTCCAAATCGAACTCTCATATTTAACCATTGCTGATCGTAGTAACGTTTTTGTTGTTGTTGCAATACGTGTATTAATTACTGTTTGTCTTTTTTTTGCTTTGGGTGTGTATATTTTATATTTTCTTTTTGATTAAAAAAGAAGGAAAGAAACGCTCGCTTGGATTTCAATACTTTGGACTTCAATAGCAGTCATTGGCAAAATGCCAGCTAAGTTCTGGCTTTACTATTATTTTCCTGTTAATGGTCGGAAATAAATGGGATATTCGTTGTGGAAGCCCCTAATTACACTACACATGAACTAAAATCATAGCGATCCTGGTAACCAAAGAAAATAAAAAGTAAATCAACTGCCAATTTTTACTACTACAAAAAAAATTAAAAATAAAATCTGACTTTTGATGTCATTGTAATTCAATTTAACGTCAACAGACTACACTCTGAGAACGTAACTTTACGAACGAACTAAAAGAAGGCAAGTAATTTCAAGAAAGTAATTTATATAGCTTTAACTGCATGGTTCCACTTACTCTTCTTATCAGGAAATTGTCACTTTGTACGATCGTCAAGTGATCGCATTATCCAATTGTCATATGTTCCCTAAATTAGTTGATGAACACAAAAAATCTGATATGGAACGGGAAGAAGGAACGTGTGTGAAAAAACAAATTGGAGTGAAGAATTCACAAAACTATCCTTTCCCAGGACCCCAAGAAAAACATCTGTGCCCCTGCATATCAAATCTCGAGGTCATCTTCGCTACCTGTTGTCTCTTACCTTTTTGACTTTGTCACCAAAATAGTCTAAGATTGGTTGACTATGGCTATGGAAGGTTTGGAGTCGGCTTTTAATTGTCGTTTCATTGTCGTCCACACGACCGCTACTAATGCCTCTCTGCAACAGTCGTTTAGTCATTGTTTCGTCAGAAACGTCGAAGTACAACAGGAATGAACACTTACACACCTGCAATGTAATATAAGTTGTACGTCAGAAAGTTTCTTTTCATTATTACGTTATTAAGATAAGAATCATGAACAATTATTATGAAACTTGTAGGATAGACGTATTTACTCCCACGACTTAAAACTGTATCTAACTTGATGTTTTCCGAGGGAATTTTACACTCAAAGTAAAAAAGCAAATTAGGTAGCTTAGAAACAGGTAGTCCTCTGTGATGATAAAGAATTATTTTTATATACTTACAGCGCGTAAATCCGGAGTTCGATTTATTGTGATGGACACAGCACATAGCCTAATATGGATTTACTCTAAAACAAGTATAATTCTTTGTGATGTTATTTTATTGAGTACAAGTGAAGCTCCACTCGCAATACAAGACACACGATGAAGTTCAGAAACAAGTATAATTCTTTGTGGTGTTATTTTATGGAGTACAAGTGTAGCTCCACTCGCAATACAAGACACATGATGACGTACAGAAACAAGTATAATTCTTTGTGGTGTTATTTTTGCAAGGCACAGATGTAGCTCCACTCACAATATCTTTTGTGAAATACAGATGTAGCCCCTCCTGCAATACAAGACGCACCATGAAGCTCAAAAACATGTATAGTTCTTTATTGTGTTATTTTTTAAAGCATAGGTGTGGCTCTACTTGCAATATCAGGTAACAATTATAGTTCTAGTTGTGTAATTTTGTGTAGTACTGGTGTAGACTTGCTTGCAATACAAGAGAGTAAAACGTAGTTCTTGTGATGCGATTTTGTGTAGCAGAGTTGTAGTCACGCTTGCAATACAAAAGAGATCATGAAACGAACAGACATGTAGAATTATTTGTGGTGTTATTCTGTGTGGTACAGGTGTATCACCACTCACAGTACAAGATAATACAGTATAGTCTGATGTTTTCCCTGTAGTACACGTGTATCACCACTCACAGTACAAGATAATACAGTATAGTCTGATGTTTTCCCTGTAGTACACGTGTATCACCACTCACAGTACAAGATAATACAGTATAGTCTGATGTTTTCCCTGTAGTACACGTGTATCACCACTCACAGTACAAGATAATACAGTATAGTCTGATGTTTTCCCTGTAGTACACGTGTATCACCACTCACAGTACAAGATAATACAGTATAGTCTGATGTTTTCCCTGTAGTACATGTGTATCACCACTCACAGTACAAGATAATACAGTATAGTCTGATGTTTCCCTGTAGTACACGTGTATCACCACTCACAGTACAAGATAATACAGTATAGTCTGATGTTTCCCTGTAGTACACGTGTATCACCACTCACAGTACAAGATAATACAGTATAGTCTGATGTTTTCCCTGTAGTACACGTGTATCACCACTCACAGTACAAGATAATACAGTATAGTCTGATGTTTTCCCTGTAGTACACGTGTATCACCACTCACAGTACAAGATAATACAGTATAGTCTGATGTTTTCCCTGTAGTACAGGGGTGTCCTACTCTCAATACAAGACGGACTGTGAACGTCAGAAAGAAGTACAGTTCTCTGCAGTCCCGTGTGCAGATGCGAAACATATAACGGTACATGTATAGCCACGTGCGATAATAAAGGCGAGGCATGTTTTCGCCTATGCGGTCTACAGAGTGGCCCGTAAGTTTCCACACATCCATATTTCTTTTGTACCCAGTGTATCTGTGTGCTGTCCTTCATTCTCGCTGCATAATATTACGCACAATACGCTCTTCAAGTGTAAATGGGCTTATATCAAACATATTTCTCTGAAGAAAAAAAAAGAAACAAATTTATAACACGTTTAATTGAATATAACAAAGCAACATATGGATGGGTAGGGACTTACGAACCACCCTGTATACTAACCTAATTTTTCTATCGAAAGAATAAAAAGCAATTGAATTTTAATACTAACGACAAACGACCTTACACCACCCAAATGTTATATTCGTTAAATATGATACTCAAAATTTCGTTTTACAGTTTCTTTAGAATGAGCAATAAGAACAGTGATGAGTACATTCGAACTTATTGTGGTTCAATGACCTATGGTGAACACAACAGGTAGCTTACTGTGGTTTGGCTCTTAAGACACACACACATTAAAACCACACATCTTTGTCACAGAATCCAATATCTTGAATGTAACTAAATATTTTTTTCTTTTTTCCATCACTGTAGTAGTTGTTGTTTTTGAAATTCGCACAAAGCTACTCGAGGGCTATCTGCGCTAGCCGTCCCTAATTTAGCAGTGTAAGACTAGAGAGAAGGCAGCTAGTCATCACCACCCACCGCCAACTCTTGGGCTACTCTTTTACCAACGAAAAGTGGGATTGACCGAACATTATAACGCTCCGACGGCTGAAAGTGCGAGCATGTTTTGGTGCGACCTGGATTCGAACTCGCGACCCTCAAATTACGAGCGCATGCCTTAACGCGCTCGCCAGGCCCTTACAGTGGTTATTTTCCGATATCACAATTACTGTATCTAGTGTAAAGAAAAATAAAAACTCTTTCAGACATACATTGTGGTAAAATTTTTACCGCTCACAATGAGGGTGAGCCTGTTAAGAAAAGCATTTTGTTGTTTATAGTTAAGGGAAAATATAAACAGTGGGCTCTCTTGCGCTGCTCCCAGTGGCACATCTTTTGTTGTGCCCATCAATGATTTTAAGACCCACTTTCTGGCACTTTAAGTTGAGACCCTCCGCTGTGCCACTGGGGAGCACTGTAGGTAAGAAAACAAAAATCCTACACAGCAAGGTAGCTTAAGCATCTATTTGTTTTAAGTTGTTTCCAAACTGTGGAGTTTACAAGAAAACGATTACAATTAGGCCTACATTTGTTCTACACTGAAAGGCTTTGAAAATCGCCCTGTGGATGAACTGATAACTAGGTTTTTTTGGGTTGTTGTATGTGTGACCGGGTTAATTTTTTTCGCCTCAAAATTGGATCACATAAAAAAGTGTGGGAAACATTGCTTTATGCACCGATTTTTTCTAAAAGAATAAATGTGAATGAATGTAAATGTTTGGAGAGAGTGCGCTGTCAGAATAAAAATTAAATATGTTACGTTGTTATTGTTCTGCAGTCAATATTAATGAAATCTAAAGATGGAGAAATATACCAGCTCTGACTCGTTTACTTCAAGACCCAGCATGGACAAGTGGTTAAGGCACTCGACTCTTAATCTGAGGGTCATGGGATCGAATCCCCGTCGCACCAAACATGCTCGCCCCTTTCAGCCGTAAGGGCGTTATTGTGTAACGGTTAATCCCACTATTCGTTGGTAAAAGAGAAACCTAGGAGTTGGCTGTGGATGGTGATGACTAGCTGCTTTCCCTCTAGTCTTACACTGCTGAATTAGGAACGGCTAGAGCAGCTTTGCGCAAAATTCAAACCAATCATTTACTTCTGGTTAAATAAGTGTGTTTCAGTGTGTATTTGTTTATTCCAGAACTTTCGTGAAAAGCTACATAAAAAGCTATCTGCTTACAAGTTCCTAATTTCTTAAGATACTAGATGGAAGGCACCTAGTTAACTGCATCCAGTGTTAAATTTTAGGGTCTTCTTGTCTGATTGAGTAGATTTCATTGACACATAAGTATTTAATTTTGGCATTACTAGATCAGAAGTAAACTTAAAATTTTGACGACTGGAACATTACCATGTCGCTGTTCCTGTGTTGTTTATGGAATTTGAATATTTTATTAATTTTCTTCTTTGTATTGTATAAATTATAACAATTTAAGTAAAATTAACTATAGGTCACTAATTTTTGTTTGCTTTACCCGATCTAAAAACTTGTACTTGCAGTCGAGGAAGTAATTTATCAAAATTATGTAAAATACACATACTTTAAAAACCTTAAGAGCAAAACATATACCGTATTTTCCGGTTAATAAGCCGAGGCCAATTTTCAGCTCTGAAAATGAGGGTTTTTGCTTATTACCACCCAATAAGCCGAGGCCATTTTTAAGAAGTGACAAGTTTCTTCAAAATGATTTCTTAGACTCGTTTCAGCGTCAGCATGCATGTTGTGTAGATCATTGGTGTTCTGTAGTAAAGCAGAACTTGTCGTATTGAGACAGAGATGGAATCAATATGTCATTCGTTATTGGATCCACTTACTGTAATTAGGTAACCAGTGAAATTCCAGAATTTTCACTCAGTAATTAAAATCACTAACCAAGGGTATAAATACCAGGGGTATGTAGTAGGAGTTTATCATTGTACCGTCAAAAGCCAAAGATGTCTATACCTGCAAAAAAAAAAAAAGAATGCGTTATGATGCTGCTTTTAAACCCAGCATGGATTGGAATCTATTATTTGGTGCTTCTGACGATGAAGATAATGAATTTGATGAATTTTAATAAATTTCTGAGATTAAAGTGTGCATTTTTTTATGAATTTTCTTATTTCTATGAATACATGTCATTTGTAATGTATAGAACATTTTCTATTAATAAATAAAGTTTATTCAACTGAAATAACTCTGCCGTAACCGTGAGATCAAAGGTATGATTTGGGGGCCGATTTTGGTCTTCGGTATTTTTTGGTCCAAAGCTGGTGATTGGCCAGTAAGCCGACCCCAAAAATCAGGTCCAAAATTTAGGGCCAGAAATTCGGCTTATTAGGCGGAAAATACGGTATCACGTTTTAAGGTCTTGTATATTTTACACATAAGTAATCAGTTCGTTTAAAACTAAGCCATTATTACAATTAACATTATTTTTTACAGTGCTAATATTTAATTTGTCATTTTGATAATAGGTTTTGTTTGTCATTGAAACAAAACTACATAATAAAATATCTGTGATATCCACATCCGATTTTTAGCGTTATATGCTCTCATATATATATCGCCGTATCACTGAAGGGCTGTTATAACTTAATACATATAATGCAAAATTAGGTTTAACCCTTAAAAGTGCTCTGTTGTGTTTTGTGCAAAACTATACAAAAATTTGTTTGTTAGATTTTGGGCAAAGCAACACAAGGTTTGTTTATCTTTAACACAAAGCTACATTAGGCTACATGCTGTATTCGACACGATTTTAGCGTTGTGACTACAATGAGGGGCTATCTACACATAACCGTCCCTAATTTTTAACTGACAAACTAAAAACAGACAAACAGCATCATCCGTTGTCAACTAATGGGTCACTTTTGTTTGACCGTCACATTTGTAGGGAACCCACGACTCCTTACTTTGGAGAGCGTTTTTGCGGCAATAAGTAGCAACCATGAATCATCGGACTCGGTATCCGGTCAAGCTAACCACAGAGTCATACCCAGCCCAATACTGACAGAAGAATAATTATACTTATTCTCGAAAATAAAAAGAAAATTGACATATAATGCTCAGAAGTTAAACTTTTAAATCACGTGACAAAATTCAAAATTACTCTATGAAAAACATTTATCTCGTTAAAAATCATAAATAAATTTAAATTTACATTAATTTTGAGCTGTCGGTCTGACGAAATATATATCCATATTTGTACTAACATTCCTCAAACGATGAGCTACATATCTAAATGATTCAATTTCTACTAACTTCTTTTTCAAACCGAACTGCTTGTTCAACCTCTCTTGGATATCCATCCACTAAGAAGCCTTTCGAAGTCTTTAGATGGCGCTGTATGGCTTCTTTCAGTAGTTGTAACACTTCATCCTGGGTGCATACAAAAAATAAATCTAGCAATGTAGTTGTAAATAGGTCAACCGAATTATAAACGCAGCATGACAAACATGAATCGACCACAGTCACTACTAGTGCTACTAGAAAGAAGAAAAAATATTAATGTGATTTCGTTCTCATGAGAGTATATTTCGTAACTTCCAGTAAAACCTTTCCAATCAACTTCTTGACGGTTATCCTTAATTTTTTTACACAAAATTCTCTAAGTTGCCAAAGGTAAATACAACATATATTTCCCTAATTACCATTCTTTAAAAACACAAATCTTTCATGAAAGAGGCTGAAGAACAGCCAGCAAGCTTCAAAATTACTCTGCACCTTCGTCTCGTACACGTCTGGGCGAGTCCTGTTTATACAAATTGTAACGTTGGCTGATGCTGTACAGTCTTGAGGCAATCTGCTATATTATAATTTAATAATCTTATTTACAACATAATATATTCAAGAAATATTTTAAGATGTTTTACACATTAATATTATATTTTGTGAAATGGTTAATAACTTATAAATAACCTTTAAAAATTACAGACAGTACATGGGAAGATTTATAAATATAAGATTTCAGCCTTTAAAATAAATATCCACTCACCTATTTGGCATTCATATGATTTTATTTAATGCAACTTAATGTGGAAGATTATTTTCATTCTCTTATGATACGGGGGAGCTACGTTTACATTTCTTAAGTTAAAAATGTTTAAAATCAGCTAAGCAAAACCTGTGGGGCGCGAAATATATCAAGAGTTGCTTGACAGTCGGTAAGACGACTTGCCTTTGGGTAAGATACTGACAATCAGTGGAGAACACAAAGCTTTTCCGAAAGGGGAAATGCCCAGCCATAATATAACAGACACGAGGTGTTGCTGGTGAACAAGGGCTGTCAGATGGTACGATCTCACCGAGCTCCAACATTACTAGACAAGAGGTGCAGACCCTCTCCAAGAAGAGAGGAGACTGATCACTGCGTTACAAGATGGCAGTAGATGCCATGGCTCCTCCAAGTATGAGACATCTAATCCAAAGTAGTGTCCCTCACAGACCTGAAACTCTGCACAAAATGGGCCCATACACAGCACTACAAAATGCAGGAACCAAACTGACCGGTATCTAACCACTAGACAGGGCTAGCTAGGCCCACCTGTGGCGTTTGCACCACCATAACGGGGATAACCAGTGCCTCTTTCTGATTATTACTTCAAGTGTGGGGACCTAATCATCTGCTGCAGAAACATTTGTGCAATATGCACACATCTTGCCTGGCAGTAAAATATAAAGATAACTAAGTCAAGACTGACTGTATATGAATAGTAGTAGGGCTAGAAGTGACACGTTGTTGCCCTGAATAAAAATCCAAGAAACTATTAGAGTCTGAGTTAGGCCTGGCTATTGACACAGGAGTACATAACAATCGACATGTATCAACTAAGGTAGTAGTCATCTCATCACTGTATAGGCTGAGCAGTGTTTGTATGCAAAATAGGGCAATCAAAATGGCTGTTCTGGTTAGTCGTCATTTTGGGAAATTGTGAAAGTCTGACCATAGAAGGATAGTCCCATCTGTGTGTCAACACTGTACGAATCATTGGATAAACACTGTGTTCACGTATCTAAGACCTTGAATTAGCATACTATAGATGGACATAATCCACACTCCTTTAGCCAATTTTGCCTTACTCAGAGAGGAAACAAGTTTTGGTGGAAAGAATGCTTGTTAGAACTCCAAACCTAGTGAGAGATAGTGGGACTGTTTGTGACAACGAAAGTTTATTTGACTGGCTTCACTAATTTGAATCATTAACAAACTAGGAAGTTACTTAACAGCAACAACTGCTGTTGTGGGTAAATGTATTAATTCATATATTATAGAGTACAATAAAATTACACATTGAAATTTCAGCCTGTGAACCAAATCTGCAAGTACTGTAAGGCTGTTTGAATTAATGACCTGAAGAAATTTGGTTGTTAATTTTCACACTTCATGGGTTATATGATATACAATGATTAAAATAGAACAAACAAATGTATTATAGGAATAGAAATCAAAGAAACACAACTCTAGATATGACTCTGTACAATATGAAGTGTTTGACCCTGTTACCCTTACAATTCATTAGCTATGTGCTTTTAAAGTAATTAGTAAAGTACATATTTCAACTCAGGATGGTCATATGTAACTGGAGTAATGTATGTACATCACTTGATCTAGTGATCAGAATTTTACTAGATCCTATACAAATACTGAAAAATGACGGCCAGTTATAGTTTGATCAATCCTTGTCTGTACGTACCATGAGATTTGTAAATAAACGTATATTGTTCTTATTCTGATTGTGTTTACTCTACAGTTGGAAATCATTATTTGAACAAAAACACAGAGTAGAGACAAACAAAAATGCCACAAATAAGAGGTAGCAAGAAAAGGCTCAGTTGGAAAAACTTCATTTTAAACCACTCAAGTAGTGTGGTGTGGTTTACTGTGGACCATATTTTATATAGTTTGAGACTCAAGGAAACCTTACTGTTTGCAAATCAAACTTACTGGTCTGCTGGCACTCCATGAGGAATATTTCTGAGTGTGAATTGTTGGGAACATATCAGAGAACAAGCTATTTTATGCTACACAGCTGAAATCGTGTTCATCAGTGTAGTAAAATGCTATTCAAATTTTATTAATGTGATTTCAGAAGTACATTTTTTTGTTTGTTAAATTTCTCTTTAGTCTGTTGTAAACATATATTTATACACAAACACTCATGCAGTCCTCAACTGAAATAGCACATCATTATATATTCCAAAACTTGATTATTATATCAAGATGAATTTGTGATAAACATATTTTTAAATAATTTATCTAACATTAAACTTTTAAAGTCTACTGATTTTCAGCTTAAATATCTTTGCACTACTATTACAAAAGGCTTAAATTGAAGAATCATAATTTCTGTTAAAGTTTGTATCTTCGAATGCACGAAGGCAAGCTGTCAAAACTTTTACTTGTGATGAGAGGTACACATTATTTTTATTATAGAAAAATAGACTGAAGTTACCTAAACTGGTAACATATTTCAAATTATATCACATTTTTTCAGAAATCTGTGTCGAGATAAGATACAAAAAAGTCGTCGTTTAACATAAGTGTACTCGAATGGTGCATCAGATAGAATAGTACACTGAAGAGGTAGTTCAATGAACGTACATGTCTTTAACTGTACCAAAAACTTCCATTTCGAATTTATGCATAAAAAATGTTTAAATTACATACTATCTACCTACTAAAGAAACTAGTTCTCCGCGTTGCATGGTCTCTTCCAGCCTCTTCCCTCTTTCTGACCCCGAATTCACTTCATCTCTTAGAAGGTCCCCAGTGGACAAGTGAGTGTAATTGTACTTTTCAACAATCTTTGCACATTGTGTTCCTTTTCCAGAACCTGGTCCACCTGAGTAACACAACAAATGCAAGACATTTGAAATACATCATTTAAAATATTCCATAAAGAGAAATATATGCAAATAAACAAAATATTCACATACAGAAAAATCAAACTGTAAGATCGAGTTTAAACAATATATTTGACATGTGGATTCTTTATTTAAAAAAAATGTTTTAAAGTTTATGTATGTTTTTGAGACAGAGTTACAGGGTTATATGTTGATAAAGGAGACAACGTGGAATCCGAAACATCCTCCTATAACCAAAAGCATGCATGGAACTTCAAAAGCAACGTTCACGTGTATAGTTTACAAGTATTTATTCAAATTTTTGTGAGAACAAAAATGGATGGGTCAGATGAATAGCTGTAAAGTGAGAATAATTGTTAAGTCTTTCACGTTTAGCAACTTTTCAGCAACAGTTTGACATCTAAATATGTCAATAAAAATGTTAAATAAACCTAATAATTTCTAGATATTACCTACGAATATTTAATATTAGATATATTTTCAATATTATAATATTTCCCTTCAGTAGTAAATTAATTTAACTTTGTTTTTAGTGTCAATAACTTCAATTTTCTACAAAAACATTTCAAATTCTGTAAATACATCACACAGCAAATCTGAAGGCTACTTACCAATAACAAAGATCACAGGAATTTGTAAATTTTCCAAAGGAACTGCTTCTGCTACCTGAGCATAAAAAAAACACAAATTAGTATAAGCTTCTCGCAAATAGGTAGTTAAAATTCTATGTCAAACTGTTTCGAATATTACGTTCTTTTTTTCACCATGGTATAGTCAACATTCGAATGTTAACTACAGTAGTGCCATCGTATCTGTAATTTGTGGGAATGGAAATCTTTACAGAATATTCCTAGGAGCTTTTAGATTTTTCTAAAAGGAAAATGCAACAATTTGTAGCCTAGTATTGGACCGTACTGTCGATGTACACCCCATACACTAAAATACGTAAAACTGGTACTTTACTATCAGGTTCACTTAACTTCTTGAAAGGGGTGGATTGTTCTTTCTGACCTTCCCACAGTTAACATCTATCTCTACTGACATGAAAGATATAATGTTGTATGCAAGTAAACTTGTGTTTATAATAACATATTTTGTTCCTTTCTACTTTTCCACACTCGCTTACGAACCACTCGCAACCTTTTCTTATTATTTAAAATATCTTTCAGTCAATATCAAAACAAAACTGTTTTTCAAGACTCAAAACGGAATTAAAATTAATACGTAGATTTTTTTTATACATTAAATTATTTTTATTTGCGAGCTCTAGATTTTAGTGTTTTGATAATACAACTTCTGACAACTACTGTATGGCATGAGCGAAAATTAAAATATTTATATGTTCGAGTCTTCTTCCGATACACGACAGTAATCAACAAGTTTATCCTTTTATCTAGATGAAGAACTTCAAACGATTTGAGAAGCGTTTATAGAGAAAATGGTTATCCACAAAAAAACTGAACGTGTCTTATATGGTTCATCTATCTTGATAAATGACAACCTGAAAATCATAACGAAAGAAGAAATGAATTTCTTCCCTGCCTACCAGCCTATATCATCGACAGTCTTATGAAGTTAAAATCAGTCCTCTCACAAAGAACGTGGTTTATAGCACTTGTCAGTTCAATGAATAATACATTGGGAAAACACAACGCCCGTTACAAGTAAAAACCAGCAAGGAAATATTAACTGTACTATAAAAACATCAGCTGTAGATTTTCACGTTCAGGCAAACTACAATATAATAGACCGAAAAATGCCAAGATAAAAGACAGAGAAGAAACATCAAACGTGGGTATTGATTAAAACAATGGCTAATGACTACTCAATAAATACTACATGGACATTGCTAACAAAAATATAAAAAAAAACATCATATGTCGTGGTTTCGATGTAAAATTTAACCTTTTTTTACAATCTATTATTTGAAGTTGGAAAATACCTTTACTATTATTTCTCTATGTAATACATATAATTTTTTCTTATCTTTATTTATTATATCGAAGCAATCGATTTATAGTCTATATTCATCGAAATTTTATAACTTTAACACCAGATGTCACTTATTGTTATGACTGTCGCTTAGATACCAAATTTAAATTAAGTGTTTCATAATTTAACGAATTTTTATGGCTCAGCATATTGTTGAGCGAAGAAGGCGCCTGTGAGAGGGCCGAAAGCTGAAAAGTAAAATTATTTTAATGTTTAGAAACGTTCGTGTAAGTAATTACACATATCAGAACAAATTACGGGTTACTAACTGAAGCCAGTTGCATGAAAAAGGAAACTGAAAATTTTTTCTAGCGACAGGAAGTAAAGCCAACACATTATTAATAAAAAATATTGAAAAAATTTAATAATTCTTTCTAAGATTACTTTACCCAGGTAACTTGTACCAAGTGATACACACCATGAGCGTCATTGCATTTTAATGTCAGTTCAGCTATCTCAGGCTTTCTCTATCTAAGCTATGTACGTAGAACGTTAGATAAATTTTAAATATAAAGAATAAAGCTGTAACTCAATGAACCATAGATTCTTGATTTTGTGATGCGTTATTTGAAAAGGTATGGGGTGATGTGAAACTGAAATAAAGATCAATAATGAATTAGTTTACAACCTAAATGTAACAATAACGGTAAGTTTTAAATTAAGTCAAACTAAAACCTAGCTTAAGCTTAGTTAAAGCCCTAAAGTTTTCAACATTATTAGTCATTAGAAAGTCTAATGAATTAATCTTACAAGAGTAGTCTAAAACTCAAGAAGAATAACTGAATTAGCACAGTTAGAAAGGACAGACGTTAATAAACACACAGTCTCAATTACGTCATGGTTTTGAAATAATTTAAAACAATATTGAAATACAGTCAATCTACTGATAAATTCAAGCTTATATTTGCCCTACAGAAATATAAGATTTAAAATTTAGGTTAGATGTTTTAAATAAACATGGATAAACTCAACTATTAAGCTACTGATAATTAAACGCTTAAGTTATTGGCAAAGAATTTATTTTTCATCATCACTTTAAAACTACATACATAAACTATAGGTATAACACGGCTACAGTTACTCCTATTTCCATATAATACACTGGTACATGAGAAACAGTGGACATCAAATTTAAAATTATGATATAAGTCCTAGTCCATTAACTATATGTTGAATCATTACTTACCGCCATCACTTATTCATAAAATATAAAACTGATACACAGTGGGATATTATTACCAGTTCATGTAAATTGGAAAAGATGATCAAAGTGAAGAGATAAAACACAACTTTAACCTTTTAGGCAGTTATTGCGTGCAAAGAGAAGTCCTCACAGATTCGTTCGATGGAATGTTCTATTTTTAACATCTGTATGGTTTGTTTTCCTTCTCAGACTAGGCTATACGGCAGGGAACGGACCAAACCAAAGGAAAAGAGAGGGGTGGACTCTACATTGAAAATGGGTAGTATCTTTATATACAGGGTGGCCCGTAAGTCCCTACCCATCTATATGTTAATATAAACAATGTTATAATACTAATCACGAGTTGAATGCAGCTGTTACCGCGGCATTTTGAACAATAACCCCTGCTGTGTTGATGAAAATGTCTTACAGAACATGGCGTCACATATTATGCAGCGAAAATGAGGAACAGCACACAGATACACTGGATACACAAGATATATGGATGGGTAAGGACTTGCGGGCCACTTTGTATCTATATATATTTCTTCTCAGAAAATATTTCCTTAATCCGACATTACGTGACTAGAATGCACTGCTATCGATATTTTCTTTCTTCACTTCACATCTGTTTTGCGTGCGTTGTGTTGTAGGGTAGATTATCTATTGAATAATGAGAAATCTCATTTATTGAACGGTGACTATTGGTGATTTATCATCTTTGCTTATTAAACTTTTCATCAAGAAGTTCAAGTAAGAATATGACAAACCCATATCCTTCTCACGTCAGGTCAAAATACGAATGTTTGACATTTAAAAATATCAGAATAAAAAACAAAGAAATATATCTTATTAAACAATATAGAAGTTTCATGAAAAATTTTGAAGTGAACAGTTTGTTGAGAAATAGAATAGATACAGTGACTTACTTTTGTTAATCCAGATTAAATATGTACTCAGCGCTACAGGTTTGTCGTTTTTTTGTTTACTTTAATTCATGAAATTTGACCAAACTGTATAACTGATTTTTAGAGTTCAGTGAAACGAATCATGGTGCGTTTCTAGAGAAACAAAATCATGATTACTATTTCTAAAAAAACATTTAATTTTAACTTTTAATTTAACTTACCTATATGTTAGTATTTTTGAAAAGCAATATTTTTATGTATTTAATATAAAATACGCGTTCTTACAATGGTAACATACTTTTCTTTCATAAATATATTAATATTCGTTTACAGAGTTAGGCTGCATTACATTTAAAATACAAACTTTGAAATGTTCATCGTGCAAACAACAGAGCAACACCTATTCCAACGTCCTGAATTCTGAAGTAAACGTTCAAATAAAAATTATTTCTTTCGAAAGCAACGTTTGTTTGTTTTGGAAATTCGCACAAAGCTACTCGAGGGCTATCTGTGCTAGCCGTCCATAATTTAGCAGTGTAAGACCAGAGGGAAGGTAGCTAGTCATCATCATCACCCACCGCTAACTCTTGGGCTACTCTTTTAGCAACGAATGGTGGGATTGACCGTAACATTATAACGTGCCCACGGCTGGGAGGGCGAGAATGTTTAGCGCGATGCGGGCGCGAACCCGCGACCCTCGGCTTACGAGTCGCCCGCCTTACGCGCTTGGCCATGTCGAAAGCAACACTATTTATTTTGAAATTATAGTTTCGTATTTCAGAAGTTATTTGTAAAAGACAATAACTAATTCACTTCTTCGTACAACATAAGTAAAAATTAAAATGAAACAAAGCTAGATGGTAATACACAAAACTTTAGTTTTATTTATATGTTTTTAAAACAAACTTACTGGTATTTCAAAATAAACTTGAACGAACTTTGATTTTACCTTAAGAATATCTCATCGATACATCAAAATGGCGCTTCACAAACGAATTTAGACCTTTGATTCTACCTTATGAACGTCACATCAATACATCAAAATAGCGCTTTGCAAACCAATTTAGATCTTTGATTCTACCTGGTGAACGTCAAATCGATACATCAAAATGGCGCTTTATAAACCAATTTATACTTTTGATTCTACCTGGTGAACGTCACATCGTTACATTAAAATGACGCTTCACAAAGCAATTTACACCTTTGATTCTACCTTATAAACATCACATCGGTACATCAAAATGGTCCTTCACAAAGCAATTTACACCTTTGATTCTACCTTATAAACATCACATCGGTACATCAAAATGGTCCTTCACAAAGCAATTTACACCTTTGATTCTACCTTATAAACATCACATCGGTACATCAAAATGGTCCTTCACAAAGCAATTTACACCTTTGATTCTACCTTATAAACATCACATCGGTACATCAAAATGGTCCTTCACAAAGCAATTTAGACCGACATGCTCAATAATTTCTGACAATATGATCTTATTTTCTGTTCTCTTCTCCAATAGCACAAGGTAAAGTCTAAGAGCTTAAGAACATATCACATTATTTAGGATCCCTATACTACGCCCAAAGAGCAGTTTAAAGGATGGCGTAATTTGTGAATATTCACAATAGTTAGTGTTACAATTTAAATAGACACATGATTTTCATATTAACATAATACATTCAAACATTAATGTGTACATCCTTATTCTCTATAAACAGTCCCCAGTTGGTACAGCGGTAAGTCTTCGAATTTATAATGCTAAAGTCAGGGGCTCGATTCCCCTCCATGGACACAGCAGATAATCCATTGTGGCTTTGCTATAAGAAAACACACCCACACTCTATATAAATATCACATGCGTCACATTAATTACTTGTGACGTAGTACAGTTTAATTTTGCATTTACGACTGTACATGAATGAGATTACTTTACAAGTGGAGGTCTCGCATGGCCAGGTGGGTTAAAGCGCTCGACTCGTAATCTGGGGGTCGCGGGTGCGAAACCCCGTCACACCAAACATGCTTGCCATTTCAGCCTTGAGGTTTTTTAAGGGGACGGTCAATCCTACTATTCGTTGGTAAAAGAATATCCCAAAAGCTGGCTGTGATGACTAGTTGCATTCCCTCTTGTCTTACACCGCTAAATTAGGGACGGTTAGCGCATATAGCTCTTGTGTAGCTTTGCGAGAAATTAAAAAAAACAACTTTACAAGTGTTGTCGTGAAAAGTACTGTCATTTACGTTAACCTCAAACATTTTCTTCGTGCCCAGATACAAAAAAATAAGCATCAAGATATTCAATTTATCGTAACCTTTATAATGTTATCTTCAGTCCTATGTTTCATTATAATGTTATCTTTGTTTTTATGTTTCATTTTACAGTAGAGTTATTAAATGCTATATGTGATTATTTTGCTTTAACTAAATATAATAGCACTGATATTATACTTTTTAATAGTTTCTTTTTTAAATGATTGACTTACTGTAGAAGAAAATATATTCACGCATGTAAACGTTTCAGATTTTTTTTATTAAGAAATGTAAATAAATGTTTACACCTATTATTTCATGTTTCAAATAGGATTGAATACGCCATCACAACTTTTATGATTCTCTGCAGAACATTTAACTGGAATTTTAAAATGTTAAACCTATATTGTGTTTAAGCTTTTTTTCAAATGCCACAAGCCATATCACATATTGCAATGGAGAACCCGCAATTTATTTTAGAAATACTGGCAACACGCGAATGCAAAGTTTAATTTATACTAATGTATTTTTCCACAAAAATAATTCCACATTATTTTTTGCAACAAAATATTTCGGTTTGCTGTTTAAATAAGTTATATTATTTCAATTTAGTTTATGGGTGACAAAATTTGTCATTTTATGTTCTGTCATCACATCAGATAGGATATCACAATTTCTGTAGTTTTCTGTAGAACATTCACATTGAAGTATGAAACATTAGATCGCTGAAACAATTGATAAGAAGAACTGTTTTGACATACATTTGAAACTGATAAATTTTGTTATTTTACAGTGGAACATAACTGATATAAAATAAACTATAAACAGATATCCAACATGTGTAAAACAAACATTAGATATGTATTCACACAAAATTTCTGCACCGAATATAATAACAAACAAGAAACAATATCGGTTTATTTTTCACACAAAGTTCTTGCACCATGCCTAAAAGTTTAGAAACAAACAAACAAAAGAGGTGATTAATATATTTAGTGTATCTGATAACGTCTACTTTTGGTTTGTTGTCAATGCTCAGCGTAGGACTAAATGCCTAAAGGTCAGATAAAGCTAGGCCAAGCTTAGTCTTTTAATGTTAGGGGCTGGGCTGGATAATGAAAAACACCTACATTAACTAAGCTGCCAATGATAAACAGTGACGAATAATTTTATAATTAACTGGACCTATTAAGAAAAACATACACGTCAACAACCTTAACAAACACCAAATGTATTTCCTAACAATTTTTAGCACAAGAACAACATCAATGATGACACTGCTAAATGCTAAATGAGCCATATTTCCTAAGCCAGATATGAAGAACGAGAACATTGCTAAAAAATCAAATGATCATCACGTCAACTACATCCAGACATTTACAACTTCAACATATAATACGACAAAACTTACATATAGAGCACAGTGCGTTTTATAGATTAAACATTGATCTAAAAACCACAATATGGGTCATAAAAAACAAGCCTAAAAAGAGATAGCTATGTAGAAAAAATGACAACTTGAAGCTCTTCGACATGAAATTGTCGTTATCTGGAAATAATATTTTAATGTAACAAAAAAAATTAATAATAATTTATATTATTACCTCACAGGTCATGATGAAAGGATCACAGCCATCATGAGGCCTATGAAGGCAGAGTCAGGCTCTTGTTTTATGAATATGCCAAGAAAATAAAATGATATAACATAAAAATGGAAGGATAAGATAGAGAATAGATAAATGAAAATATACTAGATCTTTTTTTTTTAAAACCACAATAAAAATTTGGAAATTTTGAAAGAACGAAATATAAGTTTAGAAGAACACGAGTTTATATTCGGAATGATAGTGGAATAAAGGGGAACAAAAAGTCTAAAAGCAATAAATAAGACACAGAAACAGTTTCATAGTGGACAGAATTTTGGGAAGATCCAGTACAAAATAAATAAAACAAATCTGATTTGAAGGCAATGTTATCACAGTATATAATGATTTGAAAAGTTTGATAAAAGATTTGGTTTGAAGGGAGTGATTAGTTACAAGAAAATCTACGGAGTTAGTTGTTTGACATTTCGAATTTTGGCAGCCATTATTTTCTTGTTTTTGTCCTGAACTGTTTTTATCATTTAAATTATGATAATTAAAGCGTATTTTAATCTTGATTAAAAACTAACAGGATTTCATATTGTTGTTTTGAATTAAGCACAAAGCTACACAATGGGCTATCTGTGCTCTGCCCACCACGGGTATCGAAACCCGGATTTTAGCGTATAAGTCCGCAGACATACCGCTGAGCCATTGGGGGACTGGATTTTATATATAAATGATCACACATACCACGATTATGTCTCTTGGTTGGCTTCAGCAATGTATTTTAAACCCAGAGAATATACAATAGAAGATCTAGAAGAGAATATAATCCATAAATGTACCATACCAAGTATACGAGAATACGTTTCAAGAATAGAACAAAGGTTTGTTTTGGAATTTCGCACAAAGCGACTCGAGGGCTATCTGTACTAGCCGTCCCTAATTTAGCAGTGTAAAATTTCGTTTTACAGTTTCTTTAGAACGAGCAATAAGAACAGTGATGAGTACATTCGAACTTATTGTGGTTCAATGACCTATGGTGAACACAACAGGTAGCTTACTGTGGTTTGGCTCTTAAGACACACACACATTAAAACCACACATCTTTGTCACAGAATCCAATATCTTGAATGTAACTAAATATATTTTTCTTTTTTCCATCACTGTAGTAGTTGTTGTTTTTGAAATTCGCACAAAGCTACTCGAGGGCTATCTGCGCTAGCCGTCCCTAATTTAGCAGTGTAAGACTAGAGAGAAGGCAGCTAGTCATCACCACCCACCGCCAACTCTTGGGCTACTCTTTTACCAACGAAAAGTGGGATTATAACGCCCCCACGGCTGAAAGGGCAAGCATGTTTGGCACGACTCGGACGCGAACCCGCGACCCTCAGATTACAAAGCGCACGCCTTAACGCGCTAGGCCATGCCGGGCCAAGAACAAAGGAGAAGAAATATTTACATAGACGGCTGAGGCTCACTCAGTTGTGCTGTTATGACCTACAATAGCTCAATAATGCTGTCCAGGATAAAAAATAGACTTATTAGCTTGAAGCAATGTAGTGACGTGAATCTGTGAAAAGCTATTCTTCTGATCAGCTGATATTAGTTATTGTTTTCACTGGAGAGATCAAAGCGCATACCCACAACGAACGAAAAAGTAAGAACATTGATCTATCTAGCCTCCTAACTCAATAGAATATTTAATTCATCTACAATAATTTACATAGAACATACACACTCCACGTTATTCCAAGAGAAGTCAACTTGAGTTGACACTGATATGAAACGTTTTGTCTTTAACAGTGAGACGTTATCGCGTATGTGTTTCATTGTTGTTCTAAAAAATAAAATATATTATCCCACAGATGGGTATTTGAAAACTTAATATTGTCTGTAAGTTCAGTTGAAGCTTAAATGTAGTGACACCTAACGTTGTGTTCATACTGTTAGCAGTAATGTTTCGCTGAACACACAAGGAAATTTCAGGACCTGAAATCCGACAGTACAGACAAGAAAAAGACTAAAAGTAAAACCTTTCGGAGAGTTGTGCCAGTTCACTGCTTTGTAACTTGTTCTTCTGTTAGTTGAAGCTAAATCATGGAACGTTGAACAGTTAAGATTTCAGACAAAGCTCATCTGGTATTAATAAATCGACTCAATCCTAGATATAAAGCTTAGAATTTAATACGTGTGCATGTGTGTGTTTTTCTTATAGCAAAGCCATATCGGGTTATCTGCTGAGCCCACTGAGGGGAATCTAACCCATGATTTTACCGTTGTAAATCCGTAAACCTACCGCTGTACTAGCGAGGGTCAGAATTTAATGACTTACCCCGAATTAGTGGAAAAGCAAGACAAATTAAACCAGGTGTTTGTCCGGTGCTGAATTTACAGTCACTGTTTTCTTGTCATACGTGCATTCTAAAGTCGAGAAACTGTGAAATGACTTGGACTAGAAGTGATTTTAAGATTTTAGTCGAGGAAAAGACCAAATTCTAGAAGGAACACAACTACATATTAAGATTTTCCATAAAGATATTATGATTTATTGTGAAGAATTCCACATGCATAACGTATTAATTGTCATTCCAGGGGATGAACCTTCAGTGATTGAATGATTAAGAACGTTTGTTTAATCTGACTCTACCTTGACACGTGACACCCAAAGTTTTACTGAACGAAACAATGTGAGCTGGCACTATAATATAACACGTGAAAAACTCTCTTGACACGTGACACCCAAAGTTTTACTGAACGAAACAATGTGAGCTGGCACTATAATATAACACGTGAAAAACTCTCTTGACACGTGACACCCAAAGTTTTACTGAACGAAACAATGTGAGCTGGCACTATAATATAACACGTGAAAAACTCTCTTGACACGTGACACCCAAAGTTTTACTGAACGAAACAATGTGAGCTGGCACTATAATATAACACGTGAAAAACTCTCTTGACACGTGACACCCAAAGTTTTACTGAACGAAACAATGTGAGCTGGCACTATAATATAACACGTGAAAAACTCTCTTGACACGTGACACCCAAAGTTTTACTGAACGAAACAATGTGAGCTGGCACTATAATATAACACGTGAAAAACTCTCTTGACACGTGACACCCAAAGTTTTGCTGAACGAAACAATGTGAGCTGGCACTATAATATAACACGTGAAAAACTCTCTTGACACGTGACACCCAAAGTTTTGCTGAACGAAACAATGTGAGCTGGCACTATAATATAACACGTGAAAAACTCTCTTGACATGTGACACCCAAAGTTTTGCTGAACGAAACAATGTGAGCTGGCACTATAATATAACACGTGAAAAACTCTCTTGACATGTGACACCCAAAGTTTTACTGAACGAAACAATGTGAGCTGGCACTATAATATAACACGTGAAAAACTCTCTTGACACGTGACACCCAAAGTTTTACTGAACGAAACAATGTGAGCTGGCACTATAATATAACACGTGAAAAACTCTCTTGACACGTGACACCCAAAGTTTTGCTGAACGAAACAATGTGAGCTGGCACTATAATATAACACGTGAAAAACTCTCTTGACACGTGACACCCAAAGTTTTGCTGAACGAAACAATGTGAGCTGGCACTATAATATAACACGTGAAAAACTCTCTTGACACGTGACACCCAAAGTTTTACTGAACGAAACAATGTGAGCTGGCACTATAATATAACACGTGAAAAACTCTCTTGACACGTGACACCCAAAGTTTTACTGAACGAAACAATGTGAGCTGGCACTATAATATAACACGTGAAAAACTCTCTTGACACGTGACACCCAAAGTTTTACTGAACGAAACAATGTGAGCTGGCACTATAATATAACACGTGAAAAACTCTCTTGACACGTGACACCCAAAGTTTTACTGAACGAAACAATGTGAGCTGGCACTATAATATAACACGTGAAAAACTCTCTTGACACGTGACACCCAAAGTTTTACTGAACGAAACAATGTGAGCTGGCACTATAATATAACACGTGAAAAACTCTCTTGACACGTGACACCCAAAGTTTTACTGAACGAAACAATGTGAGCTGGCACTATAATATAACACGTGAAAAACTCTCTTGACACGTGACACCCAAAGTTTTGCTGAACGAAACAATGTGAGCTGGCACTATAATATAACACGTGAAAAACTCTCTTGACACGTGACACCCAAAGTTTTGCTGAACGAAACAATGTGAGCTGGCACTATAATATAACACGTGAAAAACTCTCTTGACATGTGACACCCAAAGTTTTGCTGAACGAAACAATGTGAGCTGGCACTATAATATAACACGTGAAAAACTCTCTTGACACGTGACACCCAAAGTTTTACTGAACGAAACAATGTGAGCTGGCACTATAATATAACACGTGAAAAACTCTCTTGACACGTGACACCCAAAGTTTTACTGAACGAAACAATGTGAGCTGGCACTATAATATAACACGTGAAAAACTCTCTTGACACGTGACACCCAAAGTTTTGCTGAACGAAACAATGTGAGCTGGCACTATAATATAACACGTGAAAAACTCTCTTGACATGTGACACCCAAAGTTTTGCTGAACGAAACAATGTGAGCTGGCACTATAATATAACACGTGAAAAACTCTCTTGACATGTGACACCCAAAGTTTTACTGAACGAAACAATGTGAGCTGGCACTATAATATAACACGTGAAAAACTCTCTTGACATGTGACACCCAAAGTTTTACTGAACGAAACAATGTGAGCTGGCACTATAATATAACACGTGAAAAACTCTCTTGACACGTGACACCCAAAGTTTTACTGAACGAAACAATGTGAGCTGGCACTATAATATAACACGTGAAAAACTCTCTTGACACGTGACACCCAAAGTTTTACTGAACGAAACAATGTGAGCTGGCACTATAATATAACACGTGAAAAACTCTCTTGACATGTGACACCCAAAGTTTTGCTGAACGAAACAATGTGAGCTGGCACTATAATATAACACGTGAAAAACTCTTAGTTCTGAGTGACGAAGCTTCAACACAAATTTTTAAAAATAATATATTCACATTCAAGTTATATGATGACTAGGAAATGATTTTAAAACCAAAATTATGAATTTTTCATGTGTTACATTAAAGTACTACATAAAAATAGTAAACACTCTGATTTAACTTTAAAGTGAAGTAGACAATAACAAAGTCTGCTGCTGCATTCTATAAAATTAAAATTTAACTGTTTATTTATTATTGCATTTAAAAATATTGCATCAGAAGAATTCCTTATTGTTTTCTTTCAGATGTCATTGTTCATACGTGAAAAATATTTGTTTGTTGTTGAATTTCGCGCAAAACTACGAGAGTGTTATCTGCGCTAGCCATCTTTAATTTAGCAGTGTAACACTAGAGGGATAGCAGGTAGTCATCACCACCCACTGCCAACTCTTAGGCTATTCTTTTATTGACGAATTGTGAGATTGACCGTAACATTATAACGTCCTCACGGCTGAAAGGGCGAGCATGTTTGGAGTAACTGGGATTCGAACTCGCGACCCTCAAATTACGAGTCGAAAGCCTTAACCCAACTGGCCATGCCAGGCCTATAAAAAACGTATTCCATATTCATTTTGAGTACACTATGGGTAGGTTGGTGTATGTGCCATCTTGAATTTCAAAAGTGAATGTGGACAAAAGGTTTGCAGGACAGGATTTCCAAATTAAAAAAAGTACTAGTTAGTGATCTGAGTTCATGACCAAAATTTGTTTGTTTTGGAATTTCGCACAAAGCTACTCGAGGGCTATCTGCGCTAGCCGTCCATAATTTAGCAGTGTAAGACTAGAGGGAAGGTAGCTAGTCATCACCACCCACTGCAAACTCTTGAACTACTCTTTTACCAACGAATAGTGGGATTGACCGTCACATTATACACCCCCACGGCTTGGAGGGCGAGCATGTTTAGCGCGACGCGGGCGCGAACCCGCGACCCTCGGACTACGAGTCGCACGCCCTACGCGCTTGGCCATGCCAGGCCTCATGACTAGAAATTTGTGACAGGAAAATACATGATTAACTAATAGAAAAAAGTCCTGTGTATATTGATATTTTAAAACTTTACAAGTTGGAAAGAATAACCAATCTTGATTGTACAGATACTATCGAGAATTTTCTGGAAAGTAAAGATAGTAACAAACCACGATTAATCAATTTAGAAAACAAAAATTCAGTGTAGTGCTTTTGTTGCAAACAGATCCGCGTCCTCTGTAAAGCAGGGTTTCCTCATAACCATAATCTGCATTCCCTATTTAAAAAAAAATCGTGAATATTTGCGATCCACTTCGAAAGTAGACAAATATAACATGAACTGGAAAATCATTTTACGAATACACACAACATAACTGATAAAGAAATTGACGCTGAATTACGAAAGGAAAAACCAATGGAGGTTGTTCTTGGATGCATAACCACAGTAATTCAAAACGTCACTGAAAACGAGTTCACTAAGGCATTAAATAATCATTGTTAACCTGTTGACCTTTTTTGCTTCAAAATGGAGATTTTTGTGATACGCATAATGTGGAATTGTGTAAAGAGCTTTAGGGTTCTTTTTAGTCATTCCAGGATCACGGTCTACTTCTCAAGTTTTTGACTTATGTCCATTAAAAAAAAAAGAGAAACAGATAGATAGAAGAGCTTGTATTCAAACTTACACGAGACTCACTAAGAATTCTGATGAGTCATGTTCGTAAATGTCGTGTCTACTGAAAGAAGGCTTTCGAAAAAACAAAATTAATTATAAACTATTTATGATCCACGAAATACCATGAACTTGTTCTTTGAATTTAAATAATTTCTGCAGAAAATAAAATTTTGTTTGTTATTGTTAAGCGAAATATTGCACAACGAGCTGATCTGGATTTGTATTTCAGGACGGCTGGTAAGGGTAATAACACTTTTACTAGTAAAGTAGTAAAGCAGAGAACAACGTTTCGACCTTCTTATATTATTTCCTGTTTTATTAATAAAAGTGTTAATACCAACACCAGTCGTCCTGGGATACGTTTATACCTCAAGTGAGTTTCATGTCAACACGAATTAATCTGGATCGTGCCTGCCATGAGTGTGGAAACCCATATTTTAACGTGGTAAGTAGTTACTTCTCGCAAACTCCACCTAAAGAAGCTACTCAGTAGGGTTGGCTGAGATTAAAAGATGCAGGGGGCATCCATTTAGACTAAGAGGCCACGTGACGTCACAGTTCCACAGAATTTTGCTCAATGCAAATTGTTCCAAAGAATGCTACAAGAGAGGCTGATAATTCTAATTTGTGTTACTAGAGGGCGATTAATTCCAAAATCTCGTGGGGCGATTAAATCACCTATTGTACGCGTGCAGATGTTTCATGTGGTTTGTTCGCGAATCACCAGAGAGTGCTGTTGAATTTCAAGTTGTGTCATGTGATACAAAATTGTTCTTACACAATATTAGTATCTGCATTATCGCTAGGGACAACTTTATACTTTCATTTCAACAAGATCGTATTTTGAGTACATAGCCTTATTGTTCATTAAATTAATGTTATGTTTTACACGTCGAATATATGCATGTTTTACTACATGCTTATAGGTACATTGGATTAACTTACAATATATTTAGAGGGCTGTTTTAATTGTTAATGCCCCCCAGTGGCTCAGCGGTATATCTGCGGACTTACACACTAAAATCCGGGTTTCGATAACCGTGGTGGGCAGAGCACAGATAGCCCAGTGTGTAGGTTTGTGCTTAATTCAAAACAACAATAATTGTTAAGATAAAACATACGGTTGTATTCAGTTTGCAACAACGAATAAAGCGTTCTTACCAACAAAATTGTTTTATTTCATCATGTTTTGCCATAGTCCACCCATGATTTACTCACGTGATTCTGTATGCATCTTTTTTCAATTTGCAATATACGCAGTCGTGAAAAGGCCTGTTTTTCATGTTAAACTAAAACATTTACGTATTTATCCTCACGATTATTCAACTTTATAGGAAATCGTTTACGTTTAGCAAAGTATTGTAACACCAGCATTATGCCTTTTTAAGTTTTATATAGGTCAATCGAGTATCATCTTGAGAGGCGTAACTCAGAGTTTAAAGTCCAGAACATATTTCGTGACTTCTAAACAAGTTATATTATACACAGCGTATTTTACAATTTACACCCATGAATATTAATATATTAAGTTTAATTTACAATCTATTTAGAGGTAGTTTCCATGTTAACACAAAACACTTAAATTCTAGATTTGTATAATCTAAAAACTTTTTTTATTATTTACACAATCGTTTTTGGAAAGATCTCCAAGAGTCTTATTGCCTCTTCCATACTAATTCCTCTCTTGTCTTTACAAAAACTTTTTTTTAACACTAACAAGTAGTTGAATGATTGGTTGGTTGGCGTTTATTGGCGCAAAGCAACCAGGCAATCTGCGTCAAACAATCGTTAAAAAGTAAAGATAAAATTATAAAAGCATATAAAATAAGTAAAATTAAAATAAAAGGATGGGGTCAAATTTCGGATAAAAACTTAGAGAATTTAAAAGGCCAATGACCATTAAAATTTAAAATCAGAAGGTGGACACTGTCCAATGTTATGGGTAAACCAATGGTAAAAACGTGTTTCATCTGGCGCCGTCGTTCAGAGTCGTAACGAGGGCACGACAGTGAAATGTCGGGTATTGTGATTTGAGTTTCACAACGGCCATACAGTAGTGCATCAGTCACAAATAAATGAAAACGATGAGTTAAAAACTGAAACCAGTACGTAGCCTAGCCAGCACAACATACTATTTCCGATTCTTACGGATTAAAAAGAAAAACGGCAATTGTTCAATGAGAGCATCAAGGTGTGATTGATCATGTGTTTCTGCAGAAAACAGGTAGAGAGAAACAGTGATGATACGACCCGAGGAAACACAAATGATTATAGCCTTAAAGGGTGTCTCGACTGACAAAGACAGAGCGGGCACATGCTGATCGACCACCAGTGCTACCTCTCTATGCACACATCTATCGCACAATCTCTCATTTCTGTACAAAGAAGACTGTCGAAACATGACTGCATCAATAGGTCTCAGAAACGTTTCCTATAAGGAGAGACACACAAGATGATAATAATTAGTCAAATCCTTAATATCAACTATATTCGAATGAAAACCTCAGCAGTTCCACAAGACGTCTTTGAATGTCCGAACTACAGGCGCTGGAAACATTGGAGAGAGTTGGAAATATATGACTATACCTTACAATTTAAGCAACCTACCTTGATAGTGGCAAGTGGACGTAGCGATGTAGTAAGTCACTACAGAAATGCCTTGGCCGGAGAAACCAGCAAGAATTTCCGATTCGGGAATATTCTTTAAATCCTCCTCAACCATAGCTCCTATTGAAGAATTCAAAGTTGCATAAGGAGTAACCTAAATGGGTATATCCTCCGTGACCTTTGATTTCAAAAGGAACTTGGTGTGTTGTGGTTAAGATGTTTCCACCAAAATGTCTCCTGAGAACAGCTTCCTTAACAAGTTGGAGAGCTAACAAACCTCTCTAATCACTTTTGAATGAAAAAGGGAGACATCTGCCCTAAGAATTTCTCAGACAATAAATGCAGGATGAGAAATCGAGGTGTTGAGTCACATTGTGATGGTGAATGTTGAACAGAGTTGTACATACTTGGTCGTTTTCCGATATGTTTTTCAATTTTATTTTTTCTTCATGGATAGGAGTATTTATAATAAAGTATGTACATTTCAGAGCTCCATGCTCCCTCCCACCATACAGCCCTACGATGGGACGTAATGCAATGCTAAACAAGGACATTGCAGCAAAGCCAGGATTTCAAGAGCACCATACCCAAACACCAGCATTAGACACAATGTCCACAACACCTGTTGATAATGTTTAACACTGGTACTCGGTTGACCGTAGTTTAAGTTTACCAGCCGATTAATCCTGGAGGTCGATACCGAGGTCGCCCATTTACAGAAATTCAAGGCTAAAGTCTCGTGCTAAAGTTGGACTCTTTAACCATCAGGATCCATTCCTCCCCTACAGGCGTCACAGCAACACATGATTGGATGCTCCATTTCGAGAAGTGCTTGAAATAAATTTAGGTTTGCTAGTCTTCCACTTTTTCTCAGGTGTCAGAAACAAATCACACACTTAAGAAAATCTTGATTATAAATTTAAAAAATATATAGTTAACCTTATTTGCAGATCTCTCAGACCCCTGTTTTATTAATATTCACTTAATTTTCACTCAAAATATTTTAACTTGTCCTTTTTGCTGCTGGTTTTAAAATTTTAAAACAAGGCGATAAAAACTTAAAAACGTTACTACCTGAAACACAGACATTCCAACTACATTACATGATGTATGTATCACACCTTTTGATGGAGTATATATGATATTTTTCATCAACTAATAATTTATAACAGGATAACAAATGGCTAAATTACAGTCATTTACTACGCCATTACACTGAAAACGTTCATGCTTAAGAACGTATACGTTAGGCCACTGTTGTAAGAAATTATAAATCACCTCAAGTAGTAAAACAAATAAGTAGATTTGAGTCTTATTCTCTTTTGAACATAAAATTATATATGATAAACATATGAAAATATATCTACCATTTGTTGAAAAACATGTTACGAAAACAGCGAAGTTACGTTTGGATGAGTACAAAAGTATTCAGTGTTTTTCAGTTCACAATACATCAACATAAATGTGTGCGTGTGTGTGTACACATACACATGATACTAAGTTTATTTCATCAAAAGTAAAATTGAAAATATCATCTGTGATGTATGAACCAAATGTTTTAATCTGCAGTGCCCTGTGCTGTTTATAACCAAGTAATTCAAGTTCCATCATCAACTGTACATCTTCCTTTAATGATGTACATTAGTTTGAGTCAACCAGTTTCTTATATAGTACGATGTTATGACATCTCTAAAATGTTCTTGTGCTAATAAATTCACCATTTCACGAGAAGCATCCAGGTGAGATAATTAGGCAAATCTTCTCCATGGCTGGCCAAGGTTATTCTTTCCTTCCCTCGCTGTTCTATAATTTTGGTTTGGATACTTCTTTCTGACTGATGCACAACCAGATTGAGGGACGATTACTGTTACAGATATTAGTCACGCAATTAGTGAGAAACTTCACAATGAGATTAATTACAATTATAACTGTTAACAAAGTTATAATTATGGGTAATTTCAATATCAAGCATGCAAACTGAGAAACGTTAAAGTCAAACCGTGATGGGGAAATCCATCTTGAAAAATCATTTTCATCAATTAGTAATGAAAACTATTAGAAAACAAAGCTAATTTAGATTTATTAACCTCAAATATAGAATTGATCGAGTGTGGATATTTGGGAACATATGGGTGCAAATGATCATTCCTCCACCACTTCGATGTTTTACTGTACATGAAGAAAAGGAATAATGATAATTAAAAAAAGGAAATTTTGAAGGGATGCAACAAAAGTTGTGAGTACAACCCAGTTATTGAGACAGTGATCAGATATGTAAAATTTTTTAAAGATAAATCTTTTTACAATTTTAGGTAAACATATTATAGATTTTTGTTTTTTAATTTTGCACAAAGCTACTCGAGGGCTATCTGTGCTAGCCGTCCCTAATTTAGCAGTGTAAGACTAGAGGGAAGGCAGCCAGTCATCACCACCCACCGCTAATTCTTAGGCTACTCATTTACCAACGAACAGTGGGATTAACCATCATATTATAACGCCCCCACGGCTGAAAGGGCAAGCATGTTTGGCGTGACTGGAATGCGAACCCGCGACCCCAATTACGAGTCGCACGTTTTAACACGCTTGGCCATGCCAGGCCGACCCTACTTGTTGCAGGTTATCTGGTGAAACTATGTTCATATGTGGTCACGAACGCTCTGGGTGTTACCTTTCTTTCTTTTTCAAACCACCAACAGTCGGACATAACATGATCAGGTTTTTTTTACAGAAGTGGCAAACAGGCCTTGATGAAGTTTTGTCCTGAGTGTCGGAAGATGTAAAACCTGAAGTGTTTTTTTAAAATTAGGATGTATGAGAAAAGGTTGGATGAAAGTGTAAAAACATTAACAGCAAATATTTCTTTAAATATATTAAGGATAAACAATATGTTAAAATGGAATTAGAACAATTGAGGTTCTACTCATAAAAATTCAAGCAATATTCTTTTCCTTGAACAGTTGATATGTAGGAACGACACTGAACAAAACAGCTGCATTGATCCCGTTTTTGTTAAGAAGTATTAAAAAGTTTAACCCTTAAATGGCAGCCATCATCAATTGATGTTGCTCCATACAACATTCCCACTGTTTAAGGGTTAAAGAATAATAAGACTCCTAGATGAGATATTCTTACAGAGGGTTTTGAAGGATGTTAAGGAGTAGGTATCCTAGCTACCTGCTACTTTTTTTTTTTTTCTCAAGTACCAGACAATTTTTTATCATCTCCTCTTTTCAAGGGAGATGATAAAAATTGTCCCAGTAGTTATAGACTTACTAAAGCATTTGATGAGGGGCTACCATAAGAGGCTCGTAAAAAATATAACTACAGATGTGAAGGATAAGTCAGCAAATTGGATAAAAAAGTGGCTGGATGGAAGCAATGAAGTTGTTACAAATGGAGTTCAGTCAAACTGGATTAATGTTACAAGTGGGATTATTCAGGGCTCAATTTCCAAGATATCACTGTCTGTTACAACAGAAAAAAATGGAATTCAGTAAATTCAGTTACACGTTGATACAGATAGCTACACTGAAGAAAGCATCAACTCATCAAAGATGATATTCATATAGGAGCTATTACTCACTAGGTCATCTGACTTTTATAATATTTTGGAAGAGGTAAAGTAGAAATCCCATAATACAATACTTCTCACTCTGCACTATTATCAACTACAATATTCAAATTAAAGGGAGAGTTTAAAATGCTTATGGAAAAAATTTCATTACTAAGTAATGACCTTTATATAAAAAGCTATAGCTGTTCGAAGTTCTCCTTCTGAGAAGCATAACCAATAAAAAATAAAGTAAATTAACAAGCTAGAAAAATGAAAAACAACACTACAAAACTGGAGAAACAAATCAGAAATGCTTAACTGATTTATGAATATAAATAATAAAACCTTGGTGGCACTTTTCATTTGAAATCTCAAAGTAAATCACCTGCTATGCTTGTGAAAGTTACAACTAGCAATCTGTTATGCTTATACTATTACCACTTACCTAGCTATGATGACACACAAGACAGGAAAATTAGTATGATGGAAGAAAAAAAAAAGCTACAAAAAATTTAATTCTACTGAAATAACAGCAATAGCTTTACAAATGTTTTTAATCCAGTCATCCACAAAACCTAACTCTGTAAAAATACAAAATTCATTTAACAGGTGTTTGGAACTGGAGACATTTTAAACTTTATTCAATCTCTTTTAAACTGCTTAAAAATCCTGAAATAGCATGTCTAATTGTCATATTGAATATCCTGACAATGGATATAAATAGCCACTTTAGGTAAAATCTAAATAAGAAAAATAAACAAAACACAATCTACCTATTCAATAAGGAACAATGCAAACAGATCAAATAATATTTTATTTGCAAGTATTCAGACTAGGAACAGACTGCTACAGCTCACTGTAGAGACTTTGATACTACACTGTATCACAGAATTTCTTTTACAAATTAAAATTACTTACAATCTATAGTAATTCTCTTTTAATTATTTCACCTAAAAGATAAACCAGTCAAATATCTAAATGTTAAACTCAGTATTAATTCCACATTTAAAATTAACATTTATTTAATAGAGATTGAAATCATTAGTATCTATTCTGCCCTATTAGGCCCAATAAACGGAAATGGTAATTTCAACTTATTAAATCCAAGCAATGTTTACAACCATAATTATATTTCACTTCCTGAAACACAAATTAAACTTTGCATTTTACTACTTGTTAATAAATGAAGCATAAATTAATAATGTATATAGAAAATATTTTTAAAGAAAAACTAAATCACAAAAATTTAACAATTTCAATGATTTTTACAGAAATATTCAAAACATGTAGAATAAAAACACTGAAATAACAAATATCCTTTTCAAAACTGAAACCATTTAATTAAACAAGGTTAAACATACCTTGACAAGAAAAACTGTGCTGATAATTTATTTTCAAAAGCACAATAACCTCTTAGATTTTGTAGAAGTACAAAATAAACATTGTTCTCTAAAAAATTTTCTGCATTCTATCTTTTAACTTGTATACAATAAACAAAAACATTCTTCATCAACGAAAAGTGTCTATAATTTTAGAATTACCTCATAAAACTGTATTTTGTAATTTCATGAAAATATAATTTTTTAGTCTACATAATATCACAACAAAAAAAACATGCAAAACAGAAACATTACCCAAACAATTTGATTTACAAAAAATTAATTTTTTTTCAACATGGACAACTTTTAGACATACTGATGTACATGATATTTATTAAAACAGCAATGCTGAATAGTGTATGAGAAACTTTGTAAAGTAGCTGACAACATCTCAATAATGTGGGAGAGGAGGTAGATTCCCAAGTTATGGGACTCCTTTCTAAGAGTATATTTTCGAAAGACCATAAAGAAAATGAAAAATGCTGTCAATCACAGCTTTGAACTCTTAGTTCAAACTGAAAGTTTTAAAACAGTCATCCAAAATAAACTGCATCTATTTTTATATGTAAACACAGTCCAAAGACAAGACAAATCATTAATAATATGATTTATATCTATATTAGTGATGATTACCTATATTAAACAAAATATCGCTGTAATTTCTGTCAGATACTTTCTCCAATATTTAATTTTACAATTTCCTCCATTTCTTCAATGATTCTTCCTGAAGTTAAAGAAGCAAAGTTAAATAAACTACTTGATGACCAATTAAATCATACAGATAGTTTTGATTTGCCATTTATCAGCACAATGTTTCACACCTGGAGCTATGAAATTAGGTAAGTCATTGGTCTTTGGTGTGTTTCAGAACTGATAGTGATGACAGGGCAGTAAGTTAATTGATTGAAAACACTATACATTTGTCAAGAATAAAACTTTTGTTAAAGAAAGAATACAAAAAAAATCATGAGAAGAACTTGTATATAAAAAAATAACACAAGGGAAAATAACAGTTTGTTATTCTTTTGGCACATTTGCAAGCTAACTTGTATTCATGCTTGACACTTTTAACAGCCATCCAAATGTAACAGACAAAACAAAATTACAGTTAACACAACCTTCAAGTTCATTAAGATACCTGCAGTTTTTTTATAACCGCATAAACAAATAGTCAAATTGAATTTATCTGTATATTAATTAATAAATCAGAGAGAGGTATCAATATTATAACTTAAGTCATATATTATACAGTAGAATAAAAAAATAAATCACAAGAAAGTTTTGAGTAATACTTTGCTCACCCTCTGCAAGAAAATTTTCTTACACCAAATCATAAATTCAAGACAATTATTTCCATTATTTCTGATTCTTGCAACTAGAATAAAATGTGTGTAATTAAATTTGCTTACATTGTCTCGATATATGGATAAGCAGACACCTTACCAAACATCATTAATGAAACTACACATGGTGAGATCTGAATGTGTGGCATCATAAATAGAAAGCTAAGTTGCAGAATTTACAACCTTACTTTTAGAATTGGGGACTATACAGCTAACTTTCTAAGCCTTTTACATGAATCAATAAAATCCTATATAAAATACAGGTCTGCATAAATAACTGTATAAACCACAGCATCACAAACATTACTAAAACTATAATTAAAAGAACTAACTATTCATTACGTTTCTCATCAAAGGAAATACAAAAAAGGTCCTTCTTTAAGGTTCCAGTTTAAATTATTTGGAATGCACATATTTCTAGCTATAATTTATATATTTTATATACCAGCTTGTATTAAATTCACATACACCATAAGAACTTGCAAACTGTTGCTAAAAATATATGCATTACAAAGAAGTTCCCACTGAGACCTTTGTTAGAAATTATCATGTTAAAAACTGGAGATACAAATTATTGTCTTATCTGTTGAACTTTATGTGGATTAGACAAACTTCAAGACTGTTTGACTCATACTTTTGGTTTCTGTCATGTTTTCCACAAATGTTTGGTATAAAGCACAGTGTCTCACATTTAAGTCTCAGCTACAAAGTGGAACTAAGTTTAAGCAGCATATACTAATGTCAAGATGGTTAAAAAATAAGATCCATGTAAGTTTCAATGTTTTGGACAGTAATATCACTTAGTGTTGATTTTGGTTCTTATTTAAACTTGTTACATTCTTTCATATCATAATTATCTGAAACTGTTTTTCTAGTTCTGTAGCCAGGTTCTTCACTTATTTATTCTGAAAGCTTGAAAACTACAATGTACTACACAAACTCATAGAAGTAATTAATCTTATCTATACTACACACAATGCAAATAGATTATACAATAGTGGTACATTTAAAAAAACCATTTCAAGAGTCAATAGTACTTGGGTCATACATATCAAAATTTTCACAAAAATGGGAGTTATTAAACAAAAAGTACATTTATGCATCCAATTTTTATTAATTTACAGTTGTGTAAGTTGACATCGCTTAAACCAGTATTAAACAAAACAAGTCCAAATGAAAGCCTATATTACAGGCTAACAGTTTATATACATAAAGACTGATTTTTTTCCAGAAGTGTACATTTAAATTATTAGTTGGAATTTTCTTCAAGATATTTTCTCACTACAATTACAATTAAAACGTAAGTTGTTGACTATGAAAGAAATATGTTTAGTCACAAAAGATGCTTTCATTCTACTGACCATTTAAAGAATTCGTGGAGGAATACAATATAATCAATATACAAGATCTTTTACATTCACATGGCTATTTATTTTCCAAAAATAAATAGAAAACAGAACTGGTTTTGGATTATGCAAATCTATTTTAAAACATCTACACAAAAAATACTTTATAATAAACCTCTAGAAATATCAAATCCCATGTAATTTCTTTGTCATTTTTTATGTTGAGGGCTTTGCTTAGTTGGTTTTGATTTCAAAAGGTGTGAATGGACATCCAGGTGTCTGCTAGGTGTGCACTTGCAAGCAGCTGATAATTCTATGATCAACTGTAATAAATGTGTCACCTTATAATGTGATATAAAATCAATTCTGTGAAAATCATTGGTTTTAATGTGACAATACTGTATTTGACCGATGTTCACCAGCATCTCTCTGTTCAGTTAGCTATGTCGATATGTCATGAACCCATAACTGTTGCATAAATTATAAACACAAGCAACAACTAGAAGTATTTCAAACAATAATTTGCACAGAAATATTTAAAGTATACAAAAATCTTTTAAAACTGCATTTGTTGAGCCTGTTTCACATCATTAATGAAGAAAATATTGATTACAAATTAAAAAACTTTACATAAAGTGCAATTCATCAAAATAACAAGAGCAAACAATCAAAAACACCTTTCATGTGCAGGTATTTTTAGTGTTTGTACACAGAATTCTAGTCATATAGCAAGAATTTTAGGATTACTTGTATATTATTCTGAGACCTGTAAATAGCTAAGCATTTGTACAGCAAAACCTACATAAGTTATGAAACACACTTAAGACTTTCTATTTTATATTCTATTTTAAGTCCATTACTTCCACTCCCATCACATTGAACATTATGCTACTCAATTTAAAGTAATTCACAGTTCACTAGCATAGTCTGCATGAAAATCCTCAAAACTTGTGAACCAACTTAAAATGTATAATGCTCTTTCTGAACCACACCAAATTAATATCATCAGTTTGAATTCAAAAATCCCTAACAACGCTCCAAATACTACATCAAATACATAATGACGTCCTAACAAAACTCTTGAGCTACAGATAGAAATACTCCATGCAACTAATAAAACATTAAAGACAGTATGCAGGGAGAGGGTACTGTAAAATATACAAGCTAGCAAAACTGCTCGTGATGCATGACCTGAAGGGAAAGATAGTTTGTCCACTGTGAATGTCATAAACATGTCCATGTTGTTAGTCTTAGGTCTCCGGCGTCTCACACTTGCTTTTGCAATCACCACAAATATTATGTCAATGAAAAGAGCTGAAAATATAAATTCTCTTAATCATTGAAGAAAAATTATACCTACTTTTAATACAGATAGGTGGTTCAAGGCTAATGAAATAAAATGTTAAAAAATATTTTTTTTTCAAAAATAACTAACAATCTCACCTAATCAAGCAAAGCATGAAATGAAAATGAACTTGTAAAAATAAACTTGGAATCACATAAGACAAAACTGAAAAAATTTTTAAAGAGATATTTAAAATAGTTTTTCATGATGTTAGTTCTAGAAGTTCTCTTACTTTCTAGCTGGGAACTTCTAGACATTTTGTATAAATACAGATAAAGATCTTTACAGATACATCTCTTAAATACAGCTGACTGAATCTTTGGTAGAGATTATATTTCAGGCTATAATAATGAATAAATATGAAAGCTGTCTTTATGAAATTTTTTCAAATATCCAAAATGATGCAATGTGTTTAAGAAATACTTCTATATGAAAATAGTTTGTTATAATTTGTGTTACTTTACATTTATTCCATAATTTAGTTATTTCAAACATTATCACAGGCAAAATTATCATATAAATACTACAATAAACTCTATTGTTTTAATAATACAAAACAAAACATTCACTTGGGTTAACTTACAACTCAGTTATCAAAAACAAAAACATTTAAAATGTTTTAGTGTATTAATTACAACATACTGATGTTATAAACTGTAATGTTTTAAATTAATATTAAACCTAGTTCTACTTACTAATGTGGTATTGTATTCCTGTAAATCATCTTTTAAGGGTTTTTTTAAAACACAAATCAGCTACACAACTCATAAAATATCTCTAACTTTCCCAGCAAGCTATAAATGAGATATGAACTCTTACAAAGAGCCATTATTTTGAGATTCAACATATTCTAAACTTCTTCACATATACAGATAACCCTAGATTAAGACACGTGCTTATCGGGCTGAAGCCCAAGGCCTCACACTAATTAGGGGGCCTCAAGCTACGAATATAAATGTATTGCACGTAGAGGGTTTTTTCGAGGGATCTTCTGTAAGCTGGAAAGCCTAGGGCTAATAAAGCCCTTAATCCAGCCTTGTATACAGAATATAGTAAATGTGGCCATACAGTTGTTTTATTTAGAATGTAGCTTAATTTCTAGTAATTACTTAAAAACAAACAGTAAGTAAATTGGTTTAAACTGTTTTTGCAATATTTTCTTCAATATCAATGACATACCAACTGTATAGTAGCTTTTATATACATGTACACACACACACACACATTTATGTACTTTGTATAAATGTTAGACAAAATTATAAACAATAAATGATCTACAGAATATATTAACATGGATTCCTTCTTTACATGAGGTGCCCCACTAGAAAGTGAAATTTTATGAACAAGCCATTGGTAGAAGATTAATTTGTCTTTTTTTTTTTCCCCCTACTAGGCATTTTCCACAAGAAAGTAAAATAAAATTTTTACATTTCTGCAACCATGATCCAACTGAAAATTAAAATAAATATAGATGTTTATTCCATTTAGAGTTACATGTACTCTTCTTAGGGTAAAAACAAATTCTGACAACCTTCGGAACACTGATTGATTGATTGATTTAGTGTTTTATGGCACAAAGCAACGAGGCTATCTGTGCCAGACATCCGGTAAAAATGTAAAAAAAAAATAAATGTTGTAAAAGACATAAATGGAAATGAAGGTGAAACAAAAAAGTATAAAACCAATGTTGACACCTAGTCTACAACATTAAGAAAGAAGGCAGAGTATAAGAAGTTGTAAGGTATTTACTCTAGCAAAAAGATAATGATCATAACCTGCCAGGAAGACTAACAGGTAAGTTCAAGACCAACCGTCAGTCACCTGAAGTAGGTCTTTCCAGTCCTGGTTCCGGGTTATGTGTCATAGCAGCTATTATCTAAATCAAAAGAATAAAAGTTTTAAAAGACTCTCAGCAAAATTGTAATAATGAGTAGCCAAATGTTCAGTAAAAAGATAAAAGTCAAGTAAATGGAGTAGAATTTGTAAAAGTAATTGAAAATAAAAGCAAAACGGCAATTAAAACAGAAAATGGTACAAAAACCAATGTTGACATCCAGTCAACACATTTGTAAAGGACTACCTGTAGCAGAATAGTAATGATCATAACCCGCCAGGAAGACTAACAGGTAAGAATAAAAACCACTGTCAGTCACCTGAAGTTCGTCTTTCCAGTCCTGGTTCCGGGTTATGAGTCAATATGGCCAGTACTAAAAAGTAAAGTAGTGAAAGTGTGAAATGATATGCAGCAAAAGTATAATAGTAACTCGCCAGGACGACTAATGAGTAGTTCAAACAGTAGCGTTAGTCACCTGAAGTAGGCCTTTCAAGTCCTGGTGTCGAGTTATTTAATGTTCTGGCCATTGTCCAATGTCAAATTGAATGAGAGAGATTAAAACTGTAAAAAAAGGAGCCACAATTAAATAGGTGTAATGAATAAATATGCAACCCTTAAATGAGATGAAAAAGATTAATGGCCATTAAAAAATTAAAAATGTTATCAAGGTGGACAGAGTCACCATCACCAATAACTCTGTCCAATGTTACAGACTGACCCTGGGAAAAAATATGTTTAAAATATTACCATCATTGAGAATTGTAATGATGGCAAGAAAGTAAAATGTGGCTGATGGTGATTTGAGTGTTACACACACTACACGTTGATGCATCAGTTCCAGATAAAAGAAAATGATGAGTTAAAAAGCTGTGACCAATGTGTAGCTTAGTGAGAACAACTTCCTCCTTCCAAACTTTTTGGAAACTAGATGGCCAAACTCCAATTTTGGGTTTGATTTGAAAAAGTTCGTTCTTGCGTTGCTCACTCCAAGTGGACTGCCAGCTGGCATGGAGCCGAGCCTTGAAGACAACACCACAGTCCATGTACGGAATAGGCATAGGGGTGATGGTGCTGAAGCAGACATATTTAGCTGCCATGTCTGCTAGCTCATTCCTGCGAATACCAACATGGCCTGGTATCCAGAAAAACTGGATTGAAGAAGCTGCTAATGAGAAATGGGCCAGTCGGTTTTGAATATCAGCGAGAACAGGATGTGAGCTAAGGTATAGTGATTCCAAGGCAAGTATGGAACTAAGCGAATCAGTATAAATAGTGCAGTTGGAGTACTCCTCAGCTTCAACATGATTCAGGGCAAGAGATATGGCATACAGTTCAGCAGTGAACACAGAAGCTGTAGAGGGGATTCTGCACACAACTACTGACCCGTAGCAAAGCCCACTGAATTACTTGATTTTGAACCGTCTGTATAAATGGGAACTGAATGATTGTTTGAAAGATATTCATTGAATAAAAGACGGTACTTCCAATCTGGAGTATCTGACTTTTTTAGGCGACTGAAAGAAAGGTCACATTTGGGGGCCGTAATAAGCCATGGTGGGATGGGCCGACCTGTGGAATCTGCAATGTTATCCAAGGACAGACCCAATTCATCCAGTTGCGCCCGGATGCGAAGGCTAAACGGAGCGATGACAGATCGTTTGTTTTGAAAAAGTACTGCCCATCGAGGAAGGAAAACACATTCCCAGGTGGAATGCTTTGGTAAGGAACGAAGTTTCGAAGTATATTGAAAAGATAGTTGCAAACGGCGAAGATGTAGAAAAGGTTCATGAGATTCGATGTATATGCTATGAACTGGAGAAGTACGGAAAGCCCCAGTGCAGATTTGAAGTCCTTGGTGATGAATGGGGTCCAGCATCTTTAAGACCAAGGGTCTGGCAAAGCCATAGACCATTGATCCATAGTCGAGTTTTGATCTAATAAGAGCACGATATACCTTCAATATTGAACAGCGATCTGCCCCCAACTGGTAGAAGAGAGGACATGGAGGATGTTCAGTGCTCTTGTGCATTTGACCCAAAGCTGCTTTAAGTGTGGTATAAAGTTCAGTTTACAATCAAAGATAGGCCCCAAGAACTTTGTCTCTGGGACCACTGGCAGCGAAACTTCACTGATATGAAGTTCAGGATCAGGGTGAATACCTCATCGACGGCAAAAGTGCATGCATAGTTTTGGAGAGAGAGAAATTAAAGCAGTTCGCCAGAGTCCATTTCCGTACATGATTGAGGGCAGTTTGTAGTTGCTGCTCAAAATATCTCATGTTTGACAACTGACATGAGATGTGAAAGTTGTCGACCTACAGCCCATTCGCAACAGTGAGAGGGAGTTGTCCAGTGATGGCATTTATCTTTATACTGAAGAGTGTGATACTCAATACACAGCCTAAAGGGACTCCAAGTTCCTGTACAAAAGAACGGGAAAGTGTCGAACCCACACAAATCTTGGAATCTCCTGTCCATTAAAATATTTTTAATAAACATGGGTAGATGGCCACATAACCCATACCTATGGAGGTCTCGCAAAACGCCATACTGCCATGTTGTGTCGTAAGCCTTCTCTATGTCAAAGAATATTGATACAAGATGTTGGCGGTTGAGAAAGGCTTCTCTGATAGATGTTTCAAGAAGAATTAGGTGGTCTGTGGTGGAGTGCTGTCGATGGAACCCACACTGGGTGGGTGAGAGGAGGTTGTTTGATTCAAGGAACCAAACAAGACGAGCATTAACCATCCTTTCTAAGGTCTTACAGAGACAGCTCGTCAAAGCAATTGGACGATAGTTTGAAGGAATCTTCGGATCTTTCCTGGCTTAGAGAAAAGTAAAATAATAGCCTTGTGCCAGGCATCAGGAAAAACATTCTCCTGCCAAATCCAGTTGAAGACAATCAGAAGGACATCAAGAAAAGCGGGGGATAAATGGTGCAGCATGTCATAATGAACATCATCAGGTCCAACAGACGTACTGGCAGACCAAGGAAGGGCCATTTTTAGTTCCACCAGGGTAAAGGGACAATTATAGTCAAAGAAACAGTCAGTTTGAAAGGAAAGAGGTGATCGCTCTGCCTGAGTCTTGATGGCCAGGAGGGTGGAGGAATAAGCAGAAGTGCTAGATACCTGGCAAAAGCTTTCACCTAGAGTTTTAGCGATGTTCCGAACATCAATCACCTCCTGACCATCAGAGAGTAAGATCGAGAGGGGGATAGAATTGTAGTGCCCATTAACCTTTCGAATCCTGTCCCATATGATCTTGGAACTGGTGGTAGAAGATATGCTGGTTGTGAACTTAATCCAAGATTCCTTTGGGCTTTGACCCACCTAGCATGTGCATGGGCCCGTTGGAAAGCAACCCGGTTTGAAAGTGTGGGATATCTACGAAAAGTATCCCAGGCCCGTTTTTGAGCCTTCCATACTAAGTGGGAAGCAGGATTCCACCATGGACGAGGATATTGTGGAAAACGTGTCGAGGTTTTAGGAATACACTGAGCAGCTGCATGTATAATACAGTCAGTTATTCGCTGCTACACAGTCGTCTACTGATGGCAGGATTAAGTTCTGCAAGAGCAGTGAAAGTGGACCAGTCTGCCTGATCCAGCTTCCACCGGAGCACGTGGGTAGGGTGGCATCGGCCACGGCCAGTCTCTCTCAAAAGGATCAGAAAATGATCACTGCCTAGTGGATTAATGTTAACCCTCCATGAAATATGGGAGAATAATGAAGGGGAGCAAACTGAGAGATCAATAGCAGTAAAGGACTGACTAGGTGCATGAAAGTAAGTGGAAGAATCAGTATTGAAAAGAGAAAGATTGTGATCAGAAAGCTTCCACTCTACAGATCGACCCCTCCCATCAATAATAGCACTTTTCCAGAGGAGATGATGTCCATTAAAATCCCCCAGGATTAGAAATGGAGATGGCAACTGTTCAACAAGAGCATCGAGGTCTGATTGATCATACATCTCTCCAGGGGACAGGTACAGAGAACAAATAGTGATAGTATGACCCAAGGAAGCACGGATGGCGATGGCCTACAAGGGTGTTGAGTGACAAAGACAGGGTGGGCATATGTTGATCAACCAACAGTGCCACCCCTCCATGTACTCAACCATCACACAACCTGTTATTTCTGTACAGAGAAAACTGCTGAATGGAGACCATATCAGCAGATTTGAGAAATGTTTCTTGTAAAAAAAGACAAACAGGATGGTAGGAAGCAATCAGCGTTTTGATATCATCCAGATTAGAACGTAAACCTCGACAGTTCCATTGTATCAAGGTGGCCATTTTTAAGAATGAGTAGGCAAAGTGGCTTGAGAACCTTTCGGTTTTCGACCACGTCTTGTTTCTTTACTGTCTTTAATCGGAGGAGGTCTATCAACCTCCATGGATCCTGCTCTGCGTCGAGTGGACAGGTTTTTGTTATTGGAAGAGGAATCCAGTGACTGAGGACGCAAACGAATAATTGTTTTGTCTCTTGTGGTGGGAAAAAACAATGTATCAGAAGAAATGCCTGTATTTGAAACTTAAGGACATGGATCTTGAGGTTTGTTGGAAGGTATGGGAGGAATAGAAATGGGTGTGGAAGTCGATTCATCTACTTTTTTAACCACGGAGATCTAAAGGCTTTTCATTTGTTTTGAAAATGATTCTCTTGGAGGCACAGAGAGATCTGTCTGCAGCAGCATATGTCTGAGATGGAGTTGTGGACAGCAATTTCCAAGCCTCAGGATAACTAATGTTATGTGTCATTTTCAAACGCTACAACTCTTTTTCCTCCAAGCATTTTGGGCAAGAATGAAAGTAAGGCATCGTGGTCCTTGCCTCCACAATGAGCACATGTCAGGGAACCACGACAAGATGTCTTTGAGTGGCCAAATATCTGACATTGGAAACATCAAAGAGGGTTTGGAATGTATGGCCAAACCCTGCAAACAAGATAACCTGCCTTGATGGTGGCAGGTGCACGTGGTGAAGTAAATGTTAAAACGAGGGTATTTGTTGGCAGTGTAACTCCATCTTTGCGAGTGGAGATGTGCCTCACAGCAGAAACTCCTTGAGTGGAGAGACCAGCAAGAATATCTGACTCGGGAATGTTCTTCAAATCCCTTTCAACAATAACTCCTCATGAAGAATTCAAAGTAGCATAGGGTATAACCTCAATAGGTATATCCCCAATTGCCTTTGAATTCAAGAGGAGTTCACTGTGTTGGGAAGTGGATGTTTCAACCAATATGTCACCAGATCGAAGCTTCTTAACTGACTTTGGAGATCCAGCAAGTCCCTCTGGTCACTTTTAAATAAAAAAAAAGGGGACATTTTCCCTAAAGGTTTTTCCAAAAGAGAATGTAATATAAGAAAATGAGGTACGTGTGTTACTGATGTTGAAGATTGCTGTTCTGAGTATTCAAGACGTGGTCACTTACCCATTGACTGTTTTTTTACAATTTTATTTAAATTTTTTGGAGGATCCATAGGAAAGAGGAAAAGTTTTGGTACCCACTGACCCCACCCACTATGGAGCCCTACAAGGGCTACAAAGTCATGCAAGGACAATGCAGCAACACCAGGGTTTCGTGAGCACAATACCCAAACACCAGCATCAGGTACAATGTCCACAACACCCGTTGAGAACTTCCAACACTGGTACTTGGTTGACTCCAGCCCAAGTGGATCAGCTGATTGAGCCAAGGGGGGCCACCCAAAGGCCGCCCATCTACAGGAATCGAGGCCAAAGTGGCGTATTGGGGTTGGACCCCTCAACCACCAGGATCCTCTCCTCCCCTTCACGGATCACCATGCACGGCAAACATGTGGGTGGATGTTCAGATCCCAGAGAAGGTAACCAGACAGAACAGAACCTTCCCTGGGAGGTCCCCTCACCACATACAGAAAGCCACACCGAGGGGCCTTTGGAACAAGTAATGATGAGTGCCATTTACAAAAGGTATGGATACAGATAGTGTTTACCAGCCATAACAACAGCATAACTTATCCACATTTCAATAGCTTGGAGAATAGTAATCACTGTGATATTAATAGAACATATGATTACCCAAGTTTAATTATCAATTAGTGACAAATCATTTTACTTATAACTCAATGTTAATTACTAACTTGTTTATATACATCTTCTGCTGTTGTTTTTAAGATACTCCTGAAGGACTTCTGTGTTGGTTGTGACTGGGATTCAATCTTGGATTTTTTTTAAAAAATGAAAGCCTGATGTGTTATTCACTGAATATCAGTAGGTTATCATATACACTACTAACTATGTAAACAATAGATAAGTAAACACCACAGCCTCAATATAAAACAAGTAAAATCCCAGGTATTTTCAAGATCCAAATATTGTGTAAAAAAAAAAAGAATGTACATTATTTAAATCATTAGCATTAAAATAAGAATGACTGCTGATGTATTGTATGCTTATAATATTTACTTTCATATTACATTAATTACAAGTGAAATGATCCCACAGTGTGAAGAATGTTAATGGAACAGTCTAGATACGTCATGATGCTACAATGTAACTGAATGCTTCTTTTGTTGGATAACTCTTCGTTACAACATTTTTCTTAATTATTTTTAACTTTGATGATGTTCTTCAAAATAAATATTCACCAACAGATAAATGTTATGACAGTACACATAATTGTGACATCTATCAGCTGCCTATTCACTTAAGGCATTCAGTTTTGTAATTGCCAATGATCACTTGATGTTGTTGATAACAGACGGTGGTCTAAAATATATATTTTTAATGTAAAATTTAATATTTAAATAACTGAGGAAATAAACCATGATAATTTCAATATTTTATAGCCAACTTTTTCATTTTAATGAGTAGTGTTACCATGTAAGATGGCAACTGTGCAAAAAAGGCTCCATATGTTGTTTTGATTTGTGGAGACCATGTGCAGCATAATTACAAATGCCAGTAGAGGGAGAAGTGTGGGGATATATTTAGGATACAAGACAGTGCACACCTGTAGCTAAAATCACAATGACCATATCAACAAACAGCATCACCACTGTAACTGTGGTGGTGTTTCAGTAATGATGCATCAATTGCACATGCTGAAAGTTACTACTGGTGCATGCTTGTTGCAATGTTAATAAAATCGTTTGATTTCAAGATGTTAAAAATTAAATAATTGTATTTCTTTACTTAGTTCAATATTAAACTTTAAATAACACAAGATAATTTTGGACCACCCTGGACTCTGAGCCAGCAACTTTTTGTCATACAATATTGTAATTATACATTCTACAGGGTTTTTGGAAAGTCACTGTGCACTCATATATTTATTAACAAACATGTTTCAATATATAATATAGGAAGTAAATACGATTGACAATCATAAACAATGTTAAAAGTGACCCCATTGGTATCAATACAGGCTTAAATCCTTCTTAATTTTGTTTCTAAACACTGCTATCAGTTGCTGGCTCGAAACAGACTGAGTGAAATATGATCACAAAACTGCACAGTGACTTTCCAAACATCCTGTAATATCTAATGTAGTAATATGAATATAATCAACTATAAATATGAATGAATATTTCCTTATTAATGTCTTGAAACTTCTTATAATATGTTATTCATAAAAATCATGTTGCATCCCTCTAGTACTCTTGTGGTTGTGAGCCATTGGGCCTTGAATACATTATGCATCACATCTACTTTATCGAAAAAAGGTTACTTATTGCACCATAATTTTATCCATGTAATATGCTTTTCTAATAATTAAATCTATCAATTAATGCACAGTGATTCTTATTCAAGATTGATTCATTTTCAAAAACAAAACAAATAATTCTGTCCCAATTTAAATGGTCACAGTTAAATTCATTTGTGATTGGGCAAAGATATTCCACTGAAAATGCGGCTACTTGTTAAAAGCTGCATTTCTTTCTTTATTGCTTCTACAGGTTTGAACACTTGTACACTGCCAAAACCTTACTATAGAGAAGGCCTAAGTTACAAAAAAATCCATGAAAGTAAGAAAAGTGAAAAAATGGGTTTGTTATGGGTGAGAGCAATGGAAAATTCAGGTCCACCTTTCAAATGTGTAAAATCAACAATTATTTGTCGAGGTATAGCCAGTCAGCCTGAAAGATCCGAGACATGTGGGTGACAAGGTATCCTGACACCACTGCCCGATAGAGGCGAACTGTACAGAATGAATCCTAATATTATGAAACTGGGGGAAATAACTAAATGGTGTTGGGAAAGATGTTCATGCAGTCAGAAAGGCTGTGGGTCATAAGTTGTAGAAGAAAGGGTTGAAACAACAAATATCTGAGAAGCAAAAAAAAAGGCATACAGAATTCTCAGGTAGGGTATGGAAAGGTATGGCAAAATTAGGAGGTGGAAGCAGGTAAGCATAGTCCTTTTCAGCTACCCCAGGTTTCACATGCTCAGGATGAAATGGGGCAATTGAAATAATTATTTACACGAGTAAGGTTGAAGCATCTAGAAGAATTGAAGCAATGGTTTTAATTTTTTTTTCATTACAGATTTAATGATACTTTTTAGCATTATTTAATTCTAAGATTTGTAGGTCTACTGTAAGTGAAAATGGATACAGCATTTTTATGGATACATGAAGAAATCTATTACATAAATTTCCATCATAAATAAATCAAGAAAACTTAACAAATAGAATGAAAGGGGGCCTGATGATATTACTGACCTCAGGGCCTGGGCTGGTTCTCAATGCCTCTATCTGGAGATAGAAGTTGAACCAGAGAATGTTCAACCTCCTTCCAAAGAAATGTAGGCAAATTTCCCTTTGGGCCACCAACATGTGAAGCCTATGTTGAAACACTTGTCAAACATAAGACACCTGAAGTAGTCAACATCCGACTTTTGATTGCTGTAGTTAGTTAGATCATTTTGAGAAAAGAATAAATGCAAACAAAATAAGGGTAAGTAAACAAAATGCTTTAAAAATCATTAAATGTATTAAATTAAGCCACTTTGAGAAATAATATAATCTGAAACACAAATCAAAATGAAGATAGAAAGATGTCTGAGTGCAAAAACTTCCAAACAAGAAATAATTTGGTACAGACACAGAGTCACATGAGTGTACTATGCTGCTATTAGAGGATAGGTGGCACATGATGATTTACATGAGACACACATTGGAATCATTTGATTCACGTAAGGGTGGGGGGACAGAAGGCTTGTGGCATGTGTAATAAAAAAGTTTGCATATATGGGGAAGAAATGAACAATAGGTAATATTGTGAACAAAGGTAAGGATTGTATCAGAATATTGTACTCTATATGTGTTTTATGTCTTTTTATTATAGCAAAGCCACATCAGACTATCTGCTGCATCCACCAAGGGAAATCAAACCCCTGATCTTACAGTTCTAAATCAGAAAATTTACTGTTGCCCCAACAGGGGACCACATGTATGTTAAAAAAAAACACATTAAAAACTCATTCATTATGTTTTCCATATTTTATGCTGTGCAAGCAAATATAATAAAATTACTCTATCTGTTATGAAGCAAGAAAAATTATGTGAGAGTAAATTTATATACCACACGTACAAACACAAACTAGAACTTCAAATTTAATAAAACAATTTCAGAAAACAGTAGCCCAGTTATACGAAAATAATTCTTGGTGGTAAGATAAAAGACAATGAAGCTACATTAAATGACTCATTACTTGTAACTGTAACATGTATATTCCTTGGTACATACAAAATATGGCTAAAAATAATAGCTTAACTACAGAGAGGGATAGAATGCACTTTTAATGATGGTAGTGGAAACTATTCTCAGCATAAAAAATTGTTTAATACTTTCCATTCACAGTAATACAAAGTAAAACTAAGTAAATCAAGATCAGTATTATAATGTATAATAATACATAAGAAACTGTAGCAACTATATTTTAAAACTATGTTAGAGTAATGTTATGTATGTATGTACATATAAGATAACGGGCAGACAAAAGGCCATCAAATAGAATTTCATGCAAAGCTACTCGAGGGCTATCTGTGCCAGCTGACCCTAATTTAGCACTGAATGACAAGAGGAAAGGCAGCTAGTCATCACCACCCACCACCAACTCTTGGGCTACTCTTTTACCAACATATAGTGAGATTGTTCAATACATTATAACGGCCCTATGGCTGAAAGGGCAAGCATGTTTGTTGTGACGGGGATTTGAACTCGTGACCCTCAGATAACGAGTCAAGTGCCTTAAACACCTGGCCATGCCAGGGCTAATTTTTTTTTATCTAGTAGTGCAATTTTGTATATATGCATTTGTTCTTTAAGTCAACATATTTTTGGGACATGCCCAGTACAATATACAGATTCCAATTCCTAAGAAAGAAGGGATGTTACATGTGCATTTACAATGTAATATCTTAGAAATGGAACTGATGTACATTAGAACCGTGACATTAATGGCACCCTTCTGAATGTTTCCAAATGCCCTCTATTTTAAAAATAAGCCACAGAAAGCTGGATTCCATATTCACCACACTCAATTTCTCAACTGTAATGCCTCTCTTCACATTTTGTTTAATGTATATATTTAAAGCCATTTTTGTTACATCTATGTCAGCAGCATTTTTGCAATTACTGTAAAAACATTTAATAAATGGAACAAAAAATATATGCTATCTAAATTTGTTTCTAATATAAGTGTATGAAATACAATTACGTATAAAAAGTTACCATACATTTGTATTTCATACACATTAGGTCATTAGCACAAACACGTTTTTAACACACACGTACTCTTATTCTTTGTGTCATACATTTATGTGTTCACCTTGTAAAAAATTCTTTAATAGATTGTTTGTCACACTTAGATGGTACAGAGCTGATTCAACAAACACAACAAGTGTTTAAATACTGGTCATCCTTCTGAGTGGTTAGAATTTATAAATATACTGTACAAGCATACACAGTGTGTGCAAATAGTTATAAAATACTGCTGTATTTACCTTTCACCAATATTAGTCGACCAATAAATTCTATTAAAAAATGCTTAAATTTACTTTTATTAAAATACAAAATAATAAACATCAAATAATTCATAAAATAAAGATTTTGAGTACTTTGAGTTATGAGTAAAGTTACTTAATACATTTTGAAAATGCTTCTCTATAAGGTCATGACTTTAACCTGCCCACAGCAAAAGGGCTAACTGCTTGCTTTACCGAGTGTCTGTGTACAGAATGAGACAAAAGACATTGTCCTTAATCTGGAATACTAAGGTTCTCATTATTGTACAATTTATTTTGGTTACAGCATAGTTAAAAGCAAGAACTAAAAGGGCTGTCCTTAACAGCACAGTGATTTTTTGAAGGTGCCCATTAATTGAGGTTTTACCATAGATTTCATATTTACTTAATGAAAATGTTTAAATATGAACAAAATAACTTTATTTTTATTTTTGGCATTTCTAACTGTTGAAAACTCAAATCTGATGTAACTAAATCTCACTTTGATGGATTAAATTCTTTTATGATACATGTAACTTTATCACTAAACTAAAGAAAATTAAATCCTATAATAAGCTCTCTTCACACCAGGATATATATCCTAACATCTAAAAATTACTGAACACACAAACAAGTATTTGAAAGTAATTCAGAACGATAATCTTAGAAAATACTTGTCATTTAATTTTGTTTATGTGAATGGAGAAACAAAAAAAAATTCTGCAGGTGTGTACTGATTGCATTTCACAAAATCTTACTCAAACAAAAAGTTACTGTTATTTATTATACGTACCTATGAGCACATTAAAAACGTATGCTAAAAACTGTGGATTTTCAGACAGCCATAAAGCCAAAATGCATCCACCAAGCCAAGGAATTCCATGGCAAGATATTTCCAGTGCTTTTAAGTATGGTCTTATATGGCTCAGTGGAGAAGATGCAGTTGCTGACACTGACAGTCTTTCTGTGAGCTTTTCATCTACTTCCTTCATCAAATGAAGAAAGTTCTTTCCATCCATCTTCTCTCCATATGCCTTTTCTGTCATCCTTCACCAGATTATCATATAAAAATTACAATAGAAGATATTTCAATCTCATCAAACCATCCTTTGTTTTAATATACCTGTAAATGAAGTAAACAAGTATTTCTTGATGAAAACAAATATCTGGCTATAACACACTTTCTAGTTTAAGAATTTCTAAACAAAACTATTAATCTAAAGTATAAAAGGGGTTTCAAGACAGATTTCTCAACAGTGGATTTAATATCTAGCTCAAAAGACAAATATGCATGTCAATATTCATTTTCAGAGAATAAGTTAGTTTACAAACATAACTCTAAGCTGTGTGTGTTTCTTATAACAAAGCCAAATAGGGCTATCTGCTCAGTCCACCAAGGGGAATAGAACCCCTGATTTTAGCATTATAAATCTGGAGACATACCGCTGTAATACCGGGGGAACTGTAGGCTAATTGTGCATATTACCAGCTCAATTAGTAATTTTAACAAATTATTTCTATAATATAAAATGAAGAATTATTATTTTAAAGTATTAATCAGAAACTGTATTGCTTAATAATCAAAATATTGATACATGCTATGTTATGTTACAAGATTACATGTTGTATAATCTCATAAAAGTCATTCACACTTAACATAAGTTATAATTCTCCTATACTGAAAATATATTTCTGACAGTTACTTCCCTCCACTCCTAAAATTATCCATTCTTGTTTAGTGCTGCTCTCTATATGCGAATGTTTTTTTTTTAGACATGCTGGAAGCCTACTACTACCCCCACATTGGAATCAAAATATTCCAACATGTCTCGTGTCACTTCACCACCAACAGAAGTACAACATAATCAAGTGATACATGAGATTCCTTTTATAAGCTTCTACTGAACTATCACTTCAAGGTTTCTCAGAGAAAACTTGGGCACTGGAAGAAAGTTGAGAGTAAGGGTGAAAAGTGTTAATGAAGGGAACTATCTATCAGAAATACATTTTCAGCATAGGAGAATTATGACTCATAATAGGGTGTCTCCATGCTCAACTATCCCAGCAGTTTGGAACTGGAAAGTAATAAGGACTCCTATACTCCATGCTCTTCATTCAAAGGTCCAGAGAAATGTCATCAACTGAAACAGATAAATGGGCAACTACAAAACCCTATTTTGAAAAGCAAACCATACTAATTTATTTATACAATGTATGACAGGGATAGCCAGCTATCCCCTTGTGTTTTTACACATGAAGTCCATGGGTGTTACAGTGAAGTTTACAAAGCAATTACATTGCAAGGTTATTCACCTACTAGCAATCTTGTGGAGCATCCTATTTCAACAGTGAGCATTGCAAAGCCATGGAAGACAAAGCATGAATCAAGATGGCTGTACAGAGAACATTTTATATTGAAGAATAACTGGTCAAGCACCACTCACCACAGAACAATATTCATAGAATAACTAAATGAAGCAAGGAACCTAGAAAGGAAAATATTAAGTTTCCCAGACAAAGTAGCACTGAAGCCTGAAGAACAGTCACAGATGGAAGATGAAAACCCTATAAAGAAGAAACTGCAATATGGTGTAAATAATGGGAGATAAATGTATTAAGAATAATCCACATATCTGACTGTAGGAATTTCTCCAATGGCCAATGCAGATGAGATATGAGGGGAAGGTTAGGTGTCAAATCTGATGAGAAGACAAGGAAGAATAACACAACTGAATCAAAAGTCAAATCAAACTGGTGAGGGTAGAAGGGAAAAGATCCCAAACAGAGAAAGACTGACACAAAATGAAGAACTGGGAATGAGTATCATGGAGGGAAGCCATGCAGGCAATAAAACAACAAAGAGTACTGACTGGATACAAACGTGTATCCAGATTAAGAAGGTACAAATGAGAAGCAGAATGAAGAGAAATAGGCAAAATAGAAGAATTACCCTCCCTATAAAGGAGGAGACAGGTAGGGTGCTAAAGCATACCTGAAACATCAATGTGAACAAAACATGCCTTTTACAACCACAGGGTTAGAAGAGAAGGAAATGTGTTTTACAGTAAAATATGTAACACAAGGAAAATAGTTAAAATGGAAGTTAGGAAGTAGAGGAACACATTAATTTCCCAGTCCAGAAAATTATGCCATCTGGGGAAATAATAGATCCAGAAGGAATACATTAGCAAAGTAAGAATAAGGGAAGCAAGTGGTGGTATAAAGACAAAGGCAAGAAAATTGGGTATGGGTTAAACTTGCAGGGAATTTAGATGATGCACCCCAAACAGGAAAAATGGAAGTTAATAATTGCTGGTCTAAAAAAGAACATTGTGTGCAATAATGTGAAAGAGCAAGCTGATCCAAAGCCAAAAAAAGTAAGGTATGCTATTCCTATTGCTTAATTGTAAAGTAAATTGGTCAGCATGTACCCAAACATATGAGGAAGAGTAAAAAACCAAACAGAAATGGAAAGATTAGTTAAGTAGGATGGAAGGATGCAGTTCATAAAAAATAGGGGAAAGGGATAAAACATTACTTGCCTGAAAAAAAAAAAAAAGAAGACATAATTAGGCCTAACTGACTAATCAGGAAAGGTACAGCAAAATCAGAACATGAAAAAAGAAAATCCAAGTTTTTGTCAGCCTGAACAGGCTGAGCTTGTTTGGGAGGAAGTGTGAGAAGATCCAAAAACAGAGGTTGACCCATGTAACATTCAGGCTTCCAGCAAAGGAACACAGATAAATCTCCCACCAGCCCTAAAACATAGTAGTCACAGGAGCTTCAGAATTCATGATGAGAAAGAATCAACCAATAATCAAAAGTATAAATAATAATACAACAGTGACAAATTAAGATTAAAGTTAAGAAAAATCTTAATGTATGTGTTTGTTTGCTTATAACAAAGCCACACTGGCCTGTCTGCTGTGTACACTGAAGGGAATCAAGCCCCTAATTATAGCATTGTAAATCCAAAGACTTACACCTGTCTTACTGGGGAAAATCTTAATTTAAATGAGAAGAAAAAATAAATAAAGACAACTTTATGAGTATACTAAAAATGAACATGGAGATAGAAACAAACAAAAAAAAACATCTGAGCACAATTACTGCTAAATGAGTGATAATTAAGTAGAGTCATTTGGAAGGAGTAACATGCATCATGTGAGTATGATGTGGTTTTATTAGTGGTGAAGTGACACATGATGATTTACACAAGAAACATGTGAAAATCATTCGACTTCAATGGAGAAGGAGCAGAAGGTTTGTGGTACACGTAAAGAAAAAGTTGCTTATAAAGGGTAGCACTAAATAAGAATAACTCATCTTGTGAGAAAAGGGAAGTACAATATTGCAATTTCCTTTATTAGTTAACTTGATCCAAGTTCTACCTAAATCTGAGAAGAGAGCTGTTAAAAAATTAAAAAGGCATTTATTACATTTGCACAGTAGTTCATAACTATTTCAGAAAATATATTAATGTATGACATTTTCATGCATTAATTCCAGGGACAAGTTTTCTCCTGTAAGAATAACAGTGAATTCTCTTCTCCAATAAACAAACACTTATAAATACAAGAAAGAAAGTTATCAATGAAAAACAAAACAAAACACAAAAACATGAAAAATCTTTTTTTTTTAATGTTGAAATTTGTTACTCAGAACACGGTCCAATAATCAAAACTGCAGGATGATTTTTGTACACAAAAATCTTCAATAAAATCAGCTTTTTTCAGCATCTTGAAATCATCAAAGAGTATCAAAAATTGCTAAAATAAATAATGAACAATAAACGTTTTTCAACAAAAACCTGAAAGGACCAAACAGTCACACTCTTCTCGTCTTCACTTCCCAATTCCTTGAGAATCTAACATTATTTGAAAGGTTATCTTAAAGTCAAGATACATCTATGAAAGTAACTTCATTCAAAGCTTCATAAATACTATAAAAATAGTCATAATTGTTAAGAAAATATATACATTTTTCTCACACTGTGTATTAAAAACTACACTTTAAAATCATGTTCACAATAGTTAACAATCTGCTAATTTTCCAATTAGTGTTTTAAGCCACTGTTAGTAGTAGTTTATAGCACTTACTATCAAACAAGTTAGTCTGAATGTTCTCATATACTAACTAATAAATGTTTGAGCTGTGCACACATCACATCCTTAGACAAACCATTCCCACAGGTTTATGATTCTGAGAGAAAATTAATTATACTAAACCAGGAATTCTTACACCTGAATATGGTGTGATACACAAAAATGAACGAGTGTTTACATTAATGATTTTTGCAACTAGAAGTTTTCATTTTTCCCAAAAATTCAGATTGGATTTTTACTTCACAAAAATTTTAAAAACAAACAAAAAGTGGTGTATAAGCCTGAAATGTTTTAAAATCACCATCCTACTCGGTAAGTCTAAATCTTGGCTACCAAAAAAACTTAAGCTATTACACAAGATGTTAAAATTTCAGTCTTAAACCTAAGTATTCTATCACTTAAAAATAGGTCATTACAAATACTCTAAAAATTATTTTACCCTTAATATTATATAAAATGTATCTTACACACGGTCTTGCAATTTCTTTAAAATAAGAGTATCATTTACATGATTCAACACCATGTTTTTTATTCATTCTCCAAGAGTCAGTTAAAATAACATAAATATATGTTATCAATGTAACATGTATATCAACCAATTTACTAATATGACAAGATAAACTAAAAATTTATTAACATGTTGGTTCCCACATGACCCACCAGTGGATTGTGATAGTCTTCCAGCAAGACCCACTGTTGTGTCATGCTCTATTTGCTTTTTAAAAGACCACTTACTGGCTGGGACACAACTGCTACATATATACTCTTCCTTAAAAAAGTAATTGTAAAACAGCTAGTAGGGTCTTGGAATGTATCAGCAAAATAAGCTTGGGAGATAATTTTTGCATCAAAACAGTACAGTTTTGTTTAACTTACGGCAGTGAGATAATTTATCATGATTTAAACAAACTATGTTTCATGTAAACATTCATTATATTAGTATTCACACTTGAATACTGGGGAAACCTTGTGTTTTTTTAGGGTTTTTTTTTACATACAAACAACTTATTTATTATTTAATATATGCTAGGAGGTAAATAAATTAGCAATTATAAGGTAAATGAAAATATAGGCAAACTAAAGGGTAGAGGTAAAAAAATAAATGATTGATAAACAAAATCATAACTAAATTACCTTACCCCCTTGAAAAAAAAAAAAGGTAGATGGGTGATGGCAAATAACTTCTAATGAAATTACTATTCCTCTCATTAACTCAAATATCCTTTACATCAACAAAAGGAACCCTATACTGTTTAGATACATATATGTAGCAGAAATTTCTCTTGGTTATAACTTAGTGAAAATGATCATTAGACTTTCCTCTCACCATACATGAGAGACTAGCTAACTTTGGTGACTAACTTGGCAATTTAGTTATAGTGTTTTCTGGTTGATTTGAGCAAAAGTTGCAACAGGCAGATTATCACCGAATTCTTAACACTTCACCATCACAATACTGTATTGTGATACTGGCTTGAATTTCTATCATGCTCAGAAAACATCTTAACATTCTGACTGCATAGTTGTGTAATTCCCTTCTTTTGAATGCAATGTTCATTTATTATATGCAATGATGCCCTTCTGGTATAGAACTGCTCCTAATGTAACATCTATTTGCAAAAAGTATGCTTATCCTTCATTGGTAGTTGCAAAACTGAGGCCATTATCAATGACTGCATTACCTTTTTGTAATGCATCTTGACACTGTGGAATCTAACTCCATTTGTCTCCAATTCTAAGTGGAATAATGGTTTGGATATTGCAGTAAAACTAGGAGAACAGAGTATGTAAAGCACATATACCTAAAAAAAGTATTAACACCTTACATTTCTTTGCAGTAAGAAAATCTTGCAAATCTTTAATGTTAACAGTATTTGTATATATTACATCAGAAGTAATTTTAAATCCTATATAGGATACTTATGGTTGATTTATTTTCATACTTAGGTTCACCTTATAAAGCTTATGAAAAACTAGCTTGAAGTCTTTGAAATGTTGTTCAAATGTTAGTTACAACACAATACTATCAATATGTGAACCAAAACAAACTATTTCTACCTTAAGATCCTTATCCTAAAACCTTAGAGATTACTGTTATGAGATTACTTATCACTAGAATAACAACCATGCATTTGTTTTAAGTAATCATGAATTTATTAGGGCAACTTACAGATAACTGGTCTATTAGAACATAATTATAGTATATTACAACTTGTGAACAAATTTCACTTCTACTGACCACTGCCCATTTATTCCTACACTGATATTCATATTGCCCCGTAAATTTTATGATATTTACAACAGAAGTGTAATTCCAACTATTCTCTTTATAAAATATTCAATGAGATATCAAATACTTTACTTAATATTTCTCTTTCAGTGGTTTGAGGATTCTACAACTTAGACTTTTACACTTTTTTTTTTTTTCAAATAAATTCTGTTCTCCCTTGTATTTGCAGCATTAGTTCTACTAAACAGCTCATGACCTAATTCAGTTTTACCTAACACAGCTGGGTGTGTCATCCTTAAATTCTACCCAATTTTCCATTGCTCAACCATTTTAGTGGTTCTCCCCTTAAACACAAATTAATCTCCATCTAATTTCACATAAATTCACTATTAGTGAAATTTAACAGTAAGTTAAATTTCTCAGCTGGCAGGGCTGGAAAAATGATTGCTTTAACACTGAGTGATGGGTACATCTTCATGGCTTCCCACTATAGATGGGAGTCATGTTGAAGTTTGAGATGATGCAGGCAGGAAAGTCACTTCTCTTGCCAAGAAGTCTGTTACACAATATTTCACATCTATACCTACTCTTTAGAAATTAAATTGGCATACTTCCCGCATAAGCTTTATTAACCTCCATCATGAGTCAATAAGAACTTTGAAATAATCCTGACTAACTCTTAACTTCTCTTACATATAAAACAATCATCTTACAGATGTAATGAATCAATAAACATTACTAGTACTGTCAGAGTAAAATAAATTATAAATTCATTAAACATAACACCAGTTTTACAAATTTCTGAAAATCAACAATTTATAACTAGTTCTTAGCAAGGGCTTTGTATTTACTTTATGCCAAAGCCACATCAGGATATCTGTCATGTCCATTGAGGGGAAAGCAAGGGCTTTGTGTTTACTTTATGCCAAAGCCACATCAGGATATCTGTCATGTCCATTGAGGGGAAAGCAAGGGATTTCAACTGAATAGCTGAATTTTAAACAAATATATTTAGAGAAGCAATAATGTTAATATCAAAATAATAAAGGAAAAAACCAAAATGTAAAAAAACAACCTAATTTGTAGAATTATACAAATGAACTTCTCAAAATAACAATAATTAACAAATAACGACCAAATGAGTACCTGCAATAATTCTTTTAATAATAAATATACCTAACAAATAATAGCTCTCAGTATTCTTACTTAACTTGAAGTTATGGGCTTTATTATTTTCTTGCTAGATTATGAGATTACTTATCACTAGAATAACAACCTGGCATTTGTTTTATGTAATCATTAATTTATTACATATACATCACCACCAGGGGAACCTGGTGTTGGTTTCTTGATACAAAAGTGACTCTTTTACTATTTTAAATATTTAACACATTAGGATGCCAGTGAGCTAATTTGTTAAAGACAGATAAAATATAGTTGGACAAATGGAAAAAATATACATAAATTATGAATGAAACCATCGTTATAAAAAAAAATATAAAATGCAACCTCATACTGACAAGATTACAAACTATAAAGTACACCATTAGTAAGTTTAATAAGTTTACTTTTTGCAAATTGCAGGAACATATCTTATTGTAGTATTTTTGAGCTGTGAAAAAAACAACTTAGCTATCAACTGCTGTGGAATAATTCTTTGGCTTAGTTGGTAAAGCACTCATCTGACACGCAAGAGGTCTGGTTCATAATCCAATGAAGATAACTACAAAACAAGCTACTGTATGTTCAAGTGACAATGTTAGTAAAGCTATATAACTGATAAAGGATTTACATACGACAAACCATCAATTTTGTTTGTGAAGCAAAATTATACACATTATCAAAAATTATACTGTAATCTAATAGTAACATCTCAAAAGCCATATGAGAAAGTACATGTAAGGCCGATACTGAAAAATAATAAAAAATAATAAATACAGAAATTTCAAGAAATTTCGACTTCAATTAACTTCAAAGTAAATAAAAGCTACAATCTGAGGGATTTACTCACAAAACACACTGAGTTTTACACATATTTTTACAAGTTAAATTCTGATGTGTCATCTCCATTCTATTACTAAACTACAAAAAGGTTCAGACAAGGTAAGCAAATATAGCATCTTAAGATGCACAATCACTGACTGATAAAGCATGAATGAATGTTGCAGAATGGAGTTGTATAACAGTAACCCTAGCGCTATTAAGATATAAGAAGTAGGATATAGTCAAAAGCTTAAGAATAACATCATGCTTAAGAAATTCACAAAATGAATGCAATTATTAACAATCATTTTAAAAAATTAAATGCAGGATGGCAAAAAGACCATCTGGTACACCATCGTTATGATGATTAATGACAATTAAACTATCTATGAATTTGAATGTTACATACATAAAATAATAACTTTAATAAATACATACAAGTTATTCATTCCACAGATTTACAAAGTAAGATGTTTCAAAAGTCATCCACCTTTCGTCTTTCAAGATTTGAAGATGAAAGGCGGAAGACTTTCCAAACGTCGTCCTCTGCACTTGTGCCTCCGCAACAGGAAGTTGCCATCCATTTTACAAAGTTTCATCATGAATACTCTGCCTGAACAATCTATCAAAGAATATCTAAAATCTTCAAATTCAACTCACTGCTTGTCCAAAAAAGTACAAAATATATCTAGGTAGATTAAATTCACTGAATCCAGATAGTTTACTAACTTCGTTATGATCTAGTTTGTTTAGAATTTTGCACAAAGCTACAAGAAGGATATCTGTGCTAGCTGTCCCTAATTTAGTAATAATAAACTGGAAAACTTTCCAAAACAAACTCTCTTTTCCACAAATAATGAGATTGAACATAACATTACAACTCCCCCCCCAACTGAAAGGGCAAGCATATTCAGTGTGATGGGAAGTAAAACCCATGACCTTCTGATGGCAAGCTGAGCACCTAAATCACAAGGCCATGAAAATAATTTATTTTAACAACAGGTAACATTTGCTGCTTAAATTTATATGTAATTTTTGCCAGTTCTTAATTAAGACACTATTGACTTTCAAAACATTTGAAACCAAATATGTGTTGTTTCTTGGTGTATCCTTGGTGCAATATTCACATATTTTACAATGAATATATCCACTGCATACAGGTTTATAACATCAGCCGACCTTTCAATTCATTATTGAAGTGGAAATATAAGTGCACATTAAACAAGTTGCACATTTCTAGATTTAACACAAATCAATTTTGATAGTTAAATTTTGTACCAATTACCTTTACAAGTTAATTTTTTATCATTAATGACTTCCAGGTATTTGATGTTGCTAGTTTATTCAGCACCTTTATCTCCCACTGGATTGAATTTATTTTTGACATAGTAATATACATACTTTCAATTTTGTAAAATTAAGTTTTTTGCTAACAGTATAATACTACCATCCATTTATCTATATTAAACACTTCCATGTTAATTATTAGTTGTAAAACCTTCAACTTATAGTCAAGGTATTTTTACTACAAGCAGCAGAACAAAATTTATTTAAGCGTCTCTTAAATTTTCGGAACTTAAGTTGTTTGTTTATTTTTGTCAACGTCACCGCCTCGAGCATAAAAAAAAGCAAAGCACGTACACCATCTTAAATCCACTAGTATTGAGATCATTCGTGCTATCATGTACAAACGGTTCAGTGTGAACATTATATCCAAAAGCTGAAAGGGCATGACCAAAGCTTTATTTTCTATTTTAATCTACTTCAAAAACGTCACACGAACGTATTTTAAATAATTTTACAGATGAAACATTTAAAAGTTCGGTTGGTAGAAAAAAGTTTCAAAAACGCAAAGAATTTACAAACAAGTCTTGTTACACTGTTACAAAATAAAAAATTATGAATTTTCTCTCCTCTGGAATACTTATTTTCTCATGGTTTTAGTTCTCAAGCAAAGCCAATATAGACGTAGACATTTCTCTACGTGTAAAAAACAACAGTAGGCATTAGTTTTATGCAATTGCAAGGCAGGAATATTAGAATAAAGGTAACAATCTATATGAAGACTTACAACTTTATATTCATGTAAAAGAAAAGTTATCTACTTATAATAATTAACCACACCTAATACAATCTTTCCTGCTAACTTCACCACTACGCCAGAATAACGAGCAGCCTACTGTGTTTCCAAACCGGATATTAGAATATAAATATCGAGTGCCGTGAAAATAAAAATACAAAATACAAGAAAATAAATTAGTAATCATCTAAGTTATGAAGCTACTATTGTTTATTTAAAACATTTATTTTTCCACACATTTAAATCATTTTGCCCGTTTTACAACAATGAAATCGTGTTTCGTTCATTTTTATACGCGAATAAAAACCTCCCCCCCTCATCCAAGCGGCATATCCATCAAAAAGCACGAGAAACTTGTTTGTTTTGAAATTTCGCACAAAGCTACTCGAGAGCTATCTGTGCTAGCCGTCCCTAATTTAGCAGTGTAAGACTAGAGGGAAGGCAGCTAGTCATCACCACCCACCGCCAACTCTTAGGCTACTCTTTTACCAACGAATAGTGGGATTGACCGTCACATTATACACCCCCACGGCTGGGAGGGCGAGCATGTTTAGCGCGACGCGGGCGCGAACCCGCGACCCTCGGATTACGAGTGCACGCCTTAACGCGCTCGGCCATGCCAGGCCCGTTAACTAATGAATACTACAGTAAAATATACTCTTCAAAAGAAGAAACGCAAAAGAGATATTTTTGTTATTATAAAGAGAAATATATGTAATAACGTTACAAGTTCAGAGTATGTGATGTTACACGTGTGAAGGCAGTGATTGTCAGACCAAAATTACAATAAAAGTTGTGCACTTTGAAAACGGAGGAAAACATCGGATTTTTCGTCAAAACGTATGCGTGTCCAATAAATTTGTTTGAGAGATTTGCATATTCTGCAAGTGCGACATGTGCAAAATCCCTATAAAAGTGACGTTTTCTCAGTTTCCATAGCTCAGTGTTATGCCACCGACACGCAATACAGTTACGCCAAGACTGACTGAAGCACAACGCAACAACGCGATTGGTCGTAAGAAACAAGCGAATATTGATCAGATTTTGTCAGAGCTGTAAGTGTCTACCCAAGCACCATCACAAGGCAATGGAAAGGTCACCAACAACATGGATCAACTCGTGACCGTTCACGATCTGGCAGATCTCGTGTGACCACACCCGCACAAGATCGCTACATCCGTTTACGTCACCTTCGGAATAGGACCACCACTGCGACGTCTACTGCCTCAACCATACCAGGGCTGCGTAGGATTTCCGGTCAGACCATATGCACCCGTCTACGAGATGTAGGAATCCGACCTCGATGCCCAATCAGAGGCGTCATCCTCATTCAGCATCATCGTCAAGCACGGCTGCAGTGGACTCGGGCACATTGGTTTGGCCTCATCGACGATGGAGGCATGTTTGGTTCAGCGATGAATCACGTTTTATGCTTCGTAAGCAGGATGGAAGGACCCATGTTTACCGTCGCCGAGATGAACGTTTTGGAGCAAACTGTGTGCAGGATGTTGACAGATTTGGTGGTGGCAACGTCATGATGTGAGCTGCCATCGCCTACAATGCCAGAACAGACCTTTTGCACATTCGAGGGAATCTTACGGCTCAACGATACGTCGACGAGATTCTTAGGATATTGTGCAGCCTATCATGGTGAATGTCAACGACGTCTTTCAACATGACAACGCCCGTCCTCACACAGCCCGACTTACCACTGTCTTTTTGAGACATCACAACATCAACGTTTTTCCATGGCCCTCCAGATCACCAGATTTAAACCCAATCGAACATCTTTGGGACGAGTTGAACCGACGTCTGCGTCGGCGACGATCTCAACCGCAGACTCTACCTCAGCTTGCAGCAGCTTTGCAGGCTGAGTGGACATTCATTACACAGGATGTGATTTGTAATCTCATCGCTTCTATGAGTAGGAGATGCCAAGCAGTTATTGATGCACACGGGGGGCATACTCGTTATTGACGTTAAACTTCAACTAGTGAGCGTGAACTTCGCCTTTGCAGACTTTGGATGTTCAGCAGTGAATGTGCAAAGTTTCACACATGTCATACAGAACTACCCGGAGTATTCGAACCTATTGCTCAGCAGACTTTTTTTTCCATCTATTTAACTGGAAATCGTTCCAAATCTACGAGTTATGAGAGCATTGTGTTTTGTTTTTTATTAAAAGCCTAGCATTTATTTGCACGGTCTTGGAGACAAAAAGTTGACCTTGGCATTGAGAATTGATTAGTATGAGGTTAACTGAGATAACTGACATTGAAAGTTGTACTGGAAAATGCAGTATACCTGTTTTTTTATCGATATGTTTGAGATAATTTTAAAATATTCATTCAAAAATGTTCAACAGGCAATAAAATTTTCATGAAAGAGATTAAAGTAATGAAAGATTGACCACAGTTAAAAAGGAAAACAGTTTATAAGAGGTTGTTAGAACGTAATTGTACCTGATGGCTAAAGCAGCATGGATTTACCTGTTGTTTATTGCAGTAGCTTGATGCAGAAAATATTTGGACTTATTTGAGATGAAATACATATGAACAGTGGCTTAGGTGTCATAATATATGTATACACGTGGTGTATCCTTTGTTTGTTTTTTTTTGTTGTGATAGAAATATTTTCAATCAGGCAGATTGGTATGCTATTAAAAATTAAATAGTTTTAGCGAATAGAGAAAAGGTGAATGCTATCTGACACACGGTAATGAAACCTCATAAGTGGAACAAAACTGTAAATGGAACGAAGTATCTAAGAAAATTCTATGAAAACGTTGACAAATGCTGAAGTTTGAAGGGGTAGGTAACTTTGTTAAAATTTATTTTTAATAATATATTCTTTATTTTGTTAAAAAACGTTTTTCTATAAATGTAAAGATGCAAATAATTTCTTTTTTTGTTACATGCTTTGTGTTGTCTACAGTGTGTGTGTGTGTTTTAGAAATAAGGTAGTTAACATGCTTCTGGATTATGTCACGAGTATTGAAAAGGATTGGTTTTATTATAACTGTTGGCATGAGGACAGATTTGAAAGGAAGAAGGTATGAAATATACATACATGTCATGTATTTCCTACCTTTTAAAGCAGGGGAGTCGCGTAGCCTTGTTAGAAGTAGCTTGGGATAACATTAATTTTATTTCATCAATTACATTTTCAAGTTGCGAGTGCCAAAAGGTTGGGAATCCCTGTAACATAGATTTTTTTTTCAATTTTTGATTATTTCGTTTTTTGGTTTTGGTTTGTTTTGTATTTCGCGCAAAGCTACTCAAGGGCTATCCGCGCTAGCCGTCCCTAATTTAACAAGGTAAGACTAGAGGGAAGGCAGACAGTCATCACAACCCACTTGGGCTACTCTTTTACCAACTAACAGTGGGATTGACCGTCACATTATAACGCTCCCAAGGGCTGAAGGGGCGAGCATGTTTGATGCGACGAGGATTCGAACCCGCGACCCTAAGATTACGAGTCGAATGCCTTAACTCACCTGGCCATGCCGGGCCTATTTCGTTTCATCACTGTCATAACTGCTAGACGTGGAACATAAAGTGATTTTTTTCTTCTTACTTTATACCTTTGTTCTTTAGTCGGTAATGTCTCGTTTGTCTAATGGGATATTTTAATATTATACATAGACTTTGCTTTGAATGGACTAGCACTGAAGTACTCTTCTTTGGTCAGTCATAACTTTTACTGAAAGTGAGAGTTAATCGATGCTTTCAAAGAACAAAGATAACGAGGTGATACCATCAACTGGGCAAAGAAAGGTAGTTTATTTAAATTTTAGATTTAAGCACAGTTTTTCTTCAGTTGTTCTTGGTTTTGAAATCACAATTGACTGTAGGTCGTTGTATTATTCTGTGATCTCTCTGTTTCGAGATCAGTGGGAGTTCTGCTGTACACTTGCTTATGTTTATCAGCTGTATACTCTATGTTCAGTGTCAGTATGGTGACCTTTGACGAAATGAGGGTCACCAAGTTGTCTAAGAAGAAGTTCTTTTTTTTGAATGTATTGAATGTAGTTGTATAAGCAGTTAACATTTCCATACTAGTAAGTACCATAAAGCTTGCCGTTTAACTCAGTTTTTAGAGCATTTATCTAGCACGTGAAAAGTCTTAGCTTCAAATCTGAAATGAGGAACTATGTGATGAAAAAATACAATATTGGCACTCATTTAGTGACTGTCCTACGACCCTAAAGTTAGATCTGAGGATGTCCTTTTATTTTAACGAGGGAATAGTGTCGTGATCTGATGAATTAACGATTCCTTAGTAGCAAGCAATATCATACTAGTCGTTCATTGCAGTTGGCACACTATTTGTTTATGATGCAACAGGTCTCGTGCTCAAATCTGAGGTTAGTAAATATGTCCTGCAAAAATTGTCATACTGATCATGATGATGCAATATCTGGAAAATTCATTATAATTTGATTCATAATTGAGAAGCCTAGTTAAATATCTATAAACAGGGGCATAATATGCCCATGAACAATTACTAATTGATAAAGTTAGTGTTTCGCTACAGTCAGCTAGTTCAGAATCAGAGAAGTTATTCTGTAAGGGTTATCATGTATATTCTGCTTTTCTCTTACTGGGTTAAGTTACGTGAGTTTAAGTTGACCTCAAGTTTTCTCTTATGTTTGTAGCTCGATTATTGGTATAGGATAGATGTTTCAAAAGAGAGTGAGTTGAAGATAGTCAAGGAAGAAAGTGTGTAGAGGTTTTATAGAAGAGAGCAGAATGAGTCAGTTACTGTATTAATTATCACGATTACATTGTCCAAGTATGTATATTTGATTTTACATTAATTCTCGAACGTTAAAAAAGTTTGAATGTAATTTATAATGTAGGCCTAAAGCGATTTACAACAGCGTACAATGTTCAAGCTTGTAGAAATATTAACGGAGGGAATTAACAGATTTAAGTTAAGGGATTGGACCTTAAATTATTTCAACAGTTAATTTAAAACAGTAAAAAGAAATAAAAACAAAAAACTAAGAAAAAATGTACAGAAAATAAGAATAAAACACAAGAAAAGATGAAGAAAAATGTCAGAGGAAATCCAAAGAAGATCGAAAGATAAGAGAGAGAGACATATAAGAAAGGAGATAAAAGAAGGAGACATATTATGTAGGAAAAATAAAATAAAAGCAATAACTGAGACCCAGCAATGCATCGTGATTAGGGCACTTGGTTTGCAAACTGTAGGTTTCAGGTTCTAATCACCATCATACCGAATATGCTTGTCCTTTTAGCCATTGGGATGTTATAATGTTATGTTTAACTAGTCATTGGTAAAAGAGTTGGTGGTGGATGGTCAGTTAAATATATAAATGAAAATTATAAATAAGTTTAGACAAGTTAAAATCTCTATACAATCTTTCAGAAGTACAATAACATCGTCTGCCCATAAAAGCACTATCCCTTGTAAGACTATCTGCATATAGAATATTAGTAACTCCGTCCGCCTATTAACACCATCCACTTATAAAGCTTTGATAAGATAGTCCACATACAGGAACTTGTGACAGCATCACAGATTTAATATTTTATATGTAAAACAAAACTGTAATCATGTTACAACTTTTTGCAAGCTCATTGTACCAACACATGGAAGTATAACCCCAAGCAACTTGACCCTAATAACACGCTCTCTGTCAGAGTTGTGTTACGGAGATAGCTCTCGCCTGTCAAGTGTCCTCCTAACTGTAAACAGTTGTGGGACAACAGTAAAGTGGCTCAGTATAATCAAATTTTTGCTAAATAGAATATCCAAAGAGTTTTTATAGCTTGTGAATTACGAAAATTTTGATTATTTTTTTTTATAATTGTAAGCTTTCTACTCAGGAAACCTAACTACTTTTATCAATATGAATAAAAAATTGTAATTTTTTTAGAATATTTAAATTTTCTTATTTAAAAATGAATTGGGTTACATATTATTAAATAAAATGGCAAGTTAGATTAAAAATTGATATTTATATGAACAAGATATTGAACATGTAACTAAGCAGGTCACATGATGACCACCACTAATATAAAGCCACAGTTTGTTATTTCATATGTAGTGTAGTGCTACTGAAAATTGGCTACTTTGGGAAAGGTATTTATTACATCTTCTTTATAATGTAAATTATCCATAGATTTACATGATAAATATTTTTTTTTCAGATGGGGGGTTTTTCGAAGTTCTAAAATGAGGTACATCTTATATTTAATTGCATTACAAAGCAAGAATATAGATTAACTTAGGGCATCAAGACCATCCAGAAAAAAGCTGGAAGAAATTACACTTCAGCTATGGTAATCAAAATGTGATGTTTTGCAACAGATAAGAATATACAAAAACAATGGTCAGTGTCAACAGCTGTTTAGCTGCCTCAAGCAACGTTATGAAACATATTTATATGTAAAGGCGTATTGGTGAGTGATTATACACATGGATTTTTGTGTGATTAGGTAGTTAAAACAAGCGCTTGGAAAACATTTGCATATATGGGGTCAAGTACATTATATTAAAATGAATTTGGAACCTTATTTTTACAATTTATGGTACCATATCCATCATACATCTTGTGCACAATATTGGTTTCATATCTCAAGGTAATTATTTATTGAAAAGGATGCTAAAGAGGTCTACCAGGTGATTCTGAGGATGGAAAATTATCTTATATGTCTTTGGTTGTTTCCTTTTGATAAAAGACTGGTAAGGAATACTGTTATTAAAGTTACAAAATTATCTAAAAGATAGATAAAATAAGTGACTCAGATTTACTTGAGGTTTATTCTAAAGACAAAATAATACAAGTTGAAGATCTGAAAGTATAGCTGAAATATTTTCGTTTCTTATCATGTAAATCAGTTCATAGAATCTGTTCTACCTGGCAGTATTTTAAAATGGTGCTTTACAATAGTTTGAAAGAAGAATTCTAGAAACTTTGGATTACTTTCATGTTCTTAAAAGTGATGGGCGTCTGTTGAGATAGTTCTGAAGAACCTTTGTTCTCTGAATACTATGTTACTTTCAGGTGATTTGAAAATATTTGTTTTGCCTCAAAGTTATTTCTGAATACAATATTAGGTTTGAAAAACAAAATTATATTGATACCTCAGTTAACTATTGCAGACTGATGCTACTCAATTCTTTGTTTTTAAACACTTGTTAGATTGGTTTGATTTGTTTCAAATTTGCACAAAGTTATTAGAGTGATATCTGCAATAGCAATTTCTAATTTAAAAGTGATAGGATAGATGGAAGGCTACTTGCTAGTCAGTGCCCCACACAACCAGATCTTGAGCTATTCTTTTAACAATGAATGTCGAATTTCATTATTACATACCAACACACTATGGCTGAAAGTACGAATATGATTGGTGAGAAGGATTTGAAATTACAAACCACAGGTTGTTAGTGGAGTACTGTAACCAACATGCATTACCAGACCCACTGGTGAGAAATCTTGCTTCGCAATGATATATAAACATGGTAATCTAATAACTGACCCCGGAGAACTGATCCCCGTAGTCCTACATTAATATGACTGACTGAAATAGGGAACAAAATACATATTTATTGCATATTATGTGCTATTACGTAGGGATGGTTGCATTATTTTTTAAGGACTGATATTAGCTGTCTCTAAATTTACTGTAGTTTTGAAGAGTTTTTCTTTATTTGCTTGCTTTGAATTCTCCATTGAAAGTTTAGCTTCGTTATTTCCATAATTGGACATAACATAATATTTAAAGTCAAAAGTTAACTTTGCAATTAATTATAGTTGTCATGTGGCATTACTATTGAGCCTATCACATTTTAAACACAGTTATCTCTATCTAGTGCCTCACGAAGTAGAAGAGTGCAGTGTAAAAGCACTTCAATCATGTTATGTTTGCCACATCTGTTGCTGATGATGCATTTCACTCTATCCAGAGCTCATCAGGCCAGTTAGAGCACAACAGACACAGTGATCGTAAAACATAATGTTCCTAATCATGTTCCTAAGAGAGTGCAAATCGAATTTCCTAACCAACAAGACATGTTAATTCAATTTATGTATAAAGTCTCTAACATAATTGTCTTAGTAGATAGGAAGAGGACCCACTTGCAAGACAAATTGCCAGAGAATGTTACACATGTTTCGATCTCAGCCAATAAGAGAGAAAATTGATAGAAAAGATGCTGTCACCCGAGATGCTTCTCTGATAATTTTACATAGTGATACCAGAGGGCGTCTTGTTAAGTTCGCGTTTCACAAGTTTGACTCTACGATATCCATATAACTTGATAAAATATTTTATTTTATACATATTACTTTATCGTTTTATAATAACTTAGATGAGTTTTATTAGGGTAGATGGTGTCACTATATTATCATGAAGATTACATCATCAATGTCTAGATTTTATTATGTTACAAGAAAATTATTATTTCAAAGACAATCTCACTGTCCATAGGATTTCAACAAATCTGCTGTTTTGCTTTCACAAATCAACACGACGACTGTAATAACATACATATTATCCATTATTTAAATAACGTGGTGTAAATCACTTATCTTCGTGAAAATGGAGATAAGTTAAATTTCTATATTATTTAACATTCTGTTTCACTTTATATAAACACACACATAATACATGTTATAATATTCTGCTTGTCATCTCATTTTGGTACAACTAAAGGTAATAAATAAATGACTTTCTGTTTTTCCATCCAGTCCCTTGAAGGTTAACATTTATTAAACTTTTAGATTGTTTAATATTAAGTGCCCTGATGACATGGTCACTCACACAACAAGTGTGCACGTTACTTCATCAAACCAGTTGAAAACAGGCTTTGATCTTTGCTTATTGGTCATATTGTAAAAAAATAAAAACGTTGTATACGTTATATACTCTTAGTAAAGTTTTTTTTTTTCAAATATACAAATAAACTTAACCGATGTTTAAGTCTAATCCTTCGATTATTTCGTTTTATAGACAGATCATAAGTTATTGATTTCTGTAAAACGTTCATTTTTTCATTGTCCAAAATATTAGAAATATTACGTTGTGGTGTCATGACTTCCAAATCTATAGTAAATTATTGATGATCATCAGAACCGGAAGGAATTCTATGTATCTGGTCATAAAAGACATAATAAAAGGAGAACTGGTATTGCAACAAGTTTAGGGATGACAAAGGTCAGTTCTGGGTTGACCAAGTCTATCGTAACAGCGCGGCCAAAATTACGGGAAGTCACTAGAAATACAAATTTATTCTATGTGAAACTGGCAATGCATATAAGATAAAACAATATACAAAATTTCATTTCTCCGGGGCATATTATATATTGCTCTTGAATTCGCTATATATAACTGAGACATGCTAGATATTGGATCAACTATTAAAACATGCGATAACCATTTGATTGCACACACACTTGTTCTCCAGCTGAGGAACACCCACTCTCTTCCCTACCCACAACTGGAGTCTTCAGTCTGTTTTAACAAAGGCCGTTCCTTAATAATTCACAAGTGTAGATTTGAGCTAATTTTAGCTTATTTTTAACAGACATTGATATGGTGCAAATGCACTTTCATGTCTTCGATCACGGAAGTCTTCCTGGCTTTCCTATACGGATCCTACTTAGCTTGACGTCATAATGATGTGGCGACACATACATAATGCTGGGCCAGATCTGGGAACTCGTTGACGGATATTTATGTAACCGAAAAATTATGACATTCAGGAGCTATTTTCGCCTATGTTAGCACTTGAGATCAATTAAAGTGGGAATAAGCAACCAAAAAAGGAAGTATTATAGAATAAAAAAGTGGAATTGGACTTGTGTAACTCACGGAATTCGGAACACAAAAGAGGAAGTATTATAGAATAAAAAAGTGGAATTGGACTTGTGTCACTCACGGAATTCGGAAAAACCGAGAGCGACCGACCGACACTTGCTTTTCATAGAATATCACAGTCTATGTATTTACATTATAATTAATACTGAAAAGAGACTGTTCAATCTCTGAGTAATCATACTTTGTCTACAAAAATTTGTTTCCATATGCTTCTGTGTCATTGAATGTAAAAGTCAATAAACATAGTTCTTACACTTTAAATAACTTTACACAGCATTAAATGTATATTTTCAATATTTGACGGGACAGATCAGTTGGTTACAATTACTGTATACTTTCTACTCTACTCACTAATGTGATTAGATTTAACTCTAGGGTCTTGCACTTTATTCAACTACACAAGAGGCTAAATAAACATTCAGTGATGTCGAGAAACCCGCTTGTTGAAAATGTTATATGCAAAAACGGCTCGTTTGGGTTGAGAAAATATTTCAAATAGAAGGTCGAAACGAGCCTTTTTTGCGTATAAAATAAATAAACATTTATACAATTCATTAGTACTTGAAGGCACATGAGGAATTTTATTTTTTGTTTATAAATCGATACTTGTCTTTGATCTAATAATTCATAACATACCATAAGATATTAATAACAAATAAAATTTGTAAAATATCTTTGATAATAGTGACAAATGTCTTGATATTTCATTTTCTTTTTTTTATGATAAAAGACAAAAATATACGTATCTTTTATTTCGCATTTTATAAATTCGTCATGTTACAGATAAACTTTGCAACGAAACAAACAGTATGTCCACTACACGTAAACTCTGGTAATGAAGAATGGAATTTTTATGTCACAGAATTTATCAGTAAAACAAAAGAAATTTACATATTCTTACACTTTACAAAGCATTACAAAAAACTCTCAATATTTTGTGACATAATAGGAAATTATTTTCTATTTCTACATGACTGTTGTTGATCTATGACTCACATATGTTGTTTAAATACAACTCACGAAAATAGTCTAACTTTTTGAAAGTGTAATCATTTTGGCGTGTGAAGAAATACCAGTATTGTCTATTTTACGGTTTGACGCCCCCCAGTGGCTCAGCGGTATGTCTGCGGACTTACACGCTAAAATCCAGGTTTCGATACTCGTGGTGGGCAGAGCACAGATAGCCCATTGTGTAGCTTTGTGCTTAATTCTAAACAACAAATTTACGGTTTGGACCGTGATCTACAATTATATCTTAGGGATACATTTTCTGTCTAAACAACAAATTTACGGTTTGGACCGTGATCTACAATTATATCTAAGGGATACATTTTCTGACAAGCTGATAGCATAACAACCTTTGATATTCAGAAATAACACAAATTGAAATATATATATCACTAAATTTAAGTGAGTGTAAATCCTTGTTATACTTATGTTCATATTAGAGGTACGAAAATTTAGTAAAATTTACTGAAGTTATAGTTAACATCTGTTTTTGTTTCCTTAGGTTACAGTTCCCTTATATCAGAAATGAGAGAATGTTATAAATTTCTCTGCAGGCGGCCCGGCATGGCCAAGCGTGTTAAGGCGTGCGACTCGTAATCTGAGGGTCGCGGGTTCGAATTCCCGTCGCGCCAAACATACTCGCGCTTTCAGCCGTGGAGGCGTCAGAATGTGATGGTCAATCCCACTATTTTTTGGTAAAAGATTAGCCCAAGAGTGGGTGGTGATGACTATCTGCCTTCCCTCTAGTCTTACACTACTAAATTAGGGACGGCTAGCCCAGATAGCCCTCGAATAGCTTTGTGCGAAATTTAAAAAACAAAACAAACAATTCTATGCAGTTTTGTGATCACTGATATAAATATCTTTCATGGTAAATAAGTGTTCAATGCTGAAAATATTGTCGGTGTAGTGTTATTTATGTTGGTGAAAAGAAAACACTTTTAAGGACACAGCGTTTGACAACAATCTGACACCATATTAAAATTTACAGACAAATAACGAAATAATCGGAGTTTACCCTGGTACAGAAATAAAAAGAGCTTATGTTCAATCTATGCAAAATGTACGACGACATTCTTAAATTACATCAGAATACAAAAGACTGTTGTTTATGTCTGACGAGATCTATAGTCCACTTCTCAAGATTTTGAATTAGTTGGAATCGTCTCACCTAAAGCTAAATATATTAATAAATGATGTGACGCTGATTCAACGGATGCAGTGTTTTGACTGACTCTTTTGTACATTTGCTGCTTAGATGTGATCTAGACATTGTTGACAAAATCATATGTGAAAGTGTGGCAATCCACCCTTGTAAAAACGGTGTAAAATAAAACTTTGAAGTAACGAGTAAATGAATTGTTTTATCAAGTTGTATTCGTGACATAAAATAAAACTAGTTAAACAGTACATTTTAATAACTGTATGATGCTAAAATAAGCGTAATTTTTCACATAAATGGTCAGGAAATGTAAAAAGCCAACTGAACTCTCTAGTTCCACAAAGTGGAACTCTTTTTCAAAGCAACATATCCTATGGTAATAGACAACTTCTGCCAAGAAATGTCCTGACGGTAGAAAACTTCCACTTAGCCCTGAATGGCCAAGTGGTTAGTTCGTTGGGCTCGTAATTTGAGTATTGCGTGTTCGAATCCTCGTCCGAGTAAACATCCTCGCCCTTTCAGCCGTGGGAGCGTTATATAGTAAGGTTGATCCCATTATGTGTTGGTAAAAGAGTAGTTAAAGAGATGGTGGTTGGTGGTGATGACTAGCTGCCTTCCCTTTAGTCTAACGCTGATATATTAGGAACGGCTAGTGCAGATAGCCCTCATGTAGCTTTTCGCGAAATTCCAAAAATAAACTCGCAGCTAATGTCCCTCTAACAATTACTGTTACGTCGAACATAGGTAGTTCTAGATACTCAAGATACAATTTTCTCATTGGTTAGATACATAAAGAGTGTAGAATGTTTAAACAATTTTGTGTTTTCAAGCATATTCGCTTCTGTTTTGAAAGTTTGTTTGTTTTGAATTCCCCGCAAAGCTACATTATGAGTATCTGCACTACCCGTCCCTACTTTAGCAGTGTAAGACGAGAGGGAAAGCAGCTAGTCATCAACACCCATAACTACCTATTGGGCTACTCTTTTACTAACGAATAGTAGGACTGAACCTCGAATTATATCGCTCCCACAGCTGAAAGGGCAAGTCTTTTTGGTGTGACGGGAATTCAAAACCTGTCGCCTTTAAATTGCTGGTCGAAAGTCTTAACCACCTGGCCATGCCGGGTCCTGTTTGGAAGGAGCAAAACATGCTTCGGAAGTATATTAACAGTCTTTCCTTTAAGACGTCGAACGCCTTAACCACCTGGCCATGCCGTGCCATGAGAGGAAAAGGAAAGTATTTGTTAGCGACATGGAAAGAGGTATTGTGGAATTAACCCGTGGAAATATCGTTGAGGTAATTCAAAGTAATTTACTAAACCATTTCCTGCAGAATACTAAAATCAATTTGCAACCTATATCAAATATTGTAAAGGCAAAGTTGTAGAATTAATGAAGCGTTTAAGACCAAATTATCACATTTTCTCTTCAAAAACAGTAGTTATAGATATAATTGTTTATTTGTTTGTAGTTAAGCACAAAGCTACACAATGGGATATCTATCTTCTGCTCTCCACGGGCATCTAAAGCCGGTTTCTAACGTTGTATATCTGTAGACATACCGCTACGTTCTGGTGTGCTATAGGAACAAAAGCATATTTTCCACACTTATCACAGAAGAACATAGTACAGGCTGTTACATAAATTTAGGATTGAGGTGATAAAGTGTTAAAGCCTTTGCATAAGTGAGTCGATGCACCTTTCAACTACCTAAAAAAAAAAAGAGTAAAAAAAAGTACTCAGGCAAAACCCGCTACTTAATGTGACCAACAATAATTCTACTACATCTGTTCACAAATCATCTAAATAATGACAAAATGTTCAGTTAAACAACAGTTTAACATAATCCCACTGTATGGAACATACAACCAGTTGATTTGTGTAGACAGTTACTTATTATAGTTTCATCGTTCAAATGGACCAAGAACAGTAAGCAACCAATATTGACATCGAAGCCCTCTACCGGTCACTTTGTAATAGCGTTTAATGTTTATCTGATCTGCTTCCATGCTTACAACTTCTGCTGTAGAATAGTTTCGGTTATCTTGGATTTAAAATGATACCTTTTGTAAGTAATTTATAGTTTCGACTATTAAAACTCTTGAAGTGCATGATCGTGAAACTGACCATCAAGGAAATTGATGATATTTTTTCATATCATAAAATTATCTGTTTCCCAGAGGCAAAGAGGCGTGTTTTCCGGCTTTCGATACCTGTAGTGGGCAGAGCACAGATAGCTCATTGTGTTGGTTTGTGCCTAATTCCAAACAAACAAATAAAATTATCTAGATACTCTTTACATTTTCTGGATTGTTTACCAGTCACTGGACTTCTGAATTATGTGGTGGATACATTTACCCATAACTTACTTAAAGGTACCTGATTAAATGTTTGGTGATGTTTGTTTTTGTAAATGTGGGTCGTTTGAAGAGAGATTGTTGTTTTTTATTGTTCTAGTAAGCATGCTAAATCATAGTACAATCAAGTAAACCTGTGCTAATAAACTCTTTTGATATAAAACAACTTAAAACACATCTTTGTACGCACTCCATAGTGGTTAAACAGTAGTTTGTTTGTTATTAAGCACAAAGTTACACAAAGGTCTGTTTGTGCTCTGTCCACCACGGGTATGGAAACCCAGTTTTTAGCACTGCAAGTCCAGAGACATACCTTAGTGCCACTGGGGGGGGGGTAACAGTACGTTTATGCATATACATTGCTAAAGTATGACGCTCGTTTCCTTGTGGTAGACGCTGCGAAGTCAGCCCATTGTGTACCTACACAAGAACTATCTTTGTATTGCCGTTGTTAACTTCGTTCTGAACTTACATACAGTAGAGAGAATACAACTAGCTGATTAACTCGCTGCCTATTGGAGCTTTCAGTTCCTGAAAAAGCCGTAGGATTTGGCCGACGATCTTTTGTACGAGTCAAAAGTTAGCAAACTTTAAATTTCTGCAGTTAAAGAATATATATACGTCCAACTGATAGCTTACACATATGTAGTAGCAAAGTAATTACAACCCTAAAAGACAAACATATGGCTCTGAAATTAAAACATCTTTAGTTTCATAAGCCTTCAAATGAATACTTGAAATTTTCTATTTAAATTTCACAAAAAAAGGGACATGTTGCCGTCCAACGTGGTTTTGTTTGTTTCTTATACAGCATAGTGCTATACAATTGGCTATCTTGCTCAACCCACCGCGAGTATTGACATTCAGTTTTTAGTGTTATAAGACCTCGGATTTATTGCTAAGCTACTGAAGGCAGGGAGGGTATGGCTAACTTGAGATAAAAGCTGTGATTTTAAAATAACGGATAAATGCCCAAGTAAGTTCTAGTTAAACATATACAATTTTGAAGGACCCGGCATGACCAGATGGTTAAGGCACTCGACTCATAATCTGAGGGTCGCTGGTTCGAATCCCAGTCACACTAAATATGCTCGCTCTTTCAGCTGATGGGGCATTATAATGTTACGGTCAATCCCCCTATTAATTGGTAAAAGAGTTGGCGATGGGTGGTAATGACTAGCTAGCTGCCTTTCGTCTGGTCATACAATACTAAATTAGGGACGGCTAGCGCAGATAGCCCTCGTGTAGCTTTGCTCGAAATTCAAACTAAACAATTTTAAAGCTTGCACATAAGTTCTTGTTAGAGATGTGATGCTTTAAAATATGGCCTGCACAAGTTTTAATTAGGTATATATTTATATATACCTACAATAATTATAATAATTAGTATGTGCTTTTAAAGATAGCTTACAGGAGATCTTACTAATGGTATGTATTTTCAAAGAAAGAGTTGTTGTTGTTACAAAGACGCCCTGTTATTGTGCATTTTAAAATGACTTTTCTTGTTTAAAAATACCATCTCGAAATATATATGTATAAAAGATTTGATTTATATTTATTTTGTGACAAAGGACACATGCATAAAACTCAAGAAAATTAAAACCATAATGAAATAAAACCATGCATTTTGTTTTAACCGCATTTTATCATTAAAGTGGCAGGTTTATTTAACCTGTCGACTGCGAAGTATTTCAGCTGCTACAATACAACTCTAATGCTTCTTCATTTTGTAACTTTTTTTCGTGACGTCATTTTGGATCGAAAGTGAAACAATTTGTAAGTAGGTCAAATGCATGTATGGTGCTGACATCTAGCATTGAAGTTATATATTATTGTAAACGAATTAACTCGTCCGTGGCACTATATTACCGATCGGCTTGGACGAGTTATTTCGTCAACGGCACTAAACAGGTTAAAGGACTTTGATGAAGCAAATTTATTGGTTTAAGTCAATTAGCTGTTATTATTTACGTTTATTAAATATGTTTAAAGAAAGCTCAAGAGATGTAGCCAGATTTAACTTCTTCTGGAACAATAACAAAGGTGACCAATATCTTTTATCTAACAATCACGGTGATTCATCATACGCGTCTTAGCATCCATAACTCGTAGCTGATTGGTCCGATTAGCATAATTGTTGGTATGGTAACTGGAAACTGTCTGAAAGTATACATGGGATTCTTTGTTTTGGAATTTTCTACCCAAATATAGGAAGAGAAAATAACAACAACAACTCTGAAATAGGGGACATCTTAACATTTTTTAGACTTTCATCTTTGCATTTAAAAATACCAATATTTTATCAGTTAAAGGAGATAATTATTGCCTTCCATAAAACAGGGATCGCACTTAGAACCTGAGGAGGTTATCAGGAATTAAAAAGAAAGGATTGGTTTGTTTTAATTTCGCGCAAAGCTACACGAGGGATATCTGGGCTAGCCGTCTCTAAGTTAGCAGTGTAAGACTAGAGGGAAGGCAACTAGTCATCACCACCCCTAACTCTAGGGCGAATCTTTTATCAACGAAAATGGGATTGACCGTCATATAACACGGGGATTTGAATCCGCGACCCTCGTATTACGAATCGAGTGGCTTAACACACCTGTCCATGCCGGGCCTGAAAGAAGGAAGGGAAACGTCGTTACCACTGTTATCGATACATATTTGGCTTCCTTAACTGGTACCTCAACCAGTCTATATAAACTTTACCGAATTCAGAAAGTTTACCTTATCCTGCGGTGTCTCTTATATTTCTATAGAATATGTGTCATATAGTGTGTACTACTTATATTTCTGTAGAATGTGTCATGTAGTGTGTACTACTTATATTTCTGTAGAATGTGTCATATAGTTTGTACTACTTATATTTCTATGGAATGCGTGTAATGTAGTGTGCATTACTTATGTCTATAGAACGTGTATCATATAGTGTGTATAACTTATATTTCTGTAAAATGTGTCATAGAGTGTGTACTACTTATATTTCTATAGAACGTGTGTCATATAGTGTGTACTGTTTATATTTCTATCGAATGCGTATTATGTAGTGTGTACTACTTATATTTCTGTAGGATGTGTGTCACACAGTGTGTACTACTTATATCTCTACAGAATAAATGGCATATAGTGTGTGCTACTCATATTTCTGTAGAATGTGTATCATATATTGTGTACCACTTATATTTTTGTCGAATGTGCTATATAGTGTGCATTACAAATTATGCGACTTTATCAGACTCACAGATGACAAATTCTGCCCAGGAAGTTAAAATGCAGCCACGCTTGGTGACAGTTGTCCAGCGAGAGCTCAGGCACTGCGACCGTCTTCTCCAGCGGCGCTTTGTTCTCTCTTTTAGGAGTTGTAAAGTCAAAGAAAATGTTCGACGTACTTCTGTGGGACACCAGACGAGTATAATCTTTCATATATTATTTACAGTTTGTTCGGATATCTGTTCATCAATAGGTGACTCCTCCTACCCCTAAATAGCCACTCATGCGTTCATACTGGAACAAGCGAGCTTTTTGTGCAGACAACCGCCTTGTGGCCTTTGTGGAGAGTTTATAAAAGTAGCGTCAATAGTTGTCGCTTTTCAGGATCAACACGGGGCTTGAGCAGCTTATCTTTGTTGCTCGAGGTCTTTCAATGCGTTGCGACTACAAGGGTGAACGTTGTACGATATTTTTAATCTTTGTTCGTAGACACAATATTTACAAGGTGTGAGAAGCGCAATACGCCAGAGTCGCATGTAACCGTATTCTAAGAGCAGTTTCCATGTTTACCACAGTGTCTAAGCATCTCGTATCCGTAATATAACGGAAATAATATGTCAGAAACCGTGTCAAAGGTGTATATCCTAATCAAGTTTGAGCAAGTTCACATTAGGCTTTCCTATCTGTTCACGGTGGGGAATCGAACTCTGAATTTTAGCGTTGTAAGTCCATAGATTTATCGTTGTCCAACTTGGCAAATAAATTGGTCAAATTTGAGAACTTATTATTACATTATAATTACTTTACAATGACTTCTGTCATAAAATACATATATTATTTGTGTAAGTAATATAAAAACTTCAATTTGGGTTACAATTCTTGTTGCACTTTATCCATGGGTGGCTTAACCAGGAGTTGTTTTTCTCCGCCCCTGTTATTTGATTGACAGATAACAAGTCAGAGGGCGCTGTAAAGGGGCGGGCACTGACACCAGTAGACCCTCCATTTGTGAAACTTATACCCATAAATACTTTTATCCTACTACCCACAAAGTTATCTAATTGTATGATCAATTTCTTCCACAAAATCCTGTGTAGCAAATTAAAGACTTTTCGTATCAATTCGAAGAGTTGTGCTTCCGTTAAAAATAAACACAAACTTTGGTCTTATCTAAAGGTTCAAGAGGAAACGTTCCTTAGATCTTTTCGGTCCAGGCCATGCTGGCTTAAGACCTGAAGTTTCGCTCCCCTACGGCCACAAATCAGGTATCGGTCAATGTCATGAAGGTGAGTAACTGATGTATTTATTGGTGTTAATAAGCATGTAAAGGTCACCAGCGATATCTACTTCTGTTTAACTATACAGTCGTTTGAATTATGAAATTACATCAAAATCATCCGAAACATAAATTGTAAAAGTATAATACTAATGTTCCATGATTTTGCAATAAGGTTTAGAAATGATTTTTTTTGAACGTCAAAGTTGAGATTAACTGTATTGGGATTTTAAACTCATGGTCATATGTATCACAAGTGCTGAATAAACGAAGTGAGTTATAAGAAAAATTGTTACTTTTCTTCTTAGAGAATTTTATTGTATGATATCTCAAATTATGTTTTAATATTTACCACTGTGATACACATTAAATTATAATATAGAATGTCCAGAATGTTGCCTATGTGATACTCATTAAATTATAATATGGAATGTACGGGATGTTCCCTACGAATAAAAGTAAAATCACTGCTCACCCAGCGAACAAGGCTATTAACCCTTGTTTATTCTATGGTGCGGGTCAGAGCGAACCACGATATCCAAATTATGTATATGTTTCATAACCCGCAGTTTCTTACAAAACATTCATAACAATGATGGACACTCAAGACATTTATACCTAGATTAACTCGGTAACAGTACAAATAAAACTTTAATCATACAGAAAAGTTTATTATGTTGTTGAAGGTGGGCTTCGCTAAGGCTCATGTTGTATAATATATTGAGAAGACAATTTTTTATTTACAAACTCACATTTCTTCTCCATTTGCGAAGCTGTCCTGAAAGATGCAGAACATGTGTTTACAGCAACATGTAGATTCTGTCGCAAAATGACCTTATAGAAAATGCTTTAACGTTTGCTGTTCGTAATTAAACTGGCTGATATTCGAAACGATAGTAAAGCTAGTTTCACTGATGTACTAATTTCTGTCCAAAATATATCTATTTTTATATGTTAAAAATCAATTTAAAACACTTCAACTACGGTAATGGCTGTTTGTTAGGAGTGCTGCATATTGTATTATGTTGTGTACGTCATAGAGATGAAATAAACCAAAATCAGTTAAAATCAGTTACAGCATATGAAAATGTCGATATATTGTCGAAGCACCTATACTTTCATCATTCAACCAAGATTGTGAGACTTTTATTTCAATCTCCATTGTCGGAGAAAATTGAATTTCTAAATATTTGAAATTTTTGAGATTTATTAGGATATGTTTCAGAATATGAAATAGGTTTAAAGATCTATACGTTCTCATCTTCTCATTACCTGCTATTAATTTGAACGCAATAGAATAATATAGCAAGTTAAAATAAAAAGTACTTCTTTGGCGTAGTCCAAAATTATTCTGTTTTGGAAATATTTGTAATTGAGTTATGGCTCGAAATCTGGGGCTGCAAGAATGAATTAATAAATACTTTTAATACCATTCTTTCTGTGGGATTTATAATGTAAAATAAAGTAGGTTAGACAACTGCAATGGTTATAAACTTTATTATTAATAATAATTTAATTAACCCCCACCCAAATTTGGTGATTAGTTTGGAGAAGTTATACTTGTAACGTTGAGAACAATTTCTAATTTGAAAATATTTTTGTTTTGATATATATTTTACATTTTCAATCCCACCTTTCATTAGACGAACTTCTTTCATTTTTTGATTCATATTTTAATGTATTTATCACAGAAATTTAGTACTTAAGCCTTTTTTACCAAATAAATTAACAGAACGATTGGACGTTTACTGTTGAAACACATAATAAATGATACACCTTATGACAGTTATCTAACAATCTTGTGATAAAGTTTCATTTTTCTTCATAATCTTGCATTCTCATGCATGAAGTACTGAAGTTGTAGTAACATATTCACATATAAACACGATAGCTACAGTGGCTCTAAAACCTACTGGTATCATTTTAAATCTAAATAGAACTGTTCAACACGTATAATGTTTCATATTAGAGAGCTTGGCACAGGCGGGTGATTAGAGCCCTCGAGTCGCAGTCTGAGGGTTTCTGGTTCGAATCCCTGTTCTAGTAAATATGCTCACCCTTTCACTACTGAGGGCGTTATAATATTTTCGACAAATTCCACTATTCATTGGTAAAAGAGTAGCCCAACAGTTGACGGTGAGTGGTGGTGACTAGCTGCCTTACGTTTAGTTCTACACCAGTGGACTTAGCAGATAGCCCAATGTGGCTTTGCTACAATAAAACATACACACACGTACATACATTAGTCTTAAACTGTTAAATTAGCGAGGGCTAGCACAGATAGACCTCTTGTAGCCTTGCGCGTAATTCAAAACAAACCAAATAGTACTTGATAAAATACATTATTATGCGTAGCAGAAAACAAAATAAAAACTATCAAAAACCTTACACTCTTTTCATTCAATAACTGCATAAAGAATAACATTAAAAACGTTGGCAGAAATGTATTTGTTACAGAAAATTTGTTACGTATCTCGATAGTACAGCGGTATGTTCATGGATGTAGAACCCTACAACGAGGTGGTTCGATTCCCCGCTGTGGGCTCAGCAGATAGCTCGATGTGGCTTTGTTATAAGAAAAGAACACGCGCACAGTTTTGTTACGTGGTACCAAGTAAATATTTGGATTGAAATTTATATGGAGAAAAAGCTGTTATTCAGCTAAACCACAATTATAACGTTTAAAATTTCTGAAGGAAATACAAATAAATGATAATAAGCATGTGAAAAGTAAAGTATTTTGAGAAATTCGATGGTTGCTTATTACGCAACTGTTAATGAATCAGTCTATGGTATTCTACCTACAATATCATCTACTTTGTTTTCTAAGAAAATACTTAACATTAAGAATTAGTAGAAGCTGTAATTTTTAAGCCTGAAATATATATATTGACACTTGTATAAATGTAGATTTGAAGTAAAATATAAAGATAAAAACATTTTAAATCAGTACTTACGGTAAGAGTAAAACTGTCAGAAGCTGTTAGCTGTTAATGTGAGTATGCTGTTAACAATGCCAAGTATCTTGTATATAAGTTAATTGTTTCGTTGCATTTCTTGTCAACAATAAATACAGTAGCTAGTTTTTTTGTAACATTCGAAACAGAATGTTGTTAAAATTGCTTGAAGTATTTAATAATTAGAAGTATTTGCGTGAACGAAACGGTCGCTGTCTTTAATACTGTATATATGTCACATTCTTCGATCACTAATGATATCATATTCTGCAAGAATAAGTTATTGTTCTTAAAGATTAATCTACAATACTGAATACAATTTTCACCAAAATAAGCGAACCCAGAGAGAACTATTACATATGTTTACTGCATGTAAAAATATTGTGAGAGGATGAGCTTAGGGCTCAAGATTGAACCGAAGTAGAGATGGGTTCATACGTGTGAAAGTAACACTACAACAATATATATACATTTATACTTTTTAATTAGATGCTTAAAGACATTCCATAAGAGTTTTATTAAGGGTTTTTTACCTTTTACTTATCAGTTTCTAAATGTAACCTTTGTGTCGAATTGAATTATTTTAAGATAAGCAGAGGAAAATTGGGGTTAATATACACACTATGTGTGTCTCAAATACCTCATTGAGATGTGAAAGAACGCGATTTTAAAGATATTATTTTAAATAATAACAAAATATAATGATTTTCATCTTCGTATTGATCAATATTTTGCCATATTATAGTCAGAGGGCTCGGAACTGTCGTTTTTTTTGTTTTTTGGAATTTCGCACAAAGCTACTCGAGGGCTATCTGTGCTAGCCGTCCCTAATTTAGCAGTGTAAGACTAGAGGGAAGGCAGCTAGTCATCACCACCCACCGCCAACTATTGGGCTACTCTTTTACCAACGAATAGTGGGATTGACCGTCACATTATACACCCCACACGGCTGGGAGGGCGAGCATGTTTAGCGCGGCGCGGGGGCGAACCCGCGACCCTCGGATTACGAGTGCACGCTTTAACGCGCTCGGCCATGCCAGGCCGGAATTCTCGTCCTCTCACGTTTTGTCCTATATAAAAATATGACCTAAGTGATTCTTGTTCTATCCAGTCGCGGGTTTGAATCCCCGTCGCACCAAACATGCTCGCCATTTCAGCCGTGAGGACATTATAAAGTGACGGTCAATCTCACGTTGGTAAAAAGTAGTCAAATAGTTGGCGGTGGGTGATGATGACTAGCTGCCTTCCTTCTAGTCTTACACTGCTAAATTAGAGACGGCTAGCACAGATAGCCCTCGTGTAGCTTTGCGCAAAATTCAAGAGAAAAAAAAAACTATTCTATCCAGATATTACAAAGCCGGATTTTATTATATAAACTAAAATATTTATATAGCGTTGTTCTCATTGTAGCTGCAAATTATTGTTTTCAGTTCTTTTTTAAACCACTCCAAGAAACTAGATTTCATCAAATGGAGTCTTTCGTGATGACGAGAAAACCCATTTGTAGAGAAAATTACAAATGTAAGTAAACGGCTGGTATGGGTAGAGAAAACACAATGTTGCTTTCACAAATAAATGCAGCTTTTGCTTCGTTACGGAACTCTCCAGCTAAAAATTAAAACAACCAGGTTTCTCAACGGCGAGTCAGCGGGATTATAACACCCAAAATCGGGTTTCGGTAACCGCCGAACAGAGCACAGATAACTCACTTAGTACTATTGTGCTTTACAACAAACAACCAATCATATTCATGGCAACGTTATCAATACTAACTTTGCATTGTTAACATGTTTTTGTGGGAGTGTTTAAACTTTTCAGTTGTTTGAAGTCTTTTAAATATTAATCTTACTTCAATGTTACAGTTGACATAAACTGGTCTATTTTACATGTATTCGTACCTACTGTGAGGATAGTTTTGCAGCTTTAAGTGACTAAACGCTGTTCATCCAACAATAATTTACAATTCTTGAATTATTCACATTATTCATTGTAGGCGCACTTTTCAAATGATTCGGAACTTTTACTACTAACGCTAGCTAAGAATATTTGTTATTATACAGAAATGAACGGAAGTGTTTTCATCAAAGGATATGCCTTGTCTTCATAAAATATATTTATATTCCTTGAAATACTAAACAGTAATATCTCGGATAATGTGGCTAAGGAAAATGTATGTAATAGTTATTATTTGTATGTTATATTTATACTCAAATCATACGGAAAGATGATGGGTTATAACCAAAGGCTGTTTTTGAAAATTATATGCCATTACTCAGTATACCGACTGGTTGAGTACGTGAATACATACTAGTACCTCTGAAAGCTGTTTTATAACTGAAAAAGTGAACATAATCAAAATGTGTAATATAGTTTTGTAGTTCACGTTTATGTAAAAAGTTGTTAGAAAACCTTTCTATTCTGGTACCGCCTGTAAAATCGTTTGCCAATCTCGTGTACTGGCTTAAAGAATTTTCTCAGTGGTGTTACACAGTTTTACATTATTTTCACCAAACGTTGTCGGTTTAGTTACGTACAAAACACATTAAAATAGAACCTGTCAGTAAAACTGAGCCGATAAGCTGTGTATTTGCAAAAATTGACAGCAGTCTACTTTGTTGGGTCCTCTATTATGTATCCAAATGATTATAACATTGTCCATGAAGGTCCAAACAACTTTAGAATAATGATTCTTTATTTCACCAGACTTTATGCCTTCATGAGCGTTGGAGGCAACGAAACTGATATCAGATGATACAAAGCGAAGAGAATGCAAAACAACGATAGAATTGAACGATGCACGTTGAAGTGTACAGAGAGTAAAGGTTGAACGTGTTAGAATCGCAGGAGGTAAAATAAATAATTAATTAAATAATTTTATAAATAAATATAACCTATATGAAAGGTAATATACAGACGACACACTTGATTTCTCGAAATAGGACAAGCCATAAAAGTCAAAATGCATTTATCTACACCTAATAGGTCGATTGCTATCTACCTACTACGATTTTTGCGACTGGCGTGAAAAGGGGTTGTGAAATCTTGTAAGTGTGGTTAGTACTGGTATAATAAGCCTAAAATGAAGATGTAGAGTGGGATTATCTAGCTTAGAGCTAACTTCATGAGATTTATCATAAAAGTTTAAGATATTGATTGAATTTTAAACTTAACTCGTTTCTTAATTAAGCTAGTTTATGTTTTATTATTTACGTTTTAACGGCCTGGCATGGCCTAGCGCGTTAAGGCGTGCGCTTCGTAATCTGAGGGTCGCGGGTTAGCGCCCGAGTAGCGCCAAACATGCTCGCTCTCCCAGCCGTGGGGTTGTTATAATGTTCGGTCAATCCCACTATTCGTTGGTAAAAGAGTAGCCCAACAGTTGGTGGTGGCGGTGGGTGGTGATGACTAGCTGCCTTCCCTCTAGTCTTACACTGCTAAATTAGGAACGGCTAGTACAGATAGCTCTCGAGTTGATTTGTGCGAAATTCCAAAACAAACAAACATTGATGTTTTAAATAAAAAGAAAACAAAAACTTTTTCATCAAAGGAGATCTTGTAATAAAACATCAACAACTACTCTTCCAGTTTCGTTGTCTGCACATTTTATTTTATATGGTACATAGACTAACAATAATATTAGGTTATACTTTTATTGCTAACCAACATAATATTAATCCTATTGTTGAAACGTAGTTTTACCAAAACGCACTAGCTTTTCTATGTATTAGAAATTGCTCATCTAACAGAAGTTTACAAATAATTATTCAATGCACACGCCACGAATTCATTTCATGAATGATCTTTATTTTAATTGGCTCACAATGAAATTTACCGACAGTTGATAGCCTTGACTGCACTTTTCTGCCTTTTTGTTGGTCAAAGTTGATTTAAAAAACATCAAAAAACAGTTGGTTATGAAATGTGAGGTTAGGGTATACTATGGTATGGGGTTGGCAGTATTTATCCCGTAATTTCTGAAGGGATATACGCTAATAACTAAAAATTATAGTATTATTAAGGCCAGGCATTATATACGCTAATGATTGGCTGGGTTAGTTTTCAATTTTACACAAAGCTACACGAGGTCTATCTGCGCTAGCCGTCCCTAATTTAGCAATGTAAGGCTAGAGGGAAGGCAGCTAGTCATTACCACCCACCGCCAGCTCTTGGGCTACTACTCTTTTACCATTGAATAGTGGGATTGACCGTCACATTAAAACGCCTCCACAGCTGAAAGGGCAAGCATGTTTGGTGTGACGGGGATTCAAACCTGCGACCCTCAGATTACGAGTCGAGTGCTTTAATCACCTAGAATGTCGGGCTACACGCTAATGAAAGAGCATTTGGACTGAATCAAAAGACATCCTTTAAATTTTCTGTCAAGAAATTATAAAATCGTTTATAACATATATCATATTTGACAAACATCACTTTAAGAAAATAAGAGACTTTTAGTAATATTTTATTGTTGAATTTTCTATAGTCTTAAGCCTTAAATATTCGCTCTTGTTTAGATAAAAGAATAAATAGATACAGCATTATGAGCTGAGTTAACTTAATACTAATATTAAGATAACTACAATTTTAAATATCATATCTTTGAAGCACATCTGGACTCCTTCACACCTGCTGTGTGAAAGATATGTTGATGAAAGTCGCCTTCTTTATTTTTTGGAATGCTAATTTCATCTTAGGTAATTTTGTAAACTCGGTGTAAACGCTGTTGTATTACTTCTTATCGTACGTTTAAAAATCTTAGTCCCTTTGAAATACTGAAATATTTGCAGCACTACGTTGTTAGTTTGATTTAGAGCGTATATTTCGAAATTGCTGACAAGAATAAACTCGTAGTTTCTATACAAGTTTTTATCGGTTGTACGTAATAAAACTTTAGTTTATTACATTTACAACGTTTCACAGAGTTTACCATCAGGTAAGATACCTAATGATGCCAGGTAAACCCTGATGCTCTCTGCGTTAGCCGTACCTAATTTAGCAGTGTAAGACTAAAGGAGAAGACAGTTAGTCATCACCACCCACCGCCAACTCTTGGGCTACTCTTTTACCAACAAATAGTGGGATTAACCGTCACATTATAACGACCTTACGGCTGAACGGGCGAGCATATTTGGTGCAACCGGGATTCGAACCCGCGGCTCTCGGATTATACGTCGAACGCATTAACACGCTTGGCCATTCCGGACCTAAAACATATAAATGAAATTTAGTTGATACCGTGCATAGGAAGAAGACAGTAATGAGGGCTAATGAGCTGTTATTTAGTGAAAAAAACTATTTAGATTAAAAACGTATAAAGAACAAATAGATTCTTCAATCAAATGACGTACATTTGCAAATCACTAAAATTACTGATCAGAATCAGTAAAATATAGTGGGAAAGACATTCTATATCTGTCTAGAAATACATTTGAATGTCATTGTAAAGATAGTAAGAAGTAGGCATGATTCACAATGTTAACTTAAAAGATTGTTTAAAATATAACATCTACCAATAGTCTGAGCGCTTTTGGAAAGTTAACTTTCCTTCATCAAAATTAAACAACAAAGATTTCAACTTCTTATACTAATAACAACAAAACATCTAAATCTACTAGATCTCGTCAAAAACGACAACAACAACACACACACTACAATGTAGTGTTCCTTATTGCGAATAAACAAAATACATGTCTTTTAAATTCATCATCACCAAATACGGTACAAATGGCTTTCATATTAGGGTCTTGCTTCAAGTATTAACGAGGTAGAAATGGTTTGAGATTCTGTGCACGAGTTACAGCATTTTTTAAAAATTATTAGTTTTGTCATTAAGATAGGCGGTAGAGCTATGTTTGGTTCCAGTGTCAGAAGGACGACTATTTCTAACAGTAAATTATTTTCGTCCTACCACTCACTTTATTAAAAAAGCGTAATTTATTTTTCACCTACACAGATTTTTCTGGAGAATTGAGACTTCGTGAATTCTTAGAAAACTGCCCTTCTAATCAGAAACGAAGAAACTTCAATAGTGAAGCGCAAAGAGAACCTATTTGAGGTTATTAGTTGAGTAAGATATGATACAGTTATTGAAATCCTCCAAAATTATTTCTAATCATCTTAACCATAAAAAAAACAAATGTCCCTCAAGTCCTTAAGAATAGCAGTACCATTATTATAAAAAAAACTTGTCAACAAAAGCGTGGAAATTGTCATCCTTAATAAAAAAATACCACTTCCATCAGGCTAACTGACAAATGAGTGACATGTTTTACCGATAACTGAACTAACGAGTTTACAGCGATCACTGATAAAAAGCTAAAACATCTGCTTGGTACAAACAAACTGACAAAAAACACCTTTGAATGCTTTACACCCCAAAGACCAGGTGGTTAAGTTCCTCGACTTATGAACCGAGGGTCACGAGTTCAAATTCCCATCACACCAAAAATGCTGGTCCTTTCAGCCGTGGGAACGTTATAACCTGATAACCAATCCCACTATACGTTGCTAAAAGAGTGGTGGTTAGTGATAACTAGCTGCCTACCCTTTAGTCTTACATTGCTAAATTAGGGACGGCTAGCGCAAATACTCCTCGTGTAGCTTTGCGCGAAATCCAAAAACAAACAAACCCTGACATTATACACAACTGAGGTCGAGAATACATTAACATTTTCTTGCATGTTTATAGACTAGAGAGAAAGCAACTAATAGCTAGCACTAAGCATTAACTTTCATATACATGCATATCCAACAAGTCCATCAGGGACAGCTTTTTATGTGATAAAACGTTTTTACTCACCACTGAACAAATTTGCCCTTTTTGGTTTATTATTCATAGGCTAAAAGGCTTAATGAAATACAGATAACAACGCGAAAATTTTCTCGTATTTCATACTTCAAGAGATTAAAACAATTACTAATTATATACAAGTTTTTTTAAAAAATGTGACTAAACGTATCATTAATTAATAGGAGTGTGTGAGTGAAAAAAAAAGGTAAAACGATATATCAACCACAGAAACCAGCTATACTGAGTATCGAAAAGGCTTTTTAAAAAAAGTATCAAGTCCTCTGGCATACGGTCCATTCAATAGTGGTTTGACGTTACGGAACCAAGCGCACAACTTCGCAATTGGCTATCTGTGCTCTGCCCACTAAGCGTACTGAAACCCGGTTTCCAGCGTTCTAAGTCCGTAGAAAGGCCCTGCATGGTCAGGTGGGTTAAGACGTACGACTCGTAATCTGAGGGTCACGGGTTCGCATCCCTGTTGCACCAAACATGCTTGCGTTTTCAGCGGTGGGGTGTTATAATGTTACGGTCAATTCCACTATTCGTTGGTAAAACGTTGGTGATGACTAGCTGCCTTTTCTCTAGTCTTACACTGCTAAATTAGGGACGGCTAGCACAAAAAACAAACAAGTCCGTAGACATATCACTGTGTCAGTGGAGAGCGGCGGTATCTACATTAGTGTGGTTAGGGTGCTCGACTCGCAATTTATTGGAATTTTCGATTGGTACCCAAGATATTTGTTTTTTTAGCTTAAGGACGTGTAGCGTTACGGTCGATACCACTATTAGTTGGTAAAAAGTATCCCACAAACTGGCAGTGGGTGTTGCCGGCCATTTTCCTTCTTTGCTGTCGGCACTTCATAATTAAGGACAGTGGAAATTAGCTTTAGTTGTTTGTAATAAAGAAACAAATATACAGGGTGGTCGCTAGAAAAGCGGAAAATTTTAGGGTCAGATGAGATCATGAATAAAATGCGTGCTTACTCATTTCTATTTTGATTTCTTTACATCATGAATAAAATGCATGATTTTAATATTATAAAATGCATTTTGAGCATCTATGAGTGTAATATAACATATGCCTTTAAAAGAACTTTGTAAAAGTTATTCTTTGTAAAAATAAATAGCTGTTTGACAAATTTTCCGCTTTACTAGCGACCACCCTGTATTAATACTTGTATTAGCAGTTTACTTGACATCATCAGCTGTGATATGAAATGTATTGAGTTGTTCAAGTGAAACTTCTCATCAATTTTATTTATATCACACCACATCAGAATTAGATTGGGGAATTTTGTTTGTTTGGTTTCAGGTATTCGCACATATGACATTTATACTACATTATGTTTTCGCTTGGGCTACACAATGGCTCAGCAGCAAACTGGTGAATTATAACACTAAAATCTAGGGTCACAGTATTCTGAAATGACCACAGTATTGATTAGAAAACATTTGTCCCCTCTGGAGACAGTAGTTGTTCTTCGTATTCTTAAAAGCTCAAATAAAACATACGAACAAGAGGATTTTTGTGTGTGAAGAGGTCTTTGCTATAGAAATAAAATATTTCTTGTGTCTCAGGAAACAACGTATAACATCTTGTTATTATGCTTGGGAATGTAAACAAAACACATTAAAATGTTGTAATCAGCGATGTCGAGAAAACCCACTTGTAGAGAAAAATATATATTAAAATGTCATGAGTGGTGAGTTAGGGCGGAGTTTGTCTTCTCTCTTGACAATCCTTATGGTTCTAATTAATCATGGTCGAGACCACATCTCAAGCCTTCGCCACTGAAATCTGACCTCTGTACTGCCTCCTGGTGACGAAGACTGATTAGTTTAAGCAGCGACAACAGTGACGACGACTAAAGAAAATGTGGCATAGTACGACAGAGGATGCAACATTTACGATTGATTAGGAAAGTGAATGTTAAAAGAAAAACAACACATATTTCATATATATATATATGGAGATACGGTTACAGTGTAAAAGTGTATTTCCAGCTATTACTTAAAGTACTTTGTAACTGGTTTCATATTTGATGATCATGGCTTAACAAAAATATTACTTTTGCACTTCCACTGAGTTCTAATTATCATGAATTAACGTTATGAATACAAGGACGTTCCACCGTTATACACTTGTATAACACTAGAATACGCTATTAATAATTAACAGTAAATATGGTTTGTTTTTTTCATTCGTAACTTGTTAATATTTTTCAATTTTATAGGACTTCACTTAGCCTGCGCCTTTTCCTGACAATCTTTTTACCAATTGCTCAAATCTTTCAGGGGTATATATATATATCGAATTTTTATTAATTTTCGTGGGCGAACTGTTGACGTTTTATCAGATCATTTTGCGTAACAGTATCTGAGTCAAGCGAGCTTACGATGACATGTTTGGTGACGTTCATCATAAATTGAATTTTACCATTATTACGTGTTCATATGACAAAAGCAATTTCACCTTGTATACCAGTCCATCTTCCCTTCAAATAATCTACAGAAGTGATAATAATGTTGAGGTGGTCGAACCAGATTATATCAAAGATAAATTTAAAGTATTTATTTTATCTTCGTATTATCAGACTCGGAGTGATCTAATTGTAAGCATTCCAAGCGGCGGATCATATAGTCCAAGGTTCAACACATGATTTTGCTTAGCACACTTTCATTTGTTAGCGGCTTAAAAAAGTGACCATAATCCAAATAGCCCGGCGCGGTCAGGTGGGTTAAGGTGTTTGGCTCGAGATCCGAGGGTTGTGGGCTTGGATCCTGGTCGCATCAAACATGCTTGTTCTTTCAGCCGTGGAGCATTATAATGTGCGGTCAATACCACAATTCGTTGGTAAAAGAATAGCCCAAGAGTTGGCGGCGGATGGTGATTACCAGCTGTCTTTTCTCTAGTCTTACACTGCAAAATTTGAGACGACTAGCGCAGATAGCCCTCGAGTAGCTCTGAGCGAAATTCAAAACAAACAAACAAATATAATCCAATCATTAGGTTCAAAAAACGGGACAATACTCTTGTGGCGGTGGATGCTACTAACAACCTTCCATTTTGTCAGTATAATAGTTTAAAATTAGACACATTTATACCTGAGCACTAGGGTATCTGACTTGGCCGTTTAGATCACGTGTTAGTGCACAGTATGAATTTCGTAGGTTTTCAACAAAATTTTTGTAATTCACAGGATTTTACTTAACCTGGTATGTATGTTAAAAATACTTCACTTGGTTGAATAATCGAATTCAACTGTTGTATGTGTGATTATATCCAGGCAAGCTTAATAAAACTACATCATAGTAAACGTCTCGCTTGTTTGTTTGTTTTGAGTTTCGCGGAAAGCGAAAGTATGAGATGAAAGGGATGACAGCTAGTCATCACCATCCATAACCAACTCTTGGGATACTCTTTTACCAATGAATAGTGGGACTGACCGTCACTTATAACGCCCTCACGACTGAAAGGGCAAGCATGTTTGATGCGAAGGGAATTCTAACCCGCGACCCTCAGATTACGAGTCGCACGCCCGAACACGTTGGCAATGCCGGACCATAATTCATATAACTATAACTATAATAACTATAACTATAATACATATAATTATAACTATAATAATTGTAGCTATAATACATATAATTATAACTATGATAACTATAACTACAATACATATAATTATAACTATGATAACTATAACTACAATACATATAATTATAACTATAATAACTATAACTACAATACATATAATTATAACTATGATAACTATAACTACAATACATATAATTATAACTATGATAACTATAACTACAATACATATAATTATAACTATGATAACTATAACTACAATACATATAATTATAATTATAATAACTATAACTACAATACATATAATTATAACTATGATAACTATAACTACAATACATATAATTATAACTATGATAACTATAACTATAATACATATAATTATAACTATAATAACTATAACTACAATACATATAATTATAACTATGATAACTATAACTACAATACATATAATTATAACTATAATAACTATAACTACAATACATATAATTATAACTATGATAACTATAACTACAATACATATAATTATAACTATGATAACTATAACTATAATACATATAATTATAACTATAATAACTATAACTACAATACATATAATTATAACTATAATAACTATAACTACAATACATATAATTATAAACTATGATAACTACTAACTACAATACATATAATTATACTATAATAACTATAACTACAATACATATAATTATAACTATAATAACTATAACTATAATACATATAATTATAACTATGATAACTATAACTACAATACATATAATTATAACTATGATAACTATAACTACAATACATATAATTATAACTATAATAACTATAACTATAATACATATAATTATAACTATAATAACTATAACTATAATACATATAATTATAACTATGATAACTATAACTACAATACATATAATTATAACTATGATAACTATAACTACAATACATATAATTATAACTATGATAACTATAACTACAATACATATAATTATAACTATGATAACTATAACTACAATACATATAATTATAACTATGATAACTATAACTACAATACTATAATTATAACTATGATAACTATAACTATAATACATATAATTATAACTATATAACTATAACTACTAAATACATATAATTAAACTATAATAACTATAACTACCAATACATAAATTATAACTATGATAACTATAACTACAATAATAAATAAAAACTAAAATACTATACATATAATTATAACTATAATAACTATAACTACAATACATATAATTATAACTATGATAACTATAACTACAATACATATAATTATAACTATAATAACTATAACTATAATACATATAATTATAACTATAATAACTATAACTACAATACATATAATTATAACTATAATAACTATAACTACAATACATATAATTATAACTATGATAACTATAACTACAATACATATAATTATAACTATGATAACTATAACTACAATACATATATTTACAACTATAATAACTATAGCTATAATACATATAATTACAACTATAATTCATATCAGACTCTTTAAAGTTTAATGTGTTTATTATTTTCATGTTCCACTGTGTTTATACATTCTAATGTATACTATTTTCATGTTTCATTGTGTTTATACATTCTAATGTATATTATTTTCATGTTCCACTGTGTTTATACATTCTAATGTATATTATTTTCATGTTCCACTGTGTTTATACATTCTAATGTATATTATTTTCATGTTCCACTGTGTTTATATATTTTAATGTATATTATTTTCATGTTTCACTGTATTTATAACGTATAATGGTGTGTAATATATTTTCACATCAATCCTCTCATGGCGCGACCCGGCATGGCCAGGTAGCTAACGTGCTCAACTCGTAATCCAAGCGTTGGGGGTTTGCATTCTCGTCGCACTAAAAATACTCTTCCTTTCAGCCGTGAGGGCATTATAATATGACAGTCAATTCCATTATTTTTTAGAAAAAGAGTAGCCCAAGAGTTGGCGGTGGGTGGTGATGACTATCTGCCTTACACTGCTGAGTTAGGGACGGCTAACGCAGATAGCCCTCGTGTAGCTTTGCGTGAAATTCAAAATAAACTGAACTAAACTCTCGTGGTGTAATGTGCAATAAAAGGCCGATTACCTCGGAAGATTCTTCATTCTCTTGTTTCGATGTCTTCCCACCCTTTTCACGCTTGCTGTTCAATAATTCATCTATCAAAAATGTCGTCAAAACTGCGTTCGTATTTCCCCATTTAACGATGTTTCGTAATTAAGACCTTCCGGCAAAAACTTTAAACATTCTTTGATTGCATTTTTATAACATGTTTATTATAATAGCTGTAATTTGGCCAAAATATTGTCCTCGCTTCAGTTAGCATTTTGTAATGAAGACTGCTACCGTATTCTTCCTCCTTCTGGACTGGACAGAAAACTTGTGAACTTATAATGCTAAAAATCGGGATTCGATACCAGCAATGGGTACAGGGTAGAAAACTGCATTGTGTAGCTTTAAGCTTAAACATAAAATGGATCAAATGTTTATCTCAGTTTTGCTATATATAGGCCGGCTCTGGCAGAACTGTTTATATGTCCACCCTTTTACGATGTCCCGATATACTGAATCTCTTTAGCTAAAATTTCAACCATTCGTCGCTTGAGTTTTCGTGACACGTGTATTTTTGTGTCTGTCATTTGGAGGCAAAAACTGTCCATGTCTGATGTTAAATATAGCACTTAAGAGATAGTATTGGGCCGAATTTTTACTTAAGTCTTAAAATTTTCAGAACATATCTTTGGTTACATCTGTAACCTTTTCTATACTCTAGATAATCTATATACCTGAAGTACGCAATACCGTTTTAAACTTTTTTTCAGGCTTCCACAGTGGCAACCGGCATGTCTGAGGACTTAAAACGCTAGAAAATCTGATTTCGATACTCGTGGTGAGGAATGCACAGATAGTTCGTTTTGCAGCTTTGTTCTAAACTACAAACAAAAATAATTTTCCAATTTTGTAACATACTTTTCCTTTCAAATAGAAATTGCTAATTTATAAACTGTCATAACGTTTTGACTCTGACAGGGATAACCATCTAAGTTACTGAGAAGTATGAACAATACAACTTTAAAAGATAATAGTGCAAAGGTTGAAGTAAAAATACAAAATGTAATATTTTGTAATGGCGTAAGAGAGAGTTATCCGTTAGTGGACTTGTGCGACCGTCCATCACGCCTAGCAGATAGGGGGCTGCAGACAAGTTAGTACTCATGCACGACCAAGCGACATCTGCCCAAAAGAAAAAGTTCCACTACACTGTATAAACTGTGAACAGTCACAACCATTGTAAATTTATGTACTTCAATACATTAGGACCACTCCGAAGTTTCATTTCAAACCGTAGCCGCACCCCACGTTCATGGTCTGTCTTCTTGCCATTTACTATATGTGGCACTGCTTGTGTTTGATGACGGAGAAGCTATTGTTTGGTGGACCACTCTTACCACCTTCACCTGGACAAGCCTGTTGCAGTCTGGGCCGCAGCCGGGTCCCGCCGCGAAGCTTCATCAATCAGCTCGCTCCTTTCACAGCGTCTGTCACTTTGACCTTGTCTATATAAATTACTGCCTAAAAGACTGAAAGCGACTATTTTACCAGTCTTTAGTCATGTCAGATGTTTACAAACGGAAAACGTTGCGAGAGAGATACAGAGAGGTCTTGGAAGGATATGTAAAAATAGTTCGCTTCTGTCTTTCACAACAGGGTACACAAACATCACTTTCTGTGGTCAGCAGGAACAAGGTTTATTTTCACAATGAGTACTTTATCTCTTGGCATTCGATATTAATTTTTACACGTACTCAAATAAAGTTCGTAGAAAAAAAAATGAGCCTTTCTTGCATGTAATTAATTATAAAGTACCCTAGAAATCTATGTTCCAGTTATTAATAGGTTTTATTGGAGGAGTCGAACACGATATAATGAAGCAAACTAGGCCCGAGTTTTGGTTTGGTTTTTTAGCTGGAGAGATCAGTCGATCAAATATGAGGCTAAAATGATATTATTTGCAATTGCATTTAAATCTGACACGACGCAAAGCACTCATATTGAAAAAGATAACTGTGGATAAAAAGGCTATTTTAACGTTATCCCATCACATCAAGCATGCTCACCCTTTCAGCCGTTGGGGCGTTATAATTGGCGGTCAATCCTATTAATCGTTGGTGAAAGAGTAGCCCAAGAATTGACGGTGGGTGGTTGCCTTTCCTCTAGTCTTGTGCTGCTAAATCATAAAAGACCAGAGCGGATAGTCTTCGTGTAGTTTTGCGCAAAATTCAAAATCCAATCATATCGTTTTGACTCTAACAGGGATGACCATCTAAGTTACTGAGAAGTATGAACAATACAACTTTAAAAGATAATAGTGCACAGGTTGAAGTAAAAGTACAGTGTGTAATATTTTGTAATGGCGTAAGAAAGGGTTATCCGTTAGTGGACTTGTGCGACCGTCCATCACGCCCAGCAGATAGGGGGCTACAGACAAGTTAGTACTCATGCACGATTAAGCGACATCTGCCCAAAAGAAAAAAATCTCAAAACATTGCATATGGAGAAGGAGGGCTTTCTTTAGTTTGTGAGAAGTTTTCAGATCATAAACAATCATGTTTATTCTAAGACACAATATGGAAGGTATTACTAATCATAATACTTTAGTTTTGAACACTAGTATTAATACAATGAATGAAAGAGAATAGAATCAAGGATATGTGAAATTGATAAAGAAATTTATCTATTCCTTAAAGTGATTTTGACTGTATTAAATTTTGTATTTTCTTATATTAAAGCCTGACATCGTACAGTGGAAGAGTGTATACATTAGCTGGTTATATTACTTTTGGTAACGCTCTTTAATGTGTAAATAATCATATTTTGAAACATGCTCTGTTCTATGAAGAAATTACTTTTGGTAACGCTCTTTAATGTGTAAATAACCATATTTTGAAACATGCTCTGTTCTATGAAGAAATTACTTTTGGTAACGCTCTTTAATGTGTAAATAACCATATTTTGAAACATGCTCTGTTCTATGAAGAAAAAAAAATATATTTATACAAGTATTTATAAAGATTAATTTCAATTCTGTAACTATAGCTAGTTAGATGTTTTGAATATTGTATTTTAGTCTCCAAGTTAAACTGTTTTCACTTATTATACCATAACATGAAAGAGACTCTGACGTCTAGTAATAGAATTAATCTTTTATCATATGCTTAGAAGTTGCACTAGATGAAGGACTTGGAAGATGTCAGACCAAATAAAAAATAGTTGAATTTTGTTCCTGTCACAAAAAGAATAGAAGGAAAAAAAAGATTTCTAAACTATTAATTATCATGTGAAGACTGACTCTTAATTGTATATTATCTTATTATGTATTATTGTTATATTCTTCAAAATATTTTTTTAGGCACGTTCAAATCATTATATTGAAGTCGTAACGAACTTAATCTGCTAAGTATGCTAATTTAATATTTGCTTTTTTCATTTACACAATGCTTTTCCACGGTTAAGTCAAATTCGATGGAAAGTTAACTTCGTGATCAGACAACTTAATCTGATACAGTAATTGTTTAACAAATTACACACGCTTTAGATTGAGGTTTGTATTTATGTGAATGTTGTTTATAACCTATACTTTTCTATCTCAAAGGGCGCAGCCAGTGAAGTTTAATTTGGTATTTGTAAATATTTGTAGCTCATATTTCATTTGATATAGTTTGTTTCCCAATCAATTATTAAAATATATAACAAGTTCCAAATTAAAATGTTTTGACTGACACAAAATATATTTCTTGCAAAATATGTATATAGATATAAATACACACGCAAATATACACATAAATAATTTTTAAAATGTCTCTAATATTTTTAACATATTAGGTACTATGAACTAAGGAGTTCCCCCCGTAAACTTCAAGTTCGGTATAATTTAAACATTGGAAGCAATTGTTTTGTCGCATCATATTCTGGAATTATAATGTTATGAAATTTATGACCAGGTGTTATCTTCAAAATTTATATGAAAATATCAAAACACTATAATTAAAATAATTCTATTATTTATCTTGCAACGTTAGTAACTGTTTTTTAATGACCCTGGTGGGCAGAGCACAGATAGCCTGTTGTGGAACGTTGTTCATAATCACAAACAAACGCACGTTTTTCGTTAACAATAATCGAAAATAAAAAAAGTTAATTGTATTTTAGGGTAAGATGTACTTCAGATTAGGGTAAAGAAATACTGATTGTTTATAATTTACACTGATTCTGAAAACCACGAAGTCTTTTGGGCTGAAATTTAAAGAAAACAGCAAAAATATTTAATTCAATTTTTTCGATTTATTTGGCACGAAATATTTTTTGCCTCGGTTTTATATTTCTTGTCTTTGAGGCTAAGACAGGGCGCAAAATTATAATACTATATTCACTAATACTTCTCTATGAAGGCTTTAAAAATTCTATAGAATCCAAGATATGACATATTGCAGTGTTTCTCCGTTAGTTTAAGATAAAATTCTAATGGCCACTATGGAAGAGACTCGCGTCTTAAAACGCAGGCAAACGTGTTTGTTAGCATAATTTGCGGACACTTTGTATATTCACACACAAAAGTTTGTTTGTGTTGAACATTCATAAAATATTACCTAATGAACATCTGTGTTTCGTGCCCCCATTTTTGAAGTGATAAACTAGAGTGAACAGAGTTAATCAAACATGAGCCACTGTCACATCTTGGAACACGTGTGAAGCGTGACTTCGCGAAAGAGATACTCGAGCCTTTGACCTTCAGATTCATTGTTCGACACATTTAAACATAAAATTCAGCATTGCAAGAGTTGATTTTGCAATTTCTGTAATTTTATTTAATACAAATACTTGAATATTTGCTTTCGTTACACGAGTGTTAGTGTGTTATAAAAAAGAGGACTTCTAAACACACGAAACGATCAATCAATCTTCGACAATTTTGGACACTTGAATATGAAAAATATATATTGGTATAGTTTATTTGATATCTGTACATATTTTATTAATTTTCATAAGAATGGCAACAGATGTTTCAAATGATATAACGCAGAATCGTACTTAATTTTTACGTTCTTTCATGTACAGATGACATGTTTTAATATTTTTGAATAACCTAAATGTTTTTGAGGAATAAGCCATTTATAACAAAACCAAAATTTGGCAAACTGATATTTCTATATTGAGAAAATATGTTTTTAGATTTTACTGCAAAGAACATTATGATTTACAGTAAGCGAGTGTGTTTTATTATAACTAAGCCAAATCGGGCTATCTGCTGAGTTTACCGAAGGGAATCGTACCTTTGATTTTAGTGTTGTAAATCCGTAAACTTACCGCTTTACCAGTGGGGAACTATTATATTAATCTCTATTAACAAAGCTGTAAAGAATACAAAGGTATAGATTACCGTAGAATGGTCAGAATACACACAACTTGCTTAGATATTGCGCTATATGTTTCCTATTCGTAGAGATAAAAGTTTGGTGAAAATTAGGATAACTTATTTCATGTAATTTTGCTTGTGGCGGAAAATGCATTTTCATCAGAAAACTATTCTTAATACAAGAACTTTTAGTTAAGAGAATATCATTCAATATATGATTAATTTTTAACAGGTAGCTGTGCTTGTAACACTTAAAACATTTTTGTATACTTAGCAAAACTTTATAAAAATAGTGAATTCTTGTTGTTATTAAGAATAATATTAAACTCATTAAACTAATATTGAAAAAGTAATTGAATAACTAATACTGAATAAGTGAAACATTTTCTGTTTTATATATGTAAAAACGGCTAATATGGATAGAGAAAGCTCTATGTAGAGCAGTGAACAACGTTCAGACCTTTTTCGGTCATCGTCAGGTTCACAAAGAAAGAAAGAGGTAACTGATCAATAGCTGACCACATGAAAGAAGGCGGTTGTGTAATTGAGTGTAGGAATGTAGAGGACGTGATTAGATGTTGGATATATTTATTAATATAGGTATAAAGGTGTTCCTTTGTATTGGTTTATTTTGGACTTGCTTCATTCAGTTACACAACCGCCATCAAACATGTGGTCAGCTATTGATCAGTTACCTCTTTCTTTCTTTGTGAACCTGACGATGACCGAAGAAGGTCGAAACGTTGTTCGCTCCTCTACATAGAGCTTTCTCTACCCATACTAGCAGTTTTTCATCTATAATTTTCTCCACAAGTGGGTTTTCTTGTCATCACGGATTATTTTCTGTTTTATGTTTTCTTAAAATAGTAAGTGATATAGTTTTCTTTAGATACAAACTAAGTGTGTTTAACAGAAGGAAATATTTTACATAAGTAAAACATGTTTCAATAAGAGACAAAAAATTCATACACAAATCCTCCAGTAAAGTTACGAAGTTAAAACGCTAAGATTCGAGTTTCGATTACTCGTGATCGCATTGCACAAATAGTCCAGTTTTACATTAAGATAGTAACAACATCATTGTGCACGAAATGATTTTGCTGCAGGGAATAATATTTGACTGACGAGAAAAATAGCGTTTAAATAGAGAATACAAACACAGTTATTTTTAAGGCAATCTTTGGAAAACGAAACACGCTTGTTTCAGACCATTTTATGTATGTTTTTAAAAAATAGTCGATATTTGATAGTTGTGAATTTGTTTTTTATAGAATATAATATATGTTAATTGTAAATTATCACCGAAAAGGCATTACGTAATTAATATATGCAAATGGTTTGAAAACAAAACATTTGATACACAAACAATGCATTTTTATGTGATAAAGGTTTGCAGAAAAAATTATTTGCTTGGTTTGAATTTCGTGCAAAGTTACACAAAAGCTATCTGCGCTAGTCATCCCTAATTTAGCAGTGTAAGACTAGAAGAAAGGCTACTCTTATACCAACAAGTAGTGGGATTGACTGTAACGTTATAATGCCCGCACGGCTGAAAGGGCGTGCATGTTTGGTGTAATGAGGATTCAAACAATATGAAAAAAAATTGTATAGTATGCATAAGAAAGAATAATTAAAAATCTGCTGATGTCAGAACAATGATTAATGTCATTGTTGTTGAACAATGTTAAATCGCTAAATATAATCCTATCTTCGTATATCAGGTATCTTTTACTACGTCACGTAATCTGAGCTGCAAATCATTGGTTACTTCGCCTCCATTCAAGAATAAACATTTAACTAAGGTGGCTTTATGTCTTTCACAGCTCATGATATTTGGCATTAAGGCCACCACCAACAGCAAGTAAGTCCTGCCACCGAAACTTTATGTTTAAAATCTAGAGATTTGATACGTTTCTGAGGTATCATAAACGACTAGTTATTTCCAGGATATCTCTGGTGTTTTCAGTTACTCTGTCCACATGTAACGCATCTTTTAAGGGTAACAATACATACTTGATGAGATTCTAATCAGATGAACATACAGGGGACTACATTCAACTAACCCCCTCTCCTCACTTTCTAGAAATGGTATCGATCAGATTATCAAAGCTAGCATATGTGAAAGAGTGTGGGAGCATATCATCTACTTGGCTGAAGTCAGGGTTAGTACGTCAGCATGTGACGACACAAACGTTGGTCGGGTGTGTTCCCTATTATGCATGGTATTATTGTTACTATTCTATTTCGTTGCGAGATCAGGAAAAATGAAATTACTGGTGCACGAGAAGTTCATATTAAATATGTATATAAATAGATACGTACTTGAAACTTGAATAAATCTATTCTCTTTTCACTGAGTTGTGGGTTTCACAGTCGCAAAAGTCTCTTGAGTGACTTGTTAAGTTGTTGGGATTCGAAATCTCAGAATAGAAAATTAATATTTGTTTCACTTGATACTAAATAAAATTTTGCAGGTCGCAGATTCTTTACAAGTGAAAACATCGGAAGATATTTTATTTAAGTTTATGCTTTAAAACGATCTTGGTGCTGAAAGAACAAAGGTGTCCTGTGTCAAGGCTCAAACACGAGACCTCAGACGTGCAAGGAATGTACTCCAAACTTTCCAAATATTACTTCTTTTCTTGTCATCCATTCCTCGTTACACTAAAAAAGTAGTACAACACTTAAAACGGTGTTTTGGGAGTCGTTGAGGTAAAAACGAATATGGTCATTATATACAAAGATGAAAGTCAATAAAAATATTACGATACTTGAACTGTCCAGTGGCGAGAAGATGAGTAGTTATCCGGGTTGTGCGCTATGAGCCTATGGGTTAAGCAATGATACGGCTCTAGCTCTATACACTTCTCAACTTCAGCTTTAGGCGCGTCATAAATGTGACAGATAATTTTTAAGAGCAGCTGTCTTTCCTCTGATCTGTGTCTTTATTTGGGTTAGCTATGCTTAGACCTTAGGATTCCCTGATCTGATCGTTTAGCAGTTGTATCGCATAATGTCTCGTGAACGTTAAAAGTCTCATTAAAAACCATCCTTTATTTAGTTTATATGCAAAAACGGCTCGTTTGGGTTCAGAAAATATTTTACATAGAAGAGCGAACAACGTTTCGACCTTCTTCGGTCATCTTCAGGATTACAAAGAAAGAGGTAACTGACCGGAAGCTGACCACATGTTTGGAAGGGGTTGTGTAACTGAGTGTCGCAATGTAGAGGGCGGTGTTAGATGTTTTAATATAATTTTATCTATAATATTAATGTAGGTATAATGGCGTTCCTTTATATTGGTTTATTTAGGGTTTAAGTTGTTTTATAAGTAAGTCTTCTTTAATTTTGTGTTTGTTTATGTTTGTTTCTTTACTTAGTATTTTAGTGTTTTCTCTGGTTATGCTGTGTTTATTTGACTTGCAGTGTTCGAAAACGTGTGAAGGTGACATTTTATGTTCTTTGAATCTGGTTTCCATTTTTCTACTTGTTTCTCCAATATAGAAGTCGTGGCAGTTATCACATTGTATTTTATAAATAATGTTGGTTGGTGTGGTGTTTGTCAGTGTAGTTCTTACATAGTATAAACGTCAGTTTTGTGCCTGGTTTTTGAATAAATTTAGTATTAACTGGAATGTCATATTTTGTTACTAGTTTTTGCCAAATGTTGAGTATTTGTTTGCTGATGTCAGGAATATATGGTATACAGCAGTATATGGTTTCGTGATTTTTTGATCCGTGAGATGTGTTTACTTTTGTTGGTTGATTTTGCTTTCTGTCTAGGTATATGAGTATAATGTTTTCTACGGTTTGTGGAGGAAACTTATTGATGTTGATGAAGTATTGTTTTATTTTGTCTAATTCATCGTTAATTTTATCTGGTGAGCATAGTTTTATGGCCGTGTTTATCTGGTTTCTTAGTATGTTGAGTTTTTGTTTTGTTTCATGTGCTGAGTCCCAAGGAATGTATAGTCCAGTGAGGGTGATTTTTCGGTGGATTTTTTGTTTTGAATTTTGTGTTGGTTCTCATAATTTTGAGGTTAAGAAATGATATTTGATTGCTTTCTTCCTGTTTACGTGTGAAGTTAATGTTGGGATATATAGAGTTAATATAATTAAAAAAATTAAGTGTGTGTTCTATAGATCAACCGTGTCATCTATATATCTGTACCAGTGTAGTGGTGGATGTAATGCTGTATTAATTGCTTGTGTTTCAACTTGTGTCATAAAAATATTGGCTAGAACTGGTGATACTGGGTTGCCCATACTTAGGCCATTTGTTTGTATGTAGTTTTGGTTGTTGAACACGAAGTTTGTCTTTATCGTGGTGAATTCTATGAGGGTTGCTAACTGGCTACTGGGAATGTCTATAGTTGGGTTAGGGTCTCGGATATAGAGTTCTAAGGCTATCTTGCAGGCTTCTGTTGTTGGAACTTCTGTAAAGAGGGATATAACATCGAAACTGGCCATTGAAGCTTTATTATTAAGTTGATTTGGATTAGACTTGAAATTAGAAGAGTCTTTGATGAATGAGCTGGCTGATGTTACATATTTGGAGAATGCCCATGCTATGTGACCTGATGATGACCGAAGAAGGTCGAAACGTTATTCGCTCTTCTATGTAAAACGAGCCGTTTTTGCATATAAAATTCTCAACAACTGGTTTTCGCGACATCACTGATTGTTATTTCATCCTTTATTTAAGAGGTGGCCTCGTTATGGTGGTTGAATTTGCAAAGCAAAAAGAGAGTATTTAAAAATCGACAAGTGAAAAAATACTTGGAAAACGAGACTTGAATCTCAGGCTATAAATGTAACTTTTGAAACGAATTTTGTTTTTTTCATGATTTTTTCTCCAAGAAGTGCCATAAACTTACAAAGTCACTAGATAAAACAAATTTATATAATGCTCTGACGTCATAAGATTAAGTTGATATGTCTGTCTATGATTAGATCAAAGCAATTTCTCTTACCATCTAAAAAGTTTTCATAAAATATTATTGGAATAATATTACTGGAATATTGTAAATAGATTTGTTTTATTAGCGTTTTGAAAGGTTGTCAGTGCATTATTTTATTGTGTTTATTAAAACTTTACTAAACTAACATATACAAAAACAATACAAAATTCATTTATGTAAATGTTATTCTAAAATAGTATCATAAGTATTTAAAGAAGGCCCGGCATGGCCAGGTGGGTTTAGGCATTCGACTCGTAATCTGAGGTTTGCAGGTTCGAATCCCCGTGGCACCAAACAGATTCGCCCTTTCAGCCGTGGTGGTGTTATAATGTTACAGTCAATCCCACTATTCATTCGTAAAAGAGTAGCCCAAGAGTTGGCAGTGGTGATGACTAGCTGCCTTTCCTCTGGTCTTACACTGCTAAATTAAGAACGGCTAGCGCAGATAGCCCTCGTGTAGCTCTGCGCAAAATTCAAAAACAAACAAACAAACAAATGCTTAAAGTAAGTATTTCTCAGTTTGACTTAAAGACGATAATAAAACCTTTTTACACACCAATTTATATGCTAGAACCATTACGTTTGTTAAAACAACAAAAAAGGGAGTGTAATTCTGAATACGAACTCGCTTTATGCATTCGCGATACAACCAAGTTGTAGACACTTGAGAGTTAAGATGTAGACGTCTCTAATTTAAAGCTACTAACTCTCCTAGTGGCACAACAGAATACCTGCGGACTTAAAATGCTAGAAAGTGGGTTTCGATACCAGTGGTAGGCGAAGCACAGATTGCTCATCGTGTAGCTTTGTGCCTAACTTAAAACAAACCAGAAGGAAGATAACAAGTCAACAGAACCCACCACCAGAAGGTACTTGCCCGATTAGTTAAATTTAATTACAACGATTGACTGTTCTTTTATAACACGCCAACAGTTCAACAGCATCACTTCTCGAACCGTAGATCAGCAGCTCGACACACTAACCACTAGGATAAAACTGTACCAGCTTCAATAAAAAGTAGTAGATAATTTGATTTAGTTAGTTGAGCCTGTAATCAGTAAACTTAAGAAATTTCGTGGATGGTGCCCCCCAGTGGCTCAGCGGTATGTCTGCGGATTTACACGGTAAAATACAGGTTTCGATACCAGTGGTGGGCAGGGCACAGATAGCCCATTGTGTAGCTTTGTGCTTAATTCAAAAACAACAACCGTGGATGGTTTCTATTTCGTAAAAGAATCAAAGAGATGAAGTAAAACCACCAGTGACGTTTTTAAGCGACCTGAAAGGAATATTTGTGATCGACTCTGATGTCATTGGATTTTTTTTACTATTATATGATTTTATTCTTGAATCAAATATCTTGGAATTAATAATCTAAACTGATGAAAAATACTCACCAGCACAAGTTTTATAAAACTAGTTGAACAGATTACAAAGAATGGTTTATATTTATAAAAAAAACCATTGTGAGAAAAGGATATAATTCAAAAGACAGTGCAAGTTTCACGACGTAACATACTTAAGCTTAACTGCTTCTCACAATCGTCACATTAGTATAGGTTCTATTATTGCATACTCGATGTATCCTCATAGTGTATCCTAAACGTACCAGGTGACAAAATGTCATTATATAGCATCAAAACAATTAAACCGTATTCATGTAAAGATACGTGATGTGACTGTCAACTAGGTTGGACCTACGTGGTAGTAGTAACGTGTATTTACAAAGAATCTGAAAGAGATGCAGATGATCCATTGTTGTTTCACTGTTTTTATTGCTAGCTACCTTTTTTATTATTGTTACCAACTCTGCTTAATTGTCATTGTTCACAGGTCTTGCCAAAACATTATTTGTGGTTTGGGTGAATAAAAAGAAATGCAACCATGTTATAAAGAAGAGTGATTATTTATCGAAATACTCTGAATGTCAGGGATAGTTGGAACAGTATTCTGAAAAGCCGACTCTATACGTCTGTAATGAGAGAGATATCTTTAACTAATTAACATAATCATTGGTGTAGACGTACTAAACATACAAACTCCTATATTTGTTTGTTTTAAAGTACGTATTAAACAAATACTAGTACATCGCAAAGATTATCTCACTCGCAAAAGTGATATATTTAAATACAGAGTTCATAATAACTCTTTACATATTAATAAAGTGAATTGTCACCACAATGTGAGTCTTACTGGCACAAATGGCATATTTAGTTCTATGTACTTGAGTTGCTACTAATTCCCAACCATTCGAGAGGCACAATGTCGACATGGAAACATGATTGTTTGGTAAGAAGTACTGGTCTCCGCTCACTCAGAGGAAGAATGTTCTTATATCAAGGCTGTTGAACGACGTATGGTAAAAAACACAATATTTCGAACAATGAAAGTTTTCACTGTTTTCCGTAGAAACAGGAGTATTCAAACAATAATGCGTGAAGGGCAACTCGGAAACTTCACCCCAATCATTTCAGGGCAACACATTTATTCGCAAGCTAAATACCATAGATATAAATGAAATGAAAAAAAAAACCTTATAAAGAAAACAGGAACACCTTTAAGCAAAAACAACAACAAAAATTATTAGAAAGTGACAAAAGGTTAGGCTTACAAGCCTACATTTCACAAGCTTTCAGCCATATATTGAAATCGTTTGTTATTTACATGAGAATAAACTAGAATCAGTCTTGCCTCATTCAATTACACATTTATTCACTTTAGTGAAATGGCGTAAAAATATTCGCTAAGAAGTATAGCTAGAAGAAGAAAGAATGGAACTTTAGTGTCGTGAAACAGTCCAAAAGTAAGGTTACTATAGAGTGAGGATGGAGAAAATATACTAGTAAAGGCAGAAAAGTTCTATAAGGTAGTTTTTAAATAGTCGCATTAGGTATAATTACCGTGACTCTTTAAAAACAACCTTATAGAATCTTCTATGGTTTAAGTATGCCAATCAGGACAGAGACCTCTAAGATTCAGGTATACCAATCAAGACATAAAATTTGAATTAAAAGCGAAAAAAAAAGCGACACTAAACAAAGATGGTTGAAAGTTTCAAAATATTATATTGATTGAAATTTAGACTTTCTCTTATGAAAATAAACACACAAAATACACTTGGTTATAAACTTTCAGGTACTAAAAATAATTTACATGGCTCAATATTCAATTATTTTTTGTTTGAATAATTCTACCTATGATTAAAACTTAATAACTTTACAGATTGTCATTACTACACTTTCAGAACAAAATAAATTGTATCTAAATGCGATAAATAGTTATAAGTAGAGAATAATAAAAACCTTATATCTCGAGCTCTTACGAAAGGTGAACCTTTCTTCAGTCTGTCCCGCAAAAAGCAAATTCCAAATTTCAAAAGCACCTGGTTTACAGAGTTTTCATAATTTTGTGTTCAGACTTTCTGAACCTACTTATAGTTACAAGTATACATGCTAAATATTTAATTTTTCAGGAAGATACTAGCTCTGCATAATGAAAAAGAGCACAGTAAATATTTTGTAAGAGCATAAATATTTCATTGATTTGTCATTCAAAAAATAAAGGAGAAATATAAGCCTTAATGTGGAATACTGACATATGAAAAGTATCCACAATTTTATAGAAATGTATGAGATAAAATGGTTAAGAGTTTTGTCAGGACACAATGATGTTGCTCTATTTATTTATTTTTAGGATCTAACGTATTTGTTCATTCAAAAAAAGTCAGTTAACTTGTGTAGAATGTACAAATCGCATATCTTTGGCAGCTTTACTCTAACTGAAGTGAAAAGTATTCTTAATGAGTGCGGATGTTCTACGTCTATGGGAGTTTTTACTCAAGATGGTGAGCATAGTTCTTAGCAGAAGTGCTGAGTTACATTACTGAATTCCACACGAGTTTTATTTCATTTCATAATACTAATTGTTGTTGTTTTGAATTAAGCACAAAGCTACACAATGGGTTATCTGTGCTCTGCCCACCACGGGTATCGAAACCCGGATTTTAGCGTGTAAGTCCGCAGACATACCGCTGAGCCACTGGAGGGCTGGCTCGTGATACTAACTTTTAAATCTTAAATATACACCCGTGATACAAAATGTAGTTACTCATGCTTCTATAAGTCTTGTATTTTGAAAATCCAGGCTATTTTACATTTAACTGACACAAAAGCTAGAGTTAGATAATGGTTTATAATAAACATCGATATATGAGTTTGTGCTAATGAGTGTACACGAACATAAGAAGGTCAATCTGGAGTGATTCGCATATACAGTAGGAATTTAACGTTTTAAAGTTGCTTATGTAAACACTGCATAGAATTACTGATATGTTCGTAAGAGAAAAGTAAAAAGCAACCACAGAATTCTTAAACCTATCGCTACTGAGCAGAGATAAGTTAGTCATATATCTAGGTCTTTGTCTATCTTTGGCCCTAATAACGGAATAGACTGTCTCGCTAATTACGCACCCACAGCTGAAAATGTTAAAGTTCTCAGCGAGAATCGTCTCAGATTTCTTGAATCGTAGCCCAAAACACTTATCGGTTTATCATGTCCGGGCCAGAAATCTGTATAGATTCAGGCAGTTATCAAACAACATCCAATATAAACTTGTTTTATATGTCAAGTTATGGTGTGACTTCCGGTCCTGATTATTGAAAAGTTATATTTATTGAAATAATAATTAGTGATATATATATATATAAGCATATATATGTAGAGTTATGTTATCTTAAGATGCATTGCATTACTCGTCTTAAAAAAACAACTTTTCTATTGAAAAATACAAAGAATTACGTACATACTATTAAATAAAGTTGAATACCAGTGTGAATTATATTCCATTTTAAAATATTTGTTGTTTTATTTCCATGGTTTGAGCCAGAGGGAATATGTCAAGGTTTCAGCATCAGCCTTTTTTGTGATCATATTCCAACAAATAAGTTGACATTTTTAGAATTCCGATAATTCACTTATAAAAAGGGGAAGTGCGAAAAGTTCATGGAGATAAAAATTATTTAAAAAAAACATTTAATGAGCATTAGAATAGAAATGCCTTTTCATAATACGCAAGAAAGTAAAACGAAGCAGTCGTAATAATTCACTTCGAAATCGACAATAAAACCTAATGGATCGCCCCATTCTAATTCCTTATTTTCAAGATTGACCCTAGTTTAGTGGATAGGTTTTTAATTTATTCAAACTAACATAATTACAGTGACTTGCCAAAGATTTGTTTGTTTGTTTTGGAATTTCGCACAAAGCTACTCGAAGACTATCTGTGCTAGCCGTCCCTAATTTAGCAGTGTAAGACTAGAGGGAAGGCAGCTTGTCATCACCACCCACCGCCAACTCTCGGGCTACTCTTTTACCAACGAATAGTGGGATTGACCGTAACATTATAACGCTCTCACGGCTGAAAGGGCGAGCATGTTTGGCGCGACCGGGATGCGAACCCACGACCCTCAGATTACGAGTCGCACGTCTTAATACGCTTGGCCATGCCGGGCCTCTTGCCAAAGAAGGGGTAATTCTTTTTTTTTTTTACATTTTAATTCTTTTAGTTTTCATTTTCTAGTTTCAATATTTTTTGTAATATTAAAACTTTCTGTATTACTATGGCTAACTAGGTACTTTATGTGTCGATCCGAACATATCTTTACGTTTTTTTTAAATATATTATGTCTCTTCGCCCCCCAGTGGTACAGCGATATGTCTGCGGACTTATATTGCTAAAAACTGGGTTTCGATACCCTTGGTGCAAAGAGTGAGTACAGCTAGTCCTTTGTCTATTTTTGTGTTCAGTAACAAATAATAACAACAATTATTTGTTTTCTGGTATTACAATATTCAATATAGTTTTTATTATTGATATGTTGTTTTTTTCCAGTTATGGCTATAGAAAGGTTTCAAAAGTAATAAGTGCAGATAGTATTGTATCTGCAAACACACTTTAGGATACGTTTGTGTTTTACCCACAAACTACTACATGAAATGTAATGGAAAATAAGAAGGAAATGTGATTTTTTTGAGGGGGATAATTTGTCTTTGTGAATGACATTATTATTCCTGTGAATTCTATTTTAATAATTAGCTGAAAATTTTACTTTTAGACTGAGCAAGAATACTGCTGTGCTTGTGACCAACTCATCACCGATCGCTTTATACTTAAGGTCAATGGTCAGTCATGGCATGCCCGATGCCTCAGGTGTAGCGTTTGTCAAACCATGCTGGACCGTCAACCATCGTGCTTTATTAAAGAAGACAATGTGTACTGTAGAGCAGACTATACAAGGTCAGTAGTGTAACAATCGCGCGAAAAAAAACAACAGTTATGTTAAGTATGAATTTAACAGCAAGAGTTTAAGTAACTTTAAGTCAAAAGTAACACTGATAAAGTTAAGTAAATAAAGTTAAAAGCAAGGACTTAGTCGAAAATAGCAAATCCAAATGTTTGACTAATTATATTAGTTTGTTATAACCAATGAACAAGCCAAAACAAAAATAAATTTAAAAAATAATAAATAAAACTACATTATTTAAAAATATCTCAGGTTACACGCTATAACTAACGTTGGATATAAAAAGTACCCTCGGGTGCGAGTGTTAAGTGTTGTGTTGTTGTTGTTTTGAATTAAGCACAAAGCTACACAATGGGCTATCTGTGCTCTGCTCACCACGGGTATCGAAACCCGGATTTTAGCGTGTAAGTCCGCAGACATACCGCTGAGTCACTGGGGGATAGTGTTGTGTTGGTAATTCGTGTTCTTTCAGTAATTTAAATCCATACACTGAAACCATATGTTTAGAAACACCCAAACTTAATGTTTTCACAACAAAGTACAGTTTTTACTGTTAAAACATAAACTCTATGTCTGGAAAGCTAAACTGTGTTTTATGACGTATATATGAATAACATAACGAGTGCATCCTGGCCTATATTTTAACAAATTTCCGTAAGACTTGTCCAGATGTGCAGCTGTTTGTTGAAACCTCTGAGGTCATCCTTGGCTAAAGGCTCATCAAAAAACTGAAGAATATTTTATTGTTAACCAGCATATTTCTAAATGTTCTTGATGACAAACATGACAGACTACAATGAGAATCATACTTTCGTGGAAACGTATTTCTTTTTTTTCAAGTCCTGTATCCTGTTCTTCCGATACCTATCCATTAATATTATAATGTCATATCTACCACCACCAGCCCTATCTTTTTAATGAACAAAACTGATTGTGTACTAAGTGGATTTAAAATTGGTCAAACAAACTTTAAAAGTTTTCATTCTGCTAACTGCATGTTTTTTTTCATTGCTACAGTCACTAACTTTCAGCTGTGGGGGCATTATCATGTGAGAGTCAATCCCACCATTCATAGGTAAAGAGCAGCCCCAAATTCAGAGGTGGGTACAGCCGTCCGAATGTCTTCTCTGTGGTCGACATTGCAAAATTAGGAAAGGTGGCAGTTAGCCTTAATAACTTGGTCATAAACAAACAAACAAACTGTGATGAAAGCCAACTTTTAATAACAATGTTTACACGTTAACAATACTAAAACATAAAATTTATGAAGACATAATGTAAAATATTTTCACATCTATTTTTCGAAGAAAACTTTTATAAATTATTCTTTGTTCTCATAATTTATAGGTTAAGACCACAGAAATGAGTGAAAATGACATTTAATTATTTAACACAACTTACAATTGTTTTGAAAGTTGACTTATATTTGAGGTGTTCTTATTGCGTTGTACCAATGAGGGTTACTTTCTGTAATAAGGATTCGAAGACCTAGTTTCTGTTGTTAGTTTGTCCGAGTGAAAATATGAAAATCGCTATTTATGATATTTTTGTGTATAACCTACGAAATCCTATGGATGTATAATTTTTATTAAACCAACAAACACATCCCGTCGCGGGTTCGATATTTTGCTTTTGATGTTATGAGTCCTCGGACTTATAAAACATGTGAAGTGAATTTGCCGAAAACAAAAACATAAGGAAAACTATTTAATATTTCAAGACATTGCTGCAAAACATTTGTACGATCAGAAACATATTATAAAAAATGTAAAAATGTTCTTTTTTAAAACCTACCATTAATCTGCATAAAACAACGGTTTTTAATACGTTTTAAATGCTATTTATCAAATCAAACATTAGTCTCATTTTGGAAAAGTCTGTATATAAAACCAAGAGTTTTTTTTTTTTACTTTTAATACGTAAACTTAAAGTTGTTAAAGAGAATCTATTAAAATCTGATTTCAATTTTTCCCGCCAAAACACATTTTTATAACTCTTTCAGTCACTTTTACTTCTCTATTTCTGTATTCGAATCCTTTTCACACCAAACATGCTCGCCCTTTTAGCTGTGAGGGTGTAATAAAGTGACGGTCAATTCCACTATTCGTTGGTAAAAGACAACCCCAAGAGTTGGCGGAGGGTGGTGATAACTAGCTTCCTTTTCTCGAGTCTCACGCTACTAAGTTAGGAACTGCTATCGCAAATTGCTCTCGTGTAGGTTTGCGCAAAATTTAAAAGCAAGCAAACAAACTTCGGTATTCGTTGTTATGAAGACATATATAACGCCAAGGCCACCACCACTGTCTGTCGTATCCTATACAACCTTATGAACCCTGGTACTGACCAAAGAATTTTTGTCAGCACTAGATATGGTAGATGTAGTGTTGCTTTCTCCTAATTGGTTCTTGGAATTATATCATTAAATATTTTAATAAGAGTGCTAATATTTCTGCAAATAATTTAAGATCACTTATAAAAGTTTTACAATGAAATTTCCTTTAAAGAAATCTAAATCACCAAACTTCATTACCATGCTATTGCGCGTGTTTGTGTTTTTTTTTATAGCAAAGTCACATCGAGCTATCTGCTCAGCCCACCGATGGGAATCGAACCCCTGATTTTAGCGTTGTAAATCCAAAGACATAACGCTGTACTAGCGGGGGAGCATACAATTGCAACATACATATGAAAAAGTCCAAACTGTGGAATTTCAAGTTATTAGTATTTTTTAAACATCTATACCGCGTTATTTGAAAAATACTTTAAAACACTATAATTTAGGTGCAGCTTAAAACTGCTAGCCAAAGGGAAGACAGTTAATCAGAAACACCTTCCGCCTATGCTGATATACTTAATTAAACAGCGTATTGACTAATACATTTAAAACACATCACATCTCAAAATGCAGACCAAACATACTCGCCCTTTCAGCCGTAGGAGAGTTATAATGTGACGGTAAATGAGTAGTCCAAGTGTTGGCGGTGGGTAGTGATGACTAGCTGCCTTCCCTCTAGTTTTACACTGCTAAATTAGGTACAGGTAGCGCAGATAGCCCAATTGTAGCTTAGCGCGAAATTCAAAACAAACTCAAAATGCAGAGAATTTTAATCGACCTATTATTGGTTTAACCTTCGACCTTCGTTTCTGCAATATGTTGCACTAATCATCGAGCTACACCTGACCCGTTGAAATAAAGTTTTTTTAGTTTAATTACAAACTTTTATTAGGGCACTTACGTGGGTTGAAAAGCAGCTGTTTTGATTATATGAATCATTATGCAAGACACTCATTCAGATAAATACCAAGTTCCAACTAAAATTTTAATTGTAAAGAATTGTAATCACATATGTTTATTACCAAATGTTGTAACTAAATTCACATATTTGTAAATATAGACGATGTTTGTTTGTTTGTTTGTTTTGGAATTTCGCACAAAGCTACTCGAGGGCTATCTGTGCTAGCCGTCCCTAATTTTGCAGTGTAAGACTAGAGGGAAGGCAGCTTGTCATCACCACCCACCGCCACCACCAACTGTTGGGCTACTCTTTTACCAACGAATAGTGGGATTGACCGTCACATATACACCCCCACGGCTGGGAGGGCGAGCATGTTTAGCGCGACGCGGGCGCGAACCCGCGACCCTCGGATTACGAGTGCACGCCTTAACGCGCTCGGCCATGCCAGGCCATAGACGATGTATCAAGAGACTTTATCAGATATAATCTTGCGTGTAAATGCTTAAGCTAAACTAGCGTGATTAAATAGACACTTAAACACCTCTGATGTGAAATATTCTGCATGACTGATAGCTGTATTATTTATGTTAGATATTCAGTAATTTATGTTACATTTTGCTTTAAACCAGCTTGAAATTCCAAGGTGCGAATGGAAAGTTTGTTTGTTTTGAAATTTCGCACAAAGCTACTCGAGAGCTATCTGTGCTAGCCGTCCCTAATTTAGCAGTGTAAGACTAGAGGGAAGGCAGCTAGTCATCACCACTCAATGCCAACTCTTAGGCTACTCTTTTACCAATGAATAGTGGGATTACCCGTTACTTATAACACTCCCACAGCTGAAAGGGCCAGCATGTTTGGTATGACGGGGATTCAAACTCGCGACCTTCAGATTACGAGTCGGGTGCCTTAACCACCTGGGCATGTCGTGTTCTACAAATAACTTCAGAATCTCTAAAATACCCCAGAGTGATTTTTTGACCTAAACACTACCGACTTGCTAGAATTTTGTTCCTTTATTATCATAAGTTAAAAATTAATAAGTTTTTACACTGCCCTGAACATAACGGTTAATTGTGTTTCACTAACATCTCATAAATTACTTATAAAACGAATTTTGAAAATTTAGTTACTAATTAATTATTCTTTTACTAGTTTTCACTTTTGCACCTTCCCAAATCAATTGCGATAAAGAAATAAGATCATAACACCTCCAAGGCTGAAAGGGTAAGCATGTTTGGTGCAACGGGGGTGCGAACCCGCGACCCTCCGAGTGCGAGTCGCATCCTTAACGCACTTGGCCATACCGGGCCGCAATTGAAAAGAATGGTTAATATTGAGTAAAGCTAACCATTCAGGTTTGATTTTTAAAACCCAGAAGTTCATTAATAATACACACAATTAATACTCGTTGTCTAATCATGTATTTCCTATCAAAGTAGTTCATATCTTAAAAACTTGGAATCTGTAAATGAAACAAGACCTCTTTCGAACCTGGACACACAAATGTAATCTATTATTAATAATTATCACAATTAAATATTTATTGATACATATCATGAAATGTTAAAAAAATTTAAAGTTGATTAACAACTAAGATGACATTCATGTTTGAAGAAAAGCTCAAGTAACTGTTCAAAATTAATCAAAGTTCAAAATATGTTAATTTCAAAAGATTCTTTCCACCGCACAACCATGAAAATACCTAATAAGTATATGCTTATCTTAGTATTAAAAGTTAAAAATTCAAATTATTTGTTCGTGGATTTTAATATTTTTAAAGTTGATTCTGATATTAAAAGTTTAAAATTCAAGTTATTTGTTCATGGATTTTAATATTTTCTTCGTTCGTTATGCTTTCTTTTCTGACAGTTACTTAAATAGTCTTTCGGACATGTTCAGACATGGCCAGGTGGTTAAGGCGCTCGATTCATAATCTAATGCTCGCCGGTGTTGTGATGTGACGGTCAATCCCACTATTCGTTGGTAAAAGAGTAGCCCAAGGGTTGACAGTGAGTGGTAATGACCAGCTGTCTTCCCTCTAGTCTTACACTGCTAAATTAAGGACGGCTAGCGCAGATAGCTCTCGTGTAGCTTTCGCGAAAGTCAAAAACAGGCAAACTTTCAGACATTTATTATCTGAAATATTCACGAAGCTTCTATGATCCGATCATTTCTATAAATGTTACGTTTAATCCTTCAAATTTTAGTTTTGTATCTTTAATCACTACTAACTATCAGAACATTTCCTTTACAATTTTCAGTATTTATTTTTTAAACAGTTCTAGTGAGAATGATACTAAAGTCCACATAGAGATGAAAATTAAGTGGTTTTACAAAATATTTACTTACTACATTAATAATACGAGAACTATATTTTGTTTGTAAACAGTTTATTTTATCTTTATTGTCCACAGTATTTTTCATTGTCTTATAAACACAAAATTTACTTTTTGTGTGAAACCAAACTGTTTTCTATGTATGTGTTATCTACTTGACGTAACTATTTAAAACATAGCACAGTGTTATATCTGCTCATCTTTATAAATCATGTTATCGTGTATCTTTCACGTTTTTCTAATAAGATACATGTATAACCATATGTAATATAAAATAAACTTCTTTATTTTGTGTAAGGTAAAATCTAAGATGCATGTTCCTCCAAGTATGTCGGTCAGGATAAACATTCTTCCCTTCAAACAAACTTAATATATGGCTTAAACCGATGATTTTATAATTCTAACCTTAACGGTTTTGTCAACAATGATCTTACTTAAGGCCTCCCGCTGGTACAGCAGTAAATCTAGGGATTTACAATGTTTAAATTAAGGTTCGATTCTCCTCGGTGGGCTCATAAGATAGTCAGCTGTGACTTTGCTATAATGAAGCACACACACACACCCAAGTGTACTAAAAAATTGCATAATGAGTATATTATGATATTTTCCGGATATACTATCATCCTATCATTATTTTACGTCATGGATATTTGATATTTTTGCAAAACTTGGATGATAAAAATGAATCGTGTACCATTTATAATGATAGGTGTTATTATTATTTCTTTATTAAATACGAACCTACCAGCCTGAGCACCAGTCATAAATTTGTTTGTTTGTCGTTTTTTTTTTAATTTCGCAAAAAGCTACTCGAGGGCTATCTGTGCTAGCCGTCCCTAATTTAGCAGTGTAAGACTAGCGGGAAGGCAGCTAGTCATCACCACCCATCGCCAACTCTTGGGCTACTCTTTTACCAACGAATAGTGGGATTGACTGTCACATTATAACGCACCCACGTTAAAAGGGCTAGCATATTTAGTGTGAGAGGAATTCGAACCCGCGACTCTTAAATTACGAGTCGCACGCCTTAACACGCTTGGCTATGCCGGGCCAACCAGTCATAATTTGTTAAATAATGTCATGATAGATATTAAGAATTCACTAACTTCTGTATGGCTTCCAAAGGGATGCAGTTTTTCTTATATAAGGAAAGTAGGTTATGTGTAGGTAAAATATAAGAAATAATCTTCAATGTCAAGAAATGTCAGAGTGTAATACAGAAATGTTTGTTTTTGTGCTTGCTGCACAACAAAAAACAGGATTTATCAGGTGTCCTCGTCGATAATGTAACCGGATTTCAGGTTTTCAATGTTTCTGGTGTCTTTTGTGCTTTTACGTAATTTGACCATGACATCACGATTACGCCTACTAGATTTAGGAAATGCGTAGTTGTATCACCGGCAGAAAATTGAAATAAAAAATCAAATTTTCAGCCACCTCATCAATATATCAGAAACTGATTCCAATTTGTTGATGTTTTCCTACGATCTGTTACATCAGTTTTAAGCTACGCCCTCCGATGAATAATCAACAGCTTACTTGTAATTACGTTTGAAGCATTCTACAAACCAAGTTCCCTTTACTTCGTATTTTAAATAATTTATCATTGCATTTGTTTTTCTTCCCCAAAACATGCACTTACAAAAATCTTTTGATCTTTAGAAATTGAAACACCACTTTTGGAATTCCTGTTGCTCTGAAAATTGCTAGTCTCAGCTCAAGGTTTAGTAATTGGGGTAGGAGGGTGCGTTGGGGGGTAAATACACGCGGTACCCAAACGGTAAAAGATCCTTCGAGTTGACTTGATCCTGTAGTGAAGACAATTGATGGCATCGTAACTCAGATTAAGTGTGGTTAGTAGAACGTTTTCACACCTACACCTCTTGGCTTTCTCAAGAACACACACTTGCATAATGAACAGAGTTACATTACATCATATACCGCCTGCTTTCATCCGAAACACGTAATCCGCTTGTCAGGATGTAGAGAATGTGACAACAGGGTGAAGATTAGCATATATTAAAGAAAATTCTGGAGTTTTCCTTTAAAGTAATAAATACATGCATTAAGCGCTATTCAAGATTTAAATCTCATTACCTATTTAGAAAAATAAATTCAAAATCTGTTTTTTTTTCTTGGTTTGATGCTGTGTACCATTCGCAGTTTTCCCCACGAGCAAGAGAACTAAGTAACTTAAATAAAACGATTGAGGCAACATTATAACCTATTAATAAAACACGTGCAACTGAAATGAATTGTGGCGACCTTAAAAGAATGGTCTAACCCAGCTGGAATATCTAGTTGAACTAGACAACTGAAATGTAACTGAAGAAGATAAACAGTGTATAATGAAATCAGTATTATTTATACACACATTTCATTGTTTGGGCCCGGCATGGGCAACTGTGTTAAGGCGTGCGACTTGTAATCTGAGGGTCGCGGGTTCGCATCCCCGTCGCACCAAACATGTTCGTCCTCTCAGCCGTGGGGACGTTATAATGTGATGGCAACTCCCACTATTCGTTGGTAAAAGAGTAGCTCAAGAGTTGGCGGTGAGTGGTGATGAGTAGCAGCCTTCCCTCTAGTCTTACATCACTATATTAGGGACGGCTAGCATAGATAGGCCTCGAGTAGCTTTGTGCGAAATTCAAAAACAAACAAACAAACGACATAATTGTTAATGGAAATATTTGTATTAATTTTTTTTTGTAAATTCATGGAATAAAAAAACCCCTAATATAATATATTTCAACTAATTTTTAAATTCGAAACACTTTTAAGTAATACAAGTATATCTATGAATACTTTGTACATAAAGACAATTATTTCATCCAAGCAATAAGAACGTTTACGTGTTGATGTTCTAGACGTGTCTAGCAAGAAGCAGTGACAAAGGTGATGCTTTAGGCTCAAAATATTTATTATTAAATAAACAACTCAGCAGACGTTACGTAGATTTGAATGTATTCAACCACTTTCAGGCTTCATTGCTTCAAGCACTAACAGGTTAGGTTGAATTTATAATAACATAGAATATTTACATGGTGTAGATATCATATCATCGGTCAATGACTTAGGCATTGGAGGAAAAATGATAAATACAGGTTTTACAAACAGGGAGGACGTTCAGTAATATGTTTATTTCATATAACAACAAACTACGGTAAACAATTAAGGAAATTGCAAGGCGAGAAATCTTAGTTTGAATTTTGACCTATTTTTGCCATCAAGACATATCAATGACATCAAAATACAGGTGAAGAACATAGATCAAATGGATTTCATCTCGAAAAATGAAAATAGGCAGAATCAGAAGTTGGAGTTACATATCGTGTAATTAAATTTATAGGATTGTGAAAATTAGATCTATTGGTTTCTTACGCGGAAGTCACATATTCAACATAATTTGACATGGATCCTGGCTTTGGAATTTTAACAGGACAACAAGGTTGTCATTTCGATGAGATAACCTGACTTGGATTCTTACTTTGTAATTTAAGTGAGTGCACAGTGTAGTAAGTTTCAGAATATAACGTAATTATATAAACAAATAGTATTTCCCATTTCATACTGTTGTCATATTTCTTTCAGTATTCCTTCATGCACCTAAACATCTTGGAGTGCCACTTATAAATCATAGGTGGATGTAAACAGATCACGACGCTCTGTTCTTAAAATATAATGTATTCTCATGTGATATAAACAATTATGACACAAGGTCGTGTTCCCACAAAATAATATGCTTTGGATTATCACTTGATGATATAAACAGATCTGATAAAAAATACCTTAGTTGTGAAAAGAAGAATTGAGCATGTGACTCAAACTGGTAGCTACACTTATAACATTGATAATAACTTTACAACAAATATTAATTCATAAGTTTTTGTTTTACTTACCCTTATGCCCTAAGTTGAATAACATACGCAGCCTGGCTAGCTAATGAATGAATATTTCTTATCAGTGCTATAATTTTAGCTATAAATTTGACTGCCAATTTCGATTTCATTCCTTTAAGTCACAAAACTACACGAGGGATATCTCTGATAGCGTCCCTAATTCAGCAGTGTAAGACTAGAGGGAAGACAGCTAGTCATCACCATCCACCGCCAACTCTTGGGCTACTCTTTTACCAACTAATCGTGGTGCATTTTTGGTGCGATTGGGATTCGAACCCGTGAACCTCAGATTATGAGTCGAACGCCTTAACTCACCTGGCTATGCCGGGCGGATGTAAAACCTGACATTTTCGTTAGAAATATAAAAAGTTGGGCTTGAACTGATGACGACACATTGATTGTTTCCAGCATAGCCACATACATCACGTGAACATGACTTAAAAAGTCTGTACGAAAGCGACTTAATAAGTCTTAGTAAATAAGTCTGTGTTCGCGTAATGAATGTCACTAAATGCTGATTAATTTTATGTAAGGCTTTCGGAATCGCAGTTATAAATTTCTGCAAACTATAAAATTATTAAAACATTCGTTTTCTTTTCTTCTGATACTAAACCTGGTTTGTTAGAGACAGAGTTGTCCCTCAGGGGGTCGGTTATGAATTTACGAGCTTACAACATTAAACTCCACGGTTCGATTGCTCATGGTGTATGAAGTATGGTTTTGCGCTAAATAATAACAAAAATAATGAAAACAGGATTTATAACATTTTGAAGGAAATCAGATGTTTATTGATTGCATTAACGGCAGATGGCTTCAAAGGCATATATGTATATGTAACATTTATAAATATATATATATATAATTCGTGTTATCGAATCGACTACTGTGACTTAATAAAATAGAATGCTCCTGTTTGAGCTGCGGTGTGCCATTTTATGTGTGTATTTAGCCTTTTTCTATATGCTGTGCCCTAAAATGGGTTTTCTTCGATAGTTATTGAGTAATTATATAAATCTGTTCCCAGAAAAAGAGGAGACAAAAGTGAATTACCCAACAACTGGTGGTGTCAAAAAGTAGGCTTATATTAATATTGGTAACTGATAAACAAATTTACATGTTCTATGTTCATATTAGTAGCTAAGATATTGATGTAAAAATATGAGTAGGTTGATAGCAAAAAACAATACCAGTAACTCGTATTCCATGTCAGCAAACACAAATATAACTCAGAATAAAATAATGACGAAATCGAACAAAATATTAAGAAAGATTTCGTCTTTTTTTTCTGACATAAAAGCGTGGAGATACTTAATATGACTCTATACATATAAGTTGCGGTAATATGTGTAATTTGGTGTAACAGAAGAGTAAGAGTTTAGGATCGAAAGATAAAAAATTCTAAAAGCAGTAAGAACATATCTAATATCTTTCAAAAGAACTTTTCAAATCTTGCTCCAATCGATATTTTTAAACAACAATCACAAGATAACAAATAGTATTGTAAAATACACAAAAAATTCTTTTGTCGAGGGTAATAAAATACAAATTATGAAGGTTTGTGTTTTCTTACAGCAAAGCCACATCGGGCTATCTGCTCAGTCAAGGGAGGGGAATCGAATATCTGATTTTAGTGTTGTAAATCCATAGACTTATCGCTGTACCAGCGGAAGACAGATTATGAAGTAAAGTTTTGCAGGTTTTGCTGGTTGGGTTAAATATTATACACGCATATGCCAGTATATCACGTACAGAAAATAAAGATGTGAAACGACGTGACTCAAATTTCTTCAAATTATGAGCTTGTCTTCTACAGTTTGCCCCTAAACAAGAAAGGCCTATCTTTCAAAAGTGCTCGGGATGTAGGATATAGCGTTTTGTACCTTTGTGATAAACTGTTATCTTGAAACTACGTTATTTTCAACTATCATGAACATATAAAAAGTATATAGACTTGTATGGAACATATAAAAAGTATACAGACTTGTATGAGTACCAAAAAGCCTCATTGTCAAGCTGAAGTAACAGATATCCTCACAGGGAAGTCTCCTGGTGTTTTGTTTGTCTGTTGTTTAGTATACACCGATAAAATAAAATATGTATATTCTGATCACCACGAGTATTGAAATCCGGTTTTTAGCGTTATAAGCTCTCAGACTTAACTCTTAGCCACTAACGATAAACGTGCAATATTTACAAAAGGTACAGTAAAAGATAAATCATAACTTACAGTCTATTAATACAAATGCTATTTTTCGGTTGGCCCCGCTTGATTAGTTAGTTAAGGCGCTCGACGCCGAATCTGAGGCTCGCGGGTTAGAATCTCCGTCACATCAAACATGCTCGCTTTTTCAGCCGTGGAGGTGTTATATCCCACGATTCGTTGGTAAAAGAGTAGCTCAAGAGTTGGCAGTGGATGATGATGACTAGGTGCCTTACCTCTACTAAATTAGAGACGGCTAGCGCAGATATCCCTCGTGTAGCTTCTCAGGAAATTCAAAACAAAAAAGCTGTTGGTAGGGGCTGTTGACTGTCTATCTTTATGAGCTCACTTTATGAGGACATTTAAATGCAGATTTGTATAGATAACGTTTAAAACACAGATATATTTTTACAGATATCAGCTTAGTATTAGAGATAGAGCTCGCTTAAAACTTTTAAGCTTGTTAAACCTCATAAGATATTATTTGGATTATGGCCGAAAATGTCAATAATATCGAATATGTCCAACTGATAAATCAATTTAGTGAAACTATCACAACTTTTTGTTTTATGATTGATGTGTGTGTGTTTTCTTATAGCAAAAATACATCGAGCTATCTGCTGAGCTCACCGAAGGGAATCAAACCTCTGATTTTAGCGTTGTAAGTCCTTAGACATACTGATGTATGAGCGGGGAACATTTATGATTGATGTTGTTTTGAATTAAGCACAAAGTTACACAATGGGCTATCTGTGCTCTGCCCACCACGGGTATCGAAACCCGGATTTTAGCGTGTAAGTCCGCAGACATACCGTTGAGCCAATGGGGGGCTTTATGATTGATAAAAGTCACACTACATCAGCAACAAACATTTGACGTTTATGAAAAAACAACATAAAGTTAATACTTCAAAGCTTGAGAATGTACAGTTCGTCATCATTAAATTTGGATTCCCTTCTAATGAGTTTTCTTGACGTTTATGTTTGCTTGTGATTTATTTTGTGAAATTACGTGTCCTGATTAGACCTTTGTATAAAGTTAGCTACAATATTTACTTTTAGTTTTCACGCATGTAGTTAGCTCGGTTTGATCAGAAGATATAGATAATTACATGTCATTGGAACAAGAAGTAAATAAATGTATTTCCTAGACATTAGTAAAAATTAGAGACGTTTAAAATAATTTTGAAAACATTTAATAATTAATTGTATGTTGCCCTAACTTTTGTTAATTGTTCATTGCAGATTCAGTAAAAAACTACATTGTACATACAGAATATATTTTGTTGTAGTACATTTAATTATAGAAAAACAATGTATAAGAATAATACTATGATATTCTATAAATAACAGTTTTAATACAAATGCAGTATTTTTATAGATATATATATACAAAGCCAGTTTTAGCCCATTGTTAAAAATTCTAATTTCTTGGTCGGTAGTTTCCAAGTTAGCTGCATAAATACCACGTAACTGAATGTAGGAAAAATGTGTTAGTGCATCTGTACAATTTCCTCACCAGTTGGTAGTTTCAATGTTATTTTAAGAGCTTAATAAAAGTATGCATAATGAAACGTTATATGCTACATAGAGTCTTCGAATATGTGTTTTATCTAGGGAATTCGGAGCGAGATGTTATAAGTGCAACAGAACAATCCAGCCAACAGACTGGGTTCGGAGGGCCCGTGATCTGGTTTATCACTTGGCATGTTTTGCCTGTGATTCTTGTCAAAGGCAGTTGTCAACAGGAGAAGAGTTTGCTTTGCATGACGGCAGAGTTCTTTGTAAAACTCATTACTTTGAGTTTCTTGACGGAGACAACGGTTCAAACGATGGTAAGTGAAACGGGTGGATCTTTAGCACTACTCAACGGTTTGAACTATGGTAAGTGAAACTGATGAGTCTGTGGCGTGGTTCAACGGTTCGAACAATGGTAAGTGAAATGGAAGGATCTGTGACACAACTTATATTTTGGAATTATAAAAAATTACCACATCCAAATATAAAATAGAATATACTCAGCAACGATAAATTAGATATTAGGCTTTTGTAATGTGAATTTGTTAAAATGTATTTGAGCATATATTAAATATAGGCATAACTGGGGATTTCAACTAACGCAAGTGTGATAACTATTGAATATACAAGACTGTTTAGTGTAGGTAGTATTAATTAATTTACTTTGTGAGTTAATATTTTATGATTGTTTTCGTAACAACAGAGTTAAAACAATTATTTTAAAGGTGATACTACGTTGTTTGCAATTCATAGATTTCGGAGCCATAGAAATTTTAGAGGTCTCAGTAATAAGCAAAAATAGCAGCAACAATATAAGTAGAAGTAGAAAAACAGTAAAGTCAAGTGAAAGGGAAGTTCAGTGAGAAAAAAAGCAATCGTTGGAGTGAATAACTTTAACGGTTGATATGTTAAAGTGAAATTAGCAGCTTGATAGGGATAAATAGAATAACTTGTATTGTCAGAGGGTGTGCTGAACCAATTGATCCCACCCATGTTGACTTTGACGGAAAGAAGACAATCGTTGGAAGTTCAGGATACAACTGTGGTAACCCACGAGTCAACGTAAGTGATTTATTCACCAATAATGTTGTGATAAAAGTATTAAAAAGTAGGGCAGCTTGTCAAGTGGATTCTAAAATCGTTTAATTAGCCTGAGTCGACTTTTGACAACAAGAAAAGAAATGAATAGTGTTAATTATGTAAAGAGTTTTTGTACATACGTTTATCGTAATTTTAATATATTATTTAAAACAAAAAGTGGAGTGTGTGCTGTTCTATTATTGTTCGAATTTATCGCTAACAAGTCACACACACCTACTGCAAAATAATCCTTTAAACCCACTCATATATGTATTTATACGTGTGTATACTTAGAATTTTGACAATAACTGGGCAAAATATTGGGCATGAAAGATGAAATTATGGGATAATTAATATGAAAAAAATGCTGACTTGGAAGTAGTAATCTCAATGTGCTCTTTCTACTGCTTGGATTTAGAAGAAGTATTGCTTTTGCAAATGAATGTACTTGTACGTTTTAGACAACAGCACTTAAAATTAGTACTATCACCTTTGTTTATATTTTATAAACCTCAAGCAATATATAACAGCAAAATAAAAATTGTAAAAACACTTCATTATTTTACAATTTTATATTACTATTTATTCCTTTTTTGACAATATCAGTGATATAAAGTAGTTATGCCAGTTACTGATCTACGGAATGCAGTAAGCTTGAACGACTTTAACCACGTCATATTGTAATGCATAATATCATTGGTTTAAACATTTTAGGTTAAGCCTACTTGAAAACTTTTATATCTACTTATTCTCAACAACAGCTAAAAAGTTATTGGACAATTTAAACTCTGTTTTTTGCATTAGTTTATTTCACGTTTCATGTTCGCTGTTGCAGCACTTTTAGCTGCCAGAACAAGTACGAATAATTCTTTTTTATTGTGAGTATTGTTACGTATTGTAATTTATTTCGGACGAGTCTCCGATTTATTACGTTATTACGTTACCTTTTTCTATCTCAAATAATCGCAATTTTAAATTGGTCTATGTAGTTAATCAAATGTTAATATATATGAAACACAAATATATTTTAGTAAACAAACATAAAATTAATATAATTTATAATAATGGTTATTACTAGTAGTTATCACAAATGATGATTTATATACAAGAGCTTTACAAACAAACTATACTCACTCTTATATCTAGAATTAAATATTTTATCAATGGTCCAGGTCTACGTTGAGCAAATCATTTCTGATTTTGTTACTCCCCGCCAAAGCTAACACTGTCTTTTTCTTGGTTGGCCTCATACTGGGTACAAGCTGACTCATCATAGCAAATATATTTAATGTTCTTATGAAAATAATAACGTTTGAAGTAATTCACTGAAGTTGGACTGTTTGAAATCTATAATTTTTCCTGGTCAAATAAGCGTTAATCACTAATATAGCTTCCAAGGCCTATATTACACTGACCGAAGCTGAAGAGAATAATAATATTCACCTGTTTTTTTATATGCAAAAACGGCTCGTTTGGGTTTAGAAAATATTTTAAATAGAAGAGCGAACAACGTTTCGACTTTCTTCGGTCATCGTCAGGTTCACAAAGAAAGAGGTAACTGACCGGAAGCTGACCAAAATAAACCAATATAAAGGAACGCCATTATACCTATATTAATATTATAGATAAAATTATATATTCAAACATTAGAAGGAATATAGTACGAGTCGTAATTCTCTGAGCTTGCTGAAGTTGTAATCAGTAACAGAATACTGAGCAGATTGTCAGAGAATGTGTTATGTAATCAAAACCTGCTCGTTCTACCAAGTCCATATCGTTTTTGTTTGTTTTTTTTTGCAAATTTTTATATATACACGACAACTTACGATTTGGAAGAAGATAGGAACTCAGATGTGGTGCCACCTATAGAAAGACAAGTATAAAAGAAAGAAACTCGTGAGAATATAGGGTTTTTCTCTGTCCAATGTCATGTGTTAAACATCGCGTACGTTGTGAAATTAAATATGTTATGATTGTTCTGGTGAGAGTGGTAATTTGACCCACAATATTAAACTAGAATACCATAGAACTATTCTGAATATGGGTTGTTTCAGGTACATATTTGTAATGAACAAACAGCTCATAGTGTTTATGTATCTATGTTATTTGAGAAATAATTAACACGGAACATAAGTATATTTATATGTATATAAGTACATACTCTTGTAACAAATGTATGTTGAACCGTATGTATCCATCATAATAAAAAATTACCGGCCACTGAGGTTATGTAGATTTGGTGTCTTATAAGTAACCTCTCATGTCCTTCACTTTACTTGGGCCCACTATCATGCAAGCTTGACGTAGAAGTTCATATCTTTTCACAAACACCATATATAAGCGCTTCCGACAGCGGTAAGTATTCTCAAAGGGGGCGTGAATGATCTCTTACAGGCGCGAGCGATGAGGGTAGAGTCAGTAATGTAATAGTTCAGTGTCAAGGTTTCAGATATATTTTGTATTAATTAAAGTTAGAATTAACTACAATAACACATATAGTGTTACATATCTGTGTGTTACATCTCGTCACTTATGTCACTCTTTCACTTAAAATGAGGTAGTACGCAAGGAAACATATTGATTGAAGAAAGAACAGATAAAAAGTTTGTGAAACGCTGACACACACTAAAGTACTGACATTTAAGCCTAAAAACTTTTTAAATGATATAACGTTATTAGCTCAGTATTTCTCTTTTACAGTTTTGTCAGCAAAATATTGCACTTCTTGATGACGAGAAACCCACTTAAAATAGAAATGTATCTCTGAATGCCTTGTATTGGTATTAACACCTAGGAAGGTCGAAACGTTGTTCTCTGCTTACCAATGAAAGCATTAATACCCATAAGAGTCGTTATGAGACACAAAATATTGAACTAATGAAGTTACTTTCTGGAGACATAGGTGCTGATTTTATTTTCGTGTATAAAAGTGTTTCATAATAAAATGGCCGGACATGGAGAGGTGGATGAGTCACTCGACTCGTAATGTGAGAGCAGTGGGTTAGAATCCCAGTCACACCAAAAATGCCAGCTCTTTCAGCCGTGGGGGCGTTATAATGTTTCAGTCAATCCCGCTATTTGTTGGTAAGAGAGTAGCTCAAGAGTTGGCGGTGGGTGGTGATGACTAGCTGCCGTCCCTCTGTTCTTACACCACTAAATTTGGAATGGCTAGCGCAGATAGTCCTCAGCTTTGCGCGAAATTCAAAAATTACATATAACAATTTAATTTCAGTCTTTGGTTGATAGTAGCCTTTTATTCATTCATTTTTTTTCTTGGTTGGCTTGTTGTTGTTGTTTCGAGTTAAGCACAAAGCTACACAATGGGCTATCTGTGCTCTGCCCACCACGGGTATCGAAACCCGGATTTTAGCGTGTAAGTCCGCAGACATACCGCTGAGCTACTGGGGGGCTCTTGGTTGCCAATCAACAAAAAAATTAATTCTCATTACGTTACATTATCTGGAATATTCTAGTTGGAAAACATCTTTTACATACACAAAGTAGTCGGTTAAAGTTGTTTTTTTTTAGTGTATGTTTTAACTGATAGAAAAAAATATAAATACACTATTCTCTACTATTATAAATATGAATAATTACTTTAGAACCGTAAAGAGATTTTTATTGGCTTGGATTTGGTTGTATTTTATATATTTTATCGGGTGTTTTAAAGCAAATATGAGTTATTTTAGTAAAAATATATAATATTCCTATTGGAAACTATACGTTATTACCAAATAAATTATTAAGTATACGTAGGTATGTGTAAAACCAGGTGTGGCTAATGGTTTTTTTGTTGGATCGTGGATTCAAAGGTCTGTGGTTTCGTTTCATTGTTGAAAACAGCATCGTTCTGAGCATTTTAGAGCTATGTGTCCGTTTTATGAGTGACAGTTAAATCGTAACCTGTGATTAAAATTGAATAAAAATTAATGGTGAGTTTTGTTGATGACTTTAGTCTTTCAACTGAGAATTAGTGATGGTTAGTGTAAATAGTAGATATGTAGCTTTGCACGAATGTTCAAAAAAAGTCAAATCAATAATGAAACTTATGTTAAATGAAAGACAACTGCCTGTTGTGTAAGTCAAGTGTTTGGGACAACGTTCTGATATACTTCCAAAAGACAAAAGTCGGAAGCTTTTCGAAACGTCATTTTCTACACTCGTGTTTTTTACAAGAGCCAGTTGCCTTCCATTCAACAAGTTTAGAAGATAAAAAACAACACCAAACTGTCAAATATTATGCTATATATTCATTATATATATCCTTTTATTTTTTTATTTCTAATTATTTATTTTGTGGTATCAATCAATGGAATCTGAGAATTGTCTTAAAGCTAGTGAGATTTTCACAAAATTAAGTAGCAAATTTCATTGTTTGGAGTCCAATACTTAACAGTTTAACATGCAAGGCGAGATATATTGTACGTTAGATTCTGTATACCCTCCCTTAATTAGGTGATTAAGTTATTCCCTTTGTGTCACAGATGGAAGGAGAAACATATATTTTGATCTACTATCAAGGGAGTCTGTCTTCTTCTTCTGCAGTTGCCACCCAGAAGATGGGAAGAGTGGGAGGAAAGAGAAGGCTAAACGTTATTCAAAAGCCACTTTAGCTGCGATTCTCCTCTCAACTGCAATTCTGTTCTTAAGTTATCAAATGTGTTAGGTATAATACATGATATTAATAATGTTGCAAAAGCTGTATGATCTAAAGCAGCCTGCTTGCATCATATGACAAGGTTTCGTATTTAAAGAGTATTGAAAACAATTTGAGATAAATAGTAAAACTGATTTCCGTCTACGTAACAGTGTTTTCGTTATTCTTTGTTTAAAATAAGCTGTGAACCAATTTCAAAGCTGATTTTTAAATCTGCTTCCAGTTTCCAACTAGATATAGCTACTTTAATAATGCAAACATAGAGAAAGTATTCCAATAAACTGTGAAATGTACGTAAATGCAATGGTATATAAATGACAATACACATAGTCAGCCCAATATCAGTGACTTTACGTTGAACTCCTGCGTGCTATGAGCTATAATCAGTGACTTAACATCCACCGGGTTCAGAGAAAAGCATGTGAATGAACTATGAAACGATATTACTATAACAATCAGTCTTTCTTAGTACAATATTTCTCACTGTCTACCTGAAATTTTTAATCCTGATATAAACACACACATATTGGTGAAATTTATTTCTGAAATTTTTGAAATTAGAAATTAGACTGAAATTATTAGAATTCAAACAGAAAGAAAAGAAAGACATTATCAGATATTGTTGAGATTTGAATGATACTTTTCTAAATGTTTATAAACTAATTATTTTAATTTACTGGTACATTTCCACGTAACTTAAAGATTATTCTTGCTAGTGTATTGTTACGCCCCTACATTATTTGCGTGTTATTCTTGTTAGTGTATTGTTACGTCCCAACATTGTTTACGTGTTATTCTTATTAATGTATTGTTACGTCCCTGCATTGTTTACGTGTTATTTTTATTAGTGTATTGTTACGTTCCTACATTGCTTACGTGTTATTCTTGTTAGTGTATTTCACATCCCTTTATTCTTTATAGAGTATTTTTCTCAGTGTATTTTTATATTCCCTTAATGTTTATAGATTACTTTACATTCTTACATTGTTTACAGATTACATTACACATATTTTATGAATCATGTATCCTTACGCCATCTTGAATTGCTACACGGTTCACATTTTTTGATATTACTGTATTAAAGAGGAAGGTTCGTTGTTGGTATTATTCTCACATGTAACAATAGAATTCTTATGATTATATTTCTAGAGTGTTTCATCTTCTGTTGTTGATGGATTGATTGTTAATGTTTCCAAAAAAATAAAATAAGCTTCTAGTTACTATTAATATTATTTGTTTACTTCTCTTTGCAATGTCATTTTCCATTGATATCTATGTAAAGACTTTTACACATTCATTAAAAACCAAATAAATAGTCGCCTTTAAAAACTAGAAATACAAATGACATGTCGCTTAGAGTCCGGCATGGCCACGGGATTAAGGTGCTCGATTCGTAATCCGAGGGGTGCGTGTTCGAATCCCTGTCACACCAAACATGCTCGCCCTTTCAGCCGTGAGAGCTTTATAATGTGTCGATCAATCCCATCGTTGGTAAAAGAGTAGCCCAAGAGTTGGCGGTGGGTGGTGATGACTAGCTGTCTTCCCTCTAGTCTTATATCGCTAAATTATAAACGGCTAGCACAGATAGTCCTCTGTGGTTTTGCGCGAAATTCAAAAACAAACAAACGAGTCGCTTAGTAAATTGCGTTTTCCAAGTGTTAATATTACTGAGAAGGGCTATCAAATTGGGACAATACGGTTAATAAATTTATGAATATTCGGAAAAAATTCCAAAAGGAAAAACACCAATAAATATTCACTGTTTATACCGTTTTATTCTAAGATCAACTTAATTCTTCGATGCTTTCCTGAATTTTTATTTAACACTTATACAGAAAGTTACTATTTTGAAGTAATATTAACATTAGGTAAGAAGTAAGGTAAGAGGAATTTATTATTACTCAGAAACACAGATTTACATTACCATGTTTGTTTGTTTTTTTAATTTCGCGCCAGCCGTCGCTAATTTATCAGTGTAAGACTAGAAGGAAGGTAGCTAGTCATCACCACCCACCGCCAACTCTTGGGCTACTCTTTTACCAACGAATAGTGGGATTGATCGACACATTATAAAGCTCTCACGGCTGAAAGGGCGAGCATGTTTGGCACGAATCGGGCGCGAACCCGCGACCCTCGTGCCAAACACAAATGGAAGACATTTGTTTACAGTTTGCAGCAGCGTGATTTCCATTCACCTGACCGTTTTTGTTTTTGTTTACTTACATTGTAAGTGAAACATCAAACTGTGTTTTCGGGTGTCTGCCCGTGGTTCTGGAACAATTTGCACCATCTGAAGGTTTATGATTCACTTCAATGTAACAAGTAAAGTAAGGTACTATGAAACTATTAAATATAGTAACACAAATTGAATTGCCAGTCATTTGCACCTAAAATCATATAACATGTCATCAGATTTCAGACTAAGGTAAGAACCAGTTGAAGGTAATTGGTCAACACTGCAAATTCTGAATAACTCTGTTGTTTTGTGTCTGACTTGAAAACGTTTTAATGTCAGATTAATTCAATTCCTATTAATACGCTAAACATTAATTTTAACAAAAAAAACTAAAGTAAGCACAGCATGGAAAATTATCTTTCAACTGTATTCAACTGTGTTTTAATCTGCACGTTTCTCAGCATTGAGAAACTTAATGATGGATATTTGTTTTATCAAGTTGTGACGTCCACGAGCTAATTTAAACTTCCTTCTAGAGAGCGGAGATAAGGAGGGGCATTATAGGACGAAGACAAAGAGAGTTAGGACAACCTTCACGGAGGAACAACTCCAAGTTTTACAAGCCAACTTTAACTTAGATTCAAATCCTGATGGGCAAGACCTCGAACGCATTGCTCAAATAACGGGCCTCAGTAAGAGGGTAACTCAGGTGTGGTTTCAAAATTCAAGAGCTAGGCAGAAAAGATACCTGACGAATCAAGCTAAAACAACCGGTTGTATGTATTTAGTGTATTTTTTTAGTTTAATAATAAATGAGTAGGTTAGATGTGACTTCAAATTTTAGAATTCTCTGTTCGATAACTTGTTTTTCTGTTGTTGTTTTTTATCATTAAGTAATGACATTGTACATTGTACATGCAGATTTGCCAAACAAAACAGATAAGTTATTCATTATTTTATAAAACTATTATAAATTGTATAGTTTTATAACTTTGTTCATTATATATGTATTGAGTTGCTTTCTAAGGACCAGCAGTTTCAAATCCATATATGGTTTGTACACACCATTCCCGGAATCATGCTATTCGCATTTAGTATTTAAAATTACGATAAAAATAGCAAATTTAAATATACTTTTGCATTTAAAATAACGCAACAAAATCTGATTTCGAAAAATAAGTTTGTTTTGTTTTCTGAATTTCACGCAAAGTTAAACTCGGGCTATCTGTGCTAGCCGTCCCTAATTTAGCAGTGTAAGGCTAGAGGGAAGGCAGCTAGTCATCACCACCCACCGCTAACTCTTGGGATACTCTTTTACTAACGAATAGTGGGAATGACCGTTACATTATAACGCCCCCACAGCTGAAAAGGCGAGCATGTTTGGTGCGACGGGTATGCGAACCCCCCACCCTGAGATTACGAGTCGCACGCGTTAGCCCACCTGGCCATGATGGGCCCGATAAATCAGTACTGAGCGTTTCACAATTCTTGTGGTTAATAAAAGTGTTTAAAGTGCTCAAAACCTGAACGCATATTTTAAAAATAGACTTTTCGTAACTTCATCAAACAGTAATACACTTCTAAAACGGAAAAAAATATAACACAAAAGGCAAACCACATGTGACAGGTCAAATAAATTTGCCACATCATTTCATGCTCTGATAGTTACATAAATTACCAAATATTTTATTTTAATCCATTTTGTGAGAAAATACCGCTGGTACACTGGTGATATTAAAGTTTATAACAATCTTTTACATTGATTCGGATCAATAAATATTCATTCTTATTCGTTTATGAAATATTAATTATGATAATATATTTTGTGTATTTGCATGTGATAAAAAAGTGAAACTGTTGTCTTAGTATTTCTGAAAATAAACATGATGATATTCGTCATAATTTTGTCATAAAAAACACATTTTTACATTACTTACGACAATAACATGAATACGCAAATGCGTCATATTTTCCAAAGCGTTTCCTTTACAAAAGTCGTTGATATATCCATGTTTGTTGTGTGTTTTTTTCAGCTACACTACTACCCACTATGTCGTCGGCTGCAGTTTGTCCTGGATGCGGGATGATGTGCTGTTTGTGCTCTCGGTCCTCACTGCGTGTTAACATGGTCCAGGTTGCATGACAACAACTAAGGATATGAGAAGACAATATACCTCTCATTAATACACTGTATGATGTGGTTGTAATTAATAATGACTTCTTTCTTATTATTTTGAAGAAGATGTTTGGCTGTGCCTGATGGTGACTCTTTTTACCTGCTCTTCTAGGAGCCGATTGTAAATAACGGAACTTTTCACAGAACTTTGTAAAAGGGAAATGAAATGTTCTTACGCACTTCATAATGGTATTGTTTCCTAAGTTATTATTTAAAAAAATGTTGGAGTGTCGTGGCAAATGAAGCCAAAACAAGTGAAAAGAAGGAAAGATTATCTTCACTGAACTACTAACATCGAACGGAAGTTACCGTAAAAATGGAAAACTTTGTAACAAACTCCAAAACTGATGATTGATTGGCCATTTATAAAGAAGAAATTTCAATACGGTTTTCTTCGTATTTTTTTTGTATGGAAAGGAACACCATTTTCTAACGTTTGTGAATATGATCAAGTTACGAAAATCAGTTAGTTATATTCTGCACTACGCACTCTTCCCTACACCAAAACCAAGCGTATCGATTCTTAAACAAATATATATATATATACGTCAATAAAAACGGTATGTCTTCCAACCAATCTTTAAAAAAATGCTTGGTTTTAACAATGTGATAATAAAGTAATATATTTTTCATACAAAATGTTTCTGTATTATTGTATAAAACTGTACAATATTATTATTAACATACGTGGTTTTCTCAAGTAAATGAATGTGTTCACTAAGAAAAAAAAATCACATTAGTTATATTTATTTTTACCACTCAGCGCGCCCTCTGTCTGCCTATATTAATATTTTTTCCAACCCGACTGACAATGAACGGTAAACGAACATTTTTTGCAACTGAATTAATTTATTAAGTAAGAAAACAAATATTTAATAAATGTTATCCAATGCTATTTAAAATTACCGAAGAAAGCCTAATATCAGTTTCTGTTTACTTTGATCAAGGATTTTAAAAGCAAACTTTATCATATTTGATTTTTATGGCAAAGCTGCTGAGGCTGTCTGTCACTGTCATTAATTATGAATTATCGTCTTGCGCCCGGCATGGCCAAGCGTGTTAAGGCGTGCGACTCGTAATCTGAATGTCGCGGGTTCGAATCCCTATAACTCCAAACATACTCGTCCTTTTAGCCGTGGTGGCCGTTATAACGTGACAGTCAATCCCACTATTCGTTGGTAAAAGCGTAGCCCAAGAGTTGCCGGTAGGTGGTGATGACTAGCTGCCTTCCCTCTAGTCTTACACTGCTAAATTCGGGACGGTTAACACAGATAGCCCTCGAGCAGCTTTGTGGGAAATTCAAAAACAAACAAACAAACAATTACAGTCTAGAGGGAAGGCAGCCAAAGGATTGACAGTCACTATTATAATGCGTCTACTGCTTAAATAGCGGAGAATATTTTTGTGATAGGCATTCACAAAATCCGAGGCTCTATTTCAGGGCAATACCCGTCAAAGAAAACATAGACAAAATCAAAATAATGATAAGTAGCTTCCGCTGCAGAAATATCTCCACTAAATGAAACACCTTCCCAACTTTACTGCTACTCTTAAACGACCAGCACGTGTAGCTGAAAGCGTCACACGTTTACGGCAACGTATTGCCAACTTGAAATGTGTACTCAGCTGTGGCTGCGTTATAAGAGTGACAGTTCACCTCGTTATTCGATTCAAAGCCCTCAAGACCTTTAACTGGGAGTCTTCTATCTCGTACGTAAGTGAATATTAAGGTGACTTACGTATTCATTTCTTCCACCTGTAAGTCAAGTGTACGTTTATGGACTTACAATTTCAAATCCGTGGTTCGAGTCGCCGCGGTGAATAGAGTGCAGACAGCCCATAGAATGATTCTGCATTAAAACAAACCCAACAGACACACTAACCAGTACTTCATTCGCTTGAACACGTGAAAAAGTACAGAACAATTAACCAGGAAACATAAGTCCTGATAACCAGTATTTGGTGATAAAAAATAAAAATAAACATTATGTTTATTATAGGTAATACGTGGGCATAATCTACAAAGATATTTATTACTACTAAATATCAGTTTTCACTGTGGATTTCTATTAATAACTATCATCGCTTTATAAAATATTTTTAGTTGTTTCATGCCAGATATATTTTTTTGGAACAGAAGAGAAACTGAGTTCTTGATGAAGAGAAACCAACTTAAAATAAAAATGTACCTCATAACGGCTGGTATGGGTATTAAAACTTTTTTTGACAAGTAGAGAACAACGTTTTGACCTTCCTAGGTTATCTTCAGGTTAATCCGCCGTTCTGAGAAACTGAGTAAAGGGTTATGAAGACAATGCTAAGTTTTTAAAACTTACATACTTAAAGCTCGTACAAAACACACCTTAAACTCATCCACTTCCTTGAATTTCGATGAGAAAATACTGTTTTCTTGTTTTTCATAATTTAATATCACCTTATTATTAAGAAGTAAAACCTAAGACTCTTGGAGGTACTCAAAATTTTGTAGTATACATTTAGGCCTTATAAATGATATTACACTGATAAAGTCAGTATTATTTCTCCCTAAAGACTACGGATGTTTGCAAGTTAAAGGCGCTAATACCATTTGTGTTTTCCTCTTTTGTAATAAAGTAAGATGAGAGATCCCTAGCATTTATGAGTAATTTACGAGCATTTATTTTTAAAGATAACCTGCTGCCATCTCTGGAGAGAAATGGCATAATAATAATTGAAATGTTCATTGTTACCTTTTTAACGCTTGCTTGTTTGATTATTTTGTCTGTTTTAGCACAAAACTATATTAGGCTATTTGCACTCTGACCATCACAGGATTACAAGCACTTAGCGCTGACCAACTGGTTTTAACGTGAAGCTACATTATGGGCTATTTGAACTCTGCCCATTGAGACAATTCAAATCTGATATTTTAAGGCTGTAAGTACGTACATTTATCACTAATCTACCAAGGGATGTTTATTACGTGTTTTGCAGGTTAACAAACAATTTACAATAAATTTAATTGCTATATTTCTTATAAGTAGATGATTAGCAAACTATTCAAACATAAATGTATTATCGAAAAATGACAGAAAAGGGACATCTATAATGTTATAAAAATCCTACCACAGAGTTTCAAACAAGTTAAACATGAACGTTGCACAGTTAAATGGCTAAATCATATAAATATAAAACGATTGTGATATTAGGAAATCATCTGTTACTAAATTAGCATTTGAGAATAACGTAACCAATCGCTCGATTCCCGTTTCGCTATTGTTCTACGAACTGAATGATTAGCCTGTTCAGAAGATGGATCCGAATGACCACAGTTCGAGACCAGATGCTGTGAAAACATGCTACAACAAACTGTGTGTGTTCTAAGAGTGAGGATCAAATCTCATCCCTGTTACAAGAGTTACCGGTGTCTGATAAATATTGTAAAATAAATACTTTCATTTTCTAGTCTATAACTTCAATATTAGCGATAGTTAGGCCCAGGTAGCCCTTGTTTAGTTTTGCACTAAAATTATAAAACTAATAAAGACAACTATTACAGAGAGAACATTGAAGTTATTCATTTAAAATATGTAAACAGATTTGTGTTAGTTATGTTGCTTTACAACCAAAATACTTCAGTAAACAACGTGGATCATTCCAATGGAATGAAAACATAGATTTATTAAAGTTATACAAATAAATAAGTTCTGAGAAAAACCTTGTTGTAAGTCTTGGAAATGAACAGATATTATTGTAAGAATTAATTTGGTTCCTCCAGGAATAATAGATAGTTTCTTTTCTAGTTATATCTGCAGAAATAAAAGTGGTTTCTCGTGAGTATTTTTGGTTATACACATTCAAATGCATTTACGTTGAACAGACCTAAATAATATTTTAATTCAGCCATATTATTTTTTTAGATCCTAGTGAATCATAACCAATATGTAGCATTTGATGAGTTATTATGATTGCAATTTACGATTTTCAAATAGGACCAAATTTGACGGGGTTATGACTGGCCACATCATAAACATAAACCTCATAGTTAACGACAGCACTTCTTGATGTGTAATGGATGAGTCATTTCACGATCCTTTCTTTTTCTTTTCATCTGTTTTCCAGATCACAGCCAAATAAACCTTCAACACACAGCTCCAAGCCTCATGACTATAGTCTGATATTCGTCGGCATGTTACAATCAATCCACATAATATTAGTGTGATTACCTGCTTCTTTCAAAGATTCTCAAAGATAGATTTGGTTCTGACAAAAACAGTAGCGAAAGTAGTAATAACTTTCCACCAGATCCAGAGAACAAGAACAAGGTCTTTAACCTCAAGCAGTGAAAAAAGGTTACATAATTGGGTTTGAAATTAAAAAAACAAAAACAAAAAAGAAATAAATGTGTGTGAACGCTGTTAGTAAGGCTATTCGACCACTTCAAGCCCTCTGTCTCTTTGACTGTTCATATCTCCCGACTGAGATTATTTACATTGTGAATTTGCAAATTTTGATACATGAAGTGTAGAACATTCTAACAGTTCATGTAATGCCTCCAAAGAAGGTTTATTGGACTTTCTTGTTCCTTACTTTTCCACCCAAAATCACCACTTTGTTTATGGTTGAGAGAAAGATCCTGTGTTAAATGATGGATATTTAATGAGATCTATGAAAGGAGCCGCCCTTTACTGATGTGCATATCTTCGTGAGGAATGACAATGGTCAACTGATAACTTACCAACATATCTATGGTTTTACATCTCTCGTAGTTGGAAGATATTAATTACTGAAAATATTCTGTCTTTAAATAATAGGTTTAAGTGTGTTATTGGGTTTGGTCATCTCGAATGGACAGTCTGATGTTCTTCACATGATTCATTTAATTAAAAAAACATTTCGAACTAAGTCTACGCTTCCAATAACACTGGTTTACAAAGAAATTGAGGCAAGCACAAAAATAGCTGTTTTAACCTAATTTGGGGGTGCTGGATTCAGATTTGAAATCCGTTTGTACTCATCACCTCTAGTTTTTTAGATACGCATGCTTACATAAAGGCATATATGCATTCAGGGTTAATTTCTAATACTGTGTGATTTATGTTTTCTTTTTTAGTTATCATGCAATAAATGCAAATAAATCAGATGAAGAAATGCCTCCAAGGAAAGATTCTGCCAAGTCAATCTCTTTCGAAAATATTGACTCTTCTTAATCAGGAACAAGTGGCAACGAGCCACACTGGATCACGCAAGAAGACCTGAATGACCTTGCTCGTGATTTGTATCTGTCAAAACAGCAGTCAGAGCTCTTGGCTTCTCGGCTTAAACAGTGGAACCTAGTCCAGGAAGATGTAAGGATCACCAGTTATAGGAATCGGAACAAAGACCTTGCTTCATTTTTCGACATGGAAAACAAGTTGTGCTACTGCACAAATGTACCTGGCTTGTTCACTTTCTTTGGTTTGCCACATAATCCTTCAGACTGACGTCTTTTCATAGACTCTTTCAAGCGAAGTCTCAAGGCTGTGCTTCTGCACAACGGGAATAAATATCCCAGCATTCCTACTGCAAACTCTGTCCATCTAAAGGAGTCCTATGACAATATGGAGCTTCTTTTAGAAGATGTTAAGTACAACCAGTACCAGTGGAGTCTGTGTGGGGACCTCAAAGTACTGTTGCTTTATCTGTCTCTGGGATAGTCGAGCTGTATCCCAGCATTGCAAGCAGAAAGACTAGGGATCTAGAAGCACTTTCGTTCCTGGCGAACACAGCGTCAAGGAGAATCCTCTGGTTGACATGAAAAAGGTGATTCTTCCTCCTCTTCACATCAAGCTTGGTTTGATGAAGAATTTCTTGAAGGCCATGGACTAAAATGGTGCTGCCTTCCAACACTTGTCTACTGTGTTCCTAGGTCTCAGTGCTGCTAAGCTCAAAGAGGGCATCTTTGTCGGACCTCAAATCCGAGAAGTGCTGAAGGATACTGATTTTGAGGAGCTTCTTACCTTAAAGGAACTGAGAGCATGGGAAGCATTTAAGTCAGTCTGTAGTGGCTTCCTTGGTAACGCACGCGTACCAAATTACCAAGCCTGTATTGAGAAGTTGCTAAAGACTTATGAGGATATGGGATGCCGAATTTCACTCAAAATTCATTTTTTCCATTCCCACCTCAACTTCTTCCCTCCAAACCTTGGAGCAGTGAGTGATGAGCACGGAGAAAGATTCCACCAATACATTACGAAGATGGAGAGCAACTACCAAGGCAAGTGGAACCCCAGCATAATGGGAGACTTCTGCTGGATGCTCTTTTGTGACATCCCGGAGGCAAAATACACCAAATCATCTAAGAAAACACACTTCTAACAGTCTGCGGTACTATGAATTGTGTACATTGTGTCATCCAAGTATATTTATTTCGTCAATGTTGCCCCCCAGTGGCTCAGCGGTATGTCTTCGGACTTACACGCTAAAATCCGGGTTTCGATACCCGTGATGGGCAGAGCACAGATAGCCCATTGTGTAGCTTTGTGCTTAATTCAAAACAACAACAACAACCGTCAATGTTCTTTATCTATCCTGTTTTATCTGTAATAAGCTGCTGCAACTGTTGAAATAAGCACGTATATACTCTGCATATACTAAAATGAGACTATTTAAAAGCCAGAAAACTAGAGATGATAGAGCAAAACTGTTTATAAATTTGAATTCAGCACACCCAAATTAATAAAAAAAACACCTATTCACATTCTTGCCTCAAACAAAAAATATTTTTTTTGTAAACCAGTGTAATAATTCAATGTTTTGTCTATAGTTAGAGAGAATAAGAGTTGTAATTCATTTAGATGTTGAATTGAAGATTGTGGAAATAACTTTATTAACTTATGTTGTCCAAATGCCTGAAATTTAAAGGTACTAACATGCAAAGAACCATATGGCCATTTTATAGCACGTAAATCTATTTTAGTAGTTTGTCTGTACTAATGATTTTGTTCTTTGTCTTCAAAATGCAGAATTGTTTGACATCCACGTCACCTTTAACAGCATCAGACTTTCAAAATCAGTATTGTCTTAACGGTATTGAATCATGATGGTCTGAGAATCTGATTTACTTATTCCTGGTATTGTCTAAACGGTATTAAATCATGATGGTCTGAGAATCTGATTTACTTATTCATGGTATTGTCTAAAAGGTATTAAATCATGATGGTCTGAGAATCTGATTTACTTATTCGTAGTATTGTCTAAACGGTATTAAATCATGATGATCTGAGAATCTGATTTACTTATTCGTAGTATTGTCTGAAAGGTATTAAATCATGATGGTCTGAGAATCTGATTTACTTATTCGTAGTATTGTCTAAAAGGTATTAAATGATGATGGTCTGAAAATCTGATTTACTTATTCAAATTCTTCTACTAATATCTTACTTAAGGTTTTTGTCAAATGCATCAGTTACTCTTTACGTTTTAGTTAATCCTAGATGTATCTGATTGTAATGTTTTCACGGTATGTACATTAAGTTGGATTATTTACTAAATTTATTACTCACCCATTCCTTTAAATAACTTATATCTTACTCCCAATTTTATTTTGACATTTTTTATTCATATTTAGTCTCTTACACTGTTGGTCGCATGCTTCGCGATTCATTCTTTAATTGTGTATACTGCCATTTTTTAAGTAGCTGCAAAATACGCTCAACATGTATTCTGTTTCCCATATCCGGAATCATTTTTTTTAATTTTCGTCCTAGTCCTAATTCTTGGACAATCTACTGGTGCCTTTTTGAGCTTGTTAACTGCCCCACAATCTTAATTTGGATTTAGAAATCTCGCAAACTTTTAGACGAATGTACAATTAATTAAGTTCCAATACACTAACTTCTACAGTTGAATCTAATGAATGGCTGACGTCACGTCTTTCAGGAAATAAAACAAATTACGTATCTCAAACTAATCAAGATACGTGCAAGGCTTATTCTGGCTTGACTTTGTGATACTTAAAAACCCCAATTTCTACCTCTTGTCTTCCTGTGGGACAGTGGTAAGTCTACGTAATGATAACACTGAAATCTGAAATGTTACAACCCTACTTGTAACATCAACCCAATTTAACAATCCTACTTGTAAGATTAACAGAGTTTAAGAACCCTACTTGTAACATCAACCCAGTTTAACAACCCTACTTGAAAGATTAACCCAGTTTAACAACCTTACTTGTAACATCAATCCAGTTTAAAAACCATACTTATGAGATTAACCCAGTTTAACAACCCTACTTGTAACATCAACCTAGTTTAACAACCTTACTTGTAACATCAACCTAGTTTAACAACCTTACTTGTAACATCAATCCAGTTTAACAACCCTACTTGTAACATTAACAAGACTCTACATATTTCCTTTAATTATTTAATCATGATGAACTTAATACTTGGAAGGAGAGATTTTATCTTCTCGACCGCATTGACTTTGTCCGTCGTAAAACGTATATTTCATTTATTACTTTTGCTAGTTTTCGAACCTCGAAGCTTTTGTGTTTGAAATACACTAGTTGTTAAATATCCTAAGTCTAAAATTTCAGTAAAATTGCAATCAAAATATTACTAAGTCTACGAAAGCGGCGAAAAACTGACCAATCTCCTTTTTTCAGACTTTCTTTCATTGGCGCGCCATAAGTCAGAGAAAATAAATTATTTAAAATAAGATGCAAAATAATAAAATACATCTAATATATACATACAACGTGCATAGAATATAAACGTTGAGAAAGTGAAGCGCCACCTACTTTGGGCTTCGTAAGTATTGATAGATTTAAAATTTCTCCAACGTTTGTTGAATTCTGACTAATATTCCTGAAGTTAATTTATAAGTTGAAGATAAAGAACGAAATTAAGGCAGAAAACAGAAGATTCTGATAAGTTGATCATTAATCTGATAATTGGCCAGATTTTTACTGTGGTCCCTAATTTTCATCATATTGTGACACAAAATAACAATTAAAGTGACACTAATTGTGCACATTTGCTGAGCAACTAAACCATCTAATCTTCCTGACTACACCTAAATTTACAACCCTAAATTTAAGTAACTTATTGACCATTCCTTCATTTATATCATTGCAAGAGCCCGTCATGGCCAAGCGTGTTAAGGGCGTGCGACTCGTAATCTGAGCGCCCAAGTCGCACCAAACATGCTCGCCCTCCCAGCCGTGGGGGCGTTATACTGTCACGGTCAATCCCACTATTCGTTGGTAAAAGAGTATCCCAAGAGTTGGCGGTAGGTGGTGATGACTAGCTGCATTCCCTCTAGCTTTACACTGCTAAATTAGAGACGGCTAGCAAAGATAGTCCTCAAGTAGCTTTGCGCGAAATTTAAAAATAAACAAACAAATACCATAGACGTCAATCAGAAGGAGTAGTGCGCACCAGGGTGTGCGTAGCCAAATGTTTAAAAGTGTTAGACTTTAAATACAAGGGTCTAGGGTTAGCGCCATGTTGAAAACAAAAAAGTGAGTTCAAACTGCTCAAAGGAAATGTGGGTCAAACCGGGCACATAAGTGTGCCTGAACATCTAGTGCCACATTGTACTGACTATTTGCCTATTTTTTAGAATATAAGCTGAAAATTAGGAAAGGCTAAAGATGATAACATTATGTATCTCACATACAAAACTTTTGTATCTCCCTTCATTTTGTTTCCAACACTTAGGCCCCCCAGTGGCTCAGCGGTATGTCTGCGGATTTACACGCTAAAATCCGGGTTTCGATAGCCGTGGTGGGCAGAGCACAGATAGCCCATTGTGTAGCTTTGTGCTTAATTCAAAACAACAACAACAAAAAAATCCAACACTTAGATAAGTTGAATTCTTTTTGCATAAATCAAAATTTTACTTTCAAACATCAAACAAGATAGGTTACTATAACCGTTAAAAACAAAATGTGCCTTGTCGTTTAGTTTAAAAATGGGGAATACAATATACACACATCCGCTTACTTGGCTGTTTATTTGAATGCGGTTGTACTCATGGTTTGAGGTCTTAATCATTTTGGTATTACGAACCAAGAGATGCTTTATTATTATTTTTTTGCAGTAATGCTCTCAGTTTTAGACACTTCACCTTGAATCACCTTAAAGTTTAAAGGTGTGTAGTGAGTTAAAGAGATACTCTGGGTGGGCAGAGCACAGATAGCCCAATGTGTAGCTTTGTGCTTAATTACAAATAGACTTTTGTAACGTATCAGTTATATCTATTCGAGTATTTTGTCTTCCCATACTATTACAATAACAAACAATGATATAAAAACAAGATGACTAAATCACCAATTACATTTATATCGATCGTACGAAATATATTAAAAAAAAACTTTAAACGACAGTTTATTTTTGATTCATTTTAGTCGCACTATTACTTGTCATTTTTTGCCTTTAAACAATATTAACGATCTATTTCAACGTTTTAATACTGTACTTTGTTGAGTATCAATCAGCATTTCACCTTCTGAACATACCATTGTTGGTATAATGTTTCTATGACAACAACTTTCAATATGCTTTTGATAACAAAGTGACCTTTGTTCTGCTGTCACGAAAATTGTTTTTGTCCTGAAACGAGAGAATGTCAATATTCTACTAATGTTCCCGAACATGTATAGATGCATGTGTGTGTGATTTTACTTTTAACACAGTTAATGTTATTTTCGCGTTACCTTTAGTTTGCTAGAAATAGGCAAATTTCAAACATAACATATTTTTAAAGCGATTCCATTAGCTTACATTTTTAAGATACCAAAATACTTGTAAATTATTACTATACGTTTAGCTGTCACGCGAAATAAGCTGCAATAATACTCGACATTTATCAGTAATCGTTTCCAAGCGTTGTTTAAGAAATGCCAACACTATTTTTTCTGTTTAGGCGAACTACAAAAGTCTTACTGCAGATCGTCTGTAAGTTGTTGATGATAAATTTGCACACCACTTGCTTTCAAAATAAATTATATGTATATATTTATATACAGATATTCGAATTATTTAAAAGTATTTATAGGAATTCCTTACATTATAGAGACCATAGTTATATCATAAACTCTATATAGCTCTCTTTTTCTTTTCTCAAAAGCCCGCTTAGGCCTATCATCTTTGCTTTAGAAGTTCAGATGACAAGTTGACTTTTCTTTATTTCTAACGCACCATTATTCCGTTTATAATTCGCTTACAATTATAGCGTGAGTAAATGTCTGGTAGTCGTACTTCAAATACTGTATGTTGCTTTTGTCAAAGTGTACTCTGGCTGGCTCAATCACTTTAGAACTTCTTTTAAGGAATACTTGCTATCTCCTTTAAGAATGTTAATTTCCTCTGAGGAATTACTCCCTAGGTCATTCACTCCAATGGCACTTAACTTTGCGTCCTTGACTTTACTTTCTCGTCTGCTCTGTCTGTCTGCTGTTCGGATCACATTATTAATGTATTTGGCCCGGCATGGCCAAGCCCTCACAATGTTCCAGTAGCTAGAGAGAACAATAGTATTTCAATGACACGCAAACAAATGTTATTATCAGTCTTAAGGCTTCAATCTTCAATCGTGAAGTAATGCCATAAAAACTATCCGCATAGGTCCGGCATGTCCAGGTGGGTTAAGGCGTTATAATCGTAATCTGAGGGTGGCAGGCTCGAATCCCCGTCGCACCAAACATGCTCATCTTTTCAGCCGTGGGGCTTATAATGTTACGATCAATCTCACTATTCGTTCGTAAAAGAGTACCCCAAGAGTTGGCGGTGGGTGGTGATGACTAGCTGCCTTCCCTCTTGTCTTACACTACTAAATTAGAGACGGATAGAGCAGATAGCCCTCAAGTAGCTTTACGCGAAATTCAAAACAAACAAATTAATATATTTATTGCTTAATCGTCTGCTCGCCTCTAAGGATTTTTATACCTTCGAAATCAATAAATTTCACCCGACGTTCAATAATAGCCTTAACTTTAATGAATTATAAACACAACTTCTTCCATTAATTGTGTGCATTTAACCCTCTTTTATTAACTCACAAAATAATTAATTAATACAACCTACGCTAAACATTCTTTTGTAATTGATAATAATGGATGTCTTTCATTTTGTTTCATTTGATAAATTTTGTACTTATTTTAAAACAAATTATATAGCTAGTCATATAATAATAAATTATATCTGCATACATACACTGATTTACCAGAATCTTCACATTAATACCAAGCAATGCACTTGACAAAGGAAAACGTCTCAGGTGTTAAAATTTTGAACTTATACTGTTAACAAATAAATAACTTTTCGAACTAAGTGGTAAACATTTTAGAAGCCTTCCGGTGGCAAAATGAAAAAAAAAGAAAAAGGTTTAGATACAAACAGTGGGGACGGCTGAGATAACTCATTGTGTAGGTTTGTGCTTAACAACAAGCAAACATACATTTTGGAATAACTGTACAAGTAAAGCAATGGTACTGCTGGTACTCAACTGGTATTTCAATGAAACGGTGTGTCTGGACGTTTCTTTAGTCCTGCGCTATGTTTTAGAGCATATTACGAACAGAGACAATTTTGATATTTACCTTCTATAATTACAGTCTTTTAAATTCTATTACTTAAGCTAAATATTTAAAAACATCTTAAGACAACTACTACTGAATTATCTTTAATAAGCTATATTATATTGAAAACCATTTTAGTTGTAAGTAATGAGCTTATAAGTTCATTAGTATTAATATATCTGCCAAACTCAGTTGAAGAAACCCGGTTTCTAGTGTTATAGGTTCAGAGACATTTTGCAGGGCCACTAGGAGGCATTAATAAAACAACTGGTATCGCACGTAATGAATAAGTGATTGTTTAAATATTTTTGAAGCTTTATTTTAAGTTTGTTTTGGTGAATGTTAGGTTGATGTACTTTCTTCATGATTTCAAGGAATGACAGCATTTTCATGGTTTTGTATCAGACATCACGATTTGCATCACTATTTCGAAAATTAAATGAAATCATTTGATGTTTCACATTGTTCACAATAACCTATAACTATTGTACTTAGGTTCTTAAAACAATAGTTATTGTACAGGATCATAGTGCGTGTTTTCTTACAGCAAAAACCACATTGTTATGCTAAAGATTATGACCAGATTTATTTGTTTTTAAATTCAAACTAGGTTTTAACCTCAATATGAAAAACAGTAATATTTACGTCTATTTGTTATTGTTATTTATTAACACTACTACATAACATATTACACAAGTGATTTATTTTCTTATTTACCAAGTTAAATAGAACTGCTGTTGTTGTTGTTTTGAATTAAGCCCAAAGCAACACAATGGGCTATCTGTGCTCTGTCCACCAAGGATATCGAAACCCGGTTTTTAGCGTTGTAAGTCCGCAGACATACCACTGGGGGGCAAATAGAATTTCGAATTTAAAAACAAAATATTATGGAGTCATGTTAACGAATATCGAGTGGAAATAACCTGAATTAATAAATAAATGCATTGATGTGTTTCTAATGCAGCTTTGACGTAACGTTTATTTAGTTCAATGTTTAGAAAACTTGCTTTTTAGTTTGTGTCACTTGCAAAAAGTGGGCTGATCTTTTGTTTATTTGCTTGAGGTTACCTTACAGTATCAGAGCATATATTCACTGACGTTTATGAAATAAAACTTTTTAACAAGAGCACCTGTAACATTGGTTAGTTGATGCTGTGACGTTTACGCACACACTTAAATTAATGAAACCGTTGCATGTGACATAATATATTGTAATATCACTACGTGGAAAATGATTTATTATAAAGCCAAGTGATGAAGAAATGTTACTGCCTTCATATGAACTGACATTCAGCATACTTAATATGTCTTAATGCATTTTCATAGTTGTATAGAAATAATGATAGAACATTAGCTATTGTGTGCATTTTCTTAATGTATCATATCTTTATGTTTGATAGCAGATAAATCACTTAACAAATAAACTTACACTATGCAGCTCTCCTTAAAAGTTGAGTGTTGCTTTTCTGTAAAGTGTTTTGTAGAGTTGATTACCGGGCCTCAAGTACGTTGATAACGTTCTCCGTGTGTTCAGCAGTGTGTCTAGGAACTTACAACGTTAAAATCAGGGGTTTGTTCCCCCTTGACGGATTCAGTAGATAGCCCGATGTGGCTTTGCTATAAGAAATAACAACCAAGTTAATGACAAAATGGCGAAAGATATATTATAATCAGTATTTAGGCGTAAAATATAATAGGTTTCATTAACAGCTCCTTGGTAATAAAACAGAAAACTTACATTATTAATATGTATACACACGACTACAGTATGAATACCTGTTCAAGCAGTGGTATACATTAAGATAGTTGTATCTCAATGTGATCCAGAATGTTTCTAAATGAGAATGTAGTGTAAAATAGTTTATCAAAACCTACACGTGTAACAGTTTAACGACACCCCAGGCGATATTAGTAAGGTTTGAAATTTAAAAGAAAAAGTTATTGTGGGAAAAACACACTTTAATTAAATGTATATTATTAACTACGAACGCTCGCCAGTGGCAAAATGTTATGTCTCCGGTGTTACAACGCTAAAATCCTTGTTTCGATACCCGTGGTCGGCAGAGTATAAATAGCCCTATCTATAGCTTTGTGCTTAATTACAAAACCAACAAACAATAATTGTGAGTGTAACAAAGTTTCCGGTGTGGAGGAGGAAAGCATATCTGAAAAAATGATTTAAGTTTTCGTATTGGTAAACTTGTCGCTTTTTTGTAATAATTTGTGAAACATCTGGTATAAAAAAATTAGTAATATTCACAATGGGAAAATCATTGTTAAATGGGTGAATACCCTGAAAAAGTATATTAGTGCATTATGAATTTCTTAACTAAATGCTGGATTGCATTACCTCATTATTGTCAGAATGCAATAGGTCAGTTGCATTTTGTAGTAACGATTTACGTATTCTAATATAGCGTGTGTCTTTAATTCCCGGCTATTTTACTTGCAACGCCGCTATATCCGACTTATGACTTCTTTATTATGCCACATATTTGTCTTGTGGTTTATTTTATATGTCACATTTCTCTGATTATAAAGTATAACGGATATGTCTTTGTACATTAATTTTAGTGCCTACGCTTGTTTCTGTCTAGTTTTCTTTTTTTGCATGTGATGTATATTCTTAACTGTGTTTCGTGTACTCGAAATTTGTAGAACATTCTTGTGCGTAAGAATCACGATGTGTGTATATAATATTAACGGTTGGTAGTACTGTTGCAAACGAGCTTTGGTAAATGTTTTAGAAACTCCCGTGGTTGATATATAAAAATCAAAGACTCGAGAGGCAAGAAGAATATTATTATTGGGCAGTTACGATCATTGTGTCATAGGCCTAGGAAGTCATAATTGTAAATAACGCCTAGAAATTGGTAAAATACACACTTGGACATGAAACATTTATAGATTTCTAGAATTACAAACCATTCAACTACAATGAACTGCTTCGGGCATTAGAATTTATATAAGGACATTAAATATAATCGCTGGTAAAATTCAGTGTGTGAGGCCAATCAAGCTAGCTAGCTTAAATGATATTATAACAAGATCAACTCTAATTTAATTTGCTCGTCATGTACTTGGATCGTCGATAAAATATTCAGTTCCAGAGAGTATATGAGAATCAGTAAAGTTTGTAAAACTTTCGTACATAAACTACTATTTGTAATAACTATTATTAATATTCGTTATTATAAATTATATTGTTTGTATGTTTGTGTATTAAAATATATTTGATTTTAAAAAAGAAAATTATTTGTATCAATCTTGTTGACAAATAACACAAAATTGGTACTTATTAGCGTTTTATGAACTTCAAAATTTATATTCAAGTTTCTGGTTATTTAAAATAGTAACATACGTAACATAATAAATCAGAGGATGACCCGAAAAAATATAATATGCAATAGAAGGTTTAAAATGCAACATTTTTTTTTCTAACTGATGGATGATTTAATATGCTACAGTTTTCTGACCTACGTATAGTTTTACATTCCACACTTTTCTGACTTATGGACAGTTAAAAGTGTGGAACGTTGAGCCATCCATATTAGTTATGGATGGCTTATGTTACGTATTGTAATTTATCCCAGACAATTCTCTCGTTTATTGTGTCATGTACGTTACGTAGTACCATTTCAAATGATTGGACATTATAATTTTAATTTAGAAGCTAAATGAATGTCGGTATGTCTTAAATTTATGATATTTGCCAATAAGGCTGATACATGCAATTATCTTTCTTAACGCAAACGCAGTATATAAACAATTATTTGGTCTAGAACTGAATCTTTTATCGACGGTTCACAGAAAGTGAATGAATTCTATGTTGATACACAGGTACACATTTCTAGCCAGGAAACTAAATAATTCTATTCTGACTGGCCTCATGCAGCTTAAAAAAATCATTTATCACCAAAGAAGACATCTAATGCTATCTCTCTGCGAGTTGCTATAACTACTTTTTATAATCATTGGGCGAGATTCTCGAAAATTCAGTTGGCTACAATGTGAAACATATATTGATGATTATTGTACACAATAATCTTCTACTAATTAAGAAAACAGGTGAGACTTTTGCACAGAGATTTACCAGTATAAGTTACATGTATTTCTTAATACGTTTTAAAATGAAACAAACATAGATATTAAAATAATATATAATATTAAATTCGCCACACTTCCCTCTTTAGAGAATTAAAAATTGACATTAAATAATTTTCACTAAGATAATTATTTATATATTGAAAGCAATATATTAAATATCATACATTCTCAAAGAATTATACAACTTGAAATACATAACAGAATATAACACAATCAATGCAAATAACTTTATAATAATGAAATTACATGGTACGTTGTTGTTTTTGAATTAAGCACAAAGCTACACCATGGGTTATCTGTGCTCTGCCCACCACGGGTATCGAAACCCGGATTTTAGCGTGTAAGTCCGCAGACATACCGCTGAGCCACCGGGGGGCTACATGGTACGTGAAAGTGCATCAACACATATGCTAACAACTCTTTTGACAGAGATTATCTTCAAATCCTACTTTTGTAATGTCAAACTTCAATTAAACAGCCTTCATTTTTCCTCTTGTTACGTATTATAATTCATTTCAGACTAGTTTTCGATTTATTACATTACGTGCGAAATGTATTATTATTTCAAATAACTGCAAATATGAAATTTTATTTAGATATCAATTAAATGTAAATACATATCAAATTCATGATATCTGTCAATAATACTGATACAAACAATTTCCATTATATATATTTTAATATACAAATAAAAATATAAAATTTATAATAACGACTATTATCAATAGTTATTACAAATGAAGATTTATATACAAGAATTTTACAAACTTACAAGCTATACTAAGTCTTTTGTCTAGCCTAGTATTGAAACTTTTATCGACGTTTAAGGAGAACAAATTAATTTTTTCTTGATATACCTATACATTTCGTTTGACGGCAAGCTAGCTAGGAGCATACGTAATATTTCGTTGACGACAATATCTAATGTCCTCGTAGAAATGCTGACGTTCGAAGTTGATTCACTAAAGTTAAAGTTCGTAATGTTCGAAATATATAACATTCTAAGCACAACTGTAGCTTTATCTGTAGCAAACCAACAGTATTATACTGCCATCCCCGTGTTTCAATGACAACCTTTTATACTCATTAGGCGAAGTTCTCTTGAGTTCAGTTGGCAACAACGTAAAACATATATTGTTGATTATTATACACAATAATCTTCTACTAATTAAGAAAACAGTTGAGACTTTCACAAAAATCATTTACCAAAAGAAGTTACATGCATTTCTAAATATATTAAACCGAAACAAACATAGATATTAAAATAAATATATAATATTAAATCCGTTACTTCTCTCTCATTATTAATAATTAACATATATGACAAGCTTTACAAATCTGAGAAATATCTTTCATAATTTTGGGCCAAAAGAGATGTCTCACAATTTTATCTTACCTAAATGACTCTTATGGGTAGTTAATGGGCAACCTTTAATAATTTAGAATCTATGGCTCTGGAACAATAATTTAATGAATTACAGCCCAGTCCTCTTGAAATAGCAACCACTTGGAACTTTCTTCATTCTTTGAGAGTGCATATTTAAAACGTGATGAGATCTGTGGATCAATTTTTGCTCGTAGATTAGTTTGCTTGCAGTAAACGATTCTTCACCATTTGAGAGCTAGATCCTTCATGTACATCATTATCACTCACTAATGAATTGCCAGTAGGACATTTATTTACAAGATTCCTGTTGGGTTCAGACATGTGTGAGACAACTTTATAATATCGTCCTCTGAACAAGTCTCCATCATCTCTTTCTGGCTTAATTTCTTAACTTGAGCTCGAGGGGAACATTTCTCGATTTTCCTTTTTCACATCATCCTAAACATGATCAGAATCTACTCGTTTTGGATTCGCCAACATCTTTTCTCCCAGCTAAATTGTTTCCCAACAATAACAATATACCCTTCATTGGCAAAATAGGTCATATTCCAACCACAAGTTGTCCCAAAACTAGGCCTGATGTTAAATAAATGTCATGAAGAGGAACGTTAATAGATGTACCCTCAATACCCTGGACAGTATTACACTCACCAGTGGCAGAACTCAAACATAAAGGCACTATACCTCCTAACAATAATAATTTTATCTCCCCACTATCATGTGAAATACATATGGGTATGGAATTAGTAGAATTATTTGCCAAAGGCACACAACCAACAAACACGAAATATTTAAATCCATCCCTAACTTCATCAGCCTTTTTATGTGGTCAAATCAACATCAGGTGATCTGTTTAAACTACGTCCATATATGGACACAAATGCACTGTTGCCTTTTGTTTCTTTCTTTCAAACTCCAACAATCAGATATAACATGACCAGTTTTTTTTTACAAAAATGGCCAGGCCCGGCATGGCTAGGTGGATTAAGGTGCTCGAATCGTAATCTAAGGGTCGCAGGTTACTAATCCCCGTCGCCACAAACATGCTCGCCCTTTCAGCCGTGGGGGCGTTATAATATGACAGTTAATCCCACTATTCGTTGGCAAAAGAGTATCCCAAGAGCTGCCTTCCCTCTAGTCTTACAATGCTAAATTATGGACGGTTATTGCAGATAGCCCTCGATTACCTTTGCGCGAAATTCAAAAACAAGCAAAAATGGCCGACAGGCCTTGATGACTTCAATAAAGTTTTATCTAAACTGTCTAAAGATTTCAAACAAGAAGAACTGCTGGATTTTTTAAAAGAATTCTCAACTCAAGTGGATTGAACAGATGCAGGTTTCTACTGAACTAGCAGGAATTTATTTCCATGAAAAATTGTTATATGTATTAAAGTGTAGTTATCGGAAAGAGCAGCTGTTTCTTGTAGTGTTCTTTCTTTTCATCCAAATAACCTTTGAAGTTGTAATTTATTTCCATGAAAAATTGTTATATGTATTAAAGTGTAGTTATCGGAAAGAGCAGATGTTTCTTGTAGTGTTCTTTCTTTTCATCCAAATAACCTTTGAAGTTGTAACTTGTACAGCGTTTAAATTCCTCAGTTAGACACTATTTCCTCAGTTTGTTGAAACTATTACCAATATGCATAAAATTACATCATCTAATCAAACAAAGCTCATTTTTTTTTGGGTGAATTAAGTGTAAGTTTTACTATCTTCCTTGCAAAAACATCGAAATTTTTTGCGATAAGCCTATAACATTAACTCATGAGCTTTGAGAATAATTACTTTAACCTTATCATAATATGTACAATCTTATATAGAGAGAGCAGAACAAGCTTCTTTTTGTGTGCCAATTAAAACACTTTGTAATAATAATGACCATTTTTCGGTGAGATATTCCTTACTTTGGGCAACTTTTCTAAAATGTTAGAAATATTAATCAACTTCATTTTCATTAAGTGTTTTAATATATCGATTGATTTAAAATTGGTCATCTTGACTTGGTCAGTTGGAGTTGAATCTAATTTCTATTGTTTCATCCTAATTTCTTTTTACATTTCCATAAGAGCTTGCTCAGCCTCGAGACGTTTACTTTTCATTTCAGATTTCATATGCGCTTGTTCTCCCTCAGGGTTAATACAGGTTTGTTCTCTCTCAGCTTTAATACGGGTTTGTTCTCTCTCAACTTTAATACGGGCTTGTTCTCTCTCAGCTTTAATACGGGCTTGTTCTCTCTCAGCTTTAATACCGGTTTGTTCTCTCTCAGCTTTAATACGGGCTTGTTCTCTCTCAGCTTTAATACGGGCTTGTTCTCTCTCAGCTTTAATACGGGTTTGTTCGGCCTCGAGACGTTTATTTTTTCCCTCTCAGCCTCGACTCCAGATTGTTGAAGCTCAATTTGTTTGAATTTTAGCTGGATTTCTAAATTATTTTTATTAGTCAACTCCCAGACGAACCTCAAATTTATTATGTTACGTATTATAATTTATCACTTAAAATTCTTCGTCTTATCATGTTAAAAACGTTAGGTATTATATATTATTATTTCAAATAGCCGAATTTTTTATTTTTAATTTAAAAGTTAATTGAATGTCAATATTTAGCAAATTTACATTTGCCAACAAGACTGATGTACACAGTTTTAGTTTTGAGCACAAATATATTCTAATATGCAAATAACAATACAATTGATTATAGCGGTTATTACAAAGAATGGTTTGTATACAAAAGTTTCACAAACCAACTAACAATATTGAGTCTTTTCTCTGGTCCATAACTGAATCTTTTATCGACGGTTTAGAAAAAGTGAATGAATTTTATGTTGATACACAGGTACACTTCTCTTCACAGATAAGCTAGCTAGTTCTATTCTTGGCTTGAGCAGTTTACAAGCTCACGTTTCACCAAGATACATATTTAGTGCCCTTGCAAAAATACTAACGTCCGAAGATAATTCTCTGAAGTTGAAAAGTTTGTAATGTTCGAAATTTATAATTGTTCCTAGTCAAATATCTGTAGTGTTTTTGATTAATAAGCGTTTTTCTTGGTTTTAGCTTCCAAGGTTTATATTATACGGACTGCAGCAAACCAACAATATTATAATCTCTCCACAAGTGTTGCGATGGCTAGCTTTTATACTCATTAAGCGAAATTCTCGAAAGTTCAGTTGGCAACAATGTAAAATGTATTGTTATTCTTGCAAACGAGAATCTTTTACAAATTTATAGAACAGGCGGGACTTTTAGAATACACACTTAATAATATAAGTTACATTCATTTCTAAATATACACTAAACTCTCTTAAAGATGGTTTTTCGTTTATATGTTATATTATTTTCTAAGTAAGGATATTCCTATACAGAAATAACTAAAATTGTTTTCTTTTTTTTTAAAGTACTTTCAGTTTTCTTTTTTGAAGTAAAATCTCTTAGATTAAAGCAGTTAGAACAGGAATCGAAACCAAAACTTAAGTTTAAGTAGAATACCATCCTTATCAATGAAATGAAGACTGTGGCTATGAAGGAATTATCAACAACAACAGCAAATAAGGATTGTGACGTAACTAAACACATTTCCAGGTATTGTTATAGAAACGACCATCAAAGATTTGAAACTGACAAAGACTTTGAGAAACATATTTTTCATGTGAAAAATATCTATAAAAAACTGGTTTCAAAGCAATCTACTCACAGTAGCAATTAACTATTTTGTGTCGGGAAATCGAGCACGGCCATCAGACTGAGTATGTAAATGAATGAATGTGGAATTCTAATGAAAAGCTAAACCTGAATCTTCATTCCTTCATCAGTTTCAAGCAATTAACCCACATCGAAATTACACGTGCTAGAGTAAAGGTCAGAAGAATATAAGTGACAAAGAACCTCCAAACATTTTCTAAATATGGTGCCTACTGGTTCCGATATATATATATTTAATATTAATATTTATACACTATAGTCCGGGAACAGATAGTACGGGAAACAAGAGAACACGGTTTCATTATCTTCACTAACCACTTCCGACCTGAGATATACGGCATCATAATACTGTATCCTGAGCATCGTTTATTGTTTAATTATTCGTTTCATGACCTAGAATCATAAATCTTGATCAAATTATCCGAAATAATTATATATATTTTTTTGTAATTTTTATAACACCACTGTGTGAGAGCCTGAAATACGGCATTTTCAATATTTTTGTCACGGAAATTGAAACATTTCCGAGTTGCATCTTAGATGCAAACACGTGAATGTGTTTAGTTTTAGTTAATTAAGAGACATTTTATCACGCTACACACACAACTTTATTTAGATATAAGATATGGAATAAATAATACAACATCAGATTTTTTGTTCACAGAATATTATGAAAGTCGGCCGCATTACAAATATGCAGTATGACTGTGAATATAAGACTGACATTAATGACACCAATTTGTTAATATCATATAATCTACAAATTTATATAACTAGATAGCAAGGTAACATGCAAACTACAAATGCTCCTCAGAGCTAATCGTAGATGCTTGACAGGTGTGTGCCTGAAATGGATTGTTTGTTACCCTTAACACTTGTGCAGCTGAAAAGTGAGACACACACACACTGACTTAAAACTTGGAAAGCTACAATTATGTTGATATTATGCAAATTTCTAATGACTGCAATTCGTAATTACGTTTCACGAGGAATGAACGTGTAATAAATAACATATCAATAAACCAACTCGAAACAAAGTGAATTATTGGTTACATTAAAATTTTGGTAAAGATTTTTTTTTCTATAAGATAAAAGAAAAGAGATTGCAGAAACAGTGGGTGTTTCATATGTATCAAGAATCCAAAATTATTTAAGGAAGAAATATTTAAAACAGTAAAACGATTTTTGTGAAAAAACAAACAAACAAATCTAAAGAAACTGATCATAACAAACTTGCGTCTAATTTTTAAACGCTATCTGGGCTAGGTTCCCAGGTAACTGTAATATAAGAAAGGAATGCATAAGGGATACATTCTAGGGTATTTTGTGTTCTAAATGATTTTATTTGCTACTGGTCATTGACTCATCCTAACTATTAGATTTTATCGCTCATTTCAAGTGTACATACACTTACAAGGTGAAATTATTTTCATTATTTTTACCCTTACAGATAGTTGAGGTTTATTAGGGTGCAACACTCAACACGAAGGTTTACACCACGTACGAAGCTGATTGCGGACATTATTAAATTAACGTTGTTTGATGGACATTCGAAATTCCAGTTGTCTAAAGGGTCGTTAGGTCCACCGAGATCCTCTTCAACTCTCGTGATGATCAAACAGTCCATGTAATTAATCTTCCAACCAGGTCCAAGTGAAGAGCATTCCATCTGGACAATGTTTGCCATGAATTTGTTTTTAAAAGATAGTAAAGCTGTGAAGAAATAAATGTATTATAAGAGCCTGTATAGCCCAAACAAAAGAACTAGTCAGATAGTTTAAGAGTGCTAGGAGAAATTAAAACATTTAATTGGCTTACATTACTATAAACGTTTAATACTTGTGTATATAAACAGATCGACAGTGCTGTCGTGATACTTTCATTTGCAAACTAACTGCTTCCTGGTAAACAATGACACACCACTAAATTTATAATTAAAATATGCTGTGTTCGAGAGTCGACTCTGTATCACTGTCTACGACACGAATTATATTTTTTCATACGCATCTTTAATTTTTTTTCCCATAACTTGTAGATTCAAAGATAATAAGGCTCTAAAATATAAACGGATGATAATTACTTTCATAGCACGAAAATGGTGGTTAGATATTTTAAAAGTATTAGAAGAAATTAAAGTATTTAATTAGTTTCTATCATTATACACTTTAAAAATATTGTCAAGTGAATAAATATTCATTAAAAACATACACACACCATGTAATACAATGGACTTCTCACAAATGTTTACATCATAAAATGTATTTATTCACGCAACTGCTTAATCGTGTTTTACAAAAAGTATATCATCTTAAAGTGATCTCAGTACCACATATAAGACCAGTTTTAAGCACCCGCAAATTACATTGGAAGACGAAGATCGTTCAGACCTCACTAGGAGTTTGTCTTAATCTTACAAGTCAAACATACAAAATGCGTATTCCAAGTCAAACATAAAAAATACGTATTAGTATAAAACAAACTACTCACAAACAGTGTAATAACCGACAGAGAGAATGTTACACTGTGGAGTTCTTTAATTAAAATTGTAAGATTCTGAGTTGACTGTGGTTTCACGGCAAAGAAAAGTAATTTTTCTAACAACCCTAATTATTTATGTTTTTATTCTATTATTCAAAGTAGATATTTACTCTAATGTTTTGTGTGACAACATTTCTTCTGGTTAAAGATACTTATAATGTTGTCATATGTTACTGGTAAATACGTGCTTTTTTCCGTAAGTAATGAAGCTTATCACTTTTCTGGGTCATTGGCGTGACAAGTGAGCAGAAGAAATACAATAACTAAAACTATCTCTGAAATTGAAACGTGTAGATAACACTTTAAGATAAAACTAATGAAATCGTTGATTTCTAATGACATTTCTTGATGAATATAAAATAGCAAAGAAAAACGTTGTACGGAAATACGTTAAATATTTGACAAATGACAAATAAGCATCTGGAAAGCTTCTATCAGAAATTCGTGATGACGAGAGACTCACTTGAAGTAAAAATATATCTCAGAATGGCTGGTACGGGTATTAACACTTTTAATAATAAAGCAGAGAACAACGTGAATATGACTTAAGAAAAGTAAAAGTGTTAATACCCGTACCAGCTGCCCTGAAATGTCTTCTATCAGAAAGATAGCGACAGTTATAAAGATTTTGAAAAGGTAAAAGGATACCTTTAAATCATCATAATTACTAAGTTAAAACTGTCTGAAATATACATTTGATATTTCTTATTTTGACTATAACAATGTGCTATAAGACTAACTTATTAAAAAGTCCTCTACTCGGAAGAAATCATTTGTATATAGGAGTCAATGATAGCACTAATTACTGGTAATTTAAGGACCTAATCTTGTAATGACAAATCATTTGTATATAGAAGTCAATGATAGCACTAACTACTGGTAATTTAAGGACCTAATCTTGTAATGACAAATCATTTGTATATAGAAGTCAATGATAGCACTAATTACTGGTAATTTAAGGACCTAATCTTGTAATGACAAATCATTTGTATATAGAAGTCAATGATAGCACTAACTACTGGTAATTTAAGGACCTAATCTTGTAATGACAAATCATCTGTATATAGAAGTCAATGATAGCACTAACTACTGGTAATTTAAGGACCTAATCTTGTAATGACAAATCATCTGTATATAAAAGTCAATGATAGCACTAATTACTGGTAATTTAAGGACCTAATCTTGTAATGACAAAACGTTTCGACGTCGAAACGTCAATAGTAATATTAACAAGTGGTGATTAAACCAATTAACCTGTAATTACAGAATCCTTTGGACATTTTGATGCTGATACATCAATGATAACACTTGTAGTTTCCTGGTTTATAATTCCCTCCTCAGTATTCACACACTTTATCATATCGATATCTGAACCTTTAGCATTGTTCCCATCCCTGTGAAGAAAATAACACAAAACATGAGATCTGCTTAAAAGATAATTTACTTAAAAACCTTTATCTGTATATCTTGTTTAAGATCTGTGTTTTTTATCACATTATAATGTTTCACTTTTAAAAATTATTAAAGAACAAGTTCATTATACTAAATGAAAGCCTACCATTCAACATGCCAATATAGATATACATAAAGGTTCATTCACATGAATAAACTAAAATTGTTTCAATGATAAAATTACAAGTTATCAGATGTTGTTTTTTATTTTTATTTTTACAGCGAAACAAATTAATGTAAAGAGACTAATAGCACAGATATTCTAAGACGTTAAGTCCGGCAACTTGACCAATGTCTTCATTGAACGGATATGTCATAGTAACAACTTGTTTACAAGTTAGTTGTATATCTTTTTCAAACTGATGCTTCTGGATGATTTTGTGCTATTTGACCTGGGATATGCAGATGGTATTTTATCACTGATCTTTGTCTTACTTATTACGGCTGAAATATGATCTGCTACAGTTCTCTTAATGGATGGTTCCAAGTCATTCCATAATACATTGAATATAAGGGTTTGGTTTGTTTTGAATTTCACGCAAAGCTACTCGAGGGCTATCTGCGCTAGTTGTCCCTAATTTAGCAGTGTAAGATTAGAGGGAAGGCAACTAACTAGTCATCACCGCCCACATCCAGCTCTTGGATTACTCTTTTACCAACGAAAAGTGGGATTGACCGTAACATTATAACGCTCCCACGGCTGAAAGGGCGAACACGTCTGATGCGACCGGGATTCGAACCCGCGACCCTAAGATAACGAGTCGAACTCCTTAACCCACCTGGACATGCCGGGCCTAAACGGTTAGTTTCTATGGTATTATTTCACCATAGGATTATAATAATATTTGTTTGTGTGTCATTGAAATACTATTGTACTCTCTAATTACTGGAACATTGTTATTGAAACATTGTGGGAGGTCACTTAAGAATGTTTTATTAAAAAACATTTTTCACTCTTCTTGCAGCGTAATACTACATAAACTATCGATGTACTGATAGTTTTTCTCCGACATAGGCATTATGTAACATAAGACTTGATAACTTAACCTAAACTAAATTGTACGTTAATATATTATTATAAACTGTTTTCCGTTATAGTATAATTAACAATAAGCTAAAACGAATCTTTGCAATAATATTAATATCACAGTTTAACTTAACAAATACGCTCTAATATTGAGATTGTAAGTTATAATCCGGTGATAAGAAACTCGCATTTAATAATATAAGTCAGTATTTAAAATGTCAATGACACAGGTAACTCACCAAAGCCCCATCACAATACCGTCATCGCAAAATAATTTCCAGTAACTGAAGCCTGTTGAATTATCAGGAATTTCCACTGAATTTTGCTGATCCACAGCTGTGTATTTCAATACCTAGAGTATTAAAGAGATAATAAATAACGTAAAAATTACCCTCTTTTTAATGTATGTTTTTAAACAGTTAGAATACAAGTACACCAGATATTTCTGAACAATTTCCTTTATATTCAAAGGAAAAAGCACTGTATAACAGTTTTCTGTCAAAATTAATTTTGATGGAATCTAAGAGAGCATCTCAGGTGGACTCCTACACGGATTCTGTTTGAACAGATTAGTAAACGTACGAGCTGTTAAAGCTTAATGACTATTTCATTTTCACCGTCTTAACTGTCCAAATGGGGGTTTTAAATCCTGAAAAGGTTAATATTAAAATGAGTGAAGCCAATGATAAACTGACTCTAATGCTGCGCGTGAAACAAGTACATTGGCATCAGATAGACGGTTTGTGTCCTTTGTCTTAATACATTGGCATCAGATGGACGATTTGTGTCCTTTGTCTTAATACACTGACATCAGATGGACGATTTGTGTCCTGTGTCTTAATACACTGGCATCAAATGGATGGTTTGTGTCCTGTGTCTTAATATATTGGCAGCAGATGGACGATTTGTGTCCTGTATCTTAATATATTGGCATCAGAAGAACGGTTTGTGTCCTGTGTCTTAATATATTGGCAGCAGATGGACGATTTGTGTCCTGTATCTTAATATATTGGCATCAGACGGACGATTTGTGACATGTGTCTTAATTCATTAGCATCAGATGGACGGTTTGTGTCCTGTCTTAAAGTTACGTACTACGTTTCTCTTTATATCATTCCTTTTTGAAACTTGATATTCCCTGGATGTTTTGCTAAAATAATTATAATTTCTAAAATTTGATAAATATGTTATTTTTAGTTAATTTTCAGGATAATTAGCATTGTATTATCAAAAGCTTTAAATATACGTTTTTAAGTAATTTTGCTTCAGACTGAAAAGTTTTGACTTCCAATTTTAAATAAAAAGATATTTTGAAAATAAGCCAGAAACATATCTAACACAACTTCTGACGTACAAAAACGTAATAAAACAGCCAATTTACTTGTAAGTTATTTTTATTTGCTTATACATATTTATTCTTTTCACTGTAAAATTCGACGAGATTTCTTTGCAGTCGAGAGACGTTCGGTACCTTGTCTATAAATTGCCCTTAACAAAACATCCTCACAAGATACGTTTTAGGTTATGTATATGCATGTTTATGATGGACAACTTACCAGTCTTTTGTTACATTTTTTAAATATTTTTATTCTGTATTTTTGTACAAAAACAAACACAATATGTAAACACTGATAATAATATTAAGATCTAATTTAAACTGTTTTAAATGCGATACTTTTAATTAAGGTGATTTTTTTATTTGACTTGCCATACCGACTAAGTTTCTTATTTAAAGAATGTTGACTAACATATATAAAAAATACTAACCTACTAGTATTATTGTAAAAATTCCTGTTCTTAACTAGTCCTGGCAGAGTTAGGTTGTTATGACGCTCTACTCGCAACCTGAGGGTCACTGGCTCGAATGTCCGTTTTATGCTCGTCCTTTCAGCTTTGGAGCGTTATAATGTCATGGTCAATCATACTATTCGTTGGTAAAAAGAGCAGCCTATAAGAGGCAGTGTTTGGTGATGACTAAATGCCTTCCGTCTAGTCTTGCACTGCTAAATTAGGGACGGCTAGCGCAGTTAGCCCTCGTGTAGCTTTGCGCAAAATTCAAAACAAACAAACAAACAAACAAACAAATCCCACTGTTAAAGCATTAATCGGGCATACTTTTGAACTCAGAAATTATAGTGAAGACAACTAGTTTATAGCATCCACAAACAAACCTTGGGTAATTGCATGCCACTCATATTTTACACTCTCTTCCCCAAATAGCTTGACGATATTTGTTTTTTCTACAATATGATTATTAAAATGGATAATTTTATTAAAACTAGTTTATTAATCATTATGAAAACTTTAATTTACAGCCAGTTATATGTCGTCAAGTTTATTAGGTTTCATTGTTTACATTACATTTTTGCTAAGGTCTTTCAAAATGTTTTATTTCCTCGCAATTAATGATATTTTTTTTTCAGGTAATCAATACATTCACTACACTCTGTTCTTCCATCAATACACAAATCCATCTATCTATTTATTTAAGTTACATACCTTAGTTCTTGGCTTCCTCGAAGTATACAAGTTCCATCCCAGTCTTTCTACCAATGTGTTGTTGTTACTGAAATAGGAAATAACACACTTGTTACACCCTGAGGAATATGGCGATGGATTATACGATATGATTTCACAGTGAGAGTTTGTCAGACAAACCTGAGCACAAGCTAAGAAAGAAAGGGGTTGAATACACTTATGATCTATCCCGGAATCTTCGACGAAAGTTATATTGTATGAAAGAATATGAAACGTAGCTTGTTTTACACTAAGAGATTTTGATAATAAGATCCTTATAAGAATTAAAACTACGAGTTTATACATCTTACTCAGTGAATAAAAGCACACCAGACAGTATTAAGTTCTGGACGGTATTCTAGTTTTATACTTTTATATTTTATAACTAAGTTCCCTTTGTGAATAAAAGTATTGGTTTTCAGTTTTTTTAGGAAGTCAATATTAATTTCAAAGCTGTTAGTTAGGGACCACTCAGACCATCTTTCTGCGCATGTACAAAAACAGAAGATGAAAATTTGTGCCTTTGATTTGTCGAAATTTGTTGGCGTCATTTTCTTGCGTGATATGTTTCTGTTTGTTTTTTTTATAAAACTAAAATAGCTGTATGGATAAAGGTTTTACTTTTTAAGAACGACTGTGTGGATAAAGGTTTTAATTTTTAACAACGACTGTATAGATAAAGGTTTTAATTTTTAATAAAGTGTAAAGTTTTCATATTTAGAGATGTCAAAGGTAAGAACATTGTTAATATGCTTTAATATAAAGCATAAATAAACGCATTATAAAGTATAATACTTTTTTTCACAAGGGAAACTTAGTTATAAAATATAAAAGTATAAAACTAGAATACCGTCCAGACCTTAATACTGTCTGGTGTGCTTTTATTCACTGAGTAAGATGTATAAACTCGTAATTTTAATTCTTATAAGAATCTTGTTATAAAAATCTCTTAGTGTAAAAGAACGTACGTTTCATATTCTTTCATACAATATAACTTTCGTCGAAGATTCCGGGATAGATCATAAGTGTATCCAACCCCTTTCTTTCTTAGCTTGTGCTCAGGTTTGTCTGGCAAACTCTCACTGTGAAATCATATCGTATATTGGTTTGTTTATTTTTGAAATTCGGACAAAGCTACTCGATGGCTATCTGTGCTAGCCGTCCCTAATTTAGTAGTGTAAGACTAGAGGGAAAGCAGCTAGTCATCACCACCCACCGCCAACTTTTGGGCTACTCTTTTACCAACAAAAAGTGGGATTGACCGTCACATTATAACGCCCCCACGGCTGGGAGGGCGAGCATGTTTAGCGCGACTCGAATGCGAATCCGAGATCCTCAGATTACGAGCGCATGCCTTAACGCGCTCGGCCATGCCAGGCCACTCATATCGTATAATCCATCGCCATATTTCTCAGGGTGTAACAAGTGTGTTATTTCCTATTTCAGTAACAACAACACATTGGTAGAAAGACTGGGATGGAACTTGTATACTTCGAGGAAGCCAAGAACTAAGGTATGTAACTTAAATAAATAGATAGATGGATTTGTGTATTGATGGAAGAACAGAGTGTAGTGAATGTATTGATTACCTGAAAAAACAAATATCATTAATTGCAAGAAAATAAAACATTTTGAAAGATCTTAGCAAAAATGTAATATAAACAATGAAACCTAATAAACTTGACGACATATAACTGGCTGTAAATTAAAGCCTTCGTAATGAATAATAAATTAATATTGTTATGATTATTTCCATGCGTGTTTCCTACCAGTCATGAATATCGGATTTATTTGACTAGGAGTAACACAGTAACGTATATATTCAGTAAAACACATTTCACTTACTTAGTTTATTCATGACAAACTCTTTTGCCCTCCGCTGGTACAGCGGTAAGTCCACGGACTTACAGCGCTAAAATCAAAGGTTCGGTTCCCCCCGATGGGCTCAGCAGATAGCCCGATCTGGCTTTGCTATAAGAAAAAACAAACAAATAAACAAACTGTTTCTTACAAGCCAGTGGTACCAACGAAGTGATACAGAGTACAACACCGAACACTATTGATGCCCAAGCTCAATATGATTAAACTACCCCTAATTAAGGCCAAACAGTAACATAAAAATCACCTACCAAGTGTTTATAAGATTAAAAACCGCACGATGTGAGCAAATCGATATGCAACCAGGAGTTTGTTTGTTATTGAGATCCAAATCAATAGAATGGTATGTCCGGTGAGGGGATCAATACGAATAAACCCTGAATTTTCAGAATTGTCATTAATATACTGGCAGACACAACAAAGAAAACTATGAATTATCGGTAATAACCAGTAGATCATATAATATAATTAGAAATCTAGTATTTTACTTGGTGAGTAATATTCAATAAATATGAAAATAAAAGACAGAACCAAATGCCCTCGTCACTGTTTCTCTTTAATAAATAAAAAATAAGTTACAGAATGTAACTGGATTTTAACTATTTCTGCAAACTACACGTAGAGGTAAAAAAAAAACCCATCATTCTCTGTACTCTCGAAAAAAACAACACAATGAAAAAAGTTTATTTTAAAGTGTGTGGTAAATTTTGTTAGTGTTTATTATGTTAGGCCAGCTGAATGAAAATAACTCAATGTTAAATAAGTTGAAACTATATAAATTTTAATATATGATTTATTAGTGAAGTTACTATAAATGGAGAGATGGGCTATTTTGCAGGCTAGACATGACTTTCAAGACTGAAAATCAAATAAGTTCCATTAAACAATGTGAAGTCCATAAACTCATAGATTAATTATTGTTATTAATTAATTATTCATTTGTTTTAGAGCTTCGTGTTTCGCTCTAATAGATCATTATGTTGCTTCGACTAGCTGTTTGGTCCCCCGCTAGCACAGCGGTAAGTCTATAGATTTACAACCCTAAAATCAGGGGTTTGATTCCCCTCGATGGGCTCAGCAGATAGTCCTATGTGGCTTTGCTATAAGAAAACACACCCATAAGCCGTTTATACGTTTTTCAATTGCATAACGAAAAGGAACGAAAAAAAAGTCTGTAAAACTTATGTATATATATATATATATATATGTATGTGTTAAAAAACAGAAAAGTTTTAAAATATTTGTTGTACGAAACAAAATATGCATGTAGAGGTAAATTTAAAAAAATATAAAAAAAATACCTCAGAAACTGTTTTACGACCACTGAGGAAATCATATAAACTCGCAATTGGTAAGTATTACTGTAAGTATAAAACTCACCTTAAATTTTCTGCCCCCCAGTGGCTCAGTGGTATGTCTAGGGACTTACAACGCTAAAAACAGGGTTTCAATACCCGTTGTGGGCAGAGCAAAGATATGTGTAGCTTTGTGCTTAATACAAAACAACAATGAATTTTCTCCGGCCAGGTGGGTAAATCACTCGACTCGTAATTCAATGGTCACGGGTTTGAATCCCCCGTCCCACCAAACATGCTCGCCCTTTCAGCTGTGGGAGCGTTATGATGTTACGGTCAATCCCACTATTCGTTGGTAAAAAAGTAGCCCAAAATTTGAGGGTGGGTGGTGATAACTAGGTGCATTCCCTCCAGTCTTACTCTGCTAAATTAAGGACGACTAGGTCAGATAGCCCTCCCGTAGCTTCGAGCGAAATTTAAAAAAACAAACAAAACCAACTCTCAATCTACCAAACAAGTTAGATATTTTTTGTACATAACTGTTCCAGTGTCTTTATACAACAACTCGACATAAAAATTACTTTTTTTCAGCCAGAAATGTCATATTGTGTGTGAGTGGCCTTGAACCCATAACTTTCAGAGGAGGAGTTGAACATTTTAACCCACTCGGCCTTGAAGCCATCGATAAAGTTATGCTATATTTGTTTTTAATCTTAGAAACAGCTTTTTAATTAGTTGTTTTCATTGCAATTAATAGTTTCCACCGTCGATCACTTTATTTGGTGTTCAACATTTTGTCGTCTGATTGTTTTTTTGGGCCTGGCATGGCCTAGCGCGTTAAGGCGTGCGCTTCGTAATCTGAGGGTCGTGGGTTCGCGTCTTTCCAGCCGTGGGGGTGTATAATGTGACGGTCAATCCCACTTTTCGTTGGTATAAGAGTAGCCCAAGAGTTGGCGGTGGATGGTGATGACTAGCTGCCTTCCCTCTAGTCTTAATTTTATACCCGTAAGGCAAGTTTCTAAAAATTTCAGCTTGTACAACAATATTGACGATTCACTTATGATTTTACATTCCTATAATGTTGATTCCTACACTCGAGAATCTTCTACAATTTTAGTGACTAGGCGGGAAATTCACAATGCAACTTAACAGAGAATTTGACATCTAACTTACAGAAGTAATAATATTAAGATAAATGTATAATGGTAAGCCTGTCACACTTTGAACACAGTTTGTTGATTAATTATACGTTTTATGACTTAAAAGCATAAAATGTAACCAAAGTCTCTTGAAGAGTAATGACTGTTATTTTCTCATATATCAAACTGTGGTAACGTGAAATAATGAAATATGGCACTGTGAATATACATGTTATGGAAAGTGTAAAACGTTAAAAAATATAAATATTGAAACACAAAAATGTGTCATAAAATTAGTTAAACGTTTAGTCTATTTTGATAGGATTGACATTTATACCTGAAACTAACTTGTTTAAGTAAATAAAGAGACATTTCTACATGTGGCACACATACTTTTAATTAAGCAAAAAGACCTGGGATAGATCATTGAACATGTACATTTTGTGCTATCATAATGTTATTAGAGTTACCTGCATTCCAAACACATATATGAATGTATGATTGATGTCCAACGACATTTCTTAACTTTTTGTGAAATATCGATTATGTACAAATTACTGTCCAAGTGTTAAATATACAAATATCATCCTCCTACCGGCACGGCATGGCCAGATGGGTTTAGGCGCTTAACTCGTAATCTGATGGTCGCAGGTTCGAATCCTTGTCACATCAAACATGCTCGCCCTTTTAATCCGTGGGGGCGTTATTATGTGATGGTCAATCCTCCTATTCGTTGGTAAAAGAGTAGCCCCAGAGTTGGCGGTGGGTGGTGATGACTAGCTGCCTTTTCTCTTGTCTTACACTACTAAATTAGGGACTGCTAGCGCAGCTAGCCATCGTATGGCTTTGAGCGAAATTCAAAAACAAACAAAGTATATTTGCACCAGCTCCCATGTAAATTGGTCAAGCTATTACCACGTAATTGAACAAAACTGTTCAAATTTTTTGTGAACTCTGACCTTTCTAATATAATCAAATCCATTTTTTTATATTAGTGTAATGGCCGCATAAAATTCATACTTCTCCCATTTTTCATCTTAATTTGTGTAAATATGACAACACAGGACTCCAAAATATATATTTATGGATTGTTTTGTTTAACCTTTCATTACATAAGGTCCTTAAAAGAACTTAAATCAAAAATTGGAAAAGGAAACAGAGCATGTTGGACCAAGGTATAAAATTACCAAGTTTCAAATGAAATCGTCGGGAGACTAAATGATAACAATAGACTGAAAAGTGTTTGGAAGTAGAAGAATCAATAGAAATATATTTATGTACATCTGCGGAAACATAAATACCGGTCCAGTGGTTTCAATAAGAACTTATGTAAAGATAATACTTTTTGCATGGCGTAAAACGTCATCGGCTGCAGGCGGATTACACATCTTATATTCATTAACAATTCAACAATGGATTTTTGGTCAATAATTTGTTTTTAAAAATATAAAACACATTTTTAAATTTGAAAGTTCAAGAAATATGCAGTGAAATATTTTCCCTGAGGCTGGTACGTTATATCATTTAATGCTGAAGAAAAAAAGTAACACGTGATTGTTTGTTTGGAATTTTGTACGATGCTAAACGAGGGCTATCTGCGCTAGCCGGCCCTAATTTTGCAGCGTAAGACTAGAGGGAAGGCAGATGGTCATCACCATCTCACCGCCAACTCTTGGGCTACCCTTTTACCGATGAAGAATGGGATTGACCGTCACTTTATAACGTCCCGTGGCTAAAAGGGCGAGCATGTTTGGTGTGATAGGGATTCGAACTCGCGAACCTCGTATTAGAAGTCGAATGTCTTAACCCTTCTGCCGCCATGCCAGGCCTAATCAACACTGTCGCCACCGTTTTGTTTAACGGGTCTCCAATGGGTTTTAAGTGCGACGCGTGTATTTTTAACAACAAATTGCGAACCCGAATTTTTGGATTTATTGTTTTGCCACGCTAAACATAACGTCACGCTCGGCATCTTGTATACTTGAAAAAAATAAGAACGAAAGAAAAAAAGAGAAAGACAAAAGCTCTCAAAGAAAAGCTCTCCATTTGAAAAAGGAATGCATTCTAGGGTATTTTGTGTTCCAAACAACTTTGTTTTCTACTGGTCATTGACTCATCCTAGTTGTTAGATTTTATCGTTTATTTCAAGTGTACATACAGTTACTAGGTGAAACTATTTCATTACTTTTTTCTTACAGATTTTTGAAGTTTATTAGCGTTCAACACTCAACACAAAGATTTTTACCATGTACGAAGCTGTCTGCAAACATTATTAATTTAACGTTTTTTAATCGACATTTCAACTTACAGTTGACTGAAAGGTCGGCTCACGCTAGTACAGCGGTATGTATCCGAATTTACAACACTAAAATCTGGGGTTCGATTCCCTTCGGTGGGCTGAGCAGATAGACCGATGTGGCTTTGCTATAAGAAAACATAGACAGATTAACAGGTCGTTAGGACCACCCAGATCCTCTTCAATTCTAGTGTTTGTTGGTTTGTTTCTTTTTGGAATTTCGCACAAAGCTACTCGAGGGCTATCTGTGCTAGCCGTCCCTAATTTAGCAGTGTAAGACTAGAGGGAAGGTAGCTAGTCATCACCACCCACCGCCAACTCTTGGGTTACTCTTTTACCAACGAATAGTGGGATTGACCGTCACATTATACACCCCCACGGCTGGGAGGGCGAGCATGTTTAGCGCGACGCGGGCGCGAACCCGCGACCCTCGGATTGCGAGCGCACGCCTTTACGCGCTCGGACATGCCAGGCCGGTTTGTTTCTTATTAAATTTATTTACTTGGTTACTCTTTTACCAAGGAATAGTGAGATTAACCGTTATATTATAACGCTTCCACGGGTGAAAGGGCAAGCATGTTTGGTGCGACGAGGATTCGAGCCCGCGACCCTCTGATTACGAGTCGAGTTCTTTAACAACCTTCCCATGCTGGGTTAAATACTTTTGTATTAAATTATTTATCTGGAGTATCACCGCATTTATTAGTTTCTTTTAATGACGTTTATTTAACTCCTGGCGCCTGTAGAAGGCTCAGGTAACTGAACCGAAAGGTAGTGCATTAATTTAAAAACTTGATGACAGTCCAAATATGTTTAATATGAATATAAAAAGTTATGTTAAGAGCCTGAAAAGACACTTAAAATGCTCTTAATTATCATGAAGTTGACCGTACTTTGCAGTTTTATGTTTATACGAAATAATATAAAGAAACACACCCAAAAATAGAATCCATTATAACACTTGTTTCTTGAGTGTATTTTGGTTTATTTGAAATTTCGCAAAAAACTACACGAAAAATATTTGCGTTATAGTGTCACGAAATTAACAGTGATATGCTTCGAGCAAGGCAACTGGACAACATAACCCACTCAAACTCTTGAGCACTTTTTTACAAACTAGTAGTGGGATTGACCTCACTTTATAACGGTCAATCCACTATTCTTTGTTAAAAGAGTAGGCGGTAAGTGGTGATGACTAGCTGCCTTTCCTCTAGTCTTACTCAGCTTAAAGGGTGAGCATGTTCGGTGAATGGGGTTTAAACTGCCAATCCTCAGTTCATGAGTCTAGCGCCTTAAACGCCAGGTCATGCCAGGCCGTCATGAGTGGGATTATATTAGTAAAAGTAAACTTTAACTCCGACTGGACTTCATGATGACGACTCATGCTTGAAGCGAGATTGAATACCTAATGAGAGTATGAAAAATATGTGGAACAGCAGAAGCGTGGTTAAAAATTAGAGAGTTATAAAATCAAAAAAATGAAGGAAAAAGATGGAAAAACATAAAAACAGAAACAAGTGATATACCTCGTCGCTTTTTGATCTAGGATGATTGGAACAAACACTTGATAGATGACACTGTTGTTGTCCTACTCAATGTCAAACTCCATAAAACAATTAGATAATATTTTGCCAGATATATGAACTCAATGGTACGAGATTAAGACCAAAGATGGAAAGTCATCCAGAAAACTGATGTTTGGTTTGATTTGGTTTGAATTTCGCACATAGCTACAGGAGGGCTATCTGCGCTAGCCTTCCCTGACTTAGCAGTATTAAACTAGAGGGAGGGCAGCTAGTCATCACCACCCACCGCCGACTCTTTTAACAACGAATAGTGAGATTGGCCGTTACATTATAGCATTACCACGACTGAAAGGACGAGCATGTTTGGTGTAACAGGGATACGAATCCGCGACCATCGGTTTACAAGTCGATTGCCTCAACTACCTCGCTATGTCGGGCCACTCCTTATACTTAACACATTAAATTCAACTAACCTTCAGAAATACATTAGGGTAAAATATTTTCGTATCCTAGATCTTCCTATTGTCAATTTTTTTCCATGGTTCTATTGTCTTTAGTTTACTGAAAGAGAAACAATCTAATAAGCCACAAATATATAGAATTTTAAATTAAGAAATAAATACTTTGATATAGTTTACTAGACTCGTCAAAATTTGTGACTGGTTGCATAGTTAAAGCAACAATTAATTTTTTTTCGCACAGTTCAGCACTTTATAGCTAAACTTGCTTTGAACAATTCTCAAAAGATATTTTTTTATCAGGCTAATGATGTGAAAATTCTCTTCTACAGTATTGCCATCTAGGGAATAACAATACAACTATAGCTTGAAACAAATATTCTGTTAATACTTCACAAGAATTAATTTAATTTCTCATTTCCAAAAACATTGCTGGTTATAGGAAAGCTTACAAACGTTTAGAAGACTGTACCTTTTTTATATATTTATTTTTTATGGTACTCTTAACAACTAATGTTTGATTCTCAATTTCATACAAGTGGAGACCACAATATTGATTGTTTCAGTAATAAAATATATTAATGTAGTCCTAAAACTCACTGAAACGCACTAGTTACCAAGTAAAAAAACAGACATTTGTGTGTGTAAGTAGTAACTTGAATATTCTTATGATAAATGCCCACATATGAAAAGCGGTTTATATTTAAAGAAAGTGAGCAATAAAACATTACTTCACATTTGAATTGACAGATGGAGTACTTCGTGAAAGGCGGGAAAAGTGAATCAATCAAACAATATCAAAACTATGAGAGAATTCTTAAATTTTACACAAGTATTGTATTTACAACATTTTTATTCGAAGTTAAAAATGTAATTTTAGTTATTGGGAAATAATTTCCAACAATTATAAATCATAATTTCCATCTATTTCAAACACAATAATTTTCCAAGTTTGTTTCTTTGTTTGTTGTGTTTGTGTGGAATATTACTGGAATACGACTATAGTTTCTATCTTGGAATCTTTATAGAAGAATCAGAGTTTCACTTATTCCTCTCATAGCGCGTTATGAGAAGATAATATTAGTTTAATTAGTACAAGGAGAAAGTTTCGCTACGTTATGAACGTACTTTCTCTAAACCATTTCAAAGCCACGTTCATGTCAGTAATAATAATAATATGAATACGGTGAAAACTTCTATTTATTTGTTAGTGTGAACAGTTCCAGTTGTGTTCTTCCCACTCACATCAGTTTCAAAATCTTTAGAGACCAGTTTACACACATATCGTTTAAAGTGCTGTGGTAGTAACTTGAAACATGATCAGGTGTAGGTCCGACTTGAACTGTTTATACTTTATGTTTATTCATAATGTAAATATTAACTGAGGCTATTTTCATCATGAACTCACATGCTTGATTCTTTATACACTTGTTCCTAATTTTGTACTGTTTGGTTAGAGGAAAGACAGCTAATCGATACAATTTGTTTCGTTTTAAATTTCGCGCAGAGCTACACGAAGGCTATCTGCGCTTGCTGTCCTTAATTTTGCAGTGTAAGACTAGAGGGATGGCAGCTAGTCATTATCACCACCACCAACTCTTGGGCTATTCTTTTACCAACGAATAATCGAATTGACCGTCACATTATAACATCCCCACGGCTAGAAGAGCGAGTATGTTTGGTGCGACGGGGATTCGAACCCGCAACCCTCGGATTATGAATCGATAGGCTTAACCAACCTGGCCATGCCGGGCCTAATCAACACTGTCGCCACCGTTTTGTTTAACGGGTCTCCAATGGATTTTAAGTGCGACGCGTGTATTTTTGGCAACAAATTGTGAACCCGAATTTTTGGATTTATTGTCTTGCCACGCTTAACATAACGTTACGCCCGACATCTTGTATACTTTATAAAAATAAGAAAGAAAAAACAAAGAGAGAGACAAAAACTCTCAAGATGTGTTTACAACTTAGATCTACTTATTACAGACCAAGTGCAATTGATATTGGCAACTATCTAATCTTCAAGTAACTGAAACTTTAATTGTAATGTTAACTCGGAAAAAGAAAGTAAAATATCCAATCTGTTTTATTGGCACTTATAGAATAAACCAACCACTTTGTTTAACACATTACGAAAGGGAAAGTCGTTAAACGGTAGTTGACAGTACGCTAATTGGCCACTTTATTTATGGATCCCACTAACCTAGTACTTGGCTGATCTATTTGACAGCACGATAACATCACGAAGTCATCGTGACTTAGAAATCACAGATGCCATAAAATGTATTCTTCATTAAATGGTCCATTTGTCGAGATGTATGAACTGTAATTGATTCGCAGGTGTTGGCAGGGGATAAAGGCAATGAATGTGACGTTTATGTTCACCCTAAAAGATTTGCACTCTGATTCGACTCCAGGGATTGAACTAGCTGTAGAATATTTCTGAAGGCATCATTATGTTCTTTTCACCCATTACAGCCGATACGAGTTTGGTGGAATCTCGAATTTTTTTATGGAGGGGGGAAAACCTTGTTTAGCAGGGTGTAAATGTAGCATTATGGGATATAAATGGCCGCAAACGAACGTTCATGTACACTTTACATGTTGCGGAATAAAGAAAAAGAATTCAGTTTTGTCACGAAAGTCTCCGGGTGAGTCAACAGCAGACTTCCAGAATTACATGTCCAAAATCTGGGGTTCGATTCTCCAGGATGAACATATAGCACCTATTATATTGTATGTCTGGTATGTATTTTTTCAATGTTTTAAACTTCAATATAAAAGAGGGTGAAATACGAGGTACGAAGTCACATTACTATTACTCACTCAAAGTCATTCATCGACTACAGTGGTTTCCGACCAACAAATAGAAAGTTTTCCAATGTCCTTCAATCTTCTTCTTTAATTGCTTATTCAATTTTATTTTGTTTCTCTTGATTTGTCAACAAGCTACTGAGTTCGCTAGTAGTGGCTTGACATGGCAAGGTGGTTAGGGGGCACTCGATTCGTAATCTGAGAGTTGCGGCTCGAATCCCCGTCAAATCAAATATGCTCGTCATTTTAACCATGGGGCTTTATAATGTGACAACCAGTCTCATTATTAGTTGGTAAAAGAGTAACCCAAGAGTTGGGTGTAGTTAGTGATGACTTATGGTCTTCTCTCTTGTCTTACACTGCTAAATTAGGAACGGCTAGTGTAGATAGCCCTCGTACTGCTTTGCGCGAAATTCAAAACAAACTAAACCAAAAACTAATCTCATGGATGGCACATCAGAAACGAAAAACTTTGATTAAACTTTATCCAGCATAACATGCACACAGATTGGAGGATAGCACACAAACGTATTATATATCTCAGACAGGGTGCTAGCATTTTCTATGGCAGTGCAAGATAAACAAATGATTGTCACAACTCCAATGATACATAAACACAGCTGAAGCTTCATCTTAAGCAGCTACTATTACGCTGATGTGTTTCTTGAATCACACTTTGGTCCCTGACCATTAAACTTCTGGCCAATGAACGTCATTTAATTAATCACGTGAAATACTATGGAAGGACGTCAAGTTGTTGAAATCGGGTAACAGAAAACACCCATACCGACACTATTTTGTTCGCTACCTCTTAACACAAAGTCATCCTGACCATTCAACAGTGTATATCATGTTTGATACACGCATATTGAGATTTCCAACTTTACACAAAACTGTTGCTGAGATAATAATGAACATTGTAACAATGTTGTGTTACAAACATATTTTGTGCAATCAAGGACTTTTGTGATATTTATCATAGCAGCCACCCTATGTTTTCTAAAATTCGTAGTTTATACTAAAAAAAAAACAGGAACTTTAGCTTGTATAATAAAATTTACATAGGTTATTTTTGTTTAATTTGTCTACTAAGCCTAACCGTTTTCCCGCACTTTTCCATAATGTGTATCATAGTAAGCGTACTAGATGGCAGCACTGTAAGGTACAACTCTGAATCGACAACAAATTGGTTTCTTCTACGCGCGCGCCTCCAGACAAGAGCGTTACACTAACAGGCATCACTATGTAAGGACTGTGTTGGTATAAAGCACCTCATTGCCGTATGCACCTACCTATCGAGAAAACGCTCTTCGTCTTTATACAAAGGTTTAACTATTAGTCTACCTACAACCAAGAAATCCACTTAGACAAGCAGTGCTGCCCCCATCGGTAGTTTGATCATTGTTTAGTGAGCTTACAAATGCTTGATAATACAAATACAGTAACGTAGTCGGACCATAGTGACATAAGGCCGCTTCCTGGGCTGGGTCAGTTCTTTGTCCGACACCAGACAGACAAGGGTAAGTGTACATTATCTTATCTTTAATTATGTTAATACTGAAATATAAGCCTTTTTAATGCATTTAATGGACTTAACGTATTATATTGTACGTTATGTGTTTCTTTGGTTACGTTTAGTTGTCAAGCTGCTTGGTATTATTACTGTTATCTTTCGTATTTTCTACCGAAGCCGAACATGACAGATCTCGGCTGTTGTTGTTATGGCGTCATGTTATACTTTATATCAATACGACGTTACTAATAGTGGTACATTGTATTATCTGTAACACATGCTGTTCAGTGTTACCAAAACTACTAAATCATGCTATACTCTGTATTTGTACCGTACATATACACATTGGTTTCCAGCTAGCCATTCTTGAAAAAATAGCCTTATTTGGTCAGTGTTCTATTCAATGCTATACTTTATATTTGTGCCGCTTGACCAGTCATACTGCACTCTATATCTGTATCACATGGTGTATTCTATATCTGTACCACGTTATCAATAATGGCATACTATATATGCGTATCACTTGTTGAAAATAATGTTCTCTATTATCCACACTACTAAACACGTTGTGTCTGTACTGTACGACTAATCATAATGTATTCTAACTGTATCATAGTACTAATCATAGAATGCTTTATGTCTTACCACACAACTTACCATGGTATACACTATACTTGTACTACACTACCAATAATTGTGTTCTATATATGAGTACCACGTGTTGGTTATGGTATACATTATTACATTACTAATCATAGAATGCTTTATGTCTTACCACACGACTTACCATGGTATACACTATACTTGTAACTACCAGTAATTGTATTCTATGTATGTATACTATCATGTCTTCTGTTACCCACGCTCTGATGCTAATAATGACTTACTCTGTATATGAATGGCTCGAGTAATAATGGTACACACATATTTGTACCACACTATTTATCGTATTTTTCCTCATTCTTGACCAAAGATAAAGCGAAACTTTCTCATCACTGATAAATGAAGCATTATTGTATTTTGAGATACATTTTTTGTTAATTAACCTACCCAAAGAACCTGTGACATAAGTGATCAACACTGGCGATGTTTGTCATACAGACTTAAAGGAAATGTTTGAATATTTTGTAACATGTGAAATTATTATTATTAAGATGAATTAAAATACACTTACTGAAAAATGTATGTTATATTAAACATCTACGTATGTAATTTGTACAATGAAACAGGTTCTACAGCCCACATGAACGATTTATTAGAACAGCAAACAGTTTTATCAGACGTCTGTTAAAAGATGCGTTTCAGCATCTCACCTGTCACAACAAAACATGACCAAAATTTACATAATGACAAAATATAACAGAAAAGTATTATAAATAACATCTGTAACCTTATATCAGTTCATATTAAACATTCAGCGTTTGGTTGGCCCTCATCTTACTTTGATATTCTCCGTTAGGTGACGTGGCATGATGTCGATAAGGTTACTGATGTAATCTACCGTGATTTCTTCACAACTTGTAACTAAAAGGCGCTCCATCTCAACTACATTAACTTGCTTAGGGTCATGGTTAATAATTTTACAGCTCAGTTATAATCAGTAATTCTCAACGGAATTACGATCTTGAAAATTTACTGGCTATGGTAATCTTATGTATCCCTGGTTGAGATAATCTTATACAATGTACTCACTGTGGGAAGTGGCATTGTCACCCTGAAAAGAGAGTTATTGGGAAACTTTGTCCAAGTACATAATATAAATGTAATTTTTATGTAATGTCTGTAGGAGGCTTTACTGATGCTTCCCTGGAGATTATGGAAAGTAATTTTTTTACCTCATAATCAATAGTTGCCCAAACATATACTGCACCACCTATTGTGCATTCCCTGTGGGAAGGACAGTCTTCCCTCACCAATTTTCCAGTCACACGACGAACACGAAACCTACCATTAACTTTAACAAGCGAGAAACAGGACTCATATAAAAAGTGTATGTCGTCAGTGTCCTAACTGTAAGCTAGTATGCTGTCGTATCCAAGTAACACGGTGACGACGGTTAATTCAGGATAATATTGGTTTTCAGCTAGTCATTCTTGAAAAATAGCCTTGTTTGGTCAGTGTTCCATTCAATATTTTTCCAGACACCCTGGGATGAATGTGTTCAATTTATTTCTGTCGCCAGATGTTGCAAGACTTCTTTTGACCTTGACGTGTTATTCAAACACGGTCATCTCGGGCAATAATAATAACTTCAGCGTCCACCAGCAGACTTTCATGGAAGAACGTTTCCTGTAGTCCAGTGAGTTGATATTTTGGATACGGTACACTGGAGATCTCTACTGTTCTGACAATGTCTGTTTACTTCATACCACTACTGGAGAGTCGAATAATTTGATGCCCTATCATTTCTGGCACGTGGCGAGGCATGACTACATCAAGTACAGAGAAATTGTCTGAATAAAGTGTTGATCTGTTTCTAAAAAAACTTATAACTAAAGCACGTTCTTTTATTACAATTGACAATAACAGTATACAACAGTATGCAAATATTTTGGCCAAGACTCCATAAAAAGTCCATGCACTTTATGATATATTATAATACAATTGATACTGAACTGGATGGGTACTCACTCTTTTCAGTCCGTCTTATTCACAAATTTCTCATCATTCCTCTAAAGAAATGCAAATTTCAGTCTAAAATGTCTTTCCAGCTTGATTTGATAGACTTCATGTTTTCTTTCAATTGGTTTGGCCCGAGGAATGTTAAAGAGTTTTATGCATTCAGTCAACCTTAACAATGTTTTTTTTTCTTTTTCAATTACTTGTCCATAAATCTGCTAGTTGGTTAATCAGGTTATTGTCTGTGTGGAAATGTCAGCTTCGTTTCTGAAAAAAAACACATATACATCCAATTATGTGAACAACACATCGTTATGCCATACGTACTATTTCACACTTAAAAAAATCGCCATGTATGGTTTGTCGTCAGCGGCTAACTAGCTTTATGTTTTATACTGTTATGATTCTGTATTTATTAGATATACTTAAATATCGCTTTCTCTAGAAAGGGGTCATCTGTGAAATGCTCAGGTATAATTAATTCTATTGTATACAGTTTTTTTTCGAAGTGGTTTTGAAAGTAAAGTTCAAACGCAATCGTTGGCTTTATATTAGCATGTCGCTATTATTCATTGCCAGATGTATTGATTGTACAGTTACTATAATTTATTAGATTCTTAATTTAATGTTTCGTATATTTGAATCACACAGAAATAGAAGGATACAGTTATCTGCTGATACATAAAATAATCGTTATCTTAATAGGTATTTCCAATTTTAATATATATACGTATATATTCTGGTATATTAAAGTTTTGTTATACTATACTGGTCAAAATTCCCTTTAACCTGCACTAAAATTCCCTTTGAACTTTGTACATAATTATAATAGAAGCCGTTGCTGTTAATAGATTAATTTGATAGCTAATTTAACCTCTTATGGCAGTTTAACCTTATTACCTTTTCCTGAAATATTTTTTTATTCGACGTTATATATTTATGCATTTTACTGTTGGTTTGTTTCTATGTTAATCCTTTAGCAGAGAACTGTGTATTGTGTGAAAAAATACTGGTTTTCGGGAAAATTATGTTCATTTGTTAAGGATATCTGTTTGTTTGTTTTTGGAATTTCGCACAAAACTACTCGAGGGCTATCTGCGCTAGCCGTCACTAATTTAGCAATGTCAAACTAGAGGGAAAGAAGTTAGTCATCACCTTTTACTCATTACTCATTTTACCAACGAATAGTGAGATTGACCGTCACATTATAACGCCCCCACGGCTAAAATGGCAAGCATTTTTGGTGTGACGGGGATTCGAGCCCGCAACCATCGGATTACGTCTTAACACACTTGGCGCTTAACAGTAAACAAATATTTACGTAAAGTTTTTACATTGATGTATAAACTTATTTTGGTAAGTTTTAGTATATGTACATTGTACATTTTTAGTAACTAAAAACTGTATTTCGTAGCACATTCATTATTTTGTAAAATAACCGTAATATTCGTTTTGCTGCTTTACCAGTAAAAACAAAACAACAGCATCAAAGGCATTTCTCTGGTGTTTCTTAGGCTTAATTACATTAACACAGAGAGGACACAGGCAGTTTTATAATATCTTCGTCGGTTTATTTATCAATTTCTTTTGCGTTCTATTCTTAAAGAGTTGATTCATTATTATTGATTCGGTCAATAATCCTGTCTCAAGAAAGTGAAACATGAATTGTTGGCTGTGTTCTATCAGTAAAACTAATCATAACAAACAGAGTTCATGTTCTGGGTTGATAAATTGTGTGCGGACCAGACTAATAGTAATTTCTCAGTAAATTGAGAGACACGTCAATACCACGTATAACTGAAGCTCAAGTCAATAGAAGTGAGCGGACAGAGATATTGTATTTCACTTTGAAAACGGCCAATTCTCTTCTTTGCTTCGATGTATCTTAAAACAAATACAAACAAAGCTGGTTTTGCTTAATAATTAAATAATAATTCTATTTCGTGCAACTGTCGATGTCCTTTAACAAAATTTAATTAATATTAAATAAACATCTCATAATTATGGCTAACTTGCTCGTCATTCGATCACAATCATGGCTAACTTGCTCGTCATTTGATCAAAATTATGGCTAACTTGCTCGTCATTCGATCACAATCATGGCTAACTTGCTCGTCATTTGATCAAAATTATGGCTAACTTGCTCGTCATTTGATCAGAATTATGGCTAACTTGCTCGTCATTCGATCACAATCATGGCTAACTTGCTCGTCATTCGATCACAATCATGGCTAACTTGCTCGTCATTCGATCACAATCATGGCTAACTTGCTCGTCATTCGATCACAATCATGGCTAACTTGCTCGTCATTCGATCACAATCATGGCTAACTTGCTCGTCATTCGATCACAATCATGGCTAACTTGCTCGTCATTCGATGTATTAACTGGATATTCACAGCGGCGTTATTATAGCGTTGTGATATTTTTGAATTAATTTTTATACCTTCAAGATACTTCACAGTACAAGGTCAACCCTGTTGCAATGCTCGAGAACGCGAAAGACGCCAAAATTATAATTTTTCGGATAATTTTCTTCAATAACTTGTTTTTTTGTTGTTTTTAATTAAACACAAAGCTACACAATGGGCTATCTGTGCTCTGCCCACCACGGGTATCGAAACCCGGATTTTAGCGTGTAAGCCCGCAGACATACCGCTGAGCCACTGGGGGGGCCTCTTCAATAACGAGGCGAACCTGTTCCCGAACAAATACTCGTCTTGAGATGTATTTAAGATGCGAATCCTGTTTACTGTTAATTTTCCACATTCGTTGAAGTACGTTCTTTGAAACTTTTGAGTTATTTTTAACGTTGCACTTAACCTCAAGATTTCACTAAGCCTGCTGAGTTCGAAAATCATTCTTCACAATTTCTTATCCAAGAAATTACCTACAGGCTGTGACGATGAAAACGGAAAGTTGTTATTTTGATAGGATGGAATTTTAGCTGCACAGGCAAACAAATCATTTTGAGGAAAGAAAACTGGAAATATTTGCCTCTTTTTTTTTACATATATCGTCAAGGTGACGCGTCTAAACTCAATGACGTTTGAATTAATTCACGTTAATAAGGTCGACGAGTCAGTCGAGCACTTGGGTAGTTTTGCATATTAAAGTTTCGATTGTATCGCATATGTAAATGACCTTGAATAGGAAAGTTTAGAAAGAACAAACAGTAAGTTAGATTATAAGTATATATATATATATGTAGAAATCATACTGTTCCACCAATGAAGTGTACCGAATGACTACAAAAAGAAAGAAAAATCTATGAGCTGAATTGTCTCCACTTAGAATTGAAAATATCGGTGAAGAATAGTGGTTAATATTAATAAATGTTGTCCTTATAAGCTTTGTCACATGATTTCACCTAAGTTTAGAAATAATTAGGCTAAAAAAGTTAGTGAATGTATTATTAGTGAACGTGTTTCATGCGGCACTTGTTGAATTTTTTCAAATACTTCGTGGCGTTCAGATTCACTCATTCGTGGTGCAACAGAATCAGATATAACCTCGTGCAGTAGTAGTTGGTTTTCGTCAGAACTGGAGGTTTCGGACATCAACTGAGTTGGGTAATTGCGCTAAAAATAAGAATGCATCATTATTCTTTCTCGTGGTCATAACGTTTTCGCAGTTTTTCTTCATCACAGAAGTTAAGTGCGCAGAATTTTGTACAATCTGTTTGCATTAGCGCAAAGCCACATTGGGCTGTCAGCTGTGTTTGTTGCGGGAAGTAGAACTCCGGATTTTAGCATTGTAAATCTGTACACTTATCGTTGATCCACAGGGCAACGAACTTATACAAAGTTACTCCTATTCAAAAGAAGCACTTAGTCACATAATAACCAGAACTAGGAATATTATTCCTTAAAAACCTTCAGATTTTATCGAACGAAAGAGCGCTCTTAAAAGGAAGCTTACGATTCAAAAGCTTCAGACCTTTTAACGTGAAAGCTTTTATTTTGAACAGCAGGAATGGTAAGACATCATAATATTCTAACCATTAAAACTCAAGTTGTTGTTTTTTCTTCAACATCACAGACGTAATATAACAGCGTATGACGTCATATATAAATCTATACTTTATGTGGAGTATAACTAGTGCCATCGGTGCATTTTACGACCTCATTGAATATATAACTCTGTAAAAGAAGTTATATAGTGTGTTTATTACCTGAGACTATTAGTTACCTGTTATTTCGCAAAGTAATATTATTTTATACAGAATGTATAAAGTATTAACTTTGTGTGATTTAAGTGACGACGAGAAAACCCACTTGTAGAGAAAAATGTATATGTAAAAACGGCTCGCTTGGGTTGAGAAAATTCTTTACGTGGAGGAGCGAACAACGTTTCGGTATGTCTACGGACTAACTGCTGAGCCACTGGGGTATGAAAGAGGTAACTGACCAATAGCTGACCACAAGTTTGAAGGGGGTTGTGTAAGTGAGTGTCGAAACGTTGTTCGCTCCTTTACGTAGAGCTTTAATCTATCCATACCAAACGTTTTTGCATTATATTTGTGTGATTTCAGTTTCTCTTCGGCCTTTGATTTTAATTACTTTGCGTAATATATTTTTGTTACTGTTATTTTTCTCTGCTCTTCAAGAAATATACAGGATTTACCATTCACTTTGTAAGTATTTTTTGTCATGTGTGTTGTCACTAATAATCATTATTTCTAGTTTCTGATGGAGAAAACACGCACAAACACCCTTGTGCAAATAATTGAAACAAATGGTCATTTTACAATATTTTCACCATGGCAGCCGGTGTAAGCTTTCTTGAACCGCTGATTTTCTTTAATAGTCATTTTTTCACACAGACGGCGTCATTAGCTGTGTATTACAGTACGTTCGATCTATTTTTGGAATATATGATGAAATTTTGAGGAACATTACGTCATTCGAAATTGCGTTAGAAGGGCAAAAAGACCAGTCAGAAAACAACTTCTTACCAACTCAATGAAGAAAAAACGGTATCAGTGGGGTCTGAAATATATATACAAGAACTGGACGCTAGAACAATGGAGGAAGGTGTTATTCAGTGACGAGACTCATTTCTCGTATGGGTTCAAAGAAGTCTGCATGTTCGCAGATCTCCAGGTGAGAAACTACGAGAATCTCACATCAATCAGTTCGTAAAACATCTGTTGAAGAATATGTTTTGGGGCTTTTTCAGCTACTAGGGCATCGAAGGCTTACATATCGTAGAAAGTATGATGCGATGACCACAGTACATCGAAGTTTTGCAGAGAAAAGTCGTTCCAGAATTGAAAAAAAGATTTCCAGATGGATCTGGCATTTTACAGCAAGATCTGGCTCTCTGCCACACATCGAAACTTGTGAAGAATTTTATGACTACAACGCGAATAAAGGTGTTGGACTGGCCTGGAAACTTTCCGGACTTAAATCCTATTGAAAATCTTTGGGCGATTTGTAAAGATAAACTTCGGGGAAAAGACTGTACTACGAAAGATAAGCTAATTGAGGCCATAATTGAGGTGTGGTACCGCGATCCAAAAATTAGTAAAGATTGCAGTCAGCGCGTGAACTCTATGCCAAAGCAGAATTATGATCTTTTGAAAAATAAAGGCGGTCATATCATGTATTAATTTGTGAGTAATTTTTGGATTCTCAGAAATAAAACGCAAAACATTGAAAAAATCGTAACTTTCCTTCTTGTTTCAATTAATTTGCACAAGGGTGTATACAGTCTATTGCTTACCTTGATCCGAATCTGAAGAAAAAGAGAAGAAATATCAAAACAAACATCTCTTAGTCATTACATTACATTACACTTTCTTCTCAACTGAAGTCTGTGAAATAAACACCAGCAAACTATATTGGAACTAGTGCCTTCTATAAGTCCCCCGCTAATATAGCGGTACGTCTGTGGATTTACAACGCTAAAATCAGGGGTTTGATTTCCCTGGGAGAACTCAGCAGATAGCCCGATGTGGTTTTGTTATAAGATAAAAACACACTCCTTCTAAAAACTAAAATTTTCTCTAAGTATCGGCAAAAAAGCTTTAAAGTTTGAAATTAATGGTGAGGTTGAAATTTTTCAGTTTTCAAGATTAATTGTGCTTTAAATACCAACAATAGTGTTGTTATTGTGTTCAGTTGTTAACGCGTTCTTTTAAATTACCCGATGAAAATAATTCAATGTCCATTACACACAAGAACAACACATTATCTGATTTCATTTTTCTCAACATTTTACTCAAACTTAAATACCATGGTAATTTGTAAGCTACGTTTACAACCATTCTAAATACATACAACAACTTAAAAATAAAATTACCTACAGAATTTCGCGGCTAATAGATAGAGTAACCACAAAGTAAACACTAATTGATATACCGCTAACTGAAACTAAAACTCTCTCTTACTGATTTCATCGACTGACGAGAAAGAATGCTGTTACTTCTCACTGATGCTTCATTAAACCTCGTATGTATAATTACTCTTCAAATTTTCTACGAAATCTGACGTCAAAAGTTCTGAAACTTGTTATGCTTACCTTATTGGCCCGGCATGGCCAAGCATGTTAAGGCGTGCGACTTGTAATCTGAGGGTCGCGGGTTCGCATCCCGGTCGCGCCAAACATGCTCGCCCTTTCAGTGGGGGCGTTATAATGTGACGGTCAATTCCACTATTCGTTGGTAAAAGAGTAGCCAAAGAGTTGGCGGTGGGTGGTTATTACTAGCTGCCTTCCCTCTAGTCTTACATTGCTAAATTAGGGACGGCTAGCGCAGATAGCTCTCGAGTAGCTTTGTGCGAAATTCCAAAAAAAAACAAAAAAACAAACCTACCTTATTAAAGTATTCGATCAGAACGCATGCGCCCTTTAGCTAACATCTAAATTACAGTAAAAAATATAACGTATGACGATATACTGGAAATATCAGTGAAGAACGTGTGAGATGAATAAAATATTTATCAAACGTTCTGTGTACGTTATCATTTTTACCACAAAAATATTTGCAGAGACACCTACACAATATTACTGTTATATATAATTATAAACATGTTTTCGACACCAAGCCTACTCTTGCATTACGTACCCTTGACGTATTTGTTTGTTTTATTACACTGTGAATTCAAAAGGCATTGAAAGTAGTTTATTTTGAGGGCTACTGCAGTATTTTTAATGCATTTCATAACAGTGATAATGGAAGTGTGAAGAGCTGGTGTAAAAGGAAAATAAATTTCATTGATAAAACATTTATCATCTGTTTATGTGTATCGTGTAAAGTGACAAAGTGCATTATGTTTACCATTTTTAATTCACCCTTCCATCTTGTAGCGTGTTAACAGTGATAGAGAGAACCGTGTCTGTTTATAAAATTGTTGTACACCAATTTGCTAGTCTCACCTCTCTTCCTCAAGAGCTTGATGAAATATATATATATAATTGAACCAATAAGTTACTCCAGTCTCCTAGTGGGATGGCGATAAGTTTACAGACTTCCAAAGCTAAAAGTTGGTGTTCGATTTCCCCGCTGAGGATACATCAGATAGTCCAGTCTAGCTTTGCATTAAAGAGGACAAACATATTTGTACTTGAATATAGACAAAAACTAACAGAGAATAAATAATCATTAGTTTTATTTGTAATTTTATTTTATATTATACTATAATGTGTTTACTTTGCAGCTGTAATATTTACAAGTTTGTAAGACTGATCAACTATTTCAGTTTGTGTTTGTTCATACATGTATACTTTCGTTGTGCTGCATACACCTGTAAGTTATCTGTCCAATTTTTAAGCGTTTTATTTACTTTTTACAGAAGTTTATTATTATTATTACTGGGTTAATTTTTGCAAGATTTCAAATGAGTTTGTGACGGTTTTTGCATCTCTCTGGTAACACTATGCAATAATTTTTTTACTTTTTCTTGTTCCTGGGTAGAAAGTGTTTTTTCCCAATTGCTTATGCCTAAACTAAACGAAAAAAGACCTATTTTCTCTTCAAATTTTGCTTTTGCGACCTGGAAGCGTATAGCGAAAACGTAATGGGAGACTATATTTGGGGGCTGATACGTTGAAGTGATTTACATTACAGTAGCAAATCTCGAAAAACTACTAAACGTTTTTGTATAACTTTAGTACAAATACATGTAAATCTTGATTCATATTTTGTTTTATTCAGACTTTATCTAAATGAAAATGTGCAAATTTGCCCGTTTTTATATATAAAATAAGTTAATTTCTAAATTTCATTATCCAGGTCACAAAAGCAAAGTTTGAAAGGAGTAATGGCCATTTTTTATACTTTTACAACATAAGCAATTAAAAAATAACACATACTATCCAGGAACAAAATTTGTGTTACATAGTGTAATGTTTTACATTTTTCTATCTTTGCATTTATTCATTTTACGAGTACATGCATCATGTAAGTGTCACGTGCTTATCTATTACATGCTAGATGAAGAGAGTAGAGGCCGATTTTAATTTTTTAATGTTATCTGGAAAGTGTTAGATTGTGTCGTAATTGCCCAAATTGATGGTTCACTTCTACGTCATTCATTACGTTAATGCAACACTTACATATTAACTTAGTAAATCCCAAACAACCAAAAGTTTTGAATACGTTCTCTAATACAAATCGGATTCGCATAACGCATAGCATATCCTTTCCTGACCTGACATGCTATTTGCTATCACATGTAGGTTTCTTACACTTTTTATATTACCTCTTTACACGACCTTTAACATTCACCTATGTAATTTTACCGCATGACTGATTGTACCCCTAATTTCTTTCCCGAGTTTTTAACTCAACAATACAATTAATTTCTTTTGACCTGGACAGAACGCGAATATTTACACGTCTATATAAATTTCTCTCTATTTCGGCTTTGAAAACATGACAGTCACTTGCTTATTTACTCTTCTGACCTATTGACACGACAGCCACTGTCATTTTCCTTCCACCCTGTTCTCAAAACACGACAATTAGGCGCCATTTTATGTTACTTTTTCCCGTCTTTTGATATATATATTTTTCTCTTTGTGAAAAGACGTGCTTCAACTGTTTTATCACCCATCATAGTCGCTTATTTTAAGAACATTGATTTACTAAGGTTTTAGTAATGCTCACATTTACAGTATATTTTGCAGTCTAAATTCTAGGACAAAAGTTAAATTTATTATAGCTCCTATATTGAATATATTTTAAGTGTATGTGTGTATTTACTCGCGCGCACACACACACACAAAGACCACGAATGAGCCTAAAAGTTTAATTAAAAGCTTTTAAATGACAAAAATAAGACCTAAGAATTATTGGTACTCACTGTCTAATAATGTGAAAATATAAAGTCAACTATTAAAATAACGAAATAACGACTGAAAAGAACAAAATGAGTTGTACTCTCATCCAACAAAAGTGATTACAATCTAGAGTACAAGCCTCGCGTCTGTGGGAACATATTAGGTTCTGGATGAGTTATATGAAGCATATTTGATGAAACATATTGTTGTTAATGGCTTTATATTATTCCAGTACTTGCTTTGTGCTGTTCAGGACAACGCATTCCAAAGTGTGTTTTTTTAAAGAAAGAAATGTATCTCTCTCATCATCACCAATTACTGACGCAAGTGTACGAGTAACGTGACGGTTACATTACCACGTGGCGGTAATGGAACTGACTCATACGACGTTGTACATGTACAATATGACGTGTCTCATAGATCACTGAGGTTACCAAATGTGCAGTTATAAAAGCTTTATATTTTGCCTTTGGATCGGAAGTCTATAACCCGACAGCTTCTGCCCGTGTACTCATTGCTTAATTTCTGAAACCTTTTATTACCTTTTATATGAATATAGAAAGCAAACAGATGAAAACTGCTGCTGTGTTTATGGGCCATGATATAAGTTTCTACAAAAACTAGAATGAGTTTAATAAGATAGCATGTGGTCGCAAGGATACAAGATTTTTTATTTTGCTCTGTGCGATATGTTATTTTAATTCACTTTACTAGTGGCATAACCACAGATTTTCTCTATATGTGCGCTGTAACAGTAATAAATAAGCCCACAAGATTGCGTTATTGGTCCTTTGTTTTACGCAGTTGTAAAATTCTAGGCGCGTTTACGTACATGTACGCAGTGCGTTTGTAGTTGCTGATGGAACGATAGGTAAACTTACATCATTTTGGAGAGGAAACACTCACTGTGATAGACGACTATAAAGTTATACCCACAATAATAAACACCACGAGAGGTTATTACTGAAATAATTAATAGTAATGAAATATTAAACCTCAATTATTCAATCAGCTCGTATAATGATATATATTTCAAATACGTAACTTTTCCTCATTTGCTATATCCTTAACATCTAGATTTTATATAACGAATCCCAAACATATTGGGTGTCAGGTTGCTGGGTGCGCGCTGGTTCTGTTATAGAGTTCTGGATTTTAAAATGTTCGATTCTGTGCAGTACCGGTGGTGGGCAGAGAACACATAGACCATTGTGTAGCTTTGTGCTTAACTTCAAAACTCTCAAATAATGTATATTTATGTATAATAAATGTATAACAAATAGCTTTGTTATAAATTCATAAAATAAATAGACCTGCCCTCTAGTGTACAAAACTGTAATCATTTTATAACCTCTAAGACTAATTTTTCAGTGCTTCATCGGTAAATACAATACAAATAGGTAAAATGCAATGCAAATAAAATAGGTAAGTGCAAATATTAGAAGCGCCCCTAGTGGTATAAATTATTTATTAAGGCTGTTCGCTCACAAGGCTGTCCCCAGTACTCTGTGGATTTTTAATTCTAGAAATCAGGTTCCAATATCTAGTGGGCACAACACAGATAGCCCACTGTGTAACATTGTACTTACCTGTAAACAAACTCATGAGGCTTGATACTCATACAATTTGGATATTTTATCTGTATACTGAAAACACCAATAAGTGAAGGTACGTGTAATTGACCATGTCATTAATAGATAATTTAAGGTTATTACTAGATGCCAGTTGCCCAACCATTGGCCGAGATGATGACTAGTAAACACATAGAAGAGAATTTATTTTTAAAGTCAGTCGTTCAGTAGCATTTGTAAATATTCTGGTTTATATTTGTAGTTGTATTGATGAGTATGATAGATTAGACATATGTTATTGTTTGAATCTCAGTGTGCTGTAAACCTGATGGTTTATTTTAGTGCACAAAATCTACATAATGGAATATCTGTGCTGTGTTTACCGCGGGTTCCAAAAAGTTTTCAGCATTATAAACTCTTAGACTGCTGAATCATCATGGGGAGGCTTCATCACGAAAAATAAAAATAGTCTTAACGTCTGGAAGTCAAATTTCTTAGTAGGAATTGTTAGTTATAAATAATCTTGTTAGAAGAGAAACTGTTTGTGTTTACTTGTTTGGAATTTCACTTAAAGTTACAGGAGGACTATCTGCGCTAGCTGTCCCTAATTCAGTAGTGCAAAACTATAGGGAAGGCAACTTGTCATCACCACCCGCTACCAACTCTTGGGTTTTTTTTCTTACCAACGAATAATGAGATTGATCGTTACATTATAACACCCCCAAGGCTGAAAGGACGATCATGTCTGGTGTAACGGGGATTCGAACCTACGACCCTCAGATTACGAGTCGAGTGCCTTAACCACCTGGCCATGTCGGGCTTAGAAGAGCAAAATGCTTCTATAGAGTCTGTATAGCCTTTTGTAATTGGGTTGCATTAATATGAACCTTTAAAAAAGGTTATTAAATGTTTTTTAAGCGCAATAACTGCATACCATATCACATATCTTTGTTTAGATCCAGTTAGGATCGTGGTAAGTTTGATATAGATCACTTGCTTAATGGGCCCGGAATGGCCAGGGCGTTAGGGGCGCTCGACTCGCAATCTGATGGTAGCGGGTTCGAATCCCCGTCAAAATAAACATGCTCCCCTTTTAGCCGTGGGGGCATTATTATGTGACAATAAATCCGACTATTCGTTGATAAAAGAGTAGCCCAAGAATAGGCGGTGGGTGGTAATAATTAGCTTCTTTTTCTCTAGCCTTACGCCACTAAGTTATGGACGGCCAGCGCAGATAGTCCTGGTGTAGTGATTATGAAATATGTGTGTAGAGAGAAAATAACGTGACATAGAAGAATATGTGTATAGAGATTATAACGTGACACAGAAGAATATGTGCAGAGAGATAATAACGTGACACAGAAGAATATGTGTAGAGAGATAATAACGTGACACAGAAGAATATGTGCAGAGAGATAATAACGTGACACAGAAGAATATGTGTAGAGAGATAATAACGTGACACAGAAGAATATGTGTTGAGAGATAATAACGTGACACGGAAGAATATGTGTATAGAGATAATAACGTGACACGGAAGAATATGTGTCGAGAGATAATAACGTGACAGAGTCAAATAGATAAAACCATTGTCAGCTATTGCGCATTCTAATCTCCTAGGAACTGTTTGTAAATACACAGAACTTACTTGACCATGGAACCTTTTCCGACCCTTAAAAAAGCAAAGACAAGAAATAGATTCAGATGGAAAAGCAATAAGACAGATTTAAGAGTAGTTCGTAAATTCTGGGTGAAATAATGAACAGCGAGCTTTCCAAAATGCCATCCAATTGATACGATCAACGAACCTTAACTACTCTTAAGGAGGTTAGACATAAAAGCCTGAATCATTATCAGATACATAAATATATTCACTTTTCACGCGATTCAAAATAAGTTATCAGAATAGTTTCACAAGCCTGACTAGCTTCTTAGCCATGTTAAAGAAAACGTGATCTTGGGCTTGTTGGGGTTGTGGAATTTCATGCACAACCATATTACACTTGTAGACCTTTCACTGGGATGTGATTTATGTTGACGTATTACTAATGAAGTTGTTTAAGTTCCAGGGAAGCTGGGATTTATCAGTATTGAACAGCGTAGAAGACTAATCGAAAAACTTAATTATCAGGACAATTGATTTTCATTTAAAGACCCTGTAGCATACGTAAGTAATGTAGCAGGAATTCACTAAAAGTCGTTCAAAACCCAGATTTGTTCTACATCTGTAAGCACAGCTGATTATTTTAAATACTTCAAGCTGCTGTATTTTACCAGATAGAAACTGCCGAGTATAAGTCGTCAATTGTGTGGTTAAAATTCATTGCCACATCTGTGTACGAATGTCAAGTGTCGGGAAATACAAACACGGTCGGCTCAGAGTGAATGAGACGAGCGTTCTTTTGTTGTTTTTTTTGCAGGCTAATGGTGAATTTTTAACGGTCAAAGGCAGAAATTGTCGATGTTCTTGTTAAATAATATAGTATTAGCTAACCACAGTGCACAGACTAAAAACGTTATTCTTGATGGTGTGTAGGCCTTCTTTTGACCTAGGAGGGTCAAGTTTCATTCAGGTCTCTCTTTTTTTTTTCCTTCCATGACATCGCTATGTCTTACATATACTTCGACGCTTCTCCGCGGCTATGTCCATGGATAGTTTTTGTATGTTCATGCCATATGAATTTACTTAGTTTGGTTGTGTGTAGGGTCTTACAAATACTCCCTCCACATAATCACATTCATATATATGTTCCCCTAAAATTTTATTTACACATAAAATACAATGTTTAAAATACATAGCTAGTTGAAGATCTATAAGTATATATATTGTAATGTTAAGTATCTCATCACAGCTTTAGTATTTTAAGTTTTTTCTTTTTGTTTTAAATTTCGCGCAAAGGTACACCAGAACTATCTGCGTTAGCCGTCCCTAATTTAGCAGTGAAAGATTAGAGGGAAAGCATCTAGTCATCATCACCCACCACCAACTCTCGGGTTACAATATTACCCACGAATATTGGGATTAACCATTACATAATAACATTCTTACGACTGAAAGAGCGAGTATGTTTAGTGTGACAAGGATTCGAACTTGCGACCCTTAGATTACGAGACGAGTGCTCTCACCAGGTGGAACCCATCCTCTGACTATTATCGTACAAGAATAGAACGTTACAAGAAACACAGTTCGAACAGAATAATGTTAAGAGGTTTCTCGAAATAATAATTATTGTTGTTTTAGTAAAATTACCTCAGGCAATATAGAGAAGATAAACACACCAAGTTATTGAGCAATAAACTAAGAAAATTAATTACTGATATAGAAATTAGTTAATTAATTTGCGTTAAGATCTGCTGTACTCGAGAAATTCTATACTGTTACAAGAAAAAAAGTTGAATTAGTTTCACGAACTTAATGCTGAGAATTAACAGAGATCAGACAATGACATCCACTTTTCTCCAGAGAGAAGAGGATTGGTACCAGTGCATAGTGTAAAACCAGCTTGGCATAGTGCTCTGAACAGGTAGTAACTTAAAAACTTTTTGAAAGTACAGGTTTTATCCCTGCTTGGTCAGGCCTGGCATGGCCTAGCGCGTAAGGCGAGCGCATCGTAATCTGAGGGTCGCGGGTTTGCGCCCGCGTCGCGCCAAACATGCTCGCTTTCCCAGCCGTGGGGACGTTGTAATGTGACGGTCAATCCCACTATTCGTTGGTAAAAGAGTAGCCCAAGAGTTGGCGGTGGGTGGTGATGACTAGCTGCCTTTCCTCTAGTCTTACACTGGAAAATTAGGGACGGCTAGCACAGATAGCTCTCGAGTAGCTTTGTGCGAAATTCCAAAAAAACAAAAAACAAATCCCGCTTGGTCACTTGACACAGCTCCCCGTAAGGAGCTGAAGTTAAAAAGTTTTAAGGTGAAGATAGAAGATGATGTTATTGCTTGCAAGAAGAACTTACATCGTGGTATAATGTGACTGTATAACCTAAAGAGAAAAAAAATGATGATTGGAACTGAAAAGCCATAGTCGATAGAATAAAGGATAAGTTACTTAGTTTAATTACTTAAGAAAAAATATATCAAACCAGAAGTTCCTTCTCAGGACACTTTTTGGAGGTATTCTTGTGAAACAAATTAATAAAAAATATATCTCAGAACGGCTGGTATGGGTATGAACACTTTTACTAATAAAACAGAGGACAACGTTTCGACCTTTTTAGGTCATCTTCAGGTTAATATGAAAATGATAAAAACATTAAGTATATGGTGAATAATCAAGTTGGCTCTGCATAGCCTGGTGGTTAAGGCACTCGACTGAGTATCGGGAGTTCGAATCCCCGTCACACCAAACATGCTCGCCCTTTCAGCATTTCAGACGTTATTATCTTACGGTCAATCTCACTATTCGTTGGGAAAAGAGTAGCTCAAGAGTTGGCGGTGGGTGGTGATGACTAGCTGCCGTCTCTCTAGTCTTACACTGCTAAATTAGGGACGGCTAGCGCAGACAGCCCTCGAGTAGCTTTGCGCGAAATTCAAAACAAACAATATATTAACAAATTTAAAAAGTGTCTTTTTTATGTTTTAGCAACACGTTTTATGTTTTTTTTCATGTTCAAAAAAAGTAAAATAAATGGTACTTTAAAACTCCGAATGACATTCTATGAAATGTTGAATAGTGGTGTGCGAACGATCTGTGTTATTGTACAAAGAACAGTGAGGACATACCTCAGTGTTGTAAGTTTTCAGTTGTCAATCTCTACTATAATAGTTGATAAAAAGGTTAAGTATTCACTCGTGTATATCTCTGTGTATTTGTTGCGTTGGATATATCAATAACGAACCATTGGAAGGATCCATACTGTGAATAAATATTCGAAAAGTTTTGTTTTTTTTTCCGGCTGTTATGAAATTAAATAGCGTACATATATAATGATTAGAAAACCAAAGGACGTCCCTCTAGCAAGACTGTGTTCTGCTTTTTGTCAGTGCAAAATAAAGCTATATACGTAACATAGATATGTGGGGCTTCATTTTTTTATTGTACCTATGATGAAAGAACATCTCACATCTAGAATCTAATTCTCATTTTATTGGTACAGTATAACGTCTTATAGAATCGAGGCTGTGTCACAAAAGTTGATCGATTATTTTACCGTTAAACACTTAAGTCAGATTATTTTGCCGTTACACACTTAAGCCGTATATCGCGTTCCACAATCACTGAACCAGCATGAAAACTGGAACATTGGTAGATGTTTTTACCATAACATTGGGATTAGGGAAAAAAAATAGCCTTTTCAAGAGGGCTATTACAAGAAACTCAAACTATGTGAGTTCTACTAATAGTTACCCGTGAGTCAGTTTCAGTCTTATAGATAGAGCATCTATAATATTCCATAATTTCGTGCAGAATCTGCGTGCGAATGATGTTCCGTATACTCCACGAATGTTCCTGGTTTTAACGAGTGCCATAAGCTACACGTGTTTTAATGTACGGGAAGCACGTGGTTCGTGCTTCTGGCGATGCAATATTGTGTACATTTTACGTACGACACTAAGTGCTGTTGGACTGTAATTAATAAGATCTGTTTTAATATCAGTTTCTCGGCATATTTTACTTAAAATTGTGAAATCACGTTGATATGCTCTTGCTTATCATCCGTTATCGTGTTTATGGGCTGTTGAAATCTACCATCGAAGGAATACGGACAGTCAGGTCCAGTTAAAATCAATCTAGGAGTACCTATAAACAGTCACGGTCAGTTAAAATCAAACTACTTGGACCCACTGACAGTCACAATAGGTTAATAGTAAAAACTTTGTGTTTAACCATTATACATCTAGATCAAGAAACAGAAAGCCTAAATTATATTTAACATTATACTCCACTGATAATGTGGATTATTATTTGAGAAACTATTGTGTGTCACGTCACCGCTTGTAGGTGGAGAACCGCTGAACTGTTTCTCACCAAATTTGTCACGTGTCCTTAGAATTTTCAAATATTGGCAACGTTTTGCCCCTCCTTCTTGTCATATATCATTTCCAGGACCACTATGCTTTCTCTTGCGTTATATCTACTTATAATTGACGAAAAAAAAAAGAACCGATTATTACAAAACCCACACGTGTCAATAAAGGTAATGGTGGACCGGGGCTCATATCCTATTCACTTCAATGTCTTCCATGTGCGTTGAATAAATTGTGAGTTACTATCATACATTTTATGATCGTATATTAAACAACTATATATTTTTCATAAGGAGACAGAAACATATGTCAGTGACTCGCGTGGGCCTGGCATGGCCAAGTGGTTACGGTGATTTATCTGTAATCTAAGGGTCACTGTTTCGTATCCTCGTTACTCTAAACATGCTTGCCATTTCAGCCGCGATGGCGTTATAATGTTATGGTTAATCCCACTATTCATTCATAAAAGAGTAGCCCAGGAGTTGGTAGAGGATGGTGATGAGTAATTGTTTCCTCTTTAGCCTTACACTGTTAAATTACGGATGACTAACGCAGACAGACCTCGTGTAGCTTTGCGCGAAATAAAAAAACAACAACAACAAAAAAAACAAACAGCGACTCGCGTGGCAGTTTAGGCTATTCAGTGATAAGAAAGTTGCAGAGTGTCAGTAGTACGTATTAATAAAGACATATTAACTGTTTATATACACTGTGTTTGGGTAATATGAGAGGTACGTAATGCAATACAGACAAAATATTCTCCAAGGTCTCGAAGAAAAACTAATTCATTAACAAAATTCATTGTTCATCAAGAAATGAATGCTCCTAACACTGTTTCATTATGATAATTGTGCTATCTGGTATAGTGAACATAATTGCGGTGATTTTAATGCGACTGATTTTCTAATCTACATATGGGGGCTGAATATGTGAATAATTCATTTTGTGAAATTATATAATTACATCACACGAGGCGTTTCAAAACACACATTTAGTTTTAAAACACGGTCTTCGTGGAAAATCCAAATTTTTATAAACGAGGTACATTAATGCCTTTCTATCACTGCGCAGGGGAACACGTAAAGTTTGATGTATTGTGTGCACGATTTTGCCTTCAAGGATGCTATTATGTGAGCCAGCCGTAGCATGGGCAGCTCATTCGAATAAATCCAATGATCATATATGCTTAACTTTTTTAATTTGTTGAATAGTAAAATATTTAACTTGTAAATATATTTTTACAAAACGAAATTCGAATCTTGTACTTTATATATTTGAAATATTTTTATTGCTAATAGCTCAAAAGTAGAATAACGGATTGTATATATTTCTTTAAGGAGTGAAAAATGCCCAAGTTTGCTAGATTATATTAAAAATGATTTTTGTGGTTTAATCATTGTATCATTGCGAATCTGATTAAATCTGAGATTTTTAATTACATTAAAATGATTTTTTTTGTTTAATCATTGTATCATTGCGAATCTGATTAAATCTGAGATTTTTAATTACATTAAAATGATTTTTTTGTTTAATCATTGTATCATTGCGAATCTGATTAAATCTGATATTTCTAATTTCATTAAAATGATTTTTTTGTTTAATTATTGTATCATTGCGAATCTGATTAATTCTGAGATTTTTAATTTGGGTCGTTACTATACATGTTTGTTGATCCGATGTGCTTCAAGTTTGTAATTTCTATGGTTTCAAAACTCAACTGGAGTTAAAATTTTTATTCTACAACTTTTTAACATAACTTAGAGTTTGTTTGCTGGCACAGAACTACACAATGGGGCGTCTGTGCTCATCCCACCACGGGTATCAAAACCCGGTTTCTAGCCTTGCGTCCTTGTGAGATAGCTGATATTCCGCTGTGCCACTAGGGGCCACTTAGAGTCAGCTTTCAAATTTGTAACTTGTACGATTTCAAAACTCAACCGGAGTTAAATTCGGTTTTAGACTTGTACAAACTGTTATACCATAGCTCTGTTGAGCCTACACAAAAGAAACCGTCATATATGAGCAACACATACCTTGAAATTACATCTTCTTGAAAGCTGTTCTTTCGTGTGCAATCTACTCGAGAGCTTTCCATCATCCTTTTCTTCCGTAAAATTTGTTGTGGTTTTTCATTTTACTATATTCATGTGAAATGTTCGATCATACCCTGACAGCAAAAAAAAAAAAAAAAATCACGAGGGAAACAATCCGAAAATGTTTCTAATTTATCCCGTTCATAATCCAATCAGGATCTTCCAAGGATGTTATGCAATATTGTGTAAAAATCCTTAATCTGTGATCTATATTCAGATAAAACACTTTATATATAACTTAAAAAGTAAACTTTGTTTAAAGTGCTTTGCGCAACAACACTTAATGCTGTTTCAGTGTTTTTGTTTCTTTTCCTGAGTCAGCTTGTTGAACGTCATAAAACTTGTTACATTTTTGATAACTCACTTTAATAACTAGAACGAGAAATCTAGTACTCGGTCACGCGAATATGAAATAAAAACAATTGTTACACAATCCTATTTGGGATTTTGGACATACAGTAAGTGATATTAAATTTTTTCGCGTTGTGTCCCATACATGCAGTTGGAAACATGTTCTGAGTCATCCTGACCTATTTGAGCACACACTCAGATGTAGCATGATTATCGTTACTGTCAGTTGAGTTGTACTTCTATACTTGTTTTGCTTACAATCTAATGTTTGTGTAAGCAATGACATTGCAGATGCACTGCAAAATTGGATTTGTTTTATTTGTTTGTTTTGAAAGCTGAATATCAAATCCATTATCACATATACAGTTTAATGTGTTATTGTTGAATTATTTTTTTGTAAATATAAAGATTAAAGCATATAATAATGGATTTTGAACAGTTGGTAGATTGGGAAGTATAATTATGTCACATTTGAACCTGTTATGAGAAAGGAAACTTTCTAGGCCTGTTCTAGAAGGATTTTAGAACGTTTGCTGTTTTATATTTTATTTATTTTTATTTTTATTTATTTATTTTATTTACCAATGTCATGGCCAGGTGGTTAAGGCACTCGACTCGTAATCTGAGCGTGCGTGTTCGAATCCCCATTTTACCACAAATGCTTGCCCTTTCCGCTGTAGGGGCGTTATAATGTTACGATCAAACCCACTATTCATTGGTGAAAGAGTAGCCCAAGAACTGGCGGTGGGTAGTGATGACTAGCTGCCTTTGAGCGAAAATCAAAAACAAAAAAACATCAATGACGTATGTAAAATATTGAGTAATACATTAGTAACATTTCGTGATGAGCTCTGTATGTTACTATATGTGCTACTGTCATACTAGAGATCTAGATGGCCCGGCATGGCCAAGCGCGTAAGGCGTGCGACTCGTAATCCGAGGGTCGCGGGTTCGCGACATTATAATGTTAGGGTCAGTTCCACTATTCGTTGGTAAAAGAGTAGCCCAAGAGTTGGCGGTGGGTGGTAATGACTAGGTGCCTGTCATTACACTGCTAAATTGGGGACGGCTAGCACAGATAGCCCTCGAGTAGCTTTGTGTAAAATTCCAAAACAAACAAACAAACATATTTAAGCTGGTGTTCAATAATTATTCTTAAATATTAAAATCACTCATTAAAACAGTGTTAATTATACTGTAACAAAGAGACCAGACAGCGTGTGATGTTAATACAGTTTTTTTTGCTCTTTGAGAAAAGCACGAGGTGATATCGCTAATTTCGAGAATAAATATATATATTATACATTATATTAGTTAGCTGTTGTAGCTTCCTAGTAGCTCAACAGTAGGCTTCAGGACGTATAACGGTTCGATCCTCGAGCTGGGCACATCATATGTATTCCGTTGTGTAATTTAGCGATAAAACATAAGAACTGTTGCACAAAAACGTGTTTACCCAAGTCATTGTCAATCTGTTATACTTTTATAGACTTTAGTTTCTTTTATATCTCTGGCGAGAATGTTTCACTTCACAAACGTACAGTCACCTTACGACGTACATAGCTTTTAGTACAGGTAATCAAGAGAACAAGTATTTGTTTTTTAACAGGACTGGGTGTAGCCGATTGGAAAGGGTGCCGGAATATGAATCAGATTGTCTAAGGAGCGAGCCTGCAATATGTAACTGAGCATGTTTCACACTTTCAGTTGTAGATGCGTTATAGAAGTGACAGTTATTCAACTATTTGTTTCAAACTCGTTTCGTAAGCGGCTCAGATGCTGCAGATTTATTGCCCTTTTTCTGGTCAACAGGTGGCCTGGCACAGCCAGGATGCTAGGGCACTCTGCTCGCAATCTGCAATTCGCGGGTTCGAATCCCCTTACGACCAGACATACACGCCTTTTTAACCTTTGGAGTGTTATAATTCCCGATTAATCTCACCATTTGTTGGTAAAAGAGTAGATTAAGAATTGGCGGGCGGAGCTCATGACTAACTCTCTTCCCTCTAATTTTTCATAACTAAATTAGGAACGGCTAATTCTAGACGGATATATCAACCTGGCCGTTTATCCAACGTGTCTAATTAAGTAGAGTTACATCTGAAGCTTTCAGGTCATAAAATGGTGTTATTTTAAGAAAAAAAAAATTGATGCTGGGGCATATTAAAGCGGTTCAGAAAAAGAAAATTATTCATATCTTTAATACTTGTGGGTTTGTGTGATGAATTCTAATTGTATTTAGGGTTAATAGTGACATTTTTTTTCATCAAACAGACGTTTTGCTCGTGTGTCTGAAGATTCGCGTATTTCGTTTTCTGGGCAGTTTTTAGCTGTTTAAACAATAACTCGTGTCACACATCAGCTTATTTCCAAAAAGCAGACGATTTGCTAATAACCGAGTAAGAAAACTCATTAAATCATCTCTTTACATCAGTCATTGGTCGAAAGAGAGACTCAAAATTTGATCAAATATACTGAAACCAAATAAACTACACTCTAACGTCTGACGAATAATTCTGTAGAACTGGAAATAATGCGAGTACTTGTTACAAAATGTTGATATTATTATATATATATAGCTCATTTTTGAACATGTTTTATCTTTTCCGCCTATGTATTTATTTTATTTGGTTCATACACAGCGATGTTTGGTTTGTTTTGAGTTTCGCGCAAAGCTACACGAGGGCTATCTGCGCTAGCCGTCTCTTATTTTGCAGTGTAAGACTAAAGGGAAGGCAGCTAGTCATCACCACCCACCGCCAACTCTTGGGCTACTCTTTTACCAACGAATAATGGGATTGACCGTATCATTATAACCCCCACGGCTATAAGGGCGAGCATGTAGGTGAGACGAGGATTCGAACCCGCGACCCTCAAATTACGAATCGAGTGTCTTAACCACCTGACTTTGCGGAGCCTATAGCGATGTTATTGGTATTATTTTGGCATATGTACAACATATGAATAAGATATATGTAACAATATGAAATTTAAGGTTAGCATATACTGAGGTACTGTAGCCTCCTCCCCCCCCAAAAAAAAAATAGTTGCAAAACGTTCAGAGGAGATAAATAGTAAGACAATTGGTGTTGATAGTTTTATCATAATTTTATGTTTACAGCCCGTGAATCGTATCTATAAAAGTATCAAATCCAGTCTCTCTGGTTAATAACGTATTCTGATATATCCAGCTTATAATTTTTCTCATGTGCTAACCATGTGTCTAACACGTCAGATGTGCCTGTGCCTTTCTTATTGATCTCCTCTCTCTGATATAACAAATCAATTAGAGACACTTCACTTATAGACAAGAGAAACCTGTTCTAGCCCAAAGTAGTTCTCTTTACTTGCACTTGAACACTACTGTACCACTACGCTGTTTCATTTCTCGATGCTTTTTTCTTTGACGGGGTTTCATAAATTGGATACAACTGCGAAAAGGGTTTTTGTCGGTGAACGTTTGATGTATGGTTTTCTTCACTTCGTTAGCGTGCTAATAAATACTCTGTGTAATGAGCATCCGACGTTCTTAATGATCGTTAGGATTAGATATTTTTATAGCTTCTTGAGCTTGGGCTTGTAGAACTAGTCATTAAAGTCATTAATCTACTGAAGTCATTTAATCCAATAACCTGCAGAACGAGTTTTCACACATGTAATTATTCCTTGTTCCTTTTTTCTTATCTCGGTGATTATGTCCTCTTGATGGAAAGGTCAAATTAGCAGTTTCTTCTTTGAAGTATTTTCATTAGTGTAATGTTTTATTTCATGATACGTTTATTGCTTTAATTTTCACTGCCGTTCTTTCAAATATTCATAGTTAATTAGAAATCCCAATCTTTCGAATAGAAACGAAACGTGTTTAGTTTAATGATGTTTTGTTTAAACTAGATGTATTAAAATTCATCTTCCAGCTATTTCACGTGTTTTATAAAGCACAGGTTTAGTAACACAATCGGGCTGCTTTTAGAATTAGGAAGTTTACGTGCCCCAAAGACTTAAGGAAAAATAAAAGTTGTCATCCGATGCATTACGTTTATTATATTAAAAATCTATCTTGATGATTATTATTTTGTTATCAGCCCCTTAAGCTGCTTGGAAACGTTGGTGTTTCTTATAAGTTCATGTATCATTCTTGATTATCGGTTTGGTTTGTTTGAAAATTCGCGCTCAGCTACAAGAGGGTTATCTCCGCGAGCCATTTCTCATTTAGCAGTGTAAGACCAAAGAGAAAGCAGCACCGTCGACTGTCTTGCTACTCTTTTACTAAAGAATAGTGGGATTGACCGTGACATTATAACGCTCCCACGGCTGGAAGGACCAGCAAGTTTGGTGCGATGGGGGTTCGATCCCACAACTCTCAGATTGCGAGTTTTAACCACTTGGCTTCGATAATTAATTATCGAGCAGATTTACTTCGTGGTTCCTTTTCCCTAATTTAACAATGAAAGTAGAAAAAAACAGCTTGTGAACACAACCCACTGCCTAAATCTTGGGATTCTCGTTTTAACAACAAATCGTGGGGTTGAGCATAACATGATCTCCTACCCTTTACCCCCTGACTGAAAGAGTGAGCTTGTACGGTGATGGAGTGTCGAATTCGCGAATCGCACATTGTGAATCGAGTGCATTAACCATCAGGTCATGCTAGTCCCCACTTCCTGAATCAGTATAAAATTATTAGCTTTATTCAAAATATCTTTATGAACATTACGGAGTTATTTCGCATATGTTTTCAGTTTCAATCAGGGTATTAACTAACAAAAATTTATGATATTTTCCAGTCATTATTCAATATTAGTAACTATTACCCCACTCACTACAGTCGACAGATTTGCAACGCTAAAATCAGGAGTTCGATTCTCCTCGGTGGACTAAGCAGATAACCTAATGTGCTGTAAGAAAACACACACATGCACACTACAGCTATACCGACTGTATTGTCGATAACCTAATGTGCTGTAAGAAAACACACACATGCACACTACAGCTATACTGACTGTTTTGTCCAAGATTAGTAATGAGATGTGTTACTTGTATTTATTTATTCCAGTGATCAAAATGAATGATCACATTTTTAAAGCTACTAACATAATGAATCTGACACATCACTTAACGAGGCAGTCTCGTTACTAACTTCATTTTCCTTTAACCTTATTTAAGACCTTCTAAACTTGTGTGAACAGCGTAATAAAAAGACTTACACCTATGAACAAACGTAACCTGTAGTGTTATTCAAAGTACAGAGTACTGACAGATTGTATTCCGATGAACACCAATTTTTACTTTCTGTTATATTCATATGCCAAATAGTTATGTTTCAATAAACGGTACACGAGGGCCTATTTAAATCAAACTCTACTGACTTGACAAATCACAGCGTTTCTTAGTCGACGCTGTAACTCGCGCAATATCAGTTGTTTGACGTTGTAATTGAGTTGCATAAATCAAACCATTCACGTCACAAAAGATACGCAAAGAACAGCAACATATAAATGTTTATTAGAAACTGGCAGCGGTGCAAAGTGTATGTGAAGTCGACTGTGTGTAGGAAGTTACATTCGGTGTGTGCGTTTGTGTTTTTCTTATAACAGAGCCATTCGAGCTATCTGCTGTGTCCACCGAGGGGAATCAAACCCCTTATTTTTGTGTTTTCTTACTGCAAAGCCACATCGGGCTATCTGCTGAGCCAACCAAGCGGAACCGAATCCCTAATTTTAGCGTTGTAAATCAGTAGACATACCGCTGTGCTAGCGGAGGGCGAACCCCTTATTTTAGCGTTTGAAATCCGTAGGCTTACCTCTCCCCCAACGGGGGACGAGTTACATTCAACTGAAAATTAATGTCCAGAATAGTTAGATTTAACTACAGGAATAAAACAGACAAGCTCAGTTTGTTTGTTTTTTGTTGAATTTTGCACAAAGCTACAACTAGGGTTATCTATGCTAGTCGCCCCTTATCCAGACGTAATAGACTAGGCAAACTTTTCCAACTAATCGCGGAAGTAACCGTTGCATTATAATACCTCACGGCTAAAATTACGAACATATTTGGTGGCGGGTCTCAGATCCACGATGCATAGATTTAAAGAGAAATGCCCTACCCACGAGGCCAGTTAGGCCCTACCACAGGTTGGTGAAACAGATATATTTTATCGTCACGCATCACGCATTGCACACACAGTATATACACACACACCCTGTGATTAATTATTCTACAAAAAGCATGGGCCTTATAATGATTGCATCATAAAATGACAAGTTTCCCTGAAGGTATTTAAGCACTAAAAAAAATGTATTTCATGTTTATCCTTGTGTGTAGGAAGGATTATCAAACTATGAACGCTACATTTTCTTAAAAATACTTCTCAAATGAATGTGAAGAAGCAGTTCAGAAACGATAAATAAATACGTTTACCCCGTATCGTTCTTAATATTAATAGGAAACAATGGAGCTTAAAGATTCCACAAACTCAGCAAATTATGAAAACGTTTGTTATTTTAATCCACGTCAATAATTTGCTTATTTTTTATTAACATGGAGAGAAATGTTTAGGTTAGTAATAAAACGATTTAATGTTGTTTGGTCTAGTTTCAGTTTTACTAACACCTGTAGGCTTTAGTTTGCTAGCAAACCAAAATTATCTTATCTCCAGTTACCTTTCCGACATTTTCTGGTTTCACTGGTGCAAAGTTTTTCGTTTTCTTTCAATTGTGGGTGAATAAAAATGCACATGTGTTGATATTTTTATTGACTTTCACGAAAGAATGTTTGTACATTTATGTAATGCATACGTTTACTTCTATTAGATATTACATATGAACTTTATAAATATCTCATGCTGATCTTGAGAATTAGTAGTGCCACCTAACCATTTTTAATAAATTATTGTTAACTGAACGTGGTTATTATTATTATTTGTTGTTGTTGTTTCAGATCACATCTCTCATCAACGCCTTTCAAAGTCTGCTGGCAATTCATCTGAAACAAAGTTTCGTCAAATGGTTAACTCTTATAACTTCTCTAAATTATGGACACGTGATTCTTGTGACGATAACTCGAAGTGGCTTGATTAAAAAAACAACAACAACAGAGATTTTGAATTTACTAAACCTAATCATGAACCCAAATGTCCAATCGGCAATGTCCCCTGGAGAGTCAGGGTCAGCTATGACAGGAATGATGACCCACGGTTACCACAGTGCAAGTCCCATGTTGCACATGCAGTCTCAGCCTCACCCATCGCAACTTCCCACTTCTGCAAACACTAGTGGAGGGCGCTGCTGTGCCGGATGTGGCGGGAAAATTGTGGACAGGTTTCTGTTACATGCTATGGACAGGTACTGGCACACTGGATGCTTGAAATGCTCGTGCTGTCAAGCAACTTTAGCTGACATCGGTAGCTCTTGTTTCACAAAGGCGGGGATGATTCTCTGTAAGAACGACTATATCCGGTAAAAACACTGTTTTATATATCTTTATAAAAACACTATTTTATATATCTTTATAAAGCCATTGTAATCAAGGTGTGGCAGCATGATCACGAGACTTCATATTAACAATTATTTTGTCATCGGATATTGTTGTTTTTTTCATGAATAAAACTTATGAAAAAATACAATATAATACAGGATAAAACACTATGTTCCTATTGAGTTTATGTATTGATTAAATATTACTTTACAAGATTAACCAATTTGTCAATTTAATAAAATGGGAACATAGATTGTCGAATTGTAGAAACCAGTTGAACCAATATGCAAAGATTATATTTTCAAGCCTACAGCTAGAGACTCAGCCCGGCATGGCCAGGTGGGTTAAGACGTTTAATTCGTAATCCGAGGGTCGCGGGTTGGAATCCTGGTCGTACCAAACATGCTCGCCCTTTCAGCCGTAGGGGCGTTATAATGTCACGGTTGATTCCACTATTTGTTGGTAAAAGAGAAGCTCAGGAGTTGGCGGTGGGTGGTGATGACTATCTGCCTTCCCTCTCGTCTTGAACTGCAAAATTAGGGACAGCTAGCGCAGATAGTCCTCGAGTAGCTTTGCGCGATATTCAAACCAAACCAGAAAAACATCTAGAGATTGTATCAAAAAGTAAATAAGATACACTGGAAGTAGTGTCAACATTATTTTTTCAATATAAACTAAAGACGTATTTTGACTCAACTAAAATTGTTATGTACTGTTGACAAGGAACCAAAATAGGGATTTATAGTTTGAGAACATAATGTAGACATTACTTCCAGCCTCGTTTGTTTACTCTTTTTTTATTAAGAGTCCATAATGATAGATTTGAAAATATAATCTTTGCATTCTGATTAATTTCGTTCTCTACGTTTTAAATTAATAGTTTGCACCAAACCTTTTTTTTTAGTTTCTAATGTTTGTTTATGGAGAATAAATTCTAAGGTGCATACGAGTACGTGCATATAGATTCATCAGGAGTATTACGAGTTTTTCAACAGTATACTGTTGAATTGGTTTATTCAAAATAAATGTGAAACAAAAATAAACCCATGTATTGGTATGAAAGTACAAGAAACAAAACGTAAGTTTGTCTTCAAAGGATTCTTTTGATGGCAGGGATTGTGTCATCACAGATGTAATGACAGGCTTCTTCTAAAATCTAAACTGTTTACCCATTTAGTGATGGAGGTGAGTGAGAGCCGTGAGGGATGGCGTTATGAAACTTTTCAAGTGTTGTGAGTGTTGATCTAATAAGCGTAATACAAAGGCGTAGTGTGAGATCACTACGTTTTGTAACGTTTATTATGAAAGTAAAAATATTGATTAAATTTTAAACGTAAATCGTTTCTGAATTAAGTTACTTCTTGCTAGATTATTAAGGTGTTTAATAAAAAAAAAATCTTTTTAATGAACGGAGACTCTATACTAATAAATCAACAAATATTTTGACTCAACTAAACTCGATTAGTTCTGTAAACAAGGATTCAAAATATAGATTTGTAGCTTTAAAAAATAAAAATTGTAGTGTAACCAAAACGCATTGGCTTTTTTATATATTAAAGTTGTTATTCTGACTGATTTTTACAAAATTTTCATAAATACGACACGAATTCATGAATTATCTCAATTTTGATCGGCTCACAAAGGAATTTTTTTACTTTAGCTATAAAATGTGTGATTAGGTGTACTATGGGGTGTGGGTGGTAGTATTTGCACTCTCATTTTTATCGGGCTATACTCTAGTATAAACTGTATGAGTATTATGACACCACCTGTTATTTGTCCCTGTAACAACTTCGCCAAAATTAGTATGGAGATCACACGGTTTTCAATGGTGTTTTTGCGTTTTTTCCACTACTTCACTCCCTGTAAAATGACCTTCACCAAATTTGGCATAAAGTTTTAATGAGTTCATGCGGAGATATTTGCAAATTTACAGTTTTACATTTTGTGTTTTACAGTTTTTACTTACATATTTTTAGAGGGAAACAGTTTTTCATGTTCTAAGATAATCATTCATTAATCATGTATTTACGTAACTTCCGTCAGAGGGACGCGTATTTCACCCAGTAATATAATATAACAAAAGATGAAAAGCAACAAAGGAATCTCATCAAAGCCAATAATATTTCTTCTAAGATAATACAACGCAAGTTAATACAGTATAAACAGACACAGTAAAATGCTTGCCTTCTTAGGTCTACGTGACATATATATATGTATATATGTTCTTCAACAGTCTGCCGGGCACTACTGTTTCCAACCAATGCATGGACCATGAACAATAGTAACAAACTAAGCGTAAGTCGCCATTCATTTACTAAATTATAAACCTCTTCCTTGGTTTTAACTATTTATAAATAGCCATACAACCCGAGCACTTTCGAAATGTGGATCTCCTGAAAGTTATAGGATTATAGGGCTTTTCTTCATTTATACGAAGACTTATTGAACCGACATGTATTTCTATTATCATGAATATTTAGAAATAGCAATAGCCGTATGAAATAATACTGTATGTAGTGGTAATAAATATTTAATACACAGTCGTGACTTCATTTTAGTGTAAAAAAAAACACTTTAGAAAAACCATCGTCTGAGATGTAATGTTACTATGGCAATCGTCTAGTGTTAAAAGCTTACTGGAATATAGTTGTTGAAATCCACGTAGAGACAGCAACGTAAGTAACGATGAGCAATGGAGACTCAAGTAACAATATGAAACAACGTGGCAGTTTCCAATTAATGTGCTAGAAAATGCACGAGTTGTAGTTTCCAACTCTTGCACACACAAAAAAAACACCGGATTTTTTGGTTGATGAAAAGTGAATGATTCAGAAAATTTCGCAACACGACAAAATTAAGAGATCAAATTGAGTTTAAAAATTTCCTGCAAAATTTCTGTGTGATCATACAGTACAGTAAATATCACTTGCAATGATTTTATAATGTAATCATAATAGAGATTTGTTTCTTCAGTAAACTGTTAGCAGTAGATCTCGAACCTTGTTCACTTACCGTTTTTTTGTGATATCTATTTGTATAGTTTAAATTCTAAGTTTTTATTTATCTCGTATATTAAATTTGTTAATGCACGATTATATTTCTAAAGTAAAATACAACCCTCACTAAGCACGTATAACATTTTGCCAGTCGAAGAGCAACCTTTTCATATAAAACAAATACGTCTAAATCATTGCTTTAAATAAAACTTCGTGTATCTTAAAATAATGGATTAGGTGACTTTGTGCTTGAGGTTTCGTGCAAACACGGGGCCTGGCATGGCCGAGCGCTCGTAATCCGAGGGTCGCGCTACACATGCTCGCCCTCCCAGCCGTGGGGATGTATAATGTGACGGTCAATCCCACTTTTCGTTGGTAAAAGAGTAGCCCAAGAGTTGGCGGTGGATGGTGATGACTAGCTGCCTTCCCTCTAGTCTTACACTGCTAAATTAGGGACGGCTAGCACAGATAGCCCTCGAGTAGCTTTGTGCGAAATTCCAAAACAAACAAACAAATCGTGCAAACACGCGTCGAGTTCAAAGTCATAGTTCATTACAATATTGCATCTATTATGTATTTATAATCACGTAAATTAATTTTCAATGAAAAATAACAAATCTTCAAATAGGTCATAAACATTCGCAGCGTTTCATATAGTATATCTATGTGTCTAGATTTTGTTGAAAAATACCCTATCGATTTGGCTGTAAGTTTGTTAAACAATAGTATTAATAATAATATGAATAAATAGGCAAATTTGGAATTTGTTTGACAATCGTGAAATCATTTATTTTGGTTATTATCAGTGTTTAGGTGGTCTCAGTTATTTAAAATAGAAAGGGAGATTTTGCGAGTACTTTCTAGAATAAGTCTGATTTTTATGTTGGTTTTTGCCCACATGTTCTTTTAGAGTTTTCAGCAAATCTCTATGCGAACTCTGATTATGAACCATTGTCGTAGTTCATGATTACAAGAAGGAATATTCTTTACTGCAAACGCTGTATCTGGAAATAAAATAAAAGAGTATTTTGTTGAATAAAAGATAAAATATAGTATTGTTTTTAATAAACTAGTATACCAAAAATAAACGACCAGGAAACACCAAAATGCAGTTTTTGAAGTTTTTACTGTTCGTATTTGCGTTTTAGAGAATGCTCTTGATGAAGCTGCAGCGTGAAACGTGTCTAACCAAATAAAACAACATTTCAGTGTTATAAGATCATTTATTTCTAGTATTAATGTCTTCTATACAACAACATGCACTACAGACATTAAGTACTGAGTAATGTATGACATTTTTGTGCTCAGCACTAAATGATATGAATTACATTGTCTTATTTATTACACAATTGTTTTGAAATATTAAAGCTGGGTAGGACATTCATCCTCGCAGATTGCCTGCTTAATTAAATATAAGCAACTGACATTAGGATAATATCACCATAAATGTATATTGGACATTAAATCGCGAAACTCGCGCACGAGTATTTGCAAATATTAAGAAAGCTTTAGAATAATGAAACTACGATTTTGCAAGCCATTCACATTAGTTATATATTGGCAATTTTCTCTGATGCAGCAATGCACGTAATAATGGCAAGCAGTGTCTGGTGTTATGTCATCTATTACTGTTAACTCTAAAAATTGTATTGCTTTATGAGAAAGGTAATTGGTTCTTCTGGTTTAAAGTTGTTTTTCTATGACATTTTATGAATTTAAGACAAACTACCTAGTAACAAGAACAACATATATGAGAGCGAAATGTTATACTTACTAAAACCTATTGAATGTATAACGCAAACGCCATTCAACTACAGAGAGATGCATAGTGTTTATGGCTAATATTTTTTATCATACTACAGCTCTGTACATTAGCAGAAATAAATGTTTAAAATCGATCTAAAGGGAAAAGACTGAAATGATTAACGTTTTGCTCAAACGACTTGTGTAAGGACTAGAAAATTGATCGGTTAATAGTTTTCCCTCAAAATGTAGATAGATGTTATTCATTCGCATTTTCATAACGTATCACTTCGTACCAACGACCCCTCCCAGTGGTTCAGCGGTATGTCAGCGGATTTACAACGCTAAAAACAGGGTTTCGATACCCGTGGTGGGCAGAGCACAGATAAGCCCATTGTATAGCTTTGTGCTCAATTCAAAACAATATTTTTGTCATTCGTGCATTAGACTTATTTTATTTAAACGAATATACCGATGCTCAGAGATCTGAGTGGAATCAGAATAAACAATGATCAGGTTTGATGTGTTTAAATTTCGCGAGAAGCTACATGAGGGTTATCTTTCCACGCAGTCCCTAATATAGCAGTGAAAGAATAGGGAGAAGTCAGCCTATCATCACCACTTCTCTTATCAACGAATAGTGGGATTGACTTTAACATTATAATGCCTCATAGAGAGAACATGTTTGATGATACGGGGATTCTAAGACGCGACCCGTAGATTGTAAGTCGAGAGCGCTAATCACCTGTCCATGTCAGTCCACCAGTAATTAAATGCTCCAGTGTCCAACAGAGAGACTGGCCTAATTCTCGTTGATCAAGTATAGTCTGGTGGTTAACGTGCCAGACTCTGAATGTGAGGGCCTATATTTGCGTTACAAGACAAAAGGTCAGATTCCAATATTCAGTTGTAGTGACCCAAAATTTGTTGTTGACTAGCTGTCTGTTTCTTTGTCTGCCAGTTCAAAATTAGGAACGCTTACGCAGGGTGTCCTTGTATATCGTTAAGTAAATAAGCCTTCCCAAATAATAAACAAGGTCTGGTTACATGCTCCTGCGATTGGTTGTTGTTTTTTTTAAATTTCGCACAAATCTATTCGAGGGCTATCTGTGCTAGCCGTCCCTAATTTTGCAGTGTAAGACTAGAGGGAAGGCAGCTAGTCATCACCACCCACCGCCAATTCTTGGGCTACTCTTTTACCAACGAATAGTGGGATTGACCGTAACATTATAACGCCCTCACGGCTGAAAGGGCGAGCATGTTTGGTGCGACGGGGATTCGAGCCCGCAACCATCGGATTATGAGTCGCACGCCTTAACGCGCTTGGTCATGCCGGGCCCCCAGTTTCTTGGTCGCCCAGTTCTCTGAAAATTGCACCAATAGCCTTTTTAACTGTAAAACTATATTATAGAACATGCCTGTAGTGACAGCCCACGAAATCTGAAGGATCTGAAAATGATCATTAGACGTGGGTTTTTGAGGATTACTGTACGCTGCCTGGAAGAGACGATATTTTTTATTTTGGGATAGACGTCACATGCTTAGACATTTATTTTTGATTGTCTTGTACTGACCATATTCAAGCATTATTGAATAAAGCATACGATTATCATTTCTCTAGTAAAAGTAGTTTTCAAAGGAAAATCAAATATATATATTACATACCAATTAGCCTCAGTGGAATGAAAGACGTCTGACATACCAGGCACCAAAAAGAAAGCTCGAAATTCAAACTTAAAAGCCTAGGAAAAAAGAAAGGAGGACCTTATAGTAATACAACCTAAACTCAGCTTGAAAATGAAATTATATTTTTAAATTAAGCCTTTCTTGTATCATATCTTGATTTCTTGAAAATAATAGGTTTATTAGTGTAATTTCTATGGTTTATACTCCAGTAATATTCAGTTTTATGTTTGTTTTGAAAGTAACATTTATATATTTGTAATTTTAAATTAAGCTAAGATACTTAGAGACTAAGAAACTATTTGATGCTGCGATTAGTGTGTCATAATTTTTTGGACATGGATTATGTTTGCTTGAAAATTTATTCTAATTTGAATAAATAAGTAAAGCAATAGCTTACTTTAATGTGATTATTTTTCATTATAGTGACGTTAGGTCTAACTAACTGCTTGAAGAATCAAATGTTTCATTTTTGTGCTTACTTGTCCAAATGATTAAGCCCCCAGTGGCTCAGCGGTATGTCTGCGGACTTGCACACTAAAATTCGGGTTTCGATGCCCATGGTGGACAGAGCACAGATATCTCATTTCGTAGCTTTGTGCTTAATTCAAAACAACAACCAAATGAATAAAATTGTTGACCTTTAAGGTTTAAGAATTTTGCTATAATTTTCTAGTTTTGTTAAAAAAACACACACAAAAAGAACATATTTTGCAAATAAATAAAAATTCTACAGACTATAAATCGTCATCTTTTGAAAAATTTAGCCTAACTTTCTATTAGATGGTCACTTTAATGTTCTGGGCTATAGCGTTTTCTTTCGTTTTGTTTTTATCTCATAAAGACTTATAATTTGCTACTTGCTCGTTTTTAGATCAAATTTCCTTGTTAAATGTTTTTATTTATACTAAACTTGGAATTTTGCATGAGAATGACCCTTTAATTTATGCTTTTCTGATTACATTATCAAATGTATATTTACATGAACAAGGGGTATTTATCATTTTATATCTATAAAGAACGTGTACGAAATTCTCTCACAATAAGACTACACATGGCCTTGTGGGTTAAGGCATTCCACTTGTAATCCGAGGGTCGCGAGTTCGAAACCCTATCGCACCTAACATGCTCGCCATTTCAGCCGTGTGGACGTTATAATATGACGGTCAATCCCATTATTCCTTGATAAAAGAGTAGCTCAAGAATTTGCACTGGGTGGTGATGATTAGCTGCCTTTTCTCTTGTCTTACACCTCAAAATTAGGGACGATTACAGCGCAGATAGCCCTTGTGTAGCTTTGTGAGAGATTTGTTTGTTTTTGAATTTCGCCGTAATGATTATAAGTAAGATATTGTTATAAAGATAATTTTCCTAAACTTGTCAAATTTGAAATGTGACGCTCGTCAGTTCGGGCGCAGCGATAATTTTCACGATCGCATTATAGAGCTAATTGTTTTCAGTTTACTTCCTGTGGGATCTTAGCGTTCACACACGCATTTGTCGTGTGTAGCGACCCATGAATGGAGGAGAGGATCCTGGTAATTGAAGGATCCAAACTCAACACGGATTTTAAATTCCTGTAGACTGGTGCCCCTCTAAGTCCAATCTGCTGGTCCCGTTGGACTGGTATCAACCGAGTATCAACGTCCTGTGCACATTGTGTCTGATGCTGGTGTTTGAGTATAGGGCTCACAAAACCTTGGCGTTGATGCAGTGTTCTTGTTTGGCATTGTAATGCGTTCCCTTTTAGGACTCCATTTGAATCTTTCTCCTTCTCCTATAAACCCCTCAAATCCTCTAAAAATGAAGCTATGAAAGCAGCTAATTGATAAACGACCATGTCTTGAACACTTAACAGGAGTCGCCATCTCATTCTGCACCTTTACCTCATTTTCTCATACTGTAATCTTTGTTAGACAAACATGAGGACAAATATTTCACTTTTTGTTTAGAAGAGATAAGAAGGTACATTCTGTGGTCATTTTGTTGGAAACATTTACCTCAAAACATAGTGAACTCCGCTTGAATTCGAAAACCATCGGAGATAGACCCAGTGAAGTTACTCAGAACACTACTTTGAATGTCTCACGACGAGTTATTGTTGAAATGGATTTGAAGAACAAATTCGAGTTGGAAATCCTCGCTGGTTTGTAAAACCAAGATTTTTGTGCAGTGCGGTGTATCTATACTTCTAAAAAAGAATCACGATGTTCACCAGTATTCTTATTTTGACGTGTACATTATCACGTCCACCTGCCGTTATCAAACAGGTTATCTGAACGGTAAGATACGGTCATATGTTGCCAACCATCTAAGAAATTTCAAGTGGCCAGTTTCCCATTTTTATTGAGAACTTTCTATTGAACAGGCGATTCCAAGTTCGTATGGTTTTGGTTATTTCCTGTTCCTTTACACAGGAACTTGAAGTCCTTTAAGGCTGTGTCTTTGGTGTCACACATTTCAGTATCCAAGATTAATGTTACTACTACACACCTTTTATCTTCTGTTACAAAACATGATCTATGTTAATGACTTCCACATCTCATATTGGTCATCAAGTTTATTGTGCAGCAGTTTCAGACTGCCCTCAATTGCTTGTTGAAATGGACAATAGCAGAATATTTTACCATTTCTTTTTCTAAGACTGCCTGCATGCATTTTTGTCACCAACAGTGTTTACATCCTGATGCCTATCTCCGTCTCAGTGATATTGTCCTTCTAGTGGTCCTTGAAATAAAGTTCATAGGCTTATCTTTCGCCGTAAGTTTACTTTCAATTTTCATTTTAAGCAGCTACGTGTCAAGTGCATGATGGCACTGAATAGCCCCCATGTCCTTTCTTTCACCTCTTGGAGAGCAAGCAGATCAATGTTATATACTCTGGTTTATTGTTGTGCCAAGACCTCGGTCTTGAAAGAGCTGTACCCCATTCACCATCTGGAGCTTTGACCCTGCACAGGGGCTTTTCACACTTTTCCGGTCCAGAATTTGTACACCAAGTCCGATAAACCTCCTCTTCACCTCCGCCATTTGCAATTTTCCCTCCAGTAGGTTACCAAGCTTCGATCATTACCACAACATCCTACCTGGGGTTATATCATTCTTCGTAAGTGGGCTATGCTCTTTTGCAATTTCTTCGTCTGGTCTTTGTATCTAGATGCAACAGGATGAATTTGGTCTGGCATTGAATGACATTGTTGTCTCCAGTGGTCATCCCATCCAATCATGGCTTATTGTCATTCCCAAATGAGGAAGTCTGAGTCATCTGAGGAAAGTGGAAACTCCAAATTAGAAGTACCATCTTATCTTTACTGAATATCCTTCGAACCATCCTTCTGTTCCCATTTACAAGGACAGGTGACTCTGGAGGTGACTCAGGTCTGCCATAGTTTGCTGCGCCTTTGTAATTGCTCGCAGGATCCTCTCTATAGTTTCTGTGTTCACTGTCGAGTTGTATACTATTTCTTTTGCCTTGAATAATGTAGAAGCTATCTAGTACACTAGTTATACTATTTACAATAACATTCTTAGTTCTTTACTGGACCTGAAATCGTTTCACGTTAGTTCTTACTCTAATCCCGTTCATATTCAACAATATCTGGCCCATTTTTCTCTATCTTTGATTAGTATCAAGTTTTTGTGATACCTGGCGACATCGGTATTCATAGAAATGAGCTATGTCCGTTTGGTCTGATGCCGTCATAACCGTGCTGTCCCATATATGGAAGGCTCGGCTTCAAGTTAGTTAATAGTTGACTTGAAGCAAGCAACGTCACAACAAGCTTTTCCACGTAGCTATACATTAAAAGAGGTGTGTTGATACTATTTTACATAAAAATAATTATTCTTGATCTAGGTGTATAAATACATTTTCTGCGTAAAAAAAAATCAAACTCTACTTTAATTGTTTATTTTTTAATTTCGCGTAAAGTTGCACGAGAGTTATCTGCGCCAGCCGTTCCTATTTTAGCTGTATAAGACTAGAGGGAAGGCAGATAGTCATCACCACCCATCGCCAACTCTCGGGCTACCCTTTTGCCAACGAATAGTAGGATTGACCGTCACATATAACGCCCCCACGGCTGAAAGGGCACACATGTTTGGTGTGAAGGGGATTCGAACCCGCCACCCTCGGATCGTGAGTGTAGTGCCTTAACCATCAGACCATGCTGAACGTCTAAATGCTTCTGACACTTTCTATCGTGTAATAAAATGTTTGACGTTTGACAGTTTTTTTAATATAACCCAGAGTACGTATTAATAATTTGACAGCTATTGCCTGGGCAAATAAAAGTCTTTCAGTAAATTCGAACAGCAATAAAGTTACTGAAGAAACTAATGGATATTTTTTTACGTAAGAGCATAATTCATAATCAGAACATGAGAGTAATTTGTAATCTAATGTGCAGTAAGAGGTATGTGCAAAATATTGCAGTAAATCGATTTTTGTTTCAAGTGCTGTTTAACAAAACTGGAAACTATTTTTATATCGTTTCACACTATTAATTTGTTTTCAAGCAAAAATCTCTCGCTGAAATACAATTTAATTTCCTGAGAAAAAATTGCGAAATAAACCTGTACAATATTTTCAATAAGGACTTATAGTATATTTCGGTGTATAAAGATGTACTTTTTTCCCCCCCATACAAGAGGTTTCAACCCCCCCCCTGCGTCCTATACACCAAAAAATAGGCTACTTTCAACCAAACAATTCCTAATTTTGTATTATAGCTTATTATAAAATAATATGCCTAATATGTAATAAGATTGTATTATATTGTATTATAGCTTATTATAAAATAATATGCATAATACCTAATGAAGTTGTATAATATTGTATTACAGTTTATTATAAAATAATATGCATAATTCGTAATGAGATTGTATTATATTGTATTATAGCTTGTTATAAAAGAATACGTATAATGCGCAATGAGATTAATTTTCTTTGCTGTATTTTTTTCAAATTATCTAAGTTTATCCGAATTTATTTATTTGATTGTATAAAGTGTAGTTTAGTTATATAGATACTAGTATATGGAAAATGTTAAGCACAACTATAGAAAATAAAGGAACTACAGAATGTTTGTTTTTTCAATTTTGCGCAAAGTTCACGAGGGCTATCTGCGCTACCCGTCCCTATTTCAACAGTGAAATACCAGAGGGAAAGCAACTAGTCATAACAACCCATCACAAACTGTTTGGTTACTATTTTACGAGAAAACAGTAGAATTGATTGTTACATTATAACGTTCCTACGGCTGAAAGAGTAACCGTTTTTGGTGTGATGGGGATTTGAACCCACGACCCTCAGATTAGGACTCGAGTGTCCTAACCAGTTGAGCCAGTTCGTTATAGAAAGGGAGTTTTGTCTCAATAAACCAGTCTTAAAAATACCAAAAAAATGTCTTATAATAATCAATCTCAAGGTGGGTACTCTTTCTTTAGTTTTAATTTTGCACAGAGCTGCACGATGGTTATTTGCGCGAGCGGTCCCTAATTTAGAAGTAGTAGTCTAGATAGTAGGTAACTAGTAAACAACACCCACTGCCTACTCTTCTCTTTATCAACAGAAAGATGGATTAACTATCGCATTTACAACACCTACTCGAACCTGCAACCAAAGCAAAAGGTTACATTCGAAAGATTGAATCAAAGCTACAAATGTCTTTCGTGTATATTATAGTTTTTTGTTCTATTAAGGAATGAAGGGCATACTGTGATGCGTTCAGACAGATTTCTATTACGGAACAGCTATTATTTTAACACGTTTTTGCGAAAACGTTATTCATATGGAAAGTTTAAATCATGATAATCGCATTGGGATCGTTAACATTAATCCAGTAACCCTACAGAAATGAATTACTCCGTCTTTACCAACAAATTATGTTACGTATTGTACAGCCCATGATTTAAGACGGTCACTTAATATTTTAAAAACGTTATCAGTTATACCTTTAAAGTTGACTGTTGTTTGTCCTTTCTGTTTTCACAAAGATACTCATTGATTACGGTTATAAAGCTATACTTGAATAAAACAAAATTTTATGGAAGAAACAAATAGTATTTTCAATTAATATTTACCAGTTATCCTTCGTAGGTGTTAAATGACATCATAAATCAATAAACAAATAATTATATTTATTATGTTTTGCTTTCTAAAGCAACTGCGTAAATTGGTATTAACAAAATATAGGTAGTCGTAAGTTAAGAACAGAACAAGAAAAAACAGTAATACAAATCCAGTATGAGTTTTAAACGAATTAAAATTTTTATTTAATTACCGCATCATTTTTATCAGTTGGATTTGATGAGTATTAATACATTTTAGGGATGATAATGATTTTTTTTCCGAATTTTCTAACAAAAGATTCCGGTATCCATCCTATAATCATTTACCCCGAAATACATTTGCTTTATAGCTTCATCGTTGATTTATTTTTGTAAATAAATAAATCATGGGATAAATGTATATATACAGGCTGACATGTAATAAAAACAAAACTAATACATTTCTATTTGCGGGAAGGGTGCGGGTAAGCCTTTCGATAGAGCTCTTGTTTTCGTCGCTGGATCCCTATCAGAATATGATGTGTAATGCTGACATATATTGGTTGACCTTTCAGACTTTCATGCTTTATAATCGTGACAATCTAGTAGCGTGCGTGATGGGCGGTAAAGAGCCGCTTGTTCTCTGATCAGTGGTTTAAAATTAAAGTCATTTGCCTTGCCTTATTAGCTTTATTCATAGAAATAAAATTATTCTAGAAACCGTGTAGAATATCTCGTCATTCTACATTAAACTTCACAAACGACTTTCTACGCATGGCCATCCCTCATTTTGAGGTTATACACTGGAGGGAAGGCACCTTTAACAACTCAACTCTTGGACTACTCTGACCAAAGAGTGAAATTTGACGATCAACGGGATACGAGTAATGAACCCTAGGATTCACACTATGAATATGCTAACTGCTTGGTCATGCTCAAAAACCATACATAAAATCATTATTTTACATTATAGCCGAATCAATATTCCATAAATTTTGGTTGGTTTTTGGGAGTGTTATAAGTCTAAACTGAATTACGAAAACAGGTTTTGATGAATTCAGTGTTTTAAAACGCTCCTAATGTTGTAAATGCTACAATGTTTCCATTTGCATACATATGGCCCGTTATGGCCAAGTGGTTAAGGCACTCGACTCGTAACATAAGGGTTGCGAGTTCGAATCCCCGTCACACCAAACATGCTCGCTCTTTCAGCTGTGGGAGCGTTATAAAGTGACGACCAATCACACTATTCGTTGGTAAAGGAGTAGCCCAAGAGTTGGCGGTGAGCAGTGAAGACCAATAAACAAATAATTATATTTATTATGTTTTGCCTTCTAAAGCAACTGCGTAAATTGATATTTACAAAATATAGGTCTAAACTATATTTGCCTATATGTGCCTTTCCTGTAGTCTTATACTGGTAAATTAGGGACGGCTAGCGCAGATATCTGTCGTGTAGCTTTGCACGAAATTCAAAAGAAACTACACCGTTCTACATATTATAGAAGTGAGTAGGGATTTTTAAGGGAAACATTGAACTGGTCACTATACTAGTTCTGTCCTAACGAACTGTCCTCCAGTGGTACAGCGATATGTCTGCAGACTTATGACGCTAAAAATTGGGCTTCGATACCTGTGGTAGAAAAAGCACAAAGTGCTGTAGTTTCGTGCTCAACAGCAACAGGAATTAGATTTTGGTGTTTCAAACTTTTCGTTAGTTATAATATATACATGCATGTTTAAGAAGTTAAACAGACATTATTTTACTATTACCTTCATGCAAGCTATTTAAATGTTTTGATATTTTCTTCTATGCCCGAGACCACTTTTGAAAGAGACAACTTTTCAAATTCCTCAAAGAACTTGTGAGAAATAGCATGTGTAGTTTGAATTAACCACAGTAAGGGTTTTTCATGTTGTTTTGGTTTGTAGATCTGAAGAATTAATAACCTTTCGGCATAATTGGAAGAAAATTATGGCCAGTTCCTTAAAAAAAAAAAGAATCGATGGCTGTACATTCTGATTAATAAATATTAATCGCTATACAGTTTGAATAAAACACTCATGAATAATGGAACGACAATCAAGAAAGAACGCGATACTATATAGCCACCAGCAGGCATGCACGTGTACAGCTCAGCAAATCCATATGAAAGAGAGCCTTTCTGGCGTTCCCCACATTTTTGTAATTACGTTCCACCATATTTCAAGTGGAGGTGAATATTAAATGAAGCCAGTTTTTAATGCGACGACAAAACAAATTAAGTGTAGCTCTCTTAAGAATACGAACAACTTGATATCGTTAATGGTTAAAAAAAAGAACTTCATTTCGTCTCCCGGAACTTTAAAAAATTAGAGGGCGCTTTAATTGGTTCGATGCATCAGGGAATTTTTCAACATGCAATATTCACATATGAAACTTTACCATTTTCTAATTATTCACGTATATATATAATATTTGTACAGTGTAATCATATCGTGCTTTTCAGCTTCATTACTACTAAGTGTTTTATTAGACAAACGTACGTAGGAGGTAAAAAATATCGAGTTATAACATTAAGAATTAATTGCACTTAGATCTTTGTATTTACGCAAACAACGTTGACATTTTTGTCAAACCCTTAGATTTATCTCGTTTTTTAACTGTTTTTGTTAAATTCTTTGCTTAATTGATTAATTTTTAGTTAATTTATCTTTTATTTCTCAGTTTCACACAGAATTTCTTCGCGATTTTTAAACGTAAGAACAAGAATATTATATCGATTGATGTTTCATTATTTAAAAAAAAATTAATCTCGATACGTAACGTAAATTGCTTAATATATGCAGTTTTAATTTAATTGTGCTTATCAATTAAATTGCAAAGTTCAGTTTTTTTCCGATAAGCTACCTGGTGGTAGGAGGTAAATTTATAAAGTTAAAATACTAAAAACCGGATTTGTATTTCTCAAAGTCTTCACGGTAGATAGACCAATGTGGTATTGCTCTAAAACAAACAATGTTACTTTACTTTTCTTTACACAGTCTGGATTCTTGAGCTTTCTCGAGCATCCTAAATACATTACTTCAGTTTTATTTCACTTCCGTGCTCAATCCAATGATCAGCTTCCCAAACTGAGACTGCAGTTTCCAAGTTCGCGTCCCGTTACAGCGACAAAACGAATACAACATTTAGAGAATATTCGTTCTTACAATAGTAGGCGACGGATGGTGTTCACTAGGGACAGTTAACGCAGGTATTTCTTCTGTAACTTTGTGCGAAATCCAACAAAACTCTTTTTTTAACATATCACACCACAGTTCTTTACACAGCTCACATAAGGAAGTTCCCATTTTAGTTACTTTATCACGAATGAATACATTCCACGAATAACTTATTTTTCACCTTTAATCGTTTCAAAACTGATTTCCTGGTCTCTTTTTAAATAACTCTTTCAATTATTTGTTCCGCTCACACAAAGTTCCCCTGAAACATTTCACAGTTTTCACATTATCAACTGTCCCGTGAACGCTCAAGAGTAAAAAATACTTAATTTTTTTTATTAAAACCGTTTACCATAAAGCCATTAATATTTGTGTTACATTAAAAAAATATGTTTAATTTTCCTTTTTATAATGGGTGGTTAGAGCGGCTTGACTAGTAATCCTCGGGCTCGGCTCCCTGTCACTCTAAACTTGTTTGCCCTTTCAGCCGTGAGGGCGCTATAATATGATAATCAATCCCAAGAGCTGGTGGTGGTGGGTGGTAATAACTAGCTGTCGTTTTTCTAGTATTACGCTGCTAAATTAGGGACGATTATTACAAATAGCTCTCGTGTAGGTTTGCATGAAAATAAAAAGAAACACTTTCTAATATGACAGTTAATATTCTAATAGTTTGTTTGTTGATCAGCACAAAACTACACAATCTGTGTTCTTTCAATTAAGGGTATTTAAATTTTGTTTTTTGTGTTATGAGTCTTAAGACGAGCAAATGAGCTACTGGCGGGGAGGAGGTAGAGCTATTATTAGAATGTCAGAAAAGCACGTAGGTTTAAAAAGACTTTTAAAGCAGGCGCAAAAAAATAGTGAAAACCTATAACCTGAGAAGTTTCGATAGGCAGACGTTCCTTCTAGATTATAGGTCTTATATAATTTTTATCTATATGACGTTACATAGGATAAGTGAAAAACAACACTAATATGCAACACGTAGTATGCGGATAAATTTTCAAATTGATTAACACATGCTTAACAATACCGTACAATTAATTAAATGTTAAGTTTTAATGGTTTCTAGATACGTATCACACATCTTTATTATTACTGCTCATGAAGTTATGTGTTTCTCTCAACATTTATAACATCATCAGAAGGCAGAACGGCAAGTAAAATGTTATTCTCAAACATCCTTTGTAAAGTCGGCAAAAGTACTTTTATTATTATAAACCATTTCAATATTCTTAACTATTTACATCTAGCAAACCAAGCAGAAAAGCAAATAAAATCTGTTTTTATTTAGGAAGTATTTCCTCTTCACCCAGTGCCTCAGCTGTATGTCTAATGGTTTAAAACGCTAAAATCCCGGTTTCAATACCCGTAGTGGAATTAGCACAAATAACCAGTTGTGTGGTTTTGTAACTAATGACGAACAAACAAAAACGAATCATTTTTTTTTATTTAATGATAATTCAGTTATTCTGTTTCGTTCACGATGACTGAGATTACCAGTTGACTGATACCACTATAATAAGTATTAAAAAAGTCTCACCTATAATATATGGTATATTCCACCACTATATGAAGTTTAGTTCCTTAATTCTCTATAACTCAGTGAGAAATGGTAAATGGAAAGGATGATTTGGCTACACATTGTTTTAATAAATAAAAATTTCTCAGTTAATGTGATCCAAAGTTAAAGATTTTTTGTAGGAGGACTTTAAGGTCTGTTATCAAGTCATCCTTCTTTTTTTGGAAGATACAATGTATTTTTTAAGGTGTCATGTCTTTCTTTCTTATTTGCTCACATTCTATAGAAATAGAATAATGTCTTTAGGAACATTGCTGATGATTCAAAATTCCGATTTTTTCCCAAAATTCAAACAATTAACTTTTTCATTATTTTTAGAAAATCCTCAAAAGAAAGTAAACCCCATTTTAGACGAGAAACGTTGTAAGTTTCCTGGAAGTAGTTTTCATCGTGTTGGCTCTTCATGTTTGATTCTTTTCGGTAAAATAACATAAGGAAAAAAGAAAAAAAAAGCGATCTTTTTCAAATCCAGAGACTTACGTCCTTGTTACATCTACTTTACTGGATTTATTTAAGAAAAGCTATTTAACCAATCCGAATTTATTTTCCTATTTTGACGGCAAACAAAACTACCGTGGCTCATTTCTAACCATAACGTAATCAGAGAAACTTTCTCATAACGAACCAAACAGTGGAGACAAAGCTTTAAAATAATGAAGAGAGTCACGTTGGCTGTGGTCACTTGGATTAAAAAAGGTAAAATATATTGTTGTATTGTAGAGAAATTTCATTGTTTTTACATGTAGTATAGGTTACCATGAGGTAAAATATGACAAACAAATCACAAAAGAAGAATTATATTGTTGTTGTTTTTAAGCGCTATCTGCTCTACCCGTCCCTAATTTAGCACTGTAAGACTAGAGGGAAGGCATCTAGTCATCACCACCCAACGCCAACTCTTGGGCTACACTTTTACCAACGAATAGCAGAATTAACTATAACATTATGACGCCCCCACGGCTGAAAGAACGATCATGTTTGGTGTGACGGGAAATGAAACTCGCGACCCTCAGATCACGAGTCGGGTGCCTTAACCACCTGGCCATGCCGGGCCAAGATCAATGGTTGACTAAACTTGGTTCACTCCAGTTGCCTCAAAATATTGGAAAATTTTAGCTGGGAATTTATAGCTTTAAGATTAGTTATTCATTAATAATTAATAATTTTGACGTTTCATAAGCCGGAGCTTACAATCATCTTGTTTTTGTTCAAATGTACATGGGCCTAGCATGGCCAAGCGCGTAAGGCGTGCGACTCGTAGTCCGAGGGTCGCGCTAAACATGCTCGCCCTCCCAGCCGTGGGGGCGTATAATGTGACGGTCAATCCCACTATTCGTTGGTAAAAGAGTAGCCCAAGAGTTGGCGGTGGGTGGTGATGACTAGCTGCCTTCCCTCCAGTCTTACACTGCAAAATTAGGGACGGCTAGCACAGATAGCCCTCGAGTAGCTTTGTGCGAAATTCCAAAACAAATGTACATTGTGAAACTCGTGTGCCTTACGAAAATGATCTCCAAATTTTCTTTTACGTATTTTAACATGCAAAAAGCCGTCTTTTTGTAACATGTAATATATGATCCAAAACACGTAAAAGTGCGTAAACTATGTAAGTTAAGTAAGTCAATGATGCATAACTAGAAATACTTAATACCATTAATCATTACATCAAAACCAAAACCTGTAATTATTCGAAGGCATAAAATCATTAGGTTAATTATCTTTCCGATGCTTATATTTTTTTTTTGCATAATGTTATCTGAAAAAGATATAGATGACGAATTATGAAAAAGCAAGACAGTGGAATATGCGTGTTTTCCTTCCAATATCATCTTCAAGTACAGTTATATGATGCACTTTTAATGATACTTTTGTGTAAACAATTTTTCTTAAGCTGCACAATGGAGTATTAAGTGTTTTGTCAACATATTATCCTCCAAACTTATTCCTGAGTTGTTGAAATGGGAGGGAAGATAAACCTTTAAACAGTGGGAATGTTGTAGGTGTCAGTATCAGTTGTTGATGGCCGCCGTTTAAGGGTTAATTAATAAAAATATGAATAAATAGAATATTTACATCTATTCAAATAAATGAATTCCTTTATCGCGTTTCACGGCTGTTCTAGCTCTCTTTTTTTGTGTTGTTAATGCAACTTCTTGTCTTATACCCTCACGCTTCGAAGAATTACATTTATTAATTTAATACTTTTGTTCAAGCTGGTAGGGCCGCACACGCTGGAGCCATTAGCAAGGAACAAATTTTACGGGTTTCATCAGTTTAGTTTTTTACTGTAGTTTCGCAAAGCTTGCTTTTTTATTCACCGTTTTACCGTATTATGTATATATATATATATATTTATATATAGATAGATATATATCCGTATTATATGTATATAATAAGGTATATCCCTTTTCCATCACGGCGGATACACATTCGTCCTTACTGAGGCCATTTCTGGTGAATAGTCGGAAGCTCATTTGGTTGAGTGATTCAAATGTGAAAAATAGAATTGGTGGGATGGCGAGAAACGGAATATAATATACGTCAATAAAAGGAGCACCTGCAGAACGAAATATACCACCTGTTAATAATAGATACGCAATTTTCTCTCCCTCTTCGTAGTTTAGCACGCATACAATGGTATTAGATAGTTGAATGGGAAAAGAACATTAAAGGCGTGAGCCTTTATATTTATATTGAAAGTCTGTAATTCATTTCTTAACAAAATTGTTTCCTCACACGAATGGGTATGTTTTCCATTAACGCAGTTTAATAGGGAAGCTTTTATTATCTCATTCCTTATCTCTTATGATAATACAACATTCAGTAATATTTTCGTACAAAAGTTTTCTTTAAACTGGTTTATGCAGATTAACGTTTCATACACTGTGGTACTTAAGATAATTGGAAACTGGTGATTGTGAGGTTGGTTGTTCATCGAAGTTATCGTTGTGGAGTGCAACTTGACAAAAATACAAGTAATAAATTATTGATTGTCTAAATTTATCAAAAAAAACCTATTATTGTTTAAATAATGAAAAAAATAGCTCTTTTATTATCAAGAAAAACAATTCGTACAGTGGCTTTTTTCCTGACTTGTGATTAAGTTGACAAATGCTTTATTGTCTGCTTTCTTTCATTCACAGCACTGGTTCACGAACTTGAAGTGTTCTCTTGATTGCAAACACTATCTTGGTATAATTGTCTTTCATATTACCTGCCCAAAATCTCCACATGGTTAGGGAGCTTGACCCGCAATTTGAGGGTTCTAGGTTCGAATTCCCATCCCACCAAATATGTTCGCCCCTTTTGGCGGGGAAAACGTTATAATGTAGTGGTCAATCTCATTATTGATTGGTGAAAGTGTATCCCAAGAGTTGGTAGATGGTGACGATGATTAGCGAAATGTGTTTGAATATTCTTGTAAGAGGGTCGCGGGTTCGCATCCCCGTCGCGCCAGACATGCTCGCCCTTTCAATCGTGGGGGCGTTATAGTGTGACGGTCAATCCCATTATTCGTTAGTAAAAGAGTAGCCCAAGAATTGGCGGTGGGTGGTGATGACTAGCTGCCTTCCATCTGGTCTTACACTGCTAAATTAGGGACGGCTAGCACAGATAGCTCTCGAGTAGCTTTGTGCGAAATTCAAAAAACAAACAAACTTGTTAGAGTATAAACCAAGTTTACGCAGTTTATGGTAGGTACTACAAGTCCGCCTGTTGTAGTCTTCCGGCAGGTCAGCGATAAATTTGCGATCATGCAATCCTAAAATCCTGGGCTTTTCTCCTCACAATGGAGAGGGCGCTGATAGCCCACAGTAGTTTTGCGATAGGAAAAACAAACAAACAAAAAACAGCAAATTGTTTATTAGATTATATTTTTCCTCGTTTTTCTGTTTGTTTGCATTTAAGCACAAAGCTACACAAAGAGCTATCTGGGCTTTGCCCACCACGAGTACAGAAACCAGGTTTTTAACGTTTTAAGTCCAAATACATGCCGTTGTGCCACTGGGAAAAGGAAGCAGTTTTCTTCTGAATAACTTACAAATTAAATATAAGCAAAACTTTCCTCATACTAAATAGCAGACCCCCCCTTATTGGCACAACGGTATTTTTGCGGAATCATACCGCTATAAACGGGTTTTGATACCCGTAGTTAGCAGTCAGAGAGAGATTTTACGTGTATTGACACCACGAGCAAACTTTTTTAAATCTAGTACGTGTTTAATTAATAAATTTTCTTTTAAGAAAAACTACAATGAACCTCAACTCAGTGTTCTGTGAACTGTACATCCGTGTGTCTGCTAATAGTTTGCTTATTTTTAGCACATCGCCCCGATACAAATATTTCTTTTTACCTGCAATAGTTGAAAGACCTACACACCGTCTTACGTAACGCCAGAGGCAATTCTTAGAAACAAAGGAAATAAATACGCGGTTGAAATTGAGTGTGTGTATTTTTCGTATAGCAAAGCCACAAAGGGTTATCTGATCAGCCCACCAAGGGGAATCGAACCCCTGATTTTAGCGTTGTAAATCCGGAGACATACCGCTGTACTAGCGGGGGGCGGTTGAAATTGAGTTGATCAGTTGGGGCTTTGAAATAAAACTAAATATTTGGAACGAATCAACAGCAATGGGGTTACATGAACAACACAGAACGTTTTTATTACATTTTAAATAAATAATGCACTCAATATTATGTATGTTGACTGGTTTATTCTTACAAATAACAACCAGTTCATCGTTTTAAATCATGCTGGTTTTTTTTTTCATACATAGTGAAGAGAAAATAAATATGCAGGATTGTTTGTTTGTTTTTGAATTTCGCGCAAAGCTGCATGAGGGCTGTCTCCACTATCCGTCCCTAATTTAGCAGTGTAAGACCAGAGGGAAGACCTCTAATTATTACCATTTTTCGTCAACCCTTGGGCTACTCTTTTACCAACGAATACTGGAATTGACTGTTACTTATAATGCCCGCATTGCTGAAAGAGCGAGCATGTATGGTGCGACAGGGATTCGAACCCGAGACCCTTAGATTAAGAGTCGAGCGCCCTTACCACCTGGCCATGCCGAACCAATATTCAGGAAAAAAAAAAAGACAAAATTTGAAAATTTATGTTGATGGTATTTTAATCTCATAGATCTTAAATTACTGAATTATTCCATTCATTCATGTAAAAGTTGACCTTATAAATATATGCCTCTTATAGATAATGCTGTTTATCATGAATTATGTAATTATTAAAATATATAACTTACTTTGAAATGTTTTTGTTGAAAAGTTATACAGTGCTTTCCGGTATTAAACAACTATAACGTTTGTTCTGTGATTTTTTTTCCCAGCCAAAATTATAATTTATTTTTCTGTGTGCCCGGCATGGCCAGGTGGTTGAGGCACTTGACTCGTAATCCAAGGGTCGCGAGTTCGAATCCCTGTCACACCAAACATGCATGCCTTTTCAGCCGTGGGGGCGTTATAATGTTACGATCAAGCCCACTATTTGTTGGTAAAAGAGTAGCCCAAGAGTTTGCGGTGGTTGGTGATGACTAGCTGCCTTCCCTCTGGTCTTACACTGCTAAATTAGAGACGGCTAGCGCAGATAGCCCTAACGTAGCTTTGCACGAAATTAAAAAACAGCAACAACAACAACAAACATAGAATCTTTTCCTGTGGCTTTATTTACGGCCACTGAAAAAATATGTATATATGAAAGATACATTTCGTTTACTATAAAATAGTTAAAGTTTCATCAAATGATGCTTCTAGCAAATTTAGTATGCATAAAACATCAAAGATATCTTGTTTTAAAACAAAATTAAAGCTGCATATGAGCTAATTAATTTAAGAGTATGTATATAACATGAAAAATTAGCATTTCTTATAGTATGAATCTATTATCAGTTTAATGTTGCCCGATATTTTCACTCACAGCATTGGTGTTAAATGTAACATTTAGGCTTTCTTTTTCTTATACATTCGCGGCTCGGCATGGCTAAGCGTGTTCAGGTGTGTGACTCGTACTTCGAGGGTCGCGGGTTCGAATCCCCTTGGCGCTAAACATGTTCGTCCTTTCAGCCGTGGGGGCGTTATAATGTGACGGTCAATCCCACTATTCGTTGGTAAAAAAAGTAGCCCAAGAGTTGCCGGTGGTTAGTGATGACTAGCTGCCTTCCCTCTAGTCTTACACTGCTAAATTAGGGACGGCTAGCACAGATAGCCCTCGAGTAGCTTTGTACGAAATTCTAAAAGAAACAAATTCTTGTACATTCGCATTCATTATTGATACAAAAGAAATATGATAAAACAAGTCCACACGAGGTAATGTGTTATTGAAACACTGAAATTTTGACTTACTCCTGCTGTTTTGTGACCTTCAAAAACCAAAAGTCACAACATGCGCAATCAAAAAATCAATAACAAACGAAGATGGGAAAAAATCTATTGTCTTAACTTACACGTGTATCAAATCATGGTTAATGTTAACAATTCAGTTTCTTAACCCCCTGACTTTTGATGTACTGGAATACAATTTGAGTGCAACTTAAATATTAATGTGACATATAATTACGGCCTTTTGTCAAGTTCAGTCATCTTTCTGTGCCGCTATCTGAAATTACAATGTGGGAACCTTTTCTTCTGTCCAGGCTAAAATTGTTTTGGAATTTCACACAAAGCTATTCGAGGGCTATCTGTGCTAGCCGTCCCTAATTTAGCAGTGTAAGACTAGATGGAAGGCAGCTAGTCATCACCACCCACCGCTAACTCTTGAGCTACTCTTTTACCAACGAATAGTGGGATTGACCGTCACATTATACGCCCCCACGGGTGGAAGGGCGAGCATGTTTAGCGCGACGCGGGCGCGAACCCGCGACCCTCGGATTACGAGTCGTACGCCTTACGCGCTTGGCCATGCCAGGCCCCAGGCTAAAAACTTTTATTATTTAAATCTATTAGCTGATACACATTTAAAGTATTGGACGAAGGGGAAAACACACAGGATCTGGTTTGTTTGGAGTAAAGCACAAAGCTACACAATGTAGACTATGTGTGCTCTGCCTATCGCAGGCATCGAAACTTGATTTCTACTGTTATACGTCCGCGGACTTTCTGCTTTGCCTCTGCGGGGGACATAGAATCTAACTCATTGCCTCATTGTACTAATTTGAAGTGGCTCAGCCGTATTTATAACACTTTAATACCTTCGTGTGAATGTATTGCCTCATTGTACTAATTTGAAGTGGCTCAGCCGTATTTATAACACTTTAATACCTTCGTGTGAATGTTTCATAATAATGTGCTGCCATTTAATTTATTGATTAATGTACAATGGCGCGTAATGGCAGCAAATGGGAATCGATTAATTTTGGTTAATTTTTCCAAATTCTGTAAATGGGTGTCCATCCATTTCATCCCATAAGATATTATATATTTAAATCTACTCATATCAGGAGGAACAAAATTCACCAGGGGGTTACCATTTGGACCATAAGCTTTATTCGGAAAACCTAGCCGCTTCGAAACCATATCTATATCTCATATGTAATTTCCTCTCCCACAAGTTAGCATTCCTTTTATTTGTCTTCTTTCTCTCTATTTTAACAGCATGAGGCCGGGCATGGCCCAGTCGACTGCCGGTCTATAGGCATGAGGGTCGACGATGCCGCCAAAACAAAATCGTACTCAGCACTTTAGGTCGTGACTACGCGGTTAGTACGCTGAACAGTATATTCAACGGTCCATAGTTCGCGTCCTCAAAATCGCTTTCCGCACTTCGGCACTACAATAAGAGTGACAGTAAAATTCCTCTATTCGATTCGAGTAGCCCAAGTGTTGGCGGTGGGTATTTTTGATTACTTCCCTAAATCTTAACTCACATTTAAAATTAAGGATGGGTAACGCATAGGAGCTGTTGCGTAACATTGCGCGAATGTCGAAACGACTTTCAAAACACCAATACATTTGCAGGAAATTTCGCAAATCAATGAACATTGTCCAGAACAGTCTGAAGTAGTTTGATTTTGTTGTTTAAGAAATGTTATAACAGTTTTTCAATGTGCACATGGTGAAGCGTAGCTCCTTGGGACGGGTGGTTTTCTTTAATATTACGATACTTCACTGAATGCTGAAGGTATTACAGCATTTTCGATGAAAGATAGCGACACACATTTCACAAAGTGTGTAAAATGATTTATGAGTCGACTGAGTTGAAATATGTTAATACGAAGCTAGAGTACATTTGCATTTCATTATAAGACATCGAATTTATTGCTGAGGCTAGTGAAGTATGTCTAACTTAAAATAAACTGTAGTTTTAAATGAATAGATAGCTGGCCAAATAAGCTCTCGTTAGACATACGCGATTTTAAACAACCTGGCATGGCCAGGCGCTTAAGGCACTTGACTCGTAATCTGAGGGTTTCTTGTTCCAATACTCATCACACCAGCCGTGAAAGCGTTATAATGTGACGTTCAATCCCACTATTCGTTGGTAAAAGAGTAGCCCAAGAGTTGGCAGTGGGTTGTGATGACTAGCTGTTTTTCCTCTAGTCTTATACTGCTAAATTAGGGACAGCTAGCGCATATAGCCTTCGTGTAGCTTTGCGCGAAATTCAAAACAAACTAATCGTTGCGATACAAATGGACATTCCCCAGTTAATTTATGTTTCAAATATAAAAAATAAAAAATAATAATAAAAAATATATAAAAAGTTTAAATAAAAAAAATAATTAAAAAATTATTTTTAGTTTATTTATTTATGTATTTAAAAAAATGCCACCAGCAAACTTGACATTCTGCTCACAGAATAAAAAATGTATACGAGCCAAAATACATGGACATTGCCCTGAAAAGGACCAAATAAAAATTCAGTTCACAGTCAAAATAACAATCAGCCAAGAATATTAGTACAGGCAGGAGAAAGAGATTGCAGAGAACCTGACCCTTCAGGGTATGAACTTATATTACCCAAACACCGACACACATTCTTCTTCTTGGAACAAATGGACAGTTTGTTAAAACAAAAACTATTATACACTGTAGGAATGCTTTAAAACAAACTTCTTTAAAGCAACGTTTGTTCCCATAAAATCAAAGGTTGTAATTTGAAACGGGTATAGCTTTTGATATTTATAACGAAATACAAAAATATAAAACAGATCACTTTTTATCTAATTTATTGAAATGTTGTTCGAGAACAAGCGTTACGAGCATAAAGTATTAAAATATGCTTTTATTTATGAAGAAGAAAGTGTAAGAATAACATTTTATATGCTAACAGTTACCATAGTTACTCATTTTTAATATATTAAACATTCTTTTGGTTTGAATCATATCATATTATTGTTTAGCTGTGTCTTTTGCTGTTTAAACGTTTCAGATTATTCGGTAAAAAAGAATGCGAAGATCATTTCATTTATTGATTTCGAAAACGTTTTGTATTTTCTACTACAAGTTGTACAAATTAACTCATCCATCTCCCCAATACCCCAGAGGCTGAAAAGAGCATGGATAATCTATTGTGTAGCTTCGCACTTAACAACATCAAAAGCTTGCCGAACTAACGTTCGCTGACCTGATTGGACAGTTCACGGTAATAAAGTATACATTAACACAACAGTTTCACTTACTTACTAATTTTCTTTTCTGCGTATAGCACTTTTATTTATTTCTAACACTTCATTAAAACACATAATCAATATTCATAAAACTGAAATAATAGACAACTAGGTTTGGTTTATTTGGAATTTCGCGCAATGTTACACGAGGGCTATCTGTGCAAGCCGTCTCTAGTTGTTTGTTGTTGTTTTTGGAATTAAGCACAAAGCTACACAATGGGCTATCTGTGCTCTGCCTACCACAGGTATTGAAACCCGGATTTTAGCGTGTAAGTCCGCAGACATACCGCTGAGCCACTGGGGGGCTCTAATTTAATAATGAAAAATTCGAGGGAAGAAAGCTAGTCATGAGCTCCGCCCGCCAATTTTTAATCTACTCTTTTACCAACAAATGGTGAGATTAATCGGGAATTATAACACTCCAAAGGTTAAAAAGGCGTGTATGTCTGGTCGTAAGGGGATTCGAACCCGCGACTTGCAGATTGCGAGCAGAGCGCCCTTGACACCTGGCTGTGCCAGGCCACTCGTTGACCAGAAAAGGGCAATAAATCTGCAGCATCTGAGCCGCTTACGAAACGAGTTTGAAACGAATAGTTGAATAACTGTCACTTCTATAACGCATCTACAACTGAAAGTGTGAAACATGCTCAGTTACATATTGCAGGCTCGATCTTTAGACAATCCGATTCATATTCCGGCACCCTTTCCAATCGGCTACACCCAGTCCTGTTAAAAAACAAATACTTGTTCTCTTGATTACCTGTACTAAAAGCTATGTACGTCGTAAGGTGACCGTACGTTTGTGAAGTGAAACATTCTCGCCAGAGATATAAAAGAAACTAAAGTCTATAAAAGTATAACAGATTGACAATGACTTGGGTAAACACGTTTTTGTGCAGCAGTTCTTATGTTTTATTGCTAAATTACACAACGGAATATAAATGATGTGCCCAGCTCGAGGATCGAACCGTTATACGTCCTGAAGCCTACTGTTGAACTACTAGGAAGCTACAACAGCTAACTAATATAATGTATAATATATATATTTATTCTCGAAATTAGCGATATCACCTCGTGCTTTTCTCAAAGAGTAAAAAAAACTGTATTAACATCACACGCTGTCTGGTCTCTTTGTTACAGTATAATTAACACTGTTTTAATGAGTGATTTTAATATTTAAGAATAATTATTGAACACCAGCTTGAATATGTTTGTTTGTTTGTTTTTGAATTTCGCACAAAGCTACTCGAGGGCTATCTGTGCTAGCCGTCCCTAATTTAGCAGTGTAAGACTAGAGGGAAGGCAGCTAGTCATCACCACCCACCGCCAAATCTTGAGCTACTCTGTTACCAACAAATAGTGGGATTGACTGTAATTTTATAACGCCCCCACCGCTGGAAGGTGAGCATGTTTGGCGCGACTCGGGCGCGAACTCGCGACCCTCAGATTACGAGTCGTTCGAGTCTACTGTTGTTATATTTATGTTTTTGAGGACACGCTCTGGGTTATGTTTTATCGAAGCATGGGAAATTAGTAAAAGTCCCTATGAAACGTTTGCTCCTCAAGGTCTGGAAGTTAACAGATCTGAAAGGGCGAGTATGTTTGGTGGGATGAGGATTCGAACCCGCGACTCTTGGGTTACGAGTTGAACGCCTTAACCCACCTGGTCATGTCGAACCCAGACAAACACACAAACAATAATCAAAACAACAACTCTAGTCTGACGCGTGTTTCATTTCACCAAATATCGTTTTTTATACTTATAAGAAAATTAGGAAAGTTAAATTACCTTCTTATCGCTACAAGTTCTCTTTAACACAAAGTCAACAAAAATACATACATTTTATACGTAGTTCAGTTCTATGGAAATTGAGTCAAGGTCAGTTGGGTTTTCTATGTATAGAAATCGTAAAAGATAGGATCGAAGATTGATAAAGCTTTTATTGGACTTTCAAATACACTAATATAAATGCACAAGGCTCATCCAATTTAAAGGTGGTAGTAAATAACTTAAGATCTCTCACTAACTTGAGAGAGTTTGTTATGTAAAGTACATACATTAATGTTTCCGTGGAAATTCCTAAGCTGGAAAATAATAGTGGTGCTAGTTTTAAGCTTAACTTTCATATAATATAATCTTGCTTCCTAGAAACACACTATCGTGATAAAAAGTTTGTTACTCTTCATGAAATTGCTTTTAAATACAAATAATACTTCGAATACCTTGTAGTTGTTCCATATATATTTCTTAGTATTTTATGTACAATATGTCGTAAGACATGAACTCTCTTACTATGAATAAAAGTAATTAGAAATGTGATGCATTTCGTTCCAGGCTCAAAAAAAAACTCCTGCTTCAACGCTACAAGTAACTTATTGGTTGTGGTTTAAGCCTATAAGAAGCTAACAGATACAGATTTTTAGGACTGATTAAATTAAAAGTGAAGTAGTTTAATTTTTGTCTCCTGTGACTATTGTGTAGGTCACTGAATATGTGTAAGATAACTGAGAAAATGTTGTTTGGAGTAATTACTTTTAATTATGCCCCAACGCTGAATGTCAGACGTGACAGTGAAAGTCTTAGCTGCACAATACATAATGAAATAACCAGTGTTTTCAGGCTGAGAGATTACAATACCAAAACTCGTCGTACCAACATGCTCGCCCTTTTAGCCGTTGGGGCGTTTAAAAGTAATGTGACAATCAGTCCCACTATTCATTGGTAAAAGGGTAGCCCAAGAGTTGGTGATAGTGGGTGGCGATGACTAACTGCCTTCCCTCTAGTCTTATACTGTTAAATTAGGGACGGATAGAGCAGATAGCCCTTGTGAAGCTTTGCGCGAAATTAAAAAACAAACCAAACGAAACAGTGCCGAAATATGCCTTAGAATAAAGGAACGTATGTTGAAGAATATCCAGTGGAACAGAAACACAGTAAGAAACCGTTCACAACAGAAAGTTTGTTTACATGTTGCCAAACTTTCTTTTAGCTGAGTTGATGAAAATGGAAAATAATTTACATACTCTTAATAGCTTAAGATATAAAGTTTGTAAAACATATCTAAATAGATTATTAAAAAAACAAACATTGAGGCAATCATAGTTTCTTTACTAGTTGTTTCGACTTTCATTATTATAGTTTTTTATCTGTTCTCACTCAGAGTGATTTTGATATGTGTTACTGAGATATGATAAATAGTTCTCTATAAGATAATTGTTTTACGTTTCATCTTATTCCGTTTACAGAGTTGTGATGTGCAACTGATGAAATAGTAGAATAACATGGTACATCTCATCTCTAATAACTTCATAAAGGTAAAGTTCTGGTGATTACTGCGGGTCGCAGGATCGAAACTTGTAGCCAAACATGCTCGCCCTTACAGTAAGGCGTTACCACGTGGCGGTCAGTTCCATCACTGATTGGTAAAGTGCATCATAAAAGTTGTCGGTGTTTGAGGTTGCCCAGATGCCTTCTGTTCAGTCATTTCAAAATTAGGGACAGCAAAACGTAGTTTGCCTTTTGTGTGGGTTTGCTCAAAATTCTGAAAATAAAAACTTTGATCAGTAGTCTTTCTTATTAAAAATTAGTTTACACCGCATACGCATTGATGTAAATATAAAGACAACCAAATAAAACATTTGGCTAATATTAGGCTCACACGATTATGTTAAAATATGTGTAATACACGCTAATATTAACCTTAAGCAGCAAATTTACATTATTGTAATGAAGCTCTTTAACAAGCTAAATTATTGATTTTAACACTTTTTAATACTTGTTATAATACGAATACAGTGTTTTTTTGTATTATGAAAAGAGACTCCCTTCAAATACTTTTAGTTGCAAACGCTTTTACAACATAGAATAAGGATGTGTTGTTTTTTTATTCCATCATCTATATTTGCGGTAGAAATAAAATATTCTGAGTCATCTCAGCGAATCTATAAAAACCTATATTTTAGAAATAGTTTCTCTCTTTTTCTCTCCTTGTTCTTATTTTGAAAATGACCAATAAAAATTATATGTTTTTCAAATAACCTGAACCACATGTGTATTTATAATATATGTTAAGAACCGAACTTTCGAGAAAAGGATGAAGCTCTTTAAACAGAACCTACAACAAAACCTACATATTCTTTCAACATTACAGAAACCTGATTGTTTGTTTGTTTTGGAATTTCGCACAAAGCTACTCGAGGGTTATCTGTGCTAGCCGTCCCTAATTTATCAGTGTGAGATTAGAGGGAAGGCAGCTAGTCATCACCACCCACCGCCAAATCTTGGGCTACTCTTTTACCAACGAAAAGTGGGATTGACCATCACATTATATCGCCCCCACGGCTGGGAAGGCGAGCATGTTTGGCGCGACTCGGGCGCGAACCCGCGACCCTCAGATTACGAAGCGCACGCCTTAACGCGCTAGGCCATGCTAGGCCCCAGAAACCTGATGTGAAACAAATAATGTTCTGATTTATTGGTTTGTTTAGGTGTGAACAATGGTTGTTTGTCGAGGAAATTAGGCAGGAAAAAAATGTTTGTGATCAGTGAGCTTATAGAAACCTATATTTTTATGATACAACCTATTTGTTTTATTAATTTAACGTGAGAATTCGAAACCTGGTTTGTACAACTTTTTCTAGAATATAAAGTGTAATTTTACGAAATATTTTTGAACATATGTCCATATATTATTTTTTATACAGATCAGGTATGATCAGGTGGTCAGGGCGCTCTACTCGTACCCAGAGGTAGCGGGTTCGAATCCTCTTCACACCAAACATGCTTGCCCTTTTAGCCTTGGTAGCGTTATGATGTTACGTTTAAACCCACAAAGTGTTAGTAAAAGAGTATCCCAAGAGGTGGAGGTTGGTAGTGACGAATAGCTGCCTTCCCTCTAGTTTCACCCTTTTAAATCAGCTTTGAGCATAATTAAAGACAAACAAACAATGAATGTTTCATACAGTTTGTGCTTTTGTTAATATTTGATCAATATGATTACGCCCTGGTCTTTATGGCAGCTTATGTTTGTCAGATAAGCTCGACAGTTCTTTAAAGTACGTTTAGAGTCACTATCTTCCTGAGATATGAAATTCTGTTCATTCAACTTCTTTCCAGAGGGTGTAAGCATGATTGTATATGATACTCATGTTGGCCTAACATTCCATCAATTCTGTGAAGATTACCTACGTTCACAAATATTGATCCCCAAACCGCAAAGCTTCCTGCATGCTTCACTCTTGGCATGAGGGACACCTGTTCAAAACACCTTCATTTTGCTACTCTTCCAAAAAATTATAATAAATGTTACTGGTCTCTTTGTTATGTTCTATTTTCTCAGTAAGGGCTTTCTTTCTGTTATTCCTCCTTAAAGGCATCACTTATGCAACATTCTTGTGAGTGAACGTTTTGCAACTTTATTTGCAATAGCTTCTTAATGTCATCAGCAAGGTGTTTTCCAGGGGTTCCTCGAAGACGTGATTTTTAGGTATTTTAAGCCTCTCTTAGTAAGCTTCTTTCTTCAACTTCTGCCAATAGCAGAAGGCCACTTTAATTTACTTAATAAACAGCCGATATCTTCTTAAACTCTAATCATTATGATGCAAAAATTTGCCTCTGACTCTATCATAGGAGGTTAATTTACTCTGTTTTGGCTTTTTAAAGGGAAAAACACAATGTTTTATATCTACATATATCCGCATGAAATCCTTATTATGTGAAAAATCTCAGTTTATTTTTAACCAATGATGACCAATAAAGAAATGAAAGGCAGTCATGCCAAACATGTTGCACCGTTTTGCATTTAGACAACACATATTGAACATATTTTATAAAATATATCGCACATATTTAATCGTGGCTACGTGTTATTGTTTTACTTTAGTATTTAAATTAATCGACTTTGTATTCAAATTCTAGAAAATGGTGAGAAAATGAATAATTTACTTATCTCGATGGTTTTTTTAAATATTTTAAACTACAGTGGTTTTATTTCATAAGTTGTTGTTGTTTTTGAATTAAGCACAAAGCTACACAATGGGCTATCTGTGCTCTGCCCACGACGGGTATCGAAACTCGGATTTTAGCGTGTAAGTCCGCAGACGTACCGCTGAGCCTCTGGGGGGCAATATTTCATAAGTACAATTCATCAAAACTACCGGAGAAATGGGGGTGTTTTATTGAAACTTGCACATTGCTGCACATACATATGTATAAGCAAACTGTTTTGAAACTTGCACATTGCTGCACATACATATGTATAAGCAAACTGTTTTGAAACTTGCACATTGCTGCACATACATATATATATATATATAAACAAACTGTATTGAAACTTCACTTTGTCTTATGTTCTTTATATTACCCGAAAAACGTATCGCATTATAAACCTCTCAACATATCCAAACAAAAAATGTGGTAATACTTCGTACAATTTTAACACTTATTGCTTTATTCAGTATTTTTGGGCTATAAATAAAATTTATGTACCTCAAATATCGAGTTTAAAACATACCAGAGAGCTGTTTACGTGAAGGAAAGAACGTTTTGATTGAAATTAACCTAAAACGTTTGAGAACTTTTTTTTTAATCACTTAAATATCATTACAAATAGTGGAGTGTGTAGAAAGATTTATTAGTTGCATAGTCTTGTAGATGTTACGTTAATTTGAAATATTTGTAAGTTGATTTAGTTTGTTTTTTCACCATGAATTTCCTCATCTTTAAAGAATGGCTCTGTGCTTCCACGTTCCGCTAAGTTTAATATGTAGCGACGTTGGATGACTTATTGGTTTTGTTATTGTATTTTAGAAGAAAATTCTGCCTGGTGTGTTCAAAAGACAGAATTATTACATTATTGTAAACTGATCAAGCCGATTTGTTGTTTTTTTTTCTTTTTTTTATCGCTTTACAGATGTTACTCCGACGTCATAAAGCAGGCGACATAATCACCTTATCTTGATCCGTGGAAGTTATTAATTTTTAACAATATATATACTCGCGTGTGTGTTTTTATGAATAGGTAAAGATAAATTGATAGATGTCAGTGTTAAAACTACTTTCATATATTACCATTAATAGTAATCTTTCGTTGTCATAACAGTCGAGCTAAATATTAACTTGTTCGCTCATTTTTATACATTAATATATATATATATATATATATATAACAGATGTTTCTAATATCTTTTCCGAGCGGATATTGCAAGTTCAATATTGGAAAGATATAGACTACAGTAGAGCGAATGAGATATGACGTCAACATCCTTATGATGTACGCCAGAAATACTGTTTAGTGTCGTTTTATCCAAGTGAGCACTCTATTGCCCCTTTACTGTGTAGCAGGTACACAAGCCAGTCGTACTTTGTCTTTGGCAATATCTCTAGCGCACGCTCCGCTCGGCAGCAATAACCGAGCCCAGATCTGTATGAACGTGTATTAGACTCTCTTTAGTTATTTATTGGTTTCTTGACAAATGTTCACCTGATAAGATAGCAGGAGAAATGTGTTTAATACCACTGCTGGTATTGATTGAAATACCTCCCAAGTGGAAATGTGCAATTTTATAGAAGAAACAGCGAAATTGGAAATTTTGTACAGTCGTTTTGTATATGTCGGAGAACATCGACAGAAACTAGCAGCTCATCAGATCCTAGAGGTCTTTCTATCGTGTAGGTCATTTTCACTCCATGAACTTCAATTTTACTTAACGTCTCCATCATATCTAAACCTGGGGGTTTCCGAGCTTGCGCTAAACGTTTTATGTTTACTTCATCGTTGTAACCCCTGTATCACCAAGTTAGAAAACATTACAACGACAAACTAATTTTCTGTTAAGATTAGAATAGTGTTGTTGTGATTTCTTGTATCAAAGCCACATCGGGCTATCTGCTGGGCTCACCGAGGGGAATCGACCCCCCTGATTTTAAGCGTTGTAAATCTGAAGACTTACTAGCGGGAAACAAGATTAGAATGAACTGTTTCTAACTTATTGGTGATCACACCTTTTAGACCAAAAATTCTTAGGTAAAATTGCTATATATAGAATATTAATTCTTTGCGCCACTGAAAGGAGGGTCTTAGGTGTTTATATAAATAACATACTTGATAGTTTATTGTGTTTTCATTTATTTGTTATAGTTTCTTTAATATCATGAAGTAATATTGTGCGATCTGTGTAAGTATTAATGTTTGATAATAACGAAAACGTAAAATAATTAGTTTGTTCAAGTTGAAACAACTATTCTGCCTTAGTTTTTCTACTCTAATGGTTCTGTTCGTTGAAACTTGAAGACAGTGTTAAATATATTTGGTTCTTTCTTTGACCTCCAGTGCATGTTTATCTTATTATCCAGTTTCTTCAAATAAAAACGAATCAGTTGATGCAACGTTAGGAGTTACCAAAGTAAAATGTTTAACAACACAAAAGCGTTGTTGTAATAAGTTCGTGTACTAGTTTAAATGGAATAAAACTACGATGTACCCTGCATTACATATTTATACAATATCAGGATACTTTTAACGAAAAAAGAATTGTGATTTTGTTTTGGCTGGATGGCGTGAAATGTTTGCGTTTATACGAATAGCTTTCTCTTCCGCTAGTTATGCAAATGTTTTTTTGTTGGGTTTTTTTTTCATACTGTCGTTTAGAGCTTGTAAGTAAGAGACGGAAGATTTTCTTTCGTAACCGTAGCCTTTATTGGACAGATTAGGATAGTTTCTAATCGGTGTGGGGAGTAGTACCCGTCTCAATCGCTCTGCTGTGTGAGATTTTCTTCTTCTATCAAGTGCATTGAATATTCTATTTTTTGAAATGTTGTCGTAAAAAGCTGTGACATAATCTTCAGTCATAAGTCCACTCTTAGCGGCATTGCATTGTTGAATGGTTAGGAATTCGCTGTGATCCAATTATATACTGCTGGTGCTCTTCCTCCCGAGATAAGTATTCATTATGGCATTACACTGTGGAATGGTCGATAATTTATTAGGAGCTATACTCTGGTCAATAAACCTCCCACGCATCTGTTTGAATTTACAGTAACAATTTACATAGCAGGAGCTATTTGTGATTTAGCCATTCAAACAAGATAACGTGAACTTGGCGAAAGTAGTTTGTTGCAACGAGGGTAGCAAATCAAGTAATAGATCAGATCTGTATTTCGTTTTTTCTTCACCTCAATTCGTGCTTTGGTGAATGGGTCCGGCATAACCAGGTGGTAAGAGCGTTCGACTCGTAAATTGAGGATCATGGGTTCGAATACCTGTCGCACCAAACATGCTCACCCTTTCAGCTGTGAAGGAGTTTTATTATTACCGTCAATCCTATTATTCGTCAGTAAAAAAGTAGCCTAAGAGTTGGCGGCGAGTGGTAATGACTAGCTACCTTCCCTCTGGTCTTACATTGCTAAATTAAGGATGGCTGGCGCAGATAGCCCTCGTGTAGCATTGCGCAAAATTCAAAAACAAAAAGATAACATGCACTTGCTGTCTACACTCACACAGAATATTTGTGTAATATATATCTAATTTTATTTGCTTCCAAAGGGTTTAAGCAATATCATTACATACCTGTAAAACTAAATTTAAGTATTTACTTATTAAACTTTCCAAAGACAAAAACAGCAACGAACATTAACTCACGGGTAAGAAAACGAACGTGCTGTGAGATGTGGCTGAACCGATTTTTACCAATGTGTTTGTCTGGAAACTCATTAAGAAAACGCAACACGAACTCTAACTTTAATTATCAGTGTTCATCGAGTAACTTAATTAGTATCACCATATAATTAACAGGTCATCAAGAAATGTGTTCATTTTTTAACACTTAGATCGGCATACAACGCAGCTGATCTTTCTGACTGGCATAATCTGGTTCTGTGTCTTTCTTACACGTGAAAATGATAAGTCTTTATATTTTTCTTTCATTGCTGTAAATTATAGTGTTTTCCTAATCGTTTTTAAGAACGTATTCTTATTTCAAAAACCTATAGAAATATCGTTACCACGGTAACTGTTCAAAGTGAAACACAATGCTACATAGTGGACTATCCGTGCTTTGCTCTTCACGGGTATCAAAATCCGGTTTCTAGTGTTTAGATCCAAAAACATACCGCTAGAGAGCACCATGATAATGATTAGAAGATTTTTGGGAAATGACGTTTTTGTTTTATTTTTAAAACATTTTTTTTTTTACTTTTGTTTAATATGAATAGGCTAATTTCGTATTAAGGTAGAAATATCTTGGTATGACAAAATGAGCAGACTGTTCCAAAAATATTTCCGTTTGCTTTTAAGCATTCTTAATTTTCTCTGTCGCAGTTTTAGGTTGCTTTCTCAAGGTGCTTTGCTTAACTTGTAGTTGTATGCAAAATTTACCATTATAATAAAAGTTCAAGAATAACTCCTAATACAGAGAGAAAGAGTAAACGTGCCCAAAATTTGATTTCTTCTCATGAAACGCTGGATGCGCCGTCTTTGGAAGACTTTGCATCATCATTAACTCTGCATAATTTTAAAAAAAATCACAGAAACTAATAACTGTATTTAAGTTATTTGATGACAGAAGGAAAGACAAATACTAACAATGCACATTGCAAATAATTATCATTGTCTTATTCTGTTCCCCACCAGTGGCTCAGCGGTATGTCTGCGGACTTACACGCTAAAATCCGGGTTTCGATACCCGTGGTGGGCAGAGCACAGATAGCCCATTGTGTAGCTTTGTGCTTAATTCAAAACAACAACAACTTATTCTGTTGACACAACGTAAAAGGTCGACTTTATCATGAAATATAGCTTTTAATGCTATTCGTTGTTTGTGAATTGGCTTACATCATATAAGAGCACAAGAACTCCAACGGAGTCTCACCTGTCTAAACTCGTTCTTGTTGCTAATTGGCTCGGATTATTTACGCTGCGTATTAACGTACGTCATGTATTTTATATTTGTGGGTAATTTTGAGATCCGTATTCCATTATTTACACGTATTTTAAAACTGAACTTCAGAGACTTTGAACTTTGTCTGAAACAGGATGGGTTTCACGTGTTTGTCACACCATGCAGATGTATGTAAATACAACTTCGTCGCCCAATCACCGATGGAAGCTTGCTTTGACTGCATATTTACAAACGTGAATGACGTAAATAGACGTAATTGAAATGTTTTGTTTTCTTCTAAATATCATTCGCGTTGAACAATAATAAACATTAAATTGACCTTATAACAACTACGAATATATTTTAATTATTTAACAAACCATATGAAGGTAGTTTTGCCTGCCAGGATTCACACTTTAAAGCTTGCTGACAGGGTTATGACTCAAGAACGTTTGTGTTTGTAGGTGTTACGGTTCAGGAAAAATCTCTTCGGTAACAATTGTATTGAGAAAACTTTGAATTAGGTTTTATAGGTACTTAATCGAATATAAAATGATGCTCAGTTCGTTAGAAAAGTTATACCTCAGTGATTCAAACAGTTGAATTCGGTGAATTATTTGTTGTCGTAAAATAATTCAAAGTAATTAACATTCTAAAAAAAATTAACCATCTTCTAGCTGTGTGTAATAAAAAAATGCCTTTGTTATTTTAGGATATTAATGACCAATTTGCAGCTACAAGTAAACTTTGATTCGTGTGTATTTGTGTTTTTTATCCTGTTAACTGTTTATATAGTTCATGTACCAACTTCGCTGCTTCTTCCATTTTCTGGTATTTCATGATAAAAATACAATTAAAAGGTAATTTGCTGATATAAACCCATTGGTGTGGACCATTGCATGTTGGGTTCGGCATGACCAGGTGTTTAGAGCGCTTAACTTCTATTATGAGGGTCGTATGTTTGAATCCCCTTCGCACCAAACATGCCTCGCCCTTTCTGTCGTGGGTGGGGACGTTATTATGTTACGATCAATCCTACTGTTTGTTGGTAAAAGAGTAGCCCAAGATTTAGCGGTGGGTGGTGATGACTGTCTTTCCTCTTGTTTCACACTTCTAAATTATGGACGGCTAGCGCAGATATCCCTTGTGTAGCTTTGCATAAAATTAAAAGCAAAAAATAAACCATCGCATTTGTAAGTTTAGACGCTTTGTTTTGTTTTCTGAAGGTATTTTTAGCATGATGTAGTGACGATGAGTGACGTCTAGAAACGTCATGAGTGTCTAGTGATTTAAAAATTCCATAGAGTTGTTACTGGTTAGTTAGTAAGCGAGTGAGTTATTTATTGAGTCTATTACAACGTTCGACCATTACTGAATTACTGATTAGTGACTGTATCAGTTAGCTAGTTTTTAGTTTTGCTCCTTTGAAGAGGAAATTAAACAAATAAATAAATGTTAAATTATAACTCACTGAACTCGTAGAACTTGTGGTACAAAAAATAAAACGCTTTCCTTTACTTTAAGTGCTGGATTTTACATTATTTTAAATAATAATCACATAGACTTTTCTCAAGTATGAAAACCGAAACAGTAACGTGTTGCCATCATTCGCATAGTTTACCAACTCTTCGTTATCTGTAGAGAAACTCTAAAAAATTAAATATATTTAACGTAAATAAAAGACTGTTATTTAATGGGCTGCACTTAAATATATCTTAAAGAAATTTCTGAAAGTGTTTAAGAAACGTCACCGTACGTCTGTATTTCATATTTATACATCTAGATTTTCATGTTTCGTAAGTTGTTTTCCATCTGAATTCACAAGGAACGTTTACTAGGTAAATTATGAACATATGTTCTTGAACCAATTTTCTTTAGTATTGTGTCAATTCATTATATTCATTTTCGAATTTATAAATAGATGGAGTTGTATTCCAATAAGTGCCCACATACAATAAATACTTTTCAGTCGGTGTTTATAAAGTATCATCCCTTGGTAAGAACTAATAGGACTAAACACAGGTTGTTTGATCTGTGAATAAAGTTTTGGTTTGTTCTGAATTTCGCTCAAAGATACACACAGGTTTATTTGAGCTAGCCGCCCGTATTTAGCAGTAAAAGACTAGAGGTAAAGTAGCTGGTCAATGCCACCCACAGTCAATCGCTCTGCTATTCTTTCGTCAACGAAAAGTGGGGTTGACCGTTGTGTTACAGCGTCCCACCGGCTGAAATGGCGACGAACATGCTCACTATAACCGGTATTCGAACCCGCATCCTACAGGTTACGAGCCGAGCGCTCTAAACACCTGGCATACTAAACCAGGAAATAAAAGGGTAGGTGATTTTAGTTTCTCGATGTTTGAGGGATGTTACGTTGACACTGTCTTCGCTAGGCCTTGTTACGTTTTGCATCTCAGTCTTAGTGACTCAGTTGAAAGCTTCGTTTCTCGTAAATATTTATTCGTTTTCCTTGTTGTTCTATCTTCATTGAAAAATAAGTAAATAAAGTTAGCGAATTTTTCTACATTATCTCTATAAAATATGTGATATTTACGTGATAAATGTTAAAGAACATTTTAGAAGCACATTATCTGCAAGTCCCCCATTCTGTATGCGCATCTATGGAAAGGCGAATCACGATTTTATTGTGTGCGCTTTTAATTTGTTTTATTTTGTAGAAGTTTTGAAACATTTCTATTGTACGACGAGATTGTTCTTCTCACATTTATAAACACATCTATTGTATCATAAAGTTATCTCTGTTAACATCAGTAAATACTCGTACAGATGGGCTAAACTCAAGTTCATTGCGTGCGTGTCTAACTTATTTGATAACTTTTGTAAGCACTTCTATCGAAGGAACACAAACTGACTCTATGCGTGTTTAATTTTTTGTTGTTTTGTTAGCTTATCCACGTGAATCAGTTGAAGGGTTATACGGAAGTTGACTCAGTGCATACTCAAATTATATCTATTAGTTTATAAGCCCTCTATCGAAAAAACAGAAGTTGACTCAGTGCTTCTCAATTTCACATGTTAACTTTCACAAGCACGTCTATCAAAAGATTGTTTGTTTTGAATTACGCGCAAAGGGTTATCTCCGTTAGCCGTCCCAAACTTAACAGTGTAAGATTAGAGGAAAGGGAAGTAGTCAACACCACCTACCGCCAACTCTTGGATTACTCTTTTATCAACGAATTGTATGATTGATCGCACATTATAACGTTCCCACTGCTGACAGAGCAAGAATATTTGGTATGACGGGGATTCGAACCCGCGATCCTTAAATTACGATTCGAGTGTTCTAATACCTTCCTATGCCGGGCAATCTGTCGATAGACTTGGTACAATTGACTCCCATGTGCATGTCTGTTTTTTGTTAATCTAATATTTAATTATGTGCGTATTTAATTTTTATTTGTTATCGAAGGACTAACACGGTGCAAGTCGACTGTACACATGTTGCCCCCCAGTAACTCAACGGTATGTCTGCACACTTGCAACGTTAAAAACCGGCTTTCGATACCCGTGGTGGGCAGAGCACAGATAGCCCATTGTGTAGCTTTGTGCTTAATTCAAAACAACATGTACACGTGTTTTCCTTTCTGTGTTAATCTTAATTAATTTATTGAAGACTTTAGATAGATAATAAAATTAACTATTTCATCCATAGGTTATCTAGAAAGCTTTCAGGAATCAGTACACATGCAAGAGAGTAAGAGCACTCTATTTATCCCGAAAAAAAGAAAAGAAAGCGTTTTGTTTGAACTCAAGGGTAGCACATAGGTATAAGAATTATAAATTGTGTAGAAATTCCTCCGATAGTACATGATTATTCACACAGAATTCCCACTACATAAAATTCTTCTGTCGCTGACTTGATGTCCGCGTGAGTATACAAAGAGGCTTTAGAAACAGAATTATTACGTATGCATTGTTATTCATACCAAAAAAGCGTGGCTCGTGTAGCGCGTGAGAACGCAGCACCTGTTGGGTAAAAGTCCTGCTGGAGCCTGTGTTTCATGTGCTTAGCGAACAAGAAATTTTGTTACGAGGTTTGTTTGTTTTTTAACCATAGAAATGACTAGAAAACGGCCATTTCTTTACTTTTCAAACAGAAGAAAGAAAAACAAAACACCTGTCACGAGTTAAAAGGTCACAGGTTATCACTTCTGAAATGTTGTATTAAACAAGCACATGTTAGCGGTAATTTGGAGTTCAAAATTGACTTATATTGCTCACTCTGCAGGTGTTTTTTTTTAATCTCCGAGGCAAGAAAAGAGAGAAAGAAAGAGCTAAAACGGAGACAGTCCTCAGAGCACACCATCTGGAACAAACTAAAAGATGTGGACTGATAGACTCACTTTTTTGTTGTCATAGAAACTCCCTAAAAATGTACGGTAGAAAACATATGGATGTCGTCGTTGTTAAGCACAAAGCTACACGATGGGCTATCTGTGCGCTGCCCAATTCGGATATCGAAACCCGGATTTTAGCGTCGTAAGTCCGCAGACAAACCGCTGAGCCACTGAGAGGGAGGGGGCTGGATGACGTCAAGTTAAAACAAACTAACGTGGTTTTCTTGTGTTTCTGAATGTCGTGTAAAATATTTATATTTTTCAAGAGCTGCTTATAAAATAATAATAATGCCAGGTCCGTTTCAAAGTCATCCCGTTTTCATGCGTAATAACGTATCAAAATTGATACGATTTCCAGTGACGCATTTCTTTAGATCTGAAGTCCCTGAAAATTTCTCAAAGTTGTATCTTTGGCAGTTGTACAGCAGACTAATCATTTTGCTACGCATTCAGCAATACAGAAAAAACTATCGATTCAAAGGCCAACCTTACAGGAGTATACTTAATACGGTAAGCATGTTTAAGCTGTTCAAAAGCAGCGACAAATTATTACGTTACTGTTACCAAAACCTACCTTACAAAAGCATCTTTAAGCTGTTCAAAAGTGGTGACAAATTATCATGTTAAAATAGCCAATGCCTACCTTATAAAACTATATTTAATACGGTAAATATGTTTAAGCTATTCAAAAATTGGTGACAACTTATTATGTACGCCATACTAACTTCTTCTTAGAACAATTGACATACTTAGATCAAAAATAAAAACCAACCCTGTGATAAATATGGCGTCTGGCGGTTAGTGCGCTCGATAAGTAACCTGTGGGTCGCGGGTTTGAATCCACATTAGCGAATGTTCTCATATTTTCAGACATATTTGCCGGTCGGTACCATTATTCGTTGGTAAAAGAACCCAGAGTGATATTGACCAACTTTCTTACCGCTTATAATCCACTGCGCCACCTGGTAAAGCTATCTGAAAACAATCAATGATATACCAGCATCTCATGTGTCCTAACAGCTAAAAGCGGTCTCGGAATTCAAAGAATTCATTATCCTCATATCTAATGAGGTTTGGCCAGCTTAAGATATTCAGTTTAGTAATTTGTTTTTTGAATTTTGTGCAAACTTCACGAGGGCTATCTGATCTAGCCAAACTTAAATTAGCTGTTTAAGGCTAGAGGAAAGGCAGCTAGTCATCACCACCAACTCTTGGGCAACTCTTTTACCAACGAGTAGTAGAATAGACCACACGTTATAATGCTATGTTTTGTGTGAGGGGGATTCGAACTCGCGACATTCAGACAATAAGTCCAGCGCCCTAACCACCCGGCCATTCCAGGCAGTGACGTTCTTAGACGTTACCGTCAACTAACTTTAAAAAGTTTGTTTGTTTTTTAACCTTGCATAAAGCTACACGAGGACTATATGTGCGAACCCTCTCTAATTAGGCAATGTAAGACTAAACGAAAGGCAACTAGTCGTCACTACCCACCGCCAACTCTTCGGCTACTATTTTATTAATGAATAGCGTGATCTACTGTAATATTATAATACCCCCACGGCTGAAAGAGCGAGCGTATTTGGTGTGACAGGGATTCGAACCCGCGGCTCTCAAATTAGTAGTCGAACGCTTTAACCACCTGGCCGTGCTGGGCTTCCTGGAAAAGTAGTCGCTTGTTTGTGTTTTAAAGCTACGCATTGGATTCTCCAGCTCATCAAACTCATTGATATATGTTAGGTTCGTGCTTAAAGTGAAATATCTAAGTAAAGACTTTTTTATGAGATGCTCAACATTCCCTCTGATAGAAATGAAGACTGTGGTTTCGAGAATTGACTGGTGTAAACTAGTAATGTGAAGTCGAACGCTTTTAGAACAGTCGTGCCTAAATTGTCATAATGAGCTGTTACCAAGAGCTTTTCTAACTTGCCATAATTATGGAGTCTTTTCTCTGGATCACGTAGTTTAATTTCAGTCTTCCTTCCTAAAATATCAAGATACAATAGACTAGTTGGATAATGATAATTGATCATGACTTTGAAGTAATATGATATACATGTATATCTGAAAAAATGCGAATGGTAAAATGCTCGCCTATCCAGGATGAGGATATTGGAAAATTTCACATGACTCGAAGTATGGGATCTTCATTTATTAAATATTGTTCTGAAGAACATGAATAAGTAACATCATAGGATTTTTATTTTTAAGCATTTATTCTGAGTGCAACCCAAATGTCAGTACTGCACACGACAAGTGTGGCGAGACTTCATATCAGTTGTCTTGTTCAACCAGTTGACCATTTAGAACTCCTCTAAATGTGACCCTATTTCTACTTCTTTTGTGGAAACTAATAGAAAGAGAAACGGCGTGATTGATGTATGTGAACTGGGAAGTCAACAGGTCGCTGATGTGGCTTGATGTGTGTGTTGCTGAACCAATCAGTGAAAAACTTACTCTTGGTACAAGATCAATAAAATATGGACGTCATTAGGATGATTAATAAAATATGTTATTGATAAAAGTGAATTATTGTGTACGATATTAATCAGTGATGACGATATTGGTTTGATTAATTAATTTAGGCCCTCATGACTGGGTGGTTAGTGCGCTTGACTCGTAATCCGAGGGTCGCGTGTTCGAATTCCCGTCACACCAAATATGCTTGCCCTTTCAGCCGTGGGCTGCGTTATAAGTGACGGTCAATCCTACTATTCGTTGGCAAAAGAGTAGCCCAAAGTTGGCGGTGGGTGGTGATGACTAGTTGCCTTCCCTCTAGTCTTACACTGCTAAATTAAAGATGGCTAGGGCAAATATCCCTGGTATATCTTTGCTCGAAATTCACAAAAAAACAGAAACTAAAACATTTTTTTGGTAAATACTGAATTACAAATTATGTTGTTGGACTAGTCAGGGAAAATCCAATTAAAATATAGCCTGAACACTTATTTGCATGTTAAACTATTATTACAGTAATAGAGGCAACCGGTAGCAAGCAAAGTTTTCTATAATCCTCAATCGTGAAATTCTCAGTTTATCAAAAACATGCTCACTATACATTTAAAATAAGAAACAACAGTGCTGATTGGTGTAAACAGCAAGAGAAAACTTCTACCTGTGAACGGTATGTGTAATTGGATGACGTTAAATACTTACACGGAACACTTAATTTTTGTAGTTTATTCCTAATGTCTTATAAAAATTCAAAAGTTTCAAAAATAATTGAAACCGTCTATGTAGATACTTGTTATATTCAGATTGCAACCATAAATAGTTATCTTAATAATATTACAGTTTACGTTCTGAGATATATGATAATAATACATTTTAACTGTCGCTTTGTTATGGGTGTCAATCTTAAGTGTTTAGTTCTTTTACTCTGTACTAGCGTTCTGAAGCTGAGGTCAGGAAGTCATGTTCCAAATTCCGTAAAAAAATATTTGGAAAATATGATTTACAGAATGAAAAAAATAGTTTTCTCGAAATTAAATTTATATAAATGAAAACATTAAATGCAGCTTTTTACAAAAAAACATCGATAGGTTTGGGGGTCTGCGAAAATATCAAAAAGTGTCCTTGGGTTACTAAAGTTTGAGAATCGCGGTTTTATACAACTGTAATTGAGAATTCCGTAAACTAAAACCTACAGTTTTCATTTTTATTCAATTGATTTATCCAGCACATCAAAGACGAATATCTTTATCGAATTTACTGCCTGTATTATACTGAAATAACTAAATCTCTTCTCTTGCCGTGTTTATCAAAAATAAGTTAGTATTTACGCCCACCAGTGGTACAGCGGTATGTCTTCGGACTCGCATCGCTAAAAAACCAGATTTCGATACCCGTGGGGGGCAGACCCAAGCTAGCCCATTGTGTAACTTTGTGCCTAACACAAAGCAAACAATCCTTAATTTTTTGACGTGGCAGTTTTAAGGAGTAGATTGTTTTAAACATAACTGTTCAACTGTCTATCTTTCTCTCCCACTATTTTCCTTTTTAATCTTTTTATTGATATTACTATTTGTTGGGCCCGGCATGGCCTAGCGCGTTAAGGCGTGCGCTTCGTAATCTGAGGATCGCGGGTTCGCGCCAAACATGCTCGCCCTCCCAGCCGTGGGGGCGTTATAATGTTTCGGTCAATCCCACTATTCGTTGGTAAAAGAGTAGCCCAAGAGTTGGCGGTGGGAGGTGATGACTAGCTGTCTTCCCTCTAGTCTTACACTGCTAAATTAGGGACGGCTAGCACAGATAGCCCTTGAGTAGCTTTGTGCGAAATACAAAAACAAACGATACTATTTGTTTTGTTTTGGTTTGTTTTAAATTTCACGCAAAGCTACACGAGGGATATTTGCACTAGCCATCTTTAATTTAGCAGTAAGACTAGAGGGAAGGCAACTAGTCACCACCACCCACCGCCAACTCTTGGGCTACTCTTTTACCAACGAATAATGGGCTCGAGCGTCACGTTATAATGCCCCCACGACTGTAAAGGCATGTTTGGTGTGACGGGGATACGAACCCGCACTTGGTAGAGGGAATCCAGAGAGCCCATTCTGTAGCTTTGCGCTGAAAAACAAAGCAACACCTCTACAGCTAATCTATTTAGTGAACTAACACAGATTTTCTAGAAATTAAAATTTGTTGTTTATCCATTCATTTTATCTTTTACCGCTGTTTCTGTTTAGTAACCTATCAAGCGTAATATTGTTTGTGTTTGTCATCTATAACTATGAATAGTTGGGCTGTATTTGTTTGTCCGAATAATTATGTTTGCGTAATGTGTTTACAGAAGAGGTTTGTGAGGCCATCATGAAAATGTTGTGCTCTATGTGAATTGTTTTGTTTCTTTTATAGAAACGTATTGTATTTTAACTTGAGCCCGATTAGTGTTATCACCACGACAGGGGGCGTCATTTCAGAAATATTCTTGGAATGAAACATAGTTGTAACAACATATTATTTGTCCAAATAGTATATAGAACGAGGAAAAACTAACCAATTATTCTGTTCCTAATATTCCTCGCAGTGTGGAAGATTCATTCCTCAATTGAATGCTTTCTTTCTTGTTGCTCGCTGTCGTTTAATTTCTCCACCTCATGTTCCAAACATATTTGCAATTTTTTTATGACTCATGACATCCAGTGTAATATTACTGAATTTAACGTCTATATACTGAGCAGACGACGTGGCCGTGATAATCACTTAACAGCTATGAACTATCAATCAACTAGATGAATGAATGCTTGTTGGCGCGTTAAAACTATACACATGCGCGATGAAATCACACAGAACCAACTGCGTTTCTTCTGATTTAAATCGAAAAAGAAAGGTGTTTGAAAACATGCAATTGTTTTCTTCCTTCGTGAAGGAAGCTACGATCATCTTATATCTAATTATATTTTGCAAAGTCCGGGAAGGGTCAAGTCAAAATCTATGGAAGGGACAACTAACCTGATTATTCCATAACAGATGACGTCCCTGCCTCGCGCAGAAATGAGTTAGAAACTTCTGTAAGTATTAATATTTCAAAAGGATTCCTAATAGAAATGATGTAGCAACATACATAATATATATTATATTAAGCAACACTTGATATTGAGAATAAAATCTTAAAATGTGAAACAGAAACACAATTCGAAGATAACGTTTCGTTCAATGACCTGACTGTGGTCCTCGAGTGTTCATATTCTATTTTAATTATGCATAAAGCACAGGAATTTTAATATTACAATATATTTAATTCGGTCTTTATATATCCAAAATAATCATTTAAAAACTAAATTTAATATTGATCGTTGATGCTCTGGTGTAAAGACTGATTGAAGTCGGTATACTAAATGGTTCGAGATAAATACACGAAACGGAGATGTTTCTACACAAACAAGAATTTCAATTCGGAAGTTTGCACATAGCGAAAACGGACAGGTAGTAATATGTTTGCACGCCCGTCAAATTTATGTTATTGCTGTCGATTCATATCTTTCTTCTGTTCGCTCACGTTATTACGTTAGAGCTGATAAACGGATCGGTCGGCGAGAAAATCTCGCAGTTCGTTCTTTTTCGGCGGCCCTGGTTGCATGCACTGCTTGTAGATATGTATGAAGCTACAACTCATCATAGCTTGCTAGGCTCTTGCCTCCTTTTGTTCGTAGCATAGATGTTGGTGAGTGCTTGCTAAGACTAGTTTCGTTCAGACATTTACATGTGGCGTTTCATACCCTGTTGAAAGAGTTTTAAAATTTCTGTTTGTATTATAAAGATCCCAATTATGATTTGTAGCCATAATTGAAAGAGCTCATGTTTAGTGTGGTGAAAAAGAATCAACCACAGAAATCCTAAATTAGATTTTATTAGCTGCCGGAAATTCCGGCACCTCCGGAGTCATTCACTTTGGAACTATCTTTAGGGTTAAAATACTACAAACCAGTTACACTCTTTTAACAACACCAGGAGACGCGCAGCTCCTTTATACTTCATATTAAGAAGTGCTCTGTACTCCAGCACCCAGCAGTCAAATATTTACGTGATTGGTGAAAACAGCAATCAATTTCCAGTTTGTTTCTGATTGGTATGTATCGTTGGATTCTGTCATGATAAAGCGCTTTTGTTAAAAACAAAACAGCTGATACCGAGTAGAACGGTCAATCACAGTGAAATAGCTGGACAGTATAATCCTGAAATGGTTTAAGTTTCGAGACTGACCATTCGTCTCGTAAATACGTAGTCCAGTTTCGTTCTTTGTCTTTGATCCGTTGAAAAAAAAATTCGGTTACTTTAATTGTTAATCAGTGCAACTACGTCACTCTATTTCATTAGCCTTAGGCCTTACACCAATACTTTGTTTTTTTTGGTCGCGGCATGTCAGCTCATAGAATAGCTTTGACTTGTTGTTGTTTTACCCCCCCCCCCCAAGCACATTCGTTTTGCACGTAGTTCCATCTCTTGACTGATTTGGGATGTAATCCAGCCGCGGCTATTGAAGCTTTCTCTTGTTTACCTATCACTTACTCGTTTGACAGCTAATTCCTTCGATTCTGCTGATAATGTGAGAGTTATATCCAAGTATGCTCTTTCATTGACACTGAATATTGCATTTAAGTCTGCTTTGAAGATATGCGAACTTTTAATTAGGTTTATTGAGATGCACAACTAGTAATTAGTTGTATCACAGTATACGAACAAACCATCTTTTGGATCACAAATAGACATTAATTTCACGAGCCGCCATATCTATTTAGTGGTGAATCAGTTAACCTTATCACACCCGTAACGTACTTACACGTACCGAACAATCGGAGGTCCCGTTTATCAGTACGGTGAGAATAGACAAGAATCGTCCAATTCTACACCGGCACAACCAGGCAAAGGCCGTGCTGTAAAGTCAGTTGTAGTTTGACCAGTATGTATTCTTTATACTTTCACTTGATTGGGGCAGCTAAATATACTCCAGTAGGATATGTCTATTTCTTTACACGTCTGTAGGCTTCGCCAGTTTGATAATGTACAATACGGTGTTTAAACAGAAGGATTTACATGAGAGTATAAGATACGTACGATACGGTATTTAAAGAGAAAGATTCATATGAGAGTATGCCTACCTTATAGAATAAGATAATATGATAAGGTGTTAAAAGAGAAGGATTCAGATGACAATATACCTACCTTATAGAATAAGATACGTACGATACGATGTTTAAACAGAAGGATTCACATGAGAATATACCTACCTTATAGAATAAGATACGTACGATACGGTGTTTAAACAGAAGGATTCACATGAGAGTATGCCTACCTTATAGAATAAGATACAAAATATATTTAAAAAGAGGATTACATAAGTTTAACTGTCATGCAAACATAAACTTCAAATAAGTTTATTTCAAAATAACTTGTTCGTCATCGAGTTTTCATCATAACATATACAGTCTTTCGTACGTTTAAACATACACACATTCACGCACGCGCGTAAGACTGGGCCTGGCATGGCCGAGCGCGTTAAGGCGTGCACTCGTAATCCGAGGGTCGCGGGTTCGCGCCCGCGTCGCGCTAAACATGCTCGCCCTCCCAGCCGTGGGGGTGTATAATGTGACGGTCAATCCCACTATTCGTTAATAAGAGTAGCCCAAGAGTTGGCGGTGGGTGGTGATGACTAGCTGCCTTCCCTCTAGTCTTACACTGCAAAATTAGGGACGGCTAGCACAGATAGCCCTCGAGTAGCTTTGTGCGAATTTCCAAAAAAACAAAACAAAACAAACAAGCGTAAGACTGCTTGTATCGTATATACGTACACGAACACATACCTAAGAAAGATGCGTCGTGAACATAAACAACCTACCCTACTTCTCACCCTAGAAAACCTTGGGCACTGCGCATATATTTGGATATACAATAGCGTCGTGAAGACTTGTTAAAACTCGTCTGATCTATAGAAACGACTTTTTTATGAAGGTTTCTTAAGGTTGGTTGGAATGAGTGATCTTCTATAGAGTCATCAGTCTTCACCTGGCCCGTTGCGTATACATAAGCGAGTTTCCGCTAAGCATAGGCTTAACAGTATGAACACTATAGTAGTGGAACTGACCTATCAGGCGTCTCTATTTCAAAAGATTCATAGAATCCTCACTTATATGGAGTTATCCCATAGTGTTTCTTGGCATATTCGAACATTAATAATACACAGCTGGGCGAAGCTATGCAATTTTCTATAACCTTCATACTATTGTATGGACCGTTTAATTCTTGGCTGTAGTAATAATAGCTCTGATTAGTTATACACGGCAAAGTGGCTGTTACGTTGGCAAATATCTCGGTACAGCATGCAGTCGTGATGGATTTGGACAGCATCATTCAACCGTCTATTACGTCACTCCAATGATGCATGTCATTGTGGGCGAACCTGCATAAAGGTCACAATGAGCAAATGTAGCGGTTTTAGTAACAGTTTCCGGGGACAACAGATCCGTATTCCCCGTGGTCTCATCAGTATATCCCTAAAGTATTATTCCTCTAAATAATTAATGTTTGAACACGACAAGAGACAGTAAGAGTCTTGTATTCTAGCAGTAGGAAATAAAAGTTTCTCAAAACCCTAAATGTGCCCCTGACCTCAACACAGTTATTATGTAAAAATAACTTGCTTAAAACTATTCAGTAAAATTTGTATATATCATCGGATTTCATGAATATTTTCTAATTTCTGCACAAACACACCTCACACAAGGTCGTTTGGTTTTACAGAAGCGATGAAAACTTATTCTAAAACTCAAGAAAACTATTTATAATAAAACTTATATAATAGTGATTCATTTACGTAATATTCAAGAGAATACTGTATAATTTTTCATTTTGTGGCTAAGTACAATATCATATTTCAAACAATTTCAACATTGTATCTCATTTTAGTTTTGTGGAAAATTTCACGGAAGACAAATACCTGTTTGGCTCTCCAATAACGAACTAACTTTGGGGAATTGTTTGCTTTGAATTTTACACAAAGCTACACAATGGTTATCTGCGCTAGCCGTCCCTAATTTTGAATTATAAGACTATAGGGAAGACAGCTGGTCATCAACACCCATTGGGCTACTCTTTTACCAAAGAATAGTGGGATTCCCCGTAACATTATAATGCCCCCACGGCTGGAATGGCGAGCATACTTGGAGTTATGGGGATTCGAACCCGCGACCCGCAGATTACGAGTCGAGTGCCTTAACCACCTAGCCAAACTTTGGGGAAACTAAACTACTTTGTTTTATGGATAAAATTGGCTTTGATATTTCTCAACATCGATTCAAATAAATATTTTATTTTATTGTTAAGCAAGAACCACCAGTGGCGTAGCTGGAGGGGAAAAGGGATTACATCTGTCCCCGGGCCCAGCATCGGGGGGGCGCCAAATTGATGTTACGTAATTAGGAGTTATGGCTTACATTTTATCACGAGGGGGCGCGAAAACTGACTTTGTACCCAGGTGCTGAAAATCTTAGCTACACCACTGGAAACAGCAAATGCTCAAATGTGTTATTCAAAATTGAATAATTAGGGTATATAAATATATATATGTGAAAGAATTAACATAAGTTTCTTTACAACGTTATTATTAGTGAAAAGGGAATTTAAGTATAATTTATTATTTTATAGAAGGATTTTCTAAACATTGTGTTTCCCAACACTGATCTAATGCTTCTACTGTTTGTTTGATACTTGGATGTACGTGAGATGTGAAATTCTGTACTTGGTATCGAAACTTGTTTATAAATGCCATACTAGTACTAAGCTACTAATTTTTCATTTTCTTTCTATTCACATGTTAAATTTTTTGTTTTCAAAAAATAGGCCCATTTTACCCAGGTGAGTACCCCTATTTTTGAGAAGTTAACCTCTGTTTGTTTGTTCGTATGGAATTAAGCACAAAGCTACACAATGCGCTATCTGTGTTTTTCCCACCACTGGTATCGAAACCAGGTTTTTAACGCTGCGAGACCGCAGACATAGCGTTATGCCACTGTGGTTCAACCGCAGACATAGCGTTACGCCACAGTGGTTCATTTCACTCTTGAGTGTCTTTGCCATCATGGTTTCTCAAAAACGGCTGAATGTATTTGGACGACAATTAGTAACCATACGCATTATGTACCAAGTGATTAGTTCTTGGAATGCAAAAGTCTAGGTTACATCAAGATCACGAAAACCAAAGAAGTCCCTGCCTGTTAGCACGGGAATCGATTTTTACACAATTTTTACACTATAACTCAGTGAAATAGGATTGAAATATTAATGAAACTAAATGAACTGTTGTGAAATATTCTTCCATTCTTCCCAAAATGGTTCGTGTCGATAGACAACGACGAAGATATTGACACTACGATCAACGCTTCGTGGCGGAGGTAGGCGAAATTGAGTCCACCGATAGTTGTGTGTATATTTATGATATATTTCAATGGAAGGTTTGAAAAATCTCTTCTGATTTCAATTTTTTAAAAATAATTTACAGAAAAGACTGTGGCATTGATGATGTTGTGTTTATTTGTCTGTCAACGTTCTTCTCTTGACGTAATGTATCTCTCTTTTTATTTTTATAATTAGATTATTTCTTTTACAAGTTTATCTTTGTGGTATATTTTCGAAATATACTACGTGATTTGTACTCGTTTTCTTGTACATCACAGTAGACTACTGTTGACAGCAATATATATGTGTATATTTTTCCCTTTATTGAAGTCATTCTATAATTTTTTTCGAAACAAAATTTAGCTTATTTTACAGATTGCACATCTGTGTTCCTATTGCACATATAAAACGGGAACTGTTATGATGGGCTCAAAAGATTCCATGATGATCTTTTTGTTACCGTTTTCATGTCAATGGCTTTTTTTTTAAGTGAGATGATAGAGACCAGATATATTTCATTCAGTTTAGTCACATAACAAATGTCAATTAACTACGCATGTTGCGCATTTCTTTAACTATAATAAAGATATATTGTGCTTATGAGACCAACTATGTTGGCACTTCAATATATATGTTAATGTAGGGGGCTGATCCGAACATATTGTAATATGTACTTCAATCATACCGCTATAACTTCTAGTATTTGATTTTATCTCTCTACTACTCGTATGTTTTGATCTCTTAACTTCTAGGTGATGTGATTTCTGATGTGGAACTCGGCTGATGTGTAGTTTCTAATTTTGGGCTATCTAATAAAGAATGCCCAAGTGATGGAACAAACACAAGATAAGCAGAAATAAGAAAAACGCAAGAAACTTATTTATATAACTAGAAAATAACGTAGAAGGACGGTAGTGGAAAATATTACACTTTTTTTTTCGCAGATTAAATTATGGTATTGTATTATCTGTAGCTTATAACTCCTTAACTTTTGCCGAAGGCCTAATGAGGTGCCAAAGAAAACTTACCTTTCGTTGTATTCGAAATTATATGGTTTCATTTGGCATGCCCATTTTTTTTTCTTCTGAGTTAAGTTTCCTATTTACCAATTTCATGAGGAACAAAGGTATAGAGGACACTCATACCTTAAAATCATAAGGTGCAAACTGTGGGACACGCCCCGCCCCCTGGAGTGAGAAGGCGAAAATGTAACTATAATACAAAAATATATGTGAAAGTATAAAGTTAGAAACAAAGTTAAAAATTACTGTACATTAAATAATGTAATAATAACAATAATTAGTATGAAAAATAGCACTTGCATTATATAGAAAATAGGTTATAAGAGGTACAGAGGGTGCTCAACAAAACGAATGTTTAGAAAGAGGGCGGCACCATAAAAAGATTTCTTGTTATTGTTTGTTATTAAGTACAAAGCTACACAAAGGGTCATCTGTGCTCTGCCCACCATAGTTATCAAAGTCCTACTTCTAGTAATATAAGTCAGTAGACGTACCGTTTGTGCCACAGGGGCACAACTATAAAAAGAATTTGAGCTCCAGTATCGTAAAGGAACAAAATTAATTTAAAATTTTATTACATCAATTAAAACACCGTTCATCTGAGATAACAAATGTAATTATGTTAAGAGAAATGTCCAATAAACGTGTTTTCAAATGCAGTGTCTTCAGCGGCGTTAGCATTTCTAGTTTCTAAGTCGTTTGTTGTTGTGTGTAAGGCTACACCACAAGCTATGTGTTCTGTTCCCACCGCTTCTGGTATCAAAATATGGAACTTAACGTTATGAACCGCTAGACTGAGCCACTAGAAGACATTTTATATTGTCACTAAATGACTCACAAGCGTTAATAAATAGCGATAAGGAGGTTTACAAGTAATATATAAATATATATACATTATTTTTCTAGTACTCTTGTAACGTATATTTGATGATGATATCGAACCTGATGAAGTAAAAAAAACTAAGTAAGTTAAAAAAAGCTAAGTAAGTAGTAATCCTTTAACTGCGATTTGTTTTTACACTGTTTTTATCTGAGGGAATCGCATTTTCTGGCTGAAAAACCTGCAAACAGTGGCATCTATGGGCAATATATAGAACCACGTACCTGTTTTGTTTGTTGTTTTTTGGCGATTTTTTAAAATATAATTCACTACCTTTGGTGCGAGAAACATTGATTACATTTACTCACAAGGAAACATATAACGTTGCAGAAAAATATCATAGATATGAGAGATGTGATAAGTTACCCACACCAGTAAGTCACGCGACACGTTCTAATTATTCTGTATTGATCAGTGGGTCTTTTCAGTTTATCAAACTCATTTCCTTCTCAACTGCTTTCCTTGAAGGACACTATATTAAAAACTCGCGATACAAGCCTGGAAGTGTATGTAATTTCATCTATCTGCTCGGGTTACTAAGTGATCGGAAACTAGAAATTCCCTCTATAACGAGACAAATCGCCCCAATTTCATATAGTTTGGCTGAAGTTGCAATTAATCACTCAGTGCTGTGTGTTTTTATACTAAATACCCTTCAAGAAATATGTAACCTTACATATTTCGTAATAAACCGAATATATGTTTTAAACAGCAAAAGCTATGTTCTTTCAAACGTCATAGAAAATTTACGCTAAATGTCTCGGTAGACACGTTAAGAAATAGCTATTTTTGTGTGAGTTTTTTCAAATAATAAAACACATTTCTTTTTGTCACGTTTTATGCGTTTAAATTTATTTACGACCTCTAACTCTACAGATATTTAACTTAGTGCCGAACTTTACGGTTTGAGCCATCCTGGAAAGTAGTGTTTACATGGAAAGATACGAATGTAACTTGTGTTAGTTTGCCCAAAACAGGAGGTTTTATACGTTGAATTGCTAAGAGATGACTGTGATATTTATTGTCAAAATAACGTATTGTGTCGTAAGTGGATCGAAGTTTGACGTCATTAATTTTGTTTGTCTTTTTGGAGTTGAACACAAAGCAACACAATTGGTTATCTGTGCTCTGCCTACCACTGGTATCGAAACCTAGTTTCTAGTGGTGCGAGTTCGTAGACGTGCCGCTAGGGGACAACATCATTAATTACAAATGCTGATATTTGATATTATGATGATGTTTATTATGAAACCTCACTTTGTCTAAAGATAAGTCTTATACTTGTCTTAGATAGTAAAAACAAAGTTTCGATACGTTAAGTATATTAACTTTGTTACTGTGTTGAGACTGAATGTCATTAATTGGAAACTATATTAAGTTATGACAATATTTGTTGTCAAGAAGAGCTGTAACCTAATGTAAAATTGATATCTCTCTTTAGTACAGACAAAACGTGTATTGTGCTGAGAAATACGTTTACCTTTTTATATTGAAATATGTTTCATGGTTTATACGAAAACAATGAACTCATTCCTTTATACAAGGACACGGACAGACCCCGTGGCAGAGTTCTGGATTACCAAGCGGCATTTCCAATTCAAGTGGACCACAAAATTCCCCCCACCCCTCACACGTAAAAGTGGATTGGTAATGAGAGCTATTCCAACTCATTGAGAACGGTGAGAAGTAGCTTTAGTGGCCAAGCTGTAATAAATACAAACACTCCTGAACAGGTTACTTTAATGTTAAAATATGCTGAGGCAAATCGAGCGTGTATTTTCTTATAACAAAGCCACAAAGGCTATCTGCTATGCCCACCAAGGGGAATCGAACCCCTGATTTTAGCGTTGTAAAGCCGTAGACAAACCGCTGTACTAGCGGGGAGCGGCAAAGAGAGCGAAAAACCCATGTAAAGTATTAAGTCTTATAGTTACGAAAAGCATTTCATTACATTATTTGTTTGTTCTGGGGCAAAGCCATATTGGGCTAACTGCTGCGTCCACCGGTGGGATCGAACCCAGGATTTTAACGTTTTAAAATGCTCCTATACTCGCTCTTTAAATGCAGGAAAGTTTGCTAACAAGTATAATGTAGGGTGATCCTAAATTAATATATTGGAATTATCTAATCAAAAGAGGTGTATTTAATACTTGTTGTAAGAAAGTATGCACTTTGAAGGTATAAAATTATTTTTCAGTAGAAAACTTGATGTAATCGGTATTAGGACAATAAACCTATAACAATTTTACAAAGAAAACGTAAATATCGTCACTATAACAGTACAGTTAGACAATTAAATGTGATTGTGAAGAGCCTATGTGTATTCTGTGCATAAATTTTACGTGGCTTTAGGCTATTGGCTCGTTAACTTATTTCTTGTCATTAAATAGCTTTAATTTAAGACCAGCTCCATCTCATGCCGAGGGTATTTGTAAAACCTGACCGTTTAGCCCACGTTTATGCAAGCTGTCTTTCAAGCTGAAAACTTTAATATTTTTTTTCGTACCGCAGGAAGTTTTAATGACTAGAAAATTAACTTCTAAACTTGTCACACCATTTCACTTCTATTGTAAACATTGTATTTTATAATGACATATAAAAAACTGTGAAGGAACGACATTTAAATCGCATATTTACGTAAATTTGATTTTTTTTTCTTTTGAAGTTAGGCACAAGCTACACATTGAGCTCTCTCCTCACCATGGTATTGAAAGCCATGTTTCTGGTGTTGTAGTGACCCTGGGAAGCCATAGCTTTGGGGTTAAATGTATAGCTGCTTCTGGTTTTCCTTCCTATACTGTCTGTTTTTCAGGTTTACACAGTTCTTTTCTCTAAACTGAACCTCATGCTAGAGTTGCAGTTCTTAAAAAAGAAATTCGCACAGTGTTGAAATTATGGAAGAACCAGAAACATTGCTTCCAGACGGATCAAAGGTAATTTTCTGGATTTAAACAACTAAAATTCAAAGCTCGATTCCTCTTAATGGACTGAGTGCGAATTATCCACTGTTTAATTTGTGACAGTGAAAGAAAAGAAAAAGAAAAAAAAATTTTGTAACTCATATAGGGCGAGGCCTCACTTTCCCTTCCTGCTTCATTATTTATTTCCCTGCTCTGCACTTCGTATTTCCAGGGTTTTTATAGTGTTTAGGTACATCGTCTTCCATTGTACTTTATTCAAGTCTCCTTTAAACAGAGATATCACACTCTTGAGAGCATTTCACCGGCAAAGACTTTAGTGTTTAATAATATATAGGAGCTCCAACCGCCTTATCAAACCATGTGGGAGAGACCAAAAGCCTCACCTTAACCAAATCCCCAGAGTCACGTCAGTGTGTTATGACTAGATTAGTGAATGTTATTCCGCGGAAGTAAGCAACTTTGTGACTATCAGGTTTTTGCGCAACATGTTTCTCATAAAGTATATATTTGTAGCTCCAAGCGGGCATTGAAAACATTACTCCTTTGAGAATAAGTGGTCCGAACATCGAAACCATGACGTGTGGAATATCAAATCTAATAGACTCGCCTTCAGGACATGTGCATTTACCAGGGCAGTTTGCCCGCTCCATTACTTGCGTATGATCATACATTTTTTATCATGCGCAGATAAAACGTATGGTCGACATTCATTACGATATCCAACGAGACGTTGCATCTTCTGCCATCAACAATAATTCATAATTCAGGTTTGATATCTTGCAGTTTTGACACTGGCTTTCTCTTGATAATAAATGCATGTTGACAACTTCTGTGCCAATACACTAAAAACATGCAACCTTTTGAGCAGAATTTATTCAAAATGCCAATAAAACACGAGAAGTTGTGCTAACAATAACTAAACTCACTATCACTCGTTGGCTTCGCCGAAAGTTTGAGAGCATATAACTCTAAAAATCAAGTTTTGATATTTTCAACGGACACAGAACTGATAGTCCGTGATGTAGCTTTAGGCTTAATGAAAATAAAAGTAATAAAATTCGTCAAATCTACTGCAGTGTCACACTTGCTCACAGGGTCTGTTGTTGTTTTTTCAGCTTTTACTGGGCACTCACCGACTGGTTACTCAGTAAACCAGATGACTGTGTTGGTGTGTTATATTTCTGACAGTTTTCGTAATTAGAATAGCTAAAATATTGTATGCTAGTAATATCTGAAAATCATAAAGTTTTTTAAATACTGAATAAAAGCGAGATACGTACTTTCTGCTTTGATATGCGTACTAAAAAAAATCCAAGTGTGTCAGTTTCGTAAGGCAAAAGCCCTACAAAATGAAAGAGTAAGTTTAAAAATTTGATGAATGGTTAAGCCTATTAAACTCAGCATTTGTTTACCAGTACAGTATCATTCCACAGTCTTAACTGATTATAATTTCCACTTTAACATTTGCAAAGAAGTTATGTGGTAGCGGAAATGTTTTATATGATTTCTCTTGAATTTCGCGCTAAGCTACACGGGGGCTATCTGCGCTAGTCCTCCCTAATTTAGCAGTGTAAGACTAGAGGGAAGTCAGCTGGTCATCAACATTTACCGCTAACTTTTGGACGGCTCTTTTACCAATGAATAGTGGGATTGACCATCAACACATTATAACGCCCCTTATCTGAAAGGGCGAGCATGTTTGGTGTGACTAGGATTCGAACCCCGCAAACCTCAGATTGTAAGTCGAGTGTCATTAACCACCTGGCCATGCTAAACCCAGTAGCAGAGAAGAACCCATACGCACTTTACAAACTGTTAGGTTTTTTTTTTATCTTCAGCAAGTAATAACTTAAATGGATAACATAAGAAATTCTGTAAGGTTTGTTATCAGAAGTATTTTTGTATCACTTCTTGTAGGAGGTTTACAGGTAAAAATAGAATAAGTTTGATACGATCAGAGTAACTAGGAAAACGAAGTAGTGATGATAATGATATCCTCTTACCTGCAAGTACAGCCAGGATTTTAACAAGCAACATTCTCGAACCAAGTTTTAACTTGGTTACGTTAGTGAAAAACATACACTGTCTGCAAACGGATGTTGTTTCCAATACAGATCGGTACAGGTGTAATGAAAAAAGAAACACTCATCAGGAATGTTGTAGCTATCAGTCAAACGGTGGCACTGCTTATGTAGGGATGGCTTGAATTGTTTATCAGATATCTTCTCAACAGATCATACGAACGTTACAACACGATACAGTATTTTCTTTCACAACAAAATCTATGTACTAGTCCGGCATGGCACGGTGGTTGAGGCACTGGACTCGTAATATGAGGGTCGCAGGTTCCAATCTCCGTCTCACCAAACATGCTCGCCTTTTAACCCGTGGGGGCGTTATAATGTCACAGTCAATCACACAATTCGTTGGTAAAAGAATAGCCCAAGAGTTGGTAGAGGATGGTGATGACTAATTGCCTTCTTTCTAGTCTTACACTGCAAAACTAGAAACGGCTAGCGCAGATAGCCCTCGTGTACCTTTGCGCGAAATTCAAAACAAACCACATTTATGTAGTGGCTGAGTCACAAGTTCTGGTAATGTCTGTGAATATCGGAACAACAAGTTTGAATTTCTTGTTCTTCTTTCCTCTGTTTCTTTATATATATATATATATATTGATAACTCAAAAATCAAGACAATAGTGTCAACCAAATTCAGTAAGATGATGTAGTTTCAAATGAAGTATCCACTTTTACAAGTATAACCCTGTTAAAAATTAAGAAGCCAGCACTACCAGCCCCATCCCATATTATACCCTAACATGAAATAAATTACTTTTGCGGGCTGAAGTTTGACCAAGAAAGAGGCAGAAAAGTACAGTTGAAGCAGTCAAACATTAGCAAATTACACTGCAACCAATCAAAATTAATATTATGCATGGAAAGAATTCGCGGTGTATTCGCGAAATTGATAAAAATCAATTACATTAACAACTTCTGATACACAGAAAAGCCAATGCATTTTAATAGCAATGGCTGTTATGTGAACAGAACTTCAAAAAAATATTTGTTGATTTAGAATCTCTTGATTTAAGAGCTTTTGTTTTTATTAAAGGCATTAATGATGTAAAAGAAAACAGCCTAATTCAGGAATGACTTAATTTTAAAACTGAATCGTTATTTTCAATTTCATGATAAATTTTATGCACTTGACTTTAGGCTAAGTGATTCCGTACTATATCTTAGTATATTAACTATCGCTACACTTACACGTTTTCACGCACTCGCCTCTCACAGCCCTATTTCCACAGCCGTCACTAAAATTCATAAGGAGCAGACAGTAATCAAACTATGTTATTTAGATAAATACATTTTGACTTTTATGACTACTCCTATTTCGATAAATTGAGCGTGATGTGACATACACTGGATTTTATATAGGTTAGATTAATAACTATTAGTAATTAAGAAAATCACAACTCGAGTGACTATCATAACCTGTAAAAATATCTTTCTTACGGAAACATGGCGTACCTTTCAAAAGCTTAAATACAAGATGAGCAAAGAATAACCTGCATAATAGATAACAATAAATATCACAGTTGGAAACTCATTGTATTTAGAACTTTGTTAAAGATATATATATGTAACAGCGCAAACAAAAGATAGAAAAACTATATAGACTAGAATAAAAACTTCTAAGAGAGTCAATAGCTATTTTGGTTACAATTACAAAATATGTTGAGAGTAGTTGAAGGTACATACAATGTTTTTGTTTGTTTGCATGTTTGAAATTTGCGGAAAACTAGATGAGGGTTATCTGCGCTAGCCGTCCCTAATTTAGCAGTGTGAGACTAGAGCAAAGGCAGCTAGCCATCATCATCCATTGCCAACTCTTGGGCTACCCTTTTAACAACGAGTAGTAGGATTGACTGTCACATATATAACGCCGCCGTGTGACAGTGATTCAAACCCGCAACCCTCAGATTACGAGTCGAATGCCTTAACCACCTAGCCATGCAGAGCCGTATATAGATTACAATAAAAACTCTCAGAGGAGTAAAAAGTACATAGGTTGTAATATAAACTCCTCAGAGGAGTAATAAATATGTTGGTTATGGTGAAAAAACTCCTCAGAGGGTTAATAAATATGTAGGTTGTAGTAAGAATAAAAACTTCTTAGTGAAGTAATAAATACACAGGTTGCAGTAGAAACTCCTTTGAGAGGTAATAAATAGATTGTAGTAAAAAACTCCTCAGAGGGTTAATAAATATAAAGGTTGCAGTAAAAAACTCCTCAGATGGGTAATGAATATATAGGTTGTAGTTAAAAATTATGCGTTATTGTGTTGTTGTTTTTCAGATTTTATTACATAGTTGTATCTTTTGATTCTTCCAAGCATAACCTTTAACATTTTGAGTTAAAATAGAATTTTTGTTTTTAACCCTTTAACTGCGGTTTGCATCACATGATGTTAGCGTAGATGACTGCTGTTGACGTCCTATAATGCCAATATTTTGTGCACAACATTTTTAATAGTCCCGTCGCAAAAATTCGGGAAATTTTACGCAATGGGGCCGTATGTAGATTTACACAAGCGCAAACGAAAGATTAACAACTGTCTCAACTGCACCATAGTTGCGAAGTCTGTTGAACTACAGGGCCTGGCATGGCCGAGCGCGTTAAGGCGTGCGCTCGTAATCCGAGGGTCGCGGGTTCGCGCTAAACATGCTCGCCCTCCCAGCCGTGGGGGTGTATAATGTGACGGTCAATCCCACTATTCGTTGTTAAGAGTTGCCCAAGAGTTGGCGGTGGGTGGTGATGACTAGCTGCCTTCCCTCTAGTCTTACAGTGCAAAATTAGGGACGGCTAGCACAGATAGCCCTCGAGTAGCTTTGTGCGAAATTCCAAAAAAACAAACAAACAAACTGTTGAACTACATAGTTTATCCCGCTGTTTGCCTTTTGTGCACATGTGTTTATATTAAAACCTCCATGAAGATTGTTAATTGAGACGGAGGATGGTTAAATTAAACTTTAGCCCTCCATTTCTATCGACTTATTTCTATAACTGATGTATTCTTCATTCATTTCCTTAAACTGTTTTAAATATTCGCGTAACTTATTTATCTTTACTCAATTGTCAAGCAACTTACAAGTCTATTTTCTGGTTCTAGGATAATGTATTGATTTTTATCTTTTGTTGTTTAGCCTGTTCGATTTTCATACATTTCGGAACAATCTTTAAATCTTTTACATGGTTCTCGAGTAACCTATTGGTCTTTACTCTTTTGCCGAGTAACTTATTAGAAGTTTTAATAGTCGTCGACCTGAGGTTTTATATTTGATTAGTTTAGACGTCACAAAATAACACAACTGTCTGCTACCTCTGTTTCAGATTGACAAAGATTTTCAAATTTGTTTATTAAACTATCATTAAATTATAATATGACTTATTTTTTGCCCTTTCACCTTTACTATTATCAACGTTTTTTATATGGTTGTATATACAGTTAACTTTTTTTTAACTAGAGATGTTCATTTTTATCAATAAAAAGTGTAAACAGTTTGAGAGTGAATCATTTCGTTTTCTCTTCAATTATAATGATCTATTTACGTTGCTTATTCTCAATATATTAACAGGATATCATGTACTTATACATAAAATTTCTCCCCAACTATACACTAGCTAAATCAGAATTTTCAAATCAGTGGATTAGTGTTTTCCTTGATAACAATAAAACTAAGTTTACTTTCTAACCTTATCAGGGAAGTGGAAAGGAAAATCTTATTTTTTTGCTCGACTTGTTCGTAATTCTGTAATTATAAAATTTCAAGTTTCTCGCATTTCATCTTCAACGTTGCGTAGATAATTTATAAAATACATTCTCGGTGACTTCAAGAGTGATATATTAACTTTTCTGCTCGAATTAAATACATATTACGAAGACCTTGTCGCCTATCTTGATGCAAGAATATGCGTGTTTTTCATACAACTTCGTTTTCTCCTAAGTATCATCGAGGAAGAATTTGGAAACATTTCCTTTTATAATGACTACTTACTAATTGTCATACTGGCAGAGCATTGATACGAGAATGGGTCTTTCTCTGTTCTTCTGGCAACATGTTAAACTGTGCGCATGGTTGCCATTGTTCTGAAATTGAATCCAACAATATTTTAATTTAAAGCAAGACATGATTTGAATAATATGTTTCGGATACTTTAGTAAAACAAGTCGAGCATTTAATGAAATACGTAATCGATGTTAGACGTTAGCCAACAAGAAATATTAATTCTGCTCTCAATCAACACTCCTATATTATGATTAGTTATTCTACGTTGGCTCTTCACTCGAAGCTGCTACATGCGAACAAGTGAAACCGCGCCTTCATCTGCATGTAATTGGCACCTTGTACGTCGGGAAACTGATTAGTAGCGGTTGGCAAGGTAACGCGGAAGTGGCTGTTTGTTCAGACTCGTTTTCAGCTGGAAATAAATTCGGAGCTAATAAAATGCTTCTGTGTGTGTGATTATGAAAAGAGAACGAAGGTGACGCTGAAATAATTAAAATGAAATAATTGTTTTCCGCGCGCGTATATCTTACGTTATTTAACAGCGAATGACATAATCCACCATAAGGCATAGCACGAGGCAATATGAACGTTACATGTAAAGTAAACGGCAGCTGTCTGCAGCTGAAATGTGATGAATTAATCTCGCCTTCTTCACGGAAACTGCGTGATGATATAATTTGTAACCGTGTAGGAACAGAGCAAGCTCTCACATATGCAGCTCTTATATACGTTATTTAAATTAAACAAGTAGAAGTTTAATATGAGACATTCTTTGTGTAGTGTAGACAATGTATAATTAGGTTTAATTGAAACCTTGTGTATGTAAGTTCTTTTAGCCTTCTGCGATAAAGAGCTTTGTCAAATAAAGCTGTGTTTCTTAATTGGATATATTTCCCATGTAAGTTAATTCTTTTGAAGATAAAAATTACCAGACTGTATAACTATGTTCTTGTTCCTTACACATTATTAGCTCAAGGTTTTGTTCTGTTGTCTTTGAACTACTTTCAGCAACTTGATATATATCTTAACATAATAACTGAGATAGTGCGGTATTTAGTGTAGAATTAAAAAGAAACGTTTGTACGGCGTTAGATATACACAGGTAATGACACCGTTATATTGTATAGGGTAAACCAACCAAAGATACTACGAAACACCACAAACCCGAAGAACCGCCAAGTGACAACAACTGTTTTCAGTTTGTGTTTGAGGCCTGGCATAGCCTAGCGCGTAAAGCGTACGACTCGTATTCCGAAAGTCGCGGGTTCGCGCCCGCGTCGCGCCAAACATGCTCGCCCTCCCAGCCATGGGGGCGTTGTAATGTCACGGTCAATCCCACTATTCGTTGGTAAAAGAGTAGCCCAAGAGTTGGCGGTGGGTGGTGATGACTAGCTGCCTTCCCTCTAGTCTTACACTGCAAAATCAGGGACGGCTAGCACAGATAGCCCTAGAGTAGCTATGTGCAAAATTCCAAAATACACAAAAACACTCTTTGTGTTTGCAGAAAACAAAGTGATGCCGAGAGAGAGGTTTGGTTTTAGAACAAATAGAGCATTTTTTCTCAATTAATTTTCTATCTTTACGTTGCCAGAATTATCAAGATAAAAAAGAATACATCAATGGTTCTCAAACAATTTTTGTTTCTCAAACCATTAGTTTTCTTTTCATCTCGGGGGACCGTAATGGAGGTTACGCACTTGTGCTACTACTTCCTATACATGAGTTTGGAACTTTAAAACTAACTCGAGTCACACATTGAGAAACCCCTCATAATGGGTCACATGACTCTATTTCTTGTCGTTGTGTTGTTTTTCAATACAATGTAAATTCGAATTGAGAAGTTTTCATGTTCCCAAGAACCTTTTACTATTAAAATTCTTCTAACATAAACATTCATTCAAGGAAAAACCTGCGAAGTCATTGCAGTTGACACCTTCAGGTTTCCCCTCGTCTTTGGCACGTGCCGCTATTCGAAATGAAGAGGTACGTACTATATATCTTATATAAATATTACAACTTTCCCATAAAATCTCTGGCGTGTCAGAGAGTGAACAACAACAAAAAAATGATCTCAAATGTTATTTCCAAGTACCCCAACTATTAGCACAGGGTGCACAGTATGAATAACTGATTGATGGTTGTAGGGAACAGTGTGGCACGTGGCCTTGCATCTTCAGCTTGGTGTGCTGCTTGACATTCGTCTTTGCCCGGTGCCCTTGTTGAACCAATTTTCCAGCCACCCGACCACAGGTAATCTAGTTCGCTTTCTCTCCAGAAACGGAAATGAAATTCCCGGAGCTGACACTTAAGGAATAGTTTCTGTTTGATCTACTGGCACTGTTTTCATTGATCGTGTGATATTGAAGGAAGTCTATCATTTAAAGAATTGTAGCGTCACTTTTTGTTATTGTCATGATTTCAAACATCGACACCAATTTTTCATTTTTTCTTTCTCTCTTTGACGATTACTGGGTTTTGAATGAGAGAGAGAGGTGTAAAACAGGATCTGTCGTGACCTTTTTTTTCTTTATTTTTAGTTTATTTACTTTTCCCAGAGAGACTGTGGTAGTCCGATCATGCGGACTGCGTGCTGTGGCTTTCCATATGTGGTCAACTTGTGTTGACTTTGATAAGGATACTTTGTTTTAAGACAGTTGAATATTTATTGACTAGAGACTTAAAGTATAATTGTACTTGGCAATTGGTTGCGTAGGCTTCTTCAGACCAATAATTCGATTTTTTTTCTCTCATGGGAGAGTTTTATTTTGAAATATCGTTTAGTTAAAACGTCAGGGAATTTTATGTGGATACTGAATGTTTTTTCGACCTCTGATAACGTTTTGTTAGAAAATGGAGTAAGAGTTCATTTCTAGTTGTTTAAAAACGTTCTCAGATTCAACAGTTATGTCGAACTGTATTTGCTGTCTTTCCGACCATTACAACTGAATGAAGTAGTGTTGCGTATAACTGAATTATTGGTATTAGCAAAAGATTCGTAGACAAGTCGTATCATTTAGTAATAAACTATTACATTCTTTCGGTCCGGCAAGGCCAGGTGGTTAAGGCACTCTACTCGTAATTTGAGGGTTGCGGATTCGAATAACCGTCTCACCCAACATGCTCGTCCTTTCAGCGGTGGCGGCGTTATATATGCACCGGTCAATACCACTATTCGTTGGTAAAAGAGTAACCCAAGAGTTGGCGGTGGATGGTGATGACTAGCTGCCTTCCCTCTGGTGTTACACTGCTACATTAGGGACGGCTAGCGTAGATAGTCCTCGTGTAGCTTTACGCGAAATTCAAAGACATTCAAACACTAAGACATTCTCAACCTCAGGAAATTAATAGCAAAAAGTCTTGTGTGTGAACTGACTCAAACTTAGAAATTCTGTTGGTGAATTTCTTTTTATCACACGAACTGAATAAGTTCATCATTAACCTTTAACCATTTTTCTGTATTGAACGCTCTTATAATTTGTGAACAGTGACAAACAACAGATAATAAAACAAAACCACATTAAATTTGTCTGTTTTAAGCTGCTGATTTCGAATGTCAAAAGCATTTATTTCTTATAAAAAAAACTGGACACTGAATTTAGTTTCATATCTGTTTGTGTGTATTAGTAACTGTTGATCCTCAATACATAGTTTGAGGAGTTTGCTTCATCCTGAATACAATATGGTATATTAAAAATAACTAATTGATAAATTTAAATTCACACGCGTTATACCCAATACTCACATCAAAAGTTGATTACTTCGACTGTAACTGGCTCTCGTGGATATGTTGAAAAGTCAAACGTTAGCTTTTGAATTACGTGTTATAGACTAAAAGATCAAACTAAATGCGATTTCTATATTTTTTCCACACAGAAGGTCATTATACAGGATTTTAAATGAAAATTTAGAGTATCTGGATTTCTTAAGCTGTGTCTACTACATGAATGGATGTTTTTGCTTAAAAGTCATGGTGTGCCATACGTGAATGAGCGTTGTAATTTAATAATCATTGTGTATAATGCGCAAATGGGCGATGCCACAGAAGACTCGTGGTGTAAAGTTACGTCACGTGCAGTTGTATAGTTAATAAGATTCTTAGAGCTGTTTGATATATTTTTGAGCTAGTATTGATCATTATTATGTCGTATCACAGATTAATGTTATAGTATGTATCTTTTGTAAAACTATGTAGAAAATTTAAGACTTAAAGTTTAGCTTTTTTATATTTAAGACGGTTTGTTTTCTGGACATGACTAAGTGTTGAATTTCGCTTAGTTGTTTTGGTTTAGTCATTACGAAAACATGTAACTCTGTTTTACATATTTGATTGACTGCTTTTAGTACAGTAATTCAATATTTTATTCATTTCTTTCTGTCATACTTTCTTGGAATCCAAATAACAGCAATGAAGAATACAAGCATCTTATATATATATACGTGTGTGTATTGTAGTCTGAATTTCCAAACACTTATTGTTAAATACAAAGCTACACTAGACGTATCGAAACTATGTTTTAGCATTACAATCTTTACAAATTTACAAGAATAATAATTTGGTTTGGTTTTGAATTTCGCGCAAAGCTACTCGAGGGCTATCTACCCTTGCCGTTCTTAATTTATCAAAGTAAGACTAGAGGGAAGGCAGCTAGTAATCAGCATCTATCGCCAACTCTTAGGCTACTCTTTTACCAACGAATAGTGGGATTGACTGTCACATTGAACGCCCCCACGGCTGAAAGGGAGAGCATGTTTGTTGTGACGAGGAATCGAACAGGTGACCTTCAGATTACGAGTCGAGTGCCTTAATAACCCGGCCATGCCGAGCCAAGAATAATAGTAATAGTTTATTTTAATTTTCATGATTAAAAAAATTTTAACGCATTATTTTATGTATACATAAAATTATAACATTGCAGTTAATACTTTTCGTCCACTGGTTCGACTATAGTCTTAAGGGCTTACAATAGAAAAAATCAGGGTTCAATACCTGTAATTGATATAGTGCAGTTATCCAACTGTGCGGCTTTCGTCTAAAAACAAACAAGTTAGGATTTTTAATTGTGGTGTACAGTTGTTTCCAATTATGATAATACAGTATCCCAATATATATATCAGTTTTTTGGGGGGGTTTTCCCAATGATGACAATAAAGTGTCCCAATATATATCAGTATTTTGGTGTGTGTTTTTTACAATGATGATTATAAAGCATCATAATATATATGTTTATTTTTATTTTTCCAACACATCTTACTTTATTTTAGCTGATAATGTTTTTTTTTCCTTCTCCACTTAGTATGTTCGGCAGCACGGGAGCCTGCAGTGCCTGTGGTCAGGTGATTCCTGCCAACGAGTTTGTCATGAGGACCCACGGGAACGTGTACCATCTTAAGTGTTTCGCTTGCGTCAAATGTCGCAATCAGTTAGTTCCAGGTGATCGTTACAATCTGGTCAACGGCAGCGTCTTCTGCGAACAGGACTGCTTGAAAATCCTTAAAGGTACAATGTCGACAGGAGGTGTTCGGAAGGGAAAAGTTCGAGCAAACTCGGCCATCAAAGCTGTGTGAACGTATAGTTTCATTACCCCAGTGACACACGGTTACAGATTATTTTATCAGAGTCTTAGTCAGTCCTAACAACTCTCGCTCGGTGTATATAAACGTATTACTATCTACTAGAAATAGCTTTTCTTAGTTGTGAAAACATTGCGTTTCTCTATCACCAGAAGGCGCTCATCGACAGTTTTTTTCATCATAAAATATACAAACAAACAACTTGGCTAATTTATTAAACTCACGTCACTAATTAGTCTGTTTTGTCGTGTCATAAAGTCGCACGGAAACGACTTTTGCTTATTTTTTTTGTTCCGAGAAGACTATTTTTGAAAGTGTGTAATATCGTTAGTAGCTGGGATTAAGATTCCACTGGCAGGCTTAATGTTTGTCAGTAGCTTGTTTAAGACTGATACAGAAATCAAAATATGTAATGGTTACTAGTAGTAATGTTTTGTAAATACGCCTACATTCTTAAGTACGGTAATGACAAAAATACGCGTATATGCATAGTTCAGATCGTTAAATATTTTATACATATATACATGTATATATGCTGCGTAGAGCACGTGCTACCTGCTATCATTATTGTTCATATTGAAACTACTGATTAACAGCACTTGCAACATTCAGTTCGTAAAACTCAATCAACGCATATTTAATGCAGTGTACAAAAGTACAAAGTATACATAGACAAATGAAAACAACAATATTAAGTGTGTACAATTTAAAGAAAAAATAAATATTAAAATAGAATATTGTTTGAACTTTTGTCAGGATTACCAAGTTACCAGTGACTAACGGTTAGAGTTACCGTATTTAAAAGAAAAAAAAAGGTATTTTCTTAGTTCAACTTCTGGTAGCCGCTCTATTTAAGCTTGAACGAAAGATAAATTATCAGCCCTCAAACGGTATTTAAGATGATGTATCAAAGGCGGTATTCTTTGAACAAAATGTTAAATTAGCTAACTACGCCACTGCATTTCGTTCACCTATTCTGTATGTAATAGTACTGTGAAATCGGACTACTGTTTGGTCGCACGTTATATAATATGTGTAATGCTATTGTTTGTTGTACTAAACTAGTTGCTGCTGGCTTCAGTGGCGTTAGTTGTCACGTTGTATATTCAGGTTTTCGAATCGTTCTGTTGTCAGTATTGCTCACAGATATGTATTTGTTGGACGATTTCTTAACAGTGTGGTGACAGTATTGAATTTTTTGTTTTCGGTGTGACATTTAAAAGTATTTGTTTCTCTTCATGTGTGTAATCTATATCAAGTGGTATGTAGACTTGAAGATAAAAATCATTATGTTTAATAAATACTCAGTTTTTAGAACTGTGGCTGAATAATTATCTAATATTTATTATATTACAAAAATGCTTCGCGCATTAAGAAAGGGGAGATCAATTAAAAAATTATCGTAACCAGCAAACGGTTTTACTCAATTATCATTAGGAATGAAGAAACGTATAACAGTTTGGTTTGTTTTGAATTTCACATAAAGTTACCGGAGACCTAAAAGTTGGCCCCCCAGTGGCTCAGCGGTATGTCTGCGGACTTACACGCTAAAATCCGGGTTTCGATACCCGTGGTGGGCAGAGCACAGGTAGCCCATTGTGTAGCTTTGTGCTTAATTCCAAACAACCAAACCTACGAGTTGACGATGGGTGATGATTACTACACTACTAAATTAGGGACGGATAGCGCAGATAGCTGTCGTGTAACTTTGCGCGAAATTTCAAACACTTTTTTTTATAATATTCATAGAGTTTTCTTGTAAAACAGTTACAGTTAGAGTTCTTGTCTTAAACACTCACTTTAGACCAGTGATATACAAATAACAAACATACATAAACACATTTCCAGTTTATGTTCTTACTTGAATACCTGTGGCAATTTTGGATATAATTTTTAAATGCTATTTAAGTTTAAGTTGACACGAATAGATTTTGGTAATTTTTTTCAGTATTAAACACGAACAGTTTTTTATATTGTAAAGATCAAATATTTAAACATAGGTACATTTATGAGGATTGTTTTAGTGAGATTTATTCCAGATATTATATAATACAAACACAACTTACGTTGTAGCTCTATGGTTAGGACTGGTAATAGGTTTGACTTACAGTTGGATGAAATATACCATTATAATTCTTGGTGAGCAAATCAGGTCAAAGTAAACCCAAGGTAGACAATTTTAGTACGTAAGCCTGAAATTAAGCCATATCACTGTATATCATAATAGCACGTGCGGCTTTTCAGTATTTGTCATAGTAAAATATACACATCATCTTTTAAAATATCTATTACGCTGAGTGTTTTGCTATTATCAAAGTAAAGTTCAATATACTGATGTGTCAAATACTCTAGTATTATGGTTTATAATGATCTTTATAAAAAGATAAATTATCTTCATTAACCGTAACGCTAGAGGATTCGGCACGTCAAAAAACAACAACAAAATAAACTTTACTGGACTATTTACACAACTAACTTCCATAAGTTGTTACAGCCACGAAGTTGATGTCTCCCAAAAATCGATTAAAGTTAATTTCTATAACTGAGTTTAGAAGCACATTATGTAAGACACGAGAAAATTCATTACGACACACTTTGGTGGTTAGCTTTGTGTTAATGGAACAATGCTTGGCGTCCTCAGAAGGCAGTACATCATAAAACTTGTTGACAGGATGTCGGCAGTCACTACTACGGCAAAACGTTCTCTTCTTGCATCAAAGTGTCTCGGAATTTCCTTAAACGTAAGGAAATTTAATGAAGTCGTACCTCAATAGATGTTTTTATCTAATCCTTTAGGGATTTTAAATTAGCGGTTAAAAACAGTATTCTAAATTTACCTTCTGTCTGTTACACGTTGGTGCCCAAGATAAGTCAATACTTGAGTTCATCAGTTAGTCTTGTATATCTATTGCATCCAAAAGCATATTTTATGAAATTTTAGTGTTTATGTCTGTTAAAAAAAATCTCGATACATCACCGACTTATATTCCTAGAAATGTTTTGTAGCTTTCTACGTCTACAACGATATTACTGACTATGACAGGTGCTATTCTATTTCAAAACGTTGCTGTCTACAACGGTTAACGACACGAACTTTGTTATTTATATTTGCAGAAGATAACATCCGAAAACATTGACTACTTTGCTATCAAGAATTGCGTTTTTTTAACACCGGTAAATTCGGGTAACATTAAACTTCTTTCTTTACCTCAACAATAATAACGTAACTGGCAACTTGTCATATTTTAGATTTCCCTATGGCGCAAGCGTGACCCTCTATGTATCTAATACTCCGCAGTTCGTGCCTTATTACCGAAAAACAACTCTTCACTGTTTGGGGCCATAATAAATGATTATGGTCAAATGTCACTATTCGGTTTGACAAGAGTGGTGTAAGGCGTTCGAATAGCTGCTTGTCTTCTGGTCTATCACATCATAATTGGAGGCAACTTCCGCAGGTTCCCTCATGCGCGAAATGGAATAAACAAATTCCTCTGTTTTTAAAATCCAATAATCCAAACGCAGGAACACGCACTGTACTTCTGAAAAGCTCACAGAATTTAAGTGACATCAGATTTTCAATCAAATCTCAAAAGACTGGTTTCGGTATTCAATATGAAATTGTAGCAGATGATTTTGAGAGTTTAGTTTTCTATTCGTCAAATTAACTCTTTAAACAATCATTGGAAAGTAAATTTAATAAAACAAAATAAAGATCTTTGTTTGTCCGTTTTATTGTTAAGCGCAAAGCTACATAATGACTGATCTGTACTCTGCTCACATCGCATGTCAAAACTCAATTTTTAGCGTTGGAAGTCCTCAGACTTACCGCTGAGTACAAATAAGAAACAAGACAAGCAGTTGTGCCATTTTTCCAACTCAGTACGTCATGATACTTAAAAAAGAAGACAACTGAACAACAAATCTGTTAAGACGTGTAAATGTTCCGTGCACGCAACTTAGAGATTGACATAAAACGTGTTTTTAATGACTTCAGAAATGAAACTTTTATTATATCTAAAACTCGCTGTCTAAAGTTTCCCAATTTCTGCTTAATATTAGCGAAAAGCGTCTTTAAGCAGAACAACAATAATAAAAACTCACTTAGGATTACACGCGTTTTAATAATATTATTCCTTATTCTTTCATTTATGAATTCTAAGTAATATCTATCTTTTTTTTTACCACGACTCGCTTTTCAGGTTTGATTAAAAAACTCAACTGATTGTATTACAGCACTAGCTGTCTTTGATACGCTTTAGTGTGAAGTCTTAGAATATTTTGTTTTATCACTTATCACGCAGCTTCACAAGTACTGTGTCACAATTTAAAAACGGAACCATCTACTGTGACTATTATAATGTTATAAGTATGTGTATCCATGCTCGAATCTTCCAAGAAATGTCATTTGGCATGAGTTGTAATATGTATAAGTTACCCTTACAAGAATAAAAGTTCTGGAAAATAGTGAAGACAAAATCATTACAAATAAATACGCTGAATGCAACAAATAAAGATTAGCACAGACGTACGTTGGACATAAGAAGTAAACAAAAATTAGAACAGATTTACGTTGAGTGCAAGAAGTAACCAAAGATTATAAACTTTTTTTTTCCTCAATACACTGCACAACAATTTTCTGTGAAAAGTTTTGCTTCATGATAAGTTTTTGCTGATTGTGACAGGTACCTGGTGGGTCTGCACAAATATAGTTTTGGTTTTGCTTCATCACGCAGGAACTCTGAAAAATAAACAGTTAACTGTTTACCGGCAATGACGTATTTAATTGCGTGTGTGTTTTTTATGTGTTATTAAGTTCAACATAATTAAAAGTGTTTTGCTCCTGATTTTCATTAGTATTCAATGTACGGTGCATCACGTTACAGGGTCCAACAGTAGTCAGCAAGCATTGACGGATTCCAGTTGCCCTGATATTGTTTTTCCGTTGTAGCAATGTCCTGGTGAAACCTTTCACATTGTTCGTCATTGACAGCACCGAGATTTGCGGGGAATAAGTCCAAGTGTGAGTGGAGGAAATGAATCTTGAGTGACATGTTGCACTTCATTCTTATATATGCTATGAGAAGTTTGTCTACCAGATGAATGTAATGTGGGGCTCTGTAATTGCCAAGAAAATTGTCAACAAAGTCTTTGAAGGCTTTTCAGGCAATCTTTTCCGTCCCAACTAACAGATCTTCGAACCGCTTATCACTCATAACATGTCTGATCTGAGGGCCAACAAAAATTCCCTCTTTGATCTTGACCTCAGTTATTCTTGGGAACATCTGTCTTAAATAATAAAATCCTTCGCCTTCTTTGTTCATTGCTTTCAGGAAATTCTTCATAAGTCCCAATTTTATGTGAAGAGGAGGCAAAAAAATCTTTGCCGGGTTGACAAGCGGTTCATGCGTTACATTCTTTCTGTCCTGGAACTAACGTTTTACGTAGTGGACAGCTCTGTCTAGAATAACGTGACTCTTTGGTGCGACTGACCCATTCACAGATGAAACAACAGTACTTTGTATAGCAGAACTGGAGTTCCAATAACTCTTTCAGATCTCCACAGATATTCCAGTTGTAGTTGCTGTACTAAATGTGCTTCAGCAACATTTCCATGTTCTCGTAGGTTTCTTTCATGTGTGCTGCAAAGCCAACAGGTATTGAAGGGTGAACAATGTCATTGTGTAACAGAACAGCTTTGAGGCTCAACATTAATGAATCAATAAAAAGACGCCACTCTTGCGAGTCATGGTCACAACCCAAAGCAGACAACAATCATTCGATGTCAACACAGAAACAGCTACTGTCATCTTGTGCAAATAATTTGGTTATTTCATTTTAACGGCTTCGAAAAACAGAAATTTTCGTACCTGGTGACAGCAAACAACATTCCTTCAGTCTCAAACCCAGCAATTCGGTTTTGCTTTTTACAAACCCAAGTCTCTGACCAGATCGTTTAATTCTGACTGTGTTATGAGACGTGTATTGCCTAAGGAGCACGGTTCAAAATCTGCATCAATGTCACTGCCAGTTTCCTGCATTGCAGTTTCTTCATCTGGTTCGTCTAAGGTCCATTCCTCTGGTGGTTTTGGAATTGGAAAACTGTTTTCATGTAGCACGTGTCTCATTGCTGCAGGCAGATTAGGGTATTCAATTGACTTTTCGTTTTTGGCAGAGAAACCAGACACATTAGTCAGACAGAAGTAATAGTCCGTCACATAGTCTTTCTGTTTTCACCATATCATTGGGACAAAAAACGGTATTGTCTTTTGAATGCCTCTGAGCCAAGCTCTCAGATAGATAGCACATGTCGTACAACAAATATGAGGCCCGCATTCCTGGTCTTGATCACCAATTTTACAGCCCAAGTACAGATGACATGCTTTCTTCACAAGAGCAGTCATTGAGCGTCTCTGATGAACAAGCGTATACTCGCCACAAACATAGCAGAATGTATCGCGGCTGTTACGACATTGATGAGACATATTAACACCAATCGTCCGTGTAAAACGTCCATAACATCTAACTTGTTACAGTGCTACTGAGGCAATGCTATATTCTGAAACAATAAGGTCTATATTAATCCAATGAGAAGCATGTGTGTATGCAAGCCTGATGAGACAGTGTCAAGCTGGCTCCGACCTGTCCAGACATGCCTGGGCTGCATACTTCCACAGAACAGCTTCTAACCTGGCCTGATTTCATGTCTTGACATGCCCAGACTGTACAAAACATTGTTCATAGGTTTCTTACAGAAACGAATTTTTTTTATATACAAATATAAGAAAAAGCATGACAAAACTGAAGATTTCGATAAAACGGTACGTGATGGGCAAATTTGGATGTGAGTTTCGTGATTAGCAGCCAAAAATCCATAAGAAACACCCAACAGTGTTTAGGAAGCAAAAACTTTGTTATGCAGTGATATTTTGTAACAATCGTTACGAATGACACACATTGCTTTTTAACATCATTACTACGTTGAGACGTGTCACACATGCCTATATAAGGACCACATGAGAAAATTAAACTTAGTGTTGATTATTATATTGATATAATAAAAATATTTTTGTGAAATCTGTATGTGCCTTTGTGATTGTCGGACGTCGAATCTCTGGGTCCAAGATTCGCGTTCTGTTGCCACAAAATACCGGTCTAATCTATCAGAATCAGGGACAGCTATGCGCAGATAGCCTTTGGAACAAACGATTTCCGACACCTGAAAAGCATGTTGGTTTATGTGATTTACTTATGGAAGAAGGTCTGGTATCTACAAAAAGAATAATCATGATTAGATTATTTACTTTGTGTTTACCATTTAATTACTAAAAGCGTGCAGAAAATGTTCAGTAAAGCTTTGTTTAAGAACTTTATTATTCTACTTGTGTGTCTATAAAAGTTTTAAAAAGTTCTGGTTTTATACATTAGTAAGCATTTGGTATTTTTCTCATGGTGTAACACAAAGGTTTAGTATCAGATAAGAGACTCCAAGAATATTAGTTAGTCATCTCAACTGATGGTCGGAAGAAAACAGCAGCCGTGTATGAGACTGTTACGTTTTTTTTATGTTTTATGTTCTTCGTAGACTAAACGCAACAGAAAAACGCAGATAACAGCTTGTATAATTTATTACACTAAACTATTAACAAATATAACAGATATAACATAAATTATATGATAACAGTGACAGATATTAAGTTACAACATTCGAAATTAATTACAAAACAAAATAATACTAGTTTCGAACTTCAAAATTAATCACAATACAAAATGGTACTGGCCTGTATCTAATATAATGATCTAAAATGAAAGTATCAAATTCCAGTCTAGGGTGTTAATTTGGTCCCACGAAGAAATTCCGAAGCTTAAATGAAGAAGTTCAGAAACAGTTCACAGTTCAATAAATTCGCCGACTCTCAGCACAAGCAGTAATTCAGATGAATCGTAGAGATTGACGAAATAAAATCTCAACTTCCGTAGATCTAACTTCAGTCACAAATCCAACACTTAATCTTTCTCAAATAACTGACTCTCTTCTTTTGAAATAAAACTGATGTCTGAATCTCACTCTTGTCTCTCGCATCTTCGTTTGTTTATATATTGTAGGCCTAAACTCCTCGAAACACCGCAAAAATTCTACAAGTCTCCAGAGCAATCCACGCATGTCCGTTCTTGCACGAGACTACACGTCTAGACACGTAGTCACCAGCACTTCATTTACAAACATATGTTTGGTCTACTTAATTTAAGAAAATTCTAAATGTTACCCTAAATGAATAACAAAATATTAGTTTAAACTTCGAAACAATAATATCAATATGGAAAAATGAATAATAGAAATGAAAATTTAAACACAACACGACATGTTGTCGCTTACAAAATATTTACACATTTACATGACAGAGACTGTCACAATTATAACCTTCCCACACGTTACAATTAGAAGACCTTTTAGCTATATATCGCGACTTGAACCTAGGACCTTCCAATTTAGAAGTCGTCACACTTATTACTAACACATGCCAATCTAGAAATACTCCCGTCTGTACACAGTTTGCTTACAAATCCCATGGTGCACTGTGAAATGAAGTTTATAAAGTTCATTGTTGCTATGGAAGAATAAGAACAAAGATAACTTTCATAATTTATGAACAATTTTTGTTAAAAAATCTAAATACCCACCAAGGAAACCCAATCCATCTACAGTGGATTTACTGTCTCTGATCGACTGAGGAGAAACTACGAATATTTAGCAAGAAACAGCAATAAGATACAGTAATTTGTAGTGAAAATACTAAGAAACAGGCGGGCCTGGCATGGCCAAGCGCATAAGGCGTGCGACTCGTAATCCGAGGGTCGCGGGTTCGCGCCCACGCCGCGCTAAACATGCTCGCCCACCCAGCCGTGGGGGTGTATAATGTTACGATCAATCCCATAATTCGTTGGTAAAAGAGTAGCCCAAGAGTTGGCGGTGGGTGGTGATGACTAGCTGCCTTCCCACTAGTCCTACACTGCTAAATTAGGGACGGCTAGCACAGATAGCCCTCGAGTAGCTTTGTGCGAAATTCCAAAACAAACAAACAAGAAACAGGCGAGGCTTTCGAGAGGAATGGCTGTTTACAGAAACATCATATTTTAAATATATTTCAAACTGACTGTGGTTATTTTGGTGAAGAAATTGAAGAACACAAAATCTGGAATATGTGTTAGAAAATAACACTCTTCATTTCATCAGAACTTTATAACGTATTGAAGAAGTTAATTCAACATGTGGTATTAAACGCATTGCCAGGGACTTTACTAAGAGTTCATGACTGTAGATTGATAAATAAATTCATTGCATGCAGTAATTTTCATGCCACTGGATTTTATAAAAGGGCTTGAGCCTGTAAGCCGGTCTTCGTCTTCACAGCCTTGATAGCAAATTGTTGGCTATTATGATACTCTTGAGTGTTAAACCTGGAATAAGAAACAGTCACATTCATCGTATAGAGTTATTAAACTTATCAATAATACTTGTTTTCTATTGTTTTGGGTATGATTATGACCTTTCAGTGACAAGGAATTTGGGGTTGTTTACGGCTTCTCATGTTTTGGCTTGTTTCAATTTGATTGAATGTTAAAGGGTCAAACATTCAGAGTGATTTTGTGTTATTTTTTGTTACTCTCTACTTCTTAAGTTGTCCTTGTAAACGTCATATAAAACCTTTCACTAAAGACATTAAATATTACGTTATAATGAAACATGCGTTGGAGTTCCCCTTCTCCCGATTTTCCGTTTCTGATGGAACTCACTGTTACTAAGAATCAGTTTTGTAATTGCTGATATCCACAGAATGTTTGAAAAAAAACACAGCAACTTAACTTGTTAAGCTTGTTTGGCATTTGAGATTGAACCACGTGAAGACAGAGAACCTTGTCACGGTAATTAGATTCTCGGCTATTTGGTGGTGATTTGCCAGGATTAATCAAGTCAGCGTTTGTTTGTGGACTTACAAGCAGAGTTAAGCTAATTGGTTCCGCTTTAGTTGTTCTAGAAACTTCCTCAAATGGTTAGTTAGTTTAATTTGTTTCGAAAAAAAAAAATTCCTGTTTTAACAAATATCGCAAATTGCACTAATTGATCTGGAAATATTAAATACGTCATTTTAATTTATTGGATTAAAGATGTCACGTAGCAATAGTCAGAGCTGTGACAATATATATCTCATTTAACCCTTTGATTTATGTGTTCCAAATTATTTTTTTTCACGATCTTATTGACTTAATTCTTTTAAATAAATAAATTTCACGATTTAATGAACAAAGAGGAAAGTTTTGCAAGTGATAAGATATGTGTGACCGAAAATACTTAGGTTGTATAATGCCGTAGCTGGCTGTAAAATTATACCAATAATGTATATGGTGTGTGAGACGATTTTGCATACTACTTGGCCTGACCAACACCTGAATATTTTACCGTATGTTGTTTATTTTTAAACGTTTAACAAATCTGTGATTTATTTTCGACTGGCAAAACAGTTGTTAGTAAATCAATATCCTTTGGTTCCTAACGTTATCTTTCGTTGTGGGTTTCCATGATAGATGGCGCACAACACAGTTACAAGATGGCAATTGCACATGATAAAATCTTATGCAATTAGAATGGGGATTGCCTAGTTAGTGATTAACGAGTCGGGCTGCGTACCGCATAGTCTAAGACTCGAACCATGATATGCTGACGGGTTTACTCTGTACATTTCCTTATTGAGACGTTATAACTCTGACAATCAGTCGCATAATGTTGTTAAAGGTAATTGTGTAGGCAGTGAGTGCTCCTAACAGGTTTCTTATTCTTGACCAGCAGTTCTAAGTTAAAGGTAAGTTATATCTGAACATTAGGAGCTTCTGTGATTATTGTTTAGCTTATTTGTCTCAAAATTCCGATCATTTTGAAAATATATTTTATCAATATACATAATTTGCATTATGTATTATTGGTGTTGATTATTCCATAATAAACTTAAATCTCTAAGTGCTTATCAGAACACTTTATCAAGAAATAAATGAAAATATTTTGCTATATAACCACTGGAAATCCAAACGATTCCAACAATTAACTGTTAAAAATTCATCTTAGTTACAGATAATATTTTTCTTGTTCAGATGAAGTCACATGTATCTTAACCAGTAACTTGTTATGAAGTATTTCTGGTCTACTACATTGTGTCACATGTATCTTAACCAGTAACTTGTTGTGAAGTATTTCTGGTCTACTACATTGTGTCACATGTATCTTAACCAGTAACTTGTTGTGAAGTATTTCTGGTCTACTATATTGTTTCACATGTATCTTAACCAGTAACTTGTTGTGAAGTATTTCTGGTCTACCACATTGTGTCACATGTATCTTAACCAGTAAGTTGTTGTGAAGTGCTTCTGGTCCAACACATTGTGTCAAATGTATCCTAACCGGTGAGTTGTTGCGAAGTATTTCTGGTCTACTACATTGTGTCACACGTATCTTAACCAGTAAGTTGTTGTGAAGTGTTTCTGGTCTAATACATTGTGCCACGTGTATACTAACCAGTAAGTTGTTGTGAAGTGTTTCTGGTCCAATACATTGTACCACATGTATCTTAACCAGTAAGTTGTTGTGAAGTGTTTCTGGTCTAATACATTGTGCCACGTGTATACTAACCAGTAAGTTGTTGTGAAGTATTTCTGTTCTAATACATTGTGTCACATGTGCCTTAACCATTTTATTAAGTGCCAAGAGAGGCCATCTTTTAGGGTGGTAGCTGAATCTTCAAACGCATGGTATTCGTTTCGATTACACAAAATCACACTCCGCACAATGGAGTCGAGAGCGCGTTATAAGAATGATTCTCATATCCAACTATTAGATTAAAGTAACCTAAATGTTTTCTGTGGGTTTGCTGTGCCTTTCCGTTTTTATTTAAAACTTAAGGTATACTAAAAAAAATATTCCAGTGCAGTTCTGCGTAAACGTCCGAAATAAACATATCGTTTTTTTATCATTATTAACCCTGGAAAAACTATATACACACTGTTCAATAACAATTCATTCAGTTACACGAATTTAATTGCAATTATTCAGCGTATACTCATGTTCTACACTAACAATTAAGATGTTTTGGCCGAATTTAAAACTTTTCGAAATTATCTTACACGCTTCTCCCATTGTTGGACTCAACACATATTTCTCTCTTCTTAGTTTTGTTAAGTGTATTGATATCGTCATGTTGCAGCTAAGAGCGTTTATTCACTTTCGTCCGTTTATTATTTTCAAAACTAATTAATGACAAGGAGACATCATCTGCTCTGATCTCGATAAATATATAATTTTTTTCAAAAAAGTTTAGAACAAGGAATCTTTTGTGACAGAAACATAAATCTAATATTTGTGATAAAATGCAGTTAAACTGAAGGCATTCTACTCACTATTCTCTTAATTAATATGTTACGTATTTCAAATCACGGGAATGTGAAATCAACTGTTTGTATCTATCTTGTGTCTGACACAAGGCAATGCCTAGAGGTCATTTAACACAAGACAATGTCCAGGGATCATTGCTCAACACCTCGAATTTGAATTCTGAAATTAAAAGGAAAGTAAAAAACACCTGCAGTCTCGCGAGATTTATGTCATAAATATTAAGCATTTGTTTTTTTAGAACAAGAAAATGTTATGTTTTTTTAATGTGTTCTAAGATATACTGAATGTAAATATTCTGATAAGAATCTTTTTAATGTTCAATGGAATATTTTTAAGATATTTATAATTGAAAGCATTGTTACAGATAGCAGGTACACAACTAAACGAAACCCCCAGTGGCACAGCGGTACGTCTGCGGACTTACAGCGCTAAAAGCCGGATTTCGATACCCGTGGTGGGCAGAGCACAGATAGTCCGTTGTGTAGCTTTGTGCTTAATTCAAAACAACGACAACGAAACGGAAAACAGCAAAAAATACTGAAACCTTAAATTAGAAATCAGATGTTTTTGTTGTTCGATATCATAAAATACAAAACTAATAATTTTATATATAGGATAAAGAGTACATTTCTTAACTGTCTTATTTAGACTGTGGACTTATTTTTAGGTACTGTTCATTCTAGAAATAATTATTTTGACCCCAAATGAAAACGTTACAAAATTTGAAAAACATTCATTTTAACAGATAATGTCACATTCGTTGGGAAACATAACAAAGAAATCATTAACTCTAAATTTTTGTTTGTTTTGGAATTTCGCACAAAGCTACTCGAGGGCTATCTGTGCTAGCTGTCCCTAATTTAGCAGTGTAATACTAGAGGGAAGACAGTTAGTCATCACCACCCACCGCCAACTCTTGGGCTACTCTTTTACCAACGAATAGTGGGAATGACCGTCACATTATAACGCCTCCACGGCTGGGAGGGCGAGCATGTTTGGCGCGAACCCGCGACCCTCAGATAACTAAGCGCACGCCTTAACGCGCTAGGCCATGCTAGGCCCTTAATTTTGAAATGCAAACGCAAACTAACCTTGCAGGAGTTTAGTTTAAAGAGAGAGAAATCATTAGAATTCTCTCTCCAACTGGGGTGTTCAGGAACGTTGTGGTTCTTCTTCGTCCCCTTTCGTGAAAGGCTATTAGGTTTAGTCTTATTTATTTATTAAATAATTGTTGACTCCTTTTTTTGGGTGAAGGAGGTCACTTTAAATGTTATCCTAAACCGAGGCAAAGACAGCACCGGAGAGAACGGCCAGGTCCCGTCCCGAAAGGCAGAAGTCAAAGTAAATATGAACATGAACTCAAACGACCCGACTCAGGGTCTGGCAATAAAGTTGCCTGGGCTGGGATCTAAAATTCCAATGCCTACGTTTTTTGGGGGAAGCGGGAGTGCCCCGAGAAAACCCACATTTACAGGACGGGCGCCGAAAGTTTTGCCTGTCCTGTGCCCGATATCTGAAAAAGAGAATACATATTATTAACATAAGTTTAGTTCTTTAGATGCTTTGTTGTGTAATTTGTGATTCTTGAAATATGTTGTAAGATGACATGTATTTTGTTGGTGCACTGGCTAATTTGTATAGTGATGCCGTTAGTTTGTTTCTGTTTTCTGATTTTAGATAATATTGGTGTGATATTTCCGTTAGTCTATCTTTTAGTGTTGGTAAGTTGCTAATTTGATGTATGTAATTTACTCGCATGAATGACGGTAGACTGAATACAGATCTTAGTATTCTGTTCTGTTGAACTTGGATTTTCTGGAGTGTGTTGTTTGACATATTGTATGTTACTTGACATCCATACTCTATTAGTGGATGGATGTAAGCCTTGTATATTTGTATAATGGGTGTTTGGTGAACATTTCGATTGTCTACTGGTTAGAGTCATTAGGTGTGAAATCCTTTTTCTAATTGATGAGTGTATACTGTTTACATGTTTTTTCCATGTTAGTTTTGTGTCGAAAGTGATGCCAAAGAATGTGATGTTTTTGCTCATGTTAATGGTTGTGTTTCCGAGTGATAATTTTATTTTTTTAATTTCCTGTCGAAGGTGATTGCTTGTGTTTTGGTTGGATTTAACACTACTCTCCACTTGTTACTCCAGTTCGAGACGCTGTTAAGTGATTCTTGTACGCGAGACATGACCATCACTGGGTTTCTGGAGGTGCTCCAGATAGCAATGTCGTCTGCGTATTGTGAATTATGCGTGTATGTTAGATTTGGGAAAGGTATGTCACTGACGAAAATGATATATATAGAAGTGGAGAGAGGACTGATCCTTGGGGCACTCCTGCGATTATATTAAATGATTTAGATATAATTTTATTGACTTTTACTTGTGCTGTTCTATCTGTTAAGAAATTTAAAATCCATTTAATTATAGTGGGATTTATTTTCAGGTGTTTCAGTTTCCTTACTTCTAAATATAAAGATTTGTTTATATACGTGAACTAGTTTACCTGGATCAAAATAAAAATAAACTGTCCACAGAACAATGTGTGATTAGTATAGTTTGAGGTAAATTGTAGGAACCTTGAGTGTTTATTACTGTAAAAGGTTATAAAAATATTTTCGTACCAAATAAAATCTTCTAAGTACAAATTACCTAAAACAGAAACATTTTTTTTGTATGAAAAAAAAGTGCCATACATAAAATGGTAATAATTTAAATTCAAATTACACAACCGTGCGAAGTTAAACTTTATAAAAGTTGTGTTGCTTTTAATAACAGATTTTCCATGATTCAACTACGCGTATATTGAAAATTATACTCATTTCTTTCTATCGCAATAGGATTTATTTTTAGAGATCTTAGTTCTTTAATTTTTTTTTGTTTACCGGAATGAATAATTAATATTATCATGTCTGGGTTGTAGAAAGGTCAAAGGTCAATATCATCAGGTCGCGATTGGTTTAGAGAAATGTCTAGCCAGTGGTTGTCAACATTTTAAGCAAATTGTATTCTGATTCCAAAGAAAATGATTCACTTATTTGAAAGCACATGTGACGTTGGTTTTTTTAGAATCTATAGGTGGTAGAGAAAAATATATGTCATTTCCGGATTCAGCGTACAGAAAATAGTGTAAAAGGCTCGAGATAATAAAACTATCGCAGGCCTGTATTATTAAGCGAATCACGTGATCTTTCTGTATATGACATAATGGCGTAAAGTATTGCAGTAAGTGGTTAAGAATCGTAGTAAAAACCAAATTAATTAGAACTCTGTTCCATTAAAATAAATTACAAAACAACATTTCGACCCTCTTTGATCATCTTCAGGTAACGTTAAAATGACCTAAGGAGGTCGAAACGTTGTTCTGTACTTTATTTTAATTAATGTTTTAATACATATATCAGTCGTCTTTAGAATCCATTTTAACTTCAAGTTATCACCATAAGAGCACTGTTTATTATTATAATTCGTAGCGTTAGGATATGGTTCAACAATTCTACGTATATAATGGTAAGAATAATGAAAATTGTCACCTTTTGTTGTTTTAATGTCCCAAGTGATTACACCCCACTATCAGAAATGAAACATTAAATCCAAATAAACCTATTATGCTATCAACTTCTGTTCAAAAAAACTTTGTACAAACTCTAGTATACAGCATACAGTAGACACACACACACGAAAAGATCTTGGCGGTACCTCTTTGGAAACGCGTTAAAAAATTGCGCTATTTATAAACGGAACTTACACATAATGGTAGTTTCACAGAAATAATTGCACGAAGCTTCCACTCGAGATAAAGAAATATGTAACAGTTTTAGTTTATCGTGTAACGTCATTGAGTTTACACAAACGTTCATACTGTGTTACGAGCCCACCTGTGTAAATAATACAGACTGTAAGTAAGGGGAATGGTAAGGACTTTATAATTCTGGTATTATACGGAGCAGCAATGCGAGAGATGCGCTCGCTCAGGTCGCCAACTCGCAGTAGGGCACCGATTTCCTGATCGACCAACAAAGAGAACTAACGGGTTGAGTTGAGGACGCCGGATTTATGTATCCCACAAGGCATCAGTAAATACGCGATACACAGCCGGTATTATAATATACATTCTGCTTTATTTGTTTGACTGTAAAATAACGCAAATTAGAATTGCTGTTTTGCGTTTTGCACATCACCAGGATCGAACTATGAATTTTAGAGTTATAAGCTTTCAAGTCCAGTGTTTCTCAACGACTGGTTCTCGATCTGTAGTGTTTCCGAAAAAAGAAACAAAAGCTGGTAGGATATTCGTGTGTAGGTTGTAATATTTTTTTCTTGTGTTTTATTTTAGCGGTCCGTCACAGATCAGGGAGATAGAGATTCTGCTGTCAGCGTCGGAAAGGTTTAAAAACAATCTTCAAGCGGCGAACCTCTGAACTACCCTGTTGCTCCGAAATAGCTGCTGTGCATTTTTTCTAATCATAAATGTTTTATTATCAGATAAAGAGTTGTAGAAAGGAAATGTAACACTATGCGCATCAATAGGAAAAACTGAACAAACTGAAACAAGTGGAAATGTTGCACTAATACATTTGTCGTTTGAAAACGCTTTCCTCAGCCCTGTAACAGTCTTTGTTATTTATCTATCAATCTATCGTTAAGCTACAAATGCATCCTACGCCTTACTGTTAGGGAAGGATGTAAAGAAATAAAACTTATTTAAATCTATACCCATAAAATTCAATAACAAAAACCCTTTTATTTCACTGACTTGCAATTTCCATCTTGTAATGTTTTTCCTCTTCTTTTTCTGAAGTGTTAGCGATGGAACATTCAAACAGGTTCCTCTGAAATATGTAAGCATGGAGTTTTGTTTCGTTGTTGGTTTTTGATATTCCCCCAAATCTTCACGAGGGCTTGAAGATAAAAATCATTGTGGTGAATAAATACTCAGTTTTTATTATATTAGAGGAATGCTTCACATGTTAGGGTGAATTATTGATAGATTAAGAAAAGGGAAATAAATTAGAAAATACTCATAACCAGCATATTGTTTAAATCAATTATCACTAGGAATGAGGAAACGTATAACTGTTTGGTTTATTTTGAATTTCACACAAAACCACCCGAGGGTTATCTGCGCTACCCGTCCCTAATTTAGCAGTGTAAGACCAGAGGGAAGACAGTTAATCATCATCACTCAACGCCAACTATGGGGCTACTTTTTTACCAAGTAATAATGGGATTGACCGTCACATTATAACGCCCCCATGACAAAAACGGCGATCATGTTTGGTTCGACGGAGATTCGAATCCGTGGCCCTCAAATTACGAGTCGAACGCCTTAACCACCGAGCCAAACACGGAGTTAAAGAAGAGCCATTGAAAACATATAAAAGATTAAATAATTCAAAATTGGAGCATCAGTTACAATTCAATGTAAATGTTATGAGCTTGAAAGCTTAAGCAACATTCCGTTTTCTCCCAAGTTCTTCAAACGAAGCAAAACGTTAAAGGTGTTACTTAACATTTTAATGATATTTGACAACAGGTGATCAACATTCAACACAAAAATAAGATGCTTGAAAACAACTGAAATGGATATGGATGAATAAACGGATGATCAGTATTACATATTAACAGTATTAAAATGAATGTTGGGTAAAGTTAGGCTGCAAGACCAAAGTTTTTAATTGTTTAGAATACACTCGACGTAACCAAAACGTTAAATTCAAAATAAGCCTGGTACAAACTCTTTCATTAGTTGTTTTTTGAATTAAGCACAAAGCTACACAGTGAGCTATCTGTGCTTTGCCCACGACGGGTATCGAAACCTGGATTTTAGCGTGCAAGTCCGCAGACATACCGCTGAGCCACTGGGGGGGCTTTCATTAGTAGTTTACTGTTTAAACTATCACCAGCATATCGCTATCGCTAAGAATGTCGCGCAGAATGGTTGAGAGACATGAAGAATAAACCGAATTATGGAGAAAAATAAAAAAATATTCGCTAGAGGAACAAGCAGAAATATTATGTTATAAATTTTGAATATTTTGTCTCATGTGCTACCTTAAAAATGAGAGAATTTTAAGCACGTTAAAAATACAAACTGAAGAAACTTCAATTCCTTCAAAATTGCGCACATAAGATCCAAAAAATGCACTTCAAAGCTATTTATAGAAAATCTATTACGTTACATGATGTATTTGTTAGCTTCAGTTTCACGTATAGGTACATAAGAGCTATCTTCACTAGTCGTTCCTAGTTTAGATGTGACAGACAAGAAGGAAAGTAGCTTGTCAACGCCACCCACCGCCAGTTTTTGGGCTACTCTTTCACTAAACAAAAGTAGGATTGACCGTAAGATGATAATGCCTCTACGGCTAAAAGAGACACGTAGTTTGGTACGACGAGAATTTGATCGCAGATCGCGACACGAGCATCACAACCATCAAACATACACGATGTAATATGACCGTATCTGTTAATATCAAACACAAAAAAATAAAAACTTTTGATTTTTGTAAGAAACTGTGCGTAACAACAAATAACCTTCGTCTCGCTCCTACAACCTATTGGGTTCATCGCGTTAAATATGTTTTGCAATTTCCTAGTCTGGGAGTACAATATGCAATAATGTTTGTTTTTGTTTTTTTCATTCGTGTTTCTTTTGTTTTTCTTTACTTATAGAAAAACCACATCGGGCTATCTGCTCAGCTCACCGAAGGTCGTTATCTGAAGGTCGCGGGTTTGCATCCCCGTCCCACCAAACATGCTCGCCCTTTCAGCTGTGGAGGCGTTTAAATGTGAATGTCAATCCCACTATTCGTTGGTAAAAGAGTAGCCCAAGAGTTGGCGGTGGGTGGTGATGACTAGCTGCCTTCCCTCTAGTCTTACACCACTAAATTAGAGACGGCTAGCGCAGATAGCCCTCGACTAGCTTTATGCGAAATTCAAGAAAACAAAGCTTACTGACTGAGAGACGTGAATGCTTGGATGGATGAATTCACGTTCAGAGCAATAACCTCATTATACAAACATACAAGAAAAACATATAAATTGAATCACGTATGTTAAAATTAGACTTAGCCTAAATGCAAACCTAATGAACGTTTGCGCAGTGTTTATTATATTTTTTATGTCTAGAAAAAGACAACAAAAAACGATGCTTACATCAAAGGGAACCGACACGGCCTGATTTTTTTAATGGATGATTCCTGTGCGATCATTACGTAAGTGAGATAAAAGCTGTTTTAATTAGGAATTTGTTTAATAGTCAATTTTATCAACAGTAGCTATCTGACGCCATTTCTCTGAGATGTCCTAAATGTCTCGTGCATAGGCTCTTAATTTTAGGGTGCGCTTTTTACAGAGGAAATAAAGCTATAAATAATGTAACGTTCTGCGCATTAAAAAAGCTCAGTAGATCTGAGGGATTGAAAACTGACAACAAATATATTTTAATTTACATTGTAACTAAGCCTTGCCACAAAAAAGAACCTGGAGCGACAAGCTAATTTAGTTTAAATTCAGGTTTCTTTTATGAACATAAAATATGCGTAACGATACAGTTTGGTTATTTTTATGTTAACTCTCGTTATAATAAAGTAACACAAATTTCAAGCTGTTATTCATCACAAATTGAAAGAATAGGTTTTATTAAGTATTTTGTATAGAAGAAGAATCGAAGTCAGAAGACTGAATGATTTAGTGTTTTATGGCACAAAGCAGCTAGGCTATCTGTCGAAGTCAGAAGACACTCTAACAAGTAACCATATCTTGGCTATGTCCAATAAATATTTCCCCAAAAACATCAGTAGTACCAGCTGTACTACTTTGCTGTGAGAGTTTAAAGCTACATAAGAGTTACCTGCGCTAGCCGTCCCTAATTTAGCAGTGCCAGAGTAGAGGGAAGGCAGCTCTTGGGCCACTCTATTACTAGCTAACAGTAGGAATGACCGCACCATTATAATGCTCCCACGGCTGAAATGACGAGCATGTTTGGTGTGATAGTATTTCGAACCCGCGACTCTTATATTGTTTGTTTGTGTTGGAATTTCGCACAAAGCTACTCGAGAGCTATCTGTGCTAGCCGTCTCTAATTTAGCAGTGTAAGATTAGAGGAAAGGCTAGTCATCATCACCTACCGCCAACTCTTGGGCTACTCTTTTACCAACGAATTGTAGGATTGACCGTCACATTATAACGTCCCCACGGGTGAAAGGGCGAGCATGTTTGGCGCGGCCGGGATGCGAACCCATGACCCTCAGATTACGAGTCGCACGCCTTAATACGCTTGGCCATGCCGGGCCCGACTCTTATATTAGAAGTCGAGTGCCTTAACCACCTGGCCATTATTGTGAAGGCCATATTTAGATTATAGCTAGTAAACCGAAATGTGAATTCGAGTGTCTGTGGTTTGCTTCTATTGCAGCAAATTCGCGCTTCTCACTTTTGGTCTGTGATAGCTCTACAAGAGAGAGGTTTAAATCTCAAAATTAGGTTGAAAGTAGTTCCGTGTTAACAATGAACAAGCGGCGTACACTTAATAGCCTATTTATCAAAATTAGGGACGGCAACAAATATATATGGTTTGTAGATTTTCCTTTATGTTCAAACCAAGCAACAATCGAATTTGTTCTTGTTTTTAGACACGACACGGTTAGTTGGTTGGAGCGCTCGATGATTGCGGGTTTCTTTCTTTACCACATCAAAAATGCTCGTTCTTCCAGCCGTAGAGAGCGCTATTATGCTACGATCTATCTCATTATTCGTTTATTAAAAAGTTACCCAAAAGTTGGCGATGGGTGGCGAAGACTGACTGCCTTCCCCCTAATCTTGCATTGCTAAATTATGGACGACTTGCGTGGATAGTCCTTTTGCAGCTTTGCGAAAAACCCAAAACAATCTTCTCCTTGGTGGACACAGCAGATAGCCTGATGTAGCTTTGCTAAAAGAAAAACACACACTCTAAACAGTCCTTTTCGTTTACTAAATAAAGACAATCATCTTGCACATCAAAATAATAATAATAATAAATACAGAAGAAACAGACAAAAATATTTTATAAATCTATGGTATATACATGTATATCTCTGTCAGCCATTCTTTCTTATGGAAAATGTTATTAATATAACGCTGTTCTTGTCTAAACTGCTACCTGGCATGGCCAGATTTTGCATTTAAGTTGGCATTTGGGAGTGTTATTAGACTAAAATGAAATAAGATAATTCGTTTTGATGAATGCAGAGTTTCAAATCACTCTAAAAGTGCTGCAACGTTTCTATTCGAATGCATATACATATGGTTCGCCATGGCAAGGTGGTTAAAGCACTCTGCTCGTAACCTGAAAGTCATGGTTCGAATCCCTATCACGCCAAACATATTCGCATTTTCAGTCATGGGAGCGTTATGTGCTAGTCAATCCTACTATTCGTTGTTAAAAAGTAGCCCAAGAATATGCGATGGGTGGTGATGACTAACTGCCTTTCATCTAGTCTTACACTGCTAAATTAGGGAGAGCTAGCGCAGATAGCTCTCGTGTAGCTTTGCGCGAAATTAAGAACAAAATCAAATACAAACAATTGTCTGAACTGATCTCACGTAGATCTTTCAATGACTTCATTTTGCCACCAGCAGCCTGATAAGTCGCTGTAAGTTTAACGTTCAAAATAACATCAACAGAAGCTGTAACGTCTAAATTGCTTAGAACGATACCGTAATAAGAGATGCATGAAACTGAGAGGTTACAGATAAATGTTTAAACACGTTTCTAGCCTGAACTCAAGCCTAAATATTAATTCTTTTTTTCTTGAGGTCTTTCATACTTGAAACATAATTTCATGTGTTTGGCTCATGCCTCATAAAAGGGAATTATTTTAAAATAATGTAAAAAACACACATTTTGCAAAAATATCAAGTGGTAGAATTATACTTTGTTTTGGTTTAACAAATTAATATTTAACATCGAAACTACTTCTCAATTCCGGATGCTGTAATGCAGTAAGATACGTGGTTGATCCATTATAATTATTTAAGTCTCGAAAAGTCAGGAACCATAAGTTATTTTCATCTTTTCTTACTTTCAGATACGTGACTGATTATGGCGATGTCAAAGTGTGTAGATGGAGTTAATCCTGTTGTTAATCCAAGCTTGTTTCAAAATTCAAGAAGCATTCAGTAAAATTCGTTGAAGTGCCTAACAATAATTCCAGATTTTTTGGACACCCTGTATTATATATTTATTATACTTTACTAGTGCTTTAGAAGGCGTGGCATGGCCTAGCGCGTTAAGGCGTGCGCTTCGTAATCTGAGGGTCGCGGGTTCGCGCCCGAGTCGTGCCAAACATGCTCGCCCTCCCAGCCGTAGGGCGTTATAACTGACGGTCAATCCCACTATTCGTTGGTAAAAGAGTAGCCCAAGAGTTGGCGGTGGGTGGTGATGACTAGCTGCCTTCCCTCTAGTCTTACTAAATTAGGGACGACTAGCACAGATAGCCATCGAGTAGCTTTGTGCGAAATTCCAAAAAAAAAAAAAACTTCTTTAGAAATACACGTCAAAATATTAAATGTTGTGAGGGTGGTTAGGGTTTTACGCATTGTTCCTTTCTTTCTATGCAACAATAATGACGTTGAAGACCTAACCCTAACATGGAAAATTTAAATGCCAATACAACAGATAAAGCAAAACCTTGGTTATCTCAGTAATGTTTTATATTTCCAAAATTAAGTTGTTTTTTCATTGAATTTTGAATAAAATAAAATTTCGTATAAAACGTTTTTCTATTTTTAAGTTAAAAATATATAACTTTTTTTTAGCAATCGTAAAGGCTTTGAGAAATTAAACTTAAGTAATGTAACAAACTCACATTGCCCAAAACAAGTAAATGATAATACACATTGTTATAAAACGTTGTTCATCACCTGTCCCAGTTCATTTATATGCAAGTATTGCATCTTTCGTCCCAAATTCTTAAATAAAAATGTAGCAACGAGAAGTTTGTTCACTCGGTTTCACTTCAGTATGAACCATGGTTTTCACTCGTAGTGATGTTACCAGCTCCAAATCAGTATTGGTAAGCTCATGAGGTATATTGAAAAATTCATCTTCCAGGAGATCTTTAATGTCTAAAGTCATAAGATGGGATGTCACCACAAATTGTTCTGTACGTATTCAATAGGACTAAAGTCGGTGGGCGTGTGAACCATATCCTTCTGTCAAACCATTCTTCGTCAAAGAATATTTCAATCAGTTTTTCGCCGTCTGGAAAGTATCTTTATACATTAGGCTAAAGTCAAGGCCAATGTCATCAACACACGACAGCACGGAGAACCAGTGGGTGTGATCTGCACAATGTGTGTTATTAATGGTACCATTCCGCACCAAAAGTCAACCACTTTTACGTGTGTCACATTCCTGCATGAAAATATGGTTGGATCTGACACCTATTAGTTTCGTTAAGCACAAAGCTACACAATGTTCTGTTGTGTAACTGTCCAAAACAGGGAATCGAACCCTGAATTTTATCGTTGTAAGACAGTAAAAGTAACGCATTTAAATGTAGTATGCTGCCATTTTAATATTATGTATCTGAGTGTGAAACTTGAGAATAAAATCGACTTTATTCGAAAAACAATTTAAGCTTTAAATTATTAAATGTTTCTTTTAAAAATCTTAGTTCCGTTTTAACAACACTTTAAAAAGAAACAAAACAAAGAGTTAATTACATCTTTATTTACCTGTTACAAAACTGTAATTTGCCAACATATTTTAAATTAAAACTTCTTATTATAAACATTTGGAGAAGAATGACCTAATTAACTTTTATTTAAAAACATTATTTTGCATAAATTATATTGTGTTATTTTTAATTAAAATGTAATTCAACTCTTCTGAAGTTGTTTGAATTAAGTACAAAGCTACTTAATGGGCTCTCTCTGCTCACCACGGGTATCAAAACCCGGTTTTTAGCGTTGTAAGTCCGCAGACGTACCGCTGAGCTACTGGGAGGCGAACAACTAGAAACCAACTTCATATGAACTATAGAACATGGACATGCAAGCCCTTCTAGAAATAACCCACATTATCATGTAATTCCAACTTCAATAATTAGACTTGTACTGTCACTTTAAGTAATTTTAGTCCAGCCATGAAAAATTTCATTAATTTGTTTCTTATTCATTTCTTCATGTTTGAAATATGAACTTTAATTTTCAGTGTCATAACTATGCCTTTCTATTAAGATTTAGTTTTACTTTTTGAACAGTTGTTATTTACTGCTTAATCTAGTTATCCTTAATAAAAAAAAAAAGACAATGGAATTTAATGTTAGCATTAGTTGTGAAAGCGCTGTTTGCCAATGTATTTGTGAATACACATTTGCCTGAACAATAAATATCGCAATATTTTATATTCAGAAGAATAACACTTTCTGCGTATTAAATGTGGAATAAATCAGAAAGTTCCACGTGCAGTACTGGTGTTTATTATTTTCATACAAGTTTTTTTTTTCTAATTTATGTTTAGTTGCTGGAAAACATATATACTGATTTTACTAATAAGGAAATAAGACACCCCTAAGGATAAAAATCGACTATTTTATTGACATTTATGTAAATTAACTTCGATTTATAGATATAACTAAACCACGGAATACAAAAACTGGCCCCGGTATGGCCGGGTGGATTATGGCGTTCGAATCGTATTCTGAGAGTCGCGGATTCGAATCCCGGTGGCACCAAACATGCTCGCCCGTTCAGTCGTGGTGGCGTTATAATGTGAGAGTCTATCCCACTATTCGTTGGTAAAAGAGTAGCCCAAGAGTTGGTGGTGGGTAGTGATGACTAACTACTTAATTAGGGACGACTAGCGCAGATAGCCCTAGATTAGCTTTGCGCGAAATTAAAAAAGAAACAATCAAACAGAATAAAAAAAACATGGAACCCAATCAAGGGATCACGGAAATTAACCATAGTTTCGCGAGGTACCATTGTTGATTGATGATGACCTCTAAGTCATTGAGGAAAATTCTGATCACTTGTAATACGTTCTCCACAATAAATAGGACGAGAATCCAGTTTCAGCATGTTGAAAAATAAGTTTCTATATAACCTGAACGTTCCAAACCAACAGAATGGAAACCTTTGTACTCTAAAGAATGGTTCATGTTAAATGACTGTTATTATTGCAAACGAGATGCAAGTTTTTTTTCAATACAATGGAAATATCTTACGTTAACAACAGTGGATGTCACACATTTCTTATTTCTTCTTTTTGGATCACTGTAATTTTGTTTTTCCCTGACGAGTATAGTTTGTACAATTCTTGAATCGAGGACACACCAGTGTCAGCCAACTATCGATTCTAGAACTGTCACTGAATCGTGTGCAAGACATGACAAAATACTGCAGTATTTGTATTATGATGAAATATGTCATTCGAACAGCTGGACGATAAGAAAGAGGTATAGCAAGAATAGACATTATTGCTTAATACAACACAGTTGTTGTGCAAGGCATTCTACCTGTCTAATCTAGTAATCAGCTCACCAAACAAGGCCTTCTAATTGTATAATTTAATAATCATCTCATCAAAGAAGGCCTTCTAATTATTTACTTTGGTAATCAGCTCACTAAACAAGGCCTTCTATCGTGTGCAAGACATGACAAAATACAAGGGATCACGGAAATTAACCATAGTTTCGCGAGTTACCATAGTTTTGGTAATCAACTTACCAAAAAAGGTCTTCTAATTGTTCACTCTAGTAATCAGTTCATCAAACAAGACTTTCTACCTGTCTACATTAGTTTTTGACTTACCAAACAAGGCTTTCTACATGTCCACTCTGGTATTCAACTTACCAAACGAGGTCTTCTACGTGTCTACACTGATACCCAAGGTACCAAATAAGGCCATATACCCATCTACGCAACAAGCAACTTTCCAAACAATGCCATTTACCTGTATACACCAGTAATCAACTTACAAAACAAGAAAGTGTTTCCATGCAAACTATGACTTTTGCTCATTCTGAAGGGAAAAACAATGAAAGGCCAGTTGCTGAATATGAACCTTTCTGAATATGCGTGGTCAATCTTTGATAGATCCTTATAAAGCGTCAGGGGCAAACATTTTTTAGGGACATCTTCATCCAAGTTCTTCGCGAAGAAGTAGATAGAATACAATGGGCGCAGATTTCATGTACTATCAATAATACGTGTATATTTGTTTCTGTTTTACGTTCTGCCGAAGACAGAACCTTTAAATACTAGCAATAATCTAGTACCTTTTGTTTCTTGTTCGTTCATTTAATAAAACAACATTGTTTCTGGAATGAGGGTATATGTTATTAAGCATTTGTTTTGAATTAAGCACAAAGCTACATAATGGGCTATATGTGCTATGCCCACCACGGGTATCGAAACCAGGATTTTTAGCGTTGTAAGTTCGTAGACACACCGCTGAGCCACTGGGGGCAGCATCTAGTTAATGCTCTTTATATGCAATGAGGTAAAATGATTTTTGATGACCCTTTCCAAAAAGGGAAATTATTTTACAAGTTAAACATGGTGGACAAAAACAATTTACCAACTCTTTAATATTCCAGGTAAATCCTTTGTCCAAATCCTTTCCTTGTTTTGAAAACGGTATTATATCAAACGGTGTGGTCTGGATGATTTTAGATATAGCCTGTTGTATGTGTGCGCTGTGAGTTCTCTGTATTACTAGCTACAATATATACTCTTCAAAACAAGAAACGCAAAAGGAATATTTTTGTTATTTCAAAGAAAAATATATGTAATAACGTTACAAGCTCAGAGTATGTGACGTTACACGTATTAAGGCACTGATTGTCGGACTAAAATTACAATAAAAGTTGTGCACTTTGAAAACGGAGGAAAACATCGGATTTTTCGCCAAAACGTATGCGTGACCAATAAATTTGTTTGAGAGATCTGCATGTTCTGCAAGTGCAACATGTGCAAAATCCCTATAAAAGTAACGGGTTCTCGGTTTCCATAGCTCAGTGTTAAGCCACCGACACGCAATACAGTTACGCCAAGTCTGACTGAAGCACAACGTAACAATGCCATTGGTCGATGGAAGCAGGCGAATCTCGATCAGATGTTGCCAGAGCTGTAAATGTCCACCCAAGCACCATCACAAGGCTATGGAATCGTCACCAACAACATGGGTCAACTCGTGACCTCCACGATCTGGCAGACCTCGTGTGACCACGCCCGCACAAGATCGCAACATCCGGTTACGTCACCTTTGGGATAGGACCACCACTGCAACGTCTACTATTTCAACCATACCAGGGCTGCGTAGGATTTCCGATCAGACCATACACAACCGTCGACGAGATTTTTAGGCCCCATGTGCAACTCATCATGGTGAACGTCAACGACGTTTTTCAACATGACAACGCCCGTCCTCACACAGCCCAACTCACCACTGTCTTCTTGAGACACCACAACATCAACGTTCTTCCTTGGCATTCCAGATTACCAGATTTAAACCCCATCAAACATCTTTTGACGAGTTGGACCGACGTCAACGACGGCGACAACCTCAACCGCAGACTCTACCTCAGCTTGCAGCAGCTTTGCAAACTGAGTGGACAGCCATTCCACAGGATGTGATTCGTCATCTCATCGCTTCCATACATGTCATACAGAACTACCCGGAATAAACATGTTAACAGTTTGTCTCATATTTTGCCTTTTGCGTTTCATTTTTTGAATTGTATAGAAAGTATGTTAGTTGTATTTATATGCTACTTAAAGCAAATAATAAAAACGATTTGCAAACGTATACGTGAACACCACAGATAAATTTTCAATTGCTTCCTACTGATGTTAGTTAAGTTACACATTTTCTGGACATGGACCACTTTCACATTGATTACTTGTAAAGAATTCTCAAAAAACCTTGCCTAATCCAGTGGATCATGCTATTTTAAATACCCTAAAATTAACTTAAGTATATTTTACTAACCTTTAAATGGTGCTCATTATCAGGATAAACTTTACGGCTTTCAGGCAACAATATGTCTTTATACGATGTATCTTACTCACATCAAGATGTATATTTTGTAATATATTGAATTTTCACAAATTCGTGAACTCTTTCTTTATCATATGTGTTACGTATTTTTTAAGTTTTATGTTCTTCGTAGATTAAACGCAACAGAAAAACACAGATAACAGCTTGTATAATTTATTACACTAAACTACTAACAAATATAACAGATATAACATAAATTATATGATAACAGTGACAGATATTAAGTTACAACATTCGAAATTAATTACAAAACAAAATAATATTAGTTTCAAACTTCAAAATAAATCACAATACAAAACGGTACTGGCCTGTATCTAATGTAATGATCTAAAATTAAAGTCTCAAATTCCAGTCTAGGGTGTGAATTTGGTCCCACGAAGAGATTCCGAAACAGTTCACAGTTCAATAAATTCGCCGACTCTCAGCACAAGCAGTAATCCAGATGTATCGTAGAGATTGACGAAATAAAATCACAGCTTCCGTAGATCTAATTTCAATCACAAATCCACGTTGAATATTCACAGCAAACACTTAATCTTTCTCAAATAACTAACTCTCTTCTTTTGAAATAAAACTGATGTCTGAATCTCACTCTTTTTCTTCTAATAAAACTAATGACTGAATCTCTCTCCTTTCCTTCGAATAAAAACTGATGACTGAATCTATCTCTCGTCACCGTCTTTTATACCGATAGGCCTATTTCTCGAACAATCTCGCAATTTCCATGCAACTCCAGAGCTATCCGCGCATATCCGTTCTTGCACGAGACTACACTCTAGACAGGAAGTCACCAGCACTCATTTACAAACATGTGATTGGTCTACTTAATTCGAGAAAGTTCTAAAATGTTACCCTGAATGAATAACAAAATATTAGTTTAAACTTCGAAACAATAATATCAATATGGAAAAATGAATAATACAAATGAAAATTCAAACACAACACGACATGTTGTCGTTTACAAAATATTTACACATATACATAACATATGCAACTCGTTCTGCAATTGTTTATTACTGAGAACAAATAATGGTTGTATCTCAGAAGGGCATTAATAAGTCCTTTCCAGCAACAAATGTTGACAACTGTTAAAGAAGTTCCATTTCTTGCTCAGTTCGTTCTTTTTCTTTTGTTTTCGTAAATTATTCATAATGCACATGTAGTAACTGGCGCTGTCTTTAGTTAGGTTCAACCAGTGATATTTAAATGTCTTATCAGTCAATAAAATAATTACAATGTGCTTGACTTAATACTTATCAATATTTTGACAAATTATGTTGTAACTGTTTATCTGCTATTATTTTCTTTGCACGTGCGAAAACTATTCAACATATTCGCTATAAAAGAGTATAAGGAAATGTAAAATGTTAAAACTAAACATTTTTGAAATTTTATTTCTCAATTTACAGTATGGAAGCCATTTCGTTAGCAAAATTAAAAGGGAAAAATTTTACTAGTATTTTGTGATAAATATCGACAAGGCATTCTTACTATAGAATTACAGCACTATTACATTACGTTTGTGTATTTCATTTGTTACACATAAATATGTTTTGTTTACATTTATTAGCAAGTACATAACGCTCACATATTTTTTATATTGAAGTATTATTCTATTTTATTTTCCACAGTCAAATGTATTCTTTCTAATAGACCACAGAAACATTTTTCGCGTACAAAGATGAATAAATAATCATACTGCTACTCTTCAACTGCTGAATTTAAAATTTTAATGACCTGTTTCGCAAAGATGTAACTGTTGCCTCTATGCTTTGCATTTTTTAAAAAAGAAACAGTCTTGCAGAAGATATAATTAAACACCGTTAGACAAAGTAGCAAACTTAATCATAAAAATATTTCAATGAAAAAATTCCTGTTTCACACTTCTCATAATCCAAGCAACAAACTCAAAAAAGTTCTAACTAAGACACGAAATTACTGAATGTTTAAGATAAATTAAACATTGCAGCAGTGTTCTGCTCTTATTCCGTAATTATCTTATGAAAAGACAGCGCAATTTCTTTACACATGTTAGAAAATAAATTAAAGTTAAATATCTCATCAAGGGATTACAAGTTTCTTTTTTTTTACTTTGTCTTTTTTCTTTATAAATTCATCATAAAAGACATGCATCCTTTATTCGTTTTTCCCCGATGAGTAAACTGCCAGAAGGACGAGGAAATTACAGCGTGTTCTTAATTAAAAGCCAACGTCAGATAATGTTTGTTTCAAAGATTTAATTTAATCTGAATCAATGTGCATTCTTTTGTCCCTCTATCGGGAATTATATGCACGTTTTCATTCGAAGTCATTTCTTTTCATTTTGCTTCCAATTAACAGCTTCAACACACCAAATAAAATGCACGCAAAAGCGAAAGTAATGTTTGAGTACGTTCTAAAATCCAATATGTTCTTCAAAGTATCTTAATCAAAGAATTGCACAACTGAAAAATTAATATAATTCCTATGATTAATAAAATTTACGGAGACGAGAAAAACTAGCACCTTGTTACAGAGTTATAATTGTAAGGCTTAATCCCCAGTGTTGTCTTTATACATGCATGATAAACTTTGTCATAATATCTAGAAAAAGGCAATACCTAAATTCATCAGAGGAACAAACTGAAAAACAACAACAAGTGTTATATAAACTACAACACAGTCTCGAACATGTTTCAATTTTTTTTACAAAAATTCTTCCTCACTTATATATTATTCTTAATTATTGTCACATCATTCGTTTCGACATGTCAAGTGTTAATAAAAATCAAATAACGACAATTTTTTCTCCTGAGGTTAAATATTAATATAATAATACATTTTTAAAACATTATTACCAGACGCACATTGCTATACAGGCACAATTACACTAAAAATACTGGCCCGGTATGGCCAAGCGGGTTAAGGCGTGCGACTCCTAATCTGAGGGTCACGGGTTCGCAACATGTTCGACCTCCCAGCCGTGGGGACATTATAATGTGACGGTCAATACCACTATTCGTTTTTTTAAAGAGTAGCCCAAGAGTGGGCGGTGGGTGGTGATGATTAGCTGTATTCCCTCTAGTCTTACACTGCTAAATTCGGGACGGCTAGCACAGATAGCCCTCGAGTAGCTTTGCGCGAAATTTCAAAACAAACTAAAAATACTTTTAGAAGAAGAACAAAAAAATGTAGTAAAAACTTACAAAAAGTGATGTAATTTCTTCATTTTAATAACAGCAAAAATAACGTTTATTAAAAACTGTGCAATATCCTTAAGATTTATTAGATAGGAACGAGATTAGCTAAAGTAATTCAGTTCCTTTAGTCACATCAGTAATAATATCTGTTTATAACTACTGAATTACAGTATTATTTTCACAAGGTTATATTACCAATTGACCATAAAATCCATCAAGAGTTTTTCGTTAGAGGTGAAATGTTTAATACCAACTTTGCAAATTCTCATGTAAAGCAGACCTTTGTTAATTTGGAAGAAATATATATGTATACAGTAGTCCTGATATTAAAGTTGTTTGTTGTTGTTGTTTTCAATTAAGCACAGAGCTACACAATGGGCTATCTGTGCTCTGCCCACCACGGGTATCGAAACCCGGATTTTAGCGTGTGAGTCCGCAGACATACCGCTGAGCCACTGGGGGGCTAAAGGATTGTTGTTGTTTTGAATTAAGCACAAAGCTACACAATGGGCTATCTGTGCTCTGACCACCACGGGTAGCAAAACCCGGATTTTAGCGTGTAAGCCCGCAGACATACCGCTGAGCCACTGGGGGGGGGCCTGATATTAACGTATTTGTTTTCTTACTGGCATATATCTAGTTTTGTGATTTTAACAGGTTTTATCTAATGCTAAAACTCCAGTTTTTTTTTCTTATTCCTTGGACTCGTGTGCTTGAAATCTGTGTTTCTTTTTTCCCATTTCGTGGACTAGTGGGTAAACTGAAACTTCCAGTGAAACCAAACATCTCACCAAATGAAGATAAACGGCTACTTTCTGCTAGTAAGTAACGACTCGATCAAAGACATCTATATAGATGTGAACTGATATCCATAACTTTGAGAAGTTTTTCTATTGAAATGTTAGAATACAGAGATACAAATATATGACTGATACAACCTGTTCTTGTATATTTCTGCTAACAGAAGCACTATTGAAAAACATGAGTCTAGAGATGTTCTAATGTTTAGCATTGAACACAAAAGCTCCTGTTTTGTGATCCGTTGCTGTAAAATCACTCTCTGCGCTTTGGAGCCTTGGAGGATGGGTGGAAAAATATATTAATCAGATTAAGGATAACCCAAGAGTTTACAGTGGGTGCTGTTGACTAGTTGCTTACATGTAGTCTGTCAGCTCAAAATAAGGAGTTTTGTTTCAAATGCAATGTGAGTAATGAGCACGTTCTGTTCATAAATGATGTTATATTATCATTTCATATCCGTATAGAAACTGTTTTCATTATAGATTAGATCAAACTGTCAACTCATATTTGTATGGGGCCTTTTTCGTAGTAAATGTGACCATAATTGTATAACGTTATTGTAAATTAAGAATGAAATTGTGGTGCATACGTTGTTGTTGTTTTGAATTAAGCACAAAGCTACACAATGGGCTATCTGTGCTCTGCCCACCACGGGTATCGAAACCCGGATTTTAGCGTGTAAGTCCGCAAACATACCGCTGAGCCACTGGGGTGCAGTGTGGTGTATACGAATAAAGATAATATACCATAGATTAATAAATTATTTACTGTCCCTCGGTGGGAGAGGGGTAATTATATTGACTTATAACTCTAAAATCCTTAGTTCAATCCCTGCTGTGTACACCTTATATAGCCTAATGTAGTTTTGTTTTAAAACAAACAAACATTTTTGAGTTTGAAATGTTATATTTACTTATAAATATATTTATATTAGGTATAAGTAATTACGATATAACCTATTTAACACTATCAGTTCAATATAACACTTTTATTTCACATATTCAAAAATAATTGTTTAACATGCTAATAATTTGTTTATTCTAGAAATTGCGAACTATAAATTTTATCGAATGCAAAAAAACCCAATAGAAACAGCATTTTAAAATTAAAATGTTATATTTATGAGAAATCGACTATCCAGTGTTTTATGTATTAGTATTGGAACAAAAAACATTGTGCCCGGTAATTTTCCTAACGTCTCCTAGTGACACAATGGTATGTCTGCGAGCTTACAAAAGAAGAACTCGGGTTTTGATACCCGAGTTACGCAGAGCACACGTAACTTCCTGTACAACTTTGTGCTTAACTGCAAACAAACGTTTTCTAAACACATTAATGAAAATTAATTTAGTTTTTTTTTCCGAAGTCAGTAACAAAAGTATTTAATAGTCCTTTCAATGTGTGGTAATGTTTTATTCAACAAATATGAGGGTGGTAAGACTTGGGGTGAAGTTTAACACTGTGGTATAACTCTGAAACTTGGAGCTGGGCTTGAATCGGTATAATACTGGAAAATATTCGTTGTACTTTAATCTGCAGGCGTGTTATGAGAATTATCGTCACTCCTTTAGGGTGGGCAGTGGGATGCTATGTTATTGTTTTCAGTATTTATAGGATGAGATTGATACAATATATTTCAATAGATAAATTTAAAAAATCGGTAAACTTCCCACCATACAAATCCTTATCCATTTCACGATCAGTCAGTCAACTGTAAGAACATAAGAAAATTAATTAACAGCTGTGTAATAAATACATTGTTCAAAATATTATTTTCTTTATAACACCTTTTATAAGTTTTATTTCAGCTTTTAATTTCCGAAAGTAATCCCATGCACGTTAATTATAACGTAAAATTGTTTTGTTTCATTTGAACATGAATTTGAGTATTAAAACTTGGAATAATTTACTTTCATTTTATGGTATTTTTAATATTTGTTGTGTGTTTTTTTTTTAGAATAATCAATTTTTTTTTCCTTTTTACTAACTTCTGCTAAATGTGTAAGAAATTTTTGATGTTGACTCTGATTTTACCAACAGTTCCCTTACAGAAATTATTAACCTAAAATGTCTTAAAGTGTACCAGGTAACCTAAAGTATGTTCTGGAAATTGTTACTAATGGTTTACATTTTATGTTTAATAATAATATTTACGATCAAATTGATATGAAATCTAGTTTAGGCTTTAGTCTATCAAAGTTATTTCTGTATCACCTTCAAATTTCAATGCCAGGTACCACACCCGGAAAGTAGGTGAAAAAAATAATAGTAAATTACATCCTGAACTCCACAGTACAGGTATTAACCTCACTGTCAGATTCGAATGAATCTACAAAAACTGCTGAGTGTCAAGGTAACGGAGTATTTATATAGATATTATTTTGCTAAGCTGACCTTGAGTGTTATCTCTAATTGTATAGAAGACATAGTGTCAATAGTGATTACCACATGTATGAAGTACTTGCGAAGAGTAGAAGACATTCATGTAATGGTATACAAAAATTTCGAAACCCATGCAAGGATGCCGGGCTATCTGGTAGTGCCCACTCCAAAAGTCATCTCTCAACCAATAAACAAAGTCAAAACAACTCCATAAAAACATTCTATAGTGGCGTAACAGTAATGTTTATAAACCCCAGAAAACACGTGATCAAGTTCAGATTGAATTTACGGCAAATTTCAAAAATAGGAAGCAAAATTTGCATGGAACAGTCTGTGCTCGAGGTATGAAAGTTACGACTGTGATGCAACGTCAGTCACATTAATCCTGAAACTTTCAAAACCTTACGGTAGGCATTGGGACAACAACAATAAACGATGATAAAGGCATTCCACTCTAAATAGATTAAAATATTAAAAGGCGTACGTGTGCATATATATTTAGCAATATAGCTATAGTGGCATTCAAAAATGGCTCATGCTACGACAGTGTCTATCTAAGCTATAACTATATGCAGATATGGAAACCATTTTCAGTTTGACGAGATACAGATACCCACAAATACATCTGAGGTTAGAGACACGTGTTCAGACAGTGCAAGAAATTATTTAAAAAGCTAACAGAAAGTAGTAACTGAATAGCAACGTAACTGTTCAACAAGTAGCGTCCTTTAAATATGGTCTGATGTCTTGATCAAATCCTTTCTCAAACTCTTAATGAAATATTTTCGACTTATGAATCATTGAATCATCATTTTATAAAGCATTTCAGATATTATCCCAGGAAATGCTGTAGCTAAAATGCATGCCTATCATATATTGAACCAATGCTACTGGGTGGTTACATCGCAGAAAAGGAACCAGCTGTACTCAGTTAGAAAACATTGAAAACATACGACACACATGACATGCCTGGTCAACCACTGTAATGATCATACACTAACTATTTTAATTCTGAAAAATTCCATTCCAATTCCAATAAGATTATTTACCAATAATGGTCAGCATGTGGGTCACTCAGTCAGATAACGTTGAAAACATACAACATACATGGAATGCCTGGTCAACCTCTGTAATGATCATAGACTAACTATTTTAATTCTAAGATTTTTCATTCCAATTCCACAACAGTTTTTTAGATACCAATTAAGAGGGATTGTTTGAAGAAATCTTACATAGAAACTCATGGATGGACAGAAGATATACGGATCTCAGTCACTCCCCCCATCCAATGTAGAACAATAGTCTAACAGTGTATCTCAAGACGGATGGTAAAAGTTTTATCAAAATAAAGTAGAAAACAACGTTTCGACCTTCTCAGGTCATTTTTAGGGTAACAAAGAGAGAGTTTGCTATCATAGTTGAAATTGAACGATGTTAATTATTGTTTGTCAACATTCTATGGCACTGTGTGTCTGTGCTGTTATGTAAGGAAGATACAAACACCATCCTTACTATCCTTTTAACATTGTTTTGAAAGGGTTGGTATTAGACTTCCCTGTATTTACTTTATTTTTGAAAGTTTTTGTTTACTTGTTTTTAGTGCAGTGTTTCACTAAGCACAGGAAGGCTTTACCTACTACCAGTTTCTAAGCACAATAAAGTTCCAAATGTAATATTTATCAATTATTTATTACCGGCTGGTAATTTCTGTTTCAGCCTGAATTTGGGCTTTAAAAAAAAACAATCAGAGTCTATAAGAAGGCAAACTACGTGAATTTGCTTTGTTTTGAATTTCGCGTAAAGCTACACGAGGACAATCTCCCTAGCCGTCCCTAATTTAGCAGTGTTAGACCAGAGGGAAGGTAGTTAGTCATCCCCACCCATCGCCAACTCTTTTACCAAAGAATAGTGGGATTGACCATCACATTACACCGACCTTATGGTATTTCATGATATTTGGTGCCACGGGGATTCGAACCAGCGACCCTCAGATTAGGAGTCAAACTCAACTGACCACGACAGGCCTCAGAATAAACGAACTTGCTTTACATTGACATAACACTTTTAAGTAAAGTTCTTAATCTAAAAATAGCCACTGAAATGTATCTAAGTTGTGAGTTCACTCTACTAATTAACTTTTAAATTATTTTATAATCCTAATTTATTCTTTCATAATTACAGCAATGCACGAAGTAACGATTATGTTTCACTATTTATTTTTAACATTGTGTCGAAAGAAGTTCTTATGTTACGTATGTAGTAAGGATTGTGATTCTATTAACTTATAAATTTTAAAAATACTGAAGTTACTGCAAGGGTCTGGGCGTGACCTGGTGATTAGGATGTTTGTTTACTTAAGAGCCGTTGGTGGGCTATAAGAGAAGCAATCAAACCTTACTTGTCGACTAGACAAGAGTAGCCGTAGAGATGGCAGTAGACGCTGTCGACTCACTGGCAAACAAGCTTCTAATCTACTAATTTTAAAACACGAGTATAGATAGCCCTATGCGTAGCTTTGCGTTGAAATTCCGAAACAAATGAATAATGTTCTTTATGACACACTATTAGAGTTCCTTTTTCAGTTAGGTTAGAACTGTATTGATATCCACTGCGATAATTTAGTTTAGATAATTTAGAATAACCAACTGTTAATGTTTCTGTTATTTCTCAGCTTTATATCTTCATATGTAAAGGTTAATTTTTGTGTGCAAATGGAGAAAAATAAAACAACAAACAACTTTATTCACATGGCAGCCATTAAAAATTCAAAACGAGGCTTGGAGTACAAGTTTTCAAAATGGCAGCCGAGGATGATAGCAATACATATTTGATAAAAATATATAATTCGTTGTTCATTTGATCAAAATCACAGGCTGCAATATCTCTTTGTTAATTCAAGATACTATTTACTCATAGTCCAACAACGGCAAGAATCCCATGGATTACACAAAACTCGAATTTATTGAAAGATAATCAACAACATTGGAGATAAGTAAAGGGAGTTCTTACATGACACAAGTCTTTTGAAACCAATTTACCTATTGAATAATACAACAAGATTTTACATTTTATATACCAATGAAAGGTAAGTATAGGTAGTTCTTTTACATAACAGCGGCTACTAAGCAGTCCTTTTGAAATCAGTTTGTGCATTGGATAGCGCATCAAAATCATACTTTTTTAAGGACTACATGCTGAACCAAGGTGGTAAAGCTTATTAATGTTGGAATGGTTCCAACATGCTTTACATTACGCCCCCCAGTGGCTCAGCGGTATGTCTGCGGACTTACACGCTAAAATCCGGGTCTCGATACCCGTGGTGGGCAAAGCACAGATAGCCCATTGTGTAGCTTTGTGCTTAATTCAAAACAAAACAAAACAAAAGACTTTACATTACAAATTTACTAATGTTATCATCAAAAGTTGGGCAAAGTTCTGCTTCAACTCCAGACACAGATTTCTGTTGCTATTTTAAAACAAATACAGTTCTTAATTTGTGTACACACCACGTGCCTGACGACAGTTGTTTTGTATTTAAGCGTTTTGTTGTAAATTATATTCATAAAACTTTCTATTGCACTCGCATCGAGATATAACCGTTGTAGCTTCAACATAATCTTCTTTTCAGTTGCCTTATTTGAAGAGAGTTGTTAAATGAATAGTGTGACGAAAACTGGTTGAAAGTTGTTCTGTTAATTTTACCATTCATCTCAGGTTCACTACTTTCAAATATTCTGCACGAAGCGATTAATATTGTTGTTGTTTGTAATTAAGCACAAAACTACACAATGGGTAATCTGTGCTCTGCCCACCACGGGTATTGAAACCCGGATTCAGGCTTCATAAGGCCGCAGACATATCGCTGTGCCATAACGGGTGAGGAATAGAGTATACTTGTTTTACTTCTGTTCCCACGGATACTGATGATTAAAGAATAGAAAGTGACAACAGGTGATACAACATTAGAATGTAAAAAGATCAATGGTGTTACAGTCGTATCACTGGACTTTGTATGTAACCTTTTGCGCTATGAAACATGAATTTATAGCTGCCATCATCAGTAATGAGTAAACCGTCTTTGTCACAGATATGGAACCTTTCGTAAAAGTTTGACATAATATTCATACAAATAAAGGAAACTTATTCCGCTGTAGTAACTTTAAAATCCAAATTTTAAGTAATTTTCAACATAAGGGACGAGAAATTCTAATTCTATGATCAAACACCTGTTTGTTATTACCGCATCATTTACGGTAAGATCAGACCCAATGAATATTCTTATTTTCAAATATTCAAAATTTTAATCTTTTGTAGTTCCGAAACATAACTACCGGTATTAGTACGCGAAACAAAATGATTTTAGAGTAAAATTGTGTTCATAAAAAATGAGACCATATCTGACCAGCTCGACGAAAATCTATTTATAATTATTAATATTTTTCGCGGACAATATAACAATTTTGTGTGTTAAAAACAGTTGCAGTTGCTCCAGTCAAAATAACAGTTCTTTCTGGTTCATATTATATATAAGTACAATAAAAACACATCATGATTATACGTAATAAATGAAACTGATAGAAATGTACAAAATGTTATCTATGTGGCGTGTGCAAAATATTTGTTACATGGTTTGCAAGTGAACCAGAGCAGAGTATATTGTTGGTGTCAGTCTGTGGCATGTTGTACCACTAAAGTGTTTAATGTAATATTAGTGTCTGGATAAGTTTTAGGGTGAACCTTATTGTTTCATTTCAATAAGAATAACAAAAAGGTCTACGAATACTTAAAATTAATATTTTATATATAACAGGTTGAGTAATTAGTTGATCCTACTTTTCTGGTTCGACAGTGCGAGTCTACAGACATACTGCATTGCCACGAGGAGTAGCAGCCTACTTCATGAATATTCATGTCGAGTAATACATACTATTTACATTAAGGGCTAACTTTTCAGTGTTAACGTAAATGATTTAAATGGAAGATATTTTACCACATGCATCATGTTCGTGTCTATAAACTCATTTAACATTCTATATACATACATAGATATACATATATACTCTTGAAACAATCTGTATCGTGTTACTTTGTACATAAAATGTTTAAAATCTACATAGTATATTATTAATATATTAATTAATTGTAATATAGTAGAGTCTGCCTTCATGATTTATTCATGCGATTATACCCATAACAGTTTGAATTACAGTCTACATAGAGTATATTTTTCATATTGTCCTAAATCATTGAATCTGAAGATATATTTGTCCGAATGAAACACAATTAACAAATCTGTATTAAATATATTTTATTTTATGTAGCCCTGTTTCCATTCTGGTTATTAAATTATATTAATAAATAATTTTCTTCTGTAACTAACTGTAGTGACACTAATTTTTGCTTTGTAAAACAGTTTTCTCAAGGTCAATCAAATGGTCGTGTTATGAGAACCTAGTCACGGTTTAAGATCTATAATATATTTCAGAAAGTTTGAGCAAGTTGCTTTATGTTTGAAGCATTATTTATGGTGCTCTTGACGATTTACATGGATGAATGTACGTATACTAGTTTAACTTAAAATCTACATAGGGGACCTTTTATTTGTTAGCTCAGAACATTTATATTCTACATACGAATTTTACAAAAGCGTTTAATAACGTTGTAAGTAAATACAGACGTTCAGCGATCCCTATGATTGTGTATTCAATTCATAATAACAAATAGAATGTTTGAATAAGGAAACAACATTAACATTTTGTTTTAAAGTATTTCGCTTCAGATATAAATTACTTCAAGGTTACCAAATATATTTGTTTAATTACAATCTAGTCCTGAAAAAGGGGCCTGGCATGGCCGAGCGCGTTAAGGCGTGCACTCGTAATCCGAGGGTCGCGGGTTCGCGCCCGAGTCGCGCTAAACATGCTCGCCCTCCCAGCCGTGGGGGTGTATAATGTTACGATCAATCCCACTATTCGTTTGTAAAAGAGTAGCCCAAGAGTTGGCGGTGGGTGGTGATGACTAGCTGCCTTCCCTCTAGTCTTACACTGCTAAATTAGGGACGGCTAGCACAGATAGCCCTTGAGTAGCTTTGTGCGAAATTCCAAAAAACAAAAACAAAAACCTGAAAAAGGACGCATTTTTCTGATTAAAATAAAAACCATTGAAAATCTTGATATTATTAATATTTGGCTTCATGGTTTACACATCTTACTATACACTTACTTGTGTATTCTACAGTCTGGTAGTCCTGAAAAGGACTATTTTTTTTAACCTAAAGCATTTAAACCCAAGAGACTTCTGTGTCCAAAGAAAAATAAATTTTAAGACAGCATTCAATTTATCATGGTCTACATAACCCTCTTTTTATTCTTATGTCTGATTTTATCAGCTAGTAATTGAGCTCTGTAGGAATTCGTTTCGCTCTAACTAAATATTGTTACAATGAAAGCATGCTTTGACTTTCGTTTCTTATTTTGTAAATGCATGATCCACCGTAGATGAAAATCCTTCCATATACACAAACATTTCAGATTTTCTGTTTTATAATTTAAGTAAAATTCATAGCAACATTTACATTTATTTGATGTTATGTCAAACACCTGATAAAAAAAATATCACATCTTTTATTGCTTTCTATGTATCAATTCATTTTATGTATACGAGCATAAAAATGCAATATCTTTACTTAAATTTATGTATTTAGAAACTTTCCAGTGAATAGTCACCTCATGAACACATAAAATCTAGCTGTATATTACTATCTTTTTGTATGACAAAACTAAAATAACAATCAATTAAATTGTAAAATAGGTTTTATAATTCAGTCATGGGTTGTACAAATATATATGTGTAAAATCGTTAAAGTTATTTGTTTATTTGTATCAAAATCTACATAATGCATAGGATTCAAACTTTCATCTATACACTTTATACATTTGAGTATAGTTTATTTTACAAACTACGTGGCATGGCAAAAGTTGTAATATTAAATGGTAGTTATGTTTGTCTTCTAACTTCAACAAAACTACGCAATTTTAAACGTTTGCAAGATTCAGACAGAGTATAAATTTGTATTGTTTATATTAAGTTAGAATAACTACTGCGGTTCTTTTGTGTATCGTTTTGAGAAAACAATGTTTACGAACTTAACACCCAGTCTATGAGGTCATAATGCAGTGTACGTATCTCATGTTATTACATATGTTTATTATTATTTATTTATTTAACACCACACGTTTTGGGAATATGATTTTTGATGTTTTTATTTTTTTAAATGTGATTCGTTTATTCTGAATTGTCCAACAGTTGCCTGTTCCAGAAGGTTACGAGATGCGTACGTTTTGCAACTTGCTGTCATTGTCAGGGGTATGTATTGTAACTGTCCAAACATAACTTGTCGATACAATTAATTTATTATGCTTTAACAACCACAGAAATACAAAGTGTCAATTTAAGCTATTGAAATACAGAATTCATTACTTACCGAAACACAATAGAGAAATAAGTGACTGGTCAGGACTTGAAACTAATATTAATGAGTAATACAATGTATAAATACAGATTAATAAATATTTAAATAAATAGATAAAGGAATAGGGAAAAATAATCAGAAACAATAATAAACAATAAACCAGACCACAAATAAATAAAAAGAGAATTCACCATATCAGTGCATGTTTATAATTAACGGTCAGTTGAAATCTAAGTTAAACCTGTATGCAAGTCGGATTGTTTCACACATCGACCACCATTTCGAAATATTATTCATTAAGTACCGTCTTTTATGATGAACCGTACAACTCATTGAGACTTTTTAGATATATTTATCCTTTCTTGTTATTAGTTTCCATTCTATAAATTGTGAATAATTAAGTGTATAGCTATTATGCTTATGTAGAAACTGGATTCTCTATCTATTACTTCCAGATGTTGACTACCTCAAACCTTGGCTAATATCATAGAACATTTAGAAACTATCAAACAGGGAATAACTGGGGGCTTGGTTATGCAGAGCTGAAAAGAAGCAATTTGACGTATGATATCATGAAATCCTTTTCAGATTTTTACAGATTATTATATTCGTTTAAGGTTAATATTTTTCATTCATTTCTTCACAAGTTTTGAGGAGTCCAACATCTTCATTTCATTGATGAAGATCGAGCCATAAATTTTTAACTATTCTTTCTTCTTGTATAAACACGTTAAAAAGTACATTGTGACCTTTAAATAAAGGCCACACAACCAGCCTAGCCAATCTGTTATGAAGACACTTTAGCCAAAATATTCAACTTGTTCTGGACAAAACAGCAGCCCATCTGTATAATATTAAAGCGTGTAACTTTAATTTTTTAAAAGATATCTTAATAAGCCAATCAGTACCTATCCTTAGAGTGATGACGTATTTTTAGTTGATTTTGTTTTACTTAATTTGGGAAAAGTTAACTAGAATCAAAAATAATTTGCCGTTAGGAATCTCTCAAGATTGAGACAAGAATTTCAAAATTGCCTGTTAGTAGCGCTGGTGATAGTAAATTTATTAGAAATAACAACTATCGATTAAAAAAAAACAGTCTGTTATTCTTACTAACTGCACTGACATCCTTGCCTGTTCTAAATATATTAAAACTGCCTTAGCTTCACTTCGAAATAATCCTAAATATAAATATGTTTGGCTTGGCATGGCCAGGTGGTTAAAGCACTCGACTTGTAATCTGAGGCCTGCGGGTTTGAATCCCATCACAACAAAAATTCTCGCCCTTTCATCGTTATAGTGGGGGCGTTATAATATGAGGGCAAATCCTACTATTCGTTGGTTGACGAGCAACCCAAGAGTTTACGGTGGGTAATGATGACAAGCTGATTTTCCTCTAGTCTTACACTGCTAAATTAGGGACGGCTAGCACAGATAGCTTTGCGCGAAATTCAAACAAACAAATACGTTACCACATGTCTGAATAAGAGTATAAAAGGTTTTTGTTGATTTTATATTTTGACTTATTAAGTCCATCAAACACTAACCTTGTCAGTGAAAGAAGGATTATGTCACTGAAGGCAACATTTTTCACCACCAGGATCATTAACAACTTCAGTGTCATTTCTGTAGCTTTATCTATTCCATCAAAAACTCTATTTTGAGAGAAGTATATAAGAGCTATTTTCCTCATTTACTTAACACACCAACCAACCAGAACTACCAGGGACTTCTTCCAGACATCCACGTTTATTCACAACACACTGCATAAAAAAAAACAATTCAAAAGAAGTTCCTGGAGTGATACCGAGTACAACGAAAGGAATGCTGCACGTGTGACTTCCAAAAAAAGTCTAGAATCCTTAATAAGTCTCAACATTCATCACAACATGTACAGTTTTCATATAGTCTCAATCTATACAATAATACCGAAATGTGAAGCAATTAACCTTGCCGTAGAAATTCTATCACAGCTTATAAATAAATAGGCGGCCTATGCATGGGTCATCTGGATTGTGCGAAATGTTCTTTTATATAATAAAAAAGTGGGGTTAGTTGAATAGAAATCCCCCGCCAGTTGTACAGCTGGATGCCTGCGGACTTACAAGGCTGGAAACCTGATTTCGATACCCGTGCACAGATAGCCCACTGAGTAGCTTAATGCTTAATTTCAAATAAAGAAACAAAAAATAGAACAGAACTATACTCGAGGGAAGAGGTCGGACGAATCCGACCCTCCAAGGCATAACAACTACCCAACCACTAACAAGGAGAAGAGCGAAAACTACTTCTTTCCATATATTTATTTAGACAGGTCGACGATATGGATTTAAAAATAACGACCATCAACATTTCCACAGCATGTAAACAACATTCACGTTAACATCAAATTGAATTACGAAGAACGTAATGAAAACCATCTTTTGGTTCACATGAAATATCAGTATAACTAAACTTTACTTGATATTGTTCACACCACAAGTTCAGGAACGATAACAGTTATACAAAGTGAGGCTCAGTTTATTTAACTCAACAAGAAATTGACATATTATCAATGATTCACAATACAGCATTTAACATATGTAGTAACGGCAATCTTTAGCATGAACTGATACCAATATCTGATATATTTATTAACAAATGTCACTTTCCTGTGAATGTCAGTAGAACCATAGCCAAGTATAAAAACAATTTCAGTAACGGAACAAAGAGAACAGGGAAATGACAAAACCTCAAGAAGGAAACAAAAGGTACAAACACACATATTATTTGGTATCTCATTATATGATGGCCATTTCACCAAAAGCATCGTAAGTATTTGGAAACATGTGTCAAAAAATATATCCAATATAAACAGTAAAGTACTGTATGTTCAGAATCCGTGTATTAGAGTATGAGATCATATAATAAGGGTTAAATCTTAAAATTTCAGCAAAGAAAGCATCTATATCAATTCGTTTGCACACTTACATCAGCGAGAAGGAAATCAACATAAATATTACTATCACAGAACATTATAATTCTCCGTCATACATTTAAGAACAGGACACAATAAATAAACATCTAATCGATATTAGCAACTTTTAAATTATTGTCTTATGATAAAAATATTAGTAGAACAAAACCAGAAGAATCCTCAATTATTTATGAACTAAAACCTAATTTAAATCAAAATGTAGATGTCGCTCCACATGTTCGCGCAAATTTCGTAATCTTTACCTAATATTGGTTTACCTAATGATGACCTCAAAAGTGGCTGACACGTTGCTTTAAATTCAAAAAGTAAAATAATCCACTGAAATCTGAACGACAAGGTGTTCACCTAAATTCACAAAAGATCCATTCAGGCCTTGGAAGAAGACCTGTATCCAGTTTATGTCCAAACTAATTTGGGGGGTGTTGAGATAGGCTGAAGACAAAAGCCAATTGATATGTGTACCATCTGTCGAAGGGTATTAATATTAATGTGTGATTCATTTAAAATTATCACAGGTGTTACACGTATAAATAGCAGAAACCCAGATATCTTCCCGAGCGATACCAGACGAATAAACATCATTTATGTCTGTCTCCATCACTTTCACGCATTACTGAACTTTTATAGCATTCTCGTAGACTTAAGATATTCTGTGCAGTTTCTACATTGATGAAAGTAACAACCAGTCTCCAGGTTAGTGGGAGACTTTCACAGAAGGTCTACGGAAGAGCTTGCTGGACATTACATCGTTCATCAACGGTGTATCGAACGTAAAAACGTTAAGACTTGGAATAAAATTCGAGATTTTAACTAAATGTTTATTAATAGTGAAAACTAAACATTTTGTGAGTGAAAGATATGAAGCTGAATACATATGACGATAAACAATAATACATAGCTATCACAAGTCCATAGAAAATATGTCGAGACTTCAAGACACTCAGAATAACTAACCAAGAAGAAAAAAATATCGTCCATTTTACCCAAAACATCACGTTATTCAACGATACGTTATGGTTACTCACATGGGATGAAAGAAGGGCATAGACAGGACCTTGAGGACAGATCAAAACAACTTAAAACCATAAAATTTTGTTCTATTTTCTGTTTACAGATGCAACAGAAATCCTAGAGTCTATATAAAATGAGGCTTCTGGTATGCAGCTAGATTGTTGAGAGAGAACTTAACGACAGTCTACACGAACATTCAATGCTGCAATTTAAATTTGTGTGGATGTCCCCAAGATACTCAATTTCAACTCTTTGCTGTTCATATCATATGAGAAATTTTTTCATTGCATTGTGAAAAAAATATATGGTATGCTTTTGTATGAATAAACAGCTGTTAATCAACTGTACTGATTTGTAGATGTAACTTTAATTCTTTCACTCATTACAAAAAAAAACACAAAAACAGATTTAATTGCCGGAGCTCAAAATTATTTTATCAAATGTATTAATGACTGTGCTTCACAAGGTAAAATTCCCATAACAAGCGTTGCAAAATGGGACTTCTAGACCCCCGATATTGCTGAGATAGTTGGAAGTCAAAAAAGCTTCAGTGAATTAGAAACAAAACCGTTAACAAGATATATATAATATTTATGTAGATTTTGAAATATTTAAATAATAAAGTGACCATTTCAACAGTTTGTTTTTGTAAGTGACTGTATAGATATGAATACGATGCATGCGATAAAATATCTAATTTAAATATTTTGTATTTACACTGAAAATTATTCCTATGTGTAGACTGGTTTGGTTTGAATTTCGCACAAAGCTACGCGAGGGCTGTCTACGCTAGTCGTCTCTAATTTTGCAATATAAGGCTAAAGGGAAGGCAACCAGTTATCATCCACCGACAACTGTTGGGCTTCTAATTTACTAACGAATAAAGGGATTGAACGTCACATTATAACGCCCCCACGGCTGAAAGGTGATAATGTTTGGTGTGACAGATATTTGAATTCATGATCTTCAGATTATGAGTCGAGTGCCTTAACCAACTGGCCATGCCGGACCCCACGTAGATTATATGTAAAACTAGTATATATGGATATTCATGAAGAAAGTTCTACAAACTAGTCATTCTATTAAATATTAATTTTAAGTATTCAGAGACTTTCTTTATTATTTTGTTGAAATGAAACAGCTGTCTGAAAGATAATGCAGACACCATTATCATGTTAAGATTTATAGTGGTGCATTTGTATAACATAACACTCTTTGCTAGTTCACTTACACATTCCTAGTGGTAAGTCTACGGATTTACAACGATAAAATTAGGGGCTTAATTCCCCTCAGTGAACTCAGTAGATACTCCGATGTTATAAGAAAACACACACATATTCTTAGGGATGTACTTTAAAACATATTGCCCTCTAGTGCTAATTTGTTGAATTATGACGTCATGTGACCTCCTGGTCTCAAATAACACACCTTTTGAGCAACAGTTTTTGCTTTCCACATGCGGGCCAGACAACTATCACACTAACCTAATTCTCATGACACCTTTGTAAACTGAATTAAGATGAAGACTTCATATTTATAATATGGTACTAACGGTAATAGTATTCTTAAAACATCTCTTCGGACACTATTCAATGGTCTATTCAGAATATTTTGCCCCCCAGTGGCTCAGCGGTATGCCTACGGACTTACACGCTAAAATCCGGGTTTCGATACCCGTGGTGGGCAGAGCACAGATAGCCCATTGTGTAGCTTTGTGCTTAATTCAAAACAACAAAAACAACAACAGAATTTTTAAAAAACAACACGTATACGTATTTTGATACAAAATGATGAAAGCCTTCTAATCAGAGCACTCTCAAAATGTAAGGAAAAGAAAATACTCAAGTTATAAGGTTTTATCATTTTATCTTTAATCGTCTGTGTTATATTCGTTAAGAACAATCAAATATGTGTCAGTATATTAACTTGAAAAGCTTTTTTTTGCTTTCAGCATTCGTTCATTTTTACTTTGTTTAAAATTCAAGAGGGTATATCTTTTATTCTTTTAGATCGATAATATCACTTCTTCAACAATAAAACACGTTTCAATGAGGTTTTTACTTCTCTTTTGGGCAACAAATGAGATATGAGTCTTTGTAGGCATCATCCCCAGTTGAAACAAAACTGTGTCAGTACAGGTTTGGATATACTGCTGTATGACATACGAAAATAACACCTCGTAACTTATCACCCTTTTGACAGTTAACACAACTTTCTACTTTCAGTATTTGTTATATTAAGTAGGAAAGCCGGGCCAGACTTATTACATTAATAAGGATTCAGCAGCTTTAGCCAGAACGTTTTTTTTTTCTTTCATCTTTGGAACATTACGATGCAGTCACTTATTAAAGCCACTGCTCGATGCATCTACACCACTAATGCAACTCCACTCAGAAATAGAAAGTGTAGGAAGTTTCTAATGTAAACGTTTTTTCTCTATATTGAACCTTTCTTCGTTTTACATCTCGACGTGTACATCAAAGCTTTTAAAGTAATCGTTTTTCTTAAAACTATATTGTCTTTTTCTTTACGCCGCATTTGCAGTGTTTAGCCTTGGTGTAATGCATTAGATGTAAGTGGTTTGATTTCACACGATAGAGCTGATACAGACTCGTTTTATCAAGGACAATTTATCAACAAGTAACGCAATATTCCAAATGGAACTTCTCGTTACAATAACGCAGCGCACGTCTTTCCCAACAAGCAGCTACAATAGCTTTACCTTCTATCTTTCGTAGCCGATAGCTTGATGGCCCAAATAAACATTCCTTATTGGTTGAGCGTGTGATGAATTAACCCTTTCAGTAAAAACATTTACGATACCCTTCTGGAACGGTTTCCGATAGACACTCACTCAAAGGCCGTAATGAAAGGGGTGCCCTATTTATCGATATCATAGGATAAGAAACAAAGGCAAGAGAATTCAATTTGTGCACGGGCACCCGATCCAATGTCCATAAATTTGCGCGAGAACCTTTCCCAGACATCTGCCAATAAGGACACAGGGTTGATTAAGTAAACAGGCTAAATAGACCTACCAGCTGGCTAAGGACACGGTAGAGCACAGAAATCAATTTGCCGAGGTTTACCCGACTAATCAAAGGACAGATAACGTGATAGCAGTAGCTGTATGGTGGCTGAGCTTCGAAATAAATGTTAGGGTTCTCAAGATAAAAAAAATCAATTTATGTTTCAGAAAAATTATCTTTGTTTCGCCTTTATAACCTATAAATAGGTTAAATAGCTTTATCGATAAACAAGTCTCTTTAGATGTATCTGACTATCTTTTAATCGGTGTTAACATCAGAAAATTAAGTGGAATTATTAAATGTTAAAGAACTATTGTGCAACTTAAAACTATAAAGGAGTCGTTAAAAGAGAAAAGGTTGAACAAATACTTTTGTTTAAAACATTAACCAAAACATCAAAGATTTGGAAGCAAATCCAAAGAAGAAATGAAAAAAAAAATATAAGAGGTTCATTTTTCATATCTTTCCTCAAAAGGACTCAGGTTACTGGATAAAGTCAGTTATCCTATGTAGCGTGCAACTTCTAATAATAACATAAATTGAATAGGATACTTATTCAATAGTTTTAATATTATGACCATAAAGGGTAAAACAGAAAAATAATGTTTCAATAAATGTTAGCTAAAGTATCAATTCTATCCAAATCCATCATTTCAAAGCATAATAAAAAAACACGAAAAACTTAAACATTCATTCTCACAGCATAAGATCACAACACTTTGAAATGGATTCTTATTTAATGACGTACATACTCTGTATCTTTAGTCTTCTTTGGACTGAATTTTTGTACAGTTTTTCTCTCGCTTCTCTCATCCAGACAAAGTCGAGAGCTAGCAAATTATAAGCTCAGTTTAATTAACTCCTTTTGTTTTGTTAGATAAGAAATTGTATTCATTTGTATCCATGACTTAAAAACTATTATAGACACGATACATCCTAATTCGATGTAAGTCATTGTTACGTATTTTTTTATGTTTTATGTTTTTCGTAGACTAAACGCAACAGAAAAACACAGATAACAGCTTGTATAATTTATTACACTAAACTATTAACAGATATAACATAAATTATATAATAACAATGACAGATATTAAGTTTAAACCTTCAAAATTAATTACAAAACAAAATGGTATTAGTTTCAACCTTCAAAATTAAACATAATACAAAATGGTACTGGCCTGTATTTAATATAATGATCTAAAATGAAAGTCTCAAATTCCAGTCTAGGGTGTGAATTTGGTCCCACGAAGAAATTCCGAAGTTTAAATGAAGAAGTTCAGAAACAGTTCACAGTTCAATAAATTCGACGAAGTTCTTTTCACGTTGCCTCCGATGAACGTCACAAAATTGTCGCCTTTAATTCTTTCCGATTTGCCCGGACGTGTCGACCTTCAGCACAACCAGTAATTCAGATGAATCGTACAGATTGACGGAATAAAATCACAGCTTCCGTAGATCTAACTTCACTCACAAATCACAGCAAACACTCTCTTCTTTTAAAATAAAACTAATGTCTGACCCCCCTTCCTTGCATCTTCGTCTGTTTATATATTGTAAGCCTAGACTCCTCGAACCACCGCGAAATTTCTACAGAACTCCAGAGCAATCCGCGCATGTCCGTTCTTGCAAGAAACTAAACGTCTAGACACGAAGTCGCCAGCATTTCATTTACAAACATATGATTGGTCTACTTAATTCAAGAAAATTCTAAATGTTACCCTAAATGAATAACAACATATTTTATTAGTTTAAACTTCGAAACAATAATATAAATATGGAAATATAATAAATAGAAATGAAAACTTAAACACAACACGACATTTTGTCCTTTACAAAATATTTACACGACATTTACACAACAGTCATACATTTATCATAATAAAGGCATGGCATTGCTAGTGGTTAGGGTGCTCGACTCTCAGTCTACAAATTTCAATCCCGTAGAAAGAAACATATAAATATTAACTATCGCCAACAATTAGTCTATTCTTTACCAACGAATAGTTGTGTTGATTGTCATATTATAAAGCTGAGAAACTCATAAGAAGGTGCTACTGAAAAGGTAATAATGCTTACACGTTTCTCTCTATATAGTCCATTGATTTTAAATTAGAAAAATATAATCCTAGACAGTCTTTACGTGAAATTGAACAAACAAAGTTAGAACTAAACAAAATTAAAAATAAACTTTGATTTGACTGGTTATTAAGCATTTGTTGATAACCCATTCGACTTTTATGATTTTCCCCGATTCCTACTGATACATGATTCTTTTATTTCGTGCCTTTTTTGCTTTCCTCAATTAAAATATTAACTTAATTTAATGCATTTTTAAATTTACATAAATCTACGCCTGTTTTTTCTGAATACCCTAACTTTTTATTGTATTATTTTTACAATATTAGCATGTTCTTAAATATTAGTACCCTGCTGGTACAATGGTAAGTTTACTAATTTACAACACTAAAATTAGGCGTTCGATTCCCCTAGCTGGACTCAGCAGATAGCCCGACTTGGCTTTGCTATAATAAAACACATACATACACATGTACAATAATGTACACACACACACACTATTAAGCATTAATTGTGATTCCAGAAACTATTATGATGAGTTACTGCTCTTATGGATAATTGCAATTTTCCATAAGTGCAATATAAACAGCACTATATGCGACACATAAATAGCCAAGTCATATACCTTTAGAGTTCAAAATTATCTGTTTCTATTTGCTAAAAATGAACCATAATAAGGACAATAATTCAGTATAATCTACCAAAAGAAGGGTTTTATTTTCTATACTGATCAAAATAAAAATTACTGTTATTATTATAATCTAATGTACTCTCAGCTAAAAATCCAGAGCGTATTCAGACCATGTGTATTTGGATCAATCTGTCCACATCCTGACGCTTCGGTTTTTAGACCAAGTCTGATCCTATTTTGGTTCACTTGAAGAACAGTAATTAAAAGTAATATATACTTGGAGATTTCTTAGTTTTTATCATTGGAGACTCGTTAGTTTTTATCATAACCCTTTGAGTTTGGGTCATTGAGACTCAAAGCTAGAAAAATAAATGTATAAGAGTAGCATTGTATTACTACTATCTTTCGTTTGCTACAAGTTAACATTCAGAAAATCTTCCTTTAATTATCTAAACTTCTGAAATGGCCTGGATATTCGGCATTTATATATTACATATTATTTTTAACGATAATTACTGGCGAGATAGATTAAACTGTTGTTAAATCTTTTAAGAACCGCCTCTGCCAGGAGTTTACACGTGGGAAATTTTGATCTTTATGCAAATCAAGATTTTACTTACAAGTGATTAGAAAAGAAGAATATGTGACAGTGAAGAGTACTAAGGTTCTTATAATAAAGAATGGATGAAACATGGAAACATTATGAAGTAACTTTTAGTATAGAGAAAACTCGCAGAAACCACGGCATCTTGATATTATAGTTGTAAAAGTAAAGAAAACACAAATGGTGCTCCGGAATGAAGAATACTGACTATTAAATTTCTCCCCATTAAACTTTCGAAATATTTGATTGAAATGAACGAACTGAAAAGTCTACGTGATGAATTAAAGAGACTGAAGGAGATTTGTAACAGAGAACACACAAGTCTTAATAACGTAGAACATTACTGTTAGAACATTCACGTGCTGCATCGAGATAACAGAATAATCTAAAAGCAGACATTCAACAATGATTAAAGTTTATCAGAACTTAGCACTTAGACTTAAAACATATATGTATATGTTGGTCAAACAGAAACAGTTTTAGAGAAAAGACTTGCATGGGCACATATTTTATTTTAGAAATGAAAAACACCATAGTTACATCAGTATAGAAACTTTATCATATAGGGTATATATTCCAATAACTACCAAACAAGACTATCCATACGTCCTCTTGGAATGACCGTTTTTTTTATTCAAGGTAGCTCCACTCATGGCTAGAAATATTAATTTCTTTAAAATTTATGAATGGCAATAAATACACGATTAGAGCCATGCTGATGATTTAACATAAATTCAACAAATTGGTTGGAACCACTAGAAATGGTTTCAGTTTCTCTTTGAAGAAATTTTGAGAAGTACTTGAAAAGGGTAAAATCAGTGAGCTGGATGAACTATTGTAGTTACTTAAGACGGCTTTTACAAAAAAGAAGCATATTTTACAATTGTATAAAAGAACGAACTTTGCAACAACTTTTGTGTTCAGATTTTGGAACGTCCAATGACTTGTGCTAATAAAACCACACCTGATGTGAGGTACAAATAAGTGTCTAAAACGTAAAGACTGGAATGTCTCTGGTTGCTATCAACTTTAATATAACTTACAAAATAAGCAAGTCTTCTATTTATATTTCTTATTGTGTTTTTTTTTTTGTAAAAATATCAAAATATGCTTTTCAGTGACTCAGTGGTAACTGTCGGATTTTCCATGTTAAAAAATGGGATTTCATACACATTGTAAGCAGGGTAAAGATAGTACATTGTGTAGTTTTGTGTTTTGCAATAACAATAATATGATTGAGATAATAATGTTGACCACAAACAGGTAACATTTTTCTTACACTACTCAGCCCACTTGTTACTTTGGTATTCATGACATTGTTGTCATTTGTCATGCCATTAGAATTGAATGACACAAATGGAAATGTTTCTTATCTGGTGGCACACCTTTTGTTGTTAACAAGTGATTCAGTTTGGTTTGGTGTGGATTTCGCCCAAAACTACACGAAGGCTATCTGTGCTAACCGTCCCAAATTTAGAAGAGAAGGACCAGAAGGAAGGCAGTTATTCACCATCACACAGCGTCCATTTTGGGGCTGCTATTTTATGAATAAATATTAGGATTGATAGCCACATTATAACGCCCACACTGCTGAAAGGACGAGCATGTTTGGTGGGAGGGTGAAATCGCGAGACAAGCGCTTTATCCACTTGATCACACCAGGATATCAAAAGCCTCATTAGTAGGTTTGAACATTAAATTTGTCAATACTCTCTGATCATTTAGCTGATTTGTTTTGGTGTTTCACTTTGCAAAGGTCTAATACAAAATTTCTCTTAATGCAAGGAAAACACTAACATTACTTGCGATTTTCAGTAAGCACACAGTACCATCAGTAAAAGAACCAATGACAAATTGCACTTATATTCTATAATTTAAAACGTACAGAAAAACAAATGTTAATAACAGGCTTGTGCTCCCACAAAAAATACAGAAACTACGATGGTTTAGCATTTAAGCGATTTACCTATTTGACATGTAGAACTTATTACCCCATTCCTCCAAGATAAGAAATGTTAAAATCCCTTTAAAATTCGTAATATCACAATTGAAACTTAAAAAAGCAAAAGCTTTGTACATCATGTCTTTCACAAAGTGCAGAAAGTAACGCGCCTTTAATAGTACTGAAAATGGAAAATTCTCCCACCTTTGAGAAGCAAGATTTTGTCTAGATGTCGTGAAAGCAGGCTCAACAAAAACTTACCAAACTGATAATAGCTTCCTACATTCTCCAACAGAAGGCACTAGCTAAGTTCATGATGTCAATGAAAAATTACATACCTTTATATACCAATAAACCTTTCCTTTATCTGGAAGAAATAAATGTTTAACAAAATTTTGATTTTTCTCTTTAGATCTATGCAGAAGATGCGGAAGCTCAAAGCAGATACTACTGCATAATGCGAAGAGTATGAATTGGTCAAACAAGTTTTCTCACGCATATAGAATGCTACAACATTACTTCCCATTGCATTTTTGCCATCGATCAAAAACTCTATTAGAAAAATATACACTTTCTATATACACTACTGTTCAGTGTTCGGCAATTGTGATCCATTTCTCTACTATTAACTATTGCACCAGGTCTTTTTTATCTTTATATTCTACCATTAAACTTATTTATTTATCGTGGCTCAGCATGGCCAGGTGGTTAAGGCACTCGACTCGGTCCGGTAAGGCCAGGTGGTTAAGGCACTCTACTCGGTCCGGTAAGGCCAGGTGGTAAAGGCACTCTACTCGTCAATTGAGGGTCTCGAGTTCGAATCCCCATCACACCAAACACCCTGGCCCTTTCAGTCATGGGGGCGTTATAAAGTGACGATCAATTCCACTATTCGTTGGTAAAAGTGTAGCCTAGGAGTTGGCAGTGGAAGGAGATGATTAGTTGCCTTCCTTCTAGTCTTACATTGCCAAATTTAGGGGACGGCTTGTGTAGATAGCTCTCGTGAAACTTTGCGCAAAATTCAAAACCAAATCAATTTATTTATTGTCTACTCTAAACTTTTTCTATAGTCGGGAAAATAGTAGTAAGTATACAATCACGTAAAATATTTTAAATAAAAGTTGTTTTGTTTTTAAATACCGTATAACATTTACATGTATAGACAGAGAGATATATTGTAATCAGACTGCAGTTAACTGTATATGGTACTCAGAAACCGATCTGAATACCAACACAGTTAAGTTATGTGGAGTTAAACACAACTATTTTATTGTCAAAATTTAGTCACCGTTTTTAGTTATTCTACAATAAACATTCTAAATGTTCTTCAATGTTTCTGTGGAATTTATTTCTCTTACTTTGCGATTATGTGGTCATACTTGTAGTCCAATGTACCAATATTCAAAAGTAAAGCTCACACACCCAAGAACCCCAGTAATGATTACCTTCTCCACTTATCTCTATTATTTAAGCAGTCTATTGAATGCTCAGTACAACGAGCAACACTTCTTTAATGGTCAGGATATTTATTCTTGTCCATGTGGTGCATCTCAGCAAATCTTTAAGTTTGTGTCTTCAAACTTTTAATTTTACTGTGATTACATTTCGGCTATACAACCGAGTATCATGAAGATGTTTGATGACATTATATGCAAATAGTTCATATATGTAACAAATGACTTTTAAATGGCGTGTTATTAGGAAATGCAAGATGCAAAATTCTGATCCGGGCACTGATATCTAGTATTGTGTGTACCACTTGTAACCTGAATAGTTTTATTATGGCTCTGATCCCAAATTTTGTTGTTTTTGAGATGATATTTGGAGCTTTCAGCTGAGTTTTTTTGACGTCTCCAAAACTTGATAAACGTAAAACTCGGCTCATGGGAACTATTTAACATGTCAACAAACTCTTTAAACGTTCTCTAAAATGTGAAATCCGGTATCACCTGAGTACTCCGAGACAACTCCTCATTCCTGAAAGAAGCTATACCAGCCTGTGATAGCTCACTTATAACATCTTTCAGACTCATTCTTTTATGGATTTTCTTATTTATCAGTTATGTCGCAAGTCAACGCCACATACACACGAAGTCTGACAATCAAGACGCAAAATCATGCAATGTAACAAATCCGACCCAACAGATGACCAATCATGTCATCTATACATGCACCTGGAAAGACTGCACAAAAATAATTTTGCCTTGCAAAGTCAGTCAAGTCCTGATAAAGAAATATATATTGTGATATCCCACGATCCAACAGTAAGTATAGAATAATAAATGTTGAAACTAACCTTACCATCACAAATACAAACTAACCTTATTATCACCAATACAGGAACTAATTTGTGAGTTGATGATCATAAGTTAGTACACGTACAGAAACCAAACCATCAGCTCCTTAGTGAGCAAAGTTACAACAGTCAAAATATTTTGAAAATTCTGAATGTGACAGTAAAAGTGTGTGTTTTTCTAATAGCAAAGCCACATCGGGCTCTCTGCTCAGCCCACCGAGAGTAATCGAACCCTTGATTTTAGCGTTGTAAATCCAAAGACATACCGTTGTTCTAGCGGGGGAGGCGACAGCAAAAGAAACACAGATGAATTTTTACTCTATCCCGTTGGATTAACATTAACTTCAAATTTCAAAAGAAAGTTGATGCTTAGCTAAGCAGTATAAACTATACTTTATATAACAAAGTAAAGGCAGTATTGTCTGATTACGCTGGATATCATGCACAGATGGCTAGTAACTCATCACACGTTGTCTAGCATGTAAATAAAACGAAACAGTATTCTAATAAAATAAGTCAGATAGGGCTATTTAAAAATCATACATCTGTTTTGCTCATGTTATCATCTACAGGATATTTTTACTTTGATGACCATTTAAGATATATTTTCAACCAACAAACTCACAAACAAAACAGCATGTAGTGATGTTTCTTCGTGTTTACTTTTAATTTAACTGACATTGGGCTATCTGTTGTGTTTACCCTGAGAATCGAAACACAGATTTTTAACGTTGTAAGTCTATAAACTTATTAGTGACTGACCTGGAGACTCGTAGTTAATTAAAGACAGGTTACTCTCGATATAATGTATTCACAAGCTATATGGACTGTATTTTCAAAGATACGTCTATTACTAAGATGTATTTTTTCCTTCTCACGATGTAGTTTGCACGCGAGCTTTCTATTTTTTTTCCATTCTTTCGGAACGACACTTTTTTATTTAACCTATCTTCTATGTTACGTAAATATGTACGTACGGGTGTGCATACACTTACATATACAAATCTACGCTATAAAATAGGTAAATATATATAAATGTATTTAAAATTATACGTTTTATTTTTAAAAAAAAATTATTTTCACAAGTTTTCAGTAATTTCTTGGAATCAACAATTTTTATGGAAAAAAACACAAAAAACAGATGGCACATGAATGTAGCTTCACATTCTACCATATACACTAGAAACATTCAACGATATACAATCGAAAAGTTTTGTGTTTTTTTCTTAGTATTCCGAATATATTTCTGATCTATTTACCTGTGTATGTTCTCGGAAAACGGTGCCCAAGCAAGTAGGAAATCTGGCAAGATATGTGGTCTAGGAATATAAGTTCGTTACCTCTCTTTATAAATCTGCTACAACGGAAATTGTGGCTTTGACATCATTCCTCAGTAATAACCACTACATTAAACACCAGGACAGTACGGGGCCCAGCACACTGTCAGTGTAAAACGTTCTTAAAATAGTCATCAGTGTCTAAAAACGTTGGTAAGGATTAATGAGTTTTATCATTGTTTTTGTTTTAATTACATTGAAAGAAGTCACTCTATTAATCTTAAATGTAATCTTTCAGAACGTGATACTAACATGTTAGTACGAAAGCAGCTAATTTCTCAACCTGAACCTAATGTACCACATTTGTCACAAAATGACATGGAAGACATTATTGTTTTATTCATAAAAATTGTCCCGTGCATTATAATCGTTTTTCCTTTTCTAGTGTTTAATTGGAACAATCACGAAACATTGTTTTAGAGAACTATTTATTTTTAAATATTTTAGTGTTCATATTTAGCAAAATATTTAACAATTAATTTAATGCTATTCTATTCTTTTTATGCCAAAAAGGTTTTATTTCAGGCTTGTGAGATAAAAGCTCTTAAACATTGAAATTTTTAAATTTGATGCAGTTTTATCTCTTAAACCGTTGGCCTTAATATCATAAAAACTAAATTGTTATAAAACACAGACTTTCTGTTTGAAAAACATTTCAAACGTTAAATGGCTGGCTCTAGCGTATAAAGTAATGAAGTAAATTGGCCTAAATTTTTAATACTATTTGATAGCAATTAAATATATAAAATACACAAAGTTGTTGGTTTGTTTAGAATTAAGCAACAAACTACACAATGGACTATCTGTGCTCTGCCCACCACAGTTATCAATACCCGGTTTTTAGTGGTGTTAGTATGCAGACATACAGCTGTGCCACTGGGATCTGGGGGGTAAATATATATAGTTATAGTTGAAATTAATATCATACATGTAAGTTAAAAATATGGTATATAATCTGCACGGCGTATTTCCAGGTTACTTGTGCGACTCAACAATTCACCCCTTAAGTTAAAATCCTGGTTATTTGATACATATCTATATAATTTTGAACAGAACACTACTCTACTAGTTATGTTTGAGTAAGTAAGTACTACGAAAATCAATGAACATAAGAGAGTCTCATACAAAGTGTTTCTCTAAGGAGAACATTCAGAAAATTAATGGGTGAGTCCGTGAACCAGAATATTACTGAAAGTCCCAAATAAGTCATGTTCTTGATTCTGTCTGAATGCTCCATTAACCCAACTTAATTGTTTGTTTTTTATTGTTCTAAAATTGCCAAGTTATTTACTTGCCTAATTATCGATTTAACAGTATTATATTCTTTAAATGCGTTTTCATTTAGACATATTTTTCAACTAGTTACTGAGTGTTCTAACACACAACTGAAAAAAACAAAGCTTTGATCAACTTGAACACATTCTTCGTAGAACATTTCACTTGTTCATTCTGTTCCCAAACATTTTTACTTCTTTACCACTATTGTGTGTTTAATAAGTGAATCTTTATGTAATACAATATAACCATGTCCTTTATCCATGATTACTAACTTTGTATCCATAATATCCCAAATATCTGGTAGCAATAAAAATGTCACGCACATGAGTAGTTTAGAAAAAGGATGGCATTAGTGGTCAACACAAGTTAAAGAAATAGTTAGATGTTTATACCCTCATTTTAGATTGTGATTTAATCGGCTCAATTTGTGGCACATTCTTGTGGATGAGACACATTTAACTACAGGCCGCTAATGGCACAACGGTATGTCTTCGGACTCGCACCGTTAACACCGAATTTCGATAGTCGTGTTGGTAGAAGACAGATAGTCCATTGTGTAGCTCTGTGCTTGATTTTAAACAAACAAACATATTTCACTTCAGTACGATTCCTGGCGAATATTCAACTAATTAAACAGTGTAATGTTTCCTCAGTTAGGTTTTTGTCCGGAGTATACAAAGTCTGGGGAGCACCTGTTTCAAAATTGAGCATCTAAACCATGGAGTATAGTCCTCATAAGGAAAGATCAACGCATACTCCTGTTTTTATGTGGGATCAGTACTATTATTATGAATGTCCATAGGTTAAACGCCTAGGAACTCACACTCACCTTTCTCAGAATACAACATAATGCATACAGTTACCCAGTTGGTCAATTCATCCAATAGTGGCCATGATTGGACAAACCCCAACATTCATGCAAAGAAATGCAATCATAATGGCAGTCATCAAACTTTTCGAGACTGCTTACCTTAAATATTCAGGGCAAAATAATAATGTTTAGAGCTCTAACGTTTTGCAGCACGAGAATAGAAGTTGTAACATAGTCTGGTGAGAAAATCATTTCTCGTAATTTTCTATACAAATTGACAGCTTATCTTTGACTGTATTGACTTCTTTAGATAGTACAACGGACTGTCCACAAATGATGTAAAACAGTGGTCTCCTTGAAGCTATTTCAAATTTGAAATTAGTTTCGCATCTCACGAAAAGTCCCGTATGATAGAAGGCTTCTGGTCCTAGTATGGCACAAATGTCTTTCTCCTGTAAACAATACAGAAACTAAATTATATTTAAGTTGCTGAGTCCAAGTTGTTTGCTAGCTTTTCTGCAATAAATATTGCTTTGAATAATTTGTGCGAATGGTTGTGTTAAGTTTTTATTTTACTGATCTAGATGTGATACATTCTTCCTTAAGCACTTCCTTCAAAACGAAGGGTTTACAATTTGTTTGTTTACTTTGAAAGTAAGTGAACATAAACATCTTCATGCTTATTGAACGTTTGTGCAGAACGATTTCAACCAAAACTTCCACGCAAGAATGCATGCACACATCTGAAATAAACCAAACATATCGTATTCGTCACAGTCGACACACCACACACGTTTGTCATTAACTAAGAATAGCGTTGCAGCGTACAACAGTTATGCTAAACTACAGAAACTACGAAAATGAGGTTCCATAATCAGCTTTTCTAGTTGCTACAATTTATCAACGTAATTGGGTGATTTCCTAAGACTACTTAATCACATTATCGGATTCTTTTAATTCAAATCGATCGTTCCGTTGCGATGAGGACTCAGTAAATCTTTAATTGAGCACTTTAGGACTCGTTTCATTGCAGTAAGAATCTGCCGGAACTATAGAGCTCTGCGGTTAGTTGAGGTTTAAACAGAGTAGAAAAACGTATAATGATTAACACTAGTTACGTAACCGCTTAAAAAGACTGCTTTGTATGCCTAGGGCTACTTGCGTGGTAAGATAAGTGAGAGAGCGAAAAGTAAGTAAGTCTGATTAAAACTAGGATTAAGGTTTGTAATGAAACCGATTTGATCTTTCGGGTTATGCGTACAGTAATCAAATAAGGCAAAGTTGTATTGCCCTGGGTCAGCCAATAATTCAAAGTTCGCCGGAGAAATAACGATGCACACTTAATAAGAGGGTTTAATTATTTTTAGCTCGTGTCATCCTTGAAACTCAGTTGTATAAAGATTATTATAAATACCATAAGAAGAGATAGCATTCTGGGATCTTATTTAATGAAAATACACGGGAAAAAATTACTTAAACAATTAATTTTAACACATGTTTGATTGTGGTTATCATTATCATTCATATAGTATTTACTGTCTATTTTTAAAAAGTTATATTTACAGTTTTACTTATCTATCATGCAGTAAATCTAATAGTAAAACAGGAAATAAACTCATTATTGTAAATAGACCTTGAAAACAGGATCTAACTTCACTTTTACAGCTGGATCTTTACTTTGTTGTTGTTTTGAATCAAGCACAAAGCTACACAATGGGCTATCTGTGCTCTGCCCACCACGGGTATCGAAACCCGGATTTTAGCGTGTAATTCCGCAGACATACCGCTGAGCAACTGAGAGGCTTCTCTTTACTTCAAAAACAAATGTGTAGTTGTTAGGTTTGCACTTGTAAGCAGTGTAAGACTAGAAGGAAGGCAGCTAGTCATCACCACCCACCGCCAACTCTTGGACTACTCTTTTATTAACGAAGAGTGGGATTTACCATCACATTATTATGCCCACACGGCTGAAAAAGGCAAGAATTTTTTTAGCGACGGGGATTTGAGCCTCCGACCATCATATCATGAGTCAAGCGTTCCTAACCACGTGGCCAACAGATGTATAACTGTAATATGTACAATAAGGGAAGATCTCTATTTTAAACAGCGATAACTTACGAAACACATCTTGCACGCCAACATGCTGGGAGTATGGAAAGTTATCAGACTAAAATTGCTAAAATGTGATTTTATTTTTTTTTAATCAAAATTTTAAGATTTCAAAAAGCAAGCACTTTAGCAATATTTTTCATCTTGAACTTCTACAATAATGCGTCAAGCACATTAATTTTAAGCATTCATATCACATCAGAAGTTATCGAATTATGTGTAACATCGAAAGAATGTTGAAGTTCAGAACAGCCAGAATACAGAGTGAATCGTTGAGAAGAAATGCTTCACTGTGCAAAAATGTCAGGACAAAGTGAAAACTTACATTTCAAGCTACTTTCAGAGAACAATGAAAGGTAAATCACAGATGAGACATCAACAGTTTATTCCTACTCAGTGGAACCGCTCGAGGTCAACAAACACTCAATATTTTTGCTCCCCTTTTGTTTTAATAACTGCAGACAGCCTTTTAGGCATTGTTGTAACATATTTAACCAAAATATCATTTGGAATTTTACTCGGAATGTCTCTAATTCACTTTTTATAAAGTTTCTTTAGAATTAAGTTTCGATATGTCAAGTTTTTGATCTATCAAATCCCAGATCTCCTCGAGTCATATGAATATCTACAGATAATCGTCAGTAAAAAACGTGAAAACTCTGGCTACTCCTGTCTATAGAGCGTAACCAGTAAGCCGAGAGAGAGAGCTTTACCACCATTTATATAAAAAGGGAAGAGAAATTCAAGATATTGAAAAATCTGCTAATTTTTCCTTCTTATAATCTGTAATTCATTGAATGCTTTAGAGTTAATCAACTTCCAAAACCTACTGTATCCTATTCATATTATTTTAACAATTATTATCACTGCTGTGTGTAAAACTACGTTATATCTAAATAAATGAGTAAATAAACAGCTTTCATTGGTTGACAGTACAATCTCTTATCGTCACGAGTTTAAAAAAATCAAGAGTCACTTTGCACATTACTAAGGCAAAAGGTAAACAAATTAAGGGAACAACTTACGAAGCTAAAATAAATTTTATGGTGTGTATTTGAATGTGCTTTAATATTTTTTGAAGAGTAACATTCCCGTGTCAAATATATATAAGGAGGCATTAGTGAAAAATATTGCAACCAAAAAGCATTAGTGGAACAAAAAAAGAAAGGTTACTACCGTTACGTCAATACTATCATTATCGTGTGGTTTGACAGGATGGTTTAATGGTAAGGACACTAGAATTTAAAAATATGGAAAACAAGAAACGATTCTCCTTCCAGAGGAGATGATAAACACCTTTTATCACCACAAAGTTTATAAAAAAACCGGTACATAAAGTTATAAACGCTATAATTGTATAAATTCTGTCACACAAAATGATTTATTACCCGTGGACGATAAAACAAAGATGATAAATCAACTGCAACAATTTCATCAGGACTTTTGTTTGCAAGCAACGGTACTCATGAAAATCAAAATTGATTCGCTGACTCTTAAAAATCCAGAATATGTCCACGGTCCTCAGGAGTATAAAAAATTGAAATTTTGTTTTTTTTTAAAAATATACTTAGGTGGGATCTAACGTAAAACAATCGAGGGAAGTTAGTAAATAGAGGAAAATCCATCCCACTAATGAAAAAAAAACGACCTAATTAACAATGTGTTAAGCCTGGCACGGCCAGGTGGGTTAAGGCGTTCGACTCGTAATCTGAGGGTTGTGGGTTCGAATTCCAATCGCACCAAACATGCTCGCCCTTGCAGGCGTGGGGGCGTTATAATGTTACGATCAATCCCATTAATCATTGGTAAAAGAGTAGCCCAAGAGTTAGCGGTGTGTGGTGATGACTAGCTGCTTTCCCTTTAGTCATACACTACTAAATTAGGGACGACTAGCGCAGATAGCCTTCGAGTAGCTTTGCACTATATTTAGAACAAACAAACGACATTTTATGAAAACAAAATATTTTTGTTTTTCTATTGAGTAGAAAAAAATTGTAGAACTATTATCAGATAAGAATATTACACAATATGTATTTGTAAATATGGACAAATAGTTGTATATGAAGATGAATATTATGCTGTTAAAAGTTATTAATTCACTCTGTCTGAAATTATTCATATTTAACAAAGAATATTTTATTCTTCATTTATTTGTCACTCGACTGTTGCCAACATTTTAAACTTAGTAATATTTTGAGGCATTTAAGAATTAACATCGTCTGTTGTTAAGGTCGAACTATTACTACTGTAAGAGACGAAGTTGATGGTAAACTAAATAAAAATAGATAACATAGGTAAAGAAAATAATACTTAGTGTGGATAAATTACTACACTCTATCTAATATAACCCAATACATCCTGTAGTTATAAGGGAGTACAGCTTTTATTTAGATCTGTCAAAGTGTTAAATCCATCATTCAAAACAGGTTGAAGATAAGGTGTTCAGAATAAATACACTTTACACAAACTGGTAAGAGATAAATTCTCAAGAAACAGAATGACTATTTCTGGATTTGTTGGATTCCTCTAACCCAAGTTTTTATAACAGTTAGCTTGAGTATTTACTCACATGTAAGGAAGTACTTTCTTACTGTACGTGGATTGTTCTGCTTCAGAATATGAAAGGTACGGCACTCGTAAGAGTTTCCAGATTTTAAAATAGGATCAAAGACCTCGTAAAAATAAAACTGATACTAGAACATAACGTGAAATATTAGATAAATACACGTAAAAACAAATAGTATTTCGTAAAATGAAAAAATATATCCTGATAAATTTAATAATTGGATCTTTCACAGATACCTGATCACCAGTCATCATAAAATGAAAAGTACAACTCCACAGGTACCTGATCACCAGTCATTATAAAATGAAAAGTACAACTCCACAGGTACCTGATCACCAGTCATCATAAAATGAAAAGTACAACTCCACAGATACCTGATCACCAGTCATCATAAAATGAAAAGTACAACTCCACAGGTACCTGATCACCAGTCATCATAAAATGAAAAGTACAACTCCACAGGTACCTGATCACCAGTCATCATAAAATGAAAAGTACAACCCCACAGATACCTGATCACCAGTCATAATAAAATGAAAAGTACAACTCAATTTATCATTATTCGACATAGATCAGTGGTAAGTGACATCACCTAGCAACAGATCTATGAGCTATTTTGTCAGCAAAACATGAAAAATTATGTCACTCTTCTTCTGAGACCTATCATTCTTGAGAAGTTGGAATGACTGAGTTATAATATTCACATAAGTGGCATAATATGCCTGATTGTATGGGATAATTATCCTACTTTCGCGACCCTCACCCCGCTTCTGTAATCAATTATATTAAACCTGGTCATTACAAAACAGTTAAAGATTTAATAAGAATCTTAAACTAAATAGAATAATCACTTGCTTAACTTTACAATGAACCTATATTTATTTACTATTCATTTACCTGAAAAGTACGTGTTAATATAAATGATGGAACCCTTATAACAATCACTCCTGTTCTTAATTTAGATCACAAACACTTAGATATGATATTAATTGCGTGGTAACAGAGACCAGTATAGCTCCATACACTATTAACATGCATGACAGATTTTGTTTGCTCCATGTTAACTCAGATATACTTAGTATTGTTGGCATCGTGTATGTACTGTTAATCCACAAGCTATTCAAGAGAACAAGAGAGTTTCATAATATCACAAACCATTTATCTTTGACTCCTATTACAGCTATCAAGTGAGAAACGGTTTACTTCACGTGCTAGTAGCCAGTAGCAATCAGATCACAGACTAAAAGATGTTCTGAGTAACTTGTTTCTTTGTCCTACAGTTTCTGAAAAAAAAAGCATTACCTAATTAAAGGAAGAAATAGAAAAGAAAGTCCCGTTATCATAATAACTAAAACCAAGAGACAACAAACATTGTCTCCAGACTTTATCGATAAATAATCACGATTCTTCTATCACACGAAAAGTCCTGTCAGTGTATAAGCTTTGAGCTAGACTTGTTTTCTCTCCCTCTCAAGCAAACCATGATAAAGAAAGATCAGTGGGCTAAATATTATTCTATGTCTATGAGTGAAAGAGGATGACCCATTGAATAAAAGAGGATGACCCATTGAATTTTCTGTGTGAGGTTCGAGAGATGAAAACCTAAATCTTGCACAATTATGTGTTCATGTAAAGGCAAAAATCGTCTAACTGCATGACACTGACATAGAATAAAATATCTGTTCCTGTCATCTGTTTCTTTATTCTCTAGATTCTCAAGTGAATCTACACCTAAATGTCAAACGAATTTCTTCATGTCACAACCTTTGTGTATATAAGATAGAAACTTTACTGGATGATAATGGAGAAGTCAAGGAAAGTAACTTAGCATCATATATGTGGATAAAGGGCACAGAAGGTGGTTTGATTATCTCAGTTTTAATTAACGGTGAAAATAAAAGAATGAAAAATGGACAAATAGATATATATGCTAGTTAAACAGTAAACATGATCGGTCATCTACATTTAGACATCTTTCTTCAAAACACGTTCTTGTCCAATGGTGTAAGTTTAAAACACTGACTTATATTGAATAAAGATTCATTTTGTATTACGTCAAACGATGAATAAGAATTCAGTGTTTTTCTCCGGCACATTTCCATTTATGCAACAGAAGCCACGATCAGCCTGTTTTCTGTCACACGCTGAATCAATTCAGAAAGTAACAGCTAAATACCCTTTACTATACATATAGTGTGCAATCTTTTCCCATTTTTGGATCAAATACCTCTTGTACTTTCTGTTATAAGATGGGCTAATGATGATATATTTTATGGGTCCTGGAGAAAAAAAGCAAAATGTCAATGGAATACAAAATCCCACTCAATCTTTATAACCCGACTTTGGTGCTGTAATGTACGCACGAAGCTATGAAGCATTATTTAACAGGTTGGAAGACGGTTTCAAATATAAGGAATCAATATTGGACACGAAATATTCGATAGTACACACACAGAGAGATATATACTCTTTGACTTTGATCTGAAACCCTATCTCTCTGGTGGAAATTCACACTTTAACTTGGTGAAGTCGAGAAGTTTATGAATTAATATATGTTTTTACAGTGCCTAACTCAACACCATTTCTGTTTTGGTATATATGTTTTTACAGTGCCCAACCCAACACCATTTCTGTTTTGGTATATATGTTTTTACAGTGCCCAACCCAACACCATTTCTGTTTTGGTATATATGTTTTTACAGTGCCCAACCCAACACTACTGATGTTTTGGTCTATGCAGATTTCCAATCGAATTTATAAATTTATCAGTCTAGAAACATTATAAGTAATATTTGGAAATCTATGAAAGGTTTGTGCAAACAAAAGAAACTTGGAGATCTGTTTGCTAAAAATCAACAAACCGATCATGCAGAAAAACAATTGTACATTTACTTTCATCGAAATGAGAAAAGAAAATATTTGATCCATTAGGTCTGCCTACACGTAATCTTAACATAAGAATTATTCACCAAGAACTGTCGAATCTTTTCATAATAAAAGAGTGCTACAAGAAAAGTATTTGTCTATGTGCAGACAATATTGCATATGTTATGTTTGTTTTCAATATCGACGCGTGTCAAAACAAAAACTGCTTTTTAAAATGGAATGCTACATTTGTTCATGATTTTGTTGCAAAACATTTTTATATAAGTACGTCCTTAATATATACATATCTTTTCATGTACTATGTGTGTGTGTTTTTCTTATAGCAAAGCTACAAAGGGCTATCTGGTCAGCCCACCGAGGGGAATCGAACCCCTGATTTTAGCGTTGTAAATCCGTTATAGACATACTACTGTACTAGCGGGGGGCTTCATATAGATTAGATTGGAAAATCTTTATTGTAGAAATATAATAAAGTGTCAAAATGTGCCAATTTTTTTCTGTTTTATTTTTTATGCTAATACAATAAAAAATTCAAATAAAAGTTTTACTTTTTCGGACATGTAATTAATGCAGACAATGATGACATGTCAAGACACCTTACGATGAGTTCCTCATTCTATTGAGCTGTTTGTCTGTAGTAACACTAAACTTAGTGTTTCCATACGCTTATAAAACCTTAGTAATACTATCCAACTATGAAAACACTATCCTTAGTGAAACCATTCATTTAGTAGCGTCCTCCTTTCATGTTAAATACACTTACAATACGTCTACTAGAAATGTCCGTCATCTAGTGCTACTTTGCGGACTTCATCGTCCTTCGGTGTCTACCATACAACAGTTATATAGCCCTCAGATTTCTGTAGAATTTGTATATTATGTAGTAGTTATGAAACCCTCAAGCGACATCCGCTGTCTATTACATACGAGATAGTGACATTCTTTGGGCATAAGACAGGTCCGATAACTACTAGAGAAAGGCATACCTGTACTCCATAATAGGTCTCTTAACTTGTTGAGTTTAAATATGACAATTTTTTTGAGTCTATTGTTTCTAAATGTACTCCTTTATCTCATGAACATAATAACAGACGTTTGCAAGAATTACAAAGTTTGCCAATACAAACATATTATAGTTTATTCAACGAATCGAGTGTATGATTCCAAGCACTCAAAACTACTCTTGTGTATTGCTGTAATCATCCATTCTGTAAGAGTAAACACATAAACGAAAACACTAATTTAAAATTTACCATATAATATGTTGAAAAATTATAACTTATAAATTTCAAAAAAATAAATAAACACAAAATAATTATTTCCAAAATACACCTTGGACGGAGATTAGTAGTTCGTTGATTAGCATGCTGGATAATGGACCTCCAGGTCTACTGTTCGCATCATGTTACTGGAAAAAAAAAATCACATCTCTACATTTGAGCTGTAGGCGAGTTTTCTGCGCTCCCCGCTAGTACAGCGGTAAGTCTCCGGATTAACAATGTTAAAATTAGGGGTTCGATTCCCCTCGGTGGGTTCATCAGATAGCTCGATGTGGCTTTACTACGAAAAAAATACACACAGACATACGAGTTTTTCTGCGTGACAATCAAATCATACAATTCAATCATATAATAGTAGTTTAAGAGTTGACGGTAGAAACGTTTGACTACCTGCCTTCCCTCTAGTCCTTCAGTTCATATGTACTCCTTTCATAATGTTGTACGTGTCCGAATATCAGAAAATTGAGAAGACAAAGTACACCTACGTAAAAACCCAACGGAACATTATAACTAACCAACATGGCGCTCCACATTAGGAGTTACCGATACAATTTCAAACTCAAAAGTGCTCTGGAAATAAAATAATTGCATAAAAATTATCATAAAAAAATTAAACCAGCGATTGTGATATAATACTCTTAGTAGAGACAATGCTAAGGTCTACCACTAACAACAGAGATATAACAAACATTTCGTCAGGTACCATCTATAAAACAACTTATGGTAGTTGGCTGAAGCTAATATTTCAAGCTCCAATGCCGAATTAAAAAGGTGTTTTGTAGTGTGGGACTATCATATGTATAATTCTAAGAAACAATCTCTGCTATTCAATCAGACCTGACCAGCAAAACGGTTGGTAATAAGTACCGCTTACTAGTTGCATGCTTTTATAGACGTAAAAATATAGTATCTCATTTAAAAAAAAGACAGTTTGGTTTGGCAACACGAGGAATCTCTGCGATAGTTGTCTCTAATTTAGCAGTGCAATACTAGAAGGAAGGCAGCTAGTCATAACCACACACCGCTAACTGTTGGGCTACTTTTTCAACTATAATGCGATTAATCGACATATATAACGCCCTCACGGCTTAAAAAACGAGCATGTTTGGTGGGATGGGTCTATAAGAGACAGGCATACGCAGCTAGCCTCTGTGTAGTCTTGCATAAAAGTTTTAAAACAAGATTATATAACCATAACTTGAATATGTAAAACTTCGATTTGAAATAAAACAGGTAACAAAACATAATTTATACTCAGCTGTGTTATAGAACCGGTTTTGAAATCTTACCTCATAATCTACACTCTTATAAAGTTATATCAACATTTTAAAACAAGTCTTTTTTTTCTCTCTCTCTTTGAATTTTCTTGAAGTTTTTCCAATAACTATCACACACGTAATAGTTTCTTCAAACATCGAAATTTTAAAGAAGACGACAAGATCACGAAAAGATGGAATGGGGAGGTTAATGGATTCAAAACCAAGTAAAATCATCCGTTCGCTCTTTGCCAAATAGCTATTTCCGTGTTTCATCTTTCTGTTTTAAATGGAAGCCGCTATACTTTACACTTGGTGATTTTTCAGGAGTCACATTTCATAGAGCTGACACAAAAATTATCAATCTTATATTTACTAATTAAGAAACTACTACCTACAACAAGTAACAACAAATAAGCAGATATTAAGAATTGTTGTTGTTTTGAATTAGGCACAAAGCTACACAATGGGCTATCTGTGCTCTGCCAACCACGGGTATCAAAACCCGGATTTTAGCGTGTAAGTCTGCAGACATACCGCTGAGCTACTGGGGAGCGATATTAAGAAAGGTCGTACACTTTACTGACACATCAAATAGCATGGCTTTACAGTTAACATATAGGGCTGCCAGTCATTGGATTCAAGGTTTAAAAAGTTTGGATGATGTGAATGCACTTCGCACTATCCGCTATGAATGCGTCATAAAAATAACAGTAAAGGACATTTATTTATTAAGACTACGGGTGCTGTTTAAAAACTGCCCTCTCTCTGGTCAGTAGTTCAAAATTATAGGCGAGTGACTTCATCGCGACTCAAATCTCTAACTTGACCGTATAGCCCTCAAGAATATACGATGGCGTTCAGGTTGAAAATTCCAATTATAGTTCGAGCAGTTAAAAATATGTTCATGTCGAACATGAACTGTATTTTCGCTTGTGATTGTTTTAAAAGTTAAAAATGATGAAGTTAACCCTGTATAAAGCAATATATTTGATGGTTAAACCCCATAACTTCAAGTTAACTCTTATTGTATTAATTTTACAAAACTTTAACTGCCAAGAAATTAAACCACATGTTAATAATACATCATTTTCAGTGTACACATTCTTTTGTCTTTGATATGGTACAAGCAATGATACGTAGGACCTTGGCAATTAAAGTTTTTAACCATGAAAATATTAAATTTCTATAAGATGTGAAGACGTACGTGCCAGTTCACGTAAGCTGTCTTTCTTCCCTCTTTAAGACTTTATCCTACTTAAAGCCCATCTCGTTGCTAAAAAGCTAAAGTTTAAGAGCTGTTAAAGTTACATTTTGAGTTTTGATACTCACGATGGGCAGAGCACAGATAGTCCTTTGTGAAACTTTGCTACAACTAACATTATATATATATATATATACATATATTACTTTACTTTTGATTATAAAATATAACACTCAAGAGAATCTATGATTTTAATGTCTGAGTGTGATTCTTTAAATAAAAAAATGGAGTTTCAAATGCAGGCTTGTAGTCTTAGGACAAATGTTCAGTTCTTCCAGTTCAAATTCGAAACGGCTACTTATATAATTTCAGAGTGCTTTGAAATCTTATAATAATGAAAAAGTCGAATGTTTTTCATCCGTTGATTCTGAACACGAACACAAAAAACAATTTTGTTTTTCGTAAATGCAGTTTCTTTTTTATAGTAAGTATTTCAGAGATATTAATCCTTTATACTGAATTATTTTTCTTTATCGTATTGAATCTACTGTTAAAAATGCAGAGGTCACAAGCTATCGCTTCAAATATATTTAGCAGTAATTAATTTCCATATTAAAAGTACAGTCAGTGCATAATTCTATTAAACAATTCTAATAATTAGTATAAATGATACAATAACTTGTGAAGAATAACCTATTATAATATAAAGGGGCCCAGCATGGCCAAGCGTGTTCAGACGTGCGACTCGTAATCTGAAGGTCGCGCCAAACATGCTCGCCCTTTCAGCCGTGGGGGCGTGATTATGTGACGATCAATCCCACTATTCGTTCAACAAACAATACCAAAAAAACAATAATATAAAGTGATACTTTGTACTTGTATGAATAAATTTAAATGCACAATTGTCATGTTAGTGCATATAATTGATTTAACAAAAGGTAATGGCGTGTTTTTGAATTTTGCTCAAAGCTACACGAGGGCTATCTGCGCTAGTCGACGTTAATTTAGCAGTGTAAGACTAGAGGGAAGGCAGTTAGTCATCACCACCCACCGCCAACTTTTGGGCTACTCTTTTACCAACGAATAGTGGGATTGACTGTCACTTGCAACGCCCCCACGACTGGGAGGGCGAGCATGTTTGGCACGACTCGGACGCGAACCCGCAACCCTCAGATTACGAAGCGCACGCCTTAACGCGCTAGGCCATAAATCGTTTTGCTATAAGGTACTTAATCCCTGTTTGCACGTGTATGTATTTGTTTTATACATTCGTTTAATAAAAGCTGATGGTCACTTGAATCAAAGTATATATTTTTTAAATATATTAACATAATGTTTTGTACTGTAGCAAATTAGTTAAGTTAAGCAGGGTAAGATAGAAATACAAAGGATAAAAAGTAACGTTATTGAATTGCGAATGCGTTAAATTATTTATGGTAAAAATTTTCACACTTTGTTTATCAGCCTAGAAAATCCAATAACCTAGATTTAATTCAGTAACGTTAAAAATAATGACAGTAAGTGAAATGGAAAATTTAAATCACGATAATTGTCTTTATTATCAATATTTGTAAATGGAAATGAGTTGCAATGATAAAAAACCCATCCTTCTGAACAAACTTTATCTTTCAGTAAAAAAAGAAAGACATATGATCTCATTTTCCCCATTACATCTTGAAATTTCAAAGGAAACATTTCGTATTGAATGCACGACTGATACAAGTCAAACATAATTAAACAAAAGATTAAAACTTCACACATAACGAGATAACGTTATAAAAAGATTACGGAACATTACTTTTGGGAGTTTTTCTTATTATATAAAACAGCATATTAGGTTAGAATTTTTTATCTAACTATTTAATTTAATGTTCTTTCAGAAAGAACCTCACAATATTTCATTTGATGTTAATTGTTAACAAATAATGTAATTTTATCATTCTCAAAGTAAAACCAATCAAAGTAGCAAATCTTAAGAGACAGATTACGAGAGTGTTAATTAACAATGAATAGAATTTTCATTTTATCACCGTTAAGCAAAAGTTATCTAAGCTCTGACCATCGCGGGTATCAGAATCCGTTTTTCAGAGTTGTAAACCTTCTGAACGTTAAGCTACTAGAGTGACTTTTATTATGGCTTGTAAAAAAGTAAACGAATCGTTAAAAACCAAACTCTGAACATAAGTTAGCTATATTTTAGGATTGCTTACTTCAATTTTAAAGTCGATTATGCGGACCTGTGACAACAAACAGCGCTGCTATTTAGATTATTCCTGTACTCAAATGCAAACGTACAGGGTAACGCGTCCGTTTAAAGTTAACGGTTTTGTCATCTCATCTTATATTTATTTCAATCGAAATAATCCACTTAACTGTATTTCAAGCTGTACGAGTCTAGTTATAACAAAAGCAATCGAGTGACATACACTGGGATTTTTTAAAAATTAAATGGCTAATGCAGTAATTAGAAAATAAGCAGAAGAGGAAGAGAAAGCTAATTACAAAATGAAACATAAGATATCTTGTTTTGAATTAAGCACAAAGCTACCCAGTGGGCTGTCTGTGCTCTGCCCGCCACGGGTATCGAAACGCGGTTTCTAACGATGTCAGTACGCAGACGAACCACTGTGCCACTAGAGGGAATGAAAATACTTAAAATTGTTTTCATGTTAAATACTGATAGATTATTTTTTTTAGAAATAAAAATTAATCTTTTCTGTTACAAAATTTCCCTTCGAGAAATAAAAACTTCCCGCTATTTGAATTAAAATTATCTGAAGTCCAACATAACTAAATGAAAAAAAATCATTTGTCTTAAATTCCTAGTAGGTATACATCTTGTTGATTTGTTGTTGTTTTTTATTTCGCGCAAAGCTGCACGAGATCTATCTGCGCTAGTCATCACTTCTCACCGCCAACTCTTGGGTTACTCTTTTACCAACGAATAGAGGGATTGACTGAACATTATAAGATCCACCATGGTTGAAAAAAAAAGCATGTTTAGTGTGACAAGGGATTTGAACTCAAGATTCTCGGAGTAGGAGTCCAGTGCCTTAACCACCTGTCCATGCCGTGCAACAACTAGTCTGATTTTTTTTATCTACTTATCTGACAAAAATGGCGATTACACTTAAGTAATTATTGAAAGAAAAAAGTTTGTAATTAAGTTATAAGTATTACACATCTGTTTTTATAAATCCGTGTTTTTACATGTAATGAAATTGATCTCTTGTACATACCCCGTTGATTAAGCGATATATTTATGTGTTTAACAACGCTAAAATTTTGCGAGCGTTTCGTCTTGATGGGAAATAGGAGAGAGCAAATAAAAAATGCAGTTTTGCGCTGAAACTAAAACATACAAAAGCGCTTTGTCTCAGCCTACAGCAATTATGATTTTCAGTTGACTGTCAGCATTTGCAAAATTTTAACCGAATAGTCAACTTAGTATTCAATGCAATTGTTAAATGCTTTTTTAAATAATTTTCTCGCATTATATTTCAACAGCGATTAGGCTTTGAGCCAATAAATATTGTTCAAGAATTTCTTTCAAATTTATTGACAAATGGGATGAAATTTCAAGGATAAAAAAATAAGTCTTTAAGTATTACCATTGCATAAATAAGAATTTGCATTACAATCAACAAACCTGCATTACTTTTTCTGGATTGCGAAATTTCTCTCGTCACACAAAACATGTTCTTCTTTTCATCCGTGGGGGCCTTACAATGTGACGATCAATCCTACTATTCGTCGGTAAAAGAGTAGCCCAAGAGTTGGCGGTGGGTGGTGATGACTAGCTGCCTTCCCTCTAGTCTTACTCTGCTAATTTAGGGACGGTTTGCATAGATAGCCCTAGTGTAGCTTTGCGCAAAATTAAAAAAAAACGAAACCAACTTTCAAGCCCAAGGCAAAAGCACTAGACTAGGCCTTCAATCATTTTCGTTATAAATTAGTTGAATGTAATCTAATATACTTAGTTAGATATCTACTTGTCAGTAGTGACCGAGCCACAAAGCCCTGCAGCCAACAGTAGTGAATGACAGCGTCGCCTTCATAATTTATCGTAGAATATAAATACTGTCTGGTCCTATTTTCTTGAGTACTTCAAGGTCAAAGTGCAAGAAGATAAGATCTAAATTAAATGAATAAACTGAGGATTATACACTAAATAAAATAACTTTGACAAAGATTCAAATTCTGATATTTGACGTAAGGTTCTTAAGACTAATCGACTGACAGAAAAGTAAAATAATGTATTTCTGTCCAAGCACTTGCGATCAGTGTATGTATTTGAACATACGTTATCATTTCACAAGTCGAAACTCCGACAAAAACTCACTGAGTATTGGTGCGATTTTAAAATTTTTAATTTAGATTTATTTTAAGGTCAGTAGTAGACACGTTTAGATATCGCCAATTATCAGTAAATTGAGAAAGAATCTAGTATCTTGTAGATTTGACTCGGCATGGCCAGGTACTTAAAGCACTTGACTCGTACTCTGAGAATCGAGGGTTTGAATCCCCGTCACACCAAACATGCTCACCCTTTTAGCCTAAGGGGCATTATAAAGTGATTGTTAATCCCACTATTCATTGGTAAAAGTGTACTCCAAGTGTTTGCAGTGGGTGGTCATGACTAGCTGCCTTGTATTTAGCCTTACACTTCTAAATTAGGGAAGGTTAACGTTGATAGCCCTCGTGTAGCTTTACGCGGAATGCAAAACAAACACACCTTATATTTTTATGTGTTAACCAACACTTTGTGTTATTGGCCTACGAAAATAACGAGCAGGCATCTCATCATAGTCTTATGTTTAACAACTATATTAAAAATTAAATGTAATAATAACTATTCGGTCATTATGATGCTCGTGAAAAGCTCACGGCGTCATATGTACGCGCACGCCTTTTTTGTTTTTAACTACAGGATTATTTCCGTACTTATATTTTATTATTAATACCTGAAATACGGGTTAAGATTCCTAGTTTGTTTTTTTTCCATTGAGAGGTGTTAGTGTTGAACTAATGTTCCGTTCATTCTTTCTTCTAATTTCTTTTATCTCCAGACTTCCTTATATTAGCTTCTGATGAAATATGTTTCCCGCGTAAAAGTGATCGATTCACATTTCGGAAGAAGTAACTTAATCACAAAGAACAACACAAACGTACTTATATAAAGCATTTAATAAACGTTTCGGAATCTTCAGAAATTTATCTACAGTGAGCCAGAGACATAAAAATACACAGCGTTAATTACGCCAAGAATATAATGTATTCTGTAAAAAGTGACATTAAACAACTTGAATACATACAGGAGAAAATGAATTCTATGCAATGCAAATTAAATCACACAGATTTAAACAAAATCAAATGAAAGGAAGATGTATTATTTATACACGTAAGAAGAGCTTTTATTTAAAACGTGTGTTTTCTTCTAGCAAAGCTACGTGAGGCTATTTATAATTTCATTTTTATTAGCGGTTAAATTTCACACTTAACTGTTGTGGGAACGTCAATGTTCAAGAGAGAGAAATCGAATGCCGTCTTTCATGCATTCTGTTGGTAGATAGTGGATTCAGAGAGTTAGTAACTGTTTTTCTAGTTTTGATTGCTACACCCACATATTCAAGTGATAACACTTTTTTTTTTCAATAAAGCTCAAAGCTCCACAAAAGGCTAACTATACTCTGCTCACCACGGTATCGAACTTTGGTTTCTGGCGTTATAAATCTACAGACATGCCGCTGTGTCACTGGAGGCATGCGCTCGTACTTTTTGGCGACGATCAGTTTCACAATTACAACATATCTTATTGTTTCCGTACGTATACAAATAAACGAAACACGAACAATGGACAGTCGGTCACGATCTTTGCAGTGGGAAAAAAAAAACTTATTGTCTGAAATGAGATTTATAAATAACACCCAGGCCAACATAAGGATAGTATCAGTTACGTAATAGTTTCAGTTATTTCAAGTTAATGTAGCTCTGTCTTCCAAGAATGATAAACAGGTAAACAAAGACCGTTTGGGCATACTAGGTGGCTTAACACACTTGATTTATACCAGTTTTAATATGTATGGTTTCAGTTGAATTAACCACCGATCATTCTATTTCACTACTTTCTGTATTTAAATTGTTCAACGTCATTTAAATACAGTATACCACATTCTTGATATAATTAACATTGTATATTTTCGTATCTTTAGCTTAATTAAGATGGAATTCTAAAGATTCCGAAACGTTTATTAAATGCTTCATTTAATTGCACTCGTACTGTTTTTTCTAATTGTGTTACCAACACAGATCAAAACTAAAACGTCTAACTAGTAATGAGCTAATTTAGTATATAATGTTCAAATTACACTAATTATAATAATAAGGATATGGATATCTTGTTGTTTGTTTTGTTTTGTTTTAATTTCGCACAAAGCTACGGGAGGGCTATCTGCGTTAGCCAGCCCTAATTTAGCAGTGTAAGACTAGAGGGAAGGCAGCTAGTCATCACCACCTAAGCCAACGCTTGGATTACTTTTTTATCGATGAATAGTGGGATTGACCGTAACATTATAACGCCCCCACAGCTGAAAGGGCGAGCATGTTTGGTGTGACTGGGATTTGAAACCGTGACCCTCAGCTTACGAGTCGAGTGCCTTAACCACCTGGCCATTGTTGTTAACAAAATTTAGGTTTGGTGTGAGTACACTCTTCCTGCTTAGGTCTGACTTCTATGGTCGTTTTCACTTTGTCCTACAACGGTTATTTCTAATTAAGTTTAATTTCTGAAACTTCTTACTGCTTAACATGGCTTTATCTTTTTTGGACATGTTTTTTTCTGTGTAACTTTATCTTGTACAGGTCCTTCTCTTTATGAGCTACTTTAACATGGTGGTCCCTACTTGACTTTTCCTTCTTTAAATGGTGCTTCAGCATACGGTCCTCCAATAAGACACAGTAGATAACCAAATGTGGTTTTGTTTTAAATCAAACAAACTCCGTTCAATGATTTATCATATCTAAATGTACACAATTTGTATTCAGTTTGTTTTGTTTGTTTGTATTTGGAATTCGCACAAAGCTACTCGAGGGCTATCTGTGCTAGCCGTCCCTAATCTAGCAGTGTAAGACTAGAGGGAAGGCAGCTAGTCATCACCACCCACCGCCAACTCTTGGGCTACTCTTTTACCAACGAATAGTGGAATTGAATGTCACATTATAAGGCCCCCTCGGCTGGGAGGGCGAGCGTGTTTGGCGCGACTCAGGCGCGAACCCGCGACCCTCAGATTACGAGTCGCAAGCCTTAACCCACTTGGCCATGCTGGGTGTATTCAGTTTGCTCAGATCTTTAATAAATTGTAAAGATAATTAGAAACACACGATAATTTTAATTTAGTTAAACGTCTTTAGTACTTATCTACCTTCGTTTGTTTTAGAGTGTTCGCGAAAAGCTGTAAAAGGACTATCTGCGCATAGCCTTCTTTAATGCAAATTGATATTTTCCTACACTGATCTAACGTTGCTAACGAAACATAATTAGATACGTTCTTGATCTTTATATTCTAATGTAGTCGCTCATATCGATTTATCGTGTTCTGGATTAAATAAAGCCATTTGTTGTTTATTTCGTGTGCCTCAATGAAATTCGTTTTGATAAAATATATTGTGATTGTGTCTACAAAATCAGCAGGTTCTGGTAAATTAAAAAACAACAATATATTTGGCCTTTTTCGTCATACTGTAATTTATTACTATTATTTTTTGAAATTAGAAAACTATTTAAGTTACTAAGAATCACTAAATAAGAGGCCTAAACCTGAGTGATTTCAGTGATCAGATGGTAAGTAGATGGCTCATGAAAACAGGTGAATCTCGAGGACGATCTCAAACCTTATTTGGACGATTCTTATGATCCCTCAAACTATCAGTAAATCCTATACTCTTCACGGTAGAGTCGGGTTTCATGTCGGGTTTGATTTTGTTCGTCAGTAAACTGATGTTCTCACAGCATCATTAAGAGATGCAAACAGACCAAACTTTGTCTTCATAACAGTGTCTGGTGTCATACCTACTAGAATTGTGATAAGTACTATTAAATAATAAACAAGAGAATTATGGATTGGCCATCAAGAAGCCCTGGCCTAAATCCTATAGAGAACCCTCTGGGATCGTTTTGTGATTTGTGCATGTCAACATCATAACTTATCACATGATGTTAACGAACTTGACGTTTAATCTGATAAAAAAAAATGGATTTCTAAAGGCATTCATTGACTGACCTGTAACCTCACAAGGACAGGACTGTATCTATGCTGGGATGAACCATATTATACTTGAATATCTCTTTCTGTTAATTCACATGTTTCAGTAACGTTCATTAAGTTAGATTTTACCTCTAGCCACTTTACATTTTTATTGTCCCTACTGATATGTTTTTAATGAAATCGTAATCTGTTAATAGATATATATATACTCTTACTGTTTGTTTTAAATGAAGCACAAAGTTACACAATGATCAATCTGTGTTCTCCCCACCACGTTGTAAGTTCACAGACATTCTGCTGTGCTATTCTTGTAACTCTTATTTCTTCGTGGATTAAGGGTAATATTTTAAAATTTTACAATTTTTTCTCAATTTCGAGCTTGTTTATTTTTGTATTTATATTCACCTGACTTATACCTAAATATTTTCAGCTGCGCTGTTATCCAGGATAGATAGATGACTCATATTGTGTTAAGGACGTGTTTTCAGGAATTTATCATGAGCAAAACACATATCTCTTTCTGTTAATTCACATGTTTCAGAAACGTTTATTAAGTTAGATTTTACCTTTAAACAAATGGCTTTTGATTAATAAATCAAAAGAATAACATATTATCGCAATAGGATACACTCTAACCTATTACCATTTCATTCTATGCAGTTCGCCTTGGAATTATACTATATACCGAAAACGAATTATCATGTTCTTAGTAAATACACAAAGTAAACTTTAAATACATATATATTATCAATTTGAAAGGAAATGTACACTAGGAAAAACCAGGTTTTATAACAACTTGCTTCAGCTATAACATGCCCAGACTTAAATTGTTCATTGATTATTCTTGGGCTACAGAACATACAAAGACAATAATACATGGCCTCACTCTAGATTATTCCAGCTCCGAATAGTAAACTATCTTTCAAGGAATAAAGTGGTATTTTCCATGCATAAAACTAATCTTCTATTTCTGAAATTTAAATACAGTCCAGATAAAGCTCTTTCTCTGAGAATATCGAACCTCTTCTTTGGAATGCTTATATATACGAAGTAGACGATCGAAATGCATTACCCAGACTATAAAAAACAAACCATGCAAGAGAGAATAATTGTACTTACTCTACAGTTAGTGTTCAACTGGATAAAGTAAAACTTAAATTCAGAAACTCCAGAACCACGTTTCCAGTTCGTAGGTCTCTGTAGAACATTTTTTTTTTCTGATAAAGTTTACCTAAAGCACGCTAAGTAACCGAACATAATTTTGCTAGCGTTTGTTCCATTTATATCAATGTGGACAATGTTGATGGATATATATAATATGTACATAAACGTACAGTAAACAGAAAAGTTATATAACGTAAAAGACATAATTTTTAGATTCTTATAGAAATCCTCTTCTTTACTAAAATACCCATTTTTGGTTTCTGCATATTTTTAAATTGTCTGTTATAGAAATAGAAAGGGTACTATCAACAAATCTTTTCTCTATCACATTCACAACAAATAACCAAAGAACACGTTTCAGTCATATGTCAGTTATATATGTACGTGTAACAGCACTAGTGTACGGTTGTATAGTTATTTTGCTCATGTATATTTATATTTGTATTTTTATTATTTAAAATGAAAGCACACGAAACTGTCATAAGGATTTTCAATGCGTTTAATTAGATAGGTTTAAAATCAACCAAAATATATTCACATAAAGAGAAAATATTAATCTGTAATAACGTTTTGGTTCACAGCCAGAAGGATAAAAATGGCAGTATGCAATCATGTGTTAGAATGAAATTGGAAAATATGTAACATTATGCGGCATTGAATTCTAACCTTAGTGGATTCTCTAATGATTTGTTATCATATTGTTTCAAAATAAATAACTTGCTACTAAATTGCTTTGAAACAGAAAATTCAAAACTGTATTCAGGCAACCCTAATTAAAATATTATTACCAAGGTTCTTCATTTTCTCTATGTAAACAAAGGTGTTATTATGTAAACATTTACAGACGTTACCTGAGCCCATAAGTATCTGACTTCTAGTTTCTTCATCTAGTTTATTAGTTTTTACCACAGAAATATTTCTACAAAAGAAATAAAACAATTTATGATTGAAGACAATAATGCTTAAGAATAAAGAGCCACTTTTTCTGTATTTCAAAACTTTTTTTTCTTTTACAATCGGTGTTTATGCTAAACAAGTCTATAAGGTTTTGTTGATTACTAAAATTTTAATGGAAACTGTCTTCTGTCATTGTAGCTTTATGCAGGCATGTGTAAAATGCTACAATATACCAAAATAGAAGGTAGAAATTAATTAATCTCAATAGCTCCACTAAAGTAAGAGACTGTTACTGTTCTTGATAATCGAAATAAAAAACTTATTTATCTAAACACAATAACAAATCTAAATAAGGAAAGATTGCATGCTTTCAAGAAAACTAACGAAAGTTTACTACATTTGTAAGTGCCTGTTTAATGGTTTGTATAAATAAAACAAAGCAAATATTGAGCGAACCGAAATCGAATCTAATTACAAGACATGTCTACTCTTATCGAAGTATTTCTAAAGCTATGCTATTGGGTGTTAAGATTATATTTCACATAAATAGGTTTGGTTTTATGCCTTTTTAGTTCCCATGCCTTCCCCCTTATTTTCTATTTGTTAAAAAGGGGTCCGATTGACAAAAACTAGTGAGTATAAATAGTCAGCTACATAAAAGAATTAACTCCAACAGTGGGAACAGTTATGCACGTGTGAACAACAAAACTAATGTTTCAAGACTCAGAGCAGAACTCACTCATTAGAATCATGAAATGCAAAATTATGTAAGAAAACATGTATAAAGCAAAAGTCTGTGTTTGTAGGGGGGTGGAGGAACTATTCTTCTTAATTGTTTACTTATTGATTTCAGATCAGATATCTAAATGTAGTGGTCAAGCCAATAAAATGACTCAGATCTTGTTCTTTGGGTTAGAATATTTAATAATCTGCCCTTATCCTCTTCCTATTGGCTGAACTAGGAAATTTTATGGTTTCCGTAGCATTTGTTAAAAGTCAGGTCTGTGCATTAGAACATTCGAGTCGCAATTTGTGGGTAGCGGGTTCGAATTTCTTCACTGAATATACTCTCCCTGTCAAGGATGGGACCGTTATAAGTTGATAGTCAATTCATTGGTAAAAGAGAAGCCCAAGAGTTGGCGGTGGATGGTCATGATCAGACACCTTTCCTCTTTTTCTATAACTTCAAACGTACGGGCGACAATCGTGAATAGCCCTCGGGCTATTTTGATGAAAATTAAACTCATTAAAATTTTCCATTCATAGATATTGACGAATGTTATCTCTATACCATTAGAACATTTATGGCCTGAATTATGTAAAAGAGAAAATACACGTGCCACTGTATTGTTGTTCATTGTACCTAAATTTTACAATACTGAAGGACAGAAGTTGGATAATGGTCAGAAAAGGCGGTGTAAGTGACCTATTCTTAACAGATAGTTGACAAGTACTTTAACGAAAAACGTTAGTACATATTGCTTTTAAGAGTTTGAATGAAATATATTGATGACAGACTGTTATAAAACAATATAGTTCGTAGATTTGTTCATAGTATTCAAGTAAACTGCTCCAGGCAACACCACGAATTATGTTTGAATACTGGATTCCTGCACACACAGGTTACAAATATTTTAAAACCAGCATGGCCCAATAACATTAGTGTTTTTGTAATTAATCAGCAAATATATTTAGCGTAGTGTATCAGGAATTACAAAAATAATTAATCTAGCTGTCTGAAAGGAAGAGTCTGACATTCAACCATTTTTATGGATGTCTTTCCTTTTTTTTAATTTATTTGACAGCGTAGCAATTCCGACAAGCTAACACCTGTTATTAACTATATGAAACAAAACGTTTTGGAAGTTAACAGCTGTTAGCAACTCTAAAAAGCAAAATTTCTTGGAATTTAACAGCTGTTATCAGTTATATGAAGCAAAACGTTTTGGAAGTTAACAGCCGTTATCGGCTATATAAAATAAAACGTATTGAAAGTTAACAACTGTTATCAACTATATGAAGCAAAATGTTTTGGAGGTTAACAGCTGTTATCAACCATATAAAACATATGTATGAACTATATGAAACTATATATGAAGCAAAACGTATTGAAAGTTAACAACTGTTATCAACTATATGAAGCAAAATGTTTTGGAGGTTAACAGCTGTTATCAACTATATAAAACATATGTATGAACTATATGAAACTATATATGAAGCAAAACGTTTTGGAAGTTAACAGTTGTTAACAACTATATGAAGCAAAACGGTTTGGAAGAACTGGTTAGTCGTTAGGTTCGTCTTATATGATTATACTTAATAGTTTAAAACTATCGTAACTTTCTGCAACTTATTAAATACAGACAGATTAAATTCGTGTATCTCTACATGTCCTAATCATTTTAAACGTACTTCGTTTTTCACTTTCTATCTAATCAAAAAAATGCATATCCCACTTTCTTATAGTTTATATAGTTAATACGGTAGAAAAATTATTTTTTCTTAGATTTTCATTTCAAAACCTAATAGATTATTTTTAAAATCAAATGTGGCATTAGTTTTAGATTCAGTCATGTTGATGGCATATACAACAACAAATAACCAACAATACACAATAATTTTAGAATATTTTATAACTGCAACAAGGGGTAGAAAATCTAATTTCTTCACATTATAAAATAAGCTCTAGAGAAGTGTTTTGTTAATTTGGTGGCATATTTTTCTTGTTCGAAAGAGGTAAGACTTGTTTTCCACACCTAATCTTCCTTGTACTGCTGTCAACCATGGTACAAATTATCTTGTTTCATTTTTACCTGAGTAATTCAGACACTTTTAGATTATTCTAAAGAGTACATTCTTTTTTACTTAAACCAGTTTCATGCACTTGAAGTTTCTCTACGTAGTTTTCCAACTTGCCACAACCAGCCTCGTTTTTTAGTGTTATACAGCTGTGAAAACGGTTATATACGTATGTGTATCAAACTAATGCTTCAAGACTCAGAAATAGTCAACAGTAAATGGAACAGTTTATTCATGAAAGCGACTCGGGTTAATGTTATTTTGAATTCAGCACAAAGCTAAACAATGGGCTATCTGTGCCTCGCCTACCACGGGTATCGAAACCCGGATTTTAGCGTGTGAGTCCGCAGACATACCGCTGAGCCACTGGGGGACACGACCCGGGTTAAAAACATGGAATAGTATTACCAACCAAGCATGTGTCTTTTTTTCTTGTTTTTCACACAAATCCCTCTTTCTGTCGTACATTTCAATTTCAGCTTTCTCCAACCTCGGATTATTGTAAAATATCACATCAGAACAGTAACTACAGGTTTAGAATCTGAATGATAAGCTACTGAATTCGTGGTTAGCATGATTATCGAACGTTGTTTAATTCATCATTCAGTATCCACACGCTACAAAAGTTGTAACGACAAATGATAATATTACATGACGAACTCTGTCGTATTATTATTAACATTACTCTTGAAATAACTTTGTAATTTGTATTTATGGTAAAACTATTGAGACTGTCTACCGTTATCCCTAATTTTGTATACGGAAAAGGCATCCAGTCAGCAGTGCCCTTCAATCCACACCAATCATCCACACTAAGGGATTAACTGTCACTCTTATAGCTCACACGAAGCTTCAAGTGCAGGGAATATGTCTGGTATCAGAAGAAATCGAGATGGCTTCTTCATTCGGAAACAGACTAGTTCTGCAAGACCAATGCCATCCTTTGAAAACTGTCAGGAAGAGAAAGGTATAATTATACTCTATTTTAAGTCAGTTCATGAACAGATGTTTATACCATGACCAAATGGTATATTTAAAAATGCATTGAAAGAAGGAATTAGCAAAAGAGAGCGTATTTGTATCAGGTTGCAACACATTAGCCCTAGATGTCACCGTGGTTTCCTAATTCATAAGCGAAAGTTCAGTTATTGTTGTTATCGCATCAAATAATAGTTTGGTTAAATAAAATGTTTGCAGAAATCTTAGAGCCTTAACAAAAAAGAATGCCCTTTTTATTGTAGTTTTCGGGAAAACTCGAAACTTAATCGGTTTCTCTCCAGATAAACAAGGGTTGGTCTAGCAGTGCGAGAGTCCAAGATGGTGGTGAATACAGTTTATATTTTTTACTAAAAGTTCGTTACAAATGTAAAAACATTTTCCATTATTCAGCTCATAAAGCCGGACATGGTCCTTGTGTCGGTAAGTACTGATGACCAGTCAACCTTCATCCGGTCAGTAATTCAAAATTAATTGGGGTTATGCACGAACCTTGTGGTTTCTGTTTTTGCCATTTATCCTATGCATTATATAGGGTTGGATTCAATTTGAACATACTAAATGTCTTTAGCCAATTATCTTACTTTCATGCCAATGTGTTGCGTTTGTCACATTCGTGGTACAGAGGGTTTGTCTGTGGTCTCCCATTGCTATAAACCGGGTTTTGATACACATGTGGTGGGCAGAGTACAGATAGCCCTTGTGTAGCGTTGTGCTTGAATTCAAAACAAAGAAACAATCGTCACATTCGAGACATATTTCCTGGTGCGTAATAATACAAAAAAAAAAAGAAGTGCGACAAAAATATAACTTTGTTCATTAATTTTGTCGAACCTAACATATCTCTAGAGTTCATTTTTTCTTGCGTTATTTATGGGCAAAGACACTTTACATATCCATTTTATATTGTCCATGTGACATAACCTGGTACGTTGACCTAGAGACTCTTGATAGTACATTAGAAAGCCAAAAGCTATTAAACTTTCTCGATAAGAGTTCATATACATATATTTAGGCCATAAATGTTTTGGGGACCCTTTAAAAAAGCCTACATTTACTTGAAGAAAACCTTTCAGAATTTTACTAGATGCAGACATACGTACCAGATGCCATTTTCTAGCTATGAATGGAAAATGAGGTGTGATTGAATTAAATAGAACAGAAAAACCTTTATATTTTTTCCAATGCAAGTGCTTCAGACACACAATAAAAAAAAACACATTTTCTCTTGTATTAGAAACTTGTGTATTTTTCGTGCCTAACGTTTGTTTTATATTCAAAGAATTAAGTAATAATTTTTTTTTTTTAATTTCGCGCAAAGCTACACGAGGGCTATCTGTGCTAGCCGTCCCTAATTTAGCAGTGTAAGACGAGAGGGAAGGAGCTAGTCATCACCACCCACCGTCAAGTCAACTCTCAAGCTACTCTTTTACCAACGAATATTGAGATTGATCATAACATTATAACACCGTCACCGCTGAAAGGGGCGAGCATGTTTGGTGCTGCGGGAATTCGAACCCGCGATCCTCAGATTACAAGTCGATCGCTTTAACCCACCTGACCATGCCGGGCCATACGTATAAAAACATGAAATCTAGTGTTAGCAAACTCAAAAATAATATATTATTAGTTTATCAAAGAAATGTAAGAGAAAATGTTCATTTTTTAATTCATTTGAGACGAAAAACCTTAGATCTTAACTTTTTTATCATGAAGTTGGAGGAAATACTGTGTTAAATACACAATTCTGCTTACTCAACTTCGTATTAAACTGTATAGTATTGCTAAATACAAACATGTTTGTTTTTGTTTTGGAATTTCGCACAAAGCTACTCGAGGGCTATCTGTGCTAGCCGTTTCTAATTTTGCAGCGTAAGACTGGAGGGAAGGCAGCTAGTCATCATCACCCACCGCCAACTCTTGGGCTACTATTTTGCCAACGAATAGGGGAATTGACCTTCACATTATAACGCCCCCATGGCTGGGAGGGCGAGCATGTTTAGCGCGACGCGGGCGCGAACCCGCGACCCTCGGATTACGAGTCGCACGCCTTATGCGCTTGGCCATGCCAGGCCAAATACGAATATGATTTACCGAAACTAATTTTAATTTTAAACCTAGACTTGAATCTAATACCAAAACTTGCTACAAAATGTAGGTTGGTAAATGCTTCAGAAAAATCAAATACGACATAAAATGTTGATGTGTTGGGGTTAAGTAAAAACATAATAATCAATCAATCAATATCCATGACTGTACGATAGAGACCGGTCCTTGAGTACAAATGTTTAATTTCTACCGTAAAATAGAGGTTTAACGAAATATATTTGAAAAATTATGAATGTTTGTTTCAACAGCTTTTCAAGGTCTATAGTACACCTTAACTTCTTCAATCTTTCTTTATAAATCTTAGTCAAATTTTAATTGCATCAGAAGATAACGTTGATGAACACGTGTTTTATTTAGAGTAGATGATGTCACAAATGAACCAGGTCCAGATCTAATGGTATTCTATTCATGTACCTTGATTGTTGCTTGAATAACCCTAATTGAACACAGCTTGCATCCTCCCGACGAGCGTTGCCCGAAGGAGGACTTCACTGCAGAACTCTTGAACGAGATAATGAGACCTAGTTGGAAACAAATTAAGAAAAACTAAGCCAACAATGTGCAACTTTAGTCCACCTTATGAAGTTAGGAGAAACAAGTTGTGTGTGGAAGCACGCGAACTTGCTTGATAAGAAAGCAAAACGTGCTCATGAGCTTGGCATTAACTTAACTGGCGGGTTTTGCCTCGAGTAATAGGTATATTTATTTATAACTCACTCGTACATCAAAACGTAGGTATAAACAAATGTATATATCTTATGGATACCATCTACTTTTTTCAGAGTTATTTTTCGAAATCTATTGTAATAGGTTGTCTGTCGAGGTAAAATTTCTATTGTATTACCTTTCGGCCTCGGCATATTACCACACTTTACATTTTCCAAATATTAACTCATAAATACAAACACTTTAATAGAGACTGGTAGCAGCCGGTCCTTTAAAGAACTTTTGGGTTTTGTATTCGCTAAGTTAAACATCAGTGCTCCTCGTGGACCTCTTATAAAATGAGCAGTTAATATTAACTTAAAATAAGATTCTAGTGCCTATTTGTTTGTTTAAGTGTTAAACAATGAATTCCTGAAAACGAAAGATTTTAACTTTATATAGCAGGTTTACAGACACAGTTACTTTAATCAAACAAACCAATTAAATAAATATACATTTTATTTTAATTCACTTAACAGTTTTGTTTGCAAGTGAAAAGATAGGTAAAAGGCAACATATAAGCAAGCAAAGTTAATTAACGTAAAGTATAATTAACGAAAGATGTCTAGAAGAAGACGTTTTGAAGTGAAATGAAAAATAGAAAATGTAGAGAAATACAAACATTTGAAAGCGTTCAAAGTGATTTACAAAATCTAACAGCAATGTACGTTAAATTAGAAAAATATTTAATTAAAATAAATATCCACTCGTCAGAACGGATGCTAATTTCAAAATATATCACCCATTCCTTAGCAGTCTGTCAACATCTTATGGCCCTGCATGGCCAGGTGGTTAAGGAACTTGACTTGTAAACTGAGGGTCGCAGAACTGAATCCACGTCACACCAAAACATGCTCGCCCTTTCAGCAGTGGGGACGTTATATATGTAACGGTCAATTTGGTAAAAGAGTACCCCAAGAGTTGGCGGTGTGTGATGATGACCAGCTACCTTCCCTCTAGTCTTACACTGCCAAATTTGGGAAAGCTAGCGCAGATAGCCCTCATGTAGCTTTGCGCGAAATTCAAAACAAAACAAAACAAACCAATATCTTATAGTTTATTTTCTAATTACAGAAACTTCACTCAGCAACATGCAGAAGACATGCCAAAGAAATATGATGTACAAACTTTAACTGCATGAGAAACACATTGTAAATGTGTGAAAATTTTTAATTTATTTTTTATTTAGATGCTAAATTTCTTCTAATATCAACAAAAATACAAACCTTTTAACATTATTGTTAAAGATAAACAAACATATTTGCTGGTTTCCAGAAGTTAAGTAAATCTGGAATACAAATAATGGTAACTTTGAGCAAGATACGTCCACAAAGTTTGGAATACGTGTTTTAGGCTTACATGGTACGATTTACAGCAAAGAAATATAAACTTGAACTTCATGTTTTATATTTACATGCAGATGAAATTGTATTCATAGACGAAAAATAAAAGATCTCTTCAAATTTATACATTCAGTCCTCAGTCTATGCCTTCACCTTAGATAATTTTCTCGATGATGATGGACATATATTTTGCGCAAATAAAATTCACAATGTTATTTTGCTAAACTCAACTGGTTACACTAACCATGTGCTTTTATGTAGCGTTAGTTTTAGTGCTTTGACGAGACTTACTTTACACGTTTTTTTGTTTCACATTGTATCATCTAGAAACGTATTTATGGTCTAAACTTGCAGATTAAATCTTGCATTGTTTTGGACTTATATATATTCTGATATCCTATTGCTTAGAAAACAGTGTATATAATGTGAAGGTAGGAAATATGTTCTAACGAAGGAAGGTTTTATTTCTTCACAATTCGTTCTAAAACACGTCAGAACTGTTTAACTACAGTAAAAATCGTCAAAAAATAATAAGCACTGTTAGTGTAAAAATAAATAATCATTTCTGTATATTACTTCTGCTTCATACTTTATTTCTAATTACTACCAAAAGTAACGCTAAAAACCGGGTTTCGATACCCGTGGTTGGCAGAGCACATTCTAACGCCCGCCTATTGTATTTAAGACATAAAGGTGCCAAATCTTGCTTCACAGTTAGTATTATTGAGTGCAAATACAATCAAACATGTATGTTCCAACATTTATTGTACAATAATTGAAGGGTCCGGCATGGCCAAGTGGATTAAAGCGTTCGACTCGTAATCTGAATGTTGCGGGTTCGAATCCCCATAGCTCCAAACATACTAGCCCATTCAGCCGTGGAGGCATTATAATGTTACGGTCAGTCCCACTATTCATTGGTAACAGAGTAGCCCAAGAGTTGGCGGTGGGTGGTGTTGACTAGCTGCCTTCCCTCTAGTTTTACACTGCTAAATTAGGGTCGGCTAGCACAGATAGCCCTCGAGTAGCTTTGTGCGAAATTCCAAAAAAAACAAACAAAATACAATGATTACTGGTAAAAGTATACACACACACTTAAACATGCAAGTTCAAATACATGTTTTACAATGATTAGTGGTGGAAACACATACACAATAAAACATGTTTGTTCTAAGAATTGTTTTACAGTGATTACAACTAAAAGCAAACACACACACAGTGAAACTTTCTTGTTTCGACACTTATATTGCAATGATTAGTAGTACAAATGTCCAATGAAATATGCGTGTTCTAACTACTGTTCTACAGTGATTACCGGCAAAAGCACAAAATAACATGCGTATTTCAAGGCTTTACTTTGAAGGCAGACAAAACGAGATACAACACGTTATTGCAGTTATGTCACGCTTACAGTTTTTAAAATTAGATATCCCGAAACCTAAGTTTCTGGGTGTTTGTTTTATGTATACTATTGACAAAAACCACATGGTAAAAATATGACATATTTCGTGTTCAATTATTGCAAGTGCATGCGTGTAAAATAAGTTCTACATCTAGTCTTGTACCTATTGGAAATATCCAATGAGAACGTTTATCGCCTGTAATAGGGATTCAAAGTTTTCAGAGCATGCATTCCACCATAGATTACTTTTAACAAATAACATTGTGAGATGGATCATTGTTTTCGTTTTATGGACCAATACGCTTCTCTCTTGAACAAACAAATATAAATGTGGTTTAATGGAATTTTTGTTGAGGTATGGCTTTGTCAGTACGTTAGCAACATCACCGATTTTAGGTTTACAATATATTAATTTGGAATTATTATATATCTATCCTCATTAGTCATTCAAATCGTAGTGTTAGAATAGTTGCTTGATTTAAAAATCTCTCTTGATCATGCATCTCAAAATTCAATCTTGTTTTGTAATTTGTAAGTGATAACTGAAACGACAACTCGAATAACATATATTTCTCCCACAGATAATAGTTTACCTGGTTAACCAAAATCAACTTTTTTATTTTTTTTTAATATACATATATATTTAGGACCACAGATGTTGAAAATACATTTCTTTGTTTTAATTAAAATTGACAACAGCAAAATATATCGAATATAAATCTCTATGGAAAACATTAAACCGAAAGTTAGCTACCAGCTATGATGACGTAATATATTTTTTTTCAACTATTTGATCGTCGTTATCAGCTGATATTTCAAGTCGCTTCATCAAATAGCTTACTGGCTTCTACTATTTATTGAATCATAATTTACTAAAAAAATCCCAAAAATCAATAATCGTTGTTTTAATACATCAATGCCCCCTTAGAGCTCAGTTATGTTTCTGTAGACATAAATGAAATTCAAGCTCTGAAAGTCAGAAGTCTCTACAATAGCAGATAATAGCTTTCGCAGTTGTGGCGTGAAAAACAGAGTATGTTCCTCATCTTCCTAATGGCTTCTATACACACTTGCTTTTAGCCAGAAAACCTTTTACCTAAGTTGTTCTCTATGATCGCGGGAGATATATTGTACCGTGCTAGTCTGACAACACAAGCTAGATGCATTTGTGGATTTTCACTTTTACTCTAAGACAGAGTTGCTACGCTAATCGCTAAAAGGTTTGCACTTATTCTAGGCTCCAAAAGGGGTCGGTCGTTAATCCACAAATAAATGAAGATACGTCATTGGTCGAAAATAACATACTTTTATATTTCATCATATAGATTATACATACATATGCCATTATATAAGCAGTCTTCATACTATAAAAGAATATATATTTCTCAATCAAGCAAAGTGATTTGAAAGTACTAAAGAAAGTTAAATGAGGTAATAATATTTATGTTCTCTAGAAGATTAGTTGTGATATGTGTCCTAAACAAAATATTTTGGGATAATGAAAGTTTAAAATTAGTATGTACAGAGAAATTAAAAGTCTCATAAAATATGCACAGTAGCACTCATGTTGCACACGTTTCATGCCCATTGGACAATAGTAAATATCTAGAAATCGTATAGTGCAACTTTACACAGTTATCTTATTCAACTACAGAACATAAAATTCTATAAGTTTGGTTATAATACTTTTCACATCAGAGTCGGCCCGGCATTGTTAAGTATGTGCCAATAAACAGTAACTACCTGAACAAATATTCAAAAAATATCCTAACGATTAGTTATAAAAGGTTTAAAACAGGAGTTACAAGAGCATTAAAGTGATGAGTTCTGTTTGTTTGTTTTTGAATTTCGTACAAAGCTACTCGAGGGCTATCTGTGCTAGCCGTCTCTAATTCAGCAGTGTAAGACTACAAGGAAGGCAGCTAGTCACCACCACCCACCGCCAACTCTTGGGCTGCTCTTTTACCAACGAATAGTGGGATTGACCGTCACATATGTAACGCCCGCACGGCTGTAAGGGCGAGCATGTTTGGCGCGACGGGGATGCGTACCCGCGACCCTCAGATTACGAGTCGCACGCCTTAACACGCTTGGCCATGCCGGGCAATTTGTGATGTGTTCTCGTTCTTTAACTCACTGTGTTTATCATAATGTTACGTAACTTTTTTCTTTGATAAAAGTTTTATTAAAAACCTTTTTAGTATAATCTCAGTTTATAAAGCTCACAGAAGAGACAGGCGTGATCTTCTGATTAGAGTAACTAACTATGCAACTGAGGGTTCATGACTAGTGTCCTCTTGTCGCAAAAACGCACTTCACACTAACTGATTAAAGTAAATCAAGAGTTGACGGTGGGTTCTGTTGACTAGCTGTCTTTTCTGTTGTCTGTCAGTTCAAATTTTCAAACCGCTGATTTAAATTTCTCTTGTAGACTTTTATCTCAATATCCAAAACAAGCCTATGTATAGCAAATTAATAAAAGCTATTTCAGAAAATAAATATCCACTATTAATTTTAAAAAAATGTATTTAGACACCGTTCTCATCAAGAAATCAAAACGTTTGAGATCTGTCTTTCTGTTTATGTAACTATAAATAAATGCTTATCATGATAGGCCCGTTAAAAACAGCGACATGACTGTTACAGAGTAAGAAAAAGTTGACCCAGCATAACCTGGTGGTCAGAGCGCTCGACTCGCAATCTGAGGATTACGGGTTCGAATTCCCGTTACAACAAATATGCTCACCCTTTCAACCGTGGGGGCAGTATAATATGTCCGTCAATCCCACTATTCGTTAGTAAAAGAGTAGCCCAAGAGTTGGCGGTGGGTGATGATGACTAGCTCTAGCACTACACTGTTAAATTAGGAACGACTAGCGCAGATAGCCCACGAATAGCTTTGCGCGAAATTTTAAACAAAACCTGACAGAAGCACTTAATTAGAAATACGTATTTAACATTTCTCTTCTTTACTCTTACGGTACTAATTAACTTGGTATTCATTTCATTTTCATGTTGTGATTCTTATAATTTATCTAAAGTTCACATAGAAATCATATATTTTGATCGTTTTGCCTTAAACCGGACAACACTCTGGTACATTGTTACGCTAGTAAAATTTTACAGTATATATGTTTTTTACAACCCGAACTGAATGTGTATGTGTGTGAGAGATAGTGAATACATAGTAGGTTTTATTTTATAGTGTACATTAATCACTGTCTTTTTCTTGGCAAAGTAGGAATACAAGTAGATATATTTAAGTGTAGAATGACATTAAAAACATACATAAGTTGGATCATCATTGTTTCGAAGAAATATGCACAGTTTGGTATAATCGTTTACCTCTATCTCTGTTCTTAATTTTTTGTTCTCAACTGTTTATATCATGTGATAATGGTATTCTAACTGTTTATATCATGTAACAGTCACGTTCTTACTCTTTATATCGTGTGACGGTCGTGTTCTAACTGTTTATATCATGTAAAAGTCGTTTTCTAACTGTTTATATCGTGTGACAATCCTGTTCTAACTGTTTATATCATGTGACAGTCGTATTCTAACTGTTTATATCGTGTGACAGTCATATTCTAACAGTTTATATCGTGAAACAGTCGTGTTATATCTGTTTTTATCATGTGACAGTCGTGTTATTACTCTTTATATTGTGTGACGGTCGTGTTCTAACTGTTTATATCGTGTGACAGTCGTGTTCTAACTGTTTATATCGTGTGACAGTCGTGTTATAATTGTTTATATAATGTGACAGTCGTGTTCTGTGTTCTAACTGTTTATATCGTGTGACAGTCATATTTTAACTGTTTATATCGTGTAACAGTCGTGTTCTAACTGTTTATATCATGTGACAGTCGTGTTTTAACTGTATATATCATGTGAGAGTCGTGTTCTAACTGTTTATATCATGTGACAGTCGTGTTATAACTGTTTATATCATGCGACAGTCGTGTTCTATTTACTATTTTATGATACACTCAAGACTCTACTCTTTAACCACTGAATCCCTTTGCTCTTTTTCTAATTATCCCTGATATCTGTGACCTTCACTTTCTTAATTCTTTTGTCTTTTAATTTCTTAACTTACGACATGTGACTCTACTTTTTAGTTAATATATTTCCCTTCTGTTAATTTGTCTTCCCCATCACATTATTTTCTTTACCACATGTACTGCATGTCATGAGTTCTCTGCTGTTTGACTGCTATATTTTATTTGTTGTTGAGTGTCTTACCCATGTCCTTTACTCTATCACTGCCATTGTTGAGTGTCTTACCCATGTCCTTTACTCTATCACTGCCATTGTTGAGTGTCTTACCCATGTCCTTTACTCTATCACTGCCATTGTTGAGTGTCTTACCCATGTGCTTCACTCTATCACTACCGTTTTTGCTTCTTTGACATTTAAAATGTCTGTATTTCCCCTTTTTATAAATCTTCTACCCATGACTTTATTCTCTAAATATCACTCGCGGTATTTCACCAATTATTATGCTACTATTCTGTCTCTCTACTTGGCTTTTGTTGTTTACAGTTTTTAATATGCTACTATTCTGTCTCTCTACTGGGCTTTTGTTCTTTACAATTTTTAATATGCTACTATTCTGTCTCTCTACTGGGCATTTCTTGTTAACAATTCTTTAATATGCTACTATTCTGTCTCTCTACTGGGCTTTTGTTGTTTACAATTCTTTAATATGCTACTATTCTGTCTCTCTACTGGGCTTTTGTTGTTTACAATTTTTAATATGCTACCATTCTGTCTCTCTACTGGGTTTTCTTGTTTACAATTTTTAATATGCTACCATTCTGTCTCTCTACTGGGTTTTCTTGTTTACAATTCTTTAATATGCTACTATTCTGTCTCTCTACTGGGCTTTTCTTGTTAACAATTCTTTAATATGCTACTATTCTGTCTCTCTACTGGGCTTTTGTTCTTTACAATTTTTAATATGCTACTATTCTGTCTCTCTACTGGGCTTTTGTTCTTTACAATTCTTTAATATGCTACTATTCTGTCCCTCTACTGGGCATTTGTTGTTTACAATTTTTTAATATGCTACTATTCTGTCTCTCTACTAGGCTTTTGTTGTTTACAATTTTTAACATGCTACTATTCTGTCTCTCTACTAGGCTTTTGTTGTTTACAATTTTTAATATGCTACTATTCTGTCTCTCTGCAGGGCTTTTGATGTTTACAATTGTTTTTGTTATAGAATTTTAATATTCCACACCCACTATTATACTTTTTTATCAAATTTAAAATCGAAATACAGTTTAGTTGATAAGACTAATCCTTAAGGTAAACAACTACGCATACGTACTTGAAGATAACTGACAACTGGTTTTTGTAAAATTGACAACGGCAGTATTATAAGAAAAGTGCCAGATTTTACCAAGAGCGTTCTAACTTCGTAAAACTACACGTATGCAGTCTTCTTTTCTATTCAATCCGATGACACAAGAGAACTTTATCCTATCCACCGTCCACACACAGTGATAGTTAAATTTGTCCTCTGAACCAAACATTATACATATATGTGTGTATGTGCACAGTTAGGCTTGTCTCCCCGACATGTGTAATGAATGATAAGTATGTACTTATTGGAAAGCAGTCATGACGCTCAGCAGAAAAATCAACGGTTTTGATACAGTTATGTCTCTTTCAATCTAATATAACTGTATTTTAACTGAGTTTCTTCTCTTTCAATCTAATATAACTGTATTTTAACTGAGTTTCTTCTCCTTCAATCTAATATAACTGTATTTTAACTGAGTTTCTTCTCCTTCAATCTGATATAACTGTATTTTAACTGAGTTTCTTCTCCTTCAATCTAATATAACTGTATTTTAACTGAGTTTTTTTTCCTTTCCTAGCTAAGGAGTCCACAAGAAACAGTTTGACTCTCACCTTATAATTAATCAACCAAAGTGCAGAGCATATTTTAATACCAACAGTACACAAGTAATAAACCATCGCATTTACAACCTGGGTATGTCAGCCACTCAGTCACAACAATAATTAATTCTGCGGCATAGTTCAAATTCATCTTTACTGAATCAAAAATGTTCTTTTAACAATTCTGTCAAAGCTGCTGAACTGAGAATCATAGATCCAAGGGTTGAGCTATGACGCCACTAAACACACTCTGCATTTTCATCTTTGGTGCGTTATAATAGCAATAGTGAAGCTAGTTATTCTATTCAAAGCTGAACAAAGACTTCGTAATGTTAGAGCTGCTTATCTGGTTAGTATTTCAATGTTAGGGATGACTGTATCTGACCCCTTGAACCCACGTGTCTCATAAGATTCCAAGTAGTTTGACAGTACCAGTGCTACTCTCTGTGGTCCAGCATGGCCACGTAGCTAGAGAGCTCGACTCACAATCTGAGGGTCACGGGTTCAAATCCTCTTCACACCAAACATGCTCGTTCTTTCAACCGTGGAGACGTTATCATGTTACGGTCAATCCCACTATTCGTTGTTAAAAGATTAGCCCAAAATTTGCCAAGAGTTGTTGCCTTCCCTCTAGTATTACAGTACCTAATTGGAGTGCTACTCTCTGTGGTCCAGCATGGCCACGTAGCTAGAGAGCTCGACTCACAATCTGAGGGTCACGGGTTCAAATCCTCTTCACACCAAACATGCTCGTTCTTTCAACCGTGGAGACGTTATCATGTTACGGTCAATCCCACTATTCGTTGTTAAAAGATTAGCCCAAAATTTGCCAAGAGTTATTGCCTTCCCTCTAGTATTACAGTACCTAATTGGAGACGGCTAGTGCAGACAGCCGTCGTGCAGCTTTGCGTGCAATTCAAAACAAAAAAATTGATCTCTGTAGCATATGAAAAATGTAGGTTTTATTTTTAATAAATTATAAAAAAACAACTTATTTACACAGTTTGCATAAATACTACGTCACAAATTTTGAAGTGTTAACCACACTGACAAGTTTATACTCATAAAACTCGTCACCAGAGCTCTCAACCTAATATGGCTATTATTATTACTTAAGAATTCGTTTCCCCTCCGTGAACTGAACAAAAATCCCCAATGTGGCTTTGCTTTAATAAAAACATACACACACACACACACACGAGTTAAGAAATATTAAAAGAAAAGCTAGAATTTGTATCTCAGAACGGTTGGTACGGGCATTAACACTTTTTATTGTTAAGGAGAGAACAACGTTTCGACCTTCTTAGGTCATCTTCACCTTTATATTTTGCAGTAAAAGAAAGGAGATTACCTGACATTGTATTTTCTATTTTCAGTTTAAAATTAGATTTATTCCATCATGTGTAAATTTTGTGATTTGTAGTGTATATGAATGTGAAGATGAGCAGTCGTAAAAAACATAACTTATTTCTGTTTATTTATTTGTTTATTACGGATATTCAATCAAAATTTCAGAGAAGGAATATCTGCAATTGTTGGTTTGATAAGCTGTAAGATATGGAGAATTCAATAGTCCATGGTAAACTCTTGGGCTACTCTTGTCTACCGACTAATGAGATTTGACAGTTATTCTTACATGACACTCAAGGGTACAAAGTGTTAAGTGCAGTTAACAGACAACAGGATGAAAGCCACAGATTATCGGATCTATAGTCCAACATGCTAACTGTTAAGCCTTGTCCAACCCTATTTTTATTGAATGCTTAGTTACGATAACAATTTTATGATATACTGAGTGGTATTCTTTGGTTCACGGCTATTCCCAATTATAATTGGATAGGAGCCACAGAATAACTGAAAATTTGTCAGAAAATGTTTTATGGGGCAAAATCCAAATTTTCTTACCTCCAAGTGAATTTGAAGCAAATTGAGACAGTGGATACAAAGTATCGCACACTGGAATCATATTTATTTTCAACACTAGTAAACAAACAATAAAGTGTTTAAAGGCAAGTGTATTTTGGCAGCTTTACTGAGGTTGTTTAAAGCTAATCAGTGCATATTTCAACGTACAAGCTCATCTGCTTGGGAGTTAAAAAACATGAAACGTTGCATCATGTAGGGCAGAGAGCAACACCATTCTTTTCAAGTCGCAGGTGCCACCATCTAGTAGGCAAAGGATATTCTATTTTACAGTGAAAAAATAACATCATTGCTTTAAAGCTGTATGTTCTATGTTATAGACGTCTTTCCACAAGAAATTATAAATAATATCTTAATTGACTAACGCTCAAAGAGGATATTCAGTCTGTTTCATTGACAAATTATGTGATCAAATCAACACATGAAGGTAAAAAAACAAAATAAAAAGTTGTGTGTGTTTTCTTATAGCAAAGCCACAGCGGGCTATCTGCTGAACCTACCGAAAGGAATCGAACCGCTCATTTTAGAGTTGTAAATCCGTAGATATACCGCTGTACTAGCGGTGGACGATGAAAACATAGGAAAAAAATTGTTTCTTTAGCAACAATTTAAACAACTAATAAGAAAAGGAACTATAAAAGTCTCCCCACAAATGATACAACAAAACAAATGAAAAGCTTAACAGAGGAAACGATAAAACAGAGAACGACCAATATCAATGCTATATTGCAATTCCACGTGTTTGTGAAAATGTGTATATTGAACATACTAAAATATATCCACAAATTAAGCTGAAATAGCGCAAAAGTAATTGGAAGAAAGGTGAACTGGAAAAAAATCGGTCATTGAAAATGACACGATGGAGTCGAATGAACAGATAAATTGATCAGATACCAAAACAATCGCTCAATCAAAACTTAACAAAGAATATATGATCAAAGAAACAATTAAAATTAGAAAGAAAAAGTTCATAACAACGACAACTGTTTATTTCTTTGTTTTTTAATTTCGCAAAAGAGCTACACGAAAGAGTTATATGCGCCAGCCTTCCCTAATTTAGCAGCGTAAGACTAGAGGGGAAGTAGCTAGTCATCACCACCCACAGCTAACTCTCGGGCTATTCTTTTACCAACGAATAGTGGGATTGACGGACACATTATAACGCCCCCACGGCTGAAAGGTGGAGCATGTATGGTGTGACGGGAATTCGAACCAGCAACCCTCAGATTAAGAGTCGAGTGCCTTAACCACCTGGCCAGTTAGCTTAGTAAAGTCATTTATGCAACAAAGAGTACTGAACAGCACTGTAGTTATGATCAAACTATATCTTGATGATTGTTTTGATAAAAGTAGTTTATATTCTAAAATTACTCATGATTATAGGATTTGTTTTTGGCTTTTCAAGAAACTCGTTAATGTCTTCAGATTATTTATCCAGATATAAGTTGATAATATGTGGACTCCCAAGTAACCACAAATCTGAGTTCATTGTAAGCAATTCCATTTTTAAAAAATCCGTTCAACATCTCATTTTAAAAAGTTTGCGTTGTGTTTTTTCGATTCTTACATTTCAACATATTTCACAGTGCAGCAGCTAAGAAACCAATGACAAGCAAAGAATAAATGGAACTGTAATTTTTATATTGAAATAAGTTATGTTGATAGCATTGTAGAGTGGAGGCGTCAAACTGTGAACTTGTATGACAAATTGTTTTAATGCGAGTAACGACGCAACAACCACGAAACTTACAATAAACAGAAAATACAATAGAAGGTGAGCTGGTAACTTTTGTAACTAAATATTTTAATGTGTGTAGCAATGTAGCAGTCTGAAAATAACAAAAAAATAACAATATAATAAATTTGTATGATGAGATATTAAATTAATATTTTTTTAAAAAACTAAGCTCAACCTGACAAAAGAAACATTTGAGCTTTTTTTAAAATTTTGAAATCGCAGCTCACAATGGACACTTCAGTTCAGAAAAAACAACAACAAATTATTTATTCATTGCTGTGTGACTTGTTTTATTTGGTATTTTTTTCCTCATGCAAGACCGGAGTTAAGGTTTGGGGAAGTAACTGCCTAGAGCCCCGTGGTGTGTGTTGTGATCCCTGGATTACTAGTTTTAGTGAAGTTGCTTACAAAAAACACTCATCTGTGCTTCATATAATAAACCATCTATCATAAACTGTTCACAACCGACTATCACCTCCCCCCAGAAAAAAAAATAATAATCACAAGTGAGAAGGATAAAACATCTTTGTTTTAGCTATAATGTTTGACATACACAGTTTAGCAAAAGTAAAGAAACAAAAGGGTTTATCTGACACATAATTTACTGATGAAAATAATCTTGTGTGAACACCTCTTTCACACCACCAATCTGTTTTGTTTTTCACTCACTGATAATAAACAAAGTCAAAAGCTCGTGATTCCCTGAATTATGCTGTAGACATTAAATAAACGACGTCATATATATAGAATTATTTTAGACGTGGAAAGCAAGTAGAAATAATTGCTCAACAGCAATCACGTGGAGCTGGCTCGAGCAGTCACCTCAGTTACCGATAGCATCGTTAGCGACAGCTGGTGGTGCACAGAAACATAAGTAGGTTGGAAATCGATGCTATGATTAAAACTAGATTACCTCGGTACGAAATTTGGGGGGAAAATGCGGATTCGTGTTTACGTCAATGGATAATTGTATCTTTTGTGTTTCTAGAAAACTGTTCTAAGAATATCTTATATGATTGCAAGTGCGATTTGCTTTTGGATAAATACTAAATAAGGTATGGAATAAAATACTAGAAATGTTACTCGTTTGGTTGAACTTACTAAAAATCCGTATTTAAACTAATTTTCCCGTCAAAACATCATCAGATTGAGTTTCCTACCCAAAACATAATGTTTCAGTCTCTTGCATTCGTAAATATAAAGAATAGCGATAGATCCGTGTTATTTTTGTTGTTATAAACCGTTTATTATAGGATTAAGAACTTAATTTTAGACATTAAAAAACCTTTAACTTCATTAGCTGCAATTTTAATGAGATTTAATGAGAATATAATTATTAATAAATAATTATTATACAGGGTGTTCGGAAAGTCATTGTGCACTTATATATTTATCAACAGACAAAACTGCACAGTGACTTTCCGAATACCCTGTACGTGTATAAAATATTATCATACGTACAAAATAAGAGAATATTGAACATTATTGGTATAAATGTTTATTACCGTACCGTCTCTAGTACAGCGGTAAGTCTACAGATATGCAATTCCAAGTCAGAAGTTTGATTCCTATCGGTGGACTCAGCACATAGCCCGATGTGGCTTTGGTATAAAAAACACACGTACTAACTCGTTGCGGTATATTATAGTATCAACAAATAAGCTTGGTATTAAAAATATACTGCGGTTCTTTAAAACCAAAATATAGTATGGCCTAATGGTTGTGGGGCTCTACTTGGGTCGTGTGGTCAAACCTGTCATAGGACAAACATTAAAAGCATTTTTGCATAGTCTTAATAATTCACTTAAAGTAAATTGATATCTACTGGTTAATTACTTTTAATTACACATACACAAGATATCTCTAGTAAGATTTTGTTTAATTTTTTTTGCAAATCTCCCCAAGAGCTATCTAAACTAGCCATTCCTAATTTAGCTGTGGTAGACTAGAGGGAACACAGATAGTTAACATCAACCATTACCAACTTTTCGAATTCCGATTTATCAAGATGTATTAGGATTAGCCGTCACATTGTAATGCCTACACAGCGAAAAGGGTGAGCATATTATTTGAAGAGGATTCGAACCTGCCACTCGTAAGTTGTGAGTTTAAAATAACAACCATTGTTATTGTTTCATTAAAAATGACCTGGTGGTTAGAGTTAGATGCTGAGTATATTTCGAATAACACTGTTTGTTTTGAATTAAGCAAAAACTGCACAATGAGCTATCTGTGTTGTGCTCATCACGTGCCACCCCAGTGGGTCAGCGGTATGTCTGCAGACTTACAACGCTAAAATCCGGGTTTCGATACCCGTTATGGGCAGAGCACAGACGCAGCCCATTGTGTAGCTTTGTGCGTAATTCAAAACAACCACAAAACAGCTGTTTACCATGAGTATCGCATCCTGACATCTAGCGTTGTAAGTTTGCAGGCACACCATTATGCCACTAGGGAGCGTTTTGAATAACACACTGTCTGAGCAATATTGTTTACAGTTTACAGCAACATTTTGCTGTTTTAATATAATTAGCACAATTATTATGTTTAACTGAAATTAATTTAGATATTCGGAGGAATTTTCGGTTAATTCTCAAATCACCAACCTGTTTTTATGTCATTTATTACCGGTAGAGTCGACATCACATTAAATAATTTTACTACTTTTGAAAACAATTGTTATAAAGAATTTATCTCCAAAATTGTACGAAATCTCATTTTATGTTTAAAATTCATAGAAAATCCAACAATATTTAATGGGATTTATTACGATTAGGTGGTATTTTTATCCAAATTTGTGTATCTTTTTGTTATTAGTGGTGTTTTAACCAACAAAATTATGGACCCGGAAGAACGTTGGTTCACAAAGAGTATAGCAAAATGTGTTTAAGTAAAAATACTGATGAAACCTTATATCACGCTGGTACAACGGTAAGTTTACGGATTTACAACGCCAAAATCAGGATTTCGATTCCACTCGGTGGAGTCAGAAGATAGCCTTATGTGCTTTGCTAAAACAAAACACATACACACGTATGAATCCTATTGTTAGTTACCAGTTTAATAACAGTTACTACTTAGTAGGCATTCTATGCTAAGATCGCAAAAAATAACGCAACATAAAAAAATATTGTATATATGCTTAGAAACTTCCAACAAATAAACATATTGAGCGTAATATTTTCAAAATGAGATTCCAATGCTCGAGTCAACTTTTCGAAGGTTCCCAACTTTTGGGTCTTCTTTGGAAAATATCACAACTTTTGTAGGTGATCCTGTGTGCTAACCACTTAGCTTGAATTTATATTAAGTCTAGTTGTACCTAAATCCGATAGGGGTCGCGTGCTTGTTTCAATGTATATTAAAAGTGTCTGATCTTCGTTTTTGGTAATAGATCAGTCTCAGCTGTCGTAAATTAAATACAGTTTCCTAACGGTCACTGGTTCACTGTGTAGTAGGTTTCTTCTTAAATTAATACAGGCAGATGGGATTTTTCGTGGCTTCACTGGTCATCCAAACAAAATATTTTTGATTATTCAGGTTTAAAAAAAGTCATTTTCGTATTACAATTTGCCTGCTGACCTTTAAAAATAAGAAGTTTGGAAAGTAAGTTTCGTCGACTTTCTAATTGTGGTTGTACATAAAAATCCTTTTTAGGGTACCTCAACGAAGTTACGTTTTTATTTTATCAGTACGTTTGGGCCTGTACCTGTGGGTCACGGATTCAAATCCCCGTCGCACCACACGTGCTCACCCTTTCAGCCGTGGGGGTGTTATAATGTGACAGCCAATCAAGAGTAGCCCAAGATTCGGAAGTGAATGCTGGTGAATAGTTGCCTTTCCTCTGGTCTTACACTGCTAAATAAGGGACGGCCAGAGCAGATAGCTCTCGTGTAGCTTTGCGCGAAATTCCCAAACAAACAAATCCCATACGTTTGTCGCTCCTCCAAACAAGAAATTACCAATGTTAACACAATCGAAACTTGCTGTTTAATTTAAGCATTGCTTTAAAACAAATGTCTGTTTCTGAGAAATTACATCACGTCCTGTATTTAAAACTGTGTTATACATCCCAGACACTTCTCCCAGTTATACATTCACAACTACACGATCCTCTCCTTTAAAATCTTGTACATTCTGTACTGTACATCACCATCCGAAAGTATTTCAGTACGTCACGTATTTTCTGCTATACTCTTGTCTTCTCAAACAGGTTGCTAAATTATGATGTATATTAATAACTTCAGATGCTTTATATTGTTCACTGTTACAAGTTTTTGTCTCCAGACTGTATTCTCTATGAAATATTTACAATATAAAACTTTCATATGGTGAGTTACAACATAACTGCTACAAGGTTTTGTCTCCAGACTGTATTCTCTCTGAAATATTTACAATATAAAACTTTCATATGGTAAGTTACAACATAACTGCTACAAGTTTTTGTCTCCAGACTGTATTATCCATGAAATATTTATAATATAAAACTTTCATATGGTAAGTTACAACATCACTTAGATATAAACATATTTTTGTGGACAGTTTTTGCTAAACTTACAACAGGTATTAAAATTTGATTTGTAAAGTCGCATGCCACTTTATTTATGAGTCAGCCACTGAGATAGGAAAGTTATTTTCTTTTCTTTTTTGAGGTACACAAAGTTTCGAGCAGAAGCCCTTTAACATGTGAAGCTAAGAAACCGTTCCATAGAACGAGAACATTTTAACTGTCTTTAGAGCATCAAAAAATAATTACTGAATTAATAAATATTAAAAACAAATGAGCAAATGTAAATAAAATAAAATATAACTAAATATTATTCAAACGAAAATAAATTAAGCTATACAGTTGTAAGTGTTGCTGCCCTCAAGCCCTGTAGTTTACTATCAAGACGATAAAATAATTTATGATTGGTCTATTTTCTTTCACTTTTTAATTTTAGAGAGTAGCGAGAACCGGATATTCTAATATATCCGAGTGGGTTCTTTGAGGTGTCTACCGATGGGTTTATTAGTATACTTATTTCCTATACTGCTAATGTGTTCTTTAAAGACTACGCTTGGTTTCTCCCACATGAAATTGTTTATAACATAAGAGGACTGCTTAGTGCTGAAGACGTAACTTGGTCCAACAAATATTTTTAACGTCAGTATAAGAACACGTTTTGGAAGTGAAATGACTAAAATATCCTATTCATGTTGTGTTTTCAGAGTTAGGTTAAAGGTAACGCATACCAATGAATTTCGTAGATTCCCCTCCACGCATACTGAATGCAATAGCTTTCTTTTAAAACATGATATCTATCGTAGGGTCGTCCTGTAAAATGTTAACATTTTTATGTATGTCATGTATCACGCTGAATTCATTGCTTTGCAAGTATCAAGGGGTATTTCCCCTTCGGCTGATTTGTCTTTCATTGAAGAGCCTCGTTAGAACTTGTTGCTGGATTTATTTTTTAACAATAGATAACTGAGAACGGGTATTTTTTACAATAAAAATCATGCATTACAAGCGCATGAACGACAAAGTCGCATGATTGGAGGTTCAGATATGGATTTGTTTTAAATAAAAATAATGTCTTGAGCTCCAGTCTGAAGAGTAGTGTCTGACGACAAACAGAATAGTTCATACAGATGATGCTATAATAAGGTCTAGAACATTGGAGAACTACCTGCAGAAACGATAGGCCGACAAGGATTGTCAGATTTATAGATCCTAAGAAGGATGTAGAACAGAGAAGATCTTGGCCCAACAGTAGATAAGGCATCAACTCGTTAATGGTGTGTATTACAGTCGTTTGGTATACTTGAAGAGGAACACTGTTATATTCCGGATAGCACTCTTAGTCAAATAACGATGTACAACTCCTTTCACCCTTTGTGAGTAAGTTTTATAATGACATCATTTCTTGAGGCCTGGCATGGCCGAGCGCGTAAGGCGTGTGACTCGTAATCCGAGGGTCGCGGGTTCGCGCTAAACATGCTCGCCCCCCCAGCCGTGGGGGTGTATAATGTTACGGTCAATCTCACTATTTGTTGGTAAAAAGAGTAGCCCAAGAGTGAGCGGTGGGTGGTGATGACTAGCTGCCTTCCCTCTAGTCTTACACTACTAAATTAGGGACGGCTAGCACAGATAGCCCTCGAGTAGCTTTGTGCGAAATTCCAAAACAAACAAACAGACATCATTTCGATATGTCACGTACTCAACTAAGCTCGTTTCTTCAACTGTCAACTTTGTCAAATTGTTCATGAATGAGTTAAGAAACGTTTCTTTGATTTTTGTCACTTTAAAAATTTAGAACAAAATACTCTCCAACGTGGGGAAAAAAAAAAAGAACCCATTAATAAATTTATTTATCATCTTGGTCGCCTGAAACCACAAATCATGACTGAAAGGTTTTCATTTGTATAACTTAATGTGTGGTTTTCGGTTATATTTTTATTTAATTTCACTTGAATTTCATTTATTTTATTGTTTGTTTTGAATTTCGCTCAAAGCTACACGAGGACTATCGGTGCTAGCCGTCCCTAATTTAGCAGTGTAAAACTATAGGGAAGGAAGCTAGCCATTACTACCCACCGCCAACTCTTGGGCTACTCTTTTACCAACGATTAGCAGGATAGACCATCATATTACAACACCCTCACGGATGAAAGAACGAACATACTTGGAGAGACTGGTTTTCGAGCCCTTTATCCTCGGATTACGATTCGAGTACTTTAACCACATGGCCATGCCGGGCCTATAATCGATTTTATATATGTATAAGTTTACACTAGAAGCCGTTAAATTATTCGTATACCGTACAACCGTAGCCTATTTATCTGAATAATGACTTCCATTTGAAGTTTTATGTACGTAATAAATAAAATAAAAAAAATATTTTATAAACACTGTGTGAATGGAAAGTGTTAGTAATTTCACTAAGTCAGTTTCAAGCGAAGTCACTAATTATCGTGTAGCAGCTTTGAATGTAAAGATGATAATTTAACCTTTCTATTATCGCACGACTTCGCATGCGAACTTACTTAGAAAACTAAGTGCACAAGAATTGTGGAGTCGATATCAATTTCTTGTTAGTTTGTAGGAAAAGCTGTTTATCGCCTTGTTGAGTTGTGTAGTGTTGTCTTTTTCTGTTTTTTTCTTCTGCTGGCAACAACTTGTTTTAAGATAAGAGTTTCCTATTGAAAAATCTATAATTACAAGGAAATATCATGTGAGCATGTGTAGAACGCAACAGTGTGTCGATAGAAACAGTTCACGAGAAAAGAGAACAACGCACATCAATCTGATGTGACGCGTATTGATTCTTTAGAAACAAATGGTGTGTCACGATACCGGCTCTCGCGGTCGAATAGTTCGTGACTTTAAAACTTGCACGCATTCGTGCTGAATTAACGAGCAATACCAGACACTCGAGCTTGAAACACATGAACCAAGAAAATTTATTAATAAAGTTTTGTCTGCACGTACAATTCTTGGTGTATTGGTGGTAAGAGAGGAAGGACGAATAATTACATCTTGGATGCCTTCGATATCTGTACACGACGTCAACACAAAGGGCCTAATCAGTCAGTGAATTCGTCATTATGTGGACATCATCTTCTGCTAGGTGCTTCTAGTATTAGACTCATCAAGTTTTAATTAAATTATCACCCTAGGGCACGAAATAATTACAGACATATCCACCGCTGTGTAAGGACAAGCAGGTTGGCAGTAAAGCAATGAAGGATTGTCTGGACATAGTGATTTGAAATAATGGTAATCTCAAAAGATTTGCTAAGGTATGTAACCCTGCCGTTTTTCAGCAATAATTACTTTCGTGCTTGGACAGAAAAAGCTTTTTGATTCTGGTGTTTTTTTTACAATACAAGCCCGCAGTTAGGATTGATTTTTTTTTCTCTTTTTCAGTTTGATGAGGTAGGGGTTAACTTCAAGGGGGGTTTGTTTGTTTTGGAATTTCGCACAAAGCTACTCAAGGGCTATCTGTGCTAGCCGTCCCTAATTTAGTAGTGTAAGACTAGAGGGAAGGCAGCTAGTCATCACCACCCACCGCCAACTCTTGAGCTACTCTTTTACCTACGAATAGTGGGATTGACCGTCACATTATACGCCCCCACGGCTGGGAGGGCGAGCATGTTTAGCGCGACGCGGGCGCGAACCCGCGACCCTCGGATTACGAGTCGTACGCCTTACGCGCTTGGTCATGCCAGGCCTCATAAGGGGGGGAAGGCAAAATATCCTTTATAAACCAACGAAATGTATCTCAATTTTTAACTTATTTGTTTTGTTTGAATTTCGCGCAAAGCTACTCAAGGGCTATCTGTGCTAGCCGTCCCTAATTTAGCAGTGTAAAGCTTCAGGGAAGGCAGCTAGTCATCACCACCCACCGCCAACTCTTGGGTTACTCTTTTACCAACAAATAGTGTGATTGACCGTCACATAATAACGCCCCCACGGCTGAAAGAGTGAGCATGTTTGGTGCGACCGGGATTTGAACGCCTTAACACACTTGACCATGCTGGGCCCAATTGTTAATTTCTTTTAAAAATAGCATGAAGACCAAATAAACGTTAACCTATGTAACAAATTTTAAAGAGAATTTTATTTGGTCACTGAAATTTAATATTCTTGTGGATATAGTGAGAAAAATATATAAAGTAATATAAAGAGCTCAGAAATTACCTTTGACAAAACATATTGTTCTACTCTTGGAGGACTGATTACTCTCCAAACAATGTATAATATTAGGAATTCGTTATTTTCTTTAGAAAGGGGTGGTAAGAATAATTTCTGAGAGGATCAACATCTCCTTCCCACCATAGCAACGTGATTAATTTCTGAATTATGTTGTTAGCATTCATTACTCATGTTAAGAAGATGAACAAAACTATTTTATTGGATTTTTATTCAAGTTTTTATATTGGTGAAAGAACAGAAAACATATGGTTTTATCAGAACACGTATTCACTACAAAAAATTTTTTTTTAGAAAATACAAAGGTATCTGAAGTTTTTTGTTGACGTCTTTGCGATTTTATAACACTTAAACAATTTAAGAAACAAATTAGTGTTAGCAAACTATCTTACCCAGTTGCATGTGTACATAAGCTTTCATTCTGTATTAAAAATTAATGTGAGTCAGTTGGGATAAAAGGTAAGAAAACTTTAAAACGAGGAATGTGGATAAGTGACTTTTGGTGTACCATTTCATTTGTAAATAACTGTATAAAATGAAATGGTATTCATTTAGCTAGTATGCTTTACATTTTCACCAGTTTACCCTTTACAGTTATTATCCTTAAAGATGGCGCATGACCATTATGTTTGATTCCAAGTTTCCTTCAATTGCTAAACTTTAATAAATAAGGTGTTTCTCTCAAGTTACTTTACAGTGCCATCTAGTGAGAAATATATATTAATCAATAAAACTTGTTTTATTCATAATAGTTTTTATGACTACGTGTTCTCTCATTCAGCCTTATTGAATTCATATGATAATCTCATAAGTACTTTTTTTTATAATTTACATTGATTTATTGTTTTCATAACTTCATCTAAACACAACGTTAAATGTGAATCAGTTTTTAATTCACTTTTTGTACCGGGGGACGATTTAATTTAATTCTATATTATTTTATATTCTCATTGTCTGGCATTACCAAAGCTTACAAGTGATACAAACGTCTAAACCACAATTATACCAGAGCTTACAAATAATTACTCGTAAAATTAAAATTTGAACTATATTTTGGAATATAAGCATAGTTTTTTTAATCATGCCATGATGTTTTATCATTATTTTAAAGTGGTTTTATTTAAAACAAATCTATATCATAAAAAAGTGTTCTAAAAACCTAATTTTTAAAGTAAATAACATTGAATATATTACATCACAGTTTCTGTTATAATACAGTTATAAACAGTGATCGATGCAAAAAGTGAAAATTATGATAAATTTTCAGTTGAAGTTAATTAAAACATAATCCATCCACAAAAACTTCAGCGATTCGATTTTAAAATAGATTGAACACAACAAAATGTCCTAAGACGTTAATTTAAGCTTAATATAGTTTTGACACTGCATTCCTAATTTAGTTTCTTCCGAATTTTCACGAATTAGGAGAGTGTTTAATAACAATATGCCAACCACCTTATATTCGTTATGTCCATTGTCGACGACGCGTTTCACTGAGTCCAAAGCTCTTAAGACTGCCCCCTCAGTAGCTCAGCAGTATGTCTGAGGACTTACCACACGAAAAACCGGGTTTTGATACGTCTAGTGGGCAGAGCACAGATAGTCCATTGTGTAGCTTTGTGCTTAATTCAAAACAACAAAAAATCTTAAGACCGATTGAGATATGACAAACACAGCAATGATCGGAACACTATTTATGTAAGACATCTTTTTCAACAGTTGTCACTGTGTTCTTACGGCCCATTCTTAAGCCTGATTTCTGTTTTTAATAAATTACTTTTAGATAATTAATTTAGCGGTTTACTCGTTTTTATATGAAAAATAACTATATTTATTATAAAAATGGTATATATGTATATATATATATATGGTATAAATTTCATAAAATGTATTTGCATGTTAGTCATATATATTAAAGCTTCTCTGAGGGTTTACGACACAAAAAATATAGGGTTTCGACGTCGCCAGTAGACAAAGAACAGATAGCCTATAGTGTACTTAATAGCTGTAAAACCATCTTTTATAATATAGTAATATCACGCTGAATACCCCTTATATGCTTGCAAATAGTGATTGGTTTTTTCTTCTCAAAATTTTTTCTATTTTATTTAAAATATTTTATGAACATGTTTTCTAAAATTAATTATAATCTAGTAATAATGTATGTATAAAGAATAAGCAATCTATTTCTAATATTTCACGAAAAAACATTTTTTTTAACTGTGGTTGATCATCTCCTTTAATATTGCATAATTAGCAAAATTCCTTATAGATTGAAACTTGCGAAAAATTGAGTTTCAAAGACATATTTTCATTTGGTTAAGTGTATGACTTTTCAAATTTTGATGATAAAGTCAGTGAATTTTATTATGAATTTCAAGGTCTTCTCTTTGAACTGTCTTCTTGCTTTGTTTGTTTGTTTTTGAAATTCGCACAAAGCTACACGAGAGCTGTCTGTGCTAGCCGTCCCTAATTTAACAGTGTAAGACTAGAGGGAAGGCAGCTAGTCATCACCACCCACCGCCAACTCTTGGGTTACTCTTTTACCAATGAAAAGTGGGATTGATCGTCACATAATAACGCCCCCACGGCTTGGAGGGCAAGCATGTTTTGGCGCGACTCGGGCGCGAACCCGAGTTGTAGGCGAGAGTTCGAAATGGACAAAATTTGTATCGTTGTATCTCCTTAACAGCCCCCCAGTGGCTCAGCGGTATGTCTGCGGACTTACACGCTAAAATCCGGGTTTTGATACTCGTGGTGGGCAGAGCACAGATAGCCCGTAGTGCAGCTTTGTGCTTAGTTCTAAACAACAACAACAACAATCTCCTTAACAACCAAACAAACGGAACAGGGAATTTAAGCCAATGATTACGGTTTTTATGCGCAAGCAATATTATGCATAGAATTGAATATACTTGATCAAGTTTCATCACTCATTACAATCTCTGCCAACCTACCCTCAAATCAGTGTTATGTATTGATTAACATAATTTGAAAAAAAATTGATTGTCGTGGAAAAAAGCACCGTCGTTTCATGCAAGTCACGTGTTGATTCGTACATCAAAGACCGATATATTGGCGTGATAGACGAATGGTTTTTTGGCCTTTTTTTGGCTTTTGTAGTAGCCCCCCAGTGGCTCAGCGGTATGTCTGCGGACTTACACGCTAAAATCCGGGTTTCGATACCCGTGGTGGGCAGAGCACAGATAGCCCATTGTGTAGCTTTGTGCTTAATTAAAAACAACAACAACAGCTTTTGTAGTAGGTTTTACATATGTAAACAATGAACATACAAAAGTTTAAAAACGCACTAACAATACTCTAAAAACACACAAACAGTTCTTTAGAAACACACTAACAATACTATAAAAACACACTAATAATACTATATATAATAATTTTATTTGAAATATTCATAGCACTTTATTTTCGGAGCTTATATTGCTTCACTTTATACGCATATTACAAATAGAGTGTCGAGTTTTTCAATATCAGTTATCCATTTTATCAATGCTGATTTAATATATATTTATCTATCATTGAAGAGAGGTGTTGTTTCATCTGGAAAATTATTTTTAATTTCTAGTTTAACAAACGTTTTATTCGCATATAAAAATAAAAACATGGTTTTTGTGACCCGTGCCTGTATAAACAACCACATGCTCAGAAAACTCATTTACAAGTTGTTTGAAAGCGGAAAACGTTATTTCTTTAGAACTTTCGGAAGAAACAAAATCTATTCATTCAGCTAGAAAGTTTTTTTTATTAAAATTTTTAAAGTTATTCTATTCCACTATTTATGTCCCGATAACTCAGCAATAAGTCTGTGGGTTTATTATGCTCTCGCAGTGGGCAGAACACAGACAACCCAATGTGCAGTTCTGTGCTTAATCACAACAATAATGGCAGGGATTTTGGTTTAAATTTATGTGACTCTAGGCCGAAGCTTATGAGCGTCACTCGGCATGGCAAGGTGAATTAAGGCGTGTGACTCGTAATCTAGGGTTCGGGGGTTCGAATCCCCGTAGCACCAAACATACTCGCCCTTTCAGCCGTGGGGCGTTAAAAATTACTGTCAATCCTACTATTAGTTGGTAAAAGAGTAGCTCAAGAGTTGGCGGGGATGGTGTTGCCTTCCCTCTTAACATGCTGGGCCTTATATGAAATGTAACTTCGGTTGTTATGCACTTTTATAATTAGAAGTCGAAATTTTAAAATGAACCACAATATTCCCCCATAAAGCTAAAAAAATGATTGTTTTAATGGAGTTAAATACAAGGATTAAGACAGACAAATCTTGCTAATCACTTCAAATTTAAGTATTCCAAAAACTACCGCCTGGACTAGTCCTTAGTGGCTGTCTACTGATCGAAAGTTCGAGACGTAATGCTGATGAGCACGTGCTCTGCCCTTTCAGCTATGGAATCATTATAAAAATAAAAGCCAGTTGAGTTACTTAGTTAAAAGAATTGAGCAAAACACTTGTGGTGAGAATGCTGCTAAATGGTGGTCTCCCTCTTGGTCAATAGTTCAAAATCAGGGACGACTATACCTGAACCACAGGCGTCACTAGCCTTTTAACTCACGTGCGTGCCATGATACCTGTATCAACAACAAATAAATATGAGAAATATGTTCCTATAAACACTGCACTGATTTAAAAAAGAAAATCATTAAATAATATTTACTCTGTGTATGCGTGTTATTCATTACCTTTTGACTAATTTACTGGATTGCTAAGCCTACGTCCTTCGAAAAAAATTGTTTTCCGGAGAACTACTGTGTACACAAGGTCTGTTCGTTTTTTCATTATTTATATAAATAAAACTCCAAACTAAATTACATCTAACTTAAGTATAAATTATTTTAAGATTTTCACAAACGAGTAAGTTACTGAATAACTTAATTAGCATTCATCAGATGAGAGCACGTTCAACAAAAGCAAAGTCGTAATTAAACCACAGTTAATTTCTTTTTTTTCAAAACAGTACGATAACACTTCGTTATATTGCTTCTTGGCATCTTTCCAACTGTGACTTAATAATATAGAATATTAACCAGTAGTGTGGTTAAGTTTTCTAGCGAAAACAAAAAGACAGGATATTCTGGGAAATCCTTTACTAACTACCTGGCATGGCAAGGTGGGTTAAGGCGTTCGACTCGTAATCCGAGAGTCGAGAGTTCAAACCCCCGTTGCACCGAATATACTCGCCCTTTCAGCTGTGTGGGCGTTATAATGTCGGTCAATCCCACTATTCGTTGGTAAGAGAGTAGCACAAGAGTTGGCGGTGGGTGGTTATGACTAGCAGCCTTCCCTCTAGTCTTACATTGGAAAATTAGGGACGGCAAGCGCAGATAGCCCTCGTGTAGCTTTGGTATTATTCTGATTCGTCGAAAAAATAGATATAAAAGATGTTGAGATTAAATATGAATAAGTGAGAATAAACATTTTAAACATGATTTAAAACACCTTATCTTGATCTTCAGATGTAATGATCAAGAATAGAATTCTTTACTGCTCACTCGACTGAGATAAAGATTTTGAACGTGACATCAATCGTCAGATTGAAGATTTCTTTATTTCTTGTTAAGTGCAAAGTTACACTATGGTCTATGCCCACCACTTGTATCGAACCCAAATGTTTAGCGTTATAAATTCTCAAGTTTGCTGTTGGGCTATCAGGGCTGTTTGAAAAAAAGGTAAATATAATTGATTGTGATATTAGTAAATAATAATAACGACATTACTGTTGGTTGTAGATTCAAGTATTCCATATTGCTCGCAATGTATATAACGTTTCTAATTATTCATGTACTAAATAACGAACCATTTTTTTTAAAACGGAATAATGCCATTTTAAAAATTGATCTAGACGAAGGATGGTGGAAAACTAGAAGTCGGACGTTTTTTTCAAATGTTTCTTTTCATGCGTTTAAAAAACGGATTGAAAAACAAATCATCCTTAACATATTTAAATGTTTTATATAATAAAACATATAATTTTGATAAATTCCAAAAAAATTGAAATTTATTATGATTCTCAAAACATAATAATTTTGTTGTTTTAGTTTTAAGCTTTTATAAATTAAAATATGTGTTTTGCTCGTTCAAAAGTTTGTAAATACAATTCTTACGTATATAAAAAGTTCAGTTACCTTTTCAAACTAGATATAAAACACATCTTACTAATTAAGAATGCGTAATAGTAAATACTGAAGCAAGAAACGAGTTGAACAGTTTACTTTAAGAATGATTGGGGAAGTCTCGTTTTGAAGTTCAGTTCCATATGACACACTTTGTAACCCAAACAGTGTGGAACAAATTATAAAGTTATTAACGTTCTTACATCGTTAGCTCATGTATTAAAAAAAAATACACACACAGTATCAATTTCATTAAAATGTAATTTAGAATATTTTAACAAATCCTACGATTTAATAGCTTGTGCAAAATACACCCTTGAAGTGGAAGACTGTAATTGTTCGTTTGGAATGTGATTAGAAAAATAATTGTAACACATGTAGCACAGTGTTTGTCCACTGTCTAATTAAGTTTAATCTAACTGTTAAAACAAGTACTGGAAACCATCGTCCTTGTACACTAGATGAATTATAGGAAACAATAGGGGAGCATTGGTTTATTTTAGAAATGATAGTCTTACGACGTAGCGTTTTGAAGAGAAACTTGGTTTCAGGACTACTGTGAGTAAAGAGTACGATCTGACGTGGCGACATAGGCTGTAACGACATAGTGGTGCTCCAAATATCTTTTTAATAAAATGCATTCACCGATCTTCTCTTCTGCAGGAAGTAAAAGTAATCAAATGTATGACTGGCAATTTAACGATCAGCTTATATATACAGGGTGGTCGCTAGAAAAGCGGAAAGTTTGTCAAACAGCTATTTATTTTTACAAAGAATAACTTTGACAAAGTTTTTTAAAGGCATATGTTATATTACACTCATAGATGCTCAAAATTATTAAAATCATGCATTTTACTCATGATGTAAAGAAATCAAAATAGAAATGAGTAAGCACGCATTTTATTCATGATCTAATCTGACCCTCAAATTTTCCGCTTTTCTAGCGACCACCTTGTAGTACTTAATCAGATCATTCTCCTTTGAATTTATTATTAACTTTTTTGGTATTTAGACACTAATCACAATGTGACTTTCATTTTCAAAGTTCAATATAATGTCATTTTAAAAATTGATCCAGACGAAGAATGGTGGAAAACTAGAAGTCGGGCGTTTTTTCAAATGTTTCTTTTCATGCGTTCAAAGAACGGATTGGAAAACAAATCATCCTTAACATATACTTTGTTTGTAACCTAAAATTATTTTGGCATTACTGATGGATTTGTTGACCATCGGGTATGTTAAAATAACAACCTTATTAGACATTTCAGTAACGAGTTTCTAGAAATACATAATTAGAAGCTCGTTACATAGGCTGATCTTATATGAAGTATTAATTATATTTGTAAAGAAGGCTACTGGGCTTATACACATAACCAGTGTTAAGAGACGCACATATATGGCTTTCAGAATAAAGCTACAATAACATAATTTGGAGCGAAAGGCGCTCGAAAAATTGGATTTCAGGAGTAAAATCCAGGTTGACGCTATAGATACGGATAATTCGAGGTATGTAAATGAACAAACCTGCATTTTTAAGTAAATCACACAGCGATGCAAGACATCTCTTATGAGCTTGTATTCTCGATAGTTATTTACAGTGGATCGGCGGTAGGTTTATAGACTTGCAACGCTAAAATTAAGGGTTCGCTTTCCCGAATAGAGAGGACGCTGTAATCAATTATATAGCTAATTAACTTACTAATTTTTTAGTTTGAATCAATATATCTGGCTTATTGGGTTCACAATTATTGAAACGTCGGGAATAGATACTTCAGTATAGTTAATAAACATTCATTGTGTACCATTGTCTTATTTTCTTTGAAAGCTTTTCTCTGAAATACTATCTCTCAAATTTCTTTATATGTGAGCTTCCTGCTAGTACAGCGTTAAGTCTACGGATTTATAACGCTAAAATCAGGGGTTCGATTCCCCCGGTGGGCTCAGTAGATAGTCCGATGTGGCTTTGTTATATGAAAAAACAAATAAACAATCTTTATAGTTGTTTTAACTTCCAGTACATAAAGTGCCACCTATGAACAGATACCAAAATAAGAAGGAGTGAGAGTTAATCACTTTTTATAAGAACTGTATTTAGGTCTTGTATTGCCCTCGGTATTACTTTCTCATTGTTATTCTTATTATGGGACCTGATTTTTGTAATATTGATCTTCCTTGCCATTTACATTCTAATGTGCTTCTGAAGTGGATAGCAAGTGCGGACTAATCTTGAAAACCTTCCACCAATGTAAGTACCAAAATATTTAATTAAGCAGATCAAAGAGACAAAAAGTGCACTGTGGCTCTGTTCAGCTATTTACTTGGTGGGATACGATAAATATGGTTCCAGTTTCTTTTATTAGCCTCCAATGGCACAGTGCTATATCTGTGGACTTACAACGCAATAAACCGCGTTTTGATATCCGGAGTGGGCACATCAAAGATAGCCCATTGTACAGTTTTATGCTTAATCCAAAACAATTTATTTTATAATTCCTTTAAAGATATTGCCAGGGAATTTAGAGTTTGAAACCTTCGTCAGGTTTCGTGGCCAGCTACATCAAAGTAGATTTTAAGGTTGGTATGTTATCTGTCCTATTCTCAGCCTATATTTTACTTTACGGGTGCAGAGATCCTTTAAACTAAGTTAGAATACAGTTATGAAATTTGTTCTATTCTAAAAGCTCTGCTACGTGCGTCTGCAGTCTTCCGTTGAGAGTATTTCCTCAGCTCTAAATCATGTTGTAATCTTGTTAAATATTTTCTTTAAAAAGCACTGTGACAATAACTGCAACAATTAGTCCACCCATGACAGCATTGTACTGTTTAAGGCTCAGAAGGATTAAATGCATCTAATATATGGAGTTAAACACGCCATCTGTGGTGCCATGAATTGTCAGTACATTACAACAACCACATAATCTTTAGTTTCCCAGTGGCTCAGCGGTATGTCTGTGGACTTATAACGCTAAAATCTAGGTTTCGATACCCGTAGTAGGCAGAGCACAAATAGCTCATTGTATAGATTTGTGCTTGATTCAAAACAACAGCATATTCTTTATAAAGTGCAATTAGCCCTCCGAGGGTTATAACCTTCGCCAGGATTATTTTTTTCGAAATGCGATCATCAACAGTAATTTCGTTTTCTTTGAAACTGTTTTCATTCTAGGCTTATTCAACATTGTTATGTGTTTCCCTTCTGTTCTTTCGTTCAAATTACTTAATAATTGTTTTTCTGAACTTTTTCATCCATTGGAAGATGTACAGTTTCATTTTACCGTGACAGCAATTAGAAATATTTTCTATAAAATGCTCTAATAATTCATGTTTTACATATGAATCATGTATGTGTGTGTTAATCCGTAAACGTCCCACTGTCCCAGAGGGAGATATGTGCAGAAACCGCTATGAGTAAGTAATGAGTGAAATTTACATTAAATACTGTATATAAACGTGTATATATATATATATATATAGTTGTCTTCCTCATTCCTTCAAGTCCTTCATATCTTAATTCCTCAGTTTATAATGCACATATTTCACATCTTCAAATCTATTAGCTTAACATGTTGACTGCCAAGCATTTCAGCTGTTACAATACAACTCTAATGCTTCTTCATTTTGTAACTTTTTCGTGACGCCATTTTGGAACGAAAGTGAAACAATTTGTAAGTAGATCGAATTAATATATGGTGCTGACATCTAGCATTTAAGTTAGGTGTTATTGAGAACGAATTAACTCGTCCGTGGCACTGTGTTACCGATCGGCTTGGACAAGTTATCTCGTCTATGGCACTGAACAGGCCTTATTTCTATTTCTTCCTGCGATTCGTTTCTCTTCATATTTGTTTTCCTTGCAGCATATGAATTGCTTCTTTTTTCGAAGACATTTTCAAGTGGTATTTCTTAGCATTTTAAAGGTTAGGTACATACATTACTCTTATTCTAATGGATTATAAATCAAATAAGAGCTTTATTTACACTGAATTTTATACCAAGGAAAGCGGTCAGTTATATAAATCAACTTCCTGCAAGAGAAGGGATGACTGTAATTAAGTTAGTTTCATTTTTAATTTCGCGCAAAGCTACTCGAGAGCTATCTGCTCTAGCCGTCCCTAATTAAGCAGTATAAGACTAGAGGGAAGACAGCTAGTCATCACCACTCACCGCTAACTCTTGGGCTACTTTTTTACCAACAAATAGTGAGATTGACTGTAACATTATAACGCCCTCACAGCTGAAAGGGCAAGCATTTTTTGTGCGATCGGGATTTTAACCCGCGACCCTCAGATTACTAGTCGCACGCCTTAACCGACCTGGCCATGCCGGGCTATGTAATTAAATACAGAGCATCATGTCATTATGTACCCTTGTTTAAAACAATGAGTACTTGTTTCAAAGGCCATGTTCATTACAGTCACACTTTTATGAACAGCATAACACTAGCCCACTGCATTCTGTCTCGAGTGATAGTTTCTAAGTCTCTTTGATTCCTAAAGCAAAGTCATTTTAGACAGTTCAATAATTTTAAAATTCTTGATTGTTAAAGGAATGTCACTGAAATTTCAAGCATTCGCCAGCACTTCCAAACACTTTACTAAGTTCCAAACCACTATGAGCATGATCATGTTTATATTTTAAACACAAACCTGGAAACACCAGAGGACAGTGAGCCACACATCCTGTCTCTCATTGAAAAAGTTTAGTTTGTTCTGAATTTCGGGCAAAGCTACACGAAGGCTATCTTTGCTAGCTCTCCCTAATTTTGCAGTGTAAGACCAGAGGGAAGATAGCTAGTCATCACCACCCACCGCCAACTCTTGGGCTAAGTTTACCAACGAATAGGGGGTTTGACCATCACATTATAACGCCCCCGCGGCTGAAAGGACGAGCATGTTTCGTGCGACGAGAATTCGAACCCGCGACACTCAGATTACGTGTCGAACGCCTTAACCCACCTGACTATGCCGGACCCATTGAAGAAAGAGAAAAACATTTGACCCTAAGCAAAAAAAAAACCTAAAAAAGCGTTTCTGTCACAATAACACATGTATCTTGAGCTCATTTATACCAGTATCAGTTAGTTTGATTGTTTTATTTTAATTGGCTTGCTTAAGTATACTCATATATGTACTTGGTAAATAAATTGATATCAGCTGTTGAATGTGCCCACGAGAAAGATTGGAATAATTATTACATGTAGGCAGTAAACTTTACTTTTCTAAAATAAGCTCTTTCTACAACTTGATTTTAATCTTATAAATCAGTTATTGCTAAATTCTAGCCTTTACCTTTGTATTATCAAACCTTTCTAGCTGTTACCAATCTGCTGTCTGTGTCTTCTTGGTAACCATCAAATTCAGAAGGTACAGAAATAGTGAATTGTTTTCTGACTGGTGTAATCGGCGTTATTGTCATCGAACCCAATATTATTTAATCATGTTTCAGCTTCTGTGCAGCTCAGTCTACTCTCTGTATCTGAATACTGAAGATCAGTAGTAACTAATTTCCTATCTGAGCAAAAACAAAAGTTTGGTATACATTTAATTTAGTCGTGTAGCTGAATCGATAAACACTAGAATTTCACAAACAAGTAGGATTATATTAACGTGATATAGAAATGTTGTAATACAATGAAAGTGAAATTGAGCTACAGGACTAAATTAAATATCAATACCCCCCACCTGCCATATGTTCAAATATATATTATTCTTTTCTTATTTCGTTTTTCTTTGGTGATGACCTCGTGTGTGCCTTAACATATTAAATTGGATACACGATTATGCTAGCTTATATAAGATTCTATTTTGTCAATGATAGTTTATAAAGTTATTTCAAAGCGGAAAATAAATTGAATGTCTCTGCCTTTTCAGCAAAACTTCTTTCAGTTAATTAAAGCTTCACAAGTGAACACTGTTGTTATTATAATTATTATCTTGGTCAAGCGAACAACAATAAATTGAAATTTTTATCATATACATTTCAGTACATTAATTCCTTTAAACACAGGATGTTCAGAGGAAAAAGTTATCTTATAGTTTTTCTTACGATTTGAGATTTAGTCTCTTTGAAATTTTGCTCAAAGATACGAGATAGTTAACTGCGTCAGTAGTCCATAATTTAAGTGTGATATATTTGAGATAATGCAACGAGTCAAAAACCGTCCACCGCTAACTTTTAAGCTACTCTTTCTTCCAGCGAAATATCGAACAGCATTTTTTTTTTATAACACCTACTCTTGATAGGAGTAGCATGTTCGATAACAGTGATTCGAACCAGAGACCCTCAGAGTTTGAGTAGAGTGACTTAACCATTGGGCAATGCCAGACTTTACGTGACAACTTCTAAATATTATGAAAGAATTAAATCGAATAAAAATATATTTTTTTTATTCTGTGATTAGATCTGAATCCGAAGCAGTGCGTTTTTTATTTATATGTAAAGTCTGATTAACTAAACAAGAAAATGAACATAGAACTCTCCGAAACTTTGGATTAATTAAATGTTTTTCAGAGCTCACTTGAATGCGATTAAACAGGTCAGTTTTGCTTCTTATGTATCCATGATTTAATTTGAACACAAGTCTTTCAGCTGTAACTTTGCTGTGGGTAATTAATATCTCAAACGTTTGCATTGTAACGCAGTTAAAAAAAATAATTCAGCTAAAATCAACAAAGTAAAATAATTTACCATATTGATTCAAGTTGGATTATAAGTCTGTTTGTCTTTTGCTGATTAAGCAAGAAAGTAAAAACAAGTATTTGAAGTTAGCACTGACTTAATCTGAATATAATCAGGAGTAGATTTCGAACGTTGGATGCCAACTGCAGCAATAACAAAGCTTTCAGATTTTTTGAAACACGTGAAAAAAAAGACGGTATCATAGTGATATAGTTACATATTTTCTTCCTTAGGCCATAAAACACATTTAAGACCATCTGAAAATCAGAGATCTTTACATGGCACTTACAATTACAGATTCCACTGTATGGTAATGGTGCACAAACAGTATAAATAATACATTTACATAGTCAATTTATTGCTACTTTTAGGGGATATATCTTGCACTGAGTGTATCTTAGTTTCATATTTGCTGTGTGAGTATATATCTATATGAACAGGCCTAACATGAGCAGGTTGAATTAGGTGCACGACTGATCTGAGGGTCGCGGGTTCGGATTCCCCGTCGCAACAAACATGTTCTCCCTTTCAGCCGTGGGCAAGAGTTGGCGGTGGGTGGTGATGACTAGCTGTCTTCCCTCTAGTCTAACACTGCTGAACCCGACATGGCCAAGCGTGTTAAGGCGTGCGACTCGTAATATGAGGGTCGCGGGTTCGTATCCCCGTCGTGCCAAACATGCTGGCCCTTTCAGCCGTGGAAGCGTTATAATGTGACGGTCAATCACTACTTTACCACTATTCGTTGGTAAAAATGTAGTCCAAAAGTTGGCGGTGGGTGGTGATGACTAGCTACCTTCCCTCTAGTTTTACACTGATAAATTAGGGACGGCTAGCACAGATAGCCCTCGAGTAGCTTTGTGCAAAATTAAAAAAACAAACAAACTAACTAGCACTGCGTAATTAGAGATGGCTAGCGCAGGTCGCCCTCGTGTAGCTTTGCGCGAAATTCAAAAACAAACAAACCTTATAAACCAACAAGATCTTAAGCCTTTTTATACCGGATCTACAATGACAAATAAATCTTACCATAGCAGTGTTTACAGTTGCATATCCCGTAGACCTGTCATAATTTCAGTTGATATATTTGATAGTTAAGGTTATAAAGAATGAATATTACGATACAAATTCTTGATGACGAGAAACCCACTTGAAATAATCCTTGTTAACCTGAAGATAACCTAAAAAGGTCGAAACGTTGTTCTCTGCTTACCAATAAAAGTGTTAATACCCATACCAGCTGTTCTGTGACACATTACGATAAAAAAAATTGCTGTTCTAAACGACTTCGTTTAATCCTGAGGGAACCAACTATTTTCATACGATTAAGAATACATGTTCATTTACACAAAAGGTTAAACTCTCTTCTTGTTGAAACTAAAATATACAAAACCACTAAATTTCGTACCCTTATTAATGTTAGTTTGCCCACATTTTGTGATCTTGCAAAACTAAAGTTTCAGGTGTGATGTTACGCACTTAAACAAATCAAAAATGTTATTTCGTTAGATGAGCTTCAAAGAGATTAACGAATCCACTGTCGGTTGATTGTTTGTTTGTAATTAAACACGAAGCTACATAATGGGCTATATGTGCTCTGCCCACCATGGTTTCTAGTGTTTAAGTCCGCAGACATACCGCTGTGCCTGTAAATTTTCATCTTTAATCTATTACAAATATTTATACTGGTATTAAGAATTCCAAGGGATTGTTGTTACTATTGTTTTATCGCAAATCTATATAATGCCTAATTTATGCTCTGTCCGCCACGGGAAATTGTACCACGGATTTTGGAGTTGTAAATCCGTAAGATTACCCTAATCGACTGGATTTGTTTATTTTTAAACACAAAGTGCTATCTATGCTTGTCAACCACGAGTTTTTAGTAGTGATAGTTATCAAACGACCCTCAGGGAAGAGCTGCACATCTAATAAAGGGTTTTACATCAGTATAAATTACGTATAAAACAAGTTACACAGTTTATGAAAAGCAACTTCAGACAATACTGCAAGGCTTTATTGATTATTAATAAAGCGAATAGTGTCAATTTCAAAGATGTTTCATTGAACGTAAAATGACAAACTTTTTTTTTCTTTTCATTACTGATTGCTTAAGATCACGCTAGCCGGTCGTCAGTCAATCCTACGTCTGCAAAAAATAAAAAATAGCTAATAAAAACAAAACAAGCTTGAATTGCAAGCTGGAAACACAAAGTGTCTGATAATTTGACTTAACTTAGGTCTGCATAGTCAATAACATGTTGTACCAGAAACAGATAGTATTAATACATACATATACGTATATTTTTGAAATAAATATATCGCGAAATAGCACAAAATGTATAAAATAATAGTCATTCATAACCAATATTAAAGTAATACGGTTTCCAATTTCGTGTACGTTTTATTTTTTTTTTATTTATCGCTAAAGAGCCAAAATAATTATTATTAATGCCGGAAAATACTGTAATCTATTTATGGCTGAAACTTGCGTTTTGAAGTGTCTGCGCACAATACACTGTCTGTGTATTTGTTTACGTCTAACACCCAAAGTAATAAATAAGTCGATAAAATCGTATATCAGATATAAAGTGAATATTTTGAAATATGGGGAACTAAGATTACTGTTTCGAAAGGTTCTATTCCCCAAACAGCGTCCTACGTTGCAATCAAATATACACTCTACCTGATCTGGGTCTTATATCATCATTTTTTTTTTTTTTGTCAAATTGAGTTAGAGCAAAAATGGTTCACAAATTATATGTTCTGGCACAAGAGTTAAGGTTCTTCTTGTTTTTTTATGTTTCTGAAATATATATTTACAGAATGTCATGAGACGGCTCAAAGTGTACACTACCACGAAAATGTTTTATCTTATCTGGAGCGAGTTATTTTTTCATACAGTAAGAAACATTTCGAAAACAAGCGTATGATTGTTTTTAGTATCTCTTGACGTTATCAGAAAAATATTATAAAAAGAATAATTTACAAAGAATGGATAGATAAATAGATAGCAGAAATACTGCGTATTTTAAACATAGATATTCAAAAAATAAACAAATTGTTTGTGTGAGATTTACATATATTTTAATAGATCTATACCAGCGTATACGTTGCGTTTTAATTGCTAGGCCCCACTCTAATACAGTGGTAGGTCTACGGATTTGCAACGCTAAAATAATGGGTTCGATTCCCCTCGGTGGGCTCAGCAGATAGCCCGACGTGGCTTTGCTATAAGAAACACAAGCATGCACTCACTTGATTGTTAAAAGCCCATAACTTAACGCCCTCTAGTTACCATTTTCAATAATAAATCTTTAATGTTTCGAATCGCATCCTTTGTCTGCTTCTAATAAAAGCTGTTAAAAACTAAATATATAACGCCAATAAATAACTTAATAAAAGATAATATCTTCTGTTCATTTACTTATCACATTATTTGTGAAGAAACATCATTCTGGTTCAAAGTGTTTTGCTTAAAAACAACTTAGTTTCTGAAGTATATCTTTATTAAGCAATATGTTACACTTCATCTCAACCAGGCTTACAATGTTAAAACAAATCTGGGGTTCGATTCTCAAGCGCGAACATAGTGCAGATAGTTCATTGCGTGACTTGGCACTGAGAAGACAAAAACCACTTTTTAGTGATACATATTTGTGTTTGTATCCTGAAATATCTCACATTAAAAACCGATACATAAACATGCATTCCTCACCTTTATCTACACGTTTTGTACCTACATGCGGCAGTTATTTGAGAATAAAACCGTTTTGTGCAATTGGCTCTGTGGCAATCTTAGAGTTCGAAACCTAATTTTTGGCGTTAAAAGTTTTCCAGCTGACCAATGGGAATAGAACCATAGAAATGTAAAATTACAAAAAATAAAAATGTTATACCAAGTTTCTCGTAATTTAGGCAGTATCATTTGAACATAATTTTGTCTTAGAAATTTCAGTAATTTTCAAACATTAAACCATCTGTTGCTTTAAGGCAAGCGTCTGTTTATGTGTAGTAACTTATAGTGTTTAACAAAAGCAATGAATACGTTTGCGTGCTAAAAACTAAACCAACTTATACAGTTTTCTAGTTGTTTAGCAACGCCTCTGTATAGCAAAAACCATAATTTTTGGTAAAGACGTTTCTTTTTTATAAAAAATAATAAAATTTCGATAGAGAGTAGTCAGTATCTCTGTTGACATAAAAACACCAATTAAACGATCTAAAAACTATCCAATGAACAATGTACCTCTGATAACAGAAAATGTCTTGCATAGCTTCATATCCACGTTACAGCTTCAGATAAAGTTAAAAATTATTTTGTTCTCTAGATATGGTTCAAATAAGCATAGTTAATTTTCGTTAACTATTTGCTACTTTTCCTCTTGAACCAAATCTTATCTTTACAATCAGTGTATTCAGAGTTTGGTTTAACAGTTATAAAGAAAATAAAGATACCTCAGGTCAGATAAATGTTTAACTTTATTACAAAATACCCTCCCTTATCTTGACGCGTTTCAGTTCACCAAAACAACCCAAGTTACGAACATTAATGTTTAATAGCTGCACAAGTAGGGTTTAATTCAAAATATTAATATACGCGAACTAAAAACAAACAAGCAACCTTATACAAATAAAGTGGTGTAAACTGAAGATATCAGTGCCCAAGCTACAAGAAATTGTGAAGCTATGACTAAGTACTCGACATAACCATTTACTTAAAGTATTATTTATTATTTAATTAATGCTTCCTATCTTAACCTAATACAAAACCCAATACCTGTCTAATTTATATATATGAGTATTCTTAATGCCATACGCATATACTTTTACAATTATGATAAGTTATATTCGATATCTTAAAAATAAAAAGAGTAAAATTTGTACTTTGTGTCTTTCATTCATCGATTTTTAACATGAGATTTTTCATAATGGTTAACTTGTAAAAATATAATACAAAGTATATCTGGCGAGGTCGGTTTTTGTTTCTTAAATTAAGTCTGTTAGACACATATATTTTGCTTATTCGATGTAGATTCTTCTTTTAATAATTTGAATCACAAAATTCCATACTTAAGTAATCATACTTATAAATAAAATATTCAAGGTCAATAAATGCGAAGTGTTTACGTTTCATGTGCTTGTTTCTGTGGTTCTTAATTTCGCGCAAAGCTACGCGAGGGTTATCTGCACGAGCAGTCCCAAATTTAGCAGTGTAAGACCAGAGGAAAGAATAGAGGGATTAGCCGTGACATTATATCGCCCACACGGCTAAAAGGGGCGAGCATGTTTCGCGTGATGAGGATTTGAACCCGCGACCCTCAGATTACGAGTCGAGTGTCTTCACCATCTGACCATACCGGGCCTGTTTCATATACAAGTCTTCGGTGAATTAGAAGCAGGTTTACTCATTTACAACCTAAAAATGCGGGGTTCAGTTTCTGCGTTAGACATTGTGACTATGCGATGAAACAATACTTAATTAAAAAAAAAAGATAACCAGTCTCAATAATCATTCAAGATAAAAACAAACAAACAAAAATACATGCTATAATTTATCGATATCGTTTGTTTGTTTTTGGAATTCCGCACAAAGCTACTCGAGGGCTATCTGTGCTAGCCGTCCCTAATTTTGCAGTGTAAGACTAGAGGGAAGGCAGCTAGTCATCACCACCCACCGCCAACTCTTGGGCTACTCTTTTACCAACGAATAGTGGGATTGACCGTCACAATATATACCCCCACGGCTGGGAGGGCGAGCATGTTTTAGCGCGACGCGGGCGCGAACCCGCGACCCTCGGATTACGAGTGCACGCCTTAACGCGCTCGGCCATGCCAGACCTATCTATATCGTGAATTTCAATTGTGCCTATATGTCCAATTCGAAGCTTATTGTAGTATTTTCTCTGAATAATTATTTTAATCAGGAAATGCCGAAACTTAAGTCTTATAAAACAACTTCTGATTCTTACGTTTGAAATGAGAACTAAATGCGCGATGTTTTCTGTCTACGATAATAGAGGTGATGAACATGTGACTGTGTGTATACATAATCTGAGTTGTACAATATGAACATCATTGTTTCTGCATTCTAGATCACTTATGACCATATTAAATACTGAAAAAGGGAAGCTAACAAATTTCTGTATGATTGTTTCCTTTACAAATCGTGTGTTGAAGATATCTACCTAAAACGATTCCGATCAACGTCTCACGTAAGGAACAAAGGGAGGAGTGGCAATACGAGCAAAACTCAGGTTTTTTCTGCAGAAGACATATGAATATTTTTTTATATTTGGTTAAGAAACTGTTTGTTTGTTTCTGAATTTTGCGCAAAGCTACACAAGCTTTGCGCTAGCCGTCCCTAATTTTAGCAGTGAAACATTAGAGAGAAGGAAGCTAGTAATCACCACCCCTCGCCGACTCTTGGGCTACTCTTTCACAAACGAATAGTAGAAGTGACCATCCCATTACAACGTATACACGACTGAAAGGGATAACATGTTTAGTAAAACGTGGATTCGAACCAGTGACCCACAGATTACAAGTTGAACGCTTTAACCCACCTGGCCATGCCGGACCGCGTCTCATGGATACAAAGAGGTTTTAGTAATGTTAAAAAGTTTGTGATTATATGAAAAATAAATATCTTATTGCTTAGTTAAAATTCCTATTGAGTTTGTGTATTTTATTCAAAACTACTCACGTGTAGCAATAACTTTGAAGTAACAGCTAAATAACGTGCTCAAATAAATTACTCCTATATATGTGTAAAGTAGAAAGTATAGATTTAAATGGTTTGTAACTACTCGGAAACTGAATAATGTAAGTGTGTTATATGACAAAATAAAAAGTTACAGATATATTATCATTTTGTTCGTATGCTTTACAGATAACATTAGAATTCTTCTTTCCTTTTGATGCTAAACGAAAAAAGATCGCTCGGCAAAACAAACTTGAGTCAGTTTTGTATATGAATAGTTGAATAATCCAATAGCGAACCTGTACGGTGATCAAATGTTTATCGTCAGTAGTTTTCTTACCTCACTGAAGTGGAGATAGAGATGACTTACATTAACTTTACGTTCAGTGGTGTGATAAAAAGGACACCTCACGTAATATCATCATATTTATAGGTTTGTTCGCTTGTTTTGAATTTCGCGCAAAACTACTCAAGAGCTGTCTGCGCTAGCCGTCCCTAATTTAGCAGTGTAAGACTAGAAGGAAGGCAGCTAGTCATCACCACCCACCGCCAACTCTTGGGCTACTTTTTTCCAATGAATAGTGGAACTGACTGTCACATTATAAAGCTCCCATGGCTGAAAGGGCGAGCATGTTTGGTGCGAGCGGGATTCGAACCAGCGAACCTCGGATTACACGTTTGTGTTGCGTTGTGCCCAACTTCAAACAAGAAAACAAACAATTTATGATTTTACGATTACAGGTAATCACATTATTTAACACTCTGGATATGCACGAAATGAAATTTAAACGAAGTACAGGAAATCTGGTACCAGATATCACGGTACCCTTTGAAACTTGTAAAAGCATAAGTGTGTTTAAATTAAATGGTTTTTTGTATGTTTGTTTTCTCTAAGTGCATGGAAAACCAAGAATAATTTTCTGTCGTGTAAAAACAATAAAGACAAAAATTCCTGGACTTTTCCATCCTCTGTAATTGAAATTCTTCAGTTGCTACGGAAACTCGAATTACTTTGGGGTGGATCGCGCTTCAATTTGTTGTCAAGATTTCTCTCTTCATTACAGTCCAGTCGAATGACTGATTGACACATACTTTCCTACAGCTCGTTTCACAGAGTTATCCCACCTTTTCTTCTTCAATATAGCCAATCGACTTCGCAAGGTTTTCTTTGATCAGCGCACTCTAAACGAGCTAGAATAACTGACCTTTTTTGCACATGTGCACTTCATAATTGCGCACGCAGTAGGCAGAAACGCCCCTAACACGGGTGCTCATCAGACCATAATTGACAGTGAGAGTAGTTATCACCATAAAACCTTGCCAAAAACAAATGGAAAAAAAAATTTTACCGCACAGACTGAATGAATGTGACCACTGTTTGAACGTCGATCAAGATTCTTGGCGAAAACCTAAGGTGTGTAATAACGTTTCATGCTACCAAGCTTGTCTACGGAAGTTTGTGGAATCCTTTTATTCGCCTTCTTGGTAGTATGCAGTTGCCGTGTTCAAAACCAAAACATGAACGTATAAAAAGAACACGGACGTACTTAAGCTATACACACACTATGAAATACTTTTTATTTATCTCAATAAGAAATTATTAACCATTAATAAAACTCTTTCATTTGTAAATGATATTAAAACTTATTTAGTCTGCAAAACATATAATGTTAGGGTATAGTTCATTATAGTACTTATTACAAAGTAAACAGAGTTTATGAGTACAATGACGATACATTTAAAATATCATAGTTTTGATTCTTACTTATGTCACTAGATGGCAATAAAATACCATTGTTATTAGCCCTTTTGAATAAAGTTGTTGTTTTGAATTAAGCACAAAGCTACACAATGGGCTATCTGTGCTCTGCCCACCACGGGTATCGAAACCCGGATTTTAGCGTGTAAGTCCGCAGACATACCGCTGAGCCACTGGGGGGGCTTGAATAAAGTTACTTGATGACGCCCCTTAAACAGGATTCTATTCACTGTAAACAATCTACAAAAATGAAATAAATGTTCGAACGCTCTCGAAACTACAAATTGTCATCACACTTGTGCATTTCATTTTAATGTTTCTCCTGTTGGTGCAAATATGTCCACGCAGTTTTCTTTTTCAAAATCTGAACTAGTTTCCAGTATTAGTTAACGGGGAGATAGGCTGTGTGGCTGTATCAGACGGAAATTTTGAACAATATTACAGTCGTTCGACACGTTCAAATCGAAATTCCAGATGTGAAAAAAGATACAGGGAAAATTTATACATAATAAGTTTTGAAAGTGCTGTAGTGATAGAAACTGATACATCTATAGGATTCTGTAACCAAAGCAAGCCTTTTCTTTGTTTTATGTAATGGAAGAAAAATATATTAAAATGTGAATGTTCGATATTACATTATGAAATAATACTTTGTCGATTCGGAGACTAATTAACGTTTGTTTGTTTTGGAATTTCGCACAAAGCTACTTGAGGGCTATCTGTGCTAGCCGTCCCTAATTTAGTAGTGTAAGAGTAGAGGGAAGGCAGCTAGTCATCACCACCCACCGCCAACTCTTGGGCTACTCTTTTACCAACGAATAATGGGAATGACCGTCACATTATAACGCCTCCACGGCTGGGAGAGCGAGCTTGTTTGGCGCGACTCGAGCGCGAACCCGCGACCCTCAGATTACGAAACGCATTCGTTAACGCGCTAGGCCATGGCAGGCCCTTAAATAATGATCTAGTTATGCATACACTTACAGTTGAGTATTCTTGTTCGTGAACTCTTCACCCTTCCAGCACATCTGGGGCACTAATTAACGAAGTTAGATTATAGGCTTTGATTGTGTTGTGTTTTGTTGAAACTTTTGCTGGGCACCTCGAATTCATTCGACTGATTTCTAAAAGGAAAAACATAGAAAAAACTGAAACTCACGAGTTAATTAATTTCTCAGGTCAGGTACCAAAATTGTTGGTTCACATTGAAATGTCAGTGTGTGAAGTTTAAGATAATTGGATGTGAACGAAATAATTGTCCACGTGAATGTTGTTCCTCCGAAGGGTGTGGTTGTAGTGATAGGCATAAAAGGGGTCAAAATTTTGGAACACTAGCTTACAACACCCTAAATCTGATGTTATGTTTTTAGTTCTCCAACTGACACAAGGTTTTTAACCAATATTCTACCTCTCATTTTTTCTTAAATAACTGGAAATCTTTCTTTAAGTGCTTTCAAAGAAACAGTATACGTAATCAAATTTGTTCTCCTTTCACACCAGTACCTTAATTGCTATACTCGCAAAAGGGTGATAAATTCTCTTGTTTTGTTTGTTCGCTCCTTTCCTATGGCCTGGCATGGCCAAGCGCGTAAGGCGTGTGACTTGTAATTCGAGGGTTTGCGCCCGCGTCGCGCTATACATGCTCGCCTTCCCAGCCGTGGGGTTGTATAATGTGAGGGTCAATCCCACTATTCGTTGGTAAAAGAGTAGCCCAAGAGTTGGAGGTGGGTGGTGATGACTAGCTGCCTTCCCACTAGTCTTACACTGCTAAATTAGGGACGGCTAGCACAGATAGCCCTCGAGTAGCTTTGTGCGAAATTCAAAAACAAACAAACGCTCCTTTCCTTTGACTATAAAAAATGACTAAATTTTATGAAACACCCGGAATATTCAGAATACTTTAGAATGATGTGTTAAAAGAATAACAGACTTAAGCTATCAATACATCGTTTTCAGTCTATCTACATTCGTTTCATAGTAAAACGGTAATATCAGATAGTCCAACATTGATATAAAAATAGCATAAACAGTAATATCAATAAAATAATGTAATTCTTTGGCATTATTGATTTATTTCAAAACTCGATAATATATTTTACAATATAAACTGAACCAGTCATGTTTTTAACATAGAAAGCTTTGAAGTGTTTAAGAAATACTCAGGTAGGAACATAAATCATTAAAAACGAAAAGAGAAACTTTGTTAAAAAAACTCATTATTAGACTGTACTAAGTTCAAGTAACGATGAAAAATAATATGTCGTCGATGTGAGGTACACATTATTTAGTATTCCAAATCTATCGACGATGTGAAGTTGGGACGGATTATTGTGATAATGTTCTGTGGTGGTTGTTGTCTTAAAATTATATAAAACATTTATATGCCAAAATGTTCCAAACCATATCAGAGTATAAATAGAAAATTGTTAAGGACCACAAAAATTATAATAAATAAACTTTTATTCCACAATACATATAGTTTATTTATAAATTAAATAAAACAACTGTTAATATACTGTAACAGTCAAACAAAAGAAAACATATTGATGAAGGAAACTAAAATTTACCTGAAACTAATCAGTAGCATTAGCTGGGGCTGGAATCATAACGTATCTTCGCATAGGTTATAAGTATTATTTGCAAAAAGGTTTAATCTGATAAAATTTTAGAAACTATGGGAATTAATTAACATATAACTGATATCACATATATTTGTTGAATTGATGTGAAAATACAGTAATCACTATTTCGAGTATTTGTGGTTTATTTTGAATTTCGCGCAAAGATTCACAAGGACTATCTACGCTAGCCGTCCCTAATTTAGAAGTGTGAGACTAGAGGGAATGCAGCTACTGACCACCACCCACCGCCAACTCTTGGGCAACTCTTTTATCAACTAATAGTGGGATTGACTGTACCATTATAACGTTCCCCTGAAAGAGCGAGCATGTGTGGTGCGACGAGGATTCGTACCCGCAACCCTCAGATTACGAGTAGAATATCTTAATCACCTGGCCATGTCTGGCCTTCAGGTATTTCAAAAATGCTTAATTTTTTTTAAATACATAAAAGCTTTTTAATATGTTTACAAATGTATTGTGTCACTTATTTGTTTTAACACAAAATATTACGAAGTTCTTTTTGTTTATAATTATAGGAGATATCTCTAAGTAAGTCCTTCCGTAACGCGCAACAAAATTAATCACGTGCTTTATTGGTAGAAAAAAGTTTCCTTAAAACCCGTTTATTAATGTTCTTCGAAGGAGCTTTTCATATTCTCATATTATGTTATTATTATTTTTGAACAATATTTCAGACGTTTCGTTTCCTCTGCTTCCTGTTCCTATCCCATAATGACTCAAACTGCATGAATTGAAGCGTATAGTTACGTAAAAAGTATTTTACAATTTAAGTAAACCATAATGTGTCTGATGTATTGTTTTTACAAAAATAGTTCATTTATTCATTACATATCATTATCTATAATATAATCATTATTTGATGTGAAAACAAGTGTCTCAGTGATAATGAATGCAATTATGATTTCATCATATATTCACAAATATTAAATGGAATCGAATTTCACAATAACAGACGAATTTAAGTGTTTGAGTCTCACTGAAGTACAATAAATGGTGTTCCATCCATTCACGAGAAAAATAAATAATTTTACTAATGTATAATTCGTTTTGAATTTTGATTGTTTATCCTTAAGCATAAAGCTAAACAAATAGGCTATCTGTGTTGTGTCCGCCATAGGTATCGATGTGTTGTGATGTGATTTCAATTTCACGCAAAGCTGCACGAGAGCTATCTGCGATAGCCGTCCCTAATTTAGCTGTGTAAGATTAGAAGGAAAGCAACTAGTCATCGCCATTCACCGCCAACTCTTAGGTTACTCTTTTACTAATGAATAGTGGGACTGAAAGGGGAGCATGTTTGGCCGGAGTGTAAAGGGGAATCAACGACTCTCGGATTACGAGTCGAGTGCCTTAACCACCTGGCCATGCTGGGCCCCATAAGTATCGAAACCCTATGTTAGCGTCTAAAGCTTTCAAACAAAGAATTATCAATTTTGGGAAAGTGGAGGAAAATTTTAAGAAATTCTGCATTAGAGAGAAAATATTACGGTTCGATTGTTCTCTTTCTGGCTGAGTATGAAATTATATATTGAAATTATCTTGTCCTTATAACTTGAAAAAAATATTTTATATTTTCCTTTAACGTCTCTACGAGACTAGCTTGAAAGCTCGTAGAGTGTTGTATTGTATTGCAGGTTTATGTTATAACTGACGTTCAATCCTTTCTAACAAAATCAAATGAATGTAAAATCAACTTAATTATATAGAGCAATTCGAAGAGCATGATAGTTGACACTAATTCAAGTACTTCATGGATAAACATGGATTCAGTCAACTCAGTATCTTAAAACTGCACACGCTCCACAAATACTTCAAATTTGTAATCTGGTTTCATCAGTCAAACATAGTGCTCTTTAAAGAATGAAATTCGTCAAAAGAAATAAATAACGAAAAAGGTGGATAATAACGTTTTCTAAGTAATTACTAAACGGGTTTATTTTGCAACGTTTTGTCTTTACGTTCACTTAAAGATAGAACAAAATATAACTGATTATGGTAGAGAGTCAGTTAGAATTTGAACGTAGTTTCAAATGTATAAGCTAAACCTGACGTCAACTTAGAATTCTCCAGGTCTGTCTTATTGTCACAGGCTTAGTAACTAACAAACATTACAACATAACTAATATAACTGCTCTTTTCCTAAAATGTGAGGTCCGTTGAACAGTCCTAATATAAAATTAAAATATTGTAACAAATGTTATTTCACCAAGCCTTTTTTGGTGGTCTTTTCTTCTGAGGCCCATGGTATACAGATGTGATGGCCTCTTCTTCTTCTTACAAACCATTCTGCTGTAGTGGGGATTTTCCTATAGTAGGTAGTTGAACTGGCAGCTTCATCCTTCATGAACCCTTAAAAGCGTCTTGACAGAAACTCTGTGTTCCTCAATAGATTTAGTTTCTATTAACAACCCATATGGCTGCTCTTCCATTAATGTACTTCGAAAGATATCACAATGATAACTGTTAACTTTGATCGCCTGTTCTTTGAACACCTACCTAAATTTGGGAATTGTCCAGCCTTACCATGTCACTTTAATGAAATTCAATTTTATCAGCGTTTACATTATAACCATATTTCTCTTATCTCAAGCTGTTTCAAGGCTTCTCTAGGTAAATTTATGTACACAGTCTTTACTTTTGACATCTGATAAAAAAATTTTCAACCATTAATACTTCAGAACATGCTGCAGTATTTGGCTCCATCACACGCCCGATATGGCCAAGTGTTTAGGCGACTGACTCGTAATCTGAAAGTTTTGAGTACAAATCCCCGTCTCGCCACACATGATCGATCTTTTAGCCGTGAGTACTTTATAATTTGATGGCCAATCTCACTATTTGTTGGCAAAAGAGTAGACCAAGAGTTGGCAGTGGGTGGTGATAACCAGCTACCTTCATTCTAGTCTTAAACCGCTAAATTAGGGACGACTTGACTCGCACTCTGACGATAGAGATTTTGAATCTCCATCATACCAAACATGCTCATCCTTTCAGTCGCGATGTGACGATCAATCTCACTGTTCATTGGCAAATGAGTATCCCAAGAGTTAGCAGTGGGTAGTGGTGACTGACTGCCTTCCCTTTAATAGTTCACTGCTAATTTAGAGACAGCTAGTACAGATAACCCCTGTGTAGCTTTGTGCAAGATTCAAAACAAATAAACAAACAATGGTTCCTCTACACCCCAGTTAATAAATAATAAAATGTTGCCATTAACAACTGATATGTGTATATCACTTCTTGGTGGTATGAAGACCATAATCCTTGTTTCCACTGAACGTTTGACCTCTGGTGTAGTAACTAACACTTATGGAATATAGGCTATGAAGCTAGCCTGTCCTAGTATTGTGAAACCAGAGAAACTTACCACAATAAGGGTAACTTACAACTTCCGTGTATTGGAGTAATTCCAACTAAACATCTTCTAAGTCCGACTAATTCCCATTATCTTTATGTCATATTATCTCTGTATTGCTCGTTTGCTCTGTTTAGTTTCTGTCTCTTCAGCTTAATAATAGGTGTTGATTTCTAACATTCTCGGCTGTGATGGTCAGGTTCCTCATTACTATAATAATTACTTCTGTATTTTTAGTATTCTTTTCAGAGAAGCTCTTATTTTGCTCAAGCTCTATTCTGCTGTTCATGACAATATGTCTCTTCAAGTTACACTTCAAACATCCATTATCTTTTGGTGTTTATTACTTCAGTTCTGTTTCATTAGCTGCCTTATTAATTTTATCAGTTCTTCTTCACTACTCTTATGTGTGAGTGAGTGTTGGAAGGTAATGTTTGAATACTATAGGATCTGATATCCCATAATTTCCAGATAGTGCCTTTAAGACGTCTGTGATCTTAATGGTTATAATTCTCTTTCCAACTACAAAGCTTCCTTTAAGGATGTACATCAACTTTGCTACAGCCAAATCCTCATGAATACTAATAATAAATAGTAACAAAACGAACAAAACCTGCCAACATGTAAAACATATATTTCATCCTTACTAACTAATAACACAAATTTGAAACTGGTTGGCCTTCGATACCTCCAGTAATTTAGTTATCTACTAAATCTGCCACGTAGGCACAATCAGAGGCTCAGATGTCATTACTCACTTTTTCCTAATAATATATTTTAATCCTATTCAGCCATAACCGCCTTACTCCGAAATTCCCTCTATGTGATATACGCTAGAAGTTTCCTCCGCTTTTTAAAGACTGGTTGAAGTCAGATTAAGAGATGGTTTCTATTGACTTATCAAAAGAAACTCCTTTATCGAAAGAGTTATTTCACTCTCTGCTTAACATATGATACTACAGTCTTCGTCGTTAACTATCACGTCATACATGTTGCGATTTGGTAGATCTGATTGATTTCATTGGTTCTATTCAGATGTTCATAGTTCCTGGTGCTGAGTGTTTCTTTTGCCCTTAAAGTGCAAAGCTGCACAGTAGTCTGTATGTGCTATGTCCACCTCGAGTACTGAAACTCGAATTTTAGTGCCATATTGGGCCCGGCATGGCTAAGTGTGTTAAGGCGTTCGACTCGTAATCCGAGGGTCGCAGGCTCGAACCTTTAATGACATTAAGTAAAAAACATTCAGCTAAAAGCATTCATAACTATCAACAAGGTTTGGAGTAACACACCAGAAGAAAATACAAAACAAAGTTCTAAAGAGGGTGCAGAGCAGGCTTTAGCCAATCTTGCAGATGTGGAAAGGCTTGTAAGCCCAATTAACTTTATTCAGATGCTCTTCTTGAAATGATGTATTGATTTAGTACATGATACATTCATAAGTTCCATAACAAATGATGACATGAGAGTCAGGTTAAAGCAGAGTTGGTATAAATTTTGAAAGAAAATTCTCCAGTTTGAATTGAAATCGATTAAAGTCCCTTATAAACTGCTAAAGGCACCAATTAAAAGTCAAAGAACCATCAGGACATGTAGTATTAAATCGTCAACACCCCTACAAATAGTTTAGAAGAATTGAAATAATTAGTCAAGCAATTAATTGTACAGAATAGGGGAAGTAGGTAATCGGAAAATGGGTGTTTTAAATGCAGCTTGAAAGGATGTATTGCGAATAATTGTAGCTTAAATCTTCCTTGAAATAACCATTCCTCCAAAAAAATATTAGTGGAAATAAACTCTTATAAATCTGAATAAAATAGCCACTAGAGCTTGGATTGAAACAAATTAACAGTTTTTATTTAACCAACGAGTCAGTATCCTGAAGATGTGTCTCAAATTATAAGTAGATTAAAGGAACAACTAAGACATATAATCTAAGGAGTTTAATGTTTGAGAATATGATGTATTGACAGAAACTACTGTAGTATGTTAATCAATACTTGTTTCACAATTACAAAACTTAAATCCAATTTAGCAATGAAAAGTGACCTAATTCCCTCCAAATGATAAATAACAAAGAAGTGATGTGACCAGCAGGTGGACATAATGTTACGGCAAAGAAAAATTGGAAGTTACCTTTACTGAATGAAGCTTTTCTATACTTCAATTCACACATTGATAAATGAATTCACATGAAGATGTGGATGCAAGATTGGAGTAACTTCAAATAGCTTTAGATTCTATGATCAAGATATCCTTGTGTACAGCATCACAATTACTGCACCAGAGACTGAACTTCAAGTGAGAACAGGAGGGGTGGTTATCGTACAACCGAAAAGTGAAATACTAATACCAAGAGTTATTAGCAATAAATCTTCATGGAAAGACAGGAAAATAATGGGACCAAACACGTTGGCATGTGCTGATAGATTAATGTCATGTACTGATAGATTAATGTCATCTACTGATAAATTAATGTCATCTACTGATAGATTAATGTCATGTACTGACAGATTAATGTCATCTACTGAAAGATTAATGTCATGTACTAACATATTAATGGTTGAAAGAGATTTCGTAAATATGAAGAACATCAATATTCTCTGTGACTTTACTCGGAAAAGGCATGACTAAATAGTGATAGAATGCAAACTCACAATGATGTTAATGCTGGTAGGGTATGGCTACATAATTCATGCCACAATAAGGGATGAATTAAACAGATATTGGGAAGGGCTATGAAAAAACAATGATGAGGTTTATATAATCTAGAATGACAGGTAATTGAAGTCAAAGGTCAAATCCCATGATCATCTTTCTAAATAAATTAGTGAGAGCATAGAGAGCAACCACTTGAGTAACTCCAAAGACAAATTTGTTATCGGAATGCCAACTTGATAAGAATTTTATTATTCCTTTTGTGACCACTCCTGTAGGTTAGAATGACCAGCAAGTCTGCCCAGATAGAAACTCAAGTAACAGTACAGAAAGTGACAACTAGAGATAAAAGGCATTGCACCAGTATAGCTTAGACCTAAAAAAAAGAAAGAAAATCACTAAAAATATTTGGTGAAGGATAGTTTAAAATTGTGTTTTATTTTTGTATTACAACTGTTCGAAGTACTTTACGCTCTAGGATGTGTTGTAGGCGAAATTTTCAACATTTCAGTTAAGATTTTCCTATATGAAGATCTAATCATGATGAAGGAGAAGTAATCGAGGAGATACTTATGTTATATAAAACTGTGAAAGTTATGATACTAATGGAGGTAAACTACTCAGCAAGCTATAAGTATGAATAACCAGGTGTAAGCTACTCACAGTTCAGTGTGGGAAAACATACCCGGTGAGAGTTATCACATTTATACCGGTATTCAGTTACTTGATGGGTGAATTACTTGTTTGTTACCTATACTGAAATGTTGAATTTGAAATTAGGTCTAAATTTAATTAGAGTCTATCTTGAAACGTTAAAGGTCCGCATATATATATTTAGCTCTAAGTCTCTCAAGTAGTTATTAGTAGTTTTTATAAAGTTTTAATCAATCTCAATTCTCAACACCGTTGGTTTTTATATGCACTACAGAATATTATTTTAAATCAAGAATAATTTAATATATTGTTCAATTGTAGAGCTAATTTCATAAATAATTTTGAAAGTGCTTTTATATACTAGATACTTCTTGCCAGAATCCAAGGTTTGCATGAGAATAATCAGGAGTGTGTCTATGGTATAGTTTTCATAGTAAGAATCAATTCCATATTAGAGATAGTTTTAAGCGTGTATGTTATTACATGAAATTGAAGATAGTCTGAACTAAACTTGCACAGTGTTGAGTGAGAATGGGAAACAGGAAAACCAATTCATAGAATATCATTACAACTGTTATTCTAATGACTGGATTGTGGTATATTTAGGTCAAGCTGAATTAATGTTAAAACAATGGGACAGGTCCACTTAATAACAGGAGGTTCTACAGGATATATATATATGAAGTACTACTAAATCAATAAGTACATCTGCGTTCATGAAAGCAAGAGAATGAACTCAATGTAAATTGAAAGTAAACATTCCTTATTAATTCACAAAAACAAGCACAATGTGTGCTTACTTGCTTTATAGACATGGGTAAGTTGTTTCCACTGGATTAGTTATCGTCAGCATGGAAATAATCTGTCAGCTTGTTTATTCTCTAGCAGGTAGTAACTTTGGATTCTTTGTGAGAAACCAGTACCTGTGACTGACCATTCTCATTGAAACGTAATGGAAGTTATGGGTTTAAGATACGAAATAAATTACCATTGAAATAAATTAGTTGTTATATTTCTTACACAACATTAGACAATCCCCACAAGCTAGAGACAAATCACTTGTAATATAAACAAAATTACAAATAGCAAAGAAAATTAGAAGAAAATCAGTTTCATTAAATCTCAACCAAGTCTTATTTGAAATCATAATAATGCCATATCAACATAAAAACGTGAAGATCCATGGCACATTTGTATGCCACAGGAATGTTAAAAGGACAAAGAGAAAAGTTCAAAGTTCTAGTTGAAATTGAAATGTAGAAGTATTGTGTATGAAACTTGATATTAAAAATGACTTTAAAAATCCCAAATTATAAGTTATATGATAATGATAGAATTTTTAAAAATGGATAAGTGGTTCTTTATACAAAGGTTAAATGTAGCATTTTGGAATCAAATACATAAAAAAATGTTTGTCAAGATGTAGAATCTATATGGTTTGTTTTTTAATTAAATAAATATTTACTTAATTTGTTTTACATGTAAACATAAGTTGATTTAATACAGAATTATGGTCAAGTAAGTATTAAGTTTATTTCACCCTTTTACTTACTTACCTGTGATATTGTTCACTTATTCATGGGAAAATGTTTGTAAACTTAAACATACTATGAAAGTAGACAACAATATTTTACAATGGCACGTCAGGTATAATTCAAGGATACAGTCTCCCTTATTTTTAATATGAATGACAGACAAAGAGATCAGAAGTCGCATCGCAACACTTTGGTGCACCCAGAGGCAAAAGGTCCACAGTATGTCCCCTTTATAAATCTGAAAAAAGAGAATGTTTCGATACGACCAACACTAACTAATAACTTACATATCCACTTTGGCACCCATTTTGGGTAAACTCATATTTGATGTCATCCAAGTCACTGCTTTCTAGGGGTTTTCTTTCCATATTAAGTATTGTCAGGTCACAAAGATAATTTTGAGACATACAGGTTCTCAGACAAGTAAGAATTAGATTTTAGCTTGCTGAACACTCTCAAAACTAGAAATGGACGCACTGGTTGCCATCAGTATTTCTAGTGCTACCTAGAGATGTCTAAAAACGTCTTTTCCATAGGACACCTGGCATTCAGAATGTCCTAAAAGTGTCTTTTATTGTGGATCATTTCAAATACGAAGGAACATCCAACATTCAGCTTGTTTAACAGCACTATTCTACTGATTGATTGTTTGTTTATAATTAAGCATATAGCTACACAACGGGCTATCTGTGCTCTATCTACCACGGGTATCGAAACCCAATTTCTAGCGTTATACTACCAAAGACATATCACTGTACCACTAAGGAACTGTTCAACTGATGTCACCATAATAACAACTTGCCATATCAATGCAGCTGTCCCGAATACACTATTCACCAACTATTAATTTTTCCACATCTAAAAGACACCAAACTCGATGGTGAATTTCATCAAGGCTATAAAATTACCTACCCATCCCTTGGGTAATTTATTTAAAACACTCTTCATCACACGCTATAATCCTTCCTCTGTTGTTAGACCAGCATCTTTGCCTCACATTTCTTGGGGTGTTTTGGATTATTTGAAATGCTCCTTCTTTGGTATCAGCAATGACAGTCTCATCTTCAGACATATCTTTTAGAAGACCCAGTGCTTCTTCCAAAGATGCAGCGTCTTTCTCTTTTTTCACGGAGAAGAATGTATTTGAGGAAAGCCTCTTTCAAAATCGCATTCTTTTCTCCTTAAAATTGATAAGGAAATACCACATAACACGTGACTACCAGTCTTGACAAAAAATCCTGTGTCAAACCCAGAATGGTTCTATAATATTTACTTTTCTTGATATCTTCTTTCAGTTTCTCTTTCGCTTTCAACCTACAAGCCATACAAATTAATTTTGAGATTCTTGTGACGTTGAGCTAGTGTGTAATTTGGTGTAATCTAAGTTGGCTTTTAGAACTTGGTCTTATTTGGAATCAGTCGAAGAAGTACAAGGAAGTTCTCAGGTTTTGAAGCTTGATTCAATTTCTACACATGATCCTCAAAGCAAGGTTCTGAAAAGAAAGATATTTTATGCCGTCCACGACTATCTTCATCGCCTTCTTCCGCTCTCCTCCCATTTTGGTTTTCAAGCTCCTTGTGAACTATAAGGATAAGTTTAAACTAGCAGATAGATTGTAACACTTACAGATCTGCAGAAAAAATATAAATTTGGTTAAACATTAAATCTGGAAATTCGATATGATATTAAAACCATTACCAACAACATTTTTCTAACTACTTTAAACGTGCGTAATATGTTAAAATAGAATTTTAAAGGATTTTAACCATGAAAAAGGCTTAAAGATTTGGACTGGAAGGATATGATTCAGGTATTCTTCGAACTGTTAATGTCTAGATATTCCTCCTTCCTGTCTGATGGAAGAAACGTTATCGGAAGTACTATCTAGTGTTGTTTTTTTAACACCCAAATTCTGAATAAAGAAACAAACACGAAAAACGCAAAATTAAAGAAGCTTACTTATACAACAACTCAACCCCAAAATAAACCAATACAAAGAAACACCTTTATACCTATATTAATAAATATAATCATACATCTAAGCACGCCCTCTACATTCCTACACTCAATTAAACAACCCCTTCAAACACGTAATCAGCTATCGGTCAGTTATTTCTTTCTTTCTTTGTGAATCTGACGATGACCGAAGAAGGTCGAAACATTGTTCGCTCTTCTACATAAAAAAAAAATTTGGCAACTCATACCAGCCGTTTTTACGTATATATTTTTCTCTACAAGTGGGTTTTCCCGTCATCACGAAATACTCACAGTATCATCAAAGAATTCACAACTCTTGCTTTGTTTCTACTTACTAAAACAAAACACAAACACAGGTGGAAGTATGAAAAAGGAGCACCCACAGAACAAGACTATTAAAATGCAATTTCGAAAATGTGTATGTGATTTTTTAAGTTTATCAAAAGTGACACTTTACGTGTATTGTTAACTTACATAATACTGTATTATTTATAATAAAGGCCTGGCATGGCCAAGCGCGTTAAGGCATGCACTTGTAATCCGAGGGTCGCGGGTTCGCATCCGAGTCACGCTAAACATGCTCGCCCTCTTAGCCGTGGGAGCGTTATAATGTAACAGTCAATCCCACTATTCGTTGGCAAAAGAGTAGCCCAAGAGTTAGCGGTGGGTGGTGATGACTAGTTGCCTTCCCTCTAGTCTTACACTGCAAAATTAGGGACGGGTATCGTGTAGCTTTATGCTTAGCTATGAACCAATAAATATCAATCTCTCTCACATGTACAAGGTTGTCTATCTCCCGCCTTTAGTTGTGGTTCACCAGTATTGTTGGCCACAATTAGGGCAAGGGATATTGTTCTGGTTCTTCCATTTTGCTATCCCTCGTGTACCTTTGGCTGAAAATGTTAATGTTCATTGGATCGTTCCACTTGGTACGATTCTCGTCCTATCTCCCCATGGATAGCGGTTCTAAGTGACATGGGTTCTGGCTGTAGTTCACTGTTCAAGTGTGGTCAGTTTCAGCCTAGCCACTCTCCACCACTGTGCTTATCTTTTGTTTACCAGTTTTTTCTGCTTCGTGGGATTGACTTGTATATTTCTATTTAAGAGTTTGGATACCTATTCTTCCTCAACTCTCTCCCACATAGATGTGCTCTTATCCTTTATTTGCCCTTTTACTCCACTCTTTGAAAAGGGCCGAAGAGTAAAACTGGTCAGGAATGGTCCTGTTTTCCTCTTTAGATCTTTTTTCTGACTCTCTCATCCAAGGAGGCATCATTTGGAGACTTTCAAGGGGTATATCTGTTTCTACTAGTACCTCCTCCTAACCATTGTGAGATTCTAGCTAATCCTGTGAGACCGAGGCAAGTACCATATCAGAAGTTATAATTCTCCTTTATTGAAGGTGTTTTCCTCCTCTCATATTTCCCACACTTCTATAAACTCTCTCAGTGCTTCCATTTTCTGCTACATTACGAAGTGATAGTTCATTAAATATGCATAGAGAGATTCACATGCGTTACGGGAGTATACTATACTCTTATTAGTGGAGAGATGACGCATGATGATTTATATGACAAACACGTTGGAATCATTCGATTCAAATAGGAGGGAAGTGGAAGACATGTGAAAAAACAACGGTTCGCATAGAGGGAGCATCAATGAACGAAGCCGAAGCAGCTAATATTGTAAACAGCTGGAGTTTAACCTGTGAAAGACTCACGAGCGTTTGAGTTACCATTCTCATATGCCATTGAAAAAACGTTGTCTTTGACTTGAGAAATATCAGTTTTGGGATAAAAACTTACAAAAAAATATTCTTATTTATATTCAGTTAAAACTCAATATTTTGTTAAATATTTTTCAATCTAAGAAAATAGTCCTGTAATTTCTAAATAAATATCCACGAGTTTTTTTTTATATTTGCACATAGTACTTTTTAATATACTTACTTGGTAGTGTTAATATTAGAATGCTGCAAGAAAAAACTACTTTTCTAGGAAAAGTCATTAGTCAAAGAAAATAAAACAATAAAATACAAAATGCAAAACCGTAAATTTGGATGAACCTCCTCATGGACCCAACAAACTTTCGTGCCAAATTTGGTGAAGATACATCAACAGGGGCAAAGTAGCGATAAAAAAGACATGCAATAATACTCGAAAACAGAAAATTCAAATTGAAAATTTATGTGCATTTTCCCACTGACCTAATAAACCTCCTTACCAATTTTGGTGAAGATCCATCCACACCCTGTGAAGTATTTACATGAACCTACAACAGACAGTATAGACTGTACTATCACATTTATATAGAAAGCTCAAGTGCATGAGATGTATTCATCACGTCATATCAGCACCCTGAGAATGGAGTAAAATAAGGTTCTCCGCAACAGGAAACGGAAGCGAAATGGAAAAATCGTAACCCTTATTGCAACTCTCCATGCACATAGGATAAAAATTGGAGGTTGCACATCGCGTAATAAAAAGGTTTTTCCAGTATTATTCAAACAAGAGATACATTTTAGTGTGACAAATCGTTATTGGAGGTTTTTGCTCCTATCTGCCTTATCTTAGGTCATTAGTTCAAAAAGTAAGGACAGCTATAACTATGACCTATTCATTCAGCTCATGTGTCATATGAGGTGCCTTTGAAGTTGAAATTACTAATACTTTTGCTATACCTTAAAAGATAATATTTTAGTATGCTGCAAACTATAAAGAGTTCTTACTTTAAATTTATTTAATTGTGAATTCAAGCAGGTTAAATTATCTTTCACTAGCAATAGTATCCATCAATGCTTGGCTTTAAAGTAACTTGTTGCGTTCTATAATTTATCTCGGGCGAGTCTCTGATTTATTGTTATGTACATTACGTATTACGATTTCATATAGCCAGAAATTTGAATTTAAACGTTAACTAAATGTTTATATGTATCAAATTTAAGATATTTGCCAACAAGATTGATACATATAATTTTATTTCTTAACATAAATATACTTAATGTACAAATAACATTGCAATTTACAATAGCGGTTATTACAAATAATGATTTCTATACCAAAGTTTTACGAATTTATAGACAATAATGAATCTTTTATCTGGTCTAGAACTGAATATTTTATCGACGGTTCACGATGAGCACATTAAGTTTACGTTAATACATGAGCACACTTTCTTAATGAGAAGCTGGTTTGCTCTATCCTTGGCTGGTTTCAAGCCGTTTGCGAGATAATATTTCGCCGAAGAAGATATCTAATGTGCTCGTAGAAATGCTAACGTCTGAAGTTAATTCTCTGTTGAACGGTTTGTAATGTTCGAAATCTATAAACGTTTCTGATAAAATACCTGTAGATTTATGATTAATAATTTATCACAATTATAGCTTCCAAGGATTATAATATACCGACTGTAGACAGACTACCAATATTCTGCTGTCTCCAAGTGTTGTAATAGCTAGCTTATATACCTATTAGGAGAGATTCTCGAAAACTCACTTTGCGACAATATTCGAAGCAACACTAATGCTTTCGTAAAACATATATTGTTGATTCTTGTATTCGAAAATCTAATCTTCTACAAGTTTAGAAAATAGGTAGGACCTTCGAAATGCACATTTAACAACATAAGTTACACGCATATATAAATATACATTAAACTTAAACAAACATAGATATTAAATATATAAAAATAAGTCCGTTATAAGTGATATAAATGAGATCGTAGGTACCAACTTTAAGTCATAACACAATAACTTTATTTGCCTTTCAAACAGGTTGAGCAGTATGACAAATGTGAGCAATCGTTTGTCTTCTCAAAGTTCTCGATCAAACAAGTTCGGGCATCAAATGGTGTTATCCTGTGTTGCGTTGCCTACTGAGATTTTTCCTGATTACATTATGCCTTTGGTAGAAATGAAGAGTTTTTATTTCATACATTATGAGAAAAGAACACAGTTATTATACATGTGTATCATTTTGTGGCAGTCCAAGTTACTGTTGTGTTCTTATGATGCAGTGATTTTAATCCTGACAGATAGATGGCAGGACTATTGGTCATATCGTGATTTAGGACTGATCACTTCGTTAAGTTGTTTTTTTGTTTTTGAGTTTCGCGCAAAGCTATTCGAGGGCTAGCTACGCTAGCCGTCCATAATTTAGCAGTGTAAGACTAGAGGAAAGGCAGCTAGCCATTACCACCTGCCGCCTACTCTTGGGCTACTCTTTTACCAACGAATAGTGGGATTGACTGAACTTTATAACGCTCCCACGGCTATAAGGGCGTGCATGTTTGGTGTGACGGGGAAAAAAATAGGTTCTCATCGCCATCCATTACAGGTGTTATAATTAGTATTCTTACTGTACTCAAATTCTAGCTTGAGTTTCTTTTGTGAATTGTCCAAATTTGACAGAGTAATGATGGTAGTTATATATTATTTTGATTTTAGTCATAAATCCTATTTATACATGTGTAAAAACTAAAGTAACTAAATTTCCAGAGTAAGAAACTAAATTTTTTTTTTTATTTCTGACGTTTTAAAACAACAAATTGGCAAAATATGTTTAAATCACATGCAGTTAAATGTGTAAATAGATACGATAAAAACATGTCTAAGTTTTTTTAACCTATTCAAAAGAAAAATGTTGGTTCATTGTTTTACGTTTAAAGTTCAATTCTCGCAGATGCTTAGTGACAGTACTCGACACGCACTCTGAATTTCATAGGTTCGAATCTCCATCACACCAAACATACTCGCACTTTCAGCCGTTAAATGTGACGGTAAACCCCACTATTCGTTGGTAAAAAAGTAGCCCAAGAGTAGGCGGCAGGTGGTGATGGCTATCTGTCTTTCCTCTAGTTTTACACTGCTCAATTGAGGAGAGTTAGCGCAGACAGTCCAGCCCTCGTGTAGCTTTGTACAAAGTTAGAAAAATAAAACAAACAAAAAACTTTATCATTCGTATCTATATATAAGACATTAATGAGTTTAAAGACAAATTTCGCTGTTGTATTTTCCATACAGGTAAACCGTTGTTGTGATTAAAGCATACATTAGGCATAAGCCAAGTTATTTAGTCTGTTTTGCTTTTTTTTTTCTCAGTTCGGCCCGACATGGCCAGGTGGGTTAAGAAGTTCAAATCGTAATCTGTGGGTTGCTGGTTCGAATCCCCGTTGCACCAAACATGCTATCCCTTTAAAAGAGTAGCCCAAGAGTTGGCAGTGGGTTGTGATGAATAGCTGCCTTCCCTCTAGTCTTATACTACAAAACTAGGGACGGCTAGTGCAGATAGTCCTCGAGTAGCTTTGCGCATAATTAAAAAAAAAAAAATCAATTGCATCGAGTTTTAAACCAGTGTGATTTACACCCTCGAGTGGTGAAGGTAAGATTGTTTATTTATAATTGTAACTGTTGTTAACTATTCAACAAATACATCCACATTGTATGGGTTGGAAATACTATATATTATACAGGCTAGGTTTGAAAGAAATCAGTTCTGACAAATGAAATAGCACTGGAAGTCCACCAGTTAATATTTACAATTGTTCCTTTTTTTTTCTTTCTTTCTTTTTTACTATTCGACGATAAACAGTAATGCACTGTAAGCGAAGCTTCTAAAATCTAATTTTGTTTGTGTTGTTGTTTTTTCCTGGGAATTGTTTGGAGAAAAAAATTTGGCTTGAATGTTCTAAAGTTATATGTGCCTACTTCTAATATTAACTCGACTAGGCTGTTACGTTTCGGTCTGCGATAAGGAGCTAGAAAAAGTCAAGACATCTTGCACTTGCTTTTGGCATTCTATATCTTAAAAAATAATATCGAATGATTTGATCGACTGAGATAAAATACCATTTATACGATATTGTAACAAAAGTGTGAAATTAAAAAATGTATATTGGAAAGGCATTTTGTTCAAACATTTCATACCACATAATCTATTTAACACAGGTAGTTATGTCAGCTAATTTCAATATTGTCATTTTAATTATCAAAGTTAATTGTAATCACAGTTCGTTCTTAGCCTTTGTAGATAACTGGCTGTATTATCAACAGAACAGTTCAATTTCGCCCGGCCTGGCATGGCCGAGCGCGTTAAGGCGTGCACTCGTAATCCGAGGGTCGCGGGTTCGCGCCCGCGTCGCGCTAAAACATGCTTGCCCTCCCAGCCGTGGGGGTGTATAATGTTACGGTCAATCCCACTATTCGTTAGTAAAAGAGTAGCCCAAGAGTTGGCGGTGGGTGGTGATGACTAGCTGCCTTCCCTCTAGTCTTACACTGCTAAATTAGGGACGGCTAGCACAGATAGCCCTGGAGTAGCTTTGTGCGAAATTCCAAAAAACAAACATCAATTTCGCCCCGATTGTTTAAAATAATGAACAAAACACAGTTTTATTTTAACTTGTACATGTTTAACTACATAATACACCATTACTAAAAATATTGCCTCCCGCTGAGTCGACGGACCTCCAACGCTGAAATCAGGGATTTGCAAGTTTGTTAGGCTTAAATCATGCGTATATTGGTAATGTTAATATATAAGATCAGAAAGTGTTGACAATTCTTAATGTGGCAAATACTCCATTCTCTGAAGAAAATTGAAATAAATAATTACGAAAAATAGAATATACTACGGTTTATTAATTAGCTTGCTGATTTAACATTGTACGTTCCCATAAACGTCACTACTATACGCGAATTGTTGCTTATTCGCTTATAGATAAGTTACTAAATGTAGATATAAGTAAAATTATACATAGAGACTACCAAAATTTTACGATATGTTTTAAATTCTGTGGGTTTTCATAAGAGTTACATAACTCTTACAATTTAATTTAGTTAGATGGTGCAGGAGCGTAGGCGGAAATGGTCATTTTCGGGGTTTAGTTTTGGTGCTTGATGCAAGCCCCACAAACGCGAAGTCATGCCCCCAGAAAATTTTTTAATAAAAACATAAAAGAAAAGCCTGAATTATTCATTCTGAGGCCACCGTTTTGGCAAATTTCAGAATAGCACACTGAAGCGTTTATCTTATTTTTTTAATCATAAATAAATATATTGTTGTTTTGTTGTTGTTTTGAATTAAGCACAAAGCTACACAATGGGCTATATATGAAATAAATATATAGGTCTATATGTATAATATATAACTTAAAGTTATCAATCCCAGCAAAGTAGGCCTACAGTTCTGTCATCAACATATAAAATATAGAGTCACTCGTAGAGTACAAAATATATGTATAGTGTCTATAATCTGTGTTCAAATATCATGGACAGTGCATGTTCAGGTTCCCTGGATTTCAAGAATTAACTTCACAAATAAACAGTGGGTTTCACCGCGGCAGGCTGGCAGCACCATGGCACCAGACTAGTACCATGGGCGCCATCTATAGCAAATCATTCACTATAGATGGCGTCAATGGTACTGTGAATGTGACGTTCACAAACAAAAGTTGCGATAAACAATCATTCACTCTGTCAATCTTGAAAAAGCAAAAGACATTATATGAGTTGTTTAAACCCGTTAATGAAGCTGAACCTTGTCAGTCTCCTGCAGCCAATCAGGTTGAATCAAAATTGTAAACTGAATTGTCAGAGGCATCACCGTGGCCTTTTACCAGTGCTGCCACTACCACCTCAGGTCCAGTCTGGGAAATTAGAAATTACATTTCTGATGATGTCAGCATTTGTAAACAGGTAAGTCGACTCCTCATTATATTAGTTTTGTATTAAAAATCATGCAAACACTGATGAGTTTTAAACTGAATATTCATTGCTGCTGGTGATTGTAGGCCTACAGTAACAGGATGTTAGGCCTGCTCTGTGAAGTACAGCTCTAAGGCTTTCTCTTCGAAGTTATTGTACTATCATAACAAGCTTTTATATGTGCAAAAATAACTTAATTAGAACTATGTCTTTCTGTCTCTTTTCGATAAACACTGAAACAAAAAAAATCCTCCTTGAGCATGCCTGGAAGTCAGGGAGTGATTGTGTTTTCCCCCAGTGTGGTCCAAGAAAGTTGCGTTTTCAGCATCGTTGGCTTTCACAGTGGAGATGGGTACTCCACAGTCAACATGCAAAGGGTGCTTTCTGCAAGTACTGCTGTCTTTTTGCTCCTGATAGTGCTGGTATTGGAAGCCAGAAATTGGGACAACTAGTGAAATTTCCATACACAAACTGGAAGAAGGCTGTTGAAGACTTCAAGGCACATGAATTTTACAGTGCCACCAAGACAGCAAAGAAAAAGCTAACAATTCTCTACAGGTCGTAAACACTAGTTCATCTATGCACTTGGAGCTTGATGCAACTTACAAGCAAGAAATTGAACAGAACCGGCAATATTTAAATGTCTATTATTGATACTGCATTTCTGTGTGAGAGACAGGGTTTAGCTTTGAGGGGAAAATATGATTGTGGCCCAATGTTTGTTTGTGAAACTGAAGAGGAACCCATCAAAAATGATGGGAATTTTCGGGCAATTTTTACGCTCAAGGGCAAAGGTTAATGTCAAGCTGTCAGCAAGCCTTAAGATAGTACAAAGAGGAATGCTACGTATTTGAGTCCTCAAATTCAAAATGAAATCATCAATGCCTGTAATACTCATATTCTTGATGCTTTGGTCAACAGGGTTAAAGCTGCAAAGTGTTTCTCAATATTAGCTGATGAAACAACAGATATTTCAGCCATTAAACAGTTTTCGTTGTGTGTTAAATATTTGCATGCCAATGACATCTCTGTTGCAATGAAAGAAGATTTTTTGCAATTTATACCTGTTTATGATGTGACAGGCAGAAACTTGGCTGATGTTATCATAACTTATCTTACAAAATATGGTATTGACATGGCTTACCTGCGAGGGCAGGGGTACGACGGTGATGCCTCTATGAGTGGGAAATTTAATGGTGACCAGAGACACATAACCGATAAATTTCCACTTGCACCCTATGTACATTGCAGTGCCCATTCCCTAAACTTAGCAATTTCTGATGCTTGTAAAGAAGTTCCTGTGCGAAATTGCATGGAAGTAATTTCTGGCGTTGAAAACTTTTTCAATACACCCAAACGAAAGTACGTTTTAGTTTTTTCGGTGGAGAATAAAGCACCTGAATAAAAAAAAAGTTTGAGAGGCATGGTTCAATCATTGTCTTTTCAGAATTAATCCATACAGTTGCAGATACTCTTGAGACCATATCAGGTTGGCAGGACAGAGATTCTGCCACGCAAGCCAATCAATTGTTCTGTTTTTTTAATACAACCAGATTTCATCATCACTTTACTTACCATTGCTAAATTGTTTTCCTTTAGTTTATCTCTATGCAACTTACTCCAACAACAGAACATTGATTTAGGTGCTGCGATGCATCACGCAGAAATAGTTGAAGATTTAATCCGTTCACTCAGAAATAATACTGGGGATGAATTTAACATTTTCTGTGAGGATCAAACTCTGTGTAGTGAGCCTCAAATTGACATCATAATGCGAAGGCAGGCTAAAAGACAGATGTACCGTGCTAACCCACTAAACCACTAGCCCTGAGGAGTACTTTCGTATTGTTGTATTTGTACCATTTGTTGATCACTTTCTTTCACAAATATGTGACCCTCTGTCCAGTCACAAAACTCTCCTTTGAAACTTCATGTGTCTACTACCATCAGGATCTATCACAGAACAGTTCAGTAGGTGAACTTAGGGTTTGGTACAAATTACTTGCGAACAACAGACCAAAAAATGTCATAAATGCATATGCAATATGCAACGCAGAAATGTTTCCAGTCATTTCTAGACTGTTCAAAGTATTTGCCACACTGCCTGCGTCAACAAGCTCAGTGGAGCGTTCGTTTTCAACTCTCAGAAGACTCAAAACGTATTTGAGAAATACCATCACTGAAAATCGATTGAATGGCCTGGCCTCATTATACATTCACCGTGATATTAAAGGTGAACCAAACTGTGTTGTAGATGTCCTGGCAAGAACGAACAGGAGTTTGAGCCTTTCATAGATATTTGATTGTATATCTTTAGTTCTGACAAAACTTGCTGTATTAAAAGAGTGTTCAATCAGAAATTTGCATTTGACCAGCTTTTTGTTGTGTGTAAAATTATCTGCCATGTAATCACGGATCTATTTGAAATTTCATAGGTGGCAACTGAACTTATCTAAAAAGTTTGGGTCCATGGAAGGGGGTAATAGGTAATCTTATTTCAGTAGTTTTTTTTGTGAGAGAAATAAAGAAACTGATAAATAACAGTTAATATCATTTTAAATTAGTTTGTAGAAAATTCCATATAAGGTGTTGAAACCCATTTATGTAGTAAAATGCAAATAAGTAGTTAAATATTGGAAATGACACAATACAACTTTATAAATCATTTTAAGAGGTCTTACATTATAAAAAAGTGATAGTCATAAATAAGCCTGAAAAGATTCACTTGTTCTCACCATTCACACCACAAAACAGTAGCTTGTTGTCTGTCAATCAGCCATAGACACTAAAATAATGTCACATATGGGATGTTCACTATTGCAATTTGTACTGTCACAATATCAGCACAACATGTGAATACCATTAATTACGAGAATTATGTGCTCTGAAAGCCATAACATGGCATGATACGTGAAGTTCAAAAGTAAGAAGTAAAAATATTTGTTATTCTTAATTTTGGTTTAATTCATTTCTGAAACAGTAATCCTATCAGGACCTTACAGAAGGGAATCTTGTATCATTTTGGTTTAATTCATTTCTGAAACAGTAATCCTATCAGGACCTTACAGAAGGAATCTTGTATTCTACTAAATACCAATACAAGATAATTTCAAAAAATGTACCAGAAATTGTGTTTCTGTGTAGTAAATATAAAAATAAGAAATTTACAAATGGGTGGTTTCCAGATTATGTAGGTAATTTTAAATGTTACTTTATGTAATTTCTTACATGTCATAATCATTAGATGTTTCTTGGCAGTTTTATGCAAACTTACACCCCTGTGCAAATTAATTGAAACAAATGGTCATTTTACAATATTTTCAACATAGCGACTGGTGTAGGTTCACTGGACCCGCTGATTTCCTTTAATAGTCATTTTTACACATAGACTGCGTCATTAGCTGTGTTTTGCGGTGCGTTCGATCTGTTTTTGGAATATATGACGAAATTTTGAGGAATATTACGTCATTCGAAATTGCGTTAGAAGGGCAAGGAGACCAGTTAAAAAACAACTTTTTACCAACTCAATGAAGGAAAAATGATATCAATGATGTCTGAAATACAAGAACTGGACGCAAGAACAATGGAGGGAGGTGTTATTCAGTGACGAGACTCATTTCTTCGTACAAGGTCAAAGAAGTCTGCATGTTCGCTGATCTCCAGGTGAGAAACTTCAAAAATCTCACATCAATCAGTTCGTAAAACATATCTTGAAGAAGATGTTTTGGGGCTTTCTCAGCTACTTGGTCATCGGAGGCTTATATATCGTAGAAGATATAATGCGAGGATCACAGTACATCGAAGTTTTGTAGAGAAGAGTCGTTCCAGAATTGAAAAAGAGATTTCCAGATGGATCTGGCATTTTTCAGCAAGATCTGGCTCTGTGCCATACATCGAAACTTGTGAAGAATTTTCTGTCTACAACTCGAATAAAAGTGCTGGACTGGCCTGGAAACTCTCCGAACTTAAATCCTATTGAAAATCTTTGGCCATTTAGCTAACACCGAAAGCATATATTAAAAGCTGTGTTATTGGAAGAAGAACCCCCCCTCAGTGGCTCAGCGGTATGTCTGCGGACTTACACGTTTAAATCCGGCTTTCGATACCCGTGGTGGGCAGAGCACAGATAGCCCATTGTGTAGCTTTGTGCTTAATTAAAAAAAATGCAAGAAGATATTTCTGAAAGAGGTTTTTTTTCTGAGCCACCTTAATGATATTTTAATATTTTTGCTTAATATTTGCATTATTTTTTAAATCAAATTTATTGTTTATTTGTAATTTAGAAATGGTTGGGAGGGTTTAAATTGGAGAACATCTTTATACCTATATCTACATATACATACATGTATATATCATATTTATTTGCATATTTACACAAAAATATGTGAAATTATGGATAAGATACTCAAAACATGGAAAATGTGGATATTATGTAAAACTGTGATGACGTGAATTTCACCACATTTCAACCTATCATAACTAGAATAGAATATATCTTTATATATATATATATATATTCAAATTATTTTCAAAGTTTTCGTGCAGGATCCACATATATTTAGTGTCTTTTTTACTAAACCATATTGATGAAGTTTATAAGTATATGTTAATAATCTTGCTTTGGTAATAGTTACATTTTTCAACTACAGTTCCATAGAAGATTTTACGTGCTTGGCTCTGGGTCTGTATTTGTTCTATTGCATTGGATTAAGTTGATTTCAGGGGTGGTGCAGATACTTGAACAAGTTAGTATCAGTTTACGATTTACTTTTCTTGTGTATGTTTATTTAAAATAGTTGTTGAAATTGGTAAACTAGGAATTGTAAGATACTTACAGTAAGATGTGCAAATAAAATGTGATGTATAACATTGTCTTTTTGCTAGTCTTACTTTAATCATACATTTGTAATTGTCACTACATATATGTCTGACTGTTTATATGAGATACACAGATATTAACAGATTGCTAAGGGGAATGATGTTGTTTATAAGTATTTTTTTTTCATATTTAATATTGAGAATGTTTGGACTAGGGAACATAAATATAAATTTTGTCATAACAGGTGTCATCTTCAGCTGAGACAGGTTTAGTTTTCCAACGAGATAATTAGTTCGGTTTTGGAAGAGGTTACCTTCAGGTGTGGTGGATGCAGTAAAAATAATTTAAAAGCAGGCTTGATAAATATTTGAAAGAAAAGGCTATCCTTGAATTTCTTTGTTAAAAATTTAGATTGAATGGATGGGATGGTCCAGGAGATCAACAGTTTCATTTTGTACTTGTATATTAAGTTGTATATGTCTAAATCATTTCTTTGGATCTGTAAGCCAAGTTTAGGTGTTTTGAAAATACAGTTTGTTTAGTGTCTAAGGTAGGAAAAAATATGTATATAAGTACACAAAAAAATACCAAAGTTATTGAATGAAAATATAACAATTTCTGTAGAAACTTTAATGTAGATGTGTATTTTTGTAATAGATGTCCTATTGTGTTTATGCCAAGAAGTTCTAATAGTTGAATATTGTATTCAAACTGTGTTTTTATTTGTTCATAGTAAATAGCAAATTTCTAAAACGAAAATTTTAACCTTAAATTGAAAATATATTTTCATGAACAAAATATGGAGAAAAAATTTGACAGTGAAAGTAAAGAATTGTGAGCACACTATTTTAAGAAAGTTATTGTAAATGATATAATGACTAATATATTGAGAAAAATTAGAATAATAATTTATAATTAAAAATTTGGGTCATTCCATCTCACCTAGGGCTTCCCAGTTCATGTCCTAGATTTTCTTGAAAAACTGTAAGCAAAACCTTCAGTTTGGTTTATTCAGCCATGCAGTACAACTTTAGGAATTTTGCATGGCTGAATAAATCAAAATGAAGTTTTTGCTTGAATTTTTTTCAAGGAAATCTATGACATAAACTGGGAAAAGTTTGTTTTTTTTCTGAGTGAGTGGGCATGGAATGGCTCATTTATGCTTTATAAGCCATAGTATTCCCTTAAGTTAAGCATTTGGACTTAAAAAAAGAAGACAAAAGACAGGGAAACAGATTTGGTCCTGTTAGTGTCTTGAGATTCAATAGTCCTAGACACCAACATGGGATATGGGTACCATGACTTCTTAATTCCAACCCCAAATTGTGCAACCTCAGCTACTTGGTCAAGGCTGGTCTATAATGGTTATTATTCATCTTCTGTTCTACCCTTGATACAGAAACTAGGTTCTGAGTGAAAGTACATTTGTTCTGGAGGTAGTGTAGTTCACCCACTCGGGTACCACTGTTATCTTCTCTGACATTCCCTGCTTTATGCAGATGCTTTCTATATGGATAATGCCCTCACTGGTCTCTCCACCTACTCAATGTGAGACTCTAGCTATAAGTGTCAGCAGATGGTAAGTATGTTTTTTGAAGCTAACATTTTCCTCAATTGAAAATATGTTTAAATAATACTTGCATCTTCTGACACTCTCCTGCTCTTACTCATCATTAAGATACTGAGATGATGACAGACTCAAGAGTGTGAAATTATCTGAACGAGTTGCTTAGCACTAGGATAGAGGGCACATAGATATAGGTGGAGAGTATATTGCCAAGGGCAACTGAATGGAACAAATAGGAAAAAAATCAGACCAATGCTTAGATTGGACAGGTTGAAGAACAGCTATAAACATCAGTAGAGGTAAGTATTAATGGAAATATATTTTTAACTTTTTAAGGAATTTGTAACTCTAGCAAGTAGTAAAAGTATAACTTAAACATTGGAATTTTAAGATAATGCCAAAATAGATTTTTTTTCTCACAAGAGTTGTTGATTTTTAATCTATTGCCAGTAAAACATTCTTTGCATTAGAGGAATTATAGCTAAATATCCCACATTATAAATCAGGCAGGAGTAGTCCAGAAGTTTCTGTTGGGTTTTGTTGACCATAGCTACTTACTTTCTAATATCCTAGTTTCAAATTAGGCATTGCATAAATGGACAGCCATTGTGTAGCTTTATAAAAAAATTCTGTAACAAACTTATATTTAATTGTTATGATTGTATTGGATTAGGGTATAGCCTGTAATGTGTTAAAGTTCTCTTGTTGTTAACATTTATATTGCATACCTTTAACAAGTAGTTTTTTAATTTTGTTATATTATACGTTAAAATTCAAGGCCTTCTGTTTCAGACATTTATGTCTAACATTGTTTATTTACTGAAGACATGCAGATATGAATAAAATATCTTTAATTCAAAGCTTTATTAAAACATTGTTTTGACATACAACAGCCATATGTAGTTTACTATCAGTTTGCCACATTTCAAGAAGACACATTTTATAAGTTTAAGATTCTAGTCAACATTTCTTCAATCCAGTAAACCACTTTCTGTGAAGATGCAGAACTTTTGTCAGTTACTTAGCAAACTGTAATTAAAACAAATTTATTATTTTGTTTATGAATTAAGCAAATAGAATGTTAAAATTGCTTGAGAAAATGAAAGTATAAACTTCAGCTAGCCCCTTGTTACACAGCAGAATGTCTGCAAACTAGCAACCTAGTTTTGATATTCACGGTGGGCAAAGCACAATAGCCCATTGTGTAGTTTTGTGCTTGATTCTAAACAAACAAACAAAAGCTTCAGTTAACCATTCTAGCTGAAAGAAGAATTTTAGCACAAATACAAATTAGATTTGTTTTATATGATTTTATGGTTGAAAATTTGAAGTAGAAACTATAGCTTCCAAGAATAATACTAAACCAGACGCACCAAAACTAAACACAGGTACTTAAGATTTTGTGTCACTAAAGGACAAGTTAAAAAGCCATATTCGTAGTGATAGTTGTACTGGTAGTTAAGAGTTTTTTGCATGAAACATATATGGCATAAAACAATTTCTTTATGTAAATTTTATTACTTTTCTGATATCTGCAATTTTGATTCATTATGCATACATGCAAGTTTAACCAGGTGTATTTGATGTTAGCATTCTATAATTTTATGAACATGATGCTATTTAAAGTTCTATACATGTATGGATCAAATGTTCCTATATTTTTCTCCAGTACTTAAATATGGAATAAATGGTTGGTTTTATTTCTTGACAGGTGTGTTTTAGAGAAGCTAGAAGAACACAACCATGAAAAGGAAATATATGAACTAAAGAAAAAAACAAACAAACAATATATCTCGCCCTGAACAGGAAGTAATTACACTAGAACAAGTAAATTAGTAATTTTGTAATTGTAACTTCATGAACATTTTTTTCATGAGTCTACTTTAGCAATACGATCGTATACTGATCAGAGGTAATGATTAATGAGAGATGTTAATAGGTAGAAAATGTGTTGATAATTTGTAACCAGAATTATCCTTTTGGATTAATTTCCATTTGCCATTACGGCATATTCAAGTAAGACTTAACTACTGAGTTACACAGGACAGGTCCATTTTAAGTAGAGACAGACATAACCAGACACTTAAAATATTCAGGTCTCTGAACTGGAAATCATAGAAATATTAGGTGTTTCAGGGTGATATCTATCATAACTTTCTGTACAAATTTTTCAAGATACCGACAGGGGATTCAAAGCACTGTCAAATAAAATCACAGCATGAGCCCTTTGTGATAGAGTCTAATGATGCTTCCATTGGGGTTTCTTTCAAGATATTGATAACAGAGAAATGCTAAACCTTCTTCTGAATGGATTTATATTAAATAAAATAAAGAGACTGAACACATAAAAATTAAACACAAAATACATGATCCTTATTATATAATGTAATAGAAATATAATTTGTGTGCCTACTTGGATGCTCAAAACACACTGAACCATTTCATACTAGCTCTTTCATAGTTTATTCTTGAAATCCAATTACAGACTACACAGTATTATTAAAGGAAAATGTCAAAGGTTTTGGGTGGAATCGAATTCCAGAGTTTAAATGCTCCACTTTTTAACTTCTAATAAACCTTACATTAGTCCAGAGCAGCATGTGCTACCCACATAACTAATCAATTTCATTGCAGTGTAGGCAGGGCCATAACTTTTAGACTTTATCTAAATGACTATAAAAGGAAACTGCTCCTTACTTCCTTACATTACGTGTTTTATTAACCAGTGTTCTTCTCAAGTAAAAACAGATATTCTCTGCTTCTGAGAACTAGAAAGTTAACTTGAAACAAGATAATTTTATCTTTTTATTAACATGTTTTGTGTGAAACCTGCTTATATTCATAAAAAAAGAATAACTTGAAAAACATGGAATATATATACACCTTTCTTCATATTGATACAGTGAAGTTTTTCTTAAAGTAATACAGAATGGAGTTTGTACATCCAATTGTAAAGTACAGATTTTTTTCATTTACATTCATTTTATGTGATTATGCATTTGGTTCAAATTATTTAAAGAGATCAGATTGTAATTTATAGTTCATCTAATTTAACCTTCATTTTATAAAATGCATTTTAAACATTTTGATTTCTAGACTTTGCTATTGTAGAGGCATTAACATGACTTAAGTTAGTTTATGATATAATGTTTGGTTAGTAAATGTGCTTATTTTTCCAGATTGAGAAATTTGCAGATGAAATCCAAACATTTAAAAATTTTGTCCCATATTCTTTCTCATTATATAACATTGTTTAAAATGGTACTTATAGTAAATTTTTCTTATATGTGGCCCCCCCAGTGGCTCAGCGGTATGTCTGCAGAGTTACACGCTAAAATCCGGGTTTCGATACCCGTAGTGGGCAGAGCACAGATAGCCCATTGTGTAGCTTTGTGCTTAATTCAAAACAACAACATCTTATATGTAAAATAGTTTTATTCATGATTGATGTGATTGTATCTCTGCAAATACTAGTGAAGAAAAGGGTAAACAAGTATTTCAGAGTTTCAGTTTGGATTCGCAGTTGAAATCAAAGTGGTTAAATTAATATCCATGGAAGAATATTTTTTCAAAGTACTAGTATAAGTTTTATTTGTTGCATAAAGTATTCATATAATATATATATTTAAGGCAACACAAACGTTTTTGATGACTATTATATTTTGTCTTAAATAATTTTCATTTGACATAGTTCTTATAAATTTCAGGTGCTTAAAACTGTGAGAAAATGGAGAAGAAAAGAAGACATTGTGAAAGATCAGAGTAATGAAGCCCATAAACAAGCTTTTGGTCTTGATTTCAGATAAGAAAAAATTAAATTTAAAAAACCCAATACTGAATAGTTTTTAAATCACTGTAATAATAATAATTAACATGTCTTTTTGCATTTTTCATATTTTCAGCTTTGGGTAAACATACTTTTACCAGTACCTTTCATAATTCAACTAATTTTGAATCTTCTACAGATTGAAAGATTTTCATTATTGTTTTTTTATTGATAAATTTAACTCAATTTTTATTGTAATTATTGATCTAGTGTTCATATAAAATTGATAATTTTTAAGATTGTAATTTTTATATATTTTTTCTTTGTTTTTTAGACTGTAAGTGCATTAAATGAAGAAGATAGTACAACACAAAACAAGTTAAACCAGAGAGTGAAAGAACTGAAAGATGTAATATCTAAAAGAATACAATGAAATACAGGTACATTTTCTGGTTCTAGTGTTTATTTTTTAGTGGAACATACTGTTTATGTAGAAAAGTGATTACATTAATATATAATGTACTATGTTCCAAGTGTTTTCTGTGTGTATTTATTGATAAAACTTTGCTCAGATTATGATTACTTTGTAATCTAATCATTGCAAAGAAAGATGCCCATAACATAAAATAATACTTCTCATAAATATTAATTTATTAGTTCCAAAGAGTTCAAAGTGAATAGCATAGTATCAACTACAGCAAAGAAACAAACAAAAAACAATCACTAATGAATGCCATGTATTTATATTTTCCCAATAATATTTTATTGGATAAGAATGTGACCAAAATGTTTGAGAAATTAATATGGATATTAGCTTATGGAGTGTTTAAGATTAGCACTTCCTACAAGTAGGTGTACATTTAACTCTTTTTTAATATTCATTTATGTCAGCTTAGTACTTTACATGTATTGTAACTGTTATGAACTTTTATAATTATCTGTTGTTTCCATCGTTAATGTTCATTATTTTAGATGGCAAAACAGAGGCCCTCTAAACAAGATAAAAAAGTTAAAATCTTATAAGTAAAATCCCAGAAAAGAGACAAGAATTCAAGGTTTGATCCAGACTGTTTGTAAAAACGATGAAAAGATACAACAACTCAACAGAATATCAGTAGATAAATATGAAGTTATAGAATACATTGATGCTTTTTTGAGTAAACCTGTAAACAAGGCTACTGTTGCAGATGCTGAAGTTGATAAACATGGTAATGTTTCAGCAAGAAAATAACTTAAAATATCATCGAAAGATAATATCTATTTCATGTACATATAGTTTTATATATTTAATTTAAAAATGTATTTTTAGAGCTCTATAAATTATGAAATTAATTTAATTTTTTATCTACATTATCGGCCATTTAAAGTAATTCTTCTACAAGTGATTAGCAATAATATACCCTACCAGAACTATGTACAGGTATTATGAGATTATTTATTTATTAATAATCTTTAGATAATTGAAGTATTTATGCATATTTAAATAAACAAATAATAAATAGTACTGGCCATATGTATTTGTGTAATATCTTGGTCATAGCTTGAATAATTTTAAAATAAAGGATTTTTGAAATGTTTGTTTATTTGTTGTTAATAACAAAGCTACACAATTGACTATCTGTGTTGTACTCACAGAATGAGTTTATTTTTTAATTTTTCCCCGAGTTACAAGAGTGTTATCTGCATTAACTGCCCCTAATTTAGCAGTGTAAGGCCATAAAGAAGGCAGCTAGTCCACCCATCTCCAACTATTGGGATACTCTTTTGCCAATGAATAGTGAGATTGGCCATCACATTATAATGCCCCCACGGCTGAAAGGGGCGAGCATGTTTGTGACAGAGATTCAAACCCATGATTATGGTTATTGTAATAACCCATGCTTATTACAAGCATTGTAACCACCTGGCCATGCCAGGCCCAACCTGGAGAAATAAAACCCAATATAGAGTATAATAAGCCCTCAGACTTTCTGTAAGCCAATTAGAAGCAATTGTGAAATGAAATATTTATTGCTATTATCACATCGCCACTTTTAAGCATACTTATAAACAAAACAAAAAAAAAAATATGATTAATTTATCAAAAATATATCATTATCATTAATAATAAACATAATGGTAATACCACAAAAATTGGTCTAAATAGTCGCCATTTCTAAATATGTGAAAATATTGTTTTTACCTGAATTCAGAACATAGTAATGGAACAATGCTAATAGTAAAAGTTTCTCAACTAAAACAGATATGGCCAATACCGAATGGTTTTGTTGTGTTCTCAAATCAAAGAATTATACACATCAGTGCCAGCACTCCATAGTTTTTATTTCTAAACAGATGTTAATGGAAAACACACTTAAGAACTTTTCTGTCATTCAGAAAAATGACAATAACACATCTACCACTTGGTTCTAATCGTTCTGTAAGATTTCACACTATTACTAGTATGAAGAATACCTTTTGCTAATGATTTTATAATTAATGGTTTGTGAAATTAATATTTAACAGATTTTTTTTCATAAATGAAAGAATACTTTAGTTGGTATTGTATTTCTTTTTCAAAAACTGATTTATTTCTCATTGTCTGATGGGTTTCAATAAAATTTAACTCTGTGCTTTTACAGGCCCATCTTGGCAGTAGAAAAGAACGTACAGACACTTCTAAAGGTTCAACCAGTTTTTCTCATGAATACTTGTCATAAGAGGTACAGAGGCTAAGAACTTCAGTTGCAGAAAGACAATAACAAAATAAATATAAATGAAAAAGTTTTAGATATGAGATAGTTTTTAGCAATACACACGGGTGAGAAATGCAAGGCCATCAGCTGAGTAAGAAATATTTTGAGATGTTCCTATAGCCTTCATTACTTTATATGTAAAATGTATGTAATGTTAAAAGATTTTTGGATTACAATTAAGAAAGAAAAATGAAAGGACGCTATTTATTTCTTAATCTGCTTTATTAAACATTATCACTTTTTCATGGTTCTTGTTTTTTGTTTTTTTCTGCTGAAAGTAATAAGAAATAATAGAAATGTACAGAATAGATCTTGCTTTTAATATGGAAAGGATTTCAAACGTACTTTAATGTTTCACTTTTTAATACTTTCCAAATCAAGGTAATGGGTCATGTGGTGAGTCAAAAGTAAGGCTATGTACTTAAAATGCTAAAATCAGGAGTTTTATTATATGGGGTGAGCAGAATGAAAATAACCCATTCTTTAGCCTTGGAACAAAAAACAAACCAATATGCGTGGCCTTGGGAATTTCTAGTGCTGTAAATAAACTAGTTAAGAGTAACAAAACTAAGTTTGTTGAAACTCAAGTTGTTCAAACAATGAAAATATAAAAATTAGTCTTATAAACATATAATTTAATCTTCTACTAAATTAGATGTAACAAAGTCTGTTTAAACCTTTAGTGCCTGACATGGTACACCTATAGCCATATTAAGGTCAAAACTGCCCCACTGAATTAAAAACAAATATTTGAAAATAAAGTTCTAACCCTTATTCCCTACTTATTTGTTATTCTTTAGAGTTAAAATGTTTAAAGTATTTATTTGACTAATTTACACATAAAATGTTGGTAGTTGTTAATTATTATATTAATGTACCTTGAAAATAAGCATTAGTGTTTGTGAATTTCCTAAAGTTTTCTTGAATATTAATACAGCACTTTTATCTCTGTGAAGGCTGATATCGGCTATGGCAAGTCTTTCTGACTGGATCTATGCCCACAGTTAATTGTATAAATTTAGCTTAGTCAGTTATGCACCATTTCTATGATATATGCATCACAATAATTGTAATAAATAGTATGTTTTATAGAAGACAAAGTGGTCACAGATACATTTTGCAAAAAAAATAACAGTACTCTGTTCTATAATCAACAGAAAATTATAAATGTGAACACTTCAAAATATTGTTGATTTTTTTTTCTAACACTTTTATGCTTGTAATAATTCATTCTTAATCAATTGATCTTAATTATAATTTAAATAAGGAAAATAAACAAAGTACAATTTTATGGCAGTCTCTTTTGCAAATTGCTTAAGTTTGGGAAGCTTCAGTTCTCACCAATGTAGACTAGGAACTCAGTTTGTAACAAGAAGTCTCGTTATTATGAATACAAGAAAGGAGATGATTTCAAAGAACATGAATGGATGAAAAACGTATCAGATGAAGTGTAGAGAAAAAAATATAGAAGACTTCTATGACTTCTTATGAAGGGACAAAGAGAAAATAACATATGATATCAAACTCATGGCAGGTTTGACATGGTTAGTTATACATATTTGGGGGACCTGTAAATTTTTGATTCATTTATTTTTCCTAAATATTAAGAGTTTAAATGCAAGATAGAATTTTCAAGCCTATGTCAGGCCTAGATTTTTGTGATATTTCACAGCTGCCACACTCTCTGCACAACATTGCTTGTATTTATTTAAGAAGAAAGTGAGGAGAACTTTGAACAAAATTTGAACCACGTAACTTCGAGTTGGGTTTTACAACTCTGGCCAGTTACTGTTTGTTTTGATGTTTTGTAAAATGCCATTATCTCTTCTTTGAGAATCATAAGCTAGTAAATAAAGCTTTCTGTTATTTATGCTTTCAGTTGGCCTCAGTTTAGTGTAGATTCTTATATAGACCAAAGTAAAGTGGCTCATCGGTATGTCTGCGGACTTACACGCTAAAATCCGGGTTTCGATACCCGTGGTGGGCAGAGCACAGATAGCCCATTGTGTAGCTTTGTGCTTAATTCAAAATAGCAACCAAAGTAAAGTGATAACTGAAATGTTAGCTTAGTAATATGTTTCCTAACTTTTTAAAGCTTGCTTTAATGTTTCATACTTTAATTGAATTGTACTGTTTGTTTCGTGGAATGTAGATAAGATTGAGAATTGTTAGGGTTAAATTATTTTGCACTGAATTGTTTGAAGTTTCATTTCACTAAAAAAGTCATTGGTAGGTCATATTTAGATTAAGCCTCATTGGCTTGCCTTGAGTTATTACTTGTAAATTTTTAAGTGTATTAAGTCCATGTGTGCGAGCCTTTCAATAAAGTGGTTAAACAGTTTATGAATGTACTCAAAAATCCATCCCCATTCTCCAGTGCTTAATGCTTACCTACTTAACAGACTGTAACCCCCAAATTCCTGAATGTTACAAGGAAAATCATTTTAAATCATATCCCAAGATACATTTCTTAGCCTTGTGTCTATATCTTTTGAAATGAAATCCCTTCTGATTAACAGTTTAAAACATTGACCAGCTTGTTTTTAATTTTGATTGTAGAACAATGATCATGTAAATAAATTATGTGCAATGTTTATAACATCAAATAAAAAAGTACAATATTTATAAAGATGAGAATTCATACAATGTTTAAAAATATTATAGTTTACTTTACAAAGGTTGCATAATCTTTTGCTTCTTAGCAGTTACATAATGTATACAAAGTTCATATTAAGTTCCAAACAGTTTCACCCAGTAATTTATTTTTTGCATTGTAATAGAACAAATGACAAAACTATTTATTCTATGTGACATGTCCAGGCATATAAAAGTTAAAAGAATTATCTTCAGAGTTTCATATTGTGGATATAAACAACAAAATAATATGTTGTAAAATGAGTGATATATGTGTAGTATGGCTTTAGTAAACTCCTTGAGAACTGACTTTCTAATTTCAAAACAAACTACAGTGCTCAATTTTAGCCTCTTAAATACAAAATAACATAATCCAGTTTCATCATTATCTTTATGATACTTTGAAAATCAGTATGAGTGGCCTTATGAATGTCCAGTGTTAAGATCATCTTCTCAAACCTATTAAATGTTAAAAATTTCAGAAACAGAGAAACTATACATGTTGAAAACCAAGTTGCATTACTAACAGACATTTAAAAATTAGTTTTATAAACATTAAATCGAGTTTCTAAACAACATATATGATTAAATCTGTTAGAAAATTGAACAACCACAGAATTTTGAATTGTAAAAATTAATGATGCTTAAATTAAAAGTTTGAATTGCGTGTTTTTTGAGGGAGTCTTTAATATATAATGGAACTAAATAGTGTTATTTACTATTTAAATGCTTGATAGGTTTTGGTATAAACATTTTGTATTTACAAAAGTCTCCCTGTGGAAATTAAAACTTTGATCTGACATAATTAACAAAGTAAAGTTGGTAAATTTTACAAGTGTCAATCCTATAATTACATAATGTGTTCAGTCATTGATTTTCAGGTTAATATAAACAATTTTTCAACTTTTTTTTTTTAAGGTATAAGAACAGCAATCAGAAACTCAGCTTCATGAAGTCTAGAATTTACATCAGTCTTAAATCAATGCAAGAATGAATGTCTAAGTCTGTTTAGCTATATAGGAAAGTATGTTCAGAAAAAGATACCAGGATAGCCTAGCTGCAACATTCTATTCGTGACACTCAGTACATTTTGGATTTTTGGCTGGACTCTGTTTTAAAGTTTTAGCTAGTCCTGGCTTATCCTATTGCTTAATGTATTTGCCTTTCAGTATCACAAACCATCTGACATTTGTGTTAGCTGGTGCTGGTTTATCCTGTTGCTTAATGTATTTGCCTTTCAGTGTCACAAACCATCTGACATTTGTGTTAGCTGGTGCTGGTTTATCCTGTTGCTTAATGTATTTGCCTTTTAGTATCACAAACCATTTGAAATTTGTATTACATATATTAAATTTTTAATAACACTCAAGTAATTGTGGAACTATGTATATTTTGATTATGAAAGAAAAATGATTTTGGTGATTGTGACGATGATAAAATGCTTATTGTATTAACTGCACGTAAGTTTCAGAAAAACCTATTTTAAATGTATGGTATGAGACTAAAATATTGTGAACAAATACTTATAAATAGCTGGTTTGTCATCTTGAAAACTGCTTTTATTCTATATATTTTGTACATAACATTGACCAAGATACCTATATTTAATTATTTGTGTAATAATGTTGTAAATTTTTTTAAAAATAAATAATTTTTTTTAATGTAATTAATATCAGTTCTGTATTCCTTGCATAATTATTTCATTTTGTCATGTACTTACATTCCCTGTGATTTATTTGAAGTACATATTACTTCAATGTAGCATTACTAATATAACTAAAGACCATAAATGTAAATCATTCATTTTTATTTTATTTTTAAGAGGTTATTTCCTTCTTGTATGTTTTAATAGTTTTTCTTAATTTCATTGGCAAAATTTTGTAAGTTAAATGATAATATAGAAAAATTGAATAATTTATACAAAAACTCCCACAAGTCTGTTTAGAGCAGTGGATTTCATATTATAATATGTATAATGTTTTTGCAAAATTTATTTTTTTGTCATGAAATTAAAAATTAGTGTTGTGAATGTAACAAAGCATGTAGGTAAAATCTTTAAAATCATCAAGATATATTTTACTAGTGTGTTTCGATCGTAAGGAATAAGTTTTTTATTCAAGAATTACATGTGAACACTAATAACCAAACTTTGTTTCCACACAGTGTTTATCAAATTAGTTGGTTTTTTTTCCCGAGCAATAATTAATGAAACTTTTGCCAAGCATAATGACGAAAGCCCTTTTTAGCATGAGAATGTATCACTAATACTTGAGTTTAAATCTCGTATAAAGTATTTTGTGAGAAGATACTTTTTTTAAAACAGTCCTTTTTCAAGCAAAACTTTATTCTGCAAAATAAAGTTTAATCTGGATCACTGAGTTGGATTTGAAAATGGAAATATAGTATATAATTTACATTTCAAGTATTGGTTAAGTGGACTGAATTTTAATTAAATTTTGTTGCAAATGTAAGGATAACGAGGAGTAAAACATTGTCAGAATGTAGAAATATTTAAGGTCGTTTAAAGACATGTTCTAATTTAATGAAATTTTCTTTTCTATGGTTCAGTTGATAAAAAGATATTTTTATGTAGAAAAAATCATATAATACAAATATTATCATATTGGTGCTACATTCTCTTTCATGCTTACATATATATATATGCATAAAGGGCTGAGTATGCAATGTTAAAACAATATTAAGTATGCAAATCAGTACGTTATATGATGTTTACAGCCAGTATAAAGTTGCAGTGGAAGATCATATATCAAAACAATATTTTAACATTGTTTGCTATTTTATTATTAATTTGATGCTACCACAAAAATTTATTTCTTTTGGGAGTGATCAGAGATGGCTCTTTCAGATGCAAAACAATATTGATATACTCAAATCAACAGAATATGTTCAAATCTAGGATTACAAATTTCCAAGATCAAGTTATCCATGATGCTTAATAGTATTGAAAATCAAAGGAATATAAAATAATCTGACCAACATGATCAACCAGAAAAAATCAAAACAGGTAATGCCTAAGCCATAATAAGTGAAATGTATCATATTGTAACAGGTGAGTACCCATGTACTCAGTGGTAAAAATTATCTACGTGCCACAGCCAACAGCATGTAAAATAATCAAGAAGGATTTATATAAATAAAAGCAACATGAGGTATCTGTACACAATTTGGTTCCACAATATATCCATTCAATTCTAGGATACATCAAGCTGATGGAAAATGAAGTGTTTCTCATCCTGTCTTGTACAAAGGTTGACATACATAGCAACTGTGGACTTTTGTCCAATTGGACTGTTGAAATGGCTGTTGAAAAATTGTCTTCATTATACAGTAGATGCTCAGGGAAGAACAGCGTGCTTTGGACATGACATAATTACACAAGAACTATTTGCAATGGAAACTACACTGTAGAACAATTACTAGAATATATAGTAGTCAGAGAACATGACTAGTTGTGGAAACTTGAACTGCAATAACACTGTGGTGTTCCAAAATCAATTCATTACTACCTTCTTATTAGTGTATATAGTGAATCATATAATCTGTTTTGCTTCAGTATTTAAAATGCTTGAAGAGAGCATGTTCAAAGTATGAGTATTTATTGTAAATGTCCCCACAAGAAATATATTTGTTGTAAGTGTAACATATATTTGTTGTTATATTATTTAAGGTTTAATTATACTTCTTACTCAAATGACTGGCAAGTTGCACAACAAGTAAACTTATATTATTTTTATTTTTTGGTGAGAAGATGGTGGTCTGTCACCCATCTGCTAACCTAATGGTCACAACCAATAACAACAGAACATGTGTATACTGTGGATGTTGAACTTAGTTTCACAATTATTTTATTCTGTATTGAACAAGCAGAGTTTAACAGGTTATGAGGAGCAGGTTTCACATAATGTATAATGAGATTTAAAACTGGCTGTACATTTATATTTGGATAAAGAAGTTATAATTTAATCAAGGTCTGTTTTGAGGTTATATATCAGATCTCATTTACGAAATCAAAATAATTAAGTTTTTATAAATTAAGTAAAGTACTGCTAAAACTTTAATAACACTGCAAAACAATTTTTTCTTAAAAGTTTTTGCTGATTGTGACAGGCACCTGGTGGGTATGCACAAATATAGTTTTGGTTTTGCTTCATGACGTAGGAACTCTGAGAAATAGACCGTTAATTGTTTACCAGCAATAACGTATTTAATTGCATTTATGTTTTTAATATGCTATTAAGTTCAAAATAATTAAAAGAGTTTTGCTCCTGATTTTCGTTGGTATTCAGTGTACGGTGCATCACATTGCAGTGTCCAACAGTAGTCAGCAAGCATTGACGGATTCCAGTTCCCTGGTATCGTTTTTCTATTGTAGCAATATCTCTGTGAAACTGAAGATTTCGATGAAATGGTACATGATGGACAAATTTGGATGCGATTTTCATGATCAGCAGCCAAAAATCTATAAGAAACACCCAACAGTGTTCAAGAAGCAAAAACTTTGTTGTGCAGTGTTATTGGTTTCTTTCATTCTGTTTATCCAAAGGATATGTTTTGTCACCAAACACTTTTCCAAATATGTTCTCTGTACATATTGTTACGTATTTTTTATGTTTTATGTTCTTCGTAGACTAAACGCAACAGAAAAACGCAGATAAAAGCTTGTATAATTTATTACACTAAACTATTAACAAATATAACAGATATAAATTATATAATAACAGTGACAGATATTAAGTTACAACATTCGAAATTAATTACAAAACAAAATAATACTAGTTTCAAACTTCAAAATTAATCACAATACAAAATGGTACTGGCCTGTATCTAATATAATGATCTAAAATGAAAGTCTCAAATTCCAGTCTAGGGTGTGAATTTGGTCCCACGAAGAAATTCCGAAGCTTAAATGAAGAAGTTCAGAAACGGTTCACAGTTCAATAAATTCGCCGACTCTCAGCACAAGCAGTAATTCAGATGAATCGTAGAGATTGACGAAATAAAATCACAGCTTCCGTAGATCTAACTTTAGTCACAAATCCAAGTTGAATAATCACAGCAAACACTTAATCTTTCTCAAATAACTGACTCTCTTCTTTCTCTTCGAATAAAAACTCATGTCTGAATCTCTCTCTTGTCTCTCGCATCTTCGTCTGTTTATATATTGTAGGCCTAAACTCCCCGAAAGACCGCGAAAATTCTACAGGTCTGCAGAGCAATCCAAGCATGTCCGTTCTTGCACGAGACTACACGTCTGGACACGTAGTCACCAGCACTTCATTTACAAACATATGATTGGTCTACTTAGTTCAAGAAAATTCTAAATGTTACCCTAAATGAATAACAAAATATTAGTTTAAACTTCGAAACAATAATATAAATATGGAAAAATGAATAATACAAATGAAAATTCAAACACAACACCACATGTTGTCGTTTACAAAATATTTACACGACAGTTACATAACACTCTCCCCCTTAAAAGTAAAAAAAAAAGTTTGAACTTGTGAAAACCTTTTTTTGTTTATTTGTTTTTTAAAACCAACTTAAAAGGGTTAAATCCAGTAAATTCTGAAATAACCTCACGAACTTCAAACAATTACAAGGGAACACCCTCAACCCAGTTATTTGAGTGTTCGTGGCAGTAATTTGGTGAAAACGATCAAAAATACCTTGTGACTCAGGATGGTATGCACTGGATGAAACTTGATGGAGGTTTAGATCATGCATGGCTTGTTGAAATAGTCTGTACACAGAATTTAAGCCTTGATCTGATTGCACAACTTTTGGAATCCCGAACATGGTAAAGAATTTAACAAGAGCCTTAACAATGTTGGGAGCAGTGATTTTTCTCAAAGGGATTGCCTCAGGGAAACGTGTAGAAGCACACATGATCGTCAAGAGGTATTCATTTCCTACTTTGCTTTTTGGCATTGGGCCAACACAGTCGATAATGACCCTTGAGAACGGTTCTTCAAAGGCAGGAATAGGCTGCAGTGGTGCTTTTGGAATCCCCTGATTTGATTTTCCAGTCATTTGACAAGAATGGCATGTCTTACAAAAGTCAACCACATCTTGGCGCATCTTTGGCCAATAGAAATGTCGTCAGATACTATCTAAGGTCTTTCTCACACCTAAGTGTCCCGACAATACATGGTCATGAGCAAGACTAAGAATATCATTCCGATAGCATTTTGGAATGACGATTTGGTGAATAACATTCAACTCTTCATCAGCAGCAACGTCAGGAGGTCTGTATTTTCTCATTAGCACACCTGACTTCTGGTAGTAACCAATAGGGACAGTTCCTATTTCATTTTCATCAACAGCCAGTTGTAGAAGTGAACGAGTTTCGGGATCATTGTCCTGTTCCTCAATAAGTTTGTTTCGATGAAGAGAGTCAAAAATGTCTTAGAGTCATCAGTAGAACTTAAAGTTGAGTCAGAAATCTCATCGATGTGAGACATGAACGTATCAGATAAAGAGAAATCCTCTTTGGATTCCTGAGAACAAGTAACAGCACAGGCGGGAAAAACATCAGGAAACTTTCAACGAGTTGCTCTGTACTGGGGCTAATAACAGGTGCTTCAACAACACGAACCTCTGGTACCACCTTACTACCAGCCAAATCATTCCCCAAAAGCATAGACACACCTTCAACAGGCAATGAGGCTTTAATACCCACAGTCACTGGGCCTGAGACTAAGTCCGAATGTAAATCTAATCTATGAAGAGGAATAGAAACGACGCCACCTTCTACACCAGAAATGAGCACACTGGTCCCAACGGATGACTTTTCAGAAAACGGAAGTACACTTTCCAAAATCAAACTCTGAAAAGCTCCAGTATCCCGCAGGATTTTAATTGGTTGTAGACGTGAATCGCCAACAAAAGAAACAAAACCTTCAGTGATGAAAGGCTTAAATTTGTCCTCAACACGATTTTCAGGTACATCAATAATATTGGGCTTAGAATCCACAGTGGACTGGACAGGGTCAAAATCATTGGGAACCAATAATGTATTCAACAAGGGCGAAATGAAACTATGGGGTGATTGCTTGTTTTTTACCTCATGTCTGAATCTCTCTCTTGTCTCTCGCATCTTCGTCTGTTTATATATTGTAGGCCTAAACTCCCCGAAAGACCGCGAAAATTCTACAGGTCTCCAGAGCAATCCATGCATGTCCGTTCTTGCACGAGACTACACGTCTGGACACGTAGTCACCAGCATTTCATTTACAAACATATGATTGGTCTACTTAATTCGAGAAAATTCTAAATGTTACCCTAAATGAATAACAAAATATTAGTTTAAACTTCGAAACAATAATATAAATATGGAAAAATGAATAATACAAATGAAAATTCAAACACAACACCACATGTTGTCGTTTACAAAATATTTACACGACATTTACATGACAATATATATTTATATTACAATGTTTTTAGGTCAATAGTTTTGTTTTCTCTATTCTACAATATCATATGAATTCTATTCCCCAAATCCTGGACTGAATCTTTAAATAATAAATATATAGTTTCTAAATAACCACAATAATAGAGGCACTATAAATGGATTTATATTTGTGTATTTTGTTTACACACTGCCCTGTCACTGTTATAATATGGTGTAACACTGGCATAAACCTTAAAACATTTGTTCTTGTGTGAGGTATCTTTCTGCTAAGATCCAGTTAGCATCTGATTGAGTTTGTCGTCATTATTGTTACAATTTTTTTCTCAGGTGTACATGACTGAAAGTCTCTGATTTAGTTTTTAGAGTTGAATCTTTTAGATGGTAAGAGAGATGATGTATAATAATCCACTGAAAATAAACATAGGTTTATAATATTTGTTTTCTGTGGCAAGAAATATTGTAGAACTATAATCTGCTAAGAGCAAGAAAAATTCATCTTTGTTTTTTGATCTCCATGGGCACTTAAATGTGTAGATTTTTAAACGATAAACTCTACAACTTACATGTAAATGCTTCATAATGGCTTGTCACAATCCCATCAAGTCTGACACAAAATGACATGGTTGAATCGTTCACCTTCACGATCCATGTCCAGCTGTTATTTGAAACAGTACAAAACAGATCTTCTGATTACTTCTTTGAACTTGCAACAAATCATCAATGTTCTTATGCTGCCCAGTACATCCTTGGGAGTAACATAAAGTGTCAGTTTTTTCACAAACACTTACATTCATGCTGTGCAGACTTCACAGGTAATGCATGTTCAGATGAACCCCACACTTGAAGTTAAAGTCACATTGAGTTTCTCACAAAAATCATCTTCTTCATTTCAACACAATTCATGTAATTTATTCTCTCAAAATATCACATCCTTCAGCATCTTGTGCATATCTTGACACTGCTAAGCAACCTATTATATTGTAGCATTGTTTATACCTACAGACTGTCTTTGCAGAATTTTAGAACATCTGGATACTTATGATACAGCTGAGTATTTTAATATGTAAAGGGGATAATTTTTTGTCTGTGTGCTATTCAATGTATTCAGTATTTTTCGTTATATTGATAATGGCTAGTCATAAGTAATGATATCTGTATATACAGGGTGGTCGCTAGAAAAGCGGAAAATTTGTCAAACAGCTATTTATTTTTACAAAGAATAACTTTTACAAAGTTTTTTAAAGGCATATGTTATATTACACTCATAGATGCTCAAAATTATTAAAATCATGCATTTTATTCATGATGTAAAGAAATCAAAATAGAAATGAGTAAGCACGCATTTTATTCATGATCTCATCTGACTCTCAAATTTTCCGCTTTTCTGGCAACCACCCTGTATTATTAATATGAAGACATAGCACTAAAGTGTTCTTGCTTGGTAAAATCAAATATGTAGATTTTATGAAGTTATGATAAACATAATATCTTGTGATAACATGGTTAATTTGCATGTGTACATTTGTAGTTTTACTATACGTGTTTGACAGCTAAAACCAAGAAATTCTTGTCATATTGTTAATATCAGTTGCTAAGTGAGTCTGTTTCTAAACTTTTATATTGAATATATTCTGATGGTTATTATTCTGGCATGCAGGTTAAAGGTTCTAAGACTTGAACTGTAAAGCTATATAAAATATGCTTGCATTTTCAGCTGTTGGTACATTAAAAATAAAATGACCATTTCCATGAGTTAGTTCAAAGAGTTGGACAAAATACTTCTGTTGCAAGGCCCTGCTGGTTGGTTACACTACCTTTGTTAATTAGTTCAAACATAGGGATGGCTACATATGCATCCTAGCAGACTTTGACATGGTCATGTTACCAAAGTGTGTGTAAAGGTGCTGGTAAAGTTGAAAATATCAATACCCTTAGACTTTCATAAATAAAAAACATGGTTATATGGATACTGTATATATATATATATTTGAAAAATTGCACGAAGCTGAACTTGTTTATAGTTATTTCTAGGTTTATTTCATTTTTAGTTTGGCAAATAACTTTATTGTGAGCATGGTTTTAATAGTGGTGTTAACATTTATTGAATTCTGTTATATTGGCATAATTTTACAAATAATTTTGTTTAACAAAGTAAAATACAGTTTTAGAGGCTAATGTGTCTTTTAAACATACAATCTGAAATACAACAAATAAAAACACCAGATAATTATGTAAAGTTTAAAACATAGTTTCATAATAAACTTGCAACGCATTTATCTTTCTCTTGTTTGTTTTGGAATTTCGCATAAAGCTACTCGAGGGCTATCTGTGCTAGCCGTCCCTAATTTAACAGTGTAAGACAAGTGGGAAGGCAGCTAGTCATCAACCCCCCAACTCTTGGGCTACTCTTTTACCAACGAAAAGTGGGATTGACCGTCACATTATACACCCCCACGGCTGGGAGGGCGAGCATGTTTAGCGCGACACGGGCGCAAACCCGCGACCCTCGGATTACGAGTCGCACGCCTTACGCGCTCGACCATGCCAGGCCGTTTATCTTTCTCTGCAGCGTGTTTAATTCTGGCATATTGAAGCCATTGGTATCATTATGGATTATACATCATAGATGGATGTTATAGAACTAAATCAAAACTTTTAAAGCTACAAGATTCAACTCTGTATAATTTAAAAGATCATTTGATATCAAGACACATGGTAATGTGTCATGCGGCCAAAATAACCTGTCCCGACATACTATGTCTTAATAACAAGAGTGATAGTTTAGCAATTTTCTTCCTCCTGTGTTTCAAATGTGGTAATTCATATTATCACATATTTTCAGTGGATATGTTCGACTAGACTTTTAGTTCGCACACAATATTTCTAGGCAATTCGTTAAGAAATACCTGAGGTATAACATCTCCAATTTTTGTTTTTGTAGTCGCCAAAAGTACGGAAACTTTACTTGATATAAGAACATGTTTCAGATCTGATTTGTTCGTTGTTGTTTTTTTCAAATTTGGTACACTAATAAATATTTTCAACCTACAATTAGGAGTTTCACTTGTGTAAAGTTACTCAACGAAAACCGTTCGAATTCGATAAAAAATTTTGCGCACGTCTATTCAAAAAATCACGTGAGCTATCGGTCTAACATCATTATTACAGCTTCATCTGAAAGCATTTTTGTTGTTGTTTTGAATTAGGCACAAAGCTACATAGTGCGCTATCTGTGCTCTGCCCACCACGGGTATCGAAACTCGGATTTTAGCGTGTAAGTCCGCAGACACACCGCTGAGCCACTGGGGAGCCTCATCTGAAAGCAAAAGAGAACTATGTTTAGTTTTCGTCATTCTTATTAAAAACGGCTCATTTATAGCAGCAAACCTATGTGTAGATAAACAAGAATCAGTTAACCCAAACAAATTAATTTAGCAGTTTCTATCTCAAGTTTTCAAAAGAATCACACAGGTGGATAGTTATTAGTGATTATTCATTGCCAACTTTTTAACACATATTTACTCAATTTTATCAAATTATCCTAATTAAAGAGCATTTAATGTCACGTGATATTTGCTCAAGCAATTAGCTTAAATAATAATGCTTGACATAACTATACGAACTGCATGAGGAAATTACAAAAAACTGTTAATCTAAATTCCATGGCGTTATTAAATAACACATTTAAAAATTTGACATTTTTTTATCTATATTAAAAGTGGAAAGACAAGTCAATCCCTGAATCCACCATTGATATTTTTTTTTACAAAGTAAAGATCTGTTTCAAATAAAGCGGGTTACTATTGTGTGCCACTTTTTTACTTAGTTTGGTGGGTTGACAAAAAGCCATGATATCTAACTTAAAAAACAACAACATGAAGTGTGGAAAAATGGTTCATTGTTCGATTTAAAGGAATTAATTATAGCTAACTGGTTGAAATTACAGCTAAACTAGTTGCTATATTTATATCATTAATAAAAAATTTACAGCAAAGAATCGTTTATTAATTAGCTACGTTGCGAACTTTGTTTTACCTACCATCATGCCATTTTATAGGTCATCTTGAATACCTCCAAGCATTCAGAAGTTTCACTCTCTGGATTCGTAATTAGCAAGCTTATAAAAAAATCAAGAAATATACGATTAAACATAACTAACATCTTAGACAAATGTGAAACTCGACTTCATACATTATTTATTTTCCTTTCATCTTCATTTGTTGTTCTATTAATTAAAGAGTTCATTTTAGCTTTATGGTGGACAGTTTCCAAATTCGAGTAAGTCTGCTGCTGACATTCTCATTAATAGAGACAATATGTATGATAGTTGTTTTTTGTGCTATATGCACATATCTTCGTAGGTTAACGGCTTGGCATGGCCAAGCATGTTAAGGCGTTCGACTCGTAATCCGAGGGTCGTGGGTTCGAATCCCGGTCGCATCAAACATGCTCGCCCTCCAAGTCGTGGGGGCGTTATAATGTGACGGGCAATCCCGCTATTCGTTGATAAGAGTAGCCCAAGAGTTGGCAGTGGATGGTGATGACTAGCTGCCTTCCCTCTAGTCTTACACTGCTAAAATAGGGACGGCTAGCGGACAGAGCCCTCGAGTAGCTTTGCGCGAAATCCAAAAAAGACAAATAATCTAAGGTTAAATTCCATTAAATTAAATGTGCTGGTTCATTGATTTGTCTTTACTGATTGGTCCCAGGTCCCTCTATGTAGTACAACTGTTTTTATTAATGAAACTCAGAAATATTCTCCCACTTTCACTAATTCAGTTATTTTTAATACATATATCAAGCATGATTTGAATTATATATTTTATAGTTACAAGTTTTTGTTGTGGACGGTTTGTGGATCTCTACTCTACACATTGTTCTGAGTGCATCGGTGTCTTTAAACACAGAAGTCTCCTGCTGTTAATTTCCGGATCAATTGAATATTCAAAAAGTCCATGGGAAGTATGTCGTAATCTCCAGTGTTCAGGTGAATATTGGTAATGTGGTTTGAAACAAGAACTTTTGTTACAAGTCATTCTTAAAACCACAGAAAACAACATAGCATATATCATCAAATGTACAGGAATTTTATTTCTGTATTAACCGAAATATTGTTATGACAGACTTCGTCTTTGTCTTTATATTCTAATTAAAATATATCAGGTTGTCTGAGCCAACGAAGAAAGCTTTTATGGAAATTGTTATAAGTATTACGATGATGTAGTGTTACACAAATTACTGGCCAATAGATGTCACTGCCAACGAGGCCTTTATTTCAAAGTGGGTAATTTCTTTTCTTTATTGGTCCACCGGAGAATGTGAAGTTATGGATCAAAGATATCCACATATGCAGTCGCTTCTAAACTTTACAGTGGAATTGTTCTCAGATACCTAATTAAAGCGAAGATAAAATGATATTTGTGCAGTGAGACTTTTAGGTCTCTTAAAAGGTTTGTTTGAAGTCAAATACACAGCTACACAGTGAGTTATCTGTGCTCTGTCTACCACTGGTCTCGAAACATTTTTTGAGATTTGGTCGTTTTTATATTCAGTTAGTATTTTTATCTGCACATTAATTTACACTAACTTATTTAAAAATTAAATTTTCTTCGGTGCTTTAAGTATTGAATATATGAGTTAAATCAGAGAAGTGTTTAAATAGCGTACTTGTACGTTAGTTTCAAATATTCCTCGTGCATTGTTGTTGAATAAATACTTCAACAGTTTATACGTAATTAAAATTGTGTAACATAATAAATCTAATCACAGCTTTCCTGAGAAATTAAGTTCGACTTATATTACAATTAATAAACTCAAATGAAACAGCTGAAACTTTAACAAACGATATTAAATCCTGCAGAGACAACTGTTTTTCACACACTTTCTTTGCTCGTCAATGCTCTGATACTTCTCTTGCGTTATTTTAACAGTAACTGTGAAGAATTACAATCACCAGACAAGTTGCGTACTTGTATTCCATTCGAGTATGTAACGTTAGGTCCTATAACCACGGATTCGGCATGGCCAGATGGGTTAAAGCACTCGACTCGTAACATGAGGGTCGCGAGTTTGAATCACCGTCGCACCAAATATGCGCGCCTTCTCAGCTGTGAGGGCTTTATAATGTGACAATCAGTCCCACTATTCATTGGAAAAAAGTAGCCCAAGAGTTGGCGGTGGGTGGTGATGACTAGCTGCCTTCCTTCTAGTCTTACACTGCTAAATTAGGGACGACTAGCGCAGACAGCTCTTGAGTAGTTTTGCGCGAAATTCAAAACAAGCGAACAAACCTATAAATATGATGATATTACGTGAGGTGTCCTTTTTATCACACCACTGAACGTAAAGTTAATGTAAGTCATCTCTATCTCCACTTCAGTGAGGTAAGAAAACTACTGACGATAAAGATTTGATCACCGTACAGGTTCGATATTAGGGTATTCAACTATTCATATACAGAACTGACTCAAGTTTGTTTTGCCGAGCGATCTTTTTTCGTTTAGCATCAAAAGGAAAGAAGAATTCTAATGTTATCTGTAAAGCATACGAACAAAATGATAATATATCTGTAACTTTTTATTTTGTCATATAACACACTTACATTATTCAGTTTCCGAGTAGTTACAAACCATTTAGATCTATACTTTCTACTTTACACATATATAGGAGTAATCTATTTGAATACGTGATTTAGATGTTACTTCAAAGTTATTGCTACACCTGAATAGTTTTGAATAAAATACACAAACTCAATAGGAATTTTAACTAAGCAATAAGATATTTATTTTTCATATAATCACAAACTTTTGAGCAGTACTAAAACCTCTTTGTAGCCACAAGACACTGCCCGGCATGGCCAGGTGGGTTAAAGCGTTCAACTCGTAATCTGTGGGTCGCTGGTTCGAATCCCCCTCCTACTAAACATGTTATCCTTTTCAGTCGTGTGTACGTTGTAATGTGACGGTCAATCCCACTATTGCGTTGGTTAAAGAGTAGCCCAAGAGTTGGCGAGGGATGGTGATTACTAGCTTCCTTTTCTCTAGTGTTTCACTGCTACATTAGGGACGGCTAACGCAGGTAGCCCTTATGTAGCTTTGCGCAAATTTCAAAAAAACAAACAAACCATCTATGAGACTAAATTACAAACAATTCAGCAAAAATGTTCTGTTCGATTCCACGTGTTATTAAGATTACGATATAAACTGTTGTCAAGACTTATGTTTTCGCACGAGAAACAGACTAACGCTTTTTCACGGTTAATTTTTATATTTTTTTATTTTTTTCACTAAATGTTTTCAAGAGAAAATCTAAAACGTAACGGTACTCCAAAATGAAGTTAACTAAGTAAAATCGTAAGAAAGGACTGTGTTAAAAACAACAAATCCAAACCTTTTACTAATTATATAATTTGTTATATTAACTCCAAAACAGATCAAACAGAAAACGCTATATTAACTGAAAACATTTCAGAGTACAAGGGATTATAAAATGTAGCCTGGGTTTTGGAGGTGACGGCGGAAATAGGACCCACATACGATGGGGTTACACTGTCTATCAGTGTTAATCTTCATTCGCCAGTCTCACACAAAGAAATTAAAATAAAAAATATTACTTTATTTATTTATTTTTTATTATTTATTTCTTCATTTTCATTTAAATTAATTCTTTATTTGGAAGAGTAGTCACCTTCCCACAACTGTCTGCAGGCAGTGAAGGGATATAGATGTGGAATGTTGTGGGCCTGAGCACCCACATTTTGCTCTCCTAATTTATATTTATATTGTTAATTCAATACTGTTCTTTATTTCTTATAGGAGACTGGCGAATTGAGATTAAGACTGATAGACAGTGTATCCCCACTACTATGCGGGCGCTATGCATTCAGTCATCTCCAAAACCTTGGTTACCTTTCATAATCCCACATTATTGCTTGTTCCCTGGAATTTTTTTCAGTTGATGCAGCGTTTTTTGTTTGATTTGATTTTGTTTTTGATTTAAAATAAATACTGTATATATACATATATGTGTGTGTGTAACACAATATTTGAAAGTTATTTTCAATAATTCGATTTCTTGAGAGACCAAGAGATGGTCTCTTATAGTATGCTTATCAGATTTAACGTGTTTAAAAGTTTATTATCATTTTAACTCGTATGATTCTTATACTCGGTATATTAATACTTTGAAAAATCAGTTACGTTAAAGATTACTTGCCAAAAAAAAGCCCCCCAGTGGCACAGTGGTATGTCTGCGGACTTACACACTAAAAACTGGGTTTCGATACCCGTGGTGGACAAAGCACAGATAGCCCATTGTGCAGCTTTGTGCTTAATTCTAAACAAACTGTAAAAATTCGGTGACAATGTCATTATACCAAATTAAAACAGTTAAAAAAAGATCATATACATTAGCGTACATGCTACTGGATTTGTTCAGAAGAGAGTTTCGAGAATATCTGTTCAAATGTTGTTGTAATGGCTCTTTTGTATAACCCACAAATTTCCCTCCATATCTTTGCCTTGAATATGTGATGATGCACCTATAAATTGGTAAGATTTTAAAACAGTTTTGAACTTGGTTTCATCCATTCGAAGCAGACCCTTCAAAGCAGCTTTGAATTTTCACACTTTAAAAGCTTGATCCCTATATTTTCTTTGCTAGTTTGATATTACCCTAAAATTTAGGTTCCCAACTGGTGGGTCGCGACCCCCCAGGCGTAGCCTTGTTAGAAGTAGCTTGGGATAACATTAATTTTATTTCACCAATTACATTTTCAAGTTGAGAGTGCCAAAAGGTTGGGAACCCCTGCCCTAAATCATTGTAATTACTGTTTGAAGACACAGATTTGGTCCATCAAAATGCTAATACTGTTAATAATCCTCCATACCGAATCGATATTTTAAGAAAATCTTATAAAAGTCTCAAACAGAGGGTTTGATTTTTAGTTTATTCAGGAAGTGTTCAATCCAATAAATATCTAGCAGTGTGTGCTGTTCTTTAGCGTCTCTTTTGGTCGAAAGTAACAAAGAAATATAGGTCAATGACTGTCCAGCCGATTTGGACTCTTTGTTTTACACACGTGTGTTAAGGACACGTAGATAAGTTTTCGCAAATCATTTTAGTTTCTCTGTTCTGCTAAACTCAAAACATTAAAACATTAAGTTTTCGTGTGAGTTTGAATATCAGCACACTTCACCTCTTTGGATATTCTGATTACAAGTTCTAATAACGTTTATATTGTTTTTATAAGCTCACAGTTACCGGTTTGTTTCTAGTTTTCATAGTTTTACTTCTGAGTTGTAAGTTAACATTCAATGACTCTTAATTACTAGAGAATATAATATTGCCAATTCTGTTCATGCCTTTAACTCGTAAGAAACTAATTTAAGGAAAACGGTACTTGAAGAATGATATCCTATTTAATTGTTGACTGGTAGTTAAAGATGTATCGAAACATTTTTAAAAGAGAAGAGAAATTAAGATAGTACAATGGAGCGTAACCGTAGAGCTATCTGTCTCTTTAGCTTATGTAGGAAAACTGTTAAAAGTACTTCTCGTGAAATAAAAAACAACTAGTTACTTCTTGTTTCCCACAAGTTTCACGTGCTGTTGAATTTCGCAGTAATTTCGTTTCAAGATTCTGTTTCTGATACGATTCAAAACTTAAAGTACGCATTAGTCGTCAATATCCTTACATCGGTCAGTCTTGCCAGTGGTACAAAACGTTAGATATAACGTTCAGTTGCCCAGCATGGCCAGGTGGGTTAAGGCGTTCAACTCGTAATCAGAGAGTCGCGGGTTTGAATCTCGGTCGTTCCAAACATGCTCGCCCTTTCAGCCGTGGGGGCTGTTATGTAAATGTCGTGTAAATATTTTGTAAACGACAACATGTCGTGTTGTGTTTGAATTTTCATTTCTATTATCTATGTTTCCATATTTATATTATTGTTTCGAAGTTTAAACTAATAAAATATGTTGTTATTCATTTAGGGTAACATTTAGAATTTTCTTGAATTAAGTAGACCAATCATATGTTTGTAAATGAAGTGCTGGCGACTTCGTGTCTAGACGTTTAGTCTCGTGCAAGAACGGACATGCGCGGATTGCTCTGGAGATCTGTAGAAATTTCGCGGTTATTCGAGGGGTCTAGGCCTACAATATATAAACAGACGAAGATGTGAGAGAGAAAGGAGAGTCAGACATTAGTTTTATTTCAAAAGAAGAGAGTCAGTTATTTGAGAAAGATTAAGTGTTTGCTGTGATTATTCAACTTGGATTTGTGACTGAAGTTAGATCTACGGAAGCTGTGATTTTATTTCGTCAATCTCTACGATTCATCTGAATTACTGCTTGTGCTGAGAGTCGGCGAATTTGTGACGTTCATCGGAGGCATCGTAAAAGGAACTTAGTCGAATTTATTGAACTGTGAACTGTTTCTGAACTTCTTCATTTAAGCTTCGGAATTTCTTCGTGGGACCAAATTCACACCTTAGACTGGAATTTGAGACTTTCATTTTAGATCATTATATTAGATACAGGCCAGTACCATTTTGTATTGTGATAAATTTTGAAGTTTGAAACTAGTATTATTTGGTTTTGTAATTAATTTCGAATGTTATTATATAATTTATGTTATATCTGTTATATTTGTTAATAGTTTAGTGTAATAAATTATACAAGCTGTTATCTGCGTTTTTCTGTTGCGTTTAGTCTACGAAGAACATAAAACATAAAAAATACGTAACAGTGCATTATAATGTGACGATCAATCCCACTGTTCATTGCTAAAAAGTAGCCCAAGAGTTGGCAATGGGTGGTGATGACTAGCTGCCTTCCCTCTAGTCTTACACTGCTAAATTAGGGATGGCTAGCGCAGATAGCCTTCGAGTTGTTTTGCGCGAAATTCAAAAACAAACAAACAATAACGTTCAGTCTTGCCGGACTTGTTACATTAGTGGTACAAAACGTTAGATACAACGAAATTTCAATAAACATTGTCAAAACTCTGTCTTCACTAACTCTGGACTGTCTACCCCATACAAGTAGCACAGCAGAATGACTGCGGACTTACAACACTAACAATCAAGTTTCGATACTCGTGCTGAGCAGGTCGAAGATAAACTATTGTATAGCATCGTGCTTCAAACAAATTCTGCACTTTATATTACTCGCTCAGGTTTTGTAACAGTCTAACTTCATATCCTGACAGGTGTTAAAGATAACATTCAAATAACCTTTTCTCAAGCTACAAGGGATAGTCCTAAATATTACTGGGACAAATAGTTATATCATGTTAACCTTAAGATTGTTATTTTACATCAAACCACTTTTTTTTAATCTTTTCTTAAACTACAAATCCACCAACTTCCTACACGTAAACTTATCAAAAAGTTAAAAAGTAAATACACTTACAGATATTGGTTTTTATTTTTTATTATTCTTTGTTGCTATCAGACAACTTATTCCGTGAAAAAAAAGCTTACAATATCACGTTCACTATCGTTGTGTTATATTGAGTAATATCATGTTTTATTTGTATATAATTTATATACACGTGTGGACATGCTCAGATGTTTTCGCTCTGCTGTTACACAAATATCTATATGGCCCCTCTTTGCACAGTTAATTCGTGTTAATTCAAGTAAGACAAAGTGAACGAAGGCAACCTGGAGGGTCAGGTTCTCTTTGACCTCTTCCTCCTTCCTGAACTTATTTTCCCTAACTGTTTGTATGTTAAGTCCTTCTCAGGGCAATGTCCATTTATAGTCTATTATTCACAGTAGGTCAAGTTAGCTGGTGGCAATTTTTTTTTTTTTTAAATACATAGATATGTAAACTATAAATATAAGATTTAAAGTTTATATACATACATATTTTACTTTAATTTATTTTTCTTTATATTTAAAATATATGTTAATTAGGGAGAGGTATTTAGGATTTTCTTCATCATGTATGAGGTACCTGTCTAGTTCGCATAATAAATCATTTTTCATCCAATCTTTCTTAAAGTACCTAATTGTAATATTTAGGAGTCTATCTGATATGGTTGGTATGTTCGAGTATTTATGAATGAATTTAGATGATATTGATCTCGGGACTCTGTATGCAGTTGTGAGAAGTGTGTTTTGGATTGTTTGTAGTTTAGTTTTGATTGTTTTATTACTTACAGTTATCCATGCTGGAGCTGCATAGTCTATTACTGGTCTAATATATGTTTTGTATATTTTCAAAATGTTATCTGTAGATGCTCCACTGTTTTTACCAGTTAGACTCCTTACATAGTTGGTTCTTCGCCAAATTTTATTTTTAATTTCGTTGACATGATTGATCCAAGTTAATTTTGAATCATAAGTCAGACCTAAAAATTTTGCTGATTGGGCAATCTGGAGTAGAGTGCCATTCATATATATTTCTGGCTGTTGTTTTTTGCGTTTTGTCGATTTCGTAAAGACTACGAGTTGTGTTTTTGCTGTGTTTATTTTAATTCTATATTTTTCACAGCATTCACTAATTCTATTTAATTGTGGTTGTATGTTTGTAGCTGCTATCGTGGGTGTTGCAGCACTTTTCCAGATTGCCACATCATCTGCGAACTGTGATGAGAATCCATGATTTGGATCCTTCAATGGCATATTGTTTACATACATGATGAAGAGTATAGGGCTAACCACCCCTCCCTGTGGGACACCAGCTAGTGGAGTAAAGTATTCGGAAAAAGTTCCTTCTACGTTTACTCTACATTTTCTGTTTTCCAAAAAGTTAGATAACCAGCGAATAATTCCTCGCGGTAGTTCCATTTCATTCATTCGGAACCTTAGACCGTCGTGCCAAACGGTGTCGAATGCTTTCTCAATATCGAGCCCCCCAGTGGCTCAGCGGTATGTCTGCGGACTTACACGCTAAAATCCGGGTTTCGATACCCGTGGTGGGCAGAGCACAGATAGCCCATTGTGTAGCTTTGTGCTTAATTCAAAACAACCAACCAACCTCAATATCGAGGAAGCAAGCGACTGTACATTCGTTTTTGTTGAAACTATCTATTATGGTTTCGGTTAATCTTATTAAATGGTCTGTCGTTTGTCTAAATTTTCTGAATCCATTCTGTTCTTCTGGTAATTTTGATGTTATCTCCAAAAATGTGGAGAGTCTATTACTTATTATTCTTTCAAGAATTTTGCCAACACAGCTTATTGATACATGATATATCTTTGGTTTTACTTTTGAATTTCGCGCGAAGCTACACGAGGGCTATCTGCGCTAGCCGTCCTTAATTTAAATGGTATTATTATCCGATTAATTATACCATCAGTAGTAACTAACACCTCGTCTCAGTCGTTGTACTTGTAGCTGTCTTCCAAATCAACTCACGTTAGAATTAGCAACAAGATGATGGATGACATTACAGATTTTTTTCTTGTAGTTGTTGTCTTTCAAACCAACTCACGTTAGAGTTATAAATAAGATGGTGTGTAATATTACTGGTGTTGTTTCATCAAAGGTAAAACTCGATATACAGTCTGTCACGTAGAGACTTGATATATTTTTGGATTCGTCGCACCCTCTGATGAGGACTGCAGTTCCTCCTATTCAAGGCTCATCAGCAGAGTGTGGGTCAACAAACGGAAGAAATTCAGTCAAATTTCTTATAATTAGTAGTCTGTATAATACTTATGGAGGTCTTTTTTTAACTCGTCGTCTAGTAATGTAAATCATTTTCGGTCTGTGAATAATATTAATATAAATAGTCACATCAGTTCCATAATTATTGTACACAAGATACGTTTTGAATCGTTGTAGATTGGACAGCACCTGCCTGTTGTTGTATATAGAGATACAAATGTAGAGGACTACGTTTCGAAAGTCTTCTGCCTGAAGACATAGGGCAGTTGCCGTCCATTTTATAAAGTTTCGTCATAAATACTCTGCCTGAACAATCTATCAAAGAAGTTACATTTTCGTTCTTTGTTTATTTTTCGTCAAAGTCGTTACATGGTTACTTTGAACCTATTCGGTTAATTAACATCAGTATATATATATATTCAATAATTACAGTGTTTACAGAAAGTATTACAAGAATGAAACGTTTTATTAAATAAAGATCATCAGTCTTCTTCAGGTACCTTTTTTTTCCAAATCTTGAAAAAACGTCTCTGAACTTTTCGGTATCTATTGTTTGTGACGTCACATTTTACAATGACGTAACTCAGCCGAATAACGAAATGGGGGCCGTCTTTGAGTAGGCATTTTATTCACGCCTTCTTCTCGAATGAGAGGGGTGGTTCGCGTGCCCTAAAGATGATGTACTTGATAAAGAGGAACAGTGAGAAGCTCATTTTAACGACTGCCTTGCCCCACGCACACGTAACCCAAGGTTTTTATGAGTTGTAATTTATGGAATCTATAGTACAGACTGACCATAAGTAAACTCTTATGGAGTCTGTGGTGGATTTTTCGGGAAGGTAAGAAAGACGTTAAAAATAAGGCTGTGTATAATAATAATAATTTGGACAATCTGTAAATCCGTAAAATCCGAATCCCGAAATCATAACTAATCAAAGCATATTTTCTTGTCCTTATAGAATGTCCTAGATATGACAGAAAATTTTAAACTATGATTCGTAAATAAAATATTTGGCAATTTAAAAGTTTTATTTCTTTGTATGAAACAAAGATACGGTAATGATGCAAAGAAAATTTAACACGTATTGTAACAATATATTTTTAAGAGTGCTCTGGCAAGTTCTTTGATATAAGTATACATATCTATACACAGTTAATTTGTTATAGCCTAAAAACAAACTATAATTAGAGATCTGGGATCATTTTAAGTAGTGCGGCGTTTTTGTTTATTATTTTTAATTTTTGGGGGGCTTGTTTTTAGGCTATAACAAACTAATACAATTAGTTGTGCCACTGGGGGAACTCTCGTACTATCACGAGAGATTTTCCCTTCTTCAGAATTCTATTTTATGAGCATTTGAAACTGATTTTGACTCAATAAATGAATATATATATTTACGTTGCTATTTTGAGTGTGTGAACTTTCCATCCAAGTAAAGCAGTAGCATATTAACGAGCTAGATTCACACATTGATTTGTTTGATTTATATAAGTGATAATTATTATTTAGTTAATTAATTTTTACACATAAACTTTCCACTTTTCTTTTGCAGTGTCGATGTTCCAAGTGACAGCGTGGTTGTGGGAAGACACAAAATTATTACTGCTCAGCTCTTACACTCATATCTCTATGGACGATGGGGACAGTGGGATGGTCAGCCTCCCCCGCAACATGTCCAAAAGAAATTAGAATCAGAACTTCCACGAGGTATCTCTTTATTTGAATATACGGATATATTTGCAATGTAGATAGCTTTATCTTAAGATTAAACTTCATCTTTGGGAACCATTTCTATACGATAGACTGTTTATTGTAGATTTTAGCATTCAAGAACTTTAAGATTATAATTTTCACTATTTTATTTTCATTGAAAAATTATTCTAGAAAAGATAATAACTGTTAATTGATTTTAAATTTTGTATTGAAAATAAGACAGTAGACTGATTGTTTGTTTGGAATTTCGCGCAAAGCTACACGAAGGATGTTTGCACTTACCGTCACTGATATAGCAGTGTAACACTAGAGGGAGGGCAGCTAATCATCAACACCTACGGCCAATTCTTGGGTTGCTCTTTCTTTCACCAACGAATATTGGGATTGACTGATACATTATAATGCCCCTACGACTGAAAGGGAGAGCATGTTTGGTGTGACGGAGCTTCAAACCCGTAACCCTCAGATAAGGAATCGAGTGCCTTAACCACTTGGCCCTACAGGGTCTCAGTAGATTGAAGCCAAAAGATATTTATTTACGTTAAACAGTTTTGTATTGCTAATAAAATACAGTAGATTGAATTTGAAAAAAAAACAAACTGATTTTAATTACGTTAAAAAGCTTATTTACTACTGTTTCTAAATTTGGTTTTTGTTTTTTGGCAACCAAAATAGTAGGTAAAATGTAAAACCTAAAGTACAGAGTCACACAAACATCAAACTTATCAGTTTGTATAATTTATGAACTCAGTGCAACATATTTTCAATTTACCTTTCTCAAATTGTTAGGAGAGTTTAAGGAAACGTATAAGAAATTGGAATTCATACGAACCAATAACCATTCTTTTTTTTGTTCTTTGCACAAAGCTACTCGAGGGCTATCTGTGCTAGCCGTCCCGAATTTAGCAGCGTAAGACTAGAGGGAAGGCAGCTACTCATCATCACCCACCGCCAACTCTTGGGCTACGAACGACTAGTGAGATTGACTGAACTTTATAATGCCCCCACGACTGTGAGGGCGAGCATGTTTAGCGCGACAGGGATACGAACCTGCGACCTTCAGACTATGAGTCGCACGGCTGAACACGCTTGGACATGCCGGACCAATAGCCATTCTATTCTACAATCCATTTGCTGGTATAAACAGTGTTTCTTTGTGAATAACTTGTTAACGTTTTGAGAATAATATGGTACGTAAGGGTTAACATCTGGAAAAATATTTGGTAATTTGTTAAAGGCCAAAAACACGTAATACTTTGCTAATCGTTTTAGGTAAGAGTATTAAAATCTTCGTTTCCAGAAATTTCATCCATAGCATATAAGATAAGAATAAAGTTATTAAAATCACCTAAACGTCTAAAGTTATCTTAGCCACTCAAACAGCGAATCGCAAAAAGATAGAAACACACAAACCACGTCTTCGCTATAATTTATAAAACCTGCTTATCGTAAGTGTAATAAGCATATTAGCTTATTCGTGTGGGTAAAAACATTAAATTATTCAGTTAGAACAAGCGCTACGTGATAAAATATTTTGTTTGTTTTAGCGCATAGCTACACATTAGGCAATTATTTCCGATTTCACAATGTCGAATCGAATCTTGGATTCTAGCGTTATTACTTCATAACATTACTGGCGATCCAAAAAAAACGTATTATTAAAGAAAATGTGTGTGTGTGCGTTTATTTGTGTGTTATTAGCAGAGTCTTATCGGGCTATCTGCTGTGTCCACCGAGGGGACTCGAACTTCTGATTTTAGCGTTGTAAATCCGTATACTTACCGCTGTACTTGTAGGGGACCCATAAACGAGAGCAGAAAATGTTCTTCTTTGAACAAGTATTTTTTTAGCATTTTGGTCCCCAGTGGTACATCGGATTCACACTACTAGAAGCCGGGTTTCGATACTCGCGATCGACAGAACATACATAGTTCTTTGTATAGCTTTGTGCTTAATTACAAATAAACAAGTTACAGCATTTTAAAAAGGTACACTGCAAGTAGCCACTTAATGTTGAATGAAAGCTTATTTTAAGTAATAAGGAGATTAAGCAGAACAAACTTTGAATCTCTTAACCTTTGTGTAGTAAAAGGTACAAAAACTGAACGTTCGAAACTGTAACTTGTTTTACAATTAAATGATCTTTGTTTAGTAAGGTTGTAATAAAAAATCAACCAGGAACTATTTCTTTGACCACAAAATGTGACGATGCTTAAAAAACAAAAAAGTTGCCAGCGCTAATCTGACAGTTTTGAAAATTTCACGCTTTGCTTCTCTTAGCTAAAGGACGAAAATGTTTCAGTTTGGAAAATGGTATCAAAACAGGGTTTAAATACAAGCAAACGTTCAAGATTGTTTATTTTATTAGCACATTTCTTGGTGTGATTTTTATTTGTACGCCTGCTTTTAAAAATGGTCTTGTTTTTTCATTCGAAAATAAATATTCTGAAGCTAAATATATTTTTAAACACTTGGCATAAAACTCAAATCAAAAGAAATTTCCGGGTTTTTTATTTGTTTGTTGCTGTTTTTTTCTTCTTTCTTCTCATGATTTGGCAAACCTTCGTATTTTTAATTTGTCGTTTGAGTATGTTTATACTTAAAACATGTAAAAAAGAGAATATATTAACTTCTTCCTTTTTGTTACCAAGCGTGTTAAGTTGTGCGACTCGTAATCCGAGGGTCGCGGGTTCGAATCCAGGTCGCGCCAAACATGCTCGCCCTTTCAGCCGTGGGTGCGTTATAACGTGACGGTCAATCTCATTATTTGTTGGTAAAAGAGTAGCCCAAAAGTTGGTGGTGGGTGGTCATGACTAGCTGCCTTCTCTCTTGTTTTACACTTTTAAATTAGAGACGGCTAGCACAGATAGCCCTCGCGTAGCTTTGTGCGAAGTTCAAAAACAAACAATCAAACATACGCCATTAGAGAGTTAGGGGGATCCGGATCCCCTGAAATGTCTTTCGTCTCCGTAATGTAATTATTATTCTCATTGCATTATATTTGGTCCCATCATATACCCCATTGCTCCTCCCACAGTTAAGAAAATCTGTAACTAGGGCTGAGTTACAACAAAGCACAAATACCAGTTAGTTCTTAAGAGATCCGACATGGTCAGATGGGTTAAGGCGCTCAACTCATAATCCAAGGGCCGCGGGTTCGAATCCTCGTCACACCGAACATGTTCGCCCTTTTAGTCATGGGGACGTTATTATACGACTGTCACATTATAAGAGTTGGTGGTTGGTGGTGATGACTAGATTAGCTTCCTTCCATGTAGTCTTACACTGCTAAATTAGGAACGACTAACGCAGATAGCCTTGGAGTAGTTTTGCGCGAAATTAAATAACAAACAAGCTCATATGGTTCACACGATATACAATGCTATGTACTTATAAATCAGCATAGTTTTCTGATCAAGAAAACAAAACGTGTTTATATTAAAAGCTTTCCTTCCTATAAATGTTCGCCTTTAACACATTACCATTCATCAGTGTATACTATATAGAAATCGGTTATTGTGCTTGAATACAAGCTCGTAAATAGTCCTTGAAGGAAAAAAAAATATTCGGTGAGTTATGTGTACATAAAAAAAAAATCTTTTTTCAAATATAAACACCTCTTGATAATTTCCCCTATTTCATGTGTTTATGGTTTGCTAGAAGACGACTCAGCACAGATCACGTGAGCGTGAATAAAACATCAACATCGATATATATAAATTTAATACGATTCATTTTGTTTCTTCATGCGATTACTGGGCGTGAAATGTTCTCATCAACACCGCGTGTCGTAATTATGCCGTTCCTCTCTTGTCCAACTTGCGCACGGCAGCAGTTACTCGCGTAATAATCTTATTGTCCACAAGATAGCACCCCGCGACTTGCACGTGCCATGACTCCTTGTCACATGACAAAACACCGACAAAGAGCGTTATACTATGCTCGACTCTGGCTGAGGCAATAAGACACCAGCCTGTTATGTGCTTTGTAGCATATGCTTCAAAACCCTCATCTCTAATGGACATCAGATAAAATCAGACCAAAAAACAAGTTCGTCAAATAGTGTGTGAGAACAAATCTTGGTAATTTAGTCTTCAGTTGTATAAAATGGAGTTGTCGAAGAGCAGATGGACTATTTATCCTCGTGTTATACTATAGGCCGGTTTAGAAATCTAAAACAGTTCTCTCTTTATGTTTCCAAAGAGGATTGTATTGCCTTCTACTTAGTAAGCCTATTTATAATTGTTATACAAAAGCGTTTAACCGTTTTTTACCCACTTTATATTGTCATCTATATCCACTTAAGCTCTGTTTTATCTTTCCTAATTCCATTATACATTTCGATTGCTTAGCCCTAAATAAACGCAAAGTCTGAAAGGATACTTTAACTTGTTCTCTGTATTAATAAACGCCATAATTTTGTTCGTCTGGAGTTTATAAAGAAAGTAAGGGAAAATCGGCATCATCTTGGTGAAAGTATTGAAATGAAAACAAAAGTTTTCGTTTGCTAACTTTAATTAAACATTCTTGTAAACTGTGTAGTCATAGCTTAAAAGACTTTAAAATATTTATAACCGAGAAATATCTAAAGTGTTGAATGTGTAAGTTTGGTTTTAAAACACGTGCACCTGAAGGTTGGCATCTTTATATTGCAAATTAATATGGCACTCAGGAGCCATAAAATAATAACTAAAATAAATCATCTATCTAGGTAATAAGCTTACACTGACACTGGGTAATTGATTTTCAATTTATTTGATTTCTACAAAATTCTAAGTTGATACACAAAGATCTAACAGTGCTCTGGCCACCACGGGTATCGAAACCTAGTTTCTATCAGTATAAATCCGCAATTTTAGGCTGAATTTTTTTAAGGAAACATTCAAGAATCCACAGCTTATGAATCAATTAGTAACACTAACTATTCCTTCATTTGTATGGTTGCGGACTCACCAAGCTAAAAATCAGGTTTTGATACCCGTGGTGGGCAGAGCGCAGATAGCACGTGGTGTAGTTTTGTGCTTAATTCCAAACAAACAAACGAACAAAACATTTTCAGTTTCTCTTTAAGTAAAATACCGATATTATATATTCCTATATTCTATATTATAACAAAACAGATTCATAATATTTTATTATTTGCATTAATAAATAACACACAATATGACCCTTTTCCATCAAGAAACTAAGTTAAAGCTAAATAAATTACGGTCATTGTTTCTTTCTTTTTCTTCTCTTACACAAAGCCGGTGATTTATGCAGATTTATAACCGAGCAAACGCAGGTGGTTTCGGTTTGGTAATAAAATAGAGCTGTCAGATGTGTCAAGCCTCACCCAATGATATCCAGTACATTTTATCTGTAATACCACGCTGTGGCTTAGCAGAAGTCAGCGATTAGTCTACGTGATAACGGACAGTGTGGCATTGATTTATTATCGAACTTACACGGGGTCAATTAGACGCGGAAGTCCTTGGTTACCTAAAGATTAAAGATTGTTGGGATTAGGCGTATCTTAATCTTCTACGTAAATAGTGCTTTCAAAAGTGTTTTGTGGTCTTGTGAGTTTTTTTCCAATAGCTAGAAAAAACACATGACGAATGATGGTGTGTGTTCAAGCAGTTTTCCTCTCGCCTTTTGTCCGTAGAACCCTGCGGCGCAGACGTAGACCGAAGTTTCGTAACGAATCATAATAAGCGCGTGTTTAACTTTTGGAGAATCGAAAATTTATATTTGAGTAAACATTTATCATCCATAATAAGGTTTTAGCTTTTCAGAAGCTTGCCGTTGGATTTGTTAAAAAATAACTGAAATTTGATTTTCTCATATACAGATATAAGTATGGGTGTTTACCGCATTGTTCTGACTTTTGTGAAGTTAGTTATAATAACCTTAACTAGATGACATATCAAATTGAAACCGTAATTTAGCCTAGCAAGCTGGCTATAGTAATTATATTGTTGCTAATGTAATAGCAAAATATGTCTCACGTGTCCTGTTCTAAATACTTTTCATCCTATTACTTACACTAATTCATTTTGTAAAATAAAAAAATATAATTTATTTATTAACATGTACTAAACGTAATATGGAATATGCGAGGCAAACTTCAAACCTGTCACACATACGTAAAAATTTGCATAGTGCTCAAGTTAAAAACAATTTAATGAATTCTATACAGTTGGAACATTTCAGGATTCATCCTTTCACCTTGGTTTAGATAACTATATTGGAATTAGTCTGCGGACTTACACGCTAAAATCCGGGTTTCGATACCCGTGGTGGGCAGAGCCCAGATAGCCCATTGTGTAGCTTTGTGCTTAATTCAAAACAACAACAACAACAACAACATCGAAGAGAAAACTTTTACATTTTAAACCTAAAATCATTATGTCCTTATGAATTAAACCAACATTTCAATTGTTCTACTGCTTTGAGTTTGAGTAATGATGATTGTGTTGTTAAATTTTTCTTTATAGATAACTTTAATCACAAAAATAAAAAACTAGAGATAGAGGAAATAATAAAGTAAAATGGGTTAATTTTTTAGAATTGTGTAGTTCTTTAGATGATAGTTTTTATACTAGCATTAGTATACGAAAACTATTTTTTTAAAAAAGATTTAAAATTTAATGATGTTTCAAATTTTGAAAAAGAGAAACGGAAAATAAAACCTCCATATTTGATGATTAATTTTGGACATAAAATAATCAACGACTTACAAATTTCTAAAAATATTAATCAATCTATAAACAATAACGTTTTTCCTTTGTGAAAATTTAAGGCCTACCGTCAGTTATAAATATGAAGTTCCAATTGGTCCATTAATACATAATTATAACAGTTTTTTAGCTAATTTAAATGTAGATGATGTTAATAATTTACCTTGTGAACGTGAAAATAGTTTATTTGTTGATACGTATTATTACTTTTAATTTAGATATTATAAAAGACAAAATATTACCTGAAATAATAAAAAATGAGCCGAATACAAATAGCAGCAAAATGTAATAAAAATAATATTCTAAAATCTCTTTGAAAATATAGATGGTTTTTTTAGAATGAAAATTGTTTATACTTAAAAAATAAAAATAAAATTATTCCACATAAACTTTAAAATATACCATTCAGATTTATCATTTAATCAGCTGAAAATAAGATTAAAGAGTTGCAAGAAAAATATGTCATAGTTCCTGTTGATAAACCTAACTGTAATATTGGTATAATTTGCAAAACATTATATGCATTAATTATAATAAAATAAATTAATAATACACAAACTTTTAAACTTGTCAACCAATCCAATGATACAGTTATTAATAATTTCGTTAAAGCTTATCATAAATTTTATTCTAATCATAATTCTTATGTAGTTTATCGCTTTTTTTATGTTATTCCAAAATTTCATAAATCTCCAATTAAGTTCAGATTTATTTCCAATTCAATAAAAACAATTATCAAACAACTGGCTATATTGTAAAATAAATTACTTAATATTTTACTTGATAAAATAGAAAATGTAATTATTAACAATAAAAGACATACGTTTTGGATTATATAAAATAACCAACCAATGTAGAATGTTTAAGGAACTGTGAGCAAGGAAATAGTATTCAAATATTTGATTTTACGACATTATACACCACAATACCATTAACAGATTTAATTTTTGTTTTAAATTCATTAATAGGACAATGTTGTTATCCTTGTGTAAAACTGAAAAGATGTTGTTTCAAATTAAGCACAAAGCTACTTAATGGGCTATCTGTGCTATCTGTACCACAGGTATCGAAACCCGGATTTTAGCGTGTAAGTCCGCAGACCAACCGCTGAGCCACTGGGGGGCAACTGAAAAGAAGAAAATATACTTCCAAAGACATAAAAGCCATATTAAGTTTCTGTATTTTATAATAATTTTATATTTTTCAATAAACCAGTTTTTAAACAAGTAATATGAGTTTCAACGGGAGCTAAATATTCAACTTGTGTAGCAAATTTATATTTATATCAGTGTGAAAATAAATTTATTGAAAACTATGCAAATCCAGATATTTTTACTTTAACTTAGAAATATATTGATGACTTAATTAGCATAATTAATTCTGAAATATATAATTTTATTGAGGCCATTTATCTAAAAGAATTAGAAATTGAAAATACTTCAATATCTAATACAGATACGCATTATTTGAATTTAAAAGTTAAAGTAATTAATAAAAATGATATCAACACACATATATTTGATAAAAGAAGATATTTTGATTTACTAATTTATGGTTTACCCTCCTTACATAGTAATGTGTCATAGCCATCTATTATAAACATTACAACTTCACAGTTATTCAGATATAATAAATATGTAATAAATTACCATATTTTGCTCATACTGTTGATATACTGATGCGAAAATTAATAGTTAATGGATCTATAAAGATATTTTAGATGAACGTAATAACTTATTCTTTAATAAATACAAAAATGCATTAAATAAATACAGAGGAAGTAGAAATCAAAGAAATTATACCACAAACTATTTTTATTTAAAATAGGTCATCTAAGAACAACTTGGTACTACTTTATGCGGATGTACACTTTAAGTCGCATATAAAAGCATGACATTCATACTAAATTATAATTTTACTGTTCTGTCAATTAATGCCTTTACCATATTGGGGTCAGGAATGCTAACTTTTAAATGGTAAGTTTTATTTTACGTACCTCCAAATGGTAGTACCTTATTTTCATCTTTTTATGTTTATCTTTTTCTTATTTTAACTTGAAAAAGCAGTCACCTTCCCACAACTGTGTGCAAGCGTTATATATCACAATATATAGGGTGATATAGATGTGGGATATTGTGGGCTTAAGCACCCACATCTTGATCTCCTAATTTCTAATTTTCTTATATGAGACTAGCGAATTGGAGGTTAAGACTGACAAATGGTGTATCTCCACCGCAGTGTGGGTCCTACTTCTTCAGTTACCTCCGAAACCTAGGATACATTTTTATGATCCTACGTTGCAGCTTGTACCCTAGGATCTTTTTAAAAGTATGCAGCGTAGCTTATTTCGTGTTAAACTGAACGCAACAGAAAGACACAGATAACAGCTTGTATAATTTATTACAGTAAACTATTATATATGTAACAGATATAACGTAAATTATATATTAACAATGACAGATATTCAGTTTCAATTACAACACAAAATGGTACTGGCCTGTATCTAATATAATGATCTAGAATGAAAGTCCAGAAACAATTCACAGTTCAATAAATTTGAAGTTCCTTTTACGATGTTTTCGACGAATGTCCCAAATTTGTTGTTTACCAATTTGCCTCGGTCTCCCCAAAACAGTCCTTACGTGCCGACCCTCAGCACAACCAGTAATTCAAATGAATCGCAAAGATTGACGAAACAAAATCACAGTTTCTGTAGATCTAGCTCTAGTCAAAAAGTTAAGTTGAATAACCACATAGCGAACGTTGAAAACTTCTCGAACAAAGACACTATTTCTTGAATTAAATATAAACTAATGACTGACTCTTATTCTTTCTTTTCTCGCGTCACCGTCTTTCTTTACTAGTAGGCCTACTTTTCTCGAACATTCGCCGGAACTTCCACAGAGTAATCTGCGCATGTCTGTTTTGGCACGAGACTTGTCGTCTTGACGCTTGGCCGCCAAAAATTTCCATTTATAGTCATATATTTAATCTACCTAATTCTAGAAATTTCTAAATGTTATTTTAAATGAATAACAACATATTTTATTGGTTTAAACTTTGAAACAATAATATAAATATGGAAATATAAGTAATAGATATGGAAATCCACACAACACGACATGTTGTCGTTTACAAAACATTTACATGACAATTACATAACAGCCAACAAAATTGATACACATTGTTTTATTTCTTAATACAAATATATTTTAATATACAAACAATAATACAACTTTTAATAACAGTTATTACAAATATTTATAACAAATAATGATTTATGTGCAAAACGTTTACAGATATTAAGTCTTCTATCTGATCAGGAAATTCCTTGATTTCTTATCGAAGGTTCACAACGAGCGAAGTAATTACGAGTTGAGATAAGTACATTTCACTCAACGTGAAGCTAGCTAATTTTTCGCTGATCACACGTGAGTTTTTCACAACTAAAGCTATATAATGTCTTCTTAAAAATATTAATGTTAAGCGTTAATCTGCTAAAGTTAAACGTTTTGTAATTTTCTAAATCTATACACGTTCCTGATTTTAATTAATATTTATGTGTATTTACAAACCTAAATTTAATACAAACAAACGTCAATATTAAAACGCATATATAATGGTAAATCTCACAATTTTTTTATATACATACATTAAAATAAAGCTAATTATTGAATTAAGTGTAAATTTAAAACTTTCATTCATAACATTGCGTTCATTGAATTTTGTTACAAGAACTTTTATCATTCAGTATTCAGAGATCCATTAACATCCAGGTAAATCAAAGAAAGAATGTTTTGAAAGGTGAAACACGGAATTCTTCTCAATTAAACACATTTTATGTTTGTTTGTTTGTTTTTTGAAATTTCGCACAAAGCTACTCGAAGGCTATCTGTGCTAGCCGTCCGTAATTTAGCAGTGTAAGACTAGAGGGAAGGCAGCTAGTTACCACCACCAACCGCCAACTCTTGGGCTACTCTTTTACCAACGAATAGTGGGATTGACCGTAACATTATACACCCCCACGGCTGGGAGGGCGAGCATGTTTAGCGCGACGCGGGCGCGAACCCGCGACCCTCGGATTACGAGCGCACGCCTTAACGCGCTCGGCCATGCCAGGCCAAAAACACATTTTACAAGCACTTCTTAATTATAATAAAACAGTAGCAAATTTAAATTTATGAACGCATTGTACTTTCGAGAAACTCTTCTAATAATATTAGACAACATCTCTTTGTTGAACCTTCTACAAATGTACTGAAATATTTGGACAACATAAAAACAATTTTAAAGATTCTAATATAATCGTTTGTTTTTTGTAAGCTCTTTCAGTGAGCATTTTAAAGTCATTTGTAGTCGACAATTCGGACTTTAATCCTATAATGTGAACAGCACAGATAGACACTGTGCAGCTTTGTGCTCAGCAACTATCGACAAGGTTTTTCTCTCGCTCTGTAAGGCTTGTTATGGTCAGGTAGTCAGGGCGCTCGACTTACAATTTGAGGGTCACAGGTTCTAATCCTATTCACACCAAACATGCCTGTCTTTTCAGACGTGGTAGCATTACAATGTGGCTGCCAATCCCACTATTCGCTGGTAAAAGAATAGTCCAAGAGTTGGCGGTAGGTAGTGATGACTAGCTGTCTCCTCTCTTGTCTTGCACTGCTAAATTAGGGACGGTTTGTGTGTAGCTTTATGCTTAGCAACAACAACCAGCCCAAATATGTTTATTTCATACAAGTTTTTTGTTTGTAATTATTTGGCCGAACATAGTCCAATTATTACTTTGTCGGTTATGTTTCTGTGTATGCGATATTCGCGTCTGTAACTGCCAAAACAATTTGCTTTGAACTTTAGATCTGTAGGTCTATTATAAAAAATGACTATAAAATCATATTATTTCAATTAATTTTATTTTTTGTTTGTTTCCTTTAGAACAAAGCTTCGCTGGGCTATTAGCTGTATCTACGGGGAGGGGGAATCTTACCCCTGATATTAGAGTTGGATATCCATAAACTTGTCGCTGTTCTATAGGAGAACTATTCAATTAGGGTAGCACAAGTGTTGCTGGGATACACTTCTGAATAGTTGCCCCACCTGACAGATTAGAGGGAATACAACTGTTCAGATGTATGTATCAATAAACAGTAACTACCTGAACAAATATTCATAAAAATATCCCAACGATTTGTTATAACAGGTTTAAAACAGGAGTTACAAGAGCATTAAAGTGATGAATTCTGTTTGTTTGTTTTTTTAATTTCGCGCAAAGCTACTCGAGAGCTATCTGCGCTAGCCGTCCCTAATTAAGCAGTGTAAGATTAAAGGGAAGACACCTAGTCATCATCACCCACTGCCAACTCTTGGGCAACTCTTTTATCAGCGAATAGTGGGATTGACCGTAACATTATAACGCCGCCACGGCTGAAAGGGCGAGCATGTTTGGCGCGACGGGGATGCGAACCCGCGACCCTCAGATTACGAGTCGCACACCGTAACACGCTTGGCCATGCCGAGCCATTTGTGATGAGTTTTAGCTCTTTAGCTCACTGAATGTGTTTATCATCATGTTATGTAACATTTTTATTAAAAAAAAACTTTATTACTATAATCTCAGTTTATAAAGCTCACAGAAGAGACAGACGTGATCTAATGATTAGAGTAACTAACTATGCAACTGAGTGTCCGTGACTCGCGTCCTCTTGTCGCAAAAACGCACTTCACACTAACAGATTAAAGTAAACCTAGAGTTAACGGTGGGTTCTGTTGTCTGTCAGTTCAAATTTTCAAACCGCTGATTTAAATTTCTCTTGTAGACTTTTATCTCAGTATCCAAAACAAGCCTATGTATAGCAAATTAATAAAAGCTATTTCAAAAAATAAATATCCACTATTAATTTAAAAAAAAAATGTATTTAAACCCCGCTCTCATCAAAAAACCAAAAAGTTTAAAATCTGTCTTTCTGTTTTTGTGATTTATAAATAAATGCTTATCATGATTGTCACGTTAAAAATAGCTACATGACTGTTACAGAGTAAGAAAAAGTTTTGTGATTTATAGTTTTTGCGCTGTAAATCGGTAGACTTGACGCTGTCCCAGCTTATGATCTCTTCTTTTACTTTACGTTTTACAATTGAAGATAAAGTGATAGTTGCAATATTTTTGTTTTCCAAATTTGTCGCACACTTTTTGAAAGAAAGTTTCAGAATCTAAGCGTAAATTTCGATAAATGGATGCGTGATTTTTGAACAGGCTAACATCCAAATCAGTGGTTGTGTCCTTCAGGATGTTAAAAAAATCTTAAACCTAGAAAAATAACAGTAATTTAAACAAGAATGAAGCGTTTGAAAACATTAACGAATCACACGAACAGTATAATAACTAAACCCAATAAACGTAATGGGATCGTGATTTAAATACAGTAAATCAGAAAACATACACGTAGAGATTTATAGAATTAGAAGTGATTCCAAACCAAACTTTCGATGTGTCTTTTATTCTTTATTGATCCAGTTAGACCAGTTGTCTTTTGGGTAGGCTTTGTTTGGAATTTTGCGTAAAGCTACACGAGAGCTATCTGCGCTAGCCGTCCCTAATTTTACAGTGTAAGACTAGAGGGAAGGAAGCCAGTCATCAACACCCACTGCCAACTCTTTTAACAACAAATAGTGGGATTGACCGTCACATTATAATTCCCCCACGGCTGAAAGGGCGAGCATGTTTGGTGTGACGGGTATTCGAATCCGCAACCCTCGAATTACGTGTCGACTGCCTTAACTACCTGGCTATGCCGGGCCAAGAAAACAAGTACCCTAAAGGATGCTAAAAACTTGTTATTATGCTAAGAAAATCAGCTCTTAACCATGAAATACTTCCAATTTTGTGTGTTTTGTGTGAAGCAGTTAATGGTTTTCATCATTTCTCTACACTGAGTTTTGTAACAGAAAAAACGTGCACAAAAGAAGAATAGCACTGGTGGTAATCAGGATAATAATTGGTAGGTAATTTTAAAGTTAACTGTACAATATCTGTGAAGGGACTACCAGTTTTCCGTCACAGAAATATTTCTCAGCTTGGCACGAGCGTTAGGTTCTAACAATGGACTGTTTTTTTTTATCCGTTACTCATTATAGGACTGCTAACTAAAACTCCTGTTCAGTTAAAGCTAGGAGTCTCAACCATACCAGTTCTCCGTAACGGCGTGTTTGCTGCTGAGTGGATCACTAAAGGAACTGAGATGGGTCCATATCCAGGGATTGTTCGATCCAAAGAACATCTCGTGATCACGAGTGATACTGACAGGGTTTGGGAGGTGAGTCTTAATTCATTTTACATCTTCAAATTACATGAAGTACGTATTTAAGAAGCGAAATCCACGGCTAAACCAGTCTCAAACTGGCTTATTTACTTAACTAAAACTTTTAATAGTTAAAGTCATCATACGTATCAGTTTCAAATAAAGCTTTGAGGTATTTGTACCTTCAGTATTTCAATACACAGGTAACAAGAAACGTTTGGTAACAAAGTGTGATGTAAGGATGGTTGTGTCAAAAAGTACAGAAAAAGGTAGTGACGAATACACGAAAAACATACAAATATTCCTACATAAGTAGTCAACAACTTCTGAGTTACAAACTTGTTGTTATTTGCCAGTGTAAGACTGCATAGCACTGTTCGGTTTAAGTACTTTTATTCAAACCTGATGGCCAAGCGCGTAAGGCGTGCGACTCGTAATCCGAGGGTCGCGGGTTCGCGCCCACGTCCTGCTAAACATGCTCTCCCTCCTAGCCGTAGGGGTGTATAATGTGACGGTCAATCCCACTATTCGTTGGTAAAAGAGTAGCTCAAGAGTTGGCGGTGGGTGGAGATGACTTGCTGCCTTCCCTCTAGTCATACAGTGCTAAATTAGGGACGGCTAGCACAGATAGCCCTCGAGTAGCTTTGTGAGAAATTCCAAAACAAACAAACAATTATTCAAACCTGAATTCATGTAGTTGATAAGAACATTTAGTTGTAGATAAGTTATTTTTAGAAATAGTTGGCTACTTATGTTTGTATGTACTCATCTCTACCTTTTTTACGTACTTTTTAGCATTGCCGCCCTTACATCATAACTAATTTTTACCAAACTTTTTTTGCCCTTTTCTAAAATAATTTTATTAAAGCAGGTTGATAAGTGAACATTGTTTCATTTTTTCAACCCTATATATATATATATTGTTTGCTTGGTTTGAATTTCGCACAAAGCTACTTCAGGGCTATCTGCATTAGCCGTCCCTAATTAAGTGGTGTAAGACAATAGTGGAAGGCAGTTAGTCATCGCCACCTGCCGCCAACTCTTGGGCTACTCTTTTACCAAGGAAGTGTGGGATTGACCGCACATTATAACGCCTCCACGGCGAGCATGTTTGATGCGACGGAGATTCGAATCCGCGACTCTCAGATGACGAGTCGAACGCCTTAACCCACCTGGCCATGCGGGGCCAATAGATTATTAATCATCACTGACTGTAGTCTTGACTTCACGAGACTTTATAACGAGGAACCTACAGTAAGGAAATAACATATGAAAAAGGTATAACTGCATCATTCCTATATTTATGTTTCCATTACTTTCGGCACTCCCATCCCTACACCACCTCACATTCACAAAATATATTATTTTAATTCTGACTGAAAATTAATGTATTCTTTGCATGTATGTATTCATACGTAATGGATGCCCCTCGTTAGTACAGCGGTAAGTCTACAGATTTACAATGCTAAAATCAGGGGTTCGATTCCCCTCGCTTGACACAGCAAATACCCCGATGTGATTTTGCTATATGAAAAAACACAAACATACATAGTGGATAGGCTAGCTCCCTCAAGACACTGATTGTATTGTATACAAAACACTGCGTATTCTACATGTTACAGTCACCTGAAGTTCATTTATCATCGACTAGTAATTCTTGTTTCACCCTGTACTTAAGCTCACGTAGAAATATTTTTTTAAGAAAGCTAACTTTAAAGGTTAATGATAATATTGTTTACATTACAATTATATATTTTTTGTTTTGTTTATACCAGTCACAACTGTGTTTGGTGATAGCCTGTTCCAAAGTATTCTTAAAAGTCTTTCTGTCGTACCAAAGACACTGTAGAAATTTCACATTAATGGCTTACGTGGAGGAAAAAAGATGAGCACTTTGGCGCTTCGGCTGATTCCCAGTTCTGGACTTAAACAACAGCTTTCAGTGATACTTGGAGTCTCACAAGCTGTGAAACACTTAATAATGACAACAATGAAGCACTCAAATAATGAAATTATTATTCAACATTAACTATTATTTTTAAACATCGTTCACTACAAGAATGAATGCAGGATCCATTTTCTCCTAGCCCATGCGACTCGTAATCTGAGGGTTTCAGGTTGGCATCCCGGTCGCGTCAACCATGCTCGCCCTTCCAGCCGTGGGGGCGTTATAATGTGACGGTCAACCCCACTATTCGTTGGTAAAAGAGTAGCCCAAGAGTTGGCGGTGGGTGGTGATGGCTAGCTGCCTTCCCTTTAGTCTTACACTGCTAAATTAGGGACGGCTAGCACAGATAGCCCTCGGGTAGCTTTGTGCAAAATACCAAAACAAATTTTCATCCCGTTCTCATTAGAAACATAATTATTCGATCTTTTCTAATTTATTTATATAAAGTTTGGAATTCCTTCTTCTGTGGTTTAGCGATAATCTTGGACTTATTTTCAAATTCCATTTTGTGGTGAACAGAATACAGATAATCCTTTGTGGAATTTTGCGCTTAATGACGATCATACGAAGTTACAACTTTTTTGGGATATAATTCGTATTTTAAATTACGTGACTATCCAGTTGTTATTAGGAAATTGATAATTATAGTATTTGTTTGTTGTTGTTGTATTTTAACAGTGAAAAAACTAAAGTTCAATCTTTAAAACCTTTGGTTAAAAACCAAAGATTTTGCTAAATCTTGCAACTCTTTAACTATTTGTTGTTAGATGTGTATATATATTGAAGTTGTCAGAAACATTTCGTCCATTGATTGTTTATAGTTCCTGTTACACTTACTGTTTACTCGATAGTCGAAAAATGTTCGTGTTATTATCATCTTTAAGTATAATTCAGAACTATAATTCTCAAATAAAAAAATATTTTCAGATTTTAAAAACCATCAATCCATGAAAGCATGTGAAATAATTCTAGTTTACAAAAGTGATTTATTTCAAATCTTTCAATTACGTAACTGTATACACATATCATACTGTTTATATGATTATATTTTTTTTGTTTCAGAAATTCGCGCAAAGCTACAAAAGAATTATCTGCGCAAGTAATCTCCGATTTTAAGTCGATAGAATGCAAGGAAAGTAGCTAGTTGACAGCACCCACCGCCAACTCCTTGGCTGGTGTAATCAAATAAAATTTGACTGCTCTTATGATGCACCCATGCCCCAAATTGCGACAACAGCGTAAATTGGATCCTTAGCTTTATAGTCCGGTACGATAACTACTTTAATTTTTGTTCAACTATGATTTGCCCTTTTACAATCCCAAGTGTTTTCGTCAGTGCTCACACTTTGCTGTTTAAGGTCTTTGTTTAGATTTTAATTTAAAGATGCCAGTGGCTCAGCGTTAAGCCTGGAGACTTGTAATGCTTATAATCAGGGTTCGATACCCGTGGCACAGTTAGTCTGTTTGGTTGTGGTGCGTTTAACAGCAGCCAACTTGATTTTAAGGATAATTTTACTTTCTCTAGGTATTTGATTGTTCTACTGGAGAAGTGGAAGAGTATGTCGACTCTCGAACCCATGTTATGTGTTCTTGGATGACTCACGTGAAGTGTGCACGGAACGAGCAAGAACAAAATTTAGAAACTTTTCAAATTGAAACTTCTATATATTATCGGGCAATGAAGGTAAGCTAACTTATTTTGAAACTCAGTTTTACGTCATGCCTCTGATAATCAATTTAGATTTGAGAAATCTGTTAAAGCATCAATTAGCGATGGAACCATTCGGCTTTATTTCTAAATTATTTAGATCCAATCAGCTTGTGGTCCTGACTTTCTTGGTTGTTTGAAATTTCGAGCATAGCTACACAAGAACTATCTGCGCTAGCCGTCACTAATTTAATAGTGTAAGACTAGAGATACGGCTGCTAGTCATCTCCACCAACCGTCCACTCTTCGGCTATCATTTTACCAAGGAAGTGTAAGATTGACCGTCACTTTTTAACGCCTATACAGATTAAAAGGCGAGCATGTTTAATACAACGGAGATTCGAACTTGCGACCCTCTAATTACGATTCGAGTGCTCTAACCGCCTTTCTATGTCAGGCCCCTGACATTGTTACAGGTTCTCTATTAAGTCTCAATTATATAATAAAATCACATCTATTATTGCTAAGGTTCACAACTCGGTAATCTCACTCAATATTTTTTGCCAATTCTTAAGCAATGTTATAGCTAAGCAGAAACAAGAAATCCCTCAATGTTGTATTGAGTGAAAATAAGTTGGTACTTTCAGGCTAAGGTTTCTTTCATCAGCAAGAAACATCGATTCAGCTCTGTCGACGTCGTTATACCTTATTCTTCAACAGCTGACTGGAGATATACAACATATATTTGATTTTATGGTAAATAAAATGTTTTTTTTTTATATAAATGAAATCTAAGAAATGCAGTTTCTCCAAATAAAAAACGTTGATTCCAAATTATATTTTCAAAATATTATACCAGAAAATACTCCTGGTTGGGTACAAAGTGCTGTTGCACATTATATGGACAATTACAGTTAACTCTCCGAATGAAATTCCCAAACTGATATTTTTAGGATATTGCACCAGAAGAAGAGTTATTGGTTTGGTACAACAGTGCTATTCCACAGTATATGGGGATTCCAGTCAAGCTTTTCTCTGACTATGATGGCAGTAAGAATGAACATTCCGAAGGTAAGATGTGTTTCACTTGAATCGTATCACTTATTTTCCAAACAATCTTCTTAATACACAGTGTCAATCACGCTAAGAAATCTTAAACAAGAAAAGGACAGAAAGAAATAAAATATTTTTCTAAAATTAAACACTAAGGTATTTCCATGATTATCGTCATCCTACATAAAAAAATTCTTTTGAATCTTAACGAAATATTTTAATTGGATTTTTTTCCCAGCTAACAGTCAGATATTCCATTATTTAAAAAAAATGGATTCGGTTAAATTGTGGTCGTATCTCCTTTATCCATAAACGTGTTGCACGTTATTATTTCTTTCTGATTAATTATGTTGGGAAATGATTGAAATAATCTTGTTGAAATGTATGTGTTAATCCTATGTTTCAAAAATAATTTCATGTTAGCCTTAGATTATATGAAGAAACTTCTACTAAAAAAACGTGATGCAAGTGCAGACAATCACAATGAGAGAGAAAAAGTAAAAAAGTCTCTTTCTTGTCAACAGATGGCAGGACAAAACGATTTTGTCCCTCCAGTGGCAGCAAAGTGAGATGTGTTGTCTGTCGTCGTGGGTTTAACTCTCGAAGTAACCTTCGTTCTCACATGCGGATACACACCTTAGAGCGCCCATTTGTCTGCAAATATTGTGAGAAGTCATTCAGCCAATCATCTACGTTGAAAAACCATGTGAGGCTTCACACAGGTAAGCCCCAAAAATGTGTTCTTACTATAGGAGAATTGCTTTATCCAAGTCACTGTATAGTATGAGCTTTTGAAAAAAAGTTTTATTTTGTTTTCAAATTTGCGCAAAGCTATAGTAGTGCTATCAGCGCAAGCGTTCCCGAATTTTGCAATATAAGACTATAGAGAAGGCAGCTACTCATCACTATCTGCCTCCAACTCTTGGGCTACTCTTTTAACAACGAACAGTGGTATTGATCGTAACTTTATAATGCCCCCACAGCTGAAAGGACGAGCATGTTTGATGTGACAGAGATTTAAACTCACGACCGTCAGATTACGAGTGGAGTGCTTTAACCACCTGGCCGTGCCAGTCTTCAAACGTTAAAAATATGTTTTGTATAGTTAGTAGCCTGTAGAGTCACCTAAGTCTTCTAAGTGATTAATTTCGTTTTGGTTATTAGAAACGAATTATTTATTAGTTTATATTAGGCGTCTTTAGTTAGTAATTTGTCTCAAAACAAGGAACTCTACAGAAAGTCCATATGTGGTGCCAGAAGCTAGTACTCGATCCTGGATCATTTTGTTATAAAGGTAGGTGCACTACCTTCTCACATTCCACTGGAATTGAATTAATTTAGTTTCATTCTATCATTCTGTAGTTTATCTCATTATTTTGCACTGTTCCATTATATTGTGTAATCTTTGACATCAGACTGTTGTAGAAATACTATTTATGTTTTAACCCATGAAATCAGAATAAAATTACTCTATAGAAAATATGTTATCCAAGAAACTACTGATATTTTTCTTCAACTTTTGTACAGCATTAAGAAACCTTAAAATATGACAGCTATTTTCCTTCTAGGAAATAGTTTGTGCTTAGAAACAACGTTTGTTTCTGGAAAAGTTTCTTAAACGTAAAGATACGTCTTTGTTGATACTAAGACTTTGTAACACTAAATTTAAACCATTTTTGAGGTAAACATTTCCTGCACTTAGGTTAAATCTTTTCTTCTTGTGAGGATTTGTAATATTAAAGATAAACCTTTATCGTTTGTAAGAATTTCTAATACTAAAGTTAAATATTTGTGACGGTTGGTATAACTGCAACCTTAACACACTGGAGGAAAATGAGTTCTTTAATTACAGGAATCCTCTTTTTGGAGAACTAAGAGAAACATTTCAGTGGAAATTGCGCCAAATTTCCTCTTTGTTGTCGTGCCTAAAGTTTCGTCTGTCTTGCAACATTGACAAACATGACATTTAAAAATCTAAAATATGTAATAAAGAGCTTTTAGAACGTATCCGATTTGTTGAAATATTACCCTTCAAGATGCTCATTTTATGATTCTGAGCCAACGAATATGTAATAACTTGAGTAGAATCAATACAGTTTTTAATAAGGCTTATTGGTTTACACAAGTATGTATGCAGTGTTTACAAAGAATATCTATGCTTTTATAATTTAAAAAAATTTTAATCTATATTTAAAATTAAATTTATTTAATAAAATCACTTTTCTGTAATCACGAACATATAAACGTGTAGTATTTCACCCCTGTACTAAGCTTTAACATTTAAAACACCTGAATGGGTAGAGCTAATTCATACGTTTTAATTAAGAGAATTACAGCAATCTTTTCATTTATTTTGCACCTTTTTAGTACTTCAGAAAGACAATACTCCCATTTCTGCTTCAGATTTCATCATTTGTTGGTTTTCAGTTTGGGTTATTGGTCTTGTGTATTTATATAACATTATTGCTTCTTTGGAAGCATGGAAGATTGTGTCGGACTTTCAGACTAATACAGTGGCTCAAGTATTGGAAACTGAGCAAGTACAAAGGAAGTTCATTTTGGAGTATCATTGTTATCGAAATGGGATGAACAAGCTTTTGGACAACCGTCAATGTCGTAGAAGACCAACAGTGTGCAATATTCGCTATCTTCATTACAGAGACTTTGGGTTTCAACAGTCTTCTTCTATTAAATTTAACTTTGGACTTGAGGACCAAACAATAGGGAACGAATTTCCGAGTCTGGCTTAAAATCAAAATGATCTGTTTGGTTCAGTAGTTGATCACATAGCAGGAAACAGCTTGTTTGGTTAAAATCGCCAAATTCGACAAATACACGCTGTTGTATTTGCAAATGTATTAAATGCTTAAGGTGTATTTTTGTGATATTACACCCAGCTTAATGACCTTTCGCGAGTGCAATCGGAATGGACTGTTCGTGCCCAGTTTAATAATGGGAGAACAATTTTGTATGAGAAGCCATAGAGGTCGCATATTGGCCTGCAAAGACTGTTTGTTTTATGTTTTTGAATTTCGCGCAAAGCTACTCGAGGGTGATCTGTGCTAGCAGTCCCTAATTTAGCAGCGTAAGACTAGAGTGAAGGCAGCAAGTCATCACTACCCACCGCCAACGCTTGAGCTACTCTTTTACCAACGAATAGTGGGATTGACCGTAACCTTATAACGCCCCCACGGCTGAAAGGGCGAGCATGTTTGGCGCGACGGGGATTCGAAGCTGTAGCCCTCAGATTATGAGTCGCAAGTCTTAACCCACCTGGCCATGCTGGGCCGACCTGCAAAGAATCTATAAATCATTTCTAATGTGACTCGAAGAAATACCAGAATATCCCAAAGAGCGTCTTAGTGACTAATAAGATGTTTACATCTTCAAAGGCTGTATTCGTGTGACGGGGTTCATTATCATGTTTGTTTTTGGCCAATTTTTTTTTATATTTCAAACAATTTACTTCGTGAAACACAAACTGTAAGCACGTCTTTAAGAAGAAAAACAGTAAGTATTTTAAGTGTACACAAACGTGACAATAATTTAATCACATCCTTTACTAAATAAACTCGAGTAGCAACACTCGTACGTTCGCGTTCAAAGGATGCCGTCACAGCAAAGGGAAGTGGAGAGTGACGTAATCAAAGACGACGAGGTCGAAGTTCCAATTTTTTTGCCATAGAGCGCCACATGTTGGCGTTTTGTCACAGTTGCAAATATTTGTAACCAGGTGCGTGTCGTTAAAGTCGCGTTGCTAGCCCGCTATGCTAGAGATTTAATTATAATTGAATTAGTGGCGTCCTGTTTTTCATGACGATTTGATTTGCTAAAGAAATACACTGCTAGCCAAAATCTTAAGGCCAATGAACATAATGAAAAAATATGCATTTTGCGTTGTTATTCTCAACCACTTATTTGAGCAAAGCTTCGAAAGACGAAAATAAGAAAAGGGAAAATAAAAATAAAAAACGTTTTTAGCATTTAACAGGGAAAGTGTGAACATTATGAAATTAGCCTAAATACTAACTGGTCAAAAGCTCAAAGCCGTATCAAAAAGGAGTCCTAAACAGGGTAGAAAATGCACAACAAGAGGTCTCAGTAGTGAGTTGCACGGCTGTCATTGCGAATAACTGCAAACATTCGCTCTGGCATGGTCGATATAAGCGTTTGCAGAATTGCTGGCTGGAATGTTATTCCAAGTGGTGAAGATGGCTTCATGAAGATCACGCACTGCTTGGATTTGATGTCCATTTCTATAGATTTCCCTTGCCATCCATCCCCAAACATTTTCAATGGGGTTCAGTTCGGGAAAATAAACTGGATGGTCCAAAGAAATCACGTTATTCGCCATGAAAATGTCTTTTGTCCTGCAGGCATTGTGGATTGCAGCGTTGTTCTGCTGGAAGATCCAATCATTTCAACACAAGCAAGGGCCTTCAGTCAATAAGGATGCTCTCTCCAACATGCCGCTGTTTGACGCCCCTGTATAACCTGAAGCTTCATGGTTGTATGGAAGGAAAAAGCACCCCAGATCATGATGGGAACCCCCCCACTGTGTTGTGTAGAAAATGTCTCTGGTGGGATATCCGTATCGTTCTTTTCTACGTCCCATGTTTGGTGCTTTTCAGCAAAGTTAACAGAGCTGTTTCGTGGTGTGGAGAGAGCGTGGCTTTTGAAGACGTTTACGGTTTTTAAAGCCTTTCTCTCATAGATGCCGTCTTATTGTTCTTGAACTGCATTTAACTTCAGTAAGGGCCTTAATCTGGTTCAACAATCGGCCAGTGTCTTGCTGGACAACCCGTCGAATCCTCCTGCTAAATGCCGGCGAAATTTTATTGGGCCGACCACTTGAAATTCTCGTTCCGTATCCCTCAAGGTCTTTTAAGAAATTCGCAACAGCAGTTTTACTATGCCCAATCTCACCAGCGATGGCACGTTGAGAAAGATCTTACTTTTGCAGCTCTACAATTCAGCCACGTTCAAACTGTCAACTTCTTAGCCTTTGCCATGATTTTTACCCAAAGTAACACAGGAGATGTCAGTGGAAGATATTAACAACGCCAATGCTTGAACACAAGTGACTAAATTTCGTTACGTGTTTATCGATTAACGCTTCATTACAGTATGTGCTTAAACTTTCGATCAGCTGGTATTTACACTAATTTCATAGCGTTCACATTTTCCCTATTAAATGCTAAAAAAAGTTTTTTATTTCCCGTTTTTTTATTTTGATCTTTCGAAGCTCCACTCAAATAAGTGGTTGAGTCTATCAATGCAAAATACATATTTTTTTTTATGTTCATCGGCCTTAAAGTTTGGGCCAGAAGTATATAAATAGTCTTCTAGATTTTCAAGCAACTTATGTTCTATGTCTTCCGCTAACTCTAGTATTATGCGAACAATTGTTCTTCGGCTTAATTGCAAATTATTTATCTATTGCAGAATATCACCTTTTATTTTTGATTCAAAATTCTCCCACAAAGTTATTGACCACAATCAATATTTCTTTTACAAGTTCAGTATCAGAAAATTATTTTTTGTTTTGAGCTGGAATCTAAGCTACTTTATAGCTAGCTAACTTTACTAGTTCTATCGATGATAAAAATTTTATAGACCTCCTCTTTGTTTTGAAAGTTTGCTTTCAGACGCCTAATTTTATTCATATGATTTTTACTATCAACTGGGAATTTTGTATCAAATTCGTTGTAAAAATTGTTAAAGTGCTGGTTAAGGTTGTATACTTTATTATGCCTAAAACATTGTTACACAGAAGGCACACTGGTTTATTTGCTTCAATCGCTGTAAATTTGAACTCCCAACTTTCATTAAATTCTCGTTTTTCCAGTCTCGCGCCATTCTCTTTTCGTCAGTAATGCCAAAATAAATTAAATTGTCTTTATTTTATGAGTGTTCACATTACCTGGATTCTTTCGTTTTGGAATTATCCACTTATCTATATTATGGGATTAAAAACAAAATATATTTGAACATTTGAAAATTGTAGAATAAAATTGTTTGCAAGCGCATGCAAAACAACGCACACTCGATAACAAACGTGTAAACCAGACTGACGTTACAAAATGGGCAGAGTCTGTGGCAGTGATGAAGCTCGCGACATTAGCGATGACGTAAGGCAGTTCAGTTGCTGATTACCGAATTTATTATTTAAAAAAATGATAGAAAAAGTTGATTCCTAAACTCAAGCTGGCCATGGAGTTGCCCACTCCTGATCTAACGCCTTCCTATTCGTTGACGACATATTTTGCATGTAGTGCTCTGGTGGCAAAGGTTGGAACTATTATCTCGTCATTATTTAATACGTCATTACTCTCCTAACCCCGTGGTGACGGCATTTTATGGACGCAAAAATGCAAACCTTGCTACTAATTCAGTACCTGAGCTTATCAAGTCTTAGTTGAAATGATATTTATATTTAGTGTCATATGTCATAAAAACAACTGACATAAAAATCATACCATGGATTTTTAATCAAGCAGACACTGAGTTCTTCACTTAGCTTAAAGCCTTATTTATAACGGTGTACACCACATAGTGCAGTTGATATGCTAGCATACATTCTCCTTACTGGTGTATCGTATTGGCCCAGTAAAGAATGTGTTATCAGCATAATAATGTCTTACATTGTTACATGTATAAATATGGAGCCAGCGCTGTAAAAAAAAAAAAAATGTAGAACGATACACCTTTGGGTGGAACAAAATAGGTAGCAGTGCAAACAAAATTGTGTAGTCAGAGCAATTTTATAGAGAATCACGTGCAAGAGACTTTATTACGGCTGTCAAATGTATTAACCCTCCAAATGTAAATTAAAACAAATAATTTAATGTAAAAGCTTAACGTCTAGTAGTGAACTCAAATTTTAATAAAAGAGTAATATGGGAAGTGAATTTAGGAGACGTATCATGTGATCTTTGTAAGTATGTAATAACTGTGTCGAAAAACAAATCGTTTGTGAAATTTTATTTCCAGTTATCTCTTTAGTTGCGTATTTAATGTTTAATCATTTGTGGTTCTTTCCATACTGTTTGTAGTTAAGCACAAAGCTACATAATAAGTTATCTGTGCCCTTCCCACCACGGGTATTGAAATCCGGTTTCTTGCGCTATAAATACCCCTGGGAAGCTACTTTTCTTAAACACAGTTTATATTTTTTTCGAAAGAAGTGTCAGAAATATCACAAAGTACAAAAGCTGATTTTAACTGATTTGCATGCTTATTTGGTCAAATCGACCAACGTTTTGACCATCATTTAGCCATGAAATTGTACGTACTGTAACAATGAATGTTCTGTGTACGTATTTATAAATTTGAGAAGCTTGCAGTTAACATTACATGTTTTTTATTCACAAATGAATAGTTTTTTAATTACGTATTTTCAGTAAATATTTGTCTGTGACTTTATTGGGCATTTTATTTTTATTTTAAGATTGAAAATATCTCTTCTTCTTAGGTTTTCACGTTTCATTTTTGAAGCCTCAAACTTTTAAAATAATTATCAATTTTTATTATTTCAGAGACTTTGTATTCTATCAGTTGCTTTTTTTTCCACAAGGAGGCTAGTACAAGAATACTGTTGCACTGCATGTACTCCAAACCAACGGTTGTAATATTTTTATCGTTTGTTCTTTCTCGGTACTGAAGTACCAATCCTATGCTTTTATTATTATAATGCAATTGATGCAAACGAATTGTGCAAGTTGATTCTGTTTCTGATTTTGGAATGGACTAGATGGTTTCACGACAAAATGAGATAGTTATCTTTTTTTTGTTGAAACCATAATTATTCGCGAGCAGTACTTATGATTTATTGTCAATTTCGAACTTAAAGTTCATGTGATGTTTCTTCAGGGAGGTTTCTAAGTGGAAAGTTCCACGGTCGACATTATTTGATTAATCGTTGTGCATATACTCAAACTGATTAATCTTAATGAATAAATCGCACCATATACGTGGAATATTATATCAGTCAGCCAGTTAAGCCACTAAGCCAGCTAATAACTGTTGGAATTGCGTACCCTGAATTTCTGTTCCACTTATTTAAGGTTAATTTAGTGTAAAGTTTATTTTTTAAAATATTGTTTCAAACTAACTTAGCCCTTCTTGGTTAGTTTTAAATAGTTTAATTCTACTAATTCTAAGCGTGGGGATATGTAAACTTAGCTCTTCTTGACAGAGGAGGTATGTACGAAATTTTGAGCCTCTGTGAAATTCCCCCGACTACCCATAGTTTAGTACTGTCACCAGTTTGGAATTCTAAATTAATTCTTTAATCAATGTCTATACCATTTTCCCTTTCAGCTTGTGAAGTAACATGATTTACTTCATGATAAGTAATATATCTTATCATTGGCTCCCTAGCTAGTACTGTGTATAAAATAATCACACTTCGCTAGTTGAAGCATTAAATTTGACAAAACTTAATGTTTGTCCTTATTATACTTTTAGTTTAATATTAGTAGCAATCATGATTGCGTTATTTTCCCTTTGATATCTAGTCAAAAGAAGGATTTATTGTTTTAAAAAGTTTCAACTCGGACTAAGAACACAAAATACGTTATTTAATTTGTAATTATGTCCTCAGAATTTATCTTACAATTTTATCTTTACCAGGAGAGCGACCATATAAGTGTCACGTTTGTCACAGTGCTTACTCTCAGCTGGCAGGTCTTCGAGCTCACCAGAAAAGTTCCAGGCATCGCCCTCTTGCGTCAGAAAGAAACGGATCATCGAAGTAATTTTTTTTTTACTATTCTTGATATGGAAGTGAACCTTTGTTTATAAACATTTTTTTACCAAAAACATGTTACCGATGTTTAGTAATTCCGAAATACTAGTGAAAAAAGTACAAATTAAAAGTTAAAATCAAATTAATAAAAATATTTTTTTTCACAATTATTTTAACTCTGAGAAAATAAATCATACACTTTATGTAAGGTGCATTCCATTTGTTTGATATAAATCATTACAAAAGTATGTAATTTTATTTGTTTATCGTCGATAGTTTAGGTGTTTTTGTTGTTTCTTTTACACATTCACACGTGTACGGTATTCTTTAAAATTCAAAAAAGTCAACACATTTTCCAAGAGTAAATTTCCTTTCACCGGAAGCTAGAATCATTATACTTCCTGCTTTGTGTATATTCTCATTTTGGAGGACACTGATGATGATAAACTTGTGCAGAGAAGACAAATAAAACAACCTCAAGCTGGTTTCGCGAGGCTTACCGTCAGTAAGTACTGATATATTCTCATTGATTATTCTTAAGAATACAGGTAATTGTTTCAGATTATGTATGAAAATAAACAATGGAAAACTTCAAAAGGTGGACAATTTAAATGAATGATACTATGGATAACAAGTTGCTGTGATTGATACTGCTTAGTACTGAACCACGTGAAAGACAAGATGGTTGAATATGGATTCTACTAAGAAACAAGAGTCAGTCGGGATGGTGGTAACCACAAAGATCTTGTTCAAAAATACGTTAAATGTGTGTAATATATATCTAAAAACGATGATGCAACATGTATGATAATTAACGTTGCGTATAAATAGTACAAGATTAATTTCTGTAGAGTCTTGTTCTTGATAGGCCTATGATATTTGTACTGGTAGTAATAGAACGCACTGTTAGATACAGAATCGTCTGGTAGATACTCATATCTAAGTGTAAAAAACGATCTCTTTAATGATAGCCCTAGTTATTTTATGACAATATGAATTTATTTATGAAAGTTTATTTATTATTGATATTGTTTTGATTTAGTTAGTATAGAGTTTTACAATGAAGGCAGGACCCGTGTACTTTTCAATTAAAAAATGCTACCGTATTCGAAATAAACTATTACAAGTCAAACGCTACACATTTATCAATATTCATATAATACAACCTATGTCTGATATTGCGTTTTGTGTGAAAAGCTTTCCGATAAATTTTATAATTACATTTGCATAGTTGTGGAAGTTCGTTTTTTTTTTTTTTTTTTTGTGTACTTGATTTTCATTCCTTTTCTGTGGTTTTATTAAAACTATTTGCATTATATATATTTTTAAATGGAATGTCTTTTCAAAGTTTCTGCATTGCTGGATATGAAACGTACAGTCACAACATGTGCTGTTCTACGAAACCTTAAAGTAATGCAATTCAAATTAAGACCTAATTGTGAAATTGATTTCATTTTAATTAGAAATAAATTATTGAAGAAAACTTCTGTATCTTGATGGTATGGTCCATGATCTGCATTCGTTGTTTATGTTATAAGTTGAGTGTAAATATGAAAGTTAATTTCTGTTTAACAAGAAAATTCATATAAAATAATATAGGTTTAATGTTGACCACACGAACAATTAATAGAGGAGATACTAAAACTAAATGCTTATATATTATTTAATTTTCAAATTAAAATATATAATTTTACTCTTTACATATACAGATTGTACAAATTGTTCAATATATTTAAGTTATAAACAATTCGCATTTAGTTATGAACTGAATTGTATATTAAAGTAATTATTTGCCATCCGACACACACAAATATATACATCTGTAATTTTCCGTTAACATATACGTATTTATAATCGTGTTGAGGGGAAGAAGTAGAGATTTGTCTCTTCTTAACGTTTAAAAATTAATAACATGATTAAGAATTTTAACTGCTGGTAAGAATACTTGCCAACTAAAGTTGGCAAGAGTGAAATTTGGGGTACAAGGCATACCCCAAGACCATTCTAATATTAACCGTCCGTAATGTTATTAATGACTATTACAAAAAGAACAGATACAGGCAATTACATATCTAACTGTTACGATGCTAAACCTAATTAATGACAGTTTTTGCAATGTAGTCAAAAGCTTGATACATTAGCAGTTTTTAAACGTTAATAATATCTGTATTTGCTGTTTATATAAAATTTGTGTTCATTTTAATATGAAAAACGTTAAAAATTGTTAAATTAGTTCAACTGAGTAAGCATTCAAAACGCAATATTTTTCTTTGTTTCTTTACAACACCAGTTTGTGAAGAACAGGATATTAACAGGTGGCATTTTTTCACAGCGAAACGAATCGCTCATAATTAACAATATTTATAACAATGCTACATTGAAAAAAAAAAAACTTTAATTTTCAGTTTTTACAATTACCTACCAGTACAAATTTATTTATTAGTTTTTAGGTGTTGTCAAAATAAATAAAACGTTCATGAAATATGCACCTTTTAAATAATTCCTGACCCTTAAAAGAATATAATAAATGCCAGTAATTTAATATTGCTACCGTATACCTTGTCAAAAATAGCTGGGCAAATACTACCACCCCACCTCATAGTATACCTAACCTCACGTTATGTAATTAACTGAAATGAATACGTTTGTGAAATCATGGTTAATTTTTTTAAAAAAAGGAAAAAGGTGCAGTGGCGTCATCGGTAACTTCCTTTGTGAGCCAATCAAAATTAATATCATTCACGAAATAAATTATACCAACACCTACCACACCTAAGGTTTCACGCAACCCTCCTTTCAACCCGATCACCAAAATAATAATGGTCGAACTATTCTGTCTGGATAAATGCGTTTTGGCTTTTATGATTCTTATTTCGAGAAACCAGGAGCATATAGATTAGATATTAGTAACCGCAACAAGCAAAATATTTGCAGTAGTTTTCATGCCCTTTGCTTGAATTTTCCCTATTCTGTGGCTTTCACGCATGGTATTTAAACTTCACTGTTTGCAGACATAACATGTCAGGTCAATTAGTTCTGGTCAGACATTCAAATTCACGAAGACATAACGTTATTTAATAAAATGATATGTAAAGTAAACAATAAAGTGTTGTAATGGTATTTCTAATTGCTTAGACACATGAAATAAAGAAGCGTACAAAAACTAATAATACGTCCCGTGCAAACACAAAAGTTGTCCAAAGGTGTTTATAGCAACCCATAAAATTAAACCACTTATTTGAGTAGAGCTTCGAAAGACGAAAATAAAAAAATGGAAAATAAACTTTTTTACAATTTAATAGGGAGAATGTGAACACTGTGAAATTAGCTTAAATATCAGCTGGTCAAATGTATAAGACCATAGTGAAAAGAAGCGTTAATCGGTAAACACGAAATTTGGAAATTTATGTTCAAGCATTAGTGTTGTCAACATCTCCCACTCACATTTCCTGTGTTACATTAGGTAAAAACATGGCAAAGGCGAAAAAGTCGGCAGAGTTTAAACGTGGCAGAATTGTCGAGCTACGAAAGTTGAGGTATCTCTCAATGTGCCATCGCTGGGCGTAGTAAAACTGCTGTTGCAAAATTTTTAAAAAACCCTGAGAGATACGGAACGAGAATTTAAAGTGGTCGGCCCAAGAAAATTTCGCCAGCGTTGAGCTGGAGGATTCGACGGATTGTCTGGCAAGACACTAGCCGATCGCCGAACCAGATTAATGCTCTTACGGACGCAGAATGCAACTCAAGAATAATAAGACGGCATCTACGAGAGAGAGGCTTTAAAAACCGTAAACGTATTCAAAGGCCACGCCTCCTTCCACACCACGAAACAGCTCAGTCAATCTTTGTTGAGAAGCACCAAACATGGGACGTAGAAAAGTGGAAGAAGGTTTTGTTCCCTGATGAGAAACAATTTAACCTGGATGGTTCAGATGGCTTCCAACGTTACTGGCACGATAAGGATATCCCAACGGAGACATTTTCTACTCGACACATGTAGAGGAGATTACATCATGATCTGGGGTGTTTTCTCCTTCCATGGAACAATGGAGCTTCAGGATATACAGGGGTGTCAGACAGCCACAGGCTATATTGGCATGTTGGAGAGAGCATCCTTATTGACTGAAGGCCCTCGCTTGTGTGGAAATGACTGGATTTTTCAGCAGGACAGCACTGCAATCCACAATGCCCGCAGGACAAAGGACTTTTTCATGGCGAATAACGTGATTCTTTTGGACCATCCAGCTTGTTTGCCCGAACTGAACCTCATTGAAAATGCTTGAGAATGGATACCAAGGAAAGTCTATAACATGGACGTCAATTCCAAAGTGTGCTTGATTTTCGTGAAGCCATCTTCACCGCTTAAAATAACATTCTAGCCAGCCTTCTGTAAACGCTTATATCGACTATGCCAAAGCTAATGTTTGCAGTTATTCGCAATGACGGCCGTGTAACTCACTACTGAGACCTCTTGTTGAGCATTTCCAACCATTTTTAGGATTTATTTTTGGTATAGTCTTAAACTTTTGACCAGCTAGTATTTAGGCTAATTTCATAGTGTTCACATTTTCCCTATTAAATGCTGAAAAGTTTTTTATTTTAGTTTCCCTTTTCTTATTTTCATCTTTCGAAGCTCTACTCAAATAAGTGGCTGAGTGTAACGAAGTAAAATGCATATTTTTTCTTTATTTTTATTGGCCTTAAGATTTTGGACAGCAGTGTATTAGTTATGCAGATAATTCTTAAAAACAAAGAACACACACAAACACACACACACACACATATATATACGGCCCCATTATTATTAAGCGAATTTTTCATTCAATATTAAAAAAATGAAATAGCTAACTACAGGATACAAATAATAAAACAGAAAACTTAATATTTGATACTTTCATCGTCAGTGACACTTTATACGACGAAACAACTACATAACCAGGTCGATGTTCCCAAGGTTATAACGTACCATCCTTACTTTAAAAATTGCAGCTGTGAAGTATTGCAGCACCTATTACTAATATAACTTATTGCTACTTTATTAATGCAAAGCTACACAATGGGCTAACTGCGCTGTGTTCACAGCAGAGAAGTGAATTCTGGATTTTATGTCCGTAAACTTATCACTGACCGAGAACTGATAGGGAGATTAACTGTAAAAATTACAATGTCCTAATAACTAAAAGTGTGAAATATATTCTGTAAGTAGTTCGTCACTCTACTCACCAGGAGAGGCCCCATAAAACACCCTCCCAAAATACCACAAATAGTACAATATATAGTACTGTGCGAAAGTGTTAGGACAAAGTCAAAAGTTCGATTTCAAACTTTCAAAGACTAATGGAAGGCAAATCATAGTTGAAATATTAAAACTGTATTGATCTTCATGTTTAGTACAAAAGAAACTCAGTGGAAGTACTTCAGTTTATCAAACAGTCAATATTGGTGTGTCACTTATTTGCTTTAGTAACTGCAGATAGTTTTTCGGGTATTCTTGCAACATATTGAATCAAACTGTCTATTGGAATTTCACTCCGCGTGTCTCTAAACCACTTTTATAAAATGTCTTTGGAAGTAACTTTTGACTTGTCAAGTTTTCAATCTATTAACTCCCAGATCTCAATTGGGTTGTGATCGGGTTTTTTTATGGACCATTACATCATTTGAATTACTCCATCAGCTTCTTTCTTAGTTAAATAATTCCTGCATAGGTTGGATGACTGTTTGAGGTCATTATCTTCTTGGTAGCAGAATTCTCTACCAATAATAGACAAACCACTAAGTATACCTTGGTGATATTTGAATTCGTCTACTATCCAATATATTTTGCAAATATCTGCTATCACTTTAATAGAAAAAAACACACCAAATTCATCACACTGTCTCCATCGTGCTTCAAGATAGGTGCTGTGCATTGAGGTAAGTATCTTTCACCTTTCTTCCACCGGATGTACAACCTACGCTTTAAACCAAACATTTGAAGATTCGACTCATTCGTCCATACCACTATTTCCCCATCATCAGCAGTCCAGCTTTGGTACATTTTTTTTAGCAAATTTTAGTTTCTTGACAATATCTGGTAATCGGAGCAAAGGTTCTTAAACTGCTACATGACTACATGTTCTATTTTCGTCAAGTCTTCTTAATACTGTAGATCTGTGGCATATTTCCTTTTTTCCTGAATAAACAAAGATACTTAACATCAGTATCATCGAACTTAAGTGTCCTGACTCTTACTTTTTTATTTTCAAATTTACTTGTCTCAGTCCTACGATGCAAGTTGTACTTGACAGTGTGTTGGGATTATTTTGAATCTGCATTGATTTGTTGGAAAGCCTAACCAGTATCACGTGGAGCTTTTATAGAAACTCTCTGACATACTGACAATTCTATACACTTTTGGGCTGTGGCATGTCAACAAAATCTTACGATAAAGTGTTAAGCACTTTTTATTAAGGTTTATTTGCGGAGTGTCATTAAATTAATTTATTCTAGCATATACTAGTACCATGTACTAGCTCATTACTACCTTCTCTCTTTCATGGGGTACCACGACACTTATTTCACGCCCTAAATATAGTCAGTACGTTTATTCCAATAGAACTCTTATAACATGCCCTTGGTACAAGTATGTGAAAATTGTCAAGAATCATAAGTATTTTCACTCTGGCCCATTCACTTGTCAACAAGGATCACTGAAGAATTACCTCAGTGTTGAAAGTTACATTCTGTAATGACAAGGAAGAAACAGTACCATGAAATGGAAAGAATGACAAACTATTCTCTTGTTCCTACACTTGCACAGTACTGTCGGATTATTTGTGTATAAATGTCTTTAACTCTCGTTGTTTACGTATTTAATACTAATTTAAGTTATTAAACAGTTTTACATATAATTAGTAACTCATTAAAAATGTTACAAAATATTGCATATTGTTATTAGCCTGTGTATAGGTTGAGCAATCACCGGCTGAGACATTTGTGTTTTTGCACAGTATTTAGTTTGTTTACTCTGCCCTTTTATCACAGTCCCTGTAAATACTGGAAATCAGCCATGTTTAAAAAAACATAACTTGGCAGTAGTTATGGTTCAGTAACTTGTTTCTGGCGGAACGATTGCATTACGTGTTCCTCCCCTGCAGAAAAAAAAAGGAGAATATATTGTGATTTACTATCTATCACTTTAAATTGGAGAATTTGCAGAATAAATGGCGAATTATTATCTATCACCTTAAATAGGAGAATCTACAGCAAGTGATTAGATAAAGTTTCTATTATGGGAATCCTTCAACGGTTAATTTTTGTGCCACAGAATAATGAAATTTATTAAATATCATAATACACTTGTAACGAGTTTTAATTATGAATACATTTACGAAAACGATGAAATACTAGAGCTGACTCGGGTGTCTCAGCGGCAAGCCCTAAATCTCTGGTTTACGTTGTTAGTAAAGCACAGATAGCTCGTTGTGTAGCTTTTGCTTAATTGCAACCATTTATAAGAGTGTTACTAGTGTTACTGCAATTTATTCACAAGTATTTCTAATGTTTGAATGAGCTCGTTATAGGTATTACTGTTGTATTCCTAGGCGGTCTTACCTATTGGGCAAACTGGGTAATTACCCCGAGCCCTACTCATGGAAGGGTCTCAGATGCTATACCTTTTAATCAACTTTCTGAGTTTTCTTATCATTTTGGGGCTCCAAAATTACTAAGACCGTTGCTGGCTGTATGAAGTGATTTTGTGGTCATACGCGCAATTTCATCATGCTACTGGTTAGTTCGTACATAAGGTTTATGATGAAGTGATTCAAAAACTTCCTCATGGTATCTGATTTGATTTTAACATTCGATAACTTACCACTTCTAAAGCATAGCTTTGATAAACTACAAAGAGACTAACGACAGAATAAAGTAGGAATTCATTTTTATTGTCGCTTATCTATTTTGTTTAATCTCCTATGGTATAAATAAAATATGTCACTTATTAGTTCCTCTGCAGTTATTAACCGTGGAATAGCGATTCATGGACTGGTTCCGAGTTTGTTGTTGGTGTGGTGTGGGTTGTTTTCAAGTATAAACTTTAAACTCATAGCTTTATGTGTGTTCTGCTTATAGCAAAGCCACATCAGGCTATCTGCTGATCCCACTAAGGGGAATCGAACTCCTGACCTTAGCGTTGTAAATCCGTCTACTTACCGCTGTACTAGCGGGTGGGCAGGTGATGGCTACGTCATCTCTTGACCAATTTTACATTTGGTTAGTTTTGGACTCAAGAAGTGAAACCTTTTCGATTGATGAATTTGTCTACGCTCAAAATTTCATAGATTAATTCACTCTAATCCTGTCTAGAAGAATTTCAGTTTGGGAGTAGGTTGGTAGAGATCATAATTGGTACTAAAATCGAATCAGGTATACGCACGCGCTACACTAGATATTGTTGGCGTACAAAAATGTAGTAAAGCAAAAAAGGAATCTCGCAAATTAATCTAATCCTACCTAAAATAATTTCGAGTGCCGCGGCTATTGAAATTCCCTATTGTTTTCCATAATAATTTTGAAAAAATAACAATTCTGAGTTAAATATCTAATCACATTACAACCATACGCCATATTTATTGTTTATAAAATACTTTAGAGGCAAGACCCTCGAAACTGGTTGACATTTAAGAATAAGAAAATATCACAATGGGTTCTATAAAAATTATAACAAAATGAAATATCATAAACTTAAAGTTAATGATGTTATATTTTAGGCTGAAAATGGTTCAGTTGTAAAGTATACCGAACGCTAATTGGCCTGTTTTGCTTTGAATTTAGCGCACAACTGCACGAGAGCTACCTACCGCTAAACATCCCTAATTTAAGAGTAAAAGATTAGAGGGGAGGCCGTTAGTCATCATCATTCACATCCAACTTTTGGGATACCAATTTACCAACGAATAATGAAATTGATAGTCATATTATAACGCTCCCACGGCTGAAAGGACAAGCACGTTTGGTAAGAGGAGGATTCGAACGTCCTTCAGGTTGTGAATGAAGAGCCTCTAACCACCTTTATATGGACAAAATTCGAAAATTTATTGCAATAGAATTTTGGATCGCAAAACTTTTTGTTCGCGATTAATTTTAAATTTGCAGTTGAAGGCCTTTCTCCTGATAGATATTACTTGTGGTTTAAGTCTATTGGTGTCTTCTAATGACTCTTCTGGGCGAGTCTGACACGTTTGCTTGGAGAAACTCGAAGGTTCCTTTCAATGTTACGTTATTTGTATTACGTCGTTTAACAATCAAGTTGTTTGTTCTCGGAAATCGCTGGGACATATCCGTCTATTTCTAACTCCGTTGTGTCATTGCTCGTCGAATGGTTGTAAATTCGTCGAAAATGCATGGTTACTGAAACCTGTAGTATCTACATGCATATGGTATAGCATGAGCGAAAACACAATTCTTATAAAATGCGGTTAACCCTCTATATAAGACATCAAGGACAAATACTGCTTCGTTTAACCCTTAAGTAAACCTTTCAAGAAGATGCACTGTAACTAACTGAAGAAAAATTAGATCTAATTAACCCTTTTCGTTTCATGTAAACATTTTTGTTCTTGGAAGACATTAAAGGAATCTTTAAGAAGTCGCATTTCTTGATCAAAGTGTTCCGAAAACTTTAATTGCTTAATTCATTCTAACTTGTTTTATTTTAACCACCAAAAGGAAATCATTAAAAGCAAAAAGAAAATATTTTTTTCAAAAGTGAACTATTTTCGACTTCCACTTGTTAATAAAAATTTTACTCCAATTAATTTCGTTCAGTTTGAAGAAGAAGCAAAATGGTTGTTTACTTTCTTCGCGTTTTGAAGTTTATGTTTTTCTTTAATTAGAATTTTCAACACCACTATATATATGTGTATATAGCGTTTCTATATCAGTTCCGAACCAGGAACTATTTTTAGAGACATGCGTACATATGACATTTTGATTAAACAGTAAAAATGTTTTAGTCTTCTAAGTTGTGTGCGAGTTACAAGTTGTGCCAAGTTGTTCAAAATCATCATTTCACAGTAGAGGGGTATTATTTTCTTTGAGGACTTGAGATAGTTAGATCTAAATATATCTTGGCAAAGCACTAAACCAATATAAGGAATTCTTTCAAGAACCTCCATTCGTCTATGTCTTAATGTTAATTTATACAATTACAATGAAGTAATAATATTCAATTTATTCGTCATAGTCGGTGTGAAATTGATCTTGGAATTTCTGATGAACTCTTTCCCAAACATTTTAGTATTTGGAGCTCCCGGAAGACATGAATGTATGTGCTAAAAATAACATTTTAGTGTAGGAAATCACTATATTTTTCTTTTGGAAAAATCGTAAAATTTTCAGGAAGGAAATACTCCTAATCTATAATATAAACACAAGATAATTTAAAACAATTATTTACAATTTTAGTTCAAGGTCTGCCAAATGATTAAAAATAAACCGAAGTTTAAAGACAACGATTTCGAAATGATGGAAGCGACAATTAAAGATAATTAGTCGGTGGTTCAGGATAATATTCACAAAAAAAATCATTTTAACTTCGAGATATACGAACAGTATTAACAGGAATTAGGAAACAGCTGAAACTCCTGCATCTTAAAGTGGTATTTGTAATGAATACACAGGCTCGTAGCAAGTACGTTGCAGTTTTACCAATGGAATCCAGAATACGCTGAAGCCGATACAACAGTAATCTAAACACATGACAAAACTGCTAAAACTGTTTTTCAAAGTGAAAACACATGTGACTGTGACTTCAACTGGTAAACTGTTTCTAACAACAAACTCATGTAAGTACTGTGGTGAATTCCCTCTGTATGAGGAAATTACAATGCATATAAATAATCAATAATTGTTGTTAATAAGTGCAAATGTCGACAGAATACTGTTCTGAAATATATTTTCAATTCTATCATTTGTTGCTTTTTTTGGGGGGCTCCCCCGTGGCTCAGCGGTATGTCTGCAAACTTACAACGCTAAAAAGTGGGTTTCGATACCCGCGGTAAGCAGAGCACAGATAGCCCATTGTATAGCTTTGTGCTTAATTCAAAATAACAATATCACCCGTGCTTTTTGAACTAGAGGGAGCTTCTTCTGTCGACTATGTAATAATCAAAAAATTTAATAAAACTTGGAGAAATGCTAGTATGTTACAAATACGGGTAATAAGGGCGAGAAATTTTACGGAGTTTTCAGTGAGTTTATCAGTTAAGTGTTAAAGTTGTTCGGTGTTATATGTTAGATTTATCAGATGTATGCGGTTACCGAAACGATTAGCGAAAATATTTTGTAAGTAAGTTCACTGTTAAGCGTGTCTACTTTTAATCGGATAAATTTCTATTTAATAAAATTAGACCAAAAACGAATAAACAGAAAATATTAAAAAGAAAGAGAAAGAAAAATAGTTTGATTTGAATTTCGCCCAAAGCTACACGAGGGCTGTCTGTACTAACCATGCCTAATTTAGCTGTGTAATACTAGAGGAAAGGCAACTTGTCATCACCACCCACCGTCAACTCTTGTGCTACTCTGTTACCAACGAATAGTGAAACCGACCGTCACAATATAACGCCCCCACGGGTCAGAGGGTGAGTATGTTTGGTGAGATGGGGATTCCAGTTTGCGACCCTCAGATTACGAGTCAAGTGCCTTAACCACTTGGCCTTTGGAAGAAAGAGATGTGATTTTAAACAAAAGAAATTTGACTGAGAGAAAGATTGATGAAGCAAATTCAGACTTGCAGAAGGATTACAACGACAAGCCTGAAAGATTACAGAAGGGCGTAAATGAAATATAAAACAACATAAAAGAAATATAAAGAGGCTGTAATTAAAAAAAATTAATAAACTGATATCGTTGAGACAAAACAAAATATCTGGAAAACAAACTGGTAAATGCAAACATCAAATCAATCACAAGTCCTTCTGCATCTCTCCAATGAGCCTAATCTAAAGCGCCGTTAACTGCAAAATATGAAATAGGAGAATCTAATTGATTTTCATACCTATTACCATTATTAATATGTCATCTGTTGCTGCTAGATATTATAAAAAAAATAAAAATTTGTGACTGGAATTTAGTTGTTTTTTTAAAAAAGAAAATTTCCTCAACTGCTCATGGATATTTTTATCCACCTTTGCCGCTCTCGCGAAATGTTTCTTTGTTACTTTGTGTGATTTTAAATATTTTGATAGAAAGGTCGATTCTGTGCTTTTTAGTTAATGTAAAGACTTATGAAAATATGATAGAGGGAGAAAGAAACAGAAACAGTCCAGAGCAACAAAACAGTCCAAGGACGCTGACGTGAATTCGTTGAGAAGAAAAGAATAAACAAGCCCATGAACATTCGACAAAGTGCATCCAATAAACTTTCCCAAAACATGGTTACCTAGCGGTTGGGAACTATACATCCAATGTCATGGCTTGTTGTTGTTGTTGTTGTTTTGAATTAAGCACAAAGCTACACAATGGGCTATCTGTGTTCTGCCCACCACGGGTATCGAAACCCGGATTTTAGCATGCAAGTCCGCAGACATACCGCTGAGCCACTGGGAGGCGTCATGGCTTGAATGAAAAGTCTAAGAGTGCTATGGAATTTGGTGTGAGGAAAAATGGGAAATCACCGAGAAAACTTACTTTCACAGAACAGGTGTTGGATAATCTGCATCCACATGTTCTGTGTCCAAGTTGAAATTTGAACAATATGAAATGATTAAAAAAAAACGTAGACGTGTATTGAAGTTTATTTTAAAACTAAATATTTGTTATATTTTGTATGAGGTGTGGAGAGTTGTAGTTAAGGGTTTTCTTTTTACTGCTTTATTTATTTGAATGTTAGGGATGACAATCTTCCATCGATGTTATAACACAAAAGACGGTTTAGTGTCGATAATAATTAGTTTATTTTGTGAATGAATATTTTATGACTGTTTAGTTTTTTTATAAGAGTGTCAAAATAAGACGTTTATTGAAAGTTGTGTTAGTAACTCACTAATGTCGAGAAGGTATCGAGTTGTATATGGTGTGCGAAAAACGGCAGATAGACAAAGACAGTAGCAGACAAAACTAATGTCATGGACAAGGAAAAGTTTGGCATGGAGGTACTTCAGTAGAGGTAATAGGCCTAGCATTTAATATGTTATGTTGAGACTAATAATAGAAAAGCGTGGTTATAAAGTAATTGAATTAGCCGGTGCGTCTCTGTAGTTATAAATAGATCAAACTGGATGTATTCTGTGTTGGGAACTTGTGGACTTTCTGACTCGAAGTTACTCATTGATTTTATGAAATACCAAAATAGGAAAGAGGTGTTACTCAAATTGGATTAGATGAAGACCTTTGATAGGACTTAACGTGATTGTACATTATCCTTACTCCAAGGGATTGGTCTGGGTACTCATTTTTTACGTTGATTACGTATTTTGCAGTGAAGTTGTTCGTATAGTGAAATATAATGTTGTTCTTTTTTGCGAATTTCTTTACGATCGCTAAGGGCATCCATCAGGGATTTCCTTTGTCGGCGCTTTTATATGTGATTTGTGTTGAGCCTTTGATTATTATGTTTATTCATTGCACACCTATTTCGGGTTATTCTGTTTTCTTCTACAATAATATATGAACTTGCTGATGATACGATTTTAACTCTTGGAGACACTGCATCCTTATCTCACGTTGGAAAAATATGTGAGATTTATGATAAGGCATCTGGTGGTTAAGCAAACTATGAGAAGAGCAGTGGGTTGTGAATTAGCAGTTGAGTTGAGAGAGATGATGCTATTTATAAGTGTTTTATGACAAGTAGAGGGTTTCTTCATTTTGGGTATACTTTTTCATGGAAATATAGCAACGATGGCTTCTCTTATTTGGCCAGTCGCGGGAAGTAAAATCACATATGTTCTTATTTTTCGGCGCCATCGAGATTTAACCCTTGGTTGCAAATTATCTTGCAGCCACTTTTACTGGTATGTACTTTAAGTTTTGTCTTTATGTGATAATAGGTGTAGCAGTTTTCATAAGGATATTTTGACGCTTATTTGGGGTGTAAGAATAAATAAACTTTAATATATGATACCTTAACACGCCGCTGTTCGGAGAGAAGTATTAATCAGAGTAATTTGCATCTACATAAATATGCTTTTCATTGTAAGTTATTACAGAAATTTATTAGCTGGATTCGTCATAAAGTTTTGATATCAATTATCGACTGCACTCTTGGTAACTGTGTGAGTCTGAGGATTGGCTTTGAAGTGTTGAGATGTTGTACTGTGTCTTTAGGTCTTAAAATCCATTTGTTCAAGAAATAATTCGGGGCTGGATTCTTTTTATGGTGGGTTTGTCATGGATCTTCCTTCTAATTCAAGAAAGATTTTTAAGCAGTCTTTATTTCATAATCTATTATTGACCGATAATGAAGAAATTGTGCTTCATTTTAAAGAGTTTGAAAATGGTGGATTTGAACAAGTTAGGAATTTATTATATGAAATAACTACGGTTCATACAGAAGGAGGCTCTTATTGAATTATGTAAGGACGTTAAATCTTCAGTTACTTCGAAAAACAGTATTTCCCGTTTAAACTACTTATATTCTGTTCTTCCTCATAGTTACGGGGGTCTTTTTTTTTCTCAGTTTCTGATGTCATCATTAGAACCATGACCAAACAAGCCATAAAATTCAAGTCTGGATGAACACTTCAAGATGTGAAGCCGTGTATATAGTACTTACACATCATGCATCATCAGAATAAAAAAAATATGATAATCACCAAACTAACAAATGCTGTATAATTAGAGCTGTGAAGATTTTACAAACCATCATTGCCATAGATTACATGATTTTCTAACATAATATCAAGACATCTTTTTTGATGGGCCAAACAAATAACATATGTCATTAGACTGACACTGAAAATACAGTTCCAATATGTCAATTAGCCAAATAACTATTGCTTACAAAGTAAACTGAAATACTTAAAGAGATAGGAATCATGTAGGAACAAGGAGTGATAGAACCAACTACTACTGCATGGGAACTACCTAATTGTGAAGCATATGTAACCACAAGGTTCTGCATGAACTTCTGTAAGCTGATTAAAGTCACAAATAAGGATTCTTACCAAATGTTAAGGATTGATTCCACTTTAAGTATTATATCAGGATCAAAATGGTTTTAAATATTGTATTTCAAGTAAAACTCGATTGCTAACCTTCAATACAAGAAGTATATTGAGAATATTTATTGTGCTGTTGTTGTTATCATTTGGATTAGGTGTTGCATCTGCTACATCTTAGTGATTTATTGATCATGCTGTCTTTGATCTACTTCGGAATTGTGTGTTAACCTACTTGGATACGAGAATCACACAAATTGAAGTGGCTGATGAATGTCTGGTGATATTTTTTTCGAAGATGCTAGAGCGAGATGATCTTTGGTAATGCATCAGCATTTCAATAATTCTGTCCAGCTTGATGCATTATATATACTAAATAGACTGTGCTACTGAATAACTTAAACACAATGAGATTTGTTTGTTTGTTTCTTTTAATTTTGTGCAAAGCTAAATTAAGGCTATCTGCGCTAGTCATACCTAATTTAACAGTATAAGAGTAGAAGCAAGGCAACTAGTCATCACCACCCACTACCAACTCTTGGGCTATTCTTTTACCAACGAATATTGGGATTGACCGTCACATTATTTCAGCTCCCACAGCTGAAAGGGCGAGCATGTTTTGTGTAACAGCGATTCGAATCCGAGATCCTCGGATTACGAGACTAGTGTCTTAACCACCTTGACATGCCGGGCCCATTATTAAAAGAAAGAAGCTCAGAATAGAAAAGATAACCAATGTAACGTACAAGTGATATCTGTAAGTGATGTGAAGAAATAATGTGGTCCAGAATTCGAATTATACATGCTCAGGCAGACGATAGAAGTTACAAACCAGTTATTAATAAGAGGATCGAGGGTAGTATAGAAAAGCCTTCGTACCAAATAGTTTTTACATCCATTTCAGAGACGAAAAGAAAAGTTACTAAGAAATCTTCAAACATTTCCAGAAAGTTCTCAATTTCATTTTTAAATCACCAGAAAAATCTCAGAAATATACTTTGAAAATCCTCACGATTTCTTTGTGGACATTTCAAACAGTTCTTTGAGCTGGAGAGGGAGTACTCCCGCTAAAACACATCTGTGCCGATTTTTCACGTATCAAATCTCGTAACCCTTTGGAAATGTGTTGCTAAATACACTGACTGACCTTTTTTTAGGAGGCTAAATTCTACAAGGCGTTAAGATATATTTTTTTATCTAATAAAACGTGTTTGTAATAAACGTAACTCGTACAATGAATATTAACTACTTTTAACAGATTGTACCTTAGCAATACGATCGATATAGATATATAAATCATGAAGAATTCGATTCTTCTTCTTCTAGGAATAGTTAGGAAATTATCTCTTTTGTTTGCTTTAAAAACAGTTTTAACCGTGTATTCTAGAGACGGTTGGTTTGAGCATTAACAATTTAATTAGAATAAAGGGTTAATACCCATACCGGCCATCTATAGAATACATTTTTACTTCAAGTTGGTTTCTCGTCATCACGAGATTTTACTCAGTTTAATTTGCATTTTTTTCTTCTATGTTTGCATCTCCTGGTGGAACAGCTGTAAGTTTACAGATTTATAACGCTAAAATAAGGGATATGATTCTCCTCAATGAATATAGCAGATAGCCCGATGTGGCTTCGTTTAAAAACATACACATACACACGCTTCTCGATTGCAATAGAATAGTTTAGAAAGCAAATGCTGTGATATCGATGAGTTACGGGAAGGCCTGGCATGGCCTAGCGCGTTAAGGCGTGCGCTTCGTAATCTGAGGGTCGCGGGTTCGCGCCGAGTCGCGCCAAACATGCTCTCCCTCCCAGCCGTGGGGGCATTATAATGTGACGGTCAATCTCACTATTCGTTTGTAAAAGAGTAGCCCAAGAGTTGGCGGTGGGTGGTGATGACTAGCTGCCTTCCCTCTAGTATTACACTGCTAAATTAGAGACGGCTAGCACAGATAACCCTCGAGTAGCTTTGTGCGAAATTCCAAAACAAACAAGAGTTACGGGGAAAGTATGAGACTGTGTTCATCACCAATAGAGACTTAGTTGATTTAATATTAATGTTAGTAGAAACACGAAAGTTTGAAAAGTAAACTTTGGTTATGATTGTCTGAATTACAAATGTGTGTACACATCGTGGGAAAATCATGACGTCTTTGATACATAAGTCATAGTTTCGATCTTGAATTTCCTGATAAGCCAAAGCACTTCGCCAGTACAACTTTTATATGTAAGGGACTGTTTAAGTTCTAAGGCTTATCTAAAAATACAGTGTTTCATTCGTACAAATTTCATGATTTGAGTCAAGAGGTTTCTCAGAAACCGTAGCGTTTCGTCAGTACAAAATTTATACATAAGGCGCGGTTTCAGAATTGAGATTTCATCAGTAAAACCTTTACTCCAGATCTTGTATTTCCCTCTTCTCTGCCGAAAGTTTTCCTAAGGGAATTTCTTGCAGGATACATTTGATTTTAAACATAAACTTATGCATGTTAATATGTCATGGTGACACGTTACTCCTTCACATGATGCACTCTGACTCACAATACTCAAAATCCTATTTAGAGAGACGTTCATCATACTCAAAAGTCAATGAGTAAACATAAATACAGTTTCTTGATACGTATTTGTATACAGCTTGGAATATGTCCTCATAGTCATCTAATTGCAATGATTGGGAGGCCTGGCATGGCCGAGCGCGTTAGGGCGTGCACTCGTAATCCGAGGGTCGCGCTAAACATGCTCGCCCTCCCAGCCGTCGGGGTGTATAATGTGACGGTCAATCCCACTATTCGTTGGTAAAAGAGTAGCCCAAGAGTTGGCGGTGGGTGGTGATGACTAGCTGCCTTCCCTCTAGTCTTACACTGCAAAATTAGGGACGGCTAGCACAGATAGCCCTCGAGTAGCTTTGTGCGATATATAATAAACCAGTTACTTTTTAGTGAACGTTAATGAGTGAAAAAACTTTATACACAGAAATTCATTACATAGTATTTATAAAAAAACAATTTTTTTATAAAATACAAGCAACAGTCAAAGAAAACCTTAAACCGGTGAACGTGGTGCGGTTTATTTGTTTTTGAATTTCGCGCAAACCTACACGAGGGCTATCTGTGCTAGCCGTCCCTAATTTAGAAGTGTAAGACGTTTGGCCATGCCGGGCCCCACAAGTGAGAAAGATAACAGAAGGACCAAAACTTCTCTGTGGAATAAATAAACAAATATCTTCTGTTTGTAACAATCCGACACAACAACCAAGATCGCACAGATCGCAAGCAACAAATTTTCAACGAAAAACGTGAAAAATAAGGTACAAGTAATGATATAAAAACTATGTTTACTTTAAGTTAATTAATGATCGATTAAAATGAGAGCGTATGATGCTATTTCAGGTTGTTTCTGTATTTCAGAAAACATCTACTTGACGAATAACAAAATTGTGAAAGCAAAACCACGGAAAAAAACTGCAAAAAAAACAAAACAAACCTTCCTTCACCTTATAGCCAATCACAGAGCTACATTGTAGCGTCACTACTTCTCCGACTGGAAAGCCTGACTGCAATACGCAGGTTGTTCGATCGTTTATCGCATGGTGATATAAAGATAAGATTTCTCTGGTAAAAGTAAGTATATTTTGTAATATTGCAGAGAAAATCTTTAAATTTATGTGTGATTTAATTGTAAAATATACTTTTAACTGAATATTAAATTTATTTTAATGTTTTGTGCATTATTAAAGTTAATTAGTTGTGACCCAGCAACATACTCATATCCCTTAACTCCACCATATTCGATGGCTGGCGTTACAAAATATATAAGTGGTATATTACTATAAGTCAAGAGATTACAACGGCCATGGTCTGCTACGACACACAAATATTCTTATAAAACGTAGGGGTTAATTAATTATAAAATTAACAAAGCAATTTGATATTTTATAAATTTTATCGCAAAAATTCTCTTTTCAACTACGTCACATTTCTCTTTGACCAGCGTTAAGTAAGCTATGAAAATTAACAGTTTATTATATCCACAGTTTAACATAAGACTTCCTTTTTATTTGACTTCCTCTTAAACGAAACATTTAAGGATCGTTACTACAAGCCCCTTCTGCGCCAACCTGCCATATTCAAACATCCAATATCGAATATTGACTGTTCTTCAATACAATACCAAATTAGAGATTTCAAATAATCAACGTTACTTGAATGTTCTATTTGATGTAAAATCTCCGATAATTCTGTACACAACGGTTATGATTCGTTTATTATTTCCTTTGCAGTGTTTTACCATTTTCGTCTTCGGCAGCAAAGCCACTAAGAAAATATAGAAACGATTAAATAAGCAAGACTGTAAACTTACAACTTACAAATATCACTAAAACATTGATATTTGTGTATGTTAGACGTCCATTCCGCTTTACGTCTTCTCTCTAAACGCCTATATTACATGGAAAGCAACTTTCAGACTCGTTTAATTAGAGGGAAGAGTAAATGTAAAGATCTCGATAGCAACAATAACTTCCTTTTTTGGATATGAGATGTTCATTTTAAATGGGAGACACTCCGAGCTTCGCTTAGAAAACGTTCAAAAAAAGATAATTGTTTTTGATTCTAGAATTTCGCGCAAAACTATTAGAGGGCTACCTGTGCTAGATGTACCTAATTTAGCAGTGTAAGACTAGAGGGAAGACAGCTAGTCATCACCACTCACTGCCAACTCTTAGGCTACTCTTTTACCAACGAATAGTGGAATTGATCGTACAATATAACGTCCTCACGGGTAAAAGAACGAGCATGTTTGGTATGACAGGGATTTGAACATGCAATATTCAGATTACGACTCAATCTCTTTTACGACCTGGCCATGCCAGGCCGAAGATAATTGTAAAAATCCACAAACCAGCTATGATGAGCCTACACAGGGGTAAGGGAAAGACATAAACACTTTTTTGTTTTAAATTAAACCAGTTGTATACTAAATCTTATAATTAGGCTTACATCCACCGTTATCAATATTGGAAAGTGCTAAAGATTAGTATACAACTTTTAGGTTAATAATCCCCCCTACAAAAACCAAAATCTCAGCTGCACTGGTAACTAAAGAACATAATACAGAACGAACTGGCCTTGAAAATTTTTTCAAACGCATTTTCAAAGATATTTAATTTGTTTCTGTATATCATTAGAAGTTTCCGAAACTTCGCGTTTCTTCATAGCTTGCTAGCTATTAGTCACACAACTCTGTCGTAACTTAATTTCTAAAATTAATTTTCTTTTATTTTGGATTCAATTTTATACTAAAATTCTTAGAATAATTCTAACTATTCACAAAAATTGTTTGCCATCAAACGTTGATTTTCCTCTCTTTATACAAAAACAAACAAAAAACTATTATAGACTGTCGTACTCGTGAAATCACCGAATCTAGGACATCTTGTTAGCAAGCGACTGTCAAGTCTATGAAAAAGGTCTATGTAATTGTTTAATATAAAATTCACACACACACACACACAATAATGATAATTCCACGAATATATTTCCTCCTGATACAGTGTATAAATCTCTTTGAAACTTCGTCACATTTTTACGATGGCAGTACGCAAAGTTATAAGCTCCTTGTTTTACATAACAAAAAGGTAATATTTTATTAATTCATAATGCATATTTAATATGTCTCTTGAAACATTTTGTTTGAAGACTTAAATGTACACATTTGAAACAAGATTGTCAAAGGCCCACCAGTGATTCAGCTTTACATCTTGTAATTTGGTAGAATGCGTTTTATTACAAATGTCAATAACTAAATGTCTTCCATTAACCCTTTACTGGACTTCTAAGAATTTTGTTCTTAATCACGTGAAACGACGTGAAAGCAATGGGAAAAGTGTGATTGGTATTTCTCATTGGTTCAAATGTGCGTAACTGTTTTTTTTTACTTGTAGACCGATATAGAATATTGGCAAGAGATACCTTATCTTGATGGTTGCAACGATAGGTGGAGAAAGACCGAGATTATAAGTAGAATGTTGTAGTTACGTTGTAGCGTTAAATGACATTTTGACTACCCGAGTTAAAAGTGCTCGTGTTAATATAAGTAGACGGTCAGCGATCAAGAGCAGACAGTTGTATTTTCAAGAAACGAGTTCATCAAAATAAAGATCTTTGCATCAACATGTTATTTGGGCAGTAGTTTACAGGGAGATTCAGAAGTCAATTGACAAACAATTCAGAAATGGAGAAGTGTAGCAAAATTATATTGGGACGATATAATCGATGCGATTCAGTGTAATGCCACAGTTATAAGTAATGACAAATGTGACATTTTAAATAAAATTACGCAACTCGCCCATCAAAAACAAGAGTTATAAATGTAAATGTCCCCATCTCATGCGAGTGGACTTGTGCCACATATCCTATCACACACAAACATGGGTGTCAGGTGTAAGGTCAAGAATTTTCCATAAGCTGATCAGTCATCGAACTCTAAAGGGTAAAAAATATTCAAATAAACGTCTTCTACATAGCATAACACACAAGCTGTACTTCAGCTGCTCCCAAGTCATCTAAGCAGTATTATAATATTCACTTAAAAAGATTTAACACCATGTTATGCAGTGTAAAACGTGCACCAGAACGTCCAGATTGCTAGCAAATTGTATGTCGAATAGTTCCCACATATAATACTTCACATCAGATCGTAGGAAATATATATCAGTGGCTGCATTCGATTACACATAGTTCTATTCAACCAGATTATGGACAGGAAGGCTGGATTCGATTACACATAGTTCTATTGAACCAGATTATGGACAGGAAGGAATCAGTTTTTCAACGAAATCGCCATATTGTCGTTTACCTCACTTACAGCCAGTGATTATCACCTCTATTTCTTAACAGTGTGAGCATGTTTACACCATATACATTTATACCTACGATATTTGTGATGTGAAGCGATTTTGGTAATGTTTAGCGTAAAGTGTTTCGTTATTGTCTGTATCTTTATTTATAACTAGTGCTTTTGGTGTATGACGCACGTTTGTAAAATATTTGAAGGGCATAACCTTGAACTTTACCCAATATGACCTCACTGATGTTATCACAAGAGAGACCCACTGCATCTTATTTCTTACCACTAACATTTATTATCCATATATCCCCTTTTCATAATCGTTTGACTGTCAATGGGTTTTTTAATCAACCGGTAAGTTCCTGGTTGTTTGTGTGAGCAAAGATTTGCTATTTTTTCATATCGACTTCAATGCTTTGCACACTGTGGCAAAGATTACCACTAAGTGCCTTTCATTGCATTTAATAACGTTCCAGCAGAAGAGAAAAGTCAACTTGCATACATATATACATACATACCACTTTTGTCCCATTGTAAACTAAGACTATTCATACCAACGACCTTAAAACTTGATAGTCACCGAAATAATTTATTTATTTTGATCTCAAGCACAAACCTATACAATGGATTATGTGTACTATGTCCACCATGAGTATCTAAATTCGGATTACAGTGTTTTAAGCTTTCAGACTAATTAATGAGTCGCTATGGGGAAGTAAACTGGTCAAAATAGAGTAGATGGACACTATACATAAATTTGGAGTGGATAATAGCAAATATTTTATATCAGTATTTTTCAATAATGTTCAATGAAAACTTTTGAATCAAAACGTTAGAGTTGTTTTGTTTTTATTTTTTTCTTTGGTCACTCTGAATAATCAGGAGTATCTTAATGTTAATTGACATAACTGTTTCCATGGAAACCAAAGCCCCAGTAGTGGAAATTGAAACTTTCAATCATCATTCAAAGAACTGCTTTAGTTTCCCTAACTACACGAACAGAGAAGGGAAATATTCATTTTTTAAATTTCTTTTTGAGTACCTTTCTTTCGTCGAGACTACATTTAACCGAATATATATGTAAAAACGGCTCGTTTGGGTTGAGAAAATTGTTTACGTAGAGGAGCGAACAACGTTTCGACCTTCTTCGGTGAGCCTGACGATGACCGAAACGTTATCCACTCCTCTACGTAAAATATTTTCTCAACCCAAACGAGCCGATTTTACATATATATTTTTCTCTGCAAGTGGGTTTTCTCGACATCACTGATTATTAACCGATCAGCATCCTGCAATATTTCTGTTCCCTGGAACTGCACATATTTCATCCAGTATCGGTCATTAAAGATTTAAAAAGTAATATATTTAGTGCGCCGTACTAAAACCGAACTTTTATTTAAACCGCGTTTCAAAAGTGAAAAGTCGGTTATTTGTCTTTATCTAAAGCACTTGACGTACAGCAAGCGCAAAAAATGAGAATTTTTGCACTTCAAACTGAGCAAGGTGTGCAATTATTCTGAGTGGTTACACTCACCTGGTGGATTCTGTACAAAACAAACTTTCCACTGAAACACAAGCTCTTCTAGGTTTTTTTAAAAACAAACTATTTCGTGTACACGCACACAATGCATCTGAGAAAATAATCATATATTTTTTTTAATATTCTGTCTTACAATCATTATATACACTAATTTGTTTATTAGATATACACGGAAGTTATCTTTTAGCAAACAATAGCAAATTTTGAGCGCTCAAGGAAACGATCTTCTTCAAGTCTGAGCACAGCGTGCCAAAAAGTGTAGATAAAACAAAGAAACCAAGTCAAATTCGTTACATTCCATTGCATAGATGGAAAAATGTATTTTATTATTCTTAGGAATCGTGGAATCTTTATATTTAGAGATTTATCTAATAGATATATTCACAAAATTTCATATACTCTTACAAGAATCATATTTCCACATTTAAATCTCGTATCTCTTTGGCTTGACTAGCCAAAAAGGCCCGGCATGGCCAGGTGGGTTAAGACGCGCGACTCGTAATCTGAGGGTCGCGGGATCGCATCCCTGTCACACCAAACATACTCGCCTTTTCAGCCGTGGGAGGTTATAATGTGACAATCAATTCCACTATTCGTTGGTAAAAGAGTAGCCCAAGAGTTGGCGGTGGGTGGTGATGATTAGCTGCCTTCTCTCTAGTCTTACACTGCTAAATTAGGAACGGCTAGAGCAGATAGCCCTCGAGTAGCTTTGCGCGAAATTCAAAAACAAACAATGACTAACCGAGGCCTAATACATGTAGTACATGATGAAACATTATGCTATCCGTTTTTGTTGTTGTTTATTACTCACTTTATTTGAAAATAAAGGTTATTGATAACTGTTACATGCGTTAATTACATGGGAAAATTCTCTCTAATATTATTACATGACAACATTACCTTTAATGTTTCAGATTATAAACATTTATATACAATAGTTATGGAGTTAGCTGCATCGTGAAAACATTAAAAGGACATTCAAATAATGGGTTCTCGTCTCTTGGTAACGACAAACACAGGTGAACAAATTGTTTATAAACTTAAGTACTACTTGAATGCGAAGCTTTAAACCCGAGCATAATTTATATGTGAAACTTAGAGTTCCAAGCATTAGTGATTAATATTACGATAATATCACTTGAATACTAATAAGTAACTTGGCCACATAATTGGATAAAAATACAAAATTTAACTATATGATTTTTCTCTCCATAAAACATAAGGTTTGGAGACGTTTATTATTATAACTATAATATATATAAAGTTCTTTTTCGCCCATACAAATCTGTATCATATTTTTACTCCTATGTCAATACCTGTAATTTTTGGACCAGTGGCTGGAGATTCAGATTCGTAAGGCCCTTAAGAAAGACCTCTTCTCATGATTCATGACATCTTCACGCTTTACCGACGTCACGACAGTACGAATTCCAACGATACGCTTTCTTTATGTGATGTCATTTTAATTTCTACTTATTCAATGACAGACAACACCCTACTGTATTGTGGTGCGAGTGATTAAAATAGGTGTCCCTATTTCGGAAAAAAAAGCTGTTGCAAAAAAAGTCAATAAATCATGCACCTTTTCAATACAGTTTTGGTTTTGTTTGATTTTTTCTTGGCTTTAGACAAGAATTCAATACAGCGTATGATTTATTATTTATGTTCCGTTAAAATAATGAATCACTTTTGAGATATGTTTTGTCCTACAAAAGACTACTATATCAAAATTTACGTGTATACAGGAGAATTTGCGACATAAACAATCCGAGAAAAATGGTTTCAATAAATGATATGTGTGTGTGTGTGTGCATAAATTGTACAGAAGCTGTGATAAAATAAACTATTCGAATACTGCTACATATTAATTACGTGTATTCCTATGTTTTTTAACTATCGTATAAATAGATGCTTCGCAGTCTTTTCCACTTTACTTCATAACACTTTAAATAGCAATACGTACTTATTAGAAATATATTTATTTTCATCTAAGACAAGATATCATGTCTTTCTTTGTTTGAATATAAATATAAATCTTCAGTATTAACCAAATAATAAAGAAAACGTTTATCTATCAGTGTGTTAAAATATAAGTGCCATTATCTAAAGTTACATTTTTGTACATTTTCCAGAAAGCAAAGAAATAAAAATAGCTTCTGGATCGTCAGACGATTCTTTGCATGAGGAATCACAAAGTCGTGAAATCCTTAAAACATGTAAAAACTGGATAACTGTGATGTTATCTATCCAGTTTTTTACCTTACTGTACGTAGCAGGTTCATTTGTGAATATCAAGAATGTGTCTAGCATTACTGTCGTTAAAGTGGACTACAAGTCACTCCACAACCATACTAGTGATGTCACGATGTCCACAGAGCACAACACTGGACTAATTATGTTAAAAAATGGTTCAGCTAGTAACTCTAGGACTATACTTGTTCCGACACAATCTTTTGGAGTCAATCTTACCACAACCACTCTCTCATCAGCTGCAATAAGTACCCAGCATTCCGTGAACAAGCCAGGAACTGGTTACAAAATTCAAATCAATTCTCTTTCAGTAACACGTGGTTACTCTGCTCCCCCCCTACCAGATTTTTATTCCAGAGTAGCCATATCTGAGTGGAAAATCCCACAACCATCATCTAATCCATATTCTCTGGAGTGCTCAGGTGTTCATCATTATTGTAGCTTTTCTCACAGGACTTCCACTGAGTGGGGTTTCCACGCGAACCACTACTGTTCCTGCGATCCAAGCTGCATCATTTATGGAGACTGCTGTTGGGACGCTCGATTAGAGGTAACAGAACAGGCGGTTAAAAGGGAGAATTTGTGGGCATGTGTTCTCCCCATAAACAATGTTAAATCTGAATCTTTCTTAATGGTGTCTCGCTGTCCCTCCTCGTGGACCGATTCAGAAGCACGAGCACAGTGTGAAAGTTATAATACCAGTCAAATAAAAGATCCGTTCCTTAACGTGCCGGTTACAGGAGAGGTTTCTCAAATCACGTATCGTAACATATTTTGCGCAATTTGTCACGAGGATTTGAATGTCTTGGCTTGGAACGTAGTTTTTGATTGCTCAGTTGAATTTTCATCCAGTGTAAACTATTCATCTTTCTTGTTGAAAGATTATAAAAATTGCAGTTTTTTCTTTTTATTTCCAAAGGAACTAAAAAAGTATAGAAGCAGCGCTTTACGACCCTGCGACAAAAATATTATATCTCAATGTCCAGAAAACTGGCTACTTTACATGAAAGACACCAACAAAACAAAAATAGAAATTCAAAATCGATGCTCTTTGTATTTTGCTCCTGTGCAAATGTCATTAAACTTAAACATTGTATTCAAGAATAAATTCTGTGCCATATGTAACTATGTAACTGTTGATAAACTCTCTTGTTCTAGGCCTCAGAAGTCGATAGTTCAACATTTTGATGAAGACAATATTCCTTCATTCGCTTTTCTATTGGATATAAATTTCGAACAAGGATATACTTCAGTCGGAACAAAAAGACGCTGTCTGCATTCACAGGTCTACGATCCGTGGCAAGAAAAGTGTCGAAATATATCATGTGGTCGCTTGTTCATAAATGAAAACGGAATTTGCTTGCAAAGTTATTCAAACTCTTTCAAACATCCAGCGAATTTCCCTGACTGGTCCAACAGTACCCTTTTATCCAGTTGTCCTAAGGTCTCAGTTTCATCAGATGACTTCATAATCGACATAAACGGCACGGTCATCCTTAAGCAAACTGGACAAGTACTCCGATTTGGGGCTTATGAAGCAGCTACAAACACTTCCATCTTGGTATGTGCCCCATCTAGAGAGAATATCATCAGTAAATTCGGGGATATTCAGAGATATCTAACTGTAATTTGTACAAGCATTTCTTTAGTTTCTCTTTTCCTTAAAATAATTCTTTATTTTTTCACACCAGAAAATCATAACCTTCCAGCAAAAATCGTAGTTTGTCTATCCATTTCTCTTCTGATTGGTCAATTTGTGTTTTTACTTGGAACACATAAGACACAGTATTTTATACTGTGCAAATGTATGGCAATTATCATGCACTATTCGTTTCTCGCATCTTTTTTTTGGATGAACGTTTTAGCTTACGACATTTGCAAAACTTTTTGTTCACTGAAGGTAACAAGGAACGTTTATAACAATCGAGAATTAATAAAATATTGTATATACGGCTGGTTTTGTCCACTGTTAATCATTGTTATCGCTGCTACGATTGATCTTTTCTTTCAAGAAAATGTTATCTCGCCATCCTATGGAAAGACTCTTTGTTGGATATCCAATCGAATGGCCCTGCTTATCTTTTTCGCCGTTCCTCTTGGTATATTAGTGACTGTTAATGCTATACTATTCGTCAAAACAACTGTTCAGATATCACAATTCAAGCGTCATAGTAGGGTTGCTCGTGAAAACACGGGCCAAGGAAGGACACGTCTTCGACTGGTTTTGTATGTGAAACTTGCTTTGGTTATGGGATTAACATGGACTTTTGGATTCATGGCAGCCATTGCCGGAAGTAACGTCCTTTGGTGTTTATTCATAGTGTTCAACAGCTTGCAAGGTGCATTTATTTTACTTGCTTTCACTCAGGTAACCGATCTTATTGTATTACTTCGTTTAAAAATTTGTCAACTTTTTTCCCGAATCAGTCAAAAACAAGAAAAACGACAGTCTATCGACTCGTACAATCTACCAACTCAGTCTAGTTGTGCAGTCTAAACATCAAATCAGCGTCACATTAGTCGGAACATAAAATTCTGTTGTCAGAAAAATTACCACAAAGAGAACAAGGCTCACTTTATTGAAATGTATCCAAAACAAAATGTTTATATTAACCAAAAGATGATCATTCTTTGAAACTTCATATGTTTTACAAACTTCCTCCGGGAGGAATAGTTTAACAGATCTGATGTTTAAAAAAAGTGTATTGTAATTTAATAATGAATGACATCTTATGCATATGTGTCCTGAACGATCATATCAAATCAGACCAACCAAAAACATTCGTCACCACAAAGGATCGTTATACGAATGAATGGATCAACCATCACTTCTTTTTTTTAGCGCGTTTGTTTCTGTAAGTGCAGAGTGATTTGAAAAGCGTCACTTCTCGAACTCAGAACCTTTCCATCCACAGCGAACATTTGCAAAGCTATACCGCGTTCAGAGTTCTTAATATTTATTATTTTTAATATTGTATAGTGAAATTTTGAGAACTGGGATTATATTGGTAGATTTCAACATTTTACAATTCATCTGGGATGCCGAATCGAAACCAGTTTTAGAGACCGTTTTGCAAATAACCAAAGTTGTTGTTCGGCTTAGAAGATGACGCAATCTTTATTTACTCTATGTTTCATATCAAAATAGAAAACTTTGTATCAGGCAACGGTACATAAAAATGTATGTGAAAGCAGAAAAACGAGTTTATTAGTTTTAATAACAGACAACTCTGTATTCTGTCCGGCACATCAGACAGAGAATTTCATTATAGTAAATGTGAAGGAAGGATTACTTATTAAAATAGAAAAAAAATGCTTTTTTTCATTCAGACTATACCTGTATAAATACAACTCAAAGAACAATCTTTCTTAAAAGATGTTGAAGGTTTATTTTGTTTAGACACTGAATAAACAAAATTGTCTTGAGATATTTTGACAAATTTGTAATATTTACTGAAAGTATTTAACATGAATGTGCTTTATTTGTTGTTAACAATTTTTAGTGTTATAAACCACCAGAGGGCACTATAAAAATGGAAGATACTTCACAAAAGCTGTCCGGTTGTTAGGTTTCTTTTTCGTAAGTGCCGACATGTGTGTGTGTGATTTGTCAATTTTTGTCTTATCCCACATGATTTCTCAGCCATGTATTTTATGAGGTGTTGTATTAAAATTATAAAACGTGCCTTTCTGTATGTTCATAGGATACGCAGTACAAGATAATTATCAGATATAATTGTTTTTATCGGCCTCAGAAAATACGAAATGTGTTTAAAATTCTTCGTTATAAGCCTCATTTTTTTGTATTCGCAGTATTTCATATATTTAATAGCCGACCATTGTGTAATATACAATCATGACTATTTTGGATATAGTTCTTATTGGTTCACAATATTGTAATAAAATTGATGAGTTACACTGAAAACATATCTAAGCCTTTTTTCATTATTATTTTCATGTTTCAAATTCGCACACAGACAAGGACCAACAAAATGTTTTTACATTTAATATCTTCGATTTTAAGTTGATTTTATAAAAATCGTCACTAGTCACTTAGGTTTATAAAATAACAATGCAATGCACATAATTGGTCATATTGTTAAAATTACGTAATTCACGTGAATGAAGAATTAGAATATCAATGGTGTGAACGCCCAAATGGAAACGAAAATAAAACCAACTTAACAGTACAATAAACTGAACACTACTACCCTAAGACAAATATAATTGACTATAACCACATTTCGTCAACGAAAGTCATTCACACCATAACAACTGTGATTCTCACAAATGGATTCTATCAATACTGTTATTCTCACAAATGAATTTTATCAATACTGTTATGACACTACTGTGTTTGTTATATTCCAACCGGGCTGACAAGATCTGAGTGAAATACGCAGTCGGACAAAAATCAATAGAAACATACGTATATGTAGATCTAAGTAGGTTTGGGTTTTGTTTTCTCACGGGAACAAGTTCAATTAAATAAATGACTTATAAAATAATTTCCTTATTTAATTTTACAGAACTTTTATCAGACTTTATTTTCCAGACATAAAACGTATTATTTATCTGCTTCTCGATCTACTAGATAAAATATTACAACTAATCACCTTTTACCAAAAATATCCAATCACATATCGAGTACTGAGTGGATTCAAACATGTATATTTGACGCAGTGAGTAAGTCTCCTTGATGTAACATAAAAGGTAGGCAACGTGTACTAGCAATATTATTTGCAATATTGTGTAACATACCCTGAATGACTGTTTATTGACAGAGGTAAAAGAAAGCAATTATTAACCATCTGTTTGCTGTTAAACGCAAAATTACTTAATAGGCCATCTGTGCTGTGATTATCACGGGTATTAAAGCCGTGTTTTTAGCGTTATAAACCTTAATCAGACTTTTCACTGAACCACGGGAGGCTCATTTATTAATACTTAAATTGTTGTAAGGATTAGGTTGAAGCAGTTGTTGTTGTTGTTGTTTTAAATTAAGCACAAAGCTACACAATGGGCTATATGTGCTCTGCCCACCACGGGTATCGAAACCCGGATTTTAGCGTGTAAGTCCATAGACATACCGCTGAGCCACTGGGGGGCCTGGTTGAAGCAATAAAGAGTAATAATGGGTAACTCACAGGAATATTCATGTTTGATTGGCCCCCACATTATTGATTTGTTTCTACCCACCATCGGCAGGGACAGGGTTGTTAAGCATAAAGATACACAAAGGGTCTGTGCTCTGCCCACCACGGGTATCAAAACCACTGTGCCACTTGAGTAACGGACCAGTAAGCGTTTAGTGCATAACTTTGAATATGTTATCATGCTGGTGCTGCGTTCTATCGGTAATTTTAAAATTAAATATTTGTTAAGAACTATATATCAGTGTAATTTTTTAATTAATACTTTTATAAACGTGTTACAATTTACTTAGATTTTAAACCACCGCGTATGAACTTAATACCTATTTCTTAGAGTTTCTAACACCCGAGACAAAAATGTAGAAATTTTATATTAGGTATGTATTAACTAAAATCTAATTAATGACGGTGCTAAAAATAAAGTTTACTATTTTACATAATACCACATGTGCGTTTGTTATTATTTGAAAAACAAATATATTTATTATAACTTTCTTATGGTAAATTCCCGTTATGGGTGAAACGTTTGGAAAGCTGAGAATAGTAAAAATTACAAACAAAAGAAATGTATACGGTTTGCAGTTGGTCTGAAGCTCAAGAGATACAATAAAGAAACCTGTCAACCAATTTCGAATTGCAGTTGGTCTGAAGCTCAAGAGATATAATAAAGAAACCTGTCAACCAATTTCGAATTGCAGTTGGTCTGAAGCTCAAGAGATATAATAAAGAAACCTGTCAACCAATTTCGAATTGCAGTTGGTCTGAAGCTCAAGAGATATAATAAAGAAACCTTTCAAATAATTTCGATTTGCAGTTGGTTTGAAGCTCAAGAGATATAATAAACAAACCTTTCAAACAATTTCGAATCATCGTGAATTTAGAAAATGTTCGCTCTTCACTTACAACTGATTTTGACAATCTCATAATTCTCTGTGGAATCTGTATATAAGATAGTCCACTACAGTATTAGGTCGTAAATGGAGGAATGACTGTTAACAAACTTCTATCGTTTCTCGATCACGAGTGTTAGTTAGTCTGTAAGTATCTTGTTGTCTAATACAATCTAAACTCTGATTTTTAAATTCTGATATGTAATAACAGAACAGAAACAAATAACTGTACTGTTTTAAATGGCCATTTTTTGAGCGCAAATTAAATGATAATGTTGAAAATTATATATACAGTCTATATAACTTTTGAACAACTGCGGTATATTTTCCATGAGTTTACCTCTTTCCTTACATTCAAACACAAATTTTCAAATTTCAATCTCTGAAAACTGATATCAGTCTTCATGTTTCTGCATATATCAAGGCTATTGCAAACCTTTCATCAGGACAAACATTTTCTGAAAGAAACCTCCCTAGAGAGCTCAACAGTAAATTTCAGGACTTACAATGCTAAAATTCAGGATTCAGTGCCTCGTAATTCACAGAGCACAGTTAATCGATTCTGAAACTTCAAATTTACAAAATTTGTGACCTTTAAATCACCCCCAAGTTACATAGCTTCAAGAGAGGATGCTGTCACATCAGTAAGACCAAGATTGGCTGGATGAGAATGCAACTGGGGTTAGCAACTCCAGACTGAACTCTCTTGTTCTTGCTTGACCTCCATAAATTTGTTCCATTGTCGTAACCTCCTACCCTCTTATTCATTCAAGATGTGTCCTCCAGTTGTTGAAGATTTTGCAGTGGCAGCTTTGTTACGATATGCTAGTGTTAATTTGGTACCTTATTTCAGTTATTTCGATAAAGTATTTTGAAATTTCGATTTTACTAGGATCTACTTTGATTCCTTTCATATCTGGTGCGTTTTTTTAGCCTTGTCTTATCTACGTTTTAAAATTGAGTTGTAATTCTTGAAAGCTGAAGTAGTAACGCAGTCACACAAAAGCGTTCATTAAGTCTTTTGTTGGCCCGGCATGGCCAGCGTGTTACAGCGTGCGACTTGTAATCTGAGAGTCATGGGTTCGAATCCCCGTCATACTACACGTGTTCGCCCTTTCAGCCATGGGGGCGTTATTAAGTAGCAGGTCAATCCCATATTCGTTGGTAAAAGAGTAGCCCAAGAGTTGGCGGTGGGTGGTGATGACTAGTTGCCTTCCTTCTAGTCTTACACTGCTAAATTAGGGACAGTTAGCATAGTTAGCCCTCGAGTAGCTTTGTGCGAAATTCTTTTTAATTTCGCATGTATAAAAATATACTTTTGCGAACTAAGTAATCACTGTCATATTTTCTGTTTTGATTCATATCTAGAGTACAGTTCAATACAGTGGAGTAGTAGTTGTATTTATTTTCTTTCCAAGCTCACGATGTTGGGAATAAGTTTTCTAATTAACAGCTGTACCAGCTCATTTTTACATTTTTGTCCAAAAGAACAGCCTTTACTTTTGTGTGTTCTTACAGGTAAATCGTTGTGTAATTTATATTTATTTCCAAACAAACAGACTTTTCGTCATTTTGTGAACAAATATTAATGCATAGACCAGTTAAAGTCAATGGACAAAACAGTATCTTCAAAAGGCAAGTTACTCCCTACTTCGATCTGCACTATGCTTAAACAGAGGAAAACCACCATCTGCATCAGTCACGCCTGTTTATGTTACAGACGATAAACATTCATTAAACGACTCAGTTATAACTGTCTTATATAAAAATACTTTAGGTTATCTTTCATTTTTTCACTTCGCTTGAAATCTAATGTTTCTCTATTTTTCTACTGGTTGTATCGCTTCTATTTTCTGGTTACCCCTACATTTTCTGACCTAGACAGATACCTATTAGGCCTATCCACTAAGGTTAGCCTAGGCATTAATTATTAAGTACAGGCTTTGAGATGGAGAATGCAAAATCGCATTTAACTGACCATTTCCACATTCAATGGTTTAAGAACACTATATGAGGGATTATAATCACAAGTAGTCAACAGTTAAAATTTTGAAAACGTCGTAAATATTATTTGAAAGTTCGCCAAATGTGTTTTAATAAAAGTTATTAATTCGCCATTTTTATGTCGCGTACTCATTCCAAAAAAATTAGAATTAAAATTACTTGTTCATCGTCAGTATCGACTCCAAATGACATGCGGGAAATACAATCTTGTATTATAATCTTTTCGGTATTTTTACACTCTGTATTTTCACTGAACAACAGCAAAACAAAATACAGTCAAATTATGACGAAATACAAGAAAAATCAGCAAACAATTAAGTAATTGTTGCTTAAATACACTGTATGGAACAATACCGTTGATGTTTTTTTCATATATGGACGAAATAAGATATTGCAGAACATGAAGCATTTATTGAGTGTCCAATAGGAAACTGAACTCAATTTCACTATGAGAAGTCTCTCTGTCACTGTCACAGTATAAATAAGGGTATGAGTAAAGACAGTGAAAAGGGTTAAATACCTATGTGAATATTTATATTGTTTTTATGACAAAGCTACTGAGTTTACTTGCCATCACCCTAAATTTGAAATCATTTATTAGTTTGTTTTTATTTCGCGCGAAGCTATACAAGGACTATCTGCGCTAGCCGTCTCTAATTTAGCAGTGTAAGACTAGAGGGAAAGCAGCTAGTCATCACCACCCACTGTCAACTCCTGGGCTACTCTTTTATCAACAAATAATGGAATTGACCTTCACTTATAACGCCCCCACGGTTGAAAGGGCGAGCATGTTTGGTGTGACAGGGATTTGAAACCTCGATCCTCGGATTACGAATAGAATGCCTTAGCCACTTGGCCATGCTGGGTCATAATTAATTAGAGGAAAGTCAGTGAGTTAACAGCATCCTACTGCCTCCCATCCAAATTAAGAGATTGACTTTCATGCTTATAATGCACCTATAGCTTATATGGCAGAGACTATCTTGTTGTATCGTACGGATTCGAGCCAAATTCACCACCTTCGAAATTTATATCTCTGTCGAAGGCCAAACCTTGTGCCTCGGTATGTTTCTGAATGAATGCAACGACATTTTCTTCTTACAAACAATACCAGAACCTAAGCTAAGAACCCATGATAAATTGATAGATGAATTATTCTTCGTTTTAAACTTGTATTATGTACTGCTATTTGAACATTGACTTTGACTGGAAAGCCTTAACATAACGTAAGAAATGCTGTGTTATTTACTTATTTAAAATTGAACATCAAAAAACCGAGATTGCTTCCAACGGCCATTAAATGGCGCTCAGTCTTCACTTTTATACCACAGGATTCTTTTAGGTGAGATGGCTCGGCATGGCCAGGTGGGTTAAGGCACTCGACTCATAATCCGAGGGTTGCGAGTTCGAATCCCCGTCACACCAAACATGCTCGTCTTTTCAGTCGTGGGGGCATTATAATGCGACGGTTAGTCCCACAATTCGTTGATAGAAGAGTAGCCCAAGAGTTGGCGGGGGGCGGTGACGACTAGCTTACACTGCTAAATTAGGGCCGGCTAGCGCAGATAGCACTCGCGTAGCTTTGCGCGAAATTCAAAACAAACATTAGATTTTTGTTTTTCCTTTTTCACAGACCGTGTGGATTATTATGTGCACAAAAGTGTGGAGGTATTAACTAACGACAATAGTTAAAAGAGTGAGAAAATCCCATAACTGTAATAAATTTGGAGGAAATGTATTGATTGAAATAAAGAAATAAGTGCTTGATAACCTTTAAAATATATCATATTTTTAGAAACGTAAGCTATCACAGTGCAACAGCAAAGTAATGGATAACCTGCGAAAGATATCATGCTATCATAAATGTGAGAACCGATTCATAAGCTAGTAAGATATCATAACACCAAAAGAAAGCGATGAATATAAATATCATAACATCAAAAATGTATTGAATAAACATTAAAAGTACTCATAACCTCAACTATAACTATCATATTTTGCTATTCACATCGCTTTTACGATCAACCAATGTAAAAACAAACAGTATTTAAAAATACAATTGTAAAACATTATGGACCCACGTGTCCTAGTGATTAACGTGCTGAATTGTGGGGTAAAAGGCTCAATGTTCGATCCCGCAATATGTTTCTGAATACATTTCGTATTTTCAACTGTAGACGAGTTCTACAAAAATAAACACCGGACCCTTCATTCTATAAAAATAGATTTTTAGGCAGGGAATGTCGCTGACTGATTACTCTACTCCTATACCCCTTCCCCCCAGTGGCACAGCAGAACATCTGTGGACTTAGAACGTCAGAAACCAGATTCCGAAACCCGTGCTAGGCAGATCGTAGATAGCCTATTGTGTGTCTTTGTACTTAATTACAAACGAACAAGCAACATTTCCTAATTAAGGAGACACTATAGGTACTGTTTTCTTGGCACTTGTGTGTAATGTTAAAGTAATAAATAACACGTAACATTACATCTGATGCACAGTTAAAAACATTTTATTTCAGGCCTCTAAAAGGTGGATTCTAAACGTTTCGACCTTTAATGCGTCATTATCACGATTGCTTGGGCTTGGAACAGTTGAAGGTTAAAAGGTGGAATTTATAAAATTGTATGTGAACGTGGAAGTGTGTATTACGTGCAGACAAAACTTAATTTGAATTATCATGTAGCACAACGTAATTGTTGCATAAGAAAATAAAGAACTGAAATTTTAACATCAGCAGACTATATACAAAAACACAGCATAAGATAATATATAGGAAAAAACAAAGGAAGTATTGACACAACCAATTAGAAATAATAAAGTTTTTTAAAATATTATGAATTATTGAAAAGAGAAAAGTCTGGCGAAGAGCATTTTGTGTAAAAATGTGGCAGTACGTCCTCTGAGAATCCCACAGAAATAGTAAATCTACACACAGGTGACATGACCTAGCTAACGAATAGATATAATAAATGCATCTAATGATGACGTAGGAAATGTTGAAAAATGTAGGGTTAGAATTTCAGAAGCCATAGACCAACCTGAATTAAAAATGATTTTAATTGTTTATCTATTTCAACGTAATGTGTTATTCATATTTTAGGAGACCCTATGCCTAAACTCTGGAATTTTTTATCTCAGTTTCTAGCTTATGTCTCATATAAGGTAACTTTCACGTCAAAGATAACAAATACATTAACAGGTAACCAACATTAGTTTCCTTGCTTCGACAGAAATAAACAATTACTAAGATTAATTTTCAATACACCAGGGAATATTTTTGTTTGTTTCCCAATTTCAAGCAGAGCAAAACTACAAGAGGCCTATCTTTGTGTAACAATACTAAATGTTGAACTGGTACACATGAAAGAAAGAAGATAGTTAACAGCACTCACTGCTAACTCCAAGACAGAATAATTCTACGTTTTTTAGGTTATAAACAGTACTGAAATATGGTTAATACCAGTGTTCAATATTTTAAGGCCTGGCATGGCCGAGCGCGTTAAGGCGTGCACTCGTAATCCGAGGGTCGCGGGTTCGCGCCCGCGTCGCGCTAAAACATGCTCACCCTCCCAGCCGTGGGGGTGTATAATGTGACGGTCAATCCCACTATTCGTTGGTAAAAGAGCAGCCCAATAGTTGGCGGTGGGTGGTGATGACTAGCTGCCTTCCCTCTAGTCTTACACTGCTAAATTAGGGACGGCTAGCACAGATAGCCCTCGAGTAGCTTTGTGCGAAATTCCAAAACAAACAAAACAATATTTTAAAAAGCACTTGAAGATAACTTTTGATATTACAATGATATATTGCTGAGGTCTTTCTCTATGGAATGTTCTCCATAGCAATGGTACGGAATTGAAAACGACTTACAATAATTTTACTGCACAAAACTCGGACATAGAATTGATAAATAACATTTACTGAGTATCATTATGTGACGACGTTGGTTGAAGATAAATTTATGTAGATATCAATACATTCTTTCAAAACTAAGAGAAACTTATTACATTTTTACTTACTCTAAATTCGAAGAATAAATAAATAATGAATATAACTAATCACTAATTTTGTAGAAGATTTTAGCTCTGAATGTTTGCAGCTGTCCAGAGAATACTTATGTGAGTTATCCGAAATATTAAGTATTACATAGTTGAATTACTTTTGAATATTTTAAGTCGTTCAGTAGTGCTTCATTATGGATATTTTAGTTACGTAGTGTTAAATTGTAAACCTTTAAATATAGTTAGAACAGTTACATGTTGAATATTCTAGCTTGTTCATCAAATTTATATGGTGAATATTGTAATTTTACGTGACAGATTAACAGGATGAAAATTTTAACGTTTGCTAAGTTATAAGATGAATATTTTCTTGTGATTGGTATAATCACAAGACAAACATTTAAAATATTTTTGACAGGGCTAAAAATATTTGTATATAATTTTCTTGTTGGACCTCTAAACAGTTTCATCATGTTTGTAATGAGATAATAGCTGCATAGCTGTCTAACTGGCATATCTAAGTAGAAGTTACTTGGAGAGTTTGTTATGGTGGTGAAAACACCATATAGTTACTGAGAGTACTTATCTGGGAAGATAATTATATTGCTGTCGACAACCACCTTGGCAGCATTTTGACAGTTTTCTACATATGTAATTATGTAGAAAATTTCCCCAAAATAAGTCTCAAAAATTTACCTCACGTCTTACACGCCTAAGATTACGCTACTCATAGGCCTAAACCTAAGCCTAGACGAAGTTTCGACATAGACAATAATCCAAAGCCCTCTTGAACGTTTGTTTGTTTTTAATTAAGCACAAAACTACACAATGGGCTATCTGTGCTCTGCCCACCACGGGTATTGAAACCCGGATTTTAGCGTGTAAGTCCGCAGGTATACCGCTGTGCCACTGGGGGGGCCCAAGCCCCAAGCCCCTCTATACGACCAAGAATGAAATGTGTAAGTTACACAGTATTAAATAACAAATAAATAAACAACACAATCATAAATGATCACAAAATGCATTGGCACTTCTGCAGTAGATTAAGATAAACCAGTTGATGGTCTGATTAGCTTGTTTTCCATCAAATAATGACATTTTTACTCACCTCAAACGATCTTGATATTAAGAGAATATAAGAACATGTGAAAAGTAAAATTGGGGAAACAGCACCCGGTAACGGCAACCATTTTCAAAATATCGTATTTTCGTTCCTTTCAGACCATTCTGTTCAGTTGTTGTGTGACAATTTCAAACACATACCCGTTCTCGGTAGAAGTTCTCTGTAATAGTTCAGCTGAATCAATTTCTTTAACACGACTCATAATATGGCTTATACAAAAAAAAAAGGCATTCTGAGAATAGGCTTAGAATAACATTATTACTCGTTATAATACCGATATTCCATTGGTAATCTAAGGTATACACTCTCAAAGCCAGATACGATAAGTGTATAGCTCAAAAAAGAAGAGAAGTGGACTAGAGGATTTACTTACTGTAAGTCACTAATTAACCCACAAAACATCTTGGTAAGACTGGTGTAAGTGCTGGACCTTATTTTTGTGTTTTGTTTTTTCAAAATTCAGCTTATCAAAATGGGGGTGCGTCTGCAATGCCGGTAAATACAGTATATATTATTTATTATTTCTTTTATGTAATCTATATATATATAAAACGTTGAATTGGTATTCAATCCAGATAATTGAATTCAGGTATATCGAATATTGCAGATTGAAAACAAAAATGTGGTACATTACTTTTTGTTTCTTAATTGAAAAAAACGTGTTTCACAAGAACACAAAAGGTTGACTGGTTGTTTAGCGCTTTGTGGCGCAAAACAACTAGGCTATCTGCGCCAAAATAGCTTAGTTGCTTTGCGTCATAAAACGCCAAACAACCAACCAACCTTTTGTGTTCTTGTAAAACAGGTTTACTTTAATTAAAAAACGACAAAAAGAACTCCCCCCGCTAGTACAGTGGTAAGTCTACGGAGTTAAAACGCTAAAATCAGCAGTTCGATTCCCTTCGGTGGACTCAGCAGATAGCCGAATGTGGTTTTGTTATAAGGAAACACACACAAGGAACTTAACTGTTAACATACTGACTAACATTCTATTAATCAAGTTGTTTACTGCGCCCAAAAAGGGGTTCGTTTAGCTTAACAAATATACTTCGTTGCGAAACAAATAATGTATTAATAACTGAAGTATGAATATTAAAACAGAAAATATAGTGGGGTTAATAGCATGAAGTATTTACGTTAACGTTTAATAAAACATCTGAACGATAAAGTTACACAAAACAGCGTTACGTTACCAAGACAACGGAGTGTTTATGAGAAGACAATAGAGGGCGTTGAGAAATGTAGTACCAGTACTAGGCTGGCAAACATTCCCAAGGATATGTGTTGCTTTCCTTTCTTAGATGAGAAGAAATTCATTTGAATAAAACGTAAAGCTCAACAAAAAAACGAATTATAATTAATTATATGGTCATGGTATGTTAACCAGTATGGGAACCACAGCCTCGTTCCTTTTCAAAAGCAGAAACACAAGCAAACTAAATAAGAACGATCTAGAAGAGTTGGAGTCAACTACAAACTGTAAGTTTTTGTACACTTTTTGTTCTGATCAACTGGTGTTTAGTATTTAGTATGGAGGTATAGAAGTAACGAAGGTGGATGTAAGAACCCAGAGGTGGCAGTTTTGTAAATTATCATGTCCAAAAAAATAACAGTTTTAAAACATTAATTTTCCTTTCTTGCATTAAGTATATTGCTGTATACCTTAATTATTTCAAAATTAGTAAATCAAGTTTAATAACTGTTTGGAGATTTGAAGTTGTTAGATGTTTTGGTAATAGACAAAGGCCAATAGGTAAGTCATTCTATATTCCAAGCAAGACCTGTGGTTTAAAACACTCTACGATATTTTATGGAGATTTTTTTTACTAGCATTGTAGTATTCAGTGTAACACAGTTAGCAAATCTGCACGAAGACTTGTTATTTTATATTGTATTCAGTGTAAAACGATTGATACACCAAGAAATTAATTAGCTGATATTACTTTCATTGCAATACAGTTGATAAACTTACATGGAAACCAGTTAGTTTATACTGATTTAAAAATGTAGCATTTACTGGTTCTAAACGCACTTTGGCGAGCTCTATAATTAAAAAAGAAAATAAAAGAGGTTAATCATAACAATAATAGTCATTGCACAGTCATAGACAATGTAAAACAAGGGATAACTCACAATATATTTCTGAAAATGTTTCCATTCTAGGATTTATCATTAATGTTGACATAATTTGCAATTATACCGAATTATACAAGTTATTACGTTCAAAGTGACAATGTGGTTTAAAATGTATGTTTCAGAAGCTGTTAACATAGATAACACTCAAATTTAATTCAACATATTAATTATTTTAAAGATAATTTCTCCCAACTATAGCCTTTTTTTGTCTAATAACAAATAACATTTATCAAGTAAGTAAATATTAATATATATGATGATATTAAACACGTAATTTTGTAAACTGGTTGTCCTTTTTTTATTGCAGTTAAAGCACAACAACTTCAGAAATGGTAAGTTTTGTAGTTTTAAAAATCATCTACAAGCTTCCAGTAACTTGTTTAAATAAAAGTATTACAGAGCGTCAGATTTAGGAGATTTAAAATCATTATAAAAATTACAAACAGCTTCAAAATGGCAGGTTTTATAACTTTTAAAAATTATCTACAAGCTTCGAGAAATTGGCCTAAATAAAAGTATTACAAAGCGTCAAATACAGATGATTTAAAATCCTTATAAAAGTTTTAAGCAACTTGAATATCAATACTTGTATAGTTTAGAGAATAAATTATGTGTTATGAGTAATTATATGGATTGAGTTTGAGCTCATTAGTCCATTAAGGCTAGAGAAATAAAATCATATAAAACAATATATAAAAATTATAAGCAAGTAGAATATAAATATTTGTATGGTTCAGAGAATAAATTATGTGTTATGAGTAATTATATGGATTGAGTTTGAGCTCATTAGTTCATCAAGGCTGGAGAAACAAAATCATGTAAAACAATATATACTAAAAAATCTAAACATTTCTGAAAAAATGAAAAATATGAGGATTGGGTATTTACTCAGTAAAAACCTGTTAAACGATTTAAATAATGAAGTGAAAGAACCAAACCGTATGTGCATCACCAATTACAAGTATTTATTAATTATGAATGAAAAATACATTTAAATTATACACATATTACAATTAGGCTAAAAACTAACAGAGAATGTTTAAAGAAATCAAGTTAAAAAAAAGCAAAGTTAGATTTAAAATTTAACTGATGTATAGAATACTAGAAAGCGCATACATTAACCAGTTGGCTCGTGCTTGACAGGATTGTTACACAATATTTTGCCGAGTTGAACACGAAGGAAGTGAATAATGTTACCTGAAGAGGAAAATTTATTGGTAGATATACTAATACGAACATCATAAACGTTAATTTGTTGAGACCTGAAAGTATCGACAATGGGTGTTACGTCTTTCTACTGTGCTGTCGGATGATTTAGTTTTGAATTTTGTTGAAAGATATACAGGGTTATCTGCGCTAGCCGTCAATAATATTACAGCTAAAAACTAGAGGGAAAGCAATTAATTATCACCACACACAACCAACTCTTGGTCTACCAACGAATGGTGGGAATGACCGTAACTTTATGACACCCCCATGGCTAAAAGTATGAACACGTTTGGCGTGACGGAGATTCGAACCCCTAACCTTTATATTGCTAATCAAATGCGCAAAACTACCTGGCCTTGCTGGTCCTATGTCGGATGGACATCATGATTTTTGAGTATGGGGTTGCTTAAAGTAAGTTACATGTGATAGAGTTTAGGTTATGCTGACAAACGTGAGAGATCTTAGCCAAGCGAATGCAGGCAGTCGTTGGCATGAATGTCAGTCACATTGAAAAAGATGTAATGCCCTGAAATGCCAGTTTCCATTGACCGTTGATTCGGCTACCCTATGATTTCGTTTGTATATTCACCGTAAAGGTGTTTGTATGATTGTGTTTTCTTATAGCAAAGCTACATCAGGCTATCTGCTGAGTCCACCGAAGGAATCGAACCACTAATTTTAGCTTTGTAAATCCGTAGACTTACCGCTGTACCAGCGGAGGACGTTCACCGTAAATAATTATATTAATGTCCAAAACAACTAAAAGACATCTGATGAAATCATTTATCTGTCACAACCTTATTAAGCAAATTTAGGACAAGGCTTTAAATTTAGAAAGCTGAAACAAGACTAAAGACAAACACAGACCTAGTCAGTAAAACTGCAGATTTATTACAGAACCAATCGGGTGTAAAGGTGTTGCCTAAATATATCAGATCATCCCTTAAGCAATGTCCGAAAATTTAATACAGAAAGTGCATTATCATTAAAGCCTTCTACAAAGAAAAATAAAAGAAACTATCCCATTTCCACTTTTTCACATCATTAATCAAATAAACCCTTATAAAGATGGATGTGTCTGAGGAACACATGAGGCACAAAATGCTTGATGAGTTTAAAAAAGGCAATAGTGTAGGAGAAACTATATGAAACATTCAGGTTGTTTATGGTGAGTCTTTTAATGAAAGAAAATGTCGAAGACGGTTAAACACGTTCAGTTCAGGTGACAACAGCTGAAGTGATGCGTCACGTTCGGGTCGTCCTGTTGAGTTTAATGATGACTTGTTGCTGGCTGCATGTGACGAAAGTTGTGCTGTAACAGTTCACGAACTAGCACAGAAGCTAAATTCAACCCATTCAACAGTTCACCGTCATCTGTAACAGCGTGGAAAGGTGTCAAAACTTGGAAAATGAGTGCTCCATGATTTGACAGAACCCAACCTGAGAGAAAGAGAGGACATTTGCACTTCTCTGTACTCTCGTGAACGTAACTCACCTTTTTTGGACAGGTTAGTGACTGGATATGAAAAATAGATATATTATGAAAATGTTAAGTGCTGCAGACAATTTTTCGGGGCAGGTACACTGGCTAAAGCACAGCCTAAAATGGAACTCCACCCTAGGAAAGTCTTGTTAAGTGTTATGTTGGATATTGTTGGTGTGATCCATTTTGAGTTGCTGCCATTCAATATAACGATTACATCAGACTTCTATTGTCAACAGTTAGAGCACTTGAATGTTGCACTGAAATAAAATAGGCCTGCTGTGATCAATTGTAAAGGTGTTGTATTATATAAGGATAATGCACGGCCCCATATGGCAAAGATCCCATCTGCAAAGATTGAAGAGCTAGACTGGGAAAAACTTCCACATCCTCCAGATCTTGTCCCATCTGATTATCATCTATTCTGAAGTTTGCAGAACTATCTTGATGGAAAATAATTTGGAACACATGAAGATGTCAAAACTACCCTCTCTACATTATTTTCCTCCAAACCCCAAGAACTTTATAGAAGTGGCATTCAGAAGTTTGTGAATCGTTGGTAGGAAGTAATTAATAATAATAAAACATACATTGTTGATTAAATAACAATAAAAGTGTTTGAAATCCTTTCTCTTTTTCTGAATCTAAAATAGGACATCACTTAAGGGATGACCTGACAATGTTCCTCCACTAGTATGTAACAAACAATCAAACGAGATGTGAATCCTACCCTCACAAACGACGTAGGCAAAACCTAAATATTATTTTTATTGTAGTAAAGATAAGAAAACTTTAAACGTTTTCTTAACAGTTGAACATGTTTCCATGAATGAAATGGAAATTTAGATACACTTATAGTTCATGTATATATAGAGAGAGTTTGTATTTTTTATAAAATGGCCACGAGTCAACTCTTTGTAAAGTTGGATGTACATGTATGTAAAAAAAGATCGATTTAAAAGATTTTGTATCTAAACAAGTTAGAGTGTTAATAGCTTTAAATAAATGAGCTCAGACATAGCCAAATTTGTTTGCATTCTAGGAAGCTACTCTAACTTCTAAAGAAGCGTTTGTTAGCTATTATATTAGTGGAGTTTATTTACACCTGTTTCTTCAGAGGATGAACTGATATTTCTTATCCAACTATGAAAATATTGTTCATTAACTGTTAGCTTTTGTTATTAATAGATAATATTAATTTCAGTCCTCATCAACAAACACTAGTAAACAGGTGAGGAACGCTTGTTTGTATATGGGAAACCTGTTAATCCAATCTACTAGGCCCGGCATGGCCAGGTGGTTAAGGCACTCGTTGGTAAAAGAATAGCCCAAGGGTTGGCGTTGAGTAGTGATGATTATCTGCCTTCCCTCTAGTCTCACATTAATAAAATAGGGACGGCTAGCGCAGATAGCCCTCAAGTAGCTTTGCGCGAAATTCAAAACAAACGAAATGCTATCTGCTGCCCTCCTTAACGTTGAAATAGATGGAAGGCAACCACCCGGCAGCCCCTACCGCCAACTTTTGAAAATCATACCTAGAGAATGTTTTGAAACAAAGGTACTTTCAGGTAGTCGAAGTATTGAACCTAATTAAGTATATAATTGTGTTTGTTGTCGATAAGTATTCTCATTTAGTAACTGAAAAAATATACTACCAACTTAATACACTTATCTTGAATAACTAGTGCATAAGCACAGGAATAGTTATTTAGAATTGTTTTGAAAGATTTAGTTATAATTGTTGTTGAAAAATTAGGTAATTTATTTATAAGAGAAGAAACAATAAAATATTTTATATTTATAGGTATAAAGACTTTATACACGACTGTCCCGACGGTCACATGACAAAAGAGGTAAGTTTATGTTTGTAGTTTTATTGTAAAATGTTATGAAGTGAACAAAAGCATATTTATGAACTTCAAGTACTTTAAACGACCTGAAACACACACCCTGAATTGCAGGTATGTCATAATGAAATACTTGGAAATAATAAATATTTAAATGATAACTTTGCGGTAATTGAGATATCTCTCCCTCTCCTCAGACAGTCAATATGATATTAAAGCCACATGTTAACTCGCTATGATTTATCGATTTTCGTTCTTAAGTACTTACCTTTATCAAAACGCATAGGGCGTGTGACGTATCTTGACTACGTATCTGTGACGGTTTTGAAATCTTTAAAAATAAATATGATGTTAAAAAACTGCAAGTTTACTTTAAAATTATTAGATAGAGCAATGATTCTAGTCTTTCATAAATTTATGATGTAGTCCTCACATCAATTCACATTTGTCACATAGATAGGTTTTGGTACAGATGATACTGTATTCAGTTTCGTTCAAACTTGACTGCCATTCCTCACAATATAAATAGAAAGGAATTAATAAAATGCGATTTCAATAGGCTGACGTCATTATTATACGTCTCTAACACGTGAGTCTTGTACAGTCGTTACACAAGTACATAATTCAAAATATTTGTCAAAAGAGGACCTTTAACACAGTTCATAGACCAAATAAAATTGAAGAAGATATATACAGGAATTTATTGCATACAGTAAATATAATGCAGGACTTAGTGGAGAAAAATACTGTTTATAAGCCTTAGATTTAGTTGCAATTCGAGTAATGTTATTTATGTTGTTTTTTATTTCTTGTAAACAGATATGTCTCGAAGAAAGAAAAACCTCACGTCTAAGAATAAATTTAAACAAATCTCGTAGCAAAAATGCAATTAATAACCTATTACGTATTAATAAATACATTAATAGTTGTATTATGAAAAAATATAGCATGCTTTAGAAGAATTTTTCTTCAACAATTTCCATTTTGGTATTCTAGTGAAATTTGTTTTAATTATGAAATTTATTTTATTAACAAGCTTAAAAACATTTTAAATGTCATCTGATTTAACGCACAGATATTTTGAAATACATATGAACCTTTGAGGTCAAAGAAACGCAAGAAAATTTGTGATTCTAATGTGGGTCTTACAAAAAAAAATGTATGTGTTACTTTGAAAACTGCTAACTATCCTTAAAGACTATAAACCGTATTTATGCTTTTGTGTACGTATGTTTTTATTCATTCTAAATTCACTATAATAATGAGTTTGAAAAATTAAACATTTTTATTTCGTTTCATTTTATTAAACATTTGGTTTTCGGGATATATATATAAAATCGTATTAAAACCTGGTTTCTAGCGTTGTAAGTCCGAAAACATTCCGAAAACAGCCCATTGTGTTAAGCATTGTGCTTAATTTCGAACAAAAAATACAAGTGTATTTTATGTTTCAACAAATATACAAAAATGCCATGATATTATCAATGGTTATTTTAACTAAATAATGATTACCTATAATATGTTAAGCCTACCTCTTAGTCTCCTATTGGATCAGCGGCAAGATCCCGTATTTTTTATTTTTACTGATTATTTTGATTTCCTTTGGACTGAAATTTAGGAGGTTCAGGTACTTACAGTGCTAAAAGCCTAGATTCAGTGAATCCGCGGGGAATAGCGCGCAAACAATTTATTGTGTGGCTTCGTGTATAAAAGCAAAGAACTACGCACTTTTTTCTTGCCCCAGTATACCAACTATTGCAGACCATCAACTTTCTATTTACCGTACAAGTAGTTTCGTTAAGAAAACTGTTAAAACCGTTTATTGTTGAAGTTATGTACGAGATAATGTAGACCGTATATCAAAATTGCTTAACGGTTCGGCTTGTTCTGAATTTCGCGCAAAGCTACACGAGGGTTCTCTGGGCTAGCCGTTCATAATTTAGCAGTGTAAGACTAGAGGAAAAGCAGCTAGTCATCACCACCCACCTCCAACTCTTGGTTTACTCCTTTACTAACAATTAGTGGGATTGATCATAACATTATAACTCCCCCACGGCTGAAAAGGGCGAGCATGTTTGGTATGAATGGGATTCTAACCTGTGACTCTCGGAATACGAGTCGAGCGCCTTAACCGCCTGGCCATTTCGGACCTCAGCAAATTATAATCACATATGACTGAGGTAAGACGGAAACAAGAAACGCTAAAGAAAGCAAACAACTACAACTTCATTTATGTTAGGTTTATAAAATGGACAGTATTTAACCAGAAAGATAAAAATTATATGAAAAATGTCTTGTGGAAAATAAATGTTTCTATAAGTGCAAGAAATTTTGGCCGCAAATCATTATAGACGTGGACATGAATATTTTATTTTATTTTTCAGGTTTTTAGGAAAATTTATGGTCAGCTTTTTCCAGCTGGAAATCCATCTCCTTTCGTTGACTATATTTTTAACGTATTTGATTCCAATAAGGCAAGTGAACAAATCTAAGAAACCCCGATTGTTGGAACTTACTTCTTTGTTAAGTCCTGTTGACTAGACTATAATTTTATGATTTTCCTTCCTTTTATATTCTCTACACTCATAACATATTATTCATATAATATGACTGGCATGTATGAGTGTGTGCTTGTTTATATTATTGTTAATTAACTAAACAGAATTTTAGTTATATATATGTTTTTAAGCTCCATACCCAGACATAATGATTATCGGTTAAAAGTACATTATTGGTTTAATTGTAAAATCAACTTACAACACCCAAGTAATGTTCCAGTTATATTCTAGAAAATGTGATTTTGTAAGTACCAATCTTTATTTATTTATTTATTTCAGTTGAAGTGAAAAATTATTAAATATATATATAACTAATTTATTATCATTTTAAAAATTTCATTCATCTTTAATTAGAATTATAGTGATGTTTTGCTTTAATAATATCTTACATGGATATAATCAACGTACGTTTTGTTTCTATAACACAAAACAACAAACCATTCTTTCTGTTTAAAAATTAGTGAAATATGATACATGTTTCCTCACGTCTGAATAATGGCTGAAAGAATAAACAACGCCATCTAACTTTAGACAACTCATCTCATTTATAATAAATGTTTCAAAGTGCTTAATGGAATTTTAAAACATACATTGATGTTAATCCTTGGTTGCAAATATAACGTATGAAGGAATTCATTGTATCCTATTTCACAGTAAATCACATCGAGTTGCATAATTCACTTTTCTTATATATGTTTCGAATCGAAATAAACAGGTGAAGGTTATATAACAATGACTCGTTCCAAAAAATTATATACAGTTCTATACATGCCTTTCACTTCATCGAAGGTCGAGAAATTTTTAATTTTGAAAGGACACTTTCTATACACTTTCCATACATTTTAAAACATTCAATTTCTACCTTTCATCTTTTTGTTTCATTATCTGTGAAGTACATATTTTATGTGGTTGTCTGTTGAAACTATCAACAGACACCACTATATAAAGAACACATACTGTATGTTGTTTTTAACACTCAAGAACAAATTTATGAAGAGCTGTTTCTGTACACGTTAGAAAATTTACGGATAAATTTATATATATTTATAATGTTGGTTTCACACTTTTATTGCCGTAGTGGAATAACTTGAGTTTAAACTTTTTACTTTAAGTAATACAGGTGTTATGCTTACCTAGAAATAATTATTGTTATCTTTTAATTTACATTCCAAATTGGAAACCTACATGTAAAAAGATTGGGGTCATTTTGTTTTCATTGTATTAAGGATGTAACAAAAATATGGTTCATTTTGTTTTCATTCTATAAAGGATGTAACAAAGATGGGGTTCATTTTGTTTTCCTTGCATTAAGGATGTAACAAAGATAGGGTTCATTTTGTTTTCATTGCATTAAGGATGTAAAAAAGATAGTGTTCATTTTGTTTTCATTCTATAAAGGATGTAACAAAGATAGGGTTCATTTTGTTATCATTCTATTAAGGATGTAACAAAGATAGGGTTCATTTTGTTTTCATTCTATTAAGGATGTAACAAAGATAGGGTTCATGTTGTTTTCATTGCATTAAGGATGTAACAAAGATAGTGTTCATTTTGTTATCATTCTATTAAGGATGTAACAAAGATAGGGTTCATTTTGTTTTCATTCTATTAAGGATGTAACAAAGATAGGGTTCATGTTGTTTTCATTGCATTAAGGATGTAACAAAGATAGTGTTCATTTTGTTTTCATTGTATTAAGGATGTAACAAAGATATGATTCATTTTATTTTCATTCTATTAAGGATGGTGTCGTCACGTTTAAGGAATTCATTACTGCCATTGCTGTGACAACACACGGTTCTGTCGATGACAAATTAAAATGTGAGTATTGTATTGCAATATATATTTAAATTTATATTCAGTTTATTACAAATATTAGATATATTTCAAAGTTAATCTTATGTATTTAACAGGCAATTTCTGCAACAATATTTTACAATAGTTTCGAATATATAACTAATGAACTATGAATTTAAAACGTAATTACATTTCAATGATTAAAGATATTCAATATTCAAAGAAACTTAATAGTTTCGTTAAAGAAATTAATGGATTATTTTGGCCTTTCTGCTTTCTACATACATTATTAAACGCAGTCTTATAATAACTGCTTTACAACAAACCTTTTAAAATTACCATTATTGAAACCTTCTTATAATGACTGGCGAGCATTCCAATTTCTTTCATTCTAGCTTTACATTTGTTTGCAATAAATTTGCTTACGTTGGAGTGCAAAAGTAGACAATAAGCTACGTTTGCTTACTCACTGCAGAGATGGAACCCCGAATTCTAATGTTGTAAGTCCTCACAGAGCCATCAATGCTACATAATATATCCTGTAAATAAAATAGCTATCATGAATTATTATGAAAAATAACTAGTTGATACATTTCGAACACGAAATGAAGGTACTATTATATAATTATACATTCTGATTCAATTATTATTTTGTTGGAAACGAATATCATTTAAAAAGTCTAGAAGTTTAGAAAACCTTAACATGTATGAAGCACTATAAAGCTTTCATAGCACTCTGTGAGGAAACTTTTCGATTGCTCACTTATTTTCCTAAAGGTTTTTTTTATGAGGTACGTTTTAAGAAACCATATTTGTTTAATTTTATTTATTTGTCACCAGGGGCTTTCAAGCTATACGATATTGACAATGATGGTTATGTTAGCCGTTACGAGATGATTGACGTCATAACTGCTATCTATCAGTTACACGGAAGGTTTCTTGCCTCTGCTCGTGGTAGAAATGCACCAGACGAACGAGTGAACCAGTTGTTAGTTAAATTAGATAAGGTGATTAATTTTTTCAGATTATTAACGGAAAAATTGGGTTTTATGCATAATATTTGCTGGAAGTTCTACACTTCAAACGAATTTAAAAAGTAAGAGCTGACAGTTAGTTTTATATACCAAAAGGTAACTACAGGTAAGAGTTGACAGTTAGTTTCATATACCAAAAGGTAACTACAGTGAACGTGGCAAGTTAAAGGTCAAAACTTAGTTTTCTTTTTCTGATGCGTTTGGTTTTGTGAAACCATTTTGTTGTTTTGTTCTTTATTTCGATGAAAATAGAACGTGAAAATAGTTCTCATAATATGTAAATTGACATATCAGAGACCAAACGTAATGTTATGAAACTTATAAAAAACAACAACAAAAACAAGTATTTAAACTACGAAATTGAAGTTTCAAAGATGTAGTACACAGTATATAATTTAGCCATATGTGTATTATTCAGCTAAAATTATTTCTGTTGATTAACTATTAGGTTTAGTGTTGAAAAAACCCAACTAAAATAAGCTGCTTATGAGAAGATAAATTTGCAAAATTTACAGAAAACGGAACAATAAATAAATTGACAGTATTTCTGCAAAAAAAACATGAACAAACGTGTCTTTTAAAACTTAAAATGTTTAAAGGGAATCGAAAGGAAGGTATATTAAGATTCTACCAGACAACAAAATCAATAACAACATTTATACCAGACAAACTTCCCTAAATTATTAATAACTGTTATAGCTTTCAACGTTATTTCTCAATTGGGTACTTAACGAGATCACAAAACGTTAATCATATTGTGGAAAATTTGTTAGAACTAACCGAACCTAGAAATAAAGTATACATTTAAATACAAGTATGTATTAAAGGTTATACAACTTAAAAATGAACCCCTTGATGTCGGATGTTTTAAATAAGTATAAAATAACTTTTACGTTTTCCTTGTAATTATTGTAGCGGTTAGTTTGAATAACTGTTTCGTTTTTCTAGGACCGAGACGGAAAGATAAGTTGTGCTGATTTCTGTAATGGCTTCAAAACTGACCCTATGATTGTAAAAGCATTGTTATCACACACGCTGAGTGAAAGGAGTTCAGAACTGATTGTTGAAGTCACATAAATATTCTGTTTTAGCAGCGACTGATAAGTCCTAGTTTTGTTTGTGTAACTGTGCCTTGAAGAAGAGAAAGTTTCCATAATACATAGACTTTCTGAAAGCTGTACGTTGATCTTCAGTACAATTAGTTCTTAACAATAATTAGAGATTAGAATGCTGTGATGTCATGAAAAACGACTTTTTATTATATCGATTTTTGATTATAGTAGTTTGCGTCAAAAGCTATCAAGCTCGTTTCATTGAAAATAGCTTAAAGTTAGAAAAATAAATAGAAAAACCATAATAAGCATTTATTTCTGTAAACCTTTACTGTTCAGCTTTATTCAAACTATGTTTTTATTATATTTAAAATTAATATCTGTTTAAACTGTATAAAGTACCTAAACAAGTTTGCAGCTAATGTACCATAAGTGACAGAGTACAACTGAGAATAGAAGCCATTGAAAATGTACGTGGAAGTTGAAAATTACAACCGGGAAGCATTAATGTTTAGCACAGCCTGGTTGTTAGGGCAACTGTTTCGCAGAATGAGGGCCACTAGTTCACAGTTTTTGAGAATGTCCTAAGTTACAGAAAATTAAGCATACTCTTCTCAGAAGTAGTGTTTTTCTATTCAAACATTATTACAATGTTTTGTTTTCTTTCGTAGATTTATTTTAAAGGTTTTCATTGTCATATGTTTTGCCTATGCCATATAGGTTATTCAACGGAATTTTCTAGAAAGTTGGAGACTTCATTGACACTTTAGAACTGTTGGTTATTTCTAAAGTGAGAGGGTTTTAGAAGTTAATATCTAGGAGTTTTGAAAATTCAGGAATTACCCTTTACCCCACTCGGGCCGGCTTGACCAAGTGGTTAAGGTATTCTACTCTTAATCCGAGGGTCGCGGGTTTGAATTCCCACCGCACCAACCATGCTTGCTTATAATGTGACGGTCAATCCTACTATTCGTTGGTAAAAGAGTAGCCCAAGAGTTAGTAGTGAATAGTGATTACTAGCTGTCTTCCCTCTAGTCTTACACTGCAAAATTAGGGACGGCTGGTGCAGATAGCTCTTGAGTATCTTTGCGCGAAACTCAAAACAAACCAAACCAAATTTACCGACACTCATCTATAAGGGCATCACAACGCAAAAAAACAAAACAAAAATGAGTTATGTTAAAAAATGTGTGTACATAATCGAAGAAGCAATGTTTAAACGTACAACTGAGATAGGCTCGATAACAGTAAGCTTTAGTACCTCTTACATTTTATGCATGACAGGTATTTTGGGAGAAGGAGAAGCCCAAGTTTTCTAATAGAATGTTGGTTACACTTTTCTGGGCCCCCGATGGCACTGTGGTATGTCTAAGGGTTTATAACATTAAAAAAATCAGGTTTTGATACTCGAGATTGACAAAACACAAATATCTCATTCTATTTTTCTGATGTCTTATTTTGTTGAAAACAAATTTCTTCCCAAAGCTTACTGAAAACAGTACTGATTGTGGTGTTGAACACCCATATCTATGTTATTCTTGTTTTATTTTTACATTAATTTTAATTCACTTGTAAAGTTTCCGCTTGAGGTAATATTTGGTGGATGGTGGCGAATGATCACCGACTGTTGTGTGAGTGCTGAATGTTACGACCGCAGGCGCCCCTCTCACAAGATTATATCTTACCATTTTTTTGTTTACATCCTAGTTTTATTTGTTTGTCCTCTTTATGAGATGTTTTTTATTGTTATAAAAATATTAACTTGCATTGGTTGATTGAAAGTAGCTCAAATATTTTTTTTTTTTTTTTTACCATTAGATGACAACAATAGAACGTTTCGAAATGACTCAAATAGGTCCTCCGCTAGTACAGCGGTAAGTTTACAAGGGTGGGTTCAACAGATAGCCCTAAGTGTCTTTGCTATAAGAAAACACAAACAAAAACATGACTCAAATATCTCTTCTACACGATTTTTACCTTACCTAATTCAGATATGAAATTTTTCATAATCGTTTTCCATGGAACTTCTGCTTTCCCTTTTCTTTAGTAATAACAATATCTACAATGTATATTGTACTGATAAAATGCAACATTTAAAATGTACTTAAATAAGTCATAGGATATAAATAATCTAGTTGTGAAATGTGTCCCAAATTTAGAACAATAAAACATTCTGAGTTATATTTTGTTTGAGTTTGATTTTTGAGCAAAGCCATAAAAGCGCTATCTATTAAAGCTGTCTAAACTTTAGCAGTGAAAGACTAAAGGGTTGTTGTTGTTTGTTGTTTAGAATTAAGCACAAAGCTACACAATGGGCTATCTGTGCTCTGCCCACCACGGGTATCGAAACCCGGATTTTAGCGTGTAAGTCCGCAGACATACCGCTGAGCCACTGGGGGGCGACTAAAGGGGAAGTAGTTAGTTACCATCGCCCACTGCCAACCTTTGGGCTACTTTTTTACCAACGAATAGTTAGATTGATGACCGTTACACTGTAACGCCAGACGGCTGAAAAGACTAGCATGTTTGATAGGCAGTGATTCGAACCCGCAGATTTGCGAGGCGAAAGCCCTAACCACCTCGGCATGCCGCATATGGCTTGTCTGTTCTATTCTCAAAAACGTTAAAAATTCAAAAACATTTGAAGGTTAATAAGCCTATTACTTTAAACCGCACTTAGTTTTAGTTACATTATAAAAGTAACAGTCAGCGCCATTATTCGATTCAAAAGAGCCACACAGTGCCCCTGTAGTGGCGAATGTTGCCTCAGGTGACTTCCCTATGGCCAACAATACAAAATTAGGAAAGTTATACCTGAATTCTACGTGTCATTTAAGTAAATATTTCCAGTTCCTTAAATTCTTAAGTGTGGCAAACAAATCTATTTTTTACTCAAATGTTACTTTTCTAAGCAGCTGTTTTTTTTACAAAACTACTTTTAAAAGTAAGGCTAGTAGAGTTGCGTCTTAAATTCTGTGACTTATATCAGATTTGATGTGATTTAAGTGATTTAGATCAAGTATTAGAAATGATGGAAGAGTGGTATGATGAAGTATTCTTTCTTGCATCACTCTTGCTTGTTATATCTTACTTTATAGACATTGTATTTCAAGGAAGGAAACCTTTATATATGCGTTCACAATTTGTAGAGCAAACAATAATAAAAGTTGACGCAAAAAGAGATATATTGCAGATTATTATTGTTTGATATTAAGCACAGAACTACATAAACGACTATCCATGTTCTTCCAAACACGTGTATCGAAAACTCGTACAACTGTGCCACTGGAGATTGTAACATAGATTGCAACATTTTTTTATGTCTCACAACATCCCGATGCTTACATTTGGAAGTGTGTTGTTTTTTTCAGTTAACAATAATCAAACAATAAAAATGTTGAAAAAGGTACATTTCAGCATACATGAGATCCGCCCACCTCTACAGATAGTGGATTTGCAATATTAACTCCTTTGGAAAATATGAAATGAAATTGGTAGTAACAAGTTCGGAAAATATGTGAAACGTAAACAGGGTGAAGAGAGTCTCTCGATGAGCAATGAAACTAATTTCAACTCTCAGTTAAAATTAATTAATTTCATTTTTGACGACATTGACCACAAAATTAATAAAAGTGGTCTGTAAACCGCTTGGGGCGACATCTTGCGTCACTGTCACTAGTGAGTCACATAATTACAAAGTGAAAATCAATCTTCATCAAATACGAACAAAAGCAAACAAGTATACGGATTAAAGAACCGTGTTTCAAGTTAACAAAAATTTTAATTTTCTGACTTATTCTGAGACTATACTGACTTTATACTGAGAGATTATGACTTTATAATAGTTCCATTCGTCTCAGAGCTCAAACAATACCCACATCACTGTTTGTCATTCCACAACCTCAAGACTTACTTGTTTTGTTTGTGGTCCTGCATGGCCAAGCGCGTTAAGGCGTGCGACTCGTAATCTGAGGGTCGCGGGTTCGACTCTCCGTCGCGCCAAACATGCTCGCCCTCCCAGCCGTGGGAGCGTTATAATGTGACGGTCAATTCCACTATTCGATAGTAAAAGAGTAGCCCAAGAGTTGGCGGTGGGTAGTGATAACTAGCTTCCTTCCCTCTAGTCTTACACTGCTAAATTAGGGACGGCTAGCACAGATAGCCCAAGAGTAGCTTTGTGCGAAATTCCAAAAAAACTAACAAACAAATCTTTTGTTTGTTGTATATTGCGCAAAGCTAAGCGAAGGCAATTTGCGTTAGGCATCTCTCTTTTAACAGCGTAAGACTACATGGAAGGAAGCTAATCTTGTCATCACCACCCACCACTATCTCTTATAATGTGACCGTTATATAATAACGCCCCCATGGCGCGACGGGGATTCGAACCCGCAGCCTTCTGATTACAGGTTGACCACCTTAACCACCTGGCCATGCTGGGCCCGACGTTATGGTATCATATGACCTATCATTTGAAATATTTCTGTCTTGATGTATCCTTTTACTGTACCGTTGTTGTCACCCCGCTCATTAATAAAAAAACATTACTTTGCTAGTTCACCAGTTCTTTCACATGACGAGTAAACGGAAGGAAAATATACAATGTTTAAAGAAATATATAACTTAATGTTAATAAAAACCATAAACCTACTTCTGAGGTGTAATTATTTAAACGCATTTGATAAAAACTGTGCTTCAAACTGGAACAGTTGTAACCAATGATATCGATATAAATAGCGTCTCAGAGACAGGGTAGTCATTGGGTTAAGCAAGCTTTAGGTGTCTCATCCCACATCCACTCAGTGTCTGGTTCATTTGCTTGTGTTCTTCAATTCACGTGTCAGTCTTTTCCACATAGCTCCATGAACACAGAGTGATTAGTATCCACTGCTCTATCTTCTCCTCCTCCTGTGTATGTGCCTGTTTTTTTCAGAACTTAAGCTTCCATGGAATTTCTTATCCCGTAAATTTGTTCTCAAATATGTCATTTGTAGTGGATTCTGTGCTATGAATGGAACTTCTCATAGTAACATTTTTTCTCCCCCTCTTGTCGTGGATTCCTGTACATGGTGATGGGAATTCCCAGAGAAGGTTTTTTATTTTCAGTGAGTGGCAACCCATCAAGGGGAGGAGAGGATTCTGATGACTGAGTGGTGTCCAAGGTTCTGAAACACACCTCTTTGGCTTTGAATTCCTGTAGATGGTCAGCCTTTGGGTGGCACCCCAAGGTTAATCAATTGGTCCTGTTGGACTAGGGTCAATGAGTATCAGTGCTGGGCATACTCATGGGTGTTGTGGACTTTGTGTCTAATGCTGGTGTTTGAGTATGGTGCTCACAAAGCCTTGGTGTTACTGTGGTTTTCTTGTTTAGCATTGTAATGTTTCTACTCATAGGGATCCATGGTGGGTGGGGTTAGTGGGCACTGAATCATCCTCCTTTTTTTATGGATATTCCAAATCCTTAAAACAATAAAATAGTAAAAACTCAGTTTATTGGTAAATGAACACACTCTAAAAGACTCTGACCATCCCTCTTCAAATTAATCTTTCTCCTGTACCTCGTATTTTGTCTTTGCATTCATCGTCAGAAACGCTTTTAGGATATGTGTCTCCCTTTGTTATTCTGAAGAGATTAGAGGAGTTTTTGGCTCTCCAAAGTCAGTCAAAAAGCTATATTCTTGGGTCATCTTGATGAAAATGTTCACCAAAATACACTGAACTCTTCCAGAATCCAAAGATCATTGTGGATTTTACTGATTGAAGTTATTGTTGAGAGAAGTATGAAAAACATCTCTGAGTCAGAGATCTTCACTGGTTTTTCCTGTCAAGGAGTTTCTGCATCTCTGCTCATAAAGCTGAAATTATGCTGCCTACCAATTATCACATTTTGATATTGACATCTGCATGTCTAACTGCCCACGTCAAGGCAGGTTATCTTCATTGTAAGGGATGACAATACATTTCTAACCCTCTCTGGTGTTTTCAGTGTCAGTAGTTCAGTTATTTCAAGACATTATGTTGGGATCCTGTGATGTATGCTCATTGTGGTGGTAAAGACTGTGACATCTATAAGTGTCAACTGAACCTTCACGGTGTTAACTGTAATGGTTCTCCTTCCTCTTAATTTGTTATAGTCTTGAGTGGATAGAGGGAAATGAGGAACAATGCTTGAAGCTGTCAGTTTCATTTCATACCCTGAGGCTCAAAGGTTATTGTTCCTTGCTGCATCTCAGATATATGCCACTGCACTTCACTTTACTGCTATAATGAGTGTGCAAATGGATTTTTCTGTGCCTCTTTCAGTCTTTTTCACAACACATGAAGAATCTTTTGCCCTTCGTGAATAAACAGGTTGTTCAGTCAGCATGTACTCTTATCTCTGTTTAACAGACTTCTGTTAAGTATACTAAAGTTTATTTTAGACACTATTATAAGTAAAGTTAGCAGTATAGCATGTAGATCCAAGGCTTCAAACTAATTTTGTGGCTTCTGATAATTATTTACCAAATACTTTAAAAGTTAGTTGTAAAAGTGCCATCCATGCTGGCAAAAAAACGAAACGAAAAGGCATTATATTTACAATTTCATATCATTACTCTACTGTCCAGTTGCAGATATATGACAGTAATTACACCTAAAATATCAAATGAAAAACATACATCTCTTGAACTAGTAGTTTTTGTTTGGTATTTTGAACTTGAAGAATCCTATTGAAAAATGTGCAAGGATGCTGTACTACATGGAAGGCTTCTTGACTGACTATTGTAATGTGGGTTTTTCCTTAAATGTTGTAATTTAAGTCTCCTTTTTGTTTTTAAGTAATTTTCGCTATATTGTTTACAACTACTTTGAATATTTGTAGTCACACCTGCATTATCACCTGGTAAAAGAAAGTGTCATTGCCTTTTAATGATCACTGGTAAAACACTAGATCCTTTGGGGCTTTTGTAAACTAGCTGACATTAATTTCATGTTCTGAGAACAGTAATGGAAAGTTTTATTGAGAACCATAGCCGGTTTTTGGGATGGAGGATTTGGGGAGGAAGGGGGATTTCATATTTACTAACTACACTACTCATATAAATTGTTTGACATCAGAATTTTATACCATCAGTTACATTCTACTACTTATAAATCAAGTCTTTTCTTCTGAGTTTATATATATATATATATCTCATGTCTTGTAATTTAGTTTCTGTTTTGTATATCCATCGTACTTCAAAGTTTTCAACTTAACTGGATATTAAGGTTTTTCTTATGATTATTTCTCAAAATTGTCTTAGTCCTGTTTGTTAATTTTTTAAGCAATTTAAACGAGTGTTTTGTTTTTACTGATACCTTTTGTTTCAGCATAATTATATTTTTACAATCAAAATAAGCTTGTTTTTAACATTATTACTCCATTTTACAGTTGACAATCTAAAATAGTGTCTATAGCTTCTTTAGATATTCCAAGAAAATGTTTAAATGATCTAAGAACACTGTGATCAATATTTTGGCACCGAGCCAAATATGTTAAAGAAGCTTATTAGATCATAGCAAAAAAATACCAGAACTTATTTGATATTAAGTCTCAACTTTTAGGATTTATACAATATATTAATACTAAAGGGTTTTCATGTATACATACATATATATATATATAATCTATAATTGTTACTGTGCTAGGAAATTATTGTAAATGTCGTTGATTTATTCTTGTAAATTTTTAAATATGGAGAACATGAAGTAGTCTGTATACTCATTCACTTTTTACCATTTAATTTTTTCTTTTACATAAATGACTCCAAGGATAGCCAGATGGTAGTGTAGCTAGATTTGAATCTAAGAGTTTATGAATCACAGACTGAGCATGTCCCAGGATGTAATCAGTGCAGTAGCTCTTTATCTGTTGGTGATAAATACTCAATTCACTTTTTCTGCAGTGATTTTTATCAGCAATGAGCATTACTTGAACAGGTATACTTAATTTTAATTGTATGACCTGTAATAGAAGGCCAAATGACTGACACTGAGGCTCTTCCTATCATGCACCTGATGTAGAATTTCAGGTGTCACCATATGTTGGTTAATTGACTCCATCTATGTGTCCTATATGCATTGATATAAAATCTCATAACACATCACCAGGTCATATTACACACACCACTAAGGTAGGTTGTAACACAGTACCGCTCTTAGATATCCTTCATGGTCTGTTACTTCATCATACATTTGTGTCCTGAATCATAATACTCATGGAATAATGTCAGTAAAGCAGACAGGGCTTACAACCCAATTCTGATAATCCATGGTGTTCAGGCTCTTCCTACCACAAACCTGATTTATCATTCCTGATACTGCTCTGCCTTTCCAAATAGATTATCATGGTAATCCATTGCACTCTCTCTTGTACTGCAGCCCTCAAGATTCTACAGTGCATTATTTCCTTCCTCCTTCTACTGAAGTATGGAAGTCCTAGCTGCTGGGGTTGTGTATCATGGAGGTCTGCCCTTTTATGTGTGCACAATACCACTCAGTTCTGCTGGTGTAGGTGATCTGATACCCTCCCTAATATGGACCTGATGTATAATTCTAAATTCCACCAGGTATTGGATGTAGCATTCTGCCATATATTTCAGTTCACTTGTTCAGCTGAGGCACCCTCTTTACAACTGTGTACCAGTTATAAGTTCCTGAAGGTTAGGTGTTTGTTGGAGCTGGACCAGCCACATAAGACTTCACATGTATTTGGATGGTACCTTCCTCTTACTCTGGACTGGGCAATAAATTTCCAATGCTGCCAAGTTTTCGACTGGAGATACAGCCCCAAATACAAGTCCTTCTTCTTACCATCTTCTGGATGATGTCAGTTCTTGGTGGATTTGGTGTTGGTTGGAGTTAAATGAGACTCATGAAATCCTGCATGCACATGTGTAAGAGTGTAACATTCTCTTAATGCAGACTGAACAAAAAATTCTGAATACCACCCAATTTTGGACCAGAGGAAAACACCCAGCTGAGCTATCCACCTTCCTACCATCTGCTGCAATTTGGTTCTTGGTGTATCTGGTGTTGGTTATGTTGAAGGTGCACATATACAAAGGTGGATTCCTATTACAAAAGTTTCTCTTCCCTGCCAGTACCCATTTTGGGATGAAAGGTAGAGAACCATCTTCTTACCACCACAGACCTGATTTTACAATTGCACGTTTCACCAGGCATTGGTTGAAGTGGAACTCATCTACGGCCTGTCACTTCCTAGCCACTTTACACCAGGAGTTCCATTGTCTCTGGAATTTTTTGGGGGCATCCCTCCATTTTTCTGAAGAGTGTATATATTTCAGAAGTTGTGCAGTCTCCCATGATGAACTGAGGGAAAACCAGTGGAAGATTATTTCCCTTTTGGAGGCATCCACAGGAAAACAATGTGATATGAGCAGGAGTTATAAAACAACTTTGTTTTTCTTCAATTGTACAACTGCATAATATTATATATTATTGGTTTTCCATAATTCAGCTGAACAAATTTTAAAAATATTATTACTTTTTATCACATAAGAAATCAGTAAGATGAAAAAATTCTTAGTTAAATCAAATTTACAACAGATTGTTTGGGTCATTTACATAACTTCTTGTTGCCATAGCAACAAGTAAATAATATTGAAAAGAAAGTAATAATGCCAAAGTACACAAACAAACAAATACCATCCAGAAATGACACATCATGCAGCCTGTTAACCATTTACATACCAGGAGTGTGTTTCTCGTGAGCTCTAGAGTGATCCCTAAGGCTTTCATGTCACTACTGGTCTAAAGAAATCTACAGCTTGTGACTGTCAACATTTTTACGCATAACAAAATCTGACTCGTTTTCTGTGAAAGTGATTCACTTACATAAAAGTGCATATGATGTTTAGTGAAAAATCTGTATGTGGTGAAGAAAGATTGATATTTTCAGATTCAGTGTACAAAAACTACTGCAGAACATATAAAAATTTCATAATAATAAAACCATTCTAGGTACTTCATTCTCATACATAATATATTTAATACAGATGCATAATATGTCTCAAAAGCATTTCTAGAAAAAAAATAAAAGCTTTCATTATTCAGTTTTGTTTTCACATAAAATTTCTCGGAGAAAATTAGCAAGATTATTCATTTTTTGTGTTCAATTGTAAATTTGCCTAAAATGATATGAAGAACATTGCAATAATGATTTTTTTTTCCTTTCTAAATATTTCAAAATGAAAAAAAAAATCATTTATACCAGTTCTCATCGGTGTTTGTTTTCTCAATGTTAGAGTTAAGGAAACAAAATTTGGCCACAAATATTGGTCAGGACATTTTCTTTCATACCATCAATCTGACAAACAAGTTAAACGTTTTTTTTTTCTGTTTGCATTTAATTAAATGGTAAAAGATTAACATATATTTTATGTTGATTTTATAAAAGTTAAAATTTTGCTCAAAATATTCAATAGTTCCTCTGCATATTGCTGTATATAAAAGTACAGGATATAAACCTAATGAACTGAAAAGATTTGGAAATATGCAACTACATAATCAAAAAGACAATATTATATCTACAATATCTATAGATTAATTCAACTCGCTTACTGCTGATTCATAACACCTCCAGCAACTGAATATGACTGTGTTGAATACAATGCATGGGTGGTACATTTAATATTTAAAGTAGCCACAGTCAATGGGTTATTAACTTAAATTACTTAAAATAAAGTAATAACACCTTGAGGAGATACACAATGATCTTGGTGATGGAAATGAAGCAGATAATCTTAGCAAAGAAACCATTTAATTAAATACTGGAAAACTAAAGTTAAATATTAATTATAATGTTTTGCTTAGTAGCATGTCTAATCACATGGTCTAAACTGACATGCATTTTATGAAAAGTACATTTGTGTGTGTATTCAGTTTGTTTGTTGGATTTTGTATAAAGGAAGAAACAGCTATTTGAGATAACTATCTTGAATATTAAAGTGATATTCTAGAACGAAATCAGCTGGTGAACAACACCTATAGTAAACTCTTTGATTACATATGTCTGAGCATATAGTTTGAATTCACTATGTGTATTCAGTCTTCCTATAAGACACCAGCTGTTTCCTCAGTTTGATTCTGATGGTGTTGAATATTTGCTTTTGATATAGATTTCAATGCATCAGATATTTACTGTTGTATATGTTTATACAGTAATAACACAGAATTAATGTGAGTTTAAATTATTATAATTTATAATAATCTCAATCTTATAAGGAAGGAGTTCTTTCTGAACAGTTAAACTTTATTTTTACAATAAAATGTTTTTATTTTATTATAGAGAAATTCAATTCACTCTAGAACTACTCAATATAATTGTATAACATTCTGTTATGTTCCTTGATAAACATTTTACAGCGTTAAATACACACTATAAGAGAGATTTCTGAAACTTGCATTTAATCACAGAAAATTAATAATAAGAAAGTCCAATTATCGATTTTTCACGTAAATCTACTGAACATATGTTTGCTATTAATTTTTATATGACTTAGTTATGTGTTATTCATTCAAGAAAGCCTTTCTATCCTTAATTTATAAAATTCAGTTTGTTTTTTTAATTAAGATTATTGCTAAACTGTGCCACATTTAAAGTTTCTTAAAGATATATCGGAACAAAACATTTTGAGCAGGTATAATTAACAAATACGACCTTCCATAATTGCATGGTTGTCTATTTCAATGGCTCTGAATTTAACATAATTAAAACATTGCTCAGAAAAAGAAAATCTGAATGTAAAATTTATAAATTAAATACGTTTCAGTTCATGATAATAATAATCACTACAAATATTATTTAAATAAATTATAAGTGCAACAGTTTGGAAATATTTTAACATACTTCAGTTAGTAAGAAATAAAAATGATAAAACTGTGACAAGACAATGGTTAATAATTACACAATTAACAAAACAACAGAAAAAGATTTGATAACACTAAAAACCTCCTTCTAATTGGGTAATTTATTTATAATGTAGCCTAAAAGAAAGAAATGTACAATTTATTAGCTTAAATAATTCAACCACGAAACAAAAAGTGTCTGAAAAGTTTCTCTAAGCTCATAGCTGTTTTTCCATCAGTTTCAGAAGCTTGTTGATGATTCTTGGTAGACCTAAAAATAAGTATGCAAATATTTATATGTACAAGAAATATCACAATCTGTGTTTAATAACTAATTTCTAGCACCCTGCTAGTACAATAGTAAGTCGACGGACTTACAACACTAAAATGAAAGTGTCGATTCCCCTCAGTGGGCTCACCAGATAGCCCGATGTGGCTTTGTTATAAGAAAAAGCACACACACACTAATTTCTAGCTCAAGTACCATGAAAAACTATATCAGAATTCAATATACAATTTCAAAAGTAAAGAAACAAAAAGTAAAAATGTGGTTATAATACCATTTTAAAGTCATTAACTTCTTGATTATCTTTAAAATATATTAGCTCTTAATATATTTTAATGCCATAGATTTACTTCATCTCTTAAAATAATAAAGAATATTCCTAAAAATGTTTTAGGTTTCAGTTTTGAGTATCAATTTCTGATTATTCAACTAACTCTGTTTGAAGCTTTTAACTCCATGTATGAATTTTACTGTAAGCAATCTGTGATTTTCCAATTAGGGGACAAAAGTTTTTGCAAGGAAAGCATTTACTACTGCAATTCCTGGCAGGATATTTGGTGTCAGTTGTTTTGAATGACATTAAACTCCAAGTGTAAGTGTTTATAAAAACTATCGTTACAGGAGAAATGGCATTTACAGGTCTTTTCATTGTCACTACCACAATAGATAATCAGATTTCTACTTTAATGACCAACTAACTCAGCTGATCCATCATGTTTGATCCAATGTTTTTAAACTACCATGTTTGTAAAAGGCAACTAATATACATGCTTTAAAATACAGTTGCATGGCAACTATTGGAATAAAGACAACAATATCAGCTACATGGAATAATGTAACTTTGTCACAATACAGCTTTGAAGTATCCTGGTACTATCAATCAAATTCCACTAGATATATACGAGCATAAAGATACTCTGAAAAAATGTTGGAAGTAAAACAGTTAACACACACTACCTGAATGATATAAATCATATTAAATTAATTTTTTTTCTCTCTTAATAAATTCCCATCAGTGTACATCAATGACACATGCTTTTGGGTTGATTGATTGATTGATTTAGTGTTTTATGGCACAGAGCAACGAGGCTATCTGCGCCAAACAACCGGTAAAAATGTAGTAAAAGACATAAATGGAAATGAAGGTAAAACAAAAAAGGTATAAAACTAGTGTTAACACCTAGTCTACAAGGTTAAGATAGAAGGCAAAGTGTAAAAAGTTGTAAGGTATTTACTCTATCAAAAAGGTATAATCATAACCCGCCAGGAAGACTAACAGCAGGTACAAGACTCACCGTCAGTCACCTGAAGTTGGTCTTTCCAGTCCTGGTTCTGGGTTATGTGTCACAGCAACCAGTATCAAAATGTAAAATAACAGAAGTATTATAAGAGGCACATTAAAATCACAACAATGAGAAGCCAAATGTTCTGTAAAAAGTGAAAAGTCACGTAAATGGAGTAAAATTTGTAAAAGAAAATGAAGGTAATAACAAAACAGCAATTAAAACAGAAAATGGTGTAAAAACCAATGGTGACATTCAGTCTTCAAAGTTATAAACTATTTACTCATAGCATAATAATAATGATCATAACCCGCCAGGAAGACTAACGAATAAGTTCAAAAACCACCGTCAGTCACCTGAAGTTGGCCTTTCCAGTCCTGGTTCTGGGTTATGTGTCATAGTAGCTATTATCAAAATGTAATGGAATAAAAGTTTTAAAAGACACTCAGCAAAATCATAATAAAGAGTAGCCAAATGTCCAGTAAAAAGATAAAAGTCAAGTAAATGGAGTAAAATGTGTAAAGGTAATTGAAGATAAAAACAAAATGGCAATTAAAACAGGAAATGGTGCAAAAACCAATGACAACATCCAGTCAACAAAGTTGTAAAGGACAACCTATAGCAGAATGGGAATGATCATAACCCGCCAGGAAGACTAACAGGTAGTATATAAACCACCGTCAGCCACCTGAAGTTGGTCTTTCCATCCTGGTTCCGGGTTATGATTCAATATGGCCAGTACAAAAAGGTTGTAAAAGTGCGAAATGATATGCAGCGAAAGTATAATAGTAACTCGCCAGGAAGACTAACGAGTAGTTCAAACAAACAGTTCAAACAGAAGCGTTAGTCACCTGAAGTTGGCCTTTCCAGTCCTGGTATCGAGTTATTTAATGTTCTGGCCATTGTTTAATGTCACATTGAATGAGAGAGAATAAAACTTTAAAAAAACGGAGCCACAATTAAAAAGGTGTAATAAATAAATATACCACACTTAAATGAGATTAAAAAGATTAATGGCCATTAAAAAATTAAAAACGTTATTAAGGTGGACAGAGTCACCATCACCAATAACTCTGTTCAATGTTACAGACTGACGCTGGGAAAAAATATGTTTAAAGTATTGCCGTCGTTGAGGATTGTAACGACAGCAAGAAAGTAAAACATGGCTGATAGTGATTTGAGTGTTACACAAACTACACATTGGTGCATCAGTTCCAGATAAAAGAAAATGATGAGTTAAAAAACTGTGACCAATGCGTAGCCTAGTGAGAACAACTTCTTCCCTCCGAACTTCACGGAAGCTAGATGGCCAAACTCCAATTTTGGGTTTAATTTGTAAAAGTTTATTGTCGCGCTGTTCACTCCAAGTGGACTGCCAACTGGCACGGAGCCAAGCCTTGAAGACAACACCATAGTCCATGTACGGAATAGGCATAGGGGTGATGGAGCTGAGGCAGACATATTTAGCTGCCATGTCTGCAAGCTCGTTCCCATGAATACCAACATGGCCTGGTATCCAGAAAAACTGAATTGAAGTAGCTGCTAATGAGAAATGGGCCAGTCGGTTTCGAATATCTGCAAGAATAGGATGTGAGCTAATGTGAAGTGATTCCAAGGCAAGTATAGAACTAAGCGAGTCAGTATAAATAGTGCAGTTGGAGTACTGCTCAGCTGCAATATGATCAAGGGCAAGAGATATGGCATACAGTTCAGCAGTGAACACAGAAGCTGTAGAGGGGATTCTGTGTGCAACTACTGACCCACAGCAAACCATAGCAGAGCCCACTGAATTTCCTGATTTGGTACCATCTGTATAAATGGGAACTGAATGATTCTTTGAAAGATATTCATTGAATAAAAAACGGTACTTCCAGTCTGGAGTATCCGCCTTTTTTAGGTGATTAAAAGAAAGGTCACACTTGGGGGCTGTAATAAGCCATGGTGGGATGCGTCGACCTGTGGAATCTGCAATGTTATCCAAGGACAGACCCAATTCATCCAATTGCGCCCGGATGCGAAGGCCAAACGGAGCAATGACAGATCGTCTGTTCTGAAAAAGTACTGCCCACCGAGGAAGGAAAACACATCCCCAGGTGGGATGCTTTGGTAAGGAACGAAGTTTCGAAGTATATTGTAAAGACAGTTGCAAACGGCGAAGGTGTAGAGGAGGTTCATGAGATTCAATGTATATGCTTTGAACTGGAGAGGTACGGAAAGCTCCGGTGCAGGGTCGAAGACCTTGGTGATGAATGGGGTCCAGTATCTTTAAGGCCGAGGGTCTGGCAGAGCCATAGACCATTGATCCATAGTCAAGTTTCGATCTAATAATAGCACGATATATCTTTAACATTGAACGGCGATCTGCCACCCAACTGGTAGAAGAGAGGACACGAAGGATGTTCAGTGTTCTTGTGCATTTGACCCGAAGCTGCTTTAAGTGTAGTATAAAGGTCAATTTACGATCAAAGATAAGCCCCAAGAACTTTGTCTCCGGGACCACTGGCAGCAAAACTTCATCGATATGAAGTTCTGGATCAGGGTGAATACCTCGTCGACGGCAAAAGTGCATGCATACAGTTTTGGAAAGAGAGAAATTAAAGCCATTCGCAAGAGTCCACTTCTGTACACGATTGAGGGCAGTTTGTAGTTGCCGCTCAATATATCTCATGTTTGATGACTGACATGTGATGTGAAAGTCGTCAACATATAGCCCATTCATAACGGTGAGAGGGAGTTGTTCAGTGATGGCATTTATCTTTATACTGAAAAGTGTGACACTCAATTTTCAGCCTTGAGAGAATCCAAGTTCCTGTACAAAAGAACGTGAAAGTGCCGAACCTACACGAACTTGGAATCTCCTGTCCATTAAAATTTTTTTTAATAAACATGGGTAGATGGCCACGTAACCCATATGTATGGAGGTCTCGCAAAACGCCATACCTCCATGTTGTGTCGTAAGCCTTCTCCATGTCAAAGAATATCGATACAAGGTGTTGGCGGTTGAGAAAGGCCTCTCTGATAGATGTTTCAAGACGAATTAGGTGGTCTTTGGTGGAGTGCTGTCGACGGAACCCACACTGGGTGGGCGAGAGGAGGTTGTTTGATTCAAGGAACCAAACAAGACGAGCATTAACCATCCTTTCTAAGGTCTTACAGAGACAGCTCGTCAGAGCAATTGGACAATAGTTTGAAGGAATCTTCGGATTTTTCCCTGGCTTAGAGAAAGGTAAAATAATAGCCTGGCGCCAGGCATCAGGAAAAACATTCTCCTGCCAAATCCGGTTGAAGATAGTCAGAAGGACATCAAGAGAATCAGGAGATAGATGGTGTTGCATGTCATAATGAATATCATCAGGTCCAACAGATGTACTGGCAGACCGATGAAGGGACATTTTTAGTTCCACCAGGGTAAAGGGACTATTATAGTCAAAGAAACAGTCAGTTTGAAAGGAAAGAGGTGATCGCTCTGCCCGAGTCTTGATGGCCAGGAAAGTGGAGGAACAAGCAGAAGTGCTAGATACCCGGCAAAAGCTTTCACCTAGAGTGTTAGCGATGTTTCGGACATCAGTCACCTCCTGACCATCAGAGAGTAAGATCGAGAGGGGAACAGAAGTGTAGTGCCCATTAACCTTTCGAATCTTGTCCCATATGATCTTGGAACTGGTGGTAGAAGATATGAAGGTTGTGAACTTAATCCAAGATTCCTTCTGGCTTTGACGTCTTACCCACCTAGCATGTGCTCGGGCCCGTTGGAAAGCAACCCGATTTGAAAGTGTGGGATATCTACGAAAAGTATCCCAGGCCCGTTTTTGAGCCTTCCGTGCTAAGTTGCAAGCAGAATTCCACCATGGACGAGGATATCGTGGGAAACGTGTCGAGGTTTTAGGAATACACTGAGCAGCTGCATGTATAATACAATCAGTTTCCGCTGCAACACAGTTGTCTATTGATGGCTGATTTACGATGGCAGGATCAAGTTCTGCGAGAGCAGTGAAAGTGGACCAGTCTGCCTGATCCAGCTTCCACCGGGGCACGCGGGTAGGGTGGCATCGACCACGGCCAGTCTCTCTCTCAAAACGATCGGAAAATGATCACTGCCTAGTGGATTACTGTCAACCCTTCATGAAAAATGGGAGAATAATGAAGGGGAGCAAACTGAGAGATCAATGGCAGTGAATGACCGACTTGGTGCATGAAAGTAAGTGGAAGAACCAGTATTGAAAAGAGAAAGATTGTGATCAGAGAGCATCTGCTCTACAGATCGACCCCTCCCATCAATAACAGCACTTCCCCAGAGGGGATGGTGTCCATTAAAATCCCCCAGGATTAGAAATGGAGATGGCAACTGTTCAACGAGAGCATCCAGGTCTGATTGATCATATGTCTCTCCAAGAGACAGGTACAGAGAACAAACAGAGATGGTACGACCCAAGGAAATACGGATGGCTACGGCCTCCAAGGGTGTATTGAGTGACAAAGACAGGGTGGGCACATGTTGATCAACCAAAAGTGCCACCCCTCCATGTACTCGACCATCACACAACTTGTCATTTCTGTACAGAGAAAACTGCCGAATGGAGACTGTCTCAGCAGATTTGAGAAATGTTTCTTGTAGAGAAAGACAAACAGGCTGGTAGGAAGCAATCAGCGTTTTGATATCATCCAGATTAGAACGTAAACCTCGACAGTTCCATTGTATCAAGGTGGCCATTTTTAAGGACGGGCAGAAGTGGTTGGAGAACCCTTCGGTTTACGACCTCGTCTTTTTTCTTTACTGTCTTTCTTCGGAGGAGGTCTATCAACCTCCATGGATCCTGCTCTGGGTCGAGTGGGCAGGTTTTTGTTATTGGAAGAGGAATCAAGTGACTGAGGACCCGGACGGATAATTGTTTTGTTTATTGTGGTGGGAGAAAATGATGTATCAGAAGAAATGCCTGTATTTGAAACTGAAGGACATGGATCTTGAGGTTTGTTGGAAGATATGGGAGGAACAGAGATGGGTGTGGAAGTCGATTCATCTACTTTTTTAACCACGGAGGTCAAAAGGCTTTTCATTTGTTTTGAAAACGATTCTCTTGGAGGCACAGAGAGATCTGTCTGCACTTCCACTGTAGTTGTGGAATGGAGTGCAGCAGCATATGTCCGAGATGGGATTGTGGACATCAATTTCCGAGCCTCAGGATAACTAATGTTATGTGTCGTTTTTAAACGCTGCACCTCTTTTTCCTCCAACCATTTTGGACAAGAATGAAAGTAAGAGGGATGAGAACCATTGTAGTTGACGCAATGTGGGTTTATGTCACAATCAGAGGCATCGTGGTCCTTGCCTCCACAACGAGCACATGTCAGGGAACCACGACAAGATGTCTTTGAGTGGCCGAATCTCTGACATTGAAAACATCGAAGAGGGTTTGGAATGTATGGCCGAACCCTGCAAATGAGATAACCTGCTTTGATGGTGGCGGGTGCACGTGGTGAAGTGAATGTTAAAACAAGGGTATTTGTTGGCAGTGTAACTCCATCTTTGCGAGTGGAGATGCGCCTCACTGCAGAAACTCCTTGAGTGGAGAGACCAGCGAGAATCTCCGATTTAGGAACATTCTTCAAATCCCTTTCAACAATAACTCCTCGTGAAGTATTCAAGGTAGCATGGGGTGTAACCTCAATAGGTATATCGCCAATTGCCTTTGATTTCAAGAGGAGTTCACTGTGTTGGGATGTGGATGTTTCAACCAATATGTCACCAGATCGAAGCTTCTTTACTGACTTTGGAGAGCCAGCAAGTCCCTCTAGCCCCTTTTGAATAAAAAAAGGGGACATTTGCCCTCAAGGTTTTTCTGAAAGATAATGCAATATCAGAAAATGAGGTAAGTGTGTTACTGATGTTGGAGATTGCTGTTCTGAGTATTCAAGACGTGGTCGCTTACCCATTGACTGTTTTTTTACAATTTTATTTAAATTTTTTGTAGGATCCATAGGAAAGAGAAAAGTTTCGGTACTCACTGACCCCACCCACCATGGAGCCCTACAAAGGGACGCACTACAAAGTCATGCAAGGACAATGCAGCAACGCCAGGGTTTCGTGAGCACTATACCCAAACACCAGCATCAGGCACAATGTCCACAACACCCGTTGAGAACTTCCAACACTGGTACTTAGTTGGCTCTAGCCCAGGTGGACCAGCCGATTGACCCAAGTGGGGCCACCCAAGGGCCGCCCGTCTACAGGAATTCGAGGCCAAAGTGGTGTGTTAGGGTTGGACCCCTCAACCACCAGGATCCTCTCCTCCCCTTCACGGGTCGCCACGCACGGCAAACACGTGGGTGGATGTTTAGATCCCAGAGAAGGTAACCAGACAGAACAGAACCTTCCCTGGGAGGTCCCCTCACCACGTACAGGAATCCACTCCGAGGGGCATGCTTTTGGGATGTGTCAATTTTTAAAATTCAAATTACAACAGAAAACTGCACAATTAATTATTTAGGAATTCAGTTGAACCTTCAAAGATCAACTAGAAGGGAAAATTACAAATATTAACTCCATACGTTTCAAGATAAATAGCAACTGCTAATAGAAAATGAAATGTAAAATGCCTCAATCATACCAAAAACGACTGGAGATCCTACACATTACAAGAAACAGTTCTAGTTGTAACACTTTATTTACAGTTAAAAAGGTGAATAATTAACCATTCTGAGCTCACCACACAATGGAAAACAGAACAGCCCCACAACACAATAGATCAACCAAGATAAAAACCTCTCTCAAAGCAAAATGTTTCACTTCCTCCCTCTTCACTCTCTTCCATGATGATTTCTGCTACATTGGCCAGAATCTTAATACAGGAAACACTTCATAAAGCACAGTGTATCTAGACGTTTTTCTTTTGATTATTTTTCTTTAAAACTGTGTTCACAACAACACTGCAAAACTTTACTAATTAATATGATTCATAATACTAAGTCATTAAACAGAGTAAAACAAGTTTTGGTTACTGATAATTTAAAACATGTTTTATATTTAACTTGAAGTCTAAAATAAACAAACAAACAAATAACTAATTTTACTGTTCATATAGTTTTTATCAAAGTATCAGCTTTAACCTTGTTTACAGGTTTATACACTGTTGGCCAAAATCTTAAGGCCAATGAACATACAAAAAAAAATGCATTTTGCACTGTTAGACTCAACTACTTATTTGAGTAGAGCTTCAAAAGATGACAATAAAAAAAGGGAAAATAATAAAAATTGTTTTTTAGCATTTAATAAGGAAAATGTGAACACTATGAAATTAGCCTAAATACTAGCTGGTCAAAAGTTTAAGACCATACTGAAACAAAGTGTTAATCCGTAAACATTTAACGAAATTTAGTCATTTGTGTAGAAGCATTAGCATTGTCAACATCTCCCACTGACATCTCCTATGTCACATTGGATAATACATGGCAAAGGCTGAAAAATTAACAGAGTTTGAACGTGGCAGAATTGTTGAGCTGTAAAAGCAAGGTCTCTCTCAATGTGTCATCACTGGTGAGTTTGGGCATAGTAAAACTGCTGTTGCAAATTTCTTAAAAGACCCTCAGAAATATGGAACGAGAATGCAGCCCAAGAACAATAAGACTGCATCTATGAGAGAAAGGCATTAAAAACCATAAACGTCTTCAAAGGCAATGCCTCCTTCCACAGCTTGGTTAAGCTTTTCTGAGAAGCACCAAACATAGGACGTAGAAAAGTGGAAGAAGGTTTTGTTCAATGATGAGAAAAAAAAAAGCCTGGATGGTCCAAATGGCTTCCAATGTAGCTGGCATGCTAAGGACACCCCACCGGAGACATTTTCTACATGACACAGGGAGGAGTTTCCATCATCATCTTGGGTGCTTTCTCCTTCCATGGAACAACAGAGCTTCAGGTTATACAGGGGTGTCAGACAGCCACAGGCTATATTGGCATGTTGGAGAGAGCATCCTTATTGACTGAAGGCCCTCATTTATGTGGAAATGACTGGATCTTTCTGCAGGACAATGCTGCAATCCACAATGCCCGCATGAATAAGGACCTTTTCATGGTGAATAATGTGATTTTTCTGACCATCCAGTGTGTTTGCCCGAACTGAACCCCACTGAAAATGTTTGGAGGTAGATGGCAGGGGAAGTATGTGGAAAAGGGCATAAATTCCAAAGAGTGCATGATTTTTGTGAAGCCATATTCACCACTTGGAATAAAATTCCAGCCAGCGAATGTTTGAAGTTATTTGCAGTGACGGCCGTGCAACTCACTGCTGAGACCTCTTGTTGGGCATTTGCTACCCTGTTTAAGATTTCGTTTTGGTATGGTCTTAAACTTTTGACCAGCTAGTATTTAGGCTAATTTCATAGTGTTCATATTTTCCCAATTAAATACTAAAAATTATTTTATTTTTATTTTCCCTTTTCTTATTTTCATCTTTTGAAGCTCTGCTCAAGAGGTTGAGTCTATAATGCAAAATGCATATTTTTTCTTTATGTTCATTGGCCTTAAGATTTTGGCCAGCAGTGTATTGGTTAAGAGAATATAATGAGTCATGTCTTGTTTTTCTGGTGATTTTCTTTAGCAGTCTGTAGTTTTATTATTATAGGTCTCTGTTTCTGCTTAAAATTAATCTGCTTTATCTGCAAGAAAACAATTTATGGAACACCACTGCACTGTACATACATTTATATCTGGTGTTGAAGTGCCACTATCTCAAAATTATTTTAAAAAAGGAACTCAGGTGATCAATATGCAAGATATTAGATTAACAGTTATTGCACTATTATTAGTTTATATAAAATTTCTCATTCCCGATGGTACTGTTGATAAGCAGATACTTGTATTGGTTCTTATTCAGTACAGTATATACATATGTTACTGGTCCGGTAAAAATGTTTGCAGTCTAATAATCGTTTTTATATATATTCCACAAATGAATTAACATTTTTTCTGGGTGATCCTTTGAATAAATGTTTTAAACTAAATGTGACAAGGCAAGTTATAGAAATACAAAACTCTTCACCAAATTAGCTGAAACAAATTATTCAGTTATAGTTTACTTTGGTTTACTTTATCACATCATTATAAAATTCTATTTTTTACACTTTTTTAAAAATATTTAAAATTTAAAAAAACAGAGTTAAAGTATGTTGCTCTTCCATGTATATGTTACTAAATACGTGTATCATAAGCAAATCTAGCATTATATATGCAAAAACAGCTCGTTTGGGTTGAGAAATTATTTTACATAGAAGAGCAAACAACGTTTGGACCTTCTTCAGTCATCTTCAGACAAGTGGGTTTCTTGACATCACTGATCACAAATCTAGCACTGCTAATTATAATTTTGTAACAAAATAGATCAAAATTTATATATGAAAGAGATACAACTGAATATTTATGAAATATTTAGATTATTTTCTGCTTAAACTTTTACTTAAAAATTAGAAGTATGGTAAATTAATTTCTATATATATTTTAATTTCCTGGTTCTAATACTTGATCAAGTGATACATTTAAGTTTTCAGATGTTTTCATTTACATTATGCTGATTCACTTATATTAATGCAATACTAATCTACATTTTTGACAAATTGGCTAACTGACTGCAAAAAACAAATTTAAAACAAAACTAAGTAATTAGTGGTAAATATTCACAGTAATTGTACAATAAAAAATGTTCGTGCCTGAAGAGGTACGATAATTATAAAAATATTATTTTCTTTGTCTGACAGAACATGGTTTATTGAGGCCCAGCCAATAGCAATCAAGATAAGTATGATGAAAAAAGTGCTCTTTTGAGGCTGTAAAGATAAGATAATATTTACTGGGTGTAACATCAAAAACCATATTATGACCAATGAGCATACCTGTATATCAAGGTTCAAATTTTAAGCAAAAATAATGAATCTAACTGTATTTCAAGAATTATTAATTCAAAAATTATAATTAATACTTTGCAATTTTATAACGTTATTTAGTATAATTTACAAAGAAAAATGAAAAATAACCTTTTAAACTTAAATTTCTCTTCAGTTGTGAGAAGTATAATTTGAAAAAAACAGTTATTGCTTTCTTTTAAGAATTTATCTGCTCACCCCATATGTTTATAATGGCTACGAAACTATCATTCCAAGAGAACATAATAATCCATGTATTACTTCTCTAGTGAATTTCTTTCTCAGTTTGAGGTTTTATTATTACAGCCATTTGTTCTAATCCTTTTAAGGTATCAGAGCAATGTGGCCTGAACATTCCACTAACCAGTGGTAAAGCACAGATTGAAATAAGATATGGGTAAAGTTCAAATTCCATTGAATTGAGTAAATTATAAAATATATTGTTTCATAACAAAGCGAGTTCACCAAGTTTCTGCAGATGTGAAAAAAAATCTCATGAGAGATTTAGAAGGTTTTTGAGTTTCTCTAATGTGTTTTTGCTTCTGAAAATGTTATTGTATTAAAATGTATCTGTTTCAAAACTATTAAAATTTTCTGCTATTTCATTTCTCAGGCATAGTGAGCATGGTGGTTCTACTACAATATTTTTTGATGTCTCAAATACTTATTGATTGAATTTTATTGTAAATTGAATTGCAATATAAATAAGTAAAAAAATAATTATTTACTACTATTAATATATATTTATTAGATATGTTAATCTCAACAACTGATTACTGTAATCAGTAAAATAAGCTTCTTACTCAATGTTAATTAAATTGAAACTGACTAGATATAGAAACTTAAATCTCTAACTTAAAGTACTTAAATGTTTTAAGAAACTTCCACAATCATAAAAAATATTCAAATCAGATGAATTTTAAAGATGAAACCAGATACTACTAAGTAAATTTGTATTGCATATCACTCTATTTGTTATTTCCACTTTTAGTAGGAAGAAAAGAAAAAGGTATTAATGACCCAACTCTTTGCACTTAGGTCTGGAAAAAGAGACAAGATACCGCTAATTTTGAAGATTGGTTTGATTTGTTTTGAATTTTGTGCAAAGCTACTTGAGAGCTATTTGTGCTAGCTGTCCATAATTTAGCAGTGTAAGACTAGAGGGAAGGCAGCTAGTTATCACTCACCACCCACCACCAATTCTTGGGCTAATCTTTTACAAATGAATAGTGGGATTGACCATTGCTGAAAGGGTAAGCATGTTTGGTGTGATGAGGATTCGAACCCATGGCCCTCATATTATGAGTCCAGTGCTTTAACCACCTGACCATGCCGGGCCACTAATTTTGAAGAAGAAAGGCTGCTAGTATAATAACATCTAAGAACTGTTTTTTGAGTAATGTCAGTTTTCATCAGCTTAGTTAAGACAATGATATATACTGATATCCACAAAACTGTACTCTTCTACAAATATGTTTGGTCAATGTGTGTGAGTTCCTACTGACTAGTCGGTTACACTGGCTGAAATAGGCTTTTAACCCTATGTAGAGGTTAATAAAAAAATTAAAATATTAGAATACATAAAGTGTGACCTGCCACATAAGGAAAAATCTTAAAATTATTATTTTACAAAATCATAAAAACTTACAGATGTGTAATGTAAAACAGTATTGCCCAAGCTTCTATGTGGAAACCTTACCATGAAATAAAATAGATTGTTGTTGTTGTTTTGAAACTACACAATGGGCTATCTATTCTCTGCACATCACGGGTATCAAAACCTGGTTTGTAGTGTTGTAAGTCTGCAGACATACTGAGGGACAGATATAACAGAAGTTTTCCAAAAGACATTTGGTTAAGCATATAGTTTACTACAAATAGCAAGGTTTAAGTTTAAATTTTCTTTCCTGGAGATGTTAACAAATATAATTAAATTTTTATAAGAACCTTTCCTATAAATACAGAAATAATTAACATAATTATGACAGCTCCTGAATAATTCACTGTGTTTACTAAACACATAATATGCCCAGTAAAATTTGGTGCATTAACAATACATTAACAACTTTGTTAAAGTACATGAAAAAATATTTTCAAAAGAAAGGAAGACAATTATGAGCACAAAGTACTTTTAAAATAAACAAATGTATGTATTATTTATGGATGCAACAAATTTTGTAAATACAATTCTCTTCTCATTCTCTGATATTAACGTATTCACAAAATTAAACATGTTCTTGATGACTTATTAAAGACATTCAGCAAGTTTACATTACTGTTGTCCCCGTGAACTCAGCAGACAACTCGATGTGGCTTTGCTATAAGAAAATGCACACATTACTGTCTAGTATGCTCTTAAGTATCTACTACAGTAATAGACTTACACCATGAAAAAACAGAGAAGACGATTACAAAAATATCAATAATCCCATTAAGTACTGAATTGTGAAAGTTTCCTGTTTGTAAATAAAAGAGTATTAATTACATATTCCATAAGATTATTTAAGCAACAAAATATCGTTTTTATATTATTCTGATTAACTAAAAACATACATATATTTACTGAAACTAGAGTGTTAAATACTGGGAGGAATTTGTCAATATTAACATTCAAATCTAGAAAAATGGAACAAACTCCAATAATACATAATTTTTTATCAGTATAGATGACAATAATTTGTGGAAATATATTTTGATGTTTAAAATTTCAATCAGTTTAAATTAAACAGGATACCAATGTTTTAATAATAATTTACAACTTTAATGTATAAAGCAAAAAATGGTTATACTTACAAAAACACGTATTGCTATTAAAATAAGTCCAATTGTTCCAATGTAGCCACACCACAATATCTGATGATGTGTGTAACTAACTAATAACCAGGATTTATGATACTTCAATTGAATAAACTGTTTATCACATTCTTAGATATATTCAATATTTTAAAATTGTTAATGTGGACAGAATTAAGTTACTGTGCAGACATTTAATGATTAGCACACTGCTGTGGTTTAATATTAACAAAAAAGTAGGTTACATGCTTCACTTCCAAATTTATGACACAATACATGTTGAGCTAAGTTTGTGTGTTCAATTATATGTTTTTATTGTAATGAAAAGCCAAGTTTTATTTCAAGCTAAAATAGTTGTCATTATTATGTATATTATAATACTGTGCCTTTGTTTATTAATAAGCACAAAACTACACAATAGACTATCTGTGCTGTGTCCACCTCAAATAACAAACAGAATTTTTAGCACTAAAAGCCATCAGATTTACTGCTGCATTACAAGGGAACATTTCGGTAGTGAAGTAATTTTGATAATACATGTGAAATTATACCATAAGTGGAACTTAAGAAGTTTAGTATTATGTGGTTTTGCACTATAATGGCTGTCTGTTTACCTAACAATTAGCTTTTTCATTTGGTTTGATTTTGGTGAATTAATAAATGTGTTTGTTTGGCAACCAGTATCGAGAATACAGGGTGGTCGCTAGAAAAGCGGAAAATTTGAGGGTCAGATGAGATCATGAATAAAATGCGAGCTTACTCATTTCTATTTTGATTTCTTTACATCATGAATAAAATGCATTTTTATAATTTTGAGCATCTATGAGTGTAATATAACATATGCCTTTAAAAAACTTTGTAAAAATAAATAGCTGTTTGACAAATTTTCCGCTTTTCTAGCGACCTCCCTGTAGTTAAAGAAAGCCAAAAGTCAAGGTGTGGCAAGGGTGTCTCACCAGCAGACAAATATATTCCTGCATTCTTTTCTTTAATGGTCATCTGAAGCCAATACCAATCTAAGTTTCAAAACAGAAAATGATCTTGTACATTTGAAAATACTTTAAAACATCTATTGAAAGGCAAACATATTCTTTATTAGCAATTATTTCACTTCAATATTAAAAATGTGTCTTTAATTGATATAAAACAGCACCAGAGACAGATTAATCACTAATTTCTCCTTTGAATGAGCGAGTGAAAAATATTTCTTTACATTTATATAATGTTAGGTTTGTCGGTTACTTTAATTTCTTGTTACCATAATGGAACCAGAAATGGTAGCTCCTATGATTCACAGGTTCACGGATAAGCTGTTGATTGCCATTTTGTGTGAAGTGGCCCTTGCTGATATTTACCTGTGAAAGACAGTATCTTGTACTGTTTCTTGTCTCTGATACAAGGTTTAGGTTAAATCTTTAGTTGTTTGTACATGTACGGATGCATTATTTTAAATGTACACTATTGTCGTTAAACTCACTTTCTTCACAATCATTCTTGGATTACGACTGACGGGGATCAATATTTTTCACATATTCAGTGCATAATGTCGAGAAAAAGAATCCCAGTGAGGCTGTTTCTCGGAAAAACTTACTGAACTACTCATATTGGAAAGGCACAGTGATTGAACAACAAAAACAAGAATATACTCTGTTGAAGTTATTTTTAATGAGAGTGGGGGAAGTTCTCACATCATAATTTGCAGCACATGAAACAGTTAAATATAATAGTGAGAAACTCTCCAACTCTCATTAAAAATAACTTCAAAAGATTATGTTTTTGTTTTTTTCAGATTACTGTCTTTCCAATATGAGTGCCCCAGTGAGTTTTTCTGAGAAAGAACCACACTGGGATTCTTTATCTTCACTGGTTTGAAATTCCATCCAGTATTGAATAACCATTACTTTAGGGTGTCTCAAGATGATTCTGAGCTAGATGGAAGAAGTGTAAGTTTTTACTTACCATGCATCATATTTGTGTATCAAAATAACGTTTCTTACAGAATTTTTAGAATACAGTGAATTTCTGGAATAGACTGATCAATCAGGTCATTCTAAGTTATTATGAAATGGTATAAAACCTACAGTAAAATTGAGTAATTATTATCACACAAGATACACAGATTTATGGCACATTAAACTTTATTTTTTCTGAGACAATAATTCACTTCTGCACAAAGAAATGCCATTTCCCTTACTTTTTTTTTTGAGATTTGCATGCCACTAACCTTGAGCTGGTTCTTACCTTTATTCACATTTTAACATGATTTCCATGTCACTAATCTTGAGCTGGTTCTTACCTAAAATCACATTTTAACATGATTTGCATGTCACTAACCTTGAGCTGGTTCTTACCTATATTCACATTTTAACATGATTTGCATGCCACTAACCTTGAGCTGGTTCTTACCTATATTCACATTTTAACATGATTTGCATGCCACTAACCTTGAGCTGGTTCTTACCTATATTCACATTTTAACATAACTGATGTATGACAATATTATTATTCACTACTATCTTTCCACTAAGACGATGGTGACACAACCTCCTTGTATAAAACTCCTCTTATACACTGGTACTGGTGTTAACTTAATACTTCTCATCTACACAACGTTGAACAGCAATGTTCAAACTTATTGTCTGAGTGTTTAAGTTGACAATACATTCATTAATGAAATTCTGGTTTTCAGGGCAGCTGGTAGGGGTATTAACAGTTTTACCAAAATATCGCAGAGAACAACGTTTCGACTTTCTTAAGCCATCTTTCGGTCAAAACATTGCCATCTACTGTATTTCGATAAAATTGTTAATACCCACACTAGCCTTCCTGAGATACATTTTTACTTCAAGTGGGTTACTTGTCATCAAAAACACATTGGTTCTTGTTTCACATTGGCTTTTGTTTCAAAATCATTAAGTATTATCTTTAATCCTCAGGCAATGATGACTTATGCTTACTTCTACATTAGTACAATATTGATACATAGGCCCTGTTTATTCTGTGGCTTTTTAAAGCTATTATTCCTTTTGCAGTGGGTTACATGTCTAAGGCCATGTCCTTGTACTTGTTGACTTGCATTCGAAATTACAGAATAAAGAGCATAAATTATATTCATTTCCTGATTTTTTATGATAGTAATAAGGGTGGTCAAGTGACACACCTCACGTAGAATATAAAAATAACATAAAATATAAGTCTTACTCAAAACAAACATTTGGAATGTATTTAGGAGGTTGCAGAGTTTACAAAAATAATATTTGAGATTTTTAAGACAATGAAAGTTATTTTTAATTATAATATAAAATCACTTTTCTCTTGGACTAGTCGTGAAACACATTTTTCACAAACAAATATAATAAAATTATTTCACTAAAACTTTATTTTGTTATCCTTGTTTTTTTGAATTTCGCACAAAGCTACTCGAGGGCTATCTGTGGTAGCCGTCCCTAATTTAGTAGTGTAAGACTAGAGGGAAGGCAGCTAGTCATCACCACCCACCGCCAACTCTTGGGCTACTCTTTTACCAATGAAAAGTGAGATTGACTGTCACATTATAACACTCCCACAGCTGGGAGGGCGAGCATGTTTAGCTCGACTCGAATGCAAACCCGCGACCCTCAGATTACGACGCATGCCTTAACGCGCTCGACCATGCCAGGCCCTATTTTTTTTATACAAAAACTTGTAATTTGTACTAAAAGTCTACCACATCTTATGAAAATCCATATGTTGTATCAAAAGTTATCGTACAAATACTTAAGATGTGCAAATGTGTAGACAGACTTGTGTATATTATACCATGCTTGTGGTGAAAGGGTTAACTGTTGTGAACATTGCAGTCTGTATTCAATGTGTTGTACATTATTACTTGTTTAATAGGCCTCCTATTCAAATCCCTTCAACTAATGTTCTTTCTCCTAAGTTGTAAATGGCCTATCGGAGTATGAATTTAACTTGATTTGCTATGAATGATACCTTACTGTTTGAAGACTGACATTTACCTGTCTTTGTTTCTGGTTAACATAATCAGATATATTTCTTTTATTATCTTTCACTTCTGTCCCTTCATGTTGTCTATTCTTTACTCTGTAAACCCATTTCTTGGAACTGTTCTGTGTTTCCTCCTTATCTGTTTTAAAGGTTATGCTGCTTACTTTCTCTAAGAGCTCCCACAAGCATTGTCCACTTCATATTTGTGGCTATTTTGTCCAGACTTGGCATCTATTTGGCCTGCTTGAGGACTGAGCCTTTTGCTTTCTGTTTCTCTCTCTGGTTCCCAATATTAATGTCTTTATCTTTTTTTTAACCTACGAGGTCTGTTTAAAAAGTACGTGGACTGTTTGAATTGCGCGGCTCCAGTTGGTTCCAGGGGATCCGCTTGGTGTCGCTAGGTTCGCACAGATCAGCTGATTACGACGCCATTTCCCGATTGCATATATCTTCATTTGTGTATTAGCGACGCGGTTTTAAGTGAAGTACGAATTTTTCCTTTGGCGAATTTCAGAATGAATGACCTGAAAGAGCAACGACTTGCTGTGACATTTTGTGTTAAACTTGGAAAATCTGCGACTGAAACTTTTGCTATGCTTAACATGGCTTACAGTGATGTTCCTATGAAGCGTTTGGCATGTTTCACATGGCATGAACGTTTTAAAGATGGTGAGCGCCCTGGACGTCTTTCCTCGTCAACTGACGACCCACACGTCGACAAAATCAACACCCTGGTGCGGGCAAATCGACGTCTGACTGTCAGGGAGCTTGCTGAAGAGTGTGGGATTTCAGTTGGATCTTGTTACGAGATTTTGACCGAAAAATTGAAGATGCACCGCGTTGCTGCAAAATTTGTGCCTCAGAACTCGTGAGTTTTTGGCCAAACACTCGATCACTGTTCTTCCCCACCCCCTACTCACATGACCTTGCTTCTTACGATTTTTTCTGGTTCCTCAAACAGAAAAGAGCCTTAAAAGGAAGAAGATTTGACACGATTCTCAAATGAGACGAAGGAGCTGGAGGACATTACAAAAGAAGAGTACCAGAACTATTTCAACAAGTGGAAACACCGTTGGGATAAGTGTGTGCGTTGGGGAGGAAAGTACTTTGAAGAGGTCCCAGACCTGTAACTTCTAAATAAAGTACATTTTGTTTTATGACGTCAGTCCGTGTATTTTTTGAACAGCCCTCGTACTTTTTATGCTCTTCTCATGCCTCCATCCTTTGTCTGAGGCACTTTATCATACTCCAAAGAAGGTTTCTGAAGGTAGTCATTTCCCTCTCTTTGCTAGCTTATCCTATTCCACTTTTTCCTGCTCTGTTTTTCCTTCTTTAGTTTCCTTATTGTTGCATTCCTTTATATTGTACACTTTCTTCCTCCTTGTATACATGGTCTTTGTCTAGCTTCCTTTTTTTTCATTATAGTCTGTGGTGGTACTGAGTTCTCACTAGAGGCTTGTGACTGCAGTCACACAACTTTAGTTCTCTCTATCTTCCTTAATTTGTCTTTTATATCTACCTTTTGAAGTCCACTCTTCACCTGAATCAGTCTACTATTGCAGGTCTTCCTTGTTCTCTCTTCCTACTACTACAAATTTGGTTTCTTATTCTTCTCGTCTGTGGCTATCTTGTCACATCAGGCCATAAGAATACCCTTGTGTTTCTCTTTCCTGTTTGTTTCATTTTGTGGCAAGAGACTTTTTCGTGGTCTCTCTCCCCACTTTTCTTTAGTCCTCTTCCCATTTCCTTTTCTCCCCTCCAACCCCATCTGTGTTCTTTTTTGTGTAGTCTCAAATTAGACAAAGTCAGTGCATTGAATACCTTCCTATATGACCCCAGTGCCCAGCCCTCGAGATGGTTTCTGTGTTGAATCCATCAGATTTGTTTCTCAATTCCTTGTTTTTCCCTTCCTCATAACAATCGACCCCTTTTGTATTACTGTGCGTTGTGAGAGCCTTGGGCTGTCTTTCCTTTTTTTGGGCAATTGGTATTCTGGTGGCCCATTCTTGGAGGTATCTTTTTTCATATCTTGAGTCAGCCAAGACAACTTTTTTGCCTACCAGTTATAGAATATTTGGCCACCAAAACTTGCACTTCTCACTTTCATAATGCATGAGCAATGTTTTGGAGATTCTGTCTTTCCTCGAAAGCTTCATTCATTTTTGGTATATATATATGCACCTTATCCAATATACCTTGCAGGTGCAGTGGATTCTTTAATAAATTCTAATCAAACATGATTGTAACTTCAGAAATTATAAATGAAGTGGGTACGGCTTCAGTTATTGCACATGAAAACTGATCAGGAATAATAATTATTCCATTTTCTGTAATAATAGCAAAAATATTAGGCTAGATTTGTAGAAAAAAAAATCACTGTGCCAAAAAGGCCAAAGGAACAATCATTGCACCTTTATGTAAACCAAAAAACTAACAACAATATAAATGTTTTACTATCTTGTTGAGAGTATGCACATGTGCTTTACTTTATTTCAATCATAGTCTTTTCCAAGACAAGAACAAAGCATCTTTAGTTTTGCTGATTTGATAATTGCATCAGTTTTGCTTATATTTCCTTTATAATAAATGGGCCTTGCATGGCCAGGTGGTTAGGATGCTGATCTTGCAACCTGCTGGTTGGGTATTCAAATCCCTATCACACCAAACAAGCTCACCCTCTCAACCATGGGATGTTATAATGTGATGGTCAATTCCACTATTCGTTGGTAAAAGAGTAGCCCAAGAGTTAGTGGTGGGTAGTGATGACTAGCTGCCTTCCCTCTAGTCTATGACTACTAAATTAAGGCCTGCTAGTGAGAAAAATCCCTTGTATATCTTGTACAAAATTTAGAACTAAACATTCTGACAGTATATTGAGCAGTTGTGTAGCATCCTTAGACAATGCTTTCAGAATACTACAAATTCAAAAATCAGCAAACACATTATTTGATGTATACTAAAGCACATAAAGTAGAACTCTTCACTCAATCATTAAGACTAGATTAAAAAAGTAATATTACAAAACCTTAAATATAAAAGTGTTGACTACCCTTGAAAGAATAATAAGAAAGTGAATCATTTATATGTATATATGTCTCTAAATAAACATACATTCACAAAATTATGATGTCTTCCCAGTAAATATTACCAAAGGTTTGTGAAGTCTTCAATATTCTTGTTAACTCTCAGCAAGTATCGGGACAGTAAAAATCATAAACTTTTATATGAAAATAGTTCTATGTAATAAGCAATAATAAGTATTCTCAGTAACAGTTTAATCCCTCAAATCTAATTACACTAGTGAAACTTCTAAACTGCTAATTGGTTGATGGGAAATGCTTCTTTGGTGTGTGGCACTGGGATACATAAATAAAAGTAGGGAAAGTATAAGTTACCCAAGAATTAGGAACATTTAAAGAGCAATAGCACAATTACTGTAGAGTCACATGGAGCTTGACTGACACAAGTTGATTAACCCTAACTTACACCATTAAAATACCATAATAGTAACAGAATGTACTATCTTATTGTTAAATATCTGTAGTAATTAAAAAGAATAAGCAGCTAATTGGCTTCTCTGTACAAAAGAAATGTTTTCCGTGACTGTTTATTCCTTCAGTATGGAAAGTATTGATTTTATAATCCATTCAGATGTTTAAGAATAGGGGCCACTTACCAACATCATTTGATAAATGTGAAGAAGGAACAATACATTCAAGTGTTTCTTTTTAGTTATTCCTTATATTCACACAGTGATGAATATAAGCTTGTGTAAAAGTAACATGGTTTCAGGGAAATAAGTTTTTGTGTTGAAAAACAAAAGCCACTTTCCTAATATATTATAAAATTGTCTTCATTAAGCATTCTGAGGTTGTTTTTTGTCATCCTATATGTGTTTCTTGGTCTCATGTGTTAAAGTTGTGTCCACTCTTTCAGAAAGTATATATATCAGCATTGTATAGAATTATCATGAGAATTAATAAGAACAGACGTTTAACTAGTAAAATTTTGCTTTCTTTTAACAACTTTATGATATTTCAATGAAAATTGTTATTGTCACAGTTGCAATAATATTGAAATTTGAAAGAGTGAAGATCAGATATGCTGCCTGTGAACTATTACATTCATTATGCAGGTTCATATTGCTTGTTCACTTTACTTTGAAATGTGCTCTCCAAAAACTTTCATCTATAATCATTATGGCTTTCTGATATTCAAACTTGTGTCAGTAACAAATATTGTTAACATATTTGAAAACCTGTAACAGAAGAAACAAATGTTGAATTACCTTTGCACATTTAGTTTGATACTAAAACTTATAATTTAAATTTACATTTATAGTCGTATATATTATGGACAATAAAAAATATTCTCATATTTTTTGTAGATATTTGGAGGTTAGAGCAGATTCAAGCTACTTAATGTGGGTTTTGTTATTGGTCACAGGTAACTAATATATACAAAAATATATCTAACCAAAACTGAAGGTGGGTTTTAATAGTAGCATTACTAAAATTGAAAATAATGTTTTAGAATGAAAGGAGAAGACTGCAAAAACAAAATAAACTATTAATCAGGTTATATTGTCATAATTTAAGAATAACCGAAACAGGACTGACTGCAGATAGATCTAAAAATGTTAGGTCAAGAAATCTTACAAAGGACATTAAAGAAACTCAGAAACAAGAGAGTTACGAGTTTGATTGACGTCATAACGTTTGCCCGTGCTGTATTTTAATATTTTGTTTATACACAGCTTAAATGTACACTTAACCACTATTGTAATATCTACTTTCAGTACATTCAGGGCTTTCAGACTAACTCAAAAGTTGAGCAAAGTAAAATATTAATATTTTATGCAGACGTAGTCAGTAGTTTAGGTATTTCAAGTTAGAATGAAGCATTGTTAATAACGTGTGGAGAAACTTCGTCCCGAACTCGTATATTTTAAATATTTGTGTTTGCTCGCATATTACTGGTTTAATAAAATGTAATTGTATCAAAAATGCGAAATTTTGTGATTTGTTATGAAAATGATTAGTTAACTGATACATAAAACTAGATGTGTTCTCTGTTTTTGAATATCCTTTGATTTGAAAAGTCTCAGATCAAGGTAATATTTTAGTAATTGTAATTATTGTCAATAGTTGCATTATCTTTTTATTTAATTTCTCCAGAATATTTGAAGATTAACGAAATAAAATTAATCATCTTATAAAAGTTAAAAATTTCGTTGAAATTTTTATATCTAACGTTCAACCATTTCTTTAATTTATTTCATACCAAGAAATAAAACAACTAATATCGTTTTTTTCTTTTCCTTGAAATAAACATTCTGAACATAAAGGCAAAAATGTAAAAATTCGGCATAATATATGAAACTAGCCATAATATACATTGTGATACAGGCACTGCCCTCGTATTTAGTCTTATCACTACAAAATAGCATTGACTATTAATCTTAGACCCGGCATGGCCAGGTGGTTAAGGCACTCCGCTCCTAATCCGAAGGTAGCGGATTCATATCCCCGTCACACCAAACATGTTCGCCCTTTCAGCCGTGGCGGCGTTATAATTTTACAAGCAATCCCATTATTCGTTGGTAAAAGAATAGCCCAAAATTTGGCAGTGACAACCAGCTGCCTTCCCTCTCGTCTTACACTGCTAAATTAGGGACAGCTAGCACAAGTAATCCTCAAGTAGCTTTGCGCAAAATTCAAAAACAAAACTTACAATTCCCGATAATTACTGGCTTCGCAAGAATCTCTATCGATATTGTACTACAAATAACTCAGACAAAGTTTTCTTCATAGACCAAAAGAGAAAGTCATTGTATTTCCTTTAGTTCTTTTAGTTTTAGGGTTGTCGAACACCGTTGGATTCCTCATACAATAGTACTCATTACACAGTAAATTTCAAAGAGTTGAAAAAATACCAGAAGTAAAATACTTCACGTGGTGTGGTTAATTCTTACATTCGTTATTAATTTGACGAGATATTACAACATTTTTGAAATAGAAGAATCATAAATACAAACAAATTTCTTGTTGATCATTAAATACTTTTTAATCAATCTTCCTTGGTTTACAGCTTAGATTTTGTAAATTTGTCTCTGAGATTTAAGGGATTTCGGCCTAGTAATTTGAGAATTGTGTTAATTTACTTTCCTAAAATAAAAATTAAAATCTGGCATCCACATCAAAATTAAAGCTTGGGGTAATTGAGATCAAATTACAGACGTGGCTTTGACTTACATACTGTTTCGATATTTTAAATCTTAATAAATGAATTTTTTTTCTTTAATTTCGCGCAAAGCTGCACAAGGGCTATTTCCGCCGGCCATTCCTAATTTAACAGAGGGCCAGTTTTTAACCAACGAATAGTAGGATTGATCGTCTCTTTATAATGCCCCCACGGCTGAAAGGACAAGGGTGTTTTGACGGGGATTCGGACCTGCGACACAAGAGTAGCGCTCTAACCACCTGGTTATGGCGGGCATGAAATAAAGCATGGACTATTTTTTCACTCTTCAGGAAACCTAATTCGATATCCGCGACCCTCAGATTATGACTCGAGTTTACTAACCATCAGCCTATTTCAGAAAGTGTTAGAGAAAGAAACGACTGCTCAGTTTGGTGATAAACTGCCTGAAAACAGGCATTAAAATGCTAACCAAATTTTAACAACTTGATATCTTTGCATAAGAAACGGTTGAAAATTTTCGTAGCAAACTCAAGAGATGTCCATAAGAAAAGAAGCTAACCAATTTTACTATTAGCATTCTGTTTCTTTGGATAAAAAGATTGGTCATGACAAATAAATGTTCTCATCTTTCATTTGATTAGATATCAAGAATTTGTTACCATTACAGACTTGACTGGGATAAAGATGGAAGAAACTGTCAACGTCAGATTACAGAGTCAATCAAGGATGCTTTTTGATGACGCAGAATGTATGTTAGTTTAGTATTATGAAATTTTTCAAAAGGTTCATTCTTAAATTTATATTTTTCACTTTCCTAGACTTGCATCAGGGAGACTGCATATCCCTTCTATCCCCCCAAAAAAAAGTTGAAAGATGATACATGTCTTTGATAAACCGAATAATAAAACAGCAATTTTGTGATATAAATCTATGATAAAATGTCACCTGGTGCAAACAAGAAATATGTCTTTTGTAAAGGATATTTTTATTTTTATAGTTTTCAATGAAAAGTGTAGATAAGCTCTAAAGTTCTATTCAATTGATCATAAGGCATGCTGACCACAATATTAAAGTTTTTATGTTTTAAATGTGAGTAAAAGAATCTAGTTAACGAATTATCTACTCATTTGAGTTATGAAAACTACAACAATCATTTTAATACGTTGTAGATAGATAACTAACTGTTCTATTTATATTCTGTTTTATTTAACGTTTAAATAAGGCATTGAATGATATGTATATGACACAACACACCTCTCTTTGGTTTTAATTTTTTCAATTTTGTAGTGTATAACCCGCTACATAAATTTCGAAAATAATATTAACTTATTTCTATAACGTAAGGGTTTTATATATAGTGGAACCCCTCTAAAGCAGCTACCTTCGAGACTGAGACAAACTGGCCTGATTAGATGGGTTTTACTGTATGTAATTAGGTTTTATGTAAACAAAAAAGGACTGTGATTGAATGATCGCTTTTAAGGGGTGTAATCTGAGGGGTGGCCGCTTAGAGAGGTTCCACTGTATATATAAGGAAGAAAAAAGAAATTTTACTTTGAACAAATTATTATTTCGTTTTTCACAATAAACGTTCATATTATTATATTAACAAATATAATGTCTGGGTTCTAGATAGATCGATAAGACTCTCGCGTCGCGGTTAGTCCAGACAAATCTAAAACTACTGGTTGTCACCATATCAAGCATAAGAAAGTGTGATCCAATTTCAATGAAAATAAGTATCTTATTAAAAGTGTATATGACGTTTTGTGAAAAATATGTACGTGATGTTGAAAAATTACCCTCCAATGGCACAGGGGTATTTTTGTGGACTTGCACCACTAGAAACTGAATTTCGAAACTCACGCATGGCAGAGCACAGCAGTACGGCCAAGCGTGTTAAGGCGTTCGAGTCGTAATCTGAGGGTAGCGGGCTCAAATCCCGGTCGCATCAAACGTGCTCGCCCTTTCAGCCGTGGAGGCGTTATAATGTGACGATCAATCACACTATTCGTTAGTTAAAGAATAGTCCAAAAGTTGGCGGTTGGTGGTGATGACTAGCTACTTTCCTTCTAGTCTTACACTACAAAATTAGGACGACTAGCGCAGATAGCCCTCGAGTAGCTTTGCGCGAAATTCAAAACAAACAAGCAGAGCACAGATAGCCTTTTGTGCAGCTTTGTGTTTAGAAACAAACATACTAATATGTAGAAAAAAATAGATATCATTTCCGGATTCAGCGTAGACGAATTACTGTGGAATAAGTAAAACCATCGCAGTCTTGTGTAATTTGAAGACTATATTGTTTGTTTATGGCTTTTTTATATGACATGTACCATGATATTTCTGAAAAACGATATTAAACTGTAGTTCTCTTCCAAGACTTATGGCATCTCTGATAAAAATTCATAATTGTGGCTTTCGTACAGGACACCTGACGTTTACGATTTAAAAAAAAACATCATAACATTAGCTCTCTTGCAGGACATATAATTTTATAATTATAATGCAGAACATCTGATATTTGAACAACGTTTTTCATCAACATTGAACAGCAGGACAAGTGGTTATCTTCAAATAATTCTTAATAATTATATTTTCTAGACTTTTTTAAGCACTTTGTCGTGGTTTTGTGACATTCAATTATGTTTTATATCAAGATAGATGAGACGCGCAATATTTCCAACATGTTTGTTCTTGAAATAATAAAAAATATTTGTAACTCCGGTGTCTACCAATAGTTTGAATGCAGTGCTTATCCATACTGGGTACGAGGGGTGAATCCATAGTTAGGTCATCAGTGCTTGTCAGCCAATCAGCGCTCGCGTAAATGGGTATTTCTCGTTTTCTAAGCGGCATAGAAACGCCAATGCAAACTTTCACAAGAAGGAAAAAAGAGGCCTCGCTTACCAGATTGTCTTGTTTCTTGCAACTCTGAAAGGACTAAAACTGTGAATCAAAAATTTAGGAAAGAGTATAGTGCAAAATATCTGGTCATTGCTTCAAAAGTCAGTTACAGTCATGCGTTTTGTACAGTTTGTCACATCGATTTTTCTGTTGCGCATGGCGGGATAAACGATTGTTCCAAACATACAAAATCAGCACCTCACCAAACCCACTACAGAAATAATCAACCTAATCAAAAAACGAAGACAATTAAGAAGACAGTATATGATAACAAGAGACAGAGAAACAAAAATGCAAATAAACAATATAAACAATCACATCAGAACACAAATAAAACAACAAAAGCAAAATAAATGGAACAACTTCTGCTCAAAACTAAATGATAAAACTGATCGGAAAAAATTCTGGATACACCTTAAAAGACTCATCAACGAAAATACAGTCGCAAAGAAATATGCTGCACTCGAAAATAAAAATACAATAACATATACAAATAAAGAAATAGCCGAAGCTTTCAAAGATCAACTTTAATATACATTTAAAACTCACCCTGATCCAGATATGAATACATATTTCTACAATAAAGTCACCAACCATATATAAAACAACAAAAAAACAATTTGAACCAATTTTTCCCATAAACATTACTGAGACAAACACAAGATCTGTTACAGATTATAAAAACACGTAACTAGCAAATGAAATATCCCTACAAGAACTACTTGAAGCAATAAAAAACACAAAACACAAATGTCCAGATGAAGATGAAATACAAGCTAGCCTTCTAAAAAAAGGGTACTCCGATGTTGTTTGAACACCTAAAAGGACTTTTCAATCTATCTCTATCCTCAGGATACATCCGAGTTTCTTGGAAGCTCGAAAATATATTAATGTTCCATAAGGAAGGAAAGCCAGCAAATAAACCTAATAGCTACCGACCAATCAGCCTGACCAGCTGTGTAGGCAAAATTCTTGAAAGGATAATCAGTAACAGACTCTCCACATTCTTGAAGATAACATCAAAATTACCAAAAGAACAAAATCAATTCAGGAAATTTAGACAAACGAGAGACCATCTAATCAGATTAAACAAAACCATAATAGATAGCTTCAATAAAAAAGAATGTACTGTCGCCTTGCTTCCTTGATATTGAGAAAGAATTCGACACTGTATGGCACGATGGTTTAAGATTTCGAAAGAATGAAATGGAACTACCGCAAAGAATTATTCGCTGGTTATCTTACGTTTTGGAAAATAGAAAATGTAGAGTAAATGTTGAAGGAACATTTTCTGAGTACTTTACTCCTGAAGCTGGTGTTCCTCAGGGAGGGGTGGTTAGCCCTATACTCTTCATTATGTATGTTAACAATATGCCACTGAGGGATCTAAATCATGGATTCTTTTCACAGTTCGCAGATGATGTGGCAGTCTGGAAAAGTGCCACAACACCCACGATAGCAGCTACTAACATACAACCGCAAATAAATAGAAAAAGTGAATACTGTCATAAAAAGTAAACACAGCAAAAACATAACTTATAGTCTTTACGAAATTGAGAAAACACAAAAACAACAGCCAGAATTATATATGAATGGCTCACTACTTCAGACTGCCCAATCGGCAAAATTTTTAGGCCTAACCTATGATTCAAAATCAAATTGGATAAATTATGTCAATGAAATTAAAAATAAAGTATGGCGAAGAACTAAGTATGCTAGGAGTCCGACTGGCAAAAATAGTACAGCATTTACATACAACATACTAAAAATCTATAAAACATGTATTAGACCAGTAATAAATTATGTAGCTCCAGCATGTATAACTGTAAGCAATAAAATAATTAAAACCAAACTACAAATAATCTAAAACACACCCCTCACAACAGCATGCAGAGTTCCAAAAACTATATCATCTCAATTCATACACAAATATTTGAACATACCAATCATACCAGATAGACTCCTACATAGTACAATAACATACTTCAATAAAAATTGGATGCAAAAACAAATTACTATGCGAACTAGATATGAACCTCATCCGCGATAAAGTTGGTTCTAAACATCTCTCCCCAGTGAACTTACATTTTAAACGTATAAGATATAAATAAATACAAATAAATAAATAAACAAAAATTATAAAAATTAATTTTAAAAAGTGCCATCAACAAACTTGACATTCTGCTGATAGAGTAAAATTATAACTATATTGAGCCACAATACATGGACATTGCCCTGAAAAGGATCATAATAATATTCAGTTCAATAATTACAAATTCCAATACGGCAAGACCATAAGTACGAAGAGGAGGAAGAGGTCACAGAGAACCTGACCCTCTAGGGTATGAACATATCTTACCCAAACACCAAGAGAGAGAGAGAGAGAGGCATCTCACCAACAAAAGGCTGAGGCGAAGACAAAAACGATGCAGAAAATGACATTTATGAGAAAAAATTCAGAATATAAAACCATATATGCAGAAGTGATGTTCACACAATTCGTCATTGCTCATAATTTACCCCTAGCTGTAGCCGATCATGCAGGACATCTATTCAGAAAAATGTTCCCAGACTCCGATATAGCGAAAACATATGGCTGTGCTAAAACCAAAACTGCAGCCATTGTACAAATGTTGGGTTGTGAAGATGAAAAAATGATTTCAAGCATATTTACTAACAGTGTTTACAGTTTAGCCACAGTTGGATCTACAGACATGGATGACTCAAAACTGTATCCAGTGGTTGTACGATATCTTGACCATTTGCTTGGAAAAATTGTTTGTTCTCTTTTGACAATGGTAGAATGGAAAGAAGCTTCAACGGGAGAGAATATATTCAATCTTTTAGACCACGAACTGACAAAGAGGAAAATTCCATGGGAAAACTGTCTTAGTTTTTTCAGACAATGCGTCAGTTATGTCTGGTATAGGTAAAGGTGTGATACATCTCAAGACGACAGTCTAGCATTGACTTCATGGGCTGTGCCTGTCATCTCATGAATATTACTGCCCATAAAGCTTCCAGAGAACTTTCCTGCCCAGTGTCTGATATATTGATAGATATCTACTATTTTCTGTACAAAACTGCAAGCAGAAAACAATATTTCAAAGAGTTTCAAGGATTGTATGACAAAGAAACAAGAAAAATTCTACAACTTATTAACACAAGATGGCTATCACTTGTGGTGTGCCTCAACAATATGTTAGACATGTGGAAGCCATTGAAGAAGTATTTTTCACTGTGAAGAGGAAAAACTAGATTCAAAAGGATCTAAACATGCAGCTCAGTCAGGCAGCAAGACTTTAACAGTCAGGATATCCTCTCAGCCACACAGGGACACAGCCAAGACATCCTCTCAGCCACTCAGGGACACAAAACAACAGTCTCCAAAAGCAAATAACAAACATTTGATTTAACTCAGTAAATGTTTAGACAATCTAACCTTGAACTTAAGAAGAGACAATCAGTGAAAAAGGAGAAGAAAACGAAAGCTAGCAAGGAAGTAACCAAGAAAAGTTATGCGCAAAGCAAGTTAGATAAGTTAATAGTTTTCTTGGACAACAAAATGAACTTGTTATTTTGTCTTTTTCTTCAGTCTGCAATTCCTCTATTTGAGCAAACCAATTTCATATTGCAAAGAGAAGAACCTTGCATACACATTATACATAGAACTTTAATTACACAAGTTAAAAATGTCATATACATCAAGTCAGAATATCTTGAAGGCAACATCACTGAAATTGACTACAACAATGAATCCTTACACAAGTCTGATGAGGCAGTTTCTATTGGAAATGTTGTCAAGGAATACACTGTTAAATATGAAAAGGACCTGAACCTGATTGATTTCTACACCAGTGTCAAGAAATACTATATTGTAGCTACAAATTACACGATGAAACATTTCCCTCTAAATGATGAACTTCTAATTCACGCAGAGGTTGCTGATCCAAAATTGAAAGTCAGCAAAGATTTCTCTTCTCTACACTTCTTCACAGACGTGTATCCTGTCCTTGTCGATACACATGAGCATGACACTATTGACAAGTTGGAAGGGCAATATTTGAACTATCAAATTGATACTTTCTCAGAAACTGTCCTTCAGTTAAATGTTGACAAGTTTTGGGTTCAGCTGTATACAGTTAAGGATGGAAATGGCAACCAGAAGTATGACATTCTGTGTTGGGTTATGCTTGGAATTTTTACAATCTTCCATTCTAATGCTGACAGTGAAAAGATATTTAGTTTTGTGACTAAAAACAACAGCAAGTTCAGACCAAACTTGAACACCTCAGTTTTGAGCAGTTTTATAACACAAGATGTGTATGAAGTCAAATGGACAATGTTGTTATAACTCCCAACCGTCCAGAGACATTCTCATGAAAGCAAAGACTGCAACAGCTGCAAAACTATTACAATAAGTGTCATAAACATGATATAAACTAGTCCTTACACAAAGACTTTTTCTGCTTACTATTTGTGCATGTTCAATGTTGTTTTACCAGTATGTTTGTTACTCTGAACTAAATAAAAGACATAATTTAAAAAGAATTTTTAAATTGATTTATTAAATACACAAAACACAGTCATAAATGAGCAACCTATAGCAGTAATAAATAATAATAGTTATAATAATAATATAATAATAAACAGCTTAGAGACATTGGTCAGGCCAAGTAGCCGCAAATGATAAAGGGCTCTGTCTACAATAATTACGCTCAGTCATTTGAAATACTTGGCATCTCTGCAATAATAAAAGATTTATGCAAGTAGATTAATTATGAAAATTAATAAGTAAAAACAGAAAAATCTGAACAGCACGTTTTAACAATGTTCACGTAATCGTAGACGTTTGGAAAACTTGTGAGTTGTGTATTTTAATCATATTAAAAACAGATATTAATTAAATATTTTCTAATGAATCTGGTAGAATGTAATATTTGAAAACAATACCAACAAATTTACTGTACAAGTTTCTTTCAAAACCTTTTTTTGAAAAACTATTTAATCTCAGACCATAAGTAGTATTTCGTAACCAACTGATATTAGATGGTCAAATGTCCTAATTGGTGTTCTTGAGCTGTTTGTATTAGTCATTAAAAATAAAGTGTTTCAGTATTTGTAGTCGTCAAGTTTTATATATTTTTAAACTGAATCAACTATTCTGAATGTAAATATATTAATATTTAAATTTTCTAGATCTAATACTTCACGTTTAAAATAATATCCTAAAGGCATCTGAAAATGTCGTGAGTGATCATGGACAAATAAAATGATTGCTGTTTTGCTCAGTTAAGTTTTTGAAACGGTAGGCAAATAGTATGTTAACAGATAACTAAAATGAAAAAAAAACACTGAAATCTATAAGAATATATTGAATAATAAATAAAGTGTACACAACAATCGATACAATAGTGGCAGATATAATAATTGGTCTAGCATCTTAATAACTTGTATATTCGTACTAGATTTCTTTTTGGAAAATGGAGGAAAGTTTTGGGCTCAGAATTGGGAAACATTATTAAGGTCGGTGGATTGCCGTAAGAAATTAATTTTTTTAATGTAAAGAAGATTTAAAGTTTTAATAACCCGAATATTTTGTGTTTATGTGTAAATACATAGAGAGAACTACTGTATCAGCTAAGGACATTTCAACTGACACGTGTATAAAGACCTATATATGTGTAAGTGTGTGTGTATTTACAAGAAAATACATTTAAGAAAAAGAAAGAGCTGCAGCTGTCGTACATCAAAATTGCTGGATGTAGCATAAGCGAAACTGCAGAATTGAACATACGTGAAACTGCAATGCTTCACATATACGACATCATACAGATGTGACAGAGATATGGCTAAATGTTTGAGCCAAACCAAACTAAAAAGCACAAACGATACAACATTCGTTTTAAATAAAAATTATTTTATGATTACTACCAACCTGAAGAGTTTGTTTTGTTTTATTTTTTTGCGTAAGGCTACACGAGGGCTATATCCGCTAGCCGTCCCTAATTTAGCAATGTAAAACCAGAGAATAGGCAGCTATTCATCACCAGCTTCCCCGCCAAGTCTTGGGCGACTTTTTTACCAATAAGTAGTGGAATTGGCCCTTACATTATAATGCCCCCACTCCTGAAAGGGCGAGAACGTTTGATGTGACGGGGATTCGAAACCTCGACCCTCGGATTACGAGCTGAGTAACTTAACCATCTGGTAATATCGGGCTTTCTGAAGAGCTAATATTAAATACAAAGAATACTACATCTCATAATATCTATATAAAACTGCTCTCCCTTTTAGTACAAGCAACCATCGATTGGTTGACTGGTTAGCTGGAACTAAGCACAAAGCAGTGGAGTCCACAGACATGCCGCTGTGCCACAAGGGAACAAAAGCAACCAAATAGAAAATTTAAAGAAATTACTGAGATAATGCTAATTTTTCAAATATGAATATTTTTCTATTCTTATTTTCCACTTCAAAATATTTAGAGTTTTTTCCCTCTATTTCTCGAATGAAATGAACAATGTGAAAACAGTGTTAAAATGTTGGAAACTGGTGTCTTACAGTAAACTGTCCCGGCGTGGCCAAGAGTGTTAAAGCGTTCGACTCGTAATTCCAGGATCGCGGGTTCAAATCTCGGTCGCACCAAATATGCTCGCTCTTTCAGCCGTGGGGGCGTTATAATGTGACGGTCAATCTCACTATTCGTTGGTAAAAGAGTAGCCCAAGGGTTGGCGGTGGGCGTTGATGAGTAGCTGCCTTCCCTCTAGTCTTACACTACTAAATTAGTGACGGCTAACGCAGATAGCCCTCGTGTAGCTTTGTGCGAAATTCAAAACAAAGAAACTTACAGTGAACTGTTGTTTTAAATTGTTCTAAACTTGACGTAAGCGATATAGTGATGAACACAAGCAAGTCATATGTGAAAAAAATCACATGGATGGTGTTGCTTATATGAACAAGTATTTTTAAATCGTTCAAGCCTGCAGTTATCCCAGCAAGTTATTTACAGCGAACCACTGAATTGATTGTTTATTGTAATGTATACAGCTAAATGTTGCGATAAACTTTTTATAAACCGAAAAGCATCAATTTGAAAGTGGCTCATAGAAAAATAGGTAGAAAGATATCAACAATACAATCTGGTTGTTTTGGTTTGGTTTTAATTTCGCACAAAGCTACACGAGGGCTATCTGCGTTAGCCGTCACTAATTTAGGAGTGTAACACTAGAGGGAAGGCAGCTAGTTATCGCTACTCTTGAGCTACTCTTTTACCAACGAATAGGGAATTGATCGTTACATATTAACGCTCCCATGGCTGAAAGGGCGAGCTTGTGTGGCGTGACGGGGACAACTATACAGTAAGTACTTATAAAGATGACAAAAGATTATTGCAAATAATAATTAATGGGTGGTTTAGGTCGTGTATTTGTGAAATACGAGAAACTTTCTTTATTGGTAGCAACAGACTCTGGTAACGACGATTGACGGATATCAACGTCTCCAGTAACACCTATTTCCAGTCATTAATAACCTTTAACCTTTGACAGTATTCTCAAACAGCCTCTGGTAACGACGGTTGATAAATATCTACGTCTCCAATAACACCCGTTTCCCATCAATAACCTTTAACCTATGGTATTCTAATACAGGTATTCAGTCCAAAGGCAAAACGTGTTTTGAATTTAGATGGTAAATATCATATGGAATATTTTTATAAATATGTGTGTGTGTATATATATACTGGATGAAGCATAAAGTGTATATATATATATATATACACACATATTTATAAAAATATTCCATATGATATTTACCATCTAAATTCAAAACACGTTTTGCCTTTGGACTGAATATATATATATATATACATCATCCCATAAATAAAAGAAAACCGAGTGAACTTACAGACATCCATTTCTTTAGGAATTTCTGACCACCAGATGTAACAACCGCCAACGTTGACTCTTTTTTTGATAAGCTTGTGATTGTTCATAAGAAAATTAGTAAAGTATTACATTTTAAGTATTTTTATTTCTGTTCAATACTTATTAATTCCTTCATTCATAATATTTCAATTTTTTTTGCGCACTTACCTAAGAATGCTAGAAAATGTATACATACAATTAGGTCATATGCTACATTTACCAAATAAGAATTTTAAGCCAAGATGAATGTTTGTAATTACTATTTCACACATTTCTTACTATTATTCTTTGAAGAAACATTTATATATTTCGAGCTCAGTTTTATTAAAACATTTAATGGAACTTTAAATGAATAATTTAGTTTATTAAGAGGTTACATGGAGTACAAGTATTGGGTATCACAATATTTCAAGTGTGAGTTACTTAATTAAGCAACTGGATCAAACAGTATTATTGTAGAAACTGTGACATTGTACATGTTAACATTCTGAAACAAGTATTTAATTTGACCTGTTAAACTACTAGTATTTAAATATCTTGTAGAAATTGTGTTTATAATATATAAACTTGTGAAAGTTGATTTAACTGAGTTTAACTAAGTGATTTTTATGGCATTTTATATTGTTTTGCTACTTTATTTAAAACGTTGTTTGAAAATTCAAAACAACTTTAAACTTTGTCTTAAAAATGATTTTAAACGAGAACCTGGCCCGGCATAGCCAAATGGTTAAAGCTCTCGACTCGTAATCTGAGGGTCGAGGGCTCGAATCCCCGTCACACCACACATGCTTACCCTTTCAGTCGTGAGAGCGTTACAATGTGCGGTCAATCCCACTATTCGTTGGTAAAAGAATAGTCCGAGAGTTGGCAGTGAGTGGTGATGACTAGCTGCATTTTCTCTAGTCTTACACTGTTAAATTATGGATGTCTATTGCAGGAGTCCTCGTGTAGCTTTGCGCGAAATTCAGAACAAACCGAACCGTTAAGCAATTTTGATATACGGTCTACATTACCTCGCACATAACTTCAACAATAAACAGTTTTAACAATTAGGGACGGTTAGCGGAGATAACCCGCATGTAGCTTTGTGTGACTTTCAAACCAAACGAAAGCCTCCCTAAAAACCGTTATGTATCATGTACATCTTGCTACCGTACATTGGGTAAATTTTTGGTTTCAAGAAATGAAAGAACAACTAAGTTTTGTGTGTTGCTATTTATACCAATACACTTAATTAATGAAACGTGTTCAATATTATCTAAATTTATACACAAAATACAAATCTTGAATGAAACTTCATTAGCCAAAATTCTTGTTATCACATAATTGGGTAAATGAGTAATTTTGTGTTGTTATATTTCTTATTTAACTAATGGCCCCCCAGTGTCTCAGCGGTTTGTCTGCGGACTTACACGCTAAAATCCGGGTTTCGATACCCGTGGTGGGCAGAGCACAGATAGCCCATTGTGTAGCTTTGTGCTTAATTCAAAACAACAACAACATTTAACTAATGAAATGTCTTTAACAGTATATTATATTACACATTTAATAACGTCATGAACAAAATTCCTTAATTACCGAACGAAAAACACACATCCAACACCATGCTTCATCTCTTAGCATTTAAATTTTAAATCACACTAAGCCTTGCACTAAATTGGTAGAACAACATTATAAATTGATAGGTTTAGCAAACGTTTTGCTGGTGGCCTGACATTAGGTTGTACCTTATAAGTTATCCGTTTCCTTAAAACTGTCCACTTTGTTAACAAATTTTGGCCTTGAAATCAGTGGAGATGCTAAGGGAAGGAGGTCCCTCCACTGAAACTCGTCTTGCTCCTCTAAAATGTCCACATGAAAAAATAATAGTAAAAAGTACATCTCTAAGAATACAATATCTTTAATTACTAGGTAACCTTACACAAGGGAAAAAAGCAACGTTGTCTAATTTCTGATGAGTCCTCAGAGCATCTTAATTTATCTTCCATAAGTTTATTTCATATTGTTCTTTAATGAAACTCGTTAACTTTTAAACGCTTTTGTCCGCCATGCCTTTGCGTCAATACATTTTCAGAATCCTGGATTTGACAATTCTCACTACTACTACTAAGACAACGATTAAAGAAACCAAATGTTATACATATGTTATTTTCTAAAAGTATTTATTAGAATACGTTTGTCAAATAAGCTAACTTGTTCCACTAGTTCAGAATTACCATACGTTTTTCTCAGATAAACTAGCGTGATACGTCCCATCTTATTTCGATAAATTGGTTTGAAATTAGTTAATTTTACAAAAACAATGTTCTACACTCATTCGTTTATATATTTATACCATGTGATCCAGGAGTTGTACTTTTAATTTCAGTTTACCTTAAAATACATTGAATTTCCCTCAGGGTAGGAATCTAGTTCATGTAATCTACAAACGCCTGTAGTCATGTAAAATGTTTGTTCCTTTACATACATCTTACATGTTGCGCAGAGTACTGCTTGTAAAAAATTATGTGTATATAGGGAACCAGTTGTGATAAATGAGCAAACCCCACTCGCTGCCGTGGAGATGGAACGAAACAAAGCCCTATAAAAGCATGTCTTTTTAATTTCACAGACAAATCTCCTTCTCTTCCATGTCTATACAGCGAAATTAGAAAATCTGATGAGTAAAGAATACTTAAAGCTTCATTGGTGAAAGGCCCCTCAGTGGCACAGCTGCATGTCTGAGGATTCACAACGTTAGGGGTATAGATACCCGTGGCAGGCAAAGCACGGATAGCCTATTGTGTAACTTTGTGCTTAATTCCAAAAACAAACAAAAATAAATGGAGAAAGAGGAGTCGATGTGTTCGGGTTAGGAGTACAAGGCGTTGTTTCTCATGCCATCATCAGATAATTTTTCTATGGCAGTTACTTAACACGTACCACGGTCTCAGATGTTTTACTGGAACTTGTGATGTTCAGATATCTCTCGGTTTGTTTTTTGAATTTCGCGCAAAGCTACATTAGGACAATCACCACCCGTAAGATCACCACCCACCATCATCTCTTGTGCTACTCTTTTACCAATGAATAGTGCGATTGACGGTCACATATAACGCCCCCACGGCTGAAAGGGCGACCCTTAGATTACCAGTCAAACGCCTTAACATACTTGGCCATGCCGGGCCTTTACTTCTAGGTGTCATTTTTTAAAGTAATATTTTATTTTTGAACACATTATTCAGTTTCTACGCTGCTAACCAGGTGGCCAGCTTTTCGTCGCTTTGAAAATTATCAATGTTTCAGATTTTACGTTTTCTGACATGAAAAATCAGTTATCAGTTGATGTTTCTAACATACTTGTAGATGTTATTTAAATGACATCATGGAGAAGAAGTAGTAATTACAAGAAGTAATAGTTTTTCACAAAAATGCCAAATTTTCATAAAGTTTTCTCTCCATGTGTATATCAGACTTGTTTTTTCAGCACAAAGCGATAGTATGGGTTATCTGTTCTGTGTCTACGATGTGTACCGAAATCTGTTTTTTATTGTTATAAGCCTTCAAACTTACGGCCGACTGACAAAACAATATTCTTTACATATGTCTGTTCTTGGTACATATATGAATAATCACAATTACTTTTCGCGGTGGGAGTTATAAATACTTCATGGCTTTGAGTCTCAGTGATGCTAAGATTGCACCACAATTAACCTTTTTAAAGTCTGTGGACTAGATTTACACCAAAACACAGTTGACAAATAATGACAGATGACTTGAACTACATATAATATCAGTTAAGTTAGAATATTACAGGACCAACTGTCACTGATTTTACCAGAAAGTTGGAGGACTTATTATGCAGCAGTTGTGAAGAATGTTTCAAGAAGATCATTACCATAACTGTAGTTCCTAAAGTATTCTGTTGCGTTGATTAATGTAATTTGCTGGAACTACAAGTATTAATTAAATAAGAGTTCGTACACAAAACTGATACCTGATAGTGTAACTGTTACTGATACCTGATAGTGTAACTGTTACTGATACCTGATAGTGTAACTGTTACTGATACCTGATAGTATAACTGTTACTGATACCTGATAGTGTAACTGTTACTGATACCTGATAGTGTAACTGTTACTGATACCTGATAGTCTAACTGTTACTGATACCTGATAGTGTAACTGTTACTGATACCTGATAGTGTAACTGTTACTGATACCTGATAGTGTAACTGTTACTGATACCTGATAGTGTAACTGTTACTGATACCTGATAGTGTAACTGTTACTGATACCTGATAGTCTAACTGTTACTGATACCTGATAGTATAACTGTTACTGATACCTGATAGTGTAACTGTTACTGATACCTGATAGTGTAACTGTTATTGATACCTGATAGTGTAACTGTTACTGATACCTGATAGTGTAACTGTTACTGATACCTGATAGTGTAACTGTTACTGATACCTGATAGTCTAACTGTTACTGATACCTGATAGTATAACTGTTACTGATACCTGATAGTATAACTGTTACTGATACCTGATAGTGTAACTGTTACTGATACCTGATAGTGTAACTGTTACTGATACCTGATAGTATAACTGTTACTGATACCTGATAGTGTAACTGTTACTGATACCTGATAGTGTAACTGTTACTGATACCTGATAGTGTAACTGTTACTGATACCTGATAGTGTAACTGTTATTGATACCTGATAGTGTAACTGTTACTGATACCTGATAGTGTAACTGTTACTGATACCTGATAGTGTAACTGTTACTGATACCTGATAGTCTAACTGTTACTGATACCTGATAGTATAACTGTTACTGATACCTGATAGTGTAACTGTTACTGATACCTGATAGTGTAACTGTTACTGATACCTGATAGTGTAACTGTTACTGATACCTGATAGTCTAACTGTTACTGATACCTGATAGTATAACTGTTACTGATACCTGATAGTGTAACTGTTACTGATACCTGATAGTGTAACTGTTATTGATACCTGATAGTGTAACTGTTACTGATACCTGATAGTGTAACTGTTACTGATACCTGATAGTGTAACTGTTACTGATACCTGATAGTGTAACTGTTACTGATACCTGATAGTGTAACTGTTTCAAAATACACAAAAAGTAGGAACTCAGATTCAAATTCAAATAAAACTCTTGAAATTTGTTTATTTGAACTTTTCCATAACTTTGTTTCAAACAAACATGCTAGCTCTTAAGAAGTTCATTTAAATATTTTAATCTGAAATAACTCCCAACTGTACAAATACGGATATTATACTTCAAACACTTGCTTTTTCTAATCCCCGAATAAAATATACGCGTGTGGTATACACAATATAAATATATCTACTTGTTTTGAATGTAATAGAATTAGAGAGTGGAAAAAAATGACAGTTATTAGTCGAACCCTGCAACACTAGTTTAGTTTTAATTAGAAAAACTGTGCATGTATTACAGCATTGACACCTACAATGCACGGCCTTCAGATACAGCATGGTCAGAGCTGACTCACAGACTGTAATGACTTAATGAGGTAACAAAATCCTTTGAATATAATGTACTTAACCTTTGTATTACATCACCTTCTTTTGTATGTTGTGAATGTTTTTTTTCAAATAATGTTACTGGTGACAATGAAGGCGTTCGACTCGTAATCCGAGGATCGAGGGGCCGAATCCCCGTAGCACCAAAAATGCTCGCCCTTTTGGCGTTATAATGTGATTGTCAATCTCACTATTCGTTGGTAAAAGAGTAGCCCAAGGGTAGTTATCACCACCCCCTGCCTTCCATCTAGTTTTAAACTGCTAAATTAGAGACGGCTGGCCCAGATAGTTCTCTAGAAGTTTTGCGCAAAATTAAAAAAGTTTATCTTTGAATAACTTTGGGAAAACGGGTAGAACTCGTTTATTCCATTGAACAAAATACAATAACCTTGAAAAAGTACATAATTATTTGCAGTAAAAACATTTTAAAAAGAATCTTTGTATGTAATTACTTTTCAACCGTTTACTTTTTTCATACTGAGAAAATTTATGAAGTGACATCGACAGTTTTAAGTAATTATTCATTATCAAAGAAAGCTTTAACACGAGAATGAAAATTCTCGTATGTAGCAAAAAGAAAAAAAAGAGAGATTAAATCGTTTATACTTAGATTGACAAAAAAGATAACACTAAATCTCCAGGATGCTTTAATTTGTAAATCCATTTTTTAGTGATAAACAAAACCCTGTAATATTTTACGCATCTTCTGAAATACGTTTGTTTACGTGTTAATGTATTCGCTATAACTCAGTTTAGGGCTTCTTTCAAAATATTCAAACACTCAAGATAATTACAGTTTGTTTACAGTTGCTTTAAATCTGTTTTAGGCCCGGCATGGCCAGGTGGTTAAGGCACTCGACTCGTAATCCGAGGGTGGCGGGTTCAAATCCCTGTCACACCAAACATGTTCGCCCTTTCAGCCATAGGGCGTTATAATGTGTAAATCCCACTATTCGTTGGTAAAAGAGTAGCCCAAAAGTTAGCGGTGGGTGGTGATGACTAGCAGTCTTTCATCTAGTCTTATACTGCTAAATGAGGGACGGCTAGCGCAGATAGCCCTCGTGTAGCTCTGTGTAGCTCAATCCGTGATGACGAGGAAAGCCCACTTGTAGAGACTTATTTATTTTAAACCAGCTGGAATAGGTAGAGAAAGCACTAGTAGAGAAACTCTCTACCCATACCAGCCGTTTTTAAATATATAAAACAATAAATCTGCTTTTCACAGACTGGTCAGTAGTTGAGAAGTTGAAGTCACCAGGAGTATCCTCTCACGTCATCCCGATATGCTATAGTTGAAATAATCGAGTTGTATGTTTAATGTTCTTTGTAATGTATGAACGAAATGAACTGCGAAAAACATGGCTGATGTAAGGAACCATTCTTCTTGGGCTCATTATCGTAAAAAGGAAACCAAATTTAGAGTTTTCGGAAGAACCCGTAAATCACTTGAAACTTTTCTCAATTACAAGTTCATACGAAATTCATGATTATATAATCCTTGATCCACGACAAATATTAAGGTCAGTTTTCTGACAAACTTATAACGTATCCATTGTGTTAATGGAACAGATGGTTCACCATCTGCAGAAACGTGGATCACTTTCCTGTAATACTCGTGTACCGAATATTAGCTGAAATGATTAGTTTAAATAATGTCTTTCTAACAGAATTATGAGATAAGTTTTCAGAATTTTCTTTATTTCATACACTGTTTAAAATTGTTTCAAAAATGTGTTCGAATGAAAAAGTCAGTGACCGGAGGTCCGGCATGGCAACGTGGTTCGGGCGCTCGGCTTGTATTCTGAAGGTCGCGGGTTCGAATCTCCATCACACCAGCCTTGCTCCCTCTTTCAGCCGTGGAGATGTTATAATGTGACGGTCAATCCCACTATTCGTTGGTAAAAGAGTAGCCCAAGAGTTGGCGATGGGTGGTGATGAGTAGCTGCCTTTTCTCTAGTCTCACACTGTTAATTTAGAGACGGCTAACGTATATAGCCTTTGCGTAGATTTGCTCGAAATTTAAAAAAAATGCAAACCAAGAAAACTAAAGTGAAAGCAACAGATTGAAAACCTCCCTAGGGCAACAGAAGAGCTAGTTCTAGGCCTACACGTAATTAGCAGCATCTTGTATCCAAATAAAGTTAAATATATTTTATGCCTGTTTGTTTGTTTTTGAATTTTGCGCAATGCTACACGAGGGCTATCTGCTCTAGCCGTCCCTAATTTTGCAGTGTAATATTAGAGGAAAGGCAGCTAGTCATCACCTCCCACTGACAAACTCTTGGGCTACTCCTTTACCAACGAACAGTGTGATTGACCGTCATATTATGACGCTCTCACAGTTGAAAGTGCGAGCATGTTTGGTTCGAACTCGCGACTCTCAGATACCCACCTGGCCATGCCGGGCCTTTTAAGCCTGTATATCCGTCAACACCACTCAACGTTAAATAAAAAAATATATCATGTTAATTGTGAGCAGATATTTATTTGCGTGTTAATCTTGAAGTCTAATTGGCGCGAATTTTTATATGATTCATAATCTTAGAGCAATTTAATTGCACTTTAAACCATCGTTTTTCTCAGGCGTCATGCAAACACTAACGACCATGGCTTTTCATTTATCACTGTCCTCGGTGTTCTTCATCAGTTTTTATTGGTATGCACGATCCATATCCAATTTATAAGTCCATCAAGTATCTTTTTTCTTTTACTTCATTTGCTTAGCTTTTCTTCTATCTTGCTGATTGGGAGTATAAGCGTTACCTTTTTTTTTCTTACAACATGGCCAATGCATTCAGCTTGTCTCTTTTTATGTTCTTGGTGAGTTTTGCATGTGATGTTATACCATTAATTATTTATTACATTGTTCCTAATCTTATGCTATTCTCACCATTATTCTTAAAGCTATCCCTTAATTTTCTTTGCTACTGTCCATATTTTTCATCCGTATAGGCTTAATGTAACATTGTAAGACATTTTCTTCTGATTTCTATTGACATTTTATTCATCAGTATTGCTTTCATATTCTTAGAAAGCATTATTTTATTAATCTCTTTCATGCATTTACCATCTGATTTTACTGAAGAACACGGATAGTTGAAAAGGTGAATTTGTTTGATTTTTGTCTCCTCAGTTGTAATGCTGCATTTGGGAATATTACTTTTCTTGGTGGTTACATTCGGCTTTCTTGCTATTGAGAATCAATACTTTTTATAACTTTCATCAATAATTATAACTACCATTTCTTGAAGATCTTTTTCATTCTCAGCAATTAGTACATTGTCATCTACATATCTCAATTTCTTGATGCCATGTTTTCCAACTTTAATTCCCGGCAATTTTCTATCTTTTTGAGTATCATTTTGCTATATATTTAGAAAAGAATTCGAGAAGAACACATATTTGTATGGCACCTTGTTTTATGTTTTGAAAAGTGCTGATATCGTTTTCCATTTTTATGGCTGCACTTTGGTTGCAACACAGAAGTGGATGATGATTCTGCGGTCTTTTCCATCAGCATTAAGACTGCCCAAAATTTTAATATCTGTAGTCAAACGCCTTAGTATAATTATTACAACACGTGTATAATTTCTTTGTATTTCAATTACTCGTGCCCCAGTGGCTAAACTGCATGTCTGCGAACTTACAACACCAAAATCCTGGTTTCGATACCCGTGGTGGGCAGAGCACAGATAGCCCATTGTGTAGCTTTGTGCTTAATTCAAAACAACAACAACAACTTCTTACTTGTTCACGAATATTCTCAGTAGAATTTTTGTTAGAAGGCTTATAATGCTTATTATTCTCAATAACTCACCCTCAAGAAGTCCAAGATTTGTAGGTAATGTATTTAAAATATTTTTGACATGTCAGGTGCTATCCTGTCAGTTTCGTATATCTTATTCACTCAGAAGTTCTGTGATAACACGAATTCCAAACTTTTCCAGACATTTAACCATTTCACTTGTTATATGTCCCTGTATCTGTTGCTTTCATCGTTTTCCTTACTTAATATTTTGTTATTGGCAGCCCTTTCATATTTCTATATGTTTTTGGTTTTTTACACTTTTGTCATCATCCCTTGACGTATTTTCATTATCGTCTGATATTTCTGCTTTTTTCATAAAAATGCATACAAGAGTAGCCCAAGAGTTCACGGATGGTACAGAATGAATATCTGCTATCCCTCAAATCATTCGGCTCACATTTAGTGATACCTATGCACAGATAGCCTATGTGTAGTTTTGAAAAAGATTTTAACACAAAAACAAAAAATATTAGTAAGAGATATGTAAGCAAAAACATCGTATTCCCTAAGCCATTGTTTTGTTGCACAAAAAACTTAAGTTTAACCATGTAGTATACATAATTGTATTTATGGCAAAGCCATTAAAGGTCTTAAAGAGTGTGAGGTTTTTCCATTTATGTTTTTTATCTTTTCGTGCGTCCCTCATATGTCTTTCTTATATTTTAGCGCAAATTCAGCACATTGTTTCAGGCTATTGTTCTTTTACCTTACTGCACTTAGATCTATCTTTTTATGACTTTATTTTAGCTTTTATTATTTTTTCTTCTCTTCTTACGCCATCAGATCATGTATTTCATTTGTCATCCACTTATTTCTACTTTATCTTTTTTTTGGAGATGCTTTCTCCTACTAAATGAGTGATTGAAACTTTCATTTCGTTCGAATTTTTATTCTGTCATTCTAAGCCTTGATAAGTTACAATAAAGTCCGATTCGCCGAAATATTCATTTATCCCCAAATGCTAGCAAAAGTTTAAAACCCTTTCTCATCTCCACCTATGTATTTACAAACGATATACATCATCTCTACCCGTACATTTACGCGAATTACAGTGATGGAAAAATACAAACAACTCTATGGATCATAAAGCAATATAAAAAATCAGTCACAAATATTAATTCTACGAAACAACAAACGCCATATACATATATATATATGTATATAATTAAGAATATTTTATAAAGAGAACATTCATAATTATTTTTTGATTTTGAATGTTTTTGTAAAGCAAGAGAATGTGGTGTCGTTTTTAAACCTTTGGTAACTATAAACATGTAAATGAAATATCCAAAATGCAGTAAATTGCCAAAACAGCTGAATAATTCACATTTCAATACACAATGACCTTCCATGGCCAGGTGGTTAAGGCACTCGACTCATAATCTGAGGATCGCGGGTTTGAATCCCCGTCACACCAAACATGATTGCCCTTTAAACAGTAAGGTCGTTATAATGATACGGTCAATACCACTGTTTGTTGGTAAAAGAGTAGCCCAAGAGTTTGCGGTGGGTGGTGATGACTAACTACTTCCCTCTAGTTTTTCACTGCTAAATTAGGGACGGCTAGCGCATATAGCCCTCTTGTAGGTTTACGCGAAATTCAGAACAAATCAAACCAAATCACTACACAGTACTAACGCGACTAAAACGTATTATTTTTATTTGCAAATATTCTCTACGTCTGTCTTAAAACAAATGGGAGCATTTGCTTTTATGTAACCATTAAAAAATTACGTTTATAGCACGCTAGTGTCTATCAGAAATACATAGAATCGACTTCCTAAAGAGGGTAGCAGATATAGATCAAGTGTTATGTGATAATTATTAACTATTAAACATGGATATTTGTATACGATAATAATAATTAACAATTAGCATTCAATCGCAAAAATCTTAGCGTAAGTAATTACATGGACATTTGATTACACAAAATATCCATTATATTAAAATATTTCACTTATGATATAAGATTACAAATATATTTTAAAGTATCGTGAATTTGTGTCTTCTCACAGCAAAGCCACATTGGGCTATCTGCTGACCCCACCGAGAGGAATCAAGCCCCTCTGATGCACATCCGTATAGTTACCGCTGCACTAGCGGAGGGTTTAAAGTATGAAATAATATTCTTATAACATATCTATGTATTTCTTGAATAATACATACAGCAGGAAAAGTTCAAATTTGTACACAAGTAACTCGTGCAAATTATACAAATTAATACTGTAGACTTAAGAAAACAGTGGAAAACCTCGAGGAAAAGAATAGATCTTTTAAAAATGACCAGAAAGCTAAACTCCAAACATTTCGTCAGCAAGTGGAAAAAGATTTTATTTACCTTCGTCAATCTACAATTGATTTCATCCAAAATATCAGATATATATATATAAATTCTGAGTAACTTAGGCCTGATTTTTTTCCAGATTTTCACAAATTCGAATTCTTATGCTGACTAAACTTTCTATAAATTATGTGTAGATAATTTACCAATAAATGCAACTTTTATTTTTAAGATCAAAATTTCTTATATCAAATACAATTTACCAATTTCAGACACTCCTTGTTGATTATAAAAGTTTTAACTTTTTTTTAATAGTTTGTTTATAATTAAATGAAAAACGTTTTAACTGAAGAAATGTCGCGAATAACATTGATTTGTGTTTGATATCGCACCACAATTCAAATCCAGTTGTTCTTCTCTGACCCATTACGAGTTTCCAGTCACAATAAAACATAACGGTTCTCTAAATTCCTTCTTATTGTTGTAGACCTCTACGGCGAGAATTTTCACTCGACATCCTTGGTTACAAATATACAAATATTATTTGCAAAGCTACTTACATCAGTCGTTTACGAGACAATTCGTAAGACGCATAATGGTTTGGCTTTGATTCAAACCCGGGTAAGTACAACTTAACTGAATCCAGAACATAGTTGGTAAACAAGGAAAGAAGAGTGAAATTTTCGTGGGAAAAAAAATCTGGTAATTTTTATAAGACAAATTATCAGTGTATATTGTGGTTTACTTTTCTGTTTACTGCAGCAGTACGGATGATGAGCTCTAAGTTATTACAGAAACTGACTTTCCATGTTGTTTACAGTTTATTGTTCGTCAAGCTTTGATTTTTTTTTGTTTTTTGAATTTCGCGCAAAGCTACTCGAGGGCTATCTGCGCTAGCCGTCCCTAATTTAGCACCTATCACCAACTCTTGGGCTTGTCTTTTACCAACGAATAGTGGAATTGACTGTAACATTATAACGTCACCACGGCTGAAAGGGCGAGCGTGTGTGGTGCGACCGGGATTCGTCAAGCTTATGTTATCTACGAGTTTGTTCTGCCAAAATTAATACATATTCAAACAAAGTCAAATGTTAACCATTATACAAACGAAGCACATGGGAATGCCCAAGCATAATGATTAGTTTTTAACGATTATACAACATATACAAGCCTATTAATAAAATATTTTGCTACTCGTATAGGGCATTTCCAGATTCAGGAGCCTATAGAGTTGTAAAACTAGAAGACATACCAATATAACCTGGAGTGTCTAACCAAGAACATCAAGAGTTCAGAAAAGCAGGTGATGTCTTTACTTCAAGATATTGAGAACAATGTTAAAAACGAAGATATTTTATGGGAAAAGTAAGTGAAAATACTTACTTAAGATTGTTAATTCATATTTAAGATACAGATAAGAGTGATATTCTATACCTTTGTGATTACACAAACATAAAATTATGAATTTATTCGTTACGTGAGAGTTGAATAACAAATAACTTGGTTGACAGTAAGATTAGGAATGTTACTGTACAGAGTGGGGAAGATTGTAAAAATATTATTCTAGTTTCTTTCGATCTAGATTACTTTTATTAGTTTTTGACTGTATTGTCTACGTATGTCTATCCTTATTGTATGTTGTTGTTTTTAATTTTGTACAAGGATACACCAGGGCAATCTGCTTTAGCCGTCCCTCATTTAGCAGTGTAAAATTAGATAAAAGACAAATATTAATCATCACCCACTGCTACTCTTTTACCAACGACCGTGACATTATAACGCCCTCACGGCTGAAAGGACGAGCATATCTGCTGCGACGGGGACTCAAACAGGTGACCCTCAGATTACGAGTCGAACACTTTAACCTACTTGGCCATCCCGGGCTATGTGAATGTTCCTTAAATTTTCTGGCTTTGAAGTTATTATCATTCTGTGATATTACATTTATTCCAGTCAAGTATGTATATCAACGTCAACACATGGTTTATGTTCTTAAGACGTTTTTCTCAACGTCTTCAAGTTTCTCGAATACACGAACTTTCACAGCTGCGTGAGGTTTTCAGAGTATACATGGACTGTTTTCTTTAATCCAAATTTAAATCGAACTTGCAGCTTTAATCCTTTCACAATGTTTTTATATTATAAGTGAGCTATATAGATGAAAGAAATAGTTAAGTTATTCTCACACGAGTTGGTGGAAGACTTTTGCTTGAAGCTCTGAAAGGTTTGTTTTATGAACCTGTCAGAATATCAATTAAACCTGAAGACTGGCTTGGTGCGTTTCAGTTCGATTTGTAAGTGTCTTTTTGTAGCAGATGTTAATAACTCGATTAAACAAACAATATTCTACGCCTGTTTTAATTGTGTGGGATAACTGTATTGGAAGTTAAGATACCAGTTTGTTTGCGTTGGATTCGTTTAAATTCAGGCAGTAACATGCAATCGTCTCTGTGAAAAATAACAGTTAGAAAGGGCAGAGTCCTGTCCTCTTCCAACTTGACCGTGAGTTTGATGTTGCTGTGTGTGGAGTTCAGGTGAGATAGAAACTCTGTAATAGTTCTTTCTCCATGTAGCCAGATTATATTGGTATGAAGTTTCAGTGGTTTTGCATAAGGGGTGACGTAGTTAGGACTGTAACTAAATTCATGTGTCATTGAATGGATCTGAAAAAATGGGACTCTCGAAATCGAAAACACCAGTTTTTGATGCAGGTGGTCATTGATTACATTATCATGTTTTTCAAGAGAATACAGGGATTAAACAGTGTTTTGCCAGATAATAATTTATGTGTGGTAATGATAAGTGCTTCTGAATGTAGAATAATAGAAAACATCATTTCCACTGTACATCAATACCGATAAGCAGATTAGTCAAGAATTAGTAACACGCCTGTTAGGACTGATGCTACTACATGTTATAAAATAGGTACAAGAAACTACAATATTATATCAGGGTGATTAAATCGAGCTAAAACTTTGTGTGAGAGGAGTTTATATTTTTATGAATTTCATAATGGCCTTGTATCGGAAACTTATCATTTTGAGAGTTTGGTGGTTTCCTCAGGGAGTCTTATTTCTTAAGAGTGAGTTAAGAACTTTGATCGTTTTTATTTCTCTGTGATTTATTTGTTTTTAGAATTTGGCGCAAAGCTACACGAGGATTATCTGCGCTAACCGTCCCTAATTTAGCAGTGTAAGACTAGAGGGATGGAAACTAGTCATCACCACCGTCCGCAAAACTCTTGGGCCACTCTTTTACTGACGAATAATAAGATTGGCCGTCACTTTATAAGGCCACCACAGCTGAAGGGGCGAGCTTGTTTCGTGTGACGGGATTATCTGGGATAGAATCAGATTTTAATTATTTACACGTTTTGTATTAGGTTTTGCAACACTATGCTTTAATATTCTGAATCTAGATTAACTTTGTAATTACTTTTGTCTCCGTAAAGCCCCCCAGTGGCTCAGCGGTATGTCTGCGGATTTACACGCTAAAATCCGGGTTTCGATACCCGTGGTGGGCAGAGCACAGATAGCCCATTGTGTAGCTTTGTGCTTAATTCAAAAACAACAACAAGTCTCCGTAAAGAATAATGATTGTACTAATGTTTTTAGAAATGTTTTTTTGTTTAATTTCGCGCAAAACTACGCGAGGGCTATCTGCGCTAGCCGTCCCTACTTTAGGAATGTAAGATTAGAGGGAAGGCAACCAATCATCATCGCCAACCACCAACTCTTGAGCTACTCTTTTGTCAACGAATAGTGGGTGGGATTCATCGTTACTTATAACACCCCACCACTGAAAGAGCGAGCATATTTGGTGCGACAGGGATTCAAACCCCCGAACCTCTGATTAAAATTCGAGCGCCTTAACCCTTTTGCCATGTCGGACCTTTTAGAAATGAGGTCACTTTTAAATTTCTCTTTGCAGTTCGAAAACCTCTAACTTCAAGAGTTTACAATAATTATCAGGATATTTTTTGTAAACACTAAGATTGGCACTAAGTTACGGGTAACAATAAAGTTAAAGCCTGGGACGCTTATATCATACCAAACAATCCTAAGATCTAAAGAATATCACAATATGATCTCACAATGTTTTCAAATAGTAGAATAACACACATCTGTGATTAACCTACTATCAATTAGTCACTTGTCTTGAACTTCTCTTATTCAGAGTTATAAAACTTTCATGTGGTGATTCTGTATTTTTTTTTTATTATTTTATGTATACAAGCTTCCGAAAGTCTGAAAAATATTTTTCTCCTGTACTTTGATTTATATCCAAAATTTCACACAATTCCAAATAATGCCTGGAATAAAGCAGGTTATAATATGACCAAATCTCATATATCATTCAAAACTGAAACAAAAATATTTATAGATTGATTATTTCTACCTCTTTTACTTTTATTGATCGAATTGATTTTTGTTGTTGAATCTTGTGTCAAATTACATTACTGATTCCAACATCAGAAACCGTTGATGGACAGAGCACATATAGTCCAGTGCACAGCTTTGTGCTTAACTACAAACATACTGTTTCTTTCATAAAGCGGTCCAGCATGACCAGGTGGGTTAAGGTGTCCGATTACTAATCTGAGGATTGCGGGTTTGCATCCCCCTCGCGCCAAACATGCTCGCCCTTTCAACGGTGGGGGTGTTATAAGTGACGGTCAATCCCACTATTCGTTGGTAAAAGAGTAGCCCAAGAGGTGGCGGTGGGTGGTGATGACTAGCTGCCTTCCCTCTAGTCTTACACTGCTAAATTACGGACGGCTAGTTCAGCTAGCCTTCGTGTAGCTTTGCGCGAAATTCAAAAACAAACAAAATCTTTTGTTAATACATTATTTTTATCGAAGCTTTCTGAAACTTTTTGAAAATCCTTTTTTTTTCATTTTTCTTTATAGTTTGATTTAAATTTCAAGAAAAAGATGCGGAATTTATCGAGCAATGTTCATACTTCACAACGAATGCTGTTATTAATCTGAAATATGAAAAGATGTTTTGCAAGAAACAACTTGACGTTTTCGCAACTCTTAATCACTTGTCAAACTTGTGAAGAAAAGGAACAAATCACTTATTTTTATTAGGTTTTACTTCGTGGAAAAATTTAAGAGATCTTTAATTTCAGCATATTTCTCTGCATAATAAAACTGTCAGTGTTTGATGTCATGGTGTCTTTTTCATATTTGTTTGTGAGAAAATAATTAATGAATCTCTAATATCACTATATATTGTACTACTTAATAAAGCTCTCAGTGTTTAATAATTTTTAATATCACTGTATATCATACTACTTAATGAAGCTGTCAGAGTTTTTCAGGATTTTTATTGAGAAAATGATGAATGAGTCTTGATTGACACAACTGAATAATAACATTCATGATTTTATTTTGATGCAATATTAACACATTCTAGTCATAATTCTACTAAAAGTTTTAAACCATTAATGTTGCGTGATTTCATTTCGTATTTCATTCTATAATGTATTACACGCGAGATTTATGTATGTAAACAGGACATCTTGCAGGGCTTGACCAGAATGTCACTGAATCGACACTTATTTATCAACAGATCAGGAGAGAAACATTTTAAGAGATGCAGCCCAGGTTCGTATGAACAGTATTTTTAATGTTTGGAAAAACAACCTTTTATATGTCGTATCACAGCAAAAAGCCTCGTTAACAGTGGATATTGTACTTATGGCGTGTTTGACAAAGTATTATAAGACCTTCTTTGCTATCGTTCATATATTCTCAAAACTACTGTGACGTTTGTGAAATTCCCGATTGTTTTAGTGTTATACGCTTTCAGACTTATCGCTGACACATCGTATTATCTCCAACGTGTGGTTGTAGTGTTTTTACTTTTTTGCCCAGTTCAATTTTTGTAGTCCCCCGATTGTAAAGCGGTAAGTCAACATATTTACAACGCTAAAATCATGGGTTCGATTCCCCTCCGTGGACTCAGCATATAGCCTGATGTGGCTTTGCTATAAGAAAGCACAAACACTCTGTTTGTATAAGCTAAAATAGTGGATTTTTCGTTTTTTTTACGGTAAGTTCAAGTGAAGTTCCCCAATTAACAAAGAAACAGAACAGTAAAAGAAGAACACCTTCAGCTGATTTTAACCAAGTTACGTGGTAAGTGAATGTATAAAACACGTAACGATATAAAATAAGTTTATTACCTCAAAAAACGTTAAAACAAGTGAAGACGATAGAATCATATTATAAAGTTGTGTTGTAGTAAATCTTTGAAAACACGTCGTACGGACATTGGACATTGGACGAATTTTACACTGAAACTCCGACAACGCTTACAATGCATGTGTATGAGGCAGAATCAGAGAGATGTTTTCATTGATTCTCATAACTTATATCTGGTTCTTTTATAACATGTTCATTCTTTTCATTTGTAATAGAACAATAGCTTTATGATTGTGCTATATACGTATTACACTGTCTTTTAAATGTGTTGAACCTATGATCTAAAAGTGTTGAAACCACATGTGCTGCCATAAGAGTCACTGTTAAAAATACAACTACTTATTACACTGTCTTTTAAATGTGTTGAACCTATGATCTAAAAGTGTTGAAACCACATGTGCTGCCATAAGAGTCACTGTTAAAAATACAACTACTTAAACAGATCTGTTGATTGTCACTTTATGTTTTAGCGAAGAAAATATCTCTCGAGACTAACCCACAAAACCTATTTCAAATCCACTTTAAAAGACTAAATCAGATTTGAAATAAGCAATTGTAAACACTTGAATTTTCCTAAACAAAAATAGTCCAGAAATTCAGTTGTAAAAATTTACTATTAACATTTATCAATTCTCTTTATATCGGGAGGTTTTTTTCTGAGTAGTTGGAATACGTTGTAAAAACGTGTTTGGTAATAAAAAAAATGTTGCAATATTACACTGTAATTAGAAATAACAACATACTGTTCATTTTAGGTATACAAAGTTTTTGTAACGAAGAAATGTCTACAGAAAATCCCTACGGCTGGGAGGGCGAGCATGTTTGGCGCGAACCCGCGACCCTCAGATTACGAAGCGCCCGCCTTAGCGCGCTAGGCCATGCCAGGCCCGTACACATCGGCAAGACGTGAGAAATTTACGATTTTTAACCTTCTGATGATACAACATGCTGTACAAGACAATTAAAGGATAAATGGGAATTTGTGATATTGCTATATGAAGACAAGAACCCTTGCTTAGAATTATATAACTCCCCTTTCTAAGTTCATTGGTACTCGAGTTATATTACTCACTCACATAGTTCATTTTAAGGCAAATCAGCCATAAGGTGTTTAAGTCATATAGAATATGATATGCAAATGGTTATTCAATCAGTTTATGCTGCATATATATATATATATAGCTGTCTCACATTTTTGTCTCAGTTGTCACTTTGAAACGAATCATAGAACTTAAAGTGTCTCAAACTGAAACTCCAATGTAGTCAATAGACAGGACAATTAAAACTTCCAACCTCGAAATAATTTCAGTTACAGAATAAATTACTACAACAAACATCATCATAAACATTGTATAACTATTTAGTTAAACAACTAAAGCCTCTCTTTAATATAATCGCCAGATCAAGTAAAACCCTCCAGACACCAAAGTACAACAAACCTACAATATGCTCCACGGTAAAGAAAACACGTGGCCTCGCTAAGTAATGAATGGATATTTGTTGTAAAATTATTACGAGTGTGATAAGTGTAGCTATCAGTATGGCCGCCAGTTTTGATTTCATTTCTTTTAGTTGCACACTGAATCATTTTTAGCCGCATCTCCACGCCTAAGATGTTTTTGATCACAGTAAAATATGGCCCGGCAAGGGCAAGTGGTTAGGACGCTCGACCCGTATTCTGAGAGTCGCCGGTTTGAGTCCTCGTCACAACAAACATGCTCGCCCTTTCAGCCGTGGGGGCATAATTAGATTGACTATCACATGTAATGTCCAAACACCTGAAAGGACGTTTTTTGTTTTTGTTTTAGTGATATGATAAATACAAAATATAACGTTATACATATGTAGCATCCCAGTCGTACCAAACATGCTCGCCCTTTCAACTGTGGGAGCGTTATAACATGACGATCAATCCCACTACTCGTTGGTAAAAAGGTAGTCCAAGAGTTGGTGGTGGGTGGTAATGACTACCTGCCTTTCCTCTCGTCTTACACTGCTAAATTAGGGACGGCTAGCGCAAATAGTCCTCGTGTAGTTTTGCGCGAAATTCAAAACAAACAAACTAATTACGATCATCTTTGCTCCTTGGTAGACCAAAGGTTTCTTGCATACTTATAACGCTTAAATCCAAGACTCGATTCCCATTTTGTAGCTTTACGCTTGAACAAGAAGAAACAATTATCCTGTGATTGTTTTGTACACTTTTATTGAAACTGGAGTGAATAACTTGATTTGCCACGTGGAAAAAAAAATACGCCTTGAAAAGATATAGATAAGAAAATAAAATGGATTTTAAAATATTAAATTCAGTGCTATTGAAATACGGATTAAAAATTCATAGCTTTGTTAGGAAAGCAACTTATTTCTTTCTCATTCTTAACAGCTAAGTTTTATACAACTGTCCTACTGAAAACCTCTATAGAACGTGCTTTACAAAGTAACCTGATTTTAGGCATTGATATAAAATGTATTCACACGTTTTATTTTTATATATTATCCTTGAAGGAGTAAGGATATCGCTTCAAAATCAGCACAAACTTACATGCTTAAATATTTAAGGTAAGATTTAATATAGTTGATTCTTGATTCGTAAATGTCATAGCACATATTGCACATTCAAGTGGTGCTTATTTTAGGAAATAGAATTGTACAAATATTTTAATCCGAAAAGCGACTAATACAAGATGCTCTGTGGTGGCTCAAAGAAAATGGAAAACAAAAGCAAAAAACATAACAGCAACTTCAGATCTCGAATTTTTTGCTTGGCATTGTTACTTATTTTGAAATAGAATTTGGTATGTGATAATTTTTAGCCTGAATGACATCTTAAAAGAAGAATGGTACTTACCACTCATTTCAGAGACTTAAAGGTTTGTTTGTTTGTTGTTGTTTTTTAAACTTCGCACAAAACTACATGAGGACTATCTGCGCTAGCCGTCCCTAACTTAGAAAAGTACGACTAGAGAGAAGGCAGCTAGTCATCACCACCCACCGCCAACTCTTGGGCTACTTTTTTACCAACTAATAATGGGATTGACCGCACATAATAACGCTTTCACGGCTGAAAGTGAGGAGCATGTTTGGTGTGACTCAGATTACTTGTCAAGCGCCCTAACTACCTGGTCATGCCGGGACCGACTCAAAGGTTCAAAACAAATCGACAATAATTTTTAGCTACTGACAATGAAATGTAATAAATCAGCATGGTCTACTGCTTTCGTGAACAATCTTAATCGAAAAACTAGACTATCAGGCATCTTTTTAACAACTCACAACTGGGGTACCAACTGGATAACGTTCAGAATGCATATCGCGGTCACGAACTTCTGGAACTCAGCCCGGCACGTTAACTATTAAACGATGCCCGCTCTAGTTCGAATCCACCGATTATAACGGATTAGTTTTTTTAGTTTCGCACAGTTTTGTAATTTTATTATCACCGGTTTTTCTTTCTGTTTGAAGAGCTTTTGTTTAACTTGATTCAGCATTTTAAAACTATAATAACAGCAGGTTTAATGATTACAGCGTTTCGACTCGTGCTATCACCAGATGGCAGCTACATCTAATGTTACCTATCAATGATAAAATACTAGGGATCAAAACTTTGTAATCATTAAAATCAGAGTTTCCCTACTGCAAAACTTTCTGTTGTTACATGTTTGAATTAATTAATTAGTAGGTTCACTCACCAAACACTGAATTAAAAGTAACCATAAAAAGTGGTATAATATATACATTTGATGTTAATGTAGTTAATAAAATATATTTATTTATTTAACTATTAATTTATTTTAATGTGTAAAAAAAGTGCTAAAAGGTTCATTTTATCTTGATTATTAGTCTGAAGCAAAACTGAAGACAAACATATTGCAGAGTTTACCAAAAAGCAAAGAATTTTCGTTTTAACGAAGCTTTGTGCCACTTAATCTCAATACAAAGACACGAAACGCCTGTAAAATTAAAATTTTGATTTCTTTTAAATAGACATTTTTCAACAAAAAGGAAAGAGACCTTCAGCGCGTCCAGATACCTTTACAAACTTGAAAATAGAATCACATTCTACAAGAATGTGTCCATTCTTTCAATGAGGAGGGCAGAAAACTTTCTTCGAGGAAAGCAAGAAGGTTGTGTTGTTATTGAGTTTTATACCTACAAGTTATTAACCAGTTACAAAGATAAACTGTTTTAATTTATAACAATATTTGCAGAATTTCAGCTATGGTGGCGTTATAATGTGACGATCATTTCCAATATTCGTTTGTACAAGAGTTGGCGGTGGATGGTGATGACTACCTGCCTTCCCTCTAGTCCTCGTGCAGCTTTGCGCGAGTTTCAAACCGATCTTTGAAATATTTTTAATCTCGGTCTTGTTATTTCACTGTACCTGCTCGTTTGGTAGAAACACAAGCACGTACGAGACGCGATAGTTTATGTGAATGTGTTGTAGTTTTTAGTTTATTTAAGTACGTCACCTTCATCAAAAATTGCTTGTAGTAAAAACGGGCTAGGAAAAAGTGGTCAACGAATATTATGTATTGCTCATCACGGTCTCAAATCTCTCTTATAATAATCTAAATTAGGTTTTTCAAGTCTTCAAAAATTATCAATACCTTCAGTTTAGCCATAAAACAGCGCTAAAGTAGAGAAGTGTAACAGACAAATGTTCCGCTTATTATTATTATGATCCTGACACCAAAAGGGCTAACTTACCAATGTTACAATAACTTACTCACCAAACTAATAATGTTTGCACATTAATTTGTGGAAAGTAGATGCAGTATAGCGTTCCACTAGTTTCGACACATGGTGTCCAACAAGACAACTCATCAGGTCAGGTTAAAATTTCATAGTGACTCTCATTCATTGGAAAGAAATTAAAAAGAGGAAACAAGTAATAAAAAAATCGAAAAAGAACTGCGTGATGTAATGATGGCAATCACAAAAATTACAGAAACAAGGTGGTGGTAAAAGGTAGGGGTTTAAGTTGTGGTGAAAGGTGGGGATAAACACCCAAAACCACCACAAAAATCACTCCAAAAGTCGTTATTGAGTCAATTATTACATTATTATGCTCTATTTAAGTCATCGCATTTCTGGTGAAATGATGTTATCAGTTTTAATACCAGTATCTACCTCCTGAGACTTTTAAAATTTAATTTATCAAGATAGCGATACTTTAATTTCTTTTTACGCTGGGGCGTGCACTCGTAATCCGAGGGTCGCGGGTTCGTGCCCGCGTCGCGCCAAACACGCTCGCCCTCCAAGCCGTGGGGGTGTATAATGTGACGGTCAATCCCACTATTCGTTGGTAAAAGAGTAGCCCAAGAGTTGGCGGTGGGTGGTGATGACTAGCTGCCTTCCCTTTAGTCTTACACTGCTAAATTGGAGACGGATAATGCAGACAGCTTTCGTGTAGCTTTGAGCGATATTCAAAACAAACAAACAATCGCTTTTCACTCTGAAGTGAACCGAGGTTGTTGTAATGAGTTAAGAACAGAATTTTCTTATAAAAATGGTATACATTTGCTTCACTGTTTTCTCCAAAAGCCATGTTTTTCATGCAGAAGTCGATCTAGGCTGTTTTATTAAACTAGAGTGTAGGCTTTAATTTCCTGTGAGAATATTAAACATTTAACTCTGTCTTCGCAATTAGTGGACTAGAGTCTCGTTTTTTACTCTGAAGTTGATCAAAACTGGTGGGCTAAGTTAGAGTTAATCACAGAATTTCCTCTGAGAATTTACCTCACTGTCTTCACTCTCCTTTCTCCATATTTGGTGTAGTGAAGCCTCCTGCTTCACAGTGAAGTCAATCAAGGTGTTTTTTTCTAAACTAGAGTTAAGAACTGTATTTTATTTTGTGTGAAAACATCATATATTTTTTACTTGTTCCCTACTTTTTTTGTTTTGATAAAATTTATTTTCATTTCCTCTGAATAAAATGGGTAAACGTTAAGAAAACGTTTTTTATTTAACATAACATTTTAAACAATCACAGAGATATACAATTAGAAAACGAAGACTTCTTTCTTTGTGTTCTTAGAACATAGAGACCAACAGTAAAATACCTGACAAGAAGCATAAGCGAAGTGAAATAAGTAAATCTGTCGTACACAAAAAATGCATACTTTGTTTTTATTTATTTAGTCTTGTAGATTTTGGATCTCGTGACACGTGGTTCGCGTCGCGTTGCTTGAAAAGAACGAAAAATCCAACCGTAAAAACGCATTATGGAACTGTAGGTGCATTATAAAAGCAACTGTCAAACTCATTATGTGGATAGAGTATCGTGATGGTTGGCGGTGGGTGGTGTTGACTAACTGCTATCCCTCTATTCTCTCAATTCAAAATTAGAGACAGTTGGCATAAAAAAACACTTTTGTAGTTTTGCATGAGAGAAAACTGAAAATTAACTTGTCTAAATTAAAATATAAGATATACAGGATGTCCGAAATGTTTGGAACCATAAGTGGTTTGCAGTTTTTCGTAATTTCTTATTATGGCGCTGCGTATCAGAGAAAGTTGGTCCTAGCGGAAAGTTTGCTGCCTTTCAGGGACAGCAAAATTTGAAATAATGAAGTTGCTACGAATATGGGAACATTTACAATAGCATTAATATGCGTTGCAGTTCAAAATGAATGAAAATATCGCCTCCAAACTTGCTTAGAACTATAAGGACAGCGCGTGTAACACATTCTGCAAAATTCGTATCTATGGTTCCAGACTTTTCGGTAACCCTATATTTTACAACATCATTACAGACGTTCCTGGAGTTCAAATAATTTTTCAGAGAGTTTCGAGGTCTTCGTGTATAAAAGATAAAGAAAATCTGAATTAGCTTACAAAACCAAGAGATGAAAGTTCTGATGCTAATTTTCTTGAAAGCCATCTTTCTTCGTACTGCGGTTGTGTCCAACATTATATGACATTCTGTTAACATGGTATAAAGACATTCAAGTAACTACATTTATTTACAATGCAAAAGGAAATGGCTTGATGCATCAACACTAGAATTATTACTCGTTCTGCAACAAATAATTGAAGAGTAAAATGACAAACTTTTTAAATCTGGCAGTTTTCTTTGATAGAGATGCGGAATTGGAAAGACAATCTTCAACTTAAAATCATACTTTCTAATATTAACACCCAGCGGTATTATGATATAGAATAAAAATTCGAGTTTGTTTGCTTTTGAAACTCTTTGTCTCACTACTGTGTTTGTATTACTTAAATTAACTAAACGTTCCTGGGCGAACTGGCTTAAACTATACAGAAATAAACAATCATTACTTGGCTCAAGTAAGTTTGTTATGGTAGAATGGTTTTAATTATTTTTAACATCTATATTCAAGGATCAGTTTTATAACATTTTTATAAATATTTTTCAAATAACAGTTTATAGAAAACAAATAATTTAAAAGGTATAGCTCACGTAAAATATTATATTTGGTTTGAATTTCGCGCAAAGCTACTCAAGAGCTATCTGCGTTAGCCGCCCCTAATTTAGCAATGGAAGACTAGAAGAAAGGCAGCTACTAATCACCACCCACCGCCAACTCTTGTACTACGATTATCCCAACGAATACTGGGATTGTATGTTTAGTTCGATGGGGATTCGAACCCGTCACGCAAAAAAAGCACACGAATTTATTTTAATGTTGAAAGAGATACTAATAAAAGAGTTGTTCAAAAAGCATTAACAGTAAATTTGTGGCGTTTACTTAAAAGCAAAGTTAACGTTTAAAAATATGTTTCTAGGATGTTGTTGTTTTTATAAACATCCTGTGTTATATTTACAACCAAATTTTTTTTACCTTTTATTAGTACAATATAGAGGCATTAGAGGAAGACTGTTGTTGTTGTTGTTTTGAATTAAGCACAAAGCTTCACAATGGGGAATCTGTGCTCTGCCCATCACGAGTATCGAAAGCCGGATTTTAGCGTCCAAGTCCGCAGACATACCGCTGAGCCACTCGGGGGCTAGAGAAAGACACCAAGACAGATGTTTTGAATGCCTCAGTAAATACAAAGACTTCGCAGATTTACAAAATATATCAAATGGTAAGTGAAAGTAAGAGCAATAAGAACAAAAGAAAACGTAATATTAACAACTAAACCATAAATGTGACATTTTACACAATTTTACGTGATCCGAAAATCACTGCAATGTATTAAAAACTGTCATCATTTCGTAAAATTAAAACTCTCATCTGATTTTGTTTCGTCACTTCCTATTCACTTCTTCCTGTCATTTGTCAAGTCTTAGCGGCAAAGTTTTTAAAATTGAAATTGCCGTTTTCTTCCGACCTCCTTAATAAAGTAGAACATTTAGCAGAGAAATAAACATGTAAACCTAACCTTTGCTTAAAATGTCTACATTTAGAATTATTTTTTAATCCTTAAAGAAAACTGAATGTTGAACTGACTGTCTAAGTAACACAAACAAACAAATAATTTCCATTAAAGATAACTGAATGTTGAACTGACTGTCTAAGTAACATAGACAAACAAATAACTTCCACTGAAGATCACTGAATGTTGAACTGACTGTCTGAGTAACCAAACAAACAAATAACTTCCATTAAAGTTAACTGAATGTTGAACTGACTGTCTAAGGAACACAGACAAACAAATAACTTCCATGAAATGTAACTGCATGTTAAACTGACTGTGTAACACAAACAAACATATAACTTCCATTAGAGATAACTGAATGTTCAACTGACTATCTAAGGAACACAGACAAATAAACAACTTCCACGATAATATTTAAGGTTTCAGTTGTGGTGTTGATGTTTGTGAAGTTGGACTTAAGCACCAAGCTACACGATGGGCTACTTGTGCTCTGCCCCCCACGGGTATCGAAACCCGGATTCTAACTGTGTGAGTCTGCAGACATGCCGTTGTGCCACTAGGGGGTATGCAGTGTTGAAATATATAATGTAAGACAAGGAAACCTAATAGTAAAAAAACAGATGTTTAATGTAATGAATTATTAATTCTATTCTTCAGTCGCATAATGAGGAATCCAAGCATGTTAATTTCTTGTTTGTTCAGTCGGAAAAATTCGAGAGTTTGTAATTTGTTCTTTGCTGGTATAATCCTAGATACCGTATATACTCGTTTTACCGCCCGATCTTGATTAAAGGCCCGTTTGAATAGCCGCCCGTGTGAACAGAACATAAAAATAAATAAGAGCCCGTGCTTGAATACCCGCCCGGGCCCTAATCATAACTTTTAGGAAACTTTGTTTTTCAGTATGAAGATGTCAATTTATGATAATGAATCACACACGATATTAAAGCATATCTTCTTAGCTTTCATTTGACACATCGCTCGTTAAAATCCAATTTGGGGAAGCTGAGAACGACAGCCCGAAATTTTCCTATTATTTTCGCCTATCATCGCTGTAACAGTTTAATTGTTGACTCATTTGGCTATACCCGCTTGCACTTGGCCACACATCCGGTGACGAAACTCTCGTATCACCTGACAATTGCACGCGTGCACGTCTTGATTCGAATCTGTAGTGCAGCGCAGTGTATGGCCGCGCGCGCGTGCAGTTGTCGGATGATACGAGGGTTTGGTCACCGGGTGTGTTGTCAAGTGCAAGCGGGTGTAGATGATATGGCGAGCAGGTAGACAATAGGAAATAAGAAGCAGCTACGAAGCGCTCGTGCCACAACGAAATATTTGTCTTCAACGATAATTTTTGTGCATACCTAATTTTACTTTGAAAATAACAAGCGCCCGTGCTTGAATAAGAGCCCGTTTGAATAAGGGCCTGGTATTGAGTTTGGTTGAAAAAAATAAGGGCCCGGGCTATAAAACAAGTAAATACGGTATTTATGTATTTGGCAATAGTAATAAAATATATACAGAACTTAAAATTAATTATTTATTGTCATACTCTCAACTGTGTGTTTGTTTTTCTTATAGCAAAGACACACTGGGCTATCTGCTGAGCCCCTGATTTTAGGGTTGTACTAGCGGGGGTCACTTTCAACTGTGATGTACATTTTGGGACTGAGTTGTTACAAAAGTTAAAATTCATTTCTCACAAATATTAATGAGAAAACCAAATATGCTGGTAGCATCTGTAAACTAAAGTGAACGTAACGGTGTCTACATTAGTTGTTGTTTTGAATTAAGCACAAAGCTACACAATGGGCTATCTGTGCTCTGCCCACCACGGGTATCGAAACCCGGATTTTAGCGTGTAAGTCCGCAGACATACCGCTGAGCCACTGGGGGTCTTCTACATTAGTAAGGGTGTAGATTTTTAAGATTAAGGTAATGTTTATCTTTCAGAAAAAATTAATTATTATAATTTTTAAAAAATATTCAAATTAAATAGAAAATTATCGGCTGAATATAAGTTATACTATATATTATTGCATTTTATGACTTGACACGCATTTTAGTTAACTACAAATGGATCAGGCATAGTGTGCTGATCTGAGGGTCCATTCGTGGCTCGTGCTGCGTTTCTACAAAAAAATAAATGGGAAGCAAAGGTCACGTTTTTTCTATTCTATTTAGAATAACACAAGATTTAACGGTGGGTGCTGACGACCAGCCATTTTTTTCAAGTATTAGCTTAAAATTACAGAGATTAGCGCTGATAGCTCTTAAGTAACTTTGAAAGAATATGAAACAAAACAACCAAATACATTACTAGATCTTATGAATGTGTTCCTTTTAAAGCAACGCCACATTGAGCGTTCTGTTGAGACCACCGCAGGAAATCGACATCTGGATTCTAGCATTATAAGCCCGTAGACTTAAGGAGAGACTGGCGTAGTGGACGTCGTATCCCCGTGGACGTTATAATGTGACGGTCAATACCACTATTCGTTGGTAAAAGAATAGCCCAAGAGTTGGCGGTGGGTAACGATGACTACCTGCCTTCCCTCTAGTCTTTCACTGCTAAATTAGGGACGGCTAACCCAGATAGCCCTCGAGTAGCTTTGTGCGAAATTCAAAAACAAACAAACATCTTTATCATTTATCACACTTATGTCAACAAATATGTTATAAATACAACTTAGTGTAATATTTTCAAAACGAGGCCCAAAACTCGATTGCTTTCTAATAGTTAAATATTCTCTTCAGAAGAAGAATAAAGGACTACGTTTAATGAGTGTGATGTAATGTTATCAAAAATTCATGAACCCTACAATCCTGGTCGTCCTATTACTTCTAAGTGCAATAAGTCTAATAAAAACGTATCTGTTTATGTTGATCACCACATTCAAGGTATCCCCTCCAGTTTGACATCGTACATTAAAGACATAACACATTTTCTAAGCATGATCTTTGACATGAACAACAATTGAAACCTTCCTCCAAACACTATCCTCTGTACTATGGATGTTTCTTCTCTATACACAAACATTCCCCACGACGGAAGCCTAAAAGCCCTAGAATCTTCTATGCAAAAACTAGACAAACTCAGCACTCAAATTATTACAGAGATTAGTGAACTAGTATATACACTTAACAGTTTTGAATTTAATAGTGAATTCTATATTCAAACAAAAGGCACAGCTATGGGCACCAAGATGGCAATAAACTACGACAACATTTTTGTGGGAAACTTAGAGACGAAACTTTTGAAAAATTGCGCAGACAAACTAACGTTTTGGAGAAGTTACATCGATGACGTGTTTTGTGTTTGTTTTTTCATTTAGGTAGGAGACAAAAATTCATTATTGTTCTTTTATAGACATGTTAACACCTCCCACAAGTATATTATAGACATGTTAACATCTCCTACTGTCTTGTTATAGACATGTTAACGCCTTCTACTGTCCTGTTATAGACATGTTAAGACCTCCTACAAGTCTATTAATGTTTCTCTAGTCTACTCCACTACCCAAATAAGTTTCTTGGATGTAAACCTAACATTAAAAGATGGTGTTCTACATACTTATTTGTAGTCAACGGATAAATCACATAATCAAAGCTGTCATCTTCCACACACCAAACGCAGTATCACATTCAATCAATCACTTAGATTAAAGAAGATACACTCTGATAATAAGAAATATGACCATCACATTAATTCTTTGAAAGAGACGATGACTGAAAAAGGTTATAAACAAAACACTATCAGCTAACAAGTTTACAAAGCTAATAATATACCACATGCATCTGTCCTGAAACAATCATCAAAAATCAGTTCTTCTGGTATTTCACTAGTTATTACCTATCACCCAAAACTAAAGTATCTACACCGGAATAAAAGGAAAAAATTACCTCCTTCAACTTAAAAGCCGATTAAAATCTATTTTCCTGAAAGTTTCTGTCGTTTCTTTGAGAAAGAATAAAAACTTTCATTCACACTTAGTTCACTCTAAAGTAAACTCTAATCCGACACCAGGTGGAAGTCAACCTTGAAATGGTAAAAAGCAAAGTGAAACCTCTAACTTAATGCAGGAAACAAACAACTTTTCTGAAAAAGACACACAAAAGCAGTTAAAATAACTAATTCTATAAACTGTTCAACAAAATAAAATGTTATTTACTTAATTCAGTGTTGAAAATGCAATTTTCAATATATAGATCAAACCAAAACAACTAACTATACGGGAATGTTTTTTATAATCATAAATCAACAATGAAAACAAAGAACTTCCAGTCGCAAAACACTTTAACATGCCTGGACACTCTCTTGAAGACATTAAAGGTATAGAGACAAGTTTTACATCTCACAGAAACAAGGAAATTAAAGAAGCTCATTGGATAGCAATGTTAAATGGTGTAACACCAAATGGTATCAATCTGATCCCAGGGTTTTGACCTTCGCAAGTCTCTCCAAAACTACATTTATGATTAAACTTACTTTACATTGTTTGTAATAATATTATTATTTCTATATATATGTATATATATAGATATATTTGTTTGCTCTCCCACGTATTAAACTACGTTATTATTTTCTCTATGCCTGGCATGGCCGAGCGCGTTAAGGCGTGCGCTCGTAATCCGAGGGTCGCGGGTTCGCGCCCGCGTCGCGCTAAACATGCTCGCCCTCCCAGCCGTGGGGGTGTATAATGTGACGGTCAATCCCACTTTTCGTTGGTAAAAGAGTAGCCCAAGAGTTGGCGGTGGGTGGTGATGACTAGCTGCCTTCCCTCTAGTCTTACACTGCTAAATTAGGGACGGCTAGCACAGATAGCCCTCGAGTAGCTTTGTGCGAAATTCCAAAACAAACAAACAATTTTCTCTATTTCCCATCTCCTTTGTTTTAATTTATTTTTTTAATTTTATGTGCATTGTTTATTTTGATATTATATTTATAGAAATTAGTTACCAATTCTTATAACCATTATAAACTTTACACACCCCTTTGACACAAAACTTTACCTGACACAAATAGCTCCAGGCTATGATTAGCTTGTTCTCAAGGCCTACTCGTACTGAACATCCGGTTGACGTGACGACGACATCCGAGGCTATATTTTTCATCACACTCATTAAACATTACCCTTTATTCTTCTGAAGAAGAACAGTCAACTATTTGAAACTGCTCGAGTTTTGGGTTTCGTTTTTAATAAACAGGGTGTTCGGAAAGTCACTGTGCACTTATATATGTATATGATTACAAAATTGCACAGTGACTTTCCGAACACCCTGTATTACAACTTTTGTTGGTAATCCTGTGTGCTAATTATTTAACGTAATTTATATTTTAGTGTTGTAATGTCGTGAGAACTTTTATACGATAAAACATAGCGACTTGGAGTATAAAGTTGTGTCATCAAAATTGCCACAAATTGTTATCACAACAGTAAAAAATTACCTTCCTAGTTTTCATGTTTCTCTGATCTTCACCAGGCATAAAGTTAGCTTTCGTTAATCATTCTTGTTCTTAACCGTTTAAGTAACTAGTCTGATAAACGGAAAATCGTACGCAATTTATGGCTGGTACCTAAATATAAAATCCTGATGTGGAGATATAAGCCACTAATACACACAGGCGCAATATTTGTACAATACAAATAGGGAGGGGCACGAAGTGGCTGTAAACCTAAGGATTCGTGGTTCATGCCGAAAGAACACGCTCTGCACTTTGGAGGCGTAAGTGAGTTATAAGAGTAGCGATCAAATCTCACTTTTTTGGTCAGATAAAAATAGGCCGAGAGTTGTCGGTGGACGCTGTTAGAAAGTTGCCGTGCCTCTCAGTATATCATTCAAAATTATGATAGGTTATGCGCGAAAACTTACAACGTAAGGTGCACAAATTAAACTGTTTCTAAATGTTTAGATTTACTGGTAAACTTCGTTCATGAAGATAATGTCAAAAACAAGCCAGTGTGTTTCAAATATCAAAATGTTTTACTTTTCAACTTATGTACATCCATTTCTAATTTAGTTTACTCTATGTTCTTTCACATACAGTTGCTTTACATAATTCTCTTCGTTTTATCGGTTCTGTATGGACTTGTACCTCAATAGCAGAATTCTTATTATGGAACCACTCTGTGGTTTTAAATAAAGAAATATTGTGAGTCCGTTAACGCTATATCGCCGACACATGTAATCTAGAAGAACAGTGTTTGTACATATATAGGTATTTTTAAAGGTTGTTTGTCCTTAGTTGAGCACAAAGCTACACGATGGACTATCTGTGCTCTGTCGACAAAGGGTTTCGAAACCCGCTTTGTACTGTTATTCCACTGTGAAGCTATCTTTTATACAAAACTATAGCACAAACAACATGTGTTAAAGATATGTAACACATTAATGAAATTGAACACATAGACATTAGGAAATTCACTTATGATGGTATCCAACTGAAAAATTCACAGTTAACTATATTTTAAAATACTTTAATTTATACTATAAAACTTTCTGCTATAACTACATAATTCTGTGATTTTTATGTATTTCGATGTTCAGAGTTACGTACTGGGTAAAATGGATGAGTTTGAAAATTTTAACAGACATTCACACCGGATAGGACTTGAATAACTTTGATTCGATAAACCAGTCTCTTCTGGAAATGGCAGACAACACCGCAAATACTGCTATTAAAGCTAATATTTTCTCCTAATATTTTGATAGCAAACTCTAATGTTTCATGTTAATACATAGCCACGAAGAACAAATAACAGTTTACTTACAAGTTCAATAGGGTCAGGTCTATTTCTGTTCTTGAGATGTGATATCTTTTTTACACTCCAACATTTCAAGAGTAAGTAATAACTATATAAACACTGCATAGGCTTTTATAATTGTTTCTTTTTCCTTTTTGTTTATGATACTTTTCACCTTTGTTTTATTAATACGTCTAAAATACAATATAAAATTCATTTTGAATTCACAGCACTGATATGAGATTCATTACAAGCTTCAATATTATTAGCACTAAAACGAATATACCTCAAGCTTCACTCAACTTCTTGCACGGGCTAACATAATTAAAAAAAAACCTGCAATTCATTTCTTTGAAGAATTAGATAAGCTGCTAATTTGTGTTTGATATAAAATAAAAAATATGTTCTGTTTGGTAACATTATGAGTTATTGTGTTTGTTGAAATCAAAGGAAAATTGTGTTCTGTTTAATATCATTATGAGTTATTGTGTTTGTTGAAATCAAAGGAAAATTGTGTTCTGTCTAATATCATTATGAGTTATTGTGTTTGATATTATTCTGAGTTATGCTGTTTAATATCATGGTAACTTATTCTGTTTAACATCATCGGGAAATATTCTGCTTAAAATCATTTTAAGTTATTATGTTTAACATAATTGTGAATTCTTCTATTTAATATCATTGGGAGCCATTCTGTTCAATATTTGTGTGAGTTATTCCATTCAATATAAGTGTGAGTTATTCTGTTTAATATCGTTGTGAGTTATTCTGTTTGATATCGTTGTCAGTTATTCTGTATAATGTTGTATGAATTATTATATTTTATATTAGTGTGAGTTATTCTCTTCTTTGAGATTAGTGTATTATTTCGTTCAGTATCAACGCGAGTTATTCTCTTTAATACCATATTAAGTTATTTAGTTTGATATCATTGTGAGTTATTCGGTTTAATATCCTTGTGAATAATTCTTTTTAAAATCATCGTGAATTATTATATTCAATATTAGTGTGAGTTATTCTGTTTAATATCATTGTTTAATACTGTACATGTTTCAAATGTGATATCAGTGTAGAGTTTTCCAAGTTTTCTCTGTTTTTTATTTTATTAACTGATTTTAGAAACTCCCAGAAGTTAATTTGGGAAGATGTTAGATTTTTTTTTAGCTATGTTTAATAGATGTGTTATTGAGGTACTTAATATAATATAATAAGCAATAATCGTTGATAATTCCAGGTAATCGTTAATTTACTTTTCTAGGTAATTAATTTATGTTTGCTATAGCAGTTAAATTCATCGTATTCAATTATAAAACAGATAAGTAAACGGCCCCTATTAACATAATAATCAACACGACAAAATCAGACCATACAATCAGTGAATCAGATCACCATCATAGGTAAAAAGTATGGTTTAATTATTATAACAAATATCGACGGGAGTGTTAACATTTGGCAAAAAAATTGTATTTCTGTTAATGTTCAAATTATTGGAGTTAACAACTGAAATTTATTTATTAATTAATTTGTAACTTAGTTTAACATATTGGAAAACTGTAGCTACGTATTAGTACTTTTACACTGTGATTGATGACGTCAGTAAAAAACCCATACAAGTACAAGTAGTCTTACTATGCCCAGTAATAGCAATGTGAATAGCCATCATGGTTCATCAAGAATATAAAATGAGAAAAACTGCTGGAATATTTCATGTTTCAGTGGAAATTACACGCATGATTCTGAATAAGGTATGTGAAACTCTCGATGAGTGTTGTTAAGTGTCTTAGAGCATGCTCTTTACGAAACAGATTATTCTCGAGTATAGATCCTGCTCAAACAAACAACTTGCTGTAAATACGAAAAGAGAAAATAGATAGTCCTTATGTAGCTTTGCGCGAAATCCATGACAAATACACAAATAAACAAAATGAGGATTTTACGGAAACGGGACACAAACCACGATACTAAATACTGACGCTCATGCACCTTAATCACTGGGCAAAAGCTTGTATAGAAATATTAAATGTTTCCAAGTGGATATTCATGTTCAACAATAATTTTAAAGTTATAAATTCTAGAACAGCCGAAGTAATTAAGATGAATCTTCCCAAGCGCAGTAATGTATCTTTTGGAAAGGTACTGCGCATGTTTTCCCATAAGTTACTTTACTACATTTCTGTATTTGTTTATAAAGTGACATAAGTCATTCTGGTGAAACATGATAGCAACTTATATTGGTAACGCATTTCATTTTTTTTACTAATAATATTAACATACTTCTTATCAAGTAGAATAATTTGAAATAAATTGGTTTCACTATTCATTGCACTCTTGTACAATGATAATCTGGCATTACTTTCATAAGGTATCAGGAAATCAGTGCATATTAAGATTACGGAATTGACGCAAGTGCTAACAGATATGTTGGAAAAAGGAAACAAATGGTATTGAATGGTGGAACCTGTCCACTGAGAGAATGAAAGAGGCGTTTCACAGTGAAGTTTAGGTGTACAAAAATAATACAAAATAATATATCACGTATTTTTATATTACAAAATCTATACGAAACAATATTTTATTAAACACATCTGAATCATAACTACCTTATTTGAATAACATATCTTTAACACAGCGAGACTACATCTAAATTACACATATATGTTGCTGTTAACGTTTCGGTTAATGTCTTTTTTTTATTGTGTAACTTCTCGAAAATTAACAGAGACATTAGCGTTTCACTTGTCAGAAAACTTGTAAAATTATTCTTATTGTATTTAGCGTAAAAGTCCTAAAAGAGATGTTTATATGTTCATATCAACATAACTTTGTTTGCTTTTGTAGCATTAAGATATATATAGATGTCGTTCAACGAACTACAGGATGGCCCGTAAGTCCCTACCTATCCATATATTTTATGTATCCAGTGTGTATCTGTGTGCTGTCCCTCATTCACGCTGCATAATATTATGCAACACCATGTTCTGTGATACATTTTCCTCAACATGGCAGGGGTTATTGTTCCAAATGCTGCGGTAACAGCTGCCTTCAAGTCATCATTGAATATAACATAATAACATATGGATGGGTAGGGACTTACGGGGGACCCTGTATAACTGTGTTCACCGTAAATACTCACTTTCTTAACATATTTAAATCGCTATTTCAAAATATTTAGAAAGTTCTATCTAAAAGTTTTTCATTGTTAAAACTTGACATCTATTTAACGATAAATGTGCATATGGTTTCATTAAACATGTGGACTCCACTGGCTTTTTAAACGTGCTTTTTTATATACTATTTGTTTTTCAGTCACGTTATTTTAATTCACGGGTAAATTTTAAATATATCGGGTTTGTTTTTGTTTGTTTTTTAGTTTTAGTAAGACATAGGTATGTACTTCAAAAGAGGTTTATACGGGAAGACTGAAAATGTTTAAGAACCACTGTACTAAAACACATTGCTACATGCAAGTAAGAATGGATTACTGGAACATTTTACTTGCAGGACAATGGTCCGGATACGAACAGTTTTAATCTTCAGTGACTTTTATGTATCCATAGAGAGTCTGTTTCTTTGTTTTTTAATTTCGCGCAAAGCTACACCACTCACCGCCAACTCTTGAGCTACTCTTTTACCAACGAATAATTGGATTGAGCGACACATTATAACGCTTCCACGGCTGAAAGGACGAGCATGTTTGGTGTGACGGGGATTTAAACCCGCAAACCTTAGATTACGAGTCGAGCACCCTAACCTCCTGGCCATGTCAGGTACTTCCACAGAAAGGCATGCTGTTTGTTTCTTCTTCCTTTAAATCGACTGCCATTCATCCATTTCTCGGGAACTTGACTTGTAACATGGTAAGGTAGAGATTAGTCCAATGCGGCCATAAAAATATTTAACTTTTTTTAACTTCCGGTCTTTTAAGAGTTTTATGGGGTCAAACGTAAAACAGCCACAAAATGTATATTTTCAGCTTCTGTGTGGTCATATGAAAACCGACAGAAATATACATTTTCATTCGCTCAACAAATTAATAAAAGAAAAATGGTGGACTTACCCATTTTTAGGGGGTCAAGAGTCAAAATGCCAAATAAAAAGTATAATTTTCGGGGGTGTGTTCAATTACTCAGCCATATTTTCACCAATTTACTTAAGATTTGAAACAAGGATACTTTTCAGGCATTCAGTACATATACGTATAAAAATGTAGGATATGCCTATTTTTAGTCATTTTAGAGTTGTTAACATGTTGAATAAGCCCGTAACTGTAGGGGATTTAACCAATTACTTAGCCTTCTTTTGATCAATTTAAATGGAATTTGGTACAAAGATACTTTTCAACAGACAATACACACTCACAAACAAAAATCTTGAACTTGTTCATTTTTATTTATTGTAGTGGTTGAAGATGCCACTAAAAGCATAATTTAAGTTTTCGAACAAATAATCCATCGTATTTCGATTAAATTACATAGTATGTGGTACAAAGATATTTCTTTCTCACAAATACCAAACAGAGATTAAGATAATTTTGAAAAATTTTATTCTGTGCTCAATTTCTTCAGCGAAGAAAACAGTTTGGTGTTTTTGTGAACTCTTCAGGTCCATGCCAACCACCGTAAATGCGTTTGTGAAAATCGCAAACAGTGATATGCACAGTTTTCGACTTTTATATGTTTTTCACAATATTTCTGGTGCCACAGTTGGCCGTGTTGGGATTGCGTACCGGAGACATGTTGTTCGCCCCCCATATTGGTCTCTTTAATTAAAACTCTTTATACATTTTTCTGTTTTAGTTAGACAGTGTTGTAAGATTTGTTAAGTTTGTACCGCAGTGCTTCATTCAACATTCATAATTTGGTACAAAATAACATACTTGCTAATGCTGTTACTCTTCTGTAATTTACGCCTGATTAGAAATTTATTATGAAGCACGAATCTACAAAATGGGCTATTTGTGCCGTGCCCCCTATGAGTATCAAACACTGTTTTTTTTTCACTCAAAATTTCTGCTGAGCTACTGGGATCTGGGGGCTGATTGTAAGTTTCCTAAAAATAATATTTAAAACTTATAGATCACATCTGTTTGTTTGTTTGTTTTTTGGAATTTTCGCACAAAGCTACTCGAGGGCTATCTGTGCTAGCCGTCCCTAATTTAGCAGTGTAAGACTAGAGGGAAGGCAGCTAGTCATCACCACCCACCGCCAACTCTTGGGCTACTCTTTTACCAACGAAAAGTGGGATTGACCGTCACATTATACACCCCCACGGCTGGGAGGGCGAGCATGTTTAGCGCGACGCGGGCGCGAACCCGCGACCCTTGGATTACGAGCGCACGCCTTAACGCGCTCGGCCATGCCAGGCCTAGATCACATCTGAAAACTTTATATAAAATAAGACACTTTACCAAGTTCTATCTAAAAGATCTTATCGAATGACCAAGTCAACTGCACAAGATGTAAACTCTGGACACTGGGAAATAAACCACATGCTGCTCGTCACATTGCAGAAATAGTTAGCATTCCTAATCAATTCAACTATTATGTGTCGTATAGAATGTTGCTGGAACTCGAGACAGCCACGTGTAATAGTATGATTGTAATAGAAGTCTCTGTATAATCACTGAAATCATTCTTTGACCATCTTTGTTATGATAATTTTGACATAAATGAGGATACCGCAAATGCTTCTGGTTAATTCATGAACACAAAGACTGGAGAATATATTTTATCTATTATACACATTCGTCCTAGTCAAAAGAAAGATATGTTAAGTACACATCAGTAAATATAGATCCTTGTCTCCAGGAAAAGAAAAGGCATAACTAAATTTAACATTTTCAGATCTACTTGAGAAAGTTTTAATTTTGTCCTGTGCTTTAAGGGAAGTTAACAACTCTATATAATTTTAACATTTTAACTGGCTTTTGCTAGGTAAAATTTGCAAAAGTACGAAAATGTCATTGTCCGTCTTTCACACAATTATTTCATATCTTGGTTCTTTGGGAAAGATTTTATGTGGATCAGAGTTTGAGGACATTGTCATTGAATCCAAAATATGCTCTACTAACTCTACAAAAAATGTCTTATCTGTAAAGCACTATGAGCGATCAATTGTATGCATAATTTGATATTAGTAACTGTCGAAATGTATTTGTTTCGTTCATCTGAAGAGCATACCACCTCAGATATTTTGCTGCAGATTTGAAGAGCTATTACAAATGGTTGGTTATTGAAGATTTTGGCAAATACATTCTGATAAAAACAGTTGTTGACAATGAATTTTGTAAAATCCTATCTGCAAAGAACAGTAATATGAAGAATTTGTTTGTTTGTTTTGAATTAAGCACAAAGCTACACAATGGGCTATCTGTGCTCTGCCCACCACGGGTATCGAAACCCGGATTTTAGCGTGTAAGTCCGCAGACATACCGCTGAGCCACTGGGGGGCAATATGAAGAAACAAGTGAACTTAGAAATGCTCTTCAGCTTTGGGTTCAATACATGTAGAAGATATCATTATTACAAAAGTTCATGATTTTATGTCCTTTACTGTCCAGCAGGGTCCATCAAACTTATTCTCGCTATCCACCTGACTACTTCATTTATTTGCTGTAACTGTCCACTTCTTCTAAGGACTTTTGTCGGGCAAGTTGCTTTCACTTTAGTAACTAATAAATGTCTTAAGAGACTGCCTTTTCAAAGGCAGTGTCTTAACACATTTAGTATCTGCAACAAAAATATAAACAGACATTCTTTTAACAGACGTTTTTCTAAGTTAGAGCACACATAAATATTTACAGTTTGCTTTGGACGTTGTATGAAGAGAATAACCTGGATTTGTAAAATGTTATTTTAATTCCTCTTTCTCCCGTGACGTGGCCGTTGGAAACTGATAAGTGAACACAGCTTCACAGAATATGCTATTAACTGGTGCTGTACTAATTTTGTGGTCAAAATAAGTAAAGGGTTTATAGAGTTCAAATGCTTTCTTGCAGGCTGTTGTTGTTTTGTCGTATAATTTTGGTAAACTTGCACAGAAGGTATTTCAGCTAAAACAAAGATTGAAATGGTCGACTTTGTACAAGAAAGTTCTCACTTGAATAGGAAAAAACTGCTTTATAACAGGATCTTCTTAAACATATCAGTAGTCAACACAGACACGACAAAACTGTAAATCATTCCTACTCAACAATGAGAACAAGAAATATCTTGTCAAGTAACTCACGAATGTTTATGTCCCTTGACTTCTAAATCGTGAGATTCTGTTCATTTTCAAGATACTTATATTTCTCACACTAGTCAAGGAAATGGAATACCCAACACCAACCTGTTTCAGAACCATTGTTTTTTTTTTCCAAGAAGAAGCCAATATACGAGTGCTCCTGCTTCACTGCGTGAAAGGCTATGTTGTCAGAATACCCTCAGATGTCGATATATTTCTATTACTTTTACATATCGAGGGACTAAATTATACAGGATTTACGTTTTAATACAAGTTGGGAATAGGAGTATATTTATTCAGAAACATATTCTGCCCTCTTAGGATTATACAATTACAAGCTGTGATACTATAAGTGTCTCTTAAGAAAGGGAAGATCATATACCATTAAAAAGGCTAAAAAAATATGAAAAGTACATAACAGATTTTTATTGAACTAGACGCTTCAGATTCAGCTATGAAACAATTGGAGCACTTTGTATGCGGTTTGTATATAAAGCCAAAATGTGAGGATGTAAACAAATTTATTGTGATTTGGCACGATAAATAGTTCAGGTTTATTTGTTTGTAATGAATTACAAAACGACACAAAGGGGTATCTGTGCTCTGCCCATCGTGGTTATCGAAATCCGGTATTAGAAATGGTCATTTCCTCTTATTACAATGGTATATGTACTTGGGTCTTTTACCGCCATTCAAAATTAATTTGAGTATGTATATGAGCTGGGATCCAATTATCAAACCTCGATTTGGAAGAAGTTTCCATGTAAAATATCTTGATAATCCCTGCCTGGATAATAACTAATAGAAAACCGACCAAAATGGAGTATCGTCTATCATTGGTGCAATGAAAGGATTCTTCCATAGCAATAGGTTGATGTTTTCTCAAGTAGTGAAAAGGCAGAACATTCATGGAGTAAAACACTGACGATGCAGACCTCTGTAACTTGGCTCTTGAGGATTTTGAATTAGATGAAGAAATAACTGCGGCTGAAAATGACAAATCAGTTGTTTTGTTAAAAGTAAACTCGTATTGTTCTGTTGAACTATATAGTGTTAGGACACCACGGCAACTTTAATTTTACTAAACTAAAATATCGGTTGAACAAAATAATATTTTCGTTTTCTCTCGTAACTTCTCAACTCTTCTGTCAGATTCAGTTAATTAATAACCAAATCGTCGCTGTAGACTTTTAAATATTTTACAATTCTACTGTTACCAAATATGACATAATTTGATGTATGAATAACCAGAAAGTATTAAAAACAGAAACATTTACTCAAAACTTTCTACGTATATTTTATTGTAACAGGTAGTTATGAATGTGTTCTGTGCCATTCTTGAGTTAAAATAAATGTTAACAGACGAGTTTGTTTGTTTTTTAACTTCGCACACGAGGGTTATCTGCGCTAATCGTCCCTAATTTAGCAGTGTAAAACTAGAGGGAAGACAGCTAGTTACCACCACCCACCACCAACTCTTGGGCTACTCTTTTACCAACAAACAGTGGAATTGACCGTAACTGTATAACGCCCCAACGGCTGAAAGGGAGAGCATGTTTGGTGCGACGGGAATTCGAACCAGCGGCTCTGAGATTACGATTTGAACGTCTTAACCTACCTGGCCATGCCGAGCCCAACAGACAAGCAAATATTTACCTCTAGTGTGATATTTTTTTCAGAAAGATATACTTTTCTAAAATATCCTTTTGGGCTAGACTGAATTATGTAGTTCCCACGGTCTATAAAAGCATTTCCTCCTTCGTACACTATACACACGTATCTAAGTACAACAGATGTGTGTTTACCAACTATTTATATAAATAAATGTTACTGCTTGCATAACAAGTAACGCAACTTTTTTGTGACACTTAGTCATAACAAATGTGTGTAAAACACCTTCCATATTCACTTTGCATGACATGTTGACAACCTTCAGAAAAGACAACAGCTTATCTAATTTAAATATGGAATTATTTTCGTACAAAATGTTCATTCTAAATTTTCTGAGATTTTTTTGAAGTACCATCTCCTCCTTTCTCAGATGTCGCGCAAAGTCACAAGTGTTATCCATCTTTCCTGGCATTTTGCTTGTACATGTGCCTTATAATCTAATGGATTGCCACATATTTATTTTCTGAAAGAATAAAAATTGGTGAAACGTTCTAAATTTTTTTAAATGTCAAAATATAATGTTCTTATATCAAAATAAATTTGAAAATATTATCGATATTAAACATAAACGAGCTAAATTATTTGTTGTTGTTTCTTTCAATCATAAAAGTATGTTATTCTGTGGTAATAGATGTTGAAACATGATATGTATATCCTTCAGGAGCTACCATGCCAAGACTATGAACCTATGATTAAAAAGAATCAGCTGAAATTTGTTTTTGAATTTCACACAAAGCTACACGAGAGCTATCTGCGCTGTCCGTCCCTAATTTAGTAGTGTAAGACTAGAAGGAAGACAGCTACTCATCAACACCTATCGCCAATTTTTGGGTTACTCTTTTACCAACGAATAGTTGGAGTTACCGCAACATTATAACGCACCCACGGGTGAAAGGGCGAGCATGTTGGGTGTGACTGGGAATCGAACCCGCGACCCTCGGATTACAAGCCGAGTGCCTTAACCACATGGTTTCAGAACGTTTAAGCATCGCCAGTTTGTAATCGTTGACTCTAAAGTATTGTTAGAACAGTAATAATTACAAGCAATTCAAGAGAAACCACTTTTCTAATCTTCGATTCTAAATTCTATACACAAATAAGCTGAACATCCAATATGTAGAATTTTTTTATTTTATTTGGCTCAAGAAATTGCATCCACGATCATTTATTGGCATAATTGCTTTAGGCAGCAAGTGATAGTAATTAGTTAACTTTTCACTAAAATGCAACGTCATCACTGTTTGTTTGTTTGTTTTGGAATTTCGCACAAAGCTACTCGAGGGCTATCTGTGCTAGCCGTCCCTAATTTTGCAGTGTAAGACTAGAGGGAAGGCAGCTAGTCATCACCACCCACCGCCAACTGTTGGGCTACTCTTTTACCAACAAATAGTGGGATTGACCGTCACATTATACACTCCCACGGCTGGGAGGGCTAGCATATTTAGCGCGACGCGGGCGCGAACCCGCGACCCTCGGATTACGAGTGCACGCCTTAACGCGCTCGGCCATGCCAGGCCACAACGTCATCACAAATGCCATTATTTAAAGTTATTCAGTTGTTTGATTGTTAAGCGCAAAATGCACAATGGGGTATATGTGCTTTGTCCACCACGGGTATCGAAGTCTGATTTTGATTTTCAGTGATGATCCTAAGCTTATAAACTCACCGCCGATCTATTAGAGGGCAAAAATCTTTTATTATACCAATACTGATCTAAGATAACTATCAGACTCTTATATTGATATCACATAACTTTTCTTTCTCAGTTATTTACTTGTGAATTCATTAACGTGCCATATAGTATATTAATTCCTGGAGTTTTACTACTTCTGTTATCTACTTTAATCGATAACTACTGTTTTCCCAGAATTATTTGTTACAAACCAGTTCAATATAAAGTAATATCTTTGTAAGTACCGCGTTGACATTGGTGTAAAATGAAAAAAAAAAGTTATTTAACTTGAGTGTACACTACAATTACTCTTTTATCTTCAAACCTATGCTGACAACAAAATTATGTATGAGTATTATTAGAATCTTTCATGTTTATCTAAGCGGAAAGATGAATAACAATTAAATATTCACAGACCAAGATAAAAAGCTGTTATTTCACTTGCGAGAGGAAGCATGAATCATAATAAAGTGGGCTGACTGGAATTTGGTTTTCTATAGTTTCGATAGATGGCGCGAATAACAATTCCAAATAAACTTTTTTGCTTTCAAGATGTGTGTTATGAAATGAGCTAAAAATATTAACTCAGTTAATTTACATTTGAAAAGAATAATTTGTTAGTTTTATCTAAACAAAAAATAGAATTTTATCCTTTAATTAAATAGGCTTTCGAACTTAAAACAACACACTAAACTTTAAAACCAGAATTATTGTTAAATAAATGCATATTGTGACACACACATCATAAGTAATCATTAACATTATACACAATATTTAACGACGATAAACATATTTCTTATATTTTTGTTTACAGCACTGAGTTATTATTACTATCAGTAAATTCCGTCGGAAGAGTATTAGTTGGGGATTCAGTTTGTTTTGACCTCTGATATTTAAGAAATACAAATAATGTCTAAGTGTCAAGTGCACAGGCTTGTAACGATAACAAATAGGGTTACGATACCTATGATGGGCGGAGCCCAAATAATCCACTGTGTTTGCTATACCCAAACTGAATTTATATGTTGATAAGTACAAAGCTGCAAAATGGACTCTTATTGCTGTCCCAACTTCAGGGATTTAACCCTAGATTCTAGTATTATAAACATGAGATTAGCATCAACATTCAATTTATAAAATTTATTATATTCCTTGTGTTTAAAGGAAACGACCGTTAATCCCCTCCCCATGTCTCAACAATACGTTTATAGAGATAGTTAAAATACCATAGTTACTTTTATGTTTTGTTTGTTTGTTTTGAATTTCGCGCACAGCTACTCGAGGGCTATCTGCGCTATATGTCCCTAATTTATCAATGTTAGACTAGAGGGAGGGTAGCTACAGCTACCATCCACCGCCAACTCTTGAGCTACTCTTTTTCCAACGAATAGTGGGATTGACCTTCACATTATATCACCCCTACGGCTGAAAGGGCAAACATGTTTGGTGTGAAGGGGATTCGAACCCATGACCTTCCAATTACGAGTTGAACAGCTACTTTTATAAAACACGGTACTAAAAATCGGGATATTTGAATGACACTGCGCTTTTTGGGCTTATATTGCTCATGGTAATGAGTCATAATATACAGGGTGTAACAAGTGAAAATGTCCTTGAGCAGTTAGTGCCTACCTTAAATTTCCGGAGATAAAGTACTATGCTTACCTTGCCCATGAGTTTAGTTTCTTAGCAGTTCAAATTTAAGCCTTTATATTAAATTAAGTACCACGTTAGAAGATTACAGGTATTTTAATTTTCAGCCACGATGACTTCTTTTTTTTCAATTTTGTTGCTAATTTACTCGTTAATTAGGAAGTCCTTAAGTAATTAAACGCTAGGTTTAATTAAACTAGGTATTTTAATAATGTAGAAATGCAACGTGATATATATACGTATATATATATGTATTTCTATCAATTTAATTATTCTATGCTTTGCTAATTTAACTGTTTGTTTCGAATTTTGCGCAAAGCTACATGAGGGCTATCTGCGCCAGTTGTCCAAAATTTAGCAGTTTAAGACCAGAGGGAAGTCAGCTAGTCATCACTACCCACCGCCAACTCTTGGGCTACGCTTTTACCAACGCATAGTGCGATTGACCTTCACATCATATCACCCTTACGGCTGAAAGGGCGAACATGTTTGCCGTGAAGGGGATTCGAACCCATGACCCTCACATTACTAGTCGAGTGCCTTAACCACCTGGCGTTGCCAGGGCCCGTTAATATGATACTGGGTTTTATAAAACCAACTGGCTAATATGAGCAAGGAAATGAGCTAGTGTGACAGAAATGTAACCGATTTTATAAACAAGAGAATTTGTATAGGAAAGAAATGTTGAAGAAAGAAGCGAGTGTTGTTTTTGTTTTGTATACATGAAAGTTTAAATAAGACCCAAATGATATTTTTGTAAACAAGTGTATTATTTTCACACGTAAGGAATATCCGGATAAGAACAAAGTGAATTTTGTGAACAAGGATATTTTCACACGAAAGTAAGAATTAAACAGGCAACAAGTGACCGGTAAAAAGAAAAAATATTTTCACCAGATAGAAGTAAATGTCTGATGCTACTGAAATGAGCAAGCAGCTTATTGTGTTTTCACTTGTTTGTTTCTCTGAACGATGTTTTTGAACACTTCCGATATCGTAGACCGGCTCGCTAACAGTTAAGTACTGTATCGTAAGTACAGCAAGGTTTGTTCTTGTTTGTTTGTTTTTAATTTCGCGCAAAGCTACACTAGGGCTATCTGCGCTAGCCGTCCCTAATTTAACAGTGTAAGACTGAAAGGAAGGCAGCTTGTCATCACCACCCACCGTCAACTCTTCTTGGGCTACTCTTTTTCCAAAGAATAGTACGAGTGACTGCAACATTAAAACGCCCCCCACGGCTGTAAGAACAAGTATGTTTGGTGCGACGGGGATTCGAACCGACGACCTTTAGATTACGAGTTGAACGCCTTAACCCAGCTGGGCACATAGGGCCTAGTACAACAACGAGTAGTTATGACTTAATCATGAATATTCTGTCAGTTTTTGTTCGGTTTCCTGCAACCCGACGGACAGGTAAGGTGGTTGTGACGGACCAGTGATTGAGAAACACTGTATTTAGAACATAGAGAACGAAGTTAATTCTAAAACTTATGTGGTATTAACAGACATTAAAATAATTATTACAAAGTATAGAAGAACCAAAAAGCTTCAAAATTTATACATAATAAATATATATTAACTGAAAATCGTCTGTTGACTATTAACAATTTGTGTAATATTCTGAGAAGCGGTGATCTCACTCGCTCAGGACGAATGTAAACGTTTGCAATTCCATACTAACGCGTTTCGTCGAGCACGCGAACGCACACAGAAATACAGCCAGATAAAGATTGGTCAAATACAGAAAAAACAAACAAACTTAATTTCATTTCAGTTTATAACAAATAACAACACAGTATTTTCAGTACATTGAAAACTGAATCGGATATTGGAAGTGTATAAAAGACATTAATCCACAATCTCAAAGAATCTACTTATACTCGTTTAGAAATTGTTACAACCAAGAAGCTCGGGAGAAAGTTCCACGTGCATGTGCGAAGCTACTGCCCTCGAAGTAGGCCACTAGGGAAGCAAACGTTCTACGGCGCTGCTTGCACGAGCTGAGCAACCCTTTCGCAGTCACCAGGGTATGCAGCATACAAGGCCAAACTAAGGCCATTTTAAAACCGGAAGATGCTGTCACTTTTCTTGGGCGCTGCCTGTACACCACAGCCTGTAAAACAGGTCTGCCTTTCATGCGTAGGCATCCTGTGCAACGTGTTTCTATGACTACATAAATAACAAAGCGAGGTCACGAGCCCTGGAACGGTGCACCACGTGCTCTCATTTCCCGTGGGGTGAACGGCTTACTGACCTACTTCCGTAAGACCGGTTCCCCTTCCTCGTGCTATTGTTCAAAGGCTCGCCTTTCTCTCTCTATCTCTCTCCTGTTCTTTTTTTTTTTGTTTTTTTTGCAGGACATTGAACCATCTATGGCCCTGAGTGGAACTGGGATTTTTGGCTAGTTTTCCCGCTGTCCTCCTAACTTTGTATCGAAGTCAGAATAATACCTATATAAGACGTAAGAGAGCTATTGGCAGAAAAGGAGTAGCAAAGTTAAGCCAGACAGGAAACTGTGTTAACCTTGGGTGAAACACAACTCGAACCACGCTAAAAAGTGCAGGTTTTAACCTTCGTTCATACATAACTTAGCAGTTAGCCCCGACAGAGGACTTTAACCCTGCTGTTAGATTTGGCTCCATGAAAGAAACACATACGTAACAGTACCTTGACCGAGATTGTGCTTGTGTTTCGTCCAAAATATAAGACGACGTGTTTCAAGCAAGTTTAATAAGACAAAGGTGGAATTTATCGTCATTATAACCAGCTGATCGCAAAATATCCTATTAATTAAAATGGTAAACGAATAATTAGATTGTTCAAAAGAGATTAATAAAACTGTATTATTTTCTATATCTGAATTATGGGTCTTCCAGTGTAGACTTTTTTAACACAAGAAATAAAACTAGTCCGTTAGGGCTTAAAAATGATCAGTTAAAAATAACAACGAAATGTATTTAGTATTTTTATCTATCGTAAAAGTGCAATAGTCAGACAACGTATTTAGACGTTCATTTCGTGAGGGGTCAAGTACCTCATACATCTCTGGTGGTTTATTAGTGTATTACCTGCTTCAGGGGCTTGTGTTTGTTAAGGCTCGTACTACTTTCGTCTACATATGAAATATAAAATGCTTTACAGTTTATTTAGATTGTTTCAAATTATGTTTCATTGTTATCAAGAGAAATACACAACTCTTCGTTTCTGATGTTCTAGGAGCACATCTCGGATTGCATTCGCAAGGTCTGTATATGCGTGCATTTTCTGAATTTCGCGCAAAGCTATACGAGGGCTATCTGCGCTTGCTCTTTTTCCAACTTATAGTGGAATTTACCGTCACATTATAGCGCCCCCACGGCTGAAAGAGCAATCATGTTTGGTGTGACGGGGATTCGAAACCGCGAGCCTCAGATTACGAGTCGAGTGCTTTCACCACCTAGCCACTCTGGATCAAGGTTAGTTAGTTTAAGCCATATTACAGACTTGGCGCTACATACATTGCATAATAGCAAATGTGTTAGGACGTCGCGGATGTCAGCAACGTTAGTTGCAAAAGAACTTTGTAAAAATAAATAGCTGTTTGACAAATTTTCCGCTTTTCTAGCGACCACCCTGTATATATCGCTAGTTGCTTGAACAACAAGTGAAGTTTAACTACTTATCGATATAACTTACATCTTTAACAATAGAGTTATACCGTTCACTGCGCCATTGTTCATTGAGTGACGTTCTCAACGTTTTGCAAGAAGAAGGGGGCGCCACATTAGTAATTTAGGAGCAAAGCCTTCCTGAAGCCACAACATTTCAGGGTTGTTAAACAGTAAAAATATGGAAAGAAAAACAATTTCTAACACGCCTTTCTGTATATCTGCATTTTGATTTTGGAAGATAAAATACAAACAATAGGTACTGGTGAAGACAAGGTTTGAGATACAAGGTTAAAAGTTTCCGTTTTTATCAGCTGGCCTGCTGAACCATATTTATTTTCAAACTCGTTAAATTATATCTTATATTACTTGACAGAGGAAGCATATATGTTGAGTAATTCATAATGTGTTATTTTCCTAGATTTTGTAAATATTACGCATAGATATTTGCACTGGGTAGGTTGCAAGGAGGAAAATATCCTAGTACCGTTATACATATATGAATTATTTTCCCAGCTCACAGTTCTTAATTGGCTCAGCACTGAAAATACTAAGTATCATGACGCATGTGCAGTTATTCACATCAAGTTTCTGACAACGTATTGCACATCACACCTATATAGTCAACGTACACAAGCTTACATTTAATATACACATCACACGCATCTCACATGCCACTAAAACCAGTAACCCATCTTACATGTACCATTGGTGAAGGCAATTTTTAATTGATTATTTTTAATTACTGTGTATATTTGGTATCATTTATCAAATTTGCATTGCGCTTCTACTCACCAGGTGTCACTCTGCTTATTGAAAATTTTTTGTTCTGTTTGGAATTAAGCACAAAGCTACACGAAGAGCTGTGCTCTGTCCACCACGAGTATTAAAACTCGGTTTCTGGCGATGTAAGCGGGGAGGGGATTTATTAAAGAGAAATTCATTAACTTAAGCGCTCATTTGAGCAACTAAAAGGCATGATTGATTAAAGGGGTAGGGTTCGTATGACCCCCCTCCCAGGGGCACTAGTGTATTTTGATAAAAGTGATGAACAGAAGTCTATTAAAAAGTAAAAACAACACACACTGAAGTAACATTTATTTTTTATACCTCAAAAAGGTTCAGTCGTTCAGTTAAAATGTTTCATAGCTAAACAAACTGTAAAAGAAGTAAATAAAACTCAAAATTATATTTAAATTTCATATTTCTTTCACCGCGAATAACATGAGTGGAGAAGAAATGTCTTCAGTTTCGCGAACATTATTGTAACCACATGCTCTTCCATTAGGGAATGGGCCCACTGTGCAAACTTTCGACCATTTTCTTGCTCAGTGACATTACTTAAAGAAAAAAGCTATCCAAGGATATCAGGGAACTCATACATATCTAAGCCGTTTATTCAAATCTGTGTTAAGTAAACAGTTGTTAAAATATTACATTGAAAGAGAAGCACGTTTTTTCTTCTAATTGCTCTACGGCTATTTTCCTCTAGAAGGGCTTTAACTTTTCAGATGAGTATTATATATTACCTAGAACCAAAGTAGTATGGCCAGGTGGTTAAGGTGCTCGACTTGTAATCCCCGTCGCATCATACATGTTCACACTTTCAGCCGTGGGGGCATTATAATGTGACGATCAATCCCACTATTCATATATATGTAAAAACGGCTGGTTTGGGTTGAGAAAATGTTTATGTAGAGGTACGAACAACCTCTTTCTTTCTTTGTGAACCTGATGATGACAGAAGAAGGTCGAAACGTTGTTCACTCCTCTACATAAATTTTTTCTCAACCCAAACCAGTCGTTTTCACATATATATTTTTTCTCTCATATGGGTTTTCTTGTCACCACTGATTAATCCCTCTATTCGTTGGTAAAATATTACTTAAGAATTGGCGGTGGGTGGTGATAACTAACTGCCTTCCCTTTAGTCCTAAACTGCTAAATTAGGGACGGCTAGCGCAGACAACCGTCGTTTAACTTTACGCGAAATTCAAACAAACAAACAAGAACCAAAGTAAATGAATTATCGTTCAAATGTTATTTGATTTTTGTTAACATCCGGTATATTTTAAAACACTTGTAAACACAAGTATACACGCAGCTGTTGAAAGCCTCAGTAATACAAGTGATCCATCGTTAAAACTGGCTTACATTTTTAGCTGGCAGTGTCGTTGTTTTGTATTGTGTGAGCATGATGTACTCTTTAAAATCTTTCAAGTGTCTTTTTTTTCTTTCCTTCTCATCAGAAAATATTTTAACTTCTGGTGGAGAGTTTCGTTGTTTGGTTTATTTGCTTGTGTTTGGCCTAACATGGCCAAGCGCGTTAAGGCGTGCGACTCGTAATCCGAGGGTCGCGGGTTCGAATCCCCGTCACACCAAACATGCTCGCCCTTTCAGCTGTGGGGGCGTTATAATGTGACGATCAGTGCCACTATGTATTGGTAAAAGAGTAGTGGGATTGACCGTCACTTATAACGCCCCCACAGCTGAAAGGGCGATCATGTATGGTACGACAGGGTCGTTGCTTGGTTACCGCATGCTTGGGAAAATGTTGGAAGATACGAAAATAAGAAAACTTTAAATACAAAGCTACTCGAGGGACATCTGCGCTGAACGTTTTTACCCGTTTATTTATTGTCAAATATAAAGCTACACAATGGACTATTTGTGTTCATCCCACCACAGATATCGAAACTAGATATTTAACGTCATACGTCCAGAGGCTTGCCGCTGAGCCACTGGGGACCCATAGTTTTGAAGTGATGGATTAGTCTTTAATAAACTAAATAGGATTGGCCGCCACATTCTAACGCCCTCACGGCTGAAAAGCGAGCAAGTTGGGTGGAGAATTTCATTCCCAGAGAGTACAAGTCTAACGCTACCCTAAACATTAGGCCTATCCATTGACTTAATTTGCTTGTTGATATGAATATTAAACGCAGCATAGAGTCCAATGATGCTTTGTTCTAAAAACAAATAAACAAAATATTTTCTGAACATACATGTTACATAGGTAGTGCTGCCTGAACTTTCTTTTAAACCCTGGATTAGCCAATGATAGAATATACTTAGTCACGTGGCCGCTACTGCCTTATTTTGCGGAAAAGGCTCATTTTCAATCTTCATTTTCAATTTTCCCAGGATACGCTGTTTTATATATCTTATTGTAAACAAATTCGTCGTTTTTGAAAAACCTCCAAGGGCACAGCGGTATGTCCCCGAACGCACATCACTAGAAATAGGGTTTCGATACCGCTGGAATCTTTACGCTTAATTCTAAACAACGCGCTCGGCCATGCCAGGCCATTTAAATGAAACCACTTGTTGATTTTTTTCAAAAGGCTTGGTTAAGGCAAAATCTTCAGGCATTGAATTTATAGATCCCAGCCCAGGCATCTCTTTTGCCAGACCCTGAATTGTGCCGTTTGAATTGTTTTATTTTTGATCTGGATTTGAATAATATTCATGTTCACACCTGCTCAACCTCTTCCTTTCGGGACAGTTCCCGGGCTTTCTTTCCGCTGCTGCCTTTGCCTCCATCCAAGACAACATTTAGAAGAGACATCCTCCACCCAAATAGTCAAGAATAATAATTACAATATATATATAAACCACCAGTTAATCTTAATAACAATCCACGAAAGGGGACGAAGAGGAACCACAATGTTCCTGAACACCCCAGTTGGAGAGAGAACTCTTCTGATTTCTCTCTCTCTAAACTGAACCCCTGACACGTTAGTTTAGTTTAGCGCGTTAAGGCGTGCACTCGTAATCCGAGGGTCGCGGGTTCGCGCCCGCGTCGCGCTAAAACATGCTCGCCCTCCCAGCCGTGGGGGTGTATAATGTTACGGTCAATCCCACTATTCGTTGGTAAAAGAGTAGCCCAAGAGTTGGCGGTGGGTGGTGATGACTAGCTGCCTTCCCTCTAGTCGTCTTACACTGCTAAATTAGGGACGGCTAGCACAGATAGCCCTCGAGTAGCTTTGTGCGAAATTTCAAAACAAACAAACAGGTTTCATTTAAACGATATAAACATCTCGTAAACACGCATTTATTATTCACAAACAAGCGGAAGTTTGGATGTCATAATGTGCGGCCTGACATGGTCTGCTGGCTAGGCCAGTTTGTGGGTCCCAAGAACGAATCCAGATTTTTGGATATGTTCGCCATTTTTAGCTATAAGAGCGTTATAACATTATGGTCAATTCCACTATTAGTTGGCAAAGGAGTAACTCTAGAGTTGGAGGTGGGAGTGTTAACTGGCTGCTTTGTCTCTAGTCTATAAGTGTTACATTAGGGATAGCTAGTGAAGGTAACCCTAATATAGCTTTGCGCGAAATTCAAATAAAAATCGTAAATGCGTATACGAGGTTTCAAAAGTTACTCTATATGTTTGATTACATAGTATATGAAAGAAAGAAATACATTCTTACCCTATTTATTGTTCTTTTTTCTTTTAGTGTAGGACACATACCGATTTTTTTATTTTTTATAAATTTTACCAGTATTATATCGAACTGCATATTAAAAGTGGAACGGTTCTCCTGGTTGTTTTAGTTTAGGTGTGTCAACACCCAGAAACAGCAAACCTATTCGAGTTGTACAATAGTTTTTCGTAGTTCTATATCACGAAATTCCTATATACACATATAGTTACGGGAGTTACCTTTCTTCTAGATCAGCATAATTTCTGAGTAATATTCAGAGATATATAAAGTAAAGTGATTTAGTCCCTGGTGGTAAGCTTCGTTGTCTGGCTTTCTCATTAAGGCAAAACCGAAACGGGAAATTACACGAAGAGGTAAGGTAAAGAATATATTTTAATAGTCTAACATGATTACAAATATGAGTAGTCTTGGCGAGATAACATTTCATGTGTCGAATTAAATACTGAAATAAAATGAGTAATTTTTCAGACTTGAACCATTAACTGACGAGATAAAGGACTCTGACGGACATTTACACACTACAGATGGCGCTATGATATTTCATACTTCGGGACAGATAACTTACTTCTAAATGTATGATAGTTTTCAAAGTTGTTAACTTCCTAGTCGAACTTCAGAAGTAGATAAGAAAATGTCTTTTCTCCTGATAGTGGGTTTCGTCTTTAAATATTTATTAGTGAGCATTTGTTGATACTTTCCAGTAAAAAATACATTTTAATGGTGTTTGGATCGTTAATTTCAAACCAATTTTCTAAAGTGTGATAATATATATAAATATTCTTACAGTTACAAATATGACACCAGTTGTCAAACATTTTTTTTATGAATTCTTGATTTATATTTCTGTATGTTATTTAAATGTATTTTATTATGTTTGATTTTATTTTACTTTAAACATTATACTAAAAAACAAATTTTGTGGATTTATAAATATGAACTTTAAAAATTCTCAAAGTTAAGGATGTTGTAGCTAAATATCATGTGATAATATTTCATACGAAAACTCTGAGGGAATGTACAACAAGCTGGAATCTACATGTGCTATTTATATTAAATCTTGTCTTTTTCTCCCTCTATACACATTTGTTGGTCTCTCTTTACTGTTTTTCTCCTTCTATACACATTTGTTGGTCTCTCTTTACTGTTTTTCTCCCTCTCTACACATTTGTTTGTCTCGCTTTACTGTTTTTCTCCCTCTATACACATTAATTGGTTTCTCTTTACTGTTTTTCTCCCTCTATACACATATGTTGGTCTCTCTTTGCTGTTTTGTTTTGCCCCTTTTTTACCCTTTTATGAGCCCTTTTCACAGCTCTGCACATGAGACATCTAAGACACAATAAGTTAACTGACCTTACTGTGAATGTTTGAGCCTCATTCTCAATCTAGATGGTTTGTGTTTTAGTGTTCCAGTCCTGCCTGTGTCCGGAAGGCCGTCCAGTTTTAGAATATCTCTCAAAAGTCCATATTTTTATTGTTCCTGATTCAACTGCACGACCGGTTTTTAGCATATCCGAGTATGATACGCTTAGCGTTCAAATCAAACCAGCTTTAGCGAAGTGGGCAACTGCCTAGAGCGTAATATGTAATAGTAATTCACAAGAATCGATTGTTTAACGCACTTCTCATGTGTTTTGTTGTTGTTGTTGTCTATTACTGACTTAGAAACTGTGCTCATAAACACAGACAACGTCAAATAATAACGTAACAATAAGCTAACTTAATAAACATTTACTAAGTTCAAGAAACAAAATTTTATATATGAACTTTACATCTGAAAAAAGACAAGAAAAATAAAATTTCATACAACTAACCAGTTAAAAATAAGACAAGAGTAATCATGTTAAAATTAAGTTTCAAAAGTTTGCGTGGAGCTCCGCAAAAGGCATCTTGGTATTCGTCCCTAATTTTGGTTAAAGCGAAGGCATCTAAATGACAGCAGCTATCACTAACTTTTTGGCTACTCTTGTCCGACCAAGTAGTTAGAGTTGACCATTATTTTTATAGTATACCCATGGCCCAAAAATGCCAAGCATAATTTTTACGGGGACGAGAAGCGAACCTTCAATTTTCAGTTTCACATCTCAAGCAACTCGTGTTCTGTTGTTTTACTTGGATGAAATAGTGTTTTAGCTCTCTATTAAAATGAAAATCAGGATTTAAAAATAATCTTATAACTACAGTATAATACTGGAAAAAAAAACTGGTAATATATAATGAAACAGCACATACTTAACATTCTGTCACAATTTGATGAAAAATTCCCGATGCATCTAATTCGAAACAGCAATAATCTTTTCGCTATTCTATGCAATTTGTTTTTAGCTGTTTTTCAACTCTCTTAATCCTGGTTAATTTACCATACCATTAAGAATTCCTAGGATGGAGAAAACCTTCAAATGTAAACATGCTTCTTAAATATCAATTCGAATACGTATGACAGATTAGGTTTTCTAAAATCGATAGCCACTGTCATCACACAGATTTGGTTCGTAGTATACATAGGCTAAATAGAATAAATAACAGGAGATAAATTAAAACAAGTTTAGAAATCAGCCAAAACACTTAAAAAGCTACTTCGACAAAGATAAGTTAACATCAATACTATTATTTATTCTCACATGTACCAAGACAAAAATATACTGAAATAAATTGATTAAAAACAAGAAACATGAATAACACTGAACACAAAGTTAGGTACCTTGTGCTTTAGATAACAAGACGGGGGACACAAGGTTTTTATCCACAGCTTTAATATATATATATATATATATATATATATATATATATTTCTTGCTTATCAAATACAACGAAAACCCACATTATGCTTTAGTGATATAACAAATAACGTAAAACGTTCTACTTAGTTCATAAATTGAATTAAAATATACAGACAGATAGATATATATACATATAGTTGTTTTTCATTTGTAACGAACCTATATTGCAGATGTATTAACACATAAAACCTGTGTTTAATTACTTCCACGTTGTTTTTATTGCACTTGTAGACTACCGGTCACAGTTTCAACCAACCACATGTGTATGTGTGTGTTTCAATCTATGTACACAAACCTATCAACCGTGTTATGAATCACAGTTTCAACCAACCTCATGTGTGTGTGTGTTTCAATCTATGTACACAAACCTATCAACCATGTTATGAATCACAGTTTCAACCAACCTCATGTGTGTGTGTGTTTCAATCTATGTACACAAACCTATCGCACACGACTTAACAAAAGTAAAACTGAGACTCCACTCTAAATGCGTAAACAAAGCCAAGATGGTTACTTAAAGACAACCAGATAACTACAACTTTAATATAAAGGCAATATTTGAGGTATCCAAGGAGATGCGAATTTATGTAAGAAAGAGGTAAAAGTCAATCGAAATGTTAGTTAACTTCGTATCTCGTGGGGATGTTATTGTTTTTTCTTAGAACAGAGGCTGTATACGCTCTATCCACCAGTAAGCATTGAACTCTGGATTTTAGCATCGTAAGTCCAGAATCTTACCGATGATTTATCAGGAAAATAACTGATACACAAAAAAACGTCTAGGAATTTATTTAAAACATCAGTATTTGTGTAACTAAACATGATGGACTAGTGATAAAGTTTCTTCTTCATGTTTGTGTGCGGACAACGTTTTGCAATACGGCAAAATGGTGGAGACAGGGTATTGCAACACAACCTGAGATTTAACAAAAATGCAAAACCTGTACTAGTTCATATCATTTGAATTAAGTATTCAAAGGCTTATTTATTTAATGTATAAGTGTGATTTACAAAAAAAATGTATCACTGAAACAATTGACTTGTACGCTCAGTAACATAACTCATTTCAGTCAATCATTTTATTCGTTTAACCGTCATATTATGATGTACTTAAACCAGAAGACATACGCAAAAGAGTTCATTCAGGGGAAAGTTACCAGAATGATATTTGTGATGGGAAGGCTGTCATTTGAGGACAAATGACATTATTTGCCCTTGAAAAAAGAAGAGTTAGAGGGAATCCTACTGTGGTGTTCAAAATCGTTAAGGTAATCAGTAGAGTTGACACGTGATCTTTCGTGGTAATTAATGGAAAGAACGGTAGGACTAGCGAACACAAATATAAACTTCGGCACTATAGAAGATATCTTCAGCTAAGACAGCTTTATGTTTTTAACAGAGTTGCTGGCCTATGAAATGGTAGATGCAGTTAATTTTTAAGGCTTGATAAGTATTAGAAAGACAATGACTGCCATTGAGTGCTTTCTTTCCATTCTAAACCTTAGTTTAATGGATGGGATGCCATAGATGGTCTTCTGCTGTCCTTAAATTATGTGTACACACACAGAGTCTGTGCTACTGTTCTAAGAGCATCTAGCCTGAATATGCGATATATTAAATAAGCTATAAGTTTATATATGTATCTAGAATTTAGAGTAATTTATAGTATTAACTTTAAGTAATTTAATAAGTCTTTTAATAATTCTCATTATTAGATTGATTTAATATATAATATTAACTTTCTTGTTGTTGTTTTGAATTAAGCACAAAGCTACACAATGGGCTATCTCTGCTCACCACGGGTATCGAAACCCGGATTTTAGCGTGTAAGTCCGCAGACATACCGCTGAGCCACTGGGGGGGCATTAACTTTCTTAAATAAAATATCTAAATTAGTCAAATGTGATAGGCATGACATATTTCTGCTAAACGCGTCCGGGTGCCCTTATCCTGGATAAGGAACAAAAATACTACTGTCAGCGAGAGTATCTAACTGGTGACCTAAGGCAGAGTGGGTATAAAAGGCTTAGTTATTGTTAATCATCGTTGTAAACTATTTAGCAACTCTGCTGATAAAAATTTAATACATAGTTAATATAAAAGATCTTTACGAAAACATCACATTTAAAACTGGATTTCACAAATAAATGCTTAATTATTCATGTTAGTGTGTATGAGAATGAACTAAACATATCTGTTGAGTCTACGAATATAATTCGCAGATCTCCAGTTCTCATAAAATAACTCTTAAAATAGGACTTATACAACTTAATTAATTTGGCTGATACTACTGTGCATAGTAATAATGTCGAGCATCGTGGCCGTTAGGAGTGTGTATCATTTGTTATCGGTCCCCAATTGAAACAACAACAACAGATAGTTTGCTTCACTTATTATAAGTGTAAATAAACTACATTATGAGAAGAGCAAATAAGAGTCTGAACATTCTGATTATGAACACAGTTGCTGAAATTGTGACCGAAAGCTTGAGAATTGAATAAAAGTAAAACGTGAAAGAGAAAACCTCGCTCGTTTGTCTTGAAATATAATACATACCACCTTAATTGCACTTGATGACCATTTGAACTTAAATATTTCAACAACAGAGTCGCTGTTTTAAAAAAAGTGACTCATTAATCAGACATATTAATATTCTTTACGTAGCTTCAAAATACTGTGAGAATTTTTTCTTAGCTTTAGAACAGGCACAACTAATACGCTTTTCTTCCATGTTTTTATTTGTGTGTGTGATATTTATCATCAAAGGAAAACACAACTTTGGTGAAACATGCCAAAACGTTTAGCGACACGCACTTAATTATAACATTTAAAAGTTCAAATTCTCCTAAACCTCAGAGGATAAAGAAGAAAGCATTCAGACGATGGAAAGGTATATCTTTGTTTTATAAACTGAGCTCATATATTCTATTTACTTCAGATTTCATTCTCTGTTGGTTTTCTTCAGGAACTTAACAAATTTCTTTCTTGCACGAATTATTGCACAGAACCGGACAGAAACTGACCTTTCCCATATGGTCAATATGACATCCTGTGTTGCTTCCGTCCTGGTGTAACCGGCTAACCCAAAAACTGACTAGTGGGTGAAAATCCACTCCTCCTTCACCCTGTCTTCACTGGACACATTAAGGGTGCAATGGTGATGGTTTAAGGCTCTTCTGTCTATTGATAAGGGTGTCTATGTATAAGCACTATTGTAAGACCACATATTTCTACGACTGCAGCTGCTATCTGTTGATACTGGTGTTAAGTACAAACGGTACGTAAAACATTTTACTCTGGAGAAGGAGTCCAGCAGCTGCATTGACTTCTGGTAGACAAGCTAATAAATCGTTAAATCGATTTGGTTGTTGATGAAAACGATATTCAATGAAGACTCGAAGTGTTGTTAAATAGCGCTCCTGAATTGTCTCAAGTTCCCCTTGACCTTGGAACCCTTCTGTAATGATTACATGTTATGTATTACTTTGGAGATGCTACTCGGATTTTACTTTTTATATAGATTGTTTTGATTTATTGTCTTCTTAACGACATCGAAACCTAATGACTCATCTTCAGATTGATTTAGTCTCTAATCATACCAGGCTAGTGTAAATATTTCGGCGATCATATTTCTTTTATTTCTCTCTATTTTACACTTTAAAACATTTCATAATAATTATTTCAATAAAGCCCAATAAATAGGCTTTTAAACTACGTTACAGAACTGAAACAGTTAAATACATTTAAAAATTTTGTCACTTTTGTAAAGTGCTAAAACCTATTTGTTACTTTTTTTTTTTAGATCTGTTACCTCAATTTTGGTCGATTTGGATTAGCTGACCGTGAATTTTGAAACAGCTAGAAAATCAAACAAGTTACTCGTTCTACACTCGAATCACTGGACATGCCGATAATAATAGTTGTTGTTAAATTATAGCAAACAGTTCCACGTTTAAAAGGTGTATACCAATATATAATTAGTTAAGTTAGTGACAAATTAACAACCATAAACAGGTTAACTGTTAAAGAATCACTTTATACGGAAACGTATCTTCATTATTATACTAGAAACTAGACTTCACCCCAGGTCGTTCAATATTAATTTCATATTTTTGAGAAAATATTTAAGGAAACTAGTGTAACATGTATTTACTTCAAGCCGTTTGTGTGAAAATACTATTCAGTTCTCAACACAGATATTATAAATATCATATCTTCTGTAAGACATATATTTTATAATGCTTCCCCTCTCGTTTTCCTACATAATCATTAATTCTCTCTGTAGATAACCTAGTTGTTTTGTACTATAAAACACCTTTAATACTTGCGTGAATAACGTCATGACAATACTGACAAATGGAATATATATTCTTAAATGTATATTATGAAATTGTATAAGAATTATACGAGACTGATATCGTTGCAAAATTACACGGAATGCAATTAATAATCGTTCATATTAGTATCATTGTAAAACTAACAAATAGTAAAAGTTTTATGTAATTTCTATATTTATTTTATTTATTTCTATATTAATATCAATAATAAGCTTATTAAATCGATTACGTTATAATGTATTAGTTTAATAAAGCATCTGTCACGAATGTTAAATCGAATCCAGGTGGTCTCAGTTTTATTTTTAAACAAAAATAAATGTAGTTGAAACAACCCAAAGTAGGCCTAGTAGCCATTTATTTTAAATGTCTCCCACCTTGATTAAGCATGATGATAACCTTGAGGCAGACGTATTCTTCAACACACAGTTTCATTCGACGGAATGCAGAACCAAGTTGTATAAGACGGTCCACAAGAGGACCAGCTTCTAAACGTAGCTGTTCAAGTGTAATTGACCGTCCCATCATAGCGGCCAGACAACTTTGAAGCCGACAAAGGCCTGCTGCTATCTCTTGGTCCAGACTTGTCTCAGAGCTTTTCACTGGTCCGTGGATAGCTTGGTACGCGCACGTAGTCAGCACCAAAAGCTCGTGCCATTTGTGGGTAAGCAACTACACAAAAATAATTTAATAATCAAATCTTGCGTTAAAGCTTTATGGATTGAAATGTTATTATGAAAAAAACAAAATTTGTTTCACCCATTAAATAACATTTATTTTTCACATGTTAAATCATATCAAAAAAAGTTTGTTAAAATTGTTTATCTTTAAAATAAAATTCTGTATACATACTCTATTTACAACTGTAAGTAACTGTTACAAAAATTATAAAACATCATTTATAATATTAGTTTGTTGTATCTTATTAAACACAAAGCTATATAAACCGGCATGGCCAGGTGGTTAAGGCGCTTTACTCCTAATCCGAGGGTCGCGGGTTTGAATCCCCCGTCGCATCAAACATGCTCGCCCTTTTAGTCGTGGGGGCATTATAAGGTGACGGCCAGTCCCACCCTATTTGTTAGTAAAACAGTTGGCGGTGGGTGCTGATGAGTAGCTGCTTTTTCCTCTAGTCTTACTCTGCAAAATTAGGGACGGCTAGCGAAAATAACTATCGAAATTGCAAAGCTGCATAAAGGGCTATCTATGTTCTTCTTACCACCCTGTTTCTAGCAGTACAAGTCCGCAAACATATCGCTGTGCTACTGGGGGTTACAGTATTAGAAGCGAGAAGGTATCTTACCCCCTGGTACAAATGTAAGTCTGAGGACTTATAACACTAAATTTTAAGTTTCGATACTCGTGTTAGATATAGTACAAATAGCGTATTATGTGGCTTTGTGATCAACTGCGTACAAAAGAAGGTGTATTCAGTTGATGATAAATAAGTCACGAGTATACAATTGTCCACTGTTCGACGGAGAGAGGTCAGAGTCCAACAAAGATCAAATACAACTGATTCGATTTAATGTACATTTATCTGAATATATGAGGAGACAGAACATTCACTGTTCTTCTCACCTAAATGGTTGTTAATTAATTCAGTGGTCTATATTTTTCAGAATGGATTAATACAAACTCGCTTTTAGACTTAGGTTCTATACTTCAACAAAGCTTTGTTTCCAGAAGGGCGCATGTAAAAGAAATGATCTTTAGTTCAATGCCTCACCTTGGTTTCGTTATCGTCATAAAGACAATTTGATTAGAAAACAGGCCTGTGATTTTTGTTTAGAAATTAAGACAGTCAATCAGTCACCATTTCTAGTCATTTCGCACTTCACATACTTTGTTTAAACAACAACAAACAGAAGCAAACTCATTTCAGAAATTACTTAAAAAGTTTTATTTCAATACAAAAATTTCAGTGAAGTATTGAAAAAAAAATCAGATTTATTTTAATCCAAATTCTTTGATAAACAAATACCCAAGAGTTGGTGGTGAGAGGTGATGACTAGCTGCCTTCTCTCTAGCCTTACACTGCAAAATTAAGGACGGTTAGTGCAGATAGCCCTCGTATAGCTTTGTACGAAATTCAAAACAAACAAACAAAGTCAAAGTAATAAAATGAGTAGTAAATAATACACATTAAAAAAGGCTTAATACTGAACAACGTTCACCTTAATTGCTTAACTAGCACTTTTCGAGATTTTCTGTACAATCGTCAGTGTAAATATAGTTGTTGTTCTTTTGAATTAAGCACAATGCTACACAATGGGCTATCTGTGCTCTGCCCATCACGAGTATCGAAACGCGGATTTAGCGTTGTAAGTCCGCAGATATACCGCTGAGCCACTGGGAGGCATGAATGTAGTATTAACACCAATCGTTTCTGAAACATACAATGAGTATGTGTTTTCTTATATCAAGTCACATCGGGCTATCTGCTGTATCCACTGACGGGAATCGGACCCCTGATTTTAGCGTTGTAAGCCCGTAGACTAAACGCTGTCCCAGCGGGAGACGCATACAGTGAGATTTCTAATACTGGCTTCCCTTTCCACGTAATAGCAAAGTGAACGCAAGTCGTATAAGACTGTTCGATTTCAATTTCATGCTAGCTTTCCTGATAGACACATAAGAATCAATAGATTGTGACGTTTATTCAAACGACAAGAAGTTGTCATCTGGATAACAAGTAACAACACAAAGTAAACACTCTAATTAGAATTTGATTCAATAAATTATTTTCTTCAGAAACGCATCGCCAGTTGTAACTACTAAACGTACACATGCACGACAATATATTTCCAATACGATTTAGGCTGTAATCGCTTTTCCTTCATATCTTTTTTTTTTTTTTTCAAATCTGTTTTTCACCCTAAGCGCATTAATTCGCGAAATTTTGGGTCTGACCCTTCAAAATACTTGCATCATAAGATGTCAGCCACAGCTGAAGGGTTGTTTTTGTTCGTGATGACGAAAAACAACCCACTTGAAATAAAAATGTATCTCGGGGGCGCTGGTTTGAGCATTAACACTTATTAATAAACTTTGTTTACCTGAAGATATAGTATACCTAGGAAAGTCAAAACGTTGTTCTCTGCTTAATGAACAAAAGTTTGTGGTTGTTTTTTAAGCACATAGCTTCGTGCATGGCTGTTGTTACACTTCCCATCGCTGGTATCAAAACCCGGGTTTTAGTAGTATAAGTCCGAAGACATACCGAATGTGACCCGGGGTGAGCAGTTGAAGGGTTAAAACTTTGAATATAATTTTTATTGTAATGCATCGAAAATTGTATGTAACAGAAAATACGGGAAAAAGGTCGTTGTCATCTGGTTAGCTCACCAAAACTAGTTAAGTATTGCATGTAAGTTTAATGCTGAAGTATCGAACTTAAAACTTCGTGAAATAAAATATTCAATACGAAAGTTCTACATATTCGTCAGTTCCTGTGACCGGTTGATAAAAAATCCTTTATTTCCCACACACCATCAGTGATGAGTAGCAAGTCTCAGCACCCACATAAGTTTTGTTTTTCGCAGGATTTCAGGCTAACGAAGGGGGGTCAAGTCTAGTAGACGTTGTATCCCCACCGTTGTTAGCGCTACTTCATCAGACAGTTCTACACCAATGATATATTTTACAATTTCCCGCCACGTAACCTGTATTGTATCATTCTTTTTTGCCCTTTTTCTTATTTAATAAAACAAATTCTCGGTATAACAATTACATATAATTATTTACTTATTCACACACACATTCCTACTTATATATAACTATACACAAAAACGTTTTATCTTTCTGAATCTACTAAAAATACTCTTCCACATGGTATTACCATAATGTTTCTCAGTTGCAAATTAATCTTAGCCTTGTCCGTGCAACACGTGTACACGTTTCACCTGGATGATGTGCAGAGATCTGCATTTCTAATTGGCATGTGCAGTTTCGTCATAAATAAGTACGCGTACATACATAGAAAGCTAGCTGCAGGTAATCCGAGTTATATTTAAAACTAATAAAAACTGAGTACTGAAAACGATGCTTTACTAATTTACCTTTATTTTGCACGTGTCTTGCCCTATTTGTATGAAAATAAAACAAAGCGCTCTGCAGTGGCACAGTAGTATGCCTGCGAGCTTACACAGTTAGAATCCGGGTTTCGATACCCGTGATAGACAGATCACATGTAGCATACTGTGTTGCTTTTTACTTAACTTCAAAGAAACAAATAAACAAAACATTTTGTGTTATTTCTGAAAACTGAAAAGTTTTATCACAGTAAAGGACGACTTATGCACATAAGATATAAGAGTGTTGGAGGATTAAACGTATAAATACTATATTAAAATTAATCTTGAATTTCAGAGATCATATGTTCTCCACATGTAACGGTATAGTGTGACAAGTAGTTTCCTTTTCAGACAAAATTGTTTAACAAAGTGCTAGAGGATGACAATTAAATGGACGCAATGATATAATTTATTAAAGATGAAACAGAATTAGGAGATGTAACCCTCACTACAATATAAAAACATGCTTTATAATCACCTTATAGGTAACCCTCACTCCAATACAGAAATATGCTTTATTATCACCTTATCGGTAACCCTCACTACAATATAAAAACATGGTTTATAATCACCTTATAGGTAACCCTCACTACAATATAGAAACATGCGTTATAATCACCTTATAGGTAACCCTCACTACAATATAGAAACATGATTTATAATCACCTTTTAGATAACCCCTCACTACAATATAAAAACATGCTTTATAATCACCTTATAGGTAACCCTCACTACAATACAGAAACATTCGTTATAATCACCTTATAGGTAACCCTCACTACAATATAGAAACATGCTTTATAATCACCTTATAGGTAACCCTCACTACAACATACAAACATGCTTTATAATCACTTTATAGGTAACCCTCACTGCAATATACAAATATGCTTTATTATCTCTCTACTGGTAATTTCCCTACTACAATGTTCAGACTTACTCATAATACAGTTTTTCGAAAAATAGTTGGTACTTTCGTATACTTGAAGATCAGACAATGAACTTTAATATGCATAAGACAATCCTTCTTTGGTAGGGTGTAAACGAAAAAGGATACAGTTAAGGCATCTACTCTGCCTGAAAGATACAATGAGTACATAAAGAAAGTTTTGTCTCATTCAGTTCTAGTAAATGGGAGATATTTTTGTTGTTCATCTTTGTAAAGCAGTTTTGAAACGTGTTAATTAATAGCAAGATGTATTCTGTTTGTCTCTTTAGTAATTAATAAAAATGTATTCTGTTTGTCTCTTTAGTAAATACGCTGTTCAAGAATATTTTTCTTGACCACTGTCAAATTTTTCGTTTTATCTTCTAGTTTTGGTTTCTTTATAACACGCTTTGTTTTAAATTTTCAATATGTCTTTTGTAACTGGTGGCCCGGCATAGTCAAGTCGTTGAGGGATCTCGACTCATAATCCGAGAGCTGTGTGTCCGCATCCCTGTCACACGAAACATGCTCGTCCTTACAGCCATGGGGGCGTTGTAATATACGGCCAATCCCACTATCCGTTAGTAAAAGAATAGCACAAGAGTTGACGGTGGGTAATGGTGACTAATCTTATACTGTTAAAACAGGAACAGCTATAGCGGATAACATTCGTGTAGCTTTACGCGAACTTCAAGAGAACTACGAAAAATCGCTCTTAAACTCTCTTAGCTCTTAGTATATAATTAAAGAGTCAAGCAGATTACTCTTGTTCCCACCCATAACTCTAAATTAAGAAATGTTGGCATATTCTGAGGGAGATAAAACCCAATAAAACTATTTATTGTTATTGGATGATGATTACCTGATGCTCCATTTCTCTCCTTTTGTTCATATAAAAGCTAAGTTTCTGTTTGTTTGTTTTTTAATTTCGCGCAAAGCTACTCGAGGGCTATCTAGGCTACCCGTCCCTAATTTAACAGTGTAAGACTAGAGGGAAGGCAGCTCGTCATCACCACCCACCACCAACTCTTGGGCTACTCTTTTACCAACGAATAGTGTGATTGACCGTCACATTATAACGCCCCCACGGCTGAAAAGGCGAGTATGTTTGGTGCGACTGGGATGCAAGCCCGCGCCCTCAGATTAAGAGTCGCACGCCTTAACGTCGGGTCAAAAAGCTAAGTACGCCACACCAAAAAAATGGTTGTTATCCACGTAATGAAGGTTGTTGTTTAACCTGCGAGTTCATGAAAACTTCCAAAAATACTTGAAACTTATAAAATAATTTACTTGCTCAACAATACAAAGTACCTCGTAATGTGTAAAAAAATCCAATAACAAGTATATTAAAAAGATCCAACGAGTTTTTCAACAATTTTAAATAACCTGTTCCACTGAATATGATCCCCTATAGCTCAAAATTTCAACTTAGCTGTTCATTCAATTAACAACGTGATTTTCATTCGTACTAAAACAGTTTTCAAAGCTAAGGATGGTAGAAATATGAAGTAAGCCTATTGAATTGCCACTTTAAATACAGTTCAACATTGTGGACTAAACCTAGTTCCTGGAATCAGTGACCTTAGACCATAAATTTGTTTCCCCTTTCTCATGTGTGGTCTGTTATTTATTACCTCTTATTTTGCGTAATATTTATTTATTTATGTGCTCATGCTTTATGCTTTTCTTATAGTAAAGCCACATCGGGCTATCTGCTGAACCCATCAAGGGGAATCGAACCTCCGAGTTTAGATTTGGAAATCCGTAGACTTACCGCTGTACTAGCGGAGAACATTTATTTGTGACAATGTTTCTTATTGTTTTTTCCATTGTTTCAGTTCTTCTTTATTTTAAGTTATAATTTCGTAATACAGTTTCTATTGATTGATTTCTAACTCCTTAACCACCTGGCTATATCAGGCCTAATTGCAAATGCAATTCAAAGCTTAAATTTCAATTATTTTAGCACATTTTCCTCTAAACTTCTTGTATAAGAGGTGTTATGTTGTTATTTATCAATTCAGTAGTTTCCCTGATATATGGCCTGGCATGGCCGAGCGCGTTAAGGCGTGTACTCGTAATCCGAGGGTCGCGGGTTCGCGCCCGCGTCGCGCTAAACATGCTCGCCCTCCCAGCCGTGGGGGTGTATAATGTGACGGTCAATCCCACTATTCGTTGGTAAAAGAGTAGCCCAAGAGATGGCGGTGGGTGGTGATGACTAGCTGCCTTCCCTCTAGTCTTACACTGCTAAATTAGGGACGGCTAGCACAGATAGCCCTCGAGTAGCTTTGTGCGAAATTCCAAAAAAAACTAAACCCTGATATATTTAACTTATTTGGAGACATCGTGCACCCAGATAAGGTAAAAATTGAAGAAATTAAAGCCAAAAAACCTTTAATGAGTATGTGAAAAAATTAATCAATTTTAATGTTGGATATGATCGTTTGAAAACAAATAGATATTTTTTGTGAAGAACCTTTAAAACAACGTGAGAATGTTATCAATATAAATGTGCACTGAACAAGTAGCGTCCGTTTTCTTGGAAGTGAACGCATTTTTTAAGCACACATTTCAGTTCAGCATAAGACTTAATAGTATTTCACATCCTCCAGCGGCACAGCGGTATATCTGCGGACATACAACGTTCGAAACTGAGTTTCGATACCTGTGGTGTCAGAGCACAGCTAGCCCATTGTGTAGCTTTGCGCTTAACTACAAAGAAACAAACAATATCTCACGAAACTTATTTTCTAGACACGTATTTCAGTTGAGAATACGACGAAGACTGACCATCTTCAGAGTATTGGTCCTATCCTAAATCCACACGATAAGCTGACAATGCAAAGAGCTTTTCAGTCTTCACCAGTGATATATAACATATTATTGAGCAGTTATTCTAAGTATTACAAAAAATAACATTTCTGATAATTAAAGATAAACATTATATAAATATCATAGCACTTTACAAACAGATCTAACATTTGGATAGAAAACTTTTGAATATTCGAAACTCGAGTAATCGCATCACGAAACAGCAGACCCAAAAGAGATCCTATAAGAAAGACTTTGACAGAAGGACGCTTAAGAGAGCATTTATTGCATTTTTTATATTGTTGTTAATGCTTTTTTGAGAGAACTATGTCAACAGATACCGTTCAAGAAGTAGCAAGACTCTAGTAAACATGAGTGTAAAAGTCTGTTCTTCTTTGACGTACACAAGTAATGTCCAGTTTGTCTGTAAGGGTTAGCAGAAAAACAAGACAGTAATTTATATTAGTTATTTTTACTGATATTATTTCTGAGAGCTCTGGAACGACATGAATTCAATAGATGTTTAATACCATCCACACTGAGACACGAGGGGAATCACTTTAACAGACAAGTTCGTTTTAATATAAGTATTTCCAAACAATGTCTTCCATTTCTCTCAGAAAAACTGAAAAGAGAAAAATCTAATTCCTGAAAATTCATGAACACTAAAGACAAGTGGACCGACTCGCAATCTAAGGGTCGGTCGCAGGTTCGAATTCCCCTTACACCAAACATGCTCGCCCTTTCAGCCGTGGGAGCGTTATAATGTCATCGTCAATCCCACTATTTGTTGGTAAAAAATAGCCCATGAGATAGCGGTGGGTAGTGATAACTAGCTTCCTTCCCTCTGTCTTATACTGCTTAATTAGGAACGGCTAGAGCAGATAGCTCTCGTGTAGCTTTGCACGAAATTAAAAACTAAATGAACTAGTTTCAGTTGAAAATGTATCTGAAGCTGAAAGATAAGTTTACAATTAACGGAATTGCGTTAACAATATTTCTGTGATAACATTTATAGCAAGAAAATAATTTTGCTCTCGTTACATTTTTAAGCGTGTTAAGGCGTGCGACTTGTAATCCGAGGATCGCGGGTTCGAACCCCAGCCGCACCAAACATGCTCGCCCTTTCAGCCGTGGGGGCGTTATAATGTGACGGTCAGCCCCACTATTCGTTGGTAAAAAAGTAGCCCAAGAGTTGACGGTGAGTGGTGATGACTAGTTCCCTTCCCTCTAGTCTTACACTGCTAAATAAGGGACGGCTAGCGGAGAAAGCCCTCGAGTAGCTTTTCGCGAAATTCAAAACAAACAAACAATATTTTTTCTTCAAACATTCTTTAAATAAGAATGTTGTATCTCCACATACAACCATTTTTAATAGAATTGGAAGTTGTATTAAAAGATAGAATTGGCGTCTTCATATTCGGGCACATAATGTTCGCAAACATTTTGGACGAAAGATCCTGTGCAAAGTAATTAATTATTTTCTCAGTAAGTACAAGAACGTTATAGTTGTGACACAGACAAATTTGTGTTGCTTATGTGTGTAGTCCCCTAGTGGGGACTTGAACGCAAACCTTCAAGGTTCGATTTTACACCACGAATAGAGCGATGATAATCCGCTGTTTAGTTTCACACTAAGAAATTAACAACAACAAGAGTTGATATTCGTGCGTGTTTTAGCTACGAGACAGCCTTATTAACTCGGCATTTGAGGAACTACTTACTTGAGTGTGCACTGTCACAGGAAGTTCAGAATAGAAAGGCAATCGTTTTGTCCACTGCACTAATTTGAACACTATATTGTCTCCTATTTGGCAAAGCTTTTCTGATAGTTCGTATTTGATACTTAATAGATCTTGTAGGTTGCTGAGTGTAGCGACATCTTCAAAATCGTCGCATTCAATCAGTTGGGTTATCATGCTTACTGCTTCCTCAATTGGCATCTGACGATCACGAGAACTGGAAACACAATTTTCAAGATGGCGACGTAAATGCATAACATCTGCGGGGTTAGTGAGGGCGGTTTTGAGGATCTGACCCTTCGCCCACTCTTGTTGAGCGTAGCGATTTGGTGGTTTTTGTTGCTCTTGTCGAACTTGTCCGTTTTTCTGCCCTTTCTTGTTCTTCTTATATTTCACCTAAAGTTACAGAAAAAAAAACACGACGACAAAAAACTATTTATCTCAGTTTAATTAAAGTAGAAAAAAGAGTATTGATACAAACAATAGATGGCGTTACATGGTAAACTCAAACCCTAGTCCTGTTATTTAAGACAGATCATGTAGTGAATGGGACAAGTAAACCTTACAAAACTTATATTACAATAAGATTTCGTATTATTATCATTGTGTTGGATCCTTCGAAATCTCTTTCTCCCTTATCTATATATATGTATACACGTGTATATGATACGTTTATTAATTTGTAGTAAAACACAAAATTACACAATGAGGTATTTTCGCTCTGCCCACAACGAGTATCGAAACCTGGTTTCTAGCCCTGTAAGTCCGTTGTGTCACTGAGAATGAATGTAATAAGAAAACTGGAACTACAGCAAGTGTCAGAGGGGCAACAGGCACCAGACAATAGTAAAAGTATGTTCAAAAGCTAAGTCTATCTTTGACACGACACACAAACAAATATAAATAGCAACAAATATCAAACTATAATAATTAGATATTTTAAAGGTGGTAAATTGCATGATAGTGCTCTGATGGTGTTGGAGATAAATAATTCATGAGTCAAACTTAAGTACTTTAACGTAGAGCCTAACTACACACTCGTTGTCCACCGCTGGTTCTGAGCATGGTGGTTAACCCTTGTGTGTGTGTGTTTTCATACAGCAAAGCCACATTGGGCTATTTACTGTATCCATTCAGGAAAATCAAACTCCTGGTTTTAGTGTTGCAAATTCGTAGACTTACTGCTGTTTCAGCGGGTGACGGTTAACCCTTAATGTTATCAATATATTAAAACTATTAATTATCTTTTATATATTTACACAACTTTGCTATGGAAAAGAAGATTAGTTATACATTGTGAAACGTTTCTACTTTCATTGAGTAAATTCTTACTATAATATTCATTTTACTTCCAAAAGTTTTTAAAAATCAGTTTTAAGGCTTAAAAATCCATATTTACAAACATCCAGGCACGTGTGTTTTTATCAACTTCTAGTTTTAATGATAAACTACACGTGTCTGACAAGACAGAAGTTGTTGAAAATTAACATCTAATATAATGACCAGGTGGTCAGAGAGCTCGACTCATAATCTCCTGGTCGGTGGTTCGAATCCTCATCCCACCAAACATTATCGCTCTTTCAATTGTAGGAGGCCTTGAAACGTGATGAGCAATATCACTATTCGTTGATAAAAGACGAGTTGGTGGTAAGCGGTGATGACTAGCTGACTTCCTTCTAGTCTTTCTATTTTAAATTAGGAACAACTAGCGCATATAGCCCTTGTGTTGCATTAATAAATTTTAAAACAAACTATTAAATATTGGTTATCTTCTCATAGTTTTTTTTTCCTCTTGTAAGCGAGATTCACAAAAGTTACACTGATTGTGGAATGTATGAGCCTTCAAATGTTATTTCTTGAAATACACTCACATTATTTTTCACCCTATGTTCTAAAAGTAAGCTACACCTTATTTGCTGTTTCTATAAAGTTCTAGGGTTTCTCAGAGCTGCTGTTATGTCTTATGTAAGTCTGTCATTCATAGATAGCGTCATCAACTTTATTTTTAATTACTGTATATTTACCCCCGATTTCTATCTTCTCGAGACATTACAATAAGGGGCCTGGCATGGCCTAGCGCGTTAAGGCGTGCTCCTCGTAATCTGAGGGTCGCGGGTTCGCGCCCGAGTCGCACCAAACATGCTCGCCCTCCCTGCCGTGGGGGCGTTATAATGTGACGGTCAATCCCACTCTTAGTTGGTAAAAGAGTAGCCCGAGAGTTGGCGGTGGATGGTGATGACTAGTTGCCTTCCCTCTAGTCTTACACTGCTAAATTAAGGACGGCTAGCCCAGATCGCCCTCGAGTAGCTTTATGCGAAATTCCAAAACAAACAAACAAATATTACAATAAAAGAATGAAACATATCACCTATTACAGTAATTAACTGGTTATTTTAATCACTATTGAAATAATTTTACTGTTGTCATTGTTAATATTCTATACTAACACTTAGATATGATTACCACATAGCCACATTTTATTATTACTAAACGCTGATTATAAGTTTCGGATGTTGATATGCTATTGTCTTCAGAGGAAGACGACGTCTGGTAACAGAAACCGGAAATTAATCCTGTATATTGTGATTATCCTCTGTCCAGGTTCAGGTTCTTGTCCTTATTGTACTTTAGATCAACTGTTTAAATAGTTTTAATGGCCTCCGTCTTGTGGAAGAGTGGTATGTTTGCAGACTTATAACGCGAGAAACACGCTTTCGATAACCGTGTGCAGATTTGTGCTTTACTTCAAATAAACAAACAGTTCAATATGGTATCAAGGTTTGACTACTTCTACACTAGAGTGAATGAATGTATTAGTAGGTTTGACTACTTCTACACTAGAGTGAATTAATGTGTTAGTAGATTTGACTACTTCTACACCAGAGTGAATGAATGTGTTAGTAGATTTTACTACTTCTACACTAGAGTGAATGAATGTGTTAGTAGCAGAAGGTTTTTTTCTTTTCTTCTTGTGCACATTTCACATTCCATTATTATGGCATTCTTTTGTTTCATCTTGTGTTCTTCTTCTCTGAAAAACTAAGTATTGCAATATGTCTATTGTACTCCTACATTTCTCGTTTTTCTTGAACTCACATTATCTCACCAGTGCAGTAAATGTTTGCTCTCTATTGAATGTTTATGTGGTTTGGCGTATATTAAATGAGATCGCATTGTATTATAGCTTTTAAATGCTGTTTGAATATTCTGTTTCCATAGGTAACTCTGACATAGGGAAATACGATAGTGTTTCAATAAAATTTATCATGCTTTTTCTTGGTGTTTGTTTCGTGTTCTTAATGAGCTGTTTAAAGAATCCATTGTTTAGAATATTTATAGAGATGTATTCCTCTTCTTAGTACCTTCTGCATTACATATCTTATTCACGGTGGAAACTAGGCAATATAAGACTATTTCTACAACGTGGGGATGGTTTGGTCTACAGTCGATGTATTAACTAATATCTGCGAGTTCTCTGTAAAATTCCATGACGTACGCGTTGTGTATTTTGGTGACCATCACGTCTAGGAATTGGAGCTTTTTGTCTTCTGATTCCATTGTGAATTTTATTGTAGGATGTTGTCTGTTCAGGTGGTTCGTGAAATCTTTTGGGTGAAGGAACATTACGAATGGATCATCAACATACCTGAGCCAAATTCTAGATTTTAAAAAGGCTATCTTGAGGACATTATCTTTGTAGTGTTCCATATGGATAGTACTGAGCCTATGGCCAGGCCTTCTTATTATTGGTAATATTTCACTTCTTGTATAAGGTAAGTTCTGAACTCTATTGTTGAGGAGATTGGCAGGTAGATGTACTGTTTCCTAAGTCTGTCATTTTCCATTTATTGGTTTCAGTGAATACATTGAACACATTAAAACTGATCATTGTGTCTTGTTAATTTATTAAACCTACTTATATAATCTACACAAACGGAAACGAGTTATTAACACGAAAGGACGTTTTATTTACTATTAGCTGAATAATAATTAGAAAGAAAGGCAAAAACCATAAGAATTCTATCAACAAAGAAATTCCACTTTCAAATTTTAAAGTCCACTTAAGGACAATTACTCGAAGAATATCATGTATACCAACAACTAACATATATACATCATGTTGTTACCCAACAACTAACATAGATAAAAAGATTAACAAACTTCCCAAGAAGACCTCGAACAGACTTTGGAACAGAAACATATAATGAACAGAACATCTCAGCAACACTCCATACACTGGTGGTCTACTTACAATTAACAAACAAGAATTCCTTCAATTTACAGTTAATTTCATATATTCGCCCTGCCACACTTTAGCTAGGTATCTTGTAAATGTTATCTTAAGAGCTTTTAAATTTTGATAAATGCATAGGATATTAATTTTGACAAAAGTTGTTATATGATCGTCACAGCTTTACAATAAGTACGTTAACTCACTTTACTGGATTCTTCACTCGAACAATAACGTCTATCTTACTGGTTGGTAAATGAAACGTTGGGATTAATATATTCGAAATGGTGGGGGGGACTGTAATGGCAAAACATTTTTTATTGGGAATTTCAATTCAATTGTCAGCTGATATTCTCTATATATTTATTTATTTCTAAACTGTAACTCACGTTCGTCTTTTATGTTCAGTCACGTGGCACGATATACGGCAAATGCATATCTTAAACTGAAAAACTGAGAGAAAAATTAATGTAGGTGATAATAAATGTCCCGATAGATCAGTAAACTTACAACTCTAAAACCTAAAGTTCGAGCACAAATAGACCGTTGCACTGAATAGTTCTTTAAAAATACTGTAGGATCCCCTAAAGTTAAACAGAAAATCTTCGTGGAGGTATTGAAACAAAGTCTGTTTAATTGTTTTTAGAATTGAAAATATTATAAGAGCTGTATAAGTTTCCAGATAAAGTTATATTTTCTATACAAACTAAATGTTTAGTGTTATAGAGTATAATTCGTTAGCAATTCCATGACGTTCCCTATACTTAGAATGTTCATCTGATTTGGTTCCTAACTTCTGGAGTTGATGGCCTTGAAGCAGGTGTTTGTACGTGTTTTTTTTTGTGTGTGAAGTAAGGTTGTTTGTTTCTCTACGCATGGTGCTTATTGTATTCTGCAAATATTACTCAAATATGGAGGTAGTGCCATGGTCTTGGACGAGAATATAATTAATCATTGCTTAAGAAACACTCAAGTACCTGATGTTAGAAGAGTAAAAGAAAAGATTCCACCTATTTCGTACAACATTGAAAACCTGAAAGACTGTATGATTGTATTCTTTTAGGAAGATAATTAGTAAATTTTGTGTCATTTGTTTTCATGGCTTTGCTAAATATTAATGCATTATGTGCAATGACTTTTTCAGAATTATTTTAGTACCAAGAAAAAATATTTTGATATGTATTTTGAAAATTTAAAATTCTGATAAAATTTGTATAATAAATCAAAGCAATCAAAATTGTTTCCATAGATCTTTAAAATGTCTGTATAATTGTTTTATAGAAGATCTAAAAGCGTTTATAATATTTATAGAATGTTTTCAGACCTTCATCACTTTCATATAATTGCTTTAATGAATGTATTTAGAGTATATTGCCATAAAAACGAATAATTTCTCTAAGGATATTTTATAGACTTTCTTTAAGAACAATGCTACAGGTTTTCGAAAAAAAATAAACCTAAGTCTTTTAAATGTAAAACTTGTAGGTTTTATTATAGAATGGGCCCGACACGGCCAGGTAGTTAATGCGCCTAGCTTTTAATCTGAGGGTCGCAAGTTCGAATTTCAGTCACACCAAACATGCTCACTCTTTAACTCGCGGGGACTTTATAATGTTACCGTCAATCCCACTATTTGTTGGTAAAAGAGTAGCCCAAACGGTGGCGGTGGATAGTGATGACTAGCTGCCTTCCCCCCTAGTTTTACACTGCTAATTTAGGGACGGCTAGCGCAGATAGCCCTCGGGAAGCCTTGCGCGAAATTCAAAAGCCAAACCTATTGAAGAATACTTTCAAAATGTTTACTGTTTATTGTTCAGTGAAATGTTTTTTACGTCTTATCATTTGGCACAACAATGTAATTAATGCTATAATGAAATTATTTAAACATTGAAAGGTCCTTTTACTATTTAAAACTATCTCTCAAAATTTTAATATAAAAATTGTAACTTATTTTAAATGTATGTTATATAAAAAACAACTTTTTTTTTCTTAGTCTTATGTTTTCTACGTGAGGAATAGTTCGTACTTGTTGTATCACATATTTACTGTTTATTATTAAGACGAGGTTATACATATTCGTCACATTAATTTGCTCCAAATAGCTTTGAAGTATAGCCATCTCCATGTTGTTTTTGCTACCAGGTTAAAGTGTCACATCATGGTATCAGGTTCGAATCCACGTCAAATTAAACATGCACACGCTGCCAGCCATGGGGACGTTATAATATTTTGGTCAATCCCACTATTCCTTTGTAAAAGTGTAACTTAGGAGTTGGCGGCGGATGGTGGTGACTAGCTGTCTATTTTTCTACTCTTACGCTGTTTAAATATGGACGGCTAGCGCCAATAGCTTTCGGGTAGCCATGCACGAAATTCAAAACAAACCAAAACAATCAATCCCGTTAATCGTTCATAGATTGGGGGTGATACTGCTTACCGTTTGCCCCTCCTTCTGTTTAGTAGTTTAAAATTAATGACGACTCTGGTGGACTAAACCCAAATAATTCTGAACTTCAGTTCGAATTAGTGTCTTTGTTTACAAATACACTACAGTTTAACCGCTTATACCGGGATTTGATGTAAGCAAACATTTTGGCAACAACAGTTAAACTGATATTTTTATTTCGGGGCCTTAACTGCTATACCATAATAAAATGTTTAGGCCAAATTGCTTTGATCTTTTAAACTGTTTTTAAATCACATATGTATAATAAAAACTAGAGAATTGAAAAACATACGGATTAAACCGGATAGAAACTTTGTAATATTATATTCATTGTTATTTTTTCATAGAGTGGTTTCGCATTTCCAATAATTCTCTCTACAGATGACTGGAAAATAAATTCTTTTGTGTATAAAATGTTGAATTTAAAACAATATTTCTTCAAGAGATTTACTTCAATAGTTTGATTGCTCATCTCCGTGAGTTTCATCAACAATCGTAATAGAAAATGTTTCCGTCTTCGCAGTGAAACGTCTAAAATGATATTTTGGTGTTGTCTTTGGTTAAAATGGTAGAACATTTAGCTTTGTGTTAGTTCAAGAAAAAAAGACACGAGAAAAAAAACGATGAATTTAGCGTTTCGTCACTTAGAAGACGGTTTAGAAGTTATTACTCTAAGAAATACGGACGACTTCTAATTAAAAATAATATAGAATAACTTATGTCAATAATAATGGATGCACCTCTTGGTGATACCTTGGATGTCATTTTAGGTTTCACAACTCATATGCATATATATATATTCATATACAATATCTTAATGCAGTGATATCAAATGCATCTCTTTGTTATGTTGAAGGTCCAGTTAGGTTTTTCACATATTCAGACATTCAGGGTTGTAAAGCAGGCTTTTTCAATGTGTGGTAAACTCGCTGAACCTAACTGTAAAAAAAGGTATTTCAAATATTTCACACAAGGATTCTCTGTATAATAGGAAAACTGTTATTTGGAAAATGTAATGTTTAACCAAACTATATATATGTGTATGTGTGTGTCCATCAAATGAGAATTTATCCAAATATTCGACTTCTTGGTGTTCGTGTAGCCGGAATTCATTGAAATGTGGTAGAAAATTTTTCTTTGCACGTCTTCCTTATAGATCTTTCTTCTGTTTCTAACCTTACGTAATGACTGACGGCTCTGTGCTTAATAAATTTAATATCAGGTTTATGTTCTTTTTTCAATCCTAAAATCTGGAGTTGTTCGCACAGAAATATTTATGTTTTGGAGGCAGCTTTAAGCAACAAAATGGATCCGACAAATCGTGTTTTTTTATCATATGAAGTAACATAAAGTTCGACCTCTTATTTAAGTAAAATGCAATAAAACTTCTAAAGTGTTATTTCGGTGTGGATGAAATATTCCCAAAGCAAGACCACTTGAGCTCAAGGCCATTAGAATTTGACCCTTTCTTGTACTGTAAAAACTGTTTTCGCTATGTTTATGTCATCAAGGACAATGTCTCCCAGTGAGTCAGCGGTAAGTTTATGAACTTATCGGGCTAAAGTCTGGAGTTCTATTCTCCGTGGTGGTCATAGTACAAGAGACTATTACTTAGCTTTGCGCTAGAACAAAGGAAAAAATAAACGAACTGAGGTCACAATACAAACTAGTAGAAACAATAATATTTGTTCTTCAACTAACTTCGTTATTTGAGGTCTGATCAATTATATCTAAGCCTGTCAATTATTGAACTATCTAAGACAGTGGAAGTGGTCATAAAGAGAATAACAAAGTTTATATTTGTTACTATTTCTTGTGTTTCGCATTTTTCGTGTTTTCTTTTGGTTGAATTTTAGCATTTTTGTACGACCTGTGTCTCTGAAGATTTCTCCATCCGTGGACTCAACAGATAACCCAATGTGGCTTTGTTATAAGAAAACACACCCTCTAGAGATTTGACTTTGACGGACTGCTCCTAACAGTTCCTTGAGTTGAAGATTTTTCAGCTATTATACTGGAACCTTCTTCAGTACAGAAGCTAAATGACCCCTCCCCTCTAGAAACAGAAAATAATAGCTCGTCAATCCAAATCTATGCTATGTTTACACTAGTTAAAACACCCTTCAAACAAGACTTCCCCTCTTTCAGATCGCTTTATCTTCAACAAGAACTTCACAGAAACAACATTCTAGCAACACACCTTTCAATTTTGCTCTTGCAATAAAGACTGGGGTGAACACGACTTTTGGGCTTTCTTTCCCTCTGTGTATTGACTAGGTATACAAAAGACAAACCAACTATCACAAAAGTTGTGTTGTTCGAGTGCAAGAAGACGGAACTTTTCAATGGTTTGTTGAAAACTATGACTGTCACCAGGAACCAAACTGGAAACAATTAACACTTCTTCAGCACCTCTTGGCAATATTTGAACTGAACTACTAACCTCAAATAAACAACTAAAAGACTTCACTAACACGAGTTGTTGTTGGAGGGTGTTCACAAAACTGACAGAAATGACCTCACAAACCCATCCGCTTACATCGCATTGTCTTAAGTGGAAACTTTTTTCGCCATATTTCTTCTGAATTGCTGTCCTATCATCTGCTTTAATTTTTCTAAGTATGTACAAACTGGTTTATGAAGATTTGCCTCTTCCTTAAACTGTGCCAAAACCAGTTTTTCAATAAATTATATAGAGGTTATTTGCAAACTATAATTGTTGGCGTTTCTCCAGTTTTTCCTCCAAGTAAATAACTTACTGTCTTGGTAGTTACATCGTCCTTCGCTGGTGTAATTGTTCTTGCATTGTGTTTCCATAACTCATTTTCTTTATACATGCGTGGGGATACAGCCTCTTTAATATATATGTTATATAAATGTGAGCTAGGATTTCATGAAGGATTTAACTCAATATACGAAAAAAACAAACAAACATTGTTCCTTGAATCAATGTACATTACATAAATAAATATAAACGTAAATATTTTGTCTTACCCAAAAGATGTGTTTCAAAATCAAAATAAATTTCCTGTCAGTTGCTAAAATGGCAGAAAGTTAATTTATGTGAATGTTCCCAATAAATTATTTCACTTACCTTATAGAGGTTATACACAGCGCCAGAATTTCTTCCACCAGGCATTCTATCTTCTCGAACAGCTGAGAAAAGAAAAATGCTAAGGTAAAGAACCGTATTTAAAACAATTTTCATATTTTGTTTGTTTTCTTTTTGAATTTCACGCAAAGCTACATGAGAACTATCTCCGCTAGCCGTCCCTAATTTAGCAGTGTAAGACTGGAGGGAAGGCAGTTAGACATCACCACCCACCGCCAACTCTTGGGCTACTCTTTTACCAACGAATAATAGGAGTGACGGATACATTATAACGTTCCCATGGCTGAAAGGGCGAGCATGTTTGGTGTGACCGGGACTCGAACCTACAATTTTCATGTGGCAAACTTTACGTTTAACGTTTGACCAATCGAATATTCAAATGAAGGTGCAGAAAATTCGTACAAACAAAGAGACATTTTCGGGAGGGAAGGTTCCTCACCCTAATTTTATCATAAAACAAAAGGTAAGGCGCCATCAATTTTTGTCGAAAAAAGGCTTTATACTGACTTAAAAATACTGAAATTAAATTAATGTTTAATACCAATTGGTGAAGAATAAAACAGTGTGAGAATAATAATAATATAAGATAGCTGTAAAAAACAAACGTGATGTTAAATTTTCGGCCAGTTATTCTTCAAATATTACTTTGAAGGTAATTTGGTCGAAATATTTATTTATTTATTTTTTACATTTACTTTTATGGATCGGGTTGGCTGGTTTTAAATTTTGTGCAAAGCTACACGAGGGCTATCTGCGCTAGCCGACCCTAATTTAGAGGTGTAAGACTAGAGGAAAGACAGCTAGTCATTAGCACTCACCGCCTACTCTTGGGCCACTCTTTTACCAAAGAATAGTGGGGTTAACCATCACATTATCCCGCTGAAATGGCGAGAATGTTTGACGTGACGGGGATTCTAACCTGTAACATGTAACTTTATTCGAACATCTGAAATAAATACAAAACTGCATGCAGATACCGATACTGCAGCAGTATCTTGTTCTAATTTTTTTTTCTTTGCACGAAATTTATAAAACAAAACTAGAAATACAGTCGAGTTGGTTACCTCCTTATCATTTATTTTTGTGCACTTTCAAGAAAAAAACATGTTCTTAATAATAGTAACAAAAACAAAAACTGTCAGAGTAAACTCGCAGAATTTGTTGTTGACCCGACATGGCCAAGCGGTTAGGGTGCCTGACTCGCAATCTGAGGGTCGTGGGTTCGCAAATCCGTCTCGCCAAACATGCTTCTCCTTTCAGCCTTGAAAGCGTTATAATGTGACGGTCAATCCCACTATTCGTTGGTAAAATAGTAGCCCAAAAGTTGGCGGTGGGTGGTGATGACTATCTGCCTTCCCTCTAGTGTTACACTGCGAAATTAGCCCTGGAGTAGCTTTACGCGAAATTCAAACCGATCAACTGCTAATGAGAAAAAGCAGAATAAACTGCCATCCAAGCATCGAGGACATCAGCTAAGCTATCACCAACCCAACGAGACAAGGGTCACACAAAAATAATTAAACAGAGTAATTTCATTAAGTTTTGTTTGTTGAATTTCGTTCAAAGTTACTCGAAGGATAACGGCGTTAATTACCCCTAATTCTGAGGTTGCAGACTACGGGAAAGATAGTTTATCTACCGCTGACTCCTGTGTTTTTCTTTATAAATGACTAGTGAAATAATAATGAGATTGACTGCCGCGTTATAACGCCCCCACCGCTAAAAGAGCAAGGATGTCCGGTGACATCCTTAAAATCTTCAACCCACAGGTTGTGAGTTCAATGTCTTAACCATCATGGCATGTCAGACCATTTTATAAATAATTCTACTTTAATCTAGTGAGTACAGCGAAGAAGCGTATATTCTTGTTGTCAAAATAAATATGTCATTGTCTTATATAAAGCAGTTATAAATGCAACTCGTTCTTTGTGGAGTACGTAAAGACAAAAAATAACAATAATGATAAATGTAACAAGGGTTACTGAAGGTAAGAGACTGGTTGCAAGATAAAACTGCAAATCTACAAACATAAATTCTCACCTGCTAGAACCATGCCCTGCCTTAGACACTTTTGGAAACGACAGTACTGACACCTGTTTCTTTGGGCTTTGGTGATTTCACAACTGCCGTCAGCAACACACGTGTAGACTCTTTTGTTCTGAACTGTGCGTTTGAAGAACCCTTTACACCTGAGATTTGTGAAAAACACTATTAGAAATATAGGAAAAGTAGTTACGATATGAACAAATAGTAACTTAGAAATTTGCAGATGATAACAGTTTAACATAAATTATGTAAAACAGAGAACAAAAAGACCTGCTTCCTTACTTCGAATATTCTCTGATGCCTACACAAGACCTATCTGCACTAGCCATCCCTAATTTCGAACTAACACATTTGAGAGAAAGCAGCTGCAGTGGACAGCACCCACTACAAACTATTCGGTTCGTGATGACGAGAAAACCCACTTGTAGGGAAAAATATGTGTAAAAACGGCTGGTATGGGTGGAGAATAAACACAACATAACCATAGAAAACATCCAAATACTAAATATAGAAAAAAACAAAAACAAACGGAAAAAATAAAGAAGCCTTACTCATACAACAACTCAAGCCCAAAATAAACCAATACAACGGAACACCTTTATACTTTTACAAATAGATATAATCTAACATCTAAGCACGCCCTCTACATTCCTACGCTCATTAACACAACCGCCTTCAAACATGTGGTCAACTATCGGTCAGTTACCTCTTTCTTTCTTTGTGAACCTGGCGATGAAGAAGATCTGAACGTTGTTTGCTCGTCTACACAAAGCTTGCTCTACTCATACCAGACGTTTTTAAATATATATTTATCAACTATTCGGTTGACCTTATCCAATAATGTGATTTGTACATCAACATTCACGAGGTTGTTTTGTCCACGGCAGGTAGACTGAAGCAATTAATACATAGCTTTTGGTTGTTGTTTTTTATATCTGTACTTTTTATCATATTTTAAATTTGCCACAGATTGTATATATTCAGTGCTCAACCAGGTTTGAAATATCGTATCTTCCCATTTTCTTTTGAAGTTAAATAGTACTTCAAACCCTTGGCATCAACAACACATAAGAGCAGTTAATCGTTATTTCACAACTAATACGCCCCAAGTGATACAGCGGAATGTCTCCGGACTTATATTGGTAAAAACCACGTTTCGATATCCGTGGTAGGCAGAGCACAGATAGCCCATTCTGCAGTTTGTGCTAAATTCTAATCAAACAAACAAACATAATTGCTACATATTGCAATTGCTTCATTGTTAGCTGGATATTTGCTGTGAGATTCTGTTTATACTCATTTTACTTATGGAAAAGTCCAGCATGGCCAGGTGGTTAAGGTGCTCGACTCGTAATATGATGGTCGCGGGTTCGAATCCCCATCGCACCAAACATGCTTGCCCTTTCAGCCGTGGGAGCGTTATAATGTGACGGTCAATCTCACTTTTCGTTGGTAAAAGATAAGCCAAAGAGTTGGCGGGGGTGGTAATAACTAGCTACCTTCTATCTAGTCTTACGCTGCATAATTATGGACGGCTAGCGCAAATAGCTCTCGTCTAGCTATGCGCGAAATTCAAACACAAACAAACAAGACTAACAGCGAGTTATTCAATTATTCACTTAATTTATAAACATTGTTCGTGAATGGACTTTTCATGTTACTAATCAACTGTGTTTAATTATGTATAAATAATGTATCTTTAGTGATTATATAACAGAAGACACCAACACACTGTGGCCCAATTATACTAAAATAAAACTTCTGGCCTGTTAGAATGACAGGTGTTCTCTGACTCGGAGTAATCAACAGAGGGTTTAATGTTTAAAGTCCTCTCTTATACGTGCGTTGTAAATACACAAGTCAGAATTGTCCTTTCCAGCCCGCTGAATAAATTCTGTTTGGTTTGATGTATTTGTTTTGAATTTCACGCAAAGATACACGAGGGCTATCCGCACTAGCCGTCCCTAATTTAGCAGCGTAAGACTAGAGGGAAAGTAGCTAGTCATTACCACCCACCGCCGACTCTCGAACTACTCTTCTACCAACGAAAAGTGGGATTGACAGTCACATTATAATGCCCCCACAACTTGAAAAGGCGAACATTTTTGTTGTGACGAGGATTGGAACCTGGGATTACGAGTCAAGTGCCTTAACCACCTGGCCACGCCATCGAAGGTTATTTATCACCAAAATTGTACACAAAGCATCAGTATGAATATTCAGTCTTTGTCTTCTTTTATATTAGTTCAAAAGTGGCGATTTCGTCGGTAGGTGATCACTACCATACTAAACAGAAAAATCAACAGATTATACTATGGGAATTAGAAGGTTTCCTTAGCCACTAGAAACACCTGGAGAAAAGTTTAAAAGTTTGTTTGTTTTTTTTCCTTTGCCAAACAAAGTACTTATTATTTTTTCTCTTAAAGTATTTCAGCTCCCCCTCACTAGTAAGTCTACGGATTTACAACGCTAAAATCAGAGGTTCGATTCCCCTCGGTGGGCTCAGCAGACAAGCTGCTGTGACTTTGTTACAAGAAAACACACACACACAATGTATTTTAATCATATTTTTAATTTACTAGGGATTGTGCATATATAAAAATGTATACTCACAACGCAACCGGGTTCAAAATTCAAAATATCTCATCTTTTAATTTACATTTTTTATTTCTGTAGGTTGGTAACATATTTAGATTTATATTTTTTTATTTCTGAAAGTTGGGAATATTTTCTTAGATTTATATATTTGAATTCCGCAGGTTGGTAACACTTTCTAAGGTTTAGCGCTGCTTTTCAGCCAACCCAATTAAATACAACAAATAATTTGTAACAAAGTTAAAATAAGCGTACCTAAGATAATTAAAAGATACATAATATGTAACAAGGACAATCTCTAACAAAGATGAAAAATATATATATATATATATATAAGGATCTATAAAAACATACATCTCAGTAAAAATATCCTAAAATTAATATAAATTATGATTATATATTATATAAACTCCGTAAACAGTACAAAATTGTAAATAAAAAATAACTAAAACATAAGAAATCCACAATTCAATAAGTTCCAAGTTACTTCGATTTTGTTAGTCAAACAGCTTTTATAAAATATCCATGTTTTTTTGGGTATCATAAAATGAAAACGGAAAACAAAAAGGTTCTTCTAATAGGTTAGAGGTACTTAAGGTACAATTGTAATAATTTTCTAAACATTTTAATTGAATTTATATAGGAAATCACCATTACTTAATTACGTTTAGAATATTTTTACTGTGACATATGTATTTTTACATGTTTATATGTATATATATATATATATGTTTCAATTTTGTTAACGTCTGTGTATTTTATGTTTTATGCATTTTTCAATTGAGTTAGCTCGAGAGCAAAGCATATATTTATATTTATACACACACTCACTCGTTTAAGCTAATGTTTTCTGAGTCACAGGTGAACATTTGTTTCATCGCTTTACGTATTACTTAAAAAGTCCATAAGCAGTAATCCAAAATTAAATCCGAAAATATTAACAGTTTATTAGCAATTCGGATATCACCTCATTCACGAGTTTGCGTTTGAACGAAATGTTTGTTTATTTTCGAATTTCGCGCAAAGCTACTCAAGAGCTATCTGCTGCTAGCCGTCCATAATTTAACCATGTAAGACTAGAAGGAAGGCAGCTACTCATCACCACCCACCACCAACTCTTGGGCTACTCTTTTACTACCGAATTGTGGGATTAACCTAACATTGTAACGCCCCCAGGAATGAAAGGGCGAGCATGTTTGGTGGAACGGGGATTCGAACCCGCGTCCCTCGGATTAAGAGTCGAACGCCTTAACCCACCTGGCCGTCTCGAGCCCTAAACGAAATGAAACTGATGACTGAGGACGAATATGATGAGAAACTGGAAAGAAAAGGTATTTGTTAATTTTTTTTCTGGATTAGAAGTTTGACGAGTACCAATTCTACAGCGGTATGTCTGTCGCCCATTGTTTAGCTTTGTGCTTAATTCCAAACAAACAAACCAATGTGCAAATCTGACTCTAGAAGTAACGAGGCCCAAGGCGAAAGTCATTCATGACAACCCTAAACTTAAGAAAAAGTTCAGATATCAAGTGGAAGAAAACATTAATTTAAGATCACAAAAATTTATTGAATTGGTACAATTACAATTTTCTTTCATTTCTCTACGTTTGGTAGTGTTCTCTAGGCCAAGTTCAACCATCTTTGGGGAATGACAGTTTGGAACAAAGGGTATGTTAATGGAAGGTTTAAAATCACCTGCATCCCTATTATTGCTATTATTAAACAGCTATTATCTTTGATGTAAGTTACTGTTTACTATATTAATAGGTTGTGCCACGTAGTTACACCAAGAAACAAAACAACTTTGTTATATTTTTTTTATAATACAACATAAACACGGTGTTAAGAAAGAATATACAAACGTCTTGTATATTTCAGAATGAGCTAGCACTCTCTAAAGAGGAATTCAATGAAAAATGGCCACCAATATTCCAATAAAACATAAAAACCACCTGAAGTTTCTACTCCAACAGACTTCTTGAGCTACACGCACTTCCTACTTTGATCCATTAAACACTTCTGTGGTCCATAATCATAAATTAATTAATCACCTGCTGAGAGTCGCTTAATGGAAGCACGTGACAGAAAACATCTCTACTGTCCCTAGTTTTGTCTTTACCTCTTCCTACATAGTCACCCTGACAATTGCACTATGTATACCATGTTTTAAGTATATAAATATGAAGTTATCAGAGCTTATAAAACATATTGGTGAGCTGATAATGAATACTATAATAACACGTTACATTATGTTGTAAATAAATTGTGTGAAAGTTATGGCTTTTGTATTATTAATTATAGCAGCTAACCCTACATTTTCTTGAGTTTATAACCAGAGAAAAAAAAAAACAGGTACCTGGGCTTATAATATATAGATTAACAATAGAAATACTCATAAGTCCTTTGAGGCAGAATACTGAAATTAAATACAAAATAAAGATACAAAAATAAGCAAAATACCAACCAAAAATACTAAAATGTTTGATCTCACATTAACAACAACAAAAGAAAAACGTTGACTGCTCATACCAGTTATCTTCATGTAACACTTCAGCTTTAAACAGTATTTTCGACTCGTAATCTGAAGATCGCGGGTTCGAATCCCAGTCGCACCAAACATGCTCACCCTTACAGCCGTTATAATGTGACGGTCAATCCCACTATTCGTTGGTAAAAGAGTAGCCCAAGAGTTGGCGGTGGGTGGTGACAACTAGCTGCCTTCCCTCTAGTCTTACACTGCTAAATTAGGGACAGCTAGCACAGATAGCCCTCGAGCAGTTTTGCGTGAAATTCAAAAAACAAACAACTAAACAGCATTACTTCAACAGTCATGAAGAAATTGTTATACGACTGTGTAACGAACGCCCTCGATATCACCAGCTTCTTAAAGACATTTCCATAAAAAGATGATATTCATTAATCAGTGGCATTCTCACAGTGAATTTCTCTGGATATTGTTATTATTCATTGCATTTAGGTTTAAACTTAATACGGTCATTTTGATGCTAGCGGGATCTCTGGCGTCAAATGGTTATTTGATCTTAAGCGACTATTGGCTTCAAAGGTTTACTTTTTACTCAAAATGTTATCTGGGGAATAAAAATACTTATTGCGTTAAGGACTCATCTCTAATCTCAAGAGGCTTGCCAAAACAACTCCAACTGGTGACCACGATCTTGAGATAAAACACAACTAACTGTTCGTCAGATATTAGTACAATTTGACATTCAATTTTCGATAAATCTAATGTATTTCACAGAGCATACAGTCAAGTATTAAAATATTACATAAGAATGTTTGAAATAAGAAATAGTTATATAATTCCCTTCAACTATAAAACATCATTATTCTCGTATTTCATTTTTAACTGATATTTTTTAAAAAATTGTGAGAATGGATTGTCTTACTGAGACTTAAAATTGACGTTTTTTTAAATACAAATGAGTCCCAGTACATCTAATTACATTCATTTATCTCATTTCCCAGAAATCATCCATTGGCTTTAAAACTTTGTTTCAAACTAGTAAAATAAGGCAATATTTATTGTATTGATCATTATTCAGTGTTCTGCATGATAATAACAGACAGTTGTTTTCTACTTTTTTGTCTTCAAGCTAACAAATACATGTTCGATTTTCCCAGTAAGCCACTTTAATTTTGTTTTCACAATAAATAATTAAAAATAATTCGTTCTGTTAAATCTCATCTGGTTTTTGTTTTGGTAATTATTAAAACAACGCATAAAAGTACAAATAATACCGCCCATCAATCTGCGGGTTTATAGTGCTAAAATCATGTTTCGTTTGTTTCTTTGTTTTGAATTTCGCGCAAAGCTACACAAGGGTTATCTTCACTAGCCGTCTCTAATTAAACAATGTAAGACCAGAGGGAAGGTGGCTGGTCATCACCACCTACTGCCAACTCATGGGCTACTTTTTTACCAACGAATAGTGGGATTGGCTACAGATTATAACGTCCCCACGGCTGAAAGGACAAGCATGTTTGGCGTTTATGGGATTCGAATCCTTGAACCTCAGGATGCCAATCGAGGGACCTGATCACGTAGACATGTCGGGTCAAATTGACATGAGGTCACTACGATAATGTTTCCTCTTCCAGTAACACGTAATTTCTCTTCATGACATATATAATGTCAATCTGATAGCACAATGTGAAAATATTTTTCCTTTTTCTTGTTCCTGGACAGAAAGTGCTAGTTCCCAATTGCTTATGCCTAAAGTAAATGATAAAGACCTATTTTTCTCTTTGAACTTTGTTTTTGTGACCTGGGAGCGTATAACGAAAACATTATGGGAGACTACAATTGGGATCTGATACGTGAAAGTGATTTACATTACAGTCGCAAATCTCGAAAAACTACTCACTTGGAAATAATTTTGTATAAATACATGTAAATTTTGATTCATATGTTGTTTCACTCAGACTTATGTAAATGAAAATGTGCCAGTTTACCCGTTTTTACATTGAAAATAGGTTAATTTCTAAATTTCATTATCTAGGTCACAAAAACAACGTTTGAAGGGAATAGTGGCCATTTTCTGTACTTTTACAACATAAGCATTTCTTTTTGGTTTTTTTTTCTGAGAGCAAATCCATATCGAGCTATCTACTCAGCCCACCGAGTCTGATTTTAGCATTGTAAATGCGGAGACATATCTTTGTACTAGTGGGAATCTATAACATAAGCAATTAAGAAATAACACATACTATCTGGGAACAATATTTCTGTTATATAGTGTTATTATTTTGATTAAAACAAAGTTCTAAAGAAGTATTTAATCATCACGAATATTTAAACAGTCTTCCTTCACTCTCGAGGTACTGGTGAACTTAGATCAAATAGATTAGTGTTGTTAGAGGTCACTTGTGGATTCTTTGGAAGAGTTTAAAGTTTTAGATTTAAAAAAAGTTTGTTTTTGGATTTCGTGCAAAGTTACACGAGGGCTATCTGTGCTAGCCGTCCCTAATTTAACAGTGTAATACTTGAGGTAAGACAGCTAGTCATCACAACCCACCGCCAACTCTTGGGTTAATCTTTTACTAACGAATAGTGGGATTGACCGTCACATTCGAACGCCCCCACGGCTGAAAGGACGAGCATGATTGTGTAACCGGGAGTAGAACCCTCGACCATCAAATTACGAGTAGAACGCTTTAACAAACCTGGCCATGGAAAAATCAAAGTAAATGTAAAAATGTAAACAACACACGAAGGCGACTGAAGTAAGGAAGATTTTTATGTAACATTTTTGTATTTGATTATGAAACTTCAAGTGTTTCAACGCATTTTAGTTACATTTTATATATAAATCTAAGTTACGGGTCGGTGGAGCCATGTGAGTAATATTCCTGGAATGAGAATTCGAGGATGCGCAGTTTGTATTCCGTCCCCCCCCCAAAAAAAATCGTTGCGTACGTTGGGACCACGAGTACGTTACGACTTTCTTTGTATATGAATTCAAAATTCGGAACCACTGTCCGCCATATAGCCCCTATGTAGTTTTGCGCGAAATATTTGATCAAACAAAATAAATCCAAGATCAACTGCTAACTTTATACGTTTTTTCTATACTATATTTAGTTTAAAAACTAGTTATGCTAATATTAATGGGTTACAACAGATCAATACTTTATTCCATGAATAGTTCCAATGTAAGATTTTCTCATTGTAACAGTAATTTAAATAAAGTAGCATGAAATACCCACGACCTGCTCAGAATCAGAAAGGTTCCCTCATGATTCACCGACGTCAAAATTTACCAAATAAGTTCCCCAATCATTCCCAACTGCTTCTGTAGCTATTTTAATGAAAGTCCATAATCGAGATAAAGTTTTGGGACACAGGCGCGTGGTACCTGATCACGTGTGTCAAGTATGGCCGCTAACTTGTGAGAGAGGTTATAAACGTACTTTCAAAATGGAATCCTGTAGATCCCAATGGCTGTGAGGAACAGAAAATCTGATGCCATTCATCGATTCTGAAAACCTTCCCCTAACCCTTATCATGTTTGATTAGCCTTCCAAGGACGTTTACCGCCCCCCCCCCCACTTAACACCTGTTTGGCATGGGAGATGCCACACAGATAAAATACCAAAATATTATGGGAATGGGCTGGCCATGACTTAATACATGTTTACTGGAACTTTTTGCCCTTTATTTACCAGAACCAACATAATATCTTTACTGACTTCAAAACTATAAAACTTTCATTACAGGAGAAAGTAAATATATCTAACTTTTCCAAGTTCTACTTAAAACCATAAAATGAATCATAAATACCTAACCTCTTTCAGAAAACTACTGATCTTTGCTCAGACTTCAAAACAATATTACAACATTCAAAAAATGGCCAGTATATGTACATCACAATTACAATTTAATAAAAATATTCAACTGTATGATAAAGCATCACAAAAAAACAACAAATATATTTTTTTTTCAGACACATGTGCTTACCTTTTGATATTTTCACTCAAATATCTTTTTTTTTTAGAAAATGTAAGTTTATATTTATTGATCAACAGTTATCGCATGAATTATTTTTTATTGCACTTTGGTATTTATTTTGACACATAAGTAGTTTATGAGTAATATTGTAAGTGAAGTAATATGTTTTTATAGACCAAAACAACAAAATGTGCTTTCCGAATTTGAACGTTGTAAGTCCATCAATTTACTGCTGGCCTTCCGAAAGACGTACAATTTGGAACAAACACGTTTTAATTTTTATTATATTTCTGTGCTTAGTTTTAAAACATGAGCAATGAAGAAATCATGGATGTACCATAAGAAAAAACGACCTTTGTGGTCCAGATACACATAAACAAATACATTTTTATTTAAACCGACGTTTCGCCTTTGCATCTTTTTTCAGAGTTAATAAACATAATTGTCTTTTATTATTCTTAATGCTTATCAAAATGTGCAAATTCCTTCTGTATACACTACAAATTTTATAAGAACGACTAGGCCTAGTTCAGCCAGACTTAAGAAAAATATGCTTCACCTAAATAAATTTTCCGAAACGTATTTAATGTTCCTGTAAGATCACAGTTTATTGCGCAGTACTAAAGTTAAGTTCAAAGTAACTTAAATAATTCAATGGCAGAACAAAACTGAAGATATTATCTGTCATGTGTGCAAATCGCTCGAAACATTCCAGCGTTTCCAAAGTGTAAGCCCCCCCCCCTTTTACAGCAGTAAGTCTACGGAGTTAGAACGCTTAAATCAGAGGTTTGATTCTCCTCGGTTGGCTCGGAAAATAGCCCAATGTGGCTTTGCTATAAAAATAAAACACACAGTCCCGAAGTTTAGGAATGCTAAGCAATGCATATGAGCTATTTTTTAATGTAGAACTTATCTTTATAACATTCCGTTGTTTCAACTACAATGAACAAAATGTGGAAAATCACTTTATGTTTTTACGCGACAATTTACTATTGAATGACCCTGGGTTTACTTCCAGATTTGTGTTCATTTAGTTGAAACTAATGAATCGAAGAAGTATTTGAAATATTTTTTTTTAATTTGGTGATTTGAAAGTTATTTCTGGGTTTTCTTTTTTTTTCGCTTATGAATGCTAAAAACAAGACCCCCAGACCTTGAATTACGTTAAAAACATTTCACATCAGAAACCAATAATAGCTGTTGAAATATTTCAACCATGTTAACAAAGTATGAAATAAAGTCACTTTCAATTAAAACACAATCGTTTTTAATACAATGAAAGAAGAATTATGTACCTATTTAACCTAAAACTTAATACAGTGTGTTTACGCCTATATATATACATATATATATTCTGGATGGAAGGTGTTAGACTTTTCAACTTTTGGCCTTAAACTGGATCTTAGGATATAAATTTAGTAAGAACTAAAGTGTACAGTTATTAATACCAAACCTCACATCAATAACAGAAAACTGGTTGGGCTTTATTTTCGCACTACACTACACATTACGTTTGTGTTTACGGTCTGTTTCATCTTAATAACACCAATCACTCAAGAGACGACTGTAACTATTTCTTAAGAACATTGAACTTTCTTTTCTATGCCCATCACTGGTATCAAAACCTGATTTTTAGCGTTACAAGCCATCTGACTTACCATGGAGCCGCCTGGAGCACAATTATAATTGCATGACAAAATTATTCATAATAAATACACAGCTGGCTAACATCTTAAGGAAAATGAACATAAAGACAAAATATGCATTTTGCGTTGCTAGACTCAAACACTTATTTGAGTAGAGCTTCGAAAAATGAAAATAAAATAAAATAAAAACCTTTTTCAGCATTTACTAGGGAAATTGTAAACACTGTAAAATTAGCCTAAATACTAGCAGGTCAAAACTTTAAGACCATACTGAAACGAAACGTTAATCGGTAAACACGTAACGAAAGTTAATCATTTGTGTTCAAGCACTAGCGTTGTCAACATCTCTCTCTGACATCTCGTGTGTTACATTGGGTAAAAACATGGCAAAGGTTAACAAGTTGACAGTTTGAACGTGGCAGAATTGTCGAGCTGCAAAAGTTGAGGTCTCTCTCAAAGTGCCATTGCTGTTGCAAATTTCTTAAAAGACCCAGAGGGATACGGAACGAAAATTTCAAGTGGTTGGTTCAAGAAAATTTCGCCGCCGTTGAGCAGAAGGATTCGACGGATTGTCCAGCAAGACACTAGCCGATCGTAAAATCATATTAATGTCCTTACGGACGCAGAATGCAGCTCAAGAACAATATGACGGCATTTCAGAGAGAAAGGCTTTAAAAGCCGTAAACGTCTTCAAAGGCCACGCCTCCTTACACACCTCGAAACAGCTCGGTCAATCTTTGCTGAGAAGCACCAAACATGGGACGTAGAAAAGTAAACAAAAGTTTTGTTATCTGATGAGAAAAAATTTGATTTTAATGGTCCAGATGGCTGCCAACGTCACTGGCACGATAAGGATATCCCACTGGAGATATTTTCTACGCGACAGAGTGGAGGTGATTCCATCATGATCTGGGGTGTTTCCTCCTTGCACGGAACAATGGAGCTTCAGTTTATACAGGGGCGTCAAACAGCAGCTGACTATATTAGCATGTTGGAGAGATCATCCTTATTGACTGAAGGCCCTCGCTTGTGTGAACTGAACTCCATTGAAAATGTTTGGGGGTTGATGGCAAAGGAAGTCTATAGAAATGAACGTCAATTTCAAACAGTGCGTGATCTTCGTGAAGCCATCTTCACCACTTGGAATAACATTCCAGTCAGCCGTCTACAAATGCTCATATCTACCATCCCAAGCGAATGTTAGAAGTTATTCGCAATGACGGCCGTGCAATTCACTACTGAGACCTCTTGTTGGGCATTTCCTACCCTGTTTAGGACTTCTTTTTTGGATGGTCTTGAACTTTTGACTAACTAGTATTTAGACTAATTTCATAGTGTTCACATTTTCCCTATTAAATGCTAAAAATGCTTTTTATTTTCATCTTTCAAAGCTCTACTCAAAAAAGTGGTTGAGTCTAAAAACGCAAAATGCATATTTTTCTTTATATTCATTGGCCTTATAATTTTGGCCAGCAGAGTATTAAACTGTTATTCTTTTCAACATAGATCACACAAACATAGTAAAAATCAGGGAGGTCAAATTAGTAAACAGTGCCTTAATGCCATTTGATAGAACTTTAACTCTTTTTTTTTTAACACCAATAGTAGTAATACGTTTGGTTGGTGTGTGAGATTCACTGTGAACTAATTGTTTTGTAGAAATAGTCTTTAAAGAAAAATATTCAGTCATCACTATAGTACAAAGCAAATATATATGTATATTTCAAACAAATCAAATACTCAACTTGTCAACTGGTGAAAAATATTCATCTATTGTTGTAGTAATATTTCCCAAAGTCAATGGAAGTAATATAATCCAAACAAATCAATATTCAACTTTCTAATCTGTAGACTTACACAGTGTTAAAGAGAAAAAGAAAACAAGATGGAATCCTCAACAGCTGTGGCATTTGTAGTCATTTAGGCATTATTAGATTAATCTGTGGGACTTCCCCCCTCCTCTTTCATTACCTCTAGTTTTCTGCACCAACAATAACAATCGTGGGGTGCGCGTATAACCCATTCGATTTTATTATTTATCGGGATCTCTACCAGCCCGCCCTCAAATTAAATTTATTTCAGGAAGAATTAGAGTTAATTAATGAGACCTTAGGTGTGGTCAAATAGACCAATCGAGGGGGTTTGACCCCCCGAATCCAAAAGTGTAATTACATCTTGGATCGATTACAAGATGACGGAATTATGAGCTAAAAGTTTGTTTGTTTTGTTTTGTATTAAGCACAAAGCTACACAATGGGCTATCTGTGCTCTGCCCACCACGGGTATCGAAACCCGGATTTTAGCGTGCAAGTCCACAGACATACCGCTGAGCCACTGGGGGGCAATGTAACATCTGCCCACCACGGGTATCGAAACCCGGATTTTAGCGTATAAGTCCGCAGACATACCGCTGAGCCGCTGGGGGGCTAAAAGTTTGTACCTGAAAGGTAGACAAGAAGTGGCGTTAGAAGAACTTCTGAGAAGGTAAACATAATAAAGAAAAAACTATTCCACCATTGATAAAGATAAAACTTAATTGTTTATTGTTGACAAAAACTTATTCAGAGATAAACCATCTACTTTCCCTCTTTCTCTGTTCACTTACTATTGAATTTGCTGTCCATGGAATGAAAAATATTCAAATAACGGACAACACGCTGGAAAGTTGGCGTCTTGATATTTATTACCCGAATGTTAAACATGAGTTGGTAACGTAAATTACGGAGTTAAAATAGTTCATATTTGCTTGTTGGACATACACACATACATGCATCACGGTATTCGCAATGGTAATCGTAAATTAACACGCCAGTAACAAAAGTTAAGTGCTTCTAACATGTAAAAACAGACAGAAATAAAACAAACATTATTTTAATATTACTTTATCATACTCTGTCCTTGTGAAATGTCTTGAAATTCATCACGTGACAATCACCTATCGCGGGTAGTTTACAGGATGTTTATTGTTGATGTTTTTACACTGGACTTTTATAAAAGCACCAATAAATATTGGATCTACAACCTAATTTGTGAGCATTGTATGTAATATAATAAATACTAATAATATATTCCAATTAGATTAAGCTCGGTACGTAAACAAAATTCGAAATCAATCTTGCCATCCGTATAGCAAGTCAAATGAATGCTCAACTGGACTCGATTACTACAAAAAAAGCAAATGCTACCGTAAAATCGTTTTCACGTGTTATTAAGTCATTCTAAATCATTTGTAGAGTAGTTTCATCTACTTAGATTTTTCTCTCCAACAAAACTTACAAACTATTTTAACAGCAAAAGTGATATGGAGACTTATTCACATTGCAAATCAACCACTGTATATTTCAAATGTGACTTTTCTAATTTCTAGTCAAATACAGAGTATACATTGGCATTTTACAAGAAATCTGATACTGGGAATAAAATAAAACTAAACCATCCATTTGTCAGGCTTACACGCAATGAGAGCTTTCTGATATATTTCAACACTGATGTTGTTTATGTATATATAACATATAATAGCAAACTGGAAATGTACTGTTTTTGTTCAATGTACTTTAAATTGTATTAAATTTTACCTGAATTTAGATCTCAACTTGTTCTACAGCTCTCAAACTGAATACTGAAAATGAATAAATTCAGCCACCAATAACATTTAGAATAATTATATCATTATAGATAGCATCATTCAGGGAATCAATCTTTATTTGTAACATGTCATTGTTAACATGTTACTGAATTAAAAGTAGTAATTCATTCGTGCAATTTTACGTCTTTGAAGACATTTTCAAGATATCATTCTAACGGCCCCGTATGGCTAGGTAGTTAAGATACCCCGACTCGTATTCTGAGGGTCGTGGGTTCGAATCCCCGTTGCACCACACATGCTCGCCCTTTCAGCCGTGGGAGCGTTATAATGTGACGGTCAATCCCAATATTCGTTGGCAATAGAGTAGCCCAAGAGGTGGCGACGGGTGGTGATGATTAGCTGCCTTCTCTCTAGTCTTACATTGCTAAATTAGAGAAGATTAGCGCAAATAGCCATTGTGTAGCTTTGCGCGAAATTCAAAACAGTTAATATAATTCTAAAGTGTAAGTAATGTTTAATATTAAGTTACACTTATTGGCACAGGAAAATATCTGATTTTTTAAAATACAAATTTCATGAAAATGTGGAAAGAAAACTCCCAATCTACCGCAGTTTGAGAAATTTCTCTTACATAATCTTCAAACATTACACAGTCTGAGCAATTCTCCTTATATAACATCTCATACATACAGCAGTGCAAAAAAAAAGTCTTCTTTTTACAACTTCCTAACGTAAACCATTATTAATAAATCCCTTGAATAGTCCTCAAATAATACATTACTTTAGAAAGCCTCCTTATATACATAGCCCTCCAAACTTCCTTAGTTTGAGACATCCTTCAAAATAACCCTGTTTAGGACAATCTCCTTATCTAATCCTTCAGTTGGAAAAGCTCCACTTATTTAATCTTCCAAATTCACACAGTTCAAGTAAAAACCCCTTTGGGGCAAATTTTTAAAACCATGATAAACATTGTCCTCATGAAACAAACCAATCATCGAAATATTTGCATAAAATTTCAAATCAAAATATAAATGATGAACACGTGGTCGCTTTCATTTTAGCAAAACATTATATGTGTACATTACGGAAACTAACTAAATTCGTGATTTCAAATATATATAAGAACAACAAAGTTACGCTCTAAATATTTTTACCCTTAAATTCATTTAAATGCACTCATCAAGTCGTTCTTGGACTTCTATACTTTTTCGAATGTGTTATACTGAACATGAGAATAGTGAATTCGATCTAAGACTCGCATATTGAACTTACCCTTCACAAGTTATAATGCCATAGTGAAGACCCGTGGCTTTATCCTCACAAATCATACACACCATTGGGTTGTCTTCTTCCTCCGCCTCACCTTCAGGACCACGAGATGTAGATGGCGTCGCTACCATGGTAGTAGATTCTTCTTTGCGGTTATAAGAAACACTAAGATTTAAAGCCTGAGAGTCTGATAATTGTGTAGGAGAGAGAAGACTTGTTGGTTGTGGTTGCCAAGAGGCTACGCTCGTGCTCACTAAGCTACTGCTCCGACTACGAAACTGAGGCAGCACATCCTCTCTTGACGTAGGAGTTGACGCTGATGTGAACTGTATCCTTTGCACATTTGCCCCGTATTGAAGCGTGGAAGAAGGATAGTTCCCTTTAAGAGGAAACTCATAATTTGAACCAGTACTAGTCCCGAACTGACCAACAGATGTCGCACTGGAAGCTGTGGAAGATGAAGGTGTCGAAGTGTACACGGAAGGTGGTTTGGATTGTGAGGTAAAGGGACTACCTAAAAACCCTGTCCTCTCTATAATAGACACGCTGTGCCGACGACTTAAAGCACTTTCGCTACTTAACGTGCCTGTAGGGCCAGTGTGATCATATTGACATTCTTGAAGTCCCTGAGATGGACTCTGTCCAGTCCAGATCATTGTTTTGCCAGGACCAGAGCCTGGAATATCTCCCATTAGCAATGGCGTTTTGTACTGTGACGCCACTCTTAACAAAGATAAACCATGCTGTTCTTCCTGAGGCTGTTCCTGATTAGCAGTAAAATGATGTCTGTAAGCTTGAGCACTAGAGGGTGCCCATAGATGAGGATTCAGGTGAGGGAGTTCTTCCATGAATCCTCTTTGTCTTAACGGTGTACTCAAATCTAAACCACGTTCCACCACAGATTCTCTTTGTCCTTCACGTTGAAATTCAGTACTTTCTATTTCTCTATCACCAACCCCTCCACAATCGAAAACGTTAGTGCCTCGTGTTCGTTGGGAACCAGAAGTCGATGATTCTCTTGTCTCTTCCATCTCAGAACTAATCGTTCGTTGAATGGAGGAGTGCGAACTTTCCGGTAATAACTCCTTCATAGACTCTTCTTCTTTATTTTCCAGCAAACTTGTGTCAGGAGACCTCCTGTCAAGACCTTCGGAATGGGCAATCGATGACGTTTCAACTCCTTCATCTGATCCTAGGGAGAAATCACTGGTAAGGTGGATCAGTTCTCCTTCCTTCAAGACAGGTTCGAGAGTGGCTGCACTGTCAGATGAAGAGTTGTTAGGATCTGGATTTATTTCACCGTCACTGCTGCATCTTGAATCTACTTTACGACGTTTCAGTTTGATGTCATGAAATAAGCTCATTTTAAGCATCCACTCCAGGAGAAGCGGAAACATGCTTCCTGAAAAAGAAAAATATTTTCAGCAACCATGCAAGCCACTTTGGCATAATTAGTTCTCATATCTGAAGTAATTATTGTACAATCACGTAAACTATCTCATTTAAATGCTATTTAATAACTACGAAAACAGAACAAACGTATTAGAATAACATTTATGTATATATATATATATGTGTACTCCAGAAAAACTGCCCAAAAATATATTTTTTAAAGACGTGAACGACACGTCTGACAAAATGTCTTAACTTAGACCATGTTACTTGTTTTGAATAAAAATACTATATTTCTACAGTTTCCCTTTAATACAAATGTGTATGCGTGTGTTATCTTATAGCAAAGCCACATTGGGCTATTTGCTGTGTCCACTGAGGGGAATCGAACTTGATTTTAGCGTTGTAAATCCGTAGACTTACCGCTTTCTCAGCGGGAGACCATTTAATACGAAGTGTTGACAGAATATTTTACAAATTGGAACTGCGCTGTTTCTATATTTGAAAGTACAAAAAAAACAAATAAACAAAATCAGAACACTGAGCACATATATCGATTTTAGTTCTTGAATAATCAGAGGAAGAAGATAGTTAATATTAAATCATTTTAATCGGCCTGGCATAGCCAAGCGCTTAAGGCGTGCAACTCCTAATCTCGCACCCGCATCGCGCCAAACATGCTCGCCCTCCCAGCCGTGGGGGCGTTATAATGTGACGGTCAATCCCAATTTTCGTTGGCAAAAGAGTAACCCAAGAGTTGGCGGTGGGTGGTGATGACTAGCTAGCTTCCCTCTTGTCTTTAACTGCTAAATTAGGGACGGCTCGGTGCAGTGGGCTAACAACCTACTCACTTAAATACTTGTTGAAGAATCCACAAGCGATTGCGGCCCTATGTTCCTTGATGGAATCTAATGGTGATAACTAACTAAATCATTTTAAGGACATAATAAGGTGATTTATCCCGAAACATGAAACAGAAATTGATGAGATTTTTAAATATCGATTAAAATGGGGGAAAATAATATTGTCTGATGCAAATGTTGGTCTTTTCACGTGACGTTCCAACAAGATGTCCTTACTGAGTGGAAAAGAAACAAATAAATATCGCCATAATTTCATTCGTTATTTATACTTCAAAAAGTAACGTGCCAACAACTAATCAAATATTAAGTTTTTATGCACACTATTTCAAAATAAAACCTTCGTATTGTCAGAATATTTATAGAAGAATGAATACCGTTGTCTTCTGAGAAATGTTTCACGTTATTATTCCAGAATAAGACAAAATGGAGGAAATAAATACGAAAACAGTTAACCGTCTTCAGAGTTGTTTGTCTTGACTCTCTGCGTCTGTTTTAGTAGACTTCACTGTCATGACAAATGACAGTGAAGTCTTTTTCTTTTTTCCAGTGTGTTTGTTTCAGAAATTTCAAGTAACACTACATGGCATATATATCTTTAACTTGGAACTGATACAAGGAACGAAGCCTGTAAATAGCATCCATCGCTAATTCTCAAACGGTTCTACTTTAACAAACAGCGAGAGTTCATATTCACTTTTATCACGTACTTACTGCACCAAAGAGAAATGAGTCACAAATCATGAATTCTCGAATTCACAGTCCAAGCAAGTTGACCACTATGCCTTGCCCGGCTATAACATAATCTTACTGAAATATAAGAATAAAACCACACATCATTGTAAGAGTACACGCAGTGTTTGAAACCGTGAGGTACTAATAAAATACGTCGCTTTTGTTTTTCTGCTACAAGTCTACGTTTTCTCAATGCCTCACTTATGATGTAACAGTGAGATTTTGTAGGTTTTTTTCGATATTTTGTCCACCAAGTCATATTATCCGAAGCCGCTTCAAACACCCACTGACTTTTTTTTTTAAGTAAATAAACATTATCACGGACGCCCACAGAAATATTTTCACCGGGGATGGGGGCTGGAAGAGGAGAAAACATGAATATAAGGGATCATCTCTTACAATGCAAGTCAACAAACTAAAAGAATATGTCCCTAAACACAAACATAAATTTACGTTTTTAATAAAGTTTACTAAAAAATAGTTAGTTTAATTACGGTGTTAAGTTTATATCAAAATGCTTGCATGTTTTTGTCAAATGTAAGGGTAGAATAAACCATCAGGATCTCCTGTGGGCGCCCATGTTTATATCTTTCTGAACATATTACTGATAATTAGTGGATATTGCTATGGAAATACACTCGTTATAAGACAAAATATGGTAATAAAATATCTCAGTACTTTCAATTTACTTACACGTCAGCCCTCCGAACTGCTTTTCGCGCATGGACATAAAATTTTGTATATTTCACTTCAGGACTTGCAAAATAAAAATCTATAATTAAATATAGGCGTGGCCCATTTGTTATCGTGCCTTAATGTTGATCTGAGAAACCATGTCTCGAATCCTGCACCTTGTTTGTGGATGAATTTTGTTCTCTGTAGCTGGTAGGGATGTTTAAGTATGAACTACAAACCAAACAAACTGATTTTCTTGAAATAAGTCTATTCAAGTGAAAGCACAGGAATGTTCAACAGACCCGGCATGGCCAGGTGGTTAAGGCGCTCAACTCGTTAATCTAAGGGTCGCGTGTTCAGTCCCCGTAACACCAAACATTCTCTGCCTTTAAGGCGTGGAGGGCATTATAATATGACAGTAAATCCTACTATTCGTTGGTAAAAGAGTAGCCCAAGAGTTGGCAGTGAGGGTTGATGACTAGCTGCCTTCCCTCTAGTCTTACATGCCCCCCCCCGATAGTACAGCGGTAAGTCTCCAGATTTACAACGCTAAATTAGGGGTTTGATTCCCCTCGGTGGGCTCATCAGATAGCCCTATACGGCTTTGCTATAAGAAAACAAACAAACTAGTCTTACACTGCTAAATCAGGGACGGCTAGCACTGATAGCCCTCGTGTAGCTTTGAGCGAAATTCAAAACAAACCAAGATTCGATACAAGTAACGCCCTTTTAATTTTGCTCATTTCTTTTTACGAATATTTTTAAGAACGAATCATAGCGCCCTCTGTGCTTATTGTTAAATTATCAATACATATTTAGTATTCCTATTAATTTCTAAAACATATAAAGGACACATATTTTAATGCTGTTTAATGCCTTATTCGTCACCATGTAACTTTATCCCAGAATTACCGATGATGCATCAACGTCTAAAGCGTCCGACTATAACCGTCGTAGTGACCAAGAGATCATAAAAAATATGCCATACCTTCTTGAGTTTATGAAATGCTATATACATAAATTTTAGGCAATATATGTTACATATTATTTTAAAGTTCAGAGACATGTCTTACACTGAAATTTAATTTCATATAAAGACGAGTTAAAGAAAAACACAACTAATAACCACAAAATGACTGCACCGATATATATATGTATATATATATTAGCCAAAAATATAACATGTAATAACATTTTTAAAACCCTGGTGTTTATAATTTCTGGTAGCGTTTATACACTGAAGTTTTAGCTTTCGTCTTAACTAAGTAGTTTCATTTAATTAACGCGAAAACTGCCCGAAGATAACACGAGAGGAAATGTAGTCTATTTCTTCCAGGCAGCGATACAAATGTAGTCTATTTCTTCCAGGCGGCGATACTACGTGAAAAACTGATACACTTATAGTACTGGAGTTACTCGTGCCATTCAACAAAACTCTTTCACTGAGCAAAACTGGGCCAATAAGTTCAACTACCGCCTGAAGTGCGCACTTCCGGGTAGAGGCTGAAGTGGCATATCGTACCGGATTCGGATTTCTCATCCAGGTATTACCTCAAACTGAATTCTCACCGTTTAAATGGTTACTAAGTTTATAATTCACTATTTCTGTAGATAATGTTATTTGCGTTTATGGTTTTCGTTTGTGTATTTGCGTGTTGTCGCATACGGCTCACTGTATCATGTACGTACTATTGCTGTGCTTTCAGTTGGTTTTTACGTCTTTAGTGAGGTAAGAGTGTAATTTGCATATACCTGTCCACGCTGTAGTAGGTGCCTCGTTGTCAAACACTTGCAGAAAATCTAAATAAATGATCATTCTATCAACCTTTAAAACATGAAAAACAGTGACATCTGTCGGCACAGATATAAATGTAAAGCGAAAGAGAGAGTTGTTACATCATGAGGTGAATGACCGATGAGTCCACTAGCCGCTTAATCAACGACGTACGAAAGTTGTGTTTGTCACGCGACAGGGAATAAAGTGTGGTGATAAAATTCACTGGAAAATTCATTAAATTATTAGAAGAAATGAGGAAAGCAAAAACAACACCGAGGGAAACATCCCAGTAACCTAATACAGTTACGATTAACTTTCTCTGTCCAAACCCGTTCATCTAGATCCGCTAGAGCACGAACCACCTTGCGAAAATTTTATCATTGCTTGCTATACTGCTCACACGAAGTTCAATGACCCATGGGTTGTTGAAACGGCTGAACAAGGCTCACCAGCTACAGTTGTACTTTGTCACGGAACTCTATACCTGGGATGAAGACAACCAGTGTGTTGACATATGGCAAGCTGATTGCAAAAGGTTCTCCTACGAATATGTTGCTAGCGGAGGGAAGCAGTTTACTGATTGGAATTAGATATCGTGTAATGATAACGACATCAAAATATGTACTCTAGAGGCACGTTGGATCTTCTTGATGTAAGAAGTACGTAACCTGCAAATCTACAACTTCCTTCACTTATCACACAAGTCTCACTAAGAGCATTGACCCTGTCAAAATAGCAACAGCCAAAATCTACCGAGCAAGGACAAAGCAGTGAACTCAACAGAGGGCAGCACGAAAGTTATGGAATAATGATTTCGTGTGGTGATGACCTGAAATTCTCACAACTTTCTACGATTAGCACACAACAGGTTTTATCCTGAAAATAGGTCACTCTAGGACTACTTCACTCTCCAACCAGTGTCAGTTATATTCATTTCAGAAACTTACTTTTTTTATTATTATTATTATTATGCCGGATAAAAGAAGACAAGCAACACGGAAACTTTCTGACTACGGACCGGCCAAACCGGTTCTGCTACTGGCACTGGAGCAGTGGGCCAGATTTCATGCAACGACTATCATCAAAAAGCTGGGTCACTGAATGAGAAGGCGGTTCGACCAGGTAACAATGGGTAACACACATCTAATGCCAGACGCTTCGGATCTGTGGCAAAAAAAAACAACATCATTCGCCATCAGCACCGACCTTATTTGATACGATCATTTTAGATCTTTCAAAAAGTTTAGTATGTAAAAGAAACACATGATGAAACTTAGTTGAATAGACAACAACAGCCTGTTGTAGAAATACAAGTGTAGAGAACGACGTTAGGAAAGTTTCCGCCTTTCGTCTATTCTGGTGAACTGTGGAGAGAGAGCTCAGAATGTTTGCTAAATAAAACACATCCGAGTACATGAAACGAACGCAACAGGTACATAAGTTTACTTATTAAAACACTTTGTTGTTCTCTTATAATTATTGCAAATTTCTTCTCTTTGTTTTAAATCTTTTACCCAAATATGTAATTATAAAAAAAAAAAAAAAAAAACCTCTAATGCATACACTGGCGATTGGCCAATATTTCAACTCAGGTAAGAAACGAACATTGATCTGAATGGTAAATCAGTTTGTTGAAGGTCACAGTGTTTAAGTAAATAAAAAAACAAGGTCTTTAACATTCACTGTTACTCATGATAATACGCATTACATAAGTTGTTACATTCTACTCGTATACATTAGTCGGTAAACTTTACTTAACTTTCAACATGATTAAGTGATTATTACACGCGTTCTTGGTCCTGAACCGTGACAAATACGGAAGAAGCAGTTTCATGTTACACTCATAAGAAACAGGTTTGAGTAAGGAAGCACATAGTACCACTCTGATAATAAGTTGACAAACCGATTTATAAGAACAATAAGATGATTTTTGTTTAGGGAAGCAAACTAAACTTTCGTTATAAAATTATTTTGTCAATTTACGTAGTACGTTCCCCAATAAAAATAAATCGCTTTATTACGCTTATAAATCGTTATCTGACAATTAAGAAATGGGATATTATAAGTTTTCGGTTATTTTTGGTGTTTTCTCCATTAAAAACGTGATTCTTACGTCTAAACAAAAACAAACTGGACGTCACGCGATGAGATATAACAAAAATGATGCTTAACTCAGAAATTATTTGTTCTGCAACAAACACAAACAACCCAGACCTACATAAGGTAACAAATCAAATCCTTACCTTCAATAACAACAAAAGTCTCGAGAGGTTCGTGTCAGATTAAAAAATCCAAAATGGCTGTTATTCATTATGATATCAGCAGATCTTTGTAAAACAAAAAAACAAAAAGAACTCGCACACATCGCACTGTTAAACATGCCCTGCATGAACGTGTCCTTCCACGTAATATGATGAGTTTCGAGCAGACGGGAAATTTTTCGACCACTGTGATTCAGTTAATTTTGAATGTGAACCTTTTGTTTGTTTGTTTTTTTTTGTCCTTTCCTTACGAATATTTCCAAACCTTGTTTTTTGGGAGATTGACAAATATCCCAGTTCAGGAGAAAGCGTCAGCACTACTGGGATGGATGCGTCTTTCCCATAGTATAATGCCTCAAAGCAGCAGCTGGAAATAAGTTGTGATCGGTCATTGACCTCAGTAGTGCGGAGAAACGAGAGTATAGAGGTAGGCAAAACGTTGTGGGAGAGATCTTCGTTTACCAAATGAAAAAAAGTAACCGTTATTGTGACGTCAAAAGTAAACACAAAACCTGAAAATTAATAAGAGTAAATGTACAGTGGGAGGTATTAAACTGGTCACACAGTCAATGTATAGCCCAAATTCCACGCGAAGACCTTGAGGATCGTAGAATAAATAGTTTGACCTAATAATAAAACGGCTGCTTTTATTAAAGTAAATGGGTTAGGTCACGGGAAATACTTCTGAAAGACAGTTTAGGGACGTGTAGGGAGAGGAACAAAAAAAACTGATTTTTCTTGCTTCAAACACATCTTAAGCAAACAAAGGTATGCACTTATGTACAAATATAGGAAAATTCTTCAACAGGTTGGCCCGTAAGTCCCTACCCATCCATATGTTATTATGTTATATTCAATTACGCATGTATTATAAATTTCTTTCTTTTTCTTTTAGGGAAATATGACCAATGTAGGCACATGTTGAGGAAAATGTCTCACAGAACATGGCGTCGCATAATATTATGCAGCAAGAATGAGGGACAGCACATAGATACACTGAATACATAAGATATATGGATAAATAGGGACTTAAGGGCCACCCTGTAGATAACGTCAGTTTGTTTATAGTTAAGTACAAAGCTACAATGTGCTTTGCCTACACGGGTATTAACACTCGATTTCTTGCATTATTAGTCCGCAGACATGCCGCTATGCTATTGGGGGTCATCACATATGTAATTATCTTATTTCATTAATGCAGTTATGTGTGCAAATAATTCCTGTTAATGTTAATTATGATACAAGTATTTGTTTAATTAAATTTATGTGGATATAAAGATATATGGATGGGTAGGGACTTATGGGCCACCCTGTAGATCTGGTGCTGGTATTGTAAGAAGTTTACGTAAATAACGTTCAAACTACCCTGCTTTTGACATAAAAAATTTTCAGCAAAATGCTCACCAACCAATCTCATTATTTCACAAAATTCTCCAAACCATAACATGCATACAAAAATACTGTCACAAAGCAGTCTTCACACGTAAGTTATTATATTTTAAATACAATAATTTTAAGCAAATCAGTCCTGTAAATTACGTACTATAGCAGAAATAAAAAACTCCCCATTTCTGACGAAATTCAGAAAGTAATTTATAGTCTAACAACAACACAACAGCAAATAACAGCGCTTAACCTCTTCAAGTGTGCGAACACAAGAAGCAGTTTGTTTTTGTTTTTTTTGTTTTTAATTTTCCGCAAACCCACACAAGGACCATCTGCGTTAGACATCCCTAATTTAGTAGTGAACCACAAAAGGGAAGGCTGCTAGTCATCACCACCCACCGCCAACTTTTGGGCTATTCTATTACCAATGAATAGTGGAATTGACCGTCACATTATAACGCTCCCACGGCTAAAACGGCGACCATGTTTAGTGAGACAGGGATCCGAATCCGCGACCCCCAGATTACGAGTCGAAGACCTTAATCCACCAAGCCATGCCGGGCCCACAAGAAGCACAGAAAACGATCATGAACTATATCTCCGTCCGTCATAAATTGTCCAATAGGAAACTCAACTGTAATAACTTTACTAACTTAATTGTCCAATAGGAAACTCAACTGTAATAACTTTACTTACTTAATTGTCCAATAGGAAACTCAACCGTAATAACTTTACTTATTTAATTGTCCAATAGGAAACTCAACTGTAATAACTTTACCTACTTAAAGTTCAAATCATCAACGGTTGAAACAGACCAAACAAATCGTTTAGTATTTGATTATTGTTCATCGTTAAAATTTGTGGAACTTGGTCACGGGAAATCGTAATAACACAAAATGAAAGGTTTTATTTAATAGATTTTTATTGCAATTTCTATCATTTTTTCTTCCGCTATTTGGTTCCACTTTGCATCGTCACTGGTATCGTAGGTGTAACCCTATTATTGCGAAATAGCTGTAAATAGGAATCTAGCATGACCGTGTTAACCCACGCCTTCCATGAAATGCCGTTCAGGAATGGAAAATGTCAAATTCACCAACGTACAACGAACAAAAGGCTCAGGGAGAAAGGGTAAAGAAAGCTGATCTCGTGTAAACCCAGTTTAGCTGGGAACCCTGCGCTGTAGCAATATTTGTAAACATATATATGTTAATCCCAGCTCACTTGAAATACCTCACACTAACTGCTATTTGCTCCCTCTCCCGCGCTTGAAGAGGTCGACTTCCTAAAAGAATGGCCCCTATGCTGTGTAATGCTGCCAAGTCGTAGAACGACACATATAATTATCGAACAACACTTGCGAATGATATACTCACAACTTTAAACGATATTACTCAGCTATATAAGACTATCAGACTGAAAATTCATGCACAAACAAACACATATATCGTGCACGTCTCGTCCGTCCTAATGGACATAAAATAATTTTTCCTATAATCGTACAGACGTTGGGAAAAACCATTTTATAACTTGCACTTTTCTAGTTGGTAGAAAAGTAGGAAAATACGCTCGAGCACATTTGTTTCAACTGTTCTATTACGTTCACACGTTAAAAATGGACAAAAAGATCAGTAGCTCACATTGTGTGTACTTCCATTCTTTAACATGTGAACCTATTAGAACAGTTGAAACAAAATGTATTTCTTATCTTTGCACCTTAAAATCATGATATTGAGTCTTATTAAGCCAAACAGTTGATGTTTATGTCTAAAAATATAGATAACACGAAACATTGGTTCTCCATCACAAAAATGGTCGCACCTACGATACTATATGAGAAACCTATTTTTTGACAGTCACATCTCTGTGAATGTCCAACTCCAGTAAAATAAGTTGTTATATCACACAACTTTTAAAATCACTACTGTTTTTGTTTTTTTAAATTATGGCAGAACAAAAACAAAATAAGTACATAACACTATCAAGAAAGTGACAGAGTCTTGGTGGGAGAGAACCGTAATAAATACATAATATTATCAAGAAATTGCCAAAGTGTTGGTGGGACAGAACCGTAACAAATACACAATACTATTAACATACACAGACACCTAATTAAATTAATATCACATCTCAAGGAAACTAAAATACAGAATTTTCGAAAAATGTATGTTCTGTTCTTCATATCTTATATTATTTCTGGAGGCCCGACACGGCCGGGTAGTTAACGCGCTCGAGTGGTAATCTGAGGGTTGTGGGTTCGAATCCCCGTCATACCAAACATGTTCGCCCTCCCAGCCGTGGGGGCGTTATAATGTAACGGTCAATCCCACTTTTAGTTGGTAAAAGGGGTAGCCCAAGAGTTGGCGGTGGGGGGTAATGACTTGTTGCCTTCCATCTAGTCTTACACTGCTAAATTAGGGACGGCTAGCTCAGATAGCTTTCGTGTAGCTTTGGGAAAAGTTCAAAACCAACAAAGAAACAAATTATTTCTGGTGAATGTGTCCTTCTTTCTTCGTCAGTATGTATGAAGTAGAATAGGTGGTTGTATACAGCTATACCTAACCCTGCTTCTTGTTTCATAAAAGATGGCAGCTCTATCCAACATCAAAAGACTAATTTCTCCCTTTCAAGTAAAGTGGATGAACGACGTAAGAATTTAATTCCTTATGTCAGTCTGTAGTCAAATGTAAAATATGAGCATTTAGTTCCGTGTGTTTATCTGTGTAAAGGTGTAGTTACATGTGTTGTTCGGATTACTGCCACTCACTTTCAATTTTAGAAACTATGCCCATACATTGTTTTTTACTTCTTTTCAGATATCTTAGATTTCTATCAATGTAACGGAATTGTTTATTGGTTGTTTGCTTTGAATTTCGCGCAAAGCGACACGAGTGCTATCTGCGCTAGCTGTCCCAAATTTTGCAGTGTAAGACCAGAGGGAAAGTAACTAATCATTACCACCCACCGCCAAGTCTTGGGCTTCTCATTTAACAACGAATAATGGGATTGACCGTAACATTATAATGCTCCCACGGCTAAGGGTGCAAGCATGTTTGGTATAACGAAGATTCAAACTGTCGACCATAAGATTACGAGTCGAGTGCTTTAACCACCTGGCCATGTCGGACTGGAAATTGTTTATGGTACAGAATTTCTATGACAACTTGAAAGGCTAAACGAATGTCGTCTTAAAATGTGTCTCTTTTAACAAGGTGTTGAGCAATGATTAAACGTTACGTATTTTCGCGATCCTCAAATTACGATTCGGGGTCCCTAACCATCTGGTCCAGTCTTTATAAAACAATTACACCAAATAACTATCATTTTACATTGTAACTTTTTGTTGGTGGTTGATTGCTGCTTTTGGGTCAGCTTTCAGGAACATGGTTATAAAGACCCATGATTAATGTCCTGTTGTCCCAAAATTGCAATTCACACTTTGAAGCCGCGTTCGGGCTGTAAGATTGACAGCAAAATCCAACTGTGCGATTAAACTATACCATGGGTTTGCAATGGATACTGTTGACTAGTTGCTTTTCTTCTGATCTTCTTTAAAAGTTGGAACGGTTAACCTTGTTGGCAAAATTCCGAAACATACAAACTTTTTGTTAATTTTCTCTATACATTTCCAGCCTCCAATGGCTGAGAACTCATACCGCTAGAAGTTGAGTTTCGATACCCGTGATGGACAGAACACAGATAGCCAGTTGTGCTTAAATCCAAACAAACTGTGAGCTTTCCCAACTACTACGTTCTATTTTGTTTTCTTCGCTAAATAATAACAGTTCTATTTTATAACCATTGTTATAAAACGAAAACTTAGCTCTGACTGAAAAAACAACAAGTAAAATCACCGACCGAAGTATAATATTATAAATTTACGAAATTACGAGCTTTCTGCCTCATTAAGAAAGTTCTTTGCCGAGTGGAATTACTTTCTTGGGGCTGAAGTAACAAGTGGACACATGACAACAACAAGCTATTTAGCATGTGCAAATAAACGGAATATTAGGATAAAGTGGTCACTTACTCATCCAGTGTATCACAGTTGTATTTTTAGTTATTTTAATTTCAACGTATAATTTATTATTTTTTCAATATATGCACAAAAAAGCAAAATAACATTAGTAAAATGTACATTACAATTTTTGCTTTTCATAATTCAACTGCAGCTAATTATTACTCTTGAATGAGTTTTATCCATGGGCCCCCCTCCCCCTCCGCCCTATACGTGATTAATTCGTGGAAATAAAATATATAAAAACAATTAACAATTTTTTATATAAATAACTAATTCTTCTTAATTTGATTGGATGTTCTCTTACGGTTGCGCAACAATATATCTTTACACTTAGAACGTCAGAAAACGGCTTTCCATGCCCTTTGTGGGCAGGGCATAGATATCGCATTGCTTAATTTCAAAGAACCAAACGGATGTCATTCAGTTTAAAGTAAGAATATTAACAAATAAACGAAACTCGACTAACGCTATTCCTACTATATACAGATAGAGTAGTTAATGTAACTCGTGATTTAACATTAATCCTTTCAGTAATCGTTTTTTTTTCTCGGTCTCCCGGTGGAGGGCCCGTCATGGCCAAGGCGTGAGACTCGTAATCTTAGGGTCGCGGGTTCGCATCCCGGTCGCGCCAAATATGCTCGCCCTTCCAGCCGTGAGGGTGTTATAATGTAATAGTCAATACCACTATTAATTGGTGAAAGAGTAGCCCAAGAGTTAGCGGTGGGTGGTGATGACTAGCTGCCTTCCTTCTAGTCTTACACTGCTAAATTAGGGACGGCTAGCACAGATAGCCCTCGAGTAGCTTTGTGCGAAATTCCAAAACAAAAAAACTCCCGATGGATCAGTGATAAATACACGGTCTTACAGAGCTAGAATCCGAGGTTCTGTTTCTGGCGGTAGACAGAGCTCAGATAACCCTTTTTCTTTCCGTAAGCAAACAAGGTTAAATATATTTTCGATATGAAAATTACTCGTTCAAGTAAATTATAACTTTAATGTCAGTAAATTATTTTAAAAATTTGAATTAATCGTATTAAATTATACCTGTAAAAACGTTTTTAACTTTCATCCGATTGCTGTTTTATTCAAGAACCTTACATCACGCGAACGTCGAGGTGAGGACATTACCCTCTCACGGGTCTCACACATCTCGCCGACATATTTGGCCTGTTGGCAACTATCTATCGGGTAAAATAGGATCGATTTCACAGCCGACACTGATGCCAAACGTTGCGTCATAACAGTTATAGAGTCTGAAGTAAAATAAAAGGCTGATTACGAAGAAATAAAACGACCGTGGACTCCAGAGAACTTTTCAACGTTTTCTATTTGCTCGACTTGTGGCTTTACGCCTTTGTTTGATTTTGTTTTTGAATTTCGCGCGGAGCTACACGAGGGCTATCTGCACTAGCCGTCCCTAATTTAGCGGAGTAAGACTAGAGGGAAAACAGCTAGTCATCACCACCCACCGCCAACTTTGGGCTACTCTTTTACCAATGAATAGTGAGATTGATCGTACATTATAACGCCCCCAAGGCTGAAAGGACGAGCATATTTGGTGGCGGGTTTTTACGCCTTTATCAAAGTATAGCAACAAATTTTTAACACTCAAATGAAGACGTTTTAGTTTAATTGTTAGAAAACAATAGTTTTTTTTTAATTTAATAATTAGAACTCATTACAGAAAGTTTATATTCCTGAAGACAGCGTAAGGCGGAAAGTTGAGCAAATAATGGTAATAAGTAGTCAGTCCCACGGTGGGACAGTGGTAATTTTGGAAAGAACTGTCATTCCAATGTGATTTGCCCCCCGCTAGTATAGCGGTATGTCTCCGGATTTACAACGCTAAAATCAGGGGTTCGATTCCCCTCGGTGGGCTGAGCAGATAGCCCGATGTGGCTTTGCTGTAAGAAAAACACACAAAACACACCCAATGTGATTTTTTCTCTAATACAAAACAAACACACAAAAAACTGTAAGTAAGGCACTTTGATAACCAATAGCTGCAGTAAATTTTTAATCAAAACAATTTCCCCTTCAGCGGTAAGTGTGGAAATTTATCACGCTAAAAACCGAGGTTTAATGCCCGTGATGAACACTGTACAGAAAGCCCATTGTGCATATTTGTGCTTATCAACAAACAAAGAAGCAAGAAGTATAATTATCTCAAAGTTATTTCATTAATCTATGTATAATTCTATATATAAACAACTCTCGCAAAACTTCTTTGATAAACAATGTGTAAAAGGCACTTTGTAAGTATATATTGAAAAAACAATAAAATTAGACTTTAAACATTGGAAACTTTACAATAGAGTAATTTTAAGATCAGTTTCTTATAAACAGTATGAATATCGATTAAGGTTCGAAATTTCATCACTTGAGTCGTGATATAGCACAGAATGTGACCATTCGAGGTCATGATGTGTAACTTACAAGAGTAAAAGTGGATAAACCATATCCTATACGTAAAATAGCCTCGTATGTAGTTGGGTGGTCCAACACTCTTGTATGTTTAATACATCTATCCTTCTTTAGTCGCCGAAATGTCGTTAGCACGTAATACAAAGATGTCAATTTATATCAAACACTAATCACTCAGGTAACTTACAAGTCGCAATTACGCTTACAATAACCAAGTAATTTAACCCACTTTTATGTCACTATTGAAAAACTCTTATCTATATAGCAAATAGAACATTGTTTATTCCCTGGACCACGAAGAATTGAACTGTAAGCATATGACGCTAAAAACTGTTAGATTTTCATCTGAACGAATTTCCAACGTCTTACTGTCAATTATTCAGCTGTTACCAGATGGTAGTGATTCTTCATAGCTTCCGTTTTCTTACCTAACCGGCCCTGCATGGCCAAGCGTGTTAAGGCGTGCGACTCGTAATCTGAGGGTCGCGGGTTCGCATCCCCTTCGCACCAAACATGCTCGCCCTTTCAGCCGTGAGGGCGTTATAACGTGACGGTCAATCACACTGTTCGTTGTTAAAAGAGTAGCCCAAGAGTTGGTGGTGTGTGGTGATGACTAGCTGTCTTCCCTCTAGCCTTACACTGCTAAATTGGGGACGGCTAGCACAGATAGCCCTCGAGTAGCTTTGTGCGAAATTCAAAACAAACAAACAAACAAATTCTTACCTAACCAGTGGTGGAGGTTCAGGAAATAAAGAAAACAAAGATATTCAATACAATGAGAGCAAACACTGTGATAAAAGAGCTATTCTTAATTCATGTAAATGTAAAGTAAATAACTTATTAACAAGTTACCTGTAATCTAGCGCAAACTCAGTTCTTCTGATTTCAAACCATTTGACCTTCGTTACTGCTTTGAGAACAAACACACACACACATTTTTTTTATGTACTACACAATTAGTCCAGTTATTCCAGGAATGTAGGTTAGAAATGTTGCGTGTTTTTTGGTGTGGAGGATTCTCTCTGTAGAAGAAATAGAGAAGCACCGGACTGATAACTGGAGTCGAGGTTATAAAATGCTGACGAAACGTGTTCGCGTCCAAGACAAGGAAAACACGACGTGTTTTACTGCAAAAGGTGGGTTAAATTGAAAGTTTCAAACCGCAGACACTATTCGGCCTGCTGGAGCCTGTGGTGTACATATTTGTGCCAAGGTTACGATGTTTTCTAAGTAGGCTGATTGATCTGTTTGTGATGCAACAGTATTTCATGCAGGTACCTTGTTTTTAAAGCGTTGCAATATAATATAAAGGATATTAACGTTCATTAGACAATTTATAGATGAATGAAATCTGGTAAACAACTAATATTTAAATGAAACAGTTAACTGGTAGTGCCGACTAAGCAAGTAAGACGTTCGTAATATTTGTGCAATTCCTTGAATGTTCCAAAGAAGTTAATAAATAAATCACTGAGTCCTACCAAAATAAAACTAATTAAAGTTTGTTACTTGAGCGAAACGTTACAGTTTTCAGTTGACAAAACCATATTTTTTGATTACATGGGCTGAAAACGTATTAGAATGGAAAACCTAATATTGAATATATGTCATATTTGCCTGAATTATATTTATGATATTTGAACAAGGAATTCGAGCTTGTTTCTACTTTCACTGCTGATCTAATTCGTCGCGTATTGTCACACATCTAGACCTTAGCCAACTAACCTATTGGCGAGTTTATGAGTCATGGTCAAGGTCACAAATCCTGGAACCGACAAGTCATCGAAAGTGAGTTTCATGTCATAAGTAAAATATATGAATGGATAATAAGTAAATGCCCTTCGTTCCTTTTGTTTTTCATACTGACTTGAAGACTCGAAATGCCCTTGTAATGTAAAGCAGGATATACTAACAGTGTCAGAAGTTTACTAAGAGTTTGCTTATGGCTGCTAATAATATTTAAACCTCGTATATATATATTTTTTATATCATGACAAGTAAGGAACTATGCAATACCTGAAAAGCAGAACAGGCAACATGGGACATCTGTAAGTTTTCACACACACCAAATAATATATATATATAAATAAACCACAAATCCTCAGCTAATCACGGTACTGCATTCTTATGAAGATTTCTAAAACAAAATCACAGTCCAAAGTTTATGGAAGGAGTAGCTTATGGGCTAGTCACCCAGAAATTCATTTATTGTTCCTCTGGAATCCAGAAGCGGAGAAAATTAAGAGTAGTAAAACAGTGAACGAAAACGTAATGAAGAACAATGAAGAATGTCCGTAAGAAAAAAAGACTAATCGTATTAAAATTTGAAATTACAGAGAAAAAATTAATGTTGCTCAACAAAGTTGAGTAATCGCATTTATGGATGAATAAGATGCATTTATGTGAATTGCAGATTATGCAGATAAAATCGGGAAAGAGTCAAAAGTCGAAAGTTTGTTAAACAACAACAAACAAACATGTATACATACCGTTGTTATGGATACGCCACTGAGTAAGGACGTATCCTTATAAATCTTTGACTTTAAAACACAATGCACAATAATTGTATTTAATTGTAAGAACGGATGTTGAATTTTAGACAATACCTAGATGTATATCTATGGATACACACATAGACACATACACATACACTTTTTTTTCAGTACTGCTGTTGTCATTATTTTGAATTAAGCACAAACCTACAGAATGGGCTAATCTGTACTCTGACCACCACGGGTATCGAAATCCGGGTTTTAGCGTTGTAAACCAACAAACATACCGCTGAGCCAGTGGGTGGCTTTCAGTACTGAAACGGTATAGAAAGAACATCAGAGCTAACACTAAACTTCATAAGAGTAAATGTATGTATGTTTTTGAATTTCGCGCAAAGCTACTCGAGGGCTATCTGTGCTAGCCGTCCCTAATTTAGCAGTGTAAGACTAGAGGGAAGGCAGCTAGTCATCACCACTCGTCGCCAGCTCTTAGGCTACTCTTTTACCAACGAATAGTGGGATTCCCCGTCACATTATAACACATCCACGGCTGAAAGGACGAGCATGTTTGGTGCGACAGGGATTCAAACCCGCGACCCTCGGATTACGAGTCGAACACACTTGACTATGCCGGGCCACCATTACAATAAAGCATCGTGAGTCTCTAAATTTGAATATTTAAAAATGTTAAATTATTTTTTCTACTTCTTGAAAAGTAAAATTGATGTATTTTAAGAACCAAGAAAAAATTGGTGATAGAAAAATTTATAAGAACAAGCACATAGGAATTCGTAAAAACAAAGAAAAACGTTACTGCACTAGGTCAGCGGACATTTTTCGAAAACAAAAACATCAAAATAATAATTAAGCGATAATAATATTAAACACGAGACCGACCAAAATTCTAAAATCGCCACACTCTACTAACGCTCGAAAGCCAGACAAGTTTGGAATCTTAAACATGTCTGTGTAATGTGAAAGTTACATTTTTAAAAAAATCAGATATGTAGAGACTCAGTTTTGAAAGATAAAAAGTGGTAAATAATCAATTACAAAATGTATATTTTAAAATAAAAGAAATAACAACAACGTATCAACTGCTTGATACCTGTACTGTGATCGAATTGAAGTCGAGAATGTTATGGCTGGATAGACTGGATTAGTCTTTCCAGTTTTTAGAAATTATGTAGTATAAAACAGTACTTAACATGAGTGGGGGGGTATGTTATTTTACACTGTACGAAACTATAAAACAGGCTCAGATTAGCTTATTTGAACTTCGAGCAAAATTACAGCAGAGCCGCTCGGCATGGCCAGATGGTTAAGGCACTCGACTCGTAATCGGATCGCGGGTTCGAATCCCTGCCACACCAAACATGCTCGCCTTTTCAGTCGTGGGTGAATTATAATGTTACGGTCAATCCAATTATCCGTTGATAAAAGAGTAGCCCAAAAGCTGGCGGTGGGTGGTGATGACTAGCTGAATTCCCTCTAATCTTGCACTGCAAAATTAGGGATGGCTAGCACACATAGCGCTCGTGTAGTTTTACGCGAAATTCAGAACAAGCAAACAAACAAGAGAACCATTTGCACTAGCTGTTCCTCATTTAATAGTGAAAGTCAAGAGGGAAAGCAGTAACTTGTCAGCATCACCTACCGCAAACTCTTGGACTACTCTTTTACTAATGAATAATGGGATTGGGTTTATTATAACAACGCCCCACGACTGAAAGGCGAGCATGTTTAGTGGGAAGAGGATTTGAACTAATGACCCTAAGATTGCGAGTCGAGTGCCCCCTAACAATTTGCCAATCTGGGCCTATACAACAGGCTATCTGCTTTCTGTCAGTTGTAGGAAATCGAACGGCACATTTGAGCATTGTATGACTTTGAATTTTCGCTGACTCATGTGTGATCATGGAAAAAAGTGGAGTGGTTATATCGGCATACCAAACATGAAATGTATTCGGCGGTGATTTCCGCTAACAATGACGTTTGTAAAGGAATTTATTGTTTAGAAAAAGTGTATAACTTACGCATAATAATGACAGCAAAATATAATGAGAACACATAACCTAAAAATTATTGTCATTATGGAAGTTAGCATATGAAGGTTTTTTTTTCCATCTCCATTTGTATAAATTCGAAAGAGCTCTTTCCTTAATACTTGTAAAATATTCGATTTTTCAGCAATTCTATATTCACGCCAAATTACTTAATTTGAAAAAAATTAAACAGGAACGTTGTGCGTTAAGAAAACTTAACAATTTTGTTATTGTTTGTTATTAAGCAGAAAGGGTTATCTTTACTCTTTTCACCATGAGTATCGAAACTTAATTTCTGATAGTATAAGTGTACATATGTACCGCTGTGCCACTGAGAGAAGTTGTAAACTTAACAATCAAATCTTTGTTTATTTTTACATCTACGATATTAAAAATTAGTCTCTTCCATATCTCAGGAATTTTTCAAACAACATTTCCAGTTTCTAAAATTTGTGTTAATCTGTTGTTAATTCGTAGACTCGTCTGACTAGACCATTGGTTCACTTAATATCTTTCCACTGAATATTTGAAAGAAAGATGACCCTCAAATTGACTGAAGATATGAGGATGAACTGGTTAAAGAACCTTTAGAAAACTTAGATATAAATAAAAAGATAATACCAAACAAAAATATCTGCTTAAAAGTAGAAACTACATACCACTAAATATAATAAATTGCTTTTAGGTATTTAACGCAATATTTGCCTTAAAATAATTGGCTTCAAAACCTATTCGAGAGTGCGTTCTGCCCAAATAACAATTGTTTCTTGTTTTGTTTGAAAATCAGCACAAAGCTACACAACAGGCTGTCTGTTCTCTGCCCACCACTGGATTGTAAGTTCTCAAACATATTGCTGTGCCACTGGGAGGCAACAACTGATTTAATACACATTTTGATCTGAAGAAAGTTCTACTTGTAGACGACTGAAGATCTAAAATCAGATGTAACAGGTTATGACATATCATGTTTGTTATAGTATTACGGTAGTTGTTGTTATTTGTAATTAAGCACAAAGCTACACAAAGGGCTATCTGTGCTCTGCCCACCACGGGTTGTATTACAGAGTATTAATTATTTCACTCAACCTACACGAGTTAGATTAAATTACCTTGATACTATGCTATACTCTAGACTGATGATATAATATATATGAAGGGAATTTTCTGTACTTTTACAATATAAGCAGTTAAAAAATAACACATACTATCCAGGAACAAAATTTGTGTCACATCGTGTTATACAATATAAACTTCAATGCACGAACTCGTTTCAAGTGTTGGGCTTTTCGCGATGATATAGTATAAAAGTTCCATTTAAAACCTTTCTTTTTGTTTATTTTTCAAAGTAGTAGGCCTAACACTGCCGTGACAATCCTTTTTTTTTTCATTCAGAAAACGTCATAGTGTTTAATTATAAAACTGAAGAAAATACAAAATATCTATTGTATGCCTATATGTAAGTCTTGTAATGGAAGTAAAAGCTTTTCACGTTTCGTACTTGCGTAAAATATTATAGCTAATATAAAAAGATTCAAAACGATAATCGTGGTTTTACTTACATGAAAAAGAAATCTTAGAACAGAAGGTTGCATATACAAGGGCGAGTGTTAGGGCAATTAGCGAGTAGTTTCTGAACAACAGTGGTGGAAATACAACAGTTTTTCTTTAACGTATCCTCTACACCTAGCTAGCACTGAACTGAAAAACCCAGAGCCAGTGAAATTCTTACCGAGCTACAGATGAGTAGAACGAACCTGGTTGGTGATACCAAACAACTTCGCCAAAACACAGTTCGGCTTCCTACATCGTTATCTCATGATTTGTGTCAGTCTCGGTCATGGCTAATAAAAGTGTACAGCTTTAAGGAACTAATCATACAAATTTCACTTTACTTTTGGGAAAGCGTTGTTGTGGTGAAGTCACTGCCCTGCTGCTCCACATCTCTGGCCACGTGTAAATGTTATACATAGAAGAATAATGACCCATATACAGTAAACCTAATTCTCTACCTGCCTCTGACGCAGGGTCAGCCACCGCATTATGTGCTCTCTAGCGCTCAGATAACAAACGGGTTTAAAACAAATATCTACAACGTGCCCCAGTTCGAGGTGACACCCGACAATGTCAACAACGGCTGAATCAGCCATCTATCATTACGAAGAATGACATTCGTGGTAATTTTACAGATATTTTGTTTTCCTTCTGTTTTGGTGGCTAAGAAGACTTATACTGGTGTCACAATCACCACAGTTCTTTGATTAACACGAAAAACAATGCTCTTTCCCCCCCCCCTGATACTTCATGAAGGCTAAAATTGTGTAAGCCTGCCAAAAGAGAAATACTGGTTATTCAAGGCCGAGAAAAAGTCCTGTGAAACGTTTAGTCTTACTTAAATTAAACGAGCAAATGATCGGTTGGATATAATATAGGTCAGTATTAATGTAATGGTAAAAGAAGCTTATTGGTATATCTATTCATATGTTTGGTTAATCACAATATTTAATATGAGCTAAATTATAATTTATAGCGTTTTCAAAATAAGGTTCACCTTTTTTTTTCTGATAATGCTGGTTAGCACGAGGCAGTTTTTAAGCACATTTTTGTGTACAGTTTTTCATACTGTCCTATTTTATTTGCTTTCCCTATATACAAACGAGTTTAGTTATTCGTAAAATTATCGTTGCGAATTTAGAATCTCACCCACTTTTAGAGCATTTTAAATGGTTATTGGTTATCTATGTTTCGTATTTAAAACACAGAAATTGAGGAGAATTATTACTTTGGAGGAGATCTGTTTCCTACAACCGTCGTGCAAACTGCAGAAACTCTATACTGTGTTTTCGTATTTAAAGAGCCAGGGACTTTTTTATAATGTCAGATTGTTTAAGGCACCAAATGTTTCTACAAAGAATGAATATCTGTTTACTGTCTATGCTTTAATTCAAACTTTCTTTGTACATTGGATTTTTTTTTACCTTTCAATATCTCACTAGTAGTAATGATTAAAGCTTATCAACCAGGATATTTGACTGAGAACTGTTGATTTGCAAGTTTGGTTACACCAATAATCATCGAGAACCATATTTAACACTGACTGTCTGTATAACAAACACATATACGTAAGCAAATCTTACCTAAATTTAGAAAGTATAAACAAAGAATCTGCTTGCTTGTTTTGAATCAATAGGAGAGGAGTTAGCTATTGAAATGTGTGTAGTTTATGCTCTAATTCTAACGATCTAAGTATTTAAGAACTACCTCTTGTCATTCACTGGAGAATTAGGAAATTATGTTAAAAAATGAATTGTTATGATTTATTGATGAATGAATTGAAACTCTGTCAGACCTGAGTCTCACTGCCGTGATATTCTATACATACTATGACCTGGCATGGCCAGGTGGGTTAAAGCGTTCGACTCGTAATTCGAGGGTCGCGGGTTTGAATCCCCGTCGCACCAAATATGCTCGCCCTTTTAGCCGTGGAGGCGTTATAATGTAACTGTCAATCCCACTATTCGGTAGTAAAAGAGTAGCCCAAGAGTTGGCGGTGGGTAGTGATGACTAGCTGCCTTCCCTCTAGTTTTACACTGCTAGATTAGAGACGGCTAACGCAGATAGCCCTCGAGTAGCTTCACGCGAAATTCAAAAAAACAAAACAAACTATACATACTGTAATCTGCCTCTTCGGTCAGAGTCCGAGTAGATATAATGTCGTGCTTCTTATTGTATATGACATTATACCAGACCTCTTACTGTGTATGACATTACATCAAGAGATTCGTGTATTTAAACTAAGAGTTGAAGATTTTGTTGACATAATTTCTAGATGCTCCATAAATGACATCACAAACACGACTGTCACATCCACTGCAACTTAAAACAAAAGCAAAAAAAAATTGGGAATTTTTTCGTCTTTTTTCATAATATGAAGATTAGGGTCACTTGAGCCTCTACCCCACCCGTATTAATCTCCGATTAGTCAGTATATCTAGTAAACTCATCAAAAGTAATGTAGTAACTTTACTCGAAAATCTTATGTGTGGTTGCATTGTGGGTGTTCCTGTGTCAATATAAACTCCTTACGTGTTGGATACTAAGATATTTTAAATATAAGATAATATGTACACTTGTATTCAACAGTTCCCCTTATCACATATAAAAGTTACCAAATTTTTCATATTAATCTCATAGAAAGAAATACAAACGAAAGAGTAATGTTGTTAACCACTGAGCACACTTTGGTTTGTATGTAAATCATTTATATTAATAAAAAGGTAACTCGTGTTATGACAAGATATCTTGTTTTTCTCTGCTGTTTCTGTTAAACACAAAGCTACACATTAAGGTGCCAACAGCGTGTATCGAAATAGTATTTGTCGTTATAAGCCTTTAATCTTATTATTAAGCACTGGAAAACATAATATGGTTCGTTTTAGTATAAAACAACACAAACAGCTATTTGCTCTCTGTCCACAGCAAAAGATAAAACCCACAATTCTAGAGTTAAAAATTAATTAATTTCTCGCTGAGCCACTGAGAAGCTTCGTTTTATTTTAGCACAAAGCTGCACAACTCAAGTTTTAACAATATAATCACTCAAGAGTTTCCGCTGAGCCACTGAGGGCGAGTACTATTTTCACCAGCAATTACGTCTACAATTACCTTGTCATTTATTACGTCTGTCCGGCCTTCCAAGAAATTTTTATATACGTCAACACTGAATCGAAACTTGTATGACAAATTGTGGTTTTTAGTAACCTTTGTAATTTTTTTCTCTTTCTCAGCGCCTTATAATAAATGTAAAGGTGTTTTTCTTAAAACAAAAAATAGCACACACATATTTTATTGTTCTTCGTAAAACAGAAAGTTCTTAAACGTTTTTAAAACTCATATATACTGAAACCTTTATTCCTTCTAAGTGTAAAAGATTGGGCAGTTAGCTTAGCAAGAACAACTTTCTTCAAACGCTTTAAACAGTTAGATGTTTCTAAGGGATGAATGACAAAATTACCACCGTCCACAAATAACCAAATGTTTGAGAACTGACGTTTCTTGTATTACAAAAATTCTGTCTATTTTTACTGTTGAAACCAAGAGTCATGACCTAATTTAATCTTTATTAAAGCATATTTACGAGTGGAGGCCTTAAGGTCCATTAAAAATATTGAGATAAACTACAAACAAATAACCTGACAGACCGGTAACAAGCTGGCTTAAGACAAACTAGCTTCAGTAATGTTTTCATTTGCCCATGAATAGGATAAGTATTTGTAGTGTTAACGTTATACTGCTCTTTTAGACGCTCGGACATCCATTTGTACTTAATTACTAACATTATCGTTTGTCACTATAAATAGTTATATTAGCTAACAATTCTTCCACCAGCGTATATTTTTTTATAGTTTATCTTCGAGAAAGTAACTCAAAACTAATTATAACCCTGTGGAATTTATTTAAATAAATTTTAAAATAAGTGTAGCATATAATATAATGAACAATGAGATACTTGCAGAAATCTACCCAAACCTTGGTGTCTTAAAACTTGAAAGTACCTTCACAATTTTTCTGTAACAGGATTTCAAATAAAAGAGTGGGAAAAAATATACTACACAGATAGCCAAAGATCAACCATCTGTGATCTTGGCAACAAGAGAGAACAAATTAATCTGGCTTTCCACATAAGCATATTATTTGTAACCCTTAAACACGTTACTTTGAGGACTTTATATTTAATTCACTACGAAATATTACTTACTAACCTCAAAGTATTCGAAATAGCTCCATAGTTGGATGTTAAACACACATATCACTGAAATTTATCATTGCTTCTTAATAACTAGTAATTATATGGTTTAAATAAAGGATAATCACTTATTAAGTGGCGTCAAAAAAATCATCTTATCGATTATATAATTATAGTATTTCAATTAACGTATACATATTAGTCTCAGAATTGTTCATTAGACACATTTAACCTCCCTAATTTCTGAGTGGATTTTAACCAATCAAATTCTACTACAATAACACAAACCATTCTCATTGTTGTGTAATATCTCATAATTTCATATTTTAAACCTTTTTGTAAATTTTTGTGAGCTTGAGGTTTTAAAATATTGTTGGTTCGATCTGAGAGACGCTGTACCCTCAACACTACGATGGTATAAATCATGAATATAAGCTGTTGCTATTCTGTAGCTTTTATTCTGATTTCATAAGATGGTTCAGTACGTCTAAACGTTTAGAGCTCTTTTAAATTAATGTAATATAATCGTTGGAAATCATATACAGAAATATAATAAAATACACAGCGATGTTCTTTGTTGATAATTTATTACTGCATATTAAATTACTTGTTATATTGAGGATTCGTTTTATTTGAAATTATCTATGAGCTGTATTCAGAATGAAGTTGATATTCGATTAATTAATTTTAGGATTACCGAAGACTATATAAAACCATAACTTTCACGAATGATAAAAAGAGTAACAAAATTAATTAATTGGAGATGTAAACAAAGGTAAACTAAGTAAAATTAGGCTTCTATGCTACCTATTTAAAATGTACAATAACAATGCGAATATTCTTTTACATTAACTTAAAATGTTTGTTACTAAAATTCTTCTTTTATTGTCACCCTTTTTTTTTAAATTTTCTCTCAAAGATACACTAGAGCTGCATGCGATGGCTGTTCCTAATTCAGCCTAACTCTCAGATTATTCTTTTACCAACAAACAGTTGAATTGAACGTAGCTTTATAACGACCCCACAGCTGAGAGAACGAGGATGTTGGGTGCAACAGGCATTCGAACCCACGACCTTCAAATTACAAGTCGAGCGCCTTCACCCCTAGCAACGCCGGGTCGCTTTTCATTAAAGTGAATTAGTCGTTTATATATAAATATTTTTTGTGTTATTCACAATTATTATTGTTGTATTTATGTTTGTAACTTTTTCCATGTTATCATTTTCTTTTTTGCTGTCTGTTTGTGGCTTTTTTTTTGTTAACAGTCATAAAATCGGTAAATTGATCAGTTTCACACTACGCCCACTCTACGAGGAACATCAGATAAGCATAAGGAACCGGATAGGCATGATAAATTTGATCGAAGTGTGGATGTATTGGAGATTCTTATGGGCTGTTTTGTTTTGTTGTTGTTGGTTTTTTTCAGTGGCAAAAATTTATAGCTAGGAAGGCCTGTTTTCTTTTGATGAAATGTTTTCTCAGTTGAATTGCTCTGTCCAGCTCTTAATACAACAGCAAGTTTAAATTTGTTTTCTTGAACTTAACTTAGGTGTTTTGTTTTTGATGTATGGTAAAGTGTTTTTATCTTAGAGTGTTTAATTGATTTTTATGTATTTCTTGGTTTGCATATCGTAACATTTCTTTTTGTTACTGGTGTACAGCTAAATTAATCTGTTAGTTTGTTTGTAGGTTCGCATCCCTGTTGCGCCAAACATGCTTGCCCTTTCAGCCGTGGGGATGTTATGATGTGATGGTCAATCCCACTATTCGTTGGTAAAAGAGTAGCCCAAGAGTTGGCGGTGGGTGGTGATAACAATCAGTGATGTCGAGAAACCCACTTGTTGAGAATTTTATATGCAAAAAACGGCTCGATGACGATGACCGAAGAAGGTCGAAACGTTGTTCGCTCTTCCATTTAAAATATTTGGTGATGACTAGTTGCTTTCCCTCTAGTCTTACACTGCTAAATTAGGGACGGCTAGCACAGATAGCCCTCGAGTAGCTTTGTGCGAAATTCAAAACAAACAAACAAAAACAAAACAAATTGTTTGTAGGTAAGTACAACGGGCTATCTGTTCTCTGCCCTCTACGGGTATCGAAAGTCAGTTTCTAGGTGTAAGTCCGTAGACATACTGCTATGTTACTGAGAGAAGGAAAGTCATATAAATTAGAAGCACATTGCTTTCCAGTGTGTTAGATATAATTTCCATAATTCGTGCAATACTGGATACATTACGAGGTAAAAGATAAAATGAAAGATACTTGCGCATGTCAATTTCCATAATTTCTGTTGTGTACTATTCAATTTTTTTTTCATTTAATTAATACATATAATGATAACGAACGAATGTTTCGAGAAAAATACCAATATCTCATGGGAACTATACTATAGAATAAACTGCAAACAAAGTATACAAAACGTTATTTGTATCATTGAAGAAGGAAAGACGAAAATATATTTCCTAACATATGTACACTGATGTCTATGTGCACACACGCGGTTTCTGAAAAGGTACATCAATACCATAAGCACGAGGACTTTTTAATTGGGTTCACAAAGAAGTGCCCCCCAGAGGCTCAGCGGTATGTCTGCGAACTTACACGCTAAAATCCGGGTTTCGATACCTGTGGTGGGCAGAGCACAGATAGCCCATTGTGTAGCTTTGTGCTTAATTCAAAACAACAACTCAAAGAAGTGTACTACAATCCTGGTGATTTGTTTATGGTTTTCCAAATACATATATGACATGTGCATCCATAGAAAGGTAATATTCCTTTGGCAAATCATCTAACCAACAAAACTGTATTTAAAGTAAATTGGTGCTCGTCTGATGATAGTTACAAACATTATTAATTTGTAACAAAAAAACTATTTCATTCAAATGCTTTCTTTCATTTTCAAAACATAGAAAAAATGTTTGGCTGTGTGTTACGTTTCGGGCATAATCCGACATTTGACACGACTGTTTGTTTTTTGAGTATGAAAGAAAGCATTTGTGTGGTAAACATTTTGTTTTTTTTTGCTGCTACGCATAAAGTAATTCTTGAGTTTTCAAATACAAACTTTTAGTTTATAGCTCCGTTATCTCTTGATCTGTTCGAAATCCAATCATACTCTTGGACTCAGGAAGGAATTCCTGATGTAGTTCTGCAACAAGAAAACACACATACTCGGCAAGTCAAACTTTTTCTATTAATGTATTTGACCACGTCCAAAATTTCACAGGCTAATTTTCTCTAAAACTACCTAAAAGAATTTCAATTTGAGGATAGGCCAATAAGGATCCTGATAAGTAATAAAACCATATGGGGTATAATTGTGTTCACGTGTGTTATTGCTGGTGTACAAAAATATAGCTAATAAAAAGGGGGTAAAGGTCTCATAGATTACTCTAATCTTGCCTAAAAGAATTTCATGCGCCGCGGCTACTGAAGATTCCTTCTTGCTTTCAGTAAAGTTATAACATGTCAATGATACTCTAACGGCTATATAACTGAAAAAATATTTCATTAAAGAAACAAAAGTCTTGGTTACTTATGAAGATGTTCAAAATAATAAACTATATTCGCAATGATACTGTCATCTGGAACAATAAAATGACGGTAAAATTGACGTAATTTCATAACTGTATATTTTATCACTGTTTAAAAAATTCTAAGTTCGCTATCAAGGTTTGTGTTATTAAGTAATATGCTAATAATGCACACCAACTGTCGTTCATACAATATTCATGTAGCTATAAATACTGTCTTACGAGTAAGCTTCACGCTAGACGATGCTATTTAATCCAAAGACGTATTGAAGGTCAAAATGAAACATACATAAACATAACAGCATTCATTTAGTGATATTACCATAAGCTCTTGTGGTGGGGAAAGCGTGGATTTTAATGAAGAATTTTTGAGAGGTGTTAACGATGTTTAATGTTTTGCTTGTAGTTGACCCTGAAGTAACGTGAATTCAGTTGGGCTTAGAAGTATGGCTGAATTTTAAGTTCTGTAAAAACAAGATCTGCCTCATTTAAATTTAATTTAAAATATGTGTAGAAGCATCAAATTATCAATTTTTTTTTAATAATACGGGGAAGATTATGCTGCTTAGTTATTATAAACACTAGTCTCATAGAAACAGTTTCCAAGACCACTGGATCTCACATGACTGGTTTGATTTGTTTGTTTGATTTTTTGCGGAAACTTACACGAGGGCTATTTGCGCTAGCCGTTCCTAATTTTGCAGTATGAGACTAGAGGGAAGGCAGCTAGTCATCACCACCCACCGCCAACTCTTCTAACAACGAATAGTGGAATTAAGCGTCACATTACAACGCCCCCATGGCTGAAATGGCGAGCATATTTGGCGTAACTGGGATTCGAACCCGCGATCCTAGAGTGCCTTAACCACCTTTTCATTCCTGAATATTTTTTTCTCAGTAGAAAAATACTGAAGGTTATTATGAAGTGAAGAAATTTCTTGTTGTGTATCTATCATTATTGCTAAATCCTCACCTGGACATGCCGAGCCGATTGGTTTGGCTTGGTACATACTAAAATGATTTGACTTTTACTTTCAAAAACAAAAGTTCGTGTATAATTTAATTTCGAATTTGATTGACAATATTTCTGTTGTCACCATGCTTCTGATATTTAAAATAACAAAGGATTACTAATTCGAGAGAAAGAAAACAATTTCCTACATCATTACACCATAACAAATTATATTACCAATTAATACAATCATTATTCTTTTCCACAAAATCACAAACTGCGTTTCCCAAACAAATACCTCTACAAAATATAACACAATTAATTGTTATAGCGATATAAATACATCAATTTTGTGTGTTTTCTAACAACACAAATTATGTCTGAAAATCAGTTCAAAATTATACTTGTCTAATCATATTGTTGCGCAGTGAAACGATATCTAGTATATTTAAGCAGATTGTATTAAATATGACAGGAAAGGTGCGTATCACCCAATATATTCGTGTTACATTTTGTCTGCCCACCATGATTGTGTTGTTATTAACTTCAGCTTGTTACAACGCATCAGATACTCATGTTTCACACAACGCAATCTTCATTTTTAACACAAGTTTTTTTTTCTTTTTAACAGAGAATACATTTATTGTAGATAAATAAGTTGTTTTCTAACCATCTACTTTCTTTATGCAATATAAGTGTGTGGAATATAAGTTATTTTTTAACCATCTACTTTCTTTGTGGAATATAAGTGTGTGGAATATAAGTTATTTTTTAACCATCTACTTTCTTTGTGGAATATAAGTGTGTGGAATATAAGTTATTTTTTAACCATCTACTTTCTTTGTGGAATATAAGTTGTTTTCTAACCACGACTTTCTTTGTGGGATATAATTTTGTGGCATATAAGTTGTTTTTTAACCATCTACTTTTTTGTAGAATAGAAGTTGTTTTTCAACCATCTACTTTCTTTGTGGAATATAAGTTTGTGGCATATAAGTTGTTTTCTAACCATCTACTTTCTTTGTGCAATATAAATTTGTGGAATATAAGTTGTTTTCTAACCATCTACTTTCTTTGTGCAGTATAAATTTGTGGCATATAAGTTGTTTTTTAACCATCTACTTTTTTGTAGAATAGAAGTTGTTTTTCAACCATCTACTTTCTTTGTGGAATATAAGTTTGTGGCATATAAGTTGTTTTCTAACCATCTACTTTCTTTGTGCAATATAAATTTGTGGAATATAAGTTGTTTTCTAACCATCTACTTTCTTTGTGCAATATAAGTGTGTGGAATATAAGTTATTTTTTAACCATCTACTTTCTTTGTGGAATATAAGTTGTTTTTCAACCATCTACTTTCTTTGTGGAATATAAGTTTGTGGCATATAAGTTGTTTTCTAACCATCTACTTTCTTTGTGCAATATAAATTTGTGGAATATAAGTTGTTTTCTAACCATCTACTTTCTTTGTGCAATATAAATTTGTGGAATATAAGTTGTTTTCTAACCATCTACTTTCTTTGTGCAATATAAATTTGTGGCATATAAGTTGTTTTTTAACCATCTACTTTTTTGTAGAATAGAAGTTGTTTTTCAACCATCTACTTTCTTTGTGGAATATAAGTTTGTGGCATATAAGTTGTTTTCTAACCATCTACTTTCTTTGTGCAATATAAATTTGTGGAATATAAGTTGTTTTCTAACCATCTACTTTCTTTGTGCAATATAAATTTGTGGAATATAAGTTGTTTTCTAACCATCTACTTTCTTTGTGCAATATAAATTTGTGGAATATAAGTTGTTTTCTAACCATCTACTTTCTTTGTGCACAGATCAGCAACGAAGCAAAAGTGTGAAAAAAATGAACTACATTTCATAGAAAAACTGAAATATCTTTTGCCAAACATTTTGCATTTTATTACATGCGAAAACAACTTAAAAGAGAGAGTTTTTTATTCTTTTTAAGAACAGTTGCAACCCAAAAGAAAACAACGTAAGTAACACCAACAAACAATCTCTAAGCAAAAACTTTGTTTCGCAAATAAAACAAAAACATAATAGCATTACTCATTGCTCATTGTATAACGGAAATATTTAATAAAGCTTAAACACAGTTTTAATGCATCGAGTCATCACGTGCACCACTTAGCAACTTGGATTTCGAACTCAATAAAACATATCCTAGTTATATTAAATATGAAAAACATCATTTTCTGATTCTAAGCTAATATGTAATGTAATTAATTAGCGCTCTTACTATCCAACATCTTTCTCGTTTACTGTCTTCTGAAATTGTTACATACAGCAATGAATATCATTATTTTTAAAACAATTCTCACGCAGCTAATGTCCTCAGTCTTTTCTTAAAATCTATTGAAGATAAAATACATATATGCACGTAAGTATGTATTTCGTTTTCATGGCAAAAGTAGTATAGGTTTCATTCGTAACCGTATTCTTAAGGTTTCTACTAGCTCTGATATGCTCGACCTTTCAGTTGCGGGGGCGTTATATTGTAACGGTCAATCCCACTATTTGTTGTTAGAAGAGTAGCTTAAAAGTTGGCGGTTGGTGGTGCTGACTAGCTGCTTTCCCTCTAGTCTTACACTGCAAAATTAGGGACGGTTAGTGCAGATAGCCCTCGAGTAACTCTGTGCGAAAAAACAAACCTGTACTTAAGAAAAAACTTTTATATGACATTAAATGCTGCTCATAAATTTTGATCTCTCAAACTGGATTTGGCATGGCCTGATGCTTAGTGACATGCAAGATGCAGGTCGTGTAACAGGTTGCAGTCACTCAACATGCCCGTTCTTCCAGCCGTGTTATAGTGGTACGGTCAATCCTATCATTCGTTTTTAAAGAGTAGCCCAAGAATTGGTGGTAAGTGGTGTTGACTAGCTGCCTTCATTCTAGTCTATTACTGCAAAACTAGGAACGGCTGGCGATGATATCTCTCGTGTAGCTTTGTGAGAAATTTAATACAAACAAATAAACCAGAATTCTGTCAATCAAGAACGTCGACAATTTGTAACGATTTAAAAGGCGAATAGAAAGAACACCCGGCAATGTTGGACATAATAAATAATCTTGTTGTAATGGAGCTTGCGATGTTTACGCTCAAAACCCGGATCTCTTAAACTATCACACTGATCATCACCAATCGTAACTGGGTAATATTTTTATAACTAGACAGTATTTTACAAACTGAACAAAAAGTAAAACATTCAGAATTTCCATAAAATTATATATTTAACCAATAACAACTACAAATAAAATAGTATAAATTTCAAATTTAACCAATAAAAAAGGAACCCGTTTGAAACACAAAACAATCAAATAACAAACTTTAAAAAATATTTTTCCTTCACTGAAATTATCACATGTATATTGGAGTATTTTTTGAAGACGCAGTTTTCATGAAACTGTCTTGCTTCTGTGTTGCAACACTTGATTGAAAACTGCGTCAACAAAAAATACTCCAATAAAACGTATTCTGTGATATTTATTCCGTGATAATACCTTACTTTTAAACTAAAATGTTAATAAAATCCTTTTCTCATTGAATGTCAGGTGTGAATACTTTGGTTTGTTTTGAATTTTGTGCAAAACTACACGACGGCTCTCTGCGCTAGCCGTCCTTAATTTAGCAGTGTAAGGCTACAAGGAAAGTAACCAGTCATCACCACCCACCTCCAATTCTTGGGCTACTCTTTTACCAACGAATAGTGAGATTGAGTGTCACATTATAACGCCTCTACAGCTGAGAGGGCGAGCATGTTTGGTGCGATTTTAATTTAAAAAAAAACAAACTTCCTTCCTTATAATATGCTTTAAAGGTCTAGGCGTTTGATGTTTTCATTGGCTACTCTGAAAAACCTTTATGTGAGGCTATATTTTATATTTTTTTCATTGAAACGATTAGTAAGGTTTACCAGGTCAAAAAAATACCTGCCATATCTTATTATCAGTACTATGCGATCCCCTCTCTACTTATTTATCTTCGAAGGAGGAGAATGGGGGATTCAAATCAAACAATTATAAGTCATTCAATCCTTCTCGTATATCATTCTTATAATTGTTCGTTAGTTATCAACATCCAATGTTTACTGTCATCGCAAGTGTTTGATACGAACATCAATCACCCTTGTCACTGAACTTGGTTCGAGCGTTTTGTATTTGTTTATTTGTTTGTTTTTCATGGAAATTTGTAACTTTTACAGGACGTTTAACGGATGAGATAATAAAAAATTACATGAAGAAATTCTGCAAAGTTGTAGATTTTCCAGTAAATTCTCTAATATATCTAGTTTCTCATTATTTCACGATTCTCGTAATCCGAGGGTCGCGGGTTCGAATCTCCGTCGCACATACTCGCCCTTTCAGCCGCGGGAACGTTATAACGTGATGGTCAATCCCACTATTTGTTGGTAAAAGAGTAGCCCAAGAGTTGGTGGTGAGAGGTGATGACTAGTTGCCTTCCTTCTCGTCTTACACTGCTAAATTAGGGACCGCTAGTGCAGAGGGCCCTCGTGTAGCTTTGCGCGAAATTCTAAAACAAACAAACAATTTCATAATTCAGTTGAACTCTGTCTTCATTGGCCTTAACTCCTCAACTGAACAGTTTACATTGATTAGCTCGTACTTTTCCAGCCTGTCTTATTTCACTTCGTTATTCACATTTAAATTTACTTGTCTAATTTACTGATTAAATAATTATATTTAGAATGTTTAATCACATACCTTTCTTAAGTGCCAAGCAAATCGTGCGTCTTCTATTTTAAGTAAATTCAATTAAATATATATATATATATATATATATAGCATACAGGATCAATTATTTTGTTCTTCATATGTACATATATTTACAAGCCATAACTTAATCGACTCAGTTTTCGCGCATAAGCACAGCGAAATCAGTCTGATTTTACAGTAGGCCTAACGCATACGAAAAAAAGAACTGACTGCTGGTTAATTCATTCCTTCATGATAATTAATCAATTTCACAACACACCATAAAATAAAAACGTTATGATAGTACACAGAACATTAAATATATTTGAGCTGGCAGAACATAGTTTCAGTAATCACATCTCGTCACTGTTATAGCTTGAAAACACGAAATATCCCATAATTATCACTCACAGTAATTGAGGAGTTGTTAGTTGTGTGTGTGGTTTTATATGCTTTTTACCATTTTATCTGTGTTTACGTATAATAACTGTTTTAACTTTACTGATCTCGTTTGCATTTTCGTTAAAAATTCACTGGTATTTGTCAACTATCTCTCTTATTATTATACATGTAACACTGAAACTTTAAACGCATTTTTATACTTAGAGAATTCTGTATGCAATTCACATGTACACTGAATGAGTTCTTTTTTATAGTACCCCCAATACACACGTTTATTGTATTAACACGCTATCTTTTTGCATATGCAAAAGATCTGCTCAACTAATATGTTCTGAGACTGTCTTAGCCCTATAAATATAAGAATAAAGTCGCATCATCATTAGTCTGCCAAAAAAAAATTGGTAAGAGCAAGGATCTCTGCAACTTTCAAAGGGGCATGAGAGAGGGTAACGTTCTAACAGAAATATTGTTATCAAACAATAGGTTTTGACTAATTGTTCAAAACGGTTCATTTGAGTAAACCTTCAGTGATAATGCAAATAAAACACATATTTGTCACTGAAACATACTATACTAACAAGTACTAGTTTGTTTTGAATTTCGCGCAAAGCTATGCAAAGGCTATCTTCCGATAGCCGTCCCTAATTTATCTTTGTAAAGTAGAGTGAAGGCATCTTGTAATTACCATCCACTGCCAACTCTTGAACTACTCTTTTACCAACGAATAGTGGGATTGACGGTCACAATAAGATGCCCTCACGGCTGAGAGGGCAAGTATGTTTGGTATGACTGGGATTCGAATCCGCAACTCTCAGATGTCTGGCTTAAGAACTAGTAAAAGATCAATTAGAAATGATATGGGTGGACAGACTCTGAATCGTAATACACATTTAACTATTTTACTAAATATGTTGGTTCAATAATGAACAGGTGGCGAATGTATTCAACCATTTTGTGAAAAAGACTATAAGATAGTGACAATCACGCAGTCCAGAAGCTCTTAACACATCTCTGCCCTGAAGATAGAGTAAAAATAGGGAGAAACATCGCACGTAGTACACTTGGCCTTACATTTGTCAATGCAACAGAATGAAGTGTAAGACTTGGAGACGATGTCTTTCCATAAATACAGTTCTTTGAATCTGCCAGGTGGGCAGAGCGTTCGACTCGCAATCTGAGGAACACAGATTTAAAACCTCTTCACACCAAATATGCTCGTCCTTTCAGCCGTGAGGGCATCTTATTGTGACAGTCAATCCCACTATTCGTTGGTAAAAGAGTAGTTCAAGAGTTGGTGGTGGGTGGTGATCACAGGTTGCCTTCCCTCTAGTTTTACACCCCTAAATTAGGAACGGCTAGCCCAGATAACTCTCGTGTAGCTTTGCGCGTCAGTAGATAGCCCAATGTGGCTTTGCTATAAAAAGAGACACAAACACTAGCTTTACGTAAAGTTAACAGTAAGTGTTTATATAAACAATTGACTATCTAGTCTTCGTGTTTTCACATCGGGCTATCTGCCGAGCCCATCGAGGGGAATCGAACCCTGTTTTAGTGTTGTAAATTTGTAGACTTGCCCCTGTACTACGTGGAGACACAATCGAGTACCTGAATAAATTTAGGTGTGTGAATAGCGTTGCGGGATTCCACCTAATTTGTTATTTGGTTATCACTCAGCTGCTGTTTAATAATTATTCAATGATACCACTTTCTGGATCGCTACTTCTTCACTTCTGGAGCTTATCTTCCCGTAACCAAGATTATCTTGTGAAAAACAAATTCCGAAAAGCTACAAGTATTTCAAATGAGACAATTATAACAAAAAATACCAGCAGATAAGAAAACGAATTATCCCTAGATATTTGTTTTTAATCTGTTTCGGACTTGTAATGCTAGAAACCAAGTTTCGATACTCGTGGTGGAAGGAGAACAGACAGCCCACTGTGTAGCTTTGTGCTTAACTTCAAATAAATAAATAAACTTATTTGTTTTTTCTTTACGAGCGTACAGCCAATTAAAAGTGATGGGGCAAGTACCACCACTCCTACCCCCAACCACAGTATAATATAACCTAATCTCACATTTCACAGCTAACTGAAATAAATACATTTTTTGAAATTAAGCTTGACCGACAAAGAGCTAGAAAAATGCAGTCGAGGCAGTCAAACGTTAGTAAATTCTTTTGCGAACCAATCAAAATTAAGAACATTCATAAAAAGAATTCGTGGCGAATTCGTAGAATAATGATGGCGCCTGGTGATATTGTTCTTGTATTTTAACCCACAATTTATGTTACCAATCCAAGACTTAGGTTTCAGTTAGCTATAGACAGTTGGAATAATATACATTTGTCAAAAAGCGCAGAAAGTAAAATGACGTCCGACTTCATTGCATATAATATTGTAATTTTACCTGAACTAACAGAGGTTAATATCCAGAGCGAGTCCAATGTCCTCATTTCCGCTATCGGAATTTCAAAAATATACTGACGTACGATATTTAGACATACTAGGGGACATTTGTTACTGAGCAACGTCATGATATAAAGGTCATCCAACTGCAATCTTTGAAACTGTAATTTTCAGATAAAGTGTGTCGATACAAAAGCTGTAACATCTGTACGACCTTTATCATTATGATACAATAAACGGCCTCCGAGATACCTGAACACTCTATGCCAACATATTGTAGATATTTTACATTTACTGGTACAGCGGTAAATCTACGGGTTTACAATGCTAAAATCAGGGGTTCGATTCCTTTCGGTGAACTCGGCAGATAGCTTAATGTGGCTTTGCTATTAGAAAAGCACATGCACACTTCACAACAATGATTACAAAATAAATCAGAGAGATTTCATATCCTAGACCCACCGATTCTTTTCAAGATTACATGTGTTTAGACCCGCCATGGCCAGGTGGTTAAGACACTAGACTCGTAATCTGAGGGTCTAGGGTTCGAATCCCCGTCACATCAAACATACTTGCTCTTTCAGCTGTGGGAGCGATATAATTTGCAGTCAATCCCACTATTCGTCGGTAAAAGAGTAGCCCAAGAGTGTGCGGCCGGTAATGAGGACTAGCTGCCTTCCCTCTAGCGTTATACTACAAAACTAGGGACGGCTAGTGCAGATAGTGCCCTCATATAGCTTTGCGCGAAATTCAAAATAAACAAACGTGCTTATGTTGGATAACGTCAAACTTCGCCTTCGAAAATTCAGAAAATCCTTCTCTGATCTAGAATAATCAATGATCAAAGTAATCTTTTCTAGTGTGATGAAAAATTGTAACCTTAATGCGCCCATGAAATTTGATATAAATCCGATCACACTTTACAGAGCTATTGACCCAAAACTGCAAAAATGTTCCATTGCAGAAATTACTTCAAAGTGATCCAAGATCAGGAATAAATTTTGGAAGAACTGTTCTCATACTGATTTCCCACATTATGTAAAATGTTTGTGAAGATCGGTTTATCATTTTTTGAGACACGTGCGCAGAAACCCAGATAAACATACACTAGAGGGCCAGATTTTAATGCCCTCGCCTTCCGAGGGCGTGAATGAAAATCAGGATGTTTGACTCACCCTGCATATGTATCCCTGGATTTTTGAGACAGTGGAGAATTCGTTGAAATCTTGAAATCTGATATTTGTTGTTTGCAGTTCTTGGAGTAATTAGTTCACAGTAGATTTTTATGCACTATTATGTTCACTGGTTGCGTCTACGTACACAAGAAATAATAACCAGAGAAAGGTTGCATGGATAATTTCTTTATAGGAATAAAATAGTCCATGGTTTGAAACAGTTTAAAAAATTTGGTTTATTATAAAATCCAATAAGTTTATATCCTATATATATAAATTAAACATCCTTCTTGTGACTAAACCACAAGTCTAAGGGATTCTAACGCTGAAAGTAGGTTTTGTCACCCATGATGGACACCGTACAGACACCCCATTGTTTAATGTTCTACTTAACAAGAAACAGTTTAAGCACATACAATTAATTTATTATTTTGTTTTTCTCGGGGGTAGAGATGAGTTCATAGAAAAAAAATCAAGGCTATACACCTAATATAAATGATGTCTTTTTTTTTAACTTACAAAGAGATATAGATGGACAACAAGCTTAGGTTTAAAACATTATTATTATGGCTACCGCTTTAGGTATTTGTATCGATGAGCGCTCGTGTCGGATACGTGTTACCTCAAACGTAATAGCATTCATTGCTCGTGTAGACTCCCAGTGTCACACACGAGCATTAACTTTTAAACCAAGAGAATGACATCATTCAGATTTGAATTTGCTTTAGAAAAATCAGAATGTATACTCATAGTGGATTTTTAAACTTATCTTGAAGTTTTCAACTGCAGGAAATAAATAATGATTTTCCATCTTCTGCGTTTATACTACAATATAGATTGCATTAGTTGGATATTAGAAGTCGACGCTGTTCAACTTAAAATATCGGATGTGATAATGTGATTAAGCTTACGGGAGAGATAGGAATCTTTACCGCCCATTCTTATTAAAGAAGCAAGATAATAAGGTGTTTATAAGGAGTAAATTCCATCATTTATTTTATTTCTGCTAATGGTGAAAAAATAAAGAAAATGTAGCGATGAATCTCATGAACATGCAGACATTTTTGAAAATGGATGCAAAAATGAAAATAGGTCATGAGATTTTGAAAGAAATAATATGTTAGTAAACGGGAAGTTTGTAATCGCTTTCTTTTATTAAAGAAACAAAATACCCATTATTAATTTTGGCTCTCCTTTAAGTATTTAAGCAGAGGGCGCTGCGCAATTATTCTGAGACTGTGAAATAATGTTTTCGTCAGTGTGCTCAGCACGAACTTAAGGCCGTTGTTATTTTTACAATTTGAAATCAAGTAGTTCAGACATGTGTCAAGAGTGGTCACAAAAACAGACAAATGGCCATTAGCAACAGGTAAGCAATTATTTAAGATAGATTTGTCAATGGGTTATCAAGTGAATGCTCCAACTTTGTGCCTAGGTATTATACACTCATTTATGTTTCATGTCTAACCTAGATAGGCGTTGTTGTAACTATAGAAAGAAGCTAACGATAACTGAATTCAGTTAATTTACTTTTCTCGAAAGTTTGTGAGTATAAATTTAATTATACTAAACAAATACTTGTATCATAATTAATGTTAACAGGAATTATTTGCACACATAACTGCATTAATAAAATTAAACAATTACATATGTGATGGCCCCCAATAGCATAGCGGCATGTCTGCGGGCTAATAATGCCAGAAATCGAGTGTCAATACCTGTAGTAGGCAAAGCACATTGTGGCTTTGTACTTAACTATAAACAAACTGACGTTATCTATAATACCCTCTATATAACTCAGTTCAATGTTCATCTATAAATTCATAATTTTTTACTTCTTAAAATATCTTTTTTCAACTTTATTCACAGTGGTTCGTTTTCTCAAGTAAAATAAAATCGCCTGTGTCCTTTTTACGCTGTGCACCCGAATTAACGTACATTAAATTTGTTATTAAGTGAATTCAGAGTAAGTAAAGAAAAAATGGCATATGTGTGTTGTCCATGAAGTGTTTATTATACCATAGTAAAACAGTTATGTCTTAAATATCCGTATTTCCGAGTGAGAATATAAGCAGTAAGTGATAATTATATTTGTTGGTCTTGGGTAAAGTCGTATAATTGTCTTTGCGATTAAAACAGTCACTTGAAAGGTGTAGATTTTATATAACGAGTATACGTGAAAAATAATATATAAAGATTTGATGAGGTTAAAAAGTATTTCAATAAAGGTCAGTCTATACACATTAAATACAATAGAGAACGGTTACGTTTGTCTGAAAACAAATTACTGTTCTCCACATATCATCAATTCCTTATGTCATAGCCTGCGAATCTCCAGATAACTCAAAAGGTTAACATATGGCAACACAAATTCAAAACATCGTGTAGAAAGAAGGAAATGGCTACCACCAACTATCTCTAATCGCATCGCAACTGGGTTTGTTTATACACTTTGATAACATAGGTGTTCATCTTTTTTCATAAATAAAAGCATATCATAAAAAGAATATAATTTTGTTTCAAGAGGAACAGTTAACAAATCAATCGACTAGGACATTTGATTTCTTTTTACTTTATCCCCTGTGTAGCATTGAAAGATCCAGTGACCTTTGGTCAGCTCCCTTGATATGACTACATGAAACACCTACTGCTATACATTAGAAAGTTGTTTTCAAAGTTTACGAAACCATGGAATCCTTTATTTCATTCCTTCCATCATGGAACCCAAACTCAACCCACAGTTAAAGCTCTAGCCTAAATGAAAGTTACAAGTGTGTAACAATATTGTTAATGTATAATTTTGAATAGATATACAAAACTCAAGGCTTATTATTTTTAAGAACATATTTAGTCATTAACGGGTTAATAGTTGATAAGTTATTTTAAAATAACTGAAAAAATAACGATATTGTCAGCTAACCTTATGATAACTCCTGATGACTCTTCGCAGAACTTTGGAGTTCCGCTGAAAACACAGTTTGAAACCACAAGTTCAGAGAGTATCCATGAACTAACTCCAACAACAATGGCTTTGAATTATCATCTCAAAAGTTCGAGCACTCATGTCGGGATTACAATTAAGATGAAATCGTAAAGTAATTATGGCGCATGCTCGCTTGAGAGAGGTTTCTTTTTCACAGATCTTACGTTATTTGACATTGGAATTTGTACTATAACAACACGGATCTGCAATGGTTTTATTGTCTTGAAATGTTTACATGTTCTACCGAAATTCCTGTACACTAACTCAGAAAATATAATTTTTTCTCCATCACGTAAAGATTTTTCGCAAACCGTTATATGTAATTTTGCACAAGTGAATTCGAGTCAAATTTTGTCTTGTTTAAAATGCTGACAACCACTGGCGATAAATTTCTCTAGACAAATCGCGACGCGAGAGTCTTATCGATTATCCCAGAATCCAAAGATAACAAATATAATAATAAAAAAAATGTTAATTGTGGTAAACGAAATAATAATTTGATCTAAATAAGTTTTTCTTACAGATTTGTGAAAAATTCTTAGCTGAATTATGGAAAATCCTTTATCAAAACAAAAACACCTTTTATGAAGTTTAAGTTTGCAGGCCTGCATAATGGAAACTACACTGATTACACGCTAGAGAAAAAAAAAGGAAACTGTAAAGTTTTAATAACGTTTCTTAATGTGATCATTAAGAAAATAATTAGAAATAGGTTTTTAATGGCCACTAGTGGCTGGATGGAAATTAGAACTATCAAAATATGATAACTTTTACACGGTATCAAAGTTGTGACCATCAACGTGCTTTAATTAAGGGTTAGCCGAAATATTTTAAGAAACGAGTTTTTTATTTCACTGGCTGCACCTGTAAATAAACATTACTTTATTCTGATTCACCCACACAGCTTAAGTAGAAAAGGAACGGAAAGTGTTTATCACATTGTAGCATTTTACCTAAATGCCATTTTGCATAAGGCGTGAGAAACATAAGACTCAACTGTACGTTATAATATCACTTACAAAATGGCTGCATGTTTTGCAACTTTAGGTACAATAAAGCTGTTTTCATATGAAGATAAATACCAAACGTCAAAGATTTGGTTTATTTTATCTTCAACGCAGCACACTGGAGCAGGTATACATGATTCCTACTTTTTTTTTTAAATACATTCTTACGTATGCGAAACCGCCCTATAAGCTATAAGTGCGTTATAAGAAAGACAGTCAGTTTTATAGTGTAGATGGCGCGTAGTAAGTTGCTGTTTGCTTCCTTCCTTCTTATTGATCAGCACTTTAAAATGAGGAACAGAGGCAAGTAGCCTTGGTTTATTTGCCATAAAAACAAATAGCTTTTAAAATAAGCTCAGCTTTATAAATTCCTATCGAATTACACAAAAGGTAATTTTTCATTAATGTTTACCTCTAATAGATCACTTTATGTAGCTGTGTTTATGACCTATGAGAGTTTAACAAAATATTCCTTTTGTGATGAATAAAATGTAAAAACTCTCCTTTTATGAGGAAAAAAGTTTTTTAGTAAAATAAACGATTTAAGACAAATATAATGTATCAGATTTTAAATGAAAAAGAATATATTTTGTAAATAATATTATTAGAAATTTTTTATATAAATTTACTCTACTAACCGAAGCTTACACACAAAGCTATATAAACTTAAGGTAACTCTTGAGTATTTGAAGAATTTGAGAACACAGAACTAAAAACTTTTTAAAAGTATTCGAAAATAACTATCCTTATCACTGGTTGCAAGTATGAGAAAAACATTTGTTTGGTATACATGAAGTACGATCACATATTTGACAGACTTATAACAGCTAAAACGAAACATTTTGGTCGCGTCAAACGTGCTCACCCTTTTAGCCGTAAGGGCGTTATAAAGTTATGTTATAAAGAGTAGCCCAAGAATTGGCGGTGGGTGGTGATGACTAGCTGCCTTCACTGTTACACTAAGGCTATCTGCGCTAGCCGTTCTTAATTTAGTAGTGTAAGACTAGAGGGAAGACACTGCGAATATTGGGTTTCGATTCCTGTACTGAGTAGAGCACACATAGCTCGTTGTGTGGCTTTGTGTTTAAATGCAAACAAATACAAATTACTTTTTCACTAAACGCGTATATTTCTACTTAGAAATAGATCCTTAAATTCGCATTAAAAATGGAATAATTTATTACGTAGTAACGTTATTAAAGAAGAAAAACCAAATATACATTTCAGTGTCATTCGCATTTTGAGCAACATTCACAAAAATCACAATTACTAACTGAAAACCTTCAACTTAACTTTCAAAATGAATAACTTAATCGTCAGTACAAGTTGTTATTTCAAATGTGAATCAACATCCATGAACAATATTATTAAAAAAAACTAGAACCTCGAGGAGCATGCAAGGTCAAGTAACGGTACAAGTTTGATTATTTTAAAGACACGAATAATTGAAAGTTTCGTGAAACGATATGCGGGGACTTTGTTGAAAAAATGCTACGATTTATCTTTATTTGAAGGTTATTTCGAAGTTTTACTGTTCGAACTGTAATAGGTGATATGTTTCATTCTTTTATTGTAATATTTGTTTTGGAATTTCGCACAAAGCTACTCGAGGGCTATCTGTGCTAGCCGTCCCTAATTTAGCAATGTAAGACCGGAGGGAAGGCAGCTAGTCATCACCACCCATCGCCAACTCTTGGGCTACTCTTTTACCAAAGAATAGTGGGATTGACCATCACATTATAACGCCCCCACGGGTGGGAGGGCGAACATTAAGTAGGCACGACGACATTACGAACGTTTTCGTAGTTACGGATGTCCGACGACACGAATTCACTAACATATAAATGGAGAAGTGTAAAGTAAGTATATGTTTTACTATTCCTTATTTTGTTTTGTTTTTTTTTTGAGGGTGGAGGTGGGATTAAAAAAGAATCGACGACCTCCTCCTCATCATTAACTGTGAGCAGCCATTCCAAGTCACGCAGGGGTCAGGCTAAATGAAGGAGGTGGCAAACTCGCAAAAGATATGATTTAATAAAATCCTGCACAACTCAACTGACAAAATTTCTGTCACCTCCGTTCCAGCAAGAACAAATCGGTATCTATAGAAACTATATATTCGGACAAAATGAGACTACTGGAAAACAAATGACTGTATGAACAGTTTCGTTTGAGTTTACTTGACGGCTGTATATATATATATCTTTTAACAAGTTGCAGCTTTTATAGTAAGGTTTCTTTGTTTGAATTTCGCGCAAAGATACACGAGGGCTATCCGCGCTAGTCGTCCCTAATTTAGCAGCATAAGTCTAGAGTGAAGGCAGCTAAACATTACCAACCACCGCGGACTGAATAATGGAACTGATCATGACATTATAAAGCCTCCACGGCTGATAGGGCGAGAATGTTTTAGTATGATGAGAATTCAAACCTGCGACCCTCAGATTACGAGTCTGCGCCCTAAGTACCTGGCTATGCTGGGCCTTGAAATTAAAGAATATTTGTTTAAACAGGTACGAAGTTTCAATCGCTCGTGCGGTGAGTCTGTAATACGGATTTTCAAGAAAAATAGCGTTTTTGTACGTAAATCCCAGTCCAACAATATAACATTGTATTAATTTTGGAAAGTTAGTGGTAGTTACTTAGGTGAGTGTGGATATATTTCCTTTTTCTTACGATTGTTTTAACGCTTCCTTTAGTATTAGCGTTTTGTCTGAAGTGGTACTTCTTAGTGAGGCCTTTAACGTTTTCATTTTAAAAGTATTTGCACTAGAACCGATCAAGAACAAACCTATCCCATCTATCAAAAATTCATTAATAAAAACAACTTTACGCTCAGTTTTAGTCTTCTTACAAGATTTTAAAGCCCCATATTTTCAAAATAAATACAGTTCATACTTCCTATGAAACTTACATGATGTAAACAGTAATTTCACTGTATCTAGCTTTGACATCTTAATGTTGTTTCCTCAAAACCAGCGTCACAAGGAATATAGATTGGCGCAGAAATTAGTTTACAATACCCAGAAAGAAAATCAACGTTAAACAGGTAAGCTTAATTGAACTGTTACATGAGCCAAACTGATTTGTTTCCAATACTTCCTTCAGTTACATGGAATTTCCATGGAAGTTTTGCTGTCAGTTACCTTGGTCATTTTTTCCTTATGTTCTATAAGAAATGACAGTTATCTTATTACACGAACCTTCATTATGAACTAGATATATGTGCTACTCTTTGTTCGTTCGTTTTACATATCAAGGTGACCAAACAAAACTCCATCAGTAGAACAACGTATATAAAGACGCACAATTTACAGTTTAATGTGAAAAAAATAGCTAAACAATTATTTTTTAAAATGTTAAACTTACACCAACTCACATTAAGTTTTCACCACTTAAATTCATAGAAAACAATATAGTACGGATCACATAAACTGGTTTTGTAAGCACTATAAAAAGACGAAAGTTTTAACGAGCATGTTATCCATCACAGAAACTACTGATAACGTAACACAATTCAATGGTTCAGTAACATAAACCAGATCCTTATAACAGAAGTTACACAAATTGTCAACGAATTTATAAAAAAAACGAACATGTTTGAAAAATAAATAAACCTCACAAAATGAAGAAAACTTAATCGCCGGCAATAACCCATATGTATGAAACATTAGCATGCCTGTAATAGAAATGTGGGAAGTATTAACAGTTATATAATCTTACCAATTTAATATCGTTTTTGCACCCCTTGAATGGAAACGAAACATGTTAAGAAAATCATATAACGAACCCATCTCGCCAGGAAGTATTCACAAAATACAATTTAGGACTTGTCCAGCCTTTCATATAGACTATAAGGGGCGTAATTTGGAGAAGTTAAAAGATCGCCCAAACAAAACAAACTTCCCACATTGCTATACTAAAACGCAGACTTGATATAAAGAGGATAAAAGTCAGGAAAACCTTACTAAGTACAAAAACAAATATATTCCGCAAGCAACAAGTACCCTGGTATTACTTCAACAAGTACCCTAGTATTACCTCAACAAATACCCTGGTATTACTTCAACAAGTACTCTGGTATTACTTAACAAGCACCCTGGTATTACCTCAACAAGCACTCTGGTATTACTTCAACAAGCACTCTGGTATTACTTCAACAAGTACCCTGGTATTACTTCAACAAGCACCCTAGTATTACTTCAACAAGTACCCTGGTATTACTTCAACAAGTACCCTGGTATTACTTCAACAAGCACCCTAGTATTACTTCAACAAGTACCCTGGTATTACTTCAACAGGTACCCCGGTATTACTTCAACAAGTTTCCTGATATTTCCACCGCAAGTACCCTGGTATTACCTGAACAAGCACCCTGGTATTACTTCAACAAGCACTCTGGTATTACCTCAACAATACCCTGGTATTATCTCAACAAGCACCCTGGTATTACTTCAACAAGCACTCTGGTATTACTTCAACAAGTACCCTGGTATTACTTTATATGTTTTTGATCGTTATTTTCCCAAAAATGCCAAATCTTGACCAAACCTTTCGCACGCCACATATTCAGATTAATCTATTTTTTTTTATGTTGAATTACAAATAAATAATCTGTCAATTCATGCGTATTAATATGCACACTGATGAGTAATCACTATCGATTCCCTAATATTAATACATCGTCATAATGTTGAATGCTGATTTAAATTCAACATCATTGTTTACCGTTAAATCCTGTGTACTTGAAAACGATTTCATCAGCGACCGAAACGTCGTACCTGTTTAAATAAAAACCTTTCTTACTGTACAAGCTGTAACTTCGAAGTAAAAAGAATTATGAAAAAAGTTCCACATGGGGAGTCAATAGGACAGTAAACACAACTAACTCTATGACTTCTGGCAACAGCTGGCCTCCACATGAGAGATACATAAGTTCCTGTTGGTGCAACCCCTGCGGTTGTCAACTGCTACTAAACTCAAACAGGAATAGTTGTCTAGAATCCAACTACTTAAACAACAAAACAACGTGAGAAGCCAATAGAAAGATATTTGTTAAAATAAGTTTCTTATTATTCACGCAGTTATTTGTTTGTAGTTAAGCACAAAGTAACACGACTGGCTATATGTGCTCTGTCCACCACTGGTACTGAAACCAGGATTCTAGCGTTGTAAGTCTGCAGACTTATCGCACGTAATAAAAAAAAAATGTTTAGTGAAAGTTGCGTGTGCAGAAAATTTGCTTTTCTTCTATAAATGCCAGGAGAAAGTTAGTGTGTGTGTGTTTTTTTTATAGCAAAGCCACATCAGGCTATCTACTGAGTCCACCGAGGGGAATCGAACCCCTGATTTTAGCGTGGAGTTAGAGTTGTGAACATAAGATGTAATATAATCACGTCATTGTCCTACAACATGCTCGTCATTTCAGCCTTGAAGGTATTGTAATGTGACCATTGTTACGTATCATAATTTATCTCGGATGAATCTTTGATTTATTATGTTACAGACCTTGCGTGTTATGATTTTAAATAGACGGAAATTTTAATTTCAATTCAAAAGTTAACTAAATACTGATATGCATTAAATTTATAGCATTTGCCAACAAGATTTATACAAACGATTATTTTTCTTAACACAAATGTATTTTAATATAAAACAACAATACAATTTGTAATAATGGTTTACATACAAGAGTTTTACAAACTATAATGAGTCTTCTCTCTGGTCTTGATTCCCTGCTATGAGAGTGGAAAGTCTTCGGGTTTAAAACGCTAAAATCATGGGTTCGATTCCCCTTGGTGGACCGAGCAGATAGTCTCATGTGACTTTGCTATAAGAAAACCACACACACACACAATCTTGTCCAGAAGTGAATTTTTTATCGACGGTCTAGGCCTACAACAAGCAAATTAATTTTGAGTTGATATTATTACACTTCGCTTAAGTTAGACACCTCAAAAATCCACAGTTCTAGACTGAAAACGAGCATTAATTCTGTGCTTCTTGCTTCAAACCTTGTAATGGTTCATCCCAAAACTGCTCTTGGTTTCTCCGGTGTTAAAGCTTAGCCATCCTAACGACTTGTTGTTGGTTGTTTTAGAATTAAGCACAAAGCTACACAATGGGCTATCTATGCTCTGCCCACCACGGGTATCGAAACCTGGATTTTAGCGTGTAATTCCGCAGGCATACCGCTGAGCCACTGGGGGGCTCCTAACGACAGCAAAATAATTCAGCCGTACCCTAAAAGAAGCATAGTTTGAGAATTTTAATACTATAGTCAGTTTTACCTTTCAGAAGTCAGGTGCCAATGAATGAAACATAAAAACGTTTTGTTTTTTCTCGGGTGAGAAAAACTGACACGATTCCTGTCTTGAATATATGGCGGTTGTTTTCGTACGAGCAACTTTCGACATTAGTTTTTAGTATCGCATCTGTAACCATAATTCTTGTATTAAGATGGGATGTATGTTTATTTTGATATATTAAAGTGCTTAAATGTAATTAGGGTTTAATATTTTCAGATTACGGAAAGAAACGTTTGAAATATACAATAGGTTTTGTTTTCTTTTAAATTTCGCGCAAAGCTACACGAGGGCTATCTAAGTAAGACGTCCCTAATTTAGCAGTGTAAGACTAGAGGGAAGGCAGCTAGTCATCACCTCCCACCGCCAACTTTTGGGCTACTCTTTTAACAACGAATAGTGGAATTAACCGTAACGTTATAATGTCTCCACGGCTGAAAGGGTGAACATGTTTGGGGTGACAGGGATTCGAACCCGCGACCCTCGGATTATGGACTTACTATAGCATTTCCTCTTTGGTTGATAACCTGGATGGACCAAAAATATGAGTTCGTGGTGAAAATGGTTAGATATCACCAGGATCGTTTTTCCCGGTGGAATAGCAATCACTTTTTGCATTAGATAAGAAATTCTAAGCCTATAATATACCCCCCTATATTCTATGGTAAGATAAATGAATTTTGTTGTTGTCATGTATTTTCAGCTCGAATAGTTTTATTTTACTATGAAATGTATTATGAAAAGTTTATGAACGAAATATTGAATTTATTACAACAATTATACAGGTGAGGTTAATATAATAACTGTTAGTTCATAACACATGACAAGAGCCACAGTTTACTCGAGTTAAAAACAGTTAAATTCACGTGTATTTGTTTGTACTCGACCGTAGGGTTAAGATGAACCTGTAGATTGACGTACCTAACAATTTGTTTATGAATTTCGCACACTCTTACAAGAAGTCCATTTGTGAGAGTCGTACTTAATTTACCCCAAATCTTGGGCGACTTTTTTTACTAAAGAATAGTGTTATTGACCGTCACTTATAATACCTTCACGGCTGAAAAGGTGCGCATGTTTGGTGTGATGTGAATTCGAACCCGCGATCCTCAGATCACAAGTCAAGTGTCCTAGCCACCTGGACATGTAACTAATATATATGAGTGATTCGTTCTTCTTGAAGGACTCATTCGACCCGGTATGCCCAGGTGGTTAAAGCACTCGACTCGTAATCTCAGGTTCGCAGGTTCAAATCCTCGTCGCACTCAACATGCTCACCCTTTCAGCCTTGAAGCATTATAATGTGACGTTTAATTCCACTATTTGTTGGTAAAAGAGTAGTCCAACAGTTAACAGTGGGTGGTGATGACTAGCTGCCTTCCCTCTGGTCTTACTCTCCTAAATTAGGGACGGCTAGCGCAGATTGCCCTCGTGTAGCTTTGTGGAGATTCAAACCAAACCAAACAAGGACTTATTACGGTGAATCATGACGATCGAGTCAGAATTGTGTTTAAATCGATTAACTTATTTAATACAATCAATAAATTACGTAGTAAGAGAAGTAACCAGCTCAGTAGCAATAGTTACAAATTCATGAATCCGTTACAATAATCACTCTGGGATTTTAAGTCTACACACATCATAATAACAATAACATTTATAATAATAACCCATAGTAATCATAATTAATGCCATTATTTATTATTATTTTACACGTCGCGATATTTATTCAGTGCTTAAGCGTTGTATTTTTGTGAAAGACAACCTGAAATTTGAGATGTTGTTTTACCATTGTGAATGTTCTTCCATTCTGATGACTGAAATTCAGTCTTCACACCTATAATGGATTTGCTTCAAACCACTATAATCAATGTTATTGTTATGCTTTGGCAGATTTTAACGTTCTTTAGAAAAGGGCTTTTTATTTCAACCGGGAAAACTTCTGATGCACAGGACAATTATGGAAGCACTTTCATCTGTTACATTAATAAGTTGGAAAAGACTTAGGACGACAGAAAAAATGTAAACATATCGACAGGACGATAATGAAGTTATTATCAAAAACCCCTTTCCCCCTGGGTGTCTTATCTCCAGATACCACTGTAAAACAATAAGAAAATCTGTTATTAACGCAAACTATTGTAGCAAATATAATACTTGAGGCCTGTTAGATTTGACAACGTGGAACCCACTTTTTAGAAAACAAAAGTTTGGAGACACTTTGACTGGGGAATGAATGAAACTCACTCGCTACCCATTCGAGCTGTCTCCAAACTTTAATTAAAGCTCCTTACTTTCAATCAGGCAAGACGGAAATAATTCCGTTGATTGTTATTTGAAATGTGAGGTTGAGTTTATGCTATTTAAGGAGATTTACTTTTTAATTCATTTTCACTAGCTGCAGCGGAGAGGTTTTTGTCGAGTCGTTAAACTACTGTCTAAAGTCTCTAAACTGTGGGCCCGGCATGGCCAAGCGTGTTAAGGCGTGCGACTCGTAAACTGAGGGTCGCAGGTTCGCATCCCGGTCGCGTCAAACATGCTCGCCCTTTGAACCGTGGGGGCGTTATAATGTGACGGTCAATTCCACTATTCATTGGTAAAACAGTAGCCCAAGAGTTGGTGATGGGTGGTGATGACTAGCTACCTTCTCTCTAGTCTTACACTGCTAAATTAGGAACGACTAGCACAGATAGCCCTCGAGTAGATTTGTGCGAAATTCCAAAACAAACAAACCCTAAACTATGTTAAATAGTTAATATTTTGTTGCTGTCTCCAGAAGTTTTAACAAAATATCTCTTTGTTAACCCATGTCTAATTTTATATTTAGGAAGCACAACTACTGAGACAACAAATTTTAGACTGTATATATGATCATTTTCCTTTCAAATAGTACTTCGTAATCAAATGTCTCAGTATAGACTTATTATTGGCTTCGTTTTGGTAAATCAAAGGGTCAAATCTTTAAAACCGACTCATAAATTGAACTGATTGAGATGAATCGAACTCCCTATCGCAGGTAAGTAATAATGTTTTCAATCCGAATAATGCACCTTCTAGGCTCCGTTAGCCTTCAAAAACAACACTAACACCAGAAATATGTTATATAATTTCTATTCCTACGGCTTGATTCACAGCGTCCAATCAAATTGTAGGCTTAGATCTCTTTTAAGCTGGCCTTTCTTCTAGATGTTTATAGAGTTTATATAAAACGTCAAGGAGCATATTGTTGAAGCAGTAAAAATGCATAGAAAAAAATTATTATCGAACACACGTATGAAATGTGAACATTTATCTAAGCTCATTATATATTCCATTGAACATAACGTGAAAAATCTCGAAAATTGTCAATTACACAACCAATTTTGTCAAAACCTAATGTTTTCTGTTAATGACGTAATCGTAAAATGGTGGAATGTATTATTTGAATTATTTTGGTTATAATGTCTTTTGTCGAATATTTTTTTCACCCAAGTATCAGTGACGCCTGTCAACCTGTCTGTTAACAACATTATAACTGGTATCAACATAACTCTACGGTCGTGATTTAGTATGTTATTCAACAAATTATTTGTCCATTACTTCTTAGATGTAAAAGAGGTTTATCCACGTGAATCATCCAGATTGACACGGCACGAAAACTACAAAAAGAAAACCGAAACGGTTTATAACTGAGTTTTGTTGACACTGGAGCACGAAAGTCCAAACGATTTACAAGTGTATTTTGTTGACACTGGATAAAACTAGAGTACAGAAACCGAAACCGTTGTGAGTTTTGTTGACACTGGATACGAAAACTAGAGTATCGAAACCGAAATCGTTTATGAGTGAGTATTGTTGACACTGGATATGAGAACTGCAGTATAGATATCGAAACTGTTTATGAGTGAATTTTGTGGACACAAGACACGAAAACTAGAGTACGAAAATATAAACGATTTTTAAGTGAGTTTTGTTGGCACTGGATACGAAAACTAGAGTATAGAAACCGAAACCGTTTATAAGTGAATTTTGTGGCATGTTGCATTAACAGAAAGGTATGTAGATAACGTTTGAAATATTTGTACGAAACAATCTAGGTATTGAACTGGAAGGAAAAATAATTTGATTATATGTTTGTAAAATATAATACTATCAAAATATAGAGGTATTTTTTGTGCGTGCTGGGGTTGTGAGAGCCTAAGCAGTTGGTTTTAATGCTAACATTGTGGAAGAATGTGATAATTAGTGGGTCATTAGTCTGTCCAGAATTTACTTGGTGGCGATACACACAATGTCTGTAATGTAATAGGGCTGAAGTGTGTTAGCCAAAAATTTATTTTTTTATTTTGTCACAAATATTTTGTTGTTTTTTTCAAAATTTTGTCAGTATTTGATAACGAGATACTGCTTAAATTGTTAAAATAAACATTAAAATGTTTTAAAAATGCCACTGCGTCCCTCAGCACAACTCGTTATTTTTCGTCATGTTACTTTTAATAAACGGTATGAAAGTTCGTTAGGATTGACCTAAATTTTCGGTACAGCATTAAATAAATATTACTGATATTTTATTAATTGAAAAGGTAATTTTTATTATTAAAAGAGTTAAACTTTCGATAAGACAAGATAATACTAGAAAACACTAAATTCGTATGGGATATATTAATTTATAAATACTGTAATTTACTCTTTTCTCTTCACAACATGGTAAAAGAACTTCTTTTTCGCGTATATTTACTTCCTTAAAATACTGAATAATAGGGCACAGCGGCATGTCTGAGGACTTATAACTCTATAAAAACCGGATTTCGATACCCGTGATGGGAAGAGAACAGATAGCCCATTGTATAGCTTTGTGCTTAATACAAAACAACAACAACTACTGAATGGTAAATGTAGGAGTAAATGCAGGTTTTCCCCTATATATGCTTCACAAATGCCAAGTAACTCTATGACTTTAAGACTGAACAATTGATTGTTTGCTTTTGGAATTTCGCACAAAGCTACTCGAGGGCTATCTGTACTAGCCGTCCCTAATTTAGCAATGTAAGACTAAAGGGAAGGCAGCTAGTCATCACTACCCACCGCCAACTCTTGGGCTACTCTTTTACCAACGAAAAGTGGGATTGATCGCTACATTATAACTTTTTTAGTATATAACTTTTTAACGTCATTTGACCAAATTTTTTTGCACACGTTTGCTCATAACAGGCGAACTGCTGGACCAACTTCACTAAACCTGGTAGGCGCCCTTAAGGCCCCCTGTGGAGTGACTTGGGAAGTAGGTGTTCAGATATGTCCCTTTTTGTTGCACCCAGAGGGCCCCAACGTCTTCCTCGTGCGTTGAACGGGTACGTCAACCTGTTATATACGCTTTTAATCCTCAGCTAAGATTGGCTCCAGTGGATATTAAGCCCTCGTCATGGGTTATTATTTCGGGTTTTATTACAAGTGATCAAGAAATATTTGAAACATTTTCCCTAAATAATTATTTACTGTTTCACTCCTTCAATAATAAGGACGTTTCAGATGTTAAGCCTACGAAATGGGTTATTCTTTAGAAGTTTGTAATTGCCCTCCGAAAACCACATTGTGTTTCAAACCTGTTTTACATGTCGCTATATAAGAATGTTGTAAGGGTAGCAGCTGTTATTTTGAAGGGACAATATTGCAGAACAGAATAATATAGATGTAAAAGGCGAAATTACCCAAATAAGAAAATATTTCAGTTCAATATCCAAGTTCTTCGAAAGAACTGAGTAATAAAAGTTATGTAAGAAATAGGCTCGGGAATTAGATTAGTTTGACTGTTGTAATTTTAAGGAAATTACAAATAAAATCAAATAATATGAGAAATAAATCAATCAGTAGGTGTTTTGTTTGTGCCTTGCTCACCATGGGTATCAAAACTCAATTTGTGGCGTTGTAAGTCAGCTGTGCCACCACAGGGTGCCGATAAGTAGTTGCACAAAAAACAAACCTATATAACGTTTTTCATTAAATTCTGTAGACATGAAACGTTAAAAACGAGGTTTCGATCAGCAGAACACAGATAGCCTTTTGCTCAACTGCAAAGAAGAAAAATATTTATTCCAATTTCTATGATCAGTTTGTCTATGCTCGTTCATTAACATTCCTTTAAAAATTACAGAAGGACACATTTTATGAAAATAAGTTATATTTCGAGTGGTTTTTAATACCTTTCCTTGACACACATAGCAAAATAAGCCTATTAATAAATAAAGGTGTCCATATCTGTTTTGTGGAATACAATAAAACTATTAAATGTACAATCATGCCTACCACAAACATAAAATAAATAATTAATTAGATTTGAGCCACCTAAACTTTCTGCTGTCTCATTTCGAGTTTTCGATGAAAACTGTGTAGATCTAAGCTTCGTTGTAAAACTTCAAAAGAATATAAATCTAGGAAATATTCAAATACGAAAGTTTAAATACGTTTTAAAAATGTTTGAACAGAAAATATTTTTCCATTGTTTTAATGATAATTTATAGGTTTAATAAACTGAAAACAAAGAATACATCAAGCGTGGTTCAGTTGTTACCATTCTCGTATTTTTAATCCTGTGAGTTACTGTTCGCAACCTGTTGTTGTTGTTGTTTTGAATTAAGCACAAAGCTACACGATGGGCTATCTGTGCTCTGCCCACCACGGGTATCGAAACCCGGATTTTAGCGTGTAAGTCCGCAGACATACCGCTCAGCCACTGGGGGACCCGCAAAAGGCATTTCACACTTGGTCTTGAGTGCACTTTAAGAGTAACGGTTTACTCTCACTAGTATGACGTGTAAGAATAGCTGAAGATTTGCGTTAAAAATCGGATTTTAATAACCACAATGAGAAAAGTAGCTTTGTGTGTAAAAACAAACAAACAAAACCCTCCGGTACATAAGTTTAAAGTTAGGAGAGCCATGCGTAGACAACCCTTAGGTAGTTTTGCAAAGTACAATTTTCAAAACTACATTAAATAAATCCCCAAAGTTAAAATAAAACCACCACAGTTTTTGGAAGTCGATTTAGTCATTTTTAAGATACGGCTATATTAATTTTGTTTTTGCATAACTGATGAAAGTCCTCATTGGAAATAACTGTTTTACATGTACGTGACGTCACCAAGTCTGTTTCTGTTTTTAATAAAGTAACTGCTACTAAAAATGAAAAAGTACGATATACATCAGGGATTGGTAGTTATCATTTTCCAATAGAGTATTCGGATGAAAAAATAAAAGGCACACATGTAGTCGAAGAGAAAATTCAGAGATAAACCTAAGACTAGAGCTAGTGATCTGAGCGTGGAAAATGTTCTCAAATGAAAGCTGTTGAAGAAAACAAGATCTGATTTATTAATATCGAATCAGGACTGCATTACAGATAATCCGGATCTCGATGTTATTTCATTAAATTACGCTGTTCTTTAATTGTTTACATACAGATAATTTGCATTTATCGACCAGCGCTGTGATATGATGATTGCAAATAATTCATCACGCATACAACTACTGCCCATCATAGACACTTCAGTAGTGCAATGTAATTAGACCTTTTTAACAAGATCCAATCAAAACATTGAATATATTTCTTCTATCTTCCACACATGTACTCACTGTCAACAGATTCCGCCAAACTGTCCATGAACCTAAAAAATAAAACAACACAAAAACATAATGACGTCATGAAATATTTTACTATTGCTTTCACTGATGAAGAGGATCTACAAGATGGCGGCACCCTCATGAGCGTTAAAGTTGTCGATTTGCAAATTTTACACACCTGAATTTTAAAATGTTATTTTTAAGATTTATTTTTCATTATATTTACAGCAAAATAATCTGAATTTCGTATAGAAGTTTGTTTTTCCCAAAAGAAAAAGAAAAAAATAATATCTTAGTTTGATGTCTTCACTTTGCGATGCTCGACCACTTGCTCTACAAAGATAGTTGGCTGTGGCAGAATGTGGTACGGGGTTTAAATTTTTATTATCGCCGATTTTAGAAGAAACCAAGTTTCTTGCTTTGCATGAACTTGTGACACAAGTTGTTTTGAAGAATAAAATACAGCTACTTGTTTATCAGACATGCTGACCTGATTTCGCTTTTCAGTCTTCATGTAATCTTCTCACCAACCTTGACCAAACAGAAACTATATAACTGAACGTCGAATTTAAAATTCCTGTGAACCTCGGAAATGAGGAGAAGTTTCACCACATGTTTCTCAAGTTGTTTTCGTGAAAAATGGAGAGACAGTTCAAGGATGTTATGACACTTTTCAACTATCAGTATACAGGATGACGCGAAATTTTCTGTGAAGGCGTTTATGTTTCAAAGCTATAATAATTGCCGTGTTACATATTTCAAAAAGGTACTGAATTTTGTGCCAGGTGTGTTTTATAATGTATTTGTATTAACGTATAGTGAAAATCAGTTTGTCACCGCTGGTAATATATAATTGGTAAATATTTATTGATCAAATTGTTAATTATGAAAAAAAAACAAAAAAATAGAAGGTTTCAATGAATAAAGCAGATTAATATAATTTTTTTTTTGTTGAAATAAAATACATTTTCATAGGTGACGCTAGCAGCGTAGAAAAAGCTGTGCCCCTAATCTTGCTAATTTTAGTTATGTAAACAATTTTTTCTTTCGATAAAGTTATGCTATTTAATTTAAGTAAAGGTGAGAAATACAAATATGGCCATACCGTAACGTTTCTAGTTTGATTGTATTTAAAACTTTACTTCCTTACAAAATTGTAACTATTTGTGAATATCTTGACTACAACCATTTCACACGGAAGTGTCGTCACATCTAATGTAATTATGTACCCAAATTACCTGTTGCTTGAAAGCAACCCCATCATTAGTGAGTTACTTTAAGCCGTCATTAGACAATAAAAAACAAAAGCAAATCAAACTGACGACTTCTCCAACTTGAAATAACTAATATAAAGCAAACTAAATCGGTATTGTAATCAAAACTAAGTATGATAGGAAATAAGTTATAATAGTCTAAGCCTAAATATGTGTGTGTATGTGTTAATGGTTTATATTGAAACAATTTCAGTTTGCGAGAGTGATAAAAAGTTAATTTTCTCGCTTTGCCCTCAGTGGAATCCAATTTTGTAAATTTCGCATGTTACAAGTATTTACTCCTTATACTAGAAACGTTCAATTGATTTTTTTAAAGTAATCTAAAGTGTATTTACTTATCGCATAAGCAAATGAGAGCTGTGGGTGCGATAACACACCCTGGCTTGAAGTACAGGCGTGCTGTGTACCGTCCGGTTTTATTTATGTGTTTTAACACAATGGTAACAACCGAATACATATCTTCCATTATACACATGACTTACAGCCTTCTTAAATGGCTTTCAGTGCCCACAATATAAAGTGTTCCAGAACATAAGTCACGTTTCTCTGGACTATGACGCCATATTGTAGCTATTTGTAGACATTAGAAATATTGCAAACCACATCTTGGACTATTTCCTCAAAGTGAGACGAACCTAATACTTGAAATAATGATGTCATTATGCTTTTATAAAACGTTATGAAAATCAGCTTGAAGACCGGTTTGAGTAACTCTTGTACCTAACGATGATATCCAATCAGATTGCCTGGTTTCTAATGTTGTTTCTGGGTTACATTCATGACTTCAATGTCTTTACACACCTACCATGTGTTCTATGTAAAATTCACAAGTATAAGATTAATCTAGTAACTACCTTGCCCAACTAGGTCTCTAAAGCAAATATTTGTTAATTACAATGACTTGTAATGTTACTGCTAATTAATTTTTTTTTCAATCACTAAGTTACCAAACCCATTGACAAACAGAATGAACTGACATGCTTTCTAATACTTCTCTTTATATTTTTTTCCTGGTAAATTTTTCGATGTGGATTTGGCAGAATGAGGACAAACATAGAAAGAAATGTCAGGATAATAAAAGATCCGATAAATTCATTTCACAAATTAGAATATTTTATTACCATTGACACTTGATCAACAATAGAATCTGGTAATAAAGGCAATTATTTTCATTGAATACAAACATAACCGGCAGAGCCATTTTCTTTTCAGTTTGTTTATTTAGGTTGCACACGATTGGACTACTTTTGGTGTGCTGAAGTTAACCATAATTGCGTGACCTGCAAATATTTAGTCAGGCATGATACACTTGTAACAGAAAATAATAATAATAATAATAAAATAATACCATATGGTTAGTTACTGTAAAAAGTAATTATAAAATTTGTGAAACAAGTTGACTTTTATAAAATATCAAGGATAATACTTCTTGAAAACCCTTATCTAGAAATTCAACCAACAGGTGTAAGTTATTTTAAAACCAGCTTGTCCAATAATAAAAATACCCCCCCCCCAACTCTCAAGTTCTTGCTTCATCCAGCGAGTAAGTATTCCATAACCTGGTCCTCTCAATTAAGAGATATCTTTTCATCAAAAGAACAAATATATCATTTAACAGACATGTAATTCTCATCCAATGGACAAGTATATTATTCAACAGGTATCTATCTCTTCATCAAACGGACAACTATGTATCCTCTAAATTCTCCAATTCATCCAGGATATAAAATTATAAATACACTTCGTGCATTGCAAATGACCAAAGTTGGGCTCTGCGTATGTATTTATAATGCGTACAAAAATTTTGTATTCCAGAAGTCTTTAACTGGTAAACATAGTAACAGTAAAACTATTCCTGTCAAAATATAGAAGAAAAATAACAACCAGATACTCACACATTTCACTGTTCTAAAACTAAAAAGTATTTTGTTGTTATACATCTGTGAAGAATATATTTAATTTTAAAGTGCCACATATGTAGCTTACTACCCAAAGAAATGAAACAGTATATGATTATTCCTTTCCATTAGATTTCTCAACCACCTGACTGGACCACATGTACAATGAGTAGAGAATAAGTCAGTTTCTTAAGCCTATCATGGCTAACAGTGTTTCAAGTACTCTGCACGTGACATCTGTATTAGAGGTTAATCTAAAGAGTGGAATAGATAAGAGTAGTTTCACTTCCGCTTAACGAAGTATAGACGAGTTACATCCGCGAGCAATAAGAATTTCCCAAAACTATCGAATCAGTCTGGATTAGTAATAGGATTATAAGCAGTCTGTGTTTTGAGGGCTTACATTTTGATAAAAAAAAAGACGTCATCAAAACAAATGCAACAGTTTTCGTTTCTTCATGAATATTGATGTCGTTTATGTTTATATTCAACACGAAAAGTTAAAAAGATAAATAACATACATGTACGTGATATATATTTACTTTTTTTTTAGTTTTTTGCCTGTAAATACATTTCTATGTTCGATTAGCCGGGAAATTATGCCTACGTGTTACACGAGCTGTAGCACATGGAGACATTACACTTTCTCCTGGGGCATGGCATGGCCAGGTAGATTAAGGCGTTCGACTCGTAATGTGAGGGTCGCGGGTCTGAATCCCCCTCCCACCAAACACTCTCGCCATTTCAGCCGTGTGGGCGTTATAATGTTACGATAAATTCCACTATTCGTTGGTAAAAGAGCAGCTCAAGAGTTGTCGGTTGGGTGATGATGACTAGCTGCCTTCCCTCTAGTCCTACTCTGCAAAATTAGGGACAGCTAGCACAAATAGCCCTCGTGTGGGTTTGCGCGAAATTCCAAAACAAACAAATACTTTCCTCTGGTGACTTATTAGTAAACCAGAGGGCTTGTTACACTAAAATTTGGGGTTAACTGCAGCTTTGAGCTAATAAATAAAACGAACTGACGATGGAAAAATGAACGAAAACAAAGTGTCGAATTCTAAGTTAAAAATCCATGAAACATAACTGGCATTATGCTGGTTCTAAACTGAAAGTTGTTCCATTTGTTTCTGCTAGCATACTAGTTTACCTACAGAGTTCAATTGAGGTGAAGTTTCTTCAAAAGAAGTTTTAGTTAAAAACAAATTATTTATATTTTATGACCTGGTGGTTTGGGCACTCAATTCATAACCTGTGGTGAACGGAATCAAATCGCACCATCGGAGATGATGCCCTTGGATGATACAGTTCTATGAGTTATATACTTCTCTCAAATAATGATTAGAAAACACGGTAAGATATCGAAAGATACAAATATTAAACTATTTAATATTTCCGTGACTGATATATATATATATATATACACACACATGTGTGTACATGTGCTAAATACTGTAAAGGAGCCAGGCGTGGCCTTGGTGTTCAGTTCTTCGGAAAGTCCAAGGTCCGAGCTGTGATAAGCCACTGAGCATTCTCCGCACTGTTAGGTGCTACTATGACTAAAACAGTCAATCCATCTGGTCGGTTTAAACCGGGAGTAGCCACACAGATGATTTGTTTGTTTGTTTATTTGTAATTAAGAACAAAGCTGTACTATGTATGGGCTGTGCCAGTGTAAGAGGGACTTCTGTGCCCTGCCCACCACAGTGTATCGAAATTCCATATCTATTGGTGACACAGCTGGCCGACCGCGTGATGATGACTGTAGCCTTTCCTCTGTCCAGCAGTTTGTTGAATTAGCGATGAGTGTGAATAAACCCAGACTTACTGTTTAATCCACTTGTCGCATAAGATGCTGTTTAGGCTTATCGCCAGTAAACTGGTGAGCAAAACCATTTGGTGTCTCGACTTTTCACTCGCAGGATATTTCTAATACTACATAGCTTGCAAGTTAATAAACCCAGACTTACTGTTTAATCCACTTGTCGCATAAGATGCTGTTTAGGCTTATCGCCAGTAAACTGGTGAGCAAAACCATTTGGTGTCTCGACTTTTCACTCGCAGGATATTTCTAATACTACATAGCTTGCAAGTTAATAAACCCAGACTTACTGTTTAATCCACTTGTCGCATAAGATGCTGTTTAGGCTTATCGCCAGTAAACTGGTGAGCAAAACCATTTGATGTCTCGACTTTTCACTCGCAGGATATTTCTAATACTACATAGCTTGCAAGTTAATAATGTCTTAATTCGATTTTCTGGAAGATCTAAAGAAGATTGACGGATATATTTCACTTAAAAAACGATAGTCGTCTATTAAAAGTAAAAAATAAGTAAGATTGCCTGCCGTCATGAGCAACGCAGTATGTGATTTGTTTAATTATTTCATTTGAAAGTAAAAATTTACCGTGTTCATAACTAATTTGTTATGTAAATGACAATGAAAAAAATGTATTTACATACAACGCCATAATGGAGTGAAAATGATGGTACAAGTTTATCATCTTATGTCTTGATAATTTTATTCTTCACTGTATAACAAAAACAAGTGTGAACTTGGGGAGGTATTTCTGTTCGAAACGTTGTAGTTAGTTGTACAATTCAACATAATCGACTCAGAATATTTTAAATTAATTTTCCAATATCATTACAAACTAACTGACTGCCCTTTAACTAGAGGCAATACCATTTGAGAGACTGGAAGGTTAAATGTTAAAACTTTTAAAGGCTCCAGTTTTCACTTATTTTAATCCAATTTTATTGTAAGATGTCACTTTTAATTAACTCATCTTGTGATTAAACAGCACAGTCCTTCATGCAAGCATAAAGAGGCCATTTACCTAAAAGCCCAAGAAATAATATATCCTCTAACTGTAACAACATAGTAAAAACAGACTTTGTTCAGTGCATACAGGTATTCCCCCTTACAGATTTTTTTCTAGAAAATATTTCCCGAAAATTTGGACCTAAGACTCCCTTCATGCACACTGCAAACAATCTGCGTCCCCTCCTTGTATTTTATTCATACGTACACACGGGTTGGGCCAGAAAAGCGCACTGACGAGGAGCTACGCTTAGTCAATCACCTGAGGGTTTGTCACAGTCTGAGGGTAATTCCCCCCAGGTTGGAAATTATTGTTCTAGAAAAAGATTAACTCTTATTGTCACGCAGTCAACAAATTAAACGGTGCTCATTAAACATGGTACCTGAACCTCGTGTGTTCATTAAACATGGTACCTTAACCTCGTGTGTTCATTAAACATGGTACCTGAACCTCGTGTGTTCAATAAACGTGGTACCTGAACCTCGTGTGTTCATTAAACATGGTACCTGAACCTTGTGTGTTCAATAAACGTGGTACCTGAACCTTGTGTGTTCAATAAACGTGGTACCTGAACCTCGTGTGTTCATTAAACATTGTACCTGAACCTCGTTTGTTCATTAAACATGGTACCTGAACCTCGTAAGCTTAATTGAGATTAAATAACGTGGACGAAAGTTAACCCTAAAATTAACCATTTGGATCCGATCCACTGGCTTTTTTAAAGTTTGTTAAAGACATTTACCTTAATAGTTTATGGTTTAGGTCCATGTTTTCTTTGGTTACAAGGTTCCCAATAACGTATGAGTCACATAAAACTAAAATTGAGTCAATACTGCAACTAATCCTTCTAGTTATTACTGAAACCTCCTTTATATCTCACGTAACAAAATAAATGTTTTTGTGCATTACTTGGTCAACTGTTGTAACGCGAAAACACCACAGCAATAGTCAACATGATGCAATACATAAACCCTGTGGCAGTGTACTGTGCATAAACCAACCTGTAATTTGAGGGGGTTAACAGATTGTAAATGAATAGGCGGGAAGAGCGTTCCAATTTTCTCTTTAACAAACAGCTTTTCTAACTTCTGGACCAGTGAAAATATTATTTCCCTAATCAGGATTGTATTTGACGAATGTCTTCTAAAGACCCATCCGATAGTGAAAGGTTTCACTTCAAAGCTTACACAATATTCCAACTTTATTATTGGTGCTTTGCTTATTTAATAAAATCACATACTGGCAGTTACGTAGCAGTAAGTTATCTTCGAATATCGGTCTTCCATGTAATAAAATATAAAACTTTTAACGATAAATGTAGTAGTTTTGTAGAGAACAATTTGTATAGCATATATGTAACATATCTTCTTATCTAATGCCTGTATACCATAAAATTTGATACATTTATATATAAAACTTGCTTTGCGCAAACGATTTGGTTTGGTTTGAATTTCGCGCAAAGCTACTCGAGGGCTATCTGCGCTAGCCGTCCCTAATTTAGCAGTGTAAGACTATAGGGAAGACAGCTAGTCATCACCCCCCCAAACTCTTGTTCAACTCTTTTACCAAAGAATAGTGGGATTGACCGTCACATTATAATTCCCCCATGGCTGAAAGGGCGAGCATGTTTGTTGCGGCCTACTGAAGGGTAAGAGAGGAGATGAAGCACTAATTTGAGTGAGGTTAATTTAAAGTAAACAATTCGAGAAACTAGAAATCGTAGAAAATACAACAGAGTATTATTTTTATTAAATTGTTAAAGACTGTGGTGATAAATTACATTGGTGTAATGACGAAATAAAATACATTTAGTGTAAGGTTAACAAACAAAAAAGATTAATTTATATCATTTTGTATAGAAAATAATTCCAAGTACATTGAATCGAATTTGAATAACCTGTTGATTTTGATGATTTTAGATGTGTTTTATTTACAAGTTTTATTATTTATTAATTTTATACTGGAATATATATATATATATACATAATTGTTGATATTTTTAAAAATTACATCTTTAAAGCATCACTTATTAATGTCGTCCTGATGGGAAAAGAATAAGTTTACGCACTTACAGCGTTAAATTCCCGCGTTCGATACCACACGGTAGACACAGATGATAAGCCCAGCGCGGCTATACAATAAACAAACAATATGTATTGTATGTAATTAGCTTCGCTGAGAAACAATGTTAAAGTTGCGAAGGAGTTACCAGCCTACCGAAATTAAAAATAAAAGATATACTATTTTGAAGCAGATGGTGATTTGAATAAATATATAATGAATTTCACTTATGTGTTTCATCACTTATTACAATATAGAATCACATTGCTATCACATATACTGTGCATCCTTCCCACTAACCCAAGGGAAAAACAAAAGAAAAACTTAGATCATACTTGAATATTAACTGAAAAACACAACGTAGAAAAGTACCACTACAGAATAAGGCTAAATAACATGTCAGTATTAATAAGGGGAGTTTTAGACCAAGCTTATAGACTTAAAAAGTACGTCAGCATAAGCTACTCATACCACGATAAAGGTTTATGCTTTATCATTTTTTTAATGTTTATAAATTATGTCTCTACTTTATTGCCTTTTTCTCTTCCTACTTTATGTTCTGGCTCTGAAACTGAACAACTGGCTCACAACATTCTGTTTTCTTTTTTCATTATTTTTGACAACAGTGTCTGCTTATGATAAATTCGGTTTCACCCTTTTTCTTCACGGTGTTTGGAATCTATTAAACATCAGGGGTCGTCTTTTTTACAGGAGTTCTTTAGAGTAATGTAATGGCACAATATTCTCTTGACTGTGTATCACAATTTGATGTTTTGTTTTTATGTGAGATGTTTGTTTATGTTCCATTCTTTGAGAGCATTCGTACCTGAGTTAGTTTTAAATATTGTTGAACTTTAGGAATGAGTTATAATTGCACTCCAAGTAGCACAGTCTGCAGACTTATAACGCTATAAAAGTGGGTTTCGATACCCGGGGTAGGGAGAGCATAGATTGGTTTGTTTTTAAGTTTGCGCAAAGAGAATTCTGCGCTATCTATCTAAATCCCTAATTTAGCAGTAAGATTAGAGGGAAGGCAGCTGGTCATCACCCACCGCCAACTCTTGGGCTACTCTTGTATCAACGAATAGTGAGATTGCCCGTCACATTATAACGCTTCCACGACTGAAATGGCAAGCAAGTTTGGCGCGACCCTCAGATTACGAGTCGAATGCCTTAACTACCTGACCATGTGGAGCCATGATTATTCGTAAAGATACCCGAGTTCTTTTTCCAGATTTACAAGAATGAATTATTAGCAGTGTTATTATATACAAGAGGGTTTTATGAACTGTTATTTTTACATGTTAAAGAATTTCAAAAATGAGGTTTTGTAATCTCCCTGATCATAACTAAATTTCCCATTTATAATCAACAAAAGGTGTAGAAATCAGCAGAAACTGAAATTACAGTTTACTCAACATGAACACAGAAAATGCCTGAATTATTCGAATGGACATCGTGTAAGAGAAGTGTCAACAATGTTTGAATATTTTATTTAAAATTGAGTACACATATTTGTATTGCATACAAGATATGTTTTGTTTGTTACCAGATATTTTAAAGGTACGAAAACTGACTCTTACTACCGAGAATTGATCGCATTCTCGTAAAAGAAATGTTTCAGGAGAGAAATGTATAAGAGTTATAACCTCGAATACTAGTACACAAAGAAACAGACGTTACTATGTAGGCTTCCCACTAATGAACAGACGTCGGCTTCGAAGTCCACATTTAAGAAGTCTTAACAACACAGAAGTGGCACAGGATTTATATAACAGATTTGAGAAGTTTGTGGTCGAATGAGGTTATGAGTTTGTTTGGTTTGGGTCTCTTTTCCCGTTACAGTAGCCTTTTGTTAATAGGTGTGTGTCTCGATGCTTGCAAATTCCTTCTTTGGGACAGCAGTAGGTGTATGAATTTACAACGGCGTTCGAATCCCCGCGGCAAACACGTCAGATTGTCTAATGTGGCTTTACTTTAAAACAAAGAAACAAATCGTCAGCTTCAAATTATTGTTTATTATCTTGCTAATAGTATCGAAGAATATGTCTACTTTCCTAGTTTCATCTTAAAAGATTGTTTTGGGGTCCGAGGGTTCTTTGTCATATTTATAGCCTTCACTTTGTGGATGAAGATGTAGCTCCGTATTAGATTGGAGGGAGGTCCCAGAGCACCTTGTAGTAAACTCACTTTAATTTGTATTAGAATAAAGCGTGACTAATCATTTTTGGCGCTGCATTACTGATATATCATCGAATTTTAAATAAGTGCATCGGTTTTTTTAAACAAAAAATATATCAATCAAATTAAATATTTCTGAGTAATACAATTTATTTGACACAGTTTTTATATTATTGTGTAAAGTTGTTATTGGTTTTTGCAGTGATCTTTAAAACTTGTATTGTTCAAATTCGGGTTGATCACTGCTGTGTGCATAGCGTAAATACCCTATCGTGCAACTTTGTGTTTTAAACATTGAACTAAATCTTTATATGTAAAATTATATACTTTTAGAAAAACTCAATGAGGTCTCTTCAAATATTATCTCAAATCGTAATTTTAATACTGGCTTCCGTAAATACCTGGACTTTTCGTGGTTTTAGTTACAGTACTGTTTGGCTTTATTTTTATTTTTTTCTATTTTTCACGTCGTTAATACATAACTACGTGATTTGATTGTAGCATGTCAAATAAATAGATTTCAAATGAACGTCTTCCCGTTAACACTTCTTGTACAAATAACAACTGTTAAAAAGTGCTCACTTCAGTAACAATGTTTTCTTGCTCTCAATAAAATGACAAAGAACGGTGGCATCTAGCAGAAAAAAAATCCCCACGGCTAGTTAGCGAACGTAAGCGCTTTATTGTACTGGATGCTTCAGTGCATCGAAACCCCACATTTTTGCAAACAATGCATTGTGATCGGTATTCTCTACTAGAAAACAAGCACAGTGCAAACTTCCTTACTGAAGTAACACATGGAATGGCAAAATACGGTTGTAAACGAATAATTAAACAAACATATTCTGCATACACACTGTGATCCATGATATTGGGTTGACTGTACGACTGTACATTTTATATTCATTCATCGTTATTTAAATAAAATTATCATTTTGTCTTCATGTATTTATTTATTTTTGCTCATTTTGAATTTCGCCCAAAGCTACACGAGTGCTATCTGCGCTAGCCGTCCATAATTTAACAGTGTACGACTAGAAGGACGATAGCTACTCATCACCACCTACCGCCAACTCTAGGGCTACTCTTTTACCAACGAATAGTTGGATTGTACGCAGCATTATAACGCCCCCACGGCTGAAAGGGCGAGCATGTCTAGTGCGACGGGGATTCGAACCCTCGAATTACGAGTTAATTGCCTTAACCGCTTGGCCATGCCGGGCCTTATTATTTGGTTTTTAAGCTACATCTGTTGACCAGTATTCAACATATCGAATAAAAAACAGTACTAAAGATCACATTCATAAAAAAAAAAGTTTCTGTTAAAAATTATTCATGTTGACATTGTATAATTTATTTCCGAAAGTAAAACTAAACGATTCTAGAACTTTGTTTTTGGATATCGTTAAAGATGGGTACTTTCAACGGACTCTGCAAAATTGGAGCGTTTTACACGATGAAAGCATTGAATGCTTTTATTCTGTCTCAAAATATGTGTTGAAAGTAATAAGGTTACCCAGCAAAGTAAGTGATATTGCTAAAATAAAGTAGAAAAACATCTTTTTCGTTGCACGTGTGTGGTGTTTCTGTTACTTAGTTACACAAGTACAGCATCGTGAAACATAACCCAATTTATTTATTTATTTATTTATTTTTTTTTTTGCAAGCTGATGTGGTGTATATTTTTCTGGCTTCCTTAAAGGTGCATACTAGAAATAAATGAAAAATATATATCATTGTTTTTTTTTCTGTCACTTTTTGTTTATTTCTATTGATGTGGATGACAAATGAGGTAATTTAGCTATTTCTTACTCTAATATATCTGAGTGAAACGTAAATGGTTGCTAACAATGTTATAAAACACGCACTAATACGCTTTAGGTCAAGTATAACACTTAGCCAATTGTCTATGCACTGAGCTTATAATCCCTCAAATAAACAACTCACAGTTTATTCTAAAGCTAAGTTGGGCAATATTCTGTCATTACTTCATCTGGTGAAGATAAGGGAGAGAAGCCCGTTATTGATCTTGAATTAAATTTCAATGAAATATACATGTCAGAATTTATTGAATATATTGTTATAAGTTATAGGTAAATTAAAATTTAATCCAAAAACGAAAAGACAGGGCATGCCAAAATGTTAAAAGATACATTTATTTAACGTTGTAATTTAAATATTAGCCAGGGGGTGCATCATGTTGAGGTCTGTTTGTCCTAGAACTTTCGAGAATGTTAACGAACAAGACACTTTTCGAAATATTTAGGGCAAGGATTAGATGATAAATGTGGGTGAGTCAGTTATTCAGCTAAGTGAGAGTGTAGAATGAATAAGTGAAGACTAGATAACTAATCAGTCAGAGAATATTTACGTGAGTGTTTTGTTTGCAGTTACTTGATCGATAAGCCACGAAGTTTTACAAATAAGTTTATTTTCTTACATTAATCGGGGTATTTCCGTCTAATTGTCGTTTGTGAAGTTACTTAGGTCCACAACGTTGAGAAAATACCCTAATTTATTATTAATAATAACTTTCGCCAGGCAATTTTAAAGAACACACAATCGAAACAACGAGTTTCATAAAAAAAAGAAAAAATTCGACAACTTTTAACTGAGTTATAGAATTAAAATATTATTTAAAATATCAGTCCTTATGTTAGTACATAGGAATTGTTTGGATTTTCATACTCTTGACCTTTGACACTGACCTTCAAAATTAATTACTTCTAAGATGGGTCACAGTTCAAATGCATACCAACTTTCATCTAAATTCATGCAGCCGTTTTCGAGAAATCTTGCTGACAAACACACACATACGTACACATACAGTGGTGAAAATATAACTTCCATTACTTTCGATGGTGGAGGTAGTAACCAGTGTTAATGATATACAAAACTTGTGGTGCAAGACTCGACTGAGTTCAGTTCCTCTCGATGGACATTACAGATAACTCAGTGTGTGGTTCTGCTGTAAAAACATGCACATCTTAAATATAACTGAACACAGAGCTAATGATGTTTACAAATTACCAGTAATAACATTTATATAAAAACAAATCAATTCTGCATTTAACAGAACGCTAATTTTCAGCTTGTAGAATCGTAACTCATCATTTAACATGTTCAGCTGTGGGAGCATTTTAACATGACAGTCAACACTAGTAGTCGTTAGCAAAAGTAGCTCAGAAGTCCATAACAGGTGGTGTTGACTTGCAGCTGCCTTCCCCATAATCTGTTGCTTTAACATTAGGAACAGCTACACAGATAGCCATTGAGTAGCTTTACGCGAAATGCAACAAAACAAACAAATTTAACAACATTTCTGTCACTGTAGCTACTTAGAGGTATGAGATAATTATTTTAATGATGACTCATACCTCTTGTCTACATTTGTAATGACGTATTTGTGTGCTCATATTCTTGGTCATAGTTAATCTTAAGCTTATCCATTTGTTTCTCACGTTCAAGTGAAACTACTAAAATTGCTGTTTGCGCTAATTGTTTCTAATATTTTTTTAATCTTAGAACAGAGAAACGTTAGATAGTCAATAACACTCGCAAACAATTCTTTTGGTGGTCTAATAGAATAGTGAGGTTTCACTATCATTCTTATAACGCAAGCAGTGCACGATAACCATTGGCCACAACTGCCTATCCCAATACGCTAAATGCTAAATCTCCAAAAACAGGAATTTAGGATTACCTTAACGCACTGGTTTTGTCCTTGGTTACGTTATGAAAAGTGACGGGTTTCTAAGAGGTTGGAGGTGAAAGAATGACGGGTTGTCTGAGTGGATGGAGCTGGAAGAATGATAGGTTATCTAATAAGATGGAGCTGCAAGGATGATGGGTTGTCTAAAACGGTGGAGTGAAAGACTGATAGGTTATTTAATAAGATGGAGCTGCAAGAATGATGGGATGTGTAAAAAGGTGGAGTGAAATACTGATAGGTTACATAATAAGATGGAGCTACAAGGATTGTGGGATGTCTAGAAAGGTGGAGTGAAAAAGTGACAGGTTATTTAATAAGATGGAACTGCAAGGATGGTAGGCTGTCTAAAAAGGTGGAGTGAAATACTGATAGGTTACCTAATCAGATAGAGCTGCAAGGATTGTGGGATGTCTAGAAAGGTGGAGTGAAAAAATGATAGGTTATTTAATATGATGGAGCTGCAAGGATGAAGGGATGTCTGAAAAGGTGGAGTAAAAGACTGATAGGTTATCTAATAAGATGGAGCTGCAAGGATGATGGGATGTCTCAAAAGGCGAAGTGGAAGACTGATAAGTTATCTAATAAGATGGAGCTGCAAAGATGATGGGATATCTAAAAAGGTGGATCTGAAGGAATTATGGAATATTTAAAAGAATGAAGCTGGTCATAAGCTTATGTCCGAGAAAATAATATAGATATATGTGCTGCTTTGAATATTAGTTTTGGCTGTGCAATTCAAAAGAGATGAAATAATTTGTTCCCTTAGAAGACAGAAAAAGCGAGGAAGCATTTTCACACTATTGTACTAAGTCTTTGATCTTTGTTTTATGAAGTAAAAATGTTATACTTTTAGAAAGGGATTATAATCTTGCAAGTAAATTTGAATAAAACACAACCGATTTAAGTAAAATTATATTTCTCCAAAAGAATAAGTACAACGTTTTGTCACCAGAATTACTCAATGAAAATCCAAGATATCAGCCACGTGATTAAGAACAAAAATATCCATAATTCAGTTAAAGTACAATAAGTATAAGTTAATTCTCGTGTTGTTATTTATTTTTGTTTGTGGTTTTCAGCTAGTAATGGTTCTTTTCTGACATGATCTTCTGTTCATGCCGTTATAATGTGACAGTCAATTCTACTGTTCGTTGGTAAAAGAGTAGCCCAAAAGTAGGTAGTCAGTATTGATGACGAACTGCTTTATCTCTAGTTTTACACTGCTAAATTAGGGACGGCTGAAGCAGATAGTCCTCGTGTAGGTTTGCTCGAAATTCGAAAAAATCAAACAAACATCTGATGTTCTTTTCTGGTATTTTGTACACATCATTTACAGAGTTTAATGTCGAATTCAATTATATTTATTTTTATACATCTGGATTTCTTTGGCAATAAAGATACATTAAACACATTTGTAGCGACATCACTCAAACAAAACTTTTCATTGTTTTTTTCGCTGCGATGTGTGAAGGTATGAAAGAAGAGAATATAAACCCAAAAGTATTCAGTCACCTGTGAGATTGACCGTCACATTATGACGTACCTACGGCTGAAAGGGCGAGCTTTAATATTATTGCCTAACGTTTCGCTTTATTTCTTATTCGTGGATATGCTCAAGCTCAAAACAGATAGTAGAAAGAGTTGTTTGTAATATTTATGGAGTTTTTAATTTTTATAACTCGCCATCTAGTAAGCTAAATTAATTTAGATGTGCGAATAATATTGTTGCATTTCTCCAAATTTATTATTGGGTCAGAAAACTAAAGAACGAAAGAAATACAACAATGTTTGTTGATCTAAGTGGTGCTGAAGAACATTAAATAAGTGTAACTGTTGTTTACAGCAAAGGATACGGCAAGTTGAAGTATATATTTTAAGCTCACATGTCACAGATTATATTTTAAATTTTATCTCTGGTAAAAAAGATAGAAGTCTATAATATCATGATCAAAGAACTGTTTTTATTGCCAGTTTTGTTTTTAACTCGTGCATATCGTCTCTGGAGAAACTGTCAAGTAAAACGTAAAATAATAAACAACAAATACTCTCTGACGTTGTAAGGTTGTCATCAGCAAAATACTCAGTACAACTAAACTATAATGTGGCTGATCGGAAAACGAATGATAAATATACATCTTTATTATGATAGGACGGAAGAGATAGTGTCTTAAAATTATCTGTATTATTCGTATTTACAGGTATTTATATTCCTAGGAAGCAGTCATCTCGCTGTGTAGACAAGTTGGATTGCCAGGTGGTGCTCTGTACTAACCATTCAATCCATTGAACCTATTCTATTCACCAGTTTTTTTGAACAACGCTTTAATGGATTCGTCCAGACGACGGTAGGTGGTGGTCTCAGAGATTAAGACTGGTAATGTTGCCAGAAAGACCGAACTGACTCGTTTTTATTTTTGACTGGTTTGTATTAAAGATTGCTTCCCAAAGTGTTAGAGATTGTCGCTATTCAAGTGAACACATTTTTTTGTTGACAGAAAACACTTTACTTTCAAGCTATTGTCATTTTGAGGCTAACACTGTTAATGGTTTTGGGCAAAGAAAGTTAAAGCAGGGTGATCGTTTATATATTTCTAGTATTGTATTTATCATTATCTTTGTATCTCTGAATTATAGTAAGTAATTTGTTTAGTTGTGTTTTCTTAGACGTTAATGTGAGTTCGTATGTAAGTACAATATACTGGTGAAGTAAACAAAATTTGATTTTATCTTAAATTTTATCTAATCTGAATTTGAAGGTAAAATTGTTTTCTAAATTCGCGCAAAGCTACAGAAGGGCTATCTATACTAACCATCCGTAATATTGACCTCACAGATTACGGGGGTAAAGCGGCTAAACACTAATACCCATTACCACTGTTGGGCTACTCTAAGAGAATAATGGGAATTGGCCATCATTACAAAGTGTGAAGCAAAATTTTATAACAACAAACTACAAACCCTCCAGTTTACATTTTGGGCACATTAACCAATAAGCCACGCTTGATCTGTTAACTTCCAGACCTTGAGGAGCAAACGTTTCCTCGGGACTTTTTTCTAATTTCCCATGCTTCGATAAAACATAACCCAGAACGTGTCCTCAAAAACATAAATATAATAATAGTAGACTCGTAATTTGAGGGTCGCGGGTTTGCATCCCTGTCGCGCCAAACATGCTCGCCCTTTCAGCCGTGGGGGCGTTATAATGTGACGGTCAATCCCACTATTCGTTAGTAAAAAAGTAGCCCAAGAGTTGGCGGTGAGTGGTGATGGCTAGGTGCCTTCCCTCTAATCTTACACAGCTAAATTAGGAACGGCTAGCACAGATAGCCTTCGAGTAGCTTTGTGCGAAATTCAAAAAACAAAAACAATGTTTTTGTATTTGATGTAAATAACCAAGTGAAGATTTCACTTTTAAATTGTATTTTAGTTACTGTTCCGATATTGACAAGTCATTATACCAGTTACCAATCCATGTTTTATTAAGCCTTGTAATATAGAAAAGTTATTTCTGAACAAGATTGTTTATTGTTGTTGATTTAATCACTTATATATAAGATCTTGGTCGTTAAAGGTTCAGTGTTAACTAATACTACTTATTGTTTGTTTGTTTAGAATTAAGCACAAAACTAAACAATGGGCTATCTGTGCTCTGCCCACCACGGGTATCGAAACCCACTTTCTAGCGATGTGAGTCCACAGACGTACCACTGGGGGGCATTTTAGTAGTAAAAAGTTGTTGAGAAAAAAATCTTAATGACCAATGTTTACGAAAAGTATTTCTTAGGTTACTGTTATTCACGTGAGCTGTACAGATCTGAGCTTTTCTTACGAGTGACGGTCAATTATATGGATATTTTGTTCCTTAAAAGTTTCAGAGATACCATTGTTTCAGATCTTCATTTCAAAATTTGAGCCAAAAATTGTTTTCAATTAATCCTAGCTATAATCACCATAAAATTACTCAAGTTGATTCTATATGTGGACCCCAGCGGTAAAGAACTGTATTAAAATAAGCTGGTGATTTCATGGTTAAGAGATGAGCAAAACAAAACAAAACAGAAAAACACTTAAATGGTTATTGCCTGATGCATAGTAAATTGAAAACAAACTATGGTTTAATATCATGTTTTTTTTAAGAACGACGAACAATGAAAATTATTAACATAGTAGTGGTACAGAAAATATTTATTGTTGACAAATCACTGTATTTATTTACTGTTAATTCATATAATCTATCTTTTATGTATCTTGTAAAATATGAAAAATTGTTTGTGAACAAGGGTATTTGTTTTTTTTATTATTCATCATCTTGTTATTAGCCGTGAAATCGCCGACTTGTTTTCGTACCTCTTACTACCAAAAGGAGTCTACAAACTGTGTAAAATTGAGTAACTTTTGCAACAGTTAGTGTAAAGACCTAACCAAACAATTAGGTGGAATGATTCACTTTCTATTTAAAATAGATAGCTAACAGTAGTTAGATAGTCCTAACAGTAATAGTATGGGATACTAATGGTATTTTTATTTTTATTTTTTGTGATCCGTATGTTATTGGGAACCCTTTAACAAAGTAATGGACCCACAAGCAATTTGAGTGGATAAGTACCCTAGAAACATATATTTAAGATATTTAGAATAAAGTATTTAGGCCTTTCAGTTTGTAAAATAATACATGCAAGTAATGCATTGTTTGAGGATTCATATTAACGCATAATAAATTATTTCTCGTGGTTACAGCTGAAAATAAGAGCTTTATCACTTTCCTTCTGGTTACTTTAAACAGTTCTTTTTACTATGTTCTAGAAAAAATGTCATAAACAAAATATCAGATTGTAATAAGAAATAACTGTAAGCGGCAAGTTCACTGATTTACAAAATCAGGTGTTCCATTACCCTCGCTGGACACAGCAGATAACCTACTGTGGCTTTGTTATAAAACACACACACATTAAAATTTAATAAGTATCTAATTAGAATCTGTATCTATATACTAACGAATAAATATAATGTGCATTAAAGATAATTTAAACATACCATCAAAGTTATTTGAAAAGCTGTCTGAAACGAGTTTGTATATTTTGGTATGTATAACCTGTTTTTTATTACAGGATTGAAGGCTTTTTTAAATCGTAAGTAATGCAACTGTTTATAGTGTGGAGTCTTAAATCTTTATAACATCTGATAAAACTTCAAGTGAACATCAGTCTATACATAATAATAATGTGTCTTCAGATTCAGCAATTAAAATACTTAAACGAACTGATTAAGTTTATTTGTTGAAATATTTACGTATAATCTGTAATTACATGTTTTATATATAAATGTTGTACATACTGGCATGGTTATCACTACTTTGGCATGAATATATTAATGAATAACGAACACATAAATTAAGCCTAATATTTAGTGAACAAAAATTTTCATCAATGAAAAGGGAATCATCGTCTGTTTCACTACTTTCAGCAACAAAAACTTAAATTCTGATTTTTCTTTTCTGATAACCCCCTCGGTAGACTCAGCGAATAGCCTAATGTGGCTTTACTATAAGAAAAACACACTTTCCTGACAGACTCGTATGTCTGGTAAGCCTAAGGAAGTAGTCAGTATTTCTTCATATTTTTAAAACTTTATATATATCGTTGTTTTTGAAAACTATAATTATATGATAAACAATCAAAACCTACACTGCACTAACCTGAAAATATTTCAACACTGTTATCAGTGAAAGTTAATAACGATTTATACTTCCATAATGATTTTAAAAGAGAGCAAACCAAGCACAGCTGACCATATTCCATGATTTCAATTTTTATTTTTAGAGCCCACCGATATTTGAACACATTAAACCAGCGTAAATATCTTTCAGGTACTTACCGTTCTTTCCGTGAGAGTGAAAGTGATGACATCACTCAAATGTGGTATCTGTGTCACTTTTTACGCTCATGGAAGTCACTTAATGTTCTTGTATTTCATGTAACATAATCGACGCACTTACCGGCGTGTTCATAAGTGAAGCTAGCAAATACGTGTGTTTTTTTCTAACTTATAATATTGTTCTAGCTATATTTTTTTAGCTATCATGATCATTTTCAGCTTAAGGTAAACAATATTTCTTCATTGAAATGTACTTGTTATTAAGGATGCAAATGTCACATATTTTTGGTAGACCTTATATTGGTTTGCTTCCGTAAACAAACAATGACGAACAACAAGCGATAAACACATTAAAGATCGTTTGTGTTGTAACTAGCGCCAGTGAGGCTAACGTAGCTGCGCGACGCCACGGAACTCATCTCTTCATTTTCTCCCAAACCTACTTAAACGCTCGATATATCATTTCAGTCACTGATAGTAACGGCACGAACAGGCTTCTTCCTAGTCGGCTCTGTTTAAAGTAGAAAAGGGATACTCCACGTCACTCTAGATACACTGTGCACTTCTGGCAGGGCAATGACTTCACGTGTAAGGGTGGTTTGTTCCCATTTCTCTTACTCCGTTAGGGAGCGCTGCGTTTCTTGGCGCGATAAAGTCGTACATACGTCATTACAAATATTGTAAGCCACTCGTAAAAATGTTTCATCAACTCTCGCCGCCTAGTGAGCATAACAACAAATAATGGTCCCTGCTAACTGTGTATTTATTTATTATTCCTGTATTTTTTCTCCAAATAAAATTTCTTATTGTATGATGCTATGTTTAGTTATAACTTTGAGACCCATTAGCACTAGAAGTGATAAGATTTTGATTGCAATCCCATGCTGTTAGAAGGCGTTGTGCTGTCGAATTTTGTTTCAAATTGATTAGTAAGAAAAGGAATTTGTTTCTATAGTTGGCCACTGTTTGTAAAACGTGAAGGCTTAATGTATTATACATGGCATCCCAAACGTTAGGGGCTGTAGAGAAATGGTAGACAGCACATGAAGCAAAGAATAAGAACAGTCTAATTTCCCGAGGGGTCTAGACTTTTGAAACACTCAGAAATATTAGCTCAATAGAGAAATGAAAATTTTAATATAACTCATTCGCCAAATCACGAGAAAATCTTATTTCTGTATAAGACAAACTTTTGGAACATCTTTTATAATTATTGCAATTAACATCCACCAATCACGTTAATGGACCACTCACGTTTGTCTGTCGTTATTAGCTCAAATACGTTAAAACAACAAAAGGAATTGTAATAAAACAAAACTCCAGAGTAAATAATGCCCGTCCTCAGTTTACACCACTATCTTTCCATATGACTGAGATTTCAACTAATACTGTCAACAGCAAATGTACTTACATAAAATCAATAATAATATTTAGTTTTAATTTTCATATCAGATTCAGATTAATTTTGTTAAATTTTGTTTAGTGTTGCCACTAAATAAAACTAAGCACAGAAACCTCACTGATGTGAATTTCAGGCCCCCTCAATGGCACAGCGATATGTCTGCGGACTTACAACACTGAAAACCGGGTTTCACCACCCGGGGTGAGCAGAGCACAGATAGCCCTTTGTGTAGGTTTGTGTTTAATTACAAACCACACCAGAAATTCAGTATTCAGAAAAGAAAAAGTGTCGTGACATATCATATAACCTTTATAGGGCACAAGAGTGACGAAAGTAAAAAAAAAATGGTAAACGTAAACGCACTTTGTTGTTGAACTTCGTGTAAGAAATGAATATTCTTCGAAGAATTTTTTTTACTTTTCACAACTAGTATTCTCAAGCTCTTTTTCGTTTAACTAACGGTTATTAGCATTCCGGAACTGTGAATCCGAAAATTCATGGTTCGCTACCCGTTGTTACAGAAAATTAGATCTGCACCTTGGGGCCATACTTGCGTAATAAAAGTAATGGTCAGATCTCATTATTAGATTATACAAGAGGTAGCCCCTGTCTGAAATACTAAAACCAACTAACAAACCAAGTTCGAGACATTCTAACGTTTAAACTCTGAAGTGCCGAGTACATACCTTGCAATGAGGTCTCCAGTACAGTTATAATTAATCACACAGTTGTCTTTCAAAATTTTAAACATAAGGTATGTATTTAACATACAAACATCGCTGCTTTAAAATCTGTACAAAGTATTTATGCATGTTATATTCTTAATAACTTTATTTTAACAGACGGTTACTACTACACTTCAGGAACATACTTTCTGAGAAGTTGGAAAATTAAAACATGATTTACTTATCACATCTCAAAACGATTTTAAATCGTGAAATTTTTAAATCATACGTTTGAGTAACAGTATTTTAAGAAAAGTCTGGTTTCATAAAACTTAAATCATCATATAACTACTTTCGCTTAAAGTATCCTTTTTTCACTACACTGTATATGAAAAAATCATAAATTACTGGAGCTACAAGCCTTTTTGATTTTTCGTATTGGTTTTATTCGTTTTAAATTTCGCGCAAAGCTACACGAGGGCCACATGCGCTAGCTGTCCCTAATTTAGCAGTGTAAGATTAGAGGGAAGGCAGCTAATCACTACCACCCACCGCCAACTCTTGGACTATTTTACTAACGAGATCGACCGTCAAATTATAACGCCCTCACGGCTGAAAGAGCGAGTATGTTTGGTGTGACGGGGATTCGAACCCGCGAGTCTCGAATTAAAAGTTGAGTGCATTATCCACCTTGCCATGTTGGGCCTTTTTATACTGAAACCATAAGTTTGCTCACATTGAAGCCATGCGTTACTTAATAGAGCTTCATGCCTACCTGGTTTCATGTAATTCACATAATTAAACAAATAAGTCACCAATTAAAATCACCAAACTCTTCAGTTTTGTGAAATTCAAATCAAGAAACTGTACGACAGTTAGGGTTAGCTATTAATAGTCGAGTTCTGACCTTCAACTTTCACTAGCATAATTAAATTTTGCCACAAGGATAGCTGATTCCTTTCGGGTTTCGATACTTGTTGTGGGTGTAGACCAGAGAAACAATCTTGTAGCTTTGCGCTTAGTAACAGACAAACCGTAGCTGAAAAACGCTTTGGTTACGCCTAATTCAGCCACTAAAACTATGTTATTTATTGTTCCTTAAAATTCATTGTTATATGAAGTTTGATATCATATTATATTAACATAACGTTTTCCATCCTTAATGCAGTTGGTAGAGACATCACAAATTTCATGAAAACCTAACAACTTCCATGATTTTATACAGTTAAAAAATAGCATCAAATGAACATGTGATAATTCTGTTGCGAAACTGTAATTTCTGTAAGGCTGAAAACCACGCTGATATTATAAAAACTAACAAATGAAAGCCACAAACAGAAGTAACATCCCACAAAAGAAATGTTTTTTTTAATTGAATTTTGTTCAAGCTGCTAACTTCCGTGAAATAATGGGTAGCTTTGAAGTGCAGTAGTTAACTGCTGGTTTTATTAGTGATTTTTGAGTTGTAGTAACTAATTATTTTCAATTTTTCAATTTCAAGAACCCTGTAAAGTTATGTGGTGCTGTACTTAACAAAACTTACATTAAACTGAAACCATAATTTATCTACGGCAGCTTAAAAATATAATGGTTCACTGAATTGGCTCAAATTCCTCTCGTCTTCTCACTAGAAAGTCTCTCGCAGTCATAACTACTCCAAGCTTGATCTATACAGACAGAAAGGCAACAGAAAGTATACCTATATTCTGCACTGATGTGAGTTTAAAGTTTTTGTAAATCATCGTCTGCTGGAGTTTGTTGCAAATAAAACTTACATGAAATATTTTTAAATTAAAAAAAAAACAACATTAATCGTGTATACCTTGCACTTACTGCTCAGTTACCATTGAGTTTTGTATTTTTGTATACGTTAATAGGGGCTGAGTAGTCAAAGGCAAACTGCGTTCACCCAGTTCTCAGTTGATAAAAATGACGATCACCCACTTCTTATTTACGAAAAATTACGTACATCTGTTCCTCAATTAGAGAAAATGGCGTTTACCACTTTTCTTTTAGCAGTGTGTACCAGAGGCCTGCCTGTATCCAGGTCGTTGTGAAAGATAAGTAAATCATATTATATGTTGTCATCACAGTGGGAAGAGTTGACATTATGTACACATATCAGTGAATACTAGATGGAATATCCGTGCCTTTTACGGAAGTTATGTAAATTCCTGAATCAAGAAGGGTTATCTTACGACAGGAAAAGTTGCTTAATTTGTAATCAATTGTAAGAAACATAAAAAAACATTCATTAAAATTGCAAAATGTAAAAAGTAAAACCGCAAGTTTGTATATATCATCACATGGGTCCAATAAACTTCCATTCCAAAGTTGGTGAAGAATCCCAAACAAGAGCAAAGCAGTGGTAAAAAAACGCATATAAAAACCACTAAACGCAAATTTTAAAACTGAAAATTTGTATGCCCACCCCCCATGCACCCAACATAGTTCGTTGAAAAATTAGTTAAGATCCATCAACAGGAGGTGAAATGATTGAAAAAAACGCAAAAATGCCCATAAACCCATAGACCCTGTGAATCTCTGTACCAACTTTGGTGAAGATCCATCTATAAGGAACGAATTAGTTATTAAAAATGTCCATAAAAACGAAAAATGCAAAACTTAAATTTATATGTACCACCTCATGGAGTTAATGAGTCTCAATATTAAGTTTGGAGAAGATTCGTCCAAACTCTGCGAAGTACGATTATATGCATACAGATTCGTATCACTTCACATACAGAACTTTGTACAGTTTTTAAATTTCTCGGAGTGAATCGGCCCTGTCTTAGAGCTATAGATTTTGGAGATGGCGAGTTAGGTTCGAACTCGGAAGGTTCCACAGAATATTCTCTTCACTTAAATCTATTCGTGTATTGTAAGAATGATGGTCAGTCTCTTAGAGTGAATGATGGGCCTTATGATGATGTTGATTATCCACCATCCCTCCTAGAATTAGTATCTTTACCATAAATATATATACGCAAGTTTATACTTGAATATCGAACCACATTTCACACAGCAATAATTACAAACAAACACACATGTCAATTAATGCTTATGTAGAAACATAATTCATTTAGCCATTTTACACAATAAGTAAAGAAACGACACAGTAACATAACCTTTTAATTTTGTGTCCTACTTATTTTTCTATTGACATAATTTACCTTTTACAGCGACTGAATGTAAGCTTTTACTCAGCCTAAATCATTAGAAAGTCAAATAATTTCAGTGGTCATTAGCTCTTAAAACTGTATTACCACTTTTTATGCGCAGGAACGAACAAAAGTTAATTAAATAATCTTAAATATTACTATCAGCTGCGTATTATTCGGATTTATAGTACGAAATGTTCATCGTTTTCTTCAAACTGTTTATTTAGGAAATAAAATTAATTACAAGATATAACGTTTCTTGACGTTGTAAAACTGTTTTTAGAATAATTATTTGTTTGTTTGTTTTTTAATTTTGCACAAAGCTACTCGAGAGCTATCGGTGCTAGCCGTCCCTAATTCAGCAGTGTAAAATTAGAGGGAAGGCAGTTAGTCATCACCACCCACCACCAACTCTTGGGCTACTCTCTTACCAACGAATAGTGGGATTGACCATAACTTTATAACATCTTCACGGCTGAAAGGGAGAGCATGTTTGGTGCGACGGGGAGTTGAACGCCGTAACCCACCTGACCATGCCGTGCCAGGATAAGTGTCTTATTAACTTTGCCGAATTAGTTCGTCATCTTGCTAAAAATTAGGTTAGTGATAAAGACTGAGTTTTTGAATATCAAAGTAATAATTACAAGTATTGTAAAAAAGATATAAAACCCAGCTTTGTAAGTATCTAGCAGCTTTCAATATGTTAAAGCTGTAACAGTTAGAAACGTTGCAGTCACTTCTTGTTTCAGTAGGACTTTTCATTTTTTTAACTTTTATAAGAAAGATGTACGTTAAATATTCCCAGAAAATCTTTTTAAATGTCAAAAAATGTGGAAAAATAACGATTTTCTTTGTAAATGAATGAATCAATGACTCTTGAAATATTGCTCGATATAAATATCAAACTCAGGTAGAAGGTGGAAAACTCAAATTAGTTTTCAACAACGTACATAGATTATCAGAATCGTTTACAATAAACCTCATCCATCTATACACTTACAAACTAAAATCGAAATAACAGTATCTAGTTAGCTTTTTATGGTTATTGTTTCAGCGCAAAGCCACACAATGGTCTATCTACGTTTTGTTCACCACGAAGACTTCAGCCTTTCGATGACCCTTTATAAGAAGTATTTAAAACTAAAAGGTTTGTTTAGCAATACGATGAACTTTCTCGTTTTTATAAAATATACAATATTTTGGCTACAGCAAAAGTAACTTGTAAACACTGTCTTAAAAATACCATAAGCTTAATTGTCCATTAGAAAGTATTGTGAATACTGATTGTTAAAGAAGGTCTCAATTCCTATCCCGTTGAGCTACATCAGTGGAGAACTACCATTGAAACATTTATTTGGATGCAGTTTTCCAGGTTTTAAATCCATATGTTTACAATATGGTATTCTAGGTTTGTCACCTGTATGATGAATTTATAGTAATGTTATTACGTAGTCTACTTTTTCAAGATCATACAATGCCAATCTGAGGGTATTTACAGGTAAAAGCATGAATAAACTTCACATTCGCATGTTTGTTATGCTTCTTCCAGTGTGAGAGTGAGATAAAACCCTAAATATGTGTCAATATGAACAAATAGGGAAACTGCACGCTTTTGCCCTGCCACAAATTATTGGATTTTTTATTTCAATGTGCACCTGAAATTCAGTTTTAATCCCATCACTTCTTATTCAGTTATAATCAAAATACCAACATCTTCACCATAAAGCTGTTTCAAAGTGATCCAACATCCACATCCGAATCAATATGGGGAGGGCGTTCTTTAGGAACACCCCATTTTTCATAAAAATTTCGTTTAAATCGGTTTTTTTTTGCTTGAGATACGTGTACGGACGACGTACGTGCACACGGACCCAAATGTGAGACGCTTGTCTTCTCCTTCTAGGGGAAAAGTGTAATCACGTGTTTATTTTATTTATTTATTCATTTGTTACCCTCTGTCTTCAAGACAGTCATATGTACTTCACAGCACACTTTGCTGTCATAAAATGTCTCTTTTGTCGTTCATAACAGTAATTTATGAAACCTGTTCACTCCTTCTAGTTTTGTATTTAAGAGACATGGTTTATAACGGCCTCGTAATATCTTTGATTTACTCTTTTTATGTCTCCACAAAGAGTCATACTGATTTGTTTATATTTTTCTTCTTCCAAGAACTTTCAGTCGACCACTATTCCTTCATTTCATTGCGTCCTCCGCTGGGACAGCGGTAATTTTTCGGAATTACAACGCTGATATCAGGGGTTTGATTCCTCTCAATTGGCTCAGCAGATAGCCCGGTTTGGCTTTGCTATAAGAAAAACACACACGCACTCATTTCTTTGCAGATTGACCTGAAATTTGGTCGATGTTATACCTTGGTCAAATATGCCCAGACACTTTTTTTTTCTATTTGAGCATTTTAAAGGATTTTATGGGGTCAGAATTCAAACATGTATACACTGAAATCATGTGAAATCGTATTTACAGCAATGAAAATGAAAATCGGCACAAATATAAATTTTCATGCGCCCAACAAGTTAACATAAAAAGTTGTTTTGTCCATTTAGAGACTATTTAGGGAGGTCAGAGCTCACAAAAAACAACACAGTGTTGAAGTTTTTGGTCACCTGCTCGACTATATTTTGACAAATTTACATGGGAGTTGGTAAAACAATACTTTTTATGGGTCTCATACATACACACACACACACACGTATAAAAATGCGGAGATGCCTATGTTTGGTCATTTTAGAAGGGTTAAAAGGACACAAAAGGCATAATTAAAGGAGTTTGATTCGTTTCTTGTCTACGTTTCGACCGATCTGCTATTCGTTTGTTTGTTTGTTTGGAATTTCGCGAAAAGCTACTCGAGGGCTATCTGTGCTAGCCGTCCCTAATTTTGCAGTGTAAGACTAGAGGGAAGGCAGCTAGTCATCACCACCCACCGTCAACTCTTGGGCTACTCTTTTACCAACGAATAGTGGGATTGACCGTCACATTATACACCCCCACGGCTGGGAGGGTGAGCATGTTTAGCGCGACGCGGGCGCGAACCCGCGACCCTCGGATTACGAGTGCACGCCTTAACGCGCTCGGCCATGCCAGGCCTCTGCTATTCGCAAGTCCCAAACAAAGATATAGAGAAATCTGGAATACGTCTTTTTTTTTTTTGCTAAATTCTTCATCAAGAAAAGCACAATTTGAAGTGTTCGTGAAATATTCATATGTATATTAAACAACTTACATGGAATGTGGTGCAAGGGCATCATCTTACACGTCTCCAAAAGTAATGTGTCATGTAGGCAGTTTTCGATGATTATTATTATTACATTATTTACAATTTCTACTGATCTTTCATTTAGCCGTATTATAATTACCTGGCGGAGATATGTCGGCCTCTTTAATGTGTAGACCAAATTGCGATGTAGTTCTTTCCGATAAAATTAATAAATTTATATATGTCGTACATTTGGTTGCATTCATTTCAGTATTTTTAACCCTTAACTTCCAGAGTTCTGTTTTGTTAATAATTAATTTTCTTATCTACCATGTCAAGAGATTTCTATTTTCGTTCGAACATTAAGCACAATAATTTACACTTTTGAATAAATCGTGGTTTTCATTCAAAAGAAGTATTGGGAATTGAGCAAAAATACCAAGCATTACTCTATAGTACGTAAGAATTTGTTCGTAATTTGAATTTCGTGCAAAGGTACTCGAGGGCCATCTGTGCTAGCCGTTCCTAATTTAGCACTGTAAGATTAGACGGAAGGCAGTTAGTCATCACCACCCACCACCAACTCTTGGGCTACACTTTAACCAAGTAATAGTGGGATTGACCTTCACTTTATAACGCCCATACGACTGGGAGGGCGAGCATGTTTGGTGCGATCGGGATTCGAACCTACGACCCTCGGATTACGAGTCGAACGCCTTAATACACTTGACCATGCCAGGCCTCTACAGTACGTGAGGTGTTTTTTTGTGTTAGAACCTAACTAACTTTAACGAAATATGAGTTTTAAAAAGTCGTCTGCACAAGCCTGTTGCAACTATGTGTTAAATCTAGAAATTGATTGCTTCAAGACTTTGTTAGCTCTCAATATTTTTCAACATTGTTACTCAAATTTTTATGCCAAGTTTCTCTTTTAAAATATCCATAAAAACTATGCTTATAATAATTAAATACTGGCGTCATCATGACATTTGATTCCGTGCGTTATACCCCTCGAGCCTGTACCCTGCTGTATAATAACAACATTTAGTACATGTAAAAATCACAAAATTACAGTATTTATAATATTTATTCCAATAGCAAGTGTACACTTTTCTTTCGAAATTTTGACTAAAATTAGTTCATAAAACAATCATTTACCGAGATTTTTAACTCTAAAATAGTAGTTCGTTGAATAACACCAAAAGAAGTGTAATTCTATAGTGAGAGACGAGAAAAAAACCTGAAATGATTACCTTAATAGCAGGGTTGAAATGATACATCTGATATTTCATCTTCCTCGCAAGATTTACATTTATATTTATGCCTCCTAGTGACGCAGCTGTGTGTTTGCAGACTTATGACGCTAAAAAGCAGGTTTCGATACCAGTAGTAGTTAGAGAACAGACAGATCATTGTGTTGCTCTCTGCTCAACTTCGAAACGAAACTGTTATAGTTTATGTGTATTTTGGGTTATAAAATCATGCGGAATTTGGTATTTCGACTTCTTAGCAATGTGGCCTGACATAGCCAGATGGTTAAGGCACTCCACTTGTGATCTGAGAGTCGCGGGTTCGAATTCTTGTCCCACCAAACATGCTCATCTTTCCGCAGTAGGGGCATTATAATGTGACGATCAATCTTGTTGATAAAAGAGTAGCCCAATAGTTGGCAGTGGGTGGTGATTGCTAGCTGACTTCCCTCTAGTCTTACACTGCAAAATTGGAGACAGCCAGCGCAAATAGTCCTCGTGTAGCTTTGCGTGAAATGCAAAATACACCAATGGTCTGAGCGATGTATTATCTTACTACAGGGGACAAAAGTTTGCAATAAAACAACTTCAGAAGGCTCACTAAAATTAGCTTTAACTTTTCACTTCTAAATACTATTATTTTAATAATATTATTCTTCAAAGTATCTTAGGATATAGAATATATAAATAATAGCGAATAGTGTTTATTTTCATTTAGAAACTCAGATTTTATAATACAATTGTGTAATTTCTCTACGTTTGTTTTTAAAACATGATCCAAGATGTTAGTTTAGACATTCGCTGTATGCGGCTCGTGAACTGTACGATTCTGCCAATTGTCCGAACATGCAATTAGCAACTAATAATATAAATGCAGTTTTTAAATCACTGAATGAATGCTACCACTGAATAAGATATGTGCTATATAATGGATAATATAACATTTGAGTATTGTACTGTAAGAGAGATACATACCGAGTGTAAATAAAGGTTCTATTTGCTTATTGTTAAGCGCAAAGCTGAACAATAAGCTGTTTGTGTTATGTCCACCAATTGTAGAAACTTGATAATCCTGGAGATTTATTATGTGAGCTACCGGGAAGATTTTAAATAAAGAACAGGAGCAATTATTGTTTAAAGATGGAGAAATATATTTCAACATATCGGAATGAAATTAACTGAACAATACATCCACAATGTTACTCGGAAACAAAGATGAACTTGAAATACTGTTATTGTATTTTCTTATTGTGTCGTGTCGGTTTTAAATATATCAAAGTTTCTGTCGGAAAGGTAAGAAAATATTAGGTTTGTGTTTAATGTTTAAAAACTCTAAAAGAGCCTAATATTGAACGTCAGCCTCGGTCAGCGTTTGTTTGTTTGTTTTGGCATTTCACACAAACTACACCAGGGTTATCTGTGCCAGCCGTCCCTAATTTAGCAGTGTAAGACTAGAGGGAAGGCAGCTAGTCATCAGCACCCACAGCCAACTCTTGGGCTACTCTTTTACCAACGAATGGTGGGATTGACCGTCACATTATAACGCCCCCACGGCTGAGAGGGCGAGCATGTTTTGGCGCGAACCTGCGACCGACAGATTACGAAGTTCACGCCTTAGCACTAGGCCATGCCAGGCTCCTGAATCAGCGACTGATTTATGACATAAAATTGTTCACACGAAACTTTAATTCCAATCGCTTGTATCCAACCTTTAATTAATAACATTTTAACACTATGTAATGGTAGAATACATTAATACTGAATTCGTTTACCCAGTATTATCTCCATTATTATCAAATTAAATTTGAAACATAATTAACTTTACAGAAATCGGAGCTTATAATATCTTGTAAAATCGATATCCAGTTTCGTTATCGTTCTCGGAAAATAGAAATAAAAATACGATATTAATGCGGTAATCAAATACTTATAAAAATAAACTTACTGATTGGAGTTTTTAAAGCAAATTATTCACTCTCAAACGGAAGATTCTAAGTGTTAGATAGCTGAAACATACAAGACTGAATTCATTCAAACTGTTGGAATTAGACAAATTAATTAACAAAAGAATTGTAAAAGATGTTTAACAGTCGGAAACCGTAGCAAAACTTTCTTAAAACCATGAACAGAGCAAATAAGAGAAAGTTTTGGGTTGTTGTCTTCCATTTATAAATTCCCATTAGTTTTCATTATGTGTGTGTCACTCCTACTGATCAGACCCCCCGTTAATACAGCGGATAGCCCGATGTGGCTTTGCTGTGAGAACAACACAAACATAACCTACTGATTAGTCTTAACAAAATACTTCGTTGGTAAATTTAACTTTTATAAACAATCTTTGTGCTACTTTTCTGTCATCATTAAAGGTTCTGCTCAAAAAATTCTAACAGATGAACTGCGCGTTTAATTAAATAAATAAATATTGAATGATAATTTAGAAAGAATCAATCTTCATAGAAAAAAGAAGAAATCCTCACAAAAAAAAGCCTTCAAGAATCTGTTAATGTTTGTTTTTGTTCTCAGAAATTTAAAGATTCGTGACTCGGACTGCTTAATTAACCACTAAATCATATATATTTGATTAATAAGGTAATTAAATTAATGTCGAAGAGATCTGTAAGTCTAATCAAGAACGTTTTGTGTCACATCACACTAAACCTCGTACCTGCCTGATAACTACGACTATTATTTTAGTTCACTTAAGTTACTATTGCAATTTTGTTTTAGTCTCATTTCTACACGCCATTCATGCGCTTGATTTATCCCTCGGATGACAAGAAAAATCCCTAAGGTAACAATTATTTGGTTATTGGTCTTTCACGGACTACTGTATCTTCCATGCATTCTGGGTGCCGATCCAGATACGATCTTTAGACACTCCACAATCACAAATAACCTGATAATTTTGTTAATGCAGGCCCTAAAATTGGTAGATTTCTTATCGTCTTGTACAAGATTTGGCCAAGCACTATGAAAATTGCCTAAAATTCCCTGAACGTATGAAAGTGACCACAATATAATAAGATGCGAAATAGTCTAGCAGAAGATGACTCGTTTGACTGTAGCTCATATTGAAGAATAATGCTTGAAATTAGTTCGCAAATGTCGGCAGAAAGTTACAATAGGAGATTATGAGAAAACGGCCAGAGGCCAGTTGTCCACGTGACCTTCTAACATGTTGAAGAAAGCTTGATATAAAAGGTAGAAGTTGTGCCAGTACAACATCATATTTGGAAGCTGCTTTTACTCGATAAGCATTCACACTGTCGTGGTGGTCAGTGCTTTGTTTTGGATCATACAATGATGGCACTAACTTCCTGGCATGATCTACATCATTCCTATGTACAAGCGAAACAAGATATTTGAAGTTTTATATGCAAAAAACGGCTCTTTTGGGCTCAGAAAACACTTCAAATAGAAGAGCGAACAACGTTTCGACCTTCTTCGGTCATCGTCAGGTTCACAAAGAAAGAGGTAACTGGCCGGAAGCTGACCACATGCTTGGAAGGGGTTGTATAACTGAGTGTCGCAATGTAGAGGGCGCGGTTTGATGTTTGAATATATAATTTTATCTATAATATTAATATAGGTATAATGGCGTTCCTTTATATTGGTTTATTTTGGGTTTTAGTTGTTGTATAAGTAAGGCTTCTTTAATTTTTCGTTTGTTTATGTTTGTTTCTTTATTTAGTATTTTAGTGTTTTCTATGGTTATGTTGTGTCCATTTGACTTGCAGTGTTCGAAAACGTGTGAAGGTGACTTTTTATGTTCTTTGAATCTGGTTTCCATTTTTCTACTTGTTTCTCCTATATAGAAGTCGTGGCAGTTATCACATTGTATTTTATAAATAATGTTGGTGTGGTGTTTGTCAGTGTAGTTCTTACATAGTATAGACCTTAGTTTTGTGCCTGGTTTTTGAATAAATTTAGTGTTACCTGGAATGTTATATTTTGTTACTAGTTTTTGCCAAATGTTGGTTATTTGTTTGCTGATGTCATGAATATATGGTATACAGCAGTATATGGTTTCGTGATTTTTTGATTCGTGAGATATATTTACTTTTGTTGGTTGATTTTGCTTTCTGTCTAGGTGTGTGCGTATAATGTTTTCTGCGGTTTGTGGAGGAAACTTATTGATGTTGATGAAGTATTGTTTTATTTTATCTAATTCATCGTTAATTTTATCTGGTGAGCATAGTTTTATGGCTGTGTTTATCTGGATTCAAAGAACATAAAAAGTCACCTTCACACGTTTTCGAACACTGCAAGTCAAATGGACACAACATAACCATAGAAAACACTAAAATACTAAATAAAGAAACAAACATAAACAAACGAAAAATTAAAGAAGCCTTACTTATACAACAACTAAAACCCAAAATAAACCAATATAAAGGAACGCCATTATACCTATATTAATATTATAGATAAAATTATATATTCAAACATCAAACCGCGCCCTCTACATTGCGACACTCAGTTATACAACCCCTTCCAAACATGTGGTCAGCTTCCGGCCAGTTACCTCTTTCTTTGTGAACCTGACGATGACCGAAGAAGGTCGAAACGTTGTTCGCTCTTCTATTTGAAGTGTTTTCTGAGCCCAAAAGAGCCGTTTTTTGCATATAAAATTCTCAACAAGTGGGTTTCTCGACATCACTGAAGATATTTGAAGTGTTCTTGTCTTATTTCCACAAAAACCATCATGAAAATAGTTTCCCTCCTATCTTGAAAAGAAGAAGACATTTTATATTATCACACCCAGTAAGGGAATGCAATGCCGATATTATGAGAAAATATATGAAAGGCATGGCTTCCCTTACTTGGTGTATATCACTGTATATATTTTATTTGGGAGTGGTTCTTCCAGTTTCTATTCAAAGTTCCTTGACATTTTCCAGCTGCAAGTGACAGTGCACAACCAACATTAAAGCATTCGAGTCTGGTGCTTTGATAATAACTGGATCACAACTCACACTCTTGCCAAATTCAGCACTTGCCATGCTTATGTGTCACAGCATCATTGTGTCATCCTCCTTGTGAAAACAGGCAAGGTCAGGTACTGCTCTCTTGCCGCTTAGCGCCTCCATTCTCACTTCTGGACCATTTTTGAATGGTCCTGCCAAGTAGATTCTCTTCTGGATCTGTTCAAACACAGGGTTGTTTGAACCACTACATCACACGTATTCTTTCAAAAATGTTACTAAAGCCATTTTGTTCAGGGGTTCAGACAGATGTTTTTTTCATAGTAAAATTAGGTGAATGTCTTTTATTTTATATTATTTTCCACATGTATCAGTTTTTTCTCATCTAACTTGCTCTTATGAGTTTATTGGACAATGGTGTTACTGGTCAAAGGAATCAGTTAGGAAGTTTGTATTTTGGAGTGCTTTTGCCATCTCATCCAGAGAACAGTGTGATAGTGCATAAAATGTTCTTACATGTTTGGCATGTATTTTGTAGAATTCACTACTGGTATTTCTGATTCACAAAATACTAGATTGTTTCTGGAAGGTTTGGTTTATTTTAAATTTCGCGCAAAGCTATACGAGGGCTATCTGTGCTGGTCGTCCCTAATTTAGCAGTGTAAGGCTAGAGCAAAGGCAGCTAGTCTTCACCACCCACCCCCACCTCTTGGGCTACTCTTTTACCAACAAGTAGTGGGATTGACTGTTACTTTATAGTGCCCCCACGGCTGAAAGGGCAAACATGTTTGGTGTGATGGGGATTTGAACCCGCGATCCTCTGATTACGAGTCATTTCTGGAAGGAAGAGAGGTGATTTTGTTACAGGATTCTATTAGTTTACGCATCAGGTATACATTTTCTGTCTTTCACATTAAGAATCTGACTTCATGAATCAAAATATCTTGGATAGTCATAATACGAAGAATTGCAAGACTAAGACATTGTATATGCATCTAGAAGGCGCTTGAGAGATATGAAACACCAACATGTGCTTCTGCATGGACAGTCTTGTCTCCAGTAATGATCTTGAACTTACTCATCTCAGCACCGAGTGTCTTCAGTCAGAATAGGAGCATAAAAGGATCCTACAGAAACTAAATTTGAGTTTACTAAGTTTTTCTGCTGGTCTTTTTACCCTTTCCCAGAATACTTAGTAGTGGCCATTTGACTTCGACAGAGACATACGTTCATGTACAAAACTGCAGAAAAGTAGGATATGAGTGGTAACCAATGTCGAAGGAACTAGTCTTGTTGTCAATAGCATGTGAAATCAATGGTACAATATCATTTTTGTCTCTCTTCATTAACGATAACATACTCTATTTATAGGGGTGGCCTGGCATGGCCGAGCGCGTTAAGGCGTGCGCTCGTAATCCGAGGGTCGCGGGTTCGCGCCCGCGTCGCGCTAAACATGCTCGCCCTCCCAGCCGTGGGGGCGTATAATGTGACGGTCAATCCCACTATTCGTTGGTAAAAGAGTAGCCCAAGAGTTGGCGGTGGGTGGTGATGACTAGCTTCCTTCCTTCTAGTCTTACACTGCTAAATTAGGGACGGCTAGCACAGATAGCCCTCGAGTAGCTTTGTGCGAAATTCCAAAACAAACAAACAAACTATTTATAGGGAACATTCTTATTTCACTCTTCTTTAATTTTGGCATCATTGGTTGCAGCATACTTTACAAATAAGAGTTGAATCAATGCTCAGTGTAATACTACTGATATTTTTCTTACGAAACCAACCACGTCACCATTGCTTTTTGCCTCACAAGTTATGACTCTTTGACAGAGAAAATGCTTCTTCACTATCAATGGGTAAGTTCATCATATCCATAACACAGATTAGAATACATCTTGCATGAGTCACTCTTGCTTGCAGCAATCATGTATGATAATATGACTACACGAAAATATAAATGCAGTTGTCATGTTGTTCAACATGAATATTCATCAAAAGAATTTTAACTGAATCAAGAAAATTATCTAAAACTTAAATGTGCGAGATAGTTCACTCCATCTTCTGATTTCTTGGGACTAATGAGACACCACTAGAAGAACTATCCCAGATAGACATTGCAGGATGCCTCATATACCAAAGTGATTAGTGTAATATTTCTATTGAACTATTTGTCTGTTATCATTTGTTCAGTGGTACATGTAGCACAGACATAGCTATTAGTACTGACATTGGATTGAGCCATTTTGCTAAACTCCCTTTGGCTGCTCGTCTGACAAGGTTAACTTACCGTATATACCTCTCTACAGTTTAAAATTCTTCATCAATCAGCTATGTTTATCCATTAGTAATTGTTTAGAAATATTAATTGCATTGAATATCCAGGTTTTATGTTTGTAACCACTAAATGTTTTATTAGTCCCAAATGTTTCGTCTTGGAAGAAAGCAGTGAAGTATTGTTTGTTTGAAATTAAGCAGAAAACTACACAATGGGCTATCTGTGTTCTGGTATCAAAACCCAGTTTCTAGCAGTTAATCTGCAGACATACCGCTGTGCCACTAGGGAGCGCAATGCAGTAGGTGTTATATCATTATGTAAGGATAATTAAGTGTAAACAAATGGGTGTTACATTCACTACATCATTATAAGAGGCCTAACTGTATTTCTTTGATTTGCTGACCCAAGCTTTGCTGATAAGTCTTGAATAAGCAATGCACTTCTCAATAGAGGGTGCTGTGACAAAGAATAGCTGACTGATTATATACTGTATTTTGCACATGCTGTTTGATTTTTAAGCTCAAAGAACGAATTTAAGAGTCCACAATTTACACTTCATTTTTTAGTCATTTGGATGAAAAAAATACTTATTTAATACAACTTATCAGTCAATAATGTTTTTATTTAGTACTTTTTATTATACTTAAATTTTAATCGCGTTTGAAACTAGTATCATGAATGTTCTCATAATTGTTAATTTTGTGATGGATGATGGAAACAATTGAGCATTTACCATTAAACTTCTTGTACATATATCAAATTTAAAATGTTCACCCCTTTTTACCCTTCAATAATAGTGTATGCATTTAATAAATTAATGCGTCCTATTTACGTCTATCTTGTTTCAATGTTACGTTAATAATTTTGAAAAACGTTACGTTCTTAACCTTTCAGTACAGTCCCCCGCTAGTACAGCGGTATGTCTACGGATTTACAACGCTAAAATCAGGGGTTCGATTCCCCTCGATAGGCTTAGCAGATAGTCCGGCTTTATTATATAAAAAACACACACTTTCAAAACATAAAGTACTTTCATGTCCCGAGAATTACAGAGAATAACACACCACGAGCAAAAGTAGTACCACCAAACTACTTAAATTAATGATTCAAAGAGACTTCTGTTTTTTTTTGCTTTTCATAAAATTTGGGTGAACGGCACACTTTGTTGTTTGTTCGACCCAAATGTTGTTCACACCAAACGATGTCAAACAACGATCACGTCTTTTCAGAGAAACTTCGACCTCAAGTAGTATCAAATGTAATTAGACTTTGAGAAATGTGGATGTTCTGAGTAACGCCGTTTCACGGGCGTGCGAAAGCAAATACGTTTCATACAGTGTTTGGTTATTGATATTTCTGATTATCATAAGGATTGAAAGTAAATTCCCAGCTGTTTGAGAAATTATTCAGTTATTATGACAGTTAAACAGCTAGTTTAGTGATCAGATTTAAAAGTAAAATATGGTTTACCCCGATTATATCTTGCGTTTTACGCTTATCTTTAAAGGTTATTTTGGTCCTTTAATTCAGCACAAATACCTGAAATATGAGCTTAAATTTTGCGTGTAACAAGATAGCAGAAGATAGTAGTCTTACTCTGAACCACAGTTTTAATGCTCTCATATAAAAGTACATAGTTCCCTCCCCTTTTCAGGATGAACTTGTCCATGGCCAGTAGTATCATTGTTATTTAGAGGTTTGTTACGTTTTCTACAATACAACTGATATTCCAATTTTTAAACAAATAATGTAATAAAATGGTGGAACGTAAAAGTTTTATCACATTTTAAGAAGTTTGAAGGCAAAATCCATATTAGGATATTTAATTTACATAACACCGACTGCGGGCTCTGGCCTGGCTTAATTCTCTTGTGCTACCTTTGTCTCCCACCCCCTTTCTCACCCGTCATTTTTTTAATGCCCCAGAATTCTGCAGACTTCTCTCTCTAAACTAAACTCCTGCCAAGTTCGTTTATGTTACACTGACAAAAAATTTAGAAAGTGTGTTGTGTAAGTGCGAGTCTTTGGAATAATTGTGTATTATCTGACGGCCTGCCAGAAAATCTCTAAGAAATCCGCTTACTCTGCCGACTGTAGCTTAAACTCTTATTTATCTTCCATGGAAGATCTTGCACTTTCAGATTCTAATAAGCCTACAAGCTTCAGCCCCCTTCACTCCTTCCAAGACTGCACCACTCTAAGTCTATACCTACTGTTCAACCCGTCTAGTCTCCTACAAACTTTAGCCCCCTCCACTCCTTCCAAGACTGCACCACTCTAAGTCTATACCTACTGTTCAACCCGTCTAGTCTCCTACAAGCTTCAGCCCCCTCCACTCCTTCCAAGACTGCACCACTCTAAGTCTATACCTACTGTTCAACCCGTCTAGTCTCCTACAAGCTTCAGCCCCCTCCACTCCTTCCAAGACTGCACCACTCTAAGTCTATACCTACTGTTCAACCCGTCTAGTCTCCTACAAGCTTCAGCCCCCTCCACTCCTTCCAAGACTGCACCACTCTAAGTCTATACCTACTGTTCAACCCGTCTAGTCTCCTACAAGCAAGTCCCCAGTCGTGTCTGCCAACTCAAAAACTCCCCCTGCTATTATCATTGAAGGCGTTTCAGCTTTATACCGCCAGCCTGGCATAGTTCAAGAGATTTTAAAAACTTTTCTAGCCACTCAATTTACGGAAATAAGAAGACATCAAGTGTTTTCATCCGAGGCACTTTGCTAAATTATTATCTCCTTGAACTGGATCCCCCTTCAAAGGATCCAAAATCACCACGCACGTTCCTGGTGCCCCTCAGAACAAGTTTCATGTGGTCATACTTGGCATCCTTCAAGACATCACCACAGATGAAGTAAAACTCGAACTTGTTGCTACCAATATTAATGCACTTAGTGTCAAATCCTTCAAGACCGCCCTTCCTTCCCCCTCATGAAACTTGCCCTTCAAGATCAAGTCGTAACCAACAACCTCGTTGCCAACGGAATAACTCTGCTAGATATCCTGTCGAGACTGCTAAAACCTCGTCAGTGAATGCTGTCCTCCAGATTTTTAACTGTTAACGTTTCGGTCGCACTCGTACCGCCTGTGAAGCCTTTCCACGATATGTTCGTTGTGGAGGTCTACATCATGTGAGTAGCTGTCAGAAGCCCCTTAACGAAATTATTTTAGCTGAATTAATTCCTTTTAGCTCACCCCTCATCGCCTTAGTCTTAACTTATGTCAGCCCCTCACAGTCCCCTGATTCTGCTTTGTTACAATATGCCCTTTCTCTCAACAAACACTCCATCGTCTTTGATGACTTAAATTCTAAGCATAAAGAATTATTTTGCAGTACAAACAACCGCAATGGACTTATTCGTAATTGTTTACATTTGAACAATCTAACATGTGTCAATAACGATCATCCAACATACACTCATGTTAACGGCTCTCAAGATATCCTTGACCTGGTCATAGTCACTCCAAACCTTTTGCTTTATACTTCTGACTTTGAAGTCAACGACCACATCGTAGGTGGTCAGCTTCCTGTTTCCTTTCGTATTTTTGATAATTCTACTCGCCTTTCCCCTCCCACATCCCCTAATCTTAACTTTTCTAATTCCGACTGGGATACTTTCAAATCTATTTTATTGAACACTCCCTTCTATGGCTCCCAAATCCTAGACGATCTTGTTCTTAAATTTACCAAATCTGTTACTGATGTTCTCCATTCTGTTACTTGTACTCAGGCTCGCACTCTACCATTACACCATTGGACTTTAACCCCTGAAATCCATAGTCATATTTCTGAAAGACGTCTTCTACATATACTTTTTGTCTACACATGTAATCAACACCTCCAAACATTAATCAATTAATCAAATAACACCATTAAACGACTAATAAAACAACAATAAATAAGTAGACGGGAAAAAACTTCTGAGCCTCAATAGACAATTCCCGCAACCACCCTAAAGAATTCTGGAAGAAATTTAAATTTGTTTGTTAAGCATCACTAAACCTTAACTCCCATAATTTAGTATAAAACAACCAAACTGCCTCTACTGACAAAGACAAATGCTCCATTTTTGCCGAAGTCCTCTAGAAATCATTCACTACACCAAACATTCCCACTTATGACAACACTCGTCTCCTCAAAATAAATAATTTCATATCCCAACACCACGAATTATAATTGTAATAATTATTAACTCCCAACTTCAGTTCAGACATTTCCATCCATGACTCCTATATTACCAAACCGTTCACATATGCCGAACTCAAAGTTTCCATTAAAAAACTCAAAATCAATAGCGCCCCCGGAGAAGATGGCATGAATAACCGCGCCATTAGACATCTACTCTTAAACTTTCTAACTCGTTTACTTTCTATTTACAATTACCCCTTTGTGCACGGCTGTTATCCTAAATATTGGAAAAGAGCCACAATAAGTATTATCCCCAAGTCTTCATCTTGCCTGTCTGATCCTTCTTACAACAGAACTATTAGCTTTATCAACACTCTTGGCAAATTATTGGACAAAATGGTCTCTAGTAGACTTATTTTCTTTGCTGAGACTAATAACCACCTATCAGATATTCAGAACGCCTCCTGGCGAAAACGTCAAAAAGCTGACCACCTCGTTAGACTTACCGAATCCCAATTCCCAGACTCTGACCGGAACCAGGTTGACGTGGGAGTATTCCTTGATGACAGGCGAGTCTTTGATTCTGTGTGGCATAACGCTCTCCTTTATAAGCTGTTCACCATGAACATTCGGAATACCTTTATCTGTTGGATAGCTAGCTTTTTAAATAGCCACTTCGCCAGAGTTAAAGTTAATTACGAACTCTCTCACTCGTTCCCCTTACTAGCGGGAGTCCCCCAAGGCTCCGTGTTTAACAATGAACTCTCTTACTCATTCCCCTTACTAGCGGGAGTCCCCAAGGCTCTGTGCTCAGCCCTTTGTTATACATTCTCTTTGTAAATGACATTCATTTTCCTGCCAATACTCACACTCATGATTCACAATACTCCGATGACACAGTAGTTTGGAGTACGTCTAGTAACTCGGGTAGAGTCGCTTATCGTGCAGAAATTACCATCAACGACATCACGCAATGGTGCGATAAATGGCGGATAGCACTGAACTCTCACAAATCACAAGCGATTTTATTTTATAGATGCTTCAAAAATAAAAATAAAAAACGCCCTAGGTACAAATCAAAGCTCTTGATACTATACCTTTCTCCAAATCTATGAAATTTCTGGATATTCATTTTAATTCCAAACTTACGTGGTCAACCCATATCAACATAATTGCATCACGTATCAGCCATCGCATCTTCTTTCTTCGAAGAATCAGCGGTATGAGGTTGTACCCTTCACATCATTATGTTCATATACAAAGTATATGACGGGTTTTATAACCCAAAATACACATAAACTATAACAGTTTCGTTTCGAAGTTGAGCAGAGAGCAACACAATGATCTGTCTGTTCTCTAACTACTACTGGTATCGAAACCTGCTTTTTAGCGTCATAAGTCTGCAAACACACAGCTGCGTCACTAGGAGGCATAAATATAAATGTAAATCTTGCGAGGAAGATGAAATATCAGATGTATCATTTCAACCCTGCTATTAAGGTAATCATTTCAGGTTTTTTTCTCGTCTCTCACTATAGAATTACACTTCTTTTGGTGTTATTCAACGAACTACTATTTTAGAGTTAAAAATCTCGGTAAATGATTGTTTTATGAACTAATTTTAGTCAAAATTTCGAAAGAAAAGTGTACACTTGCTATTTGAATAAATATTATAAATACTGTAATTTTGTGATTTTTACATGTACTAAATGTTGTTATTATACAGCAGGGTACAGGCTCGAGGGGTATAACGCACGGAATCAAATGTCATGATGACGCCAGTATTTAATTATTATAAGCATAGTTTTTATGGATATTTTAAAAGAGAAACTTGGCATAAAAATTTGAGTAACAACGTTGAAAAATATTGAGAGCTAACAAAGTCTTGAAGCAGTAACTTTCTAGTTTGACACATAGTTGCAACAGGCTTGTGCAGACGACTTTTTATAGCTCGTATTTTGTCAAAGTTGGTTTAGTTGTAATACACAAAAAAAACACCTTATCTACTATAGGGGCCCGGCATGGCCAAGTGTGTTAAGGCGTTCGACACGTAATCCGAGAGTCACAGGTTCGAATCCCGATCGCACCAAACATGCTCGCCCTCCCAGCCGTATGGGCGTTATAATGTGAAGGTCAATCCTACAATTCCTTGGTTTAAGAGTAGCCCAAGAGTTGATGGTGAGTGGTGATAACTAGTTGCCTTCCCTCTAATCTTACGGTGCTAAATTAGGGACGGCTAGCACAGATAGCCCTCGAGTACCTTTGCACGAAATTCAAAACACGAACAAATTCTCACGTACTATAGAGTAATGCTTGGAATTTTTACTCAATTCTCAATACTGCTTTTGAATGAAAACCACGATTTATTCAAAAGTGTAAATTATTGCGCTTTATGTTCGTACGAAAATAGAAATCTCTTGATATGGTAGATACGAAAATTAATTATTAACAAAACAGAACTCTGGTAGTTAAGGGTTAAAAATACTGAAATGAAATCAATTGTACGATATATGTGAATTTATTAATTTTATCGGAAAGAACTAAATCACAAAAATTGATCTACACATTAAAGAGGCCGACATATCTCCGGCAGGTAATTATAATACGACTAAATGTAAGATCAGAAGAAATTGTAAAAAAAGTAATAATAATAGTCATCGAAAACTGCCTATATGACACATTACTTTTAGAGACCTGTAAGATGATGCCCTTACACTACATTCCATGTAAGTTGTTTAATATACATATGAATATTTCACGAACACTTCAAATTGTGCTTTTCTTGATGAAGAATTTAGCAAAAGACATATATTCCAGAATTCTCTATATCTTTGTTTGGGACTTGCGAATAGCAGATCGGTCGAAATGTGGACAAGAAAAGAACCAAACTCCTTTAATTATACCTTTTGTGTCCTTTTAACCCCTTTAAAATGACCAAACGTAGGCATCTCCGCATTTTTATACCTGTGTGTGTATGTATGAGACCCATAAAAAAGTATTGTTTTACCAACTCCCATGTAAATTGGTCAAAATATAGTCAAGCAGGTGACCAAAAATTTCAATACTGTGTTGTTTTTTGTGAGCTCTGACCTCCCTAAATAGTCTCTAAATGGACAAAACAACTTTTTATGTTAACTTGTTGGGCGCATGAAAATTTATATTTGTGCCGATTTTCATTTTCATTGCTGTAAATACGATTTCACATGATTTCAGTGTATACATGTTTCAATTCTGACCCCATAAAATCCTTTAAAATGCTCAATAAGAAAAAAAAAAGTGTCTGGGCATATTTGACCAAGGTATAACATCTACCAAATTTCAGGTCAATCTGCCAAGAAATGAGTGCGTGTGTGTTTTTCTTATAGCAAAGCCAACCAGGGCTATATGCTGAGCCAACTGAGAGGAATCAAACCCCTGATATCAGCGTTGTAATTCCGAAAACTTACCGCTGTCCCAGCGGAGGGCGCAATGAAATGAAGGAATAGTGGTCGACTGAAAGTTCTTGGAAGAAGAAAAATATAAACAAATCAGTATGACTCTTTGTGGAGACATAAAAAGAGTAAATCAAAGATATTACGATGCCGGTGTAAACCATGTCGCTTCAATGCAAAAGTAGAAAGAGTGAACACGTTTCATAAATTACTGTTATGAACGACAATACAGATATTTTATAACAGCACAGTGTGCTGTGAAGTACATATGACTGTCTTGAAGACAGAGGGTAACAAATGAATAAATAAATAAAATAAACACTTGATTACCCTTGTCCCCTAGAGGGAGGAGACAAGCCTCTCACATTTGGGTCCGTGTGCACGTATGTCGTCCGTACACTTATCTCAAGCAAAAAAACCGGTTTAAACGAAATGTTTATGAAAAATAGGGTGCCCCTAAAGAACGCTCTCCCCATATTGATTCGGATGTGGATGTTGGATCACTTTGAAACATCTTTATAGTGAAGATGTAGGTATTTTGATTATAACTGAGTAAGAAGTGATGGGATTAAAACTGAATTTCAGGCGCACATTGAAATAAAAAATCCAATAATTTGTGGCAGGGCAAAAGCGTGCAGTTTCTCTAACTGTTCATACTGACACATATTTAGGGTTTTATCTCACTCTCACACTGGAAGAAGCATAACAAACATGCGAATGTGAAGTTTATTCATGCTTTTACCTGTAAATACCCTCAGATTGGCATTGTATGATCTTGAAAAAGTAGACTACGTAGTAACATTACTATAAATTCATCATACAGGTGACAAACCTAGAATACCATATTGTAAACATATGGATTTAAAACCTGGAAAACTGCATCCAAATAAATGTTTCAATGGTAGTTCTCCACTGATGTACCTCAACGGGATAGGAATTGAGACCTTCTTTAACAATTAATATTCACAATACTTTCTAATGGACAATTAAGCTTATGGTATTTTTAAGACAGTGTTTACAAGTTACTTTTGCTGTAGCCAAAATATTGTATATTTTATAAAAACGAGAAAGTTCATCGTATTGCTAAACAAACCTTTTAGTTTTAAATACTTCTTATAAAGGGTCATCGAAAGGCTGAAGTCTTCGTGGTGAACAAAACGTAGATAGACCATTGTGTGGCTTTGCGCTGAAACAATAACCATAAAAAGCTAACTAGATACTGTTATTTCGATTTTAGTTTGTAAGTGTATAGATGGATGAGGTTTATTGTAAACGATTCTGATAATCTATGTACGTTGTTGAAAACTAATTTGAGTTTTCCACCTTCTACCTGAGTTTGATATTTATATCGAGCAATATTTCAAGAGTCATTGATTCATTCATTTACAAAGAAAATCGTTATTTTTCCACATTTTTTGACATTTAAAAAGATTTTCTGGGAATATTTAACGTACATCTTTCTTATAAAAGTTAAAAAAATGAAAAGTCCTACTGAAACAAGAAGTGACTGCAACGTTTCTAACTGTTACAGCTTTAACATATTGCTTGAAAATTGAAAGCTGCTAGATACTTACAAAGCTGGGTTTTATATCTTTTTTACAATACTTGTAATTATTACTTTGATATTCAAAAACTCAGTCTTTATCACTAACCTAATTTTTAGCAAGATGACGAACTAATTCGGCAAAGTTAATAAGACACTTATCCTGGCACGGCATGGTCAGGTGGGTTACGGCGTTCAACTCCCCGTCGCACCAAACATGCTCTCCCTTTCAGCCGTGAAGATGTTATAAAGTTATGGTCAATCCCACTATTCGTTGGTAAGAGAGTAGCCCAAGAGTTGGCGGTGGGTGGTGATGACTAACTGCCTTCCCTCTAATTTTACACTGCTAAATTAGGGACGGCTAGCACAGATAGCCCTCGAGTAGCTTTGTGCAAAATTAAAAAACAAACAAACAAATAATTATTCTAAAAACAGTTTTACAACGTCAAGAAACGTTATATCTTGTAATTAATTTTATAACCTAAATAAACAGTTTGAAGAAAACGATGAACATTTCGTACTATAAATCCGAATAATACGCAGATAATAGTAATATTTAAGATTATTTAATTAACTTTTGTTCGTTCCTGCGCATAAAAAGTGGTAATACAGTTTTAGGAGCTAATGACCACTGAAATTATTTGACTTTCTGATGATTTAGGCTGAGTAAAAGCTTACATTCAGTCGCTGTAAAAGGTAAATTATGTCACTAGAAAAATAAGTAGGACACAAGATCAAAAGGTTATTATGTTACTGTGTCGTATCTGTGGTGGACATATTTTCAATACCAGATGTTGAGTTTCCAAATTGATATATTATTTTATACTCGCAACATGTGCCCTGTCCCGCAGTCTGGAGAAGAGATCCCCTTTTGTCTTTAGAACAGTCAGAATTATTTTTTTTTTTGTAAATGTTGGAGATAAGATTACAGCATTAGTTACTAATATATAAAACAATGTACTTCAAGAGATATAAAAATCTTTCGAGGTGAAAAATAAAAGTTGAAAACTAAGATGTTGAAAAGTGGTCTTCACTAACACTCTTGAATTTGAATTTGTAATATTTTTCTGTAAACCACACGTTTTTCTAGATAATAAAAAATGTTTAAGAACTGTTGTTACTTTAGTTTCTACTTTATCAATAATTATTTGAAAATCATTTCTATTGTTACTAAATACATTATTATTACTGTCAGGATCTTAAATGAGGAGTCTCCCAGTGGCTCAGCGGTATGTCTGGGGACTTACGCGTTAAAATCCGGGTTTTGATACCCGTGGTGGGCAGCGCACAGATAACCCACTGTGTAGCTTTGTGCTTAATTCAAAACAAATATGACAAACAACAACTTAAATGAGGAAAAATAAATTATTGTGTCTCGTTATTATGTATACTTATATTAAAGAATAAAATGTGTTATTTTAAACTTTGAAATAATGGAATATTTAGAAGGTGGCTGTTTGATTGACACTGTCGACAAAAGTTGTCTCTGTAAAAATGAAATATCAGGAACTCTGGCTCTTCACTCTCCGCACTTCCCCAGTCCTGAGTTTGAACAACAGAGTTCACTGAACCTCTAATATACTTTTATCGTTTGCAACTGTCTTTACTGTATGCTGCAAAACCTCAGTCTTTACCACAACATCTCACCTGGTGTTTTCCCTACTCGGTGAGCCATGCTTTATGAGAACAGACGATCTAACATTGTTCCTTTTGGTCTTCGTATCTAGGTGCATTTGAATGAATTGGGTCTGTCCTTGCATAGCACTGCTGTATCCGCTGATCAGCCCATCCCACCGTGGCTTATGTATGACCAAGTATGACCTTTCTTTAAGTCACCTGAGAAAAGCAGATACTCCCGATTGGAAGTATTACCTGTTATTTGCTGAACTTCTTTCGAACAATATTTCAATTCAAATTTATGTGGATGGTTCTAAATCAGTACACTGAGTGGGCTCTGCCATGGTTTGTTGTAGCTCGGTTGTTGCGTACTGAATCCTACCTACAGTTTCTTTGTTCACTGCTGAACTGTATGCTATTTCTCTTGCCCTGAATCGCATAAAAGGTAAGCAATACTAACATTTCATTATTTATACTGACTGGATTAATATATGTGTAAAAACGGCTGGTACTGGCAGAGAAAGCAATATGTTCGCTCTTCTATATACGTTTTTACATATATATTTTTCTCTATAAGTGGGTTTTTCTCGTCTTTACTGACTAGTTTAGTTCTCTATTGGCCCTGGAATGACTTCACGTTGGTTCACACCCTGTTCTCGCCGATATTCAAAACTGACTGGCCCATTTCTCTTTAACACCTACTTCATTCAGGTTTAGGGCCTGGCATGGTCTAGTGCGTGAAGGCGTGCGCTTCGTAATCTGAGGGTCGCGGGTTCGCGCCCGAGTCGCGCCAAACATGCTCGCCCTCCCAGCTGTGGGGGCGTTATAATGTGACGGTCAATCCCACTTTTCGTTGATAAAAGAGTAGCCCAAGAGTTGGCGGTGAGTGGTGATGACTAGCTGCCTTCCCTCTAGTCTTACACTGCTAAATTAGGGACGGCTAGCACAGATAGCCCTCGAGTAGCTCTGTGCGAAATTCCAAAACAAACAAACAAAAATCATTCAGGTTTTCTGAATACCTGACCACGTCAGTATTCGCGGATAAGGGCTTGCCGATACCGAAGCTAAATCTGTCTGCTCTAGCACCATTGGTGCTGTGCCTGTTCCATACGTGGACTATGGTCCTGTTTTCAAGGCTCGGCTCCGTGCCAGTTGGCTGTCTAATTGGAGTGAGTAGCATCAAAACATGCTTTTCCAAATCAAACCATCTATTGAACTTTGTCTGTCTAGGCTCCCGTAAGAATCAGAAAGAGGAATTTGTTCTGATTAGACTATGCATTGGTCACAGTTTTTTAACTCATTATCTGGTACCGATGCACCATTGTATTGTCTGTGTAACACTCAAGTCACAATAAGCCACATTTTACTGTCCATCCGTTGTTCCAACTCTCAACATTTAGAACATGTTTTGTCCCAAGGATTATCCGTGACATTAGACTGTTATTGGCGACGATGACACTGTCCACCTTAGAAATGTTCTAGTTTTTTAAAGACCATTAATCTCTTTTATGCTATTTAAGTTTTTAATGTATAAATTATACTTTTCTTAATGTAATTCCCTTCCAACAATAAAAGTACGACTAATTCTATTTGAAATTGGAATTAGAACGTCAAATAACTCAAAACCAGGTCTGGAAAAGTCAACTTCAGGTGTCAAACGTTCATGTTCGAACTACTCGTTAGCTATCCTGGCGAGTTATGATAATTACAGTTATGCTACAGAAAGTCCTTCACAATTTTTATTACTGTATTTTTTTCTCTTTCTGCTGTAAACGGCATATGAAGTTGGATTTAGCGCTATTTATTTTTTTAATTCAAAAATTCAACTTTGTTTTGTTTTACCTTAATTTCCTTTTATGAATTTTAGTAATTTTACTTTAATTTTAACTTTGTACTGAATGATTGGCGCAGATAAACTGCTTCCGTAGCGCCGTAAAACACCAAACCAAACAACCAACAAACCAAATGAATTTTTTTTTATTAATTTATCAGTAACAAATGACACAAAGTAACTTTTCGTTCAGAGTGTAGGGCTCTTTCTTCCAGTTAGTTTTCATCAAGATTGTAGGGCTTTTTGTTCCAGTTTCATTTCATCTATAGTGTAGGGCTCTTACTTCCAGTTAGTTTTCATCCAGAGTGTAGGACTCTTTATTTTCTTGTTAATTTTGACTTAGAGCGTAGGAATCTTCCTTGTGATTAATTCTTACTTAGAGTTTAAGACTCTTTTCTTTTTTCATTTATTCCCTTGAGAGTTTAAAACTCTGTCTTTCCGTTACTTCCCATCCAGAGTGTACGGCTGTTCCTTCCATTTATTTTTTATCCAAAATTGTAGAGTTCTTCCTTCCAGTTACTTCTTATTCAGAGTGTAGAACTCTTACTTCCAGTTACTGTTTATTCAGGATGCAGGGCTCTTCCTTTCAATTACTTTACGTCCACAGTGTAGTTCTCTTCCTTCTAGTTACTTCTCATCCAGAGTGTAGTGCTCTTCCTTCCAGTTACTTTTCATCCAGAGCGTAGGGCCTTTCTTTCTTGTTGCTTCTTACTTAGAGTGTTGGACTCTTCCTTTCACTGACTTTCCTGAGAATGTAGAACTTTTCCTTCCCGTCACTTCTGATCCAGAGTGTAAGGCTATTCCTTCCAAGTAGTTTTCATCCAGAGTGTAGGGCTCTTTCTTCTTGTCACGTCTCAATCAGAGTGTAGGGCTTTTTCTTCTTGTCACGTCTCAATCAGAGTGTAGGGCTCTTTCTTCCAGATACTTTTCCTCCAGATTGAGGGACTCTTCCTTCCAGTTACTTTTCCTCCAGAGTGAGGGACTCTTCCTTCCAGTTACTTTCCATGCAGTGTGTAAGTCTCTTTCTTCCAGTAACTTTTTTAAGACTCCAGTAACTTCCAGGGCTCTTCCCTCCTGTTACTTTTCATCCAAAATATGTAACTCTTTTTCCCAGCTAGTTTTTACCACAGTTTAGGACTCTTCCTATAAATTACTTTTCATTCAGAGTGTAGGGCTTTTCCTTCAAATTGGTTTTCATCAAGATTGCAAGGCTCTTCTTTTTTGTTACTTTTTACTCAGTGTACAACTTTTCATTTTAGTTACTTCCCTGAGATTTTCGAACTCTTTCTTCCCGTTACTTCTCATCCAGGGTGTAGGGCTCATTCTTCCAGTTACTTTTTACCAGACTGTAGATCTCTTAATTCCAGTTACTTCTCATCCTGAGTGGAGAGCTCTTTCTTTCAGTTACTTTTCATCAAGAGTGTAGGAATCTTCCTTTTAGTTAATTCCCTGAGAGTTTAGAACTCTTTCTTCCCATTATTTCTTATCCAGAATGTAGGATTCTTCCTTCCAGCTTCTTTTCATCCAGAGTGTAGGTCCCTTCCTTGCAATTAGTTTTCATCCAGAGTATAGGGATATTTCTTCTAGTTACAATTCATCCAAAATGTAGGAGTCTTCCTTCTACTTACTTTTCATCCAGAATTTAGGGCTCTTCCTTCTTGATACTTCATTTGAAGCGTATAACTCTTTTTTCCAGTTCTCTTCATTCAGAATGTAGGGCTCTTCCTCCCAGTTACTTTTCATCAAGAGTGTAGGGTTCTTCCTTTTTATTACTTTTCATCCAGAGTGTAGGGCTTTTTTTCCTGTTACTTTTCCTCCAGAGTGAGGGACTCTTCCTTCCAGTTACTTTTCATCAAGAGTTTAGGGTTCTTCCTTTTTATTACTTTTTATCCAGAGTGTTGGGCTTTTCGTTCCATTTTCATTTCATCTTTAATGTAAGGTTGTTCCTTCCACTTAGTTTTCATTCAGAGTGTAGGGCTCTTTTTTCCAGTTACTTTTCCTCCAGAGTGAGGGACTCTTACTTCCAGTTACTTTTCATCCAGAGCGTAGGGCCTTTCTTTCTTGTTACTTCTTACTTAGAGTGTAGGACTCTTCCTTTTAGTTACTTCCCTGAGAGTGTAGAACTTTTCCTTCCCGTTAATTCTCATCCAGAGTGTAAGGCTTTTCCTTTCAAGTAGTTATAATCCAGAGTGTAGGGCTCTTTCTTCTAGTCACTTCTCAATCAGAGTGTAGTGCTCTTCCTTCCAGTTACTTTTATTTGCAGTTCAGAGCTCTTTCTTCCAATTACTTTTTGTCCAGAGTGTGGTATCTTACTTTTAGTTACTTTTCATCCAGAGTTTATGGCCTATCTTTCTTGTTACTTCTTACTTAGAGTGTAGGACTCTTCCTTTTAGTTAGTTCCCTGAGAGTGTAGAACTTTTCCTTCACGTTAATTCTCATCCAGACTGTAAGACTATTCCTTCCAAGTAGTTTTCATCCAGAATGTAGAGCTCTTTCTTCTAGTAACTTCTCAATCAGAGTGTAGGGCTCTTTCTTCCAGTTACTTTTCCTTCAGAGTGAGAGACTCCTCCTTCCAGTTACTTTTCATAAAATGTGTAGGTCTCTTCCTTCAAATCAATTTTTATCTAGAGTAAACGTCTCTTCTTTAATTAATTCCCTGAAAGTTTAGAAGTCTTTGTTCCCGTTATTTTTCATCCAGAGAGTAGGGCTTTTCCTTCCAGTTACTTCTCATTCTGAGTGGAGAGCTCTTTCTTCCAATTATTTTTTCCTCCAGAGTGAGGGACTCTTCCTTCCAGTTTCTTTTCATGCAGTGTGTAGGTCTCTTCCTTCAAGTTACTTTTCATCAAGAATTTATGTCTCTTCATTCCGGTTACTTTCCATCCAAAGTGTAGGGCTCTTCTTTCTTGTTACTTCTTACTTAGAGAGTAGGACTCTTCCTTTTAGTTAATTCTCTGAGAGTTTAGAACTCTTTCTACCTATTATTTCTTATCCAGAGTGTAGAGTTCTTCCTTCCAGTTACTTTTGTTACGTATTTTCTTTTATGTTTTAAGTTCTTCGTAGATTAAACGCAACAGAAAAACACAGATAACAGCTTGTATAATTTATTACACTAACCTATTAACAAATATAACAGATATAACATAAATTACATGATAACAGTGACAGATATTAAGTTACGACATTCGAAATTAATTACAAAACAAAATAGTATTAGTTTCAAACTTCAAAATAAATCACAATACAAAACGGTACTGGCCTGTATCTAATGTAATGATCTAAAATTAAAGTCTCAAATTCCAGTCTAGGGTGTGAATTTGGTCCCACGAAGAGATTCCGAAACAGCTCACAGTTCAATGAAATCGCCGTCTCTCAGCACAAGCGGTAATTCAGAAGTATCGTAGAGATTGACGAAATAAAATCACGGCTTCCGTAGATCTAATTTCAATCACAAATCCAAGTTGAATATTCACAGCAAACACTTAATCTTTCTCAAATAACTAACTTTCTTCTTTTGAAATGAAACTGGTGTTTGAATCTCACTCTTTGTCTTCGAATAAAACTGATGACTGATGACTCTCACGTCACCGTCTTTTTTATACCGATAGGCCTATTTCTCGAACAATCTCGCAATTTCCATGCAACTCCAGAGCTATACACGCATATCCGTTCTTGCACGAGACTACACATCTAGACAGGAAGTCACCAGCACTCATTTACAAACATAAGATTGGTCTACTAAATTCGAGAAAGTTCTAAAATGTTACCCGAAATGAATAACAAAATATTAGTTTAAACTTCGAAACAAATTATATCAATATGGAAAAATGAATAATACAAATGAAAATTCAAACACAATACGACATGTTGTCGTTTACAAAATATTTACACATATACATAACACTTTTCATCCAGAGTGTAAGTCACTTCCTTGCAATTAGTTTTCATCCAGAGTGTAAGTCCCTTCCTTGCAATTAGTTTTCATCCAGAGTGTAGGGATATTTCTTCTAGTTATAATTCATCCAAAATGTAGGATTCTTCCTTCTACTTACTTCTCATCCAGAGTTTAGGGCTCTTCCTTTTTGATACTTCATTTGAAGCGTATAACTCTTCCTCCCAGTTAACTTCATCCAGAATGTAGGGCTCTTCCTTGCAGTTACTTTTCACTCAGAGTGTAGGATTCTTCCATTCAGTCACTTCTCATCTACAGTGTAGAGCCAGGGATGTATTAACGCATAGGCACACGAGGCACGTGCCTGGGGTGGCAGATTTTAGGGGGCGGCAAATTTTGACCAAAAAAAAAAGAAAAAGAATGAACACCATTTTAAAATGTAGTCCCTGGTTATTAATTCCCCCTGCCATTTATGCCGCCCCAATAACCTCTTGAATGTGGACCCCCCCCCCACACACACACACTCACTATTCCACCACACCGTCGGGTCGGTCGCTTCAAGTTTAAAAGATTTCTAACCTTTCCTCCCTGAGTCCCACCTAATACGCCTCGCCCCCCCCATATCATCAACCCATCCACCCTCACCTCAGCTATTTATTTGTGTTTTTCAAAACCCCCAACATGTTTTTTACTCATGTTGACACACCAAACAATGAATTACCTGCTACTCAGTGTGCTACGCCTACACAAAAAATATTTTATCATGGCCTAATAACCTATTTTGTTTTGTGAAATTGCGTATACGAAAATTCGGATTTTCGATTGCTTCAGGCTATTATCGGGAAAAATATATTTTGAAATATTCTTCCTCAACATTCACAGTTTAGCTTAATTGATTATTTTTAATTGATTGATTGAATATGCGCTTGTCTAGATTCCAATGTAGTCCTTACAGAATAGTTCCTTCAAATTCCCTAGCAATTATAGGCATCTGTTAGAATAAAGAAGGGGTAGTGGCAGACTCCAGAATACCAGAACAGAAAGGCGCACAGTCACTGGAGCAGGTGAGCGTCGGCGGAATCGGCTGCGGGTGTCACGCATAATCGATTTTGCAGGCCGCCGACCGCGCTCTATCAATGAAGTTGACTCCCAGGGGACGCGGTTGTACCGCACGGGGTCTGGATAGTTTTGGGCGATACAGGTATTTGTTACTAGTAGTATGGAATTTGAAATAGTAAAGTGTGTTAGAATTTATAATTTGATTGTCAATAGCCCAGCACCCGTTAACATGGATACATCGGCAGTAACATAAATCAGTAGTGCAGAAGCTCCCCTTTTTCGTGTATATTTTGTTATGGACTTATGGTTGCAAGTCGATAATTGTTTTACCAACTACCATAAAACTCATTATCTGCCGGACGAATATATGGTTCACCAACATATTTACAATATAATCGACAATATAGATAACAACGTGGTAAGCAATATTGGTGTCAAAATGTAGAGTTCGTTATGCTTTTACTAATTTCTCCGTCACCCAGTATCTTACTGTAAGTTATATCGTGTTGTCAGTGTCCAAACCTTCACAAGAAGCACAATTCTTGTGAGGGCGAGGGTCACTGGGGGTCAACGGCTCACGGATCTCTGTGAGGTTCGCGCGGCTGCCATAAATAGCTCGATCCCACGAAAATGACTCAGATCCTGATAATCTGAGATGTGAAAGTAACAAATTCACTGTCAATACTTAATATACGATCAGTGGATTCTAGTGATATCGTCATGAGTAACATACACCGAAAATTGAGTGGAGCAGCTAATAGGAAGATAGCAAAGTTAAAAAATGAAAACACACGTGATGTTTTGGATAAGACACCGACGATGGAGGCCTTTTATACTAAACAAAGGCAAGAACAGCCTACTAGCGATGATGTTCAAACCAACAGCGATGGAGGGAATACACATGACGGGCCTAGCAGTAGCAGTTTTGAACAATCTGAACGACTCGAACATATCGAACTGCAGCTTGAACAAGAGACGTCATCAGCAGCAGGCCTAGTAAGATCTGCCGGTTGCGTCCCTGAAACGTCAATGGTTCCAGCAAGTTTTTCAGACAAAGTAAGTTCAGATCCAGCAGAGTGGATAATAGATGATTACACAAAAGATTATATATTGCAACACATACCATCCCTCAAAACGATGACTCGGATTTCAAGAACTTTATGAAAAATGACGGGGAGAAAATCAGATCTGTAACCAAAGGCATGTTTGAAAGAAAACTGCAAAATGGCGAAAAAAGTAAGCGGACATATTTGGTTTATTCAGAGAGCAAAGGTAGACTGTTTTGTGCTCCTTGTCGTTTATTTGATTTTGGAAAAAAATCCAAACTGGCTGACGAAGGCTTTGATGACTGGAAAAATGCTACTCTCCGGCTGAATGAGCATGAAAACTCTCCTGAGCATCGGTCTTCAGTTTTATCTCTAGTAGCAGGGGGCAACATGTTGGGACGTGTAGATCTCCAGATGGCCATACAGCTGCACGACGAAATCAAATACTTGAGAAATGTACTCACTCGTGTGGTAGCTGTAGCGAAAAGATTGGCTTCACGTGGGCTTCCGTTCAGAGGTCGGGATGATAAGTTTGGCTCAGTACACAACGGCAACTTTATGATGTCGTTAGAACTAGTTGCGGAGTTTGACCCCTTCCTCGCTGATCACATTCACCGTTATGGCAATGCTGGCAAGGGATCCACGTCTTACCTGTCTTTCAGTACTTGCGACGAATTCATCCAGCTTATGGCAGACCTTGTTCTAAAGAACATTTTAAAGGACGTCAAAACTGCAAAATATTTCTCAATCAGCGTGGACTCGACGCCAGATATATCCCATGTTGACCAGTTGGCATTCATCATCAGGTACGTGAACAGTGATGGTTCACCTATGGAACGTTTCCTGACTTTTATATCCAATCCGGGCTACACAGCTGAACAGCTGGCAGAAGTTGTACTTAGCCTGCTTCAGTCATATGAGCTTGACATTTCTGAATGTCGTGGACAGTCTTACGACAACGCCAGCAACATGTCTGGTAAGTACAGTGGTCTCCAGGCTCGTATCATGGAGAAAAATCCTTTAGCTGTGTATATCCCATGTTCAGCACATTCATTAAATCTTGTAGGAACGTGTGCTGCTGAATGTTGCAGAGAAGCATGCTCATTCTTCGAACTCTTACAAAGTCTCTATGTTTTCTTCAATGCTTCACCCTATCGTTGGAAAATTCTACAAAAACACCTGTCCGCAAATAAAGAAAGTCTCTCTTTCAAGAAATTCAGTGACACTCGGTGTTGCGCTCGTAAAGATGCTTGTCAAAGCCTCAACAGAAACTGGCAACAACTGTTTGATGCCATCACTACCATGGAGGGAAATGCTATGGAAAACCAGCCGCTAGGAATGAGGCCGCTGGACTTCTTTCCAAATTAGGAACGCTAGAAACAGCTATTTTGTCCACAGTTTGGGGAACAATACTGGAAAGATTCAATGCTGCCAGTAAAAAGTTTCAAAGTGCTGATATGAACATCGGACTTGTAATCGAGCTTTATGCTTCCTTGCTGTAGTTTGTGAAAGATTCAAGAGAACTGTTCGATCATTTTGAAGACAAGGCGATGTTGAAGTCCAGCATGAAGACGAACGAAATTAAGCGAAAAAGGAAGCAAAAATTTTCAGATGGTGACACCCAGGCAGTGGAAGAAGGCAGAGAGGCATTTAGAGTAAATGTTTTCAATGTGATCATTGACAGACTTTGCTCAAAATAAAGCGAAGGCAAACCGCTTATGTAGAAATCCACGCAAGGTTTGGATATTTGTTCAAGATAACAAATATTGAACCCACTGATGTCATCAGTCAAGCTGGAACACTGTTGAAACTCTACCCCAATGATTTGGAAGTGAGCTTCGTAGATGAATGTCTGCATTTCCGCGCACATCTTGTGAGTATGAAAGTGCAAAATGATGACTCTTCTGCGTTAGCAGTATACAGAAATCTGCGAGCTAAAGGACTTCAAACTGTTTGTCCAAACCTAGATATTGCTATGCGCATGTTTCTGTGCAATCCAGCAACTAATTGTACATCAGAGAGATCTTTCTCGGCTCTCAAACGTGTGAAAAAGTACTTGAGATCAAGAATGGCAGATGATAAACTAAATGCCCTGTCACTCCTCGCCATTGAAAGTGATATTGTTTGTAGAATAAACTATGACGATGCAATAAACATGTTTTCGGAACAGAAGGCCAGGAGAAAGCCTGTATATTCAGCCGCAGAATAATATTTAGTGATAATCGATTTTGATGTTTCATTTTCTATTGTGTTGGAAAATAAACGTTGTGTTGTTTTTGAATGATAACAACTGTGTTTGTCTGTTGTTGTGATGGTGATGCTTGGTGCAAGTTGTGGCACGGAGGGGGGGCGGCAAAAGTATCAACCTAACCTTGTGCCTAGGGGGCCGAAATCCTAAATACGTCTCTGTGTAGAGCTCTTTGTTCCAGCCACTCTTCATCAAGAATGTTGTGCTCTTCTTTCCAGTTACTTTTCATCCATAGTTCAGGGCTCTTCTTATTTGTTACTTCTTACTTAGAGAGCAGGACTCTTTCCTGTAGTTACTTCTTATTTACAGTGTAGCACTCTTCCTTTTAGTCACTTCCATGAGAATGTAGAACTTTTCCTTCCCGTTACTTCTCATCCAGAGTGTTGGGCTCTTTCTTCCAAATACTTTTCATCCAGAGTGTAGGGCTCTACTTTCAAATTACTTTTCATCCAGAGTGAATGTCTCTTCTTTAATTATTTCCCTGAGAGTTTAGAAATCTTTCTTCCCGTTATTTTTCATCCAGAGAGTAGGGCTTTTCCTTTTAATTACCTTTCATTCAAAGTGGAGAGCTTTTTCTTCCAGTTACTTTTCATGCAGTGTGTAGGTCTCTTCCTTCCAGTAACTTTTTATCCAGTGTGAAGGGCTCTTCCTTTTAGTTAATTCCCTGAGAGTTTAGAACTCTTTCTTCCCATTATTTCTTATCCAAAATGTAGGATTCTTCCTTCCAGTTTCTTTTCATCCAGAGTGTAGGTCCCTTCCTTGCAATTAGTTTTAATCCAGAGTGTAGGGATATTTCTTCTAGTTACAATTCATCCAAAATGTAGGAGTCTTCCTTCTACTTACTTTTCATCCAGAGTTTAGGGCTCTTCCTTCTTGATACTTCATTTGAAGCGTATAACTCTTTTTTCCAGTTCTCTTCATTCAGAATGTAGGGCTCTTCCTCCCAGTTACTTTTCATCAAGAGTGTAGGGTTCTTCCTTTTTATTACTTTTCATCCAGAGTGTAGGGCTTTTTTTCCTGTTACTTTTCCTCCAGAGTGAGGGACTCTTCCTTCCAGTTACTTTTCATGCAGTGTGTAGGTATATTCCTTCCAATTTCTTTACATCCAGAGTGTTGGGCTGTTTCTTTCAGTTAGTTTTCATCCACAGTGTAGGGCTTTTCTTTCTTGGGATTAATTCTTACTTAGAGTTTATGACTTTTTTTTTAGTTATTCCCCTGAAAGTTTAGAACTCTGTCTTTTCGTCTCTTCCATCCAGAGTGTACGGCTGTTCTTTCCATTTACTTCTCATCCAGAGTGTAAGGCTATTTCTTCCAGTTACTTTTTATTCACAGTGTAGGGCTCTTTCTTCCAGTTACATTTCCTCCAGTGTAAGGGACGTGTCCTTCCAGTTACTTTTCATGGAGTGTGTAGGTCTCTTCCTTCCAGTTACTTTTCATCCAGAATGTAGGATTCTTCCTTCCAATTACTTTACATCCAGTATGTATGGCTCTTCCTTCCTGTTACTTTTCATCCAGAATATGTAACTCTTATTTCCAGCTTCTTTTTACCAGAGTTTTGGACTCTTCCTATAAATTACTTTTTCATTCAGATTGTAGGGCTTTTCCTTCCAAGTAGTTTTCATCAAGATTGCAGGGATCTTCTTTCTTGTTACATCCTACTCAGAATGTGCGCCTTTTCCTTTTAGTTACTTCCCCGAGAGTTTCGAACTTTCTTCCTATTACTTCTCATCCAGAGTGTCGGGCTCTTTCTTCCAAATAATTTTCATACAGATTGTAGAGCTCTTCCTTCAAATTACTTTTCATCTAGAGTGTACGTTTCTCTTTTAATTAATTCCCTGAGAGTCTAGAAGTCTTTCTTCCCGTTATTTCTCATCCAGATGGTAGGGCTTTTCCTTCCAGTCACTTTTCCTCCAGAGCGACGGGCTCTTCTTTCCGGTTACTTTTTATGCAGTGTGTAGGTCTCTTCCTTCCATTAACTTTTTATCCAATGTGTAGGGCTCTTTCCTCCATTTACTTTTTATCCAGAGTGTAGGACTCTTCCTTCTAGTTACATCTCGTCCAGAGTGGAGGGCTCTCTCTTCCAGTTACTTTTCATCCAGAGTGTAGGACTCTTCCTTTCAGTTAGTTATTACTCAGATAATTTGACTCTTCCTTTCTCTTATTTCTTATTCAGGGTGGAGGGCACTTCCTTCCAATTACTTTTCATCCAGAGTGTAGGACTCTTCCTTCAAGATACTATTCATGGAGTGTGTTGGGCTCTTCCTTCCAGTTACTGTTCATCCAGAGTGTGGGACTCTTCCTTCCAATTAATTTTCATCCAGAGTGTAGAACTCTTCTTTCTTGTTACTTCTTACTTAGAGTGTGGGACTTTTCCTTTTAATTATTCCCCTGAGAGTTTAGAAGTCTTTCTCCCGTTACTTCTCATCCAGAGTGTAGGGCTGTTCCGTCCAGTTAGTTTTTACTTTAGAGTGTAGGACATTTCCATCTTTTCGATATCCACTAACAGTGTTCGACTCTTCTTTGTACTTAATTCTTACTTAGAGTGCAGGAATCTTGAGTCAAATTGATTCGACATATCCTTCACTCTGAAATACTTCTAACATCGAATAATCATTGAATTTTTTTTTTAATTTATAAAAGTATGAAAACTAATTTTTGACTCATCCGAAATCTGGATATTTCTTGTTCATAACTGAGGTGAGAAACTTTTTAATTTCCAGCCATTGTTATTTTCCCCATGTTATTTTTGTAAAATGTGAGTAGCACGACTTCAAAAAGAAGTGTGTCCACAATTAGTCAAATTATAGCGAACATGAAAAATGTAATAAACTTAGTGGTTTGCGGTAAGTATATTATGGAATTTGATCTTTTGTGTCTTAAATAATTGAAGCTAACACTACTGAAATATTACAAACACAAAGTAAATAAACTTTTCGAGTGGTAGTGATTTTTCCATCTGCTGAGAGCAGACCAAAATTATACGACGAATGCAGAAAAACACAACAGCTCCATTCCAGAACTTGTATAATCGCTTGATAGATTTCTGTGGAACTGGTTTCTTAGGTTTTACTCGTAGCAACATGATGTGTCTACAATATCAGATAGATAATTGTTGTTATGAGAAAATAATTAATTGTTGCACTTTTGTATTTTAATACTGTGATAAAGGTTAAATAAAACGACCTTTACATTCCAGATAAATATAAAAGAATATATTTTTATTTAAACAATGTTTCACCTTTGCGGCTTCTTCGGCGTAAATATACGAAATTGACTGATATTAAAATATTCGTTAAATTATAAAACTGTTTGTAATGTTCTGTTTTTGGAGTCTTCCGTGGCGTGTTTAACAATGTATAAAATATTATTATAGTATAGTTATAATACACATTACATAGCTATGCAAACACGTTACATATATTACTTCAATTAATATACAATAAAGATTATCCGCTTCTTTTGACGAGTCGTTAATTGGGACTAGAACAGATATAAAGTCTCTTACACCAAAAGCCGCATCTTTAATTTTCGAAATCGATCGTCGAAGCTAACAAATCGTGTTCTTTTTTCCTTTTTCTTTAAAAACAGTATAAGTATGTAGTGAAGTAACGGTTGGGCCTGGCATGGCCATGTGGGTTAAGGCTTTCAGCACGTAGTCTGAGGGTCGCGGGTTCGAATCTCTGTCGCACCAAACATACTCGTTCTTTCAGCCATGGGGGCGTTCTAAAGTGGTCGTCAATCCCACTATTCTTTGGTAAAACAGCAGCTCAAATCAAAAACAAGTACCTGTTGTTAGCATTCACAGCCTCATCGTTCAGGCGCTGGGCGAGGGGAAAGGCATTTTAAATACAGTGTTCCCTCGCCACTTTGCGGTCTCGGCCGACCCCCACATATATATAAAATAATAAACATTAAATCTAAATTATAGCATTAAATAACATTAAAATATTAAGAATAAATATAGTTAATAGTGTAAAGAAAAAAAACAGGTATATTTTGAGATATAAACATATATTTGAATTTATAACAGCGTAATTTAGTAACGAAATGAAAGGCAACATGATATTTTTCTTTAGACTAAAGCGTCAGTATCTGGTAGTTAAGTGTTTGTTTCCGTTACAATGATAATGAGTTGTTTTTTCTGAAAATGTATCTCCACATTACTATCAAAATGCGCATGCGTATACACCGAAGTGAATACACGTACAGTGTTCCCTCGCCACTTCGCGGGCTCGGCGACCCCCACATATATATAAAATAATAAACATTAAATCTAAAATATAGCATTAAATACCATTAAAATATTAAAAATAAATATAATTAATAGTGTAAAGAAAAAACAGGTATATTTTAAAATATAAACATATATTTGAGTTTATAACAGCGTAAAAATGGAAACAGAACCAACTGGAAAGGCTATAGATGTACGCATTGTGCGTCTGTGAAGGCTACGCGAGATCCAGCCGAGCAAGAAAGAAAGGGTACCGGTGGCGAGTACTGTTCCTAAAGTTGTAACAACCGACGAAGAAATTGCCGATTCACCTTCCACAGAAGAGGAAGTGGTGTCCCCCGAAAAGACACCACCTGCTGAAGATATGTAATTTTTAATTTTAAGGCTTAATATCTTAATAATTATTCTTATTATTTCAGCAATAATGAACAGTATTGTAATGGGAGGGTTAAATAGTTGTACAGGGAGGGTTTTAGAAGTCTAAATGCACATAAATATATACGTAAAAATCGGCGATCCCACTTCGCGGAAAATCTCCTTTCGCGGGGGGTTTGGGAACGCATCTTTTAGTTTGTTTGGAATTAAGCACAAAGCTACACAATGGGCTATCTGTGCTCTGCCCACCACGGGTATCGAAACCCGGTTTTTAGTGTGTAAGTCCGCAGACATACCACTGTGCCACTTGGGGGCGGGAACGCATCTACCGCGATAAACGAGGGAACACTGTAATCCAAAAATTGAAGTAATTTTAATAAAATAATTAAAAATGAATTTAGGTACAAAATGAAAGATGATAAATATTTTTCTCCAGACTGAAACGTCAATATTTGGTGTATTAGTATTTGTCTCTGTTAAAATAAATGTGAGTTTGTTTGTTTGTTTTGAATGTCGCGCAAAGCTACTCAAGAGCTACCTGTGCTAGCCGTCCCTAATTTAGCAGTGTAAGACTAGAGGGAAGGCAGCTAGTCATCACCACCCACCGCCAACTCTTGGGCTACTCTTTTACCAATGAATAGTGGGATTGACCGTAATTTTATAACGCCTCCACAGCTGAAAGGGCGAGCATGTTCGGTACGATGGGAGATTTAAACCCGCGACCCTCAGATTACAAGTTGAACGCCTTAACCCATCTGGTCATGCCGGGCCTAAAAATTAATTTTTGTTCGGAAAATGTACCTGCACCTACTAAGTAAATGCGCATGCGTATAAACCAACGTGAGTATACTTTATCATACATATCAGACAGCAATATGTTAAAAACTTAAGCTATTTCTCAACAACGTCAGGTTAGATATTTTTAAAACTATTATGTATTTATTTATTGCTAATTTTAAGTACAGTAAAGTTTAACAATAGCTAAACTAAAGAGAATATGTACCCAAGTTGATGTTAATTTATTTCTTTATCAAATATAGGCGTACTTAGTAAAGGCCTGATTTGTGTTAAGCCTAAGATCAGTGGACTTGCAGACTGCGGTGTCTCCGATTAGAATTATTTTCGGTTATACTAGAAATCATCTGTTTCAAGAAGTATTATTACAGTGAAGACACCAATTTGACCGTAAATGTTTAGAAGATGTTTATTATTGTATATATTTATGTTTCACAGTTATCAGTTGACGTGATTAGATGTAGCAAAATAATGTTATATTTGAAATTTCTTTCTTTCCTGATTAGTTTTAGTTCACAATCTTAAAAGTATATTAGTTTATATTTATAAATTATTTTTATAAAGGGCCTGGCATGGCCGAGCGCGTTAAGGCGTGCACTCGTAATCCGAGGGTCGCGGGTTCGCGCCCGCGTCGCGCCAAACATGCTCGCCCTCCCAGCCGTGAGGGCGTTATAATGTGACGGTCAATCCCACTATTCGTTGGTAAAAGAGTAGCCCAATAGTTGGCGGTGGGTGGTGATGACTAGCTGCCTTCCCTCTAGTCTTACACTGCTAAATTAGGGACGGCTAGCACATATAGCCCTCGAGTAACTTTGTGCGAAATTCCAAAAAACAAATTTTTGTAAAGTGTGAAGGCGTCGGGTTATCCTCGAGATGTCTTAAGAAGGTCGAAACGTTGTTCTGTGCTTTATTAGTAAAAGTTTTAATACCCATACCAGCCGTTCTTAGATACATTATTAGAAATATCATTTTTCGCGATCCGATTCACTCAGACAAGGACATGTTATATTACAACAAGCGGTGAATCATAGTAATAAGTAACATTTTCATCCTTAAGGAGTTCATGTTACATTACGTGAACTGTTAATACAAGTAACTGGTTAACATTTATATTTTAATAAATGCTGAGCTGGTTGCTAAATTTATGTAGGCCAATAAATCTCTAGTACCTTTGTATAGCTTAAGAACCTAAACACAGACTTGTTTCTTGTTAAATAAATTGGCCGTTTTCAGTTAAGCCTACTTTGTTCATTTTTAAATATGCTAACAAGATACATTCCTTTATCATGAGATTACTGATCTCATCACATAGCTTGAAATGAATCTAAAGGTAACATAATGATGATGGATAATTATTACCCAAATCAGAATAACTTTTTTATTGTTGACCAATATTATGAAAATATAAGACGTTTGTGGTCCTGTCTTCAATAAAAACTAAAACCATCTTGATTTAACTTGTGTATGTGTGTGTAAATACATATGTATTCGTTTGTTATAACATAAAAACAAGCCGAAAGAAAAGCAAATTAAACAAAAATAACGCCGTATCAACTGAAAAAATTCAAGAATACAAGCTACAATGTGGGATTATAAAATGTACCCTAGGGTTTGGAGGTGACACCAAAATAGGACCCACATTGCGGTGGGGATTCATCATCAACCTGTCTTAACCTCTATATGGTAGTCTTGCGTAAGAAATAAATAGTAGCAATAAATATAGAATTAGAAATAAAAATTAGGAGAGCTCAAGCCCTTAACGCCCCACATATATCACCCTTTGCTGCATGCAGACAGTTGTGGGAAGGTAACTGCTCTCACAAGTAAAGAATTAATTGCAATAAAAAGTAAAATTAGGTTGTACCACTTGAGGGGCGTAGGTATGATGAAAACCTTACATCTTGTTATTAGCTGGCCAGCCCTCAATATGGTAAAAGGGCATAACCAAATTCACTATTTCTCAATCTATAAATGAAATCTTACTTCTTCGAACACGTGATGATAATTAGGCACGCTTCGGTGCTCGTAAATGTTTATTTTATAAGCTTTTAAAAACTTGTAAAGCGTGAAAGTAATTTAAATGAAAATTTCTTATGAATAGAGTTCTTTATAAAACTGAAAGCAAAATTCGCATGCAGAAGTACACACAAGGGAGGTGTGATACACAATCCCCTTAGTAACATCAGATTTCACAGCGCTTAAAATAGTCGCCAAGAGGTATCATTTCATAATAACATCAATTTTCACAGAATCTTTGGCATCTCATGCTTTCAGCATAGCTTAAAATGTCATTCAAATAGTCCTCAAATAATGTATATAGTTACAAAACACGCGTGTATGGGATAAATGTACCCACATTTCTTTCGTCTTTAGTTATCTGAATAAAGTTGCTGTGAAACAAAGTACTTAGGTCTAGTACAATGATTCAATTGAAAATCAGTCTCTTAACTCCACAACAGAGTATGGCATGTATCACACAACCCGCAACAACTAGTGATCATACGCAACATTTCGTAATGTTACAACAGTTTCTTGTACGAGATATACAACCCACATGTAGTAGTGGTCCCAGACAATGTTTCATTAGGTTACAACAGTGTGTGGTGTGTATTATACAACCCATTCCTATTGGTAGTCACAAACAATATTTCTTTAGATTACAACAGTAATGTAGTACCTATGCTGCCTCTGCTGGTGGAATTTTGAAATATTCGTCGTATATGGTAAAATATTTACTCTATTAAAACGCATCTTTCATGTCAAGAATAAAACAATGCTGATAATCAGTTTAGTGCTGTTACTTTCGAGTAATTCAATGTGTTTTTAATGTTTCAATTAATGTTAAGTTTCAAAAAATATCCTATTCCATTGATAATTGAGATTCGTTACAACTACTTACATGTAAATGTATCTCTCATTTGTGTGATACCTTGGGTTCGAATCCTTCCTAGTCATTTTTTTGGAAGGTAATAAAATACAACACTTATAAAAACAAAAAATCTCAAAATTTGCTCGTTTCAGAGTAAAGCCACTTTGAGCTATATCTGCAGTGTTCAAGCCTGGAATCGAATTCCGAATTTTAGCGTTATTCGTTCGGGGACTTGCTGATTTCCCATCGGAGGACATCACAAAATGTGTAATATCATACAACATCTTAATGTGTTTTATTTATTCAGACCAACAGTTTATTTTTTAAACAAAGAAAAAAATGTTCATTAATCCTCCCAGCGGTAGCAGAATGAAATAACCTAAATAAGAATAATTAATTTGGTTTGGGATCTGTTCCACTAGAGTAACAATTAATAAAAACTACAATATTATCATGTAGTTAAGCCGTAAGTCTGAGAGCTTAAAACTGTGTTTCTGTAAATTAGAAGATAAAGATTCCTGACTGCATGTTGTCGTAGTAAGTAGTTTGAACTGTTTTGAATTTCGAGCAAAGCTACACGAGGGCTATCTGTGCTAGCCGTTCCTAATTTAGCTGTGTAAGACTACAGGGAAGGCAGCTAGCCATACCACCCACCGCTAACTCTTGGGCTACTCTTTTACCAACGAATAGTAGGATTGACCATCACATTATAACGCCCCCACGACTGAAAGGGCGAGCATGTTTGGTTTGATCGGGATTCAAATCTGCGACCCTCAGATTATTAAGTCTAACACCTTAACCCACCTATCCATGCCGGGCCCGTGATGAGAGACACTTTTATTTAGTTTTAATAAGAGCAGTGAGAAGAAAAGAGGGACACAAAAGGAATTTTCTTAACATGAAGTAAATTGGTCAGTTTCCTAAATGTTTAGACTTAATATATATTTAACACATTTTTGTACAAAATTATAATATAAATGATTAATGTAAAGATCTACACTTTACAGAACCAACCACATTATTAAAAATATATGGTGATAGTTTTCTCCCAAAAATAATGTTACTAGCTTCCTTTATAGTAATGCCATGGAATTTAGATTAACAGTTTCTTGTCAACATCTTTATGCAATCGATACAGTCGTGTAAAGTATGATTATAAAGTAAACATTAATATAAAAATAACTGTTTTATTTGTTTTAGAGGAAAGTCACCTTGAGCTTTCCTCTCGAACGATCGTGGGGAATCGAGTCCCAGATATGAGCATTCTAACAGTGGACATAAATATAGCATGTTTAGTTGTGGTTATATTACATTATACTTGTATTCCAGGAAACGAAATACAGAGACTGGTAATTAAACAAACACCCACTCCAGAAAGAATCCAGTTTTATTCAATAAACAAATACGAAACTAAAGATACAATATTTTCCAGCTGTTGAAAACACCATTCTTGTAGCTTATCGACTGACTTTCGGGAAATTATGAAAACAACATTATGTTATTTTATAATTAGGATGAAATATATTAATATTTGCTACTTTTCATTTGGCCGTAAAAGTATAAAAACAGCATAGTTTTTAAAACCGAACATAAACTATGCAGTCTTATAAGCAACTGACACCTGTAGGTCTTGGTAGCAGAACTCTAAACAATTCAATGTGAACGTCATTACCAATCTTTCTACTAAAATCATTAGACAAGACTTTACGATATATTAATCTGAGAACTTCCGAAAACCGGAGTTTATTTCACGACTCAAAATGATAAGATTACCAGTCATTGTGGAAAACACATTGAACAAGAATTTATAGACAAATGTCATCAAGCGGATAACTTTTGAAAACCACAGTTTAATTCATAACTTAATGTGGTATGTTAAGTAAATTGACAATTCACGCTACAAACTTAAAAAAAAGATTGTGTAATATTCTGCTTGTGTAGTTCCCTCTATTGTTAAATAAAGCGTTTTTCTTTAATGGGTGAGTTTTATTCGGAGCGTATTAAGAGTTTATACAGATAATGGTTTTAAGGCTCTTGAGGTAAAAAGAAAAGTGACGTGAAATAAAATTTCCTTCATCAAGAACAATAGTACGTTTCGATCATGACTCATTCAAATTAAACAATATTTTTTCTCCAAGTGTCAACTCAAGCACTTTGTCCCCAACATTTCACAATCGATGTAGTTTGTTAACAAAATTGTCAGGTTCTCTCAGGTAACTGAATAGAAAGTCTATTGAAGAAACGTAAAAGTTTTTGCTTTTCTTCAGAATTTTTGACAAATAATCGAGTCCCCTTATCAAATATTTTTTCGATTATGACCTCTCTTAAAATAGAAGACAAGAATAATATGATGGAACGATATCAAGGTTCAACCAAATGATGGTTGGTTGTTTAGAATTAAGCACAAAGCTACACAATGGGCTATCTGTGCTCTGCCCACCACGGGTATCGAAACCCGGATTTTAGCGTGTAAGTCCGCCGACATACCGCTGAGCCACTGGGGGGCTCAATCAAATGAAGAAAATTAAACCTTGTGAAACACCTTATAATATTTTCACTGTTACTCTATGCCAGTACATCTTACTGAAATAATTCATTAGCTTTGAACTCATTAAACTACATTTTGAATAAACAATATTTAGATAATGCTACGAATATGTGTGAAGTATCCCTCAATAAGACCAGGTTTACAAATATATTTAATGCATTATTGTTTCATTTAATCGCCTATTAACAATTAATGTAATCAATAGTTTGTCAACAAAATATATTGTAACATTGCAAATATGTACAAAATAATATAATTTAAAATAACTTGCATTTCCTTCTAATTCGCCCCCCAGTGGCTCAGCGGTATGTCTGCGGACTTGCACGCTAAAATCCGGGTTTCGATACCAGTGGTGGGCAGAGCACAGATAGCCCATTGTGTAGCTTTGTGCTTAATTCAAAACAACAACAACAACCTTCTAATTCATTCAGTTTTAGTATGATATAATAACCTATTATATCCACACATACACGTATATTGAATTTAGTAGACAACTCGCATCAATAACCATAACACAGACTTCCGAATTTAAACTCATAAAAGTTTCACTTTGTAGAATTTGTTTGTTTGTTTGTTTGTTTTGGAATTTCGCACAAAGCTACTCGAGGGCTATCTGTGCTAGCCGTCCCTAATTTTGCAGTGTAAGACTAGAGGGAAGCCAGCTAGTCATCACCACCCACCGCCAACTCTTGGGCTACTCTTTTACGAATAGTGTGATTGACCGTCACATTATACACCCCTACGGCTGGGAGCGCGAGCATGTTTAGCGCGACGCGGGCGCGAACCCACGACCCTCGGATTACGAGTGCACGCCCTAACGCGCTCGTCCATGCCAGGCCACACTTTGTAGAAAGGAAAAGAAGTTCTAGAAATCGTTCACGTGTTTTTCTATAGTTTTTTTGTTTGTTTGTTTGTCAAATCGCTTCGAAATATTCTTACTTAGATCAGACCATTGTTTCGCTTACCACAGTTAATATTTATTATGACGTTTAGTGACGAAACTTTTCACCTTTTTCTTCACTGAAGACACAGAGATTTTCAGGAAAATGGTTAATATCTAAGTGTAAGAAATGAACTTTCAGACTCATATTACAATTCGTCTCTTTTTATTTATCGAGCATATAATCGTTATTTGGGTCCTTATTCTTTCCTAAAAATTAATTCATCTCAAATCAATTTTTTAATGTGAGGCCAAACAAAATCTCTTCTTTTAGTTCCACTTCAGAAAGAGCTGAAAACTGCTCATATAGGTAGATACATGAAACAGTCGCCATCTTTGTTTATGGCCTTTACAACCCACTCCATCAAGCCCAGTTTTATGTGAACTGGAGATAATAATACTTTCATTGTGTCAACCAAACTTTTATGTTCAATATTTTCGATCCATATATACTGACTGCATAACCATTGCTTCTATATCTAGTGCTGATATGTTCTGCTGTCCCATTCACATAACAAACATGGAAATTTTGTGCAATTGGATTGTTGACCCAACAATATACAAAGGACTTTTACGTCTCTACAAAGTAGCCAATCATATTCTTTGTATTTAACCTTATTATGAATACATTCAAGGTTTCCTAACATTTCCTTTATTGAACCAAATATGTAATAGGAACAGATGTATGTTTGTCATCCTTGTGAAGAAGAACAAATTTTGGACTTCTTTTGGAGGAATCAAAGAACAGTCCCTTGGTTTATGAGCTATAGCTCATAGTATTGGTATAAATTAAACAATATTGTTACAGTGAACCTCCTCAGAAAAGATATAATATTAATGCTTTCTTATGGTACGACTGGCATAACAAATTTTTTGACACCAAATTCAGATGAAACTGTACCAAAAGTCTTCAGTTGAGTAGATGCAGATACATAATGTTTTAGAGCAATGAGTTTATAGCAGATTGAAGAGAAGAAATTTCCATTTTATTATGAGTGTTGGAGCCTTCCAGTGTTATATACAAACTACTTTCCTTAAAATCTCAATAACTTAAGAGAAAATTAGTATGGGAATGATTACACCCAAACATCAAGGAAATGAAGATGAGGTATCAGGGAAGGTAGAACATCAGCATAATGGCTGATTACTACTGGTCATTGAAACAATATGCTACAGATGCAATACATAAGTCTGTTCATTTTTAATTTCACATAAAGCTCCAAGAGGGCTATCTGTGTGTTCATCCCAGATCTAGCAGTGAAAAACTGAAAGGAATACTGCTAGTCATCACCTCCCAGTGTCAAATTTCAGGCCACTCTTTTACCAAAGTGGGATTGACCATAACATTAATATGCCCCCACAGATGAAATGGCAACCATGCTCAGAGGGACAAGGATTGAAATCCACAACCCAAAGGTTGCAAGTTCAGCACTCTAATCACCTGGCCATGTCAAGACTCTCAGTATATCACTATAACACTTAGATATGACAAAAGAATTAGGATAAATGAGGATGCTTGTTTGTCTCACATCAGTGATCTTCCATTTTCTTCAGTTCATATTTTTGTTAGCAAACATAACAATAAAAAATATTCATTGCAGTAAACAAAATAATAATACAGCATAAGACTATAATAGAAAATATTTATTAAAGCAGTTTCACCTTGTTAATGATATAACATTTTATCAAAACATTAAATGTTTATTTCCTTTTGTGGGTTTACTGAATACCCAATACATTATTACTCTTGGGGAAAACTGACAAACACAATCTGTTAACTTTCTTGTTCTAGAGTGATGCTGGCTGTCATAAACAACTTTATGTAACACATTTCAACATATATTTGGGGATATTTGGTTTTTGCTGTGTTAATAACATTTTATTGCATCTCTGGTTGACACTCTAAAAGATCGTAAAGATTAGACCCATCTGCCAGTTCAATGAAAGGATGCTGTGTGAAAAAAATAATAAAAAAAAATTAATAAAAGTGATTATTCTACATCATACACATTGTGTTAAATTAGTCTCTGTAAACAGTACTGTGTAAAATGTTAGGATAAGGGAATACTTTGTCATTCTTTCCATTTTATGAGTCCAAGTTTGAAATATTTCATTAAAAATGTGTGTTGTATGTCAGGTAGAAGAAAAGTGAAAGATACTAATCACACCACACAGCACCTACCATGAGGCAGTGAGATAGTTTTGGGGGGGGGATATTTATGATGAGATGATAGGAAATATCTATGTTCTACTAAATATAAAGATTAATATACCTAAGGTTTCACCTTCCATTGTTCATTTCATGGAGCTTGAAATCTAATTTTTAACTTTATTCCAACACTTTTGTACAGTACTGTAATATAAGTTTCATATTTTTAAAGAGTATGTCATTACAAAGACATGCTGACAACTGAAGATTAAGAAATTCCACGTATTAAACTACAACCCTCTAACAATATGATTTTATAAACAAGGTCAAGTCAAGTGTTTTGCAAATTATACTATTCTAGAAGAATATATAACAATTGACATTTAACAATCCTCTGTAAGAAGATATCTTAAAGTTTATAATTTGTACTGATAAAAATGTTATAAAAACTTCAACATAAAAAATAAGAAACAGAAAATTACAAAAAGATAAAAACAGAAAATTCATTACTCATTACCAGTCTTACATGAGTCTATCTATAACTTCAAGAATTACCAGCTTTTTGTAATATATAATAATGCTTGATCAACTCACAGAAGGTATCAAAATCACATAAACGATAAAAACTAGAAGATACTTGTAATTGTTTCTCAAACCATTAATGAAATGTAATTCTCTATTAATTATGAGAAAAATTACACTTTTTCATCACCAGGTTCAAAATATTTGTTTTCCATTACAAGTTAACAACGCTAATAATGATATCATCTACCTTTATAATGTACATGTTTGTTTTTATTTGTAGATTTGTTTATTTTTCTTAAACATCTTAGAAAATATTCGAAACCTTGGTATGATGTTGTATATTTATCATATTGAAATTTACATAGATTTGTATTAATAGTCTTTCTTTATCAAGATTTACACAACCTTCTGACATGACTCTTATTAGAATTTTTGTTAACGCACAACACTGCAGGCATGTCATTTCTCTCTCCTTCTGAACTTGGAAGACTTCATCATATGACATGACGAACTAATTAGTAAACTTCTAGAATAACTTCCTCCTCAAGAGTTACATGGTACATTTCATTCCTAGCACCATCAACTGACAATTGGTTTAGATACAGTAAATCTGAAATCCCTCACAATATACTTATTTTATAAATAGTAGATATTTGAGATTATGAAACTATACACTGTTATAATGGCTAGTGCAAAAATTTGTGGAAACACAACAAACAGACAAGTAACTCTTACTTTTGGAAAACAAATTGTACCTTATTAAATATAAAATATAATGGTTATTAATATTCTTATAGAATGGAAGAGTTGTTTTTCTATAACTAGCTTACAATGCACACCATAATGGCTGATTACTTCAATGTTTACGTATGAATGAGGACAAGGGTAAATATAAACAATGTCACAATTTTTTGTCATTAAATATAAATAGAGAACTAGCTCTTAGATAAACTATACAAAAAATTGTAAAAATCAGGTGTTTTTAACGAATAATAAATGCATTAAAATTCAAAGTATCTGAACATAAGATCTACATAGTTTTGAGTTTTATTCATGCATGTTATTTTTCCGCTGAAATGCGGATTTCCTCAGTTTTCAAACGGCCAACGATCAGCCACGAGATTCGTGTAAATTCGAGGAGAAAATATGAGCGATTTGAGGATCGGGTAGGTGGTTTTTGAGGAGAAATCGTATTTTTTCAATATTTATTAACTTTATTAACTCATATTACTAATATATTTTGATTTAGAAAAAAATTAAACTGAATAAATAGCAAATAAACAATCTTAAATTTCATTTATTTACTTTTTATTTTATTTGTTAATTTTAGATATTTTGATATATCTTCTAAAAAATGAATGCAAATTAAAAGAATAGATCAATCTGCTAAAAACTGTAAATGAAAGTTATAGTTTTTATTAGTTTGATTTAGTCTTTTAATTTCCTTTTGTTATTTTATATGATATATATTGTGTACTTTTCCAACATTGCAATGTCAAAAAACATAAAGAAATTATGCCCCAGATTGCACCAAATCACACCAAATAGCATCCATTTTTTTTAAAATTTCCCGGGGGGGGGAATGATGAAGTACCAATGACCAATGCTGTGAAAAAAAGAGATGCAGCCAAAGAAGAGGTAGCTGTATAAGGCATTTACCTCTTACAGAGCCAACCAGGTAAGATCAGTCAGAAGGACTTGACGTGGAGAGATATAGATGAACAAAATAAACAACAAAAAAGTAGAATGGGAAGATGGACATGCAATTATTTGTTTGTCCAATCCTGACTGAAGAGTTACGAAGGACCACACAACAAAGCAGAAGTAATTTGTGGTTGTGTGATGTGGTAAAGACATCAATGTTAGGGGTGTTCCACTGAAGGCAAAACCACCAGAAAAAAAGGCTCAACAAACCACTTCATTCGATAGATTTTGTGTAAACAAGAAAAATAAATTGCAACAAGATTGAAACACTCAGAACATAGCACACAGTGATAAGGACATCTTGGGTGTTGGCATGAAAATACATCTCGAGATCATAGAGATGACAAGAAAAACTCAAACTATGTAACAAAAACATCTGTGGCCAAAACCTGCCCAAAGGTTAGTGTGCATAACTGTTAACTTACCCATTGATGGACAAACGAAAGATATGATCATAACTGCAGAACTATCGGAATATTTCAGTGTTCATGACATCTAACTTGGTCATCCATAATCGGCAAAAAAACTCACCTGAGGGCAAAGAAAAAGTCCATAGTAAGACAAGGGAGATTGGAAAGATTTTGAAGTGGGAAAATTTTATGACTGGTTGCCAGTCTACATTTTGGGGGAGGAATATAAAAACCTGTAATTCAAACTGAGAGAAACATCAGTCATATGTCTGATGGTTTATGACAGAAAAGCTTGAACCACATTTGACTGCTGTTGACTGGTAACAGGATCCTGAGATAGAGAGAAGGAAGTGGGGACCTGTGATAAAGAAGGTGAGAAAGAAATTGTAGTAAAAGTCCATCTAATAGAACCTGATAAACGCACTGATCATCTAGGAAAATAACGAGATACATAACCACTAAAAGAAGGAACAGGTAAGATCTGAGAAGGACTAGAACAGGAATAGGGGTTTGTCGTGGTTTACACTGCAACAAACAATTTATCACGAAAGAAATAGTAAATGATTCCACACGAGATTGCAAAGTATCACAAACATGGCTTATACATACCAATAAAAAAAGGGCGCAATGTGTAGTTCTCTGAAATAAGTGTTGGTAGACAAACCTGGGACAAGGCCACATCGAGACCCAAAAGATATCAATAACAAAGGAACGACGTGCGTAAGGAAAGATAAAAGGATGACTAATGAGCCATTGTGTTATGTAAATGTCGTGTAAATATTTTGTAAGCGACAACATGTATTGTGTTTAAATTTTCATTTCTATTATTCATTTTTCCATATTGATATTATTGTTTCGAAGTTTAAACTAATATTTTGTTATTTATTTAGGGTAACATTTAGAATTTTCTTGAATTAAGTAGACCAATCATATGTTTGTAAATGAGTGCTGGTGACTTCGTGTCTAGACGTGTAGTCTCGTGCTAGAACGGATATGCGTGGATTGCTCTGGAGACCTGTAGAACTTTCGCGGTCTTTCGAGGATTTTAGGCCTACAATATATAAACAGACGAAGATGCAAGAGATTCAGTCATTAGTTTTATTCGAAGAAAAAGAGTGAGATTCAGACATCAGTTTTATTTCAAAAGAAGAGAGTCAGTTATTTGAGAAAGATTAAGTGTTTGCTGTGAATATTCAACTTGGATTTGTGACTGAAGATAGATCTACGGAAGCTGTGATTTTATTTCGTCAATCTGTACGATAGATCTGAATTACTGCTTGTGCTGAGAGACGGCGAATTTATTGAACTGTAAACTGTTTCGGAATTTCTTCGTGGGACCAAATTCACACCCTAGACTGGAATTTGAGACTTTCATTTTACATCATTACATTAGATACAGGCCAGTACCGTTTTGTATTGTGATTAATTTTGAAGTTTGAAACTAATATTATTTTGTTTTGTAATTAAGTTCGAATGTTGTAACTTAATATCTGTCACTGTTATTATATAATTTATGTTATATCTGTTATATTTGTTAATAGTTTAGTGTAATAAATTATACAAGCTGTTATCTGCGTTTATCTGTTGCGTTTAGTCTACAAAAAACATAAAACATTAAAAAATACGTAACAGAAAATTGGGGGTTCGTCCGGGATATCGAACAAACAATTTAATTTTATTATAAAATAAGATTTATATTCTGTACAGATAGACAGCTTGTATATTTAAAATGGCATTCGAACTTGAAGATTTTATAAACGAATTTAATCACAATCCCTCTTTCGAATTAATCAGTGAATTAAAAAAATCTGAATTGGTTGATGTTGGTAAACATTTTAATTTAGAAGTGAAGCAAGCAATGAAGAATGCAGATATTAAACAAATTATTGTTGAACATTTGGTCAGCCAAAAAGTTTTACCTCAAACAGTTGCACAACAATTGCTTGTCACTCATTTTGACCCAGATTTCGAATTAAAAAAAATGGAAATGAAAATGAAATTTCGTTTAGAAATTGAAAGCAAACGCCTTGTTCTTGAAGCGGAAAAAGAAATTGAAAACAAAAGCCTTGATGCCGAAATACAAAAAGAACGCATTAAAGCTGATAAGGAAATCAGTATGAGAAAGGCACAGACGGAAGAAAAGGTTGTCCAAATGCGGTTGGATAATTTTGATGCTTCCAAACAAATTCGTTTAGTACCTCCATTCAATGAAAAAGCTGTAGATAAATATTTTCAGCAATTTGAAAAATTGGCCCTTAGGCTAAAATGGCCTACCGAATATTGGACAATATTACTTCAGAGTGTTCTCAAGGGTAAAGCTCAGGAAGTATTTTCCAAACTCACAGCCGAGCAAAGTTATGATTACGAGCACGTCAAAAAATGCGTTTTGAATGCTTATGAATTGGTGCCAGAGGCATATAGACAAAAATTTCGTGGTTACAAAAAGTTTGACAGCCAAACTTATGTCGAATTTGCTCATGAAAAAGAAACTCTATTCGACAGGTGGTGTGATTCCAAAGAAATCAAAGATGATTATACAAAACTCAGAGAACTCATGTCAGTTGAAGAGTTTAAAAGATGTATTCCCATAGAGCTAAAAACTTATATTGATGAACAAAAAGCTTCCAAAATACATGATGCTGCTGTCTTGGCAGACGAATATGCTTTGACTCACAAAGATTTCTCATACAAAAGCAAAGCAAATCACACAGCAAAGAAACCCAATAACTCATTCAAATATTATGCAAATGTCGAGAGAGACAAAAAAGAGCAAACTTCTAATTCTCAAACGAAGACTCCATCTTATTCTCAAAGCTCGTCATCTACCCAAAACGTGTCATTCTCATCCAAAACGTGCTTATTGTAAGAAACTTGGCCATCTGATTTCTGAGTGCTATAAGGTAAAAAACAAGCCATCACCCCATAGTTTCATTTCGCCCTCGTTGGATACATCATTGGTTCCCAATGATTTTGAGCCTGTCCAGTCCACTGTGGATTCTAAGCCCAATATTATTGATGTACCTGAAAATCTTGTTGAGGACAAATTTAAGCCTTTCATCACTGAAGGTTTTGTTTCTTTTGTTGGCGATTCACGTCTACAACCAATTAAAATCCTGCGGGATACTGGAGCTTTTCAGAGTTTGATTTTGGAAAGTGTTCTTCCGTTTTCTGAAAAGTCATCCGTTGGGGCCAGTGTGCTTATTTCTGGTGTAGAAGGTGGCGTCGTTTCTATTCCTCTTCATAGATTAGATTTACATTCGGACTTAGTCTCAGGACCAGTGACTGTGGGTATTAAAGCTTCATTGCCTGTTGAAGGTGTGTCTATGCTTTTGGGGAATGATTTGGCTGGTAGTAAGGTGGTACCAGAGGTTCGTGTTGTCGAAGCACCTGTTATTAGCCCCAGTACAGAGCAACTCGTTGAAGAGTTTCCTGATGTTTTTCCCGCCTGTGCTGTTACTCGTTCTCAGGAATCCAAAGAGGATTTCTCTTTATCTGATACGTTCATATCTCACATCGATGAGATTTCTGACTCAACTTTAAGTTCTACTGATGACTCTAAGACATTTTTCGACTCTCTTCATCGTAACAAACTTGTTGAGGAACAGGACAATGATCCTGAAACTCATTCTCTTCTACAACTGGCTGTTGATGAAAATGAAATAGGAACTGTCCCTATTTGTTACTACAAGAAGTCAGGTGTGTTAATGAGAAAATACAGACCTCCTGACGTTGCTGCTGATAAAGTGTGGTATGTTATTCACCAAATCGTCATTCCAAAATGCTATCGGAATGATATTCTTAGTCTTGCTCATGACCATGTATTGTCGGGACACTTAGGTGTAAGAAAGACCCTAGATCGTATCCGACGACATTTCTATTGGCCAAAGATGCGCCAAGATGTTGTTGACTTTTGTAAGACATGCCATTTTTGCTAAATGACAGGAAAACCAAATCAGGGGATTCCCAAAGCACCACTACACCCTATTCCTGCCTTTGAAGAACCGTTCTCAAGGGTCATTATCGACTGTGTTGGCCCAATGCCAAAAAGCAAAGCAGGAAATGAATACCTCTTGACGATCATGTGTGCTTCTACACGTTTCCCTGAGGCAATCCCTTTGAGAAAAATCACTACTCCCAACATTGTTAAGGCTCTTGTCACATTCTTTACCATGTTCGGGATTCCAAAAGTTGTGCAATCAGATCAAGGCTCAAATTTTATGTCCAAGCTATTTCAACAAGCCATGCATGAATTAAACATCCATCAGGTTTCATCCAGTGCATACCATCCTGAGTCACAAGGTGTCATTGAACGTTTCCACCAAACTCTAAAAACCATGCTTAGAAATTACTGCTACGAGCATTCAAAGGACTGGGATGAGGGTGTTCCCTTGTTGTTGTTTGCAGTTCGTGAGGTTGTTCAAGAGTCTACTGGATTTAGCCCTTTTGAGTTGGTATATGGTCACTCAGTTCGCGGTCCATTGAAGTTGGTTAAGGAGAAATGGTTGGAGGATAATAACTCACAAATTAGCTTGTTGAATTATGTCTCTGATTTCAAAACCAGATTGCACAATGCTTTTAATGTTGCCAGGGAAAACCTGAAGTCTTCTCAGGAAGAGATGAAAACCTGGTATGACAAAAGGGCCAGGAAGCGATCTTTTAATGTTGGTGACCAAGTACTTGTCTTGTTGCCTGCATCAAGCTCTACACTTCAAGCTAAATATTTTGGACCTTATTCAACTGAAAAGAAAATTAATGATCTAAACTATGTGATCACTACCCCTGATCGGAGGAAAAGCAAACAGCTTTGTCATATCAATATGTTGAAACCCTATTATGTGTGAAAGAAAATAAATGTGTCGAATGCTGTTCCTATGAACGTGACAAGTGGTGTGAAGGAAGATCATGATCCTCCACCTTCTCCTCCTGAAATTATAGAAAATAGCTTTCCAGACACTCATGTTAAACTCAAAAACTCACATGTATTTGCAAACTTAGATGAAAAACTCAATCATTTAACCCAACAACAAAATCAAGAGTTGAAAGGTTTGATTTTAGAGTTTGCTCATTTGTTCCCTGATGTTCCTGGTAGAACCAATGTCATAGAACATGATGTTGTTATTGAGAACACTCGACCAATAAAACAACATCCATATCGGGCCAATCCTATGAAATTGTCAAAAATCAGGTCAGAGGTACAATACATGCTTGAAAATGATTTTATTGAGTTATCAAATAGTAATTGGAGTTCACCTTGTATCTCGGTACCAAAGTCTGATGGTTCATTTAGGTTCTGTACAGATTTCAGAAGGGTTAATGATGTGACCAAGACTGATTCATATCCTATTCCTCGGATGGATGATTGTATTGACCGTGTAGGTAACTCAAAGTACCTAACCAAATTTGACCTACTCAAAGGTTATTGGCAAGTACCTTTAACTCCTCAAGCAAGAGAAATTTCAGCTTTTATAACACCCGATGGTTTGTACCAATACAAAGTTATGCCATTTGGCATGAAAAACTTTGGTGCAACATTTCAAAGGTTGATGAATCATGTCATCGCAGGATTAGAAAATCTGTATGCTTACATTGATGATGTACTGGTGGTAAGCAGTGACTGGTCTGAGCATTTAAGTCACATTCGTGCATTCTTTGAGAGGTGTTCCGAGGCTCAGTTGACTATCAACCTGTTAAAAAGCGAATTCGGTAAAGCAACAGTTGTGTACCTAGGCCATGAAATTGGTCGGGGTAAAGTGAAGCCTATCCAAGCTAAGGTACAGGCAATAGCCGAGTATCCAGAGCCGACGAATAAAAGAGGTATTATGAGATTCTTGGGCATGGCAGGATATTATAGGTAATTTTGTCCAAATTTTTCTGATGTGGCTGCACCTTTAACAGCCTTACTAAAAAAGAATGTAAAATTTTCCTGGAATCAAAATTGCCAGACTGATTTGAAAGGATAAAGATCATGCTCATGAATGCTCCAATCCTCAAAGCTCCCGATTTTGACAAACCATTTAAGCTTGCTGTAGATGCGAGTGACGTTGGTGTTGGTGCTGTGTTGTTGCAAGAGCAAAATGGTGTTCACCACCCTGTGTGTTATTTTTCAAGAAAACTTGATAAGCACCAAAGAAATTATTCAACAATTGAGAAAGAAGCATTTGCATTGTTGTTAGCCTTACAACATTTTGATGTTTATTTGTGTTCTTCGCCATGGATTGTTAATGTTTACACCGACCATAATCCACTCGTGTTCGTGAACAAAATGAAAAACAAAAATCAAAGGTTACTCAGGTGGAGTATTATTTTGCAGCAATACAATGTGTCCATTAATCATATTCGTGGTTCGGACAATGTCATTGCGGATACATTGTCACGGTAATTAAGTGGTTCAGTGTTTCGTTGACTAAAATTTGTTTCTTAGTTCAATGTTACGTATAATAAGTAAAACAAAAAAAAAGTTTGATTTTGTGAAAACTTTTTTTTTGTACTTTTAATGGGGAGAGTGTTATGTAAATGTCGTGTAAATATTTTGTAAGCGACAACATGTATTGTGTTTAAATTTTCATTTCTATTATTCATTTTTCCATATTGATATTATTGTTTCGAAGTTTAAACTAATATTTTGTTATTTATTTAGGGTAACATTTAGAATTTTCTTGAATTAAGTAGACCAATCATATGTTTGTAAATGAGTGCTGGTGACTTCGTGTCTAGACGTGTAGTCTCGTGCTAGAACGGATATGCGTGGATTGCTCTGGAGACCTGTAGAACTTTCGCGGTCTTTCGAGGATTTTAGGCCTACAATATATAAACAGACGAAGATGCAAGAGATTCAGTCATTAGTTTTATTCGAAGAAAAAGAGTGAGATTCAGACATCAGTTTTATTTCAAAAAAAGAGAGTCAGTTATTTGAGAAAGATTAAGTGTTTGCTGTGAATATTCAACTTGGATTTGTGACTGAAGATAGATCTACGGAAGCTGTGATTTTATTTCGTCAATCTGTACGATACATCTGAATTACTGCTTGTGCTGAGAGACGGCGAATTTATTGAACTGTAAACTGTTTCGGAATTTCTTCGTGGGACCAAATTCACACCCTAGACTGGAATTTGAGACTTTCATTTTACATCATTACATTAGATACAGGCCAGTACCGTTTTGTATTGTGATTAATTTTGAAGTTTGAAACTAATATTATTTTGTTTTGTAATTAATTTCGAATGTTGTAACTTAATATCTGTCACTGTTATTATATAATTTATGTTATATCTGTTATATTTGTTAATAGTTTAGTGTAATAAATTATACAAGCTGTTATCTGCGTTTTTCTGTTGCGTTTAGTCTACAAAGAACATAAAACATTAAAAAATACGTAACACATTGTGAAAATAATAAGGGAGAGGCTGTCCGTCAATAAACTCAACCATCAATGTATAGCCTGGAGAACACGATAGATGGCAGACAAAAAATGTAGAACAAAGAATATATTTGTAAAAACGCTCGTTTGTCGTTGAGAATTTTTTTTTACGTAGAGGAGCAAACAACGTTTTGACCGCTCCTCTACGTAAAAAATTTCTCAACCCAAACGAGCCGTTTTTACATATATATTTTTTTCTACAAGTGGGTTTTCTCGACATCACTGAGAGTAAAACAAAGTTTTTAAATTAGGTATGGTTTAAACGCAGCAGAAAATCACGTAGTGCCACCGTATTGGCATAATATTCCTCAAATGTTGAGGATAACCAGTTTGATGGTATCCCAAAGCAAACTGATGATAGACCATGTCAAGTAAAACATGTTGGCATCCTCAACCAATTGGAAAGCAAAATATTACGCAAAAACTAATATCAGAGTAGGAAGACTAAATAAGGACAAGAAGAAATACCATGGAAAACACGAGGACAGAGATTATAGAAAATTGGAGAGAGGGATAAAATATCACAAACCATAGAATCACGTATAAAAAGACCATACGAGGCCTCGCTGGTTTCATAGAATCATGTACAGAAAGATCATACGAGGCCTAGCTGGTTCCACTGACGGGGACATAGGAAGAAAGAGCAAAATCTGGGTGTGATATTCTTCAGATTGGATGGATTTGACATGTTCTTGAGAAAGTGGTTCAAGTACAATGTTACAACCAGAACCTCGGCAAATATCCACACATAAATCCAATGGCAAATCACTCCCACCTGCCGCCAATGGAAAAGTGACTATTGGTGGTGTGACACACAAAGTGGTGACATTAATTTTGAAATTAATGGTAAATAATAAATCGAACAAATTTTTTGACGGATGAATAAAAATATGTGAGAAAGAAAAAATAATAACAATAAAACAATTATGATTGGATAGTATATTAAAGATAAAGGCGTAAGCTGTATAATAAAAACGATTGATAAAATAAATCTCTTTGGAAGTACAACCATTCTAGTTATAATTAGGTAGAACAATTTTAAGCTTCTAAATACAAACCTAGCCACAAAAGAAATAATAGTCTGATACAAATGAATAAAGAGAGTTATATGCTTAACAAGCACATGCGGCCTTTCTATTAGTAAAGGGTTTTCCCAGGGTAATTTATAGGAAAGGAGCGGTAGGAGGCATATGACATGTGTAAAAGACGTTTCTGCTTATAGTGGGCAGAACTGAAGAAGAATAGCCATTCATGTAACTGAAGGTAATGCAATATATCGGAAGAAGTCATTGAAATTAATAAAATATCTAGGTATTTGTGATTTTAATAACTAAATCATAATACTAATAAAATAAATAAATTGATGGTTTAAAGGTTTGAACTAATACATTTTTCATGTCTGTTAACATGTTTACAACGCTGCTTATTTTTTCTTCTACACTAGGAAAAAATAAAATACTGTAAAAGTATGAAGTATTATGAAGAAAGTATAAACACATTTTATTTCAGTGGTCACTATATGACATTTAATTAACCTTTGTTTTAATATTTAATTTCGATCATGACGCCTGCTTTTTAATTAGTATTTGGAACATAAAGAAAGAATTTGTGACACAAAATGATCAGTTTAATGTCATACATTCACTAAGTTGAAAAGTTTTTAAAACAAATTAAGGTACAACAGCAGTTTAAAAAAAATCAACATATGGTCTTACAAAAACAAACTGATTAAGAGATACAGCTAAAGTCAAACAATACCTTATAATTAATTAGTGCTATGTTTTTATCTGCAACATTTATTTCTTCTGAATCCTTTCGCAAAATCATAAGCTATTCTACTTTGGGCTCCGACTTCTAAAAAACTCATATATAGAACCTCAACCCAAAGACTCAAGTCCTAATAAGAACACTTAGCACACTAAATTTATCATAAATTTAAATACAATAAAAATCTACTGAGATACTTATTACTATGAGACTTACCCATGACCGATTTCTGATATTTTTCTATATTTCATATTGCGATCTCCCTGAGAAACAATACTTCCTAACTTTATCATGATTTCGTTGTCAGTTTTCCATCCAGTCCAACAAGTGAGCAGTTTTTCAGTTCCTATTTTTCAATAAATTGTGTATACTGGTAAAGACGTGTAGTTATTAATTTTGTAACAATGAAGTAGTAATTCTAAGCTAATGATGTATTCACAGAGCAACTGCGAACTCAGTGTTCTGACACCAGTGAAATAATCAGAGAAGCTTTAGAATTATATAATCCTAAGACTGTGAATAAAACAATAACAACACTAAAACCAAGACTGCCGTGGGAAAATATCAGTAAAATAACTCAAACGTAACAATGAACACTACAGTTTGAAATATATTAATTAAACACCAGGAAGCTTTGTACTGGCAATTACGGTTTGTGTTTGACTGGAACACTCCTGACGAAACTGTAAAGCTAAACGTTGTATGTATATTAAAGACAATTATGCTGCTAAAAATTAGGTTTTGATACTCGTTGTAGGCTAAGCACAGATAGCTCTTTGTATGGTTTTGTACTTAAAGACACTCAAATTTGGAATTGTAAAGTCGTTCATTATTAGTAAGAAAATGTCTACACCAATACGCACTACATAAATTGAATTATATAAAGTATTATAAAACGAGTTACCAAACAAATATACGTTTGTCAGCAAAGATTAATTATATTTTTGTTTTGAATTTCGCATAAAGCCACTCGAGGGCTATCTGCGCTAGCTGTCTCTAATTTAGCAGTGTAAGATAAGAGGGAAGTTATCTAGTTATCACTACCCACCGCCAACTCTTGGGCTACTCTTTTACCAACGAACAGTGGGAATGACCGTCACATTTATAACGCTTCTACGGCTGTCATGGCGAGCATATTTGGCGTGACAGGGATTCGAACCCGCGACCCTCAGATTACGAATCGAACGGCTTAACCCACCTGGCCGTGCCGAGCCCCGCTGTTGGTGAAACATAATTCCAAATTTAGTTAGTGTCCAATCATCAATAAGTATTTAAACAGATAATCATTCAATGTTGTTCCAATGAAGGTTTTTACTGTATTGTATAATAGGCTGAGAGATTTTAAGTAAATATAATAATTAGAAGATTTGAGTTAAAATCTCACCTTTGACACCTGAAGAAGTAGCAGACATAACCCAAGACTTATGAATACTGTAAATCCAGCATAGTAGATTATAAGGTTTCTCAGGTTATGTAAATACGAACCTTCCACTGAGCACCCTTTGTGACATCTTTTATAATCGGGATAACTGACAATAGAAAGCAGATTTAAATGTGTTAAATAATTAGGTCTGTGGTTTTTGTAACATGGAGAATAAACCATTCGTCTCATATATCTACCGATAGTATAGATACACGTGATTGTAGAAATCTCTAGGACCAGCAACTGCAATTACATGGATGTAAATATACAGTAATTTGTAAAAACACAAAATATGTTTTGTTAATTATTGATTGCACAACATGTTTAAAGATACAGCTAATTAATGACGATCTCAGTACAATAAATTCCATGTATCTTTCACAGTGAAATACTTCTAACATGACATAATCAAGCTATTTATAACAGTTAAAAAAACCAATATCGTCAAGTCTCATGACTTACCCAAAATCAGGGTATTTTTTGTTCATAATTGAGATGAGATACCTTTTCAATTTCCAGCCATGGTTATTTGCTTCGTGCGTTATTTTTTGTATATATGTGAGGAACACGATTTCAAAGTGAAGTGTGCCCACAATTAGTGAAATTATAGCGCACAGGGAAAATATCATGAAATTAGTAGTCTTTGGCAAATATATTATGCAGGTTGATCTACTAAGCTTTAAATAAATTAAAGCCAACACCACTAAAATACCATAAACAAAAAGAAGATATAGCTTTGATAGTGGCAGTGATGTTTCCATCGACTGATAGTAAATTAAAATTGTACGACCAATGCGAAAAAGAGAGGAAATTTATTTTCACTAGAACTTATCTTGTATTATCTTTTATACTCCTCTGTAGAACTGGTTTCTAAGGTTTTACTCTAAGCAGCATGACGTGTCTGCAATATCATATAGATAACACTGGGGAACACTTTTTCAGATATTTTAACTGATTCCGAAGGAGTTTCAGGCGCTGATTTCAAATCTGAAATTAGTTTTTCTCTAAAAGCTCTAGTTTGTATGCAATTTGAGGTTAATGAAATTGTACAAATGTGAACTTGCGTAAACCATGTATAAGCATTTTCACGTTCATATATATATAGATAGCTTCTAATATTTTGATCATTCTTCTTTTGTTTCAGATCAAACATGGCTTCCAAAAATAGATATCATTGCAGAAACAAGCCTGATGCCTTCTGCTACACATGTGGATGCTACACACTCAATCGTCAGAGACGTAACATATCCTCGTTCGTCAAGCGTGCCTACAAGGCATATTTTGAAGTTCATCTTGGTGATCAAGACAAGCATTGGGCTCCTCATGTTGTGTGCCACAATTGTGAGGAAATGCTTCGAGACTGGATCGAAAGAAAACGCAATGGTCTGCTTTTTTGTGTTCCAATGATTTGGCGCGAACCCACCAACCATCCTAATCTGACGGTTGCGGGTTCGAATTCCGGTAGCACTAAACATGGTTGTTCTTTCAGCTCTTGCGCGAAATTCAAAACAAACAAACATGGTATAATTTTAAAATAAATAAGGCAATAATGTTTCGGCCGCAAAATGACTTAAGAAAGTCCAAACATTGTTCTGAACATTGTATTGTTCGAATACTCGTAGTAGTAGCCTTGATAATACGAGTTTACTTCAAAAATGTTTCTCGTCATCACGAAATATAAAATCTCTTGCACTGACAGCCGCATCGTTGATGTTAGTTTTGTTTTCTTGGATTCCTAATTGAGCGACCAACGATGGCTGAATGATTAAGGCACTCGACTCGTAATCTGTTGGTTACAGGTTCAAAGCACACCAACCCTAGTTGAGTACGCACCCTCGTAAATCGCGTTATTTTTTTCCCTCTTTTAAAATAGATTTGTACAAGGTAAGTACCAGTTGTCAGCCTTAAGTTCCCAGGTTTATGGCTGAGCGTAGGAGGAAGGGTGAAAAAGAAATTAAACAAACAAAAAATGGAAGTAATTCTAATAAAATAATAAAAACTAATTTAGTAACGAAATGAAAGGCAACATGATATTTTTCTTTAGACTAAAGCGTCAGTATCTGGTAGTTAAGTGTTTGTTTCCGTTACAATGATAATGAGTTGTTTTTTCTGAAAATGTATCTCCACATTACTATCAAAATGCGCATGCGTATACACCGAAGTGAATACACGTACAGTGTTCCCTCGCCACTTCGCGGGCTCGGCCGACCCCCACATATATATAAAATAATAAACATTAAATCTAAAATATAGCATTAAATACCATTAAAATATTAAAAATAAATATAATTAATAGTGTAAAGAAAAAACAGGTATATTTTAAAATATAAACATATATTTGAGTTTATAACAGCGTAAAAATGGAAACAGAACCAACTGGAAAGGCTATAGATGTACGCATTGTGCGTCTGCGAAGGCTACGCGAGATCCAGCCGAGCAAGAAAGAAAGGGTACCGGTGGCAAGTACTGTTCCTAAAGTTGTAACAACCGACGAAGAAATTGCCGATTCACCTTCCACAGAAGAGGAAGTGGTGTCCCCCGAAAAGACACCACCTGCTGAAGATATGTAATTTTTAATTTTAAGGCTTAATATCTTAATAATTGTTCTTATTATTTCAGCAATAATGAACAGTATTGTAATGGGAGGGTTAAATAGTTGTACAGGGAGGGTTTTAAAAGTCTAAATGCACATAAATATATACGTAAAAATCGGCGATCCCACTTCGCGGAAAATCTCCTTTCGCGGGGGTTTTTGGAACGCATCTACCGCGATACACGAGGGAACACTGTACATGTATCTGTGGAAGGTAACAGCTGATGGATGGAATAATATGAAATGCTTGATGTCAGTTAGGTAATACTAAACTGGTTTAGACATTTAATGTACAGTTCATCAAGTGAGTGTTAAGTATGCTAAACATGAGTTACTTTATTACTTTTATCAGAGGTTTGGATGTTTGTGTCTGTCAGAAAATTTGAGAAAAAAACTAATATCCTGCTTTTGGACGTAAGAACTGTTTAGTGTGTGGAAAGCAACAAAAACTTTCTGTGTCCACATTTTACACATCATCATCACAAACACAACTTATAGTTGAGAATATAACAGGAGATGACATTTCTACCTATAACTTTTTTAAAATAAAAAAAATACCACACCTATCTAATGCTATCAGTGTTGATAGCTTTTATTGAGTTGAAGTTAACACTTTAGTAACTACAACTAATGCATCTGTTAGCCCACATTAATCACAATTAACAAAGTGTTTGTTTCCTTTTCTAATAAGTAAAACTGTAAATACAATGGAACCTTTCAAATGGAAACCACAGAGTGAAATTGATGAAACCAAAAGCTTCTGTTTAGTACGTGATTATCAAAACACGTTTTACATTAGATTATGATAGCAAATCTGTTGTTTTTTTTAAACTGTACTGTTCTCTAGCTAACAAAGAACCTGGTCGGTCACCTTGTTTACATGTTAACTGTTTATGTTGAACAAGTGTCTGAGTTTGGAATGTTTCCTTATGAATCAGCCTATAACATCAATCAATACCACACCAACAACAATAACCTGTAGTCGTTAAATCAATCAACTTTATCTTCTCCCCAGATCTAAATAAATCTCTGCATTGATAACTTTTAACAAAAGTGAAAATGTTTATCGTACTGTTTGGTAGTTAATTCTGGAAATAAATATTTCCTTACTTCTAGATTTTAAATGAATTCCATTTTTTAGATAACATAATGATCTCTAGACAGTTTTAAGGAATATCTTCTCATTAAGAAAATGGTTTAGAAATAAATGAAAAAAAACAACAACTTTAAAAGCAAGAGAAGTAAAAACACAAACCTGCCAAGTCTTCAACATAGTGAACTGACACACAGTTTTCTGAATTTTATCACTGTTGTACTGTCTCATGAAGTGTCAATTATAACATCTTAGCTATCAAGTTGTATTAGAAAAAAGTAAAACCCAAGGCAAAAACTTGTTATATCCACCTTCATGAAACCAAATATTTCTCCTTATTTAAAGCATTTAAAGATATGACCTTAGTTTAAGAACATTACATAAAGTAAGATAATAAAACCTACTGGAAATATGTTTATAAAGATTTAATAATCAATACTAACAAACAAACATAAATAAGAATAAAAATTTACAAACAAAACACTTAGTGATGTAGAGACGAAGGAAGTAGGATACATAGAATGTTTGTGAAATAGTGGAATCACATGCAAGTTATAAAGGACTATATGGATACGGGAGTATTTATATCCACAATCACAAGTAGATGAGAAGAGTATTTGTAATGTTAAAAGTGGTGAATCAATCAATAATACAAAACATTAACACAACGAACAAACATACCTTCTTATAAATTAATAAGTTAACTGTATAATATCAACAAATAAAAATAAAATAGAAGTTCATGAAATTATCTTTTATAATCATATTATGTACTCACTGTTTTATTATTTTTATTAATATATAGTTATTGAATTTATTTTTTGTTTAACCAATAATCAGACATTCCTATTTAATGCCCCTCAGATTTCAAATGAGTTTGTTTTTTGATATACCTATGGTTTTATTACTTATTTCAGTAGCCAGTTTTGTCCAATAAAAATTAAACATTTTTTACCAGTATGTAAACACATTATACAGATATTTTGCTCATAAATATTACTACTATTTTGAAAGAAGAGTATTGTTTTTTCTTACATTTAATAAGTTAAAAGAAAAGAAAGGTTCTATAAGGTTAAAAACTGTATGCTAAGTTTATCACACTGTAATTACAAAATTATCGACAATTTAATGTTTGTTATTATATGAATGTGATACTAATATACTGATAAAAATAAATGATTTAATGCATAACAATATTAATGGCACTATGGATTATTTGGATAATTAAACCTTGTATGTGATCATGTGTACTTTAAACGTTGTCATGGCAATAATGCCGTTCTATACTGTTATTTTGTTCTTAATAAGTTGTCTAACTTCCTCTTTAAATGAAAGTGTACAATTATTGAGTTTCAATTTTACAACACTTACTGAAGTATGCAACTGTTTTTGCTGCAACTAAAATAGTTATCTTTGAATACAAACTTTTGTTGATGTAAAATTAAACAGCTGAATTTGTGTCAGGTTAATCAGACTGACCACTTGTTACTCTAAGTTTTTTTGTTTCCTTGATAGGCCAGAAAAGGGTAAGATGTCTTAAGATTGAACGTTTCTATATTTTATAATTAAAATTTTAAATCATATTTTCAGTACATCAGGAATATAGATTGGTTAACCAGAATATGCATTTTCCTTCTGTATCTTACTTACTGTAATAATATAATGAAAGTTATACTCTTCTATACTGAAAATGTATTTCTGATAGGTACATTCCTCCTTTCACACCAGGGGTGTTTGGAGGTTAACCCCCCATGCACCCAAACTTTTTAGACAAGTTCATTTGCCATCTGTGAAGTTTCATAAAAATCTGTGATTGCATAGCAGATAATTCCACACACAACAAATGGTCAAATACAAATTTCTGATTGAACACTCTTTTAAATCAGCAAGTTTTGTCAGAACTAGAGAAATACAATCGAATATCTATGAAAGGTTCAAACACATGTTTATTCTTGCCAGGACATCTACAACACAGTTTGGTTCAGCTTTAATATCACGGTGAATGTATAATGAGGCCAGGCCATTCAATCGATCGTCAGTGGTGGTGTTTCTCAAATACATTTTAAATCTTCTTAGAGCTAAAAACGAATGCTCCACTGAGCTCATTGAAACAGGCAGCGTGGCAAATACTTTCGACAGTCTTGAAATGACTGGGAACATTTCTGCATTGCACATTGCACATGCATCTATAACATTTTTTGTCTGTTGTTCACAAGTTATTTGCACAAAACCCTAAGTTACTCTACTGCAGTCAGTGAAGTGCTGTCAATGTCAGCCTTGTATATATTGACCAACTCTTTAATTTGGTCAGATTATTGTGCTGTAGGTTCTAACCATTCTGTGGTAGATCATGATGGTTGTAGACACATGAAGTTTGTAAGAAGAGTTTTGTGACTGGACAGACAGTCACATATTTTTGAAAGAAAGTGATCAACAAATGGTACAAATACAACAAAACGAAAGTACTCCTCAGGGCTAGTAGTTTGTGGGTTAGCACGGTACCTCTCTCTTTTAGCCTGGCTTGGGATTATGATGTCAATTTGAAGCTCACTACACAGAATTTGAGCCTCACAGAAAATGTTGTTAAATTAATTCACAGTATTATTTCTGTGTGAACAGATTAAATCTTCCACTATTTCTGCATGATGCATCGCAGCACCTAAGTCAATGTTCTGTTACTGCAGTAAATTACACAGAAGTAAACTATAGAAAAACAATTTAGCAAGTAAGTAGAGTGATGATGAATTCTGACTGTGTTATAGAACAGAACAATTGATTGGCTAGGATGACAGAATCTCTGTCTTGCCAACCCAATATGGTTTCAAGGGCATCTGCAACTGCAAGGATTAATTCCAGAAAAACAATGACTGAACCATGGCTCTCAACCTATGGGCAGAGACCTTTCAAACTTTCCTTTTTTGATTCAGGTGTTTCATTCTCCACCAAAAGAGCCAAAACGTGCTTTCGTTTGGGTGTGTTGAGAAAATTTTTCAGTGCTAGAAATTACTTCCATGCAGTTTCGCACAGGAAATTCTTTACAAGCATCAGAAATTGCAAAGTTTAGGGAATGGACACTGCAGTGTGCATAGGTTGCAAGTGGGAATTTATCAGTTATGTGTCTTTGGACACCACTGAATTTCCCACTCATAGAGGTAGCACCATCAATCCCTTGTCCTCGCAGGTAAACCATGTCAATACCATATTTTGTCAGATTGGTTATGATAACATCAGCCAAGTTTCTGCCTGTCACATCATAAACAGGTATAAATTGCAAAAAAATCTTCTCTCATTGCAACAGAGATGTCATTGGCATGCAAATATCCAACATTCAGCAAAAACTGTTCAATGCCTGAAATATCTGTTGTTTCATCAGCTAATATTGAGAAACACTTTGCAGCTTTAACACTGTTGACCAAAGCATCAAGAACATGAGTATTACAGGCATTGATGATTTCATTTCGAATCTGAGGGCTCAGATACATAGCATTCCTCTTTGTACTCTCTTAAGGCTTGTCATCACCCTTTGCCCTGTAGTGCAAAATTGCCCCAAAATTATTATCATTATTGATGGGCTCCTCATCAGTTTCACCAACAAACATTGGACCAGAATCATATTTTCCCCTCAAAGCTAAACCCTGTCTCCCACACAGCAATACAGTGTCAATAATAGGCATTGAATATTGAGAGTCTTGTTCAATTTCTTGCTTGTAAGTTGCATCAAGCTGCAAATGCACAGATGTGCTTGTGTTTATGACCTGTATAAAATTGTTAGTTTTTTCTTTGTTGTCTTGATGATACTGTTTCAATTCATGTGCTTTGAAGTCTTCAACAGCTTTCTTCCAGTTTGTGTATGGAAATTTCACTAGTTGTCCCAATTTCTGGCTTCCAATACCAGCACCATCAGGAGCAAAAAGACAGCAGTACTTGTAGAAAGCACCCTTTGCATGTTGATTGTGAAATCCAATGATGAAGTGTTTGCATGATTTTTAATACAAATTTAATATAATGAGGAGTCAACTTACCTGTTTACCAATGCTGACATCATCAGAAATGTGATTTTCAACATCCCAGATTGGACCAGAGGTGATAGTGGCAACACTAGTAAAGGCCACCGTGATGCCTCTGACAATTCTGATTCAACCTGATTGGCTGCAGCAGATTGATCAGGTTTAAAGAACCCATGGAGTGTCTTTTGCTTTTTCAGACTTGATGTAGTGAATGATTGTTTTTCACAACTTCTGTTTGTCAAAGTCACATTCACAGTGCCATTGGCGCCATCTATAGTGAATTATTCATTATAGATGGCGCTAACGGTTGTTAGTGCTGTGGTGCTGCCACAGTGCCACTGTTTATTTGTGAAGTTAATTCTTGGAATCCAGGGAATCTGAACACACACTGTCCATGTTATTTAAATACAGATTATAGACACTGTACATGTATGTTGCACTCTCCTGAGTGACTCTACATTTGAAATGTTGATGAAAGGACTGTAGGCCTACTTTGCTGGACCTGATAACTAAGTTATATATTATATATATATGCCTATATATTTGTTTATGATTAAAACAATAAAACAAACACCTCAGTGCAGCATTCTGAAATTTGACAAAAAGGTGGCCTCAGAATGCATAATTCAGGCTTTTATGTTTTTATTAAAAAATTTCTGGGGGCTATGCCCCTGGACCACCCTAGCATGGCTTTGCACCTGTGGCACTTGCATCAAGGACTCAAACTACCCATATGGCCCTTCCCCCCCAATGGCCATTTGTAGTTATGCCCCTGGTCCACATAACCAAGTTTACACCTTGGACATGTAAATCGGTAAATGACATAAAAGAAATCCTGTCTTTGAAACTATGACATATCAGTTTGAAAACAATTCTAAACCTAATTTTGGGGTAAATTGTATTATTCAAAATTTCTTTAATTTTTTTCTTACTTACAGAATAATTTTTAGCTATAAGACATCTTAGATCACTGGATCAGTTTTGTTTTAAACCTCAACAAAATTTTGAAAAGATTACATACAAATCAAATCTTACAGTAGCAAAAGAAAGACATCTACTGAATTTGTTAAATATTAAAAAGAAACTATCTATGATGAAATTAAACCAGCTGGCTCTCATTACAAAATAGTTTACAGTTACTTAAAATATATAAATTGTCTTATTATACCATATGTATTATAAATTAGCAGCTTTTTGTTTTTAATCTTATGTAATTCATAAATGTATGGTAACAAATAGTTACATTTTAAATAAATGTCTTAAACTAGTTTTTGATGAACCTGTCTATATTGCTAATCTAGATATTGAGTCCTCACACACAAATGGACAGTTAAATAGTAATTTAAATTTTCAAATTTCTGACATTTTGTGTGGTACAACTAAACCAGATTTTATTAAAGTATTGAAATTGTCATCAAAGACTCCCTTTTTTTTTTATGGTTATTGTTATGAATGGCCCAGCATACACAGGTGATGGAGGCACTTGATTGTCAGTTCAAATCCCCATCCTATCAAACATGCTCACTCTTTCAGCCATAAGAGCATTATTATGTAACAATAAATCCCACTATTCTTTGATAAAAGAGCAGCACAAAAGTTGGCAGTGAATGGTGATGACCAGCTGTCTTCCCTCTAATCTTTCACTGCCAAATTTACAAATTTATATTGCATTGGGTTTACTGTTATATATTTATTTTAATATCAATGTTTGTTTTAATTAAATATACATTTAGAAATGCATGCAACTTGTACTGTTAAATGTGTATTGCAAAATTCCAGCCTATTCAATATATTTGTAGAAGATTCTCGAGTATAAGAATCAACAACATATGTATGTATGTATGTATGTATGTTAACTGAAATGTAGAGAATCTCATCTAATAATTATAAAAGGTAGCCATTGCAACATGTACAGAGACAGTATATGTATCATTGGCTAGCTACAGTTGGTGTACTATAATCCTTAGAATCTATAACTGTGATTAATGCTTATTAATCTGGAAACTACAGATACTTTACCAAGAACATTTAACATTTTAAAAACTATAAACCATTTAACTTCAGTGGATTACTATCAGACGTTAGTATTTCTAATAAAACATTAGATATCTTCAGTCGGAAAAAAGTACCAGTTAAGTGAATTGTACCAATATTAACTCAGAATTAACAATCTCTTGGACCATATTAGCATATTCAGTACACCAATGAAAAATTTGACTAAAAATAAATGAAATAGTTTAATGACTTCTTAAGTATACACATATAAAACATCATATATGTAACAACCTGAAAATATATTGCATTTTCAAACTACAGAAAAAAACCATTTTAAAGTAACACAAAGAACAAATATTTCAACTACTTATAATATGAGTTTTATTTCTAATCTAATTCAGATTTTATCTTTTTTGAGGGACTTTGTTCTTTATCTTCATTCTTCACTGTCTTTCTTTTACTCATAGAAAGCCATTTCGTTATGGTATTTTTTGGTGTAGGCTTACTTTCCCTGGAAAGACAAAAGAAAAATTGTAATATTAAAATCTGATGGAAACAGAGAAGTATGAGAAACTAATGGTTTAAAGCATAATGGATATAACAAAAGCAAGAAACAATGCCAATTTCTTTAGCACATTCACCTTTTAAAGCCAACCCAAATTCATTTTGTATCAGGCACTACAAAGCTAAAGTGAACATTATGTAATCAATATGTAAAAATTAAAAATAAAAATTAAAGTAGGCCAGAAATAATGTCTGCATTATTTTCTCGAGCTATAAATCCCTATTTTGGCTCCACATCTACAGTACTTAAATGGCTTCTATATTTTTTCAATACTTGAATGGCTTTAACAATCTCATGTTGGTAGCAAAGAACTTTAAAAAAGGTGAAAAACTTTCAGGAATCAAGTTACAAATAGCCCTACAACTTTTGTAAAAGTTTCTGTAGTAGTTGTGCAAAGATTTTGGTGCAGTATACCAAGATCAGTGATGTCGAGAAACCCACTTGTTGAGAATTTTTATATGCAAAAACGGCTCTTCTGGGCCCAGAAAACACTTCAAATAGAAGAGCGAACAACGTTTCGACCTTCTTCGGTCATCGTCAGGTTCACAAAGAAAGGGTTACTGGTCGGAAGCTGACCACATGTTTGGAAGGGGTTGTATAATTGAGTGTTGCAATGTAGAGGGCACGGTTTGAATATATAATTTTGTCTATAATATTAATATAGGTATAATGGTGTTCCTTTATATTGGTTTATTTTGGGTTTAAGTTGTTGTATAAGTAAGGCTTCTTTAATTTTTCGTTTGTTTATGTTTGTTTCTTTATTTAGTATTTTAGTGTTTTCTATGGTTATGTTGTGTCCATTTGACTTGCAGTGTTCGAAAACGTGTGAAGGTGACTTTTTATGTTCTTTGAATCTGGTTTCCATTTTTCTACTTGTTTCTCCTATATAGAAGTCGTGGCAGTTATCACATTGTATTTTATAAATAATGTTGGTGTGGTGTTTGTCAGTGTAGTTCTTACATAGTATAGACCTTAGTTTTGTGCCTGGTTTTTGAATAAATTTAGTGTTAACTGGAATGTTATATTTTGTTACTAGTTTTTGCCAAATGTTGGTTATTTGTTTGCTGATGTCAGGAATATATGGTATACAGCAGTATATGGTTTCGTGATTTTTTGATTCGTGAGATATATTTACTTTTGTTGGTTGATTTTGCTTTCTGTCTAGGTGTGTGCGTATAATGTTTTCTACGGTTTGTGGAGGAAACTTATTAATGTTGATGAAGTGTTGTTTTATTTTATCTAATTCATCGTTAATTTTATCTGGTGAGCATAGTTTTATGGCTGTGTTTATCTGGTTTCTTAGTATGTTGAGTTTTTGTTTTGTTTCATGTGCTGAGTCCCAAGGAATGTATAGTCCAGTATGGGTGATTTTTCGGTGGATTTCTGTTTTGAATTGTGTGTCGGTTCTTATAATTTTGAGGTTAAGAAATGATATTTGATTGCTTTCTTCCTGTTCACATGTGAAGTTAATGTTGGGATGTATAGAGTTAATGTGAGTGAAAAAGTTAAGTATGTGTTCTATAGATTCGAATCCCGCAACCATGTCATCTACATATCTGTACCAGTATAGTGGTGGATGTAATGCTGTATTAATTGCTTGTGTTTCAATTTGTGTCATAAAAATATTGGCTAGAACTGGCGATACTGGGTTGCCCATGCTTAGGCCATTTGTTTGTATATAGTTTTGGTTGTTGAACATGAAGTTTGTCTTTATTGTGGTGAATTCTATGAGGGTTGCTAACTGGTTACTGGGAATGTCTATAATCGGGTTAGGGTCTCGAATATAGAGTTCTAAGGCTATCTTGCAGGCTTCTGTTGTTGGAACTTCTGTGAAGAGGGATATAACATCGAAACTGGCCATTAAGGCTTTATGATTAAGTTGATTTAGATTGGACTTGAAATTAAAAGAGTCTTTGATGAATGAGCTGGCTGATGTTGCATATTTGGAGAATGCCCATGCTATGTATTTACCAAGATTGTAGTTAAACGATTCATATGTTGACATTATTGGTCGTAATGGACAATCTGGTTTATGAGGTTTGGGGATGCCGTATATTTGCGGTGTGCGTGAGTCGGTTTTACGTAGGTAGGAATAAAGTGTTTGTGAAATTGTGTTGGCTTTTTTCATTTGTAGTAGTAATTTGTTTAGTTGCGTCTCATGTGTCTTTGTTGGATTTGTGTGTATTGGTTTAAATTTGTTCGTGTCTGATAGGATGTTATTCATTTTTTGTATGTATTCATTCGTGTTCATTATTACTATAGCGTTACCTTTATCTGCTTTTAGAATTTTTATGTTTCTGTCTTGTTTTAGGTTTCTAATGGAATTAATGTCTCTTTTTGTAAGGTTGTTTTTTAGTTTTCTGTTTTGTGAAATTATGTTGATAGTTTTGTAAGAAAATTCTTTGAAAAAATCGTTTAAGATAATGTTTTTAGGTGGTTCTGGAAAATATAAATTTGTAATTTTACCTGGGAAGTTTGGCTGTTGGATGTCAATAAAGTTATCTAAGTTGTCTTCTTTCTGTTTGTTGTTTTTGTTTTCTGTAGAAAGTATCACAAGTCTCCTGGCTAGGTCTTCTAAACATGTTTTGATTTCTATGGTTGGAATGTACCTTGGTGCTATTGCGAAGTTGAGTCCTTTGTTAAGTAGATGTATCTCGTCTGTGTTTAATTGTCGGTCAGATCTGTTAATTATGAGGTTGGTCAACGGTTTGTCATGTTGATGTCTTTTCTGTTGCTTACATCTTAGTTTTTCAAGTTTTTTCTTGTGGCGGATCTTTTTGTCTCTATCGTTTTTAGTATTGATTTGGTTTATAACAAACACCACACCAACATTATTTATAAAATACAATGTGATAACCGCCACGACTTCTATATAGGAGAAACAAGTAGAAAAATGGAAACCAGATTCAAAGAACATAAAAAGTCACCTTCACACGTTTTCGAACACTGCAAGTCAAATGGACACAACATAACCATAGAAAACACTAAAATACTAAATAAAGAAACAAACATAAACAAACGAAAAATTAAAGAAGCCTTACTTATACAACAACTTAAACCCAAAATAAACCAATATAAAGGAACACCATTATACCTATATTAATATTATAGACAAAATTATATATTCAAACCGCGCCCTCTACATTGCAACACTCAATTATACAACCCCTTCCAAACATGTGGTCAGCTTCCGACCAGTAACCCTTTCTTTGTGAACCTGACGATGACCGAAGAAGGTCGAAACGTTGTTCGCTCTTCTATTTGAAGTGTTTTCTGGGCCCAGAAGAGCCGTTTTTGCATATAAAAAGTATACCAAGATGTTTTTGCTTTAGGCTTCAAAAAGAAATTTGGTAACAGGCATTAAAAACCAGTAAAAAAATTTGATTAAATCTCAAATTTTTTTCAAGAATCAATGTAAAAATAATCCTATGACCTGCACAGGAATTTGTCCATGTTTGAATAAAATATTCATAGCCATTTTTTCTGTAGGCTTGTGAAAAAAAAAAAAGACGAATTTTTAATTTTATCTAACAATTGGGAAATCAACTTTTTTTGCTCTTATCAGTATTTCAGTAGCCTTAGTGATTGAAATAGGTCTTGAGTGTTGTTTCAGGAGTAAGTCTGCTTCTTAAAATGGTTTTAGACCATATGATATATATTACAATTTTGTGAAATTCCTAGTTGATCCCTATTATCAGGCACTGTCATGGTTCATGATACACATACATAACTATATATCGGAACTAGTAATAGAATCAACTGCATATTTTGTCTAAAATTAATTTGATGATGAAATATTTTTATTAGATTATTGAATCTATCTTTTGCTGTGGCTCACATCTCTACATGTGATAGAGCTGAAGCCAACTAGAAAACTAACACACGAGTCAATCACATTAGCTTACTCGCATGCTGGATAGCCCAGTAAGTCAAGAGTGTAAAATAAGTACGTCACATGAGATAACCCATATACTGGCTAATTCAATGCATCTAATGTATAAAACACAAGTCAGTGATATTACCTGCTTACCCAAACTCTGGTTAACCCACTGTTCCAAGGATATAAAAACAAACCTATCCATATGGTAGCTAACCCAGTGAGTCACAGATGTAGAACTAGCAAATCATAACAGCTCCTTGAATGAATCAAAAGTGTAATACATATCACTGAAGAACTTTACATATGACACTGGTAGTCGAAAACCATTACACCAAAGAAGACACTGCAATGTTTTGAATTTCAAGGGACAAAAAACAATTTCATTTTACAGGCAATTAGATATATTATGAACAATTACCCAAATATAAGCATTTATAATAAATATAAAATTAAAACTTCAACAAAACAAATAACAGTTTCTTACAATAACAAAAGCATCAACACACAATGGAATGTTAAACAGGAGCAAAGAAAGCAGCAAAATATTATATTTCAAAAAAATATTATCTAATTCTGTGATTTTACACATTAAGGGTTCACACAATTTTTTTTTTACTTTAACATATGTTTATTAATGAAATCATTTATTAATCAGCAGGTATGATGTACTGTTCACTTAAACTGACCTCAGTGGAAGAACACACTCCAACGTGTTGTTTTTAGAACTGTTCACCACAGTTGAAACACGATGCCACTCAAGGTTCTCTGTTGGTTTTAACAAAGTGAGTGCCTATGAAATGGAGGACAAAAACTACTTCAAATTAACAAAAAACATGTACTCTTGCAAAAGTGTATTAGGCAAAGCAAGGTTTTAAATACTTCCTTATCACAGTAATAGAATAACTACTTCAAATTAACAAAAAACATGTACTCTTGCAAAAGTGTATTAGGCAAAGCAAGGTTTTAAATACTTCCTTATCACAGTAATAGAATAAGACTGCTTATGATAAATGTCCTATCACAGAACCAATTAATACAGAACTGAATTATACTAAAGGCTAAAAATAATGTAAGTCTCAAGGAAAAGTCTGTAAAATGAAACAGTTTTCACCTTCCACTAGAACATTTTTACTTGGGTATTTGTACCACTTTTAGACACAAGTTTCTGTTAAAGAACTAAATCTGTTCCAACAGTTCTTCCATTAATTATATTATAAACATCACTACTACATAGTTTAAAGTGATAAAACTTACCAAGTTTGTTTTGATGCAATTCCAAAATAAACATTTAAAGAAAACATTCTATTATTTTGAAATATATAGAACCTACTTTCTATGCGTATAAATCAACGGAACATAAAAACTTGTTTAAATGTTAATTGTGACAGATAAGTAACCATTTCTAACCTCTTCTGGTGACACATTCTCTGAATCTAACCACATGTTGACAGCCTCTTCTCCATCGAGTACAACCTAAAATTAAATTACAAACTAAATAATTAAACATAAAACTTATAAATATGAAAAAGATGCCTTAAATTATAACTTTCAATTGTATTTTGATAAAACTTTTAGATTTTTTTTAATACATTTCAAGAAAAAAATAATTGAAACATCATGTTCTTGAGAGCTACAAACAATTTATCATGTGTGAAATAAACGAAAGACAATTATATATTTTAAAATACTATGCTAAAACTATATAAAAAATCAAAGTATTCTAACTCTATGTTAGCATTCCTGCTCACATCTGATTAGGAAAGCATCCACTGTAACTGAATATCATACAGTTCATCAAATCTAAAATAAGAACCTGTGAAATACGTATACAATGTGGTTATAAAGGTTAGCCTTACAAATATGTTATAACACAGAACCTGTCAGAAGTAACAGACAACCAGACTTCCCTATAATATATGATAATCATTATTAATGTTGAATTATTAGCTTCACAACAAGGATATTTACAAATAATAATAATTAACAGGCATAAACTCAGTCATAATAATCTATTATTAAATATTTAATATATAGCCTAAAGTAAGGATTCTAACTGGTACACTTATCTGACTAACAGACAGTACTATATACCACTGTGTGTATACAAACTTTCATGTGTAAAACAGAAGCCACCATTCAATGTTCTGTAAAAAAGGTGTTCACAATGAAATATGAGAAAATTCTCAAACTCAATCCTTTATTTATTTAAATACCTTTCAAGCAATATTTTTGGTTTCATTACTTCTAAAATTTTGAATCGAATAATATTAAAACTGACAAGCAGATTTTAAAAGTTGTAATTTTGCACCTATTACCTTGACATCCAACATCAAATAGCACTTTACATATTCATTTATTTTCTTTCGTGCAAAGTATATAAAATCTTTCCCTAGTCTAACTCTATGACAGTTCTATCTTCAAGTATGAAATATGGCTTCAAGGTGCTTCGTTTCTAATGATATACAAATTAGCATAATAGCTTTATATAAAGAGGGCTACAATTAGTGGAATATTACTGCAAAAAAGAAAATATCTGAAACTGAAAATCAAATACATAATCTAAAGATACAATGTGAAGCTGGTAACCACTGAAGATAATAACAGGCTCAGGGGACCAGTTAAGCTTTCCTGATCAGATGTTACATTCTTCAGACTTACTTCACTCAGACACAAGTGAAATTTAGCAGCTGCTTTACCACTCGACTACAAAAACCACTAGGAAAAGATTCAAGGAATTCTTCGTCTACAGACTTTAATTAAGCATGATGGACAAGCGTTCAAATATAGGCCTGTTTAACCACAACTGGAATTGGTGATCTTAACATACTGATGGAGTTCTGGATTAAGCCAAATTAAGCAAATATTCATTCACCATGCTCTTTTTTTATGAACGCTTCTTCATAAACACCATTTGCAGTTTGATTTCCATCTAGCAATAGAGACTTTGATGTGATCGCACCTTTAAACAGCTCACATAACACTGACCACGAGAAAAGTATGGCTGTTTGAGCAACAATCCAGCAACTTTGACTTTTAATCCCTTTAGAATATTCAATATTATTTAAATCTTCAGCCTGCCAAAAATACTTACAATTGATTCAATAGGCTAGGAGTAATTAACCAACAGGCATTACAAAATATGAATAGGATTAAGTTTAATTTTCAGCCCCTTGGAACATTGCTTATCATTCACAGTGTTTATATACAAATTTTGGTTGAACTTGACCTAATAAGTAAGGGTGCAAAATAACATATAATTTTCTTTATATTTATATATGCACCAAATTTGTATTTTAATATACAGTAAGGAGATAGGACCCTTACAAGTTTAGTATGTCTTTTACAGAATTCACTCCTCAATACTGTCAACCTTGATTTAAAAAAAAAAGAGGCAAAGCCAAAGGATAATCTCTGAGAAGTACTTCAAAACAACTAGAGTTCTACTTCCAGTAAATATCTCAAAAAATTCAAGAAAATGTTCTTCAATGGTTTTAAGTCAGTGAGTTGAACTAAGGTGATTGCACAAAATAAAGAAACTCTGAATTTCGTTTATATGTGTTTGTTTTACCTTCAGATATAACAAAGTTCTAAAAAAACCTACATTAAAATAAATAGTTTATAACTGAAAAAACTTATGGAAATAACAAAAGAAATTAAAACCTGTTAGTTTTATAAACTTCCAAGCAACCTACAACTACATTCTGTAAAATCGTTTTATGATTATTTTATGGTATGACAATATTATACATGCAAAGCAAAAAAATACATGTATATTACCACCTATCTTTGCACTAAATATTACAGGTGCAAACACCCCACAAGTTGGTTTATGAAATATATCTCATGACTAAACAATTAGGGATAATAAACTACAATCTGTTATATCTTAACACTTCCATACATCAATAAAAATATTTTTATTCAAATTTCTAAACAATCATAATTAGCTATGTTAACCTACAGAATAACAATAAAAATGTGGACCAACAAAAGTTCAGAACCTTTAGTGTAAGTTTATGCTACCTTGGGTTTATCAAGGTTTTTCTTTACACAGCTGTATTTCTACATGATAAAACACTTCCATTTTCTTAAGCTTCAATGGGAAAATTTTGTCACACCTATCTTTTAACTACCATATTAAAGATAGTAAAATGTGATAATTCTTGATGTTTTTTATGATTATCTTTAGTTTCTCAAAGACCCATGAGTAAAATTTTACTCCATTTAACACAGCAAAAATAATTTCACTTATTATTAGAAATGATTGTGCTAGCTCAGGCAAAGAACTAAATCTTACTTGAAAGTCTTATGGTGGGTACAAGATATTAAATTAGAAAAAGACTGATTCTATTCAAGAGCTTTGGTGGAAACAGTATAAAATACTGTAATTCCATTTTTGCCATCTTTTCTCCAATCATAAATAAAACATACATTCATTGTTTATACCAAATACTGTCCAAGGATATTCCTTCTTTCTGATTTTCCAATGTTATCTTCTAACTAACTGCATGCTCTTATATAAGAGATGTTAGTATTAACGTATTTTCAAACATTATAAAACCTGTAAGAATATCTTGCACAACAAAGAATGACTAAATAAAGAAAGACAAAAGAAACTAAATATAATTAAATGGAAAAAAAAAAGAAAAGTTTTCTTTGAGTTCATTCCATGCACGTACAAGTTTTTCACAACATAAATGTTTAAAGACAAGTTTAGATCACTTGTAAAAATGCAACACTGTATGCTATTTTGAAAATGTAATAAACAGAAAATTCTAGGTAGATTTTCTTATTTATTATTACTATGACACTTTGACACCTAAAATTATAAATCCAAGAAAATAAGTATTACAAATTGTCAAAAATTATAGTTTCCTGTTTAAATACAAATTTCATATGCAATTTATTAGCCTAATAGTGAAGATTTTAAACAGTCAAATAACTAGGAAACAGAACTACTATTCACCAGTGTGTAAATACAAATTCCCAATACTTAAATCAGAAGTCACTAATGCAGGGTTACCAAGAGTAAGTGCAGATGACGAAGAATGTGTGCAGTCCTGAGAGAATAAATCAATGTAAATATAAAATCTCTATACATATGAAGAAAGTAAATTAAATTCCTGTTTTTGTTCTTTTTCTACTTTTATATTAATTGTCTTTAGTGAAAATTATGCACAATTCCAGAGAGCCTGGAAATGGATGTTGGGCTGAATTGTAAAAAAACTCAGAGGACACTGATCCTACAAAGCATGCAGTGTAAGTAAAGGTATCAAATGGAATTCTGAAATTGAAGATCAGTGATGTGATGAAAGTAATTATAATAGTGGTAAAAATGGTTGCATAAGAAAGAGAGTCATGGCAAGTGACCTGCATCACTGGCAGGAGTACAGAGCTGATGCTTGTGTAATAAGTTACATTAAATATGAAAGAATGAAGAATCATCAACAAGGAAAGGACATTTTAGTATTTACCTCAAAATGATCACATGTGCCAGTTCTAACTATCAAGTACAGCCTAGTCTGATTTAAAAACATTTTTTTATTCTATTAAAAAAAAACTGTAACTAAGTACTAAAGTTTTGGGGTTATCAAATACATTTGTCATACCATTTAGATACATGTAAGTTACTATTACTGTAAGTATAAACCATTACATTTTCTGAAAACAACTAAAGAGCTCTTATGTACCAAAATAACTTCTATACACAAGTCGTTCATTTTCTGTTTATAATATTCATAATATCAAAACTATACATCATAATCTGATACAGTCTGTAGTAAGTTGTAAATCATTTCCAAAGTGAATATCTCCACTTTTGACAGCTCTTGAATTTCATGTTTGGAATCATGTATGCTCATGAACCTAACTTAACCACATCAGCTGTGCATATAAATTACTCTTAATTCTAACGTTGGTGTCATAGCAACTCAAAAATCAAGATCTTATTTCAGCAGTATCATACTTACTGGCATCCTGTCATGAAGCCATTTCATTTCATTACTAGCATCAACAGTAATGATGGTGAAGCTGTACAGCAAATGGCCATCCTACAAAACGTACTACACAAAGGTTACTAACAAAACAAAATGAGACAATGACTACAATAACATGTTCTTGAGTGCATTAAATATTTATGACTTCTTTGGTCAACACCTTCATTACTTAAAATTTAATTTTGCTACACCAGAATTTTTTTTCACTTCTCAAAATGAGAAAATACTGTAATAATTCACTTTCATTTTTAAACTTCTGACACGATAAAGTATCATTCATATTTCACACACACATAAAATTAAACAATCAAAACAGTCCAGATGCTTTAGTGACAGCATCTACTAACTAGCAATAACAGACTTTATTTTAAATAATTTAAATAAACAATAATCTGGAACATAATATCTAATAAGCTTGACTGAATGAAGGAGATAAGCATAAAAAAATCAATATTTGTGGGTCATGTACAGATACAATAGAGTCCTAATTTGTGGGTCATGTACAGATACAATAGAGTCCTAATTTGTGGGTCATGTACAGATACAATAGAGTCCTAATTTGTGGGTCATGTACAGATACAATAGACCCCTAATTTGTGGGTCATGTACAGATACAATAGAGTCCTAATTTGTGGGTCATGTACAGATACAATAGAGTCCTATGTTATAAATATATTTATCAATTTTAACCTTTTAATTTTATTTCTGAATTTTATTATAAAATTTACAGAATCTAAAAACTGTATTTCACAATCTATATTTCACTCTGTAAGAAACTTAAAAGAATTTCCAAACAAAACCTCTGTACCTTTGGGGACTTCCAAATGTCATAAATTCCAGCTATAGTTAGCAACCTCGGTCCTTTCCATTTTCCATCTACATCCCAAAATTCTTCTTCCTCACTGGTCCACTTACGCTCACTCATGCTTAATTTTTTGGGTTGAGGAAAGTAGATAAAATATGGTTCTTTTTGGCCATTAACTTTCTTCCATTCAAAAAATCTGTAACCAAATACTACATTTTTATGGACACCAAATATACTTGTCATATCATTCAGATACTTGAAAGTTAATGTTACTGTAAATATAAGACACTCATTTTCTGAAAAGCTTACATCAAAATCAAACTAGTAGATATTCTATTCATATTACAATTCAATTATGAAAATTCTAAATAAGGAAAATATATTTTAAAAAGAATAGTAATTTCTGTAAAAAAGTTTTGCAAGTTTCTAAAGTTTTAGAAATTCAGTAGCAAATATTCTACTAGTCCTGATGTTTGGAAACGTGTAAGCTGATGAGTGTAGTTCAGCAACTAAATACAGACAATGGAAAAAAAATTCAGCATACATGTGAATAAAGCATGATGTTTATTTGATGGAAATAACTTTCTAAAATCGTTATTTTTATACTTTTAGAATTTTTTTCAAAGCTTTCAGGTAAGAGAAGAGACAAGACTAAAAAAATTCTAGATGTTAATGGCAAACATAGACAAGTCCACCACAAATTTGGTGTCTATTTCCAGGACTTATAATGGAAAAAGTTTCCCATGGCATATTCAGGAAAATTTTGTTTTCATCCTCCAGTTTAGCTCCTCCCTCCTAAATATCACAAATTTATTTCATTGGATTTGCATCTATCTCTTGAATAGTCAATAGCATATCTATAATGTGTGAACTGCCAACAGGCAGGAAATTTGTCTTGATTATAAAGCAATTATGAATGCAAAAATTAGTATGTTGAGGATTTTATACAGAAGGTGATAGTTTCAAAAAAATGCTAGTGCCCAAAAATATTAGTCTACATGTGTAACAGTATCATATAACATATTTTATATGATATTGTAAATCTAAGAACTGAAAAAATGTTAAAATCAACTGGACAGATATTTTCACATTTTTAAAATTAAAATGAATTTCAGACTTTACACCTGACAACAAAACATGTCACTGAAAGTATCCAATGGTCTTTTAATTCTTCACTCTCCCATCACCCATGTGACTTACTGTGTAAATCAACAGATCATACACAAACTGTTTTCCTGTCACAATTTATATTTTACTGAAAGTTGCAGCTGTGATGAAATTTCAGTTGTGTGAAGGTGGAAGGAAAGGTATCTCAGAGGTAAATACTGTTTGAAATTTATTTGAATTCTAGAAATGTAAAATCAAATTGTTGAATATCTTTGTAATAATAAAAGTCATAATATGCAAAATATGAAGGAGGAGGTAACCCAAGAACATGAAAAGAAAAACAGAAATATAAAATTACAGGCTACAAGCCAGGGTAATGATAATCCACACCATAAGAAGCATATAGTCAAGCAGTCAAGTAGACCCAAAAGCCAGAAAAAAATTTAGAACTGGATTGGAAGGAAAATGAGAGAAGCAGACCAATCTTACAGAAAAACTAAACTTAAGAACACTAAGAAAGAAGGCATTATTCACTGCTTCTTTGTGATGCCAAGGACAACAAAATACTGGAGTTTGGTCTTCAACCTATTCTGTCTCATTTTTTATCTAGATATTCCTCATTCATCATCCAAATACCTTCAGAAGATTAGTTCTCATAAATCTGCTCATCTACTAACATGATTCATGCAGCTTTGTTTTTCATATGATGGAGTGAATTCTCAGTTGATGTCCTCTATTGATGACCTGGCTTCAGCACTTTATGTTTTCAAAAGTGCAGTCAAACCAACAACTGGTCTTTTACACACACTTAGTGTTATTATTACATGAATAATTAGAAAACTCTTTCTCAGTGATTGCCTCCCACTAAATTCAACTTGCAGTTAATTTCTTCTCTGAAATGAACTATTCATATGATCAAGTCTTAGCTTATGTCAACCTAATATCTCTTTCATCTGAAACTGAATATTAAAACTCTTAAAAACTCTTCACTCACATCCTAGGCATTAAAATCCCTTAAGTTTCAGATGCATATATTTCTCCATTTACTTAATACATACTTTCTGATTTTGGAATGATGGCTTCTCTTTATATGGCATTTCCTATGAATCATGCTTATTTTAAACATCATCATTGCATTTGTATCTCTTCATGAAGTATATCTCAGTCCTATTGTCTATTCAAATTTCCCCTCTTTTCTTTATCACCTCCACATGTGTAGCTTATTTGCAAGTTTTTCAATATAGCTTCCCCCTTTTCTTCCACCTCCTCCAGGTTTGGAAATTTATGCCAGTTCCTCTCTCCAGGGCTAAGGTAACGTATTTATCTTTTCCCTTGAGGTTCATAGTCTTATCAAAAATCCAATTCTCACATTATTTCTGTCAGAGATTTTGGTTGTTACAAATAAATATCAGGAGTTCCTACCCTTGTTACACCATCTAGGTGTTTTTGGAGTTCCTAGCACTTCAATTATGGTAACATGTACTTATAGGTAAGATGGGACTCAGCTTCACAACTTGTGTTTGTTAGTTTTCCTGTTTTTTTTTGTCGCATTCAGATCATCTTTATTTGAATTGTTACTTCACTGGTTGTCTTCTGCTTGATACATTTGTGACAGCTGTGTCTCATATTCTGATGGTTTAGTAGTTTCTAGTTCTAGGTCCAGCTTCTAACAGTGCATGATTTAACCCTAATTCAGAAAAAATGTTTTCTCTATGCCTACTTTCTTCATTTTTTCTTTCTTGAATGTTGGCCACAATCAACTGTCCCATTTTCCACGCTGCCCTGCTTCATCACGATTTCCCCCTCTCCTCACCTGTCTCGGATAAATCTTACTATTTGACTATTTGTACATCTTTCACAACCACATCTGTCATCTACACATTTGCACCTAGCCGAATTGCAATTTTGTAAGTGAAGTTGACTTCTCTTCTTAGGTAGCACAAGTTTTATAACATTCTTGCAAAAATACCAATCTCTCTGATATGTCCGCTGAGTGGGTGCCTGAAGAATTTCATCTCTTCCCTTCTCCAACACCATAATGGGTTGCTTAACTTATTTTTCATGCACACCTTTCATTAATAGGTGTTTCTTCTGCCGCTGTTGCAGGCTGTGGAATTATACTCTCAGTCGTATTTCTAATTTGGACTTAATAATATGAATATTAAGCAATGTATGTTAACTACTTATTCAATTTTTTTTATTCTACAAGCATATTTTTCTTAACTTAAAATTTGTCATTTTGTAGATCTGCAATGAACATATACTGAAACTGTTAACAATTTAAAACATTAAGCAAAAACACTGTCTTGTGTAATCCTATCTCATTGGTAAAAACCTTGAATAATGTCCAATGTAACAGAATAATCATAAAAAGACATCACAACTTTTATCTTTTTGAAATCTGAATTTGTTTTAATTAATACATTCTAGTATATGTGAATAACTGCTTATAAAACTGATAAAGTTGTAGATCACTTCTTATTTAATGTATTTTTTATGCAAATCATGAAAATTGCAAATTGTAGTTGAATATATAATTTATAGTTTAAAACATAATGCTTATTTACTAGAAAGATTAATCAACAATAAGAAAATTAATACTGTATACACAATTGTTCTTAAATTGTACAGTTTAGCATGGATATAAGTATACCTTAACTAAATCCAATTAAATTACCTTTTCTGCATTAATGTATTATGGCTGACCCAAGCACATGGATCCTTTCCTTTGTAATAATACTTCCAAGTATTATTAGGATAAGCTTTTCTTATCCTAAAGTATTTTGCCATTAAATTCAAAATACTTAATGTATACACACACACACACACACATATATATCACACTATAATGGAACTCTTGCTTATAAATATGTATGATATTGGAAAAAACTTTATTACACAAAATCCAACCACCCCAGCTTTGCAGAATGATCTAATGCACTGATGTCACAGGTAATCAGCTAGTAGAAATAATGTTTGTGAATGAAATATGTTTTATAAACACATACAAATACATGAAAACAAACTATATACATTAAACGTAAGAGGTGATCAAAATCTATGTGGCAGAAATTAAAAAGAAGTTAAATACTCTCATATTAAAACATACCCATCTGAAAGAACAACACATCGTTGGCCTTTAGAAAATGCAACTCTGTATGATGGTTTCTCCCTGATGCCATCAGCACGACAGTTAAATGTTTTGTAAGTTGTATCCATAGGGTTACCCTTATGCCAAAATGGAACAAGACCCCACACCATTGGGCATACAGATCTCTCGCTGTTCTCAGTTTCATTATCCGAAGTACTTATAGTTGCTAAAACAGGCCTAAGAAGAGAGAAAAAATGTACTAACAGAAGATAATGCAGATGAGGTATAAAAATACATAAACAATATATTAAAACAAACTGAAAACAATGAATTCTTGAACTCACTGTATTTCTAAAACTATCCAATTTTGATTCATATACTTGTTGGTGTTTTTGAGAAAAGTTTGTTTGACCTTTAACCCCTCCTAGGCTTTTGCCTTTGAAGTCTGTTTGTTTTTGAATTTCATGCAAAGCTACACAAGGGCTATCTGTACTAGCTGTCCATAATTTAGCAATGTTAGCCTAGAGGGAAGGTAACTAGTCATCACCACCCACCAACAATTCTTGGGCTACTCTTTTACCAATGAATAGTGGGATTGACCATCACATTATAATGCCCACAGAGCTGAAAGGGCGAGCAAAGTGTTTTAATGTATTTTGTAATATATTGTCATGTTTCAATTATTATATGATATATTTATATAGATTATACTATTCAGAAATAAGTTATTAAGCTTATTTTTCTTAAAATACAGAACAACAAAGTAAAACAAACAATTATCCCTTCTAGCTACAACCTTTGAACTCGGTTGCTAAACCTTATAAAATTTCACAAATGGACAACATGAAATAAAATATTTTTCTTTTAGGTTTACTTATACAACTGAATAACCAAAAAATTACAAATTACTATATCAATACCACATTTTGTATCTTATAATTCATATGGGTAAACATGTGAAATGCTTGCTAGCCATTTCAGTCCATATGAAAAACAGGGTGTTTGGAAAGTCATTGTGCAGTTTTGTAACAGCATTCATTCAGTCAATTGCAAGCCAGCAACTGATAGCAATGTTTAGAAACAAAATAAGATCCAAGCCTGTATTGATGCCAACGGAGTCACATTCAACATTGTTTATAGTTGTCATTCATATTTACCTCCTGTATTCTCTATATTGTAACATGTCTGTTAATAAATATACAAGTGCACAGTGACTTTCCGAACACCCTGTACTACAAATACTAGATTCAAATAATCTGAAAACAGTAATTACACCACATTTGTGAAACAAAACTACTGTAATGCAGGTTATCTTCACTTTTTATAGGTTTAATCCAAATTATTCACATGTTACACATTCACTCCCAGAATAAAGTTGATACCACTAATAAATTCAATATAAGAAAGTTATCACTACTGCCAATGCCAGCAATTGAAACTTCACAATGTGTGTAGGAAGTTATATAAACAAGGTGTGAATTCACTCAATTATCTGATCCCCTACATGCAACAACTATGAGTCAGTGTACATAAAATAACAAATTATTCATATTTATATTAAAACAAGTGTCATGAAAAGATTCAACCAATTAGTGTTTCTAATTATTACTATTTTCAATTATTCCAACTATCCAGAAACCAAAATATCTCTAATATGATTTCTTATTATATTTTATTAATTCAAAAGTTGTTTAAATTAATCTTATAGTGTCAAAACTACAAAAATAATCAACTAATTGAAACTCATGATTCAGATTTTCCTTTTAAATTATCCCAATTATTTAAGTCTGATATCAGAATAATCAATTAATTAAATGTAAAAGGCTAATGAGTCTGACAATTAATTAATCATAATATTCCACTAGCTGCCCAGATCTAATCCTATACTGATAAAAATTGGTTAGGGATGAATGGATTTGGTAAGTTGGTTATCCCAAACTTTCAAAAAGCATTGTAAAGAAATGAACCTAAACATCATAATAATTAAAACTTGCCAATTACCTGTAATGAAAGTTTTGATGTTCACAAATTAAAGGGATTTTCTGGTGAAGTCGCACTCGAAGATTAAATATGCTCATTTTAAAAGCACTTTCCAAATTATTAGAAACCTAACAGTTTCTTATTGTTACTTGTAGCCTTTTTCTTATTACTGGTAAAGAGTTTTTAAGATTATTTTACTTTTAATGGTAATATTTCTCTACTCCAAAAATTCTGATAACTACACCTATCACTCACTGGTGCAACAGTTGACTATGGTACGTTATGCAATGACATTCAACAGTAATTCATTATCAGTTGTGCAAGATTTTTAAAAATTGAATTACATAATTGCTTGATTGGAAAATGCAACACAGGAAAAGAAAAATATAAATATGTTAATAAACATACAACCTGTGAAAATTGATTTAATATAACTTTTGGTCAGTAATACATATTCAAAATCATGTTTTACATTGTATTTTCTTTACAGATAATTACGCAATTAAAATACGAGTTATTCAACTTGTATAAAACCAGTTTGTAGACATAGCTTTCTATCTGTTGTAACTTCTGTGGATTAAACAAAAATAAGTTATGAAGGGGACAAGTACCATCTTTCTAACTTTCACTTGTCACAGTGGAAAAGAAAATTAGAAGATATTATTCTCACATTGGGGAGTGACAATAAAGACTCGAGCAGATGTCAATAAAAAGCATGTAATACCACCCTAATATCCTATTTGATAGAAAAGGCTATTTGAGAAGAAAGTTGATAAATAATCAGAAAAAACTGGACTGGATAGCATCAAGGAGTAAAAACTGTTTCAATGTTTAAAATAATAAAAAGCAGTTGATAAAGCTACAAATAAAATTCATCACTCCAGGAAAATAACAAACTAAGAAGATGATGTGAAGGAAGTGAGCTCCATGGAGAAATAACCAAAGTTTGAAAACAAAGGTCCTGAAAATCCATGCTCCCATGATGAAAAAATTTTAAGAGACCACTTTTGGAACTGATGGAAGGAATCACAAAGTAAGAGTCTGACTGCTCATTCTATAACCCGGAGACATGTTGGAATTGGCAGAGCCCAGCTTAAAACACCAAAATATTCACACAACCCTGCAGAAAACATGTGGTGTGGATACTAGACCAAAAGATACATCCATGAATAGCAGAGCCTAATACCAGTGTATGAATGCAGTGGTAAAATGAATTCACCAGAAATACATCAACAAAATCAAACTTGGTCATTCATAAACCTGGTGAAGAATGTCAAAGTAGGTTAAAAAATGATGGAAGAACTGAAGAATTAGTTGAGATGAGAAATATTTAAAGTCATCCAACAATCTCCTTCTGCCTCTGGCATAAATAAATGGGAATAAAATTCCTGAAGAATGAGATTGATTTTCACTACCCCCCCTTGATCAATTCCTCTCTGATACCCTTGGAATGAAAATCCATGCTCCACTGATCAGTTAAGGGTGGAAATGCTACAGATTGGGAGAATAATAGAGGTGAAAAAGTGAACAGAAAGACCAATCACTACACCAGAACCTGAAGTAACCATGGATCTGCAATGAAGGAATACTGTGTGTTCATCACATGTTGTAATTACATTCTTACAGACCCCAAAATCTATAGCAAACAAATAATCTGAAAAACTGACCAAGGTAGAAGTAAAAAAAAAAAACCTCATTCATCTTCAAATTAATGTGAGAACCTTTGAAAGGCTTCCAAAAAATACTTAAGAGCAAATAAGGATCAAACAAATACATAAAATGTGATCTGTTCAAAGTGATAAAAGGATTCAGTCTAGAACTCTACTTATCCAAAAGCAGATATAGCCTGTGGAATCAAAATATATATCCAGGGGGCAGTAGTCAGCCAAAACATGCAAACAGACAAAGATACAAGGCATATTTATACCATCACAGAATAAATCAGTACATCTCCCAGCATGAACCAACAATATCAGGTAAAAGATGAAAAACTAAGTGGGTTCCCCTGAGCCTTTCCACCATCAAGGAAAGAGTAGACTCAAACACAATTGAGGAAACCCCCAAAAATCTCACAAACCCAAGTGACTAACTGAAGGAAAAAAAGCAGAAAACAGTAGATCCAAATTAGCCTCACAAGAAGCCAATATAGTAAAGAAAGACATTAGAAAAACAGAGTACAAACTCCTGAAAAATGTTCTGGATCATCAAGAAAAGCAGGCCCAGAACTCCCAAGAGAAAAAAACCCCAAGCTGAATATATGTCTCCATCTCACAACAGATGAAATCAGTCTCAACTGAGAGTAACTCCCCTCTGACCACAGAGATGCTAGATAAAAGAAGAGAAATAAGAGGTTTGATTAGACTCTGTGCTTACAACAGTAATATGGGAAATAAAAGAGGTTTGAGTAGTCTCTGTGCTTACAACAGTAATATGAGAAATAAAGGAGGTTTGATCAGTCTGTGCTTATAACAGTAATATGGAAATTCATTCCCAAAAATAACATTTATTTTTTAGGAAATTATAACTGTACAGAAATCCACAAAGCAATGCAAAACCACAATGTAATGAAGTACAGTTAGTTCACAGAGAAAACTACAACCAAACCCTATGTTGAGAAAAAGTGGTTACATTATCCAAGCGAGGTTCTTACATACAGTACCTAGATAGAGGACACATTATCATAGGTTGAGAGTGTCATAAGATCAGAAATCACCAAGAGCATTTAATTGGGGTATACAAGACTGGAGCAAGTGAGACCAATATTTAGATAGGCAAAGTGAAGGTCGAAGAATAGCTATATGTCAACATACATCTAATTATTGACTTGGTTCAGTTGTGTGTTTAGTAAATTCCAAACGTTTTAGAAAGTGTTATTGTAGTATAGCTTAACTGAGAAGAACATTGAAATACAATGACAACACAAGCAAATATACAGACAAAAATCAGTCGTGTATTCATTGATATTACTAGTTCAGGTGCATGATATTTATCACATCTGCAATAATCTTTTGCCACATTATTTTTTGTGACCTGAAAAAATGTAGCAGTAATGAAATAGTAAGCTTTCCTATATTTAACTGAACCAATTCAATAACTGTAAATGTCTGTTTCAGGAAACTTCATATTTGTCAAAGTGACATAAAAAATTAGTTTCTCATAAAAACAATTATATCACTTTGATAAATATGAAGTTTCCTGAAAGATACATCTAGAGTTACTGATTTGGTTCTGTTGTATTAACTAACAAAACATGTACATTCCAACTAGTGAGTTTCAAATCAAATCAAATTAATTTACAATAACAAGATGATCATGTAATGTCTACCATCTATTAACAATTTGTAAAACTACATTTAAAATTAACTGACAGTTCATAAAATGAAAACTTTCATAACTTCTATAAAATTTATAATGATTATTGATAGTTACCTATCCTTTTTAATAGATCATTATCAGATCTATAGTTCTTATCTACAAAATTTTTTATTGATGTTAGTTTATTTGTAAGTAAAGCATTTTATTTAAAAAAAATTTACTTCCAATGCAATATATTTTTCAAAACAAATTATAAAACATTTGATAATATATCAATTCCACTACATTTAAATAATTATTCACAGAAAAGCCAAATGTTAAATATTATGGCTATACATCAAGCTGTATGGAAATGACAATGGAAGTCCAATCATGTTTTTTATAAACAGCTTTAACATCTACTTTCACACTTAAAAGAAGAAAGTCTATACAATGAATAATAATAAACAGTTAAAATAATGAGCACAACACTCTGGTAAACCTTACAATAAAAAATACCACTGATGAAGGAATAAGTCTATGTTGAAATGCTAGTGTTCATATAGATTACTAAACATAAAGGATTTCTTGTCTTCATTTTGATGAAGGACTATAGTCTAATAATTATTACATCATAGGCTGATACAATAGACTGAGACATGCTGGGATGAAAGTTTTGTTCAAGGCTTGTGGCATGTACAAGAATTTACATTGGATTACACAAAAGATAACAGCTCTTTGTGGTGCATAGACATTAATAGCATTTCTTTAAGTTTTAAATTTCTCTGTTGATGTTAAAACATGCAAATTTTTTTTATATACTTCTCTTTCACATATTAAAAGATATATTAAGAAAGGTCGTCAAGCCTTATTTATAATTCCTGCTCACAAACTTACTAAAAATTAAGTCACTTCTGCATTAGTTAGTGAAAAACACAAATTAATATTAACTTCTGAGCAAATCAAGCTACCTATGTAGACCAAATCTTACAAATATACCCAGTAATAATCACAGTTAAATGAATATACTGTTCAAAGTATCTTGATTATAATGTTTGTGTGTGTGTTCTCTTATAGCAAACCCACAAACGGCTATCTGCTGAATCCACCGAGGAGGATCGAACCCCTGATTTTAGCATTGTAAATCAAGAGACTTTCCGCTGTACTAGCGGGGGGTATTATAATGTAAAAGTAGCAGAATGTAATAAGTTTCACTTGCTCAGACCAGTCTCCAAGTAAGAACTACCACAGTAAAAGTTCAACTCAGCTGAGGTTGGCACAGCCAACTTAGCTAACAATTCAAAATTGTTTTATAATAAAAAATTAAAAAGATGAATTGAAACTGAAATTATGAGATGAGTCAAGAGAATGGTTTCTGGTAGATGGAAAATCTGACAGTTAATAACTACACTGCTGTTTTGCTTGAGAAAATAAACCGAATAATAAACACATTTAAGATAAAAGAACATTCAACAGAAAAAAAAAACGAATATTAAAGGGTGAAATATAAAACAAAGTAGAATATAAAATATGGGTCTAACATTTGAAGAATCTCAGAAAAGTAAAACGTGAAACTTTAAAAACTTACAGAGACTGACTTGGAGCTAAATTGTATGAAGGTGTGTATGTATGATCCACATTCACATCTTTCCACTGTGGAGCGACTTTTCCAGAGGAGCCTTGGTACTGGCAGGCTTTCAAAATACTTTTCTTCTGAAGAGTACTAGAGATAGTATGGAAACAATTGTAAAAAGGATATTAAAATCTCATGATTAAGACTTCAATTTGAGACTCATAATGGTAAGAGATGTCTTGAATGGGTAAAAAATAAGCATTATATGTTTAACAGAATAACAAGTGTAAAAGATGAGGATAAACCATTGTTGTAATGTACACTTATTTCTGTTTTAAACTAGATATAAATTTTCTTAGATATCTATTCAAGTTCCCTCTAAATGTTCATTACATGTAAATATAATCTATACACACAAATTAAACAAATCCAATAGCAGATTGCTGCCATTTATAGTAATTTTATGTAAGAATGAGGAAGAGGCAGTAATATAAATTTGTTCTACAATGAAGAGTTTCAACAGTATAACAAATATTTCTTTGAAGAAAACACAATGTGCAAGAATCATGGTGAAGAAAATCTGTTTAAAAAACAAACTTAAAAAGAAGCATTGGAGAAAATAATAATACACTAATCCCACAAAACTTCAGTGGGCTACATTCACAAGATTATATATATATATACACACACAGTATATATCTATCCTTTATCTATCCCTAGTTTGCTAGTCCAATAAAGAATAATAATTTGGAACAAGCGACATGCTAATGGGGGGTTTACAGCCATCTTCACCTCTACTATTGCTGTTATTGAGCATTCATTATCTTTGAAGTCAGTTAACATTAATATTCATAGATAGTGCAACATCCATATGCAAAAATTATACATACACAAAATGTGGGGAAAGGCAAACAAACATTTGATATATCTCAAAGTGCACTAGCAATCTCTATGGAGGAATGCAATGAAAAATGGCCATCACTACTGCAATAATGCATAAACTCAGTTGAAGTTTCTACTTCAATCAGTCCAAAAGACTGATGTGAAGAGCTGTTTAAGTTATACACACTTCCTACTTAGACTCATAACACTTCAACTTTGATCTAAAAGACCTTTCTGTAGCCAATAATCATCAATTACTTAATCATGTGAAACACTGTGGAAAGATATTAAGACCTGGGTGTTCAAAGTGGGTAACAGAAAGCACCCCTACTGCCACTACTATGGCTGCTGCCTTTAATACAAAGTCAACTGATGATCACATACCTTATACCATGTTTTAACTAATAATAATAATAATAATGAGTTTTTATACCTTATACAAATCTTTTGGTGAGGTGATAATGAATAGTGCAATAACTTGCATGTAAATAAATTGTGTGAAAGTTAGAATTTTTTTTGTTATTTATCAAAGCAATCACCCACATTTTTTTTAAGTTTATAACATGGTCAAATAATGGGTACCTTAGCTGGTTCTCCTATCAATTACACTTAAACTTCAAAAAAAAAGTTTAAAAGAATGTAAACATATCAATTTTCTACCTTTTGAGTTAAATACTATTTGAAATATATCAATTATTTAGTGTTCATATAGTTTTAACATAACACACATTCAAGAAAGTCGTTTTCTGTCAAGCTGTTTCTTTGTTGTTCTTTGGAATTAACACCTGTTCTTCCCATTGGATTGTTTGGCAAATGTAAGGTTCCATATTAAGCAATAATGGAGACAGCCCATAGCTGTACCTTCCAATGGTCATTCAGGACATATTTCAAGATTACTACCTCCCACATCCTTGAATGAGAATGACTAACCATGTGGATTTGTTAGTCATTATGGATACATCCAATACACAACAATTAAGAAGCTTTAGGTTTAAACAGTCTTGTAGACTAACTCAACCTAGCCATTGAAAGAAGGTCAATTCCTTTGATCCAATAGAAGTGACTGTCCTTTCTCAACCAAACAAGTACCCACAGTGCCTGTAATACAATAAAGACCTTTTTATTATGTTTATGTCATGTCTGGTCTCTTTGTTCTCTCAAACTTTGGTTTTCAGACAAACTCAATAGCAGCTATCTTAATAGATCTCTTGTTAATCAGAGGACCTATTGTTCTAAGAATTTTCAGTTTTTGCCTGAATATGCCACAATATAATCAAAATAACAGAACATCTACATGTTCTTCAAATTCTATACAAGTTCACTGTGGTGAGTTAAATACATATAAAACACCATATGTACAATACAGTCCACCACTATAAGAACTAAGTCTGGATTTTCCAATTATTCTTATCCAAAGTTACTGAAGAGCAGACTTCTCTAAACTATTATAAATAAGTGACAAGTAGTCAATACTATAGAAATATATGTTTTTCATGGTGAGTACAAGACAACCAAAAAGAAACATGTGTTTAAACAAATGAAATAAAATTTACTTGAAGCTAAACCAAAATACGTGTAATCAGCAATTATTAGAAGACACAAAAGATTATGCTAATAATTCAAAAACAAGTCTGTTTGAAAATGACAAACTTAATTTCAATTAGCATTCTCTCAGTAGCTGACCCACCAGAAAAATGGTTTATAATAACTCAGTTGTATCTATGGATCACAGAGCAGTTCCACATGCACAAAAGTAAAGAAAGTCTCAATAATGATACCCCACAAATAGAAGATATTTTCTATGATTTGACCCTGCTACAGAAAGTAATACCTAGAACTAAATATAGTGAACAATCTTGACCAACATATATTCTTAGTCAAAAATGGAATAAATTACAATTTTTTGTGAATATGAATATGCAGTGCTTATCCATCCTATTTGCCACTACCCCAAAAACTAATGCTGATATGATGAAAATAAAACTGATATGGCAAAAGTATATCCTACAGCTCTCTTAACACTGTTAGTTCCTACTTATACTTAACAATAAACAGCTTTGACAAAAGTCAAGTAACTAACTTTATTGAATTGTCAATAACAAAACTCCTGAATTCTGTGGTTATGATTAATAGTTTATAGGGTCTAGCCAGTTTTTAGCATTCTGTTATTTTTGTATAAACGAAATGTATTCTCTGATCAAGAACATTATGTTATTAGTACAATTTTGTAATGTCTTTGATACAAAATAAGCTATAAGGTGACTTGCCTAATGTCAACTATACTTAAAGCCTGCTGTATGCAGATCTGTTAATTTCGACTTTCTGTTCTTTAGCTACAGCCATCCTCATAAATACTGCTATTTGTAACTTTTGCTCAGTTTTGATTAAGAAATTGGTAAATTACACATGCAATTAACAGGAATTAATTGTATTAAATAAACATCCTAAATAGTCAGAATAAACTATAGTTGAATTGAAAAATATAGTGTTAATTTTATTTAAGTTACAAATAAAAGATACTTTGAGTAACTCAAATTTTCTCTTGTTAATATATTTAATAATGCAATAAATCCATTAAATATTGTGGTTATGAACAGATAAGTGTCACAAAAAAAATCACTTATGGACTAAACTTTTGGCTACAAAGAATAACAGTGGGTTGGTTTTGAAGCTTTCCATTAAAAAACTGTCAAATATAAAACATTTTCATATCACATACACATGATTTTCCCCTTTACAGGTGGTTTAATTATTTGTATTTCTTAATCCAAAACATCTAACTCTTGGACATTGTACCACTTTGGAAATGAAATGTAGTTAAAGAAATTAAGTTCAAAAATATTATTCTTCCAATTAAAAAATACATTGAAATAAATATTAAAAAAATACCAGGCAGTTCTTCCACACATTATTATTAACTAAAATGTGTGAACTCTATGGCTGTCTTCGTTCTTTGAGTATTCTTACTATCCTGGAAAAAAAAATATACAATGAGAAAATAAAAAAATTCCAAAATCTAAACCAAACCACATACATATACTAATAAATCAACAATCAGATAACACTGGCATACACTTGTCTGTTTGGAAATTACTGTTTTTGAAGTCCATGTTAACATACAAGAGAAACTTTATTTTAAATTCCTTTTACTTCTTCCCACTCTTTATTACAAACATTTATGGTATTTTCCATTTAAAAGTATTATCAAAAAATACATTTACTATTCCTAAATGTCCATTGTTTTACAGTGTTTCTTAAAAACAACTATATCACTAATGGTAAAAAGAAACCAAAATGGAAACTGTGGTCATCTCTGACAAGATATAGTCACAGCCTGGTGTACATTCATTTCAATTCCCTATTGCTTTTGCATAATTGAAAGTACAACATCAAATAACACCTCATAAAATAAACAGTAAGTCCTAATAAAAAACTGCTGTCAATCCTGAATATATCCATCCTGTCTTATGGGTTTTTTTCATTTTCAATAAAAGATGCTTTTGTACACAGATTATTTAACTGTAACAAATTAAACTTATAATCAGTTATTTTTCTTTAATTACCAGATGTAGCAATTCTTTCACCTGGTGATCAGTGTTCTCTCTAAACTGTGTAGTCACACAACAACCAATCAAATACCATGCACTTCATTGTTGAGAAATTTCAACATGTTGATAGCCTAAATGACCCTGAAAATCGATAAGCCTAAAGCCCAAATAACCAACTGGTAGCATTACAAAGTGGCCTAATAATCCAACAGGAACAATGGTCTACAAATACCCCAATGCCTAAAAACATAATTGGTAGCACAAATCTGTATCAGTCATTCTGCACAAGAACTGAAAAAAATTAGAGAAAACATGGATGATAATAAGTTATTCTTATTTTTAAAATTCTTGTAATTAAAAAGGTGAAATATATTTCTTTTACCATAACAAAACCTTCAGCAAAGTATTTTTGAGCCACAATATAAACTCTCTATCCACACCACCATCACTCCTCTTGCTTGAGAACTAAGTGATTTCCTCACTCAAAATGTACAAATTTACAATATTTCATTATAAAATTTAATTTTTTGGCTCATTTACTAAAGTGTTGAAATAACAGCAGCATTATTAACATAATAAACCTCTTTTCAACACCTTAAGATCAGTGAATTTAGAAGGATTAATGTCCAAGAGGCTATCAGTATCATTTACTTAACTAATGAACAATAGAAGTCCCACTGAAAGACCCACTCAGACAAAATCATTTTAGGCTTAATAAGTAATAAATGGTTCAGTAAGTTACATTTATAAAGAAAAATAGCTTCTCATTTCCACTCATCTCAGTTATGAATAAAAATACAATGTCCTTGAAATTAGAATTTAAAATATGCACACAGGTAACAAGTATTACACCATTGTAAGTTGTCTAATTTACTTCCTCCTTCAATTTAAATACCATGAGAACACTAAAATCTGAACAGCAAAATCTCAAGGAATGATAAATTATGGCTATATTCTAAGTTGAACTAAAGTTGTTAAAAATTAATAAATGACTGTTTGTATGAGTCACAAAATGTAATTTTGTAACTTAACTTCATGTTCCAGAATGAAGATCAAAATACCTATGCCATGACATATTATCAGGTCATCCTTTAAGTATTGTCTGATTTTAGGTTCAGACAAAGAGAAAGGATTTTAAATACTTTTAATGTTAGTTAATCAATAATGTATGTTCCATTAATATTAATTACTTCCTGCTAACAATTCACAAACTCCTGAATACCACTTCTATAAAGTTCTTGAGGTTTGAAGGAAAAGAATGTAAAGAGGGTAGTCTTGACATCTTGATGTGTTCCAAGCTCTTTTTCATCAAGATAGTTCTGCAAATTTCAGAATGGATGATAATCAGATGGGACAAGATCTGGAGTATAAGGAGGATGTGGAAGTTTTTCCCAGTCTAGCTCTTCAATCTTTGCAGATGGGGACGTGCATTATCCTTATATAACACAACACCTTTACAATTGGTCACAGCAGGCCTCTTTTATTTCAGTGCAACATTCAAGTGCTCTAACTGTTGACAATAGAAGTCTGATGTAATCGTTACATTGAGTGACAGCAACTCAAAGTGGATCACACCAACAATATCCCACAAAACACTTAACAAGACTTTGCTAGGATGGAGTTCCATTTTGGGCTGTGCTTTAGCCAGTTTACCTGCATCAAGCCATTGTCTGCAGCATTTAATATTTTTATAAAACATCAATTTTCCATATCCAGTCACTAACCTGTCCAAACAAGGTGAGTTATGTTCACAAGAAAGCAGAGAATTGCAAATGTCCACATTTACTCTAAGGTTGGCTTCTGTCAAATCATTGGAGATCAATTTCCCAAGTTTTGACACCTTTCCAAGCTGTTGCAGATGATGGTGAACTGTTAAATGGGTTGAATTAAGCTTCTGTGTTAGTTCTGCAACTGTTACAGCACAACTTTCATCATGTGCAGCCAGCAGCAAGTCATCATTGAACTCAACAGGATGACCTAAATATGGCACATCACTTAAGCTGTAGTCACCTGACCTGAACTTCTAAAACCACCTTTGGTATTTTCTTTCATTGAGAGACTCTATGCCATAAACACCATGAATGTCTGATGTAGTTTCTGCTCTACTATCGCCTTTTTAAAACTCATAAATAATTATATTTTTAATGTGCTCCTCAGACACATCCACCTTCACAAGTGTTACTTGATTAATGATCTCAAAAAATAGAGCTTAGTTTCTTTTATTTGTCTGAACATTTTTATTCATGTCCTACTACATATTTTAGTCATTAAAGCCTTCTACAAAGATAGAAATGACGATACACTCTCTTTATTAAATTTTCGGGCATTATTTATTGGACGACCTGATACATAGTTCTTATCATATCAACATAACATTACGTATTTAATGGCAAAGTTGTGGCTGTTCATTACACCCTACTAAGCCGATTTAATGACGGTTTGTGATGGAGGAAAGTAAATACCAGATACAATATATCAAGTTACTGAAACAAAATATACTTTTGTAAATTCTTGTACACAGTTCGAAAATTTATATTTGCGTTTATCATTTACATTTTTGCTTAAAATTAAATTGTCAAGTTGCAATTAATGCTGCATAATAATTAATATATTTCCGAGATGTAGTGCTATAATTTTTAACAGAGTAACAAATGATATTTTATAAATTCGTTTGGTGGTTTACTTTTAACTATTTACATATAGCTTCGGTGCCACTATGACCACTAGTAGTAAGATGTATTTTGAAAAAAATAAATTTATTCTTATAACTTAAAGCGATGAAATTCACGTTAAATCAACCATAACAATCCAATACCTGAAATTTTAAACTACTAACTACATAGCCCTTCAATAAATTAAAAGTACTGCTATACTCACAAAAATTCTAGAAAAGACTCAGGTTAACACTGAAAATTAACGTCATCTCACTATAAACAAACTCTTACTGAACCCCAGTAACCAGACTTGTCATCTCAAACTCGGCGCTGGCATTCGAGATTATGACATCATCGAGATATCAGCATGCTATCACTTGAAATGACGTACATTGCAGCCTGCATAGAGGCTATGGCGCATATTTTCATCATAAATAAAATATAATACTTCACGCACTAACAATCCCCGAAAATATTTAAATCAGAAAATGTTCTAAAAAAATATACGAATAGACTTTCCTAACACACTAATAAGTATCCTAAAAACTTAGTTTATATCTTAATATTTGGAATATTTTATAAAGATATATTCGAATACTGAAATGAGAGTTCAAACAATTTCCGAATTAAATTATAAACCTGTCATATTCTAACCCCAATCGCCCTCCAGTGGCTCAGCGGTAAGTCTAAAGACTTATGACGCAAAATATTAGGTTTACGACAACTGTTGCGGGCATAATAAGTGCAGATAAACCGTTGCGTAATTTTGCACGAAACAATTATTTAATTAACTCGAATAATTTAGTCGTCACACTTCGCCTATCTTCGATCGCTACGTAAATCAATTTTTGTGGTTTGTTTGTTTTTTAATTTCGCGCAAAGCTACTCAAGGGCTATCTGTGCGAGCCGTCCCTAATTTAGCAGTGTAAGACCAGAGGGAAGGCAGCTAGTCATCACCACCCACCGCCAACTCTTGGGCTACTCTTTTACCAACGAAAAGTGGAACTGACCGTCACATTACAACGCCCCAACGGCTGGGAGGGCGAGCATGTTTAGCGCGAACCCGCGACCCTCAGATTACGTAGCGCACGCCTTAACGCGCTAGGCCATGCCTGGCCTGAAAAAAGGCAAGAATGTAGATTTGGTGTGGTTAAATAAAAAAAGCTTTCGATAAGGGATCACATGAAATATCAACATGAAATAGAATAGTATCATGTGTTTGGTATTCTCTTAGTTAATACGTTTTTGTTTTGTTTTTTCTAATTTTCTCTTTTTCTTTTTGTTCCATCTGAACGTAAAGAGTCGCTCAAATGAACATTGTAACTTTTCTTCCTCCTAGCTGTATCCAAGATCAGGTACATTAATATACATTTTTATAAAATTTTGGATTCGCAATGTGAGATGCTAAACACTTAGCCATTTTTTTTCTCTCTTTTTTTAAGTTTGCTATGATAAGAAACTTTCACTGGAACAAAAACTGTTCATACTATAACTTTTAATAAATTATGTTTACTTTTACAAAGGTTGGTAGATTTGAAAAACATTTGTGTCAAAAAGTTGTAAATCAGGTATCTTTTTATTAAAGATTTGCTCAGAAATATAGTGAATATTTTATTACTGGTCTGGGCGCTGAATTTTGAATTAAGATTAAAGATACTTTTTTTCGTCTCAAAAATCTATAATTTCGCTTGTGTAACCTCCTAAACGTCTTTCATAAATGTATTTTTTTCTTTTACTAAAACTTTATGTATGTGTTTTTTATATGTCTTATCTCTATAAAAGTTGGGTCAATTTGACCGACCTCATAAAACACCATAAACGTTATGAAATAGATCTAGATGACTTATTTTCGTTCCATAATGACTACAAATCACAACATAAAACTACAGATGTTTATTCTAAATAGATTAAATATATAACATTATGTGGCATTTATTGTTTTTATTTTATTAACTTTTAACCTGTTTCTGGCTAATAGTAATGTTACATAACTGCACTGAGGAACGTGCAGCTTCATGTTATCGTATTCAATCGTGTAAAACTCGCCTTTGTTCTAATGGACCCCTATTTTGTATTTCGGTTGTAATATATTGGATACGTATATATGATTATTATTATTGACAAATAACTCTTTATATTTCAGTTTTTTAAAAAAAAACATAGAACAGCAAATAAAAAAATAAACATTGAAAACAATGATCTGTTCCATTTACGAAGTGTGAACTCACAGAACCTTAACGAATTTCGTACGTGGAATGTGTAAAGCAAAATACGTTTATGGGGGAAGGGGGTTCAACAGACATATTGAAATGCCAGAAATTCATAAATTAATTTATCAACACCGCATAATTTCACTGTAATTCATCAGGATTACTAACTAAGCTGTATTTACGTAAACAAAGTATCGCTATCGAGCCCCATTTTATATTACCTTTTCACTGTTAGTTTACAACGAAAAAGATGTGTTTTTCTGAGGAATACACACACTTTACAAAAGACACTTTGGAATATTTCTAAGCTATCGATTGGTTATGAATACTTCACAGAAGGTGTGCTCAGAAAAAAGTATTTTCAAAGATGGAAGAGATTGGCAGGTCTAACTTGTTTAATTCGCTAAAGTATCTTAATATTGTAGCATCGATCCCCATACAGACCATTTATAAGTAATTAATTTTTGCCCCCCAGTGGCTCAGCGGTATGTCTGCGGATTTACACGCTCAAATCCGGGTTTCGATACCCGTGGTGGGCAGAGCACAGATAGCCAATTGTGTAGCTTTGTGCTTAATTTAAAACAACAACAACAATATTGTAGCAAAAAGAAAAGATAGGAGTTCTTATTTCACTTTCCAGCTCGTCAGAAATTTGAGTATCAATTTCTTAAAAAACTATAGGCTTTGTATTTGGACATCAGAAAGATCTAATTTGAATTAAAGCTACATTCAATGTACCACATGAAACACAAAATCAACATTTTGGTATTTATTTTAATATATACGGTTAAAGTAAGAAATAAACTAATCCATAATATAAAAATTTGTTATCAGTTGACATACCTTGATAAAATAATAGTTCAGAAAAGTTCTGGAATGTAAGTTTTCAGATATCCTCTGATTCCTGCCCTCAGGAAAAGGTTTAAAGCCACATCCGAGGGGAATCGAACTCCTGATTTTAGCGTTGTAATTCCGTACACATACTACTGTAGTAGCGAGGGGCACGCTATATAGTATGTTTCTACGTTTGAACAAACTTATAAAGTTTTCGAAATTTTTCTAAAGAAAAAGTTCCAACGAGAAAATTGGTTGCCAAAATAACAGTCGTATAAATATAAAACAAGAAATCCTCTGACTTCTGATGTGTTAATTTCGGATTGCCAATTCTACTAGTGCTGTACTTTATCAGTGCTGGTATTCCTCAATATTTTTTATCTTCCAGTTAAAATGTTCACCTAGCATTACAATATTAATAATACTTGCAATTACGAGATTTTTCTTAAAATGTTGAGTAAATTTTACAAAAAAATGTTTGATGAAAAAATGACGTGTTTTCGTTGAGCACGTATTTTCTTTATTTGAGATATTGTTTCCCAATGCAATGTCTGAAATCTTTGTCATCTACTTTGGTTTTATGATGGTAGGAAATCACATAGATTTAACAACATTCAATTAACAAAAATACTGTGGGACTAACAGATGAAAAAATATTCACCTTTCAAAAGCATTTGGGGTATACGGTTATGCATTTTTGTTTGCTTACTATGGAGGCCTTATGTTAGTGACGTAACTATGAATCAGCAGAGGTCCACATTGAAGAGGAAGGGGTGCGAACAAAAATCGTTGTTACGCTACTGCCATAAAAGAAAATAAATAAGAAAAAGTTACTTACATTTTAATAACAACTTTGTTTGTTCTATAACTGTATTAAAAATATATTTTTTCTATGGTTTAGAAAACCAAAATCATATAATTTAGTGGGCGCTTGAAATTTCGTGGTAAAAATGTATCTTAGAAATTAATTCCTACCACGTGTAACATGTATATCAGCTTACGTGCATAAAATGAATAACATTATGTTTTTTATATTTTTTTCCTAAATTTAAACTTTTCCTATTAACATGTCGCAAATACTAACAACTTATACATCAAGAAAGATATGCACATATTTTAAAACACGTTTAAAATATCATGTTTTCTAATCGCGTTAGTGACATAGAAATTAAAAAAAAAAGTTTAGATTCCGTGCCACATTGATAATATATGGTTCGAAAAACAGTTGAGATTATTTTATTCTAGTTGATTTGTTATTTTGTTTTCTTGAGTAGTGAATGTATATTCTGTTAGAGAAGATATTGCAGTAGCATATAACATTCAAGTTGGAAGGATTATCACTGTGATATCCTTTTCTGGCTTAGTTTCACATTGTCTGGATGATACAGCTAATAAATTCTCTAAGAGAACAAAGGTCACAAGAACACATTATCAACTGGACAAAGAAAGGCAGTTTATCTGCATATTTCAGGCGTACGTTCTTGGTTCGGTTCTATTTGGTTCAATAGTATTTCATCTCGAGAGACAGAAAGTTAACAAGCTGTTCACTGATCCAAAATATGTCATAATACGCCTCACATAAACTTTTCGTTGTTATGTCAAAATAATGACTGCTTTCACTGTTCGTCAAACGCATCTGATCTGTTTATTTCTAATCCATCTTAAAATTAAGTCAAGTTTTCTACTATAGAACGCTACTTTGACTTCTTCATGAAATATTATGTTATTTGTGGATTTGCCTATTTCATACTTGTCGAGAAATTGGTTTTACCTGTATTAGATATATGTGGCTGCTTATAATTTTGATAGTTATAAAGCGCGAGTGTTAAATTTCATATGTTGAAAGTGATAACCTATCGCGTTTGTTTGTTTGTTTTGAATTTCGCGTAAAACTACTTGAGAGCTATCTGCGCTAGCCGTTCTTAATTTAGCAGTGTAAGGCTAGAGGGAAGGCAGCTAGTCATCACCACTCACCACCAACTCTTGGGCTACTATTTTACCAACAAATAGTGGGATTGACAGTAACGTTATAACGCCCACACGACTCAAAAACGAGCATGTTTGGTACGACGGGGATTCAAACCCGCGACCCTCAGATGACGAGTCGAACGCCTTATCCCACCTGGCCATGCCGGGCCAATATATCGAGGGTTTGCTAATGTAATTATTTGCTCGCCATTTATTGTGTCGTTCCATCGTTGTTAATTTGCATTTCGTTATTCAAACCCTCGAAATTTTTCTTGTTAATTTTACGTATGTATTGTTATATTGTAATGCCTGATAGTTTGTGTAAAGTTCTAGGTGTCAATATATATGTATAGGCTACCGAGTTAGTGCAACATAAAATAAGTTAGTAAAAAATGAAAGTAAAAGTGTATTTGGACTGCATGTGAATTTGGCTCTAATGAGTAATTTTTAGCGAGTATCATATCCTTGTATTGTAATAATAGAGATAGAAGACTGTAATTCGTCTTGATAAGGGTTTCCCAGAGTAATTTCACTCACATGTGTGTATTTTGACGAAAAAGAGAAAGCTACTTAAAGCTATAGATTCATACATGGTAACCAATACAAATGTTTGTACATACGTTCAACTTGTTTCCAATATATTATTTTAAAACAAGTGGATTGTGTGTTATCCGTTGAATTTTGAAATTTACCGCCAACAAGTCACACACACCTACAGAAAAAAATCTTGGCCACCATAAAACTGACGATCTGAAAATATTATAGTACTTTGTTGTTGTTAGTGTTTAAGAACAAAGCGATGTAATAGAGTATCTTCGTTCTATCGACTGTGGAGAATAGAATTTCAGTTAGAAGCTTTATACGTTTGTAAACTTACAACTGATTTACCAGGAGAGACATTATACTTTATTTTATTCTATTGGATTTTTAGGATATGCTCTTTATTTGGAATGCAAAGCTATTATATACATTTCTAATATAATTTTTGCCAAAGACATGAGCAAAACAACAAAAAATATTAAGGAATAAAGTAAATTACAATGAAGCGAGTAATAACATAAATATTTAAACATTAAAATTACAAAATGAAATAAATTCCAAAACTCTTCACTTAGTTTCCAATCCATATAATTGTACAAATTAACTCAAGCTGCTTTAGAAAAACGCTAATAAATTTTATACGCAGTAACATTGCATCACATAAAACTTGTTGTGGATGATCAATATAACACGATCAATTGCATATGACATAGTTTGTTTAGAATTTTGTAGTTTAAAGTTGTAGCAACACAAAATTTTTAATAGTTGTGATTGTAATATTTCTCCGGTATCAGCAAAAGGATGGAACTTTCTGGAAGATGTCGCTTTCAAACTGAAGACGCCAAATCGAATAGATTAAAAAACATAGTTACCTAGTTTTATAGGTGTGGAATTGATTACGGCTTTTTTTGTGTGTGGCGGTAAGCTTCTTGTAAAATACGTTTTTATGAAGAAAAGTTTTGAAATTATATAAATTTACAATAAGGTGTTGCATTTTTAGTTAGTTATATCAAAAGTAAACGTTATGTATAAATATAATTAAATCAATAGCAATACTGACAAGTAACTACCACAAAGTTTGTAAGTGAAATTTCCAAGGCACTCCCTTACAGTACAGCCTCAGAGTCTTGATGTATTTTGGAATCTAGATTGATTTTATTGTGTTTTATATTTTTAGTAATTAAATTAATAGTTATGATTTATCTCTGTGTTTATTAATTTGATTTTTAAAAGTTGTAATTTATAGATACAAGAGAACAAGAATACGCGTGAAAGCCTAGGCTTCATGACAGAAGGCCATTCGATTCAAAGTGCACATCAAATTACCAGACAAATTATGGTACTGGTATGATGTTAGTTTTACATTACGTTCATGTATAAACTTAAATCAAACACAATTTTTCCACCAAAAATTGTAGTAGAAAAACTCTGAGCCAGAGCTACAGATTCATAAACTTATTAGGGTGTTACCATTAACCCATTGACTGTGGCTTCTCTTAATGTATGTGAAATATTTCCAAGCCATACACCATATGTGGCACACATGCATTCAGCTGCCAGAGGTAGACCATTCACTATATAATGAAGTGGCAGTTAATGGGTTAATATTTAATTTTTTGTAATTTTATTTCTCTCCTCAAATACATCTTTCAGTTGCATTTGATCCAAGTTTCTAACATTGTTAATCCTTAACTACTTCTGCCTTAAACATGCAGAATGTTAGCAAGATGTACACAATATACAGTACACATGCATTCAGCTGCTGAAGGTGGATTATGTCTTACACAGCGAATTGGGAGTAAGTGGGTTAAACACAAATTATTTCCAAATTCAAACATCTCTCAGTAGCATTTGATCCAAGCTCTTAACAATGTTAAGCACTTATTTTGGATCTTATGCAGAGTACATGTAGTCACGTATTTTGAATTCTTTGTATTGTGTCAGTAATTATTTTTATACTACAGGGTGGCCCGTAAGTCCATACCCATTCATATATCTTGTGTATCCAGTGTATCTGTGTGCTGTTCCTCATTCTCGCTGCATAATATTATACATACTTGTCACAATATGCTTTTTAAGTGTAAATGGGCTTACATTGGCCATATTTCTCTGAAAAAAAGAAACATTATAATACAAGCAAAATGGAATATAGCATATGGATGGGTAGGGACTTATGGGCCACCCTGTACAATGAAAACAAAAATTCTCCCATTAATTTTTAAAATTACAATTTAGTTCTTCAGTGATGCTCCTGATCCTGAGAAAAAATAAATTCAGTTTTCACTTTATGTGACTATATAATCTGTTTCCTTCCTTGAAGCCCATTACTGCTGAGATGAATTGATTTTGTAACTTAATCATCCTGTTTTAAAAATAATGTTTTGTAGAAGTTTGCAATAATTTCACAGATATTACAGTTTTTCATTTCATTTTTATTGCAGCAAAATACACAAGCCAAAGGTTTCAGGCATATATAAATATCTACAAATTAATTATACATAATTGTATGTACAGAACAAAAAATGTGTCAATTTTGAAGCTTTTTATCTCTTTTTTTATCCTTTTTCAATATAATATAAGAAAAAAAGTTGGTATATGGAGATAACCCCCCCAAAAATTAGTTTAAACATAACTAATTACAAATTATTCAATAAAAATATTAAGTAATTCAAAATATCAACACACTACAGTATCTGAAAAATATATGTTTAAGTTTACAGAAAATTATCTAATCACTTAACTGTTTACAAAATTGTGTGAAATATGATGTAATTTGTTTTTTTCAGGCACCTTATTAAAGTTTTTTCTAAATCAGATCACACAGTTTTTAGGAGTGCTTTCATCTAAAAAGAGGAATTCTATCAATGATTTTTTGTACAACTCAGCAGTGTATCCATTATGAAATTGCATCAATGAATTAAACAGTGTGTACAGAATATACTTGTGATCATCCTTTTATAGCTTTTTGTTAAATGAAGTTGTGTATTCAGTAAAATATTTTTATATAAAAATTAAAAAATGTTGAAATTTTGATTTGATGTTGAGTTTACACTGATAAAAAATGTGATTTTTCCAGAATTTTTTTCTGTGTTCCATATGGCACTCATAATTCTATAAGAGGAAAATAGAAAAGTTTTCATTTTGATAATGCTTTTTATTATATATGTTATTTTTATTATTTAAACTAATCATTGTTTTTCAACCTTCATTATCTTGATGTTTTGTAAATTACCTAGATCTCAGCTTTGAGAAGGGAAAGACTTAACATTTCATAAAACCACTTTTCTACTTTTTTCAATTTTATGTGAAGTGATAAAAATGTAGCTTGGTGGTATGTTGCTGAAAAAATTATGAAAAACTTCCATTGCAAGTACAGTTCTGGTTTTTAAAACTTGTAGAAAGTTTGCTGTCATTTTATACTACATTTTTGTTATGGTTTTGCAATATAATAAAGTTGGTGACAAAGTAGGCTTAATTAGAATACTGTGCATTTTATGTATCAAGTTTGTTAGGGTGTGTTAACATTAATCTTCATAGATCTAACTTATTTCCTGTATGGGAATAGAAAATCATAGAAATTAAACATTTAAATTGGGTTTAAAACTTACTACATATACGAACTGTTTTCGAACTTAATCCATTCCAGAAGGCTGTTCGAAAACCGAATAAATTTTTCCCTTAAAAATACTATAAATTAAATTAATCTGTTACAGACCTTCAATAATTACACATTATGAATCATTTTAAGTAAAAATATTGCTTATTTATACCTGTGTAATAATACTTACATGTATAAAGTCAACCACAAAAACTATAAACAATAAATGAAAATTTAACTGCACTTTACCCATGCTGTGGAAGGGGAGTTACTTTCCATAGAAACGTCAGGTAACTCTCCTTCTAGGATTCTTTCTCTTTTTCTGTTGCACTGCTACAACCTGCTTGACACTTACTAGACCTATTTCTCACTACAAACTTGTCTAATGAGGTTTCTTTCTGCCTGCATCTGAAAATGTTTCTGAAGTAAGAATGACATTGTCATTCAAAAGGTTTATGCTTCAGTTTGCTACAGCTTTGACAGGGGAAACTTTTCCACAAAACTTTGTAACTCTCCCCATTTTCCACACATTTCTTTGATTAGTGAATTAGGAACATCTTTTTTTCCCTCCTCCTCATCTGAAGACACTTCCTCAGTTGTCTTCTGTTGCTACTCCTTCTGAAGGTCTTGGAGCTCTTTTGTGGTGAGCTCATTGTTGTGGTCTTCTACTAACTCCATATCATCACCACTCACTTTCAAGCCCATATGCTTGCCTAGTGAGACAATATCCTCGACAACAGGCTCAGCCTGAAAGCCTTCAAAGTCTTTATCTGCTACTGGGTCTGGCCACAATTTTTTTCAGGCTGAGTTCATTGTTCTCAAAGACACTTCCCTCCAGGCTTTATGTATGATCCTCAAGCAATGGCAAATATTAAAGTGATTTTTCCAGAACTTTCTGAGGGTTAACTCTGTGTCAGAGGTCACTTCAAAGCACCTTTGAAACAGTGCTTTGGTGTAGAGTTTTTTAAAGTTTGATATAACCTGTTGGTCCATGGGCTGAATGAGAGGAGTCCTGTTAGGGGGCAAGAGCTTTACGGTAATGAAACTGTACACCTCCACCAACCTGTCCTCCAAGCTTTGTGGGTGAGCAAGTGCATTGTCCATTACAAGAAGGGCCTTGAGTGGCAACTGTTTTTCTATGAGGTAATTCTTTATATTTGGGGCTAACACTTCATGGACCCACTCCATAAAAAAAATTCCTAGTTACCCATGCTTTACTGTTAGCCCTCCACATGATATTTAGTTTACTTTTCAGGACATTATTTTTCTTAAAAACCCTTGGGTTCTCAGAATTGTACACAAGCAAAGGCTTAAGTTTCAAGTCCCCACTTGCATTACTATATATCAACAGAGTTAGCCTGTCCTTCATTGGCTTGTGTTCTAGCAGTGAATTCTCCTCCTTGGTGATTTTCTTCCAAAAGAGACCTGTTTTACCACAGTTGAACACTTGTTGGGGCATAAAACCCTCAGCTTCTACACAGTCCTTAAATTCCCTAACAAATTTATTAGCAGCATCTTTGTTAGAACTGGTACCCTCCCTATGTCTCACCCCCCCTACTAGCCTTAAAGGCATCACTTGTATCAGCACTCATTTCAGGACATCAGCATGCAACTGCTTTGCTTTCTCACAAATGATGGTCTCAGAAATGCTATCACCAGCTAACTGTTTTTTGTTTACCCAAATCAACAACAGTTTTTCTACCTCTTCCATTGTTTGTGATCTTTGTTTCATAAGCACTGTCAATCCTTTTGCAACATCAGTTCCTTTAATGACCTCTTTATTTTTCAGAATGGTGCAGACTGTAGACTTTGCCATACCAAACTGTGTAGCAAGGTCAGACACTCAAACACCACTCTCATACTTCACTTTGAGATCTTTTTTGACCTCTATTATGGCTGTAACAACTTTTCTTTTTGGTTTGCTGCTTTCATTATCCTTCTTTGATTCCATGGTGGCTTATTTAATCAGAATATTTTGAAAAACAACAACAAAAAAGAATATCAAGAACATTCATCGCAAATTTTAGCGGGGGTGTGGACTGAGCGACAGGTGCAGGTAAAATGTTTTAGGCAAGTTTGGCGTGGGCCAAAAATGGTCGAAGGGTTGTTTCAGGAGTTCAGGCTACAACAGCTTGCTTCGGGAACCAAGTTTATGTTCGACAACCGAGACACTTTTTTCTCAAACAATCTGTTCGAAAACTGAATTGTTCAAGAAAGGAGTCATTCAAGAACTGAGGTACCACTGTGTTGAATAAAATAATCTGATTATCATCTTGAAAATAACTTGATTTCTTATTTTATTGCAATAAAAATAATTTCTCTGTTATGGAAATTACGTTAAGAACTGTGACTTGGTGTGTGGTATTTTTGAACTCCAAACACTGATTAAAATTTACAGTTTTATAAATTAAAAGCAATTGAGATCTTCAGTATATCTCTATGAATTTTGATATGGTACTTCCATCCTCTCACAAGAATAGTTATTCTTTTTCATTGCTGTCTCGTATTTGTCAACCTTTTTCTTTTTACATGCTACAAGTCTTCTGCTCTCTTTTATTGGAATCTGTTTTCATTTGACAGCACTTGTGCTTGAACATGTTTATTTTCGACCTGATTTCAGTTTGAGATACAGTTTCTTCACAGAGTGCTTTCACTTCATCAACTACCTAGTTTTCTTTAATTCTGCCTCATTAAAGTTTCCTTTTTCCTTTAAAACATTTGCCTTTTTGTTGACTCTTGAAATAATTTAAAAGTTCTTTTCACCACTTTTGGTATCTTAACTTTGGCAGTATCAGCATGCCTCCTGTGTGCTTTAGGTTAATCTCCTTTCACTTGTAACCATGAAGACTGTCCTTATTTTGACCAGCAACTTTTGGTTCTGTTTTGCCTATTTGAGGGGGAGTCCAAATCTATCAGTTTTACCCATGCACAATTTTTCTGCCTACATCTTACACTCATCATTTTTTTGCAATCTTTTCACTATTCATCTCCTATCTAAGGCTCTTTACAGGAAACCTGAGGGGTTTCAAACTTAGAGTCTTTGGAACCTTGGATGGCATCAGTCCAGTTATAGTCTACTCCTTTCCATCTAGTAGCCTGTTTGTCTCAGTCAGAGTCAACTGTATCACCCATTACAGTTTCCTGTCCTTTCTATCCTATACCCCCCTTCTTGAGGTGCCACAGCTTGTTATTTACTTCAATGATTCATGTTGTCAACAGTGCTGGTAACTGCTTGGTGGGCTGTGGTCCAGTAGAAACTTGATTTGTAGGCTTTCTCCATCAGAGTTGCCCTTTGATCAACAATGCTCAGGATCTTCAAGTTTTGTTGGAAGGATTCAAGATACCATATCTTGCTGCACCTTTTTTTGTCTCCTGTAACCATTTTCTTGCTTTCATCTTGTTTTCCAGCATCTGTCAGAGGCTATTCAAGACCTCCTCACTCAGTAAGCTTTTGAACTTGTTCTCCATCATTCAGTGGGTTTTTATTCCTATTTGTTGTTCCTAAGAAAACTGGGGACTGGAGGCTTCTCGTTAATTTTTTCTTCCTCAGTTTCTTTGTTCACTTTCCCTGTTTCACCATAGAATCCCATCTCACCCTCTGGTTAGCATTTTCTCTGGGGTTATGAATGTTGCCAATGCTTATCTGCATATTCCCATCTCAGAACTGTTTCGTCTATGTCTTCAGTTTGTCCCTCATGAAGTGGTGTCCCAGTTATGTGCCCTACCCTTATGGCTTGCTTCTGCACCTTATGTTTATTCAGGTGGTCAGGACTTTTGCTTGTCATTTTCTTGCCCTGTTACTGTGTTTTCATTGTTATATGGGTAACAGGCTTCTTCGGGCCATTCTGAACTGGAGTCTGTCAATTACACTCATCAGCTCCTTTAAGTTATTGATTGGATGGCTAGTTAATTAAATTGTCCTACCTCTATTGTATTCAATACCTTGTCCATTTCAGTGTCTTTTTCAACATGTATCTTATTCAGACCCAACCTTGTCTGTGACTTTGTTTCATGGAATTTTTAGTTCACCATACCCTGTATGCTCCCTCACTTTTTACTTATGAGGTTCTATCACTTTTGGGGATGTGGTCTTTCGGGATACCTCTGGTCCCTATAAGTCAAACACATATATAATCCATACATTGGACTCTGCATGATCAAAAGAACCTTGTTCAAGACCTTTGGCTGTTCTATTGCACTTCATCTTTCCCTAATGGATGATTTTCTTTCATAATTGGACAAGACTCACACATCAATGTGCATCCTGCTTTCTCCAGATTTACATCTCTTTAGGGCTGGGGTGAAAGGATCGATAACCAGGAATCTTTGGGTTATTGTTCTGTCGACGAGCAGTTCTTACATATCAACATGCTCAAGCTTCAAGTTATACATCAGGATTTGGATCACTTTCTACCTCTAACTAGGCCTTTTCTGGTGATGATTCATTCCAATAATTTAGTGGTGTTGGCATGTATCAATCACCAACCTGGCATGCAGTTGAGATACCTCTGTTGGGTCCACACAGCCTACATACACCACATTTATTTAACCATGTGTTATATTCTGGGTACTTTTAATTATGTTGTGAATTGTATTTCCTGCCCAACAAGATTTATCCAACTTTGTGGTCCCTTGATCCTCTCATTTTCTAATGGAATTTTCCTTATGTCGATGTATTTGTCACCACCCTGAATCACAAATTACCCCTTTTTTGATCCCTGGTGCTTCATCCTTTGGCTTTGACTATCTTTGTCTTCAGCCAAGATTGATCTCATAAATTCCTTTATGTTTACCTTTCCATCTGCATGCTTCATCAAGTCATTTTTCTAATTCATACCACTCCATGCTGGATCCTTCTCATAGCTCCTTTTTAACCAGTTTGTTCATGGTTTCCACATTTGCACCAACTCCAATTATACCATCCTGTACTAATTTACTTATTTCATGCCCTGTCTAATTAACCTCATTCACCTGTTCTACATTTCACAATTCTTGTTCTTTTGTCTTCACACCTGGCTGTTGTCCGGTCCTTGATGAGACTTTTTTTTCCCCATTTCATAGATTTCCATGGAATTAGAAGGTCTTTCATACACGGTCCTGTGCTGGGTGATTTGTATCTGTTCAATCCACTGTAACTGCTGCATTCAAGTTTGTTACATGGTTTTCAACTTGGAATCTTGGGTCTCAGTTTCTCTATCAAATAGCCTTATCTCATATTTCTTGTCTTTTGTGTTACCAAAGAGTCTTTGCTGCACCATTTCTTACCATATTAATCTGTTCTTTCCAGATTTGTCATCTTCTTTGATGATCTATTTTTCTAGACTGGGATGTTACTCTGGTTCTTCACTTCAGTACTTTATCTCCATTTGAACCTCTGTCAGGTTTCAGGAAGAAGGAATGATCTGGATAAAGGAAAAGATTGGTATGGTGGCAAAGTATGGGTGTCACATCAGTGGTGAACAAGTTAGACCATTGATGATCACTGGCCAAGAGGAGAAAGAAGTATGTTTTAAAGGAAAGGTGAAACCTTGGCAGCTCATAAGAGTAACTCCTTTTCATATATTTTCCTTCCCCCTGTCTCTTATCTTTATCCAGATCGTAATCTAGATAGACTTCTCTGTTTGGTGCATGCCCTTCATTGCTATATTGCTCACACAGTTTCCCTTTGTAGTTTCTGTTTCTGACTGTTTATACCATAGCAGTCTTCATTTAGAGATCTATCTTCTTCTTCCCTAACCAATTGAGTTTGTCATTTGATCCAATTTTGTTGTTTCTGTTTCTGACTGTTTATACCATAGTAGTCTTCATTTAGAGATCTATCTTCTTCCCTAACCAATTGAGTTTGTCATTTGATCCAATTGGCTTATTCATTGCACTATGTAACAACTATTTTACGTTTTTTTGTTTCTAGGCAGAAAGTGTTATTTCCTAGTTACTTTTGCCTGAAGTAAAGGGAAAAGACTTTATTTTTCTTTTCAAACTTTGCTTTTGTGACCTGGGAGCATATAACAAAACAAGATGTGAGACTATATTTGGGGGCTGATACATGAAAGTGATTTGCATTACAGTCACAAATCTTGAAATACTACTCACTTCTGAACAATTTTGTTTTTTTTAATATAACTGTAGTATAAATACATGTAAATCTTGATTCATATGTTTTGTTGAGACCTTATGTAAATGAAAATGTGCAAATTTGTATGTTTTTACATAGAATATAGGTTAAATTCTCAATTTAATTATCCAGGTCATAGAAGCAAAGTTTGAATGTAATAATGGCTATTTTCTGTACTTTTGCAACATAAGCAATTAAGAAATAACATACTATCCTGGAACAAAATTTGTTTTTACATAGTGTTATTGTTCCCTTCTGACAGGAATTTGTTCAAAGTAACTTTTCATCAAATTCGATAATTCATGCTTCCCATTATATATCTTTGCAATTTTCACTGTTGAGAGTCACCTGCCGATAGAGCAGTTAGTCTATAGATTTACAATGCTAAAGTCAGGGATTTTATTCCCTATGGTGGACTCAGCAGATAGCCTTGTGTTTTTGCTATACAAAAACACACTGTTGAGATTTGGTATTTTGCAAAACTGCTTTGAGATGAATAACCTCATGATGTTTGCCTGATCCAGGCCATACTGTCCATGGAATTTATAGGTGGAGCAGATGTGGATAGCTGCCCATCATTCCATACCTTGATTAAATAAATTGTGTGGTCTGCTTTTCCAGATGTTGTTTTATGACCATTGATTGTATTCCTCCAGACACTACTATACATTTTCACCACACCTTTCTCCAACTGGAGTATAAGAGTCCTTATCACCAGTTTCAAGCTCCTGGAAACCATGGAAACATTCTGTTCCACACACAAAAAAGATAATACTATTCAGTACAAAGGAGAGAGACGGTATTCTGCTGGTGTAGACAGCATGCTATCTTCCAATATGCCTTATACAATAACTACAGAGTGAGATGTGAAAATGCTGGTAAACCCTTTGATTGGAGGCCCTCATTTTATTCTCACATGGATGTCAGTATCCTGTGGCTGGGTTATGGATTTAGAGTGAATTAATCAGCACATGTCTTGCACATGATTAAGGTTGTCTGTTTTCCTTTCTCAGTTATGCTCCCCTGGTGTTGTAGGTCACAACGGGGTAAAAGAAAGTTTTAGTTTAATTCCTTTGGTATGCCTTGTGTATCTTTATCTGAGAACATTATTACTTATGGTTGTAGCCAGTTTGACTGTTGGAGTAGATTTTATTTACTAAGACTTCCTCTTAATACTGGATGTTGGGTTCTTGGAACAAGATATTCCTCAAATAACATGTCATGCCTTTAGGGTTGAAGTGAGCCTAGCTTCCCTGTGGTAGTTGGGGCTTTATGTGAAGATGGTATAATCATCTTATCTTTGTGTGAGTGTCGGTTTCTAACAGCCTGTGTCTTGAATGTAGTTGACTCACCTTTGAATACTTTTGGGAGGTACATCTGCTCTCCCTCAAAATAGTTCCTCCTTTTGATGGATGTTAGATCCTTGCTAATCTTGTGAGAATAGAGAAGTAATGTATCATAAGATATGATTTTCCTTTATTGAAAGTGTATTTCTGATAGGTACTTCCCTTTTCTCAAACTTTCTACTGTCCCTCTCCAAAATCTAGTGTTTATGGTTTCTGCCCAACTTTGAAGCAATAGTTTAGTAGAGGCACATAGAGGGAGTCACGTGTGTCATGTGAGTGTAGTATGCTTTTGCTGGTGGAGTGGTGATGTATGATTTACATGAGATGCACATTAGAATCATTTGATTCTAATATGGGGAGCAGAGGGCTTGTGGCATGCATAAATAAAAAGTTTCTATATAGGGGACAGCAGTGAACAAATTTTCTAAGTAGAAGGAAGTACCTATTGGAAATGTACTTTTAGTATTGGAAAATTATAACATCTTTTAGTTTTTTTTATGTTATGGGATAAAATAAGCCATGTAGCAGATGCATCGAGTTAAACATATGTGATTGTTGGCTGTAAAAATTTGGAAATTCTCATGCTAATGCAATGGCATGTTGTTGCAAATATAAGCTTTGTGCCATGGACAGCATATTTAACACATATATATTTAATAGACTGTAAATTTCTGACTTATCAACAGTGTGGTGCTCATGCAGTATCATTGTCTGCTATTCCTCTGATGCTAGCTGATGTTTTACATCCAATGAGAACCTTTGTAAAGTTCTAGATATATTGCTTGAAAGTTGACCATATTTTTCACAGTAATTTAGTATGATAGAAATACCAGTATTCACAACTGTGGTATTAAGTAAGAGTGTAAAATTGAATTTTGTTATGGTGCATGATTGAATTTGAGTATATATACCACAACAACAAATACTAAATAACTATGTTAATTATGTTACACATGGATGTAGGTGCATGTATCTGGATGTTAATGTTTTATATTTATATCTTCAAAGTAAACATTTTATTTTATTTTAAATTCCTTTCTCATTTTACTATAAAACTGTTGAAAAGATAGCACCAACTAATTTCTGCATCCATTTGTTCTTTTAGTGACCAAAACTTTTCTGGGTACCAATGGTAATACTGTTGTTTTCAAAATCTGGCTCACATGACAAAAAGAATTGAATTTCAAGATCAAATAATTAGAAAGTTTTCAAGCTGTTAATTTAAAAAAAGCTGTATTAATGTGTATTAAAATAAATATAATTACCAAAAAATTTGTTTGCAATTAAAATATTTAATCATGATATGAAGTTTAATGGAATATCTAGAAGAGGTTACGTTGTGATTAATTTACTGTTGATAATTGTGTAAAATACACAATGATTTTCTGACTACCACATGAACATAATGCATCTTCATTTGTTTGTATTTTATGTTACTTTAGACTGATTTGTGTATAGTTAAACTTAATGTATTATTTGCTGACACTGTTTAATCAGAATATTACAGGTGATTTCCATTAATCTTTGATAAGTACCTGTAGTAAGTGAAAGAGTTGTATGCTAATATTATATCATGATTTGCAGAGTGGATAAGAAACATTGTACATTATACAAAACTTATTTTTTTAACTATTGTATTTGTTTGTTTTTACATTGTACAATGCCCCAAATAATATTTCATTTTAATTGTTTAATTATTGCTTTTTTTTTTTTTTACAGGAATGTTATTTCAACAAGGAATGAGTAGAGCGTAAAATATTCATAGATCCTCAAAAAGGTCACTATGTTTATTGAAGTGTATAGTGCTGGAAAGACCATTCATATGACATTGTCTCAAAAATTCAGAAAAGAAAATATAAATCATTTACTTTCAAATTAGTTTTATACAAACTTGACCAAAGCTATTGAAACTGAACACCGTAATAATAACAATAATAAAATTATAGTGTGTAGACATATTTTGAATACTATTTTTGCATTTTCACATTGTATTGTTATGTAAATTTGCAATATATACATATATTAATATTTATATATAATTATTCCATCCAAAAACAAAGTCAAAATATTCATTAATAATGTGTTGCAAAGAAATGTATTAAAGTTGCAAACTTCCAAACAAGAGCGGGACATCTTGATCTGAACCTTTGACAAAAGATTCTGTGCACAGTGCCTTCAGAGATGCCATCTAAGAAACAATACAATTTGGTGAATGATGATGCTTTTGATAGTCGAATTCCTTTGCATAATGAAGAAGCTTTTCATCACGGAATCATATTTCAAGCAAAAGTGAGTGGATTATGCAATAAGTACTTTATTTGGTAAATTTCATTTGCTTATTTGCCAGTAATTTCAGCAATTAAACATAATATCTTGGTAATTGTCACAGGTGGCTGAAATGCTATTACACAGTATTCATTTTGGAAAAACCCTGGGGATCAAAGTGTTTAAAAATACAATAAGCCTGATAATTAAATGTTGTTCATTAATAAAATGTAATTTTTAGAGACCTCACATTGTGGTATTTGAGTGTCAGTATATTTTTAAATATGCATGATAACTTTTTTTTTTTTTACTTTTGGTTGTATACTTATGAGTTGCATATATAATAATATTAAGCCCTTTTCTCAGAATGATTTAACTTCCTCTCACCCAAATCTACATCAATCCTGGATTGCTCCTAAGCATTGCTAAAACGTTTTGCTAACAGTGCAACAGTCTTTTATACCCATCAGTTTCTTGTCAGTTCAGAACTTTTGCTGACACTGAATTTACCCTCCACCAAATGTACTGTGCCCTCCATACTAGTACAACCCCATCTACTATTCTAGTATAATTTTCACTTTTTTGATTGACAGTTTGATATGTTTGGTTGTTTGTTTTTTGAATTTCGTACAAAGCTACTCGAGGGCTATCTGTGCTAGCCATCCCTAATTTAGCAGTGTAAGACTAGAGGGAAGGCAGCTAGTCATCACCACCCACTGCCAACTCTTGGGCTGCTCTTTTACCAACGAATAGTAGGATTGGCTGTCACATTATAATGCTGCCACGGCTAAAAGGATGAGCATGTTTGGCACGATGGGGATGCGAACCCGCAACCCTCAGATTATGAGTTGCATGCCTTAACACTCTTGGCCATGCTGGACCTGTTTGATATGTAAATGTGTGTTTTAACTCTCTGTGTGAATGCAACATTTTGATTGTGCTTGTTCACAAAAAAATTATATCAGTTTTGACTTTTCATGTTTGATTTCCATTGTTTCTACTCATTTGTATTAGAAGTATTTCTGCTTTTGGAATTCTAATGTGAATTTGAGATTTTACACAGCAGGTGATGTAATTCCTGAAATGGCATCAGGGTTAACAGTGTTTGTTAGGGAAACACAAATTATAGTTGGACATCCATGTAATCTCCTGGGTTTTGTTCACTTTCCCAGAAGACCTGTGGTAAATTTTTTAGTGTGTACTCCTCACTCCCAGTAGCTATAACTACATTTATCATCATTATATGAGCTTGTATTGATTGATCTAGTATCTACACATAATTTCGGTCTTTCATGTCTTCTCTGCTCAGTATTTTACACGTCTGATTTTTATAATTTTTCAAACATATACTTTATATTTATGCTTAGAGTTTGATTGTTAGCAGTTTTTAATTTTTGGTATATGTACATGTTTTTCATGATAGTAACTGCATGGGTAATTGTTACTTTGGATGGGTTGGTTGCTTATTTATTTATATTTCTTTTCACTGTTTATTATTGAATGTGTAAGCTCTGATATTCTTTACAACCACTCCCATTGAATTGGGAATTCAATTTGGGTTTTGGGTTACAAATTTCTATTGTTAACTGAGTGTCTTTTTATTCTCATCTTCTTCAGAGTAAGTTGTTTTACCTTTGTGTCTTTTTGTCTTATTGTGTCTTTGAGTGGACTTGTAAATAACTCACATAAGCTAAGTCCCTTTAGTGGTTTTGCACTTTAGGTGTTGCTTATTGATTTATGTTTTATGTTGAATTTCACTGTTTTGAGGCTCTTTGTATTTATGTTTTTTGTATCCTCTATGGATTTCCAAGTTTTCTTAGTTTATTATTCCTGAGTATTTTCTTTAAGTATGTGTAGCTTGTGTGTATTTTTGGCTACACTTCTTGAGAATTTCATGGGTTCTGTGGATTTTATATAAAGGTTTCTGCCTTCATTTATGCTCTTCCCTTTTCCACTTTTCAGATTTCTTCCTCCTTGGGATTGTACTTCTTCCAGCTGCATTGTCTAATCTGTTTTTGACTTCCGTCACAAAGTGGCTGTCACTGAACCCTGATTTTACTCCCTTTTATTTGGCCCCCCAGTGGCTCAGCGGTATGTCTGCGGACTTGCACGCTAAAATCCGGGTTTCGATACCTATGGTGGGCAGAGCACAGATAGCCCATTGTGTAGCTTTGTGCTTAACTCAAAACAACAACTCTTTTATTTGTTGTATCGGGGGATGCAGGAGATTAGAGAGCATCATTGACCTGTCCCAGTTACTTTTATTTGGAGCCACCTGACTTCACTATGGAGTTTTATCTCCCATTTCTGAGACGTTTTCTACAGGACTTTGGATGAACAACTCATTTTGACAGATCGTTATTCTTATATTTCAACTGCTACAGTGTTGTATCATTTTCTTTGTTTCATTCATGTGGATCATGTCTTCCAGTTCCAAGAACTGCCATTTGATCCTTCAAGTGACATGTTCTTTTGTTCATCATTTTCACTTGTTGGATTTTCAAATTGGTTTTTATGAACAACTTGCTCCTGTTCCCCTCTTTCTGTGCCCATTTGGTCAGTCATGTCTGCTTACTTCTGGAGGGGTCCATTCTTAATGCCACTTAATCTCTTATTCCTTTAAGGATTCTTATTTCATTTCCATCTTTGTAGGATCCAGTTTTCTCCACTTTGACTTAGACATGGTGTGGGCAGTTTCAGTTTAGGGACTCACCTCTAGTGTAGCATATTTTATTGCTTATACCTTTTGACCTTCCTCCTTATTAGTTTACCAGAGGCATTGGTATGCCTTCAAATTTTGGTCCATTTGCTGTGACATTTGCCAATCCTGTCCTCCTCTTCATCATCTGTACCAATTCTTCACCTGAGTGTTTGTTCAGGGTTTGTTTTGGTCAATTGTTGCTAGTTATAAGGTTACTGTGTCAAACAAATTTCACTCTCCCACTTCGAGAAGTGCCTTCTCCTCTCCAGTTAATTTTTCCTTTTCTGTTCCTTTTATCTGCTCTGTCTACCATATCCTTTTGCTTTATCAGATTTGGACCTGAATGTTATCCTTTATACCCTGTCTGGTTTTCTGTTTAACCCATTGCAATATGTTCTTTAAACCATCTTTCCCTTTGAACCTTTTTCCTCCTCCTCCTGGCATGGAGTTTTCATTGCAATACTCATGCCATTAATTCTTTTTGTATCCTTTTCTATTCCTCGTGTGTTATCTTTTATCTGGATTGGTCCTTTCTTTCCAAGATATTAGCTACCTGATAATGTTGTTTAACTTTTTATCCTATTTCCTTATCTCCTATTTCCCACCTGTACTCCCATTCAGATCCACAATGACAACTTTGTCCAATTTATTCCCTGCTATGTTATGGGGTTTGTACTGCCTCCTTTCGTGGTTCTTGTCTCTTTTTTCCATGAAATTCCTCTGATCCAGTGATTCATTGTCTGTTACACTCATTGGTTAGGTTTATCAACTCATATGATTGGTGTATTCTGACTTGCCTCTGGAAGGTTGCTGTTTATATGATGTATTATTGCACCACATTCAGCACCTATCTGTCTTTAAATGCTCAAATCTACCATCCTTTGGAGGAGATTATTCATGTTAGTGTGTAGACAACACCCAATACACTTGTGTGTTTTCTGCAAAACCCATGTCTTCTTTGGATTATATCATTTTACTTGTGTTGAGTCTACATATGTTTGTTCATCTTTGACTGGGGAAGGTTGACATGTTATTATTTTTTATTTAGTTCATGTACATCATATTTCAGGATTCAGGTTAGGTATGTTTAATATTAGCATTAAATCTGTATACTTCTATAGTGCCTATTGTTGAGATGAGGTATTATTTCAAGACTTCTGACTGCTTATCTAGTAGTATGTGTATATTTATTATTGTTTTATATGTAAAGAACTATCATTAATGTGCTTCATGAGTAAAGCATATGGAGGTTTCTGCCCATCCCTACTGACCTGAAATTTTTCTAATCTTTCTGCTTTATAAAACTGAGTATCATAAACACCCATAGTACTTTCTCTGGTATGTTGTTCTTCTGGATACCCCAATGTGTATTCTCCCCCCTTCTCTTGCAGTGGAGTATGGGAGTCTTTGCCACTTTCAGTTCCCAGTCACTGGTATGGTAGACAAAGGTTTCCTCTTGAGAAGATTTTGTATAACACACAAAATCAGACTGTATATATCATGTACCCACTTGGGAAGAAGAGAGTTTTTGTCATTATATTCATTACTGAACAATGTGTTTCTGTCTAGGTAGACCACATTTGTTGATTCCTATATCTTATGCAAGGAACTTTCACTGGAAGTTTTTTTGCCCAGATGGATCACCATAATTAGCATAATTTGATATATCCAAAGGTGCTTCCACTGAATGTTTTTGCCCAGGTGGATCACATTTGACTGACCAATTTATCAACTATTATGTAACCAAGGTATTTCCTCTGAATTGTTTTTTGCCCAGGTGGACCACATCTAGCCTATTCATGTATGATTCATGGTCCTTCAGCCCTAGCCACCCTTAGTTATTTTGTCTTCTATGACACCATACCATTGCTTACTATTACTACTATGGCTTGACATGTGGACATTTCAGTCGAAAACGAGATGGTTATGAAAACCCTTAAAATCACATTCACGTATGCATTTTTTTTCTTCACTCTGTGTATCAATGGGGCCTCCCCAAGATGTTTTTTTTTTACCTGAGAGGAAAAAGATCTCTCTTTTTCAAGGCATTTTCATTGGATGTTTGGTCTGGATGGACTGCACTTAGCATACTTTGATGCCTAGGTACATGCCTGTTGCCACTTACACTTTAGACTTTCCATGTTTGTTAAACCTGTGCAGTTTCAAATCATGCTTCTACACCATTTTCTTACTGATTCAAAGCTAATTTTTCATATACCACAAGCTATAAAAGTCCCACCTACTTCACATTTCTGTGATTCAGCTGCATTATAATATATAAAAAAATTGCAACACTTCTCCAAAAGAAACATGAAAGTAGTCTTCTGTCACAAATGGTTCCCTGTATACTATAGAACCCAATCTTCACTTCTCAATTTGACATAGTAGTATTAAGGTGTGTTTGTACTTTTATTTTAATTTATATTTATCATGCTGTTTATTAATTCATTCTTCCAGTGTAGTACTTGAGCCTTTCCCACTTACGAACTCTTAACCACTAGTGTGGAGGACCATGGAGGCTTCACCTTGAGCGTGCTTAACCCCAATCAGTTCAGAGTAGGGCAATGGTGTTCCACCAATGTAGATAATTGAAATCCTCCTACTGTGGACCTACAATTTAGTATGCTGTATGGTTTTGGAATGGATTTTCCCATCATATGCAGTTCATCCCTATGGCTAGGAATTCTTCTTCCTGATGCTGCCTGGATGTCAGTTCCAGGTGATGGGTATTGGCTGGAGCTGGACCAGCCAATATAAGTCCTCACATGTCAGTGGATTGGTACCGTCCTTTTACTGTGGACTGGATGATATATTCTCAGTGCTGCATGGTTTTGGACTGGAGTTAGTCATTGTGCACCATGGTTATACTGGCTACAGTTGATCAAGGGCCCTCTTCCTTCCATGGACTAGGTGACCTGCTCCCAAATACTGTTTTTAGAACGGACTTTACCTCACATTTACAGTCTGAATAAAGATGGGTGAGGAATCTTTTCCTACTGTGGAGGAAATGATCCATTTCTAGTTCCACTGGTGTTGCACTGTAATTGACTTCTTGGTTGTAATTTGATGTACCCTGTTCATGTTTCACTAAGAGTACAGATGGGTAATTTTTGTATGTTCATTTTTGCTGCCCATTTAGAGACGTGCATTCATTGAGGGTGAAGAGTATACCAGGTTCAGTTATGGTGCAGTTTCCCATGAGTGTGCTCCTTGAATAAGCAAAATCATATTCAATGGGCATTTTTCTGATGCTTTCCAAAGAGTGCTCATTTAGATAAATTCTAGTTGGGATTCTAGTTATTATGAATAGATGTAAGATAATGTGTCAAGAGTTAACATTTTGCTACACTGAAAATATATTTCTGGTAGATAGATGCCTCCACTCACACTTCAGTTGGTTTTTTTCTCTGCCAAAGTGAAGATTGGATTTTACGTTACAGAGGGAGCCAACTGCAACAAAAGTGTGTATCATGCTCCTATTGGTGAAGGGTTGCCACATGCTTATTTTACATGCTATAGTGCAGTTAAGCTGCATGGAAACATGAGGCAGGTGGGAATTGCTTTTATAGAGGGCAGCACTGAACAATAAAATTATTATGCAATAGATTTGTTTGTTTTTTGAATTTTCCACAAAGCTACACAAGGAAGGACTATCTGCACTAGCTCTCAATAATTTAGCAGTGTAAAAATAGAGTGAAGGCAGCTGGTCATCGCCACCTACTGCCAACTCTTGGGCTACTCTTTTACCAACGAATAGTGGGATTGACCATCACATAATAAAGCCCCCATGGCTGAAAGGGCAAGCATGTTTGGTGTGATGGGTATTCGAACCTAAGACTCTCAGATTACTAGTTGAATGCCTTAACCCACCTGGCCATGCTGGGCCATATGTATTAGAGGTAAGTATCTTTGAGGAATATATTTTTCCATGTGGGAAAATATTATCTTTTGGTTCTAATATTTTTTTATTTTAGTCTTGATTTTAAAACATCAGCTTTATCATTTTTAGGGATTTAATGATAAAATAATTATACTATATTTATTATGATTTTTATTTGAAGTATTTCTACTGTCATTTATAACAATCTAGTGAAAGCTAACACGTAATGGCAACATTGTAAAGTAGTTAAGCTGTTATCAATTCATTTTCATATATCACTATTTACACTTGAAATAAAATTGAAGAATTTAATGAAAATGCACATATAAAATTTTGCTCCGTTAAAGAAAATATCAGTTTTAATTTGAGAATACAGCATTACTGTGTTTATTTAACAGCATTATCAAAGGCAAGTTTGTTAGAATGAACTGAAATCTTTTCAGAAGATATATTTCTCTGTAATTTAGGCAGTTCTTTGTAATTTTTACTGATGTAATTAGTACAGTTACATTGATTAGTGTCTGCAGAATAAAATATATTATTCAAGCTTTGTTATAGTTAATTAACATTTGTAAAGATAACTGCACACAGATCCAAACTTAGATCAGAGCCTGGAAAAAGTCATAATGAGTTTGTCATTCGATGTCCTACAAATTGGCAGAAAGAATTTCAGTTACACACACACACATAAAATGAATGTGTATATTTCTGTAAAGTTATTGCTTGTGTAATAGCAAAATATTACATGAAGTTGACTGTGAATATATTTTTAAAGTATATAGGTACCCTGGATGTTCCACGACCTAGTAATAGGTTGGAGATAGTGGCTGTCATGAGGCGTATTAGGGTAAGGAGATACGACACTTACACTTTTGGTTTTTCTATGTGAGAAGTTTTGTACCACCTAAATTAAGTATTTTTGGTATGGGATATACATTTATCAGTGATGACTGTGTTTTTCTGTTTTTACAAGAAATCAATGTTTTCTTCCTTTTTCTGAACGAATTTCATGAAATGTATAAATTATTAGAAGTTTTCAGGTGTAGGGTTTGTCTGGTGTTGGGTAACAGAAATATGCATGTGTAAATGAATGCAGCCTACCCCTTTTCTCTCACTGTTATACCTACATACTGTTTTGTTGTGTGTGATTTTCTTTTACTGGTATGTTTTTGTAGTTAAATGTCTCTGGAAAACAACATTTTCATTTTGCAGTAATGCTTGCTAAATTGAAGTAATTGTCACAAAATATTGAATGTTTTATTAGTGCAATTATAAACGTAGAGTGCAGGAGTTTATTTTACTTTATTTTCCCTTCAGTTTATTCTTTATATGTTAAATTACAGATTTCTCACTTTTGTGATGTATGAGTTTCTATGGTTCATAGCTTTGTGCGTATTGAAGGTGTTAGGGGAATGTTTTGATAAAGTAATTGCCGTTACTTCAATTTCCTTTCATTCATAAATCTGCTAAGCCATATAGTGGTGCAAGAAGTCTTGTTACCTACTTCATAAGTAGCCATGTGGTTAATTCTCTTTTTTGGTTTTAATATTTTTTTACTTGATTTCTGTCTCTATTAAAGCATCTTTTGTTAGAGAGACGGAAGCTGCACATTTTCTACATCATTATTTAACATTTTTATGTATGATATTTAAAAAAAATTATTTAAGTTCTTTCAAGTTAATATTTTGTTTTCTAAACAGAAACTAACAATATTTAGTAAATATTTGTTAAAGTTAAACCTATTCAAAATGTATACATATATATAAAGCATAAGAATAGGTTTTACAAGCATCATATATACTTTAGTACTGTAATAGTATTGTTAAAAAGTATATGTAAGGTACATATACATTTTATAAAATATCTACTTGGTAAATAATATGATTGCTATATAAAATGTAATAATAAAGGCTGCAGAATGTTTCTTTTTTTTGTGGATTATTTTCAACAACTAACGTTTTCAGAAGCAATCATTTATCTTAGTAAGCAAGTTTGAAAAATAGTATACAGAATGATCCTGGATTAATTATTAAATTGAATAGGTGGAGGTTTGCTAATCTCTATTATGTATTCTAGCTAGAACTCTTTTATTCTTGGATAATGGGAGAGTTTTACAGAGTATTTTTTTCTTGCAGTATGAATTCAAGGTCAAAGGTATAAAGAAGAGAAAAGTCAATATAAACATTTCTGTAGAAGGAATAAAAGTTAGCCTTAAAAAGGGAAAAAAGGTGAGTACAGTAGTCTGAATATAACAATACCAATAAAACAGCATTGATAAACACAAATGTCCATATCTTTCCAGTAATGTGTAGAGTGGACTGAAAAGCTATATTTTATATGCAAAAAACGGCTCTTTTGGGCTCAGAAAACACTTCAAATAGAAGAGCGAACAACGTTTCGACCTTCTTCGGTCATCGTCAGGTTCACAAAGGTTCCGGCCAGTTACCTTTCTTTGTGAACCTGACGATGACCGAAGAAGGTCGAAACGTTGTTCGCTCTTCTATTTGAAGTGTTTTCTGAGCCCAAAAGAGCCGTTTTTTGCATATAAAATTCTCAACAAGTGGGTTTCTCGACATCACTGATTGAAAAGCTATATATTTGTTGTGTGTAGTTAATATGTGATAATAATGAGGTTGTGTTCCTGGCTTATTTACAATTCGTACTTTGTCTCTTTTTAATGCATTTATAATGTCATCATTGACAATCGGTAAGAGTTCACTGTGTAATATGACAGCCAATGTTTAACATAACCATTCTGCCAGAGATGTTGTGTTTTAGAAGATTAGCCTTTAATTAAACTGATTGATTGAAAAACACAGTAAGAGCTCAGGATGATTAAAGTTATAGATAGGTTGGTGATCTTTCTTTACTTCTTAGAAACTTAACTTTAAAATAATGGATTACTTCAAACACTACTCATTTGATTTTCAGTTGACTTTGGACTTTCACATTATTATTTATACCATCAGCATTAAATCAATGATATCTGTCTTGTGATAATTCAGTTGTAAAAAGATCTGGAACAAAGTGCATTTGTTTTACAATGAATGTATGAAGTACGGTGCAAGTATACATAAATGCTGATTTTTCTAATATCCAATTTAGAATTCATATAGAATGAAGCTGTAAAACATTACTTTGTATGAACATCTATATCATTTTGTGAGCATGTTGCAATATTTGAACACAATTCCCATCCCTGTATGTGTCAACATGTGTTGCACCAGCCTATGATGTAATTGTCATTAGACTTCAGTCATCTAGCTGTAGGAGTGTGATGATGCTCCACGTGCAGTCAGTTACTTTTGTGACAAAGGATTTAATCCTAAGTTCAGGTATTTTATCTGACACTAATCAGTGTAATTGACAGTCATTGGTGATCATGTTGATCACCTGGCTATTAGTCTGAATGGTTAAGATGTGGTTCTGCATTGAGCTGTACACTGAGAAGTTAATCTATATTTTTATAAATTAGAATTTTAAAGTTTTGTTGAAAATATCCTTCCATCAAGCCCTTTTACCCAGAGAAGTATTACAATACTATTTAAATTGAGGTTTAACTGAAAGCTGAGGATTTTTTAATCAAGCCTAAAATATGAGAATCAATGTCATACACAGATGTTAAATAAGGTGTATTAAAATAATTTTGAAGTCTCAACATGTCTGTAGTCCATGTTGCCATGTCTGATGACCATACTCTTCAGTAGTGTATCTATTGCAAAAGGCTACATTTTAAGACTGCCATATCCAGATCACACCACTTGACTCATTTGGGATGGCTGGTCCAGCTCCTCATTTCCATCTAAGCTCCACCTTATATTCCATTCATTTGAGGATCTCTCTAACTTAATATGTGGGACAAGTTTAGTCAGTTTTCTTTTTTAAATCTTAGTGACATGGAGTTTTTGACATAATGGTTCTCGTACATTCTTCATTTCCTGCAAGAGTTTTTTAGGATTCTTTTTTTTTGTGTTCCTCATTACTTTTAATTGTCTCTATGCATGTTCACTTCATTGGTTTATGGTCTATCAATACAGCTATCTCCAGAGATAAACTATCTTTTTCTCATCTTTTGAGACTGATTGCTCACTCAGTCTTGCACGATCATGGAAGTCCCTCTTTTCCCTACCTTATCCAGAGTTGTATCTGCTTGGAGCCTTCCATGGCTCAAAAGTCAGTCAATGGGTTCCTTCAGCTTACCTATATAGGTTTTCATATCCTGGTGAGTGAAGCACTTTATGATTGACTGCAGCCAGTTCTACAAATTCAACCTTTTCTGTCTTGATGAAGTGTAATTCTGGACTCCTGAACAACTTCTAGCATCTTGTCTCTAGTTTTCAGGGGTGGATTTTCTTTGTCATGTCCTTGAACTGGCAGCTATTTCTCAGATTTTTCATCAGTTTCTACTTGGTTGTCTGGTTTTCTTATTATCCATTTATAAACCTCCCTTGGAGTTCTTTCCTTTCTCCAAGGGGCACTTGTTGCTAAGACCTCTATTTTTCTGGACTTTAAATTTTCTCATTTGAACCCACAATCACCACATTCAGTTGTTGATCTGTTATTTCTCAAAAGTTCAGGTTTTTGTAGTTGATCAACTATCATGTATAAGTCTAGACCTTTGCCACTGAACAGTTTCTTCATCCCTGATAATATTCAGTGGATTTGTTCCCACTGTGTGCAGTTTATCATTACTGCCTTTCACCTCTTCTACATTCCTTGCTCCTACTCCTATGATATCCAATCCTAGACTACAAGTTAGCAGTGTCTTCTGTATGAGATCCTGCAAATGAGATTTAGGGTTGCTCCAGACACATTAGAGTCAAATTAGTGTAAAGCATATGTAGGTTTTCCAGTCCTTGTTTTCATCTCACTTTATTTGCAGTTCTCCATATTTGAAGTGCTTCTAATGGTGAATTGTTTGTTTTAATCTTTTGTAGGTCACACAACCACCTTATTCAAACTATATATTTATATTATGGTTACAGAGGAACCTACCAAGTAGCTTATGTTGTCTCACAGGGTATGGTGAGACAAACATTTATAGTGTGCTTATCCTTACATCTTCCTTGTGACTGCTTTCTTTAGTTGTGGTAACCCATTGCACTATCTCAGTGTGGGACCTAATTTGAGATGATTATGCTTGATATCAATGATCCATATATCTCTTTAATGTTTTCCTTCACTCCCCTTTTTATTTTCTAGTAGTGTATTGGAGAACTCCTGCTTACCCAGTCCCAAGCCACTGAGGAAGTCAGTGTAAGAGTTCCTCATCAGCCAGTGTAATTTTATTATTATAAGACTGAGTGAATATATCCTTTATTTGAGGAGTAGGAACTAATAGTGTAGCAAAGGTCAGCACACAGTGTTCCAAACCAAGCCTTTTCTTATGGTTTAGGCCAACTGGATGGATTTTGAGTTCACCTTGGCGCACTGGTATGGAATGTTATTTCCTTTATCTTATTTTTGTGTTAAATATCTTACAAAAGTGTTTTTTTACAATATGAAATGGTCAGATTCATAACCCCAGCCACATTACACTTTCATATTTAGTTGTCTGTCTGTACGACAATGAATGGTTGAGCTATCTGCCAACCTTAGCGATACATTAACACTCAGCATAAGATTCTTATGTCAATTTCTTCTACTTTGCCATCTCTGTTGGATGCAGGGTATTCCTTGCTTGAGATGAATACAGTTTAACACCTAGAACTGCTTCACAGATGGATGCTACTCACTGAGGGCCTTCTCTTTCTGTTGATGTTTTCAGAAAGGGGCTCATCTTTGTTATGTACATGTGCATGGTTTCTCTACCTCTTTTAATATGGGATTCTAGCTCATTGTGATATAAAGATAGGTGAGTAGCATTTCTGAAATTAGCCGTTTTCATACTTGGGAATGTACTTCAGATAGATACCTACCATTTTCCATCACCTCCCACCCTTTCTTCCCACCTGTTTTCAAATGCTAGTACTCATGAGGATTACTGCCAGTACTAAGTATCGAAACCTTATTTTAAAGGTGGTACCACGACCAGGATTTATTGTTATTGTTTATGTTTACATGTAGATTTCATTTGTTTTTCAAAAATAGATCCACTTCACCCAGTTGAGTATTTATATTTTATTGAGAATTTAACTCCTGGTTACTGCACACGGAGGATGTGCCTCTCTGTTATTGATGGAGAGCTATAGTCTTAATTTATGTATTGTCTAAATGTTATAGTAACTGTAACAAGCTGAGCCCATCATGGCTAGTTGGTAAGGGTGATCAACTCACCATTTGAGGGTTGTGGGTTTGAATTCCTGTCCCACCACACATTCTTGTTCTTTCAGCCATGGGGGCATTATAATCTGATGGTCAGTCCAACTGTTCGGTGGTAAAAGAATAGCCCAAGAATTTGTGGTAGGTAGTGATGATTAACTGCCTTTTCTGTAGTCTTTCATTGCTAAATAAAGGACAGCTAACACAGATAATCTTGTGTATCTTTGTGTGAAATTTGAAACAAATTCTTTAGTGGATAAAATCTGTATTTCCATTTCATTATCAGTTCCAATATATATGGTGTATTCTGTGTACTTTGTATGAATATCAACCATAACAGTTGACTTTATAATGGGAAAGAATATGCATTATTTTTTAATGTTAACCTTAAGAGTATGGCATATCACTGTCAAAGGGTGAGCTTCATGTGTAAAATTCAACTGTGACATATCACCATATAGGGTATGTATTTCAGTAAACTTCTATGTACTTAAAAGCTATTTCAGTATGTATTTAAAACAATGTGTTGTTTTTTAACATTTAAAAACAATGCTTTAACAAATCTCAATTTTGAATATAACAAAAATATTTATACATTCATTTTACAGAACTTTAGTATGTTTTTGTTGTAGTGAAATGAATCTGATATGCTGTTGTTTTGTTTATTTTTCCTAGAAAAATCATTGGGTATTAAATGACAACAGATTTTTATTAATGCAACATCCTATATACAGGTAAGTTTTTTATTTATTTTTATTGATGTGAATTGGTCATAGCTTCAGAGTTTAAGAACTTTAAAATTTGGGGTCCTTGGGTTAAGTGTTGAGAGATACGGCTTTTAGTTCTAAGTATGTTGCAGCATGTAAAGTAACATTGATATCTACCATATAGAAGCTAGCATTGTGAGTGATGATATGCTAGGACTCGCATTGGAGATAGCATTGTGAGTGATGATATGCTAGGACTCGCATTGGAGATAGCATTGTGAGTGATGATATGCTAGGACTCGCATTGGAAATAGCATTGTGAGTGATGATTTGCTAGGACTTGCATTGGAAGTAGTATTGTGAGTGATGATATGTTAGGAGGTAGCATTGTGAGTGATATGCTAGGACTCGCATTGGAGATAGTATTGTGAGTGATTATATGCTGGGACTCGCATTGGAGATAGCATTGTGACTGATGATATACTAGGACTTGCGTTGGAGATAGCATTTTTACTACATTTTTAAACATTTCATCCAAGCAAAGTCATTTTATGTGCTTTGATCTTTCCCTGTGTAATTTTTCAAAGATCAAATGAGTCATTAGATCATGTTCTGTTGCTCTAATCCATTGATTAATTCATCTGTCAACTCAATTAACTTGTCAATAATAACTTGTCTTTCAACTACATCTATTTTATCTCCGTCACTGCCGTCTTCATTGCTTTCATTATTTTTATCAGGATTCAGAACAATATCCATAATTTCAGAGTCAGTATAGGGATGAACAACAGGTGTTTCTTTGTCAGCATTCATTGGTTCAACCAGACTTTCTTTGTGAAGCTTATTTGCTATACACTTGGCAACAGCTCCTGTAAAACTTTTTGTACACTCAAGTAACTAATGAACAACAACTTTCTCCTTCAATGCATTAAATCCTATAAACTCAGTAAGTTGCACATCCCAAAAGAGCATGCAGTGCTGTCTGTGGTTGCCCAGTGAACAAGTCTGGCAGTCATGGGAATTTCTCATAATTTTGTCTGGATTAAAGAAGGTGCCAGATAAACATGTGCTCAAAAATTGGTGTACCTGTATCAAGATTATAATAAAATACAAATACCCTAGTGTACTGGATAAAAATCAGTAAAAACCCAATGAGACTAGAAAACAGTCGATATATATCACTGCATCATCCTCAGGAGTGTAACGTTTTGCAAAATAATAATTTATACAACTACCAGATCATCAAATTACATGTTAAAGAAGTTCATATTGTGAACTAATGTTTTCATCATGTCTGTTATTTCTATTCAGTAATTTAAATTTCCTTTTTTTACATTTAATTACATCAAATAATTGACATATTCATGCTAATAAATATCCAGGTTGTGCTGAAATTATAGTTTTTCCCATTGAAGCTTGCATTTAGTTTCATTAATATGTTCTGCTGAAGGTAATTATATTGTTTTTAACAGTTTTGTGTTCATTCATTCTTAACTGTAAATTTGTTCTGGAAATTTAATGAGTATGAATGTCTTTAGATAAAAAACAAAACAAAAGAAATTGAGTTTTTAACATGGAACATTGCATAAGTGCTGAGAAATTTAAAAAAATGTATTTATGACCAGAAGAAGAACATTTGTAACGTTTGATAATTATAGCAATATATGTATATAGACACACACATATATATTAGGGGTGCATATCTCACCATAGTAGGGGCCTGGCATGGCCAAGTGGTGAAGGTGCTTGACTTGTAATTTGAGGGTCACGGGTTTGAATCCCTGTCACACCAAACATGCTTTTTTTTCAGCCATAGGGGCATTATAATGTAATGGTCAATCCCACTATTTGTTGGTAAAAGAGTAGCCCAAGAGTTGGTGATGGGTGGTAATGACTAGCTGCCTTCCCTTTAGTCTTGCACTGCTAAATTAGGCACAGCGAGCATAGATAGCCCTCCTGTAGCTTTGTGCAAAATTCAGAAATAAAACAAAACTCACCATAGCAGTTTATACAATGTGTATTTAGATACTGATGCAGCAATATAATATGTATCAAAATACAGAAGTTTTGTCTTATTTAAATACTTCACACTTTACGGTGCTTTTTCAAATTTTCAAGTTTGATCAGCCAAATGGCAGCTGACATGAGAAGTAAAATAAAAAAATTAATACCTTTATTTTGTTATTGTTATCTTGTTTGTTACTTTGTATGTAATATTTTTGATAAAAGAAATGAAGACAACATGTGCTATAAATACTTATCTTCCTTTATTGAATCATTAATATTTAGCAAAAATACTTTATCAAAAAGTTTGATTTTTTTCTGTACAAAAGACTTGCAATGTTTACTGAAAGCTTGACAAATTTCATAAAGTTACACGAGTCATATCAGATTATGTAACAAGAAAATCTTGTCATGATTCACAGTGTTATATGAGTATATTATCACCACACCTGTAATGTGTACACACACACACATTAAATTAACATTACATAAACATACTTCATAGTATTTACTGTGTCACATTAGAAAGGAAAGGGTAATAAACATGTTGATATACTTTCTTCAAAATTTAAACAATCTTAAAGTGACCTATGCCCTTTTAATTATTGTCATTATTATGCAGGTTTACAGAAGCTGTATAAAAAACAAACAATGTTTTTAAGTGGTTGAAACATTCTTTATACTTTTATTACCATTATCTAGGATAAACACCCAGTTTATAGAGTTTTGCAGATATTTTATGATATATTGATTACTATGTATTCTTCAAAAAGTCAATTTTGACTAAAAGAAGTGTTATATATTTCTTACTTCAAATCTTTGAATATTTCCATTGTTATCTTAAAAAAATACATTATTTTATAATGTACTGAAAATGCTTCTATATTAATAAGCTTTTAGGCTTAGAAATGAAGTAACTTTGAAACTTTTTAAAAATTCCCTAGAGGCTAAGGTGTTTCTATCCTATGTTTTCTTCAATGTATGGTTGATATAAACTATTGTATTTTCATGTATTTTGCCAAGTAAATTCTAGGATAAACCTTTACAAGATAGTGAGCAAGCTTGTTTATAAATTCAATTACAATTTGGGAGTACTCAGTCAAACAGTTATTTTAAGTTTGTTAAAACATTTGTGGAATATTACAATAAAGGTTTTTGTTTCGCCTGTATTTTCTCTTTTATATAGTAAAATAGATTTATAGAATTTTTAATGAGTTTTGCAACATATTTTATTGTATAAATTATTAATAAGTCTACAGGTGTATGTTAAAAAATGTTATCATGAATTTTCTAGGATATTTTATGTTTCTCATGACTCCCAAGACTTGAAAATCTTTAGTTACATTGCAAGAGAGGGTGGAAGTAATATTTTCAAATGCAGTGTATTCAAGTCCAAGAAAAAAGTGAGTATTTGATAAGTTTGATAACAAAGCATTAGTAGTGATTTCAGATGTACAATTAGCATTGTACTTTTAGCATACTTATTCAAAAATGTTATTCTTATTGATGCTCGAAATAGCAACTGCTTCATTATTTACAATAATGTGGGTTGACAGCTGGCATGTATAAACATCTTCACAAAATAAAGTAGGAGCAGAAACACAGCTATAATGTGTTTTATTAAACGTTTAGAAAAACACCATCCTTAAGTCACTGAGGTGGCAATTTATTCTCTTCGCAATGTTTCAGGCAAGTACAATTTTTTTAAGCAGAAACAACCACGTCACCTGTTGACAGTTACTGGAATGAGGTTTTATCTGCAAAAAAAAAGTGTTTAATGAATTCAATGCAGTAAACTTGCCTGTATTTTTGGAATTACTTCAGGATCAGGTGAACAAGCCCATATTGTTTATAAAAATACAACTGAAATATTTTGTTATTTATTCTTATTAACTTAAGAAGTATTAAACTAACAATTAAAAGTTGAAGGAATGAATTGTAAAAAACAAAAACAAATCTTTAAAAGATTCAGGTTTTAACAGTATAATGAGATATCAAGACTGACATGTTTGTTTCTGGCTTGAAAAAGAGTTTTTTTCAAAATATCACAGAGTAAATAAAATACTACCATAGTGATGCAAAGGTGGTTTATCTCTAAGAATCTAGTTTCTTTCTTTTCTCACCTTCACATTTTTCTACTTATTTATAATTGAGAAAACATGAACTGAATAGACACCAACTTATCTTTATACTTTTTCAACTTCCAATATGTTTTGTGTATTTCAAAAAAAATATTCACAAGCTTTCAGTAAACAATAAGTTTTTGTAGCATACATTTTTTCCTGGAATAACTACAAATTGTAACGTGAAATAACATTTTTATTTTAAACAGCTTTAAACTTGTAACAGTATACATAAATCTCTATTTAAATTTTGTTATTTTACTCTTTGAACTGTCTAACTAATATTCATATCACATAAGAGTCATTTGGCAAATGTGTACCTCATGTTACCATATTGAAATATTGTACCTCATCTAACCTAAAATTTTTAATTTTATACTTTAGTTACTTCTATGAAATACATGTAAAAATAAGAAATATAACTTACCTGAGTTTTTAATATTTTTTTTTTGCCAATAGTCAGTGAAACTTAACAATACGTTTTGTTTACACTGATAATATTATTTTCTTAAATAACAACACAGAACACTAAAAGCACATAATGTTCTATAACTCTCACAATTTTTGTGGCTTTCTATTTGTGTGATAAGAGCTGTTAATAATTTAACTCACTATGTTTCTCATTGGATTAAAGTTTGAACTGGAAATGAAATGGGCAATTCTCTGTACAGGAAACAACCTGTCATTTGATGGATTAAAACTGTTACTTTCTTATGGTTATAACTAATATAGTATCAAGATAGGATGTGACAGGTTGGTGTATTAAGAGGGATTCAATTTTCTAATTTATGGCTCTGTAATCAAATATGATTTAAGTCTATAAATATGTTAAATTTGACATCTTTTGGGAGTGGGTGGTAAATAAACTAGTGAAGAAAAGATACAGAGAGATGAAATTTCACAATTCTCACATTAGAAAAAATCAGGATTTTTAAAAAAAAATATTTCCTTATAACATTAAAAACCTGAAGCTTGTATTAAAATTTGTATTATTATCTACATTTATCTGAAATTTCCTAAATTTTGGATGTATTGTTATTTGACCAATGAGCTATGAATATTCTCTACTTTGACACTATTTCCAATAATACAATGGCAATTGTGTACGTCTACAGTATAAGATAATTTTGTGGCTCATATATTTCAAAGTTCTCTGAGTGTATGCAGTTTAAACAAGTAATGAATTTGTTCAATGCCTGTTTGGGCTGTGTAAGCCTGTGTGTAGATGTTAGATACACATGTATAGTCATTACAAAAAATTTATACTGTAATCTAGCAAAAGGTTGTTTTCAAAATGGTGCACATGTATTGTCATGGAGTATAGGTAATTGACTGTAGTATTGTTAGCTGTTTGATTGAGTATAACACTTTTTTTTACATAAATATGTTATAATTAGAGATATAATGTAAATTGTATTTAGATATCACTGTTGTATTTTAGTTAATTATGTACTTGTGCTTTAAAATGTGTAATTGAAAGGTTTAAATATCTTAATATACACTATACTCTGTGTCATTTCTCAAGGCTTATAATATTATGTTGCTAAAATATTTATCTGAGAAGTTATGCATGTCTGCTAGAGAAACCATAATATTGCTTGAGGGCACCATTGATCTGTGTTGATATTGATAATAAGTAATAAAACACAAAGGAAAATAGTGTTGAAAGTTAACTATATGTGAAAAAGTAAAGGTCTGAAATTATGAACGTAAAATGAAAATCTTTAAAGATATTTAACAACAAAAATTGAAGTGCCTACTTTGTTTTTTTTTCTGTTTCCTAATTTTAATCATTTTATTGCATTATGTGACTGTAGTAGCTAGAGTTAGTTATATGGTAGAAAAACTAAAATATAACAGTTACCTTAACTTTTGTTATTATTTCAGAAGATCCGAGAGGTCTTGCAAATGAAATATGAAAACTATAAAATGAAGAAAAGTATTTTTATACTTAAAATAAAAGTCATGTTGCATTTAAATTATTTTAATGGTTTGAGTGGAAATAACTACTGTAAATAAATATATTTTATTAAAAAGGTGTAATAAATAATGTCTATTTTTGTGTATGAGGTACTTATAAACTTTAACAAAATTGTACAAGAAAAATATATATGTAAAAGCAGCTGCTATATCTTTATGTACAGGAGCAAAGAAGGTAGAAACATTGTTCGCTCCTCTACATAACAATGTTCTCAACCCATACCAGCCGTTTTTACATATATTTTTCTCAAGAAGTAGGTTTGCTCATCATCATTGAAAATTGTACAAGGTTTTGTGAGGAATGCTCAGAATTACTGTGTGTCTTTTAAATAAATTTCCTTTCAAAGCTGAAGAGATATAAACTATCAACTTGATTCAAAATGGCTAACAAGCCTTATATAAACCTAGTTAAAGTGAAAAATTATTTGGGTTCAGACTGTATATGAGGTTTACAAATTTTCTTCCTAGAGTATCTTTATCAAAAACTTTCAAGAAGACAGAACTCTACAATTTAAGAATTGTTATGCTTGTTAGCTTCAACATTTATTATATTTTCATGGGGAGAATATTATTCAAATACAGCTAAATGGCAGAAAAGTAAAAAATCTACCTTATGTTATCTGTTTTGTATCAAAAGTTAAATTTTATAAATTTGATATAATTATAAGCATTTCTTTTTTTAAATACCTTGTCAAATTGTTATGTATATGTGTAAATATTTTGTAAACGACAACATGTGTTTAAATTTTCATTTCTATTATTCATTTTTCCATATTTATATTATTGTTTCGAAGTTTAAACTAATATTTTGTTATTCATTTAGGGTAACATTTAGAATTTTCTTGAATTAAGTAGATTAATCATATGTTTGTAAATGAAGTGCTGGTGACTTCGTGTCTAGACGTGTAGTCTCGTGCAAGAACGAACATGCGCGGATTGCTCTGGAGATCTGTAGAAAGTTCGCGGTTATTTGAGGGGTCTAGGCCTACAATATATAAACAGACGAAGATGCAAGAGATTCAGTCATTAGTTTTATTCGAAGAAAAGAAAAGAGAGATTTAGACGTCAGTTTTTATTCGAAGAAAAAGGAGTCAGACATTAGTATTATTTCAAAAGAAGAGAGTCAGTTATTTGAGAAAGATTGTTTGTTGTGATTATTCAACTTGGATTTGTGACTAAAGTTAGATCTACTGAAGCTGTGATTTTATTTCGTCAATCTCTACGATTCATCTGAATTACTGCTTGTGCTGAGAGTCGGCGAATTTATTGAACTGTGAACTGTTCCTGAACTTCTTCATTCAAGCTTCGGAATTTCTTTGTGGGACCAAATTCACACCCTGGACTGGAATTTGAGACTTTCATTTTAGATCATTATATTAGATACAGGCCAGTACCATTTTGTATTGTGATTAATTTTGAAGTTTGAAACTAGTATTATTTTGTTTTGTAATTAATTTTGAATGTTGTAACTTAATATCTGTCACTGTTATTATATAATTTATGTTATATCTGTTATATTTGTTAATAGTTTAGTGTAATAAATTATACAAGCTGTTATCTGTGTTTTTCTGTTGCGTTTAGTCTACGAAGAACATAAAACATAAAAAATACGTAACAAAATGTACTGCTATTTTTCAATTCATGGAAAAAGAACGAAAAAAAACTCATCACAAGTGTTTTTCACTTCTGATAACAGGTGATGTAATTTTTTTTCTTCCACTTTTGCTACAAAAAATGGAATTTTTCTTCGAAACATGGGGGAACAAATTGCATGTCTTTTTGCTGAAATAAAAAAAGTAAAATGTTTATTCACTGAAAGACAAAATAAAGCAAGTAGAATTGTACAAGTTTTCACTTTGCACCCGAAGGTCCTCTTAGTTATTGGGCTCTGTTGTAAAAGCTTACATGTGCAGTTGATAACTCATTGGCTTAGGGCAATCATAGTATCTATACCATGTCAACTTATAACTGTATGCCCCATGGTCTTCAAGTTGAGAATCACTGAAATAGACTAATGTTATTTTCCAGAGTAGTTGTCAAACTTCTATTTTGAATTAAAAATGAGTACAGCCATTTATGTTTTCAATACTTGTGTATTTTGTTTAATGTTTGGCATGGTGCTGAATTTATTATTTTGATACTTTAACTAATTACGGTATCAGTACTAAAAGCATGATATCTTGGCAATAACTTAACAAAAGTCCCTGAAATATTCAGTGATTGTACTCAATACTATATATGTTAAATTCAATACACAAGAATAACAGTAATAAAGGAAGGTCACCTGCAGTGCTGAGCCTTCAAGTTGACTGTGGTCACCAACCAAGCTGAAAAGGTTGATGATTTTTTACTTTTAATGAAAACTTTAAAGGAAAATGCTATACTAGTGTTAGAGCAAAGTAAAGAATAAGAATGATCATAGTAATAAATAGTGTTTCCTGGAGAACATAGTTAAATGAAACGTGATGGTGATATGGTACAAAATACAGGCCATTTGTGATGAGAAACCCACTTGAAGTAAAAATGTATTTCAAGACTGCTGGTGTGGGTATTAAAACTTTTATTAAAATAAAGTAAAGAACAACATTTTGACCTTCTAAGGTCATCTTCAGGTTAACAACTTGATTTTAAACATTTATGTGTAAAATAAATACAGGAAAAATCAGGGATTTAAAAATTTATTTGAATATTGACATCTGTAATATATATTTGGTAACATAATTTACAATATTTGTTTAAAGTACAAGGTAATCTTAAGTTTAGTAGATACACAACTTGCAATTAATGTTCAGTTATCAAAAATATTTTTTCATTTAATAATAATGATGTGATGAAATTTCTTATAAGTATCTGTTTAATGCCAAAAAGTATATATACTTTTTTGTCTTTGAAAATTTTTTCGAACTTTACCATTTTATATAAATCTTTGAGAAGTATTTGCCTTAGACCTAAAGAATGTACTCTTGTCAAGAAGGCAAGAACAAAGCCTGTTTTTTTCTTTAAATCTCATTTGTTTTTGAAAAGTATGTTTAAGGTTTCATTATTTTCACATCAACTCTAATAGTTTAAGTGCTTATCAGAACTATTAAATTTCACTGCATATTTTTCTTACATCTACCTGTTTTTTTGTTGATATTAATGACATGAAAATGAAAAAAAAAGTGTGACTTCAAAGAAACACCTGGTAGTTGTGTATGTTTTATGTGCTTTGGCACTATAACTTCTCTTGATTGTTCTAAAATCAAAGTTGTATTTCTCAAAAGGTTACAGGAGGTATAGTGACTGCATTATTTTTTTCAAGAGTTATTAGTGTTTGAAAAAAAATACAAACTTTGTAGAATGTTGGATGTTTTTTGTAATAATATTTGTTACAGTTAACAAGCTAAGTGTTGTTTCTGACACAAATAGTACCATGCCTTATGAAATTATTTTTAAAAAACTTTTTTAAATAAATTAATGTTAAACATTAGGACTGATAAATTTGCTAAAGGTTTGTAAGTTTTTGACACCGTTCCAGGCACAAGCCATGAGAATAGTGCGTACTGTTGGCCAAGCATTTGAAGTTTGTCATAAGCTCAGTAAAACCTACGCACCTTCAAGTGGAGACAGTCAAGAGGAGTTTCAAGTAGACAACAAAAGTAGCGACATCTTACAATCACCAGATAAAAGTAATATTTCCTGTTCTTTTATCTATCTCTCTCTCTTTCATCGTCATATTGATCAGGAAATTATAGATGTTTGGAATGTACACAATTAATAGTTTTTTAGTATTTATATAATAATACATTTTTTAGGAAAAATTTGCTTCATCTGTTACATTTAGATTTCTTTGTAGAGCGATAAGAACATTTGTGCATAGATAACCAGATGTCAGTAATTGTTAATTTATTTTTTTTGCAAAATGTTTTCATTAATGGTATTGGTCTGATATTTTGGTGAGTATATTAAAATATATCCATTAACTGCCTTTGTTGAAAAAGTTTTTTAATGCAAGTTTCAAAAATATTCATTTTTGTTCTGAGTTCTACATAAAGAGGATATTTCTTAACTTGCTGTTTTTGTTGGACATTTAAGTTGTATTTATTGGTGGATTTCAAATTATTTGGGCCTCTGCTGCACCAGCAAAAAAAAAAATATACATTGAAATTGCTTTTTAATGGTTTTTACTTGCATTTACATTTCTTATATTAAGATTATCTTTTCCAGGTTGTTTAAATAGAGATGTTACTTCAGAAACTGATGGCTTTGGTACTGAAGTTGGGGAACAAATTCATAGCAGCACTGTCCTTTCACTGTCCAAACAACATCCCACCTCTCTACAGTCTTCAGAAATAGTCTCTCCTTGTACAGATCTTCAAGTACAATAACTTTCATCCATCTTAATATTTAATATATTTTTCACCTTAACGACATCTATGTTATAGTAAATTAAACAGATTTGAATGTATTTGCTTATCTTTTATATTGGGCCTCGAAATAATTTTTATTTAATGCTTCAATAAGTTTTATTCATACTACATATAGAATGAGATATGTTTATTCATCAGATGAGTGTGAATGGCTTAAATGCATAACTTGTTAACATTCACATTATTTTTTTAGATGAACATAAATCATTTAAGTGGTTTGAACAATATCTGTTTGTGTTTACAAATGAACTTTTTACATAGAAGTAATAGTTGTGTAAAACTAATACTTTAATGTATTATTTATTATACAAACTGAAATCTCAGTTTTTTTAAAACTATTGCATACAGTTATATATGTTTTTTTGGAATTTTTCTAAACAAAACTATGTTCTATATTAGGTTGGAGAAATGTATGTTTCTCCACTGTGTGATGGAATAGGATGTAGGAGTCTACCTGAAGGATTGCCACTTAGTGTTTATCATCAAATACAGTTACTTCAAGAACAGTTAGAACAGCAGTCCCAGCAGACTCAGGTTGCATTTTCACAAGTCCACATGTTAAATAATAAGCTGACTGCAGAAATCTCGGCTCGAGTGGAAGCACAAGTCAGTGATAATTTTGTTCATAGCATGTCTGTCTGTTGTTTTTTACAATGTAATTCAAGGCTGTGTTTTTTTATGTTTGGTCTTTTGGAGAATAAATATTAAGATGATAAGTCATATAAAGTAGTACAAATAATGAATAGTCTGTTCTAAATATGGTAAATGTAAAAAAAAGTGTAGTTGCCAAATCATGTACACTAGATTTTCAAAATGGTATTCCTGAAATTTAAAGTAAGATTTTAATTTTGTTTATTTAATATGACACTGAAATTAGCTATCACAAACATTGCTAATCATCTCATACACTATTCTGTTACAGCTATATTTTTCCATTTCAGGTATTTATTATTCTGATTAACTATTTAAAGCTAAATCATTTTAATATGATTTGGGTTTTCATCTGTATTAAATTGATTTGCTTATTCTTATTGTTTGCATGAACTTCATCATAACCTTGTATATTTTACAATAGTTATGGAGAAATTATGGTATTAAATCAGAAATACGTGGTTAAGAATTTTTTGTAGCATCTAAAAACAGATTGAGAGTAGAAGTTAGTTTCACATGCTTGCTTGTGGATATTAGTACAGTAATTATGTTTGTGAATAATATGTTTGATTTTATGAAATAATGGTAAGACTCCATAAAATCACTGTTAATCATGTGGTATTGTTAACCATCACATGAATAAGATACTGGAGCTAACTAAAACATAGAATACAGATACCCTTCCAGTAAGAAATCCAGGGACGTTTCATTCAGTAACAGACTTGAGTTGTTGTATATAAAGTGTAATGTTAAAATGTACCTTAGAGTTTTACCAAACTCAGAATACACTTAAATGTTGAATTTGCAGTAATTTTTTTCTGATTATGTAAGTTAATTCTGGAATGAAGAGAACTTTGGCCTCGATCTTGAGTTGTTGCCCAAGCTTAGTAGGTTCTGTTTATTTTAAGGTTGAAATCAAATTGGCAAAGCCATTGGATTGTAAAAAGCTTATTTAAGAAATTAACTTCATTAAGCTAGTTTCTACTGCAGTACATCAGAAACTCCAGTCATACAGTGTTTATATTACTCAAACTGCTGATGAAACGAGATGTTTAACATGTACTTTTGGTATTATAAATAAGAATATTTATAATTTTGAATGTTCATATTTTCTATTACTTTCCAGTCTCACAACAGTAAGTTAATGGCACACAACAAAGAGCTTTTGGAGCACGTTCAGAATTTAATACAGCACATTCGAGCACTGGAGACTAGAGCTAACCATTGGGAACCAGATGAACATTCTGTTTTGGGTGGAGTCACTTCTCATCAGGTGTGTGCTTTCTTTGTTGAATGTAGTTTATTTTTATTAAAATGTTAATAATGATAAGAAAAAAAAATGATTCAAAAATTGTATAGTTTTGTCTTCTGGCTTGTCAAAGGCCATCAAGTTCTGTATGAAACTGTAACTTATTTCTTAACTTTCCTTCATTTAATGATCACCCTATGTAAACCAATCTTGTGTTGAAATTGAAAAACAGTAATAATCCAAACAACATATGGAAATTAGTTATTAACTTTGAAAATCTTATGAATATATCCAAAATATCTTAATTTTTGCACATGTATATATATTCTGTTATTTATTTTCGACTTGTTATAGTAATACGAAATAAGGATGAATTAGAACATTTATCTTATCATCCTTTCCTTTTCCATTTTAAACATACTGAATGTAAATTGTAATAAAATATGTCATGGCTTAGGTATATATATATATATATATATATATATTTATATTTTTTTTCCTAATAGTTAACAGGAGTGGACTCTACTGCAAGCTCCAATACTTCTGGAAACTTAATTTTAAAGTCCATTCAGCCTTGTTCTATGTTAGACAGTCCTTTTGCAGAATGCAACTCAAAACAACAGCAACAGTCTGCTGGAATCAATAACTCAGTGTCTTTAACAAGCTCAGAAATGTCCAAATCTCATAATAATTCTCAGGATAATTTTTCTGATATTACTGGTGTTTCCCAGTCTAACGGTCCACCCCATTGCAGTCCGAATCATTTACTGCTGTCTTCAACATCAAAACCTCTAATTACAACTTCATACAATGTTGATACTTTACCTTTGAGACTTAACACTGCTTCTTCTTTCTTCCCTGTAACAACAGTGGAACCCTATTCAATGCTAGATCTACCTCTAACAAGTAATGAAAAATCCTCTTCTGATATTTCTGTTGAGAGCCACCAGAGGGACCACATACATCAGTTTTCAGATGTTTCCACTTGGAATTTGCCACCTAGATCTCGCTCAGAACTTTCTTCTAGTACAGAAAGCTATGGGAATCAGTGTAGCTCTTCCAATAACCAGGAAACTTTTATAACACAAGTTACTGATGATTTCTTAAAACTAGGTCTTTTTGGCCAAGAACCAGTATTACCAGAGACTGACATTGCAGGAAGTAATGCCAGTCCTGTTGTGTCTTCTCAGGTGCCTGACAAAAGCTGACATTGCTTGCCATATCTAAATGATCAGATAATATTTGCTTGTATTGACAAATAAATAAGCCAAGAAACAAAATACTCAGTTTAATGTTCTTTCTACTTATTAGTTTAGCAATTTGTAAATTTTATATAATTTTGAACATTCTTTTGGTTGAAACTTGCAGGGTAGACCAGAAGTAATTATACATTCCATGAGCATAATTTCTGTTTGTGATGTTCATTCTAACGTACTTTTATATCCATAAACATATAGATGTTCCTTTATAATTATTTACAAATTTCCTTAGAAATAAAACTGCATTTGTTTTGTGTTTTAAATAAACAAATTAAAGAAAGCTCTTACTTTATCTGGATTTACAATTTTTTTACACTAACTTATTTTATTCCCACATAAGTTAACATTTAGGATTTTTTATATAAACCGATGGTAATTCAGTATTGCAGAAAAAATGAAATGTTTTGGTTTCCTCAGTTCTAAAACATGACTTTAATATCTTGCTAAACTTTTATTGGAGGTTGATATGGTGACATTACAAATAATGTTGATATGTTAAGAAGTACCATACTTGATTTGTCAAGCTAATAATGTTGAATGGAGTAGTGTGAAATTAACTAGTCTGTTTCCTGAGATATATATCTCTTTCTATTACTTGCAATAATGAAAAGTTTGGTTTTTCATGATGTGTATTAAGTAGTCAATGAGAGTTTTGATACTTTCTATCTTTGTTTATTTTTGTATTCATATTATGTTAAACTTGAATTATTTCTGTTTCCACAGTTACTTCTTATCTACCCTTAAGTTTCATAAAGAAGTAAAGAAGCAGTTTTGTCAGCTATATTAGTTTCTGTTTAAAACTGACTAGATGAGTCAATACACATTAGCAGCAAGTCAGTCCATTTTAAACAGAAAAACGAGTCTCTTTCTAGAGAATGAACTTGTGTTTTAGTTATCATTTGATGTGGTTGGTCAGAAAAGTATCTGGTAAATTAATATGTTTTTGTGAATGTATTTCTAGTATTAAATTTTGTTTTTGACTAACATATTTTTATATCATACCTCATTCATTATCCCTGTCTGCTTTACTGGGAAAAAATATTCGTTGATTACTCTGCCATTAGAATGTATTATAACCCTGAAAATCCAGTGAATTTTTAATATTTCACTGGTAATATTGTTTGTCTTAATTTCATATTTTTGAGGCAGTTAAATATTTTGTCATTTTGAAATTATACTACAAAAGTGTATTTTTGTATTATCTGAATCTTGTATATTACTTATCCTGTTTTTTCTATTATTTTTCCTATGTGAGTAACTGAAACTATATTTTGTACAGTTTATCTTTATTAACTTGTATCTGACTAATTCTTTTCATAATGTCTCATTGAATACACATGGAACTTGCAAAAATTGTTAAAACTAAGTCTGTTGATTTATAATTTGCTTTAGCCAACTATCATGTCTAAAGACTTTGCATTTGAAATTCATAAAACTTGAGTCTTTTAGCTAAGAAAGACCAAATTTGTAGACTTCATTCTCCATGTCTGTTTAAGAATCTCAAAGTGTCTACTTCAATATAGAGTTAAATTATCCCTTGTTTGAAACGTACTCTTTCTATGTACTGGTTTGTACATGTTTACAAGAAATTGAAAGATAGATATTAAAAGTTATAAAAGGACACACCAAAGTATGTTTCAAACACATGTTTAGGTTTAAAAACATAATATCAACCAACTTGTGTGTTTACTTTTTCCTTCTTATCCATCATTAAAATAACTTCTAATTGTTGAACTTATTTTTACGTTTATTTAATCCATAGTTACAAGTTTTACATGCCTCAGTAAAACGTGTTTCGTTGTGTTTCCAAAAGCTGTTTACATTTTCCCAAACAGCATTTAAATCAATTGATTTTGTAAAAGTTCATTATTATTTATATGATAATATAGCTGGTACTTTTATTGTTTATATATATATTTTTTTACTTCTTTTGTTTTTGTTTGTTTTATTGCTTGAAACTTCAAGAATTCATGCACCAACTTGAAGGTGATGTGTTGATGGGCTAAAGGTTTTAGCTTTTGTGTTTCCAAATATTGTATTTTGTTATGAAAAACCTACTGCAGCTAGAATAGTTGGTAGGAAGTTATTTTATTTCTTTTGTGTGTGTAATATGGATGTAAGTTTTAAACTGATCACATTCTAAGTGCTCGATCAAATTCGTCCTGAGTTTTATAAGTGGATGTAACTTATCATTGAAGAAATTTATTCTTTATGAAAATACTGAAATTAATATTTAAAAACATGTGTTTGCAGATATTAAGATATTTTCAATAATAATGTGTTTTTGTGTTTTGGGGGAGGCGTTTCGCAAGATACGTACAGGCCACGATTGATGATTGTTTTGTGCTAAACAACATTTCTTGGAATAGATGTTTTGCTAAGGGTTTGCACTTTAATTATTGTATGATTTTACCACTATTTGAGATCTGTGAAAATGACTAATGTTAATATTAATATCTTTGTGCCATAAATGGTAAATATTAAACTTGAAATGGTAAAGATTTGTATTTTCTAAGACCGATGTATATTGCTTTAAAAATATTTGTTGTATGCAGAATACTCTTTTTTTGTTAAAAGCATTCCCTTTTAGCTACAAGTGCAATAACTTGTTTCATACTTTAGTTGAAACAAATTTAGTTATTGCCTGAATACAGAACTTACACATTTCCAGTAATTTCTATTTTTTATCCCATTCATGTCCCATGAACTGAAAGGCCTGTGAATGTATTGCTTCTTTAGTGGTTCTTTTATTATTTAAGGAAGAAATACAAAATATTGAATGAATATATATGTCAGAGCAGTGAGGTCTTGCTTAATTTTGTGTATTGAAAACACTATATAAGCTAACGTCTGAGTGAAGCAAATATGAAAAGCTGAATGTATCGTATTTCTATTTGAAAAACATATTACGGGCATTAACAAAATAAATAATGTTTAACATTGCTCAATGAATATTTAATACCAAACTTTAAATAAAACTGGTTGTAACCTCAAACAGAAAAATTTAATTTGTAAAGAAATATTTTGTTTGGTTAATAATAAGCTCTTTTATGTTTTGATCTGTGTGCTTTTGTATAATGGCTCACATGGACACTAAAGCACATTAAATTATTATAAAGAAAATACTTTTTCACATATCAAACATTTCAAATGTATGTCTAAAAAAGTATTACGATTGCCACTGTTATTGTTTTACAGTGCAGTTACTCACTCATACAGATGTATAAAATTACTAAAACTATATAATAACAGGCTAATTGAGTAAGTAATTTACAGCCAAAAACATAGAATAGGAAAGAAATATTTTAGCTTATTCGATGTCTACAGTTTAAATAACTACTAAGTTTGAATTAATTCAGTGTTTTAGAAAATTTAAAACTAAAATGCTATACAACTACATGTTTCTAAATCCTAATTTCTGTAATTACCAAATATTTATCTACTTGTGAAAGAGTTCAAACTTTATTTGATTTTGTACTGTTTTCTTTCTACATAGGCCTGGCATAGCCAGGGGGTTAAGGCACTCAGCCTGTAATCTGAGTATCACAGGTTCGGATACCCGTCACACCAAACATGCTCACCCTTTCAGTTGTGGGGGCTTTCTTATGTGATGGTCAACCTCACTATTCATTGGTAAAAGAGTAGCCCAAGAGTTGACAGTGGGTGGTAATGACTGGCTGCCTTCCCTCTAGTCTTACACTGCTAAATTAGGGATGACTAGCACAGAAGTCCTCGAGTTGCTTTACGCAAAATTCAAAACAAACCAATTACTTTTTATGTAAATGCAGATACTTATTTTGCCAAATCTGAAAATGTAACATACATATGAAATTGAATGTGTAAAAACATCCAAATAATCTAATCTACATTTTATTTAAAATCATGTTTTTCTCATCCGTCTGATTAAAATTTGAAACGTTTAATTTAGCAATAGATGCATTAAATAGTAAAAATATCAATATGTTTCTTAAACAAGTTACATACACTTCCTCAAGTCAGTTCTCTGAAATAATTTGGATAAGTTAGGAGGAAAGATAGTACATATTTTTCATTTTCACACTGAAACACTTGCTCCCTGGTATGTTCTGCTGGACTTACAACACTAGAATTCAGGTTTTGATACCCATGGTGGGCAAAGCACAGATAGCACATTGTGTTGCTTTGTGCTTGACTTAAACAAACCGAAATACTCAATGAAATTGCATGAAATTCAATGAAAACTTGCTACATAACATCTAGTTTCTGTTTGAAAATCACACAAGTTTGTTTACACTTTTTATTACCTAATGTTCTGAAATTTGTTATACACCCTTTTAAAAACATAAACATTATTTTGATTTTATAATTTAATTTTTGTTAGTCAGAAAGATTTAATATATCTAGTGTTAATTTGATTAATTTTCGTGGGCATATTTATTTTGTTCATTTGTTTAACTTTTTGGAATAATCGTAATTTCTGGCTATAAATCGTAAATACATAGCAAAAGTAACAAAAGTTATCTGTAACTTACGACCAGACATCTCTCATTGTCATCAGGTGACATTTACTTCACAATAATTTTGCTTAAAATATTCTTGGTCGAAATTAGGGGTGAAATTCTCATAAAAAAAAAAATCTTAGAGGTACTTGGCTTGGTACACTACAGGTACTTCGCAATGTACAGTGAACCTGTTTTGGAAGAATAAGACATCTGAATGTAAATATCAATAAATAGTTATTGTTCCAAAAATAAGCTTTTTTTTTTTTTACTCATCTCCGGTGTTTGAATACTATAAACTTAAAACTGACATCAGTATGTTAGGATCTGATTCGTTAAAATATTTTGCCGTACTTGGTCAGATGGTTAGAGCGATCAACTCGTACTCTGTGGGTCACGGGTGTGAATCCCTCTCACACCAAACACGCTCGCCATTTCAGCAATGGGGGTGTTATAAAGTGACGGTCAATCTCACTATTAATTGGTAAAATAGTAGCTTAAGAGTTGGCGGTTGATGGTGATGACTGTCTTACAATGCTAAATTAGTACAGATAGACCTCGTGTAGCTTTGCACGAAAATTCAAACAAACCTTCCATGTTTTCTAAACGTAACTAAATTTTCTTGGTGCTTTATTATACAAGAACATTTTCGTACCTTTCAAACAAAAAGGATTTAATACGAAGATATTTCGGAAATTACAAAAATATTCCCAAATCTGTGGTTTGTTCTTGAATTGCCTCCCAGTGACACAGTGATGTGTGTGATAACGTGCATCGATAAAAACCAGGTTTCGATAGCGTTGTGCTTAATTACGAACAAACAAAACTATTCTTGAGTTTGTAGGTGTCCCATTAAGTTCTATGGTTCTTCTTTAAGGAAGTTATATCTAATAAATCCCCCCACTCAAATAAAATTTTTAAATCACTTTATTCACAGTACAGTGATTAAAATAATTTAAAAATTGCTCTATCCAAGGGTATTTAAAATTTTCTTGTCGTTCTTTTCGGAGCTGAGTCTTAGAAGTTGTTTAAAATCGCGTGATGCAAGGCCTCAGGTGAAAACTAATGACTGATAATTCCTGAGAAAGAAACCTAAAATTTCGTAAGAAATAAAACTTTAAGAATATGTCCCCCATAAAATATTTTTAAAAAAGCGGATGCTATGAGGTTAAATTTAGAAGAAATTTTGTATAAAATATAGCTTAAACAGCTGTTTGGCTGTTCACAAAAAATCCATAAACATCCAATGAAAAGTTAACTAATACTAAATTTGATGCTAGACTTAAATTAACACAAAATGTGTGTGTGTGTGTTTTATTATAGTAAAGTCCGGTATTATCTGCATACAAAGTAGTTATTAATTGTTAACTTGGATTAATAATTTAAACTGCTATGTACAACATTAGTATAATAGACATATCAACCATTAACTATCGTGTATGTATGCACCACTGTAGTAATATAGTAGCATGCTCCATTCTTTTATAGTGCCTTTCCATAATTAACTTGCATACGGTTTCAGTGTTGATAGCAGTGCCCTAAATAATTGTGTAGCTCACTGGGCCTTTCTTCAGTTTGTGTTCACCTCGGGTAATAATTCAATCAACGTAGAGCACACGAACGTTCACGTGAATATGAACTTAATGGGAGTATTGTGTTTTTAATCACAAAAGTGGGAAGTTTGTCAGCGTGTGATGTCTAGTACGTTTCTGAAATAGAAATTCAATATCCACAAAACTTAAGTAACAGACTCACTAAATGGTAATATTCTAACTCGTGTTTTATTCAGTTGAACTGTTTTCCTATACTTTCAGGTTCATAAAAGTTAATAATTAAACCGTACTCTCACAGGCTGGTCTCCCGCTGGGACAGCAGTAGATCTCAGGATTTACAATGCTAAAGTCAGGGGCTCGATTCTCCTCGGTGAACACAACAGATGGCCCGATGTGACTTTACTATAAAAAACAAAACATACACTCACAGGCAACTTTACCCTCTGGCCAATTGTTGAGGGCCTTCTTATACTATGCCTTATCGTCTACTTAGTTTTCTTATCATTATGGAACCGTATTTACCGAATTCCTCCAGAGGCTCCAGAATGAGTTTATCAGACAGGTAATATATTCATCTGTGGCAAATAATAAAAATAAAATCAGTTCAAACGTGCGAATAACGAAATGTAACCTATAACAATATATGATTTATACAAAAATCGTAGTAATTATGAGAAGTTATCTAAGAGATAGAGAAATATATCTTTTAAATATGCATATTTTCACCTAACAAGGGTTGTAGTTTATACCTAAACATGACTTGAAGCGAGTAACTAAAATATATATCTTTAGAATCTTAGTTGTTACATGTAATACATTATACGATACGTTAATAAATTATTGTGTTTTCAGTGTGTTGCTTTGACAATTTTAGTTTTATGGCGAAATAGTGTTTATTACAAATACCATTTGATAATACAGCAGCTGAATAACATCACCCTATTTTACATTTAATTGGATGCTAACATAAATGAGATTCCACAGAGCATATCATTAACTGTTGTCGTTATTTTTTTTAGTCCAAATCCACACAATGATTTAACAGCTCTCTGTTCACTGTGGGGAAGTGAGCTCGAGATATTATAGATATTATATTATATTATAAGTCCAAAAACTTATAGACCCTTCAGGGTTCGTATTATTAATCAAAATACCTTCATGTACTTGAGAAATAATGGAAGTTCAAAAGTAAATAAATTAATATAAAATAAGTAAAAGCTACCTGTTGTGACACATTTGTTCCCAGCGGATTCAATATTTATTAATTAAAACTGTCCATTCAGTTCCCATTAACTGTCCGACGATAATTACGGCTCTATAGAAAATGTAATCAGAAAAAGCTGGTTCAGTTATTATTAAGCACAAAGTTGCACAATGTGCTCCTACAACAACAGTTATCGAAACCCGAATTTCAGCTTCGTGAGGTTGCAGAATTACTGTGGGTCGTCAGAGGAGTAATGCTCTCTGAGGAAAACTTCTTCTGACAACATCTTGTTTATTTTAGAGCTGTAGATGAATTAATACTTTGAATTTGACCACCAAAGTATTGCGGAACCACAAAAACCATTGATGTTTTTTCTCATAATTTAAAATTTCCTTTTGTATGGTTGTGGAAAGTGAAAAAAAAAACTTAATGATAAAGTTTTCGTACGACTCCATACAAACAATAGTTTCAAAATCACCCGCTGAAACGGCACATCCTCTAATTTCAGGATGAATGTGTCTGGGTACGTGTAACTAAATATTTATTGTAGCATATAAAAAATGATGTGAATAAAATTACAGTTTTAGACACATAAAGGCTGTACAAGAAAATGTGGAAAACAATTACTTTAATACGTTAGTTATTGATAAAAAAAAAGTCAGTCACAAGATCAGAAGTTAAAAATTGTCTTGTGTGTAAATTTATTTTTAAGTAAAACACGAGACTACATAAAGGGTTTTCTGTGTTCTGCCCACCATGGGTACCAAAACCGGGGTTCTGGCGTTGTAAGTTAGCAGACATTCCGCTGTGCTACTGGGAGACACGAGTATCAGAATAAGAAATGTGTGTATGTTTTACAGATCGTGGAAGCAAATAGAAACAAACGACTGATTCTGAAGGTCTCGCAAGACTACAAATAAGTTTGATCATTTTACCCAGTATGACATAATATTTTCTAAGGGCTTACAACTTGATATCCAGGGTTCGATTCCTCGTGATGGACTAAGCAGATAGCTCAATGTGACTGTGCTCTAAAACAAATAACTACACTTAATCACACACCTGTTCACTTCTCGAAGTAACTCCACCGATTTTCTTTTTTTAATCTGCTTACACATGACACTAAAAGCCAACATCTACACATATCATGGTCTTCGAAAAATTGGGTATTGCATAGTAGTTAGCGTACGCGGATTGTGGATTCGAGGTTTATAACCCGTAGCCGCAAACACGTACTCCGCAACTTGACGCTACTATCAGGTTAAAGTAGCCGAAGAGCTGATGATGAGTTATATTGACTACCTGCCTCCCCTCTAGCCTAGGGATCACCAAACTTTTTTCACAGGGGGTTAGATTACTTGGGGAATGAGAAGCGCGAGCCGCATGATCATAATGTTCAGTACTCATAAACTCTTTATAAAAGACTTAACACTAAGTTTAGGATGACATGTGAGAGTAGCATGCAATACACGTATATATTAACAAACAAACAGAAATAGAACCAATATTTTTATTTACTAAAAGGTTATCAAAAAAGGTGACATTAGCATAAACAATTGTCACATCGCACAGAGTGAGTACATATCTGAATTTCACTAAGTCGCAAAAACGTTACTGAGATTTATGAAATTGGCGTCTGGTTTTCAAAATATTTTCAATGTTCGCTTTTGAATTGCTTTCAAATGTTTATCAGTCAACCTTGATTGATGTACCGACTTCACATAGTTTATTTTTGAAAACACTTGTTCACAGACATAAGTTGTTCCGAACACTGATGTCATACCAAATGCGAACTGCTTCAGCTTTGGAAAATCATCTTCAGGTATGCAGCTGTAAAATTCAACAAGTTGCTCCTCTCTGTGTTTTGCTTTCAACAAGTCATTTCCTTGCAAATCGATTACCTCCAGCTGAAGTTCCACTGGCACGTCATCAATGACACAATCAAAAGGATTCTGAAAAAGCAGAATGTCACTTTGGATTCTGTTGAGATCCGAAAATCTCTCTAAAAATGCTTATTTAAATTACCAATAATTTTTTTTCTGAAATTCCAGGTTGACGTCTTCTGTGATTCCAGCATGAAACTTATTGAAACACTGAAAATGAGAGGTTTCCTCTTTTCAAATGTTTTTCAAACAATGACAATGAAATCCTTTAATGATTCTATAGAGATCACAGACAAGGTTATTCTTCCCCTGAAGTTTCAAGTTCAATTCATTCATGTGGGATGTGATGCCAACCAAAAATGACAACTTTGACAACCATGTTGGATCCAACAGAAGTGGATCGGCTCTATATTTCTAGATAATAAATATATCTATTTTTCTTCTCAGCTTATAAAAACGAGACAAGACTTTACCGCAGCTGAGCAACCTCACCGCCGAGTGATAAGGCAAATCACAGAAATCCGAATCAATTTCTTCAAGAAACGCCTTGAATTGGCGATGATTAAGTGCATGACCCCGAATGAGGTTCACTGCAGAAATGACTGGTTTCAGTACGCAAGAAATATTTAAGTCTTTTGCTGATGTATGATGCAGTGTATGAACAGAGTGCTTGGGAGTTGAAGATCTTCCAACTGTTTCCTGATCAGACCCACCAGACTCGTCTTTACTCCAGCCATGTTTTTTCCTTCATCAACTGTTACACCTCTTAGCTGATTCTACTGAAGGTTATAGTCTTGCAAAGTTTTATGCACTTCCATGAAAATGTCTTCTCCAATTGTTTTTCCGTGCATGCTGCAAACTGATGCCAACTCTTCCGTGATCTGAAAGTCCAAAGTAATTCCAAGAATGAACAAGAAAAGTTGTGACGTACTCGAAAGATCAGTAGACTCATCCAGTCCCAGAGAATACCGAAGGAAGTTTCTAACTTTTTGGCGTATCTGTAATGCGATGTTCTTTCTGAGTTCTTCAGGAGACAGCTCATTTACTGCTTTCATCATACACTCTTTGATGAAGTTGCGTCAGTAAAAGGTTTTCCTCGCTCTGCCATCCTATGCACTATTTTGTAACTTGTACGAGTGACAGATTCATTTTCAGCAAACTTTCTCTTGAAAAAATTCTTTTGAGATTCAAAAACACGTTTCATGGATTAAAATTTCTCAGAACGGAACTTTCCTGAAATTTTCAAATATGTTGATAGGTGTTTTGTTTCATAGTAACGCCAAAGATTGTACACTTTTAAAATGGCAACACTTTCTGGTTTTTTGTTTCTACAAAGTACTTTTCTTCCCATTCTTCATTGAACGCACGACACTCAGAGTCCACTTTTCTTCTTTTAAAAGCAGCCATAACGATGGGTGAAAAAAAAACAGGATCTTAAAAATAAAAACACAGAACGCTGTACGAAAAGTATTGTACTGGTCCAAGAACAAACAAGCAAAATATATTGAAACGTACGTTTGTCACGAAACTTACCAAAGAACGAGTTACGAAGAGCGCATAACCCGACTACTTAGAGAAATGAGCTTGCTGAAGCGGTGACTCTAGGCCGCTGAATTATGCGCGTGACAGCCTTGTTTCTTTTTATCATTACGTCTTGTGTTTGCCAGCTTAAAGCGGCCATCGGTGTGATTTATTTTGTCGTGACAGTCGGACATTTGATGAAATGTCACTGTTCAAAGGTTCAAGCGGCTAGCTGCTGGCGGGCCGGATAAAATGACCTCGAAGGCCGTGGTTTGGTGACCCCTGCTCGAGCCTATCAGTTCGAATTTGGAGACGGGTATGCGCATATGATTATTTTGTCGCTTTCCACCAAATTCTGAAACAAACAAGTTAATATATCACAGCGATATCATTCGTTCTTTACCATATTTACTGTAGTTACCTTGTATTTCTTAGAAGAGAAAAGAAGTACATTGGAAACTACATGAACGTTTTAGACTCTTATTTTATGCGTTTGTTACAATTACGTTTAGAAATAACATGCAAAAATAATTGGCCCGGCATGGCCAGGTGGGTTAAGGCGTTCGATTCGTGATCTGAGGGTCGCGAGTTCGAATCCCGGTCGCACCAAACGTGCTCGCCCTTTCACCCGTGGAGGCGTTATATGATACGGTCAATCCCACTATTCGTTAGTAAAAGAGTAGCCCAAGAGTTAGCGGTGGGTGGTGATGACTAGCTGCCTTCCCTCTAGTCTTACACTGCTAAATTCGGGACGGCTAGCACAGATAGCCATCGAGTAGCTTTGTGCGAAATTCCAGAACAAAACAAAACAAGTCTTCTTTCGAGTTCAAACCTTTAATATATGTAATTGAGATTGTTTACACCAACACAGTTCGTTTTCATGGTAATAAATCTGTATGAGTACATTAATTGAACCTACAAATGTTTAAAAACATGGATGTTTTAAAGGTTATGTTGTCACTAAGCATTGATTAAATCTGTGATTTAAACCGTATTATCGTTTATAAAATTATTGTTTAACGGACATGTACTGCCCAAAACTCTAAGCTGGACAGGATATTAACACAATTAAGTAAAGTGCTAAACATGTAGATTAGATTTCTTATATCGAAGGTGATGATTGTTCGGATATAATCGTAAATCCATCTAGAGAGAGTAGTTAAGGAGTACATACTGACTGGTTCCCACAGAGGGAAAGTTATGGTATCAAAGCGATGACAACATAGTTCCACAAATTATCCCCAGAGGGCAAGTTGTCAGGTATGCGTTGCTCGGCGGCCATGACAGATGATTATGCAATAGTTCCACGAAGTCAAGGATGTATTGTTAAGCCACCATGAAAGACAGTCATGATGCCATAGTTTCTCGAAGTTAGAAACGAAGTGTTATATGTCATTCTCGAGGTCTCAGGCTGAGTAAAAGTAGTAGACAATCACTAAAGTAATCGAAGATTCCCTCATATAAACATACATAACCTTGTACTTAATCTATACTAAACAAACGACAATATTTTAGAGTTACATCTGAGCATATAGGTCAATCTCTGATGTAGGACGTAATGCACTTCATAAGAAACAATAATGGAAATATTTTGTCACAACATATTTGTTAAAATCCTACTAAGTCACTAAAATAATATTTTTAATATAGATATTGGTCATATGTGGAAGGACAGAGTCTGCCTTTTCAAAACTCGTGGAAGATAAATATATAAAGTATCATATGTAAAATGAGATCTTTTGTCAAGTTATAACATGAAATAAAAGTGTAAGTTTAATTATTGCATAATATTTAATAAACATCTTATTAATGATGTAATTGCAGGCTGAGACTCATTGAAAAATAATTTGGTTTAGTAAAAAATGTGTATATAGAACGCCATCTACTTTTGTAAAATGTGTTGATGAATTATTGTCTCATGTTACTGCATACAGTCAAACTAGTAAACAAGTAAGTTTCAATGCATAATACTGTAGGAAAATTAATTAACTAACGATTTAGTGTTTTAAACCGATTATATTAAACACAATCACATTGAGAGACCCAAAAGTAAGTTTTAATCATTTCATGACATCTTCCGTTTAGGACAAATTGAATGGTCAGGAAACGTAATTAATAATTTAATGATAAGTATCATTTTCAGGACGATTTAAATGGGCAGTAAAATTAATTGAATAATGAATTAGTGATTTCATCTGACTGTATTGATCATAGTCATTTTGAATAAATTTATACTGGTTCCACTTCATGAAACTATGACATCATTGTCGTCTGTTATGGCGACTAAGCAACGCACCCTAACGCATTTTAACTATGACGTCATCGTCCATGATGTGGGGGGGGAATCATCTTTCTCTCTCAAACAACCAATCAGCAGGTGTTTCAAAAGTGCAACTCTGACTACTAGAGAGTATTTTGATAGTAATTGCTTTCAAACACTTTTTGGTGGCTAGGATAACATTGCATACAAACTTTTAACTGAGCTAGAAATCAGTAATTAAACTTTTAAAGTGTTAACTATAAATTAGTTAAGTAAACTTTCTAAATGTTAGCTGGTAAAACTCAGTAAGATAAACGTTTAAGTGTTGGATAGACGTTAATAAATAAACTTTAAATATGCTAGCTGGTACGGATAATTTAAGTAAGCGTTTAAGTGTTAGATGGAGGCTAATAAATAAACTTTCTAAATGTGAGCTGGATAAAAATCTGTGAGTACATTTTTATCAGTTAGCTAGAAATCAACAGGTACACGCTTTAATTGTCAGCTAGAGATAAATAAACAATATTATAAGGGTCAACTAGGGATTAACAGGTAATCTTTTTAAGTGTCTAATAAAAATTAACAAGTAAACTTTTCTAAGTGTCACCTATAAATCTATAGTTAAACGTTTCAGGTGTCAGACAGAAACGAACAGGTAATTATTTTAAATGTCAGATAGATATCAAAAGGTAAACATACTGAATGTCAGCTAAAGGTTAAAGATAAATGTTTAGATAAACTAAAGTGTAGTATTTCTCGTTTTATAAATTTTAGAAATGTGTGTAACATTAACTAATTCTGTAATATAGGATGTGCATTATTATAAATACTTTAATGCTTATAAATGTCCCTGTACTTTTTTGCGATAATAAGCTGTATGGTTCTAAATAGTAAGTCATTAACGATTATATGTATTTTACAAGTAATAAAATTATTACATTTTTCTTTAGAGTTAGTTTCATTGAATATTTGTTTTCTAAAATGCCTGTATAAATATAAATAATTCTTCTCTTTTAATTCCACAAATGTAGGTTAATGTGCATCGTTGGCTTAATGTATGTGCATTAGGACTGACCTGTATTTCCTAATCTGACCAAATCTCTTGAGACTGTTCTGGAACTACTAGAATAAATAGGGAAGATATCAATTTTTCATAATTCAATTCGAAGATTTAGTTTTCAGGTGAACTGAGTTACGACATATCCAGTCAGGCTTTTATAATCAATTATCTTCGTTATTGTTTATATTATTCTTAGCTATTTCAGTGCCCCCCAGTAGCTCAGTGGTATGTTTGCGGATTTACACGCTAAAACCCGGGTTTCGATACCCGTGGTGGGCAGAGCACAGATAGCCCATTGTGTAGCTTTGTGCTTAATTGAAAACAACAACATCAGCTATTTCAGTTCCAATCTGTACCAAAAGTTTCCCACGATCATTGTCTTTTTTGCGCACGAGAAAAGGAAACACAGTATGTTGCGTTAAAATCCATGGAATTTCTCGGAATTATGTGACTTCTGTGTGACTGTGGAAAGTCTGCTCTGAAGTCAATACATACGAAAAGCAAATATATGCAGAAAGTTTACATATGAATTATTGTTTTTTTGTGTGTGTTTTTTTCATATTAGAATTATGTGCAAAAACTACAAGACCTACCTGTACATTACTGTTCTTAATTTTGAGCACAATATACTAGAGGGAAAACAGTTCGACAAGAGTTAGTATTCATTGTCATCTCTTCGGGTTACTCTTCTCTGGAATAATAGTTTTACTTGGCCATCCCTATGGCTCACCCACGACTACAAAGTACGAAATACGTTCTAAACCAACGGGACTTAAGCTATAACCATGTGATTCACAATTTGGACACGCTAACCGCGAGGTCTGATACAACGTTTCGAAGTCGGATAGAAACAGTATTTATAGTACTATAAAAGTTTACTTGTTGGTGTTAAAAGACTCTGTAACTTGAGACAAATACGAACTTCTGTAGAGGCTATTTTTATATATCGAAAAGTATACAATTGTGAGATAACTCTGCATTCTTTGAAGCTATTCTTACTTATCAAAAACTATAATTGTGAGATAACACTGCATTCTTTAAATCTATTCTTAATTATCAAAAACTATAATGGTAAGATAACACTGCATTCTTTAAAGCTATTCTTAATTATCAAAAACTATAACTGTGAAATAACACTAAAATCCTTTATGGCTATTTTCAGTTAACAAATCTGTGCAAAAAACAGTAAATTCTGTGGCTATTCTTAATTATCTAAATTGAATTTTTGTGAGACGAACATCAATTATTGTGTGGCTATTGCTCATTATCAAAATCATAGTGTTACAAAAATATTACATTTTTCTATGGCTGTTATTCATTTTATAAACTCTATGGTTGTGAGACGAATACTAAATTATTGTATGGCTATTGTTAAGATTACTCGCGAGTTAATTTGAATTTTTTTCTTGCTATTTCTTTATCATGCTAGTTCTTTTTCACCTAACACAGGAAGAAACTCTTGTGACTCGTTCTATTAATATTCTAACACAACCCACTGTTGTGTATTCTATTTTTACACATAAAGCTATGTCAAGGTAGTAATATTTTCTTCCTTCATAACAGATGTAAAAGCGTTTTAATAACTATTCATTGGTAAAAGAGTAGCTCAAGAGTTGGCGCTGGGTGGTGATAACTAGCTGCCTTCCCTCTAGTCCTACACAGACTACCTGCTCGTGTCCACCACTGGTATCGAAACACGGTTATCAGCACTATAAATCTTCAGGCTTACTGCTGTGTCACTGGAAGGCAAACCTTTTTGGGAAGACTTAGAAGACACAATATGCATAAAGATTACTTGCATAAGACGTGAACAACAACAAAAATTAGTTCCAGGAAACACGAGACACGTGCAGGTTGTTTCTAGAAGACACGATATACACAGAGATTACTTGCAAAAGACACAACTTACATAAACAGTACTTGTAGAAGACACGACATATGCAGATTACTTGCGAAAGACACGACATACATAAATAGTACCGAAAGAAAACACAACATACATAAATAGTACCTATAGAAGACACGACATACATAAATAGTACTTGTAAAAGACACGAGATACATAAATAGTACTTGTAAAAAACACGACATACATCGATAGTACCTATAGAAGACACGACATACATAAATAGTACCTATGGAAGACATGGCATACATAAATAGTACCTATAGAAGACATGGCATACATCACTACGAAAGAATCTGGCCTTATAATCTAACCTTGTACTCTTTGGAAGATGGTGTAAACCCACAAGTCCACGATGTAGTGAATCAAGCTTGAGATTACTAGTTTACTATTAAATAACGAAATGAAATTGCCTTGCAATGCGTTTAATGGTGTTCAAACCGCTAGAGGGTTTTTAGCAAAAAGAACATAAAAAACACTAATGAGTATGTATCAAAATCTTTAATACAAAAATTAATGTTCGTTATCTTTATTTTAGTGCACCTACCTGAATAGACGAATTTCGTTCAATAATATCATCTGAATCGTATTTAAAACTAACAGAAGTCGTGTCCCACGTGTATACATGAATGAATTTCTTATTTCATCATATAACTGAATTGCAAAATGCATTTACACTTAAAACATATTTAACATTCTCAGTCCGTTGTATTGTTTTTACAAAGACATAAGGCTATATTTGAACAGGCTGAATTGTTTCAAACAGTTATTTCTTTCCTGATGCCTTTTTGAATAAGCTGTAAATATAACAACAGAGAAGCATAACTTATACATTAAAAAGTTAAATAACTTTGGGTGTGCTAGCATGGCCTTCCTTCCAAATTTCATTGAGAACCGACATGTGATGCGAGTTTAATGTTCTCAGTTACGGTATTCCAACCGAAAAAAAGAACAAAAACTCTGTTCTGTTGTAGTGATAGTGAAATATTTCTGAATGGAAATCTGAAGGAAGGTTTGCTGTAATGCACTCTCGGGAAAAGCTCCTTTAACAATAACTCTATTTAATGAATTATATTTCTGGTTAATAATTGAAACAGGGTTTTTCCTTTAAATCAAATACCACGTATTGTAATACGTGGCGTTGTGATATATGAATGACTATGGATTCGCAGAAATCCATCCTGCCAAGTGAGTAACACAGAGCAATATGATGATAAAAGATTACTTGGGTTAAGGCTCCACCCTGCCGTGGGTGGGGCTCACAGGAGGTTTAATATAAGAGGATGTTTCCTAGGCGTCAGCTGATCAGTTCGTACATGCTGGAAAAGCTGCTAAACTGTGAATCCCTCCTCCGCACGTGAGAAAAACGTGAGTACAACTTTCGAATACTCTCACACTTTTAATATAGTATACTGTTGCTCTCCAGGAACACGATGATATGAAGCCCACAGTGCTTGTTTGTTTTCATGCGTTCTTAATATTCTAAGAAACACTACAATGTATCGTAATAGTGTACGCATATAGAGTTTTGTCTATTACAATTACCTTCTTTGGTTTGTCGGGTTGTGCGAAATAAAAAAAACAAACAAACAATAAGGTTTCTTTATGAAATAGTGCAGAATAAGAGAAGTAAACCAATTATGTGGTGGGCAAACACGTAGTGTAAGGAGTATATATATATATGAAGCGTGTCAGAACAAAGATTAGTTGTGACCTGGCATGACCTGGTGGTTAGAGCGCTCGAATCACGCTCTGTGGGTCGCTAGCTCGAATTCCTTCACCGAACAAGTGCGCCCTTTCAGCCGTTGTGGCGTTATTATGTGATGATCAATTCTACTTTTCCTTAGTAAAAGAGCAGCCCAAGAGTTCGCAGAGGTTAGTGATAACCAGCTGCCTTCCCTCTAGCCTTACACTGCTGAATTAAGGAAGGCTAGCGATAACAGCTCTCGTGTAGCTTTGAGTGAAATTCAGCAAACGAAACAAACAAATTAATATTGTTAAGTTTCAGTTTTCTAGGGCGCAGATAGCCCTCGTGTAATTTTGAGCGAAATTCAAAAAACAAACATTTTTCTAGGAGGATACGAAGGTACATAACCATTTTGTTTTAATACACTCTCAGATTCTGAAGGGCCCGGCATGGCCAAGTGTTAAGGCGTGCGACTCATAATCCGAGGGTCGCGGGTTCGAATCCCGGTCGCACCAAACATGCTCGCCCTCCCAGCCGTGGGGGCGTATAATGTGACGGTCAATCCCACTATTCGTTGGTAAAAGAGTAGCTCAAGAGTTGGGGGTGGGTGGTGATGACTGGCTGCCTTCCTTCTAGTCTTACACTGTCTAGTCTAAATTAGGGACGGCTAGCGCAGATAACCATCGAGTAGCTTTGCGTGAAATTCACTAAACAAACAGATTCTGAAAACAAGTTTCAACACACTTTCTCTTGTGCTCCATCTGTTTATATTATTATGTGCTCGTCTTCGTATGTTTACTTTCTGTAGTTCAGTTGCCGGTTTTATTCTGCTTCATTCTACAGTTTATAAAACTGTCACCTTAATTTCAACTCGGCCTGAAAGTTTGAAATTAAACATCTTTCTAAATAGTTTTCTCTTATGCAGTATTTTTCACGTTCCTTCCTGAATGATTTATCACTGACGTTGAGAGAGTGTGTGTGCTTTTGTAGCAAAGTCACGTCAAGCCATCTGCTTAACTCACCGAGAGGAATCGAACCCCTGATTTTAGCGTTGTAAATCCGTAGACTTACCGCTGTATTGGAGGGGGGCCGCTAACGTTGAACAGCGTTATAAATTGTAAGAAATATCTAACGTGCATCTGTGTAGGTATCTAACAGCGTTGATGAAGGTGTTCATGTTTATTTGTTAAAAGTTGCCCCCGGATTACAATGCTAAAATCAGGGGTTCGATTCCCCTCGGTGTGCTGAGCAGATAGCCCGATGTGGCTCTGCTATAAGAAAAACACACTGTTAAAAGTTAAACACAAAGCTAGACAGTGTTATCTGAGCTCTCCCACCCCACGGCCATCTAAATCTGGTTTCTAGCATTGTTGAGTCCGCAGAGATCCCGCCGTGCTACGGCAGGGATGCAGGGATAAGGATATTCTCGAAGCAGGACCAGCTATGACAACCAGTGAAGTTTCAAACTCAGTAATTCACTTGACAACAGATCTGCGCAGTTGAATATATTTTGAAAACTACTCACTTTTCTCATAATATTAACGTTGCAGTAAAAATAGCTGTTATTTTACATATTTATACATTAATATGCAAAGAATAAATCATTTCCGTTTTCAAACAAGATTACATATTTGACGTAGTGACCGACATTTATTGTGTCAAAAACATCTGTGAAATTTACGGAACTTATAAACTTGTTTATCACAGACATAAAGTACCGACTGAAAAAATGTTTCTGGATTAAATTCGTTGTTTTGTTTATAATGTACCTCATTACAACTATTAAGTTTGGGTACATTATTATAGTTAGAGTAATTTAAGTGTACGCATATAGAGTTTTGTCTATTACATTTACCTTCTTTGGTTTGTCGGGTTGTGCGAAATAAAAAAAACAAACAAACAATAAGGTTTCTTTATGAAATAGTGCAGAATAAGAGAAGTAAACCAATTATGTGGTGGGCAAACACGTAGTGTAAGGAGTATATATATATATGAAGCGTGTCAGAACTGGCCACAGTCAGGGAGTGACGTCGAATTAAACTTGCGGGTTGTAAGTTTAAGCATTCTCTCTGTCTTGTTTATTTTGTGTTATTTTAGTGATCTGAGTTGGGACAGTCTAGGAGTTATTTAATTTAAGGATCGTGATTGTATAGAATGAACTACACAGGTGTTTTCTTCACTATCTCCTGCTTTTTAGTGGAGGATCCAAAGATAATTATATGTTTTTATAGTTTCTTTTTATGTTTATTTCATTTTTTAGGGGACGATTGTTGTACTTGAGAAAAATCACTGGTTTGATATATACGAAACTTTCGTCAGTCCATCAACTGAAACGGTACTGTTAAGTTTGATTTATGACTGTTATAAACAGAGTGGAGTTTGTTTATATTTATTCTGAATATTTTCTTGTATCACTGCGTTCACTTAGGATATTATAATGTTATTATAATATATGTCTTCTCCAGATATTTGCTTAAAGTTATTGTTTTGTTTACTTTAACTATGAAAACCACGATGAATTTTCAACAGTTTGGAAGCTGAGATGTAGCATAATCATCTATTTCTATTATATTATTGTATTAACAGTAGTACACTAGTTGTAACGCGTGTACGTATCTTAATAATTCACTGCGAATTTGAGCTTCATAAAACAGCACAGCTTGAACTCTGTGGGTCATAAGTCTAGTGTTTAAATGGATACGATAAGATTCAAATTAAAAACACTACAGTTATTGTGGGCTAACAAAACTGAAAACAAATGTTTCGCCTAATGCATTTGCACTGAACTTCATGCAGTCTAAACACGCCAGTGTCAATAATAATATCAGCAGATCGGAAGTCAAGTAGCATCTCAGATGAAGAGAAACTCGCTTCCACCATCACGTGCTAGTTCTTGCTGGTTTATACCTGAACTCACCTTTAAAAAGTGACATTGCAAACTATAAACACGGTTTTAACTGAAAACCCTCATCAACTGTGTTGCTGTAAAACTGTAAACACCCACGTGTGTTCATATCGCTACAGCCGTAAGTTGTGTTATAGTCTGGGTTTAGAGAAAGTAATTTGTGTTGTAAGCATACTAATTTACTACCATTGATCGTCCTATTTAACAAATCAAATTCATAGAATAAAAATCTCGATATTAATTTGAATAATGAACATTAAACTCTAATTAAAACCAAGAGGAATCCTCAATAGCCGAGCACTTGAAATTATTTTAGGCAGGATTACAATAAATTTATCTATGACACCTTCTTTCCTAGTCCCTCTTTTTATTGGCTGTATGTTTGTGCGCAGCAATACCAAGCAGGGGGCGCCCGTATATTCGATTTAATTTTATAACTCATCAGGATCTCTAGCAGCCTGCCCTCAAACTAATTTTTTTTTACTCGTAATTAGAGTAAAATAATCTATAACACCTTGAGTTTGCCCAAATACACCAGTCGAAAGAATTTGACGAGCTGAGTTCAAATGTGTAATTAGATCTCAGATCGGTCAAGAGATGACTGAGCGAAAAACAAACTAAGTCATTTCGTGAGTCGTTATGCCACGGCTAGTTACATGAACCTGCGAATTTGAGCTTTGTGAAACTTGTTTGGCTTTAATAATGGGTTTTCTATAATTCAGCTACTCACGTTTCAAAATTATTCGTTTTCTTCTATCCTGCACGGATTTTTTTACAAATTCAGAAGAAAAACAAAACTCTTACTAAGATCAAATTATTATTTCGTTTACCAAAATGAAAAATTTTGTAATTATTGTGATTATTATACTTGGGTTCAAGAACGATCGATAAGATTCTCACGTCGCGATTGGTCTAGAGAAATCTATTGTCAGTGGGTTGTCCTCAGTGGCACAGCAGTATGTTTGAAGACTCACAAGGCTTGAAACCTGGTTATATACACACGTGGTGGGTAGGGCACAGACAGCTCATTGTGTATCTGTGTGCTTAAATTCCAAACAAACAAACTATAACCACTGGTTGCCAATATTTTAACCATAACAGAATGTGATTCGGTTTCAACGAAAACGATTCACTCTTGTAAAAATACACATGATATTTTGTGAAAAACTGCATATGATGAATAAAAATGAATATAATTTTCCGATTCAGCGAACAGGAATAACAGTAGAACATGTATACATCTCAAGACAATAAAACCATCGCAGGCTTGTGTTGTCCGTAAAAACAGTTTAAAGTTAAATTGTTCAAAATAAGATTAAAAATAATCAGCATACTGAAATCGTGACCAACACATTAGTATATCATGAAAACATAACTCAAAAGACAAATAAATTGAATTCTAATTAAAATCGCCCCAATGGCTCAGCGGTATAGCTGCGAACTTACAACGCTAAAACCGAGTTTCGATACCTGTGGTGGGCAGAGAACAGATATCCCATTGTGTAGCTTTGTGCTTAATTGAAAACAACAACAACCAAATAGGTTTTTCAAATCATTTATGAAACAGATATCTTTGTTTTGTCCATTAATTTAAAGATAACTTTAACGTGGATAATTTTCATACTATTTCTAACAGTTTTATTGTTACATTATTGAGGTTATAAATGTGTAGATGGCACGTACAAATATTTCAAATTTTGAATGTTTATTCGTAAAAACAAAAAATATTTATAGCTGCAGTGACAAAACAAAACAGCAAGTAAATGATGGTTATTTACAAATGTTATCGAAATAACCACACAAATGATTTTAGTTACAACACTTACTTTATTATCCTCCTGATGGTAGGGTAGTAAGTTTACGAACTTACAGAACTAAAATTCAGGATTAGATTCCCGCGGTATTCAAAGCAAATAATCTGTTTATGTGTATGGGTGCATTTCAAACTGCAATACTGAAAGACTGATATGAGTCCATGTGTTATCTTCTATATCTTGCGGACAGTAGTGTCTGTCTGTACGTTCGTATGTCTCCCGTTTGATAAATCGCGCGCGTAGACAAAGCTCAATTACTTTTGAAATGACAGGAGAACAGACATTAAAAGACGATGGTGTCAAATTTTATTTCGCAAGCAGAACATTCTACAGTAAACTGTTAATAATTACTCACACTATCATTTACATATCAAATTATGACGTGACGTAAAAATGTAGGTTTACAGTATGTTACTGTTGACTGGCTCTTAGTATGACTGATATTCTCGTGATGACTGTTTTTCGTGATGGGCTATATAAGTAGCACAGTGCTTTAACTCTGAGTGAAATCAAGAATGAAACACAATTAACCTTTTAAAACATGTACGAGATAATTTAAACTGATTGATCAACTCGAACTTTTCCTGCCACTGGGGACAGTTCCTTTTGCTTGCGGTTTATGACGCCATCTTTGCATTCACTCTATGTTAATTTTTTGTTGTTATTCACAAAGCTGCACAATGGGCTACATTTGCTGTATTAGTCACAGAGGTCAAATTATGAAGTTCTGTCTTACCAGCCCTCGAGCCTACCCCTGAGTCGCTGGAGATTGGGGGGAAGGGGGGGAGCAAACAGCTTCGACAGTAAATACTATTTCTTATTTCTATTCAACTTCAAACTGAGATACTAACATGTTTTTCGTTTTCTATACTACCCCCTAGTGGCTCAGCGGTATGTCTGCGGACTTACACGCTAAAATCCGGGTTTCAATACCCGTGGTGGGCAGAGCACAGATAGCCCGTTGTGTAATTTCTTAAGTTCTGACGCTAAAAAACAACAAAACAACAACAACGTTTTTTATACTACTTTCATTTCTTGTTATATTACTGTAAAAATTACCACTAGTTTTTAAAGCTAGAAATTACTTTCCGTTTCTAGATTTAGAGATTAATTTCGGTTTTCAAATATATAGTGTAATTAATTGTAAGTTTCTCTGATGTAAATTTCCATACAAAATTAAATAATTTAAGCAATATCTTTTTAAAATCATAATCCTTCTTGGAGTTACAAAAAATATGTTATAATGTTCTCTCTAGTCAATTCAGAAATACACTTTCCGTCATTTGTCAAATTGGTTTACCAACAAATATGTCGATCCAAAAATACACTATTATTTATCAGCCTGGTTTTTGAGAGAGTTCAGTGATAACAGATTACAATTATTTTTTGTCCTTATTAAATGTTTACTTATTGGCAAATGCTTCATGTGACCTTTGGAATTTACTGACCAACTTCCAGAAGATTTTGTATAATTTCTTAAGTTCTGACGCTAAAAAAAATGTGCCTATGGCAAGGTAGTATTTATTTTTAATTCTTTAGCTATTGGTTATTTGTAGATTTAAGCATAGCGTCCATAACCCCGTTGGTGTGACTGTATACATGTAATGACTGATTTCTGGTTTGATGTCAATCCAAAGTACATCCCAGAAGATAGTTTATTATATCCAGTATCTTCCCACAAATTTTACCACATATCACGTCATTTAAGGATATGCCGTGTTTAAAACACTTTGTATCTAAAATGGTTGTCTTGAGTCAACAAAAATGATTTCTCTCATAAGAGAAGCACTTGCTCATGTTGTAAACACACCAAAGAGCAATACACTGAATGGTGAGTTTTGTTTGTATATATGTGTATAGTAATATAATAAATAATATAAAACACATCAAGAATGTTGTTGTTTGAAAAGAGCAGTTCCATTCTGTCCAATTAAATTTATGTTGAGCTAGATTTCATGGAAAACTGGAGTACCGTAAATGATACTTTAAGTAATAAATTAATGCTGTCAGAAAGACGAAGATATTGATAAAATACACTACGGTTTCTCAAAACACGTAACAGCAAGGACTATTTTATGACATTTAGGGTTTGAAACTGACGTGACAAGTTCATTAAAAGCATTAAAACATATCGGAGATTAACTTTTGTTTTGGCAAAAGCAGACATACCTAATACTGTTTATCTCCAAATTAATGAACACAACAATAACAGCTGTTTCATAAATGCGTTGAAAAAATATTTGGAGTTTGTAAATATTGTATGAAAAACACCATGCACTAGAAACAAAAGTTAAACTATACGTTAGCAAATAGTATTTTATTTTATTGTATTCTTTTGCATTTCATTGTTATAACAATGATGATGCTGAAGTTTATGTAAATCTAAAGCATCTTAGGAACATGTGATAACATTTCCAATTTAAATTATATCGTGAGTAACTATAACTGAAAAAAACCACAATTTTAAAAATGTCTTTTCCCTGTATTAAGCCCCCCAGTGGTTCAGCGGTATGTCTGCGGACTTACACGCTAAAATCCGGGTTTCGATACCCGTGATGGGCAGAGCACAGATAGCCCATTGTGTAGCTTTGTGCTTAATTCTAAACAACCAACAACCAACCCTGTATTAAACCCCTACACAATAAATTAGGTAGGCTAAATGAGTCATACAGAAACTATTGTATAAGTTACTTGCTCAAACGCAAACAGCTAACAGCTAATAGCTGAAAACTCACCATCAATGGCCATCCTGATCCAATTGTGGGTGACATTCTTGAATGCACTACAGTATTTAAAATTAAAATTAATATCTGTTAGTGTAGGCTAAAAATTGGATGTTTTATTTTATGAGCCACGTTTATACACTTATCACGTTTTCAAAGTTGCTATATTAATTTTTTGTTAAACATTTTATCAAATATCGTATTCATAAAAATGAAAACCATTAACCCCTTTATTTTGACCAACAGATGGAGCTAGGGGAGCTGAATGAAGAAAATTTGGAAGCGCTTTTACTTCGCCAGGCCAGCGAACAGCGAAAGAAGCGTTCTCGACGTGGATCCTCGCCATTTCCTGCAGATGGTAATCCTCTTGCTCAAGATAGGCGGCGCTTGTCGTCGTTTACAACAATATCTGGAGAGTGAGTAGTTTGTCCAGAACTACTTTACGTTTTGGAAATTCTTTGAGTTTCACTGAAATATTTAAAGGACATTTATTTAGTTTGACTTGGATATAGTTAAACACTAAGATACACAACAGGTTATCTATGTTCCTCTCATCAGAGATATCGAAACTCGATGTTTGTCGTCGAAAGCCTGCAGAGTTACCGCTGAGTCAGTGGCTGCTTAATTTTTTAATAATAGATATACTTCAATATGTACATGAAATATCTAATACAGCACATGAATGCTATTTTAAATCTATAACTTTAAATTTTTTTTCAGCTATTACGTTTTCATTATGATCAATTGATATTAAGATCCTTTAATACAGAACAAGAAGTTTATGTCACCTTTGTTTGAACGGGAAAGGCTCACAAATATTTTTTTTTCTCACCAAAGCAACAAAAGAATTATTTGCCAAGAGTCATCTTTAAATCTGTACTGATGGAATAGAAAACAAGCTAACTAATAATGCCCACCACCAACTCCTGGGGTACTCGTATCAGACTTTGACTGCCACTTTTATAGCGCACACCTTGTACCAAAATGAAGGGTGCAACACGTGAACTATGAATTTTCAAATCTACAGTGTGGCACTTTAACAACCAAGTTACATGCTGTCAAATATTCGAAAACTAACCAAATCTCCTTCTTCATACAATTATATGTAATTTGATTTGCATTTCACGCAAATTCACATGAAAACTACATACGCTACCCGTCCTCAAATTAGCAGTGATAAACCCGAATGAAAGTAGCTTTCCAACACCACACACCGCCAACTTTTGGGGTATTTAAGATAATTAGATTGACTATCACATGCAACGTCCAAACAGCTGAAAGGACGAGCATGTTCGGTGATGCAGAACCGAATTCGTGCCCTAACCTATAGACTCTGCTAGTTTGTTTTTTGTTTTTGTTTTAGTGATATGATAAATAGAAAATATAACGTTATACATATGTAGCATCCCAGTCGTACCAAACATGCTCGCCCTTTCAACTGTGGGGGCGTTATAATATTACGACCAATCCTACTATTCGTTGGTAAAAAGGTAGCCCAAGAGTTGGTGGTGGGTGGTAATGACTAGCTGCCTTCCCTCTAGTCTTACACTGCTAAATTAGGGACGGCTAGCACAGATAGCTCTCGTGTAGTTTTGCGTGAAATAAAAAACCCAAAAAAAACAACATGTGTAGTAACTTGTAGTAACGTGTAGTAATTTGTTAATTCAGATAGTTTTGGTCGTTTTCCTAACACAATTATGAAATCCACAGAAATGTGAGACTGGTTTGTTAATCTTATTTTTGAAATTATTAACCAGTCCTTTGACTTCCTAAAGAATAATGGTGTTCTTCATTTGAGCACTCTTCTACAAACATAAGTGATTTCTCATTAGAACCCTATCACACGCATCTACCCAACAATGACTCACTGACAGTTCTATTAAAGGTATTCTGATGAGGCTCACTATTCTATAGTATAATAGTATATGATATATGTGATTGTTCATATTAAGTATATCATTACCAGATTGGTTGTAAACCGACAGGTGGAAAAACACCTGAGGTTCCCATTCACTTTTTGTACTTACAAACAGAATGGAAGATAAAACCGAGAGCTTTGGAAAATAAACGTAAATAAATGAACAAGTTTTATCAGCCAACTCCACGTTTTCAGATGTTAGTTTTAGGCATTTATCTGATTATTTTTTGGAAAAACTGATGACAACGGGCGGATTCAGAATATTTAAGGATATTTCACGATTAAATTCACCATGAACATACAAGATGGAAGGGCGAGGTTCTCGTATTTGTATTTTTTCAATTGTGGGAAAAAAATTCTCAACTAACTTCCGCGTATAAAACACTTAATTGTATTCTAACGTCATTGTTTTCATTTCTACATACTTATGGTGCATGTACATTCATCTTCAACAGAGCTTCCATTAACAAGATGATGACAAGTTTACGTTATTCCACATCAATCATAGTAATTAAGTTAAGCCTCCTTGTGGTACAGCGGAAGTCTGAAGACTTATAATGCTAAAAATCGGATTTCGATACTCGTGGTGGGCAGAGCATAGATAGCCCATTGTATAGTTTAGGGCTTAACAGCAAAAAACAAAACAATGTATTGTGTTAAGCTCCTATGAAGGAACAGAAAATATATTAATTTAAACATAAACTTATAAACAACTATTTGTAGGAACATTTACTGCTCTATGAATAAATCGTAAATGATACTAGCATGATTTTTAGTTATTCTAAGACTAACTGAAGATATAATGTTCATTTACGTAAGCACGTATTAAGTGACAATTATTTTCAATAACGCTATTTATATTCATTATCCTTACTACATTCCAACAGCTTACAGTGAGATCATAACAAATTAAAAAAAGGTATTTTGAAAGCAAATACGTTGATCCACTTGAAACGTTTTCCACTTAAGCAAGGGTTTTGGTGGACTGGTGGTTAGGGTACTCGATTCACAATCTGCAGGCCCAGGGTCCTAATCCCATCAGCGATCATACTGGATGGGGCGCAGTAATATGATCTAATTTTTAGTAACTCTAGACGAAATTCAATAAAAAAGAAAAAAAACAAAATTTTGTGAAAGTTAACTACATGAGTAAGAAAAGTGCTTTCTTATTAACACGAGTAAATATCTCTGTTTTGGTTTATTAAACATTTGAAAAGATGTGAGGCCCGGTATGGTCAATCGCGTTAATGCGTGCAACTCGTAATCCGAGAGTCGCGGGTTTGCATCCCCGTCGCACAAAACATGCTCGCCCTTTCAGCCGTGGGGGCGTAATAATGTGACGGTCAATCCCACTATTCATTGGTAAAAGAGTAGCCCATGAGTTGGCGGTGGGTGGTGGTAACTAGCTGCATTTCCTCTGGTCATACCCTGCAAAATAAGGGACGGCTAGCACAGATAGCCCTCGAGTAGCTTTGTGCGAAAATTCAAAAACAAAAACAACAAAAAAAGAAAAGATGTGGACCTCATATTGTTTTATGGGTTTCGTGATAACAGGACGTAAACCACATATGATCAGATGAATTCATAGTCCAAGTACATTTATCGCTAGGATACGCCCAGCGTACTTACACCTATGCACTGAACAACAGGCTCTCAGGATTTATCTCAGCTTGAAGACCGATGCCAATGTAATTTTATGCCGTTTCCAAGTTTCTGCATTCTGATATCGTGTTTGATAATTTATGTTCTTTCACAAATAAAAACAAGACTTATTTGTTCGTTTTTTTCTCGTTGATGTTCATAATACGTCTGTTTCTCTTACTGCGTCTCTCGGTGCCTCAGTAGCAAGCCTGGTGACTTAAACGCTAAAAATCGGGGTTCAGTACCGCGCGTAGCAGAGAACAGACAGTTCATTGTATATCTTGGCACTTACGAATGAATAAACTCGTTATCTTTTAGAAATACTTTATTATTTGAGCTCGACGTCAAATCTGGACCAAAATCCATGTTCACATAATAATAGTAGCCACTAACTTTGACGTGTTTATATTTATAAGTCACGTCTGTGTGGTTATATATTGCAACCTTGTACGACATAAGATGATTTTGCTCGAAAAATGAAGTTTTAAACATTTACTGAGTGATTACTCTTTAATTAGTACCAGGTGCGGCATGACCAGGTGGTTTGGGCGCTTGTCTAGTAATCGGAATGTCGCGGGTTCGAATCCCTGTCACATCAAACAAGCTCGTCCTTTCAGCCGTGTGGGGGTTATAACGTGACCGTCAATCTACTATTCGTTGGTAAAAGAGTAGCCCGAGTTGGTGTCTTCTCCATCTAGTCTCACACTGTTAAATTAGGGACGGCTAGCGCAGATAGCTCTCGTGTAACTTTACGCGAAATCCAAACAAACTAATCAAAATCGGCCAATTGGAGAAAACACGAAAGATATTGAGGTCACACTAGATAGTAACTGTTTGCTTTTTTCTATTATGTTGATAGTTTGTAATGTTTGTGATATTTTTTTCAAGACAAACAGCAAAGAGAATTTAAGTAATTTGATCATTTTTTGAGTGTTTAAACATGCTGAATAGCAGCAATAGAAATGTTTGGAGCTTTTTGATTTACTGTATATGATATTACTTGGAGAAAATATTGAAGCCTCTAGACTCAATAGATAAGTGTGGGAGATTGTTTCAAATATTTATACCAAGCTGAATCATTGCAAACCGTCCTTAATTAGTATGGTCGTTGAATCCTAAAATTTGTAGTCTACCCGGAAAAATAGTTTGGTAACAAAAGGTATTTACTATTGTTAGAACCTGTATTCTCTGATCTGTAACACATCCAAAAGAAGTCAACTAAAGTTACTTTGTTTACATTGTCTTCACGTGAACTAGGCCCAGCATAGCGAGATGGTTAAGGCACTTGACTCCTAATCCGAGAATCGGCGCTTCGAATCTCCGTCACATCATACATGCTCTCCCTTTCAGCCGTGGGGGTTTTATAATGTGATGGTTAATCCCACTATTTCTAGGTAAAAAAGTAGCCTCAAAGTTGTTTGGGGGTTGTAATGACGAGTTGCCTTCTAGCGCAGATAGCTTTCGTGTAGCTTTGCGCGAAATTCAAATTCGACTAAATTTACATAATTAGTTTTCGGCCTGTATAGCTTTAACATTTTAAAAATAAATTTAATTTCTTTAGAAAATTATGAACTTTGCTCTCGCAAAATTTTTGAAAATGATGGTTGTGAAACATAGCTTCGTGGTCGTCAAGAAGGTGAACTTTAACATATAAAAAAAGGGCGCTGAAGTTTCGTTTTGAGCTAAAAATATTAAAAAAAAAACTATAGTTTTGTGCAAATCCATAGGTTTCTTACGTTCTTGTTAGGTCATGTGTCTGTTTTCGAAAAACTAATTAACTTCTGGGATAAATTTTCATTTTTTTAACAGGAAGCAAAATGATTCGTTTCAAAGCATAATATAATAAGAGAAACTTTCTCCTAACGAACAAGACGATGGAAACATTGATAGTAGAAAACAGGCTTACACATTATATACGTTATTTTGATAATTACACAGACAATACGATTAATAAAAGAAACATAACTTCCTCACGTACGTTACATTTTAAAATTTAATAGTTGCGCATGTAATTTAATTGCAATGCAATAATGCTATAGGGCTGGCTGAAAGTTTGATTACTAAAAATAAAAGAAACGCTTTTATATCAAACACTTATTTTGATGTTCCTACCCAGTAGTAAAACACCGCAAACAAGCAGTGCACTGAAGAAAAATTGTTGTCGATTGAAGTAGATAAAACGAATTTGCGACATTCTCTTGGATCGCCATATGGTCGACTTCGTCACTGGAGTCTTAGAACATTGTATTAACGAAAACTAAACTTGAAAAATGCAGTCATTATACTGCATAAAAATTCCAAATTTAATGAATAAGGCTGTTGTATTCACACTTTATCATCTTCATTTCTGAAATCCAGCCATCCACATGTACCAAATTTTGAATGTACTCCCGTGAAATAGAGATAATTAAATAATTTTCATGTGAAATGTTTCGCCAAAGCGAAATTGTTGAGGTTTTGTACTTGTTTTTTGAATTTCGCGCAAAGCTACTGAAGGGCTGTCTGCGCTAGCCGTCCCTAATTTAGCAGTGTAAGACTAGAGGGAAGGCGGCTAGTCATCACCATCCACCGCCAACTATTGGGCTTTTTTTTTACCAACAAATAGTGGGACTGACCGTCACATTATAACGCCCCCACGGCTGGGAGGGCGATCATTTTTGGTGCGACGGGATTCGAACTCGCGACTCTCAGGTTACGAGTCGCACGCCTTAACCCACCTGGCCATGCCGGGCCCTCCGGGGAGAGAGAGAAAAAGAACATTTGATTCCATTAACACCAAGAAAGGTTTGGTAACAATTTTTAAAAGGTAAAGTTTTTCTAATGAGTTTCCTAAATTCTGTAATGACACACTAGAGAAATGACAATGAGTCAACGACATCCATCCAACCCTTGACCTACTCTAAGCGATTGGTTAACCATCACTCTTGTAATGTACCTACGGCTCTAAAGTTTGTTTGTTTGTTTTTTGGAATTCGCACAAAGCTACTCGAGGGCTATCTGCGCTAGCCGTCCCTAATTTAGCAGTGTAAGACTAGAGGGAAGGCAGCTAGTCATCACCACCCACCGCCAACTCTTGGGCTTTTTTTTTACCAACAAATAGTGGGACTGACCGTCACATTATAACGCCCCCACGGCTGGAAGGGCGAGCATGTTTGGCGCTACTCGGGCTCGAACCCGCGACCCTCAGATTATGAAGCGCACGCCTTTACGCGCTAGGCCATGTCAGGCCAGCTCTGAAGTATGAAACGCGATTTTGTGGTGATGAAAAGCTAACCATAGACCGTCCGATCCATGAACCAGCACCACAGACATCAAGATATACAGACTCAAAACTGAGAGTGTCACCAGAAATCAGTGTTGCATAAACCAGTAGTGCTTTATTCCAGTAAAAACAACCGATAATCAACCATAAAATGTTGCTCTTAAAAAAGCTATTTTCCAAATTAAACCAATATATTAACTTTGTCTTGTTTTGTGGAGCACGGTTTTATGGTAACAGAACTCAAATCGTAAATCTTGGGGATTATAGTTTAAGCACTTTAAAACTAGACCACGACCAGCACGTTTTTATATTCTGCACTTAATAATAATTATTACGATTTACTTCCTCATACCGCTATGTTTTACTGATAATAAATAAAAGTGCAAATAAAAATTATTTTAAAATATTATTTGAAAGCACACTTTTATTAACAATGTCCGTTTCCTTTAATCTCTCCCGTTGGGACAGTTGTTGTTGTTTTGAATTAAGCACAAAGCTACACAATGGGCTATCGGTGCTCTGCCCACCACGGGTATCGAAACCCGGATTTGTAGCGTGTAAGTCCGCAGACATACCGCTGAGCCACTGGGGGGCCCGTTGGCACAACAATGAGTCTACTGATTTACAATCTTAAAATTAACGGTTCGAAATCCCTCGATAACCACAACAGATAGTCCGATATGTCTTTGCTACAAGGAAAACAAACATCCGTTCTTAAACATCAACAAGAGAATCTTTTCGCTTCCACTACGCCCTCTGCATTGATGAGTACTCGATTGTGGTCATTAGATACTTCCAGTCACTTTTGTTTTAAATTTATAGTCTTTCAATATAAGATAGCTGCGAATCTAATGTCCTGAACTAAACGTTTCGCATTCAGGATTTTTCTTGAGTAATTTCATCGGCTGAAGATACTATCTAAAATAAAACAAGAGACCTAGCTTAAAAAGATAAGTGATGTGTACTGTTTGAGACCCCCGCTAGTACAGCGGTAAGTGTACTGGTTTACAACGTGAAACGTATACTGTTTCAAGGGCAGTTTCAATCTTTACTTGTTTTAGTTTCTGTGTGGAATAAGTTGCAAAATCGAAAGTCGAAAACCATTTATTGCCTTCTATAAAAAATTATGTTGTTTATAATTGCTAACAGTATCGAAGTGTCAGTTGACTCAAAGAACCTGAATAATATATTCTTTAACAAAATCATTTTACAAATATTATAAAAAGTAAAACATCTACATTCACGAAAGCTGACAAAGCACTAAAAAACAAACTGAACTGATAGTTGTGTTAAAAACCACAGGAGGCTGTATATATAACTATAATAAGAAACATTTCAGATGAACTTTCATGGTCTAGCTCAGTTGGTGAGTTCTGGTGTTGAACGAAAGGTCTCCTAGGCAACGATTTGTAGCATGCAAAGTGTAGCTGTTAAATGCTATTTTTACAATCTATAATTTTAAATCCAGAATAGATATATTAAGAATACTCAGATGGCATTTGTAGTTGTTATCACGAGAATGAACTGTATGTTCGTGCCGACATCTTATGGAAACTACGTGAAGGTTACTTTGACACCTGTAATTTTTTTCTTCAAATTTTGTAAGTACTTGTCTGATGTAAGTCTGAGTAATTTAATGAAACAAGGTATTGCTTTATAAGTTTTCTTATGCGACCTTTTCATGTCCAAATGTATCATTTATTTGCAACAAACTAGGAACAAAGTTCCACGGGTTTTCTGGTGTTGGTGAACTTTGCCTTCAAGGACCAGGATGAAGCAAACCAGACACAGAAGTTGATTACAGAAAGACTTGATAGATACGGAGTTGAATGAAATTATCGTATTTTCAGTTCAATTTTGGGTCATCTTTGAACATTCGTGGTGGGCAGAGAACAGACATCTCATTATATAGCTTTGTGTTTAATAACAAGCAAGACTGACACTGAAGTAAATGTCACGTGCATTTTGTATTTCAAGTACCGTAACATTTACAAACAAATAACAGCAGGAACATATTTATACTTCTATTTGACAAGTCACTTATTTGCACAGAGACTTCCTTAATTTCAAACTATTACGCAAAAGGGAAGACAACTAGTTAATAGCACCTATCGTCAATGTGATCAGTCATGGTGTCTGATTGAAGTGTGGGATTTAGTCATCATTGTTATTGCATGTCACGATCCTAGGATACAGAGAGAGTTTGTTTTCTTTAACAAAGGGACACGAACTGTTTGAGAGTTTGTTTTCTTTAATAAGGGGACACGAATTGTTTGAGAGTTTGTTTTCTTTAACAAGGGGACACAAACTGTTAACCTTTGAATTCACAATACAAGCACATTATGGTTAAAAACTTTCAGTATACTTGCTTAATACGAAAACATGTCAACAGTTCATATCGAAAAGCGAACTGATTTACATATCAGCATAATAATCTTTCAATTGTTATTACGCGAAATTTTTGAAACCCGAAATCGAAACACTGGCAAACATGTATTGAAACTTTGATAAGAGTAAAATTCCAGTAAGAGAATCACGTGATATAAACTGTAAACTAAAAATGGGCTTACACAACTTCTTGAACATCAATATAAATAATTCTCCTGTTTGGAACGTTTCTCGTAAATTCCTCAATCAAACGCTACAAATCTAATGTCGTTAGAAAGACCTTCCAACTCAAAGTCACTTTCCCTGTATTTTTGCTGAGTCAAACTTTTCGATCCAAAGAATATGGTATACACTGGCACAGTGTAGTTTTCGTCACATGACGACGTGCTTGGAGCAGCCTCGATTTCAGTTTATTTTTTTTATTTGCAAATAATTCACACAAATAACATTTAACTTTTTCTTAGAAAAAATTAGCATTACGCTAAATACAATTTCTATGGGTTTTATTTAGGTCTAATATAAGCATGCGCAGTTTATTAGAAATCATATACTTATTTCTTTGAACACGTATTCAGACGTTTCAGCATAATCACCTAAGTTTGCCTTTATTGCAATTTTACATTCAATTTACTTTACAATATGGTCCGGCATGGCCAAGTGTGTTAAGGCGTGCGACTCGTAATCTGAGGGTCGCGGGTTCGCATCCCTGTCGCGCAAAACATGCTCGCCCTTTCAGCCTTGGGGTCGTTATAATGATGTTACGATCAATCTCACTATTCGTTTGTAAAAGAGTAGCCCAAGAGTTAGCGGTGGGTGGTGATGACTAGCCGCCTTCCCTCTAGTATTACACTGCTATATTACGGATGGCTGGCACAGATAGCCCTCGAGTAGATTTGTGCGAAATTCAAAAACAAATAAACAATTACAGTCGAGTGCCTTAACCACCTGGCCGTACTTGAAAGTAACATCTGTTTACACGGATATTTAAAATCATTATATTGCTGTACAACTAACTTCTGGTTTATATTAAGTTTAACATATTTTACTCTGGGGGACCTTTACTCATAAATAATATTGAATTTAATTTTTGAAAACTGCAAATAGAAAGTATTTTGGAAACCAACCGCAATATTATAATATAAATGGTTTGGGAAACCAACCGTACCATTTATTATAATAGAGACTGTTTTGGAAAAAAAACCCCAAAAAACGTAATATTATAATAGAGTACTCTGGCTAAATTCAAAATAATATTATCTTCTTGGTCTTTGTACAAGGAGAGAGTATGTGTTTGTTTGTTTTTTATAGCAAATCCCTCTCGGAATATCTGCTACGTCTACCAAGGGGAATCGAACCTCTGATTTTAGCGTCGTAAATCCGTAGATCAGCCGTTGTCCCAGCGGAGGACACGAGGATAGAAGCAAACCAGAATATCAGTGGTAAAGTAACTTGTTTTGAATTTCGCGCAAAGCTACTCGAGTGCTATCTGCGCTACCCGTCCCTAATTTAGCAGTGTAAGACCAGAGGGAAGGCAGCTAGTCTTTACCACCCACCGCCAACTCTTTGGCTACACGTTTACCAACGAATAGTGGGATTGGCAGTCACAGTATAACGCCCCCACGGCTGAAAGGGTAAGCATGTTTTGTGTGACCGGGATTCAAACCCGCGAACCTCGGATTACGAGTCAAACGCCTTAACACACTTGGCCATGCCGGGCCCAGTGGTAAAGTGAAAACCTCATATTAACCTGAGCATTAAAGTCATGCAATCCAATGATATTAATCTGAAGTTATATCCATTGAAGGTGACTGGTAGATAGGGTTCATATATTTCCAGTTGAAAGGCTTTGAGAGAAAGAACCAGGCATGTGAAACTGAAACGTATTCAACAAAGGTATTTTATATATTTTAGCGTTCCACATAAGAAAGATTTAAATCAAAAAATACTTCGTATTCTATGTCTTGATTTCAGGAAATGATCATGATACAATGAAAGCTTTTCAAGTTAAGTTTTCAAAGAATAATTATAATTGTACAAACACGATAAGCTTAAGAAATGACTTCAAACACGTATCACCTACAGAGAATTTGATAACGTTTGTTAGAAACGATCTTATAAAACTTTGATTGTAATTCACCAAATTCGTACAGTTTTTCACCATGTGTGACACAGTTTAAACCACTTCAAATACAAAAAGAAACTTGTTTGGAGCACTCCAGTATACCAATTTCATTTATCGTTTGATTATAACGTTTCACAAATTTTTAATAAATTTATATCTAATACATAATTAAATGTTGTACATTAACAAACACAAATTTATGTGGAACTGGTGTATTTTTATAAAGTTTTTTAATTTCTAAATTATACTCATAAGCAAAAGTTTTATTAATATAAATGAAGTGAAAACTCACAAATGAGAACCATTATGAAATTAAACACGTGGTTTCAGTAATGCATGGTTTTCCGAATTAAGGTGTTGGTGCTGACAAAAAAATTACTCAAAACCTGCTTTTTGTGTTGATTCAAAGGAGAATATGAAAAAGTCTAAAGAGAATTTGATGTAATCACACATCAAACTGTCCATTTTAATAATTATCATAAATATGTTAAACACATGTACAACTCAGGAAGTGTACAGATAACCACCTCATGGTCATTTTGTCGGAACATTAAAAATAAAAATATAACACTGGCACCTTGATATATTTGAATAAGCTGTATATCCATACAAACTAATAAATGTGTTTTAAATTTCGTTCAAGCTACTCGAGAGCTATCTGCAATATCCGTCTCTAGTTTTGTAAGATGTAGACTACAATCAAGGCAACTATTGAATACAGCCACTTCCAACTTATGTGATTTAACCGCAGCTCTAATAAATTTTCCATGACCACTAAAGTACGAAACGCGAAATTTTATTTGATCTCTATTTTGTTTTCTAATAACCACGGAACAACAAATCCACAGAAGCCTGGGATGGCCAGGTTGTTAAGGTACTCGATTCGTAATCCTAAGGTCGCGGGTTCGAATTCGCATCACCTCAAACATGGTCGCTCTTTCAGTCGTGTGGGCGTTATAATTTTACAGTCAATTCCACTTATCGTTGGTAAATGAGTAGCCCAAGAATTTGCGGTTGGTGGTGATGACTAGTTGCCTTCCCTCTGGTCGTACACTGCTAAATTAGAGACGACTAGCGCAGATATCCCTCGTGTAGCTTTGCGCGAAATTCAAAACAAACAAACAAGTGCACTGTCCGACCCACTGACACTGGGGCGCGCTCTACCCTTTTGGCATATAACAACACTTTCCAAAAACCCAAAGTTCGTAGTTCTGTTAACGTTTTTCATGAACTTTCCCGCCAATGCCACAGCAGTCTGTTTGCAAACGTAAACCATTTGGAAATTGGGTTTCGATACTCATGATGAGCTGAGCACAAATATACCATTGTGTAGATTTGTGTTTAATTATAAACAAACACTCTTCTTTAATGGCGTCTGTATGTTACTATTATCTTAGACAAGGCCAGGCATGGCCAAGCATGTTAAGGCATGCGACTCCTAATCTGAGGGTCGCGGATTCGCATCCTCGTCGCGCAAAACATGCTCGCCCTCCCAGCCGTGGAAGCGTTATAATGTGACGGTCAATCCCACTATTCGTTGGTAAAAGAGTAGCCCAACAGTTGGCGATGGATGGTAATGACTAATTGCCTTCCCTCTGGTCTTACACTGCTAAATTATGGACGGCTAGCACAGATAGCTCTCGAGTAGCTTTGTGCGAAATTCAAAATAAAAAAAAACGTGTAGTAACTTGTAGTAACTTGCTAATTCAGATAGTTTTAGTCGTTTTCCTAACACAATTATGTAATCCACAGAAATGTGAGACTAGTTTGTTAATCTTATTTTTGAAATTATAAACCAGTCCTTTGACTTCCTAAAGAATAATGTTTTTTTTTTCATTTGAGCACTTTTCTAAAAAAACATTAGTGATTTCTCAAACAAACAAAAAAAACACTATCTTAGTCAATATTTTTGAATTTTGTTTATCGTTAATTATAAAAAAAAATTTTATTACGCCATAAGATATTTAATAAAGAGGTCTTTGTTAAATTGCGTTTAAAAAACAAAACATTTGTCCTTCTACTCACCTTTACATAGATGCGGTTGACGACATGACTGTAAAAACAGCGAAAAATAAAAATATACAGAATACTATTATCATTTTAACTGTCACTTTGGATTTGACAAACACTCACAAACTGAGCAGTAAAAAATATTTCATTACTCTTTTGACAAGTCAAAAAATGAACGTTTTATTTTTTTAAAATCTTTACCACGCTGTTTCACATACGGTTAGTCTAGACAGTTTTTCTCACTGATTATTTTGGTTTAAGAGCAAAGCTCAAAAAATGATACATTTGCGCTGTGTACACCACATGGTTCAAACCCTGAATTTCAGGATTGTAAACACTCTTTTCCTATTGAAAGTTTGATTTAATTATCAGCCATTATGAACCACGTTGGTAGCGAACTAAATCGTTACTTACCCCTAAATTAAAAGTTGCATGAGAGTGAAATCAAATCAGAACAAATCATATAGTTCCGTATTTTCCGCGTGCTGTACTACGAATTCGTGCAACTGATTCCTCGCGTCTTGATGACATAAAAAATATCGTGTCATACATTTTGGGACCATGGGAGTATTACATAAGTGACGATCTATTCCCGCTATGCGGTCGGAGCAAGGTCGCCCACGAGCTGGTGGTAGGTGTTGCTACCACCAATTAACTTTCCTCTAGTCCATGAGTTCAGAATTAGGGACGGCTAGCACAGAGTAATTTCGTGAGAATATTCAACAATAAATACCGATTAAAACTATTTTGCCCTTTAGTTTTGGTGGGTTATTAGAAAATTTCTATGGCATATGTTACACCTATTCACGAATACTGTAATAATTTCTGATAAATGTAATATACACCATAAATATTTTCTAGTAACCTACTAGGGGCACCAATAATCAGAAAAAGTTAATAATTATCGAACTATTATATCCGTCCAACAAGCCATAAATCATTTTAAGGTGTTTTTTCCCCTAACATATAGTCACGTAAGTTAACTTTATGTTTCACATTAACTGTACACAATATTAGGAGTACGTGATATACAAAAACAACTACTTGTTTGTTGGAACATTTATCAGTTTGTTGTAAAATATTGATATGAAACACAAATCATTATGTTTCTCAACGTGACACAAGAGTTATCAGCGATGTCGAGAAAACCCACTTTTTACATATATATGACACAAGAGTCGTTTTCTCATACTAAAAATTTAATAACTGGACGAACAATTGTATTTCGCTAGCGGATTTTGAAAATTTTCAAACAGAATTGATTTTTACAGTAATACAGCCAAGTGCTTTTCTCTTTATTTGTTTTGAAATTTCACACAAAGCTACTCGAGGGCTATCTGTGCTAGCCGTCCCTAATTTAGCAGTGTAAGACTAGAGGGAAGGCAGCTAGTCATCATCACCCACCGCCAACTCTTGGGCTACTCTTTTACCAACGAAAAGTGGGATTGACATTCACATTATACGCCCCCACGGCTGGGAGGGCGAGCATGTTTAGCGCGACGCGGGCGCGAACCCGCGACCCTCGGATTACGAGCGCACGCCTTAACGCGCTCGGCCATGCCAGGCCACTTTTCTCTTTAATATGCCCCTGGTGATTCAAGAACAAGTTTTAGAGCTTTTTTTAATTTTGCGCAAAGCTACGCGAGGGCTATGAGCTACTCTTTTACCAACGAATAATGGGATTGACCGTCATGTTATAGCGTCCCCACTGCTGAAAGAGCGAACATGTTTAGTGCGACTTGGATTCGAACCCACAATCCTCAGATTACGAGTCGAACGCCTTAACCCACCTGGCCATGCCGGGCCCATTTCGGAGCTTATAACGCTAAATATTTTGTTTTTCAATACCCGCGTGCCCCCCAGTGGCACGCCTGCGGACTTACACACTAAAAACCGGGTTTCGATACCCGTGGTGGGCAGAGCACAGATAGCCCATTGAGTAGCTTTGTGCTTAATTCTAAACAAACAAACAAATCAATACCCGCGATGGGTATAAGAAAGAAAACTAGTCTATCATGTAGCTTCATGCTTAACAAACAATGTATTTAATGTTGCTTTACCTAAAAGAACAGAAAAACCGAAAACGATAATAGCTTTTAGCATTTCTTATTGTCACTCGCGAGCTTTTATAGCATTAATTAACGTAGATTAATTGAAATACTGAAAATAAGAAATGCAAAAAAGAAAGTCTGAAACAGTGACATCTACAGTGGTCGGAGTGAGCTGACGCCCCTACCCCCTACCATAACAAAATACCAACTACTATAAGACGCATCTCATTTCGTACCTTGCTTGTCTCTGCCTATTAGGTCGAGAAAAAAGTGCTTTTAAAATGAATGTCACACGATCAAAACGTTAATATACACAAAGCCACTATTTAGTTTCAGGTTGTAAAAGTGTTTATAAGATCAAGTGAATTGGAGTAAAATAAATCCTGTTCGCTTCTTATCACTTTTCAACAATAGGCTCCCTTAACACCGCGCCCTGAAAAGTACCCTCTTTTATCTTTGAAACCCCGTGATTTTAATGTCCTCTGCGCGTTACTGGTACGAAATTACCTCAAACTTACAATTTATTAAGAGCTCCAAATAGGAACTCATAAAAGTCACATAGACATAATAGGCAGAATATCAAATAGTAATTTAGAGAGGAAAACTATACAGTCTAAATCATATCCATCAGAGGTTAAGTGATGCGTAACCTCTGATGCATACGATTAAGGTGTTTTTTTATATATATAATTACATATAACGGAAGCAGCTTTTCATGTTTAAGATAACCTTTCATTTATCATAAATTTACATAACTTCCGTCCAGGGGACGGATACTCCACAAGTTAGTCATCAACAAAGCTTCGAGCGAAACAGAGTTAGGTATTTTTAGCCTATATGGTTTCTAGCACTTTATAATAATAATTACTCCATTTAAAACATATATTTTCTTGAATCATTTCAACTAAATAAATAGTCATTTTAGCTGAGACGATTTTCAGTTTTATTTAAATCTGTCCAAAAACCGCTAAATATTTAAACTTAAATTATCGTATTCACAAAATAAGTAAGTCACCTTTTACAGTGGATTAGAATAAGGCAACTTGTTCGCATTTATTTATTTCATTTTTTAGCTTATGTACTATATAATACTGAGCTATGAAGCACTCTCCATTTTCTGTGTTTTATTTATCTTATCAGATATTTTTTTTCTTTCAGCTTGTGACTCTCAAGTGAATGAACTATTGGTAACTATTGGTTACCGCCCAAATAGCTAGATGTGGTTAGTGTATGGACACTATTTTACTTGGGTATGAAGTGCCAATTGAGTATAAGTTTCCCATGTGAGTGAATAGCACGCAGATGTTCACGGTTAAATTATGATGATCGTTAGTCATTCAATGCAGCAAAAGAGGGCGTTGTGGCTTACATAACAGGTCATATTAAATTTTAAGATTAAAACACAGATATAAAACATTATAAATTCAAGCTACACAAAGTATTTTTTACGAGAAACTTTCGCTGATGCAGAGCAGAGCTTATAACTGTTCTGTGTGAGGGGATTTTGTAAATAGCTTGAGAATTTGGCTTCGCTGTTAAATGAAAAAAAAATTATTATTCTGCGAAGATTTTGAAAATCATTTTCAATCAGTTTTCATTGCGGATTTGTCCTTCTGGTAATGGTTAGTTTATCCTGTTGTTTCTTATACGAGTTAATCAATAATAATTCAACTGAATTTTCATAATTACATCATAAAACTTAAACTTTTGGAAAGATAAAAATCGTAATAGTATTATATTCTGCACAACGTGTGGCTGGTACAAGTAACATTGTTTAAACTATGCTAGATACCAATATTTACGTTACTACCACAATGTTTAATGCCAATAGCTACGTTATTGTACAATGTCATATAATAACAAAGGTTGTTTTTTGGCTTTAATGTTTAATACAAACAGTTATGGTACTGTACGAGGGTTGTATCATGTCTTCAATGCTAAATACCAAGAGTTACATAACTGTTACCATTTTAAATACCAATGGTTACATTAATATTACCATGCTAAAAAGAAACAGATGAGTTACTACGCCATGTCCATTATCCGTATTGTATTCGTTAAATTGTACCCAGATTTTTAGCAGTGATTGTTTTTCGAAACTGAAACCGTTTGCGTTTTAATTGATTTTTCCTTTTTATTTCAAATGTGCAAGAAGTTTTCAAGTTAAGCCATGCCGAACATTTCTTACAAGTTACACGAAGCAAGATTTTTCTGAAAAGTAAAACAGTCTGGTCTATTAAGAAATAACATTTTGATTTCTTTTCTTAACGTGGGGACCAGGCTTTGCTGAAAAAAGAACTTAAAAAAAACAAATCGTGCCATCTACTTTGGGGCAGTGGGTGCGTGATAAGAATGACTGTCAAAGCCCAAGTGTTTGCAATGGATCCTGTAGATAGTTGCTTTTCCTTTAGTCTATCGGTTTACATTTATAGATGGCTATATCTTTACGCGAATATTCCAAATAAAATAAACCAGCTAATCTCCTCCGCTTGGATAAAAGTTTATAGACAAATCAATTTTAAATTTCAAGTGTATTATTCTGGTTCTAATAAAGTATGATTGACGTACATGCTTTAAATTATGTTAATTCATATTCGTGTGTACGATCATTCTTAATTACGGGTGTAGCAAAAGTGGTGGTGTTGACAAAAACCAAACAATAATTATTCATAATTACAAATAAAGCTATACTTTGTTTTACATCTCTTTATAATTTCGTGCAAATTAATGAAACATTGTTAATTAGAACCAGTAATTGCGTTAAAGTAATGCTCAGGGAAGTTCTTGCTAAAGATGTTACTGAATGATGCGTTCGGTCACTGTTACCACAGTAAAAATATAATAAATAATAAATCTGAATGGGCCACACCCATCGCCAGAAACAAAATTAACGCAATTCTTCTTGGATTGGGAGACCACACCCTGTTAGCTCACCTGTCTGCTCACGCCTTCACACTCAGGTGTTTAGATCTAATTTACAAATATTTTCTACGTATTCAGATAAGCAATATGACGTGTTTTCACCCAAGTTACCATGAAGAAATTATGGTCCACCTGTTTGATAACATTAAAGAAAATAAAAAATAAGATTAAAGATTTATGGAATTTCAATCAAGGCTTGATCTGTATCTTTACTATATTGTAAAACATAAATTCAAAACAGTTACTCAAAATTCATTCGTGTTTATTTATTAAATCGAATATTTTTACTGTTTCTTGGTATGGTAAATGTAAAAGAATGATATAATAACAACACTGATAACTAGGTTTCACAGTATTAAGCTAGAGCTTTGTTTAGATGTTATAGTCCATTAGTGACGACCCGACGTGGCCACGTGATTAAGACATTCTTACTCTGCTAACTTACGAACGGCTATCGCAGATAGCTCTCGTGTAGCTTAAAGCGAAATTCAAAACAAACCCAACCATCAGTGGCAGATAAATGCTACGAGATAAAATGCAGATGTCAAATTCCATCTTTTTCGATTTTTCTGTAAAAATATTAATTTAAAAGCTCAGAGAGTTAGTTATGCATCCTGGGGTGAAACATCCGACACACCACCCACGCTCCTTGAGGATTCCCCCTCGCTAATTAACAATAGTGATTAAAGTCCCCGTACGCTGCAGTTATCAAGAGGTCTAGTTTCCCCACTGAAAATATGGTTAGGTTTAAGCGAATCGTGTTCAGAATCAAACCTTCATAAAAATAAATAAATCATTTCCAAAATATCTAAATATGGTTTAATTTTATGAATTATTTTCTCACTGTCAGAGCGACACATATGGTAAAAACGATTGCCATTCAATTCGCGAATGTCAGAGTACGATGTATTTCAAATTATTATTATTGGACAAGCAAATGTGTGGAGTGTCCAGTGGGATGGGATGTAATAGAGAGACAGAATCTCATTGGATAAATCTGGAACTTTCTGTTCAATGTACTGACAGTACAGTTTTAGTAATAAATTATTTAGTTAGAATACAGACTGTGTTTGTTGTTAAGCGCAGAGCTGTACAATGACTATTTAGGCTTTGTCGTTTGATTTAACGTTGAGCCACTAGAGGGCTCTTTTGCTACTGTTGTGCAGCTTTTAACACTGGCATGAGTTGTTATTTTTTTTCTAAAATGTGTCAGGTTCCTTATAGATGGCCCGTCATGGCCAGGTGGGCTAAGACGTTCGACTCGTAATCTGAGAGTCGCGGGTTCAAATCCCCGTTGCACCAAAAATGCTCGCTCTTTCAGCCGTGGGGGCGTTATTCCCACTCTTCGTTGGTAAACGAGTAGCCCAAAAGTTGGCGGTGGGTGGTGATGACTAGCTGCCTTCCCTCTAGTCTTACACTGCTAAATTAGGGACGGCTAGCGCAGATAGCTCTCGAGTAGTTTTGCGCGAAATTCAAAACAAACAAACAAACAAACAAAATCCTTATAGCTGATGAAATATTAGCTCGTAGGCTATTAGTGCATAACTAAAAACTCGGATAATCCGAAATAGTGATGTGCTTATAAAAGTATAAGGTTCACGTATCTATGGATATGGCAAATACAAATAAAACATGTTCTCGCTGTTTCGTACGGCCAGTTCACTGTCGGAACGGCTTTCATGTTGCTAAGACTAGTTATATAGTAAGCTGTCTTTGTAGACGCCCCTAATACCGCACGCAAAATTAACGTTCCAAAGAATCTCGTGGTATACAGCTTAAAATATATCAGTTAAACGTAAATAATTAACGCAGAAGTACAAAGATTCTGTCCACCCATATCATCAATTAGAAATTATGTGTGTATAGTGACGCCATTGTTTCCGTGCAGAAACACCGAAAAAGAAACTTTTAGTTAAAGAGTGTCCGAAGTCATTAGCACGCACGTCATTGACCGTCGCTCACTTCCTCTTTACAGCCGTGCATATATAAATGTATCTATAAATGCTGGTTTCGATACGGTCACTGGTACAGCAATAATAAGTTAGGCGGCTCGGTAACTCCCAGGTTTTTGTTTCTTATGTTTTCACTATAGTTATGATGGAGTTTTGAAAATTAACATCATTAACAGAGTTTAACATGTAATATTAGCAGCAATAATGTATTCGGTAGTCTTAATGTTGGTATTTCAGTTCTCTTACCAGTCCGTAAGCATTCAAAGTATAGTTTTATAACACTCGTAGACACAGAGAACATTTTCTAGTAGAACTATTTGTTGCTTCGGATGTATCAGTGAACTACTGTTTATTAGATACTGGCGTGTAGCCCGTCAGAAATTACGGAACAGGTATTACCCACCCCACATCATGGCATACCTTAACCTGACGTTTCATAGCTAACTGAAATAAATAAATTTTGCGAAGTCAAGTTTGGCCAACACAGACAGAAAAATGCAGTCGAGGCAGTCAAATGTCGATAAATTCCTTTGTGAACCAAACAAAATTAAAATAATTCATAGAATAATTATTCGTAAAAATCATGTGGAAAAGCCAGTGCGTGTTTGGTCACACTACGCTCTTATAATGACTTTTACGTCATGTCGCTGGGATCAAAAGGTTGTGAATTTCGCGCAAAGATACACAAGGGCCATCTACCCCTAATTTTGCAGTGTAAGACAACTAGTCATCATCACCCACTATTCTCCCAATGAATAGGGGGATTAATCACCACTTATAACGCCCTCACGGTTAAACAAGCGAGCATGGTTAGTGCGACGTGGATTCGAACTCTCGACTCTCTAATAACGCATGGAGTGCTTTAACCACTTGGCCATGCCGGGCTGGGATGAATTGAAAGTATAAAATTAAATGTCTAGACAACAAAACTGGAAAAGTGTTTGTTGATTTCTTAATTTACAGTCTCCGTTTATTGAAAGGTGTTTTTTATTAGAAAAGTTTATGACGTAACAGAAACTAGTTAAATTCAGACACTATTTAAGTTTAAAACTGAATCAATATTTTTACCCTGATAATAACCTACTGGATGCTTCCCATGAACGAGCTATACTCTACATGCTTGTGCTGTTAGTTGTTGTTGTTTTGAATTAAGCACAAAGCTACACAATGGGCTATCTGCGCTCTGCCCACCACGGGTATCGAAACTCGGATTTTAGCGTGTAAGCCCGCAGACATACCGCTGAGCCACTGGGGGGCTGTGCTGTTAGAATTCGTCCATTATACATGGTAACTTGAGGTCTTATAATGCTAACATTGGGGTTTAATAGCCGTAACGGACAGATCGCCAACAGCTTATGGGACACTTTAACGGAAACGTGAATAGAAAAAAGGTTGAAGCCTTTAATAATACATTGAAAATTCCTTTGTTTTCTTTTGAACATTGATTACTTCTGTAAATATTTTTATCTGTCATTTTATGTTTTCTATGAACTTCTTTGAAACTCTTGAAAATAATAGCTACACTATCCTTCTTTTGTAGACAATTCTGAACGTGTTTTGTTTTGTCTTTAGCGAGACAGTAATTTCCATTGACGACGCTGACGCAACAGAAGAAGAGATACTAGAAAATATGAGGTTGTACAAATACGTCATCGAGTCCATCAAAAATCAGCCCTGGAGAATGAAAAAGAAATACAAAATATTACGGTAAGATACATCCCTAAACAAAGCTTTTCGTCATTGGCTAAAAGTATGACATGAATTATCAAAACAAGCGCAGTTGATTTGCTCGAGGTACCTTAGATGTGAGTTTATATATTTTGAAATACATATCTTATATAACTTCTTAACTATAGGACATCCTCTAGATTTTGAGTGGAAATAAGATTTCATTTATTTTGTTTTCAGTTTATGTTCATTTTGTGTTCTGTATTCTTACTTGGAAATGAGGATAACAACAGTAAAATTGATAACCAATTTAGAAGTTTCCTGTAAGGTTGACAACTGTACCGAAATTAATTTGAATACTTTGTTCGTTGAATATTATATGAATTCTACAAACCATTCTTAGATGGTTATATTTATACAGATATTGAAAAGGTACTGCAAGCATTTTTGTTTACCTCCATCGAGTTTGAGCGAGGGATCCCAGCCGTTTCTAAGTCAATCTAACCTTGGACTCACGTTCATATTATCAATACAGAACATAGACAGTAACGTATACCAGTGAAAGGACATTTTAAAAGGAACAGATAATATAACTAAGCGTTTTCTCAAGGTTATGTGCAAAACGATAGATATTTCAGTTTGAAATAAACATTTTAACCGACAGTTAAGTTAATCACGTGCATGACATAGAATTTAATTGGTCTTGTTGAAGGCGTGCAAACCAATAAATAAATATAGTGCTTATTGTGAAAAAGCGTAATATTATCCTATATATACTTCCATCCAACGCTAATCAGTTGTATATACTTATACAGAAGAATAAATCCGATCATCTGTGAGGCTTAACGTTACATAAGCGTAAAACATCACGAAGCTCATGTTCTGTTTGTACAATAATGTATCAGAATTTGTACTTTCCACACTGTATTTAAAACTGTCTGTATATCAATACTTTGACAAGGTCCGGCGTGGCCAGGTGGGTTAAAGCCCTCGACTCGTAATTTGAGGGTCTCGAGTTCGAATCCCTGTCACGTCAAACATGTGGAGGCATTATATTTGTACGGTAAATACCACTATTCGATGGTAAAAGAGTAGCTCAAGAGTTGGCGGTGGATGGTGATGAATTGCAGCCTTCCCTCTTGTCTTACACTGCTAAATTAGGGATGGCTAGCGCAGATATTCCTCGTGTAGCTTTGCGCAAAATCCCGAACAAAACTTTTATTGAAAAAACAGAATTTCATATCCAACACGACGTTTTCATGTACTTATAAAAAATTTAAGAACTTATTTAATGCAATACACAAAACTGTCAAAATAACTACGTTGAAGAAGGACAGATTACAAGTTTGTGAACAGTAGATACAGAGTAACAAGTATGAACATTCTGTGATATTATTGAAGTTAAGGAATAACTACCTGGATATCAGTAACTTATATATCTTTCATTATTAACATTATGGTCTATTAAAATGAATCATCTAGCGATAACCAATAATTATCAAGATATCATAACTTATATATCTTTCATTATTAACATTATAGTCTATTAAAATGAATCATCTAGCTAAAACCAATAATTACCTGGATATCAGTAGCTTATATCTCTTTCATTATTAACATTATAGTCTATTAAAATGAATCATCTAGCTAAAACCAATAATTACCTGGATATCAGTAGCTTATATCTCTTTCATTATTAACATATTCTATTAAAATGAATCATCTAGCTATAGCCAATAATTACCTGGATATCAGTAACTTATATTTCTTTCATTATTAACATTATAGTCTATTAAAATGAATCATCTAGCTAAAACCAATAATTACCTGGATATCAGTAGCTTATATCTCTTTCATTATTAACATATTCTATTAAAATGAATCATCTAGCTATAGCCAATAATTACCTGGATATCAGTAACTTATATCTCTTTCATTATTAACATTATAGTCTATTAAAATTAATCATGTAACTAAAACCAATAATTACCGAGATATCAGTAGCTTATATCTCACTCACTCTTAAAATTATGATATTGTATTAAAGTGAATAAATATAACCTGATGTTCTATACCCCAAGGTGGAGAGAGAACTAAAATAGCTCTTTGTGTAGATCTCCATTAAGAACAATAAATAGATTTTTAAATAATAAATAAAGTTCGTAAATCTGCAATTATGAGATATGTTTGCTGCTGTTTGTCACGCTTTTGTTACATCTACTTATTTGCTCACTTATTAATTTAGAATTACGACTCGGTACGTTGGCTGGAGAAAGTAAAATGATTCTCCCACACTTGTGATTTTCCGTTAAATATTAAAACAGGAAACCACTGATCGACGCACGACGTTCGATACGACGAAAACTTGACGATGTTTCATCTTAGCCCCCCAGTGGCTCAGCGGTATGTCTGCGGACTTACACGCTAAAATCCGGGTTTCGATACCCGTGGTGGGCAGAGCACAGATAGCCCATTGTGTAGCTTTGTGCTTAATTCAAAACAACAACAACAAACAACAAGTTTCATCTTAAATATAAAATAGAATATTTGGTATTTCAAAACTTACCACTTTAATATTTGTACTGTTCCTTTCCAGTCGTGCGAAATCCTACGTCAATAAACATGAGGGCGAACTTGCTCACAGCAAGCGATCGAAAGACATCTTGGCTAAGTACAAACTTTTAATGAACAAGGTAATAAAAACGTGCATAAATAAATTGTATTTACCTGTTTTTCTGTTTATATAATAAAAGTAATAATAAATGTAATACTTGATAACATATTTATATGGGTACACTAAACCCTTAATTAAAAACCAAACTTTCAAATATATGAAATTTTTAATGAATGTTATTCAGATGAATCATAATAAAAAAAAATGTCAATAAACTTGAATTTAATATTTAATAATTTTAAAGTTTGATTTTAGTGCATTCAGCCCTCACTTTTATGATTTATTTAAAGCAGATTATTCTAATATTTACGGTACGTTTTTTTGTTTTAATTTATGGTTTTACTCGCCCAAATCATTATTTGTGAGAGATCCTGTAATGATAATTCTCCTAAGGAAAGGCTTACTATTTGTTGTTGGGTTGTTTTTTTTCAATAATAAGTTAAATGACTAACACTTATAATGGAATATTGAATTAATATATTAAGTAGAATGATTATTCTGCTGAAGAAAGGCTTAATATTTGTTGTTGGGTGTTTTTTTTTCCAATAGTAAGTTAAATGACTAACATTTATCACAGAATATTGAATTAATATATTAAGTAGAAGCAGGTAAGACAAACAAGTTTTTATCAAAAGATATAAAAAAAATATTATAAGTGATAAATTATTCTTAAACCGTATAGTTATCCTCAAATTATCGACTTATTTTTATAATATTCATTTCCGGATGAGTTCAGATATTGCATAAAAACCTGTTATAACACCCTTTGTAAAGATCTGGCCAAAATATATGGTGAACTCAGTAGCTAATGGAATTGAATGCAGTACTAACGATAAGTTTATTTAACTCGTGTTTCATTAGAGAAATCATTTTAACTACATCAGTAGAACAACAAATAGTTCAGTGCATGAATAGTCTAGAAAAATTGTTTAAAAAGTCGATGGCCTCGAAGCACATTATTAAATCGAGGTTAATTCGTAAGAAGACTAAACTAAGGAACATTGTAAATGTGCCTTCTTTGACTTACAGTGGTTCCAGAGGTTCAGAAGGGTATTGGCTAATCTTGTTGTCACCCTCACTCCTTGGGAAATGAGAATCAAAAGAATTGAAAGTAAGACCATAAGAAATAATTGTTTATTTATTGTATTGAATTTCGCTCCAAGCTACCTGAAGACTATAAGTGGTACTCGTCTGTAATGTAGAAGTGATATACTAGAACTAAAACAACTAGTTAATATCATCAACCGCTCAATCTTGGGCTAGTCTAATCGAATCCTGGGATAGATCGATACATTGCAGCACCCATGCAGCTGAAAGAGCAACCATATTCGACGATAGGATTCGACCCCACGATCCACAGGTCGAAAGTCAAGAGTCTATCCGTAAGGCTAGCTATACTAGGCTTGCAAGAAATAATTCGCAAGGCGTCAAACAACGACGCTTAGAATAATGTTCGAGCAAATTTGTACTCTTTGTAATTCTAAATACTGATTAGTTATTCTGGAATATTACCAACAGTTGATTAAAATTATTGTTAGTGGGGAGATTTTTAGCTTGAACTATCAGTTGTTCACACTTTGTGATAAATTAGTTCTTCAATAACCCTCCAGTGGCGCAGCAGTATTCCTGTGGACATATATTGCTAAATACTGGGATTTGATACCTGTGGTAGGCAGAGCACGAACAGCCCTTTGTGTAGTTTTGTGGTTAATCACAAACATCAATGACTGTTCAATATTTCAACAAATTGCTTAGTTAGTGAAAGGATTACTTTAATCAGCAAATTACAGTTTAAATTCAGTTACATTCTCTGAGTGCATTTTAACTTTGTATAACTTAAAACCTCTTTCAGATTTTAAAGATAATGTTCTAGTACATTTTAACCGGATCTTATGACATTCATAAGAAACAAAACATATAAAATACGTGTTTTAAAAGTTGGAAATTTGAAAGTGTTTATGTTTGTTCAAAAATCTTGTAATATGAGTTCAAGATTGGTCTTACAGTTTAAATATGTCATCATATAGTATGATACTGTTTGATATTTAGGGCATATCGCTTTAGCCAAGTTAAATACAGGTGGCGATACTGGAAAATATCACAAAACTGGCTATACGTGATGTACTCAATTTTGTGATGTTATATTTAAAGTTTCTTGTAATTTTACAAGTTTTAATTACCAGAGCTGGTGTTGTTGAAAGAGAGGAGAAGGGGGTCAGGTCCCCTTGAAATGTTTTTGTCCTCTCAACCTGATGCTGTTCATTAATCTAAATTTAGTTTCTTCACCTTCGTATGTCTTCTGTGTCTCCTGTTGAGGAAAGTTAGAGCCTACATTATTAACTACCAGTTACTTTGGTGATGTTTTATTAACTTTTGTCCCTGTGAAAGTTGATCATGCGTATTAAATAATTACAAAACACATCTATCTTACAAAGAGAGCCTGACACTGGACTAGTACTTTACTGATTGCAGGTTCGAATTCCATCACCAAACGTGATCACCACTCTTAGCCATGGGGATGATATAATATGACGATCAATCCAAATTTCGTTGGCAAACAAGAGGTCGCGGTAGGTGGTGTTCAACTGTATGTCACTTCTAAATTCGGGAGGGTTACCACAGATAGCCCTCAGGTAGCTTTGCGTGAAATTCAACAAACAAACAAACTACCTTACACAGAAATGTTTTTGTTTTTTCTTTATATGTACTTCCTTGCAATGTTATATATCATGCTACAACTGCGTTGTTTAACGTCGAACGTAATCAGTGTTAACGCCTTTGGAAAATTTATTGGTTTGCGATCCGTAAACCTCAAGATAGATTTGAACATATATTGATGTTATGCTTTAAATTATCTATACTATGAGTGAGAAATTACTATTTTATCTCTTAGTTACGTACAATAAAAGTTACAAAGTTGTGGCAGGTTTAACCCTAACAGTGATAAATAAAAGGCCAGCGAAGTGTTAAATCTAACATCTTTAGCCCGATGCTGTGCGAGTATATAATTTTCAGCTGTGATTTTAATATAAGAGTTAAACAACCTTATAAGGCCGACTCTGTTTTTTCTTAGACACTTAACGTTTCGCTTTACAACTTCTTCAGGAGCGTACTGCTAAAACATAAACCGTAACTGTTTCAATGGAAAGCTACTAAAGACGCTTTAAAGCGAAACTTTCTGTGTCCAGTGATAAAAACAACAAACAAACTAGGTGTTATAAAGTTGTATGTTTCAAGTCTTAAAATTTCTTCTATCTACGAATTTACGTTACACAAATAAAGTAGCATTTAAGCTATGACTCTTGAAACACGTGAAACAGCTGAAAATCGAGTAACTTTCGACACCAAATATCGGTACAAACGCCATACGTAAATACAGGGTGGTCGCTAGAAAAGCGGAAAATTTGTCAAACAGATATTTATTTTTACAAAGAATAACTTTTACAAAGTTATTTAAAGGCATATGTTATATTACACTCATAGATGCTCAAAATGTCGTCCGTGCACTTCAGAGCAGCGTCTTAACCTAGAAATCCAAGCTCGTGTAGCGTTTTGAAGGGTAACTTGTGAGATATCGTTCCAAGCTCTTTTTCAAATCATCAATAGAATTTATGTCACGTCCACAATTCTAAAGCTCTGTTAATAACAAGCTCCAAAAGCAAAGAAATCAAGATAGAAATGAGTAAGCACGCATTTTATTCATGATCTCATCTGACTCTCAGATTTTCCGCTTTTCTAGCAACCACCCTGTACTAATAACTTTTCACATTGAATTACGAAAGGTAATACTGGTGTAAAGTACTAAAATATATGTTGTAATTTACTACAGTAAAATGTACACCATGGTTAAAATTATTCGTGCTTTCTTTCAGGTCATTTTGGATCTGTGGTAGCGTCTTATTTTACGTTTCTTCGTTGGGTGTTTTGGATTAATTTTTTTATCACCACTTTTGTGTGCTGCTTTCTGATGGTACCTGAGGCAAGTATTATTTTATTTTAAAATGGTAGCAGCATTACGTTGTTAAGACTTGGTTCTAATTAAAAACCACCAACTTTTTATAACTTGGTACCCAAAGTAACCATTAAGTCATATTTAGCTCGGTACCAGATATGCATAATAAATTATAATGCGGTTCAAAAAACATATTGAACTTTTTAACAAGATAACAAAGGTACGCACATTATTTAAGTAATAAATTTTCTCATCATGGGAGGGGGCAGGTCCGGCATGGCCAGGTGGTTAAAGCATTCGATTTGCAATTTGAGGGTCGCGGGTTCAAAGACATAGGAGTGTTGTGTTTTCAGAAATTAAAACAAACTGGTTAATCGTATAAACATGAAACTAAAGTCCAACTACACTGACAAACACCACACCAACATTATTTATGAAATACAATGTGATAACTGCCACAACTTCTATATTGGAGAAACATGCAGAAAAATGGAAATTAGATTGAAAGAAAACAAAAAGCATTCACACGTTTAAGAACACTGCAACTCAAATAAACACAACATAACTTTAGAAAACACTAAATAAGGAAACAAACAAAGAAATGCAAAATTAGAGAAGCCGTACTTATACAACAACTCAAGCTGAAAATAAACCAATACAAAGGAACAACTTTATACCTATATTAATAAATAGAATCAACATATAAGCACGCTCTCTACCTTTCTACACTCAATTACACAGCCCCTTCAAACATGTGGTCAGCTATCGGTCAGTTACCTCTTTCTTTCTTTGTGAACCTGACGATAATCGAAAAATTACAATTTTTTCAATTTTTTTGAGTTTTATTTCTGACAATTCAAAAATTACTAACAAATTAATACATGATATGACCGCCTTTATTTTTGAAAAAAAAAAAATTAATCCGCTTTGGCATAGAGTTCACGCGTTGACTGCAATCTTTACTAATTTTTAGACCGTGGTACCACATCTCAGTTATGACCTCAATTAACTTATCTTTCGTAGTACAATCTTTTCCCCGAAGTCTTTCTTTACAAATCGCCCAAAGATTTTCAACAGGATTTAAGTCTGGAGAGTTTCCAGGCCAGTCCAGCACCTTTATTCGCGTTGTAGTCGTGAAATTCTTCAAGTTTCGATGTGTGACACGGAGCCGAATCTTGCTGAGAAATGCCAGATCCATCTGGAAATCTCTTTTTCAATTCTGGAACGACTTTTCTCTGCGAAACTTTGATATACTGTGGTCCTTACATCACACCTTCTACGATATGTAAGCCTCTGATGCCATAGTAGCTGAAAAAGCCCCAAAACATCTTCTTCAAGGGATGTTTTATGAATTAATTGATGTGAGATTCTCGAAGTTTTTCACTTGAAGATCTGCGAACATGCAGACTTCTTTGACCCTGTACGAAAAAATGAGTCTCGTCACTGAATAACATCTTCCTCCATTGTTTTTGCGTTCAATTCTTATATTTCAGACCAAATTGATACAGTTTTTTCTTTATTGAGTTGGTAAGTTGTTTTTTGTCTGGTCTCCTTGCCCTTCTAACGTAATTTAGAATTACGTAATATTCCTAAAAATTTCGTCATATACCCAAAAATAGATCGACCGTATTGCAAAACACAGCTAATGACGCCGTCTGTGTGAAAAAAATTACTATTAAAGGAAATCAACAGGTCCAGCGAGCCTACACCAGCCACCACGCTGAAAATATTGTAAAATGACCATTTGTTTCAGTTAATTTGCACAAGGATGTAAATAATTAATAACCTATCATCTAACTGCAACGCCCCCTACAATCTCATATCCGTTTACATTCTCCTCACTAAGACTGGTGCCTGCCTTGGCAACGGTCAGTTGCAAACTTTCTCTTAGTTCACCTGAGGATGACCTAAGAAGATCGAAACTTTGTTTCTGCTTTATTAGTAAAAGTGTTAATACCCATACCAACCATCGTGAGATATACATAACATATGACGGTCAATATACGTGAACAATCCAGGCAATACAGTATGTAAACAATTGGGTTTTTGCAAATTAAAATCAATGCCACGCCTGCGTTGTTGTTTTTAACATTTTTAAGCAAATTTTTTACCACAGTAATTACGCATGTTCTATTTTTGGAATATTTTATTTGTTTTACGATACGTTGGTGTTTCATAAAAATTAGTATTTATTTTAATTTGTCACATAAAACGTTGAAACATCTAGTGGACCTCGTTCTGAACATTAATGTAGCCGCAGTTTTTATTTGTTTTTATTGAAAGAAACCGTAGTTAGTTTAGGGCTTGTTCACACTGGATTGTTCATTTTCGTTTTTCGCATTCATTACAGTTCGGTTTGTTTAGAGAACAGTGTGAACACCCAGAAACGAAGTTCGATTGAAAAACGAATTAAGCAAAACTGAATGCACCAAAGAAGTAGTTTCGTTACGGTTAGTAAAAGAACTAAGTTTGTTTCGCTTTAGAAAACATAAATGTAATCATCGGAAAGTCCCGATAAATGCCGACAAAACATGGAAGAGAAGCATGTGAGAAAAATACTCCAGATAATTTCCAACGAATTCGGCACATTTGTACATAAGACAAGCGTGGACAACTTAGTACACTCATCAAAACAAATTGGCTGAATTGAGGTCGTTTGAAACGAAACTACTGTGACTACTACTTTATTCGAACGCAAAAAGTTTTACATACGTAAAAGACCCAACACGGCCAGGTGGTTAAGGCAATCAACTCGTAATCTAAGAGTCGCGAGTTCGAATCCTCATCATACCAAATATTCTCGCCCTTTCAGCTGTGGGGGCGTTATAATGTGATGGTAAATCCCACTATTCGTTGGTAAAAGAGTAGCCCAAGAGTTGCTAAATTAGGGACGGCTAGCGCAGATATCCCTGGTGTAGCTTTGCACAAAATTAAAATCAAACCAAACAAAAACAAAACATTCGTAAACAATCATGTTTTAACGTATTTTATGTAACAATTTATGAGGCAATGTTGGTGGCGTGTTTTAAAAGCAATTCACAAGTAGTTATTATACTGACATGCTGTAAACTCAACATGACCTATTTTTTAGATGTTTTGTACGATTCACTACATAATGACCTTTGTGCATACAAATTTATTATAATTTGTGAAAGGTTTTAAGAGGTGAAGAGGATTCTACAGGGATGAGGAAAGAAATTGAAAGTGAAGAACAGGACAGTGCTCTAAATCTGAAGGCGATTTGGGATTTTGAGGTAAATTAAAATGAAATAGCAGCCATTATTATATTGATGACGGTAACACGTCTACAGAAACTAGTTGGCTGTAAATTACATTAAATAATTATACTTATTACTGTGCCAAAGAACGTGGTTTGTTTGCAGTTGTTACTCATAATTTACCAGTGCAATTTGCTTTAAAAATAATTATATTTATAATTTTATTTCTACAATATACACATTTATAGAGGGCGGGGCAACATTTTATAGTATACAAGTGATATAATGCGGTTGGCACAGTTGGTGCTAAAGGAACCAAAAAGACAATTTATTTTTTTCTCTCGTAGTAATAGCCAGACATTAAAACATATACGTTCTAAATAAAACAGCTGTATATGTATATGTATATTCGTTTCACTGTGTATTTTCAATTTCACGCTTTATACACGATTTGTTAAAGAATTCATTAATGAGGAGTTTGAATATCTAGGTTGTCATTTTCGCATGTTGTCATTTTACAAATTTTAAATATTATTCTGAGTGTAACATGTATTCTATAATACTGTATAATCAGTTGTTTAATGCTGATTTTCTGTCTGTTACTGTATTTATTTATGCTATCTGCCTCTAGGGGTACCTAAAATATTCGCCATTGTTCTATGGTTACTACAGCAACAGAGAAATGACAGAAGAAGGCTATCGTCTACCATTGGCTTATTTTCTCACATCTCTAGCTGTGTATATTTTTAGCTTTTTTGCGATTCTTAGAAGGTACGTACAAATGAACTGTTTATTGTCTTTCTCAGAATTAGGTTTATCATTTATTTTACAGGTCCTTCTAACCCTTATGTCACGAAGTAACTGATCAGATGTTTTGTTTATATGCAAATAAATAAAATAGTGCTACATTATAAAAGTTTGTTTGTCTACATTGCTGTCAAATCCGAGAAACAACTGATTTATTTTGTTATTGCTGCTTTTAGACGAGTAAATTTCAAAATGTTCATGGAATTGTATTGTTTCTTTTTACCTGTGATAAGAAGCAACATGGGTTTATCACAATGATATGAAGTGAAGTGAACCAGTGCTAAGCCTTGACCCATTTAAACATTTCTTTCTGTTTTATTGAACAAATCAGATATTAGATTTGCCAGATATTACTTAATTATTTTCTGTGTTAAACCGTTTCGTCACACTTTACTCACCTCCCAGGTGGCACAGAGGTCTGTCTTTGAGCTCATAACGCTAGAGACTGTGTTTCGATACCAATAGTGGGCACAAAACAAGTAACCCAATATGTTTCTTTCTGCTTAATATGTATATCCAATACATATGATTCACAACAGGAAGTTAGGTACACAAAGTCAGCTTAATGCAAAATTTCATTATCATTTAAAAATCGACATTAATTATCAAAAAACAAATGCCGAATACCAGTTCATTAAAGATATGTTAACAAAAACTGTTCTCGTAAAAATCCGTTTCGAACATCTTTAACAATAGAAATATTTTGTAGAGGTTATACTTGATTAGTTATTTGGAACTGTAAATGACCGTCACACTGTGTAGTGTTTTCACGGTGTCAGCTTGTAAATACTAATCTATTGGCTAAAAGATATAGTGGAACCTCGATTAACGAGCATCTCGATATTTCTGATTAAGATGGCCTGATATGGCCAAGCATATTAAGGCGTTCGACTCATAATCCGAGGGTCGCGGGTTCGACTCCTGGAAAACCGAACATGCTCGCCCTTACAGCCGTAGGGAGCGTTATAATGTGACGGTCAATCCCACTATTCATTTGTAAAAAAGAGTAGTCCAAGAGTTGGCGGTGGGTGGTGATGACTAGCTGCCTTCCCTCTAGTCTTACACTGCTAAATTAGGAACGGCTAGCGAAGATAGCCCTCGAGTAGCTTTGCGCCAAATAAAAAAAAAAAAAAAACCAGATTAAGAGCAATATTTTTTGTTTTGTTCTTGTACTCTATGAATAGGGCAATTATGTTTATATCTTTATACCGTATGCCGCTAAACTCCAAACATCTCAGAAAATGACCAGTGTTTGAACACTTGCAATGTTTATTGTATCTGCACCAACACATGTACTGTAATAAACGTTTCCACAGATTCAAAATACAATCTTATAATTCTGGAGGATTTTTGTCCTAAACACTGTAGAATACACATACTGATAAATTCCAGACCGTGTTCTTCCAGAAGAGGTCAAGCCTGTCTTATTACTGTGTATGTTTGCCCTGTTGCTCTTGAGTATCCAGCAAATTTCTAACTCCAGTCTTTTATAGTAAAATGTAATGATCAGCAGTTCAAACTCTGAAGAGAAGTGTCAATAACAGAAGGACAACCTCCTGAGTCCTCTTGGTGAAAAACAATATAGGGAGGAGGTAAAACTCAGAAATTTGTTATATTAGTGGTATCTTACTATAGAGGGTATTTGGACACAGTCAGAAGTGTGCCCGTAATGTCCATGAGAGAGCGTTTTCTTATAGCAAAGCCACATCGTGCTATCTGCTGAGTCCACCGAGGGGAATCGAACTCTCAGTTTTTGCATAATGTCGATGTTTTGCTGTAAAAATCCACAAATGAAGCAAGACTAGACTAAATATTCATCATTTACCAAATATGAACAAAAACTTAAAATGATTACTGAGTGAAGATAAATAAATCATTATAGTAACTGTAATATAGTTACCAAACTAATATAAATAATTTCACTTCAAGAAAATATCTTCTGATAGGATAAGACTGATTCTTTTTGTTGCTTCATAATTCTTTGTTGCTCGTGTTGGATTTCGTAGAAAGCTAAGAGAGAGCGTTTGTTTTGTTTTGAATTGCGCGCAAAGCTACACAAGGGCTATCTGCACGAGCTGTTCCTAATTTAGCAAAGAAAGACGAGAAAGAAGGCAGCTAATCATCATCACTCACCACCAACTCTTGGGTTACTCTTTTACGGGATTAACTGTCACATTATAACTTCCCCCATGACTGAAAGGACAAGCATGTGTAATTGGAGGGGGATTTGAACCTACTCCATTTCAATCTGCACTAGATGTCTCTAGTTTTGAAGTAATAGACTAAGCAGATGCTGATAATTCTTGTTAAGCGCAAATCTATATAACGAGCTGTCTACGTTCTGCCTAGTATAGGTATCGAAACGCTATTTTAGCGTTAGAGCACTTCGAACTAAATGCTGAGCCACTGGGGAAGGTGGCAGTAGTGAAAAGCAACTAGTTAACACCACTTACCGACTTCTTTAGGGCTACTCTTAGAAGACAGAATAGTGGGATTTCGCTTTAACGCATTTATGGTCCTAAGGTAACTAATGTGAGTTGGAACCACAGAACCACCACATCACAGTCCAACATGCTAATAACTAAGCGAAAATTTTTACCTCCCTTTTTTAAAATAAACAAACTTATTTATTTTCAAGAAGAACATCTTTTTCATTTAACGAGTTCCATACTGTCAATGGCTAGTAACTGAATCTAAGCAATGCAGAAAAACCAAAACTACTTTAAAACTAAGTTTAGATATTAAAATTTGAATAACGTAAGAGATACAAAATATTACATAACTCTGGTCACATAAGTAATTGAGATAAAACAAACACATAGCGAAAATCATGCATATACATGTTTTCACGTTGTTGTTTTGAATTAAGCACAAATCTACACAATGGGATTTTAGCGTGTAAGTCCGTAGACATACCGCGGAGCCACTAGGGGGCCCGTTGTTTTACGAATAGAATTATAAAAAAAAAACATTTTTATTTAATCACACGTTACTTATTGTTTACTTTACGTTACTTCCAGAATGGCAGAAAATTCCAGGATGAGCAAACTTTCCGAAAAAGACGAGGAATGTACATTCACGTGGAAACTTTTTACCGGATGGGATTACATGATTGGTCACGCAGAGACAGCTTTTAATAAGACAGCATCATTGATAATGAGTTTCAAGGTGAGCCAATAACTGTCAGCTTGTGCACTCATATCAACTTGTTTTTCTAACCAATATAAAGGGTAATTTTATAAAAATTATGCAATGATCAGTTTGAAGAATATGGATAAAGAAAAGTTTTATTTATTTTTATTTGTAAAAACAAAAGCCTTGTATGATCATATAACATTATTTCACAAAAATACGTGAGTTGTAACCAGTTTTTTTTGTTTGTACGATAGGATGCCGATTTGTTTATGTAAAATTGGTTCAAAAAGTGTTGGAAAATGAAGGAAGTGATGTCTTCGAGGCTTTAGATTCCAATTCAGTTATATTTATCCATTGTTTTGTAAAATTAAAAATATCATGGCAGAAACAAATACTAAATGAGCTCAAAGATGTAGAAATCGATGTCACGTCGAACATGATTGGAGGAAAGATAATAGTTTTTGAATAATGCTAGAAACCAATTAGGTGTTCTCATTTAAATTTGAACAAGAGCTGCTACGACAATTTATATGTTACTTAATATCAAAGAAAATGAAGTTTCGATAATTGAATATATATGAACTGGTTTATTTAGAATTTCCTGCAAAGCAACACGAATGTCATCTGCGCTTGCCGTCTCTAATTTAGCAGTGAAAGACTAGAGTGAAGGCAGGCGGTCATCACAACCCACTTTCTGTGTTGTGACTTTGTGACTCTCCTACGGATAAAAGGGCGAGCATGTTTGGTTGGACGATGCTTCAAACCCGTGGCCCTCAGATTGCGGGTCAAGTTCCATATCCACTTGGTCATGCTGGTCAGAATATGAATAAGAAGTGTTCAAATGTGGAATGTATATTGACATTGTATATTTGTTTAAAAAACTTATTAAGAAACAGCTAACAACATGGGTGTCCGTAAGGAGCTTTTGTCTCCCGGATTATTCAAACGAAATTTGAAAGAAAACATAAAATTATAAAAGATTAATTTTACCTTATTATAGCTTTTATATAATTTTATCATCTTCCTCCTCTCTGTAATATATCCTGTGGAAGTCCCTGGCTAAAAACGAATATAAAGCTCACCTTTATAATACGTTACTAAGCCATCAAGCGTACAAACTTTACTAAGTTTGAAAGAGACGTAATTTGGTCTAGAAATAAAAAGGCATGTAGGATTCTAGTTTTTTTTATTCGCGCAAAGTTGCACGAGAACTATTTGCCATAGCCGCCTAATTTTGCAGTGTAAGGCTAGAAAGAAGGCAGCTAGTATTCTTCACCCACAGCCAACTATTGCGCTACTCTTTTAGCAACGAAAAGTGGGATTGACCGTAATATTATAATGCCCCTATTGCTGATAGGGCGAACACGTAATCCTTAGATTGCGATTCGAACGCCCTAACAACTTGGCTACGCCGAACCCTAAGTTTCTAGAGTTTGCTGTTGTTAGTTATCATGAGAGATAGGAAAGAGACAATAATCTTTTACACATCGGTAGTGACAATAGATGTTATATTTTGTACTAAGTTAAGGAAGATATAAGCTCCATAAACACACATTAATTGGCCATTTTATTAGGATCCTTAATTCTGGAATAACGTTCTTGATTCAGTGCTGCTCGTCTCTACGTATGTAATAAGCTGTTGTAGTTGTGTTTTTTGAGGACTATTTACTGTATTTGGTTCACAGATGCTGAGAAGTTTCTGTAGCTGATGCGTAACAGTGTGTATTGAGGACTATTTACTGTACTTAGTTAACATATGTTGAGAGAGCATTACAATTCAAGTTCATCTCATAGCTTAAACAAAATATAACCCATTATTATACACCATTGAATGTCGGATAAATCCTCATCCAAAGTCTCTCTCACAAAATAACCACACTACCACTGCCGCATTTAATGGGTACAAACAATAATTATAAATCTAAGATCAGTCTGTTTTGCATACGCAAATAAATATTGTATTTTATAAATGTGTGTACGCGGGAGCCTAAAGGAATGGACCCCAGTTCAGGTTGACCCTGTTTATTCATTAAAAAAGCAACTCCAAATACTTTAGAGATGTTGAGTTTTTTTCCCATTGCACAAACTGCACACAATTTTCCAAAACTTCTTACAATTCATCTCAAAATCACTCAATGGGCTATCAATGATGTTCCCACCCACCACGGATATATAAATACTGTTTTTAGCATCATAAGTCTGCAGTCTTACCGCTGTGCCACTCACTGGAAAGGTGAAGGACTTTTACTGAATATCAGGTATGCTCCATTGTTCTAGAATAACATCCTATTGTTTCATGCGTTTGCTTTCTCAACAAAAAGACGAATTCAGTTTTTCCGCTCACCCGACAACTTTAAAATACAGTTTATTTCTTTAAACTAATTTTTATTTAAACTTTTACTGTTTTAGGAAGCAATTCTGGAAGAAAAAGAGAGAAAAAAAGAAGAGCGAAAGTAAGTGAAACAGTTTCACGAAGTTAAATTTACTTGTAATAACCACGTGCTTTCTCTCAATAACACGAACTGTGTAACGCCAATGAAAACTGGTAACGAAACTTTTTTTTGTTGTTTTGAATTTCGTGCAAAGCCACACGAGGGTTATCTGGGCTAATCGTCCCCAATTTAGCAGTATAAGGCTACTCACCGTCAACTCTTAGGCTACTCTTTTATTAACCTGGCCTGGCATGGCCAAGCGTGTTAAGAGGTTCGACTCGTAATCCGAGGGGCGCGGGTTCGAATCCCAGTCGCACCAAACATACTCCCCGTTTCAGCCATGGGGGGCATTCTAATGTGACAGTCAATCCCACTATTCGTTGGTAAAAGAATAGCCCAAGAGTTGGCAGTGGGTGGTGATGAGTAGTCTTACACTAAAGACGGCTGGCGCAGATATAGCCCTCGAGTAGCTTTGCGCGAAATTCAAAACAAACAAACTTTTACCAACGATTTGTTACACTGATAGTCACATTACAACGTCCTCACGGCTGAAAGGGTGGCATGTTTGATGTGACCAGGATTCGATTTAGTTACCCCTCAGATTTCGAGTCGAGCACCCTAACTACCCAGCCGTGCTGGGTGTGTGTGTGTTTTTCGTATAGCAAAGCCATAAAGGGCTATCTGCTCAGTCCACCGAGGGGAATCGAACCCCTGATTTTAGCGTTGTAAATCCGGAGACATACCGCTGTACTAGCGGGGGGCGCCGTGCTGGGCTGTGACAGAACTATACTATCCATTACAGTAACATTGGTCACTTGACACTTTTTTGATAGAGGAAGAAATTTAAGTATTAAACTTACACAGATATAGTCTTTGATGCTCTTAAAAATTACCATTGGTGTATCAGCTATATAACTATTTCAAATGTGATCATTATTTTACAGAAGTTAAACTTAGTCGTTATTGCAAAGTTATAAAAGATACTCAGATATGAAAGTTTATGAGTCAAATATTTATTTTTTACTTTACATTTTATTTTGGTTAAACTGATTAATTACGATTGCACATTTTAACTTTTAAATGAGTATAGTAATAATAAATATTAATAGATTGGGCAATTTTTATCGATGCTTAATACTTTGACTCATTCAGGCCTAACAAAAATTTCTAGACAAACTTCACGAGTATATACTTTCAGGATTACACCCGAAAACACAAGCTGAAATTAGCATATTATAAATCAATTCCATTTACTCAACCAGAGCGTTTATATTGCTGATTACATTACATTATAAACATACGAATACTGTCTTTAACATCATTATCTTATCTTTTAAAACTAAATCTTACTACCTAACTTGCCGAAATGTAAACTTAAACTCATAAGTAGCTACCACTAGAGCAAATAGTGTAATTAAGCAAATGTTAATACAATTTCAAACTTATTTTAGTTAGACATTTTTTACAATGAGAATGACTTTCGTGTGTATAAAAAATAATTTTAAAACTGACGTGAATAACAAGGTAAAAAGGACACCTATTTACATTTAGCATGTAATTTCAGATTAAATATTTTCACTTTGTCATCTCTTCCGCCGAAGAGGGACAGAGGTTACGTTTTCACGCCTGAGTATCTGTGTGTTTGTTTGCATGTTTTTCATCAACATTTCTCGAAAATTTTTGCTTCTTTGTTTGTTTTGGAATTTTGCACAAAGCTACTCGAGGGCTATCTCTGCTAGCCGTCCCTAATTTTGCAGTGTAAGACTAGAGGGAAGGCAGCTAGTCATCACTACCCACCGCAAACTCTTGGGCTACTCTTTTACCAACGAATAGTGGGATTAACCGTAACATTATACACCCCCACGGCTGGGAGGGTGAGCATGTTTAGCGCGACGCGGGCGCGAACCCGCGACTCTCCGATTACGAAGCGCACGCCTTAACGCGCTAGGCCATGCCAGGCCTTCTCGAAAATGATTGAACGGATTTAAGTGAAAGTTGATATACATCTGGACTATAATGTAACTAAGAGAAGTAATTAGTTTTTGGAGGGTCAAAGCTCAAGAATACGAAGGTTCCAAAAAAATTTCTATCTGTTAATATGAGAACCGATTTTTAACACTATTTTTGCTCTATGAGTCACTCAAAAATTATTGGATTTTGATGAAACTTGATTCACGTGTGTCGAATATTATTTTTTTCATTGGCAAAAATGATTCGTGTCCGTTGATGACAATAGAATACGATCAAGACAGAGATAAGTGTTTCTTTGAATGTCTCTATTGTTAAGTGTGCATAAGTGTGATGTGTTAGAAAAGTTTAAATTTTGATGACAAACAATAGGACCAACATTTTGACCAGCCCTCATATTACTTATTGATAGCATTGATAACTTCAAGTTTATTCATACTATGTTGCTTTTATCTGTTACAGTTGGAAAGTGATAATCTTGCGAATTATCGCAAACTTTATGGTCATCGTTCTGCTGGCGTCCAGTGCTTATGCTGTCGTGTTGGTTGTCCAGCGGTCACAAGAAGCCGAAGCGGAGTCCAGTTGGTGGAGACAGAATGAGGTGGGAATTTTGTCTTCAAAACTGTGTTTCTCCTCTTTTGGTCGATTTGCGCATGCGAAACGTTTGGTGTTAATGACACTCTCAGATTATTATCGCCATGTCATAAATGTTTATAGAAGTGTTTGTTTGTTTGTTGAATTTCGCTTAAAGCTACAGGAGGGCTATCTATCCCTTATTTGGCAGTGAAAGATTATAGGAAAGGCAGCTAGTCATCACCACCCACCGCCAACTGATGGGCTAGTCTTTTATCATCAAAGTGAGATTGATTGTCAAATTATAACGCTTCCACGGCTGAAAGGGCAATCATGTAAGTGTGATAACGATTCGAACCCGCGACCCTCAGAATGGGAGTCGAGCTCCCTAATCACCTGGTCATAACGGGCAGTTGTCTGTTGGATGTAACAAAGTTAACATTAATCCTTTATGTTGTCCTACTCATAGACTGCTTTTGTTTGACATCAGTGAATAAGACAATTCTGGTCGAATTATAAACAAAAAGCAATCCTTTAAATTTCAGTGGACCCGTCATGGTCAGGTGGGTTAAGGCGTTTGACTCGCAACCTGAGGGTTACGGGTTCGAATCCCCGTTGCACCAAACATGCTTGTCCTTTCAGCTATAGGGGCGTTATAATGTGACGGTCAATTCCACTATTCGTTGTTAAGAAGTAGCCCAAGAGTTGGCGGTGGGTGGTGATAACTAGCTGCCTTTCCTCTAGTCTTGCTCTTCTAAATTAGGAACGGCTAGCGCAGATAGTCCTGGTGTAGCTTTACGCGAAATTTAAAAACAACAACTAAATTCCAGTGTGAAAGTTATTATCCTACCTGTAGTTAAGAACAAATCTATACTTTGAAGAAAATGTTTACTTAAGTTATAACACGTAAAATAAGTTTTAAATCTGTTAAATATACGCAGATACACAACTGAGATGGAAAACTGATAAAATATTCTGTGCTATCCTGAATGAAGTACAATATCTTAAAATATATGCTAAATTAATCAGTACAACAAACAAAAATTAACAGGAATATTCTGATATCCAATACAGTGAGAGCCACATATCAAGTTACAAATATAATTCATGTCCACTGTAACAAACGACAGATAAATGAAACTCGACGTAAAGAACTAATGTTTCAAAGATAGACCCTCAATGTGCAAACTTTTAATGTAAAAGTTGACGGTCAAAACAAAATATAGTTAGACATTCTATAATAATTAACTTAAGCTTCAAACCTCCTCGTGAAAATCATTTGTAACATCATATAAAAAATAAAATATATAAACCTGTTGAAGCGTATTGAGAAAAAACAACTTTTGATGAATTTGAATACTTAGAAACTGTTAATACCAACCTACGATACTCAACATAAATTATAAAACTGATAAGATATATTAATATACTCAACATAAGAAAGTCTTTTAAGACACGCAATATTCGAATACATTTTTACTGATTACTGGCATTAATTACATTTGTAATAATTTCTTACAACTGACATTAAATATAGCTGTAATAGTTTCTGATAGCTGGCATTAAATATAGCTGTAATAGTTTCTGATAGCTGGCATTAAATATATCTGTAATAGTTTCTGATAGCTGGCATTAAATATAGCTGTAATAGTTTCTGATAGCTGGCATTAAATATAGCTGTAATAGTTTCTGATAGCTGACATTAAATATACCTATAATAGTTTCTGATAGCTGACATTAAATATACCTATAATAGTTTCTGATAGCTGGCATTAAATATAGCTGTAATAGTTTCTCATAGCTGACATTTGACATTAAATATATCTGTAATAGTTTCTGATAGCTGACATTAAATATAGCCGTAATAGTTTCTGATAGCTGGCATTAAATATAGCTGTAATAGTTTCTGATAGCTGGCATTAAATATAGCTGTAATAGTTTCTGATAGCTGGCATTAAATATACATGTAATAGTTTCTCATAGCTGGCATTAAGTATACATGTAATAGTTTCTGATAGCTGACATTAAGTATACATGTAATAGTTTCTGATAGCTGGCATTAAGTATACATGTAATAGTTTCTGATAGCTGACATTAAGTATACATGTAATAGTTTCTGATAGCTGACATTAAGTATACATGTAATAGTTTCTGATAGCTGACATTAAGTATATATATATATTCTTTAACTAGAGATGATGATGCTCATCTTCAATACACCATCAGTAGCGCGACACCTTGCAAAAACTGATATTCTCAGGATAAGCATTAAAAGAGGGACAACAGCAAGCCGCAGAAACTGTTATTATAAACTTTACTAGTTGACCAAAACATCATAAAATAACGTAAATTAACAACTAAGATGTAGTTTGCAAGTTAGATAAATTGCAATGATCATTTTGTAAAACTGTAATACTTGTTTATCTGTTTAGAGTGTTTCTGGTTTATAGGTAACGTTCGTCGTTTCTTTCATCTCGATTATATTTCCCAATCTATTTGAACTGATCGGAATGTTGGAACAATATCATCCTCGTGTTCAACTTCGATGGCAGCTTGCTCGGTAAGTCTAGACAGACCCTTTCCAAACACTCTGATTTATACGAGTGCCTTATATCACATATAAACGTTGTAACGGTTTTCAAACGAGACCTAAAACTCGATCGTTTCGAATACTTCATTATTTCTCTTCAGGATAATGAAGGTATTATCCCTCTGAAGAAGAATAGTGAACTATTGGAAAGCTCTCATAGATTAATGTACCTACCCTGGAATATAAGCATGTTTAATGAAGGGAAACAAACAGTATCCAATGAAAACTATTTATTTCCTCGACGTTTCATCTTATCGTTTTATCAGAGATTTACTCCTGCTGACCGCAAACTTAGTCTTCACAGAACAAATGTGTGACGTAATATAAAACAGTAACAATATGTTTTTACTCCAGTTTCATAGAGGACATCTGTCATTAGATCTGAGAAGGTCTTACTTATCAGTGACAAAAGGACATTAAATGGTGACATCTTGTGTGGGGATTTGTAACTTATTTATTATTTTCTAAAGTGTGTGTATATATATATATATATATACGTGTTTGATTATAACTATATTTACGTTTTACCTCTACATACTTATTAGATAATAATGTTTATATGAGTCATCCTTTTGTTTTCACTTTAAAATTAACTTTTTCTTTAATGTTTTATATTATTTTAAGACATTTATTATTGCTGCCTCCTTATTGTTGGTAACGTGATGCATGTCGAATGATACATGAGAACGCTTTGTTAATATTTTGAATTACATCGGCTGTTTATTCAGTTAAGACTCGTCTTTGTGTCAATGGGGTATTTATTGATGATCGTCGTGATGATCCCTCGAGGTCGAGAGGATGATGTTCATACATGGGTCCAGAGATGGCTAATAAAGACAATCATTGCTGCACAAATCTTCGGGTAGTGAGGGCAGGTCAGTTCAGAGGGAAGAAGAGGTTTCAGTAGTAGCTGGTATTGTTTCCTCTTCCTTTGCTTCTTTTCAAAATGTTGTCTTCTTGATGACTCAAAGAATTCTGCTTCCTTATGGATAAGGAATCTCCAGGTGGTTCGGTCGTGAACCAGATTTTTCCAGTTGTTAACACCAGTGTGGTAGTTCTTGAGTGCTGTCTTCAGGCCATCCTTGAACAGTTTCTTCTGTCCCTATTGTTGATAAAGCCTTATTTGTTTGTTTGTTTTTGAGCAAGGCTACTATGGGTTATCTGCTGCGTTTCACCACGATAAATCGAATCCTGGATTTCAGCGTTGTAAATTGGTACCACTGTTTTACCGAAAGACACTATAACGTTGAGAAAATGAAGGATTTTCACAATTACTGGCTCTTTCTCTTTATACAGTTGTTATTATTGTATTAGTGCGTCAACAAAACATTTTTCTCGTTTATTATTAAAAATCGTCTGAGGTACCCACGTTACTCGCGAAATTATTTTCATTGTGTCTAACTGAAGGCTGTACGAAAATCAGTTTCATTTTAAGCGAATAGAATTCTGCTAAATTGTACATTTGCTTTTACTCCAAAATGTTTTCAATCTCTGAAAACGAACAAAATTAACCACATCCACAAATAAGCACCAAGGCAGTAGCATCGGGAAAAAAATGAAATGGCTACTGATATGTATAATTTTTGTATGAAATTATTTAAAATGCACAGTTGAATTTATTTGAATATCTATCGTACTTTTATATCCTATCTACTTATGTACTGTCTATTTACGCCTCGTATCTTAAAATTAAACAAATTATATTCGTTTAACGTTTATGTTTACATTTTGTCACTGTAACTTAACACTAATCGATAAGTAGAGATCACTTTGCTCCCCTAATTTATATTTGAATGTTAACTTTATTTTGTAAATAATGTCTCTTTATACAGAATTCTGATGTTGTACTTACTGAATCTCTACACTTTGATCTTTGCTCTTTTTGGTAAAGTGGACAGAATGGTAAGTAAAAATTCCTCAATTTATTGTTAAGCTCGTTTAAAGACGAATATATGAATTCCAATTTAAACATTTTTACAACATGAGAAATATCGATGCTGATTTACTTCTCAGACCGTTTATTGTTTATAAGGTTTTCAATAATGTATTGTTTTAATAAAACAAACATGTATGGAACATAAATATCTTTTATAGAGACAAAACTATTTAGTAATTATACATCTTTTTTATTTTTTTGTATATCATTTTACATATTTGTAATCTAGTTTTAAGCTTGTGATTTAAAAATGTATGTTGTACCATATATTGTTATCTTTCATGTTGAAACACATATTGTTATCTTCCATGTTGAAACACATATTGTTATCTTCCACGTTGAAACATATTATTATCTTTCATGTTGAAACATATTGTTGTCTTTCATTTTGAATCGCATATTTTTGTTTTCCATATTAAAACACATGTTATTGTATTTCGTTTCTTAAATAACTTGAAATTTTGTAGAAAGTTATTATTTGGAAGAAATAAAACAAACTTTTAACTTCAAGTGTATTTTATTATAAACTTAGTATCTATAAATTTCATTATATTTTGCTTTTTTATATATCTCAAACGCTTGCAACTGAATATAATACTCAGAATCATAATTTTGGCCATAATGAAAGCAATAATAATCATTGAGTTAACCGTTAAAATCGAGATATGAATTATCAAATCAAAGTTCTCAAACATCCTGAGAGATAACTTTAAAGAAAAACATTTTTGTGGCCACTTCATGTCAATAAGTGGAAATAAATCAGTTACTATTATAAAGGATAGTCCAGACATTGATAGAAATTGTAAAGAAACTGAGTAAAAAACTTAGGATATAATGGAAGATTTTGTCATTCTCAATGACACGAAAATATTTATAGATTGAGAGTTTCTAATGGATCGGGCCTTACACTTTATAATGAGTAATACTTATTTATAAATCTTCTGCAACAAAAACATCAACACGTGACAACTTATCTTTTTTTCTGCAAGATTACTGTATTAAAGATAACAGAGGAAAGATAAAGTAAGTTTGTAATTTATAAAAGAATGTGAATAAACCCGAAACAGTAGAAGATCTCTGGACATTTACCGTTGATATTATAATAATTAAATGAGATATAATGGTTCAAGAGTTTATAAACCCAAACACTGTAACGTTTTTTGATACAATACTGAAAATACATAACAGCCTACAAACAATGCAATAATATACACAACCAGGTCTAGCATGGCCAGATGTGTTAAGTCGTTCGACTCCTAATCTGAGGGATGCGAGTTCGAATCCCAGTTGCATCAAACATATTCGCCCTTTCAGCCGTGGGGGGCGTTATAATGTAATGGCCAATCCCACTTTTCGTTGGTAAAAGAGTAGTCCGAGAGTTATTGGTGATGACTAGCTGCCTTCCCTCTAGTCTTACACTGCTAAATAAGGGACGGCTAGCGCAGATAGCCCTAACGTAGCTTTGTGCGAAATTAAAAAACAGAAACAAACTTGGAAAGTAAGTTACAACGTTGATTAGTTTGTATAATAACGTTTTTTGTTCTGCTTAAAGAAATCGTATAAACACTGGAATAAAAACGGTAACATCTGGTTAGAGCACACTCTTTCAGTAAACATTTGTTTCGTTTTTGGTATTTTTTTGCAATATTTAAACAATAAATTTCTAGATACAGAAATAGAAGAAATCCAACTAATAATGATCAGAAATGCCACCAGATGGCACAAAGCAAACTCTTTTAGTTTGTTTTTGAATTTCGCGCAATGCTACACGAGTGCTATCTGCGTTAGTCGTCCTTAATTTAGCAGTGTTAGACTAGAGGGAATGCAGCTAGTCATCACTACCCACCGCCAACTCTTGGGCTACTCTTTTACCAATGAATAGTAGGATTGAGTGTCACATTATAACGCCTCCACGGCTGAAAGGGCGAGCATGTTTGGTGCGACGGGGATTCGAACCCACAACCCTCAGATTACAAGTCGAGCGCCTTAGCTCACCTGGCCATGTCGGGCCCTAACTCGTTTAGACTTGAATAAATTAATTAAACAACTAGCCTCGGGTTTTAATGTTTATAATTATTATATTATAGGATTCCTTTCACTTCACTAAGCGTAAAATTCAAAATGTGATTTGTGACATAGAGGTCAAATGCATTCCTCGATTTGCCACACTCTCCCGTGGAGTTGCAGTTTTCAAGGTTCATATGTATAGCTTGGATCAACAAAACAAACGATTAGCTTTCATTATATGAAAAACAATCTGTAATATAATTATTAAACAGCTGTTTTATCGTACAATACCAAATATTTTAGTTATTTCTAATTCACCATATAGTATTCTAAGTTAATTTAGATGTGCGAAGAATAATTTAAAATTCCATAACTATAACGGGTTTAATAGTATAGAAACATTACGTGATAGCTATGTGTACTGTTTGAAACTTATAATTTTCACAGACAACAGCACTGTTCGAACTGAAGATGAATATTTCTACACTGCTGGAACAGAGGACATTTTTATCGACAGTTTTCCCATCGAGCGTGTTTTACCAAACATTAAATACGACAGCGGTTGAACCTTATCACTCACCCATCAGCTTGAGTCTTCATTTATTACATGCAGAAAACAACAGTTCTCAGCCTAAAACAACAGCCTGTAACTTGACTTTACTATTGAACTGTACAACCGTTATTCTTTCGTGGATTCGAAACGTAACAGCACAAAAAGAATTGGGTTTACTTGGAACAAATGAAAGAGAAGAACAAAAGTTGGATGGGTCGATGAACAAAAACGTTTTTTATAATTTCTCTGGAACAGAAGGAGATAGTGACGCTATTGAATGGCTCAATATCTGGAACTATACAAATATTCGTTTTTCAAATGCTTCTTTGGTAAAAGACAATATTACAACTCAGACAGATTCGTTTGGAGATGATGTTTTACGTAGCATTTTTAAAACTTTTTTCATCAATGCCAGCGATGTACACAACGCCACCTACTCAATAATCCTCAATAAAACATTACAAAATTGGTTAGCTAATCACATTCAAGAACTAGATAGTAAGATAAATGATTCTATATACAATTGCATTATTTTTATATCAAAATGCACTGAAGACATCAAAAAGATATCAGATAACGACGTCTTCATATCATCTACGAAGCCTTTTGAGGTAGACCCTCTAGTGACGACGACCAGTGAACAACCAATAGTTTCCTACGATATTAATAAAGAGTCTACAATTGAATCATCTTCGGCAGATCTTATCTTTGCTAATGCATCCAGTTTATCAAGATGCAATGGCTTAGAATGTTTATCTTATGTCACTGAAAGCTCTAAACCTACAAAGGAAGTTTCAACATCTACTGAGTGCCAAGAAGGTGACTGTGGTAAAGGACCAGATATCGCTCAACTTATTCTTTACAGTGACGTGTCTACTAGAGAACAACTAAGGAAACTATGCTGGGAGACCATGTTTGGACAGGTAAATAAATATGGGTTAGTTACTCACTTTAGTCTAAAAATCATTATATGAAACGATGAGCATTTCAAATGGCATTTCTAATAGTTAGCATAAATAAAGAAATGGGTAGAGTTACGAAAATAACCTTTCACATCATCGCTAGTTTAGAATGTGCCTTTCGACTAGTTTATATAATTATAGAAGACAAAAGAGCTACAGATTTCAGTATGGGTTATTATTGGTTTGATTGATACTACTTGTGTTTATTACGCAGTTATAAGATTAAATTTGTTTTGTTTTAGCGCAAAACTACACAATAGGTTATTCGCGTTCTGTCCACCGAGGGGACATCGAACCACATATGTTAGTGTTGTAAGTAGACTTCGAGGTTACTCACTAGAGGACCATATCAGATGAAGCTCTTCGGTTTACTGAATTGATAGTAATGAAGATATTAAAAATCTATTTGGTGTACGATAAAGATGGTCTTATAACTAATGTGACAATTGATATGTATATTTAACTCAAAATCAATATATTTTTAGGATTTTAACATAACTTTAAAGAACTAATTTACTACAAGCTGCTGCTTTTACGATAAGTAAGGTTTGTCTTTGGAACAAGTACTTGTAAATGATTGCAAAAATAATCGAAAGTTCGTACCTGTTCCAAAAAGCAATCTTACTTACTGTAAAAACTATAACTTATAATAATATACTGAATCAGTAAACTCGAAACGGTACTTTGAAGAAATAACTTTTACTTATATTCATTATGAATAACTTGCAATAGCAGTAACAAAGTTGATAAAATATCCACAGATATAATGGTTCAAATTATGGTTTTAATATTAATTCAAGGTTACAATTAACCATGCAAAATTTAATAGCACACCTATCTATACAGTGTGTCAGTGAATATTGGTACATAGGGTGTAAATTTATGAGTCATAATATCGATAACACTTTGTAGCCCAGTTATACATCATAGTGAAATTAATAATGGATGTCATATCTATTTAATAAGTGGCATGGTAACAGTTTTCCACATGTAACATTTCACAAACAATTTCTAATGAGATTTTTACCGCAATAGGAAACTACAATAAAATATATCGCTCAGTACTAAAACCGTGTGTGTGTTTTACACTCCCCCGCTAGTATAGCGGTAAATCTACGGATTTACAAAGCTAAAATGAGGGCTCAATCCCCCTCGGTGAACACAGCAGAAAGTTCAATATGTAGGTTAGACCTAGAATAGACAATGAAGTCCACATCTGTCCAACAATTACTAGTAGGTTTCATCCGTTTCTTGGACAGTTCTTTAAACTAAATACTGTAACAGTCAAAAACTTAAAAGTTACGCAACATGTAGGTCCACATATAGGGAATAATAAATAAACAAGTCTGTAACTGTAAGGTTCAAACGTTACCTGTAGAAGTGGTAAAAAAAACAAACAACAAGATATAAGGTCCATATTGATACAGTTATAGGTAGCACCTGTAACATACTAAATACCAAAGGACCATATGAACCCAGTACTGTCCACTAAGGGGAATCGAATTCTAAATTTTATCGTTGTAAGTCCGTAAAGTTACCGCTGCCCTACTGAAGGACTTTATGTATTTTTGTTAGAGTTTCATTTAAAAAAACAAACTTGTTTATCTTACGAAATGGGATACACTGTTTTACTACAATAAATTATCAGAAATACTGATATTGTAATTATATAATTGTCGTGAACGTACGAAATCGTATTTAATATTTACGTTTCACTTGAAAACAAAGCTTGCAAACTTGTTTTAAAATGTGTTTGTTCGTCTTTTCTTATTTTCGCAAGTGAATTAAATACATTTGCATCTTTAGTTTTGAAATCTAACTAGTAATAAAAGATAATTTTACACACGTTAATTTAACACGCATAAACCCTACAAATTATTTAATTCGAAAATTTGTTGAAATCTGTTCCTTTGGTGGTCAAATGGTAAGTTTGTGAGATTATAACCCTGAAACCTTATGTTCTGATTTTTATGTTGGAAATCGTAATAATAACCTAGTATGGCACTTTGATTAACAATGGACAAAAAACTGTAAATTTAAAATAAAAAAACGGATTTGATGCAACTCTAACGAAACAATCATATTTATCATATTCCAGTATACAATATATTGATTATACTCTGTTACCTTTTTATCTTCCTTCGTTAAATCCAAGTCTTTATCATCTTTTCAGGAACTAGTGAAGTTGACCGTAATGGATTTAGTAATGACGATTATTAGCATAATAATAATGGACTTTATACGAGCCATATTCGTGCGCTACGCCAACAACTGTTGGTGCTGGGATTTGGAAAAGAAATTTGTAAGTAGTTTGAGAAATGTTTATTTTTCTGTTGAAAAGAAAATATATTTGAAACGAACTCGAACTTTGAAAAAGAAATCACTAACCTTAAAAGTTTTTTTTTTATTTTTTATTTTACGAGAGTCCTGTTATAATTAAATAACAGAAGACACTTTTAATAATTGTTTTGTAGGAATTAATTGATTTGCATAGTATCGAAAATAATTACGTCTCATGGCCAAGAGATTAAAACACTCCATTCGTAATATGAGGGTCGCGTGTTCAAATCCCTATCACGCCAAACATGCGCGCCCTTTCAGCCATCGGGTTATTATAATGGACGGTCAATCCCACTATTCGTTGGTAAAAGAGTAACCCAAGAGTTGGCGGTGAGTGATGATGACTAGCTGCCTTCCCTCTAGCCTTACTCTTCTAAATTAGGGACGGCTAGCGCAGATAACCCTTGTGTAGCTTTGTGCTACATTTGTATAATATGCCACATGGTTCACTTAGACTAAAGAGGGGAAATGCATGACTTTACAGAACCAAACAGTCGTTTTCAACAACCTAATTTTAACATCATGTAAAATCCACCAGAATAAAATTGCTTATTATATTTTTGTTTTAAAAGGCAACAAACAACTGTAGAAAACGTTTTAGCACAAACGGTAACATATTCCAACGAAATCAAAAATACTATGAAATAAGCCGTTAAAAGGTATTCTAAGTTACAATGAGTTGCTCACCAAAGCTATAACGTCTCATTAAATGCTTCAAGTTTTCCCAATTTCAGTTTAACAAAAAATGATCTTCCTCCGGAATACTGTGTTAATGTTATAGAGGTCAGTTTTGGTTTCTTTCTCGGAGAAGCGGTGTTAAAAGTACGACAGAGGTCGCGCTTGTAACATTATACAGGAAAACGGCTTGTAGTGTTTATACATTACGCGATACCGTTAATTAAACGATTCGTTTCGGCATCGTTTATTTTCGTCTTTTTTATTCTACGAAGTTTTGTTTTGGGATAAATTATCATGGTACAGTGTAAACTTTAGTAGGTCCCATGTTTGCTACTCTGTCAATTAGTCCCGAAATTACTGACTTGTTTACATACCGCTCACAGCGAGTGAAGCCTACATACTGCATCATATTAGGTAATTTCATGTTTTTGTTCCTTATAACGCTTATTTCCGTAGGCCTGGGATGGCCAGGTGGGTTAAAGCGTACGGATCGTAATGCAAGGATTGCGGGTTTGAATCCCCGTCGTACCACACATGTTCACCCTTTCAGCCGTGGGGGCGTTATAATATGATGGTCAATCCCACTATTCGTTAGTAAAAGAGTAGCCCAAGAGTTGACGGTGGGTGGTGATGACTAGCTGCTTTCTCTCTAGTCTTACGCTGCTAAATTATGGACGGCTAGCGCTGATAGCCCTCGAGTAGTTTGCGCAAAATTAACACAACAAAAAATAATGACTTCCATATAAAATACAAAGAGAACCAAGCAGTAAATAACGGAATTAATTCCAATGTTAATTTTTTGCTTATTTTGCGTATTTTTGCTTAAATGTTTTTATGTGATTTATGTTATTAAAAGTCTTCTCACCTACAGCCTTGTATCCTAGTGGGTCAGCAATAGGTTTATGGACTTACAAGGCTAAAATTCCGAGATCGACTCTCATGGTAAACAGTGCGCACATAGTTCGTTGTTTAGTACAACGCTAAAAAAAGCAAAACTGAGAAACAGACCCAAACACTCCACAAGGTATTTTAGTACAATACTAAAGTATATTTAACAATTTGTTACTGTTAGACCCCATCATCAATCCTAGGATTAATTTTTAATTTTTTAAATAGTATATGTAATTCACTACAGCTTTTCCAGATAGAGCATAATACAGTTTGATCTTAAAACAAAAGTAAATTATTTGCGATTTCTCTTGTATTAGCCAGGTTATGGAGATTTCAAAATTGCTGAGAATATCTTGCACCTCGTCAACAACCAAGGAATGATATGGTAGGTGTTGAACTCCAATATTTTCTTAAATAAACAGGTTAAAAATCGTTATATCTAACGTTAGACAAAGTAATTTTATTATGTATAATTATATCAACTACAAAAAGAAATTCAGAAAAAAAATTCTTATCAAACATAATTATAAAAAATGCAAAACTACGAAGTTAATTTCTTGTTTCTTAAGAAGAACAATTAAAAATACGTTTTAATAATAAGCATCTCGTCAATTCCTCAACTTAAAAACATTTGTTTGTTCATTTTTTAATTTCGCGCAAAGCTACACGAGAGCTATCTGCGCTAGCCGTACCTCATTTTGCAGTGTAAGACTAGAAGAAAGGCAGATAGTCATCACCATCCACCGCCAACCATTGGACTACTCTTTTACCAACGAATAGGAAGATTCGCTGTCATATTATAACGATCTCAGGGCTAAAAGAGCAAGTATGTTTGGAGGAACGGAGATTCGAACTCACCACCCTCAAATTACGATTAGAACGCTTTAACCACGTGACTGTGTCGGCAAAGTTAAAAAGTACTAGAGGATTTGACAGATGATTCGCAATCTGAGGGTCCGGTTTTCAATTCCTGTCCTACGAAGTATGCTTACACTTTCACTCATGAAGGCATTGTAATGTAACAGGCAATCCATTATTCGTTGGTAAAATAATAGCCCAAGAGCTGGGGATGGGTGGTGATGACTAGCTGCCTTTCCTTTGTGTAGTCTCAAACAAACCAAACCTGCATCACAGGAAAAAGTAATTTCTTATTAATTTAAAAAAAGAGTTGTCTCATTTACAACAGAAAAATAAACAATCGTTTTTATGCTAAAATGAATGAAAATTTACATTTAATACTGTATTTTATTTCTTTCTGATCTCTCAATAGACCAATGGTAAGTCTTTTGGTTTTGCAATGCTACAATCAGAAGTTTGGTTCCTCTGGGTAGACACAAAAGATATCCAGATGTGACTTTGCTGTAGGAAAACACAGACACTCCTTCTTACTGAACAGTTTTATAATTCGGACGAAAACTTTTTCGTTATGTCTCTCATCTTCGGCAAATAATTTCATTTCTTAAGTCTGCTTCTGAATATACATTAAAATTGTTATTTAGTGTGATAATAATTATTGTTGTTCTATAGATATTAACCTCATAGAAGTTTTTTTTCTCAAAATATTTTGTTCAACATTGTTTTCCAGGATGGGCATGTTTTTCAGTCCTGGCCTACCTGCTCTCAACACTGTAAAACTTTGTATTCTAATGTACGTGCGGAGTTGGGCTGTCTTAACTTGTAACATTCCTCATGAAACGGTCTTCAAAGCATCAAGATCAAACAATTTCTACTTCGCACTGCTTCTGATTATGTTGTTTTTATGCACGCTGCCAGTGGGATATGCAATAGTTTGGCTTGAGCCTTCTTGGCATTGTGGACCCTTCAGGTAAACTAAATTATCACAATATTTTATATTACTTTATTCTGTGTTTAGAATTTTGAGCAGAGCTAAACCAGGGCAATCTGCGGTTATCCTTCTCTGTTTTGAACTTATATACTAAAAGCAAGTAGTTTGTCAACAGCAGTAACAACTGCCAATTTATGGATTACTTTTGTCTGACTAAAGTGTCTGATTTCACAATTATTCTTATAGTGCGCCCACAATTCAAAGTGTGGAGCGCGTTTTATGAGTATGGGGTGCGAATACAAACTAGTAGTTTGTTTTTTTATTTTGAATTTCGCGAAAACCTACACCAGAGCTATCTGCGCTAGCCCTCTCTAATTTAGCAGTTTAAGACAAGAGGAAAGGCAGCTAGTCATTGCTACCTACTGCCAACTATATAACGCCCACACGGATGAAAGGGTAAGCATGTTTGATGTGAAGAGAATACGATATGCAACCTTCAGATTAAAAGTTAAAAGCCCCAATCACCTGGCCATGTGGGGTCATAAACTTTCAGATTCACAGTGAAGGATATTTTAAAAATGTAGGCCACAATCGGCCCTCTACGCGTGTTAGGAACTAAAGCTACCCTAATAAAGTACAAAAGCATAAGTATTGGCTATTTAAACTGTACCTTTTATCCATGTATAAAGCAAATGAACTTTCAGAAAGAGTTTGTTTTGCTTGTTTGTTTGTTTTTGAATTTTGTACAAAGCTACCCGAGAGCTATCTGTGCTAACCGTCCCTAATTTAGCAATGTAAGACTAGAGGGAAGGCAGCTAGTCATCATCACCCACCGCCAACTCTTGGGCTACTCTTTTACCAACGAATAGTGGGATTGACTGTAACATTATAACGCCCCCACGGGTAAAAAGGCGAGTATGTGTGGTGCGACGGGAATTAGAACCAGGATTAGAAATACCTGAACAGGGGGGAGTAGAAAATCGAAAGTGCCAAAAACATGTATTTACTTCAAAGATTGGATATTAAATAAGTCAGTTTTTTTCACAGGAATAAATCCATCAAAAAGTTTTAACTCCGAAAAAAACATGTAATTGGTATTTGATGGTGTATTTTACCAGTGGTTATGGTCGAATCTACCGAGTTTTCACAAGCTACCTCAGGAACGTTCTTCCTTCCTGGATGAATAACATCATTGAGTATCTTACTTCACCAGGACTTGTAATTCCACTTCTTTTGCTGCTTGTGTAAGTGAATCATTATTATTTATATTGATTTATTATCTTTATTACTTCATTAAATTTTATTTTTAAACTCTTTTATTGTGAATCCAATACACTATTTTTCAACTGTAACGTCATTTTAGATAAATTTCAGAAAATTATAATTATATTTTTATTATTAAATTTCTGTAATTTAACATGTTTATTGTTGTACCACTAGATGCCGTTACTTATGTTTAAACTGTTCTTCCGTAACAATTATTAAATTATTTCACTCACGAAAATATTATTTACTTGGTAAAACCTCTTGGTGAAGAATCTAAGTCTCATAATGAAACTAAATTTAAAAATACAAACAACAAAAAGACCTAATGTAAATATAATAAAACTGTACGCGTAATTTCGTATAACAAATCTTTACCAATAATTCAATGTATTTCTAAAATTACGAACTTATTATAAACATGATTTTAAATTTTGGTGATTACCAGTTTTTACAGCTAAGCAGTTGAATGATGCTTGCTTTTAAATATGGTGTAACTATACCCAGTTTGGGTATCCATTTCAAACTAACTTAGACGCCTCAAAGCCAGAAGTGGTAAACCCACATTTGTTTGAATCCAGTACCTACGATAACGAGCAAATAAAAACTTCCCAGACTCTTTGTTTTGTAAAATAAAGCCGCATTAGACTATCTACTGTGTCCACCGAGATGAGTCGAACCCCGAATTTTAGCGCTTTAAGTCCATAGATTTTCATTTGTCCTACCGGCAGACTTTTCCAGAATTGTTTTGTCACCATTTATTTGTTAAAGGCTATGGTGCTTATCAAAGGATTTTTATTATCAAAATCCCTTTGTTTCTTAAGTCTTGAACGAATCACATCACAGGATAAACTGTTTCTCAAAGAGTCTAAATGAAAAAACGTCATAGAAGTGATACCTAAACAAGCACGAACAATGTATATTCCAGTAAAGGATAAGAAAATGGAATATCTTCACATTTATCTGAACTTTTTTACTCATTCTTCTTCATTTTCAAATATTTTTATCTACTACCCCGCAGTATTTCTCATAATTATCCAACGTGGCATCAGATGTTTGACTCTCTGTTTATCAGTAGTGTTAATACCCATACCAGCCGTTCAGATACAAGGACTAGCATTAGCATGGCTAGGTGGGTTAAGGCGTGCGACTCGTAATCTGAAGGTCTCGGCTTCACATATAAAAAAAATAAATAAATGTAAGCTATTCATGTGCTGCGAGATATTTGAAGTCACTTTGACTAGGGAAACATTCAGCTCTCTGATGGTCCGTCATAGCCAAGTGGGCAAAAGCGTTGGACTCGTAAACTGAGGGTCTCGGGTTCGAATTCTTGTCGCACCAAACATGCTCGCCCTTTCAGCCGTGAATGCGTTATAATGTGACGATCAATCCCACTATTCGTTAGAAAAAGAGTAGCCCAAGATTTGGCGGTGGGTGGTGATGACATTATTGTTCCATAATGAACGGCAAAAGTGCAACTAATAAAACTTTTACCTTTCTACAGTAAAAATCGACAGAGATTGTTTAATGAAAGTCAGTTGTATCCCCAGCTTCTAGTTCTCTATATTTGTTCACAATATATAAAATATTGATATGTAATAATTTGAAAGTTTTGGTACATATAATTGCTTCAGAACTTAATTTTTCAAAACAACACTACTTTTCTACAATGACATGATCATCAGCCTCCCAATGGTACAGCAGTATTACTGCAAACTTATGAACACTAGAAATTGAATTTCAATACCTGCGACGGGCAGAACCCAAAAACAAATAACGTTAACAAACACAATTATCAAGTTGATAAAATAGTTTGTAAAAAATAAATATAAATGAAACTTTTAGCAAAATACTGATGCGAAATCTGGTAAAGATTTGTGGTTAATGGGAAATTTAGTACATCTCATATTTAACAAATCGACATATTCTGTAACATGTCTTTATAGTTTAAAATATACGTATTTCTTTGCTTATTGTTAAGCACAGAACTACTGAATGGGCTATCTGCAGTTTGCCCACCGCTGGTATAAAACCCCGATTTTTAGCGTTATAATTTGTCAGACTTGACGCTGAGCTTCTGGAAAGTTGAGAGACATAGAGAGTGATATGCTAGTCTTAGAGCAGAGGTCACCAAACCACGGCCCTTGAGGTCTTTTTGTCCGGCTCGCCAGCAGAGAGCCGCTTGGAAATAAAAAGTGACATTTCATCAAATGTCCCAGTGTCATGACAAAATAAATCCCACCAATGGTCGCTTTAAGCTGGCAAACACAAGACGTTATGATAAAAAGAAACAAGGCTGTCACGCGCATTTTTAACCAATAGAAAAATTCTTGCCCCCCAGTGGCTCAGCGGTATGTCTGCGAACTTACACGCTAAAATCCGGGTTTCGATACCGTGGTGGGCAGAGCACAGATAGCCCATTGTGTAGCTTTGTACTTAATTCAAAACAACAACAAAAAAATTCTTCTTTTGTCCTCGCTGCCCGTTTATTCATATCGAGATACGTATCTATGAAAACATTAGGATTTCGAAAACAAGTACAGACTTAACCCTCGTCCTATTGACTCCTCTTGTAAATTCAGCGGCCTAGAGTTACCGCTTCAGCAAGCTCATTCCTCTTAGTCGTCGGGTTATTTGCTTCTCTTAAGTCGTTCTTTGGTAAGTTTCGTGACAAACGCACGTTTCAATATATTTTGTTTGTGCGTTCTTGGTTTGTTTGTTTGTTTTGGAATTTCGCACAAAGCTACTCGAGGGCTATCTGTGCTAGCCGTCCCTAATTTAGCAGTGTAAGACTAGAGGGAAGGCACCTAGTCATCACCACCCACCGCCAACTCTTGGGCTACTCTTTTACCAACGAATAGTGGGATTGACCGTCACATTATACGCCCCCACGGCTGGGAGGGCGAGCATGTTTTAGCGCGAACTCGCGACCCTCGGATTGCGAGTCGGACGCCTTACGCGCTCGGCCATGCCAGGCCTCGCGTTCTTGGACCAGTACAATACTTTTCACACAGCGTTCTGTGTTTTTCATTTTCATATCTTTTTTTTGTCACTCATCGTTATGGCTGCTTTTAAAAGAAGAAAAGTGGATTCTGAGTGTTGTGGGTTCAATGAAGAATGGGAAGAAAAGCACTTCTTTGTGGAAACAAAAAACAGAAAGTCACTTGTGTGATATGCACGGAAAGTGTTGCCGTTTTGAAAGTGTACAATCTTCGGCGTCAGTGTGAAACAAAATGTCTATCAAAATATTTGAAAATTTCAGGAAAGTTCCGTTCTGAGAAATTTAAATCCATGAAACGCGTTTTTGAATCTCAAAAGAATCTCTTCACGAGAAATTTTACTGAAAATGAATCTGTCACTCGTACAAGTTACAAAATAGTGCATAGGATGGCAGAGCGAGGAAAACCTTTTACTGACGCAATTTCATCAAAGAGTGTATGATGGAAGCAGCAAATGAGCTGTCTCCTGAAAAAGCCAATTTCTTTGAAAGTATCAGCCTTTCAGCAACTTCAATTGTACGGAGGCCAGAAGAATTCAAAACGAACATCGCATTACAGATACGCCAAAAAGCTAAAAACTTCCTTTGGTATTCTCTGGGACTGGATGAGTCTACTGATCTTTCGAGTGCGTCACAACTTTTCTTGTTCATTCTTGGAATTACTTTGGACTTTCAGATCACGGAAGAGCTAGCATCAGTTTGCAGCATGCACGGAAGAACAACTGGAGAAGACATTTTCATGGAAGTGCACAAAACTTTGAACGACTATAACCTTTAGTAGAATCAGATTACAGGTGTAACAGTTGATGGAGGAAAAAACATGGCTGGAGTAAAGAAGGGTCTGGTGGGGATGATCAGGAAACAGTTGGAAGATCTTCAACTTCCAAGTGCTCTGTTCATACACTGCATCATAATCAGCAAAAGACTTAAATATTTCTTGCGTACTGAAACCAGTCATTTCTGCAGTGAACCTCATTCGGGGTCATGCACTTAATCATCGCCAATTCAAGGCGTTTCTTGAAGAAATTGATTCGGATTTCTGCGACTTGACTTATCACACGGTGGTGAGGTTGCTCAGCTGCGGTAAAGTCTTGTCTCGTTTTTATAAGCTGAGAAGAGAAATAGATATATTTATTATCTAGAAATATAGAGCCGATCCACTTCTGTCGGATCCAACATGGTTGTCAAAGTTGTCATTTTTGGTTGGCATCACATCCCACATGAATGAATTGAACTTGAAACTTCGGGGGAAGAATAACCTTGTCTGTGATCTCTATAAAATCATTAAAGGATTTCATTGTCATTGTTTGAAGCACATTTGAAAAGAGGAAACCTCTCATTTTCAGTGTTTCAATAAGTTTCATGCTGGAATCACAGAAGATGTCAACCTGGAATTTCAGAAAAAAGATTATTGGTGATTTAAATAAGCATTTTTAGAGATATTTTTGGATCTCAACAGAATCGAAAGTGACATTCTGCTTTTTCAGAATCCTTTTGATTGTGTCATTGATGACGTGCCAGTAAAACTTCAGCTGGAGGTCATCGATTTGCAAGGAAATGACTTGTTGAAAGCAAAACAAAGAGAGGGGGAATTTATTGAATTTTACAGCTGCATACCTAAAGATGATTTTCCAAAGCTGAAGCAGTTCACATCTGGTATGGCATCAGTGTTTGGAAGAGCTTATGTCTGTGAACAAGTGTTTTCAAAAATAAAGTATGTGAAGTCGGTACATCAATCAAGGTTGACTGATAAACATTTGAAAGCGATTCAGATGATTGGATGCACCAATTCAAAATTGAACATTGAAGATATTTTGAAAGCCAAACGCCAATTTCATAAATCTGACTAACTTTTTTGCGACTTAGTGAAATTCAAATATGTACTCACTCTGTGCGATGTGACAATTGTTTTTGCTAATGTCAGCTTTGATAACCTTTTGATAAATAAAAATGTTGGTTGTATTTCTGTTTGTTTTTTAATATATGTGTGTATTGCATGCTACTCCTACATGGCTAATGTGTCATCCTAAACTTAGTTTTAAGTCTTTTATAGAAAACTTTCGTTCCAGCTTATGAGTATTGAACATTATGAGCATGCGGCCCACGCTTCTCATTCTTTAAGTAATTTGGCCTCGTGAAAAACGTTTGGTGATCCCTCTCTTAGAGAAACCTATTCCTGGATGTATGAAGCTTTTGTTAAAGATTTTACGTTTCTAACACTAGAAATAAATATGCCTTCAACACAGTGACCAAAAGTGATCGAGAAACATCTTTTCCAGGTTAATCATTTATTATCTGATATCGTTGACTGGTTCACTTCGTGAGGCCAATAATGACTTAAAGATACAGCTACGAAGGGTAAGTCCAATAAATTTATGTGTAGAAGATATACGAAAATATAATATAGATATTTTTCGAAAGTTATTTATTTGGTTTTTTAAAGTGATCGCGTACAAGATGTGTTCGAATATTCCTGTGGAATTCCCACCCAAATGTCAGAACTTCTGCTGTCCATGTTCAAAATAATAACTGCACATGAAAGGGTGAAACACGTTCAACTCTAATAAAATTCCGAATGTTTTAACACAGTAGATTTACAGTTCACAACATTCAAAGGACATAAATAACGTTTTTGAATTATAAATGGCGGAAATGTTATCGACACGTTAAGTCTAAGAGCGTACAGATTGTTATGATAATATTAATGCAAACTCATATATATATATACGATAAAATCAAGCGCCACTTGAACTGTATGCATGAATTTAAAGGAAATAATTTGGTTTAATTATTTTTTTGCCAAAGTTTGTTTACAGCCTTGCAAAACTGTTCTGAATAACGATAATGGTGGAAAGTTTCTTGATGTGATTCATTGACCTTTCTCTTCAGAGTGTTTCTCATATATGTGCATTATTGTATATGTTGATTTATTTTATGAATAGATATATACTACTTAATTATATAATGCTATGTCTATATACAGCAACGATTTTTGTTGTTTTCTCGCGTTATTGCAATGACGTATATCGCCAAAACACATGTTTACTTTATAAGTATCATTAAATTTGCGGGGTTTTTCACGAATTATTGCAATGATTTATATCGCTAAATAACACGTGTTTGCGTTGCAAGTTTCATTAAGTTTGTAGGTGTCTTTTTACCTCATTTCAACTCAACATATTCAGCAACAGTTTTATTCTTTTAACGAGTTAGTAATTAGCTAAATTTTGAACCATTTTAGGAGAGGTCACATGAGAAGGAGGCCTCGAGTGATAACGGTAAGAATATTTTATTTCCTGAACACATTCGTACTCGTAGAACCGAACTTGCTGTCTGTCATTTCAATAGTGCTCAGAACAAACGGAGTTTAACGAAGGTGTGAAAGCACTGCTAACTTTGTCTCTTGTGTAAATAAAAACGTTCACCAGTTTTAGATTTTAGGAGAGTAATAGTTTCTGTTTGTTGTGATTAACAACTTTTTATATCACAAATGTGTAAGGTAAGTAAGTCGTAGAACCTTTCTCAACTCCTAATAAAGGAAAACGGAATTTGTAGCTCTACAAACGTTTCATGATTGAGCTAGGCTTACATTATAACTGAATCTGATTAAAACTGTCCATATTTTGTGTTTATTACTGTTATCGAAACGCCACTTAAAGTCCTAGAATATTAGTATATTTATTAACTTACTGAAGAGTTTGCTACGACTCTCCTTGCATATTTGTTAAGAATTGCAGTAATATGATGTTTATAATGTAGTTTTTAACAACAGTATTCATACACCTACATGACAAAGCAGAATGGATTAAAATAAAAAAGATAATTAATCAACAACAAAATAGAATATATTGAAAAAATGTTTGCAAAAGTTTTTAAAGAAAAGACTTTCGCAACGAATGAAACAATAGATTCCTTAAACCTAGGAATAAAAATAGGACCAAACTGGTATTGTTATGAAGAAGGAAACCTTGGAATACGTAAGAATGTTCTGTTAAAACAATGTCTTTCGGGAAAATACATAAACATTGGAGATATTACAATATCCTATAATTAAAATACAGTATTCTAATTAAAACTGAATATAGCAAATTTATTATGTTATAATTAGAAGGGAAGATTTGTTTGTTTGTTTGTTTTGGAATTTCGCACAAAGCTACTCGAGGGCTATCTGTGCTAGCCGTCCCTAATTTAGCAGTGTAAGACTAGAGGGAAGGCAGCTAGTCATCACCACCCACCGCCAACTCTTGGGCTACTCTTTTACCAACGAATAGTGGGATTGACCGTCACATTATACACCCCCACGGCTGGGAGGGCGAGCATGTTTAGCGCGACGCGGGCACGAACCCGCGACGCTCGGATTACGAGCGCACGCCTTAACGCGCTCGGCCATGCCAGGTCTAGAAGGGAAGATGGAAAACTAATATTCTACCTAAAAGTAACACGGAGGACGTTACAATATGCTAATTAAAATGAAACGTGGAATATAGTATAATATTCTATTCTATTCAAAAGGAAAATTGGAAGGCATCATAATATTCTAGTTAAAAATAACATGGAAGACGTTATAATATTTTAAGGAGGTGACCAAGAAGATGTTTCAATGCTGTAACTAAATCAGTTTGTTTTGTAATAAATTTCACGAATAGGAACAATGCCAAAATTTGTTAAGAACGTTTATTTATAATGAACAGAAACAACTGGAGACAGTGTTGCAATATTTTCTTTATACATCTGTATCAAACAGAAGGTTACAGAAGCAATAACAATCCTCTATATTTTTACCAATCATCTCCAATCACGAAGAATGGACAGAAATGTAAAAGGTATGAAATGTTCAAAAAAGCCTAAAACAGTTGAGATAATAATGCGTCGTTTTACTTGCGTAAATAATTATGAAGGAAGAAGAAAGTAGGTTTAATGTTGTGGTGTTTAACGTTGTTATGATATATCATATTGTTTTTAGCGTCTCATGCTGTTATGTTATTCTGTATTGTTATGGTGCTTCATATTTTATGATATTCCATATTGTTATAATATTTCATATTTTTATGGTATTTTTATTGTTATAATATTTAATATATTTATGGTATTTCGTATTATTATGATATTATATCTAAAAAACATTGGGACAGAAGCTAGAAAGAACATTGTCACAATGTTTCAAAAACATTTCTCATCAGAAAGAAGCCAAAGTGGAAATGATGAAACAATAATTGATTGTTCCTTTAGCAGCAAAGAAAGGTGAGGACGGAAACTCAACACTGGCTAACAAGTGGTTAATCACAAAAAAGATACTGCCTGTGTTACCAACGTGTAACAGATTCCGAGAATTAAATCATCTAACCGAAACTGAAATCGACCAAGAGGACGAAGAGCCGCACACGATTGGTAATGAATAAAAATATTAGCGTATCTGTTCATATTATTTACTTATGAATGATATCACAGTCAGTAAGTGTATTTATAAAATAATATACATCTTTGTAATATGAAGTGTTGTTTTTTTTAATTTCGCGCAAAGCTACTCGAGGGCTACCTGCGCTAGCCATCCCTAATTTTACAGTGTAAGACTAGAGGGAAGGCAGCTAGTCATCACCACCCACCACCAAATCTTGGGCTACTCTTTAACCAACGAATAGTGGGATTGACCGTTGCATTATAACGCCTCCACGGCTAAAAGGGCCAGCATGTTTGTGCGACCTGGATTCGACCCCACGACCCTTGGATTACGAGTCGAACGTCTTAACACACTATGTCATGCTGGGCCTAATATGAAGTGTAACAGAATAGATCAGAATAAAAATCAACCAATTATCATAGTCAAACTAATATTCCTACCTAAACAAAATTATTTATTTAAAAATTCTAAATAAATAAAAATCATTTAGAGATTTCTTTATTTTATGTAAGAAAAATTTTATACGCAAGTAGGAACGATTACATACAAAATGAACCAGGAAAACGCAGCATCCAACTTTTGTTCGATGTTTATGAAATTGATCTTCAAATTATAATTGTTTAATCGTGACATTTGTTTCTCGAACCAACAATTATTATGTGTATCATGTGATACCAAACATTTTAGTGAAAGTAGGTTGTAAAACGAGGGAAAGATAATTCTAAATGTTGTCTTAATTAATAATCATAAATAGTGGTAAAGTATTCAAGAGCTTAGAATATGTTTACAGAAAATCATTATATTAGGTTAATTGGAAAAGCCGTTAGGTGGCTTAGAGGGCAGCAAAGTAAATGGTTTTTGTTCTCACAAACAAAGAAAATCCCAAACCTTATCATCTGGTGATACGTCAGAATATACAGTACTATACAGAACTTCTAAGTGATGGATTTATATACTGATCTCTTTGTTCTTGTTGCTGCCCCCTAGCGGTATGTCTGCGGACTTACACGCTAAAATCAGGGTTTCGTTACCCGTGGTGGGCAGTGCACAGATAGCCCATTGTGTAGCTTTGTGCTTAATTAAAAAAAACAAAAAACAATATTGTTGCTACTAACTGACTTACATGTCAAGCACGTTATTTGAAACATTCTTGTTTGGACATGTAATGCTTCAATTGTACTCTAAACACGTTCAACATGCCTATGAATTTTATCTCACGCTATAAAGTCTATATTTTTTCTTCTGATAAATTTATCATTTAAATATCCGATCTTGTGTTTTAATTTCGGTTCTAGATTTCATTAACCCTTCTCAGAAGAGACTTTTTGACATTTTCTTAAATATCTATTTATCACGACTAAACCCTTTAAATCAGCAGTTGTATTTTAATTTTTGTGAGACATTTAAAAGGGTTCCTAATTTTTTCTTCACAATGTAAAACTCCGAAATTGTATTCATAAAAATATTGCAGCTATTTACAATATTATTTTCAAATCTGAAACGTTAAAACATTTTTATAATTTTTTCGCAGTTATTAGCACTTCTATAATTAATACATTCGAACTTCTTTATTGAAAACTAAAAACTGTACTTATCGTTCTCAGAAAAAACATTTGGATGAACAAAATAAATTTGTTTTTTTCAGACACATCTGTCAAAACACAAGTGCAGTACCCGTTGCAAACTGAGGAAAACCATATAGACTCGCCTGGTCATCGTCTTAAGGATCGTAATAGGTCAGTATCAAATACTGATTTATTCATATAAACATGGACTAATACAATTTATGTAGCTGTTGTTTACCGTTAAATATATTTATTTATTTATTTCAGTTCTTCGTAAAAAGATATAAAGGAACTGCTTGCCCACTGTTGTCCTCTATTTTGAAATGTAGACAAAAGAAAAGGCAGATGGTCAACAGCACCCACCGCCAACTCCTTGGCTACTTGGACAAGAGTGGTTCAGGTATTAACAGTGGTTACTGCTAACTGCCTACTTTCTATTCAGTTTATCGATTTCAAATGAGAGACGGCTGTGGCTGGTTGTAGAAAAGATAAATAATTTCGTTAAAAGATGCTTATAGAAGTTTGCCTGATAATACAGGGGGTTAAGTACGTTATTTTAACATTATTTTAAAGATTCAGTATGTCGTTACGGTCCATTTCGCTATATCTAGTCATGCGCTATCTAATGACCGTAAACCCAGACAATAATTCAACAACGTAGATTCTATTTTAAAAGTTCCATCGTAGGAGAGCCATGTCTAAGACCCCCCGCTAGTACAGCGGTATGTCTCCGGTTTACATCGCTAAAATTAGGGGTTCGATTCCTTTGGGTGGGCTGAGCAGGTAGCCCTATGTGACTTTACTATAAGAAAACACAAAAGCCATGTCTAAAGCACACGTCTCCTTTATTTCACACTTTTCATAAGTCATTTGTGTGCGAAGGCGACAATTTTCCATTATTTGCTTTGACTGCCGATTACACAAAAATCCAATTGTTTGAATACCCGTTTCATTCTACAACTGTTTGAGGTATGTGACTGTTGAAAAATATATCGTGGAAACAAGTTATTTACATGTGACTTATGTCACATTACCATGTGTTGATTTTTCTTGATTAGGTTGCGTTCCGTTTCAGTGACAGATTAGTTAAAATTACTAATGATGTAACAATTTTAAGCACTGTTGGCTGTGATGAAAATGCTGCTGTCTTATATTGGGATTGGACTATTTGGTGATTTGGGTGAACAAGTGAAAGATGGATTTTAATCATAATAAATGCAAAGTATTGTACGTAGCATATCACAATTTGAATAATCAGTGCAATTTTGATGGAAATGACTTTAACAGTGTTATGGAAGAAGATCATTTTGGTATTCTGGTTGCTCACTCTTAAGTTATACAAACAATGTTCTGTTGCTAGCAGCAGAACAAATTCGATTTTAGGTTGTGTCTACAGAAGCGTCGTAGAGAAGTTTGAAATGGTCATTGTTGGTTAACTTACGCTTTGAGCATCGTGTTCAGTCGTTAGCTTCTTATCTCAGAAAGAACACAGAACGAGGTATCATTTAAAGATAGGTTAAGAACCTTGAATTTGTTATCTCTCGAAAAGAGAAGGGTAAGAGGGTATCCAACTGGGGGGTTAAGGATTGCTAGAGGAATCGATAGTGTTGAAGCTTCTTTTTTGATTTAATGGTGAGAACGGTAAGAATATGATAATTAAAATTTTGGGAGATAATTAGTCATCTTTGTCTATGACAGTTTTACACTTCTAACAAGATGCTTGGCCACTGGAAAGGGTTGTGTTCATTTATGATGGATGAAAGTAACTTAAGGAAGTTTAAGGCTTCCCAGTGGCTCAGCGGTATGTCTGGGGACTTACACGCTAAAATCCGGGTTTCGATACCCGTGGTGGGCAGAGCACAGATAGTCCATTGTGTAGCTTTGTGCTTAATTCAAAAAAACAACAAGGAAGTTTAAGGGAAAGTTTGGCAAATATCTGATTGATAAGTGTTGGCTTTGAGGTGTTTTTATGTGTTTAGTTTAATTTACTGGATAAGACAGTCTAGATGGACTAAGAGATTTCTTGCTATCCTTTAATTTTATTTTTATGTTACGTTGTCCAGGGTATGTAAAGGGCTTTTGACACTGATCTTTATAGCCATGATTTTTTGCTTGTTACAAGACACCAGAACTAAGGTACGACTTGTCTCAGTTGTGTACCCAAAGATTGATCCACATTCCTTTGCTTTCCGATGTTATACAAGCGATATTTCCAACTTGGAAATCTTAAGCCCCTGATGTAAGTGTATGAATATTTTCCGTCCTAAAGGGCTGTTACCTACACTTCCCAAAAGTGATCAGTTCTACATGGTATCATGGTACTCAGAAGAAGTGTCGATAGTTTTGATACATGCCGTTCCACCTCAGCATTACGTCAGCTGTATTTGACACACGACTTGCTGATCTGTATATGCAGTCTTGTTTTATATAATTTACCCAACCCTGTATAGCACCTGTCATCTTACCTGAGTGTTTTAGTTGTTGTTTTATTCCGTTTATTTATAGAATAATAGAAGAAAATTCCAGAAGAGGAGGAGATGGTGGAACTGTTCCTCTGATCACCATCAGTCAGCCTATAGAGAAACACACAAACGTTGACAAAACATCAAGTTTGCCTCACCAAGGCAGTACAGACAGTACGGGTAGGTACATTTTGTTTGTTTATTGTTAAGCGGAAAGCTCCAAAATGAACTGCGCTCCGTCTATCACGGGTATCACAACCCGATTTTTAGTGTTTTAAGCCCTCAGGTTTACTGCTGAGACACTGGGAGACGGTGAGCAGTCACGTGTTCATTGCTTTTGCCCATAGGTTTAATAAAAACGCCCTGAGACTTAGTTCTATTGGTTATCGGTTTAGTATAGCGTCCTGAATGTTAACTATTAGCAGAAATAAGGCCCGGCATGGCCAAGCGCGTTAAGGCGTGCGACTCGTAATCCGAGGGCCGCGGGTTCGCATCCCCATCGCGCCAAACATGCTCGCCCTTTCTGCCGTGGGGGCGTTACAATGTGATGGTCAATCCCACTATTCATTAGTAAAAGAGTAGCCCAAGAGTTGGCGGTGGGTGATGATGGCTAGCTGGCTTCCCTCTAGTTTTACACTGCAAAATTAGGGACAGCTATCACAGATAGCCCTCGAGGAGCTTTGTGCGAAATTTAAAAAAAAAAAAGCAGAAATAAACACCAGATACGCCATTATTTCTATTGGAAGAGCTGTTAAAATCTCACAAAAATAATTACAGTTCGTAATTCATACTTTTAATTATGAGTAACAGACAAACTATAAAATTCTTCTGTGATCATTTTAGCATGATGCATATAAAAATAAATAAAAATGTTAATGTAGGTTTACTTGTTCAAAACCAATATCACTAAGTTCTGATTCTGACAAAACAAAAACAGATGACGTTTAACAGGAAACTGACAGCAGTTTTTTTTTAGTTTTTTTTGGAATTTCGCACAAAGCTTCTCGAGGGCTATCTGTGCTAGCCGTCCCTAATTTAGCAGTGTAAGACTAGAGGGAAGGCAGCTAGTCATCACCAACCACCTCCAACTGTTGGGCTACTCTTTTACCAACGAATAGTGGGATTGACCGTCACATAATAACGCCCCCACGGCTGAAAGGGCGAGCATATTTGGTGCGACGGGGATTCTAACCCGCGACCCTCGGATTACGAGTCTCACGCCTTAACGCGCTTGGCCATGCCGGGCCATCAGGAGTGAAGTGAGAGCTTTAAGGAGATTTCAAAAGACTAAAGACAATAACTTAAGACAATATTATAAATTGGAATATAGGAAACAACAAGGAAAAAGTATAAAAAATTAATTATATTCACTAAAAAAGAAGACTTAAGAAATGACAATACAAGTATTACTGGTAATAATATTTTTGGTATTCCATACAAAACTATCATGAATGAAAAGAAGAAATATTTACAGATTAATGAAATAAAGGATAAAGATGGGATGGGAATATAACAAAAAATAGAAATGAAGCTAAAAAGGAAATTCTTAATTATAACTTTCCATGGGTGAATTATGATCAAGTGGTTTCTGGAATAGGTTTTTGCGAATAGATACAGGATAATAATGATATTGATGTGAACATAAATGAAGATAATATTACAGAGTATGAAATTAATAAAGTCAACGGGGAAATGGAGAATAGTTAAGCCCGTAGATATGATAATTTAAAGTTGCCTATAATCAAAGAACTATATTCTGCGAGCAAAAATTGGTTTGTTAAAGTATTAAATTTTTGTTATAATAATGGTATTTTTCCGTTAGTTTGGAGAAAGTCTAATGAAAAAGGTGAAGATACAATGCTTCCTGAGTAGTTATAAGCCAATCTGCCTTTTGCCCATTTGGGATAAAATATTTGATAAGATTTCGAAATACAGATTGATTTACTTTATTAAGAATTTTATATTAATTGATAATGCGCAATATGGATTTAGGAGCAAGAAATCTACTCTTCTTGTGTTACAGAAACTTAAAGATTATGTTTATGAAAGTATAAATAATAAGTTGTTGTTGTTTTGAATTTAACACAAAGCTACACAATGGGCTATCTGTGCTCTGCCCACCACGGGTATCGAAACCCGGATTTTACCGTGTAAGTCCGCAGACATACCGCTGAGCCACTGGGGGGCATAAATAAGAAGTGCATTACATTTTTAATCTCTTCAGATTTAAAAATGCTTTTAACTCAGTGGACATCACGATCTTCATAAAACATTTAAATAATCTAAGTTATTAAAGTTGAAAAAGGTGATTATTGATTTTATTCAAAATAGAGAAGTTTTAATAGAAAGTATAAGTAAGAAATATAATAAGGGGATTCCACAAGGATCAAGTTTGGGTCTTATTCTGTGGAATCTTTATATTGATGGAATGTTAAGATTAAAGAGTACAAATAATGTGAGCATACAAGCGTTTGCTGATGACACCATTATATTAATGCGAGTAATAGCTTCATATCTATTTACGTCTTTGTCTGAGAATATATTAAATAAGGTTAACAACTGGATTTTAGATAATAAATTAGAACTTAAAATAGATAAATCAAATTTCATTTTAATTTATAAATGTATGAATATTACGCATATACCCACAATTACGATCAGTAATAAAAGAATTAAATTTACTAAAGAGCGGAAATACTTTGGTATTATAATTGACATGAAATTAAACTGGTTATCGCATCTTAATTCTGTTAAAAGTAAAATAGTTAATATTATTCAAAAATTAAAGCGGATTTTAAGAGCCACTTGGGGCTTGAAACCAAAAATTTTGAAAGATATTTACATGTTAAGTATAGAAAAAATGATAACACATAGATATGAGATCTGGTTTGAATATATGTTCTAATAATTATTTTTAATTATTATTGGTTTGTCGGGAAACTTGGCCTTGTACTCAGTTAATTATTCACATCCTCAATCTGTTAAACATAAAAATTTTCAATGGGAGGACAGCATCATTATTTTCAGATTTAGTGCTATTTTTTTATACGTATGTCAACTTCTCACAGGATCGGTCAAAACACACAGCCCAGAACAAACTGAAATGACAGAAACCTCTACCGGAAATAATCATTCGATGGTTAAAGATGAATACATAATATCCGAAACAGAGTTTTCTACAAATAAAACAGAATACAAGAATGTTGGAGAAGATGAGATAATAGACGACATTAATCACGGACATCCTCTAACCACACAAATTACAATACAAAACAACCACGCTTGTGGTTCAAAGAACCACGGAAGTGTTGAGTTGGCTGACAACACACCTTTAGATACAGACACTCTTGGAAGTTCTTCGGAAGTTCTGTCAGAGCATGAAAACAATCAAAATAGCACAATGGGTAAAGATTTGACATCAACAGTGCAAAACTCTGAGAGGTGTTACGAGCTCGAAAGCCTTTCGTCTGTAAACCAATCAGAAATGCTCAATTCATCAGAGTTGACTGAAGTTAATATCTCGCACTTACAAAGTCTAGAAGACATTTTGGAGTTCCCTACTAACTGTACTAACACAGAGAACCAGCAGCTAGAGCGCCCTCATCCGGCCAGCGAAACCAACACCCTTCATGATGTAATGCCTACACTTGAATCTGTGCCAGAAACGCTGTCGACTCCACTGGAAACGAGCTTAACACAAAGCTCAGAAACAGAAGAAAGTTCATCACCTGTGGACACACTGCTGTGGTAATATACACATAACTTCCTATAGTAGTTAACTATTCTTCCGAATCGATTTTTTTTTCTGGTTTGAATATACTTTACAAGTGAAATATTTACTTTTACTTAAATAACATGTTCGTACCTTTTTCTGTTTAATTATTATAAGATAAAATATAGCGATTTTATTTTGCGTCTTAATTATCTCGAATTAAACAAGATATTCAGAAATGCTTTGTCATCTAATAAAAAACTATTATTTCCTTCTTGTTACTTAGTTACTTAAATGCCCTTTGCATTACTTGACTAAAAATACTTAGTCACTTTGAAGTTATTATAATTTTTTTACTGACGTTTAAAGAAATTGTAAGGTTATCATATTTAATTATTTTCGATTTTCAGGGACAAAAATATTATATATGAGGTGTTTCTGTCAAATTCGAAGTTAGGCTTCACGATTGTAATTGCTTATTATGTCATGGATTGCTATTCGGGTGTAAAACTTCTTAACTTTACACGTAGTAATCTGTTATTGCAGCTGTAACTGATTGTATTACCCTTCTCTTAACGGTAGGAATATATTTTCTTGTCTTCTTCCTGTGGATTCAACATTTCCATTTTCTTTTCACTGAACATGAAATAAAGTGTTGTTACCTAGTGGATGCCATTTTATTGTCGTTTTTATCTTCATTACACGCTCTAGTTTTATCATATTACTAGATTTACCTGTATGTGCAACTTGTTGAAAAACTGGATGAATAATTCTTGGTTATTTTGTGGATGACACGTAGTTTTAACTACGTTTTTCATAAACTCGTGCGGTTTTCATAAATATGTGCACTTTACTCCGATGTAAAATGCTCACCGATATCAGCAGAAGAATTAACCACTTACTTAATGTACCTAAAATAATAAGATGTAGGCTTTGCACACTTACTGACTAGGGATCTGTACGACATTGAATTTGCCCCTCTGTATGTGTAAATACCTAGGAATGAATTACAAACAAACAAAAAAACTACAAATTTTAATACAATGTTCTAATTATGCAGTGTTAATACTTACTACATCACGCAGAATATAATCTAACTCTAGTATTCAAGAATTAATATTATAAGGGATATTCCAACTTGGAAGCTTCACATATAAAGTAACAATTAACGCATGTTTGTGAGTCCAGTCGTCGTTGGTCACGAACTGCAAAGTAAAATGTGGAATCCCGTCCTAGATTTAAGTAGCCTGAATTATGATAGTTTTCAAAATATTCTTCTAACATATCATAATAGCTGGTTCAAACAAGCGAAAACATTTATAAAAACTTTAAGAATATCAAGAAACACAAACTATAAGATGGAAACTTTATGAACTAAGTTTATTATAATAAATAACATTCCAAACAACATTTTAATATTTAGGAATATTCAAGAAACAAAATATCACATTACGTTTTGCTCTTATAAGAGTGTATGTTTTTCTTTCTTTTTTGTGAGGGTTTACTCTTTTCTTTATTCCTTTTTTTCAGAAGCTAAGATCCATGGACGTTGCATCACTATAGGACGGACAATGAAGCCCTTTAAATTTGTATGACGCATTGTTTGTCTCACGTGAACATTTGTAATTTGTGAAAATTATTACTCAGTGATTTTTTCATATATACATAAATATGCATGTCAGTATATCTTTTTATGATATATATTATATATATATATATAATGTTTTCTTTCTTTGGAATAAATGTTAAAAAAAGCATTTTGTTTGGCTTGTTACGTATTTTACTGACCCGCCCAATTATTACAAAACAAAAAACAACATTGCCTTTAAGTTTCTTGTCACATATTACTGAACCCCTTGATTATTACTTTATTAGTGAAAAGATTTAAAGGATTTGTTACGCGGTAAGTTCTGGATGTTCAAAATGTTATTATAGTTCATTTATTAGGCTAGTGTATTGATTGGAATAGCTGAGATTTCGAAGTGCCGTTCTCAGTAAAATAAACAGAGTGTGGAATTCATCAAGCAACGTTTACAGTTTTCGTGGACAATTCTTCAATGTATTTGTGAAGACTAGGTTCAGTCATTTGTTTAATTTGTTGTTAATGTATTCGTATTACTCTATAAAATCTCTTAATGTCGGTAATATCATGTTCACAAACTGGCGTGTTGAAAAGCTACCGATATGAATTTTGTGGTTCTCAAAGCTCATCAAAAGATCTCCAGAAACTTGCGTATCATAAATAATCCTCCTCCCCATCTTTCCACTGTTCCAAATTCAGCAGTGTAAGACGAGAGGGAAGGAATGCAGCTTCTCATCACCACCCACCCCCAACTCTTGGGCTACTCTCACCAGCGGCTCTTTAATAACGGCTAAAAAGGAGAGCATGTTTGGTACTACAGGGATGTGAACCCACGACCCTCGGATTACGAGTCGTATGCCTTAATCCACCTGGCCATACCGGGCCTCCATTGTGAATAAACAGATAGCAAGTATTTTACAGTACTTTGTATTTTGTGTATTTGCTATAAAGTTTCCCCACCCACTGACATTTTTTTGGAGCCTCCACTTTGTGAATCGCTAACTTCGTACAGAATATTTTTATTGTCATACACGTTCAGTAAATGCTACGACATTATTTATTGGAAATTTGTTTAGTTTGTTTTCGAATTTCGCGCAAAGCGACACGAGGGCTATCTGCGCTAGCCGTCCCTAATTTAGTAATGTAAGACTAGAGGGAAGGCAGCTAGTTATCACCACCCAGCGCCAACTCTTGAGCTACTCTTTTTCCAACGAACAGTAAGATTTATCGATACGTTATAACGCCCCCACGGCTGAAAAGCTGAGCAAGTTCAGTGTGATGAGGACTTAAACCAATGGTCCTCAGATAACAAGTCGAGTGCCTTAACCATCTAGCAATGAGATAAACCCACTATTTAGTTAATAAAATTTGGCTGATTGGTTGATTTTGTTTTATAGCATAAGCAGCTAAGCTACCTGCGCCAAACGTCCGGTAAATAGATAAAATTAACTTTTTCTAATTTCAAATCGAACGAGATGAACTATGATTTTTAAAAGAGAGCCACATGAAAAAAGGTATAATGTATATATTAAAAAAACTTAAATGGCAGTAAAAAAATCAATGGCCTTTAAAAAACTAAAAACATTACCAAAGTGGACATTGTCACCATCACCAATAACGCTGTTTCACGTTATGGACAAATCTTGGGACAGAACATGCTTAAAATGGTGCCGTCGTTATGAATCATAACAATGACAAGAAAGTAAACTGTGGCTTATTGTGATCTGAGTGTTACACAAACTACACATTAGTGCATCAGTTCCAGATAAAAGAAAACGATGAGTTAAAAAACTGTGACTAATGCGTAGTCCAGTTAGGGCAACTTCCTCTTTCCGATCCTTACACGAACAAGATGGCCAAAGTCCAACATAAGGTTTTATTTGAAAAAGCTTGTTTTCGCGTTGCTCACCCCAAGTCGACTGCCATCCAGCACGAACGAAGCCGAGACTTAAATACAGGCCCATAGTCCATGCCTGGGACAGGCACAACGGTGAAAGTGCCAGAACAGATAGACTAAGCTGCAGTGTCAGCGAGTTTGTTCCCGCGAACACCCACGTGGCCCGGTATCCAGAAAAACTGGATAAAAGTATATGTTAAAGAGAAACAAGCCAGTTGGTTTTGAATATCGGCGAGAACAGACTGTGAACCAACGTAAAGCGATTTCAGGGTCAGTAGAGAACTAAGCGAGTCAGTATAAATAGCGCAGTTCGAGTACTGCTTAGTTTCTATGTGATCCAGGGCAAGAGAAATGGTGTACAGTTCAGCAGTGAACACAGAAGCTGTAGAGAGGATTCTGCACGCAACCACCGAACCACAACAAACCATGGCATAGCCCACACAGTCACCCGATTTCGAACCATTTATATCAATAGGAATGGAAAAGTGGCTCAAAAGATGTTCAGCAAGTAGCAGACAGTATTTTCAATCAGGAGTGTCTGCTTTTCTCAGATGACATAATGATAGGTTACAATTGGAGACTGTAAGAAGCCATAGTGGGATAGGATGACCAGAGGATACAGCAATGGTAGACCATCTGGTCTGAAAAAGCATAGCCCATCGATGAAGAAAAACACAACCCTAGGTGGGATGTTTTGGTAAGGAACGAAGATTCGAGGCACATAGTAAAGACAGTTGCAAACGGCGGAGATGCAAAGAAAGTTCACGAGACTCCCTGTATAAGCTCTGAACTGAAGAAGTGCTGAAAGCCTCGGTGCAGAGCCAAAGTCCTTGATGATGAATAGGGTCCAGCATCTTTAAGACTGATGATCTTGCAGAGCCATAAACCAGTGATCCATAGTCGAGTTTTGATTGAATAAGAGCACGATATATCTTTAGCATAGAACGTCAATCCGCTCCCCAAGTGGTGGTTGAGAGACCACAGAAGATGTTCAGTGCTCTAGTACATTTGATACAGAGCTGCTTGATGTGTGGTATATAGGTTAGCTTACGGTCAAAGATAAGCCCTAAGAACTTAGTCTCAGAGACCACAGGCAGCACAACTTTACCGATATGGAGTTCAGGATCAAAGTGAATACTCCTGTTGGCAGCAAAAGTGCATGCAAACAGTTTTAGAAAGAGAGAAGGTAAAACCGTTTGCTGTGGCCTACTTCAGTAAACAATTGAGGGCATTCTGTAGCTGCCGCTCAACATGCCTTATGTTGAACGACTGACATGGAATGTGAAAATCATCGACATGGAGCCCATTTGCGACAGTGAGAGGAAGTTGTTCAGTGATGGCATTAATTTTTATACTGAAAAGTATGACATTCAGAACACAGCCCTGAGGAACACCAAGTTCCGGTAGAAAAGAACTGGAAATGGTCGAAACCACACGAACTCCGAATCTCCTTCCATTAAATTTTTTTAAAATAAAAATGGGCAAATGGCCACGTAACTCATATATATATGGAGGTCTCGCAAAATGCCATACCTCCATGTTGTATCATAAGCCTTCTCAATGTCAAAGAATATTAACACAAGATGTCGCTTGAGAAATGCTTCTCTGATTGACGTTTCAAGTCGAATCATATGGTTCATGAGGGAGCACTGTCGTCGCAACTCACACTGGATGGGCGAAAGGTGGTTGTTTCATTTGAAGAACCAAACAAGATGAGCATTAACTATCCTCTCTGAGGTCTTACAGAGATAGCTCGTCAAAGCAATTGAACGGTAGTTTAAAGGAATCTTGGGATCCTTCCCAGGCATCAGGAAAAACATTCTCCTGCCAGATACAGTTGAAAACAACCAGAAGGACAGCAAGGGAAGCAGGAGATAGATGGCGCAGCATCTCATAATGTATATCATCAGGTCCAACCGACGTACTGCCAGACCAATGAAGGGCCAGTTTTAGTTCCACCAGTATAAAGGGACGATTATAGTCATAAAGACAATCAGCTTGAAAGTAAAGAGATGATTGCTCTGCTCGAGTCTTGATGGCCAAGAAGGTGGAAGAAGAGGCAGAAGTGCTAGATACCCGCAAAAGCTTTCACCTAGAGTATCGGCGATGCTCTGGGTATCAGTTACTTCCTGGTCAGAGAGCAAAATCGAGAGGAAGACAGAGTAATATTGCCCACTGACCTTCCGAATCTTGTTCCAAATGACTTTGGAACTGGTGGTAGAAGATATGCTGGTTGTAAACTTAATCCAAGATTTCTTCTGGCTTTGACGTCATACCCATTGATCATGTGCACAGGCCCACTGGAAAACAATGCAGTTTGAGAGTGTGGGATATCTAGGGACAGCATCCCAGGCTCGTTTTTGAGCCTTTTGTGCCATGTGGCAAAGAAGATTCTACCATGGACGAGGATATAGTGGAAAACGTGTCAAAGTTTCACGAATATATTGAGCAGCTGCTTGTATAATACAGTCAGTTACTGCTGACACACAGTCATCTTTTGATGGCTTACAGACAATGGCAGGATCAAGTTCTGCAAGAGCAGTGAAAGAGAGACATTTTGGTTGATCCAGCTTCAACTGGGGCACGCGGGTCGGGTGACATCGACCATAGCCAGTCTCTCTCAAGCTTATAAAAAAATGGTCACTGCCTCGTAGATTATTGTCAACCCTCCATGAAAAATGGGAAAATAATGAAAGGGAGCAAATTGGGAGATCAATAGCAGCAAAAGACTGACTAGGTGCACGAAAATAAGTATAAGACCCACTATAGAAAAGAGAAAGGTTGTGATCAGAGAGCATACACTCTACAGAACGACCCCTCCCTATCAATACCAGCACTTCCCCAGAGAGAATGATGTCCATTAAAGTCCCCCAGGATGTAAAAGGAAGACAACAACTGTTCAATGAGAGCATCAAGGTAAAGAGAACAAACAGTGATGGTATGACTCAAGGAAACATGGATAGCTATGGCCTCCAAGGGTGTGCCGAGTGGCAAAGACAGAGTGGACACATGCTGATCAACCAACAGTACCACTCTCCATGCACTCGTCCATCACACAACCTGTCATTTCCGTGCAATGGAAACCGCTTAAAGGTGATTGCATCGGCAGATTTCAGAAATGTTTCCTGTAAGGAGAGACAAACAGGATGGTAGGCAGCAATCAGTGTTTTGATGACATCCATATTACAACATAAACCTCGATAGTTCCATTGTATCAAGGTGGCTATTTTTATTTATGTGTAGGAAAATTAAGTAGAGAAACATTGTTTACGGCCACGTCTTTTTTCCTTACTTTCCTTATTCAAGGGAGGTCTATTGACCTCCATGGATCCTGCCCTGGGTCAATTTGGCAGGTCTTTGCTGTTGGAAGGGGATTCCAGAGATTTAGGACGTGAACGAATGATTGTTTTGCATCTTGGAGTGATAGAGGAAGATGGATTCAAAGAAATGCCTGTACCTGGAGCCAAAGGATGTGGATCTAGGGGTTTGGTGGAATGTGCATAAGGGACAGAGATAGGTGTCGAAGTTGATTCATCAAATTTTTTAACCATGGAGGTCAAAAAACTTTTCATTTGTTTGGAGAACGATTCTTTAGGAGGCACTCCCACAGTAGCTGTGGGAAGAAGTGGAGCAGCATACATCTGAGATAAAGTTGTGGACAGCAGTTTTCGAGCCTTAGGATAGGTAATGTTATGAATCATTTCAAACACTGCACCTTTTTTCTTCCAACCATTTAGGGCAAGAACGAAAGTAGGAAGGGTGAGAGCCATTGCAATTGATGCAATGAGAGTTTGTTTCACACTCATGGGCATCTTGGTCCTTGCCACTGCAATAAGTGCACATCAAGGAATCACAACATGACATCTTCGAGTGACCAAACCGTTGATGCTGAAACATCAGAGAGGGTTTGAAATGTATGGTCGTACTCTGCAATTAAGATAACCTGCCTTGATGGTGGCAAGCAGACATGGTGACTTAAATGTCAGAATGAGGACATTGGTTGGCACCATAATTCTATCTTTGTGAGTGGAGATACGCCTCACTGCAGAAACTCCTTGGGTGGAGAAACCAGCAAGAATCTCTGACTCTAGGACGTTCTTCAGATCCCTCTCAATAATAACTCCCCGTGATGAATTCAAAGTTGCGTGAGTGTTATGTAAATGTCGTGTAAATATTTTGTAAACGACAACATGTCGTGTTGTGTTTGAATTTTCATTTGTATTATTCACTTTTCCATATTTATATTATTGTTTCGAAGTTTAAACTAATATTTTGTTATTCATTTAGGGTATCATTTAGAATTTTCTTGAATTAAGTAGACCAATCATATGTTTGTAAATGAAGTGCTGGTGACTACGTGTCTAGACGTGTAGTCTCGTGCAAGAACGGACATGCGTGGATTGCTCTGGAGACCTGTAGAATTTTCGCGGTCTTTCGGGGAGTTTAGGCCTACAATATATAAACAGACGAAGATGCGAGAGACAGTGAGTGAGATTCAGACATCAGTTTTATTTCAAAAGAAGAGAGTCAGTTATTTGAGAAAGATTCAGTGTTTGCTGTGATTATTCAACTTGGATTTGTGACTGAAGTTAGATCAACGGAAGCTGTGATTTTATTTCGTCAATCTCTACGATTCATCTGAATCACTGCTTGTGCTGAGAGTCGGCGAATTTATTGAACTGTGAACTGTTCCTGAACTTCTTTATTTAAGCTTTGGAATTTCTTCGTGGAACTAAATTCACACCCTAGACTGGAATTTGAGACTTTCATTTTAGATCATTATATTAGATACAGGCCAATACCATTTTGTATTGTGATTAATTTTGAAGTTTGAAACTAGTATTATTTTGTTTTGTAATTAATTTCGAATGTTGTAACTTAATATCTGTCACTGTTATTATATAATTTATGTTATATCTGTTATATTTGTTAATAGTTTAGTGAAATAAATTATACAAGCTGTTATCTGTGTTTTGCTGTTGCGTTTAGTCTACGAAGAACTTAAAACATAAAAAAATACGTAACAGAAAATTGGGGGCCCGTCCGGGATATCGAACAAACAATTTAATTTTATTATAAAATAAGATTTATATTCTATACAGATAGACAGCTTGTATATTCAAAATGGCATTCCAACTTGAAGATTTTATAAACGAATTTAATCACAATCCCTCTTTCGAATTAATCAGTGAGTTAAAAAAATCTGAATTGCTTGATGTTGGTAAACATTTTAATTTAGAAGTGAAGCAAGCAATGAAGAAAGCAGATATTAAACAAATTATTGTTGAACATTTGGTCAGCCAAAAAGTATTACCTCAAAAAGTTGCACAACAATTGCCTGTCGCTCATTTTGACCCAGATTTCGAATTAAAAAAAAAATGGAAATGGAAATGAAATTTCGTTTAGAAATTGAAAGCAAACGTCTTGAGGCAGAAAAAGAAACCAGACGCCTTGTTCTTTAGGCAGAACAAGAAAACAAACGCCTTGATGCCGAAATACAAATGGAACGCATTAAAGCTGATAAAGAAATCAGTATGAGAAAGGCACAAACAGATGAGAAGGTTGTCCAAATGCGGTTGGATAATTTTGATGCTTCCAAACAAATTCGTTTATTACCTCCATTCAATGAAAAAGCTGTAGATAAATATTTTCGGCAATTTGAAAAATTAGCCCTTAGGCTAAAATGGCCAACCGAATATTGGACAGTATTACTTCAGAGTGTTCTGAAGGGTAAAGCCCAGGAAGTATTTTCCAAACTCACGGCCGAGCAAAGTTATGATTACGAGCACGTCAAAAAATGCATTTTGAATGCTTATGAATTGGTGCCAGAGGCATATAGACAAAAATTTCGTGGTTACAAAAAGTTTGACAGCCAAACTTATGTCGAATTTGCTCGTGAAAAAGAAACTCTGTTTGACAGGTGGTGTGATTCCAGAGAAATTAAAGATGATTATACAAAACTTAGAGAACTCATGTTAGTCGAAGAGTTTAAAAGATGTATTCCCATAGAGCTAAAAACTTATATTGATGAACAAAAACCTTCCAAAATTCATGATGCTGCTGTCTTGGCAGACGAGTATGCTTTGACTCACAAAGATTTCTCATACAAAAGCAAAGCAAATCACACAGCAAAGAAACCTAATGATTCATTCAAATATTATACAAATGTCGACAGAGACAAAAAAGAGCAAACTTCTAATTCTCAAACGAAGACTCCATCTTATTCTCAAAGCTCGTCATCTACCCAAAACGTGTCATTCTCATCCAAAACATGTGCTTATTGTAAGAAACCTGGCCTTTTAATACTGAGTGCTATAAGGTAAAAAACAAGCCATCACCCCATAGTTTCATTTCGCCCTCATTGGATACATCATTGGTTCCCAATGATTTTAACCCTGTCCAGTCCACTGTGGATTCTAAGCCCAATATTATTGATGTGCCTGAAAATCTTGTTGAGGACAAATTTAAGCCTTTCATCACTGAAGGTTTTGTTTCTTTTGTTGGCGATTCACGTCTACAACCAATTAAAATCCTGCAGGATACTGGAGCTTTTCAGAGTTTGATTTTGGAAAGTGTTCTTCCGTTTTCTGACAAGTCATCCGTTGGGGCCAGTGTGCTCATTTCTGGTGTAGAAGGTGGCGTCGTTTCTATTCCTCTTCATAGATTAGATTTACATTCGGACTTAGTTTCAGGCCCAGTGACTGTGGGTATTAAAGCTTCATTGCCTGTTGAAGGTGTGTCTATGCTTTTGGGGAATGATTTGGCTGGTAGTAAGGTGGTACCAGAGGTTTGTGTTGTTGAAGCACCTGTTATTAGCCCCAGTACAGAGCAACTCGTTGAAGAGTTTCCTGATGTTTTTCCCGCCTGTGTTGTTACTCGTTCTCAGGAATCCAAAGAGGATTTCTCTTTATCTGATACATTCATGTTTCACATCGATGAGATTTCTGACTCAACTTTAAGTTCTACTGATGACTCCAAGTCATTTTTCAACTCTCTTCATCGAAACAAACTTATTGAGGAACAGGACAATGATCCTGAAACTCGTTCTCTTCTACAACTGGCCGTTGATGAAAATGAAATAGGAACTGTCCCTATTTTTTACTACCAGAAGTCAGGTGTGCTAATGAGAAAATACAGACCTCCTGACGTTGCTGCTGATGAAGAGTGTAATGTTATTCACCAAATCGTCATTCCAAAATGCTATCGGAATGATATTCTTAGTCTTGCTCATGCCCATGTATTGTCGGGACACTTAGGTGTAAGAAAGACCCTAGATCGTATCCGACGACATTTCTATTGGCCAAAGATGCGCCAAGATGTTATTGACTTTTGTAAGACATGCCATTCTTGCCAAATGACTGGAAAACCAAATCAGGGGATTCCAAAAGCACCACTGCAGCCTATTCCTGCCTTTGAAGAACCGTTCTCAAGGGTTATTATCGACTGTGTTGGCCTAATGCCAAAAAGCAAAGCAGGAAATGAATACCTCTTGACAATCATGTGTGCTTCTACACGTTTCCCTGAGGCAATCCCTTTGAGGAAAATCACTGCTCCCAACATCGTCAAGGCTCTTGTCAAATTCTTTACCATGTTCGGGATTCCAAAAGTTGTGCAATCAGATCAAGGCTTAAATTTTATGTACAAGCTATTTCAACAAGCCATGCATGATCTAAACCTCCATCAAGTTTCATCCAGAGCATACCATCCTGAGTCACAAGGTATTTTTGATCGTTTCCGCCAAATTACTGTCACAAACACTCAAAGAACTGGGTTGAGGGTGTTCCCTTGTTGCTGTTTGAAGTTCGCGAGGTTATTTCAGAATCTACTGGATTTAACCCTTTTAAGTTGATTTAAAAGACAAATAAACAAAAAAAAAGCTCAAACTTTTTTTTTTACTTTTAAGGGGGAGAGTGTTATGTAAATGTCGTGTAAATATTTTGTAAACGACAACATGTCGTGTTGTGTTTGAATTTTCATTTGTATTATTCACTTTTCCATATTTATATTATTGTTTCGAAGTTTAAACTAATATTTTGTTATTCATTTAGGGTATCATTTAGAATTTTCTTGAATTAAGTAGACCAATCATATGTTTGTAAATGAAGTGCTGGTGACTACGTGTCTAGACGTGTAGTCTCGTGCAAGAACGGACATGCGTGGATTGCTCTGGAGACCTGTAGAATTTTCGCGGTCTTTCGGGGAGTTTAGGCCTACAATATATAAACAGACGAAGATGCGAGAGACAGTGAGTGAGATTCAGACATCAGTTTTATTTCAAAAGAAGAGAGTCAGTTATTTGAGAAAGATTCAGTGTTTGCTGTGATTATTCAACTTGGATTTGTGACTGAAGTTAGATCTACGGAAGCTGTGATTTTATTTCGTCAATCTCTACGATTCATCTGAATCACTGCTTGTGCTGAGAGTCGGCGAATTTATTGAACTGTGAACTGTTCCTGAACTTCTTTATTTAAGCTTTGGAATTTCTTCGTGGGACTAAATTCACACCCTAGACTGGAATTTGAGACTTTCATTTTAGATCATTATATTAGATACAGGCCAGTACCATTTTGTATTGTGATTAATTTTGAAGTTTGAAACTAGTATTATTTTGTTTTGTAATTAATTTCGAATGTTGTAACTTAATATCTGTCACTGTTATTATATAATTTATGTTATATCTGTTATATTTGTTAATAGTTTAGTGTAATAAATTATACAAGCTGTTATCTGTGTTTTTCTGTTGCGTTTAGTCTACGAAGAACTTAAAACATAAAAAATACGTAACAGTGAGGTGTAACCACTATAGGTATATCCACAATTGCCTTGGAATGCAACAGTTCATTGTGTTGAGATGTGGATGTTTCCACCAATATGTCACAAGATCAAAGCTTTTTTACCTACTTTAAAGAACCAGCAAGTCCCTTCTGAGTAAAAAAGGGAGACATTTGCCCTAAAAATTTGTCTGAAAGTGAGTGCAATATAAGAAAATGAAATACAACAGGTGGTATAAATGGTGAGTATCGCTGCTCAGAATCTTCAAGATGTGGTTGTTTACCTATAAACTGTTTTTTTCACTAATTTATTAAGATTTTAAATTGAAGTATCCAATAATAAATCCAGTAATAAAGAAAGGGAAATGTCAGTGCCCAGTGACCCCACTCACCATGGAGCCCTACGAGAGGATGCACTACAATGTCAAACAAAGACACTGCAGGAACGCTATGGTTGTGGAAGCACTACCTTGTTTCCTCGTGTATCGCGGTAGATGCGTTCCAAAATCCCCCGCGAAAGGAGATTTTCCGCGAAGTGGGATCGCCGATTTTTACGTATATATTTATGTGCATATAGACTTTTAAAACCCTCCCTGTACAACTATTTAACCCTCCCATTACAATACTGTTCATTATTGCTGAAATAATAAGAATAATTATTAAGATATTAAGCCTTAAAATTAAAAATTACATATCTTCAGCAGGTGATGTCTTTTCGGGGGACACCACTTCCTCTTCTGTGGAAGTTGAATCGGCAATTTCTTCGTCGGTCGTTACAACTTCAGGAACAGTACTTGCCACCGGTACCCTTTCTTTCTTGCTCGGCTGGAAAAACATTGTTATTGGCAGTTGTTTTCTCTGCCTCTTTAGCCTATCGAAAATCATTTGATAAGGAGTCATCAGTTCTATTTTATTGCAAAATTGTACTGATCGAACCATATCGTTGTCCCATTCCTGTGAGCACTCCTTCACTAATTAGTTTACCTAACCGCTCTTACAACCATTAAAATAATATTTTAATGGTATTTAATGCTATATTTTAGATTTAATGTTTATTATTTTATATATATGTATGTGGGGGTCGGCCGAGCCCGCGAAGTGGCGATGGAACACTGTATACCCAAACACCAGCATCAGATATAATGTCCACAACACCTTTTAAAAACATCCAACACTAGAACTTGGTTGACCCAAGCCCGAGTAGACCAGCTGATTAACCCAAGGCTGCCCGTCTACAGTAATTCAAGGCCAAAGTGGTGTGTTAGGATTGGACCTCTCAACCACAAGGATCCTCTCTTCCCTTCCACGAGTTCCCACACACAGCAAACACATGGGTGGATGTTTAGATGCTAGAGGAGGTAAACTGAAAGAACAGAACCTTCCCTAAAAGTTCCCCTCACCGTTTTGAAATCCATACCAAGGGGAAATAAAATTTGGAGACGGTTTGAAATTGTAACAAAAGAAACTATAACACAAAGTTTAAAAATATTTGTCTTTATCACGTATCTGATGATCAGACAAGCCTGATAAAATGTCGAACATTCTTTCACTTCCCATTCAGTTTCTCCAAACTTTAAATACTTAACAAGTTTGTACATGAATGATCAAAATATTTCTTTAATTCCTTCATACTTTAAAGTGTTTTCCTTCTAGAATTTCTCTAAACACTTAGCAAATGTGTTTGGTGTTATATGTAAATATAAATGCTTCAGTTAAATAAGAGACAAAGTATACAATGACTCAGAAAAGAATAACTGTGATGAATTTTATTTACAAGCAGGCAATATCATTATGTTAAACCTTGAGATTTTCTGTAATTATAAATTGTTTCACATATCATTATGAAATAAGAAAATTATTCTATTAACACCCTTTGCATACAAAAATAATTTCTTGTTTTTTCGCTTTAATGTTTCTGAAGAATTTTTTTGAAAACATTTTTCATTCATTACACAGCTTTCTCATGTAACATAACAAGTAGTGGTAGTAAAAGAAACATTTAGCTATTACTAAAAAACTTGAAACCACATGGTCATTATAATCGACTGAAAATTAAATACTGTGTAAATATAATTTCTGATACCAGTAATATAAATAAACTAATAAACAAAAACTAACAAATTACTTTTATTATTATTATTAATAGTCAAATGAGTTCAAAACCAACCAGTTTTCATTTAGATATTTTACTTACAAAGAAGATATGTTACAGAAAATATGTTCAAACTTACAAGATGCATTGAACACTGGTAAAAATTCTAAGATTTTATTTAAGTTCTATTCAAGATTATCCCTGAAATGAAATATCCAGTCATGATATATATTTAATACAAGTTGTAATCACAGTTAGAGCTTGTATGTCATTCAAAAATCAGATAATCGTATAATAATGAAACCATGCATCTTAAACAGTTACAATTCTTCACGACAAACTAAAAGCATTTCTTCAGGGATGACTTTTCATGAGATATAGTTATAACACAAATAAAATAAATCAACTAATACTATAACATTCTGAGTATTTACAATTATTGTAACATTTCTTCATTGTTGCTTAGCAATAAGTAATCTCCTTTTACATGAAAACAGCAAAGAAATTATATTTTACATTAAATATTACCAAACAGTCCAATTACTTTAATATAAATCATGTAAAAACTAACTGAAAGGTAAAACTACATATCATAAATACTTCATCTTTCACACTAAACACAAGTTATAGCATTAATACATTAACACTTTTGTAACATGCCAGTTCCTTGAGTGGAGGGTTTCTTTACCTGTGGGTTACAACACATGCTATAGCAGTGACATATTAATACCTTCATAACGTGTCAGTTTCCTTAGGACAGGGTTTCTCAACCTATGGGTTGTAACATAAGCTATAGCAGTAAAACATTAATACCTTTATAACAAGCCAAATTTTTAGAACAGGGTTTCTCAACCTGTGGGTTACATACAACTCATAGTTGAAGCTTTAGATGTTTTTGCAGTAACTATACTTACTAGGTCACGAGTGCCCATCAATATTTATAAATGAAATAAGTGAATTCTCAACACAGGTTTAGAACCACTGCTCTAAGGTATAGTTTAAGAAAAAAACTGGTTTTAATTTTCTGCAGGAAACCAAAATGCAATTTTATTCAAATGTTTCCTTTTATATAATAATTCAGAAGTAATTCCCTTAAAAAACCACTATATTATGTGTTGACTACAGTGAATGTTTGTTTGGGTTATTCTTATAAAAGTACATGAAGAGCTATCTGCACAAATCATCCATAATATTGAACTGACAGAATAGAAGGAAGACAGCAACCAATGTCAAATCTCATGAAAAGTGGAATTTTACACTCACTCTTATTACATGTCCATGGCTCAAAATTGTGAAGCTCCATCTTGTGGCATGGCTATTAACTGTGTACTGACCCTTGGCTAACCACCAGGTCATGCGATGTTCCAAGCAAAGGCACAGTTTATTTAGATATCAGCTTTTGAACTGTAGTACATATTCAGAGAAGTATATACTTTCAATATGGCACTGCAACAATAAACCTTTGAAAACATGTTTCAATGAAACTGACAAAATCCTTTTCATAATATTAACACAAACAAACAAGTTCAATGTATGCATACAAAAATTAACATTCACTTTGCTTCACCTTCTGACATAACAATCCTTGTTCAACAGCATAAGAAATGAACATTTAGCAAATACAAGACATGAAGAGACAGATAAACAGGTTATTCTAATACAACAAAGAGTAGCCAACTGTACCCTATGCATGTACTAAATAATTCCTACAATATGTTATGAGCTTCCAGAGTTTTTTTGACAGAGTAGCTTTTTGTTTATGTATTATGTGTGATCTAACTTACTCAAAGAAGAAAGTCTACAGTTTTATGAAAGAAATACAAGCACATTTACAGGTTTTCAAAAAATTAAACAAATTCTGACGGTGAAGAACATTTACTCTGGATGTTATTATAATTTATCATTCTTCGAAGAAAAGTGTTAGGTGTCCTCTTCGTTGGTTTCCTCTGCTTTGAAACTGAAATTAACAAAAACTTTATATATATTAAAGAAAAATCACACAAAGGTAATAAAAATAGAAAACAAACTATTTCAATCTTTCAAAACACAAGCTACCAAAACAATCAAGATGTGTTTAAAAAACTACAACACAAAGTAACAGAATCTGAAATTTCCAACAAAAATTCTCTATTGATGCACCAGTTTAGACACTTCGTTCTGAGAGAGAGGGTATTGGTCGAGTTATGAAGTTTGAACATTTTGTACCAAAATTTAAAACTATTTTGCAAATTTATAAAGTTAGGTTTTGACAAATTGGTTTCAAGAGGAGTGTTTTTTTTGTATGTGTGTGTATTTATGTAATGGTCAACTTTATGAATTTGCAGAATAGTTCTAAATTTTGGCACAAAATGTTAAAACTTCATAACTTGACCAATGCAGAAACTTCAAATAAAAAAATAAAAAAAAAGACCACGTGACAAAGATATTTCAAAAGTATCTCACGTTACTTGTTAAGTGTTATACACTGTTACACTAATTTAAAATTATGTATTAATTCCCACTTAAAATGTCTCCCAAGCTAAACATTCTCGAGTGACTCACCTTTTACACTGTTCTATAACCATGTTGGCAAGATCCTTTATCTCCTTACTGCATACAGGATTCTGAAGTAATTTTTCTAACAGCTCTATGCCATTCTCACTTCTAATCAACGAGCAGTATTTTTCAGCTGCATGTTAGAAAATTTGTTATATCCACAAAAATTATGATATTTAATTATTTTAATTGAAGTAAACTGTCCAAGTAATTGAATGTAAGTTAGCAAATTGATTATAATATATAAGCATTAGTATTTTAATGTTTACACCCTTATATTATTGCCACCAATGACAAATACATCAAATTACATAAATTTCAAATTTTAAGCTTTCAAAGAACAAAATAAATACCAATCCTTAGCCCGTATGACAAAGAGAAACTTACGATAAACTCGTGTTAAGTTTGCAAGAGCCCATACAGCCCAGTGATGAGCTTCAGGAGTATGGTCAACATGTAATAAACGTAGAATGGGTTCAAATGATCTAGTGGGAAAAAGTAACATTAATCTGTAATCACTGATACAAACATAAGTGAAAACATAAAGTGCAATATAACACTATGTCATAAAATTTTTACTTTTTCTTGTTCCTGGACAGAAAGTATCTTCCAGTTACTTGCACCTAAAGTAAATAGAAAAGACCTATTTTTCTCTTCAAACTTTGCTTTTGTGACCTGGGAGTGTATAACAAAAACATGATGGGAGACTATTTGGGGGCTGATATGTGAAAGTGATTTATATTACAGTCACAAATCTCAAAAAACTACTCACTTCTGAACATTTATGTATAACTTAAATATAAATACATGCAAATCCTGATTCACATGTTGTTTTATTCCGACCTTATGTAAATGAAAATGCACAAATTTGCCCATTTTTACACATAAAATAGATTAACTTCTAAATTTCATTATCCAGGTCACAAAAGCAAAGTTTGAAGGGAATAATGACCATTTTCTGTACTTTTACAACATAAGCAATTAAGAAAATAACACATACTATCCAGGAACAAAATTTGTGTTGCATAGTGTAATTACAGTAAGAATATAAAGAAATCAACAACTGTCATACCAAATACTTTTATGTAAGTTAGAAACATAACCAAATCATGGTTAAAATGTATTCTACAAATGGCTAGTACATGTATTAAAATTTTAATTAAAATAATGTACAGAACAATATTTCAACCTTCTTAGGTCATTTACGGTTAGCAAACTTAAAGATGACCTGAAAAGGTCAAAACATTGTTCTTTCTTTATCTTAATTAAATTAAAGTTTGAATACCAATACCAACTGTCTTGAGAATATATTTTTACTTCAAGCTGGTTTCTCATCACCATGAATCAAATCATAGTTGGTTACAGGATGAAGAAAGAAGTAAAAGATGGCACTATTGTGAGATTCATAGACAAGACCAATTTTTCAAGTATCGGATAGATTATACCACAAAAACAGCAGTTTTCTCTTAAGTATACAAACAACAAAGCTGGATACATTCAGAATAAACAAACAAAATCTCTATTTAAATATTAAAGAAGAAAAATGCTAGAGCAAATAATCATCCCTGATGGCTCTACAGTTCTTTCTCCCTTAGTTTGTATTTTGTATTTGGCTTTCTTTCTCTCAAGAGCAAACATTTCAACACTAAACACAAAAGAATCTTATAAGAAAAGAGCAGATCTTTGATGTTGATCACCTAACAGAAAATTAAGCTCAGAATTTGTGCTCAGTTCCAGAAGTTAATTTGCTTTCTTTGTCCAGTTGATAGCAATACCTCATGACCTATATTCCCTGATAAAATTGATTCACTGTCACCATAAATCAACACCATTATCAGTCAGCCATGGGTGCTTAAATGTTAACCCATGCAATTCAGAAACATCATTGCTATCATGAGATGCATCAACTACTAAAGAGACAGAAAGAACAAGGGAGTGAAGTCACTAGAAAAAGTTAGCAAAGCAACTCTCTGGACCACATGTTGTCCCCATGACAGTGAGGGGTCTACATTATCAATAATTTTTGAAATTTCTATATTATTGTAGAAGTTAAAAGTCCCTTGTTATGCACTCATATCACACACTAAATTTATACCAGTTAAGGGAATGATCATTAAGTGCAGGACAACTGTTATATTATATGAATTTATTTATCACTGGTTTTTTACTTTTACAGACAAGTAATAGTTCAAGTACGATACATTAAGTTACAAACCTGATGATGCTCCTTATAATCTATTACCTCATTGTAGACAATTAACTAATATTTCTTTTTCAGCGTCTCAGCAGTAACTCAATAACGTTTTTCATACTGCTGTGTAGCCACTCGCTGTGGCTGTCTCCACCTACAACTAGCATACTAACTGAATGCTGCATAATGAAACACTTGATCTAAAAAGTAAGCAAGGAATGTTTTTAAGATGGTTAATACTTTTTGTTTTATAATGTACATTCAAGAAAAACAATATTTTCTGACAGTGAAGTAATATAAACTGTTGTTAGAGATCTACGAGTGACTTTATATACAGAATAAGTAAATGTATTGTATCTGGGATGTCGATGAACCAACACAATTAATACCATCAGCTTTTACTGTACACTTTGAAATAATTGCAGATCAAACATGAAAAAATCAACTATCGGTCACATGTAAGTGAAATAAGTCACCATAGTAGGGCAAGAGCACGAACCATGTTTTCTAATATAAATATAGCTAGATTACACGATATCTCAGCTTCTGTGATAGTTCACTTGTTTTTCAACAACAAAATAATCCATGGAATGCATCTACTTGATGTCTACATCATTTATTCACGTCCTAAAAGGAGCATTTGCTCACTACAAATAAAAAGAAAAAAACATGTCCTAAGTTAGGATCAAACCTGCAATACTCTGTATGTCACAATGTGGCTTTAATCACACAGACCTGTATATCTGGTATTTGTTTAGAAAGAAAGATGAAAATTAGCTTCTCTCCAAAAAGTCAGAACTAGCAGCTATACAAAATATCCTCTAACATGAGCTACTCCAGGGTTTCAATATACAATAACTAAAAACACTGACATTGAATGGACAGTTCACATTGCATGATAAATACTATGTGCATATCAGAAGAAAAGTATTTTTTTAATAAAAATATTGTCAATTGTAAAATGCTAAGTTATAAAATGAGTCAAGTCATATAAAGTGGAGATATAACAAATGTACAAGACAATTTAGAGGGAACAATCATGGCGGATTTTTAATCTACTGTTACTTCTATTATTAGTAGTTGTAGTATTAATATTATTATTCAAGATATAACATTTAAACTGTAACTCTTATTTTACATTATTTGAAATCAAACAAATGCAAGTAAAACTGTAAAAGACAAAGATTTCTTAATTTGTTTCTTCTGACTTTTCATGTGTGTTTGATGTTTGAATGTTTTTGTTACAAGATATTATACAGTAAGCGCTAAGCCTAACTCAGAGTCTGAACTTCATACTTTTTTCACATTTTCTTTTTAATCCAATTAAAATTTTAGAATACTGAAATAATAAATGAAAAATAATATACAAGGCTATCACTTTTAACATCATTCAACATTACATAATTAACAGAGCAAACAGGATGTATATTTCAAAAGATTCAAGACGTCATATTTCTCCCAGAAAATCTCATGATCAGAGAATTCGTTAAAATCAGAAACAAGAACTACACTTTCAGTGAAAATTTTCAAACTTCTGATTAAACCTAATCTTATAAATATCTTGGTTTCAGCAAGTGAATAAAGAATGCATTATTTAATTAGCAAGAGAAATAGTCTCCGACTTACCTATAATGAATTTTTCGTGAACTATCCAAATGCCATCTCTCAATGGCCTGAACCATTTTTTTCAAAACATACTCTCGTTTAAGTGTTATAATAGAAGACTCTCTCCAAGCTTCTACACCATCTGAAGCAATGTGAGATAGTATTCCTGCTGCATTGTAACTGACCTCAATACCATCACTTCTACTGTCTAGTAGATTACTATAAAACAGAATACTTTTGATTTATAAAATCATCAAATAGAATAACCCAGGGTTTTAGTCAGATTTTAATAACGAACCTCAAAATGGTCATTAAGTCTTTGGAAAAACATGATAAAATATATATAATATGAAAAAAAACAAATATAGGTTAAATGTTTCATGAAGTTGACTGAACCTAAAAAGTAAATGAATATACAAATATAATGTAATATCTTAGAAAACAATCAATAAACTCATGGAAGTTACCTAAAATTTGATACATATTAAACCTTAAAGGCAAAATTTTAAAATTGCAATATGAATAATTCAATTTAGAAACTATTTCTAAATGTATTTCAGTTGTGCATCCAAAGATACTTAAATATTATTAATATGCAACTTTTCAGAATATATTTATTAAACAAGAAATATGTTCTAAAAAAATCACATATATTTATTAAACAATATATTCTAAAAAGTCACATATATTTATTAAATAAGAAAAACACACTTGCAATTCTTCTCAGTCACAAAAAAATATAAAAATATTTTGAAATGGACTAAAATCCTTGAACATTTGTAACATATGTTTGACATAAAACTGTTTTCTTCGACACAAACTTCGGAAATTGAATGCTACTCTGATGCAGTATGAAACTCACGAGTGACTGAAATAACTTTAATACTTTATTTTCATAGATGTACTCTTTGGAAAAATGAACACATATATTAATTAGAATGCTTAAGTTGCCAAATAAAACAGTCAACTCCTTTTATTAAACATGCTAAGAGGCTAAATAATCACTTTCTTCAAAAGCTAATTTCAGTGACACAGCTTTTTATGGCTTACAAATTACCCCATGGAAACTATTCTTCACAAAACCACACAACTTGAAAACCATTTGCTTTACTTGGTTCTGGAACAATGAACCTTGTCTTCCTGAAAAGAACACATTTGTCGTTTAAGCACAAAACTACAAAGTTTTTAGCAATAAGCTCTGAAGTTTACTGCTGAGTCACTAGGAGGCTCTAGAAAAAAATAGAAAACAAATATATTGCCAAGCCTATGTTCAGGCATCCACTTGCTAAAAAAGAACTCCACCACTGATCATGAATAAATCTTCTCACTTGTGTATTTCTTCATTTCAATCATATGCTCTTACTTCTGATAAAATAGGTTTATTTCTTTCACAATGTATTTGACATAACTTCATTTATTTAATTTGAAAATATATTTATAAACTTCGTCATTCATTTTATTTTTCTATTTCTTCAGTATACTTGAACCAACTTTGGCCACACAGTGCTTTAAAGATACTCATTAAAATGATTAACCAATGTTACTGTTAGCCGCACTTTCAGATACTGATGTAGGTCCTTCAGTTTCTGAGAGACAGGAGTTTCCTGCCGAATGAAAACTGTTCAGAAATGGATTGCAGAGTTTAAAATAAAGCATAATGACAGGTGAACAAGATATACTGTCAAGATTAATTGGTGCTACGTGTCAATATTTCTCCAACAAAATAGCAAGGTGTTGTTGTTAAAAAGGGACTCAGCAAAACAGCATATTAGGCCTACATGATGCTCACATAATGCACTTATTGTTTACTGTGCGGCAGAAGCAAGAGAAATTAGCCAGGATATATGGAAATAGGCCTGAGAGAAAAAAGGATATTTTTTTTTAAATGTAAGAGTTGTTTAGGACAGCCTACTACGTAACCATTACAAAGAGGCCATAACTTTACTGATTCCATAAAGCTTTCATAACTGCAGATAGTGAAAATTGCATCAACGAGCAGCAGGGTTTACTCCTATGAAAAGCATGTTCATCATTCATCTTTTAAAGCTGTAGGTACTCTACACAGTGAATTAAAACAAACAATAAGTTAAAGAGCCTTTTCTTCATTCTTCTGCTGTTCAACTTATTACAAACTAAAAGCTAAATTTCTGTGAGTTTTTTCTGATAACGGTGCCAGTTGCTAACCTACCAGAACATCTGCAGGTATTCTTCCGTCATAAGCCTTGGTCGTAATGACTTTACTTCTGCCACATTTCCCTATAAAAATATACATTAAAGAAATTTTATATAGAATGTCCTTTACCAAAACTAGCATATAAACTACATACATGTTTTCCTCGTTTATAGTGCAAAACAAATACACCTATTAGTTTAAAATTAGACACCATTTTCAGAAACTTAAGTAAACAAACAGCTAAGCAAAAACTTAAAAGTACCAACATGTTCAACAAAGTACAAGATATTCTGTTTACATTGCATGTTGTTCAATGATATTTCTTATTTTTAAACATAGTAGACTTTATCTAGACAGAGCTAAAATATATGTCTACATTTGTTATAGTTAAAAGGTGCTCATATATTTGGTTTTACTATCATCCAGTCTTTAAAATAAATATTAGGTTTACTAAACAAACAGCAAGTGTATGTGGTTGTGCACAGTGGCTTTAGGAATGACATTTGCTTGATGGAAAAAAAGGATTTACTTTTTCAGTAAATACTTATTATGAAATAGAAATTATGTGTACAAGTTTATTTTTGAATAAACAGCTTGTGATACAAACAAAACTTTTTATGAAATACAAAATGACTGAAAGCCTCTCTGTAAGTGAAACTTTTGTTAAAAAAAGAAAAGTTTGGTTTGAATTTTGTGCAAACCTAATCTGAACTTAGCCTTTCCTAATTTAGCAGTGTAAGAGTAGAGGGAAAGCAGCAAGTCATCACCAACCACCACCAACTCTTGGGCTACTCTTTTACCATTGAATAGTGGGATTTACCTACACATAATAATGCCCCGATAGCTGAAAGGGTAAGCATGTTTGGTGTGAGAGGGATTTGAACCTGCCATCCTTGGATTACAAGTCCAGCCTCTTAACCACCTTGCCAAGCTGGGCCAAAAAAAACACTTGAATGACTATTATTTATTAAAGACAGATCAAGAAACCATAATAAGGTATCTCAATATAAAAAAAAACAAACATTTTTTTTAATATTTTAAATTGTAGAAATGAAAGCAAGAACTTAGATCTATGTAATTCCTGTCTTATACAAATGATGCAAGCTCGTTTTATACATCATAGTTTCATGATGAAAAACCTGTTATTATTCTTTTGGATAAATACATAGTATGTTACTTATAATGCCACTGCCACTATAGTGTTTTAGTATGATTCAGTTACTTTGGTTTGTAAGATATATCTTTCAATATCTCAGTTAGTTTTGTTTTGATAATCATGACATCTCAAAACAATAACTGAACATCTGATCACCCTGATATTTGTACTTGCATCATTTAAAATTCTACGGAAAATGCCAATATCAAGGCTCTTTAAAAAGATCATAAAACATCATATCATTTAAATAACAATACCATTTACATCCCTTACAGATTTCCATTTCATAACCTAATATCTTATCTACTTCAGTAGTTCAGTTTCTAAGAGGCCCATAAGTAATGTTGCATGTAATGTTATTTTATTTCACAAGGTAACTTTTGAAGTATTTATAAACTAATAAATTACACTATGTAACACAAATTTCGTTCCTGGATAGTATGTATTATTTCTTAATTGCTTATGTTGTCAAGGTACAGAAAACGGTCATTATTCCCTACAAACTTTGCTTTTGTGACTTGGATAATGAAATTTAGAAATTAACCTATTTTCTATGTGAAAACAGGCAAATTTGTACATTTTCATTTACATAAGGTCTGAATAAAACAACATATGAATCAAGATTTACATGTATTTATATTTAAGTTATACATAAATGTTAGAAGTGAGTAGTTTTTCGAGATTTGCATCTGTAATGTAAATCACTTTCATGTATCAGCCCCCAAATATAGTCTCTCATCATGTTTTTGTTATACACTCCCACGCCACAAAAGCAAAGTTTGGCGAGAAAAATAGGTCTTTTCTATTTACTTTAGGTGCAAGTAACTGGAAAATAGCGTTTTCTATTCAAGAACAAGAAAAAGTAAAAATTTTGTTACATAGTGCTATTAGTTGATAAGTTGTTATCGAAAATTAACAGAAACAGTAAAAATGATCTGGAAACTCTAGGATGTAAGAGTTCTGTAAATTAATGCTAAATAATACTTCACTCAAATACCTCCTAAACAGTACTCAAAGTTTGTATATAATATCATGTAATAAAAAATATACAAGAACTTTGGTCAACTTTAAATGGATATTTTTGAATAAATGTAAGTAATCTTTCACACAACTGAATAATCTGAGAATAAAAAAATTGAAAAACGTGATGATAAATTAATTTGAATGATGTTTGGGGTTGTTTTTATCAACTACTACAAATCTATACATATATTTGGTTCAATGTTTCCTCTAAGCTGCCTGGCCGCACAACAGCCCATCAAGTACCATGTACTTCATTATTCTAACCACACACATCCTCAGTAACAATGAGGAGCCTCAACACTTTGATGGCCTTAATGATCCTGTCAACTGATAGGCCTAATACTCGAGTTACCAACTAGCAGCATTGTAAAGTGGCTTAATGATGTAGTGGGATCAATAATCTAACTTCCACCAAAACAAAACTGGTATTGCACATCTACACATTGTCTTGACACTGGTGCACATGAAATTCATTCTGCACAGGGATTGAAAAATTAGAAGGAACAATGGAATAAGCAAAACAAAGAATATAAGGGAAAATCAAGCTTTTCTTCTTTAATGTACCTACTTTTAATCTTAACATATATATATTACTCGACTCTTTTTTAGATATCCCTTACAAGGCCAACCCATTTATTCTAACACAACTGTTTTTATACATACAAAATGTTTTGATGAGGTGTATTTATACTGTACCTACAGAAACACACAGATATATACAAGACAATATAATGAACACTCAGCTTTTGTATATATTTTAACGTATGAATAAAATATTTTACCTTAGATCGTACGTACACAGTGGTCTATGTACATAATGTTATCTATAAATTTATTTCATAGTAACATATCACATAAAGGTATACAAGCATGTGCAATGTTACATTAAAATTAATAAAGAAACCAAATTCATATGATGAAGTAAATTTAGCTGGAAAAAACCCTAAAATTACAAAGTAAACTTTAAAAATTTATAGTAATCAAAATAAAATAATCCATTAAAAATATTTTTGAATTTACCAGTAATCCCATCATGTTACCAAGCAGACTTGCCTTGAATGGGAATATCTGGAAAAAAAATAGTGATAAAGAGGTTAAGTATCATATGCTAATTTATTCAATCTTATATAATACATTATAATAAAATAAATAAACTTTACATATACAAATCTAGTAACCAATGTAAAGTCATATTTATATCATTTTATAATAGTGCATTAGATGTTATTTTAAACAGATGAATTTTAAAAATGTCTTGAAGACAAAATGAGCTTCTATTTGTCATTAGAAACAAAGCTATGCAGTGGACAATTTGTCCTCTGACCACTAGGTATCAAAACTTAATGTTTTGTTGTAACATCTCAGACTTCCTGTGGATCCAGAAGGCAGAAGATAAAAAAAAAAATATTGTGAACAATTATCTTGACAATGCACATTTTCAGGATGGTCGAAAAACACATATACACTTATTTTTAATTCAACTGTCAGGATGTTTCTGTTAAATCTATATAATATAGATGTGTGTGTGTGAATAAAAAATGAACAATCTGGACTGAAATTATTCAGTACATGACTTCTGTAAATTACTCTAGGATGTTTCTTCAGAGTAGTTAAAATAATTCTAGAGTTAACCCTATGTGCATAAAGTCAGTCTATTGATCCAAGTTCATATTGAAGTATTAATGCCAATTATAAATTCTAGAATTCCAAATCCATTTATCTTCACAAAATTTACTAAGCTTTCAGTAAACACTACACACATGCTGTATACAAAAAAATCACAACTTTTTAATAAAGAATTTTTACTAAAGATTTGTCTCTGAATTTATTTTAGTCATTTGGATACAAATTAATCAATGTAGATGGATGGTGCTTTCATTTAAGGAATAAAAACACGTTTTTCATTTAAAATTGCTCAGGTTTCTTTCACATAACCTCTAAGTCTCCTATATGAATATCAAAAGTTTTTGTTTTTTATTAAAAGGAAAACTATATTTCATCTGGTATTTTCTCTATCTAAAAAGTAAACAAGATTGGTTGATTTTACCAAACTAGTAGCCACCACACAAAAAATACAAAATAAATCTAAATCACTCTTTATTTATAGAACTGCAGGTTGTAACAGAAAATTATAATTATTTACCATAACAAGTCTCAGTCTTGTAATAGTTTACGTCAATTTAATTTGTTTCTCTTTAAATCATGTCTAACTACTAAACATGTGAAGAAAGAAGCTGCCCACTTAGTGAATAACACAAATTACAGCTTGCATGCATACCTCACTGGTAAATATTATCTTTCTTTTAGTTTTTGCTTTCTTATCTAGCCTATTAAGTTTCTAATATATCAATTTCAGTTGATTTTATAATAAAAAATAAACAAAAAATCACAAAATTTAATACTTATATGTATGTCTTTTATGGTTTTTTTCACATAAACTCTTGAGAAAAATGAACTAATTTGGAGTAGATTTATTGTATTACTTTACTGAATTTTTGTTTCAGTTAAAAACACAAAAATATAACAAGGACAAAGATTACAATGTCTTATAAGTATTGTAAAATAATTGGCTTTCTAACAATGCTATAAATACAATAGAATTATTCCATTACAATGTTTATGATGTACTCAGCATTGTCAGCTTTGTGTAACAGAACAATAAAAATAGGCCAAACATTACAAAAGCTGTCATCAGAACAAGCTGTATGTAATATGTAATAAGCTGAAATCTCTTTCTACTGATTAAGAATAAAATAATACCAAACATAATTAACAGTTCTTGAAAGGCAGTATGTGATAGGACAATGTGACTTATGGATTTGGCTTTCTGGTTTGTCCCTGTAAATCAAGACAATCAATTGGAGGCTGTAAAATCAGTTTGTCTTTCAGCAATATCTATACAATAAGTTTGTAATTCTTATTAAAACCCAGACACTGAAATAAGAATGGAAAGAATGTTTAAAATGAGCAATTTTGAGCAAAAATGAATCAGATGGTACACAGAAATGAAGTCTGAATACCTTACAGAATACTTAGATTTATAATGTCAATCACAGCATTTAAACCTACTTTAACTTTCAATAAAATCAATTATTCAAAAGCTAATATCACTTTTAATACATTAAACTTAGAATACAAGATTATACATCGTATTACACACCACAAACTGAAATAACTTGTATTCATTTATTTTCTATCGTGTGAACCTACAACCAATGCATCACATTAACAGTGTTTATTTGGTACTCATAGACACTGGTTATACTAGTTAATTCGCAATATATGTTTTTTCACATTAATGTGAACCATACTCTGGGCTGTAATAAAGTATGGTGAGTTATGTTTACAGAAAACATGGTTACTGAGTGAATGAAAATAAAATGAAGAATAAGACAGAAATATTGAAACATGTGATGTTTATCAAGTTTCAAAAGTCAGAATAATTAAAAGTGGTGAATTTTTGTCCTCCATTAATCTATTTTAGAAATTTGGAATAATAATTTGCTTTGGATTTTTATGCAAAGCTGCAAAACTATCTACACACAGCCATCCTTTACTTTGAATTTATAATCTAGATAAGACACCTTAACAGCACCCATCACCAATTCATATCTGAGGTTTAACAACTCCAAAGTGCAAAGCACGTTGTTTGGGCAACAGGTTGCAAATCATGAAGCTAAGAATTAATAGTCCACACACACAGTAACCACTAGATACACCTAAACCAGCATAAAAATTAACTGTTTGACAATATACCAAACAATAACACAACCAGTTGTGGAATTTTACCGATAATGGTTTAGAGTTTATATCTTCAATATTTTATGTTGTGCATGAAAACAAAATTGAAATTATCAGTAATACCACTAATGTTTTATAAACTCTACTGCTTCATAGGTTTTAAAGTTAATGCATCGTAACTTTGATCTGGTTATATTTCACTATTAATTATTACTATATATACGTACGTGTTGGCGAGTAATCTTCAAAGAATATCTATAGTACGTGTAAATACAACTGTGGATGAAGAACTGACCTGATACAACTAATTATCGTGTTTCAAACACAATGCTTTCTGTTATTCAGCATTATTATTACATCATATATGCTTGTATTATCACATTTAATTGGATACTTAGAGTTTAATAAGTATTAAGGTTTAAATTTCACTAGAATCAATAGCTGAAACAATCCAAAATGAGATGTTAGAAGTACAGATATCTTAAACACTTTGACAAATATGGTAAGGCACAAAAATTATGACCAAACACACAAACTGCAAGTAGACACATCAAAACTGTTGGTATACATATTTTTGTATTTCATAACTTCTAATACCACACTATTTATAAGCAAATTATTTTTGCAATAGTAAATGAAGAAACTTATTCAAATAATGTAAATATAAACATGAATATTACAAATTTCCCAAATTTATTTAACAAATATCTTACTGTATAAATATTTTCAATCTAAATATACCAAACACAATTTCATAATATGGCAAAGTATTCATGTAAAAAAAACTGAATTATGTCCTGAAAACATTCTAATAGTTAACATTAATACATTACATTAAATGTTTTGCACAAATAGTGAGCAACTTCTAACTTGAAAAAGTAATTCAGAATATGATTTAAACGTTTAAAACAACTACATTATTATTGAGCTCTCTTTTACAATAAACTTTCCACCTTCTTGGATTCTCTAAAATTTAAAGATTCAACTGCACATATGTAACTAAAAATCCTTGACTTATGAAGCAATATGTATTATTATTAGTTTAATTTAGGATCTCATTAATATTATTTTTGAAAATGCAGTTCACTGCATGCCATTGTAATTCACTTCCACATACATAAATATACATACTGGTAAAGTTTCCTTGTTCATAGTTTCTCTAATATTAATACGTTTGGGTTCCCTCTTTTTATTTTCTTTACGTTACTGTTCATTTGGCTATGAAAATGTTTCACTAATTTCTTAGATTATTAAATATTTTGTGCTATTTTATTAAACAGCTTTTATTGTTTTACATATATTAAATACTTAATACACTGTGTCTAATGAATAGCTCAAAAATGTAATGGCATAACTGAATTAATAATGTAACCTTAACCAAAAAGTCCACACCTTTTTCTTCTCAAAATGATAAAAAACTTTAAATACATGTATAAATCAAAAGAAAAAACTTTTTCAATTCTGAAAATTACCTTTAAACATTTTAAAACCAGCTCCATTCCTCTACCATCCAGAAACCTTTTACAGTTATCAGGTGTTTCATCTGAAAATTACAAAAGCACATCAAACAATCAAGCCATTTTCATATTTTAAAAATGAAGGAAAAAGTAATTTAAGTAAAAACTCTGAAGACATTTAATAATACTGTGCATCAAAATATATTTTAAGCATTAAAACAATGTGTATTTAGCACAAACAATAAAAAACTTTAAGTTAAAAAACGTCTTTACACCAAGTCTAAGCCTTTCAGCAAGGGATCGATCCCTAGGGATGATCTCGTAACCATTCTGCGCTTGTTATAGTTTTCATGCTATAACTTTTAAATTAGTAAATGTATGTTTGTGAAATGTGACAGATTATCAGTAAATATTAAAGAGTTTCCTGTGCAAAGTTTAACAACAAAGGTTGTGGTAACCAGAAGATATAATTGTCTGTTATTCTTGCTTATTTATATACTGATCTATGTGTTAAAAAAAACAAGTTTCAGAACTTGTTTTGAAACAGCAATTACGTACATAAAAATATAACTTATTATAACTGAAATATGACTGTATTTTGCAAAATACAAGTTAACTAAAACAAAGCCAAGATAGTTCACTTTCTGTAGGTCAGTTTTCTGTTACTGAATATGTCCCTTATCATTGTAACTATTGTAATGTTAGTCAGCAACAAGTGAAAGGACAATATAATAAAAATAATGAATATATAATGTTGTGAAATTTAAGCAATTCACACTTAATATTTGTGTTGAAATAATAATTTATCATTCCAGAATGAAAAATATAACTGTTTCCCAATTTTTTATGGTAATTATAAGATAGGTCAAATTTGCTGAATACATTCAGAGATTCCAATTTCACAGTGAAAATATGATAAAATACACAGATTTTTCTGTAAAAATATTTAATTAACTGGAGGTTATAAAGATTTCACATGTGAAATTTGAAACTTTTCTAATCCATAAAAGTATTTTTAATTTTAAAATCAAAATTATTCAACTTGGACAGCAAACATTCTGAAAGAAAAAAAAATACAAAATCTTTAATTGAAAAAAATCTTAACATTTAAATTAAAAACCTGTTATTTTTTGTGTATGAAAGCCTTGTAATTGTTTACCAATAACCTGCACAATTTTGTAATGATATGCTTACATTATCAAAAATCATAGTATGATTACTCTCATGGTTATGAGCTGGGTGGATTCCAGCAAACTCGTAATGAAAGGGTAAGACTGTTTTATTTAAAATTATAAATATATCAATAAAAAAGTATATTTATTTGTGGAACAAAATACTAATGCCTGTGCTTTCTTACACACGGTGTTTCTCATAGTCAGTTCATCAGATATGTTCAGAGATACATAGATGCCAAACTGTAACTGACACCCACCAGTAACTAATACCTAAGGAAAGCTTGAATTGTTTCATGGGAATAAATATTTTCAAATAAATATTCATTTTAACCCATCATTCAGAATGAAACCTTAAAACAAGGCTAATTTAAGATTTATCAACATTATAACTACTTTTCATGGTAACAATTCAAAAGCCCTTTGCACATAACTCTTATCAGTTGATGACTAGATACTATGGGTTAAAACACTGCAATTATTCAAATCAGAAGCTGACTATTGTAAAACTTCCTCACTAATCCCTGATGCCCTTGTTATTTATTTATGTTGTGATGTAGGTATCCTGAGAATAATGATTTAACTTGGTATGAAACTTCTTTGTCCATGCAGACTACTTTGAATAGATTCAAAATTGGACAACTTACCTGTTAAATTCCACATGGTACTCCAAGCTGTTTCCATAACCTCATCACAAGTCATTCTATTCAAATGGTTTTCAATCAACTGAAGCATTACCTTGAAAAAAACATTTGCATTTCATTATTTTCATTGCATAAAATATTATTAATATTTCAATGATCCTTTAAATGTATTCTAATTTAAAAACATTGCATGCACCACCTTGCATTTACCCCAACTTTTGAACACCTGAAAAGTTGCGAGTATCTAAGTAAAGCTAAGATTTCTCAGAAAACTGACATGTATGTGTAAAGGTCACACCGAATCTGTGTGAATGAAATACTTGCACACCTTCCACTGCTAATTTAAATAGAAATAATTTTGTATACTGTTCGGGTATTGGCAGAATTCTTGTCAATGGGTAGTCATTAAATTGAGGTGTCAAATTTAGGTTATCATGAAATAATGGAGACATGTTTTGGAACATTTAAAAAAAAGATTTTCTTGACTTTACAATAAAACAGTGAAGAAATACAAGTAACACCGATATAACAGGTATGTGATGAAAGGGTAATGCACGTTTACTGCCTTATCATGTAGATGTGCTGAATAATGTGCACCTTGACGAGACATTGTGAAGATTTTACTTTTTTATATATCAGAAGTCTGCCTCTTTACAGACTGTAATGACTGCTTATTTCTTCATTGTTTCATTATAAAGCCAATACAATCTATTGTTAGCAACACTACTTGGATACCTCAACTCACTCTGATTACTTGTTGACAGAAACTATCATACAATAATGAAACTGGAAAAACTATTATGTGATGTGAACATAACTACTTATTACATTTATGCTAAAATATGGTTGTAAAAATTAATTATGGAAACACAAATGTCGGAGTTGCAGACAATGTGTAACAACAACTAAATAGCAAATTTAATAAAAATACAAAACATAGTTGCAAACAACATGAATAATAAGATATACAATACACCTGAATCTTGTATGTAAGCTTTTTGCATTATGGAGTATTACAACTTATTTTCATGCTGTCACAGAGTTTATCAATGTATAATTAAGCAATATTCTTCCAAATACATCTTGTATAACACCTAGCAATTCAAGCATGTTTTATGATTGCCTTTTAACATCTTATGTTTTTACATCAGTTTGCAGAGCCACCAAAATGTCTATACCAGGACACACTGCCAGCTAAGCCACAGCTGTGTGTTTCATTAGTCTATTTATTAACAGGCTATTGTTTCACTACATTTGTTGTGTGCTTCAGATAGCTGTCTTGCCGAGAGATAAATTCCCACCCAATAAATCCTTTTCCTTATACACCAGAATCCACCTGTAGTGGTCAGGAGTCAGGACAAACCCTAAATCTGAACTGATTACTCCAACATACTTTAGTCTCTTTTACTTTCAGTACAACAGAGTTCTCTTCTGCACTGTGTCAGATTGTTTCTGAATAATTTGAATTATTTTGTAAAGAACATATGACTTAGGCTTTATTAATTTTACTGTTTGTAGTCCAATGCTTACTATAACCTTCCAGTTTCATTGTCTCTTTTCAACAGTGGTATATGAGCAACTACACATCCATTGTAACTACTTCATGTTATTATAAATGTAACACACATAATTGTATTTACAGCAAGAGTGTTGCCAAGATCTGTCATCAACTATAATTTTTCTCTCAAAGAACATACTCCAACATACCTAACTGGAGTTCTTGAATTTCAATTACCAATAATGCCAGTACACCTAACTGGAGTTCTTGAGTTTCAATTACTAATGATGCCAGTACACCTAAGTGGAGTTCTTGAGTTTCAATTACCAATGATGCCAGTATACCTAACTGGAGTTCTTGAGTTTCAATTACCAATGATGCCAGTATACCTAACTGGAGTTCTTGAGTTTCAATTACTAATGATGCCAGTATACCTAACTGGAGTTCTTGAGTTTCAATTACCAATGATGCCAGTATACCTAACTGGAGTTCTTGAGTTTCAATTACTAATGATGCCAGTATGCCTAACTGGAGTTCTTGAGTTTCAATTCCTAATGATGCCAGTATGCCTAACTGGAGTTCTTGAGTTTCAATTGCTAATGATGCCAATTTCACACACCCTCTTCAAATTCTTGCATGCAGCTCCTGCTAAAATATGGAGTTTTCACAAAAATGTTGGCATGTAACATTCTGGAGTAGACAAAACTTTTGGCTTCTATGCATTTATCGTGCAGCATTCAGTCCTGAGATGCACAGCTGGATTCACATTGCTTTTCAGTCACCATAGTTTTGCTACCTGTACTATTATAGGTTTTACACCTGTATAGTACTTTGGGACTAGTTGGATAACAACCAATCACAGTTTAAGCTATCAAAACATGATGTGTTTTAGTATAGTTCATTTTCATGAAGAAAAAGAAGTGAAATCCTGACAAAATTCTCCTTTTGTGCTTGTTTACTTCATAATTATATCCAACATTGTAACAATGGTGAACAAATAGTTGTGATAGAAGAAATGAGTTTCAAATATATATACATACATATCTACATGGTTATAAGGGAAGATAATGCTACCAATCTTTCAGGCAAGGGCAACATTTGAAATGTCTTCATACATGTGAAAATTTTCCTGAAACAAAAGTAAAGTCAAATATACAAAATGAATGTGAATTTATGTCTTAAGTTATTCTTAATACAGCTTTAATTTTGATTATTAAAACAAATATGTTTAAATCATGCTAGACCTCAAAAATATTAGACTTCCCAGGAAGTTATTGCAATTTTTTAAGGATTGCTTTTTCTAAAGTTAGAAAACAAAATCATGGTCTTAAAAATTAAAGTGTTACACATCTAATGATTTATATCTGACTAGTAATAAGGGTGAGCTTCTATAACAACTGTAAACATTCTATGTAAAGGTCCATTACTTTTTTGTGTGATGACAGAAATTTCTCATACAAGTTATGTTGATGCTAATAATGAAGTCTGAGTTATTCCCCTTCATCAAAGTTCTGCTAAAATGTTATATTTCCACAGATATATATTATATAATTATGATAATGACTGCAGTATTTAAAATCTTGGAACAACATATTCGGTTAAATTTACAATTATATTTTCAAACCTAGATGTTTTGGTATTTTTTGAACAAAATTAAGTTTTTATAGGTTTATGTTTTACTGGGTAACCTGAGTAATGTATTTAAAAGTGCACAATTTTACATCAGAGTAGATAAGCATATTTAAAAATAGTAACCTTAGTGGAATTTCTTAACTGATTAATCAATCATCTGGCTCACTAACCCTGTCACTACAGATCTTCCAATGGTCAGGGGACAAAGAGCACATCATCACATACGTACTTTGAAAACTTTACTGATGCATTATTTTGTGAGGTATGCTAATACATTTGGTGTTACACTGTAGATTATAATTCAAATTTCAGTGATATACAAAAATTAATTTCTTACTATAAAATTAAATACAAAAAAAATTCTAAACATCAATTGTTGTTTATCAATGGGATGCTGAATACAGCTTTGGCTCAAGTTGTACATTTGTTATGTCCAAATACAGTTATATTTTCTTACATATTATAAACTCAAATTACTGGTATTGACAAGCTGGAATATATAAGAACATCCTATAGTTTCTATCTGCTGAAATATTGCAACACTTAGTGATGCAATCATAGTGGTCCCACCAATCTCTTTCCATTTTTTGGAAATGCTTGCTTACGTACACCTACTTTTGTTTTTGATGTGCGAATAACCAATTTAAAGTTCAAAATATCCCCCTGGTATGTATTTGGTCTCTAGAAGGTGGAAAGCTTTCAAGATTATTTATTTGTCTTGAATCATAGAAAGAAGAGGTGAATGAAAATACTGTCCAAAAAAAACTTTTTTTCAAAAAACTCAAACCCAGTTCAGTTAGTAAGTCTGAAAAATAACAGTAGAATTCTACAATATTAGAAAGTAATTTATAATATTTGGTCATTTTGATATGTATACATAAAGCTTAAAAAAATTACTTTGTTTTACACAATTCACAGGTGAAATTTGAGAAGCCTTATCAAATTATGGCAAGTGAACAGATGAGTACAAAGTTTACTCTTCTACATTTTAAGAAAACTAGCTGATATTTAAGAACTTATTTGTATAAAGTAATAATATATACGCACATGTAATGTATTATAACCAAAATGTGACTCTACAAAATACTGGTTCACTAAACCAAGGGAGGTCACTTTGTAATGGTCAATTTTATACTATTGGATATCGTAACATGAATGCAAATGCACTGCATTATTGTAACTTCTATAATGTGTTATGTAAATATCATGTAAATGTTATGTAAACGACAACCATGTCGAGAGTGTTATGTAAATGTTATGTAAACAACAACCATGTCATGTCGTGTTTGCATTCCCATATCTATTATATTTCCATATTTATATTATTTTTTCGAAGTTTAAACCAATAAAATATGTTATTCATTTAAAATAACATCTAGAATTAATTAGAATTCATTTAGAATTATTCATGTAGAAATTTCTAGAACTAGATAGATTAATCATTTGTATTGGCCTGGTGTCTGTACTGTGGAATTCTGGGAAGTTACGCGATTAGTATATAAACAGACGGTGATGCGAGGGAAGTAAGTCATCCGTTTTTACTCGGGTCAAGAAGTTTGTCTCGTTTGAGAAAGTTTAAACATTTGCCATGTGATTATTCAAATTGGATTTGTGAATAGAGCTAGATCGACTAAAGTGGTGAAATTTTTATTCCGTTAATCTTTACAATTCAGTCGGATGACGGATTATACCGAAAGTCAATACGAATTGGACTGTGATTTTTTTTTGAAAATACCCATTCAAACTTCGAAAATTTCTCCGTGGGACTAAATTCCCCGCCAAGATTGGAACTTTGCATTTCGGATTTGGACACTTATTCTGGATCATATTATTAAGCACAGGCCAGTACCTTTTTGTATTATAAGTGGTTTTGAAGGTTGAAACTGGATATCTGTTATTGTTATTGGATAACTTATTTTGTGTCTATCACATAAGTAGATCATTGTAATAAATTATACAAGCTGCTATCTGTGTCTTTCTGTTGTGTTCAGTCCACATAAAAAACGTAACAAATGTTAGGTAGACAAGGCTAAAACATCAATTAAATATACAGGGTGGCCTGTAAGTCCCTATCCATCTATATACGTTATTTTCAATAACACATATATTATAAATTTCTTTTTTTTTTTTTTCAGAAAAATATAGCCAATGTAAGCCCATGTTGAAGAAAATGTGAAAGAGAACATGGCGTCGCATAATATTATGCAGCAAGAATGAGGGACACAAATACACTGGATACATAAGATATATGGATAGGTAGGGACTCACAGGCCACCCTGTATATATAAATAAAGATGTATAATGCTATGAGATTTAAGCTATTTATACTAAACATTTGTGATATCTTGTTATGATTTGCAGTCGTTTCAGAAGGAAAAAATTGAAACTTAGATTTATTTCCTAACTTCTATGTCGATTACAAGGGTGATTAAATTGACCAAACTCATACAGAGATACAAATGTGAAAATAACACACAACATATAACAATTATCTGATGCATAGAAGTACTTTTAATTTTAAAGTCAAAATCACTTTGCATGTTGGATAGTCAACACCCAAAAAGAAAAAGGATGAACAATAAAAACATTATTTAAATCTTAATACAAAAACAAAAATTGATATTTTGTGTTCTAAACCCTTGTAACGTTTACTGATAACTTGCAAATGTTTGGGAAGATACACGTACTGTATTAAAAGTTATAACATAAAAACTATAACAAGCACGAAATGGTTACAATGTAAGTCTCTGGAACCAAGCACGTAATGAGATAGTTAATAGTTTTACAGTCAGTTACTTGGTTGTTTTCATGAGATAACTAAAATATTCAAAACGAAAAAAACTAATCCACTATTTTCAAATGATATGGCTATAAAAGAAAAGGGGTGGGTGGGTTATATAGCCAAGTGTGTAGCTTTGTGCCTAAACAAACAAAAGTTCAATCATAGGATTTTGGAATAACCTAAAATAGTAATAATTAAAAATGTTAATTTTGTGCAGTTGATTATTTTCTGGAACCATAACATTATTCAATAAAACTGATCAAACTTGAGTTAATTGAAAATAATAATGGAAATCACCACAACAATATTTTGATTACTGGGTAGTTGAATATTTGCACAAAGTTAATCAAATTAATTATAATTTTGAGATTAATCAGCTATTTTAAATGATGCTAATCAATATAATTAAAACTCAAAAGTTACTGATTATACTGATTAAATGAGCTAATCATATCATATAGCTGTATTACTAAGCCTAATATAATAAAAACGAACATTAAAAAAAACACTATGAATAATTCACAGCACCATTCTCGCTCCTTTTAGAAAACAAAGATGCATATGGCACAGCCTAGGAAAAAAGTTTTAAATATTATCAAAATGTACCACACAAGTTCAAAAATAAACATGATGCATCAGTGACACTCATAATGTTAGCTCATGCAACAGTAACTATCATAACCAGATAGAAAAGTGATTAGCTAGGTAAGTTTCTCAAAACAGTAGAACACACAAAGCCAAAAGAAGTTTTGGATTAGCAAGTTTAACAAGCTGTAAGATAAATAAGTCGGACATCAACCTGTTCAGTGCCATAGACAAGATAACTCATCCAAGCTGATAGGTACCACAGTGCCATGGACGAGTTAATTCATTCTCAATAATACCAAACTTCAGCACTAGATGACAGGACCATTCATGCATTTGACTAACTTATAAATTGTTTCACTTCTGATCCAAAATGGCATCACGAAAAAAGTTGCAAGATGAAGAAGCATTAGAGTTGTATTTTGGACTTGGTTCGGAGTTGATGTAGAGCTGAAATACTTGGCAGTCAACAGGTTAAGTATTATTTTTATACATAATGTGTTAATCAAGTTCCCCTCCAGACACTACTAGTATGGTGTAATAAACCTTAGGTTTTGATATTAAAAAAAAGCAATTTTTAGTTTATTATAAATATAAATGCCCAATTATGTCTACATTTCTTTTTCACTTTTTATGAAAATCAAACTTCAGATCACCAAAAGACAAGAAATTAAAATATTATTACATGTACAAAAACTTACTTCAACAGTTCCTCGATCCCCAATTATTTTTTTCTGCTCACCATCTGCTTCACAAGCAAGGCTGTTTAACATGTAGATACTAATTTGCTGAACAAATTTATCCTGATGATCCTTGGACACAATACACAGTAAGACATCCACCAATTTTTCATATTCAAGTATCTGTAGAGCATTTAATCACTGGTAAGAATTATGATGGGGAATAAATTTCTCAATACATATGAGAAACATATATTAATTCTTAAAACTATTTTAACAACAAAATTTAAACACATATAAAGTATTGTATATGAACACTCAGAGTAAAAACATGGTAGTTCATTCGGTTTTGTCAGTTTGTTGAAAAAAAAAGCAAAAGTGACTTAAAATGCAATTTTTACCACTACAAATCTAATAACACTATACGTGTATGTATAGTGATACAGTAGTTTAAGGTAATTTCACAGTCTAGCTTTACCCAAGTATAGTTTTTTCTTTCCATTTTGAAACTTCACTGATAAAAATATATTTTAAACAAACTGAAGTAGATTTTGCACACGATTATTGCCGTTTCAATTTCATTTGTAAGAACTACATATCATTCTACATTAGTTTTAGAGATTCATTATAAATTATTTCTAGCTTTCCTACCACACATAAATTCTTCAGCACCTACCATATCTTGAGAAATTTTAAAATGAATAAGCGTCAAACAGCTGTTTCGTAGCATCTGCAAAACAGTAAAACAGAATGTTCAAATGAATAAAAGCAAATTCACATTCAAGGGCAATTAAAAACAAATATTTTATTTAGTGTTATAAAAACAGTACTTACTGTAATAATTTAAAACACACTTCCCCTATGTTCCTTACTTTAACTGATATTTTTTGCAGATACAAAAAAAATTAACTAAAAACAAAATTATATAGTGACAAAGATAGTCTGAAATATACGAAATGTTTCCAATATGATATATTTCTCTTAGACCAAGTTGAGTGACTATTATGTTAATAACTAAGTAATTTCATTTAAGCATATTTTCTTCAGTTTAAAATTAGTTAGAAGTGTTTATTATAATACAGTATTCAAGTGAATAATCCTTTCTGGAATGGAAAAATGTCACTTATATCTCTTAATATCTTCCTTCTCACAGTGAAATAATTAATTAAATTTTGTGAAACTTACAGTTACATCCTCAAGGATTCACAGTTTCCCAATAATGAAAAATCTATGCTTTTGGATAAACCTTAAAATTCTTTAAAAAAGATCTATAAGGATGTTATTTACAGGTGAGACTTTATGGAATTATGCAGAAATGTATGTTTGAAGATTTGTTTCCATTTTTCTTTGTAAATTACAATAAATGTTAGAAAATAAAAAATACGTCAATTTTAAAATACTTTGGGATAAAAACTGTCCAAAAGTGTTTTATTCAATTTTGAAATTTGATATACAGGTGTACTCTACACATGATAAATGTTCTGTAATCTGTATGAAAACAAATATAAACTGTCTTTAATATTTTGAAGTTTGAAAAACTCTGTACGAAAAAAAAAAAGAAAAGGAGAGAGAAACAGAAGGTGGTAAGTCATGTCAAATTATATAAAGGTTCAGCCTGTTTAGAAACAGGTATCTTGTATTTCCAGGAACCAGGAGAAATTGGAACATTTGATGAAATATTAAAAATTTAAAATTTGATTAATATATTATATATTTTACTGGATAAATGTTCTATCAAGCTTGCATTACTAAACTAAGTGTGAAAAGCCTTTATTAAAGTATGCTCATATGGTCCTTTGGAATAAAAACAGTAGGTGTACCAAATAACATCAGTTGGATAAGCAAGAAGGGAAAATAATTTTCCCTAGTGAGCAAGCATATGAAAAAATTGTATTATAGGAGCAGAGGAAAATTAGAAATAAACTAATTTAAGTAAAGTGCAGGAAACAGAACTACCAGAGAGCTACTGTAAGAATTGAAGTACTATGACAGAGTAATAAGAGTAACTGTCAAAATGAACAAATTCTGTCTCTAGCTTAACCTTGAAAATATCTTTCAAACACAAAAGTTGGAAATGGTGAGAAATCAAATGCTAATAAACAATAAAATCATATAGTTTTGTCAACAATGTTTAGTACTAAAAAAAATTAAATATTTAATTTGAGATTTAAATCTAGATTTCTCGTAATAAATTTTTAGCCTTATAAACTTGAAATAAGGTGCATTAGAACATTCTGAATGAAATGCTGCTGTATTCCAGAAAATTGTATTTAGGAAATGATTAGTTTATATCACAAACATATGATTTATTTGTAAATTGAAGAAAAAATACCCAAGTTATATCACAAAGCATACAGATCAAAAAAGACACACAAACACATTTTTAGATATTTTTTGACATTTGAAACCGATCAGTGAATTATACCACAAAATGTACAGATAAAAAAAAATCCACATACATCTTCTTAGATTTTAATTTTCGATATTCGACACTGATCAGTGAAAACAACTTGTACACAGAGTAGAACCATTCTTTTACTTTTATTTCATCAGTAAATACAGAATCAATGAGTGAATTTTAAGTAAACAACAAAATGTTATTAAAAAGAGGTAAGATTTTCTATCCAGTACCATAACTTCTTCTTCAGTCAATTCCAAATGATACAAAGTTTGAATTCTCTCTTTCACATTAATTGTCTGAAAATTTTCAATAAAGTCTAAACTTTTCCTGTATTTACAGGTTTTGATTTGCAATAAAATGTATATTCATTCATTTTTTTGTGACATGTGTATAACAGTTCATTTTTAGTACTCACAGTTCTATCATTTTCATGTCTGCATATAGCATCCAATAATGTTCTTATAATTTTTCTGGAAAAATGCAAAGAAGAAAGATATGATTAAACAAGTGTAGATATGGATTTTAACAATATTATAAGGGTTATCAGAAAAAATAAGTACTAATATCTTACAATAAAAGATTGGATTAAATACACACATACATGAATACACATGTTATTACAATAATAATTACTATCAGTGATGTCTTTGTGAACCTGACGATGACCGAAGAAGGTCGAAACGTTGTTCGCTCTTCTATTTGAAGTGTTTTCTGAGCCCAAAAGAGCCGTTTTTTGCATATAAAATAATAATTACTGTCTGTGCTGCATGTTTGAAAAAAAAAGAAATAAATGTTTTCAACAAAATTAAGTACAAGAACGGACTTGAAGTGTTCATAACATCACGTTTATGGCAAACTGAAAGATTTTTGTGTTAAATAGAATTGAAATTACATCAAAATTTTACCTCAAGAATTGTTTGTAGAGACATTATTTAATATTTGCTTTTCAGTGTAATAACAGAATTGTGATGTTACCTCTAAAACACAGAAAACAAACTATTGTAAAAGCAGTAACAAACATTAAATTATTAAAATAACATCTGAAAGCAAATTAAAGTTTTTAAAACTTATTCTACAAATGGCAACATAAAACACTGAAATGTTAATTTAGAACAATCAGAAGAAAAAGTATATGCAATATTTATACATATGGAAATCAGAGAAAAATATGTATCACTTCAAAAGTCTCTTTGGTTTCCAGGAGATTATCAAACTGTTAATATTATAATAAATTCCATTTTTATAATTTTGTGACAGTGAGAAACAATAAGTTATCCATATCATTTTCTCACCTTTTCACATAAATGCCAAAATTCAGTTTTTCTTCTCCTCTGACAATGTAGTAAAGTAATGCACTGAAAGTTCATAAAAAATATATAATTTTATTGTTCATACTGCCTAAACAAATTCATGTTTATTTACATAATTTGTTATTTACCATAAAGAATTACTCCTTTATATATAGTAAAAAATTATCAGTTCAAGTCGCGTGAAATGATTTATCTGAGAAATGACATCCAGAAGACAAATAAAATATATGGAAAATGAATATTACATACGTCTTTGAAAGCTGCAGAGATAAGTAGAAAAAATCTTACATTAAAACATTAATATTTAAGGTCAATATTTCTTTACATTAATATTTGAGCACAAGGTATTAAGGTATTTTAACTGCCAGTTTGCAAGAAGAAGAAAAAATTATTTTTTAAACTAACTTTTGCACACTGATTTATTGAGCTATTTTATTTGCACCTGTGTCATTTGTGTTGATTATATATAACACATTTAAAATGCATTAACATTTGTCAGAGAAGTTTTGGTTATATAAGTATTACCTCTAATCATGGGACATCTTTCAAAGTGTTCATTTTTCAGAATATCCATAACCAGAAGGCATGCTAAATATACAACTAAATGTTGAATAGTGTATATTTTAATGTACACCCTTGTGCAAATTAACTTAAACAAATGGTAATTTTACAATACTTTCAGCATGGCAGTCGGTGGAGGCTAGCTGGACCTGCTGATTTCCTTTAATAGTCTTTTCTTCACACAGACGGCATCATTAGGCGTGTTTTGCAGTACGGTCGATCTATTTTTGGGATATATGGCGAAATTTTGAGGAATATTACGTCATTCGAAATTGCGTTAGAAGGGCAAGAAGACCAGTCAAAAAACAACTTCTTACCAAATCAATGAAGAAAAAACGGTATCAATGGGGTATGAAATACAAGAACTGGAAGAAAGGACAATGGAGGAAGGTGTTATTCAGTGATGAGACTCATTTCTTCATACAGGGACAAAGAAGTCTTCATGTTCGTGGATCTCCAGGTGAGAAGCTTCAAGAATATCACATCAATCAGTTCATAAGACATCCCTTTAAGAAGATGTTTTGGGGCTTTTTCAGCTACTATGGCATTGGAGTCTTGCATATCATAGAAGTTCTAATGTGAGGACCACAGTGCATTGAAGTTTTGCAGGGAAGAGTTGTTCCAGAATTGAAAAAGAGATTTCCAGATAGATCTGGCATTTTTCAGCAAGATCTGCCTCTGTGCCACACATTGAAACTTGTGAAGAATTTTATGACTACAACGTGAACAAAGTTGCTGGACTGGCAACTCTCTATTTCATGTATCAACCTTGGCTTCTGATATGGATCCTGGCATGGTTGATCCAGCCAAATTTATATTACAGTGGCTTCTTTTGAAATTTTACATAAAGCTACACAAGAGCGATGTACAGTAGCTGTCCCTAATTCAGCAGTTTAGGACAAAAGGGAAGACACCTCATTATCACTACCCACTGTCAACTCTTGGGCTATACTTTTACCAATAAATTGTTGGATTGACCATCATATTATAATGCCCCCATGATTGAAAGGGTGAGCATGTGAGGTGAGGATCTGAGCCCCCCATCCTAAAATTGTAAGTCAAGCTTCCTAACTATCAAGTCATTTCAGGCCAACTATTGTGAGGTTAGACTCGCACTTTGACAGAGGTCTCAGCCTTGGTGTATCATAAATTAGAGACAAATACTGTCTGAGAGAGTGAAGTCTTGGCCAATCTTTATCCACCTCTTGCTTTTACTGCTCCTTTGGATCTCCTTCAGCCTTTCTGGGCAAAGCCACAGAGGTTTGTTACTTTTCTGCTTCTTTTCCACTGTTTTGCTTTATTCCACTTACTGACCTGACACCTGATTTTTTTGTTTTCCCACCATTCTTCAGATACATGTCCAGGCAGAACAATTCCTTACATAGCTGCATTTATATGCACACATGCCTACACCTCCATGTTTGGCTGACTCACATGCTCTTGCACACCACTGGTCAGAGTTTCCACTTCTTGTTTCTCAGACCTTGAAATTACCAATTTAATCATCGGGTTCTGATCTTGCTACTACCCTTTGTTTCAACTCTGTTCAATTCCCTCATCTTTGTCTTATCCTTATGGCTATCTTTTATTATATTCATCTACTCACCTTCTTTCTAAAAACATTCACTGCTCCTACGAGAGGTTTTTGACAAATACACTTGCCTTTCTTTTCTCACATTTATGTATTTATCATCATTTGCTTTGTACTCCATAGATAAACACACCAGTAAGTGGGAACATCAAGGCTAGTGACATAAAAAAACACAGATAGTGAGGGCAGCACAAGTCAAGTAAAGCTGTTATGAGTTGTTGTTGTTTTGAATTAAGCACAAAGCTACACAATGGGCTATCTGTGCTCTGCCCACCACAGGTATCGAAACCCGGATTTTAGCGTGTAAGCCCGCAGACATACCACTTAGCCACTGGGGGGCGAGCTGTTATGAGAAAAAAGGCAAGTATTATATCCCAATTTGCTGTCTTTTGAGAATACTTTATCAATTTTAGATGAATGTACTTTTCAGCAAAATGATTGACTTTGAAATGCCCAATAGTCTTTACAGTTCTGAAATGTTCAAGTAGAGAATCTCACTATATCTTGACTACACTACATTTAAACTGCAGTGTTAAAAAAAAAATGTTGTTATTATTGGAAAAAGTGTCATTTAGTTGTATGGTGTTATAAATACAAACTTCAACATTTCTTTCCATATTACTGACCCTTGTTTCATTAAGTGATATACTGCTGACATAAACTTCATTTCACTTTACACTGATTTTCACACTGATGTGAAGTGTTTGTTATTCCTACAAACCAAAATAAATTTGTCAATGTCTTCCTCTTAACAGAATTGTGTCCAATACATCTTTTATCTCAGAAACTTCTGATTTTCTCTGTAAGGAAATATTTTTGCATCATACATTTTAGATTTTTAGCCAATTGAATTGCAAACATGCTTGGATCTTCAAAGTTTTAAATGTCAATTATGCTAACCAAATAATCTCTCTACTTAATGTGAAACTAATATGACTGGTAGAATGTCAATTACACATTAATGGTCCTGTGGTTTCTTTGTTTCTCATCTTTCCTCAGACACATATTGTATCTACCCCATAAGCTCCAAATACCCTTTCAAACAAAATACATTCATACACAAACAAAAATGAACAATGTACAAGAAATGTTAACAATACTATATCTTGGAAATGTGGTTTGTAATTGAAGAAACATGTGTTACTCTTTTTCGATTGGGAAAAATACATAAAATGCATTTAATCACAATTTTAAAGTTGCAAAAATGTGGAGATATTTTTCTCACAAACTGGCTGCTAAGAAATAAACTTTAGCAAAATATCTGTAAAAAATATTTATTTTCGCTTAACAAACCTAGCTTTTTCATTTCTTCATTAAAATATGCTTGTGTGTTACATTTTTACTCCACTTACTCCTATTATCTACTGAAAATCAACCTACTGCATGTTTTCTACTCCATCTAATAATTATTTTTCATAGATATTCAAGCTAAAATAACCAAATAATTTCACTGCCATCTTTGTTGCTACTGTTTAACATATGAGCTTTAAAACAGTATTTTATTTCTGTTTCATTTGCTAAAAATACAAATTAGGCATGATAAACAAAGATACATTAACACACTACCTGCGATATGCTGAATCATGGTCAATTGACATCATAGCAAGACACCAATCATACAAGAAATCATCTTTCCACTTTCAATGTATTATGTCACATTCATTTGTATATTAAATAGCAATCCCTTTATTAACCTATTTAGCCTGTATAAAATATGTAATTTTAAACATTTTTTATGTTAAGGTATCCTTTATATAATTTTTATACCTGTATATTGATTTAGCTCCTACAAGTTATTTGGAACATACTTTACACTAGCACAACATTAATAAAATTACAAAATAAAAAAAATTCATAAGCCAACCTTCTAATTAAGTTTACCTTCTAAACTGAATTTTTTTACTAAAAATTAGCAAAAGACACACAACTTAGAAAATCTTCAATAAGAAAGTAACAAGCACTAAAACTGATTTTGAAAACAGCAACTGATAAGACTACCAAAGGAGATAACATGAATTACAAACCTATCACCAACTCAATGGCAAAAGTCCACGACTTTACAGTTGTGTATTTTTGTTTGTAAATAAAAACCATATCCACTGGTTAAAATCTGTGATAAAATTCATTAACTACACGTTTTTCTCCACATTCCTCTCAATTCTTCTATTTCAGATTAGAAATCAGAGACATGAGAAAAAAGCATTTAAGATCTATCTTTTGTCCCAGGAGTCACTACCCAAAATGTATTTCATTTAGCACAAAAGCTTCAGTTACCCTGGACAATGAAACAAAAGATTCTCTTAAACATTATTTATATATGCAATATAATAATTTAAAATGCGTGGTTAAAATGCTAAAATCTGTTGATCAACTCTGAGTTTGAGTCTGAATTGGATAAATTGAACAAAAGGTTTAAAAAAATCAAAATCTGCAGTTACCTTTATCATAAATTTTAACATCTATGGCTGACAATTTCAAACTAATATTTGAAAATTACAATTATGAAAGTTTAAATGCATACAGTTTTGCAGAAATTAAAAATGTTCAATATAACTTCTGAACAACAAACTACTAATCATACTTTATGTAAACAATTTGTTTGTTGATTTTCATGCAAAGCTACTCTGAACACAACTGTTCTAACCATCCCTAATTTTGAAGCGACAGAAAAGCAATACACACCATCACCTTTTAGGCTTATCTAGTCAAGCCTAACAGTATGATTTGACTGGCACTTTTAATGCACCCTCAGCTCAAAGTGTGAAGCAAGTTTCATTTTTTTTGGAGTAATGGGGACGTGTGAACCAAAATTAACTCAAATCCACAATCCAGTATGCGAGTGTACTGCAAAATTAAAATTTTATATAAAAATATAATTACCTTTCAGTTTACAAATTAATGGTTGCAAACAATAGTTACAATACCAAGTATGTACCATATTCTGAAAATAGAAAACCTTACCTTCCAGCACTTTGTATAGACTTTTCATGTATATGTCTATCCATTGACATCAATGCTACATCCAAGGCTAGTTTTAGATTACTGCAAGAACTATAACGGAAGACATCAGCAAGATTGTTCAAAATTTCCAGAAGATACTCAGGTCTGTCATAATACACCTGGGCAGCTGTGAATATTTGTTCTTCATTAGCATCTCCTGAAATCTGATGAAATATTTGGAATACAGTTGCTATAAATACTCTTTGTATACAAACAAGATATAAATATATATATTTATGTATAAGAGTAATTAATACTGCTTAATAAAATATAAACAAATCAAAAACACATGCACAAAATTAATAGCATTGTTAGCCCTACTTCCAGTGATATATTGGAAACTACATTATGTTTACAATCTTTAACCCCAAGAATCAGATTCAAATGCAGTACAAGTACATAAAGTTTTCAATTTCAGAACAGGAAAGTCATTAAAATTTCAGAAATAGAGAAATGAATACTTATTATAGTTTACAAGTATTAAAACTCGTCCATACCAATTTTACACAAACATAAATAATTATGAAACTTTATAAAATATGTTAAGCCATTACAAAGGGAAAAACAAACACCAATATTACTTCTCAAACTAATAAAATCTGCTTTACGTTACCTCGGATGAAATCAAACATGTATTTCACACAAAAATCTGTTTTTAATTTTATAAATAATGTATTTTTCCTCTATGTTTTGGTATTTTAGGTATTCAATTTTTAAAGGAGTCAACAGATCACTGAAGCAGTTTATATTTTTTAAACCTCAATAAGATGGATAGTAAAAACTTTAAAACATCTAATTAGGATTACATGCTTGTGCACAAAAAGAATCAATAGAAATCCACATTAAGTTTTTTAATAGTTCGGCCAAGTATAAAAGAGGCATCAGTCAGAAACAGGTTTTAAAAGTTAATTATGCTTTTATTATTTAAATTTTGAATGATAACCAACAGGAAAATACAACTGAACCTAAATCTTAGAAATACAGTTACTAGATGTACTTCTGCAGGATCATCAAAAGTGTTCTGTTTCAAGAGTAAATAAAACCAAAATTAAAAGTAGTAGACGTGTTTATATCTTGTTTTTGAAGTTCACGTTATACTGTGTTGCAACCAACAGAGTGTAACTCGTCTAGTCATTTGCAAAATGTACATTTTACTGATATCACAATAGTACAAATTGCAATGTTAAGAGCCTCTTATGTAATATCATTTTACTGTCTACTGACTAACTGACAAACAACACACTAGTGTATAGTAATGTCAGTGATTAAAATATGTGAACCCCCTAGGCAGCCTTCAGGACTGTTTGGGGAATACACACACATAAAGTCAAACTCTGGACCAAAAAATATACACATATTAAAAATTATTTTTGTTTACCAACATTTTTTGATAACTTATATTTTGAATTATAATTACTTTATATATTAATATAAAATAGTGAAATCCTATTGCAGTGATGTAACTACCACTCCAAGTCTTTTGTTCTTAATTAACTTAAAAAACATAATGAGATATTTAAAATACATTATTCTTGGAGAACAATATGTATTACTAAGGTTATCACCTTATAGCTATACACTGTACATATATATCAGTTGCAGATAATGTTCTTAAGAACATGCATAATGGACTTCAAGCCTAACTAGCCTTTTTTGTACACACAGAATCTCAAATATTTAACATCTTTTCTTTGACAAGTTTACTACAAAACTAGAGTTCACTTCCCTAAAACATGAAAGCTATATAATCACATTCCACCATGCTCAAGCCTTTCTTGTAAGAAAAACCATACTTGTGTAATGATTCATGCAAGTAAGCAAATTTCTACATGGCAACTACACAGGTGCTTAAAGTGATCAATTATGAAAATAATAAGAAAATATTTACTGTTGTAAACATTTGCAACGTATTCGTGGTTGCTGATTTTATTGAACCAATGCAAAAACAAGAAACTACACAATATTGATGTATTTAAAATGTTTGTTTTTAATTTTTATTTTCTTTTTTGCTTTCTACAAGATCCTCGTTACAGCTGTCTAAGCTGACAACATAAATTTCCTTGCAATGATCTCTCTTCTCTTCAAATTCAAACATCATAATTTTAATTTTTTTTTCCACCCATTTCTCACGATACATACTGACTGTTGTCAGTATCCATCTTTTTTACAATCTAGTTTTTGTCATTTCTATCAACGATTGAATCTGACTCCACTCCTTCATACTTCATTGAAGATAGTTGTACATAACAGTAAGCCTAAACAAGATGTCAAATGATGCAATAAAAGATTACTCTGTCTGTCTTGTATGAACGTCTTTCTTACCAAATGAAATTTGTTGCTATGTTGTTAGTACTTTATGGATACTTTCACATCTTTGAATACATTTGTTTAAACTTACATTACTGTGTAGTTAGAGCAACCTTACGTGAGAATCCTCTCTCCCCTCATTGATACTCTGATGATGTCTAATACAATGGGAGTTATTCCTGACAGGTGTGTTTAATGTTCATCTTTCATTAGCTTTTCACAACTAACATTTTGCAACACATCTGCAAGTCTATAGCTAAGCTCATAAAAAGCCTAGTCAAACCATTTGTTCAATATTATGCAACACGGCCACAAGTCTTTCATCATCCCGTGTTAAAGTGTAGTTGTGAAGCACTGGTTTCTTTTAGGCACTTCAAATAATCTCTAACTTCCCATAACCCTGAAATGTTTTCAAATCAAGTCTATTGCTTTGGACTGTTTGTTTCATGAATGATCACAACAAAATTAACATTTTCCTTATCTGAAAATGCCAAGAGTTATTACTATGCATGCAATCCCCTTTGCATACTACAAGCCTCAAACAATTCTCCTATCACGACGTATCAATGCGTACTGACCAGTCTATGACATAATCATTATTAGACTACAACCCTCCACAAACACGAGAATGGCAACATCCACTGTGTGAAGTAGTCCCCATTAGCACCAGCATGTAAACACATGTTCATTTTTAAATAAAGCAAATTTAAGTGAGGATGAAGAGTAGAAGGTGGTGCAGAGAGGCTGATATCTAATTCAAATACATTTTCAGATAAAAATATTGTAGCTTCTGAACTTCTCTCTCTCTACACCATCAAAAGCTAGATGGAGGAAAGGCTGGCACACAGAAATTAGAAGGATGAGTTTCTTTTTGAAAACAGCATCAGAAATGGAAAGCCCATGAAATGGGACATCTATAAAGTAGGGTGTAGTCCAGTAGGAATGCATTGGGTTATAGATCTCAAGCAGAAAACACTCGTTGCCCAAATAAGATGGAAGAGATAAAAATATTGTCTGAAAAATCTTTTGCAGGATGCTAATGTATCACTAAGATGGGCAAAATGGCAGATTGCTCAACCATCCATTATATCAAAAGTGTAAAGCTGAGTATGAACAAGTATTGTGGCTTAAGCTATAAGTTAGGCCATTCAATACTGGAGAAATATTTACAAAATATATCACCACGAAAATCAAGTGAAGAAAGCAGCATTTCAGACCCATGAAATGAAACAAGCACAACACCCAACCGACTGGGTATCACTATCATAAATGGCTTGGTTTATAACAAAGTGAGATGTCCTGTAAAACAAGAGGTGCATCTGTTCAGTCTTGTGCATGGCACACATGGATCAAAAGATTAAAATTAAAGATCCACAAAAATAAGCTCTGGGAGCAAGTGCCTCACTATGAATGAAAAGATGAAAAGAACAGAAGTCTCTGATTAGACTATAAGAAAGCCAGACAGATCACCCCAGTGGTTCAGGACAGGGGAAGCACAGGTCCTCCGATTCCCATCAGCACAAAAAAGAATGGAAACAACAGGCACTAACCAGATGTGACAGCAAGAACCACACCTGGTTCTGTTATATTGTTGTTTTTTAAGCAGCATGACCTGGAAGGTGAGATATAATCACTGTCAATGCAATCTTGTAGAAACTCCTATCTTATTTCCTAATCAAGGAAGATTTTGAGAGAGAAAAGTATTCTCTATAAGGCAAAAATGGCTATGTGGTGGGTTCCATTGTCTTCAATATAGAATATATGTGTATATGTACATAAACATATATATATATACATATACACACACAAAGTTATTTTTGTTGTTTCAGGTGTTTATCTGTTTGGAAAAACTGCAAGAAAAAGTAATAAAAAACTTACCTCAGGACAGATTGAATAATAGTGACTGGAGGGAAATAAAACTCACACTCACAGATGAATTTATGATGTGGTACAGGTAACATGATAATGACATCAAGAGTTCTCCATATCCTGCTTCTAATAAATACCACATATAACAGATGTTAGTCACCTGATTCAAGAGATGTTTATGAGTTTTATGGGCAGTGATATATAAACAAAACAAAGAAATCACCTCCCACAGAGAAATAAATTAGCAAAATAAGGTCGACACAGGAGACAAGTCATAAAAGGAGGAATTCCCCCCAAAAAAAATAATGTCAAATGCCTTGAAAGAAAGAAATGTAAGCAAAACAATAGTGAAATGCCTGAAGAGTACTTAGGAAATTATCACGGTCTCAGTGATTGCATGGGGAAGAAAGAGAAGGGAAAGTGATAAAGGAACACATCAAAGTATGAGATTCATCAGCACAAGTCTAAGAGGAATAAAGAACAAGTCTTGGAAAAATATCAATTTGTTTCTGTGGAGAAAAATGCAGGAAACATTGAATGCAAAAATAACAGTAATATCTCCTGCAAATGAGAAGAAAAAATCCACAATAACAGAAAGATGACAAGGAGTAAGTGGGTAAAACTACACAATGGAGAAAATGTGAAACCTTTGAGAACTAAATACAGTTTCCAGTATACAAAATGAGCAATAAAAGAGGTCTGAATGATCAGAAAAACTCCAAATAGGTGCACAAAAGAATGGCCAGTAAAAAAGATCAAAGGTCACCAAAAAGTCTAAACTGTAATTGTTAATCAAAAAAATCAAGGTACCATCTAAAGTGTAGCATTTTTTCATTTGAAGTTTGAGACCTTGCCCGTTTGTTATATGCCTGAAAACTTCCTGCTGACACAAGAGGGTAGAAGAGGCTATACATAAGAATTCTCTGCTTTCAGTTAAAAATCAAAAACACAGAAGGTTATAATTCAATTAACAGCACATTTCATTCTTAAATTAAAGATATGCTTCAGAGGAATTATGGACAGAGACTTCTATTTGTGATAAAGTTCTCAATGCAGTGACTACAACACTGCACAGTCATACATTTAGCATAGATACAATCAACAGAAGTTTAAAACTGTCACTGAACATGAAAAATATTAGCACTCACTCTCTTTGCAGGAATATGGTGCCGATAACACGCTTCGTGAAGTGTTCCGTAAAGTCCTAAAAATTCCAAAGGATTATCAGATCTCTTTCTCAAACCTGGAATATCACTGAGAGGTACAGAAGTTGCATTCCAGTCTAAACTACAAGAGTGATAAAAAAAGGAATTATGTTTGAATGTAAAGTTATTAGCTTAAGTTGTCACTCATGCTATATGCATTCACAGGTTGTTCTGATGTCAAAGAAAAATGAAATAAACATATGTTAGAATAGATAAAGTACTGATATACCAGACTAATGTAATGAAGCTACACAACTCAAACATTTTTGACTTACTTTTAACTTGACTCACAGATTCAAAATCTTTAGTGATTTCAATAGTATTGCTTGGAATGTTATTTAAATATAGAGCAAAGAAACTTGAAATAAGGATTTCAATATTAATCATAAGTTGTTTAAATTTTGGTAGCACAAATGAAACCCTTAATTTTTTGTTAATTAATGTATTGTTCTTTTTCTGCACTTGCAGACTGAAAGGTGCTTTTAGTTTCAATTGTTTAAAACTTTTATCGTATACTTATATGAATGTGAATAGCTGTATTTAACTGTTGTTAATATTTTTTGTTTTGGTATGTTCTGGGTGACCTCACTGACAGAACAACCTTCCATTACTTTATTTTTTTGTTTTGTGTTTTACTGAAGGTAAACTCATACCAGTGATCTCATTAAAATAACACTACTTGCTTTGAGAAAATTCAACTATCTAATAATTAGTATGGAATGATGACTAAAGTTAATTCAAGTAAAAATATATAGCTCATATTAACATAAGTAAATAATATTGTGCAATTAATTCTCATCTTAATACATATTTGTGCTATTACATTTCACTCATTCAACCTTGTTTCTCTATAACAGTTGTTACTCATGCAATTTGATACTGATAATATAAATTGCATTTCAACTACTATTGCGACTACTGTATCCCAACTGAACTGATGAGTTCTGGCATTATCAAAAAAGCTTCGTCAGCATGGGACTCAGCAGATAGTATGGTTGACATATTGTTATACACTCTTTGTTTACTTTCACCCTTAAGTTTTTAGAATTATACATCAAATTTACACTACTGTATGTACTTAAATTTAGTTTTTCAGGAGATATAATGCTCATTAAAACAAGTTAGCTACTGTAAATATGAAATACAGACTAACAAGTTAAGATAGGTACCAATTACTTTATTTTTTTTTTGTAATTACATGATAAGTCATTAGAACATGAAACATTTCCTGTTAAAATTGTATAAAAAATAAATACCTCAATTCTTCAGGAGTCAACCTCTCCTGAACACATGGCCCAGCTAAGTTCGTGCCTGAAATATCCAATGAAGTGAGATGTGGCAAACTCTCTACAATTTTTCTCAAAACCTGATTTGGGTCATCATACAAACTGTACTGCTCACCAAACTGGGATATATCTAAATGTCTATTAAAATAAAACAAAACCAGAATTTTATTGCCATATTAATAATAAACTAGTCTGTATTTCCAGCATCAAAAAACACCATCAAGTACTTAATTTTATATTCCTAGTACTTTCTTTGTTCCAATCTGTAAAATATTAAAACAGAAGTAGAGACTCCCATAATTAAAGGAGAATTTGGTCTGAAGTGAGAGTACCAGATGAGTTCAATTATTTGTATGTTTGACATCAAACTTACAAAGATTACAGCAAAACAAAATGAGCTCTTAAAAGCTATATATCAAAAAGATTTCTTGAATAACAAAGATTGACACAACTTTTTTCCTTTTACAAACAATATGTCTTATATTTTATTCCCAATACCAGTTTGTAGTGGTTTCAACTGATTTTAGAAATGATTTCTTCACATTATGGCATGATTCTATCATTTGCTTTTTATTAATCATACTGCAATGAATAAACTTTAACCCCTCTTGTTATCCACTATTCTAAGCCTAAAACTGAATCATTACAGTGCATCAAAGGTAACATGTTAATAATAAAACGGAAGAAAATATCAGTATTAGTGCAGCCAACATAAGAATAGTGCCCTCGTTAGCCATAAAATCATATTTTAAAATCTCCATCTTTAGTCAAAAGGAAGTCCTGAGGCTTAGGAATCATCGAACATACTTTGATAAGTTTGATTGTTTGAAATATTACAATAAAAAAATGTGTATTAGTGATAGAAATCATAGGTCTAAAAATAAGACATGATGCAGAATTAGCAAGAAAATTTTATAAGATAGCCAACAAAAACAAATTCTGCCTCAACTAGTCTCTGTACTTTTGTGTCTATATGTTGAAAACACAATAGATAGTTTTTGGTTTTAAGTTTTGATAGAGCATTGAAACATTTTTCTGAAACTATAGCAATTTTAATTTGGAAGCTTAAGAAACAATAAAAATTCAAATATGTACCTGGCATGGAAAATTCTTCTACAAATACAATAACTTTTAATATGGTTAGAAAATGTATTAACTTGGAAGTTAATGATGTTGTGGTCAAAACTATTCAGAACAGAATAAAATGGGTATGGAATACACCAATAAAATTACAATGTTGTTTTTAAATTTTTAACTCTTAATATAACACATAGAGGGAAGCAATTTCTGCAAAAAGTTACATTACACTCATGGACTGAATCAATACAATGACACTGATTAGTTGTATTGTTTCACACAAGCCCCCCGCTAGTACAGCAGTATGTTTCCGGATTTACAATGCTAAAATCAGGGGTTCGATTCCCCTCGGTGGGGTGAGCAGATCGCCTGATGTGGCTTTGTTGTAAAAAAACACACACACTGTTTCGTACAAATGAGTAACAGCAACCACATTTAGTAAGTATTAATGTATAATTAAATTAAGTTCTGAAAAAGTACTTTTGAGTGGTAGTATGATTGTAATTGTTTCTTTTTTTAGCATTTTCTGTAGAAAACAACACATTTTTAAGTAATTACATACTATGTACAAATCCAGGTATAAGATTTTTTTCTGAAAACTGAAATCTTCTCGACACTACATGTGGTTAATGTTAGCAATAAACAACAAACAAATTTATAGTAAAACAAATCTACATGAAATAATTTGGAATTTGAAATATACATACAGAAATGCTTTCAGGACTTTTCACTAATGCTGTAGTTGGGTTATTTAAAAGAATTAATGTATCCATATTTCACAACAAAACAACAACCTTTCAGAAAACACACTTCAGCCTAATGAATATCAAAAACAAGCAATTTTATTGTTATTATTGCAACAATAAAAAGTATTGTTATTGCAACTAAACTTAGAAACTCACCTTAATTTCTTTAACTGACAAATAGTTGTGATATGTTTGTGCAGCTTTGGTACATCATACAAAATAAGTGATGTTAGGTTCTCGAGTGACTTAAGACAGCTCAAGTCTTTGATAGGAGAACAAGATGAAAGATCCAAATGTACCAGCATTCTTAAAGGTTTTAAAAGAACCGAAAAAAAATCACAATGTGTAGGAACTTCAGCTTCAAGGCCTTTAAAAATTAATTTTCTTAAGTTTGGAGTTTTAAGTATATACATTTCAGTTTCTTTAGGTTCTTCTCCCATGGATAATTCAAAAAGTAACATCTTCTGCTCAAATATTTGTACAGCTGTCCCAATACATAAAGACAGAATATTGGAACCAGCACTGTTTATCAGTTCTAATGACCTTTCTGTCAGATTAAAGCAGTTTGAAATGCCTAGTACATCTACATTATGTCTGAGAACAGTTTCTAATCCATCATCAGTAATATCAGAATTATACAACTCTACTTTTCTCAACCTGGTTTTTACAGGATCATTAAAAACACACAAAAAAGCATCATCAACTGTACAATGCATCTTTTCTTGATATATCTGTAACATCTTTTCACATATTCCCAGCTGAAGAGAGATTCCTTCTCGCAGTTGTTGACTGCCACTATCTGCATTTATTTTGCATATGATATTCTGATTTTCTAAACAATATTTAATACAAATATCAAGCAGAGAATCTGGTGCATAAGGTTCCCACATAGACTGTCCTTTTAGAAATGCTGACATTTTCTTTGCAAATACTTATGTCAAAGGTTATTACTTTTTAATCAAGTTGAGGCAACAAGTTCTTACAAGGAAGAAGGAAACATTTTACTCCTTGAAATCTAAACTCCAAAGATGACTTCTCTGTTCTGTCATTTTGACCTAAAAAACATATTTCACGAAGCTGATGAATAATCTATTTAAAATTAACTTAATTAACTTTTATGTTTCTGTTAAAATATATTCATAGTGCTAATTATATTATAAGCACATAACCCATACTTAATGCTATATGTTTAAAAAAAACCTGAAATTGTAACGTAGATTTACTTTACGTTAGAACCTTAGAAACTTCACTTTTCTCAAATCCGTTTTTCCTAGCATTTCACTTTCACTAGAAAATGTACATATCATAACAATGACACTTCTACTAAACTCACATGCAGATAAGCCAGGAAATATAGCAATGAATGCAATATATCATTTGCAATTTCATTTAATCAGAAACTAATTGGTAAATTAATTCTTGAAGTTTTAAAAATAACATAAAGAACAGTTGTCACAAAAATAAAATCACATCGGTGAAACACTGAAAAAAAAATGTATATTTGAAAACAGTAATTTAAAATTCAGAGTACAATAACACTATTATTCAAAACAACCAACTTAATACTTCCAGAACTTATAAATACATACCCACTACTTTCATAATCTAATATTCTAAGTTCTAACTTAAGACTTACATTTACATCAAAAGAATGGTGAGCAATGAGACAGCTTTTTAATAGTTTATCAGGGTTCATAATATATTAGAAAGGTTAAAACTTATAAAGAAAAAATGAAATAGAGAGACTAAGTACTCCTACTACTAATAATAAAAAATAAGTCTACTATCACGCTATTACTAGCACCAAAGATAGTTTTAACTTCACTCTTACGTAAATCTGAATACTTCTGATTGTTGTTGTAACCTGTACAGTTCTATCCGAACTCTTAAAAATCTATATAATATTGAAGTGTTATACATATAGCACAAAAACACAGTTTTATTATAAGACATTTTAATGTTATATCACTTTGTATCACTGTCAGTGAAAATAAGTCTTAACTAAATTATTTAGATTGGACTTTAACCTTAAGTTACAGACTAGAAATAAATAATGGTAACAGTAATACTCTTTATTAATATCACCATTATTACTACTAATATTAAATAGTAATATTGTCTACAGACTTACTGTTATTGATTATTAGTGTTAGCAATCACATTTGAACTTCAACTGTGAAAGTATCATTACATACTATCAGAGTATCATATATTAATATACATGTCTAAAGTTTTCTTATAAATGATTTTGCATTGAAGAGAATTTCCCAAACGTATCTCGAAACACGTTTGCCAATATTGATAATAAAAATTTCATGACTTTATTTCAATCTTTCACAAATTACGTTACTTCTCTTTCGTCGTTATTTCCACTAGGGGTTAATCGATTGTTTCAGGAGCAACTATATTTATTTAAATAAATAATTACAAATATGAAAAAGACAAATCACAATAATACTCATATAATCTAAACTTTATTGAAATATATCAGTTAAATAAATTAAAATATACGTTAACTTTCTCGCATTTGTAACTTTCACAAAACTTAAAACTGATGCGTTATTTTGAGATTGTGTTAAGAATATATTTATTTCCAGTTTGAAGGTGAGGATAGCCCTCTGGTAACACTAAATTGTAGAGCGAGCACGCCAGGTTATAATCAGTGCGATACCTCAACATATTCTCTTTCACTAAGCTGTAAGTGAATCATAAAAAAATACAGTAAATTCCTAAGCAAGATGAACAAAAGTGTGCTGTTAACTGTCTCCTTTCCACTGACAAGTAGTTCGAAAATGTAAAACCATTAACATTTTTCTTCCGTAGATAATAATGTTTCTTAAACATTGACATTTCTGCTGTTATTATTATTATTCAGTTAATCTCACGGTGATATTTAATTTATTTTCATTACATATCTACTTAAACAGATTTTTACTTTCATTTCCAGGCTAAAAATGATTCTTTCATATAAATTTATTTCGCGAATAACCGGCACATTAAAGTTATAACACCTGGATATCTTCATTATAGCCTCCCAGTAGCTTAGCGGACTTATAGCACTAGAAATCGGGTTTTGATATCTGTGATGGGCAGAGCACAGGTAGTCCATTGTGTAACTTTGTGTTTGCCTAAATACAAACAAATTTTCAATATGATTTTGCAATCTGGAGGTAATTTGCCAAATTCTTAAAAATTAGACTTAGACTATGAAACCTCCCCCATAGGTTAGTAGTCAGTTTTTGGACTCGACTGAGCATCATCGACATTTGGTCGTTGTGCGCGACCTGAAAAGGTCAGGTTTACTTTGGCCTTTTCCTCCCACTTTCATTGTTACTGGTAAACTTAAAACACTATATGTTTATTCAAGAAATCACTGAACACTTGAATATTGATTTTGCTTCCCTAATTCAAGGTTATGTCCATGAATAGATTGGTTTGATCTTTGAATTTCGCACAAAGCTACACGAAAGTTATCTGCGTTAGCCGTTCCTAAGTTGACAGTGTAAGACTAGAGGAAAGGCAGCTAGTCATCACCACCCACTGCCAAATCTTGGGCTAGTCTTTTGCCAACAAATAGTGGGATTGACCGTCACGTTATAACATCCCTATAGCTGAAAGGGCAAGCATATTTGGTGTGATGGGGATTCGAACCCGCAATCCTCATGTTACAAGTGAAGTGCCTTAACCACCTGGCCATGCCGGGTCTAAATAGACTGCTATAGAATATTTAGTGCAATTTTAATATTTCTCTTAACATGATTGGGAATACTTGCAAACAGTTCCACATAAATATCTCTCTTCATTTGGTCATACGCTCTCACAAACAGTTCCATAACAAAATGTTACTTATTCATTGGAAATAAACACTTACGGACTTACAGCGTTAAAATATGAAACTAAATTCCCTGTGATTAACACAACAAAGAGTCCAATATAGCTTTACTATGAAACAGCTCGGCATGGCCAGGTGGTTGAGACGCTCGACTCGTAACTTCAGGGTCGCGGGTTCAAATCCCCGTCATACCAAACATGCGCGCCTCTTTTAGGTGTGGTGGCGTTATAATTTAACGGTCAATTCCACTATTCGTTGATAAAAGAGTGGCCCGAAACTTGGGGGTGGGTGGTGATGACTAGCTGCCTTCCCTCTAGTTTTACATTGCAAAATTAGGGACGGCTATCGCAGATAGTCCTCTTGTAGCTTTGCGCGAAATTCAAAAACCAAACACCAACAATGAAATATTAAAAATAATTATCACAAAGATAGAAGTGTAGTGAATAAGATGTGATTAGATTAAAATGAGAATCATTCACATGCAGTTTTCTTTTAATTTAGGTAAAGTGTGAGTAAACTGGCTTTTTTTATTCAGTATAAGTTGCATATCTTTTGTTTCCATGATTGGAAACCATTTACCTTAATTTTTCTTGTTGTATGTTGTATAAAATAGTTTTTTTTTCAAATAGTGGTTACTTAGACCTGTTAACTTGAGGTTCGTAAGATAACACAGTAGGAAGTGTAATAAAGTTTCTCTCATCGACCAAGATAGACGGGAAGAAAGATTCGAGACCTCAAAATAAAACGAGAAAAATTTCCAGTCACGCACACACACCCAAACACAAAAGTAAAATACAATCACAAAACAGTGATAAGAGTTTAATGGTGTGTATCGAGGTGATAGAAGTGGTGTGAATAATTTATTCAAAAGCTTCACTTGATATACCATTAAGTTAAATTGGAAAGCTTTTAATCTTAAATAAAAAATAATCTATAAACAAAATACAAAGGTAAAATTTAAACAGTTTGTTGAAACTAAAGGTAAAGTTTAATTAAAAGCTTAAAGCAATTATATTTCCAAATATTTAAGCTTATGGAAATCATTTTGGCAAAATTACCAAATTAAAATTAAGCACAACAGTGTAACGGGAAAGTCACTAAAGCTTTTATAATCAAAAATGGAAAGTAACAGCTGTTCTTACAATGATTACAATTTTAAAGATAACCATAATGCTATACAAAGGGCTATCTGTACCCTGCCCACCATCGGTATTGAAACCCGATTTTTACCGTTCGAAGTTCACAGATATACTTCTGTGTCATTGAAGGCAATAACCAAAGTACAGATTTTAATAACCGACTTAACTCAAACTATGATACAAAACGTTATTCTAAGTAAAGAAAAAAATCCAACTTTAGTTCTAAGTATAACTATGTTTTACAGGGCCAGACCTAGTTTTATATAACAAAATAGCACCACTAACGAAGCCAAGTTCCTCACATCCATGATCTGTGCTCACTGTGAATTGAGCTCTGGGGCGCATTTACTCCTGATATGTGATTCGTCAGCGAGTAAGTCACTTTTATATTTCTGAATGCCACATGCTTTTTTACCTGCAAGAAACTTCTTTTATTGCAGTTAATAATAAACCCACACCTTGTGTATTCTCAGAAAAGTACTATAGTAAATATTTGCATTCAGAAAGACAGCTTTGAAAACCTTTACATCTCAACATGGCACCATACTATTTGTTTGTTAGTAAGTAGTTAAGCAAAAGTTACACAAAGGGCTACTGTCTGTGCTCAGTTCACCATGGGTATTGAAACAGTTTCTATCGCTGTAATTACACAAACATTCTGTTGCATTACTGGAGCCACCATACAGTTAGATTACACTATAAAACATAGTTTTTTACTCTTTCTTGTTACTGGGCAGAAAGGGTTATTTCCCAATTGATTATGACTGAACTAAATGGAAAAGACCTATTTTTTCTTCAAATTTTGCCTTTGTGACCTGAGTGATGAAATTTTCAAATCTATCCATTTTCCAGAACGTTCCAGGTATATATAGTGCTGAGCAGCTGATAGAGAATTTTGTCGAACTTACAAGAATTTTTAAGAACTTCCTAGAATGTTGTAGAACTTTCAATAGTAATATATATACAGGGGCTCACCACTCAGTATTTCAGTTTAGTTATAGCTGCCTAAGTAAACACATAGACCTATCCAAGGCCGCTTTACCAAGTTTCCCTGTTATCTTTGCCTTTGGGACCGCAGAGACACTACAACAGGAAGCACTGGCCACAACGAACCGAGTTCTCTGTAGGGAGGCACAATGACAGGTGTGAGCCTTTAGTGGACTTCCAGAAGATATTGTCCCCACCGTTGAACATAAAATTGGGTCTTAAGAAGCAATTTGTCACAGCTCTTGATAAGGAGTTTGCAGCCTTCAAGTACCTTTGAGACTTCTTCCGTAAGCAGTCTGAGGCAAAAGTCAAAGCTGGTTTTTTTTTTTGGACCACAAATAAAAAAAATCCTAAAGTGCACAGAATTTCCAAAAAGCTCAGTAGGAAGGGGAGAAAAAGTTTGGAGCAGCTTTGTCGCAGTGGTTCGGGGACTCTTGGGCAATCAAAAAGCCAAAAGTCACGTGGAACTGGTTGAAGATTTGGTGAAGAACTGCGGCAAAATGGGCTGCAGGATGTCCCTGAAAGTCCATATCCTTGACTCTCATCTTGATAAATTCAAGGAGAACATAGGAACATACTCAGAGTAGCAAGGCGAGCGCTTCCATTACGATATACTGGACTTCGAACGCCGATACCAAGGAGCGTATTACGAAAACATGATGGGAAACTGTATTTGGGGGCTGATACGTGAAAGTGATTTACATTACAGTCGCAAATCTCGAAAAACTACTCACTTAAAAACATTTTTGTTCGTTTTTGCATAACTTTAGTATAAATAAATACATGTAAATCTTAATTCATATGTGGTTTTACCAGACCTCGTGTAAATGAAACTGTGCAAATTTGCCCGTTTCTACATAGAAATTAGGTTAATTTCTTAATTTCATTATCCAGGTCAAAAAAGTAAAGTTTTAATGGAATAATGACCATTTTCTGCACTTTTACAACATAAGTAATTAAGAAATAACATATACTATCCAGGAACAAAATTTATGTTACAAAGTCGGTTATTATTCTCGGATTGAAAAATCCTTTTGTAGCTCGCGTTTATGAAATGTATAACATTTTACATCAAACCTATTCAAATACATAGTTAGAATCAGTTTACACAGTGTATTAACAACTGTAATAACAGGGAAGTTTTTAATAAATTGCTTGAATAAATAACCATAATAGCTACCTAGCTGGTTGATAATGGAATAATAGTTATATCTACAGATTCTTGATTTTGAGCTTTTCTATAAGTATACAAATTCCTCCTCTATTCATTTGTGTCATCCAGACCTTATGTATTCAATTAAACATATTTACTTCATGTATCCTTTATTTCTTATTCGTGGTAGCTCAAAAACATGACATGTAGTAATGAAATAATTGCTTGTCTCTGCAAGAGCTGTAGAAATGGCATCCTGTTGAATTGAATTAAAAAGGGTAAAATAGACTGAAAATTTAAGAAGGGGGTCCAGCAGAAGAAAACAATAACAGAATTTTCTTATTTTGGAGTATAATCAATGATAAACGAAATCAGAGCAATGACCCATGACTTTTTCATGAAGAGTTGGTTCACTCTTCGTGTTTTTTGTTTTTATTTTAGAGAATATTAATATTATAGATAAAATTATATATTCAAACATCTAACACCGCCCTCTACATTGCGACACTCAGTTACTCAATGACCAAAAGTTATTTGAAATAGAATTCACAGTCCTGCCTATTATAATGATTTCAAAATTATTAAAGGTGATTGTAATTTCAAGTGTGTCTATGCATGAAAGCATGCCCGGCATGGACAGATGGTTAAGGCACTCGATTCGTAACCTGAGAGTCGCGGGTTCAAATTCCCGTTAACATCAGACATGCTCGCCTTTTCAGCTGTGAGGGCATTATAATTTGACAGTCAATCCCACTATTTGTAGGTAAAAGAGTGACCCAAAAGTTGGTGGTGGGAGGTGATGACTATCTGCCTTCCTTCTAGTCGTACACTGTTAAATTAGGGATAGCTAGCGCAGATATCCCTCGAGAAGCCAAACTGTTCCGAGGATATCTTAGAGACTGGTCCGAACTATGGCAAACACTATAGCTGGTGTTGAAAGTTCAAGACAGTGAGAAATAAGAATTGGTATTCTTTGTTTCATACAAGCATTTGAATTTTTCCCAGTCTGTGTTAATTTTTTCATCACGAAACCCTTTCAATCCTCCAGTGATTATAACACCTATATTTACCAGTTTAATTCAGTTTTATCACTGCAAATACCATAAAAGTAAATAAAGGTAACATCAAAATGTGTTGTTTCTTTGTTTTCAATTTCGCGCTAAGCTACACGAGGATTGTCTGCGCTATCAGCCCATAATTTGGCAGTGTGAGACTAAAGGGAAGGCATCTAGTCATCACCATCTACATCCAACTCTTGGGCTATTCTTTTACCAACGAATAGTGGAATAGTGGTATTGACCGTACCATTATATCACTCCCATGGCTGAAATGACGAGCATGTTTGGTGTGACGAGGATTCAAATCCGCAACTCTCAGATTACGAGTGAAGAGCCCTAGTAACCTCACCATGCCTGGTATGAAAATGTATTTAGGATATATTTCTCAAAAGAGGCATCAAATATAAACCAAAACATAAATTCTATATAGCTTTAGTCCATTAATTAATGCTATTTTAACTTTTGTACATGTGTGTTTTCTTATAGCAAAGCCGCCTCGGGTTATCTACTGAGAACTTTTGTCAGATCCGTACATATAACAAGCTGAAGTTACAGTCCGTAACGAAAAACAGCTCTCGATCGAACAACATAACATACTATATTGTAAAAATTTATGATCAAACTAACAGAAAATTGTGTTGTGGTTTATATTCGTGATTTCTAGTGCACAACTGTATGTCTGCAGAGTTAAAATACACACACACAAAACAAGTTTTAATACCTGTTGGGGGCAGAGCACAAATAGCCCATTGTCTCGCTTTGCGTTTAATTACAAATGAATAAACAAATTTACATTAGTGATTCTTTTTCCAACACTAACTAATGCTACTTACTTACCTAGAATTACGAAACTGTGCACCCTGAAATATGTCTTCACTTTAAACTACATACAAATATTATATCCTTTAGAAGTCTTTAAAAAATCTAGTATAATCTTTTCTGGTAGTAAGTCCATGACGATCTTTTACTGGCAGCCAGGAAAAGCAAGTAAATGAAGATTTTAGTTATTAGATTTCGTCAGACGTTTATGGCCATTGTTCACAGTTACTAGGTTATCTCATTTGCCAACAGATCACTTTTTGATTAAACCAATTACTTGTACATTGTCCAGTAAAACTACGATAATCCAGTTTCGTTGCTATCTTACCCCATAGTCATGAGTTGTCCTAAAATAATCATTTGATAAAATAAAGGCAAAAACAAAATGATTTTGGGCGATAGCTCAGAGCAGAATATCTATATTTATAGTTAGGATTTTAAAGATTATTTCACGTTTCTTTAAGGAATCTTTTGATGTTTGGTTCATTTCCAGAATCAGTCACATGACCATGGTAATACTTTATTTATAAACCAGTTAATTATCGGGTAAATGCTGGTCATCAATAAAATAATGACATCTTGTGCTGAAATATAATTTAATGCCGATAAACCTGTTTTGAAACAATGAAGTTCAAAGAGCTCGTAATAAATAAATAGTTATACCAATGAAATGTGATTACTGGTGATCCTAGCAGGGTGATAACTCAACTTGAAATTTCGAAAGACGCTTCTACCTATCAACATAAGTTTATGAGCTTATATATCATTTTAAAATGAACAAGGAAGAGGAAAAACTTTGTTATATTGTCTCTTGAAAAGTAGTTTGTTTTTGAATTTCGCGCAAAGCTACACGAGGGCTATCTGCGCTAGCCGTTCCTAATTTAGAAGTGTGAGACTCGAGGGAAGGCAGCTCGTCATCACCACCCACCACCAATTTTTGGGTTACACTTTTACCAACGAATAGTGGGATTGACCATAATTATAACCCCCATCCCACAGCTGAAAGGGCGAGCATTTTTGGTGCGACGAGGATTCGAACCCGTGACCCTCGAATTACAGTCGAGAGCCCGGCATGGTCAAGCGTGTTTAATATTTAAGTTCTTTACATATAAAATGTATAAGTGAGGAAAATAACATCCAACTTTACAATTTTACGATGTAAATATCGTTACTTTACATTCATTATTTGTTCTGCAGTTGTAGTATTTCAATGTTCTATTCAAAGTGACCTTCTTGACTTTATATTTGTGTTTTAGGTCAGATAAACAAAATGGCCTCGCAGAGCCAAGTGTGTTGAGGCGTGCGACTCATAATCTGAGGGTGGCGCGTTCGCATCCCCGTCACGCCAAACATGCTCGTCCTTTCAGCCGTGGATACGGTTAATCTCACTATTCGTTGGTGAAAGAGTAGCCCAAGAGTTGGCGGTAGGTGGTGATGACTACCTACCTTTCCTCTAGTCTTACACTGCTAAATTAGGGACGGCTGACACAGATAGCCCTCGAGTAGATTTGTGCGAAATTCAAAAACAAATAAAAGGTATGAAATCTTTTTATGTGAAATAAAGACAGAATGTTGTTCTTCTGCGAAAGTGAATTATTTACCAGAGTGAATATATTGAATATCTTTGAGCGTTCTATTGTAAGCTTAATGTTGTAAGCCATAATTTCAGGTAAGAAACGACTGCTATCTTGCTCTCACGAAACGAAAACGTGTAGATTCAGCGAAATAACATTTTCCTCTCTTCAAGTATTACAACTAACAGAAAAAACAATGCATATTAAAACACTGCCATCTGTGCAAAATTGAGTTAGAAAATATAGGATTACCTTGATGAACCATTGCACAATTATTCTAACCGCAATACGAAAGTTTATACTGTAACATTTTGTATAACATGTGGATCATACAGTTAACTAAAGATTTCTGTAAAACACGTTATTATAATGAAATTTAATTCTTTTAAAAATTTGTAACCACGACTACGTATATTGTAATTTATTTTACAGGATTTTGAATAAACGTTTACCTTACAAAAGTAAACATCCCCAGAGTAAAGTTTTACATTTCTAGTATCACCAGGTTTATCATTTATATGAAATCACACTTAAATTTGGAGGAAAACAAGTTAGGATTTAAATAAAATATTTTGTTTTACCAGCATCTCTATGATAGAAGTTGGTTGGGCACCTACTTGTATTACATAATTTGTACCATTTATGATCAATCTCTTGTCTGAATAATGATCTAGTCTTTGAAACACGTGACACTTCATATTTAACATACATATTACTAGGGTATAACACATATGAACTGTGGGGTAAGTTTATCCTTGTAGTTTGTGTTTTGGGCTGTGTATCAGTGATTCTGGGGTTTGAGATGTAATGTTGCTTAATATATTATTTTCTTTCAACTATGGGAACTTCATAAAAGTAACATTCAACCCAAATTATTTGGTTCAAAGAACTGGGTCCTTGTGGTAGCAAGTGCTGTTGGATGTCTTCTCTCTGGTCAGTAATTTAAAACTAGGGATGGCTAAGTCCGAATTTTTGAACTTCTGACTTGGTTGATTAATCTCTGTCATGAGTAGTTTAACTTCAAAACTATGTAAAACTGATTCCGTAATAATATTATAAAATCTGTAGGTGTTCCAAACAATATTAACTGATGAAAAAAAACAAAGTTTCAAACCCTGGACAAATTGTTACTGTCTTAAAAAAGTCAAGGTATGAAAACTTACTCTGGCAATGTTTAATTAAAGATAATTTTGTTACATTGAAATAATTAGTTACAAGGGGGTATACATATTCTTCACACAAGTAACATATAAGGTGTTGATAAGACTGAAAATTCCTTTTCCCGATCTCACAAATTGTTGCAAATACTGCTTGAGAATTTGACAAAGTTGTTGTGGAGAATGTGAGATTATTATTCTTACCAAACTACAGCAAAATAGTATTATTGTACTGAAAACATCAGATACAACTGAAGTTATATACCAAGATTTCTGTTTATGCATGGAAACTGTAAGGATTAACTCTGAGAACTTAACAACACACATTTTAAATCATATTATACTTGTTTGCACAAAATTCAAAAGAAACCAAAGCTACATGAGGGCTATCTGCACTAGCTGTCTCTAATTTAGCAGTGTAAGACTAGAGGAAAGGCAGCTAGTCATCACCACCCACTGCTAACTCTTGGGCTACTCTTTTACCAATGAACAATAGGATTGACCATCACATTATAATGCTCTCATGGCTGAAAGGGCAAGCATGTTTGGTGCGATGGGGATTTGAACCCGTGACCCTCAGGTTACAAGTCGAGTACCTTAACCACCTGGCCATGCTGGGCCCAGTCAATAAGTATCATCCAATATTTGTCTTTAATGTGCTCAGATTCATTATATTTTTCACTGATTAAATATTCCACATACAAATTAATAGGTTAAGTTACTGATAAATAAAAACATCAAAAATTAAAATTGCAATGACTTGTATGTTTTTAAAAGCTGTAAATGATGAATGTGGGATTCTTTAGCATGTGTTTGTTTATGGCAGGTCTCATGAAATTGAAAAACAAAAAGACAAAACTTCAATATACCCTTCCAAAATTTTAATTCTCAAAGTAAAATGGCTACTGCCTAAAAATCCTTTAAAAGACCATGACAACACAAACTCCATGAATGGTATCCTAACACCCTGTAAATCATTCAGCATGGTATATACAAATTACATGATTTGTTGTTTCAATATATATGCAATAAACTTCCTTTTCTGAAAAAATTTATTATGTCATTTCTAAATTTTAATTGTGACTATCCCACTTGAAAAATGTAGAATTTCATGATTGTACAAATAATAAAAATTATCTGAAGTTGAGAAACATCAATATTTACCACCAAAACTCTAACTTCAAGAAAGTATGAAATATAAGAAAAAAAAATACCTTTTCCAGAAAACAAAAATACCACAACCACACAAAAATATTACCATAACTCAATAAATAAAAAAAAATCACCGGTCCAATCATGTTATATAAAAATAGTATATTAGACTTTAAATTACACCAATGAATAAAGTATTTATAAAAAGGTTTTCTTTACAAAGTGTATGACATAGTATGGCTTTATAAAAATTTCAATTACCTGGCCTGGAATTTCTAAAATAAAAAAAAAAAATGACAGTACAAACATAGATCTTGAAACATTCCACTCTATCGTCAAAACTGGTTTCAAGCAAAAATGCAAAAACAAAAAAAAACTCTTTGGTAGCTCCAGTTGTTTCAAGTTTTATCAATAAAACAGCAACAAAAATACATTTTTGTTTAATCTCTGGATAACATATAAAAACATTGGCTGTATATTTCACAAATTAATTATTCATTAATCTGAAATTACGTTGTTGTTTTACCAAGTCATAAAAGTAAAATAAAAAATATGGCAAGAAACTTTACAACTCTTATACCTTGCAAAAAGTGAAACCCATTAAAATTTTCCTTGAAATATATTCAAGGAAATTTTAACAAACTTTTAAATACTGTGATATCCTAAAATAGTCTTGTTATGCTCACACTATAATACTACACAATTATTTACCTTCATCTCTTGAAGTTTTGTTTGTATCTAATGGTACTAAAAATAATAATGAAAATCACTACTGAAGATTCTCATAATTCTTGGGCCTACAATTAATTATTGCCACTAGAGCATCAAGCAATTATTAAAATATTGGTTTTATTCAAGCACAGAAAAAAAAAGTTAAACTGGAAGAAAAATTGTATCGAAAATAATAAGTACTGCTTTCACCTTAAGCTTATCTTAGCAGTGATACAAGTTTTTAAGATTTCCCATATTAACTGCTAGTGTATATGAAAACTATAAAAAAATAAACCTGAGTTTTGCTCTGAAGCACTTTAGAAACCACGGCTTTAAAAAGAGCAACATAAACTTGAAAGCTTTGAAATGTGTCTCAACACTATATTTTGATTTTGTTTCACTCTTTCAGCCCTAGCTCATGCTGCTGCATTTTGTGACCCACACACAACATGGCACGTTTTCTTTGTTTTGTTTTTCTAAGTAGAGTAATTGTAAAGTAGCAAAAAAACTATACAATTGGCACCATGTAGCTGTGAATAATTAGTGCTACTTCTTGGCATGCATTATTTCATTTTTTGTCAAAAATAATCATTACAGGAATAATGAATTATTAATTGATACTTTAATTTCATTTTTGAAAATAACTTTTGTAATAAGTCTTACACTAAAACTGTTTCTTAATATCATCACATGGATATTTAGAACAGATTTATTGAAATTTTTTAAAGCATAGTTTGTCACTATTAAAATATCCTCAATGCGATATTTGTGACAACTTTAGTTAGGCTGATCTGCCAGAACCAAGAAACAAAGTATGACATCAACTATGTCGTAAAAATGGTAAAGCTATACTTCATCTACATCTGTCTGCCACAAGTCAGATATCCATGTGGGATACCTGCTGTGTCAGTTATCCAACCAGTTACTCCTTTGTCAACATAAAAGTATTATTCGAAAATACTTAATAGTGACACTATCAATTTTAAAACAAAATGTTATTTTTTTTAACATAATACATTTTGTACTCGCAACAAATAAAATTTATAGTTACCCAAAAAACAAGTGTCAGATATATATCACTGTCAATGATACTACAGACACTGATGCTCTTATGAATTATTATACCTTTTCAGTTGTTTGACTAAGTCAAACAAAAGAAAGATGCTCACCAGTCAAGAAGTACAAAGAAACATATTAACAGGAATAATGAAATGTTTTCAAACAAAAGTAAGAAGCCAATTTGTGAGTTGGTATAACTTCTGCTGATGACACATGCACTAAAGCAACTGCATTTCTCTGATATCAGTTTAGAGATATCACTAACACCAGCCTGCTAAGAGAAAAAGAAAAAACACTACACAATCCCAAGCAAGGTCTTTGTTCTTCAGGTACTTTCCAGACAGTAGAAAAAAAACCTCGTTAACCAGTTTAGAAAGAGAGGAACTTAAAGGATTCAGGAAAAGAAGGATCATCTTTCAGCTCAGCAAAGCAGAACTGTAAGCCATCTGGTGGTAGGAGTATGAGGTGGGCAACAAGATACTCTTAGCATGCATCCAGCAAGCTTCAAGTAAAAAATATACATAGCACAATGTACAGTTTAATGTGTTGCGAACCATCTCCCATTTTCCACCAACACCCACGATCTGCATTTTGGAACCTTGGCTTGATCCTGCTTTACCAAATATCACAGTTTGGGCTACTTTCTGCAGCCATATTTGGTTAAGTGAGGGCCTCTAGCCTGAAAGTTAGAAAAATAGAGACTTACTTGGAACTGTGTAGTGCCTTTTATAAATCTGGAGAAACAAGGCCAGATAGGCCATATCTATAACCTGCAATTTCAGAACCATGCACATAAAATTCTGCAGTTAAGCTTTTAAAACTGTGAATATGTAGTATAATGATTGTCCTTGTACATAAACACTATTTTATGTGTTAGAAAGGAAGATACATCTCCAGGAGATGAATTTTGAAGCATTTGCAAGTATTTTACAAACTAGATTCATAGGTTTGAAAGTCAAATTATTCCTTCATTTTTAACGTAAAGAGTGATATTAAAACAGAACTTAACAGCTCTCGTAAAGAAATTTTAATATATTACAAGATTAAAAAGTATCAGAAAAAGGTTCTGGCAGATCAATAACACAAAAATTATAAAGTTAAAAAAAAATTGCTGAATTTATTCTAACAAGTTTCTAATAATTAACTTTCTTTCATAAAACAGATGGCAGCACCAGCATCACCAAAAATTTAGTGATCACCACGCAGAAGTTCCATAAGCAAGTGGAAGCTAGGCACATTACTACCACGTTGTTTACTGTCCAATGATTCTTTGCCAAACTGGCAGGCTCTCTCCAGCTCTGGGATTCGTAGCAATAACTCTCCAAATTTACTCGGTAAATGAGGGTAGTTAGTACGGGTGTAGGCTTGCAGAGCTTCTAGTACTTGTTTCTGACAGGTTCGCACCTTATCAGGTTCCTTCAAGCCACTAACATCTATAAAGATTCAAAAGCTTTTATAAATTATAAGCTTACTAAATAAAGAAAAAAAGTATTTAACATAATTGATAACTCAATTTTATATCAGTCTTATTGTGAGACTACCACGATTGAATAACATAAACCATAAAGCTTAAATTCGTCTTCTCTTTTGTTTCCAGTTCAGAATAGTGAATACAGTAGACAAGCACTAACTGTATATTACTTTTCCATTTTTAGGCACAAAGTTTATATTTGTTTTTACAAAAAAAAGTTGCATAATGGGATATCTGTAATGTACCTGATGCAGGGATCAAACCCAAAATTGTAGTGTTATAATACCTGCTCAACCATTGAGGAGCCAGTGTTTCTGTAAAATTCATAAAATGCTATTTTTGATAATTTCAAACTATTATTAATCAGTTAAAACAGCCCCCCAGTGGCTCAGCGGTATGTCTGCGGACTTACACGCTAAAATCCGGGTTTCGATACCCGTGGTGGGCAGAGCACAGATAGCCCTTTGTGTTGCTTTGTGCTTAATTCTAAACAACAACAACAACAACAGTTAAAACAAATATGTAAAAATCTATATGAGAATGAACTTAGTTTCAATTTAAAATTAAATACAGCATAGAACTTCTCCACAATATACAAATATATATATCTTTTGTGTATTATTTTTAATTCAAATAAAAGATGAATAATGTTCCTCTTTTAAAATACCAAATTATTTTCAACAGCAGTGAATTACCTGAAAGAAAAAGGAACAGAAAATTGTAGAAATAATCCAATTCTACAATTTTATTTTGTTTAAATGAAAGCTGGAAATGTAACGAATGTGTATTAACACATACATACTTTTATTATTATTTTTATCATCATTGATTTTATTTGTTTTTTAACCCAAGAAACACAGCACGGTCTTGGCTACAACCCACACAAGATAAACTTCCTTATCCAAATGTGCATTTTGGTCATGTAGGTTCGTTCTTAGGTGAGCAGATCTTGAGTGAGTATTGTTACAAAGGGCACACATTTGTTGCTAATGTTTAAGTGCTTTTTTTTTTTCATAGGAAGACAAAATAGCAATGAAAACTACAAGTCACAAATCAAATCTTGATGAAATTAGACATGCTTTGGAGAGAAAATGCAGTAGGGATTTGCATTTTGTTTATTAAAGCTAATTTTCAGTGAGAAGTTCCAATGTCTTGATATGTTTTGTTTGGGAGAAAATTTTCTTCGGCTGATTACCAACTTTTTAATTTTTAAATACACTGATGAGTTATATTTCAAGTAAACCTGTAACAGCATTAGAAAGTATAATGGGGTTAAATACAACTCCACATTGTGGTTCAAGGGTAAATATTATGTACCAGTCATTTTGGTTTTCATGTAATTAAGATTTTGTATACAGTGTTATTGTACTTAAACTACTATATGTATGTATGTATATTTACAACATTATTTGATGTATTGTTAAGTGGTATATGGCTGAAGGTACTTTCCCCAAATTTCTTAATTAGATCTCCTAGCAAGCTTAATTTCTTACCTGAGGTTAACAAGATAATAACCTTCAAACAAACAAATTCATGGTGGTCCACCTGAAGCCTTCTCAAGTGTTCTATCAAGTTCAGCATGCGTTCTATCACAGGGCCAAGGCCTGACTGCTGAGCCTGTTGTAAATTGACAGGCTTATCTTTTGAGATACAGACTTGGTTAGGAGTAGACGTGGACCGGTAGCAGCAACTCAACAACAGCATTTCACACCAGGAATTGATGAGAAGAGCAATCTGATCATCTCTCTACAAAAACAAAACAAAAATATATTTAAGGTTTAATTAAGCCTAATTAACTACTTGTGTGGAGTTAACTGAATACTGAACGTTCAACTAGTTTGGAATAATTTACAAAATGAATCCAATAATCACAAGTTTGAGTGAAAGCTAACAATATTTTAATTTATTAGAACTAAACTAAGCTTTCTACCACATTAGCATTGGGTCCAAGTAGTGATAATTATCTTATATCAAAATGAAGTTCATACACCATCTTTATGTAGCAAAATTCAAAACTCATGTATCAATTTCAAAGTAATGTGTTACATAATACAGGGACACTAACATTAAAGTAAAAGTACTGTGACATATAAATTATTTATCAAAATTAATATAAAATAAATATTTTAAGTGACTTGTATTAAAATATATTTTGTTTATACAGTTGAAGCTTGATAATTATTTTATAACACAATAAACATTTGACACATTATGTGTTACAAAGCCATCAACCAAATTACCAGTAATTATTAATAACTTCTGATCAAAGCAAGCTACTTACCTAAAGTTATTATTTTCCTATACTGAAATTATATTTTCAATAGGTTCTTATTTCTTTTCACATGCATTGCTAACTGAAAGAGAACAGCTATACATGTGAGCAGAGGTAATGTACCATATAGGAAGTTATTATTTTCCTATATATAAATAGCTATTCTTGTTCAATTAACTATGCAGGTGAAGGTAATGTACTGTATTAGAATCTTGAGTTTTCCATTAAGGTTTATTTAATAAGTGTCTTGGATTGTAAGCATTTAATAAATAACTTACCTAAGTAAAACAACAGAAAAAGATGTTATTTTTCAGTTTACTCTTGCCACTGACCACGTTAACCTATTGTTCATTATCATTTCTCTGGCCAATGTTATCCTTCACTAAAAATTTTCTAACTAAGCACTGACTGTTCATCTAAATTTTGTATGCCTGCAACAAAGTACCATACTTAACATTAAAGATTAATCGAAGTGAGAAAATTGAAACACTCACTTGGATTTCTTTGAAAAGAGGGAGACTTTTACACCATTTCACAATTTTATAAAGTCTGTTATCAGCTATCTTACAGAGTGTTGTTAAAAGGTCACAGTCACCATCTGTGGACTTGTCATCCAACTGATCTGGAATTTTGGTCATTTCACTTTCTGAACAGTGCCAGAGATGCTCCACTGACATGATCTCATGTATAAGCTGTGGAATGCATGGAGAGCTGCTGTTGCCATCTGTGGCCAACAATAAAGAACTGCATATAAAGGCTAAATACGTTGGCAAAACCATACATTTGTATATAACAAGCAAAGAATATAAAAAGGCTTGCATCTCTATTCACAAAGAAAATACCTTTCTAGTCCAACATGAAAAAGAAAAAAACACTGCAGAAGTTTGATATGAAGTAGCAAGAATAATACTAAACTGTTCTAACTAGAAAGACTGGTGCAATGCAACATAGATAGCTTAATGCTTAGGTTGTAAAAAATGGTAACTTTGAACAACATAAATTAGAAGCATCCATGGAAAACCTAAAACAGCAGCCTAATATGACAAGAAGTAAAAAGGACAACTAATAAATGACAAGACTTACCAGTGCTTAACTATAAAGCATAATGCAGGTAAACTACTCATTATTTATACAAAATTAGTAGATTGAGAGAATATGATGAATGGATAGAGTGGATAAACTGTAGGAAATCAAACTTCATATATTATATCCAGGGAATAATGTTACAGATTTGTGTATTTTTATATATAAAATAAAAGAAAGAGTAATTTAAATAAGAAAACAGAAAAAAAACAGTATTATGTGACAAAATTAAAAGATGAAGGCCATCATACCTTTTCCACAGTTTTGATACATTTTTTCTGAACCATTCAACAATGTTTCTGAATTGTGTAAACGTTCAGGTCCCATTGGAACCCAGGAGTCATTTAAAGGCTGATTTGGTAAGGCATATGAACACTGATAGGTACTTCGACCACCTCTGGTTCGGTCTTCACGAATAGCTGTACATAAAAGAGAACAAACATGAGAGTTTTTATTTTTTAGCCTTCAATATTATTAAATTATTTCCTGGATAAAGCCTGGATCTTTCATATGACTTATGAGGTGAACGTATCTAAGAAATTTGAACATTAATATGGATAAAAAAAGGATACTATGATGGACTGAAATAAATATTTTAGATTCAGGTAGTAATAAAAAATTTGTGACACCCATGAAATTAAACTAAATTAACATAATAACACAAATTACTTTCTTGTGAATGGCAATCATATCACTTCTGAGTAGACAGAATTGCATGCTTGCATTATGTGCATGTCTTTAGCTGTGGATTGTCAATTTCAAATCATCAATTAAATTTTTACATGCACACTAACACATTGAAATAACTTGTTACATTGTTATAGTTGAATACACAATACAAATTTTTAAAACACTTGAAATAGTGGCCTTAGCTACTGTGATTTCATTTCTGGCTGTCATTTAATAAGCTGATAGATACTTGTATCAACATATTAATCTGCTTCGTGTTTCTCCTAACATGTCAACATCTAGAATAACTATGGTCAAATCAACATCTTGGTAACACATACAAAAAGATAAACCAGAAGTGTTGTAGTACGTTTGCAGTACATATCATACTAGGTTATATATTTAAAAGGTTTAAAACTTTGAAATAATTATGAAAATAAATTATGTTCAGCATTTACAAAAAAAGAAAAAACAAGGTACTTTAGAATATCAAAACTGTTTATGAGGCTCATTGGTTGTGTCATATAAAACAGGGTAAACCAAACAAATTCTTTCTTTTGTCAGAATATAGAAACTCATAAACCTAGCACTATTTACTACATGTCTTCCCTATCTAACCTTGAACAGATCACAAACATATTTTCAACAGAAACATAACTGCATGAATTCAAGGTCACCCTGTTTTTTCTGGATGTGATTTGGTAATGTCAAGGACAGAAAAATTAAACTTCTGCATAGTACTTACAAGAAAAATTGCTGTCAATCATAAAAAAATCTTTATCTGGTAAAAAAACAAGTTGCAATAAATACTTTGAAATGTCTGAAGAATATTATGAAGTAATCTCTGGCTTATGTCAATCAGTCAATATTATAAAACATTATAGTTTCATAAAAAGTACATACAATCAAACATATAGTTTTTTTTACTTTTAGAAAATTGTTATTTATTAGTAAATCAGAAAGCTTAAGTTTCCATCTCTTTCACTTTGAAGTCAAGTTTAAAACTTCACAGCATTGCTGTTCTTTAGTCACAGATAACACTTTCTTAAATTATTGCATGTCAAAAATGAACATCAATGCCTTGTGAAGAAAGCTTTTAAATTTGAACTAAGCTATTCATGTATGTAAAAGTTGAATGCATGGTGAAAGGAGATAATGCAATGTATACAGAATTCTTTTGATTTTTACACACATTCACACTGCAGTAAGGAGTGACAGAGAAATTATGAGGACTAAGATCACAGCAACCAAAAGATGTAATTAAACAGTGTTAGAATTGAATCCAGAACCAGGTCTTATGTATGAACTTCATCTGATATGCATATTTATATTAAATAATAGTTTTTCTTTTTTTCTTATTTGCTGACCTTTTTTATTTATTTCTCATTCATTCATTATTATTATTCCGTCTTTTTTATGAAGGAGAAGCTGTTACAACAAATACCATGAGGTTAACATGTGAAACATTTGTTGTTAAGATATCAATAATGTTTGTTTGATACTACATTATGTTCTTCTTACTTTATTTTTCATTATGTAATTTATTGCAAGGTCTTGTTCTTGACTCTTAAGGCCTCAGTCTCAACTACAACACCAGTAATAGGTATTCAGGGTTAGAATACAATGCATTGTCCAGTGCCTGTGGTGAAAGAGACCAGTAATAACTACTAAACAGACATGCTCTGTGGGCTAAAAGCTCCTTGAATCCTCATGTAAAAAGGCTGATCAGATAAAGAAACAAGCCACGTCATTGAGCACCCAGGGAGATTTAACAAAAAACAAACAAACAAGGGTGAGCTCAAAACTTTTGGACAGTGAAATGAAAACACCAAGTAAAAGTGGAAATAAAGGTGCAAACTATTTCCTGTCTTGGTAGAAACTATGTGACATAATATGGAGAATGGCTATTGTTCCTTGTGTCAAATACTACAAAAGGACATACTTGCACAGGTGGCAAACCATCTTTGACAACCAGATAACATCCTCTGTCAAGTTCCAGAAAACATCTTCCTTCCATAAAGCACTAAGGTAGAGGATGGTAGTTTTTTCAAGGACAATCACAATGTATTTATTAAAGTCTAGACTGAGAAAAACCCCTTCAGAGATAGAGTTTCATATTATAAAGAGGAGATTTTGATCACCTTCAAAAAATTCTTAACCACAGAAGCTCCGTAACTGTTTAAAAAATCGCGAACACAAAAATGTCAGATATGTAGTAGAATCACAAACATGACAAGTCAGGTGTGAAGTAGAATTGTGAACACAACAAGTCAGATATGTAGTAGAATCACAAACATGACAAGTCAGGTGTGAAGTAGAATCGTGAACACAACAAGTCAGGTATGTAGTAGAATCACAAACATGACAAGTCAGGTGTGAAGTAGAATTGTGAACACAACAAGTCAGATATGTAGTAGAATCACAAACATGACAAGTCAGGTGTGAAGTAGAATCGTGAACACAACAAGTCAGGTATGTAGTAGAATCACAAACATGACAAGTCAGGTGTGAAGTAGAATTGTGAACACAACAAGTCAGATATGTAGTAGAATCACAAACATGACAAGTCAGGTGTGAAGTAGAATCGTGAACACAACAAGTCAGGTATGTAGTAGAATCACAAACATGACAAGTCAGGTGTGAAGTAGAATTGTGAACACAACAAGTCAGATATGTAGTAGAATCACAAACATGACAAGTCAGGTGTGAAGTAGAATCGTGAACACAACAAGTCAGGTATGTAGTAGAATCGCGAACATGACAAGTTAGGTGTGTAGTAGAATCACAAACACTGCAAGTCAGGTGTGCAGTAGAATCATGAACACTACAAGTCAGGTGTGCAGTAGAATCGTGAACATTACAAGTCAGGTGTGTAGTTAAATCATGAACACTGCAAGTCAGGTGTGCAGTAGAATCATGAACACTACAAGTCAGGTGTGAAGTAGAATCGTGAACACAACAAGTCAGGTATGTAGTAGAATCACAAACATGACAAGTCAGGTGTGAAGTAGAATCGTGAACACAACAAGTCAGGTATGTAGTAGAATCACAAACATGACAAGTCAGGTGTGAAGTAGAATCGTGAACACAACAAGTCAGGTATGTAGTAGAATCGCAAACATGACAAGTTAGGTGTGTAGTAGAATCACGAACACTGCAAGTCAGGTGTGCAGTAGAATCATGAACACTACAAGTCAGGTGTGCAGTAGAATCATGAACACTACAAGTCAGGTGTGCAGTAGAATCGTGAACACTACAAGTCAGGTGTGTAGTTGAATCATGAACACTACAAGTCAGGTGTGAAGTAGAATCGTGAACACTACAAGTCAGGTGTGAAGTAGAATCGTGAACACAACAAGTCAGGTATGTAGTAGAATCACAAACATGACAAGTCAGGTGTGAAGTAGAATCGTGAACACAACAAGTCAGGTATGTAGTAGAATCGCGAACATGACAAGTTAGGTGTGTAGTAGAATCACGAATACTGCAAGTCAGGTGTGCAGTAGAATCATGAACACTACAAGTCAGGTGTGCAGTAGAATCGTGAACACTACAAGTCAGGTGTGTAGTTAAATCATGAACACGACATACATTGATTCATCATGCACTGTTGTTTACAAACATCAATGTCAGTCAGTATTTTCACTGTAGGTGCTTCAACATTCATGGTATCAAACAGTATTTTGACCATAAATTCTGACAAACAACAATGTTAAAGTAAATATGAAATCATATTTCACTTCAGAAAAGAATGAGGATGATAATATTCGAACAAGAACATTAACCCTGTCCAGATTCAAGGGATGCCACTGATATCCAATACAAGGTAAAAGTTTACCTTTTATTTTAGGCTATTATTTTGTTTATAACCTGATACTGTATGTTAAATACATACACAGTATTTCCCTAGCAATGATATATGTATATTATATCGTGGATGATTATATAAAACTAAAATTCTGCTGTGACAATGGAAAACGGTCAATTTTGAATTAAGTAAGTTAGGTTATTGCTTATTCAATTAAAGTAAAGCACAAAGTGTGAACTATTTCTAATATTTTTTGACAATTTTCTTCATACTTTATTTTACCATTTACATTAGCTAATGATTGCAGCTATAAGTCATTAAAAGAAAAAAATCGCCTAAGATTTATTGTTCCTTAACTTTACCCTTGAAAATGCTGTTACCTTTACCTTTGTCAGGTAAAGTAACAATTTGGTTTCTAATTTATTCTATTATTTGACCATTTATATACAACAAATATAATTTATTTTCAATAAATTATATGACAATTTATAGATGTTATTTGAATATGATGAACTTAAAAATAATCTTAACCACTATTTGCCAAAAATATGTATATGTGTATAGTTATAACTGGCGAACTGTTGCAATGATCTTAGTATGCACACATTGTTCCCTCCTCTCATAGAGAGCAATACGTGGAAGTTTGGTATTTAGATCTGACCTCCCATGTCATCCAAAGGATCTCTTTGTCTCTCTTATGCACTTAACAGGTATTTAATCTAATAGACATGAGTCATTGCAATACTTTACAATGGCATAAAATAACAGCACGCATTTAAAATTCCTCTTCAATGATACAGTTGATCTTTCTAGTTTTCTTTGAATCTAAGCAGAAGGATATCATGATGTGCAGTTTAAAGAATGGCCTACAAATATAAAATCTATTTTTTTTCTTCATTTGCTGAAAAAACAGAAAAGGTAAGAATAATGGACATACAATGAGTTAAATTTTTGTGTAAAATGTACCAGAGTGCATTTCAGAATATCAAAAATTTCAAAATCCTTTGGATAAGCATGTCTCCAGACACCCTAGAAATAGATATATCACATCTACACTTCACTTCACTTGTTTAAAATAATCGAGTGAAAAAATTTTCAAATGCCAATTGTCCCTTTTAAAGACTCATCTTAACTACAGGATCTAGAGACCATATTAAATTCAACCTCTGTTTAGTTGTAATTTTGTATGCAAAAATTCTGGTGTAATTTCAGTCAAAATTTATATGGCAATTATAAAAGATCTTTACAATTACATTTTAGAAAAAACAACCATGTACCTTCCAGTTTCATTCCCATTTTCAAACACTTGTTAAATCGACAAGCTGGACATTTCTTTCTAGTGTTGATAGCTACATGACAATTGGCCCCTCGTAGACACACATAATTTTTCTTGTTCTGCACTGTCCTCTTGAAAAAACCTTTACAGCTTTCACAAGAAAAGATTCCATAGTGAAATCCAGAAATACGATCTCCACATATGGGACATGGCCCACTGAGAAGCTGCTGGCGTGATATACCCCCTGAAGCTCCTGAATAACCCAGAGAACTTTGGGATATATCTGTCATTAAAGGCACTCCACTTTCATCACTGCTGTTGTCTACAGGTAACTGGTGAGATGATCCAGCAAAATCACTTGTATTGGATTCATCTGATGCACTAGATGCTAATAAAGCCAGTAACATTGTTATATTACACATAACAAAATAACAAGACATTTTAATCTCGGAAGAAGCTTTCACCATTCAAATTATTTAAAATTTATGTTACATTTTTTTGAAGTGAAAGTGAAAAATTAAGTTACTTATTTAAATTACATCTCATATTTCATTGTAAAGATAATCAATATTTTGAAAAGTTTCTGTTTATTTACCAAATCTAATGCTTTATTGTTCTAATAGGTTGGATAATTTATTTATCTTTCAGGTTAACTCTCTCTCAGATCACATCATCAGTAAATCATCTACAATACAAAATTTAACTGTTGGGAAATGATATCCATTTCAGGGTTGGAAAGAGGATCATACTGACTTCATCTCAAGTTCAGCTCATTTGAGAGAGAAATTCCATACCACTGATCAGGAAACAGGGTACATGTGGGCAGAGTGAAATATACAGATATACCAAAAAAGCTAGATCATCTTAAGTGCAGTAACATTTTCAGCATAAAGACATTGAAAAAGAAGTAAGTAACAAACAAGAGCACTTACCATGAACCCCAAAACCAGAGCAGTGCACCTGAAGTAAAATGAGTGAGGTACCAGGCAATCTCTGATCACGTGCAAGTATATCGTGTCAATTGCTTTAACTCTTAAACCAAAACTCAGCATTCATGTGAGGGGGTACAATGAGATACTCCAGTTGTAAGATGTGTAAGAATATATTGTGACTGACTCTGCTTTGGATACAAAACTCAACCACAACTGATTTCTGTGCAGGTGTAGGATAAGAAATCCCAATCATTACAATGGCTCACTCCAAAGCTGTAATGTCTCCTTGAAGAACTCCAATTCTTGGCCTACTCTTTCACCAATGAATAGTGGGATTCACCATCACATTTTAAGATCCCTACAGCTGAAAAGGTGAGCATGTTTGGTGTAATGGATATTGAAACCTGCAAACCTCAGATTACAAGTTAATTACCCAACCATCAGACCATACCAGGTTCCTATGGCTTGGAACAGGAAAGTGGTGAAAACTTTCTTAATCCATTGGAAGAAACGAGGGAGAAAAAACCAGTGCAGAGTCCAAAGAACATTCATACTGGAGACTAAATCCAATTTATTCAACCTAATACATGTCAGGGATGGGCAGTCATCCTCTTCTGCTTTACCCATAAAGTCCGTGGATCAGTGCAATCCAAAATAGGCATATTTGTGAAACAAATGTATCTTGAAGAATAACCTGTAAGTAATCTTGTGGAACATCCCATCTCCAGTATATGTGATAGTAAAGAACAGTGTTCACTTAGTGGTCATAGAAACTATGAAAATAAAGTCAACATGACCTTACAGTGTGGAATTGAGTACAGATCTAAGTAATTGAATATTCCTGGCCAAACAATCACTTGCCACAGAGTGGATCCAGATAAAAACATGGGACAGGCCCCCAAATAATATCTATAATCAAATAAAAAAACTGATCCCATTACATTCACAACAAAATATGGATAATGAGATAAAAGTATGGCAAGTGGTCCACATAATTAGTTGAAGAATTTCCTCCAAAGGAGGATACTGATGACATGCCAGGAAAGAAGGAAGTTTCCAAACCTGATGGAAAGAAACATGGAATAATTGACATAAAAATGAAGGCAGTTGAATCAAAATCCAAACTCAATTGTTAAAAAGGTGGAGGAAGAGAGATCATAAACACAGAATAGTTGCCAAAAGATGAATAGGTGGGAATAGTTATGATGGAATGAAGAGCAAGAAAAGGACATTGAATTCATTGGAAAGAAGGGAAATCAGCAAGAAGGAGAAATTACAATCCTGAGTCACCAAAGTCTTTGGAAGAAAAGACTGATCCAGGTAAAGAAGAAGATAAGAGGAATCATACAAAGTATGTGAAACATCCATAACAAACAAATTCCACCAATGATGCTTATTGACTGAAAAGAGGAGGAAATATGCCTTAAGGGATAAATTAAACATGGTACAAGAAGACAAAGATTCAAATGGAGTTGAAGTAAGGCAGTGAAGCACCCCATTGACATCCAAATCTAGAAGATCATGAAGGGCAATAAATTTAAAAGGTTCATAATAATAGTGAAAAGGTATTGGAGGCAAAAAAGTTATGGTACCAGGATAAAAAGGTGGTGAGATAAGGCAACCCAATAACCTACAATTTAGGAGACAGAATAACCCTGATCAAATACTCAATTGAGGAATGATGGAATAAACAGGGAAGAACCCACAACCGATACCATAAAACATTTCACATACATCGATAAACCTCCAAGGAAGAAGAATAAACAAAAAATGCCAACAATCACCATGATAAACTGGATTTACTCACTAATGAATGGATAAAAACCAGGCATGAAGATAAAGGGTAGGATGAACTACCTGAGAACAAGGATGCCATAGAAGCAATGGAGTTTTGGGAAGAGCAATGGTGGCCAGTAAAAGGCAATAAAAAGGGCTTAGCATGGAGTGGAGTGGATGATAAAAATAACTTTGGGAATGAATTGAATAGGAAGATATACAAAGGAATTAGTCTGTACAATTCTGATTGAACACATCTGCAGCCAGAGCAAGTGGATAGGGCACAGAAGACCAAAACTGAAGCTAATTGGTATTGAGGATAATGGCAAATACATGCAGATTTGGAATATTTACCCAAGTGCAAAAACCACTGAAAAACTTCAGGATCTAGAAATCAATCCATCTGGTAAATTTTCTCCAGACAGAAAAGGAGTTCTGCAACAAGACTGAAAATATTCAGAACATAACATGCAAGCAGATAAATATTGCACATGTGGGCCCAAAAAAGAAGATCCAATATTTGAAAACAAAGAGAATAAGAACAAGTGCTTTCCCTGTAATTAATATACACCACTACTGCAGAAATATCTGTATTAATCATATCCAAACAACAGCAGACAAGATAAAACAATTGATCCAAAGCCCAAATGACAGCAAGAAACTCCTGGATACTAATAATGGTAAGGGGCAAAACATTCATGAAAGCATATAAATCTGGATGACAGGAAGGAAGCAGAACCCCTTGCCATAGTGTGGGCCTTATCCAAACACCGATACAAATCGTCTACAAGGGAAGGAAGAAGAGTGATTGGAATATATATGGGTATCTGTACAAAGCTCCATTGGTTGTGAAGAGCCCATGAAGTGATTTCTTATGAGAACAACCCATGGAGATAAGTGCCATTATATATGACCACATCCCTTCAAAGCAGTAATAAATCGAGTAGTAAGGGTGTTGATGACTGTCATCTCCATCAAAGGGAGCTGAAGATGAGACAGTTCAATCTGATTGAGATGAGCATTGAACAAGACATCCAAAGAGATAAGATATTGGGTAGGAACAAGGAAGACTTTCTTTAACTTGATCAAATCCAAACTGCTTCCAAAAGAAGCAGATAAGTGTATTGGGTGGATTCCAGTTTGTAATGAGCCAACAGAAGCCAGTTGTACATAAAATGGTAAAAGCACAACCACTGTGCATGCATAAGCTCAGCAAAAGACTGACCACCCAACCAATGACATACAGTACTTTAACAAGCCAGAAAGGTAAACATGCAATTGATAAACACTTTGTGATAAACAAACTCAAGGTAGCATCTCAACTACTGCAATATGTGAATATGGAGATAAGCATTTAAAGTATTGACCTTGGCTTTCCATGAATCTGAACTCTGTGATAAAATCAAATTAGAACCAAGAATCAAATCAGGCATGAAAGGAATAGATCACAGGCTGCCAGTTTCTGGTTTCTTGAGGACAACAAACAGCCTGGAAAATAAACCAACAGTGAAAAGTGAAACACAGGTTTGATGGCATTCAGAAAAAAAAAATGCACTGCCTCAAACAGATGTGAATATGTCATATGATAATTTGATGTGAGAATTATTTAAACACTGTGAATCAAGGGGTATGGGAGAATGAAATGTTTGTGGTATTACAAAAAGAAATTTGCAAATAGAGAGCAGCATTAAATGTGAATAATCATGTATGTGAGCTGAAGTAAAGTACCTTGTTGGATTTATTAGTCAAAAGACTGAATTTTATTGTTATAAATTTAGACTAATCAGTAGAAAAAAATATTGGTTGATGACAGAGCATTTTTAACACCAAATATTTCATGGTAAAGTGACTGACAACTAGACTAATGATATCCCTGTAGAGGAATAATCACAACATTTAATTACACTGAATAAGCATTTTATTTATATTAATCAAATATGCTTTGAAGAATAAAAAAATGTTTTATCATGCTAGGTAAAATAGATAAAACTTTCAGTTATCAAAAAATATTTTCTATGAATATCTAATAAAGTTAACTGGAATATATTTTGCAACAAAATTACTTAAGTTCTCTAGCTAAATGCACTTTATGTTACTTATTTCCTAACAGAGTAAATACTTATGCCTGAACAGTATTTGGTTATTACAAATACTCCGACATTCCATAAACATCCTAAAAATAAAGTTGCATACTTATGAGAAAAAACAAACAACAACAAACTTTGATGAGATAATTTTTCCTTTACCTGTTGATCTGATCTCCAAACCAGAATGATGAGGAACTGAAGAAATGTGAGGAGCTTGTTCACAGTACATGTTATCATACATAGCATGACTGTCATACTTTGAGTTAAGTTGGAACTCAGAAGCCCCTTGCTGATTGTAATGATGAAATGTAGGAGATGGTGAAGCACCAAAGGGAATTGGTCTGGAGAGCATGGTTCCCTTAGCTTGAGTGGAGTTTGGACTTGCTGAAAAACTTGCTCTGCCATCTGGGTAATGATGTCTCATCTGACTGGGGCTTTGACTTGGTGAGTAAAAAGATGTTTCTAAATTCTTCTGGCTACCCTAAATATTCCATGAAATATGAGAAAAAACAAAACAAAAACTGTATAATGTTATCTCTTATTCTTTGCTGTTTGAAATAATAAACCATAAATTATCTTGAAGTTTTGTTTTTAAATTACACTTTTGCAAAGATGTCATTAAAAGTAAGCTGTCAGTTGTACTTTTTACTTTCTATTCAGTAACTTAAGAAAACAAGGTAGCTGGAAATTTCATACAGATACTTTGTCAGTTCAACTGAAAGTCATAAACAAACTAATTACACAGACCTGTACATTTAAACTACATAAAATTTGTTTTGGTTTCAATAACTAATTTTCCATAATTCATTGTGATGATTTGGAAAATAATATTATTTTTCTTTTCTTCTTTTTTTATTCAAGTATTTTTTTTTTAAATTGGGAAGAAACAAAACTGTTACAATTCAAGTTATTCTTTTGTTTACCACAATAAATGTTTTTTTATTCTTATGTTTGTTAACAAAAATACAAACAAAATGAAGAAAAGGAAAGAACTGTACATTCAAACTGTACATCTGAAGTCAATTTCCTAATCTTAGGTTCAACAAAAATTTCTGCTTTCACTTCACTTCTGAAAAAGCAGGAAATTGTGCACAGATACCTGAAACAGTTGTCATTTTCATCTGAGGTCTTTACAAAATACTTCAAGAAGCTCAGTTTTATGTGAAGTTGAGGTAATAGAATTTTCTTTTTGTCAATCAAACTTGCATGTTCAATGTTGTTTTCTCTTAGTATATTACTGCCTCCATGAGGCCATTGCTTGTTTATGCAATACTGATTTTCCAATTCACACAAAAAACACGGAAACTTTGTTTAGTCAGATTGCTGACCCAACAGCATACAAAGGACATTTAAGTCTCCACAAAGTAGCCAACCATGGTTTTGTATTTGATCTCATTAAGAAGTTTGAGATTTTCATACATTTCCAAAAAGTGAACCAAATGGACAACTCTATTAGATGTATGCAAGTCACCACTGTGAAGAACACATTTTAAGATTTCTTTTAGAGGAAACAATGAACAGTTGCCACTCATTTAGTTTACAAATTATGGCTCATGGCACTGGTATTAATTCAGCAATATTGTTGCAATAAACTAAGGGACCTTCTAGTGAAAAGTATGGTATAAACTCTTTCTCACAATTTCTGTACCAGTAAAATGATGTCCCTGGCAAAAGTAACTTCTTACTTCAAAGTCTGAACCTAACAACCTCTGAAGAATCCTTTGGAAGATCTAAATCCTTCGCTAAATTGTTAAGTTTATCTTGTGTGAAATGTTGTGGGCCACTAGACATTTCAGGTTGAAAACAATTCCTGTCATTTCTATTAACATCATATTCAGAATTAGATGAAACGGTCTCAAGATTATCTGGTGGTACATCAGATTCATGAGCAGTGGATTTAAAAGCAGACTGAAGGTTTGGATGAGAAATTTCCTTTTTATTTTGAGTGTTGTAGCTTTGCACATGAAATGAGTACAAGTAAAAGTATCAGTCATCTCTATGGTTTCTAGGTTCATGCCAGATCATTGGAATTCCAACAGGCAAAGATCTTTTCATACCTTTGGTTTAGTGTCTCAACTATTCAATACAAATAGTGCAGACTTTGTGGAGCCTGCAATTTGTCTTGGTCTCTAAGTTTCATTCCAAAATATGTTGTGTAATATGTTTTGGACAAATCCTTTAATGTTTTGTCTGTTTCTTTACAACAGATTTGCTACAAATATAATAGAATATTTTTGAGTCATTTACAAAACCTCTTGTTGCAATAGCAACAAATTAATATTAAAAATAAATATAATGTGAAAGTGCATGCATAAACAAATATTATCCAGAAAAGACATGCAATGTAGGCTGTTAACCATTTATATACTGATGGTGTGTTTCTTATGGATTATAGAAAAATCAGTAAGACTCTTATGTTGGGATTGGTCTACATAAATCTATAGTCAGTGGTTGTCAACATCTTAAGGATAAGAAAATGCAAGCTAATTTCAATGAAAATGATTCACTTATTTAAAGTATATATGATCTTTTGTGAACAATCTCTATGTTATGGAAAAAAAGGATTTTCATAATTAATGTACAAGAATTACTGTAGAATATGTAAAAATTCAAAATGATAAAATAAAACCATTGCAGGCCTGTTATAGTTTTCACAATTAATTAACATTTCAGTTTATTACACCTGCGTAAAATCAAAATTAGTTTGTATGATCTTGACTAACTTGATTTATGTCATCTTTTCTTTTTTAGAGGGGTGATTGATTTATATTATGATTTTGAATATGTGTGTCATTGAGCTACATGGTAACCACAACTGACATAAAGTTACAATGGAATTGAATGTATCAGAACTATATATTTGGCATTGTTTAGCATTTCATAGTATGATGACACCAAAGACTGATAACCTTTTAGAATGGGTATGTAACAGCTCCTTCTAATATAAAAGCTTCATACACTCAGATTACAAAGATTTGTTCAGATTAGGGATTTAGAATTTTAGGACTGGAATAGCCTTTGTACTTAATAACATCAGAAACACTGGAATATGAATCAAATTGAGGCACCAGGACCATCCCAAAAGAGACCTGAATCTTAGCTATGTTAAGCAAAGTGGGGCATCATGTAACAAGCAAAATCCAAGAAGTCAAAGTTTAATGACAAAAGTCATACATCCCAGAAAGCATTAGACAACATAATAAAATGATGCAATGTCCAATATATTTCTGTAGGATTGGACTGTTGAAATGAGTGCTTGGAAACTACTGTCCCTGTCCACTAGAGATCTTATGGTAAGCATAAAGGAAGACTGTTCTGCTTTAGAAATTACAGCCTTGTGATGGAGTCTTTTGCAATTGAAACTATGTGTATTCACCAAACAAAGCATGACAAAACATGCTAACATGAGCTGTAATGAAATGGTGAGACCTCGAAATTGTTTTAATATTTGTTCAGCTTCTGTATTTATAGTTTTATATATGCTATACTTTTCACTATGTCTATTATTTCCCGATATCAGGCACCATTAAGCATAGAACTTAGTATGCAATACTTAAAACTCTTTTCAAGTATGAATATTCTAAAATTCAGAGTTAAATAGTAGCTTTTTGCCTATTAACAGAAGTTTGAGGAAAAAATGTTGATGAAGAAAAATATACACAACACAGAATTAGCAAAAATATAGAATCTGTTATCTTATGTTTTATCCCTACGTACATCAGATACTGTAGTAATGCAATCTTTGATCTATTACATTTCATTTTTCCACAGAGAAATACTGTAATGTAATCCTATATTCAACATGTTCGATCTCTATTGGCAATACATACTGTAATGTAATCCTATATTCAACATGTTCCATCTCTATTGGCAATACATACTGTAATGTAATTTCTGTTCTAATATGAACTGTCATACAACACAGATACTATTATAATTTATGCTTTATTCACTTGTGAACAACATTATTTTTCCAAGACAGTTTATTCTTCTTACCTGTTGTGAACTGTGTTTCTGTGGATGCATCAAGCTATTGGTAACATCTTCAACTGCCTGTTGACCAAGCACTGGACTGTGAGTATTTGGATAGCTAGACAGTGAAAGACCACTGACATGTCTGTTTAACAAAGGACTCTGTCCAGAGGACTGAGATGACCTGGAGCTACGGGTATCAGTTGGACCAAGAAAAACTGGACTAGGACTTTGTTTGTAAGACCCAGATACATAATCAATCACATGTTGAGTTTGAATGGGAGAATAGTGACTGTGAGCTGGAAGTGGGCTTCTTGCTGGAAGTCAATAAATATCATGAATCAGAGAACTTGAACTTTGCAAGTAGATTTATTATAATCATCATCAAAACTACCTCGTATGCCATTTACAATAAAAGTAGAAAAAATGTTAGTCACTGCAACCCTGAAACACTTGGAAGACATGTTAATTAGTTTATTAGTTTCTAATAATTTGAGTAGTTCAAAATCTATGTTTTAAAATATAAATTAGTAAAAGCTTTTGATTGTGTCTAATTTATCTTTGGTCATATTTTAAATTGGATAAAAGATTTTTAAGAGAGAACAACAGTTATAATTCTGTTTCAATTATTAGTGTTGTTCATAAAGGTAGGTGGGATCTTTGACTATGTTTTATCTTTATTCTGTAAAAGTAATTTGCCTACCTATTCAAGAAATGGTGTATGGTACTGTTTACAGTTGATTAAAAAATTTGATAGCCAGTAAAAGCACCCAATGTTGTTTTTTTAAAAGAAATTTTAATGCATTTAACAGAAACAGTAATAACCCTCAATACGAGTATTTTCTTCCAATTACTAAATTAGATAGACATTTTTTAATCATGTGAGAAAAAACATCTTGATATCTTATTTGAAAATCAGCTGATTTTTAATATTCACAAATATAATTAAAAAAATAATTTTATGATGTCATATATGTAACTTAGCTAGCCTTAGTAATATAGGAAGTTTTAACACAACAAAATGTATTGGAACAAAAAAGTCAAAACTACAAAACTAAAATCTTTACATTTTTTTAAAATTTTAAATAACTTTATTTTTACAATTTTGACTTTATTGTTTCAATATTTCTTGTAGCATTAAAACTTTCTATATTACTACAGCTAGCTGGATTACACGTGTGTGTATACTGAACATGTAAAAGATTTTGTTTTATTATTATGCTTGCTTGCTTCCTTTTAATTCAGTGGCTTAGACAGAAATGAAAGTTCCAGATTTTTTAAAGTTGATGACAACAGCTTTGCATCATCATCAAAAAATGATCAAGAGTCACAGTACACTGAACAGTCCCTAGTTTCATTTCACTGATTTGTAATGATTGTATTGCTTTACTGGTTATAGCTGTGTCTTCTAAGTCACTGATAATACTCAAAATTGCAACTGATTCATTTTTAAAAGGAACTATTATTTGTAGCTTAATTCATTTTTCATATTGGAGGACCAAATATGGCTAGTCTTTCATTTTTGCAAAGAGCTCAAAGTATATCCATGATATTAAGTTGAAATAATTTAAGAATGTTTAGAAACAATTTTATCAAAGTTAATAATTGAAAGGATACCAGCAATTTGTACTTTCTTGCACATATACACATACACACACAATTTCTTACTTTATGTGACTATGCTGTTTACTTTCAAAATAAATGTTAACTTTTTATCATGAGCAACACAATGATTAATTACTAGGTCATTATGCCAATTGATAAATAACAACAAAAACAAGCAACGGCCGGCCAAAGTTCTCTCTTTGTTATTATAAGAGGAGCCTATTTTACCATTCAAAGTTCAAACATTTATTATCAAATATTTAAATACATGGTGATGAGAGGATGGAAAATGTGATTCCAGTATCATATATAGTAAGAAAGCACAACAGTGAAAGTTTCATTCTGATGACTATCTAAAACTATTATAAATATGACACGATTTATTCTACCAAATGAAACCACTCTTGTGAATTTATCTTTAGACATTAGAATTGTTCTCATAAATCATTACTACAGTAATGGTAATAATGTTTGGCAACAGCATAACGTGATATCACTCTGAAAATCATGAACAGAGACAGTAATGTTGTTTATGAAATTCTTGTAAACACACTGGAACACAGAAGATTAGATCTTGTTGCAATTCATAACATGTAACCATTCCTATATTTTGGAGGAAATCAGTTTGAATGAAACAGTCTTCATCATGCCACATCAAATACATGGGTCAAATTTTCCACACACACACACACACACATATGACCAACACAGTCTTCAGATAGCATCCTTAATGGGTTTTTTTTTGCCAATGTAGTTGACCACCTCAATGTTTTCACATAAAGTGATGCACAAAATACTTCTAATATATGATGGAATTATCCAACTGTGTTTAATGTTTTCTTATGAATGTGAGCAATAATGAATAGAAGCCACACTGAATACTGTTAACATGGTGAATGTGCAAATTTCGTGATCAGTGCCCTCTGATGATGATAGGTTTTGGTAATCGAGTTTTCTTTCCTGTAATGTTATTAGACCATTTACTAGCTATTATTAGTCTTGACCTATTGATTAGTATTTTAATTAAGGTTATTAGAATAAGTCAACTGACTATATGATATCATGTTATCATGAGAAACAATATCACAGAGAAAACAAACCTAGTCAAAATGTCACGTTTGCATTCAGAGCTACTGCTATGTACTGAAAAGATTGGGGTTTTGGGCCTCAAAAAGCAACTACTACATAAATAAAACATAACTGCAATGGTGCATGAACCCTTCTGGTCGTTGCTCAGCAAAGCACTCTTAGCATCATCTTTTACAAACATTATGAGTGTATTATTGGCCCTTTACTTTACAGTTTAATGTTATTTGTTTTGTAATTGTTTGGGATGAAACTGACAGACACATATACCTTTAACATTGCACTTCCATTTTTTATTCATTAATCCATTTTGCATTTATCATGTCATTTAGTGTTATCTATTGTGTGTTTATAATACAATATTTAGACCTACAACATTTATCATGAAACACCAGTTGTCTTTAGTTTTGTTTAATATTAAGTTAAATAATTTAATATATATATATATATATATATTTTTATTAACTCTCTTTCACCTAGGAGCATAATTTGATCATAAACTTTGAAAATGTTCATTATTCTTCCTAGTTTGACTTTTAATATGAATTATTATGATTATTACTGATTTATGAAACACTTTAAGACTGAAATGAAAGTAGTTAAAGGAAATAAATGCTTGAAAGTCAGTACTAGAGTAAATTAAAATTACCCTTAGAAAAGAAAAAGGCTTAGAAAGTTGACTTCAGTGATTCAAGGAGAATGACATTTTAAGGTTTTAAAACCAACCTAGATTAGAACAAAATATTTTAATAAATTACAAAAAAAATTATCATAAAGTGTCTTTTTTTAATTATTCAAAGTTTGTAACAACTACAAAAATAAAAACCAGTTTCCTATAATTAGGTCATTTACATTTGTATTTAATTAAATGAAAAGCTAGCTACAAAGTTCTGTTCCTGTTACAAAACATAATTTGGTGAATTGATTCTGGAGTAATTAGCAGATTTCTAGATGTTGCTTCCTCAAGCATCTTAATCAATTAACTTCAAACAATAGCTCAAAAGGTCTTTACAGACTGATCTATTGCCTTTCTCAGGTCTTCAGTCATTAATCTAAAGAGTAGAGCCTTAAAATTTACTCATATTTCTAAACTATCTATAATAAGCAATTTCTACATGTACAAACTCTTTATATATATCACTTATTTGCTTTAGTATTACACATATTAGATACAGTAACTTCTAAAAATGTTAATACTCACCATATAAACCACCATGTCCTATATGAGACTGTTCTTTATTGAACAACAGAGATGGTACAGATCTATAGTTATGAAGTGTTTTTCTATCACCTACATGAGGAATTGAGTTTGGAAGCGAGTAATGAGACTTTGCATTAGGACTCACAACTGAGATGTTCATACTGCTGTTATTCATTTTCACAGTATCTGACTCCATATATGGTGCCTAAATATGGTAAAATCAAGTACAAAATATATTACATGAAAAAGTAACTCTCAACTAAGGAAGAAAAAAACATTTTTATTGAAACCAACTTGATTTGGCATTTCATTCACATATATAATAATAAAACTATGCTAATATTTTTGGTAAAATGAAATTAGGCCTTATGCAAACAATATCTTAAGAGGAAGCATAATTTTATAACATCTTTTTAGCTGAAACATTTAATGAAAATATTTATTGTGAAACAGAGCCATATGAATCTGCATGATGCATAGTATCTGATATATTCATTATATTGGAGTTATATTTAATTTTGGGAAGTCGAGAAGTTATAAATTATGTGTAAGGCAAGACTTTATGGCAACTGGTATAGTGAAGTAGCACATTATTATCAGTATAAGAGTTTAGGCTTATATTTTTGAAAGGTCTTGAAAACATTGTAGGAAGTTTAAAAGAACGTCTTTATACAAGAAATGAAATCCTTCCATTTTAAGTATTGGCTATTTGATTTCTTCCCCAATGAGTTCAACCTTCCCCTACAAATAGAGGGTTTAACTCAAATCTGAAAACTGGAATTAGAAACAGTATGTCTTAGTTATTTCATTTTTGTAGTGCATATTGGTGTATAGAAAACATATTAATACCGTTACCAGTGTTAGTATGTTTTGGTGTTATAAATGTACATTTTAGTTATTAATTTTGGGACTAAAAATATAATCTGAGCATCTTATTTAGCAGTTACACTTTCATTGTTTGGTATTTAAATGAGCTGGAACAAAACGCTAACGTTAACATTACTTAACAATTTGAATAGTTTTCTGACCTACAGTATCTTAGAAACACAATAAAACTGTTTTCCTGGGAAATTTGTGTGTTTGTTTTCGATCACAAAGCTACACAATGTGTGTGTATGTGCACGTATCAGCACAACTGGCAAATCGCTTTAGCCGATTTTTACGGTTTACATGTCACATGTGCTAGCTAGTTAAAGGATGATGGGGCAAAAAATTTTTGTTGTGAAGATGAACTTCAAAGTTACGCAATGTGGTGCTGGTCCATGGCATAAACATTCATTTTTATTTTAAATATGAAACCAAAAGACAAATACAAAACAAGTCTATAATAATAATAATATCATAGTAAGTTAGCACAATCGTTTTTTAGTTAGTCGCCTTAAGTTTAAAATGTATCCATTTCGACAATACAAATTATTTCCTATTAAAAAAGTTACAACTGTAATGTCACTTGAGAAAAAAAAAACAGTTCTTAATTCAACATTAAATGCTAAATGCCTAAAATATAAACGGTAAGGATATGGTATCCTGGACTACACACTCGAACTCAGAATCCGAGAGTTCTGGAAGCGCTGTCTGTTGCTGCTAAAACATGCTCCGCACTTTGAAATCGTAGCTGCACCGTAAAAGTGGCGGTCAAATACCGATATTTGGTCAAACAAGTATAACCTAAAGTTAATGGTGGGTGCTGTTGCTTCGCTACATTATTTCTAATATTTCAGAGACGGCTGTACGTAGTTATTAGCCCTTTGTGCGAAAGATTTGAAACAAACGAGTACGATTGTTTTGCTTACAACTTAGTGTTCAATGTCATATTGAGATTTATTTTCACATAATAGGTTGTTAAGTTTCCTATTCAGTATCTAATAGAACTACTTTATATTCATGTAACTAAAAACCTAAACCTGTTTTGCACACTGTGTTGTTCCTATTATTTCATGTCACCTTAACGTTCTTAAAGGACGCTTTTCGGCATATCAAAGCCACTAACCACACGAACAGGACACCAGAAAGGCAAGTTTTTAAAAAAGAAATTCATTGCCGACGTCCTTTACACGTGGAATATAGGCGTGGCATCGACAAACTCTCGTTCATGAATAGCTATACAAATAAAAAAAAATCTTCCCACATTACGTCACCTTGTTGGTAATTCAAACCCGTTCAGAGAAAGCAAACCAAGGTCGCCCAAAAGTTCAAAACCGAAACATAACGAATCGTAACTAAATGAAATATATATATATATATATATATATAAAGATATACCAAATTCCGTACCTTCACTAGTAAACATACAGCTGAATTAATATAATTAATCTTTACAATCGCGTAACTCCAACTGACACGACGCTGCTTTTTAACAAGATTTATAAGGCAAAGAAAAGATAAAATCAGATCTTATATGTGACTTCTAAAAACAGTAGACTTTGCAGTTTAAAAGTAAAAAAATATTTTTTTTACAGGAGTTACATCAATCATTACGCTTCCAATGACAAAGCGGTATTCTTCAGTTTTACAAAGCTAGAAATCGGGTTTTGATACCTATGGTGTACAGAACACAGATAGCCTCTTGTGTAGCTTTTTACTGAAACTACAAACAATGATTACACATTTCTATTGCATTTTGTATATCTGCGAAAGCTAAACTATATGGTTAGTATTTCGAAGTCCAAAACACACGTAATTTTGTAACGAATATGCCAAATGAAACTATATGGCTTTCTATTAATTACACTCAATTATGTACTTTGTTGCGTTCACGTTTATTTCATATATGTTCAATTTTGCTATCTTTGAATTTTTTTTATCAGAAGTATGTTGTAAAAATCGAAAACCTGCATCAGGGATAAACTTTTGGTCTACTTTTCTGTAGCATAATTAATCTTTCAGTTGCAGTGGCACATAAAATTAATATATTAAAATTTGACTACTCGTCATCTTAGATTTCTAGAACCACAGTTTTTGATAACTTTGTGTAAAGTATTAGAACATTAATACTCAGTAACTCTACGTTTTAATACAACAAGTTTTAAAACAGTTCTATTTACTTTACTAATAAATTAATAATAATTCAAAAACCAGTGAGTAAATTAGTTTGAAAATACTGATAAACTTATGCTAAGATGAAAATAAAATACCAACATTTTCTTTGTACAGATCCCTAAAAACAACCACAACACGTAACGTACATAAAGACGTACAGAGCTTAAGTCAACAATTTCAATGGCATCCACGCTGGAGTTTCACATTCGCGATTATAATAAGGCTAAGATGAGATAAAAATCGTATACGTAACTTCTCAGAACAACAAAATCGTTCACTATAACGATAACAGAACCTAAAAACATCACAACAATGTCAATTCATTTAACCTACTCTGCATATCACAGAACTGAAGAACAACGTTGAAGTAGCAATCTTGTGAATAAAAGTTATGATGTGGAAACGAACCTTGATATCACAGACATCTACCCAAAAAATTGGCCCTGTCCCTAGAGGAATATTTCGGCCGAGAATAACCTCAGAATATGCATTATTTGTTTCATAAGCTCTAAAATATTATAAAATATTTTATAATGTACATTAGTAATATTTTGCACAACAAATATTCCACTATTTATCTATTCATTAAAATTATTTAAAGCGGTCTAGAAGAGGTGCTGGTGAGAAAGAATTCGAGGATTGGGCGGGATAGATTGGTATTTGACCTAAAGATGATTCATACTCGCGCTATAGTCACAGTCAGTAAATACCAAGCGTGTATTTTCGTGCGAAACCAAAGAGTTGCAGATAAGATGTTTTACAGCAGAATAACATTTTTTGTCCTAGTATGTCACATCGCTATTGTTTTACCTTACAGGTACGCATAACCATGTATACCACTTCACTTTAATCACAGTACATAACCATGTATACCACTTCACTTTAATCACATTATTCAACTCATGAAATGAAAAGGCCTTGAATATACTATTAAATTCCATACCTTGGATGCGCTCGTTGGATGGTAGTCCTCCTCTGTTAGACGCATGGGGCTTCCTGATCGCAGTGGATGCCTATAATAATTGAAATTACTGTTTGGTGCACGAACGTGGCAGTTGGAGATTTGTTCCTGATCCATCTCATCGTCTGATAATCCTCCTGCCGACGACATTGGACGTTCCCTTTCTTGTTCGCCATCAACAAGACGTGCGCCACCATTAGTACTTAATTGTTGCCTTTTCGGATGGAAGTTCACAACTCCAACATCGTTCGTTACCACGTGCATGAGTTCAGTATGTTCTAATGTTTGTTTATGAGATATCATAGCGCCCCCATAGTTCTTGGATGATTGATGGGGCACACGATATACACTATTTCGGTCCATGATCATCAGTTCAGAGGCAGGATAATAGTAACAATATAAAATAAACGCAAACTTAGTTTACAAAAATAAAATAAAAATAAAAACACTGGAATATTTTCAAATATAATGAAATGTTATATAAATTATTCTCCATCTCGTTAAAAAAATACCTCTTAGTCTTCCAAATTGAAACGATGTAAAAAAAACAAAAACAAACAGTACTTTATTATTAATCACTCCAATACACAGTTGATATACCCCGATTCACAGTACACGATCCTTGCAATTTATGCTAAAGCTTGAACCTATAAAAGGGGCTGAAAACCCCGCCAGTCACACTGTTACGAAAAGCCTTATACAAGTCCCAAATAAAGTGAAGTTCTAACAGAACAGCAGTCCACACAAAGGAATTTTTCAACGTAATCTTTTCAATGTTTCTCAAACAGCAACCCCACATTATCACTTTACAGGTTCTTGAAATCTGAAAGATAATCAAACAGAATACTCAGTCTATATACACGAATTCCTTTTGTTGTGTGCGATGTGAAACCTAATCTCATTTTTACTCATTTTTCCCATATTTACACGACTTATGTAATGGTACACAATTTATTAACTGTTTATTTCAACATATTATTAATCACAGAATAGATTACTCAGTATAATTATGATTTTGTAAATAACTTCTTGATACTCTTCTTTAAAATAACAGATTAATGCTCTGCAATATAAACATTTATTCGTTACTCATCATAATGGGTCGAAACGTCATCTTGTTAAAGTTTCAAACTGAGGTTTATATCCCTAGTTAAGATACACTGGATTAATCGAGATTTTGTAAATAATAAAATGCTGGATTGTATAAAATGACAATGTTATGAAGTCGAGATTGTTTTAGAATAAATAGAAACAAACAAACCAGTAATAATCAAATGGCAAGTTTGTTTGTTTGTTTTTGAATTTCGTTCAAAGTTACACGAGGACAATCTCCGCTAGATGTCCCTAATTTAGAAGTGTAAGTTAAATTCGTTTGAATTACGCGCAAAGCTATTCGAGGGCTATCTGCGCTAGTCGTCCCTAATTTAGCAGTGTAAGAATCAAGTCATCACCATCCACCGCCAACCCTTTCATCAACGAAAAGTGGAATTGATCGTGACATTATAACGCCAACACGGCTGAAAGGGCGAGCATATTTGGTGTGATAGGGATTCGAACCCGCAACCCTCGAATTACGAGTCGAGTGCTTTAACTACCTAGCCATGCCGGTCCTAGAAGTGTAAGACCAGAGGGAAGACGGCTTGTCATCACTACCCACCGCCAACTCTTGGGCTACTCTTTTACCAACGCATAGTGGGATTGACCGAACTTTATAACCTCCCTCTGGTTGAAAAGACAAGCATGTTTAGTGTGACGGGGACTCGAATTCGCAACCCTCAGATAACGAGTCAAACGCCTTAACCACCTCCCGTGGTGGGCAGAGCACAGACATCCCAATGCGTAGTTTTGTGCTTAAATTTCAAAACAGCAAAATAAAAGATTAATTATTTTATTATTATCAGCATCAGTGAAATTTTGACAACTTTTTACGCGAATAATATTTTATGAGAAACACTTTAATCACCATAGTCCCCATTCATGAGAGTTTGGATTTGATACAGTGTATTTGAAATCTGTAATATAAGGCACACTTACACCTCTTTTATCATTTCTCTTCATTTCTACTTCAAAAATACGAATGTAAGGATTCAAATCAAATGCATATAGTATGTAGGATGTTACGAAAATAAATGAACATCGACTGGGAACATCATTTTGGGATAGTTTTATCATACTAATTGAGAACGACGAAAGTCTTACTGAATCTTCGGTGACATTTTGAACTACTTTATAACACGAACAAATTTTCTCAAATAAAACTTATGAGCCTTTTTACATATCTGATGAAGAGACTGAACAACCTCTGGGACAAATATTATTTTATAATAGATTCACTTTAAATATGGGTTTTTCTTTATAAACATCCTCTAGTTCAAAGGACACAAAGGTATTATTTCTTGCCAGAATGCAACTATGGGCAAATTTCACATCCCAGGTTGTTTTTTAAAAATTTACAATTCATATGGCGAAAGTTCAATCTTCATAGATCTATAATGTTTTATACATATTGTGGATATACTGGCTCTTCGGATTTTATTTTTATAATTATTCTGTACGTTTCACGTGCACAGTAAATAAATATAAATATCTGTATGCAACACATAAAGTGTGCGTTTTATATTATTATACACATTTCTATTTCATTTCAAAATCATTATTAATTACGTATATATATATATATATATACACCTTTATAACACTGAGTGACTACACCTAAAGGTTAGATCAGATCTTTTGCAAAATTTGGATGACATTTTCAAGCGAGTAATTAAACGACACCTGTTGTTGTTTTTTTTTCTGTAATATTCTGTGCCGACGAAGCCGTTCGTTTCAATACTAGGACTCATCAGCCCAGTTGAAATAAAGTAGACATAGTTGTGGTCTAGACGCTATATGAACATTATTTTTTACGAACAACAGCGGTTATAATGTAAACCCGATTAAGCAGGTAAATTGTAGTTATTATTAGTTTTATTTTAGCTGCTTACGAATCAGGTTTCTTTGGTAAGAATTTATAAGGCATTATTTATTTATAATACAATTGTAATTCTGTTATGTGTTTTTATTAAACACTTTGTTCAAAATATGATGCAAAATCAACTCGAAAAACAAGCCCAAAATGTTATGTAAATAAATATTTCTAAAATGTTATATATAATAACATTTACATAATACACTATATTGACTAAAATACACAAAATTTTAAGCTTTGTTTCTCGGTGTGTAATGTTTTGAAATTCGTAGAATTTCGTACACTTGTTAGGCTTAACGGAAATAAACCATTTGGTCAATGTCTGCTGCTGATTGAATCAGCCTTTGCTTGATTTTCAATATATTCTTGTGAAGCTCGTTTTCATTTACATTAAACTATATATATACAAAGAGAATATTAATATCAAGTAAAATAAAACTATCAAGACGAAGTACTTCATTAAAAACAGCAAATCGAAACCTCTGACTAATGTTAGTATGTTGTAAACAAAAATAAGCTAATAGAAAAAAATGCACCGATTGAAAGGATACCAGGGTTCAGACTATAATGTGGTATGTAAAATGTACCCCAGGTTTTGGAGGTAACTAACAAAATAGGACCCACATTGCGGAGAGGATACACCGTCCATCATTTTTAACCTCAGTTCGCCAGTCTCACAGAAAGAAATAAAATAAATTCTATGAATAAATAAAATAATATAATAGAAATTAGAAATAGGAGAACGAGATGTGGGTACTCAAGCCCACCATGTCCCACATCTGTATCACCATTCACTACCAGCAAACAGTTGTGGGAAGGTGACTGCTCTCCAAAGTAAAGAATAAATAAAAAAAGGAATAAGGTGCTATCATTTGAAGGTAAGTTAAATAAACATACCTCTTGAAGTTAACATTTCAGTCGCCATTATGGTAGAAAGGCATTAATTAGCAGCTGAGTAAACAAATTCATACATTCGCGCACGAAATGTCTGGCTGTGTTATTTATCTGCTTAGAAGAGTGTCCTTTTCTGTGAGTGGGCTTGGAAGCAAAATCTAAGAAACCAATATGGAAACCATTTTGATTTAGTTTTAGTTTTCTGTAGCGTATTCCTTTTTTTATGAATGCTTTACTGTTTTCTCCAGTCATTTGAAGTATCTATAAGCAAATAAATATGAATTTCATAATAAATAAATTAAACTGGATTTCTAATACAAGTTTTGCAATATATTCTGTCGGATAAAATGATTAAAGTAAAAGTTAGTTCAGTTACTTTTTGTTTGTTTGATTGTTTAAATAGAAAGATGCTATAGTAGTTTGGATTTCGCTGAATGGAATTATTGACATGGAACTTGTTTTGATTTAAAGTCTCGCAACAAATGTTTCACTATTAGAATTCACTTAAGATTGCGCAATTTATCTGTCATGATTTTACAAAAGAAACGTCTTTAATGTGCTGTCTTTTTTTAAATCTACACTAAAAGTTTTAACATCTAAAAAGAAAGCAAGACTGCTATTCTCATTGTAATGATTTATACCACTATTTACACTAAGGGACCCGGCCTAGTCGTTAGCATGTTCGAACTGTGAATCGAATGTTCGTGATTTGCTGCTCGTTGTCACACACAAAAAAAACGCGCTCTGCATTTTGGCTTAATGGGTGCATTGTAAGTTGCAGTCAAATCTTTCTGTTTTGGTAAACAAGAGAAGCCAAAGAGTTGGTTGTGGTTGCTATTAAAGTAGCTACATTACTCGCTGTGAAGAAAGGAAATTCATTATACACTTTAAATAAAAGTCCACTGCTTTCGAGTGGATTGTTTATTTTTCTAAACTTTATTACGACGTTTCGACCACTCCTGTGGTCGTTGTCATATAACTGTTGTATATTGCCTTCTTTCTAGATTCGCCTGGCCAAGCTTGGTGATTAGGGAACCCGAGTCGCAATTTGAGGGTTGCTGGTAGAAATTTCTGTCATCAAACGTGCTTGCCTTTCAGCCGTGGGAACTTTATAATGAAATACTGAATTCCTTTGTTCTTTGGTACAGGTGTAGTCGAGGAATTGGCGCTTGGTGGTGTTGATTAACTGCCTTCACTCTAGTTTATCACTGCTTAACTAAGGACGATTGGCGCTTATAACTGTAGAGTGGCTACATGCAAACTTATAAAACAAACAAACAAACGTTTATAGACTGTCAGTTTAGGATTAGGGGCAGCTATGCATAGGTAACCCTTGGGTAGTTCGTGCATGATGAAAAAATATTAAAACAAACAAACGTTTATAGACTGTCAGTTTAGGATTAGGAACAGCTATGCACAGGTAACCCTTGGGTAGTTTCTGTGTGAATATTTTAAAACAAACAATCACGTCAAAGATTTCATGAGCTACAGTATGCGGACTTTTAACGTCTTATGTTTGTTTGAAATAAGTTATAAAAAAGTGGTCGGCCTCAATACTACTTTCGCAAGAGTCTAAGAGCTCGTGCAGAATATAAATGTTTAATTACATGCTTATCTGTTTTATAAGGGTTGATAAAATTACTCCATAGTATGACAGCTTTAAGTGTGTCTCATTCCCTTTGTGAATCGCACTTATCAATGACGTTGCTTACTACCACAACAACGTTCTTTTTCCTGGAGCGAAGCAGACACTAATACATTGATATATAAACACTATCTTAATGGTACATTGAATGTCACAGTGTAAATACAAATTCTTACATAATGCTCGTATATAAGAAAGACAAGTAAACGGTAGAAAAAATAATATATGATTTTGATATTGTTAAATGAAATTCAAATACACACGGTAAGGAGTTGTCTCAGAAGAATTTCGATCATAAAAAGTCTTAAATGAAAATATCAACATAACTAAACTAATTGAAATATGTTGTTTATATTTTATCAGTTTCTTCCGTTTCAACTACGGCCCGACATGGCCAAGCACGTTAAGGCATGCGTTCGTAAGCTGAGGGTCGCGGGTTCGCATCCGAGTCGCGCTAAACATGCTGGCCCTCCCAGACGTAGGGGCGTTATAACGTTACGGTCAATCCCATTACTTGTTGGTAAAAGAAAAGCCCAAGAGTTGGCGGTGAGTGGTGATGACTAGCTGCCTTCTCTTTAGTCTTACACTGCTAAATTAGGGATGGCTAGCACAGATGGCCCTCATGTAGCTTCATGCAAAAATGTAAAACAAACAAACAAAAAACCGTTTCAACTATTATCCTACAATTTTTATAAGCTGATAAACACACTATTCATGCTATCAATAGATAATACAACATTATTACACAGTGGAAAACAATATAAATCATTTCGTATTACACTAACAATGAAACATAATACTGACTGCGAAAATGGCCAAAGGAAAAAAAGAGAAAACTCATTAACTGACGTGATATTAATTTACTGTTAATTTTGCAAATTGTAAAATACGTGCAAGTGTTGCTGTTTTAATTTATTGTCAGTTTATCATGTTGTTAACAAGTTCGTTTGGCATAGCCAGATGGATAAGGCACTCGACTCGTAATCTGATGGTCATGGGTTTGAATACCCGTCACCCAGAACACTCTCATCCTTTCAGCCGTGGGAGCGTTATAATGTGACGGTCAATCCAACTATTCGTTTATAAAAGAGTAGCAGAAAATATGGCGTTGGATGGTGATGACTAGCTGTTTTCCGTCTGGTCTTACACTGTTAAATTAGAGACGGCTAACGCAGGTAGCCCTCGTTTACTTTTACGCGAAATTTAAAACAAATCAAACTTAACACGTTCAAGTGACTTTCAAGATCCTTAAAGCTTGTTCCCATTCTTGGATACAACTCTTATTTCTATGATTCTTAATTTGTTTTATTCTATCAAAATCAATATCAAAATGAACCATGACAGTGAACTTTTGTCTTGGTTTTTTCATAAGAGCAAAATTCTGGGTTTGATTTCCCGTGGTGGACAGTGTGCAGATAGCCCATTGTGTAACTTGGCACTCAAGACAGCATCATTCTTGCTTACAATATATCGCTAAGAGTAACAAAAATATAGCTGGTGAATCCTGACCCCACAATGCTGCCATTCAAGCCTCGTCAGACGACAGCACCCTGGGGAATCGAAAATGAAAGCGCGCATTTTTATTATTTTTTGTGTACAATCATAAGTTCCCTTTTCAAGGCATATTTTTGTAGGCTTCGTTTAAAAGGTTTGACAATCCAATTTAATCTTATTACTAAATATTGCAAACCTTTGCAGAGTACTGAAATAATAAAAATGATACAGGTATTTAAAATTTACACCGAAGTTTACGGTACACTTTAGGTACTATTAAAGAGGACACGACGCCAAAGTTTAGAAAGTAATAAAATATTTTTCATCACAGCAGTTACAGACAGAATAAAAAAGAGAGGGCAGTTCTGGCGCTTTTCAAATAACTATAAAGTTGCATTTAAGATACCGAGAGAAATTATTATTATATTGTCTCAATACGCTCTGAAAACGAACACACTTTGATACGAGTTAGTTTACTTCCAACCAAGTATTCACAGAGAAGTTATCTGCTAACTTTGTATAATATAGATACTAAATAAGTAAGCGATATAATACATTAACATCAGGACTAAGACGTTAACAAGCATAAAAACAGAACTAAATACGTTCAAGTGAAAAATCTCCGAAAGTATGACACTGATATTTAAAGAGAGAGATCCAACATACGTCACAGATATGTGTAAAAGGCGCTGTCAACATCATCATAAATGTGTTTTAACTAAATTACACCCAATTATATTATAAAAACAAGAGAAATTTACAACTGTATTAAAATAACTCAAGATGTTAAATGCTAAAATGTTTAACCTCTACTGATAACAGTTCTAACAACATTTCCTTCAATTTAAGGTACGGCCCATTATGTCCAGGTGGGTTAAGGCGTGAGACTTGTAATCTGAGGGTCGTGGGTTCGAATCCCCTTCACATGAAACATACTCGCCCTCTCAACAGTGGGGGCGTTATAATGTGACCGTCAATCCCACTATTCGTTGGTAAAAGAATAGCACACGAGTTGGCGGTGGGTGGTGATGACTAGCTACCTTCCTTCTAGTCTTACACTGCTAAATTGGGGACGGATAGCTATCGAGTAGCTATGCGCAAAATTAAAAAAAAAACAATCAATTGAAGGTAAGACTGAAAATTATTAATACTTTGAGATATGTGAAAATAATATTTTGTTAAGCCTGAACTAAATACATTAATAGCATGCTGATTTAACATATGCAAAAACCAGTGCTCTTGTTTGAAATAATCTTGCTACACACGGAGTTAATAGTCGTGAAACTCCTGCCGACAAAAAAGTTTATTAAATTCACGAGAAATTATAAATGGAAACCTTTCAAACTTGTTACGATGAAGATTAAATGGGTCGTGCTCTCGTAATAAATATTTTACACGATTTTGTTTTTCTATAATTTTACACAATTCTGGACTAGAAAATAACTTTCAGGTTTCTCTGCGATTGATTGAAGTACCAGGTAAGAACTCACACAAACACAAGTTGATAAAAACAAAACCAGGATTTGATTACTGTATGTTGTGTCACGCGAGTAAAAACTTAGAGAGCGCTGTTCGTTGCTTCCCATCCAGCCTACCACAGCGTAATTTGTAAACGAACGTTCGACCGGTTCTACTCACCTCATCACACTAGTGCATGACAAGCAGAAAAAAGCTTTTCAAACACTTGTCGATGATTGAAGCTTTCACTTGTTGGACAGCTGTTGTGGAATGTTGAATAGCTCTCCACTGATTAGACGTAAGAAAAGTGCCTTCGCCGGCAGTAGCAAGGCAACATGTGGCTTGCAAGTGGCACATAAACAAGAAGCGATTCTTGGTGCCTAGGGCTGTTGGTGTGAAAGCCCAGGAATCTTCTAGCTATCCAACAACCGCTGAGTCAATATACTCCATAAGAACACGTGCACACAGACTAGAGCATGTAAGCAAAGTCATAAACACTACAAAGCTAGAAGTAAAAAAAACTAAAACTACTTCTGAGTATAAAAAGCAATGCCAAACGCACTGGTGAATCACCAGTGCGTTAAACAGGTTATCTCAAGTTTCATATTCTTAATTAAAATGTAGATGTTTCTCTTATGTTTAAGATTAGGTTGAATAAGAAAAACCTTTTGTTTAAAGATGAGACTTTACGAGGGTGAAAGGTTTTGCTTTTTTCGGAGGGAAATGTTTTTCCTATTAGGTATATAATTTTATAATAAAAATGCTTTGTGCATAGCACTATAAACACACACACACACACACATATGTATGGAGTGCGCCTGCAGTGGAAACTTGATAATTATTCACGTACATGTATTATTCTAATCTGTCATATTACCAACAATATACAACCTCGTGGTTTCAACTCGCAAGCAGCATTATCTCTGAACACTGCTGAATGTATATGGTAGAACAGAACTCTTTTACCTCAAGGTTACTTCTTAACATTACAACAACTAAAGTTTATTGTTTTTCTTATTCGCGTAAAAGTCACATTCCTCACTAGACATGCGCATTTTAGTCAGCTGATGAAACACGACTCGCTCTTGTCTTTTTCAATAAAAAAAAATATTTTAGTGCGTGCATACAGTGACAAGTTATAATACTGAAAAGCTACGCTAATGGTCTTAATGTGAATTTGTGTTCATACACACGTACAGGCGTGTATAGATGTACGAATGTACGCGTCTCGATCGTGACTTGTCATATTTCTTAAAGTTACTGGTTACTCACTATCAGACGTTGAAAATGACAGGGTTGTGATAATGGCAAGAAAAAACCTAAATGTTAATACGTGAGAGTTGTTTTCCTTTCCACCTAGTTATACGTTCATTCAACTACCGATTTCTTTCTTACTGTTCGGACTAGATTTAACTTAAATTACAGACGTAAAAACCTGAATAACTCAGATGGCTGCATAAGTATTATATTTATTGAAACGTAAGCACCAGTGATTACAATGGATGAAATAGTGATACATATCTGTATGTATAAATAGAAATATAAAAATCAGTTCCCGCATCTCGCACAAAAATAGAGCACGTCGGGATATATAGCACCATAAATGTGCTAAAAGAAGAAAAACGTTATATTTGTTGAATATTATGAACACGTTTTAGGTATCTTATGAACACAGAAAATGTACTACGAACACGTTATGGTATAAAATAAACTGATGTCTTAACTAAATCTTACCAGATTTTATTATTTTGTTAGTTTTTAGTTATTTACCATTTTGTTACTTTTGATCTTTCAGTATTTTTTCTTTATAGTTAAACACAAAGCAATCTAAAGAACCATCCGTGCTCTACCCACTAGGGGTATCGAAACTAGGTATCAAGAGTTATAAATTTGTAGTCATTCCGCTCTGGAGCTGAAGTACAGTTTAGCAAAGAAGTGTGTGCGTTTTTTTCTTTTATCAAAGTCACATCAGGCCACTTGCTGTGTCCATTGAGGAGTATCGAACCCCTGATTTTAGTGTTGTAAAGGTACTTGGCAAAGGAATAACGACTTGTATACTGTTACCCCCTTTCATCATTTTTGTGTGTGTGTGTGTTTTATTGTCGTGTTTTATCTTTTCGTCTTTACAAGCATTCTTGCTTTGAAGTAAATTTCGCATTACGCCCATGCTCGGTATTTAATGGTATGTAGACTTAATGAGGATATTATTTGCTAAAATAATGTAAGAGTAAAAATACGACACTAAACGTATTGCGTAAAAGTAAAAATATGACACTAAACGTATTGCGTAAAAGTAAAAATATGACACTAAACGTATTGCGTAAGAGTAAAAATGTTATTAAAGTGACTGCAAGATCAGAAAACAGTAAACGTTTTACATCTTATAAACATGGACTATAGTGTTTGTAACTTGCATGATAGAACGATAAGTGTAATGGTAGCCTACATCTTATAAACATGGACTATAGTGTTTGTAACTTGCATGATAGAACGATAAGTGTAATGGTAGCCTACATCTTATAAACATGGACTATAGTGTTTGACACTTGCATGATAGAACGATAAGTGTAATGGTAGTCTACATAAACAAGGAAAATAAAAATGTCACAAATTTTCGTTTTGCAATATTAAAAAGTTACTATGGCGATCCTAGTAATTATGCATAATATGTGTAGCTACGATAATAAGAGAAATACTTAAACAGTTTAAACAAAGTTTGGAGTTTTCGGACGGCTAAAGTATATTGATATAAGCTGGCTATGAAGGAATGGTCTTAGTATTGGTTCAGAAAGTTTTCTAATGTTTTTGTCATTAGACGTTCAGTTGTTAGTTGAAACAATACCATAGTCATTTTGACACACAACATCACGTTTCGTAGACACCGCACGCTTGGAAAGCCATAATCTTGAACAAAACACTGTTATTTTTAGCACACTGCACTTTCCCATCGACCCCTAATAACCCGACGACCGAGCCTCTGTGAGCCAAGGACGTTCCGCTTGGAACACCTGCAACCACAGTTGGAAACGTGGGACGTGGGGTGCCGGGCAAAGAACTCGTGATTACGTGGAAAGCGAGAATAGGGGGTCTGGGGGAATATATATAGATATGAATACAACAAAGATGCCGCCGTCAGCTCACACTCAACATTGATGGTAAAAAAACAAAAAACTGTTTGTTAACTTATCACACAAGTTGAGACCAACAAAAAATTAGCTTGACCTTGCCATTTGTATACACATGTACTTGGATTAAAAAACGAATAAAACTTGCCTGCTAAATTTTCTGTCAATTGTTTCAATCACGTTATCGTAACATAGAAGCATCAAAAGTAACGACCACAGCCGCTCAAAAGTAATCAAACAAGGAGCGACAGGTTTTGATTTCTATATTCTTTGGTTGTTTTCCTCTCTTTTAATTGTTATTTTAGTATTTCTACAATAGACAAGCCTTTAAGAGGCCATAACGTTGTTTGTTTTTTTAGTTGGTTTCTCTGCCATTGCAATAATTAAACAAAATACAACTATTTCCCCATTTAACAGTAGTCACTTATATCCAGAGATAAATCTATGTTGCGTAACTAAACTTCATACGGCAAATACAAAGACTGTTTCCGAAAGTACTATGTAACTTTAAACCGGAATGTGACATAAATCACTACGCCATATGATGGTGGTGAACACGAATCCCATAAGAACGAACAGCTTTAACAAATCGTTGCCTCTCCTTTTGTTCCTTAACGTATTTGTTTTAGAACAGAGACACATTGGGTTATCTGCAATATCTACTGCAAAGAACTGAGCCCAAGATTTTAACGTTGTGAGTCCCTAATTTATCGCTGTTTCACCAAAGAACTGAATAAAGCGATAAAGCTACATTTCACAATTAATTATGCATCTTATGATATTGTGAGGAGAATTTCTGGTTTAATTTATAACGTTTGGACATTAATTTAACTCTCTTTCACTCTCTGTATATATTTATCTCTGTTATTTCTTTTACTATGAGGGGATTCATACTATTTTAGTAGGCCCGGCATGACCAGGTGGTTAAGGCATTTGAATCATAATTTGAGGGCCGCGGGTTTTAATCCCTGTCGCACCAAATACGCTCGCCCTTTCAGTCGTGGTGGTGTTATAATTGACGATCAATCCTGCTATTTATAGGTAAAAGAGTAGTCCAAGAGTTGGCGGTGGGTGGTGACGACTAGCTGTCTTCCGTTTAATCTTACACTGCAAAATTGGGGGCAAGTAGCGCAGATAGCTCTCGTGTAGCTTTGCGGGAAATTAAAAAACAATCACCTTAAGTAAGCTAGTCTTGGTAGATTTTTGGTAGCACAAGAGAAATACTGGGATATCTTCGAATAACAATAGCGAAGTGTATTTCCCATTACAATTTAGTCTAAAATTTTAATGGCACGTGCATTCATAATAAACGCTATTATTAACACTCATGCCTGAAACGTGTAAAGTTTTTGCATTTTTTTTTTCTTTTTCGTCTTCTTTATATTCGAACACAATGGATAGCCAGACATCCGTTTTTCCAAAATATATTAATTATTCTGCTGGCAGGATGTGTCGAAATTTGATAAAATAGACAGTGTTGTAGTATTTCAAGTCACGGTCTAAAACTAAGGACATACGAATTCATGAGGGAAAAGTTATTTGGAAAGAACATTTTAAGTATTAGCAATTCCAGGGAAAACATTATTTAACCAATGAAATCACTGTACGCTGGATAGAACTACGCAGAGCTGATCCTGAGAAAAAAATTGACTCAGCAAACGATAAAACAGACATGCGTTTTCACAAAATATATTTTTGTAAGATTTGTTTGTTTTTCTATAGTTCTCCTTACATTACAAGAAAAGTTGCTGTTGTAGCACAAAGCAACATAACGTATTGTCTATCCAGGGCGGATAATCGAGCCACGAATTCCAGTCAATCAAGTCCGTAAACTTACCGCCGATCCACCGACAGTACTAGTGTAAAAATTACGATATCCTTTGTGTATAATTGTACGAAAACTTTATTTCTTCTATATCAAAAAGATAATTATACACATATTCACGATATTTTAAATTTTCATGAAAGACAAAAATGCCATTATATAGAACGATTAAACTCTATGTTTCGCAGTGAATATATCCCTTAAACTAATCGTGAACTACTGTGAGCTTCATCTCGTAAAATTACGCCTAACATGGGCAAATTAATATGAATCCTCCAGAAATAAAAAGGTTTTTGGTTTCTTTTGAATTTTGCACAAAGCTGCACGAGCGCTGTTTGCGCTAGCCGTCCCGAATTTAGCAGTGTGAGACTAGAGAGAAGGAAGCTAATCATCCCCGCCCACCGCCAACTCTTGAACTACTTTTTTACCAATTAATAGTGAGATTGACCGTTACATTATGACGCGCCCGCAGCTGAAAGGACGAGCATGTTAGGTGTGATGGGGATTCGAACACGCAACCCTCGAATTACGAGTCGAGTGCCTTAATCACCTGGCCATGTTAGGCAAGTAAAAAGGAGTAAGTCCACTCACTACAGCAATTTCAGTTTGTGCAAACCCTAAAACCTCAGGTTTCATTAAGTTATTTCGTTACCTGTGTTAATCGGTTGCACAAGTAAAGAAAAACTTTTCAAAAAAAAATAAATTTAGGGATGGCTAACATTAGGTATTCGAAAACATTGTAAACAAGATGGTAAAGATGACATTTGCGTTATCCTTACATAATAGCAGAGACAGACAGTTTAGAAGGATGTTAATAGCTGAAATTGAATAAATTAAACTCTACTGTGATTTGAATGGTCATTTGAGTTACAATCTGAACATTTCACGAAATGTAATTTTCATCCCATAGCTACAAATGATATTCGATGTTCTACATGTAGGCCTAACCAATTTTAAGCACCTAGAAGTAAACACTCTGCAATTAACCATCAAATAACTCAAGCTTTACATCGTAGTATCTGAAACATTTTTTATTATGAGTAAACGTTGCTTTTGTTATAACCGTACAAGTGTTTTAACATATATATATTAATGCGAGTTCTTGCTTCACTGGCAAGAAAATACACTTACAAGATTATTTTTATTTTATGTAACCAATACGTGTGTACAAATAAAGTACAAACTGTTTGAACAAGCAAATAATATAATTAAATGTATTTCTATGTATGCAAGTGCATGCACCTTCTGGTATTTATCTTTGAAGAATATCATGTTAGTTGATTGGCATGATGTAAATCTTGTTTTGTATTGGTTGTTTGTTTTGAATTTTGAGGACTAATTGCGTTAGCTGTTCCTAATTTAGCAGTGTAAGACAAGAGGAAAGGCAGCTAGTCATAACCACCCATCGCCTACATCTGGGATACTTTTTAACCAAACAGAGGAATTGACTGTAACGTTATAACGCCTCATGGCTAAAAGGGCGAGCATGTTTCGCATGATGGGGATTTGAGCCCGCGACCCTCAGGTTATGAGCTACAGAGAATTTCGTTGCACCAGTGAACTGTTTATTAATGCTCTTGGTGTTTTCTTTTTAGTTCGTAATTAAGTACAAAGCTGTACAATGGGCTATATGTGCTCAGCTCACTACGGGTATCGAAACTCGGTTTCTTATGTTGTAAGTCCACAGACATGCCGCTGTGGAAGGGGTGGGGCTTATTGTTTTCTCCAGAAGAGTTTTGATTGTTAAAGAGACTTTCCTTGTAAATTAAAGCAAATTTTCATCGGTAGTATGCAGCCTACTAGCGGTGTAACTGATTATAAATGCACTGCTATAAAAACCGTTGACGTCAAATGTTTGTCTCTTTCATGAAGAACAGCAGTAAAGTTTTAGAAAATCGCATTTGTACTCGTGAAAAGCCTCGCTTCTTGAGCGCGAGTTTTTCACGATTAAACAACTTTCTTCACAAGTAGGTCAGTCACTTTGTTGTTCTTAGCGGCTGAGGAAATTCTACGACTGATATTAAAGTGTTCGAAAACTTTGCGTTGGCATTAAAAAACCCGTTGATTACTCTGTATTTATTCTATATGATTACCTCCAACTTTCCCTATCCTCTCCCCCCTTCACTGGAAGGTGTGTCCAACTTTCCCTATCCTCTCCCCCCTTCACTGGAAGGTGTGATGCAGGTCACTAGCTAAAGGGTACATAAAACAAAAACATAAAACGTGGATAAGTCGTGCGTAAAATTAATATCTTTGTTAGCTGTGTAAAACCAGTTCATTGACCTCTTATTGTAGGCGCACCAGATACAACGATTTGCTGTACACTGAAACTCGCCAACGAAGTTTACTGACTTTAAAGGATTAGTTTTGAAGAAGCTATTGTGTTAGGTATAATGAAACAATCTGCGCTCTGTCCATCTTTCTAAGTCCAGAAGGTTAGGGCTTACTATGGGGAATGGGGAACGATCAGTTTAAAAATCTTATTAAACTGTACAATTACCCGCCAAAGAGGTACCCTGGTGGTACAGCGGTACCTCTACAGAGTTACAACGCTGAAACCTTGAGTTTGATTCTCCCTGATGGACAGAGCGACTAGCTCAATGTGGCTTTGCTATAAAACAAACACTTCAAACCGTAACTTTATTAAGAAAAACACCACCATAGTGTGCTTTAATATACTTGTAATCGCTGACTTAGAAAAATCGCTGGTTTAGTGTACTCTTATTTCTCTATGCTTCGTAACAAAGTCAGTCTACTGGAACTTAATTGCTTTGGCTACCATATACAGACATATCGCTGTATAAATCTCGTATTTGTCATTGTTGATAGAGGCTTGAATGTATTGCCGTTGCTTTTGGTCATTATACGTTTTTGTTGAGTGAGTACAGACAAGGACGTGGCATTAAAAAAAAAAAACAAGAGAGAGAGAATGTAGAGAACGACTGGAAAACTACAAAAATAATTGGGCATGCTAGGACTAAAATTACATATTTCCCTTCATCGAATTAGTATTATAAGCATCCTATGACGTATTAATTTTTAAAATTTCAGTAGATTATACTTTGTTTCTAGAATAAAGGATACGAATGATTGTTTTTAGACTATCTGATGTGTCTCCCGAGGGGAATCGAACCCCGAAATTTAGCATTGTAGGTCCGAAAACGTACAATTATCTCACTGGAGAGGGACTAAAGTGAGAGTGACCATCAGTATATTTGAGAGAAAAAGTGTGCTCTAATCACCAAACCATGATAGGCCTAAAAGATATCAGTGGGGTTTTACATTACTCGAAAGTGATTGCGTTGATTAAATAGCACGTCACCTGTGTGTGTTTTCTTATGGCAAAGCCACATCGGGCTATCTGCTGAGCCCATCGAAAGCAAGTCACCTGGTTTAGTTACTCTTTGAGAATTTCGATCTGCGGAAAGTTTTGACTTGAAGTTTGTGCTTAAGTAACGATTGTTTATAAATACTCATTTACTGGAAGAAGTGATGTAAGTGTAAGTGCATGATTCAAACCTTCTTAGACTGATAAAGAGTAAACAGAATTATGCTGTGAGTTGAACAACCAACAAAAGGCTGTTTAGTTGCTTGCTGTTAAACATAAAATTATGGACTATTTGTGCTGTGTCTCTCACAGATATCGAAACCTGTTATTTATTTATTGTTATTCACATTTACCCCTGAGCCACTGATAGGAGGAGCACCGAATTCTGACTAGAAATGCTAACAAATTACGCTCTATACAACACTGCATATAGAAAACCCGGAAAGTTTTTAAAGCAAATAAGTGATACGAAAAATCACATTAACCTTACTTACAACTGCATTCACTTGCAATTACCTCAATAGAGTTTTACAGTGAGAGAAATTGCATTTCATCTACAGTTAGTTACAGGGCTACACCCGACACGGATTTTCTTATGTAAAACTAGAACTCACCAGACCGGCTGGGTTTTAGCAAGATAAAAATCTTATTTAGTGTGTTCTTTATAAAGTAGAGGACTCAGCCGGGTCACTTGTGAACTTTGCATCGCAATGAATAAAAGGTGTCTTTGATGACAGTCATGAAAAGTGCTTAATTTAAAATAACATTAATGTAAAACTTTTTCCTTGAAATATACACTTTTCAACGCCTTTTTAGTCTTATTGTGATTTTAATTCAAATTTCTACTCAAGAAAACTTTAAAATATCGTTAAATACGGTAACGGTTGTTTTTTAGGCGTAGTCGGATGACTATAGCATGACTAAATTTAGCCAGGTCCTTCTGAATTATCCCTACCTTCCCCTCTTAGAGATTACATTAGGATTAGTTTATAAACATTCACCTTGTGGCCTGTGGAAAATGTATAGTGGTAATTAATTTAATCTCTTTTCAACATACCATTTTGGGGTTTTTTTTCTCGCGTAAAGCTTCTGGTACAAGTAAAATGTCTGGTTCTCAGTGGCCTTAGAGTAGTAAGCAGATGAAATTCGGTTAATAAAATTATCTATGCCAAAAATACAGTTTAAACTCATTAGGAGCGAAAGGTTTCGTTAAACTTAGTACCCAAATTCAAAGATATAGAACGTTTAATGAAACATCTTTCATATGACTATTGTAATCCATGTTTGAAGAATCTGCGAAAATGTTGGATTGTTTGTTTGTTTTGAATTTCGCGCAAAGCTACTCGAGGGCTATCTGCGCTAGCCGTCCCTAATTTAGCAGTGTAAGACTAGAGGGAAGGCAGCTAGTCTTCTCCACCTACCGCTAACTCTTGGGCTACTCTTTTACCAATGAATAGTGGGATTGGTCGTGACTTTATAACGCCTCCACGGCTGAAAGAGCGAATATGTTTGGTTGATGGAAATTCGAACCCGCGACCCTCAAGTCACGAGTCGAACACCTTAACCCACGGCATACTGAATTTATTAAAAAAACACGTTACCTTGTATATACATTTCTTACTGTAAACTAAGTGATATTCATGAAAAACAAATCACAAATGCCTTTATTTTCGTCATTCTTTGATATTCAAGTGCTTTGCACGAGAACCAGTTATGAGTTCTTAGTGCTATATTCTTTACTGGTTTTATCGTATATATTTAAACATTTGGAGGAAGTAATCAAATATATAAAAAATCAAAATCAGTTATTTATTATTATACTCTCAACTGTTTGTTTTTCAAATTCGCTCAAAGCTACACAAGGGTTATCTGCGCTAACCGTTTCAAATTTAGCAGTGTAAGATTAGAGGGAAGGCAGCTAGTCATCACCACCCACCGCCAACTCTTGCGCTACTCTTTTGCTAACGAATTGTGGGATTGATCGTGACGTTATAACGCTCCTCCGCGGCTGAAAGGGCGAGCATGTTTGGTGTGACGAGGATTCGAACCCGCAATCCTCGGATTACGAGTCCAGTGCCTTAATTACCTGGCCATGCCGGACATCGGTAAGTCCTCCGATTTACAACGCTAAAATCAGAGGCTTGATTCCCCTCGGTGGACACAGCAAAAAGCTTGAAAGAAACACACACACAAATACCCTCGTAGCTGCTGTCTGCTCAACTGTAAACAAAAAACATCACAAGATAAAGTAAGTTTTATGAAAATGCCCCCCAAAATCTGCTTAAATGCTTTAAAATATATTTAGATCCTATGTCCCTAAGCACACGTATCTTGAGGTAATACGAAATAAAGATTTATCCACAGTAATAGAATAATAACTATTTTGCAGCTAAACTATTACAGCATGTTGTAATAAGTAAAGGAGTTTCGGGTAATACAAACGCGAAATTTGTGTTCGGCGTAATTTACTACAGGGATTTGTTTTATCTGATCTCTTACGTAATACCTCGTATTTGTGTTCATTTGCGATCGCGTAGCAGTTTATTTTACGTGGATGGTAACTGACACTCATATACACACACATATACTTTGTTGAAAACAACTGTGTATTTAATTAGGGACTAGAGGGAGCTCAGCCCCATGACCCATGGAATTAATGGGGGTCCATTGATAATTTTATTCCATGTTAAATTACATGGGATGTAGGGTCCACAAAAATTATTCGCCCTTGGGCCCACACAACCTTAAATTCCCTACCGATTATCATTTGCCCAAAAAGTTGCTGACAGACTCGTGCACGCTCTCCAGTCACTCGTGTTACAACTAAACTGTATAAAAATAACTACAGACTTTAATAATAGGGTATTCAAAGTCCGGGTGCTGCGTCACTCTGTAGCACAGAGAGGCCGTCTCTTGTGCAATTATTTCTACCACCTGTAAGGGTAAACCGGAAATTATAATGTGCATTCAATCCGGTTTCAGTGTAGATTTTTTTTTTTTTTTGTACTGTCTAATGACCTATCTACAGTCAATGTAACAGTACTAGAGAAATTTGCGTGTGTGAACTTAAACAGACTTTGCGAAAATTTGGTAAAATGTCTATCCTCCCAATTTCTTCGTGTGACTATACCAACGTGACATCAACCTTTATTCTTTTTTTTAAAGATAAAACACGCCATAGAAACGTACAGCTGCAACTATGGAAGACAGGATAGGATGGCATATAATATTTCATAAATATTCATTGGTTTCAGTTTGTTATTTCTCGGAAGCGTGATATTATAGCAGAGTACACAGTGTTTCTAAGCGTTGTTTTTTTTTTCTCTTGGTAGTACTTTTTTAAAAGTGTCATCATTTCAGAATCACGTTAAAACGTGTTAGATGTTCAAATTTCAGTAGAATAAACAGCTCGTTAAACTCCCTTCAGTACTTTGCAGAACTGTCACGCTATAACATAATTTAAATTTTCGATTTTAATACTTGATTCATATACGTAACCAGATACAGAGCCAGTGCGAGAAAATTTTTGACGATGTAAGGCTTTTCTCAAACTGAAACTGAGATCGACATTAAAAAAAAAAATTGACACTGAACTTTACAACGAAAACCGAAACTAGTTCATTAACTCACTTTAGCCAGAATAAATGTTATAATTTTAAGCATCGAGCAAAAAAACGGTAATCTTGTATCCAAAATAAAAAATACAAAAAATTGTTTGTTTTTTAATTTCGCGCAAAGCTACACCCGAACTATCTGTGCTGACGGTCCCTAATTTAGCAGCGTAAGACTAGAGGGAAATCAACTAGTCATCACTGCTCACCGCCAACTTTTGGACTTGTCTTTTTACCAACAAATAGTGTGATTGATTGTTACATTATAACGCCTTCACGGCTACAATGGGAAGCATGTTTGGTGGGACGAAGATTCGATCCCGCGACCCTCAGACTGCGAGTCAAGCGCCCTACCCACCTTTAGGCTTTGTCGAACTAGGTTTGAATGGATAACCTGACAAGTGTGCACGTGATTATAAACACTGATGTGACGGGGATTCGAACTCGCAACCCTCTGATTGAGAGTAGATCACCCTACCCACTTATTGATGCCGGGCCAGAAAGAAACGATTAAACAAAACTGCCGTAATATTTCTTATTCAAATAGCTTGCTCATGCTTATTTCTCTGGCAAATATGTTTTATGTTAAGCCTTTTAAACAGGTTTGAAAATTTTGTTTATATACTTTGCATACATTTAATTCGAAAGCCAAATGAAGTTTATCAGAAATTCTCGTACTTTTTCAGTACCACTATTCTTTATCTACAAGTAAAATAAACTGATGCAATTTTCAAAGGTTTCAGTACTACTACCCTTTATCTACAAACGAAATAAATTGATGGAAGTGTTAGATTTCGTAGTGGTACGAATGTGAATGAGAAATTTTAATATGCACATTTATGGGAAGTTTTGTTACTAAAATTGCAAAATTCACTTTCAAAATAATCTGTATCACCTTTAAGTCAAAGCAGAATTTTGGCTTCTTTTATCCATTTAAGCGTTGTTTGGAAGGTTACATCATAGTAAATTAATTAAGGCCACTTAACCCGGATTTTGTTTTCTTTTCAAGCTCAAAACAGTAAAGTATTTAGAACGCATATGAGAAATTTTCGCGCTAAAGACAAACCTATTTATGTAACTGCATCTGATAATAATAGGGTTGAATATGTTTATAGTTTTTCGGCGATTTGCCATATATTTGCAAAATGCATCTAACACATAAAAAAGGAGTTGGGTTTTCTTTAACTTGAACGACACCTTGTGCGCGCGTGGGCTGAAAGGCCAGACTAGAGAACACTGGATTTCGGGTGTAACCGTTCGTAATTTTGAATTACTGAAATAAAGTGTAGACGGAGAGCAGCACCCTTCCCAACAAAAGCTTTAAATGACTCTTCGGAACCAATGGAAAGCCGGATTAGAAGCATCAGGTCTCGGGCCCTAGACCCTTCTATCCGCAGCATGCTAACATCTAGACCATGTCGCACTGGAAGATAACATTTCAATGAAATCAGTATGAGTTATCTGAAAATACTATCGTAACAAATTAGAAAGGAACCGCCCCGCAAAGTGGCCCAACGAAAAAGACTTACAACGATAAAAATTCATTGTGGGACAGTTTAGATGGACCATTGTATACATTGTGTAGATCTGGGCTTAACTACAAACAAACAAGCACCCCCCCCCCGTGGCATCGCGGTATGTCGGTGACCTTACAGCACAATAAAACCGGGTTTCGATACCCCTGGTGGACATAGCACAGATAGCCCATTGTGTACATTGTGTGGATTTGGGCTTAACTACAAACAAACAAGTCCCCCGTGGCATCGCGGTATGTCTGTGACCTTACCACACAAGAAACCGAGTTTTGATACCCGTGGTGGACATGGCACAGATAGTCCATTGTGCACCTTTGTGCTTAGCTTCAAACAAACAAGAAAAAACTATTTATTCTACCTCTCTTTATTGATCAAATTCTGATTTCTTTTTCTCGTAAATGGGCCTGTCATGGCCTAGCGCGTTAAGGCGTGCGCTTCGTAATCTGAGGGTTGCGGGTTCGCGTCCGAGTCGTGCCAAACATGCTCGCCCTCCCGGCCGTGGGGGTATTATAATGTGACCGTCAATCCCACTTTTCGTTGGTAAAAGAGTAGCCCAAGAGTTGGCGGTGGGTGGTGATGACTAGCTGTCTTCCCTCTAGTCTTACACTGCAAAATTAGGGACGGCTAGCGCAGATAGCCCTCGAGTAGCTTTGTGCGAAATTCCAAAAAACAAACAAACAAAACAATTTTCTCGTAAATATCTAATACTTACAACCAGCTAGATATGAGTAAGGACTGTAGTAAAACAATTGTTTGAGGTGAAAATAATCTTATGTCTACAGATTAGTTACTTAGGTAGTTCTTATCAGGTTCTGCAGTATTTTGACAAAATGGTCATTAAAAATTTATATTTCTAAATTCGTGTTTCCCAGTGGGACAACAGCAAGTGAACGGACTTACAAAACTAAAATGCAGGGTTCTACTCCCCATAGTGGACACAGCAGATAGCCCAATGTGGCTGTGCTTTGAAACGAACCTAAATGCGAGAAATAATTAACTACCCTGTGTGTGTGTTTTTCTTATAACAAAGCCACATCGGGCTATCTGCCGAGTCCAGCGAGGGGAATCGAGTCCGTTATTTTAGCGTTGTAAATCCGTAGACTTACCGCTGTACTAGCGGGTGGTAATTAACTACCATAAATAATCACAAATGCAGACAAATAGGTGTATGTTTTCTTCTTAACAAATACCTAATTAATGATTAACAACATAATTATGTGTTATCAACACGTTTAGATCTTTACATTTACCGGTCTCTTGCTGAAACAGCGGTAAGGCTACAGATTTACAATGCGAAAATCAGGGGTTCGATTCCCCTCTGTGGATATAGCAGAAGTAGCAACAAATAAAAAACCCTGAAATGAAAGTAGTTTTATCTTTAATATCAGTGTCGTATTATATTGCACTAGGTTTGTTTGTTATTAAGCTACATAACAGGCTGTCAGTGCTCTGCCCATCATGGGTATCAAAAACCGGTTCATAGTATTGTAGGTCCGAAGACATGCCATTGAAAGAAGGGGCGTTTAAAATCAAGTAACTTAGACAAAATACATTATTTTTAGCTCGTGTTATGTGTCGATGTTAAACATTAAATGACTTATATTTACTCCCCCCCATATTCAGGGACGCTAATTGTGGAACGGTGGGAAGAATAACTACAGACCACCCCCTTTCCCCAACCCAAGTAAAATCTAATGTCAGGCTACATGTTTTCGAATTATTGCTTTTAAAAAAAATAATAATTTCTCTCAGTTTTTAAATTAAATTTCAAGTGGCTTTGCTGTAAACGCTAGACTTTGAGCGTTTTAGCTTTTTCTTCAAGGTGTTAATTTAAATTTTACAAGTAGTGTTAGTCAATCGTGTTTTAAGCGCTAATTGTGTTATCTACAACCAATGTTTTGTCACTATTTAATTATTTGTTTTCGATTGTTTAACTTTAGGTATTGTCTTTCAAAAGAAAGAAACACACTGCTATTAGCATTCATTATCTATCCATTCAAGGCATACACAAAGGGTTATCCCCCAGCCCTAACATGCCAAGTGCTTAAAACGAATTTTTACCCAAAGTTCTGATTTTTTGTTGATCATAAGATATTTTGACACCACGCTGTGTTAACAGTAGGTTATCCACTCAGTGTTGTTTGGACTCCAAATATTTTACCAGTCGAGTAAATTTCAAAGTTAAACTCGATATTAATCAGTCCCCCCATGCTACAAATAATCGGTCAAAAGTTACTACTTACAAACTGAGATGAATGGTTTAGCATGGCCGGGCTGTTAGGGGCACTGATTCGCAACATGAGGGTCGCGGGTCCGAATCTTAATCCTAGCAAACATGCGTGCTTTTTCAGCCGTGGAGGCGTTATAATGTTCGGTCAATCCCGCTATTCGTTAGTAAAATAGTCGCCCAAGAGCTAGCGGTGGTTGATGAAGACTAGTTGCAATACCTTTAGTCTTACACTGATAAAATAGGGAAGGCTAGCCCAGATAGTCCTCGTGTAGCGTTGCGCAAAATTCGAACCAAGTTCATCAGAATATCTTATTCATTTGCGAAAGAGGGCAGTTTAATGTGAAACTCACTTGTAAGCCAGTGTTACTTCATCTTTTCTTCCCATAATCACTTTACGTTTGATATTTTGAAGAAGTATTTTGCTTTACGAGGCCTACTAGTCTAGTGGTCTTGTGAATTTCAGTTATATTAAATCACAACCAATCTTGACGTTACATAACGTGCTGTTCCCGAAAAGCGTGACAATCACTTCCCATAATGCGTCTGGAACTAAAAGTGTAGAGCTTGTTTAGAGGCATGTCTCGGACTCGAATCTTGGACTTTTTGATACCTATATTGGGCACACGCGGACAGCTTTGCGATTAAATGTATGTTTACATAGTAAACTAGTATTGGCACGTGCTGTAAATTATTATTTGTACTCTTTTAAACACTGCATTTACATACAGTTTTCCGTTTCCTGTTGATGGCTATCTTTTTTTCAAATCTATGGGCTGATTTGGCGAAAATATTAATAACAATAATAACGTAAACAATGTTGGTGGCGATAAGATCTTTTTAAAATGTGTTCAAACCATTAGTATGGAAGTTAAACCACACGTGCAAATGCACGCACGCACTTTCTCACACACGAGATACGGTAGTCTTATGACACACCACTATTTTAAAATAAAATTTTAAGTAGGTTAAGGTAACAAGCAAGACAAAAAAAATGACATTCAACTGACAGCCCCTCAGACACATAATTTTTAGCTGCGATTTATGATATAATTTCCAATTACAGCAGTTATATACGACAATAATTACTTGCAATTGGGCGTACAAGACGAACGGCTTATATTGTTTCACTTACGATAATTCTATCCAAGGGCGACACGACAGAGAGACGGATAATTTTGTTTTCATTTGATATACACGTTTACGACTGCGAAGGACTGATATATACAGTGGAGGTCAGGCCACCCACAAACTTATAATATTGACACTGGAAGAAAAAACACATACTTTGTCTTTAAATTCGTGTTTATACATTGAAAGCAACGGTAATTGCATATTTAAGCTAAATAACACACTTCTTTTAGAAATATTTTTTTAAAAAGCATACCATCGTGCTTGAGATAACGGAAGGCCACTTGGGTATACCATTTCGGCCCGAAGAACTAAATTCTATTGTGACGTTCAGAATTGCCACCCGTAAATGGGTAAGAAGAAATGGAATTTTTTTCTTTTAAAAGAATTGTTTTGTTTGTTTGTTTTGGAATTTCGCACAAAGCTACTCGAGGGCTATCTGTACTAGCCGTTCCTAATTTAGCAGTGTAAGACTAGAGGGAAGGCAGCTAGTCATCACCACCCACCGCTAACTCTTGGGCTACTCTTTTACCAACGAATAGTGGGATTGACCGTCACCTTATACACCCCCACGGCTGGGAGGGCGAGCACATTTAGCACGACATGGGCGCGAACCCGCGACCCTCGGACTACAAGTCGCGCGCCTTACGCGCTTGGCCATGCCAGGCTCTTTTAAAAGAAAATACAGAAAAGGTTTACAGTTTATGATTGTTACTCTTATCCAAAGAAACGTTTTGGATAAACGTTTTTTAGTTATGATATTATTACTGGATTACTGGACACCATTTCTATGTTTCTGTTCTTTATTCCCTCTCTTCTGAAAATTATGTGCAAGTGTGAAAAAAAGACAAGACAAAAACATTTTGTTCTGTGTTTTTCTTTTTCCAAATAAATCGACAAGCTGACAACAATCCGATAAAATTAAAAATAATTTTGCTCTACATTACTAATACAGTTTATACTTTTAATTCATACTCAGTCTACAGATATGCCTATAATCTATTTTCAAGAACAACTGTTTGTTTTGTTTTGGAATTTCGCACAAAGCTACTCGAGGGCTATCTGTGTTAGCCGTCCCTAATTTAGCAGTGTAAGACTAGAGGGAAGGCAGCTAGTCATCACCACCCACCACCAACTGTTGGGCTACTCTTTTACCAACGAATAGTGGGATTGACCGAAACATTATAACGCCCATTAGGGCTGGGAGGGCGAGCATGTTTGGCGCGACCCTCGGACTACGGGTCGCGCGCCTTACGCGCTTGGCCATGCCGGGCCTTTCAAGAACAACTAGAGATAAGTTCCCGATATTGAAGACTTGATGTTGTTTTTTCGTAAAGCTACGCAAGGGCTATCTGTGCTAGCAGACCCTAATTTAGCAGTGTAATGCTAGATGGAAACGAGCTAGTCATCGCCACCCACAGCTAAATCTTGGACTACTCAATTTATCAGCTAACAGTGGGATAGACCGTCACATTATAAGGCCCCCATGGCAGAAATGGCGAGCATGTTTGGTATAAAGGAGACTCAAAATCTCAACCCTTATATTACGAGTCGAGGGCTCAATCAAGCTGGCCATGCCGGGCCTGTTGTTGAAGGAACAAGTCACATTTCTTTATATAAATTCAAATTTTAGTGTTAACTTACTTGAAGTTTTCCTTTTTAAATGTGACTACGTAATTGTAATGATTATATTTTTGTTTTTAATAGGAAGGTAAATACACTCTTATTATTTATAAAAATGCTACGTGGGATTTCTTATGTACGAATCAGAGCATAATCAGTTCCAACAAAGTCATTAAGTCAACTTATTTGTTGTTAAGCGCAAAACTTTGCAATGGGCTATCTGTATTGTACGCACCACAAGAATGGAATCTCTAATTTTAGAACTATAATCCCTAAAGTTCATTGCTGAGCTAGTGGGAGGCTATTAAGCTTGAATAAAAAATACATTAATTTACAGAATTGAAACGGGTCCTTTAATCTTTATGCATGTGTTTGTATGGGTGTTTGTTTTGTCTTGAGTTTAGCGCACAGTTACACGAGGGCTATCTGCGCTAGCCATCCCTAGTCTAGCAGCGTAAGACTAGAGGGAAGACAGCTCGTCATCACCACCCATCGCTAACTCCTGAGCTATATGGAATGAATTCGCTTTTTTTTAGATTGTTTCGTATTTAACGTAGAACACTCTGATTAATCGCAATAACCACATTTTTTTAGTTATGGAAGGTTCGATGAAAAATAATTTTGTATCATGATACACATTTATTACTGCATATGTATTTTAATATCGATGTTTACTTAAGTTAAAATTATATTTAGAAATGTACATAAAGTATTCAGTTAAATTTGTATTGCGAAATTCCCATCTATTCATTAAAATTGTAGAATATTTTTAAGTGTAAGAACCAACAATGTATGTGTATACGTAAACACTAGTGTATCGTCTATATTGTTGTGTAAGCAGAAATTTCTACAGCCTCTCCTCACACCTATAAATGTAACCAACGAGACATGCCAAAATACATACTATTAACCTCGTAAGCTATAATTGTGATTGGCGCTTACTAATCTGGAACTTTAAATATATGACCATGGACGTTTATAAATTTCAAACATTATACCCATTCAACTTCACCAGATTTACACTGGAAATTAATATTTGTACGAAGACATCATATAACTTCAGCCGTGAAAAAACTCGACGTGTGATCAACGAAGAACTCAGAGCAAGCAAGCTCTACGTTAAGTGAATTGTATGTACATCAACCCAAAATTAATTCGCTCAACGTGAATCCTCGATAACATGTGAAGGAAGTTCCAGGGTAGATAGATGATTCAATACTGTTTGTAATTTAAATTTGTAAGACTTTTGTATGGAAATCATTATTTGTAATAATCGTCTGTGAATTGTGTTATTATTTGTGCATTAAAATATATTTGTATCAAAACAGAAAAATGTGTGTATCAATCTCGTCGGAAAGTACCATAAATTATAATTTAACGCACTTTTAGGCTATTTGAAATTATAAAACGTAGCAATGAAAATTACAATTTGGACGTTATTGAACAATAAAAAGAACAATATTAACATATTGTTGTCAATTAACCCATATTAGAAACTATCTACGCTCTCACGACTGAAAAACAAGTAAAGATATTCAGATGGAATTCATGAGTAAAATATAAAATATAAACTGATAAAACATCTTACATAAGTCACAGTTATAGGTAGAAACAGGAAGATTGAGACCGAATTACCAATACAGTATTCTCAATAAACAAACTGGTTTTTCTAAGTCGTTAAAACTAACGAGTCTCTGAAACCAGCAACCTCAGTCATCTGTAACTGATGTTATAAGGACTTTAATCACGTATTTTGCAAGACTGAAAGTGCGTCTACTTTCTTGTATTTATCCCTACAATATACAAGAATTTTAACAACTAAAGAATGCAATATAACTAATCAAATTTGTCTTCTTTCACTGGATTGTGATAAGCATGGTTACCTAAGAGATGTCATTCTCCTGAAACGTCTCCACTTTTACAATATGGATGATTACGTGTTAAACTAGGTCGGAATCGTTTAGGTACAATGCAACCCGTGCTTTGATCTGACTCAGAAGAGACATTGTCGTTGTTGTACTACAACCGTAACCAAGTCATTTACTAAATTCAAAACAATAAGGGAAAGTGTGTTACCAATTAAGTATAAGCACATTTCTTGGACTTAATAGTTAGTTATTTACTGCTCCAGAAAAATTAGATCATCTTACGCACAAAGACAAGCTACTGATCACTGGAATAATTTTTGTGAATCATTTAACACATTCCTTATATGCATTTCAAACCAGGAATGATTAAAACGTCTTATAACAGCATTATTCTAATTATTATAATTCATTTGTGAAAGAATTCTGTGGCCTCTTTCGAAAACTTTCTTCCTACACACCACTAAAAAAAAGAAAAAAACAGTTTGGATGGTGTGTTTAAATACACAATATATTTGTATGTTCTCATAAAGGACGTTAAATTCAGCATTATAACTGTTCTTGACTAGGATTTGAAAATGTTATAATTATTTAGTCAAGGGTTAACACGATAGTCGGGAAACGGAGAAGGTCACCACCATGAGTAACAAAAGATACTTTGCTCAAACATTATAGGAAAACCATGAACTGGTGTCAAAAATGGAAAAACAAACAAACAAACAACAACAAAAACATGGTAATTTTGTCCTCAAAATGTCAAGGACACGGAAATTACTCTAGAAGGCGTAGGATCAAAATGTTCACGCAGTGACTTTTACTAAATATACTAGTTAAAGTTTATATTCTGAAGGTGGGAATGTTATGAATTCACATACCCACGCACAAAATACAAACTCACAAACAAGGCATATAGCCACAATACATAATATATACAGTGGGTACCTGTCTCCAGCTACACCAAGCCAGACATGCAAACTACGAACCTGTTTCCATCAAGCGACTTATTACACGAAAAGAATGCGGTCAGGAACAAATAATAATAATAGGAAAGGCTGCACGGGAAATACCTACCACAGCTCAAAGCCACCCATGGATACTAGAGCCTCTAATCAGTGTTCTAACCGCAAGCCAGACATGCCGAGAAAGGATGATATATACATCTAGGGAGTACAAGAAACACTTACCATAACGTTCTTTTAATTGGGTGGAAATGTGCAAACGTAGCATATATTAAATACACCTTCGTAGAATATACACACAAATCCAGGCGTACTACTCTAACAAAAGTGTACTGGTAAGGATGGACAAATTCCTTCTACCAGTACTAGAGACAATATCCCGTCCTGTAATTCTAGATTTTTAAATAAATAAAGCTGGCATGCCTTAAATAACACCAATGTAAACACTTTTCGAAACAACCGTAATTTCTGGCGAGTTGCTTTAATTTGAATTTTACATTTTAAGATACAGTATAAAACGTATTTCAATCGAATGCAAACTACATTACATTGGGCTGATTAACTATTTTCTTGTTTTTCTAATAATTAGAGCACTCAATTTGTAATATGCGGGTCACAGGTTCGAATCCCCGTTGCCGAACATGCTTGCACTGTCAATAGTAGAGGCCTTATAAAGTACAATCAGTCTAATTATTCCTTGGTAAAAGAATAGCCCAAATATTGCAGGTGGATGTTGCAGATTGTCTGCTTTCCCTCTAGTTTGTTCCAATCATTGTGGGAGTTATAAAGTGAAATAACTTGTTTCCTTTCTTTTTTAACTTAAAGCCGGATACGTATATGAGCCATTTCTACCCAAAGCTTTATCCTTCCACTTATATTTAACCACTGTAAATAATTCTTAAAAACTTGACTTACTTTAAACAAAACCACGGAATAGAATTTATATTTGTAGCTATTAGTCACATACGACTGTCTCTCCATTGGTTAGTCCGGCATTGCCAGGTGGTTAGAGAGTACGACCCGTAAACTGAGGATCGCGGTTTGAATCCCTCTCGCATCAAATATGCTCGCACTTTCAGACATGGGGGCATGATAATTTAACGGTCAATTTCACTATTCGTTGGTTAAAGAGTAGCCCAAGAGTTGACGATGGGTAGTAATGACCAGCTGCTTTTCTTCTAGTCTTACACTGCTAAATTGGGGATAGCTAGCGCAGATAGTCCCTATGTAGCTTTGCGCGAAATTCAAAATACACAAAGAAACCATATCGGCTAGTCAGTTTGAAATTTCCAGCAAGGTCATTATAATGAAATGCACATTTTCTGGAGATAAAGCTGTCAAAATATCATCATCGTTTCTGAGTAACTACAGTGTGCATATTATATCTTCGAGGCCAGATTATTGCAACAAAGAATCTTCTGTTATCTTTACATTTTGTCTCTTGCCCATAAGACTTGTTAACAAAAACGCACTTTTTTTTACTTTGGAGTTACTTCAAAAAACACTGGATTTCTAACATTGTTTTCATACTGATATTGCAATATTTTGGTTTCACGTTTCGAAAATTGATTGAAGAAGATGAAAAGAAAGCAAGCAGGGGCGGTATTACAGATGAGCTAATTCTTGGCCTTTAAGTCCTTCTTTGAATCACAAAATGGAGAGGATGTCCTTCTGTAGATGACCAAGAAGGCCAAGCTGAGGATGTATAAAACAAAAAGGTCCTTTTGATCCTATTCAAAGCAAGATGGTTTTAAAGAAAATATGGCTGGAAGTACGCATGGTGAATCATGGCCGAAATCCATCTTTGTCATTCTCTTACACAAGGTCTAAGAAGGAATTGAAAACACAGGATGAAAAAAGATGTAACTCTCACTAAAACACTGAAGAACAATGTGAAGTTTAAAACTAGATTCAACTTGTTTACGTGTGGAGTCTCCATGGAAGATTAAAAATTACTGGTAACTCGAACCTATTTCACCATCTATCAAAGGCAAAAATTACCTAGGTTTGGAAGCCGGTTGATTAACTGGTCATCAAAGTGTATTGGACCAGCATATCATTAAATATATTCAACAAAAAACAGTTGAATATTTTTTCCTGTCTTAAATTAGCAGGAATGATAGCGTAATGGGTTTCATTCATTTTATGATATAATGTATATTTATAATTGATTCCAGATAGAGGAATACTGTAACTGATATTATCGGTGACAACATGTAAAAATCAATAATTCTAATGATACGTAGTCTTGGAGTAGTCCCCTCGTGGGATAGTGGTAATTCTGTGGACTTATAACGTCAAAATCAGGAATTCAATTCCCCTTCGGTGGACACAGAAAACAGTTTGTTGCGGCTTTATGAGAAAAACACACACACAACACACCTTCTATAGGGTAATATCTTCGTGTATTCTATTAAAATACAACTGATATATGATATATTAATAAAGCTGTGCTGGATACGTTTTAAGAACACACAAGCATTTTGTTTTTTGATCAATAAACAACTTGAACAAAATAATTTCTCCATATGGTGAGACAGGATAGCATGAGTGTTGTAAATAAGACGTGTCTATCTCACCCCAGGTAAAAAAGAAATGATAATATAATGAATTCACTGAAAGGGCTTAACAACTGCCTCCGCATATCCCGTGGTGCGAAGAGGAGACATGACAAACAGGGACCCATAACTCTATAATAAATCGGATATAAAGGAGGCCCATACATTCTTCATTACGACACTGATTTAGTGCCCAGACCTTCTAAAGTTATTGGTATCGTTGAAACTAGCAACTATGACACAGTTTCTTTAATTTTTTAGATGGAGATTTTCAATGGAAAGCAAGTAGAAAAGCAGGAAAAAATATTTAAAATGAAGGAGCAGATAAGATTTCAGCTGTGTAGAGACAGGAACTTGGGACCTGTTCTACAAGATATTTGGTCTGACTCGTTGAGTTATAGAAAAAAATAGTTTCTAAGGGACTGACAGTGTATTTCAAGTCAAGTCTTCAAACTATGTGTAACCTTTTTTCCTGCACTATCACTCTTAAACATGCCCCGTTCAAGTTTAAACAACAAATAATCAATAATCAATTTGACATTTGATTTGAAAACAATAACAACAATCAGACCATTCTTAAAGAATATTTTATTATTACGTAATGAAGTGCAGATTTGGATATGTATTTTTGCCTGTGTAAGAAATACTGGACCACAACCCATTCTTTACGAAGAATCCGATGCTCAACTAATTAGTGTCGAAGAAACGAAGGACCATATTTGGTCAAAGGAATCATCAGAACCAATCACGAATAACAAAGAGCAGTCAACGACAATAGATACTGCTCTAATAATGCTCGAGTTACTGGAATGAGCCTAAAGAACCACTAAATTCTGATCAACAACACGAGTGGTAGAAAAAAAGTCTAAAGAACATGGGGAATGTCCATAAGCAGATCACCAAGAAAGGAGTTGCTACAACGGACACGAACTTTGGTCAGTTTCCACATCCACGTGCCCAAAAGGGACAAACCTAGGCCACCATGTCAAACTACGAACTACCAATTCAGTTATGACTTTTAAGCTCTTTCTAACAACCATTGCGTTACACAACTGATCTCGTTTACATACACTAATCAAACTTTCTGCTATTAGTTTTATAAATGCAATGTACGTAATATATTTATATATTTGTGTGTGTGTGTGTGTAATTGTTTTTCCTCTCTGCTGAACTGAGTAGAAAAGGTGATAAGTACTTCAACAAGTACCATGAGTTATCCGAGTTTGGAATTATTGTAATTGACAAACTAATTGAACAATTTCTTGTCTTAATACACAACATTAGTTGCTAGACTCCAAGACTGCAGGGAAAACATATACTTAGTACAAGTAAACCCCGTGAACAAAGAAAAACACGAATTTATTGAAACAGCATTTAGCTGAAATAAGGACATAAACCCGTGTTTCTAAACGCACAAACGTCAATTTATTACGGTTAAAATACTTTGCTTTGAAATCAAAGTTAATTAGACTAGTTAGACTAAGTGCAAATACGTAATCTGAGGATCGCGGGTTCGAATCCCCGTCGCACCAAACATGCTCGCACTTTCAGCCGTGGGGGCGTTATAATGTTACAGTCAATCCCATTATTCGTTGGTATCCCAAGAGATGGCGGTGGGTGGTGATGACTAGTTGCCTTCCCTTTAGTCTTACACTGCTAAATTAGGGACGGCTAGCGTAGATAGCCCTCGTGTAGCTTTGCGCGAAATTCAAAACAAACCAAACCACAGTTGAAGAAAATATTGTTTTATGCATGTCTTTGTTAGATCAGTGCTTCTCAACTACCGGTTCATTACAAACACCTGGAGGATTTCAGAAGAACTAACAAATAATGAAATAGTATTCCAACGTAAATAATAACGATTTTTCGTTGTACCTGGATTTTAATGATCCGCAACAGTTTAAGGAAGCTATCGAAAGGGTTAAGAAATAGTGTATCAGATTATTTCTAGCGAAAGCCTGGTGTTTGATAAAGCTAGTCCAATAAACGTATTGTTACATAGCACAAATATAAATTTTCTCGAGAGATCTTGTTAAACTTCAATGCATTTCCTGGGATGTTAAATCTATTGGAGATTTTAACTTGTAACCGAAGGGAAGAAAAACGACAGGATATATTTAGCGACTATGAAGTAAGTATACATTTACAGGACTGAAAATAAAGGTTTGGCATTTTATGGAGCAAAGCAACTAGGCTATCTGCATCAGAGAAGAAGGACATATGTATTGGAGTTAAGAGTTGTTACAACGTATTTTGAGGAAAATAAATGTACTGTATATATATATATATATATACATAGAGAGAGAGAGAGTTGTTGTTGTTTTCAATTGAGCTACACAATGGGCTATCTGTGCTCTGCCCACCACGGATATTTAAATTCGTTTTTTAGCCTTGCAAGTCTGCAAACATACTGCTATTCACTGGAGGGCGTGAAGAGAGAGAGAATAAAGGGAGGTGAAACAACGGTAGGAAAACAATAGTTGTCAGCCCCCCTTCTCCTCAGTGGTACAGTGGTATGTCTGCGAACTTACAACATTAGTAAATTAGTGATCTGGTTTCGATATCCGTGGTAGGCAGAGCATAAATAGCCCACTGTATAACTTTGTGCTTAAATTTAAACAAGTAAAATCTTTGTATGAAACCAAAGGGTTGGGTCTAAGTTATATGAAAAAGTGGCATATCTTATGCATTCAACACGTCTTTAGAACTGTTTAATTGCTTTAAGAAGTGGCCATATACCCAAGTTTATGTTAGTTCTTCTGTTAGTTTCCAGGCCGAACGAACCTCGGTGATGTTAAAATGTTGACACACGTAATAAGAAATACAAAAGTAATGTTGTCGTTATCACCACTGTATTTTTGTGACTGGTACGTTCTGCACTGTAAACGTAATTGTACATGGCGGAGCTCAGTATGTTAGTGAAAGATATTTTGTTTTAAATACAAACTCGTCAAATACTCAAGTGTCATATATACAGTATCCTCACATACTCAACTGTTGTATAAGTTCTGATCAGTTACGTAATCAAGGTGTAGTTGATTAAATAAAACATCAAATACTGAGTGTTTGAAGAAGGAATACGTTGATTTGTGTTCCAGTAATATGAGGTAGTACAAACGATCCATCGTGTATGAAGACAAATAATCCTTACGATCACCGATTACAGATAGGCCTAGCTACAGTTATATCATTGAACACGTATATCACTGATTACAGATATGTTCAGCTTCAGTTACATTATTGAACATGTATATCACTGATAACAGATATGTTCAGCTTCAGTTATATCATTTAATATGTATATCACTGATTACAGATATGTATATCACCGATTACAGATAGGCCTAGCTATAGTTATATCATTGAACACGTATATCACTGATTACAGATATGTTCAGCTTCAGTTATATTACTGAACATGTACATTACTGATAACAGATATGTATATCATTGATTACAGATACGTCCAGCTATAGTTATATCGTTGAACATGTAAATCACTGATCAAAGGGAAACGTAAACAATTACCATATTGTATTTATAGGCACTGTATAACCATCTGCTTGACTCAACATAATTGACCTGATTTTCAATATTTATTCATGTTACTTAAATCTTAACAAAATCATATAAAACATTATACTCCTTACCTCCAATGGCTCTGATGAATTTATTTTTAAATTTTTAATGCAAATTTATTGGATGCTATAAAGATATACGATTTTATTTTACAGGAAAGAACAAGCAAAAATGAAAAATCCAATGGAAGTTGTCATCAAATAACATTATGTAACACAAATTTTGTTCCTGGATAGTGTGTGTTTTTTCTTAATTGCTTGTGTTGTGAAAGTACAGAAAATGGTCATTATTCCCTTCAAACTTTGCTTTTGTAACCTGGATAATAAAATTTAGAAATTAACCTATTTTCTATGTAAAATCGGGCAAATTTGCATATTTTCATTTACATAAGGTCTGAATAAAACAACGCATGAATCAAGATTTACATGTATTTACACTAAAGCTATACAAAAATGAGCAAAAGTGTTTAAAAGCAAGTAGTTTTTCGAGATTTGCGACTGTTATGTAAATCACTTTCACGTATCAGCCCCCAAATATAGTCTGACATCATGTTTTCATTGCCAAGTTACAAAAACAAAGTTTGAGGAGAAAAATAAGACTTTTCCACTTACTTTAGGCATAAGCAATTGGGAAATAACACTTTTTGCCCAGAAACAAGAAAATGTAAACATTTTGTTACATAGTCTAATTTAAATTCAAAAATTAGGGTGGAAAAAAAACTGAATTTTTAAATTTATTCTGATTGAACGTTGTTTTTAGATCAACATCAAAAGTGAAAAATAGGTCGTTTGATCGCTTTTTGCAGATAATAAACATTTTTATTAAAGCGTATAGAGGGAAACCTATAACACTTTCCAGGGATATATTCCCAATTAATAATACATCTCATTAAGAAAATAAACGTCACTTTACAAACAGTAAAGAAATAATAATTAAAAAGAAGTAGAATTAATAGACAAACTACAAATAAAAACCGAACTCACAACAACTCAATTAATTATAACATTGTTAAATAAGTATATGTGGTCACAACATTATGATTCAATAACCGTTTAAATTGTACATATTATTAATCAGTTGACCAGCGACTCAATGCGTCTATTACTCAATGCTAATTCAGATAAAAATATATAAAAAACATGTTTCATCTGGTGTTTATAAATGCGTTTGTTTGTTTTTGAATTTCGCATAAAACTAATCCAGGGCTATCTGCGCCAGCCGTCTCTAATTTTGCAGTGTAAGACAAGAGGGAAGGGAGCTAGTTATCACCACCCACCGACAACTCTTGAGCTACTCTTTTACCAACGAATAGTGGGATTGACCGTCACATTATAACGCACCCACGGGTGAGAGGGCGAACATGTTTGGTGAGACCGGGATTCGAACCCGCGACCTTCAGATTACGAATCGAACGCCTTAATCCATCTAGCCATACCGGACCATAAATACGTTAAAAACTGGATTTACTTTGATAATTGTATCTAACAGAAAGTGTAGATTTGGTTTTATCACCAAATACACTGCCGCCTGTGTAAAAATATAAACATTGTTCAAACAGTGGTTCTATTAACAACTTCAAACTACAAATAATATTGGTTGCTATTGATGCGTGGTTTTCCATACAAAAGTCAATTCAGTTCAAGTTTCTGTCCGGAAAACTGTAATAACAGAAGTCACAAAGTTAAAAAAAAAAAAACAGCAAGAAGGAAAATATGGCGCACCTGTGAATCTGCCAAATTTCAATAAATGTGTTTATTAACGCAACAAAAGCTTTGTGTATGACGAGTGTAACACACTAGTAGCTCTACACACAACTGTAACACTAAACACTGTTCTGTCAGTTGTTAGGTTTGAATATTCTTGTTGTTTTTCGCAGATATCAAAAACGTATCTCTGGAAACTGAGAAAACAAAGTACCCAACTGACATCCACATTTACATTTTGAAAAAAAAAACAAAAAAAACACACAAAACAACACGATGTATTTTAACGACACATGAGTTTGTTTGGTAGTTTGGGACCTTTTTTTATTCTCTATTTATTAAATCAATAATTTTACAAAAACGTCAATCCGGAATGGGGTTAAACCTGTCAGTTCTGTACTAATATACACGTCAAAACTGGTTTCACCGACGAGTGACAAAAGTTCATTTCGTATTGACATCAATGAATTGTCTCGAGTTTCCGCAAAATGATTCTGTCAAAAAATCGACAACTGGGCCTTCAGTCTCTTTATTTAATAAAGACGACAAGGAAAGGGAAATCAGGTACATATGAAGTTAACAAGGTCCTAAATGGTATCATATTAGCCTCGTTAATCTGAAACGGCATGTTAACTTCTCTTAATGTACGCTTTCATCAGGCTTTCGCTTTTAGATAGTGCGAGTGTGCATCGTTTGGCGAGACTTTCATAAAATTACGTCACGGACATGCGTGGAAGATGAAATATGTTACTGCAAGTTTGGGGAGGGATACAAATTAACCAGGTAAATGACTCAATATATCTGTAGTATTTTATTGAAAGGTTTCTAAGGTTACTAAATTGAGGTACTTGAGAAGTACACAGTTTATCGTCATTTCTGTGTTCACATGTTACGAGTGATTAAAACAAGAGTTTATACGTTACATATAACACCGATTCGTTATCCGTGGGCCCGTTATCCGAAAAATAATGGTGGATTTTAAACTTTAACTTTAGTAATAAATAAGCCCGACATAGCCATGTGGGTTAAGGCGTTCTACTTGTAATCCGAGGGGTGCGGGTTCGAATCCCGGTCGCACCAAACATGCTCGCCTTCCCAGCCGTGGGGGGGATTATAATGTGACGGTCAGTTCCACTATTCGTTGGCAAAAGAGTAGCCCAAGAGTTGGCGGTGGGTGGTGATGACTAGCTGCCTTCCCTCTAGTCTTACACTGTTAAATTAAAAACGGCTAGCGCAGATAGCCCTCGAGTAGCTTTGCGCGAAATTCAAAAACAAAATCTCACAAACTCGTTGTAGGTTCGGCATGGGCAAATGGCACCATAGAATTACTTTAAAGATTTTTTTAGTTCTAGAACTTCAGATATTTATTGTCAAAACATAAATAATCTTGTTTCTCGTTGGCAAAACAGTGCACATTTACAGGGTTTGAATTTTAATTATTGAAGTTGTTTTTTAATTTTTTTTAATGCTTATTGTTTGTTTGTGTTTTTAATTTTACGCAAATCTATTCGAGGGCTATCTGCGCTAGCCGCCCCTAATTTAGCAGTGTAAGACGAGAGGGAAGGTAGCTAGACATCACCGCCAACTCTTGGGCTACTCTTTTTTTTCAACGAATAGTTGGATTGAGCGTAACATTATAACGCCCCCATAACTGGGAGAGCGATCATGTTTGGTGCGACCGGGATTCGAACCCGCACCCTCGGATTACAAGTCGAACGCCTTAACCCACATGGCTATGTCGGACTTATTTATTACTAAAATTAAAGTTTAAAATCCACCATTATTTTTCGAACAATTTTATAATACACACACACATATATATATATATATAAACAAATATTTGCAAATGCTGCAAATGTTTTACCTTTAAATCCAAGTAATCGGTGCTTCATGTTCATTGAGCTAATATTTTTGTTTACAACTACTATTCAATAAACACGTGAGAAGAAACATAATTTACTTAAAATACGTCGTGAGTTATTATTTTGCTTTAAAATGATAGTCACACCTCATTACATATATTCTAATATATATATATATATATATATGTATATAATATATATCTGTAAGCGGATTTAACAAGCTTGCTTTAACGTATTATATTTACCGATTTTGTAGCCTGTTACCTGGGAACGTATATTTCTCTGATCCTTTTACTTGACTATATCACTGAATTTTTAAATGACAAACATGAAGGACAGTAACGTTTAATTCTTACAACTTTTAGAAGCACTAGAGATTTCCAGTTGAATCACATAATAGGACTAAAAGCTTTCATAAATTATCCAGTGGTGAATTTTTTTATATTATTTCAATTTCTCTAGTTTTTGTGGAGTTTCAAACGTACTAGCAGGGCATGATATGTAACTTGTCTATTTTGTCTGTAGGAACTAAATGTAGTTAAGAGGTTAAACAGATTTAAAATACCAATATACAATTATTGTATATTGGTAAGTATTGTAAGTACAATTATTGTCTATTGGTAAGTATTGTAAGTACAATTATTGTATATTGGTAAGTATTGTAAGTACAATTATTGTATATTGGTAAGTATTGTAAGTACAATTATTGTATATTGGTAAGTATTGTAAAGCACAATTATTGTATATTGGTAAGTATTGTAAAGCACAATTATTGTATATTGGTAAGTATTGTAAGTACAATTATTGTATATTGGTAAGTATTTGTAAGTACAATTATTGTATATTGGTAAGTATTGTAAGTACAATTATTGTATATTGGTAAGTATTGTAAGTACAATTATTGTTCTACGTGATTGTGAAGTTTAAACAGTGTTTTAATAAGCCGCTTATTGTGATATATTCTAGAAACCAACTAAAAGTTAGAAACATCTCAATCGTCACAAAAGACATTCAATTTCCCGGAATAAAGTAAAACACCGTAATAATTTTTTCTTTTGCTAATTATCTGAATACAATTTTTTTATAACTTCTGAGTTTGTTTAATTTACGCCTTTCTCTAACGCATATTATTTGAATTTTTTTTTGATAAAGTTCGAAACATTACACAAGTGACTCACTAAAAATCGTTGACAATATAAAACGTAAGATAAACATGTGCTTCTACGTTCGGAGTAAATATTTGAAAAGATAGCTAACCTACAAGCATTTACTGAGCATACGTACCTGAGTACAGTGCATCTTACAGTGGGACGCTCTATTTAAAGAACTGTGAACAGTTCCACCTCAGAGATTGCTGTTTAACATCTCCGGTAAAAAGTAGCGTGTAATATAGACTACCTCGTCCGGAAATCACGTATGACATCACGCGTCTGGCATGGTGTGATTCATTTACTTTTCCCTTGTATTTATTCTTCGTGCATAAAGACTATATGCACTCCACTCAGACACAGTGCTTAGAAAGAACACTTACTGCGCAGTGTGTATTATTATTTATCACTTCATTTTAATCTATTTTAGATGCAAATTTCGAGTCGCTCTTACACTTCAACAACAAAAAAAACATGTCACCAATGACATCACACTAAAACTTTTCAAGAGCATACGAAATGTGTATACCTATACACAAATTCATATAATCGTTATCATTACACATGACTGTAAGGGTAATTAGAGAGGATAGGAGGATCATTTAGCCCGGGTCTCAAGCCCAAAGGGGGCCTCAAATTTAGACACTTGTTTTGTTGTTGTTGTTTTTTTGCATTGTTAAATTTCGCGACTTGTTTTTATGTGCTTCTTATCTCAGAGATGCAAATTATACATACAAATTACGCTTCGTTTTTCTTTGTGGCTAATGATTGTCTTATTTTGTTTTCATGTGCCATCATTTTCTTATTATTATTATAACCAGGGGCCTAAAAAAGATAGAATTGGTCCGGGTTCATCAGAACCTCTGAGAGGGTATGCATGATTGTAACATTAGACAAAAGGGTGAGATGGCGTAAAAGCCCCTCAAGGTTATGTTTTTTTAATTTAAATTGGGCTCTTAACATTTTTATGATCAAGATTTGTTAATATTTTCTTTTACTCGATTTAAAACTTCTGTTGTTAAAATGCCTTCACAACCGAAAGAGGCAGAAAGAGACTAAGGCACAATTTTTTTTTATTAGTTTATTAAGATAGATAAGAGAAGGCCCGGTATGGCCAGATGGTTAAGGCATTCGAGACGTAATCTGAGGATTCCTGGTTCGAATGCCCATCCCACCAAACATGCTCATCCTTTCAGCCATGAAGGTATTATAATGTCACAGTCAATTCCACTAGAGGAAAGGCAGCTAGTCGTCAACACCCACCGCCAACTCTAGAGCTACTCTTTTACCAGCGAATAGTGGGATTGACCATCACATTATAATGTCCCCATAGCTGAAAAGGCAAGTCTGTTTGGTGTGCCGGAGATTCGAACCCGCGACCTTCGGAATAAGAGTCGAGCGCTGTAATCACCTGGTCATGTTTGACCACAAAGAAAGATAAGAAAAAAATCAATATATTCTACGACGGTTCTTATGTATAGGATCCATAAAATAGGTAAGAGCTTCATTGTTTAGGAATGCACAATAACTTATTGTTTAACGTTAAAAGCAAAATATAAAATTAAGAACTCTATAACTATTAAAATTATATGTGTTTCCTCCGAAACTTGCATAGTTTTATTGTAGAGAGAGTTTAATTTCATATTTTACTTTTAATTTTATGCAGTAACTTACTGTGCATTTTTAAACATTGAAGTTCTTATTTATTTTACGAAAACAATCAGCCAACAAATTGGAGGGTGCGCGAAAATATTATGTAGTGATAAGGATAAGTGAAACAAAACAGCGTAAAATATACTGAAAATCAGTTATATAAGTTACACGAACGTTAATTATCACAGTGCAATCTGGCGAGTCTAGATGGGCGAAGCGTGGTTACAGTGTCTATAGCAGAAGGAAATAAGAACTTTTGGTTTCGGTTTGGTTTGTTTTGAATTTCGCGCAAAGCTATACGAGGGCTACATTCAGTAGCTGTCCCTAATTTAACAGTGGCAGACTAGAAGAAAAGCAGCTAATCATTACCACCCACCGCCAACTCTTGGGTTACTCTTTTACCAACGAACTGTCAGGTTAACTGTCATATTATAATGGGTGAGCATGTTTTGTGGGAAGGGGATTCGAACCCGAAACTCTCACATTGCAAGCCGAGCGCCCGCACCACCTATCCATGCCAGGCCAGAGCTCATAATTCACGATCCATTGCCACGACTCTTTCCGCACTTTGGCGCCAGGGTGCTATAAACAAGCATCAGTCAAATTCCTTTATTCGCTCAGACAAGCGTAACCCAAAACTTGAGTGTGAATGCTGTTGCCCACTCATCTTCCCTCTAGCCTATCAACGCCGAACTTAGTGACGGCTGAGGAAGATCGACTGTGTAGAGTGTTGTGCGAAATTACGAGACAAACGAAAACGTTTATTGGCATACACATTTTAAAAAAGAACCGAGAATGTTAGTACTAAAATTGCGTTTTAAAATATTCGGAAAACTAAATAAAAGAAGTTCTTGTGAAACGATTACTTTTACTAAATATATAACTAGACACCGGTTGTAACATACACGCTCTGGTTAATCATGTAACAATAATACTACCTTGTTTTTGTCCAATAGCTAAAAAGGAAAAAAAAAATTGAGAAAAATTAATTTTGTGTTATTATGTTTTACACAGAAAAATCTTATCACAGTTTATTCTAATAAACTCTGTTTTAAAACTCGTATAAAATAGCATTGCGTTTATATCAAATCCTATCTGCTTCATTTTAAGCAGTTACGCGAGGGCTACGTGATAGGGTAGAAGGAAGGCAGCCAATTAAAACAATTATCTACAGTTCTCGAGCTACTCTTTTAAGACCTAAAGAGGGGGTTAAACTCTCACTCTTATGCTGTACTCACAATCCCGAGGTGTAGGCTCGTTTTTTTTTCTCTCGGGGCTAAGAGTTTGTTTCTTTGTTTTTGAATTTCGGGCAAAGCTACACGAGGGCTATCTACGCTAGCCACACCCTAATTTAGCAGTATAAGTCCTCACCACCCACCGCCAACTCTTGGGATACTTTTTGTACCAAGGAATAGTGGGATTGACCGTTACATTATAACGCCCCCACGGCTGAATGGACGAGCATGTTTGGTGCGACGGGGATTCAAACCCACGACCCTCAGAATATGGATCGAACGCCTTAACACACTTCGCTATGCCGGGCCGCGGGGCAAAGAGACTTGAACCACAGATTTTTATTTCCATAGTTCAGCACGCCAACCGTTGAAGTTTGGTCAGTTTAACCTTTGTTATAAAGATTAAGAGCTCAAGTCTTATATTTGTGTATTATTACAGATGGGACAAAATTTCGAATATTACATTTTCAAGTGCTGGAAAATATTGTCTTAAAATAAAATCAAGCAAATGTTTGTTTGCTTTGAATTTTGCGCAAAGCTACACAACGACTGAATGCGCAAGCCGTCCCTAATTTGGCAGTTTGAGACTAGAGGGAAGGCACCTAGTCATCACAACCACTGCCAACTCATGGGCTACTCTTTTACCAACCACTAGTAGGATTGACCGTCACTTTATAACTCTCCCACGGCTGAAAGGGCCAGCATGTTCGGCGTGACGGTGAGTGAACCCACGATCAATATATTACAATTCGAGTGCCTTAACCACTTCGCTAAGCCTAGCCTGTTAAGTAAATGAAAAATATACTGACATTAACTTTTGTAACTACAAAGTGGATAATCACTGTTTTTGGAATAATCTGCGACTTTTATAATCAGGTTTCAAGGATTTAGTACATTTAAACCTCGTGAAGACATTGCACTGTTTTATCTTACATTTATTTACCAAGCTCATTCTCATAGTTTCTTCAACATGGTTTTACATGTTTGTGCTAGCTTACATCTGTATTATAACGACAATAAAGTTTTCTATTGGCTGCTAGAAAATAAGGGCGTGTTTTTTTTGCTTATCCTAACTACAACTTTCTCGTTTCTTGAATAATATATTTATTTTCTTTTTTAACCCACACTAGACCATTCTTGAAAGAAAAACTGGCGTTCTTAACTTGTTGTTCTGCTTCGTTGAAACATGGAAGGAAACGGATTTTTGTGGTCTGAACGTGTCCTGCTGTAATTCTACAGATAAAATACAGTATTAGTTAACATATCTATGTAAAATCTAAGAGTATCAATAAGTGGATAAGATAATTTATGCAAATAATGTTATTTGGCATTGTTTTTTTTTAATAATTTGAATATGAGTGGCACCTTATGCGACATTTGGGTTAAACAGCTAGTTACGAGAGCCCCCGAGGTTCAGGAAAAGCAATTCATAATTTAGAACTACAATCCAGAGGAAGGGTAAACAATCAGCTGTACCCCATTTAATGTGGGACTCTTAGCTAAATAATTGGATTAGCGTGTGTTTTTCTTAAAGCAAAGCCACAACGGGTTATCTGCTCAGCCCACCGAGGGGAATCGAACCCTTGATTTTAGCGTTGTAAATCCGGAGATATACAGCTGTACTAACGAAGGGGGGGGGCTATTGGATTAGCTATCAAAAGCATAACTTCCCCTGAAATGAAAGTGTGTAATGCATTCAAATAATTATCGCATTTCGAATCCTGGACTTCTTTTTCATTTGTAGCTAGGTCAGTCCAAACATAATTGAAGTAAGCACATCTTAAATTCCTGTGAGAAGTAATATTGTTATAGTTTTAAATCAGACTAGGTCACCCTAGGCCTGAAAGGTAGCGACAAGGACAAGAAAGACAAAAATGTTGAAAATCATAAATAACAAATTAACTGTTTCGTTCAATATCTTTCTTAGCTAATACAATAGTACAATAATACAATAGTAGAAGTAAAAACTAAAATCTCTACAATTTTTAATATTTAACACAAACAGCTTTTCTGCAAAAAGAAAATTTCATAAAAGAAACAAGTCTTTCGCAGCTAATACAAGACAATATAAATGTCATATAATCTCTTGAGGGAGACAAAACACAAGGAAAACGTTTTCCACAAGCATTGACAGGTCACCTTGAAAAAGCAATCCGGGTAAAATCACTCCTGTGATAATGCCATTACTGGTAAAGATGGCGTCGGTAATAAGATAAAGATGTAAAAAGTTATACCGTTTGTACCTAAACATGGTAGAAAAACACAGAAAAAAATGCATGATTATTATCATTCGCTTAATAGAACAGTTAATATTCATTCGATTAAAATTGAGTAATGGTGGGCTCTTTTCAACTACGTCAGTCACTTGGAATAAGTAGAAAATTTCTGTATCTATCAGACCTGCACACAGAATGTTTAAAAGAGGGTATTCTAATTTATGAGATCAAAAGGGATTACATATTGTGCGAAAGACGATCACCAGGTAAAACATGTAAATACTATTGGGGTCTGGGAGCATGCGACTATGTCAAGTAAAAAATAAATAAAAAAATTAGCGCTTCATCAGAAGAATATATACACTACGTATAAAACATCAAATATCATAAGCAGTTGCGCTTTGGTTATATGAGCATTTTATTTTTTACATTACAAAAATACATGATTCAATCGAACCCCCTCAAACCCATCTGCTTACATGCGTATAATTACTTCACTATATCCACACTGGATGGGTAACCTTCCCATTCTTTTCTGTTCGCTACTACAACTTCTCAGTTTTACTTTTTCTTCTTCTGTTATGGACTTTGCCCCCACCCCTGAGTAACAGAGTGTCTGTTATCATATAACAGTGTCTGTTCTACAGTCTGTAGAATAATACTGCTCGAAACCGTGTTTCCATACCCGTGGTGGGCAGAGCACAGATAGTGCTTTCTTCAGCTTTGTGGTCAATAACAAACAAACATATCTAAGGCCTTTATAAGTTCGTTCAGTATTTCTTGCGTCAAAACTGTAAATATGAATACTGGGAGTTATAACTTAACTGTCTGTTTTGATTTGTTTTAATTTTGCGCAAAGCCACTCGAGGGCTATCTGCGCTGTTTACTGTCTAATGTACACGGATATATTAAAGAATAGTAATTAGAGCTATTCCCTCAGAAAAAAATCACACATCCATACATATGTAGACTTTCCTACCCTAGAGAAAAAGACAAAAATCCTTCCTGTTGAACATATTTAGGTTTTAGGTTAAATAAATTCTAACTGGATTCGAATTTCTTTTAAACATGAAATACGCACAGACATAAATATGTACCTATGAAGAATATATCTCTTTTCAATAATTTTGGCCATAGAAGTTAGGCTTGTTTCAATGATAATCGTCTGCTAATGATACTTAGGTTCGCAAGCTTGAAACTATTGTCAAATGATAAGCTAAAGAGGGAAATTCACTAAATATGAAGAGAAATAAAAGGTAATATTTTCCCTTGCAAGAAGCAAACAGTATGGACGAGGACGATACTGTGTTGTGTGTTAAGGCATGTTTGTTTTGTTTATTTTGAATTTCGCGCAAAGCTACACGAGGGCTATCTGCGCTAGCCATCCCTAATTTAACAGTGCAAAACTGGAGGAAAGACTAATTAAAAGGGGTGTCCACATACTTTTGGCCATGTAGTGTATATACACAGTCGTTTTTTTTTACGTCATTTAGTGCATTCCGTAACACCTGGAATGGTGTTTATCATATTTTGCCATCTTACGGCTAAATGTTGTGTTGCTATTAAAGCCGACAATTTTACGAAAGTGATCAGAGCTAAGGAGGTAGCGCAACTAAGAATTCGGAAGAATTTTGTATCCTCCCTTCGCAGCCAGCTTTTAGTTCGCAAACTCAGCTTATCCTGGTGGCCACAGACAATTTACTGTGAACTACTTTTGGTAATCTCTCCTTCTACGTTACTTTTATGTGAGCTTGGTTTACAAGATTAATGATGGTTTGGTTTGAATTTCGCGCAAAGCTACTCGAGGGCTATCTGTGCTATCCGTCCCTAATTTAGCAGTGTAAGAGTAGAGGGAAGGCAGCTAGTCATCACTACCCACCGCCGACTCTTGGACTACTCTTTTACCAAATAATAGTGGGATTAACCGTCATACTATAACGTACCCACGGCTGAAAGGGAGAGCATGTTTAGTGAGACGGGGATTACGAGTCGAACGCATTAACCCATCTGGCTATGCCGGGTCCCATTAAGACATGAATTGAGAATAAATAAGTTACGTTCGTGTCCATGTACGCATGTTTAAATTTAGTACAGGGTGTCTACATATAAGTATTTCACCAATTCAACCCAAAATTATCAAAATTGCTTCAATAAGAACGCTAACACAGGCAGAAGGTTGTTACACACGTGAATGTGTGGAGCCATTTGTTAGTTTCGCTCGTGACCTGAGACAACTGAAATTCCTTAAAAATAAGGTTTACATTTAAGAGGTAATTCCACAAAGTGAAATCTAAACATATTAAGTAAAATGAAGTCGTTCCTTTATTTTATATGGTTTTTTTATTGTAATTCCGAAATTTACTGAGGTAAAAAATCTCTCGCAAATGAACCTCACAGACCACACTGTAGCAACCTGCAGGCATTTGGTCGCAAGAACCAAGCGAATGATCGTTTTAGGTTACTGATGTATGGGGGTTACGTTGTAAAGTTCTCACACACGTTTATTTTCAAGTAGAGCAACACTACTAACAGTCATTGCAACATAAAAACCTGCAATATATGGAGGTTCATGTCTCTACCCTACTCGATGACCTCGTTAATTAACTACTGTTATGGTTGACCTTGGATTTTTTATACGGTTTACTTTTTATTTCATGATTTCAGTAAGAAATCGTTGAGGCCGTAAGATTTTCAAATAAATAAACGATTAGCTTCAAACTTCTCAAGATATTTGAAAAATTGAACGTGGAAGTTTCTTCTCGATAAAACTTATCTAATAAAGCAAAACAAATATTTTTATATTTATGGGGCATCATCTTAGAAACATGAATAACAGCCAAAGGAGAAGGGTAGAGGTCGTTCTTTATTTTGGGTGAATGATCCATGTATTATCCACGAATAATGTAGCCATGGTTATGTTTGTTTTTTTTAATTTTGGGCAAAGCTACACAAGGAATGTAAGCACTAGCCGTTCCTAATTTGGCAGTTTAAGACTACAGGGAAAGCAGCTAGTCATTACCACCCACCGCCATCTCTTGGGATACTCTTTTACCAACAAATAGTGGGATTGACGGTAGCATTATAACGCTCCCGCGGCTGAAAGGGCGAGCAAGTTTGGCGCAACGGGGATTGGAACCCGTGACCCTCAGATTACGAGTCGCACGCCTTAATCCACCTGGCCATGCCGGGCCCAACCAGGGTTAATCCAATACATTGGGTAAATTACCTTTACAGATAGGAGTATACGCCATTGAAAGTTTTTCCAATGCAAATCCTTGCAAATCCAAGTTACACAATGGGCTATCTCTGTTCTGCTATCAGCGAATATTGAAATTAGATTATTAGCGTTATAAGTCTTCGGACTTATCGTTGAGACACTGAGCAGGCCTTGTTATTTTGTTGTTGGGTACACCATAATAAGAAAGCTTATGACATGATTGACATTGCCCTCTGTTAATAATCAGTCGACAAAACTATTCTGTAGCACTTTGTCTCGAAATGATTCATGCATTCCAGGAGATCTTGTTAAAGATAAAGATGTGCTTTTTTAATATCAAAATAAAAGAATATCGTAAACCTATCCTGCTCTAATCAGACTCCTACACGTCCGTCACTCAAATATTCAATCTGTGATGACGGCCGCCAATAGTGGCACTGTAGGTTTGAACATATAAACACGTTCACTTGCCCTACCTTCTCGATATGGTTTGAAGAGGGCTATATTAATCAACATGGAATCATTATAACGCGCGAAGCCGAACGTTAGTGGATATTTCTATTTGATTACACTTATCGCAAATTTATAATGGAATCACATAACTGAAATGCACAGATAAGAACTATTTCAAATCCTATTGTAAACGTAGGAAAAAAAGTTTACTGATGGAACAATCCATCCAGATTGTTCAAATTGTTGTATAAAAACCGTTAAGAAAAATGCGTCATTTCATGTGTTCTTTATTACTAATAATTGAAGGTTTTTAATCAAGATAAGCATGGCAAGGGAGCACTGGTAGTTGTAAAAGTTGAATTATGAAAACATTTCAATAATTAATTGCTATCCTTGAAGCACAGAATATTTTCCAGCCAATGAGCAAGTTAGGAACTCCTTAACGAAATGATTTTATAAATTGAAAGAAATACGCCAGTTGTCATTTATTCCAGTTTACTCAACACATCAGAAATTATAATCGAGAACCCAAAGTTTTAATAATTCACGTTTGTCGTGATTCTAAGTGAAAATGATTAGTATCACTCGTGGAAAATCCTACGAATGTTTCCGTTTGTTTTTTTTAGAGCATTTCCGGTTATTTATTCACAGCATAGTTTAACGTCGTGTCTGAACTAGATTAATAAGCCACGATGCTGAAAGTGTAAAGTGTTAAAAATGTCACTATGTTGGGAAAAATGTAATCAAATAAAATTTTATATCATTTCTAGACTAACTGAAAGGAAGTTAAATTAACCATTTACCAGACTGATGAACACAATGCTAACTTCATGCATAACTAGGCTGATAAACATGATGCTAAGATGGTACTTTACTAAACTGGTAAACATGATGTTGAGATGGTTCTTCATTAGACTGATAAACTTGATGATAAGATGGTACTTTACTGAACTGGTAAACATGATGTTGAGATGGTTCTTCATTAGACTGATAAACTTGATGCTAAGATGGTACTTTACTAAACTGGTAAACATGATGTTGAGATGGTTCTTCATTAGACTGATAAACTTGATGATAAGATGGTACTTTACTGAACTGGTAAACATGATGTTGAGATGGTTCTTCATTAGACTGATAAACTTGATGCTAAGATGGTACTTTACTAAACTGGTAAACATGATGTTGAGATGGTTCTTCATTAGACTGATAAACTTGATGCTAAGATGGTACTTTACTAAACTGGTAAACATGATGTTGAGATGGTTCTTCATTAGACTGATAAACATGATGCTAAGATGGTACTTCATTAGATTGATAAACATGATGCTAAAATGGTACTTCACTAGAGTAATAAACATGATGCCAAACTGCCCCTTCACTAGAAAGGCAAATTTTATAATGCTATGCTGTTCTTTGGCTAGAATGGTATAACCTCATTAGAGTGGTTAATGTGATACTTTATGGTATCGTATATTTAACCAACGTCTTATTGACTGACTGAAAAAAAGGATTCACTTGTACAGCTGTAGCACTTGAAAACTGGTATTTCATAAAGATAAAAAACAACAACAAATAAGCTATATCGTTGAAAGTGAACAGCTTAAGTGTGATGAATAGAATAAATTAATAGAATGTTTATAAAGGTTTTGAACGTGCAATATTAATAGCATATTATCACAGTGGAAACTAATATAATTCTTTAGAGTTTTTATCTTGTATTCCAAAAAAAAGTAAGGTGCCTTAAACCTTTCAAAGGACTTTGGGATTATTTTATTTGGATGTATCGAAATACAACTGTACGTGAGACGGACTCAAACCTTCCTAGGAATTCTACACTTTAAAATAGTGTACACAAATACAAATTGTAGACGAATAATACTCATAGGGCCTGATCTGACTGTTTATTATAATTGTAGTATATATTGTTATTCAAGTCACGTGCTTGGTTGCCGTGTAAATCATGTTAATTTTCATCATATACTTCGTACGTTAACAAGTTGAGCATAAATCTGATTCAAATCTCCTTTTTTTAACAGACTTGATAGATGTGACCCAAATTTTCTTTCCGCAGTGAGATGCACAAAAAACATTAAAAAGTCAGGCTACACTGACCGATCAGTTTCAGGCTAAATATAACAATGGAAATACAATATACAAAGAAGTTTGTATATTGTGACATATTGTACTATACGATGTGAAAGCTCAAACAGAACAAAACACTTCATGACTTACTGCAAAAAATTGCGCTTTTAACTTTTAACAACAATGAAACAAATCGAGATAAAATACAACATATCATACATATGCTGTATACTCTATAGACAATACGTTAAGTCTTGGCTAAATACAAGCATCTATATATTATGCACGGACAGCCAACTTACCTGCAGGGAAGTTATGAAGCCAAACTGGTGTAAAACGACAGCTTGCCCGGTACTAATCAACCCAGGACTGACGGGACGCGGAAAGTTTAGTTCCCGAAGCCTCCTAGACAAGCTGGGCGGCCTCAGCGGTCCAGAGAACTCACAAGGCCACATCGAGACCGGTTTTCTTTATTCCCTCTATACCTGTACACTATACGACGGGGGCACTGAACAGCCATGATGCTTTCTTTGCCAGTGTACACGATTTTCCTTATGTTAAGGGATCTTCTAGTAAATTACACGTTATTCATTGGCCTGTAATATAAACATATTTACTTTAAACCAAAAAAAAGGCGTTGGTACTAAAAGCTGAAATTTATGAATTAATTTGAATATTCACTAACAGTGTATATTTTAGAATGTTTGTACAACAGTATGAATAAATCCTATAATGGAAATACGCGTATATTTACGCGTACGTGTGTTTTAGCAAAATACGACAAAGACCCAGTTAGTTATTTGTTACTTTCTGTAGATAGATGTCTGTAAGAATACTAATTATACAGGGTGTATTAACGACATTCATGGGCAAAATTTGTACAATTTAATCGGACATCTCAGTCAGAAAGTTTTGAATCAGGGGCTGGGCGATAGCTTGAGGACCACAGCGCTGGAATTTGGGTTTGGTTTGTTTGGACTTTCGCGCAAAGCTACACGAGAGCTATCTGCGCAAGCCATCCCTAATTTAGCAGTGTAAAACTAGAGTTAGTCGTGACCATCCACCGCCAACTCTTGGGCTACTCTTTTAGCAACGTATAATGAGATTGAGCGTCACATTATGACGCCCCCACTGCTGAAAGGGCGAGTATGTTTGGTGTGACAAAGATTTGGGAGTTTATCCTTCAACAGCACAAATAGTCCATTTTGTAACCTTGAGCTTTACACCAAACAAACAAATTAGATCAGATAAAATTCTGTGGTGTGTAAACTACAGATATAAGTGAGGGGTTCAAGAACGTCTTCAGAACACATTTTAGCAATAATAATGACTGTAGCTCTAACAAGTTAAGAAACATTCTAGTTGTTTGTCTCGGATATTCGTAGTACCTACTGCTAGATTTTGGCTTACTCTAATACAATAGTGCGATTATGCTATAACAAAGCACGAACCGTGAACTCACAGATACACAGTACAACTCACTAACAAATAAAACACATCAAGTCCGTAAACACAGTAAAATGCTTATATGTAAGTAAGCAAAACGATAAATGCCCCCCAGTGGCTCAGCGGTATGTCTGCGGACTTACACGCTAAAACCCGGGTTTTTCGATACCCGTGGTGGGCAGAGCACAGATAGCCCATTGTGTAGCTTTGTGCTTAATTCAAAACAACAACAACAAAACGATAAATTTAATCGCCCTCTATGGAGGACAAGTAAAATATTTTAGCTTACCGATATGGATTTTAATAATTGAATATATTTGAGTACGTAATCAAAAATAGGCTTAACACATAGTTCAAAACTGAAAAGTAATTCATACTTTTTACAAGTAGCTAATGTCATAAATCAATATACACGATAACTACAACATTATATGATCAGCTGGGTACCCTCGCTGTTGACATCTTTCACACAATCCCAACAAAAGTTCTCTCATCTAGATTTGTCTTAAATTCAAAGACTGAGCTTAGAATGCAAAATAAGCTACACAGGTGTAAATATTGACTTGAAAAATTCAAATTATTTTAAACGTTAATAATGATAATACCACCATTAAAGAAAAATAGAGTAAACCATTGCTCAAACATTTTCAAAGAAATTAATTGATTAAAAATTTGTTTAAAAAATTACTCATTTTTCAGAAATTTTTTGCCTTTAATGCGTCCGTTGAATTTCGAATCTCTGCGAGTTTCCTCTGCTATCTTAAGAAATTATGTTTTTCTTTTTTACATTTTAAAACATAGGCAACCAATTAACTTTTAATAATCATGAGAAACTGTAAAAAAAAAAAAAAAGCGTTTAGGTGTACGTGATTGTAGATTCGTTCGGTCCGACGACCGAATATTCGTATGGCTCTATTAACACCCGATTGTGCCAAAACACGTACAATTGTACTTGTGTGTGACAGTCCATTATATTTAGCTAAGCTGGTGTAAATTTTATAGGTTGGTCAACGTAAACAGCAAATCTAACTCGACATTTTCTTATAATTTTGTGACACTAAGAGAGCAGTTCTGATTTGGTTTAAGGACGGCAGACTTACAAACGGTACAAGTTAAGTGATAATTAATTCAACACGTGTTGCTATATTTGTATCTAGACAAGCGATTAACTGGAAATACAAGTTCACAACTTTTGATTTTCGACTATGGTAGAACTCAGTGTAGTTTTATCTTTTGGAATACAGTAATCACTTGGACTTTGGTTTCTTATCTCTACACGAGTGTACTGTTGGATATTATAGTACGCTATTAGTTACAGTAAGCCCTAAGATTTAAGTACCTTGTACTTCGACCTGGTGCCACTATCAATAAATTCCTATACACTACAGTTAAAGGTAAATTCCATCCTAGAATTATAATACATTAGTTCTCCCCCCCCCCCAGTGGCTCAGCGGTATGTCTGCGGACTTACACGCTAAAATCCGGGTGGGCAGAGCACAGATAGCCCATTGTGTAGCTTTGTGCTTAATTCAAAACAACAATAATACATTAGTTTCGAGTAAATATTTATACAGCAAGCACTTCTTATTTTTTGATGATATAACTGTCAGTAAATATTAATTGTTAAATTTAAAATATATAATCTGCATATAGTTTACTGACTATTACCTTTTAGCTCTTCAAATTAATCAAATGTTGTTTAAATTCTAACCTCGAGATCATGTACAATTGAATCGTACAAAATTTATGAAACATATAAAATATTTTTCATGAGTTTCTTACTACTTCAGTGTGGTTATACGAACATTCACTATAACCTCACAATATTTCCATTTCCTAATTGCGCATTTTGTAACAATACCCCACTGCACAGCTAGCTAAATACCCAGTTGAAATTTATTCAGTGGTCAGAAACAACTATAAATCCTTTAAGGTGAGGTTTTATTGGATTAAAAGCTGCATTTGGTAAATAAGCACGAAGCTTAAAGTCTTACAACGATTTCTTGTGATGGTTTTTTTTTTAAATTTCGCACAAATTAGTGTAAGACTAGAAGGAATGCGGCTAGTCATTAACAGCCACCGCCAACTGTTGGGCTTCTCTTTTACCAACGAAAAGTGGAATTGACCGTCACATTATAACGCCCCCACGGCTGAAAGAGCGATCATGTTTGGTGGGACGGGAATTCGAACCCGTGACACACAGATCGCTAGTTGAGCACCCTCACCACCAGGCTGTGCCGGGCCTCCAGTGAGAGATATAGCGCTAATGGCCAATTTTATAGATTGGAGCTAAGACAACAGTCAGGGTCAACATTGTTTTCGCACTGTCTTTTTATTTCACATGACAAAAGTGTGCACATTACTAACAGCTAGTTCGTGAAAGAACAAAAATCATCCTTATTTATCTAACTTTAGAAATCTCATGAATAACTTGATACACTTTATTTTTCAACATATATATATATATATTTATTTATCTTCCAGCTGGAGCACCCGTCCCCTGAATGGAAGTTATGTAAAGTCATGAATAATGAAAGGTTATTTTGGGACAAAAAAAGTTGCTGTCTTTATATGTAATTATAGAAAAACCTGCGAAATATGAAATTTTCATGTATCTCTGCATGGACCCAACGAAACTTCATATCAAATTTGGTGATGATCGATCATCAGGAGACGAGGTAATGGCTAAAAATGCAAAAACGCTCATAAAAACCGCAAAGCTGAACATTTGCAATTACTCCTGCATGGAACTAATAAATCTTAATGAACTCCCTGCTAAGAGGCCCGGCATAGCCAGGTGGGTTAAGGTGTTCGACTCGTAATGTGAGAGTCACGGGTTCGAATCCCAGTCACACAAAACATGCTCGCTCTTTCAGTGTTATAATGTTTCAGTCAATCCCACTATTCGTTGGTAAAATAGTAGCCCAAGAGTGGACGGTGGGAGGTGATGGCTAGCTGCCTTTTCTCTGGTCTTACACTGCTAAATTAAGGAAGGATAGAGCAGATAGCCCTCGAGTAGCTTCGCGCATAATTAAAAAAATAAACAAACCCCCTGTTAAGAATTTACCTGGACACAGAACAGACAACACTCTTACATTAATATAGGTGTGTATTCTGAGTGTCAAACAACTTTATAATTGAGAAGAAGCTGCACGCTCTGCAAAATTTGTTACTGTTAATGTTATTTGTACAAGTACAAAAAATATAAAAAACATGATTTTAGCAATTTTCCGTCTGTGTGTAAAAGCATTTTAATGAAATGTGTATTATGAACCTAAGAAATGAATAGAAGGTAAGAGCAACGTGGTCATTGACTGGTGAATGCGAGAAGTTAATTTGACGACCATAATTGACATCAGGCATGTTGCATTTGGGTGGGCTAGATGTCTAAAATCTGATGTTCAGTATAACAGAAAAAATGGCGGTCTTTATTAAGAGCAAATAGAAGCCTTTTTAATCGTGGCTGGCTGGATGTCCTAGAAACTTTAAGTGTGTATAACACTGCACGAGATTGCAAACTTGTTGTGAAACTTTGTAGAACGTGGTGAAAAAATGTGTTTCCAGTGTGGTAACACATAATTAAACTGAGAACGGTAAATTTGGAGTTTTTGCTGAAACGTTTAGTCTAGAATATCTTATTTACTATACTTAATTAACTACATATAACTGAACAAACACGCTACATACTGCTCCTTAATCAGCTACATATAACTGAACAAACACGCTACATACTGCTCCTTAATCAGCTACATATAACTGAACAAACACGCCACATACTGCTCCTTAATCAGCTACATATAACTGAACAAACACGCCACATACTGCTCCTTAATCAGCTACATATAACTGAACAAACACGCTACATACTGCTCCTTAATCAGCTACATATAACTGAACAAACACGCTACATACTGCTCCTTCATCAACTGCATATAACTGAACAATCATACTCCATATCGATGCCTTTGGATAAAAAATTAAAACATACGATGACCATGTAATTGCAGACACACTTGTTCTTCTACTGAGGAAAACTCATCTTCTTCCCATCAGATCATTGGTTTTTTCAGTCTGTTTTAACAAAGGTTTTTTTCATAATGATTCCCAAGCATTGATTTGCCTAACTTTCAGCTTATTTTTTACAGACGTTGATGAAATGCGAATACACTTTTGAGTTTTCGATAACAGGAGTCTTCCCAACTTTTCTATTCTAATTCTAACTTGTTTGACGTCATAATGATGTTGATGATGTGGTGTCACACACATAACACTGTGCCCAACCTGGTCCTGGGAATTCTCTTCTTGACAGGCTTTTATAAAGCAGAAAAAGTGCCGAAATTTAGGTATTATTATTACCTAAAAATGGAATATGGGATTCAAAATAGGAGGTATTATAGGAGAAAAAGTAAAATTGGACCAGTGTAACCAGCGTGACCGACCGACATTTAGCTTTTATAATTATGTTAATAAGTTGTGCTGTAACTTTCTGATTGTACATGTTTCTCTGCCAAGCACCACAGAATTATAATACCTGTACAAACAGCTCAGCTTTGCAATATAAATACTGTGAAAGAGATTAAATATGACAGATCCTGAGTATACAGTTGACATTTGTCCTTCAAATACATCAAACATAAGCTCTGGTTGACAAGGTCATTTGGAAAATTTGTTGGCTTTATTCTTCCAGTAATCACAATAAAAGAAGTAGCCATATTTAGAAAATAAGTTACCATACGTACTTCCAAATTATTTTACTCAATAAACCCATTAGTATGAAACGACAAAACGTAGTTTGATTTATTTTGAATTTCGCACAAAGCTACTTGAGGGCTATGTGCGCTTCCTGTCTCTAATTTAACAGTGTAAGACTAGAGCTAGTCATTACTACTCAACACCAGCTCTTGAGCTATTCTTTTACCAATGAATAGTAGGATTAACAGTAACATTATGACTCTTTCATAGCTGAAAGGGAACATGTTTGGTGGGAAGGGGATGTAAACCCGCAACTGTTGGATTACGAGTCGAACGTCTTAACACGCTTGGCCATGCCGGACCATAGTGCTGATCTTTTCTTTGTTTTGAAAGTTCAGGGCTATCTGCGCTAGCTGTCCCTACTTTAGTAGTGTAAGACTAGAAGGCAGGCAGCTAGTCATCACCACCCCACACCAACTCATGGGCTACTCTTTTACCAATGAATAGTAGGATTGATCGTCACATTATAACGCTCTCCCCTCGGCTGAAAGGGCGAGTATGTTTTGTGTGACTGGGATTCGAACCCGCGACACTTGGATTACGTGTCAAGCACCTTAACCACCTGGTCATGCTAGGACACGCATAAAGAGAGTTTGTTTGTTTATAAGCTATCTGTAATACGTCCTCTAATGGCATCAAAATTCGGGTGTCAAACATTGTAAGTCCGCAGGCCTGCAGCTGTGCTATTGGTGGGGTCGTATAAATAGTTTGTTTTAAGAATATTGCACATAGCTACACCAGGGCTATTTGCACTAGGTTCTCTAATTTAACAGTGAAAGACTAGGGGAGAGAAAATTAGTCATTACCACCCTCTACCAACTCTTGGGCTATTCTTTTATCAACAAATAATGGGATTGACCTTCATATTATAACGTCCCCATAGCTGAAAGGGAAAACATGTTTAGTGTGAGGGGAATTTGAACCCGCGACCCTCATATTACGACTCGAGCGCCCTAACCACTCGGCCACGTCGGGCTATATTTTTAAAACACAAAGCTACACAAAATCCACCGCGGATACCGAAATATGGTTTTTAGCGGTATTAATCCCTAGACATGCCGCTGTGCCATTGGGGGACGTATAAGGTTTGTTTGTCTTTTAAATTCATGTAAAACTACACTAACGAATAGTGTGATTAACCGTCACATTATAACACCCCCACGGCTGGAAGGGTGATCACGTTTGGTGCAATGGGGATGCAAACCGTAGATCCTCAGATTACGAGTCGAACGCCTTAACCCATCTAGCCATGCCGGGCTTGATATATAAAGAAAGAAAAGCATGAAAATGGTTAAACCTACAAATGCGAATACGATAAGATCGTCTGGAAACCATGGCATTTCCTCTGTTGTATCTTAGTCACACTAACTAGTTCCATGAAGTGTTATTGTTGGCTTTTGTACGAAATGAAAATCAATATAATTTTTTACTAATAGAAGGAAATGCAAGAAAACATATTTTATATGCAAAAAACGGCTCTTTTGGGGTCAGAAAACACTTCAAATAGAAGAGCGAACAACGTTTCGACCTTCTTCGGTCATCGTCAGGTTCACAAAGAAAGAGGTAACTGGCCGGAAGCTGACCACATGTTTGGAAGGGGTTGTATAACTGAGTGTCGCAATGTAGAGGGCGCGGTTTGATGTTTGAATATATAATTTTATCTATAATATTAATATAGGTATAATGGTGTTCCTTTATATTGGTTTATTTTGGGCTTAAGTTGTTGTATAAGTAAGGCTTCTTTAATTTTTCGTTTGTTTATGTTTGTTTCTTATTTAGTATTTTAGTGTTTTCTATGGTTATGTTGTGTCCATTTGACTTGCAGTGTTCGAAAACGTGTGAAGGTGACTTTTCATGTTCTTTGAATCTGGTTTCCAGTTTTTTGCATATAAAATTCTCAACAAGTGGGTTTCTCGACATCACTGATTGAAGAAAACATATTGTTTGTTTTTGAATTTCGCACAAACCTACTCGAGGGCTATCTGTGCTAGCCGTCCCTAATTTTGCAGTGGAAGACTAGAGGATACGCGACTAGTAATCACCATCCATCGCCAACTCTTAGGCTACTCTTTTACAACGAATAGTGGGATTGACCGTGACTTTATAACGTCCCCACGGCTGAAAGGGCGAGAATGTTTGGTGCGACGGGGATACGAACCCGCGATCCTTATAGTACGAGTCGAGTACCTTAACCACCTGGCCATGCCGAGCCCTCTATAGATAAAGACTGTCTTAAGAGTTTTCTGTCGCTTGGTAATTGCCACGACCCCTATGACATTTTCATGCTGTCCTCGGTTTGCATGGAACCTCTACTGAAAGAGACAGTTTCTTGTCACACTCGTTAAATGGCACGGACTCAACACAACAGAAAGCCACTCTATAAAGCATAACAAATAAAGTTAATTGATAACAATCAACTTAACGTAGTCATCAGGAGCTAATGATCCATACCCATCAAACACGACCATCATCATTACAAGAAATCCAATATTGAATACATACAGTTTACCTGTGCGTCTGTTACTGATGTAGTTGTTGACATGCAGACTGTGTTTGAGCTTCTCTGGGGCTTAACAATGTGAACAATACATATTTTATAAACTGACATATTTCATTAGAAGTTTGAGATATTACTATAATTGAAGTGGTGTAAAACATACACAGGTATAGAAGAAATTAGCTTATAGAAATATGTATGTTCAATAAGAGAAAGAGTAAAACAGTAACGAACATAGAATGTCACCACGAGTGCTTGATGGTAAAACCAGACTGCAATTACAAGAAAGCTGACACCACCTACTACGTACACTAACACACAAATATAAATGTTTTACCTCTTTTATTAAATAAACAATATTACATTTACGTTAATATTTTAAGCACACCCGTAACAGGTGTTCAACATTATCATAGATGGTTAAAACAAATATATATATATATACGTTGTTACTGCTTTCCTTGTGGAAAGCTACATAATGGGCTATCTGCTCTATCTCCATCACTATGAATCGAGCTTTAGATATGAACGTTATGAGCCCTTCAACACGGGATTTATATACAAGAAGTTAGTGAATGTTTCAATTGCTTAAATATTAGATGACGCGTTACGATGTGTGTGTCTTTCTCTTGTAATAAAGCCACATCGGGCTATCTGCTGTGTCTACTGAGGGGAACAGAATCCCTGATTTCAGCGTTGTATATCCGTAGACTTACAGAAATGAAAAGTCAATGTTTTTTTTAACTCCTTGTTAATATTTAACAAAACCACCCTCCAGTGGCACAGTGGCATGTCTGTGGTCTCACACTGTTGGAAACCGGGTTTCGATACCCGTGGTAAGAAGAACATTGATAGTCCAAACTAATTTCAACTAACCAATATTTAGGAAAATACATTTGTGTTCCTTTTTATCAGTATATTTGAATAACTATGAGAAAAGGAAAAGCCTTGAACACATTGTTTTTATTATTATACAAAGAAGGAATAGTAAATGTTTTTGAAGGCTTAACGAAATATAGTATATTTTGATGATATAAATATCAATATTAAAGAAAAAATAATAAAAATAGTAATATGATAATTGGCTATCAAAACTTGTTGCATTTGAAGCGATTAAAACAAAATATTAATCTTAACACAAGATCACAATGGAGAACTGATCACATGTTGTTTAGTTCACGTGTACACAAAACTTACAGGTGTAAAAGTAAAAAAAAAGTTATTTGATCAAGGAAAAAATGTCAGATCATAGGGTAATTTTGGCTAATTTTAACAACAGCTTAAATACACTAAAGCAAACTATCAAAAAGAGCATAGAAAATATTTTAGTGATTAATATAATCGAAATAAATAGTTGTATAAATTATATAAACAAATATAATTGGGAAGAGTTTTTTTTAAGACTGAAAGATCATGAGATAATGTTTAGAAAACTGATTTGTCTATTAAATGAAATTAAATTAAAAAAATATGTTTGAGATTAAAATACGAGAGAGAATACACAACGTAATCCTTGGATAGATTCTGATATTTTAAGTTATTAAAAAAACAATAAATTATGGCACAAGTATAAATATAAAATGAATAAAACAAAAGAAACACTTCAAAAAGCAAAGAGAAATTCTTTAACGTATTTTATAAGAAATGTAAAAAACACATTATTATATGACTAAATTTTCTGGTATTCATGGTAAAATGAAAGCCATTTGGAAACACATTGATGAATTGGTAAATAATCATTTTAGTGATAAATCACTTGAAGAAAAAATACAGCAAAATTTTATCAGTACAAATATAAATACTACAGATTTAGTAAATAATTTTAATAGAGTTTATAAATAAAATAAATAATATAAAAAGTAACCATAATAATGATAATAGAAATTACTGTATCACAAATAGAAAAAAAATTATTTTCTAAGTATTATTTCACAGAATAATACAATTTATTTTCCTCCAGTACCAGAAGTTATTAATACAGTAAATTAGAACAGTGGCATAATTATGTAGGGACTACAGAGGGCTCAGCTCCAGGGCTCATTGGTAATAATATTCTATGTAAAAATAATGGGATGTAGGGCCCACACAACTTTACCTCTGCCACTGAATTCGATGTATATTAACAAAAGGCCAGGAACTTATGGTACACAATTAAGATAGATAAAACCATGAATTAAATAATGTATCAGCAAAGGTTATAACATGCCCATTCACTTTAATTTACGAAAAAGGGAAAATACTTGATGGTCTTAAAATATTAATCATAATACCTATTTACAAGTCTGAAAAAATAAAGATTTAAATAATTATAGACCAATTTCCATTTTTACCGGGATTGAAAAATTAATGGACGGGTACTTATTTATAAAGCAAAATTTTGTTGAAAGAAATAACATTATAAATAAATGTCAGTAAGAAAAACACCACATTACCATTAGCAGACCTTTTAAATGATTTAACTTTACAGTTAGATAAAAATAAAAAGGCATTTGTATTGTTTGTTGATTTAAGTAGAGCTTTTTATTGCACTAAATAATACAATACTACTGGATAAACTGAATATGATGGGTGTAAGGGGAAGTTCCACAACTGGTTCATGATGATTAATAGGGTTGCAATAACAAGAACTGGAGAAATAATGAGTGATCCAATTACTATATTATATGATGTTTTACTACTATTTAACTTGTATGTTAATAATATTGTAATTATAGGTTTAAAGAGTAGAATATATTAATATGCAGATAATACAGCTTTAATTGTAGTTCATGTTGATGTTGAAATCGGCAAAGAAATTTTATAAGTTGATTTTAACACATTAAAGTATTGGCTTTATGTAAAAGAAAACAATGATAATTGACTCACAATATTGAAATATTATTAATAAAATGTACTTACTGGCTCACAATCAAAGATGTGGTAATAAATATTTTTTAAAAATTAATAAAAATTAATTTGCAGAGAATAAACATTCTTCTGATTTCAATGTAGTATATGGAAAATGAAAATATTGACACATATTTAGGGTTAATTATAGACGATGCTTTTAGTTTATCAAAACATATAGATATTATTTACAATAAATTAAGGCCTTTTACAGTAAAATCTAGGAGGATACAGAAATCTTTTGCCAATTAATGGAAAAAATAATTTAGGTATCTTTAGCGGAATCGGTTGTAATTTATGGATTAACAGAATATGGTTCAACAAATAACATTTACTTAAATACATATATAGTTCAAAAAATAATATTTAAGATAATTTTAAATACAAATGAAGAACTTAATATAATATTATATTAACAAATGAAATTACAAGAAATCAGTTATTTTAAATTTTAAATTTCTACATACATGATAATTTTCAATTGGTGTCATATTTTAAATCATAAAGTATTAAAATCATACATATAACACTAGAGCATTATAAAATAAGTATAATGAAATTCCAGCTTATAATAATAACCATGGAGCAAAAGCGAGAGTATATAAAATACCATATATAATAAACCAACTCCCCAGAGAGTATATAAAATACCATATATAATAAACCAACTCCCCAGAGAGTATATAAAGTACCATATATAATAAACCAACTCCCCAGAGAGTAAATAAAATACCATATATAATAAACCAACTCCCAAGAGAGTCATAAAATATAAATACACTAAGCAGGATTTTAAAAACTAAAAGACTGATTATTAATCGATGTTTCGAGATAAACTGATTAATATCCACTGAATGGTAGTTCGTGTATAAAGGTTTAATATTATGATTAATTTAATCTTTTTAGTATCTTGTGTTATTGCTCATTTGTGACAAAAGTGCAATAGCATTACAGGGTATTATGTTTTGCGTTTGTTCAGTCAGGTGTTGATTTCAGATATATGTTAACATAAACTGATGTTTGAAATAGACTCTAATATTAATTTCCCCATTTCGTGTTTTATAATTATTAATATGTATTGAAAATAATGGTCATAGCTATTAAGAATACTGCCACAAATCAGCTGATTAAATTTATTTATTTTCATATGTTTATTTTTCACTAATATACACATATTGTGAGTGAAAAAAGGAAAATTATATTCTATTATAATATATTATATTATATTCTATATATATATATTTGTGTGTATATAAATATATTTTTGTCTCTTTTTCAGTACATTTTACGCCACAGAAGAAACTTAAAAACCTATTGTGTTGTATTTTATATAATCTATGATCTTTAAATATTAGTTGTTTCTAACACCCCGGTCGCAAAAAACTCACCATAATTTAGGAAAAAAAAGATAAAAAAACAGATTGGAGCCACCAAACTTACGTAACCTTAATCCAATCTAAAATCTTCTTCTTCTGATTGAAAATATAAACTCATAAGTGAAATCTGTAAAGTTTCTTACCAGGAACATAAACATAGAAAGGAGACTGTTTTATTTGTTTGTTTTTGAATTTCGCACAAAGCTACTCGCGGGCTATCTGTGTTAGCCGTCCCTAATTTAGCTGTGTAAGACTACAGGGAAGGCAGCTAGTCATCACCACCCACCGCCAACTCTTGGGCTACTCTTTTACCAACGAATACTGGGATTGAGCGTAACATTATAACGCCCACACGGCTGAAAGGGCGAACATGTTTGGTGTGAGGGGGATTCGAATCCGCGACCCTCAGATTACGAGTCAAGTGCCATAGCCACCTGGCCATGCCTGGCCACTACTAATAGATAATAATGTCCTTCGCACCAAACATCCCCGTCGCGCCAAACGTGCTCGCCCTTTCAGCCGCGTGAGCATTATAATATTACGGTTAGTCCCACCCGCGACCCTCAGATTACGAGTAGCACGCCATAACACGCTTGGTCATGCCGGGCAAAGAGACTGTTTTACCTGTGGCCTTTGTAAACGCTGCTTACCTTTGGATTCATGCTGGAATAAAAGTAATCATATTAACTGAAAGCGAATAAATTATATTGAAAGTATAGAAAAAGATTAATGAGAATGACAAGTGACCTGAGAGGTTAATATTGGATGAGGTTAGAAAAAAGAAAGATGTTGATTCCTGAGAAGATGGAAACGATGAATCCTCTGAAACCCTTACTGCTATATAAAGCTATATATGTTTTAACACTTCATGAATTTCAAATCTGTTAAAAGATTTTGAATAGTAGAGTCAAGTAATCTATTTCGATTAATCAGCGCCTTCTGGAACACAATATCTCAAAATTTGACGCGATGCCTAGAGGGGGCGGTTTTTCTTGACCGGAGTCTCAAGAATCCTAAACATTATTATATTTAATCGCGATTCACTCTCATTTAATACGGCATTTTCATTATAAACAAAAGGGAATCCTCAATAGCCAGCTATATTTTTTGGGCCAGCAATACCAAGAGGGAGACGTATGTTCGATTTGATTTTATTACTCATCAGGATCTCTAACAGCCTAACCTCAAACTGTAATTATTTTAGGCATGATTAGAATAGACTAATCTATGAGACCTCTGGCGTGATCATTTAATCAATCGATGTTGTCTGAATTTCGCGCAACCCTACACGATTATTATCTGTGCTAGGCGTTCCTAATTTAGCAGTGCAAGAAGATAGGGAAAGCAACTCGTCATCACCACTCACAGCTAAATCCTGGGCTACTCTTTTATCAACGAATAGTGGGATTGAACATTACATTATAACGCCCTTACGGCTGAAAGGGCGAAGAATCTTTCGTGTGAGGGGGATTCGAACCCGCGCCCCTCGGATTACGAGTCAAGTGCTTTAACCACCTAGCCATGCCGAGTTCTCTAAACGGTTTAAACTCCTAAGTCCAAAATTGTGATTATATTTCAGTTTGTCAAAAGATAACAGAGATTGTTTGTTTCTTTGTTTATAATTAAACAAAAAGCTAACAATTGGTTGTCTATGCTTTGCCCACTATGGGTATCGAAACCATGCTTATATTGTCCCTATTCCGCAGACATATCGCTGTGTCACTGGGGGGGATAAGAAAATTGTGAACTAGAAGTTTGTACATAGAAAAAAACCCATAAAAAAAGGATAGCGGTCTATGAGCTATTATGACGTGGCTAAATCTCTCACTGAGCCAACGGTAAATCTACGGATTTGCAACGCCAAAATCACGGGGTTGATTTCCCTCGGTGGACACAGCAGGTAGCCTAATGTGGGTTTGCTACAAGAAAACACACTCACACCTCGACTAGAAACAAACTGTCAGCATTAAACAGCATACAAGTATTTATGCATGTGCATATCTAATAGAATGGCCCTTATATTTTCCTATTGACCTTTGCAGTTTTTATGAATTATATATAATTGATTTGATGAGTCACATGCTCGCTTTCATTTTATTACTTTCTGCAAGTTATCACGATAATTATTTTTTTTAATTTCGCGCAAAGCTACTCGAGAATGTATCTGCGCTAGCCGTCCCTAATTTAGCAGTGTAAGACTAGAGGGAAGGCAGCCAGTCATCACCACCCACCGCCAACTCTTGGGCTACTCTTTTACCAACGAATAGCGGGATTGACCGTCACATTATAAAGCCTCCACAGCTGAAAAAGAACGAGCATGTTTCGGATGATGGGGATTCGAACCCGTAATCCTCAAATTACAAGTCGAACGCCTAAACCCACCTGGCCATGCTGGGCCAGGTTTCAAGAGGGAATGACATTCAAGACATGGGAAGAGACATAAACTGGAACATAAAAGTAAATTAAGGCACACCAAATTAACACACAGAAGGTTGTGTAGTTGCTTTGGTTCCATAGAGTATTTTGTAAAATGATTACGTCTGTGTAATGGTCATAATCACAGCATGCTTCTAGTACTTAAATTAATATTTTCCAATTAGAAGTTTTACTCTTGCTTTCTCGACACTTTATTTCACGTAATTAAAAAACTTAGTTAAGGATTAGAGTTGGATAAAGATACTGCATCTGCGCATGTAACCCTCTAGTAGCTTTGCGCAGAGTTCAAAACAAATCAAATGTGTCTTAAAATATTTTTTCACACCTAGTTATGTAAGTACGAAGAGTATTCAGAAATAAACAGAATTTTTACCCCGTACTTGGTAAGAATAAATTCTGACCAACAAGTTTGTTTGTTTGTTTTGGAATTTCGCACAAAGCTACTCGAGGGCTATCTGTGCTAGCCGTCCGTAATATTGCAGTGTAAGACTAGAAGGAAGGCAGCTAGTCATCACCACTGTTACGTTTTTTTTATGTTTTATGTTCTTCGTAGACTAAACGCAACAGAAAAACGCAGATAACAGCTTGTATAATTCATTACACTAAACTATTAACAAATGTAACAGATATAACATAAATTATATAATAACAGTGACAGATATTAAGTTACAACATTCGAAATTAATTACAAAACAAAATAATATTAGTTTCAAACTTCAAAATTAATCACAATACAAAATGGTACTGGCCTGTATCTAATATAATGATCTAAAATGAAAGTCTCAAATTTCAGTCCAGGGTGTGAATTTGGTCCCACAAAGAAATTCCAAAGCTTAACTGAAGAAGTTCAGGAACAGTTCACAGTTCAATAAATTCGCCGACTCTCTTTGGCCAATAGAAATGTCGTCGGATACGATCTAGGGTCTTTCTTAGTGTCCCGACAATACATGGTCATGAGCAAGACTAAGAATATCATTCCGATAGTATTTTGGAATGACGATTTGGTGAATAACATTCCACTCTTCATCAGCAGCAACGTCAGGAGGTCTGTATTTTCTCATTAGCACACCTGACTTCTGGTAGTAACAAATAGGGACAGTTCCTATTTCATTTTCATTAACAGCCAGTTGTAGAAGAGAACGAGTTTCAGGATCATTGTCCTGTTCCTCAATAAGTTTGTTTCGATGAAGAGAGTCGAAAAATGTCTTAGAGTCATCAGTAGAACTTAAAGTTGAGTCAGAAATCTCATCGATGTGAGACATGAACGTATCAGATAAAGAGAAATCCTCTTTGGATTCCTGAGAAAGTGTCTGAGAACGAGTAACAGCACAGGCAGGAAAAACATCAGGAAACTCTTCAACGAGTTGCTCTGTACTGGGCCTAACAACAGGTGCTTCAACAACATGAACCTCTGGTACCACCTTACTACCAGCCAAATCATTCCCCAAAAGCATAGACACACCTTCAACAGGCAATGAAGCTTTAATACCCACAGTCACTGGGCCTGAAACTAAGTCCGAATGTAAATCTAATCTATGAAGAGGAATAGAAACGACGCCACCTTCTACACCAGAAATGAGCACACTGGCCCCAACGGATGACTTTTCAGAAAACGGAAGTACACTTTCCAAAATCAAACTCTGAAAAGCTCCAGTATCCCGCAGGATTTTAATTGGTTGTAGACGTGAATCGCCAACAAAAGAAACAAAACCTTCAGTGATGAAAGACTTAAATTTGTTCTCAACAAGATTTTCAGGTACATCAATAATATTGGGCTTAGAATCCACAGTGGACTGGACAGGGTCAAAATCATTGGGAACCAATGATGTATCCAACGAGGGCGAAATGAAACTATGGGGTGATGGCTTGTTTCTAACCTTATAGTACTCAGAAATCAGATGGCCAGGTTTCTTACAATAAGCACATGTTTTGGATAAGAATGACACGTTTTGGGTAGATGACGAGCTTTGAGAATAAGATGGAGTCTTTGTTTGAGAATTAGAAGTTTGCTCTTTTTTGTCTCTGTCGACATTTGCATAATATTTGAATGAGTTATTGGGTTTCTTTGCTGTGTGATTTGTTTTACTTTTGTATGAGAAATCTTTGTGAGTCAAAGCATACTCGTCTGCCAAGACAGCAGCATCATGAATTTTGGAAGCTTTTTGTTCATCAATATAAGTTTTTAGCTCTACGGGAATGCATCTTTTAAACTCTTCGACTAACATGAGTTCTCTGAGTTTTGAATAATCATCTTTAATTTCTCTGGAATCACACCACCTGTCGAACAGAGTTTCTTTTTCACGAGCAAATTCGACATAAGTTTGGCTGTCAAACTTTTTGTAACCACGAAATTTTTGTCTATATGCCTCTGGCACCAATTCATAAGCATTCAAAACGCATTTTTTGACGTGCTCGTAATCATAACTTTGTTCGGCTGTGAGTTTGGAAAATACTTCCTGCGCTTTACCCTTCAGAACACTCTGAAGTAATACTGTCCAATATTCGGTAGGCAATTTTTTCAAATTGCTGAAAATATTTATCTACAGCTTTTTCATTGAATGGAGGTACTAAACGAATTTGTTTGGAAGCATCAAAATTATCCAACCGCATTTGGACAACCTTTTCTTCTGTCTGTGCCTTTCTCATACTGATTTCTTTATCAGCTTTAATGCGTTCTATTTGTATTTCGGCATCAAGAACAAGGCGTTTGTTTTCTTGTTCTGCTTCAATACGTTTTTGTTCTGCCTCAAGTCGTTTGCTTTCAATTTCTAAACGAAATTTCATTTCCATTTCCATTTTTTTAATTCGAAATCTGGGTCAAAATGAGCGACAGGCAATTGTTGTGCAACTTTTTGAGGTAAAACTTTTTGGCTGACCAAATGTTCAACAATAATTTGTTTAATATCTGCTTTCTTCATTGATTGCTTCACTTCTAAATTAAAATGTTTACCAACATCAAGCAATTCAGATTTTTTTAACTCACTGATTAATTCGAAAGAGGGATTCTGATTAAATTCGTTTATAAAATCTTCAAGTTGGAATGCCATTTTGAATATACAAGCTGTCTATCTGTATAAAATATAAATCTTATTTTATAATAAAATTAAATTGTTTGTTCGATATCCCGGACGAGCCCCCAATTTTCTGTTACGTATTTTTTATGTTTTATGTTCTTCGTAGACTAGTTGTTGTTGTTGTTGTTTTGAATTAAGCACAAAGCTACACAATGGGCTATCTGTGCTCTGCCCACCACGGGTATCGAAACCCGGATTTTAGCGTGTAAGTCCGCAGACATACCGCTGAGCCACTGGGGGGCTCTTCGTAGACTAAACGCAACAGAAAAACGCAGATAACAGCTTGTATAATTTATTACACTAAACTATTAACAAATATAACAGATATAACATAAATTATATAATAACAGTGACAGATATTAAGTTACAACATTCGAAATTAATTACAAAACAAAATAATATTAGTTTCAAACTTCAAAATTAATCACAATACAAAATGGTACTGGCCTGTATCTAATATAATGATCTAAAATGAAAGTCTCAAATTTCAGTCTAGGGTGTGAATTTGGTCCCACGAAGAAATTCCGAAGCTTAAATGAAGAAGTTCAGAAAAATTTCACAGTTCAATAAATTCGCCGACTCTCAGCACAAGCCATATTTCAGATGAATTGTAGAGATTGACGAAATAAAATCACAGCTTCCGTAGATCTAACTTCAGTCACAAATCCAAGTTGAATAATCACAGCAAACACTGAATCTTTCTCAAATAACTGACTCTTTTCTTTTGAAATAAAACTAATGTCTGACTCTCCTTTTCTTTTCTTCGAATAAAAACTGACGTCTGAATCTCTCTTTTGTCTCTCGCATCTTCGTCTGTTTATATATTGTAGGCCTAAACTCCTCGAAAGACCGCGAAAATTCTACAGGTCTCCAGAGCAATCCACGCATGTCCGTTCTTGCACGAGACTACACGTCTAGACACGTAGTCACCAGCACTTCATTTACAAACATATGATTGGATTACTTAATTCAAGAAAATTCTAAATGTTACCCTAAATATATAACAACATATTTTATTAGTTTAAATTTCAAAACAATAATATAAATATGGAAAAATGAATAATAGAAATGAAAATTCAAACACAACACGACATGTTGTCGTTTACAAAATATTTACACGACATTTACATAACAACCACCCACTGCCAACTCTTGGGCTACGCTTTTACCAACGAATAGTGGGATTGACTGCACATTATAACGCCCCCACGGCTGAAAGGACGAGCATGTTTGGCGCAACGCGACGGATTACGAGTGCACGCCTTAACGCGCTCGGCCATGCCAGGCCCTGACCAGCCAATATCTACATCAATAGCTGTCTGCTGCTTAGGGACGTATTATGATAAGTAAGAGACACTATGGTTCCATGCTGGAAGCAACAAGTGGTGTTGATTTTATAATCAATTTTATGGAGGATATATTCCTAACTTCGTAACTCCCATGTTTTGTGTTTCATAGACAACAATTTCTCACACATCTTTATGTTTGAAAAGAAGCTTTAAGCATTTGGATTCGTAACGCTGCACCTACTTATATGACGTAATTCACAGAATGACTTTGGAAGTGCATCACACGTAATGGTTGTTTGTTTGTTTTTGAATTTCACGCAAAGCTACTTGAGGGATATCTGCGTTAACCGTCCCTAATTTAGCAGTGTGAGACAAGAGGGAAGGCAGCTAGTCATCGCCACACACCGCCAACTTTTGGACTACTCTTTTGCCAACAAATTGATAGGATTGATAGTATCATTATAACGCCCAACGGCTGAAAGGGCGAGCATGTTTCGTGTGACGGGTACTAAAACCTGAGACCTTCGGACTGCGAGTCGAGTGCCTCAACCATCCGGCCAGGCTGGGCCAAACACAAATATAAGGAGACCGGAAGTTCACTCTGTTTGGAACTTAAATATTTCTGTACGTGTGAAGTTAAAGTATATTTGACATCGAACGCACGTGCGTCGTACTCAGGAGTCGTAAACTGAGAATGCTGGCTGTCGTGAAATTGAGACATTCGCGCGTAAACAAAAGGTTGTATCTTTTGGCAGTGTACGTGCCAAAATTAATTTTAAACAAACATTCATTCATTCACCACTTGTTCTTAAAAGGAGACACCCATGTATGATAAAAATTACACCCACTTATCAATTCTAACATCAAGGCTAACGTTTTATCAGACACGTTATCTCTAATGTTTCAAAGATATCTTACAAACTACGCGTACATATTTTAAGGTCTTTCGTCAATATCTGTTTCATTGGATATTAAAAAAAAGTATTTCAAAGCCCTCACTGGTAACAATATAAAAACTAGCAAATTTCAAGGTTAAACACTTTTGTTAATATTGCATATTTTCACTCAATCACAAGGATAACCAATAGGCGATGGCCACGTCACTGACGAAGAGGTATGCCATATATATTTTTCTTTTTCGAATAAAACACTCGGACGAGATAAACCAGTTTTAATTCTTCTGTTTTATTTTTATTCGCACCAGAGGTAATAAATTTCTTTCGAGGAATTCCATGTAATATAGATATTTTTCTCTCTCTCTTTTGAGAATCCAAAATTCTAAGAATCTCTGTCGGAGTACTTGATGGAATTAAAGACGAACGTGTTGAAATGCACAAAAAAAAACCCACAAGAAAAACAACTTCTATTTAAGGGTCAAGCAAATTAAATATAATTAATCTGTATTTATTTCAAGTTATTTCCAATTTCCTATGCCTTAAAAAAAGCATAAAATATATAAAACCTTCATTTTAACGGCAAGAAATGAAATATAATTCTAACACAATAATTTTTGGAAGACCCCTCATATTATCATGTAATGCCTTCCCGAGCAAGACGTACACGAGAAGTAGGCAGAAATATTCAGACACGTGGTCATTTCAGAGAAAAAAGCAACTTGAATATCATGACCTGCACAACCTGGTTGTGATTAGGATGTGATGCCATTCATGGCAAAAATTCAAATGGTCTCTCACACGCTAAGCAAGTCTGACCTCTCTCCCCCGATTTCCCGAAGGCAAAATTCTGTAAGCTAAAAGACCCCACATGTTATAATATTTAGGTAGGTTTTATTAGTAGCATTAGAATTCAACCTTGCCTTTGCCTGATCTGTAATTCCTCAGTTCTTGAAAAAAAAATTGTTGCTATTTTTTATTTTTGAACTTAGAAGTTTGTAATTCACCGTTTTTTACCATAATTTGTATGTGTGCTTCCACAACTTTGCATTTCGTCAGTTTTCTACGTCCGAAAATGAAAGCAGATGAATTTCAAGAGTTATCGGAATCAACTGGTTTATTTTATTTTGGTTTTCGAAAACTCTTCAGCTTTCTTTGTCATATAATCGTAATTCGAAGGTCACGGGTTCGCATCCCCGTCGCCCCAAACATGCTCGTCCTTTTAGCCGCTGGGACGTTATAATGGTACGGTTAATCCCACTATTCGTTAGTAAAAGAGTAGCCCAAGAGTTGGCGGTGGGTGGTGATAACTGGCTGCCTTCCCTCTAGTCTTAAACTGCGAAATTAGGGGCGGCTAGCACAGATAGCCCTCGAGTAGCTTTGCGCGAAATTAAAATACGCTTTATCTCATTGAATTCGATTATTTTAACACGCAGATTTGGTTTGAATTTCACGCAAAACTACACTAGAGCTACCTTCGCTAGCCGTCCTTAATTTAGCAGTGAAATATATTTTGCTCGTTTGGAATTAAGCACAAAGCTGTACAATGGGCTACCTGTGCTCTGTTCACCACGGGTACGGAAACCCGTTTACTAGAGGTGTAAGTCCGCAGACATGCCGCTTTGTCAATGGGGGGACATTCGTGAAAATCCATATGAAAGGCAGTTAGTCATCACGAAACAACGTCAATTCTTGAGCTATTCTTTTACCAACTATTATTGAGATTGACCATAACATCATAACGCTCCCACGACTGAAAGGGAGAACATGGTTGGTGGGAGAGGGATTCGAACTCGTGACCCTCATATTGCTAGTCAAGCGCTATAACCACCTGCGACTCATAAGCAATAAATGAATGGACATGTTTAAACATGAAGCACATCTGGAGAAATGTTTTGAACTTTAAATATATATTAAACATTCCAAGATAAATGGAAGTGAACGAGGACGAAGAATATTGCTCAAATAGTAATATTAAACAACGTGAAGAAATATGTTGATGGCTTCAACTTATGAGGCGATTTATGTAGCTTAAGGTTCACATTGTGAACTTGAGAGCCAGGGGTTTGACACCAGTCTTTGTTCAGTTTTGTTTGTAATTAGGTACACTGTGGGCTATCTGTGCTCTATTCACGGGTATGGAAAACCAGATAATACTGTTGCAAGTCCACAGACATACCGCTGTGCCACTGGAAGAGGGTAGAATGTAAAAATGGCACCGAAATCCTGTTATCCAATCACACAAGGTTTGTCAATGAATGCTGTTCACCAAGTCTTTCTTTTTAGTCTACCAGTTCAAAATAAGAGACGGCTATGCATTAAAGAGTTCTTGGGTAGCTTTGCTCGAAATCTTGAAACTGATAAACAGGAAAAATAAGTTGAACATATTAGCAGCTTTCACCGTCCTAGTTCAAAAGTAGTTATTGGTACTCTTTAAAAAATACATTCGATAAAATCTAAATGAATTTATTCTGATTTTTTGCTCTTACGTGTGGAACTAGTAAAACGAGAAAATTTTTAAAAACAACTGGTTCGCTAAACATTTACGTGCTCTTACCAGTATTTTACTTCAGTAGATTTTGAGATATTTATACACAGTGTTTTCTATACGTAATGTATATATATATATATTTGTGTGTGTGCGTGTGTTTGTGTTTATATAGGTATACACAAACCGGCACACGCACTTAGACAAAAAAGTCAGAATTTTTCTCGTTAACAGTGAGAATATTCTATAGTTCTTTGCTACCAATTTTTTCAGAAGTGTAGTATATTAATATGTGAATATTATATTTATGGCAAAGCCATGCGCAAGAGGTAAAGTTTGTTTTTCGAATTTTGCGCAAAGCTTCACGGGGGCTATTTGCGCTAGCCGTCCCTAATTTAACAGTGTAAGACTAGAGGGAAGGCAGCTAGTCATCACCACCCACCGCCAACTCTTGGGCTACTCTTTTACCAAAGAAAAGTGGGATTGACGGTCACATTATAATACCCCCACGGCCGGGAGGGCGAGCATGTTTGGCACGACTCGGACGCGAACCCTCGATTCTCAGATTACGAGTTGAACGTCTTAACCCACCTGGCCATGTCGGGCCCAAGAGAGAAACACCGCCACATCCTCAATAACTCAATGTACACAGACCCTGTCGTTTTAGTTAATATGATGCTCGTTATATCTTTGTAACTTTAACTGTAATTTAGGGCCTCATTTGAGCTTTCGAACTTTTTCAGGTTAAAAGAAAATGGTATGTTTTCACAACGTATTTTCTGTTAACACTAGTTTTACTCAGCTAGCCATCCCTGATTTTAGACTCAGACTAGAGGGAAGATAGCTCATGAGCAACATTCACCAGCAGCTCTTGGGCTGCTCTGATCGAATGGTGGAATTTGTTCATTATTCTTATAACACAATCATGGCCCAACAGTGTCATGTGTTTTTATTTTGTTTTTTTCTGTCAGCTTCAGTGCTTGCATCCATGATCCTTCGGATCCACGGACCATCTCATTCATCACGACGGCCATGTCTGATTCTTGAAATATTTAGAAAATTAATTGTTTATCCCATAAAAGGTAAGCATTAACAAAATTAGGCTTATCTGTAATTGAAAACTTAAAAAAATCGTTTTAAGTAGAATAAGCAATTACATGTTGGATATAAAGCTTCTTATATTAAAGACGAATTTAAGTCAAAAACAACGTTTTCATTGGTCATCTTAGACTTCAACTTACGACATTAAAACGTATCACACTTTCGAGAAACAAAATCATTTTTAAAACTTAAAATGAAGAAAGTCTAAAGTTCTTTGTCAAAAATATAAGTACAAATGGACCTTCTGGAAGCGAAGAAATAAATTATGGTTTAAACAAACTGTGGCTAAAGCCAAACACGTGCCGAAGAATTTCTTTTGATAATTTTATTTATGTTCCATAACGTTATTTATTTAACAATCCAGCCATAAACCATAATTTATTTCTTCGCTTCCAGAAGGTACATTAAGCACATGATTTTTATCGGATCAGTTACCCCTAATACAATTATTCACCAGTCTTGAATAGAGTATGACATTTTATAACCACTGGTTATCAAGAAGGTGTAGTTTGGTGTGGCAGAAACTATTATTGGACATAAAATATTCAATTCAACAAAAGAGTTTAGTTCATTAAAATAACTGACAACTCTTTTTACGATGTGTTAAAACACATAGGTCCAACAAGTCTTGATAGGTGGACCTTTCTTCTTCAGGAAAAAATCTGGGAACGAAAACTCTTTTTAGGCATTAACATTCTCGTTTTTATGATGTAAAAAATAACACTTTAATAGTGTAATTTTCGTCCACAATAACAAAGTATATTGATTGTATTTTTTCTAATCGTTTTAGCGAATGTCTGTGATGTGTGTGATCCGTATTCGTGCTCAGGGTCTTGCGGTTCGACGTTCCTGCTACCCGAATTGGGCTTGGTCACTGGCAGGAAGTGCCATGATACTCCCGTCTTGTCGATTTGATATTTGAAGATGACAAGATAGAATAAGCTTTAGAATCAGTTAAAATGAAAAAGCAGATAGAATGGTTTAACGTACTTTCTTGGGAAGAAGATAATAACCAAATCCAGAAAAAAAGTGTCATTGATAAAAATAACTACAGTTATGAAAGAAAATAATTACAGTAATAAAGCAAAATAATTACAGTAAAGAAGCAAAATAATTATACTAATGAAGCAAAATAACTGCAGTAATGAAGCAAAATAACTACAGTAATAAAGCAAAATAACTGCAGTTATGAAACAAAATAATTACAGTAATGAAGCAAAATAACTACAGTTATGAAACAAAATAACTACAGTAATGAAGCAAAATAAGTACAGTAATGAAGCAAAATAATTACAGTAGTGAAGCAAAGTAATTATACTAATGAAGCAAAATAATTATACTAATGAGGCAAAATAACTACAATAATGAAGCAAAATAACTACAGTTATGAAATAAAATAACTAGAGTAATGAAGCAAAATAAGTACAGCAATGAAGCAAAATAATTACAGTAATGAAGCAAAATAACTACAGTAATGAAGCAAAATAACTACAGTTATGAAATAAAATAACTAAAGTAATGAAGCAAAATAAGTACAGCAATGAAGCAAAATAATTACAGTAATGAAGCAAAATAACTACAGTTATGAAATAAAATAACTAGAGTAATGAAGCAAAATAATTATACTAATGAAGCAAAATAACTACAGTAGTGAAGCAAAGTAATTATACTAATGAAGCAAAATAATTATACTAATGAGGCAAAATAACTACAATAATGAAGCAAAATAACTACAGTAATAAAGCACAATAATTACAGTAATGAAGCAAAATAACTACAGTAACAAAGAAAAATAAGGAAATGTTAGAAAATACACATAACATCTTTTCTTTTTCCAAAAAAAAAAACGGCTCAGCATGGCCAGGTGGTTAATTAAGGCACTCGACTCCTAATCTGAAGGTCGCTGGTTCGAATACACGTCGCACCAAACGTGTTCACTCTTTCAGACATGGCGGGCGTTATAAAGAGTAGACCAAGGGTTGGCTGTGGGTGGTGATGACTAGCTGCCTTCCCTCTAGTCTTACACTAGAAGAGTTACTGATGATGTCTCCTCTTTCTGCTTTATGTACATAGCGTGTTATAAACCTATTGGTCTGTCTCTGCTTTCCCATTCTCTGCGCCAAACGTAAACTAGTAAATAAAAAAAACTGAAGCAAGTACTTATGATTTATACATTTAACAAAAGTTATTCTAAACTCACTCAAAATTATTTCCTCTACAACATCCGATGGCAACCCATTCCATAGGTCGACCACATTATATGAAAAGTGAAATTGTCTTAGCTGAAGACAGCTTCTATATTTGTGTTCCTTAGTTCTATAATTCTAGCTTTTAAATATGAAGCATATGATACATCAACATTATCAATTCTTTTTACAATGTATAGAGGGATTGGCAGTCACATTATAACGCTGAAAAGGCGAGGATGTTTAGTGTGACGGGGATTTAAACCCGCAATCCTCAGATGAACCGAGCGCCTTAACCACCTGGCCATGCCGGGCAAGAAGTGATTTTGAGTGGTAAAGAGACTAAAATTCTTCAGCGTATTATGAGCTTAACAGCTAAGCAGAAAAGCATGGAAGTCTCCAAATGACACACGGGTATATTCAGGAACCATTTAGAATCACGTTGGTAAATATTGTGCAGCAAGTCGACTACAATATTATACCTGTGGCTGCTCATCCCACTGCTGACTATCGTGATGTTTCAACTTTCCCTATCGAATCATAGGTGAAATCGTTCGTATTTCAGTTGACAACTAAATATAAAACGAAAATAAAAGAAGCATACAATGTTAATAGTTGTTTAATTAATGACACTGAAAACGTTCCTTTATTAATATATACTGAATTTACTCCAAGCGGACAGACTTAGTACTTGCTAGTATGCAGATTTCAGGATGCCGTATTTCTCTTAAAATTTATAAACTAACAAATAAAAACTCGTCTGGAAGTTGTTTAAAAAGTACCCGCAAAACCACCATTTTCGGGAATTTTCGGATTGAATTTACTTTTAATAACTAACAGTAGTGTAAATAGAATTAGTCTTTGGCTTCTGAGGGGTCTGTTAAAAGTTACATTATCCTTCTCGTATGACATCTGTGGTTAGCAGTGAAGAAAACAAGATGGCTGAACTGGATAAATTTTTTCAAGCCGAAGATATTTCTAACTTGGAAGTTTTTTCGTTAGAAGACCAAACCAGTTACAGAATAATTAAAATGACGTTTTGTAAACTTTAATTGATTATTAATTATAACATTCATAAACGAGAAATACATTAACTATTGCTGGACAGAACATTGGAAACTACCGTTCTTCTAATCAACTACCGAATATTTAGAATTGTTTTGAGATTCTTTCTTTGAAAGTAGCTAATTATCCTTGCGCCTTAGAATTAGAAGATTAGTGAGACTTATAGATATGATAATGATCTGTCTTTAAAAAAACATGTTATATGATAAAAACTGTCGCCCAGTAGTGCAAATTATTATATTTCCGTATGCACTTCCATCTAGTGTTGTATTTATAAAACATTTTGCCAAAAATAAATTGGCCTTTGAACTGATTTCAATTCAGTTGCGACCTCAAAGCGAGACATTTATTTAGTATGTTGAAGTTTCAATTCAGCGAAATAAATTATACAATCAGTTTATCACTTCGACTATTAAGACATCAATCGTTATTTAATATGTACGCTTTTAAAACAGTTAGTATTTGAATATTTTTTTTAAATAAAAAAGTAGCATCACCTCATATAGCAGAGAACCTACTGTTATTTCTTTTCGAAGCATATGTTACATTCTTATTACTAAAAAATGTAAAAATCACACAAGTGTGTTGGACATTTACTTCCGACTTATATGACATCAGAGTCATGTACGTTTGATGGAAAAGAGAGCGCATTTCCATGTTTAGACTTAACGTGATGCGTGTACTAATTAGTAATGCCAGTAATATTCATCCTATAATTTATATAAAGAAATATACATTAATATATTGAGACAAACACAATGAAGGTACGTGCTCCTCAATACAAGATTATACTGTTCCTATTTGTTTGTTTGTTTGTTTTGGAAATTCGCACAAAGCTACTCGAGGGCTATCTGTGCTAGCCGTCCCTAATTTTGCAGTGTAAGACTAGAGGGAAGGCAGCTAGTCAGGTAACCATAAATTTACATAATATTTTGCTACATTAATGAAATACGTACATCACTGCTAAGGAGGCTCATATCAATTTCATAACACACATGTTTACTCACAATAAACGTGACGAACTCCTAGCTTGATGATATATATAGAGTTTTACTAATCAGTTATCGAAGATATATATGCGCTTAGAATTAGGTTTTATCTTCAAAAATAGTTATTGCCAGAGTTGAAGAGTACTTTTGGCACAATAGGCAACACTAACCTTGAATCTTCAATGAACTGTGTCAGCCAAGAATCTTACGGAGGGCCGAAGTCTCGTTTATATGCTAAAGGAACTTCAACTGATGGTGTCTTTCTATAGTACCGTGACGTTGAAGTATCTTCAGCAGAGTGCATCTATCTGGAATCTTGTGTTGGACAATGTTTCGATTTTTTATGCTGGCTGCATCTTCCTGGTATTTACTGGTGAATGAAGTTTCAGTATTTTTGCTCAATGATCATGAGTTGGTTGCATCTTCCTGGATTGTTTGACTTGTCGCTTTTTGTAATAAATTACTTCGACAGATTTCTTCCTGGAGTCTCGTAATGAACAACGTTTCAACCTTTACTCTGAAGTAGTTTCAATGAACTGCTTGTTTTTGGAGTCTTCTGGTGGACACGTTGGTTTTTGTACTCAAATATTTTCATTGGACAAAATGCCTTAAGTATTTTAGTGGACTATGTTTTAGTCTCTTTGTTGAAATATCTTTAGTGGACTGTATATTTTGAGCCTTGAAGCGGGTCTCGAACCGATCTCTATGATAATTCTTTTGCAAACAGACCAAAATGTTTTCCACCACAAAGTTGCAGGTAGATGTGGGCCATTGGATATTTAATCCTAGCAGTCGTCAAACCATTACCAATGCCAATGGGAAAGATAAACCTATTCATTTATGGATAACTACATTACTTAATTATAACAACTAATTTAATTATCCACATCAGTTTCTGTAAAGAAAGGTTAAGCCGAATGAGCTGTGAAACACCACGTGTTTAAGTGTTTCTTTTTCAATTAATTCATTTTTGGTGATATGTGAGGTGGTCCAGTAAGGATTTTTCTTTTCTCAATAGTGTTATACAGGATGGTGTGTTTCAACAATTATCAAAGAATGTTACTTGTTATAGGAGTAAACTGCATAATGTGTATTCTAGTTTTGTTTCACACCTTCGTGTTTCGGCAAATTATGCAACGTCATTATATTCAAAGATGTATATCTGTTTACTCTGTGTTAAGCAGTGCAAAACCGGTATAGTGTAATTACTTAGCCTGGTGTTTAACCCTTAAACAGCTGGAATGCTGTAAGTAGCAGTATCAATTGAAGATGGCTTCTGTTTAAGGGTTAAGAGAGTTGAGTATAGGTACTGTGTGGTGTAATGTGAATGATCAGAAATTATGAAAATAATATATGCTTAGCAAATAGACAGTCTTCACATTAGAGGTTAGGGCCTAGTAGCACTGTTTCTGGTCTTTTCACTAGTACTCAACTAAACTCAATTTGTAATTAATTTACTGGATTATTTTCATCTATTAAATAAGGTTTACTATCATTTTAAACATGTTAACTTATGCATTTATTTTTTAAACAATTTCTTCATCCTAAAGAAATTAATAATTGCATTACTATAGCGGCCCGGCATGGTCACGTGGTTAAGGCGTTCGACTCGTAATCTGAGGGTCGCGGGTTCGAATCTCCATCACACCAAACATGCTCGCCCTTTTAGCCGTGAATGTGTTATAATGTGATGGTCAATCCTACTATTCGTTTGTGAAAGAGTAGCCTAAGAGTTAATGATGGGTGGTGATGACTAGCTGCCTTCCCTCTAGTCTTACACTGCTAAATTATGGATGGCATGTGTAGCTTTGCGAGAAATTCAAAATAAACCAAACCTTAAAATATTTTAAATTTTTGACTATTGTGTGTTTGCTTTCTTATAGCAAAGCAACTTCGGACTATCTTCTGATTCCACGGAGGAGAATCGAACCGCTGATATTAGCGTTGTAAATTCATAGACTTAATACTGTACCAGCGGGGAACATAACAATGTGTCTGTAAAAATACTTTACAGTTTATATTATTGAATAGTATTAATAGCATTATTTTTTGTGAACAGGCATATGAAAAATAATAACTTTCGAATACACTAAATAAAGCATTTGTTAATAATGAATATATTTTATCAAATTGAAGCTCTCGATTTAGATATATATTTTGTGGGTCGCTTGTTTTCCATTTAGTTTGTGAGAACCAAAATAGGTAGAAGTGTAAGGATGTCAACTAATTTATCTAAGATTACCAATCACTATCTAAGCTTTTCACGATTTTTGTTACATAAAGCAATATATATCCGTTTATTTCGTCAAAAAATTAAACCTATTGTTTAGACTCGTAAGTTAAACTGTCCGATTTTGTTTTGGCTTTTCTTGCTTTCCCATATATTTGCATCCTTCCCCCCCACACACAAATACAGAGAACTGGTATGGTTCATAATGGACTTTCTTGGAGTTATAATGTCGTAACGTTGTTCTTTGGTTGGTGGGTTCTTTAAGATTATCTGGTAAGAAATAATTCATCATGCAGTTTACAAAATTACAAAAATATATATGTATGTATTTTATCCTTTAACATTTGTACGAGTGTAAACTCTATGGTATAACTTGAACCTTTTAAGTAGGACGCTAAGTGAAACGAAAATACGCTCTGAGCGAGTTTTTCGATCTGCTAGTTTCCCGCTGGTTCGGCGGTAAGTCTACGAATTTACAGTGCTAAAACTAGGAGGTCGATTCCCCTCGGTAGACTCAGCAAATAGCCCGATGTGGCTTTGATATAAGGAGACACACTCTACTGGCGAGAAACATCATTCTGAATCGCGTGTTCATAATACATCTTCAAATGTAGTTAAAAAATTAGCATCAAATGTTTAAAACTTTCTAGGAATTCTAGGCCTATTTCATTAATTTTATTCGTATTTGCGTTATCATATACAACCTGCTGGTCTCTTTAACAAACAAATAAATTGCAGCTTAAAAATATAGTTTACAACAGTATAGTTTGATATGTAAAAAAAAAAATTATTATGGGAAGTGAAATGTGAAGAAGTCTGTAAGGGTGCACATGAGCGAAGGTTAGAACAACATATACGAAACTTATTTCAGAAAAGAAAACCAAATATCGTGATATTTGAAATGAATGATATTTTAAGTTGTCACTCTTTATAATCTACTAAGGCCCAGCTGGGTCACGGCGTTCGACTCGTAATCTGAGGGCTGCGAGTTCGAATCCCCGTCACACCGAACATGCTTGCCCTTTCAGCTGTGGGGGCGTTATAGTGAGGAGTCAATCACGCTATTCGTTGGTAAAAGAGTAGCCCAATAGTTGGTGGTGGGTAGTGATAACTAGCTTCCTTCCCTCTAGTCTTACACTGCTAAATTAGGGACGGCTCGCACAGATAGCCCTCGTGTAGCTTTGCACGAAATTCAAAGAAACCTTATAATCTAATAAAGAATTCACGTAAAAGTCGTGGATTCATAGATCTACATTTTATACTCTCTAAAAACGCTACATTTCTTTTACAACGTTCGTTTTACTTGTTCTTCAATTTTATCATTAGTTTTTTTGCGTGACTTGAACTGGTATTACGTGATGAACGAATATATCTTTTCGAAGATTTACGTTATTGGTCCGTGTTGTGAGGTATCCTGAGCAATGTTGTTGTAACGAACTTATATTACAAACTCGTCACGTCTGGGTGCTCTGAATAGCAATTTCCGACAATTAATAACTTGAATAACTGTTACACCAACTTCAGGTCCGTGATTCTTCTGCGAAAGGCAGTATTAAAAAAAAAAGTCACCATCCTACACAGTTACGATTAGTTTGGCTTTATGGGTAGAGCTTTGAAAGAGCGAGTAAAAACAGCACGAAGAGGGCGCGTGGGTAGGTTTCACGTTTTATGACGCAGAGTAACAATACGAAGTAAAACATTCCAAGCGAGCCAGTGTTATTTTCGTTCTGTACAAAAGAAGTACTTAAATAGACCTAGTTAATAAAATGACATCCGCTTTTGATTCTACCTGGAAATTCATATGAAATTAATTATAAAAACATAATCCTATCAATAAACGTTACGAAACGTCGAGGTTGTTGTCATATATATTGGATCGCAGTTACTGCGTCAAGCACACAGTTCCCGACTTTTATTTAGATTATTAAGGTAGCCACGAATAAATGTTGATCTGTTCTTGAGTTATTCTGAATATTAATCAAGTTTTGTTGGGATTAGTTTCGTTTCAAAACATGAAGTATGCGGTTATATACCTGTGGAGTTTTTCTATTAATTTGCTTTCTGATTTTGTCGTATTCAGTTCACCTCCCCTAAATTTTATGAGAAGTTATTTTTATCATTTAAATAGAATTAACGAAACGTTGTCTAGAACGTTCTTATTGTCTCTAACTTCCCCTGCCATGGGTTGTATGCGCCAGTGTCTCAGAATGGGAGATAGCTGCTTCGGGTGGAGATGCAAAGAAACGCCACCTGGTTGTGACATTCTTACAGATCTACCTGGTGTAAAAGATATGGAGAACATCGAGTACATGTTTCTCAAGCCTGTAAGCTATATAGTTGGATACCTACTGTGAAATTACACTGAAAAGAAATTAAAATATTGATTAAATAAATTACATGGCCAAAAGTATGTGGGTACTTGACCATCACACCCATACGTGCTTGTTAAACATCTCATTTCAAAACCATGGGCATTAATATGTAGTTGGTTCCCCTTTAGTGTAATAAAATCTTCCACTCTTCTGGGAAGGTTTTTCACAAGACTTTGGAACATGGCTGCGGGGATTCTCTCCTATTCAGTCACAAGAGCATTAGTGAAGTCGGATAGTGATGTCGGGCGAGAAAGCCTCGCTTGCAGTCGGTGTTCCAATTCATCCCAGAGGTGCTCAATGGGGCTGAGGTCAGGGCTTTGTGCAGGCCAGTCAAGTTTTCTACACCAGCCTCGGTAAATCATATCTTTATGGACCTATCTTTGTGGAAGGGTGCATCGTTATGCTGAAATAAAAAAGGATCTTCCCCAAACTATTGCCACAAAGCTGGAAGCACATAATTCCATAGAATGTCACTGTATCCTGTACCAACAAGATTTCCTTTTACTGGAACTAAAGAGTCTAGCCAAAACCATGAAAAGCAGCACCAAATCATTATTCCTCCTCTACAAACCTTTACAATTGGCACTATACATTCAGACAGTAGCATTCTCCTGGCATCTGCCAAACCCATATTTGTCCGTCAGACTGCCAGATAGTGAAGTGTGACTCATCACTCCAGAGAACACGTTTCCACTGCTCCAGAGTCCAATGGTGGTGTGCTTTATAACACTCCAACCGATGTTTCGTATTGCGTATGGTGATCTTAGGCTTGTATGCGGCTGCTTGACCATGGAAACCCATTCCTGAAACTTTCGATGAATAGTTCTTATGATTACGTTGTTTCCAAAGGTAGTGAGTGTTGCAACTGTGGGCAGACGATTTTTACGCACTTCGTCACTTGGCGGTCCCGTCCTGTGAACTTGTGTGGCCTACCACTTCGTGGCTGAGCTGTTGCTGCTCCTAGACGTTTTTACTTTACAATAACAGCACTTACAGTTGACCAGAGAAGCTCTAGCAGGGCAGAAAATTGACCCACTAACTTGTAGGAAAGGTGTCATTTCATGAGAGTGCCATGTTGAAAGTCACTGAGCTCTTCGGTATGACCCATTCTACTGCCAATGTTTGCCAATCTAGACTGCATGGCGGTATGCTTGATTTTATGAACCTGTTAGCAATGGATGTGACTGAAGTAGCCGAACCGATAATTAGAAGGGGTGTCCACATACTTTTGGCCATATAGTGTATATATCGTTCAGCTATTTTAACATGTTAACCATTATTTAACATGTAGTGTAAAAGAAAGTTTCAGAAAATATTTGAACAGCAATGTGTGTTTGAGCGTACAGCAAAGCTATTAAGACTATCTGCTTCCATCCCTATGTTTTAAACTGCTGATGAGATGAAAGACACACAGAATATTCGTCCTAAATTTGTTTGTAAAATAGAAACATTAGATTAACTTGTATTTATAGCACATGTTATATAATAGTTATCTTAGATATTTGTCGAATATATAATCTTTCATAGTAAAATGTTCCCTGCTAGTACAGCGGTAAGTCTACGGATTTACAACGTTAAAATCAGGGCCTCAATTCCCCTCAGTGGACTCAGCACATAGCCCGATGTGGTTTTACTATAAGAAAAACACAGACATCACATGATCTATACGAGCAAAAAATATATCAAAAATATAATCCTGTTAAAAGCAGGCGAATAAGCAAATAACCCTTTTGAAAAAAATGCAGGAAGCCTTTAACTTCGTGTTCTTTAAAAATAAAGAATATATACCATATTTTCAATCGTTACATCTACATTACATCAAACTGTAAAACTTACAGTGAATTTTGTTTGCTTGGATTGGGCATACTGTGGAGTTAGCTTGTCCAGATAGTATTTCTGGGGGTTTGTAACTGTCGTACCATTGCCTAAAACCACATTTTCTACTTTGGTGCCGTGAATACACTTGTAAAATGAAATAGTTAACGCGTTTTCGCAAAGCTCAATTTTACACTAACCTCAGTATCATTAGAGAAGATTAAAAGTTACTTGTAACTTAAGCCTACAGTAAGTTACGACTGTGTACAAAAATATTTAAACATTATTTGTAACTTAGACCTACAATAAGTTACGACTGTGTAAAAAAAGTTTAAACATTATTTGTAACTTAGGCCTACAATAAGTTACGACTGTGTAAAAAAAGTTTAAACATTATTTGTAACTTAGGCCTACAATAAGTTACGACTGTGTATAAATGTTTAAACATGTAACAATGTTAACGGACGAAATAAAGTAACTTGATTTCGTCACATCAATTGCACACTGAACTACTTTCACTAGATAATTAAAAAAACACTCCAACAAAAGAACAACATTATGAAAATATTTTTTTTAAATTAATATTATTCACGGAAGGAAAGTTCGTAACCTTTCAGTTATGCACTAAGTTTTGCTAGATGCACGTTTTATCAGTAAGAGAATCACCTCCGGAATTTACCTACCTTCTTCTTGGTACACCTGATACCTGAATGGACAGATTAGCTATTTTTTATTTAACAATATACGAAGTTTGTTTATATAATATGCTAGACCAGCATACACATGATTTACATTAAGAAAGCTTTTACCTTCCAAGTGGTAAAGCGGTATGTTTGCGGACTCAAACCACGACAAACTCGGTTTCGATACCCGTGGTGGAGAGAGCGCAGGTAATCAATTGTGTAGTTTTGTGCTTAATTCCAAACGAACAATGTGTTATGACACCACACGAGTTGACTCTGTGTAAATTAACTTTCGTTTCCAAATAATTTTGAAAGCATGTATATGTTTTTCCTTATAACAAAGCCACATCGGGCTATTTACTGAGCCACTGATGGAAATCGAACCCATGATTTTAACGTTGTAAGTCCATAGACTTACCGCTGTACTAGCGGGAGACGATTTTGAAAGTAAAGATAACTGTTGTTAGTGACGCGTTAACACTAGCTTTCACTACTTGTAAAGAGTTTAATACATTTGGAAAATGTGCATATTGTAAAAATAATAAATTACAAGCATAAAAAAACTATCATTAAAAGTTACTGGAAATTCTTAAATTGCAAGCTATTTGTTAAAGTAAATTTTTGACCTAATTTTGTTAAGTTACATTTTCAATTCCAAAATTGAAAATAACATATTTTCAATTTTGAAACAACACCGTTAAACATGTTTAACTTATAACAGTCAGTGGTAAGTTAATATGTGGAAAGTTTATTTTTTAAAGAACTACTTTACGGTTGTTTATAAATTATAATTCATTTTTAGATCAAATGCAGAAATGATAGCTGTTTGCATGGAGGTGAATGTCATAACATGCCCATTCCGCGCTTCTCGTCTGCAATGGCTTATGTGTGTAGATGTCGCTGTGGTTCCTGTGGTCCTCACTGTGAGCGACGTATGTGTTTTAGACTCTCTATACACTTATTTCACTTTCTTGTGGCTGTGAAATATGAATTTAATATTTTAACAACTTCAATAATATTATGGTACTTTTGATTCTTCATTAAAATAAAGATCACAACCAAAGCCGGATTAAGGGTTTTATTGGCCCTAAGCTTTTTAACTTATAGATGTCATCTCGAGACAGAACCTCTCCGTGCAATACATTTATAGTCATAGCTTGAGGCCTCTTAATTAGTGTGACACCCTGGGCTCAGTCAGATAAGCCCATGCCTTAATCCGGAGTTGATCATGACATAAAATTGAACTTTTTAATGTCTTTTTTTAAAAGAACAAAATATATAAAGATGTTTTTTTTACAAATGAAAGTGAGTTACGGTTTGAGATTAATAGAAAGGTAACATAGCCATGACTGAAGCTGATTGTCATTGTGAATTACTTATTGACAAGAATGATAAATTAACTCTGTAATTATATTAATGATTGCTACTCATGGTTACTGAAACGATTTTATCTGTTAATGTTTTAATGTACAATTCATAAACTTAGGTGACGAAGACATCTGCACTGTATAATATCATATACACACACACATATATAGTTTGTTATATGTATATATATATAAAAAGAAAATATTAATACTGAAGAGTTAAGTAAATTAAAAGAAAGTGAGGCTGGCGAATGGAGACTAGAATTGATAGATGGTGTATGCCCACAACAGTGTATCTCCTACCTTTTCAGTCCCCTCCAAACCCTAAGGTACAGTTTATATCCCAAATTATAGCCTGTACCCTGGGATCCTTTGAATTAATACAGCGTTTTTATTTTTATTTCGGTTTGGTTTTGGTTATAACAAACTAATATATATACATATAAAGAGAGGGAGAGAATAATTGCACGTTTGTCTGTTTCGTATCACAAGTTGTGAACTAAACAAACTAATTTCGATGAAGTTTCGTAAAGGAATTCACAACTTCTCTCTCAATAACAGATTGCCTAAACGGCTAAGCAATCAAATCAACGATTTAAGTATAACATCCGTTTTCATTTTGCCGTATTGATGCAGGATATGAGGAAAGAGGAAGTCAACTGATCAAAGAGGTAAATAGCAAAATATATGAAGCCAACACCAAACACAAGTGGCGTTTTGAGACACTTGAAAGCCGTAATTATGTATTGGTTGACTAAATAATCAGTAGATAATCTTAATAGAACTTCCAAATTATGGCTTGAAATTCTTCATTATTTCTGTCAAAAAAAGTGTCTATGAGAGATTTAATTTATTTTCGTTTCAAATTGTTTGAACGTCTGATATTAATTAATAGATTTATCATGAGACCTGTTTGACTATCAAAACCATTTTAGCTGTCAAAACATGGTCTTTTCGATTTTTATATCTGTATTTGATTTTTCAGTATTTATCCCAATAAAATCGTGTATTTTCACGAAAAATGTTCAGGAGAAAAGAAAACGGGTTTTATTTCCTTTTCATATCTAAGTAGAATTAAGCTAATTAACAGTTGTGTAAATAACAAAAAATATACAACACGAAAATAAATGTTTTCGACGTTTATTTTCTATTTTGAAACACGACATCGAACTTCTAAACAGTTCCCCTTAGAGTGAACGTAATTATAATAAACCTCCTATATCTAACTGAGGGCCCCCCCCCAGGGGTCTCACCGGTATGTCTGCGGACTTACACTCTAAAATCCGGGTTTCGATACCCGTGGTGGGCAGAGCACAGATAGCCCATTGTGTAGCTATGTGCTTAATTCAAATACAACAACATCTAACTGAGGAGGTTAAACAAGCAAGCACATTAAATTATTCATATAAATCACGATTTAAAGCAACAAAATTAGTGATAGTCAAATAAGAATATTATAAACATAGAACATATTTATTCATGTTTTATTAAACGCAGATAAAATGTTTTGTTTAAAAAAAAAACCTTTTTTTTTCTCCCTAGAGCGAGTATTATATCACAAACAACGTTACTTTGTTTGAGTTTTCGAGAGTGACTTTGTTGTTTTTCTACTTAAGGAAGTTCAGGCTACTACGTAAAATACCAATAATTTTTATATTTTCTTTCATAAAAACAAAGTGAACTTTGGTCGACAAGAAGGAAAAGGAATTGTCAAAAACAACGTAGGTGGTACGACTTCGGCGACGCCAGAGGCTTGCCAAGAGGAATGTCTGAAAACGCCGCCATGTCGCTCTGTGGATTACACCAGCGAAGAAAGTCAATGTTTCTTTAATGGAATCATGCACACTGACAACGGAGCTCAACTTGGTGACTTTAAGGAAGTTGATTATTACTATCCAATCTGTAACTGTTAGGTAGCTTACTTGAAACACGTCTAGGTTCTACATTCTAACTATGAATCTGATATACGTTTTATTTTGCTTTCTTACGTATTTTGTAATGTAAAATAATGAAACTGGACACTGCTGACTGGCGAGAAAGACTTATGATTTTAAGGCCTAACTGCCCAAAGTAAACAAGAGCTCAGAAGGTCAAAATACAGCTGTTATTATCCAAGAAAAGTTTTTTTTTTGTTTTCAGAAACTTATACAGTTACTTTTACTGACGTTTTCATGCGAAATGCATTATTAATTTATTCTAGTTCTGATTTTAAGATACACGAACACAACAAATATGAAGTAGCAAGCAAACAACGACTCTTAACTAGGAACATACGTGAAGAACAAATTTCGACAACTGTGTGGTATAGCTAAATATTTTCCAATACATGGGATTTCAACTAGCAGAAGCTAACCATTTCATTATTTTGCTGTTACTAAATGACCAGTTTATTTTTTTACAGCTTAGATTTTATTTAACGTACTGTTTTGTGGTATTTATTATAGAATATTATGGATCATAACAGTTTGTTATTTCAAACGTGGAAAATAATAATTGGATGACCGATATTCATGTTTGTCTTAATTTATTATATTTTCAAACATTACAAAGTTCAGAAAGAATTACAGTGTTTATTGGATAAGGTAATCAAGATAATTTATTTAATTAATATTGTTTGTTGTGATTACTTTCAAACTCAAATTATTAATTAAATAAGAGCAGAAAATTTGTGTTTTAAATTCATTATCTTAAAATTTCTTGCTGTTTTATTTTGAAAACTTGGTTTCATGAAAGGTAATTAAAAGCTGGGGCACGGCATGGCCAAAAGCGTGTTAAGGCGTTCGACTCGTAATGCGAGGGTCGCGGGTTCCAATCCTGGTCACACCTAAACGTGCTTGCCCTCCCAGCCGTGAGGGCGTTATAATGTAACGGTCACTCTCACTATTCGTTGATAAAATAATAGCCCAAGAGTTGGCGGTGGGTGGTGATGACTAGCTGCCTTCCCTCTAGTCTTACACTGCGAAATTATGGACGGCTAGCGCAGATAGCCCTCGAGTAGCTTTGCGCGAGATTTAAAAACAAAAATAATTAGAAGCTGAACTCCTTAATATGCATGACGTAAATAGAATAAATAATGTGTGTAATTTGAAGTATTCAAGTAAACAATAAACAAAGCTTTATCGTAAATTTTTGAGCCACAAAAAGTAGTTGTGATTAATATTTTTAGAATGAAAATCTGAATTTTCAAAATACATCGCATGAATTGACATTCAGAAAATGTGTTTGGTGTTCAAAGAGAAGAAAACATACAAATGAATCAAAAACTAAGAAAATTTGTATTGCACATTTCACAACAAAATACAATGAGAGAATATAACATCAAGACCTGTCTTTTATGCAAACAGAGAAAAGCGAAGATAGATCCTCAATTAATGGTTTGGTTTGTTCTGAATTTCGCGCAAAGCTACTCGAGGGCTATCTGCGCTAGCCGTCCCTAACTTAGTAGTGTAAGACTAGAAGGAAGGCAGCTAGTCATCACCACCCACCGTCAACTCTTCGACTACTCTTTTACCAACGAAAAGTGGGATTGACCGGCACATAATACTCCCACAGCTGAAAGGGCGAGCATGTTTGGTGCGACAGGGATTCGAACCCACGACCCTCGGATTATGAGTCGAATGCCTTAACTACCAAGTAAAAAATCCTCTTATGTCGGAAAAGAAGATTTCATATTTGAACATCATAATACAGTAGTTTTAAGAGAGGAAAATACAATAAATGATCATAAATAAATCTACTATTTATTTTATTACCCAATTACCAATCGAATTTATTGTATCTAATATTTTATTTTAGAGAATAATTTTAAAATCACATTGTGTTCAGTATTTCAAGATATAGGATATTTTCATGTTTGTATCGAAATCCGAAGTGTAGCTTTGTAAACCCTCAAACTTACCGTTAAACTAGCACGTGGCCACTAAAGACTTTTAAGAAATCGAGTTTCTTTTTTTAAAGAAGAAAATTTTACGTATAATTCCAAAATTTTCATTTATTTCTTTAAGCCCATACTCTGTGATTTATATTGATACAAAAAATGGCTGTCCATTAAATATCTTCATCATAGAAATATTATTCATAGTATTTGAAGATTTTCTTTAATACTGCTAAACTATCAGATTATTTCAACTGTCCATTGGGTTAAGCCTTCGACATTTGGACATTTCTTAAAAGAATAAAGGTTGCAAACCAAAAATCAATTGTCAGCGTCTATGAATACAACATTGCGTTAAAGGACATCCAATTCTTTGCAGGTGGCATTTATAAACTTACAACTAGTTGGCAGAAGTGTATTGGGGAAAGGCATTTAGTCAACAGAACCCCTTGCCAACTCTTGAGCTGCTCTTGTCTGACCAAAAAGTTTGGTTTGACTGTCATTCTTCAAGGCCCCACGATACAGAGAGAGTTTTCAAGACATTAATCGTCAATCTTCAGATTCACGTGCTGCCCTCCAGTGGCTCTTCGTTAAATCTAAGGGGTCAGAACACTAATAATAAGTACAGACACCTCATTAGAAAGCTTTGTCTCAACAAAAAACAACCAAACTTGATATGCTAAAAATCTAGTTCACGTCGCCGCCGCACTAATTGCTGAAAGTTATTAAAAATCACGTATTATTAGTGAGAAAGGAGAAACAAAGCAAACGTAAAGTAGGTATTAGGGTAGACATTTACGATACTTACCATATAAATAAATTATCAACACGAAAAGCTCAAAGATACTTGTAATCTAATGTAATAAATAACAGCATGCGAGTTAGAGTGTTAGGCACAATGGCGCTACAGTATAACTGCATGCTTTTTTTCACTGTTTTTAAAAGTTTTAAAAATACAGAGTTGCAACATCAAAGACGTGATTGATTTATTGAAATGTTCTAATACAACTGTTGTAATACAAATGCTTTAATACAACTTAAATGTATATGTTATTTTCTCTTTACAGTGAGTTCAACAGTGCTTTAAATAGATTTAGATTTTCCATACTATCATTAGCTACTGAACGTATGATTACAGTGGAACAAACTACATTATGAAAAAAGACAGTTTTAGATACTTGGTTTATATACTGTTGATCTTAAAGAAGTCGCTATATGTACTTTACGTATCAGACAACAGCATAAAGTGAACTTGAAATCCAAATGTCGTTGTTTCCTCGTTCTATTGAGGATAGAGGATTGTTTGTTTGTTTTTGAATTTCGCGCGAAGCTACTCGAGAGCTATCTGCACTAGCCGTCCCTAATTTAGTAGTGTAAGACTAGAGGGAAGGCAGCTAGTCATCACCACCCACCGCCAACTCTTGGGCTACTCTTTTACCTACGAATAGTGGGATTGACCGTAACTTTATAATGCCCCACGGCTGAAAGGGCGAGCATGTTTGGCGTGACGGGGATTTTAACCCGCGACCCTCAGATTACGAGTCGAACGCCTTAACTCACCTGGCCATGCCCGGCTGAGAATAGAGGTACCCGAAACCTTACTTTCGATTTCTACCCAATTTCATTCATCAGAGCATTATAAAATCTATGTGTTTTACTTTTCATCATAGCAGTAAGTAACTGTCATTCATCAGTACTGAATTCAACATTAAGTATGTATATTCTTGGGGTTCATTGTACTTTTCTGTTAAGTTTATTTTCAAAAATACAAAGAAAAGTAGAAACGCGGAGGTACACATGTACAGATGTGTGTTTTTCAAACGGATTGATACATGCTTTAATCTTTACTTTTTTTACGTACAAAGCATGTGTTTGTGTTTAACAGGTATTTCCATGTGACAATCAAACTTTTAAGTTGATAATGAACCCAATTCAAATACAGTGACCTTAAGGTCATCTTGCAAGGTCAGTTCGTCCTCAAAAAACAGCGCGCAGACTACAGTGAAACTGGCAATGTGTCAGAGAAGTGGGTCACCACCCGAGGGGAAGATTTGGGTAGAAAAAATGGTACTTTGTGAGAGTATGGGGCATGTAGCACAAGAGCACGATGCTAGTGTTTGTTTCTACAATGCAGACGACCGAGGGCAAGTAACTATGACCTTGTTTTTCTATATTTTTACGTTACGTTTTTGAAACAATTCTCACCCTACTTACATACATACCACGTTTGTGTGTTGTTGTTTTTTTTACAATTAAATTATTATTCGTAACTCATTACTGAAACAGGTACTATATATTTAAAATAATAATTATACTTCGTGGCATGTTTCTTAATAATCATGCATGCACAGTGCGGGCATCTATATTAAGTGAAACACAGTGAAGTTGGTATTGAATTTCCTTTCCAAATAAGCACCAAACAAAACAACAGTCTATACTACTCTATTTAATCTCAAATACGTTTTCGGGTTATGTAGGTTATTTTTTAAGCACTGAGACATCAATTATTTACAGAACTCGACTTTTCAGCCAGCGTTTGATAAACTGTAGCAATCTTTCGTGTTCTCATTCATGCTAAATATACAGGCGTTGAAATAAATGGGTGTGACCAACGTTCACTCGACACCCCCATATATTTCAATAGTTCTACTGTTTTTCCAAAATCTTTTGAGTAAGTGTGTTAAATAATGAATCGCTCTTAACAGACAAAGAGTCAGAAAATAATTTTTAGTCAGAAATAAAAGAATCTAAATGAGAAGATAAAGGTATTAAAGTACAATTAGAACGTCATGTTTATTTATCATGAAGTCCACAACTAATGTGTTGTGTTATGTATTATATACTTTTATATTGTGTTATGTATTCTATACTTGTATGTTGTGTTGTGTATTCTATACTTGTATGTTGTGTTGTGTATACTATACTTGTATGTTGTGTTGTGTATTCTATACTTGTATGTTGTGTTGTGTATCCTATACTTGTATGTTGTGTTGTGTATTCTATACTTGTATGTTGTGTTGTGTATTCTATACTTGTATGTTGTGTTGTGTATACTATACTTGTATGTTGTGTTGTGTATTCTATACTTGTATGTTGTGTTGTGTATCCTATACTTGTATGTTGTGTTGTGTATCCTATACTTGTATGTTGCGTTGTGTATTCTATACTTGTATGTTGCGTTGTGTATTCTATACTTGTATGTTGTGTTGTGTATTCTATACTTGTATGTTGTGTTGTGTATTCTATACTTGTATGTTGTGTTGTGTATTCTATATTTGTATGTTGTGTTGTGTATTCTATACTTGTATGTTGTGTTGTGTATTCTATACTTGTATGTTGTGTTGTGTATACTATACTTGTATTTGCGATAATGATTAAATATTTAGTATGTATATAATATTTGTTCTTATTCGTTACCCTATAGTTACTCAAAGTTAAGCCTGAAGACATGCAACGCTGAAAGAAAACAAAAGGAATTTGATACCTGTGGTTTAGCACAGCATACACATTGCATTAAACATATTTTTGGCGTGAACGCGCTTTATATAATCACTGAGAAAAACCTATACATTAGATAGGCGAAATAGTGTCACTTGCAATTCTTAACGTTATAAGCTGAACGATAGCAGGAATAATAAATAAACTTAACATCTCAGAAATTGTTTTATTTTAAAGTCTAATTCAAGAAAGTTTCAGTTTAATCCGCACAGGTTGATCAAAGCAACTTGTGTAGCTTTGAGCTTAACAACAAACAAAGTCTCTTAAGTTTTCAACCAGCAACTTGTGTAGCTTTGAGCTTAACAACAAACAAAGTCTCTTAAGTTTTCAACCAGCAACTTGTGCAGCTTTGAGCTTAACAACAAACAAAGTCTCTTAAGTTTTCAACCAGCAACTTGTGCAGCTTTGAGCTTAACAACAAACAAAGTCTCTTAAGTTTTCAACCAGCAACTTGTGCAGCTTTGAGCTTAACAACAAACAAAGTCTCTTAAGTTTTCAACCAGCAACTTGTGCAGCTTTGAGCTTAACAACAAACAAAGTCTCTTAAGTTTTCAACCAGCAACTTGTGCAGCTTTGAGCTTAACAACAAACAAAGTCTCTTAAGTTTTCAACCAGCAACTTGTGCAGCTTTGAGCTTAACAACAAACAAAGTCTCTTAAGTTTTCAACCAGCAACTTGTGCAGCTTTGAGCTTAACAACAAACAAAGTCTCTTAAGTTTTCAACCAGCAACTTGTGCAGCTTTGAGCTTAACAACAAACAAAGTCTCTTAAGTTTTCAACACGTAATTTTTATTACGGGCATTAATTTGTATATGGTTTTAGGACTAGCGTACATTTTCTAAACTGACCGAAATATTTCTACTAAAAATATTACTGTTATCATCTTATGTATTGAGGGGCTCTAATCGTTATAATGAAAAAGACTATTAAATTGGTTATATTCTTTGTTTTTAATCTATGTAGGTAGCATATTCGAGGTAACTCACATTTTATATTCACGTTAATTCCGCTTCTCTAATGTTTCCTGATACCCATCATATATTTGCTTACACTGAATTAAAATAGGCTCAGGTTACTGCTGTAATTATAAACGTTTCCGGGTAATAACACTAACAAGCACTCCTAAGTTTCACCTACTTTCGGCTGAAGTCACCTTTCGCTAGTACAGCGGTAAGTCTACGGATTTACAACGCGAAAGTCAGGGGTTCGATTCCCCTCGGTTGGCTCAGCAGATAGCCCGATGTGGCTTTGCTATAAGAAAACACACATAACACTCGGCTGAAGTCTTACAAACTCACCCTCCAGTGGCACCGCAGTTTGTCTGCGGACCTAGATCGCTATAAACATGGTTTCAATACCCTTGATGGGCAGAGCACCGATAACCCATTGTGTAGCTTTGTGCATATCTTCAAACAAACAACCAAACATCTTACAAACTCTATTCGTTTTAATTTTGCCTTCTCCCACACTCATACACTGTGTGTTTCTGACGTATCTGAAATATTAAATAATTATTAATTATATATTAGTTATTAATCTGAAAATAATTTGCCAAAAGATTAAAAACTCTTTCAAGATTAAATATTACCATGCTCATGCTTCTTACTGGGACTCTAAAAATTTTATATTGCAGTGAAAACACATAGAAGATTTATAAAGCTAATATCAGGGGGCCGGTTTCCTTCGTTGGGCACATCAGATGACCCGATGTGACTTTGCTGTAACAAAACTTTTCTTTGTTCGTTTGTCGCATTTCGCTTAAGGCTGTTGGAGGACAATATGCCTCCGCCATTCCAAATTTGAAAGAGATGACCTGAAGAAACGGCAGCTGGTCAACACTACTTTCCACAACTCGTGAGCAATTCTAATTAAAAGGTGGAATTTGACTGTCACACTTATAATGCACCCATGGAATCTCGGACTATACATGCATTTTTGGTACATATATAATCGGAGAGGGTTACTGAGTTTTTAGGTGTTTGTCGAAATCTTTGTATGGTCTTCGGATTTTTAATAGACGGTTATCTGATACATTGATTACTCTATTGCGAATTTGAGCTGAAGGTCTGGAAACTAAAAGCAGTATAAAGTTATGGTTGAGTAAAATTCAATATTTCATAAAACCAATATTTTTAATAAATGAAAAAAATCACAGCTTTTTGGAGCAAAAAGATGATCAATCAGTTAGAACTATGTCTTCAGGTTTAAATGACATCTGTGTAGGCTGGATCTGTAGTACAATTCTAGATTTTGAAGCTGACAAGCTCGAATCAACGAGAACTTACCATTAGTTCGAGATGTAAGTGCGTTGCAAGACTTACAGTCACTTCCTTCGTGTGGATAGCAGGTGGTGAAGCGTTGTTGATAGGATGCCTTCCTTTGGTTCGTATCTCTAAACTAAAGGACAGTGAAAGATAATCCTATAGACTTTGCCATAAATTCGAAATACATATGCAAATAAAAATATAAAACCGTAGGGTTTTTTAAAGTTTTATAATAGTTGTTAGGATCAAGCAATTGTTGAGTGATAGTGGTTGTAAATATGTGTTCATATAGGACCCACTGGAAATTAATTTTATTTTTCTCTCATTGATAAAAACTACGACTCAAATTCTGAAAATATTTTCACTGACTTTATTAACGTAAAATGAAAAAATAAAATTCATAACAAAAACGTTATATCTTATATTAGCAGGATAAATAATTGGACAGAAGTTCGATAACAAAAAATTAGTAGCACTGCTGAATGTCTGCGGACTTACAACGCTATAAACTGGGTTTTGATACCCGTGGTGAGCAGAGCACATACATCTCATTGTGTAACTTTTGCATAAATAAAAAACAACAAAACATTTCATAAAAATTAACAAGTAATAATATAAATACATAAATAACAATTCCATACAATAACATATACTATTCCCCCGTGGCTCAGCGGTACGTCTGCGGACTTACAACGCTAAAAACCGGCTTTCGATACCCGTGGTGGGTAGAGCACAGATAGTCCATTGAGTAGCTTTGTGCTTAATTCCAAAACAAAACTTAACATGCACCAAACAAGAGTTAACATAAGTGGTTACTGCTAGATTGTGAAACTTATCAACCTTAATTTTAACACCAATAAAAAATGATGTATAAATATTTCAACCTGGTGTTTACTGCTATTACCAATTGTATATAACTTTGGAAAATGTTTTTATCACAATAATTAATTATTATCTTCTTTAATCAAATTTATGGGCGAAAGTCACCTGAACTTCACAGTAAATGGCGGAAACAAAACTTAAAAATAATGTTATAACCTTAAAGCTATTTGAAATGGGAAACTACGAGATGTATAATGTACTAAAACTACTGCTATTCATCACTAATTGATTCTTTATTGTGTGTTGTTCAGCTCGAGCTCACTCAAGAAATAGACTGTAATAATTATACATGCTTTATTCAAACGGTCCCTAATAGTAGGAACATACTTCAAATTACTTTCCAGGTGTTGCGTTCTGCTAGTGCCCTCTTTTAAAACTGGAAAGTAAATTAAAATGTGTTCCTACTATTAGGGATAGTTCGAATAAAGCACGTGTAATTATTACAGCATATTTCTTGAGTTAGTTCGAGATGAACAACAAAATAACGAATCAATTAGCGATGAATAACAGAAGTTTCCCATTTCAAATACTTTTAAGGCTAGAGCATGATTTTTAATTGTTGTTTTCACCATTTTCTGTTTCTTTCGTGTAGAAATTTATTAAAGAAGACTTTCTGGACATCTTGTATATACACTGCTGGCCAATGAACATAAAGAAAAAATAAGCATTTTCCGATGTTAGACTCAACCACTTATTTGAATAGAGCTTCGAAAGATGAATATAAGAAAAGGGGGGAAAACTCTTTTAGCATTTAATAGGGAAAATGTGAACACTATGAAATTAGCCTAAATAATAGTTGGTCAAAAGTTTAAGACCCTACTAAAACGTAGTCCTAAACAGGGTAGGAAATGCCCAACAAGAGGTCTCAGTAGTGAGTTGCACGGCTGTCATTGCGAATAACTTCTAACATCCGCTTGGCATGGTAGATATGAGCATTTGTAGACGGCTGACTGGAATGTTATTCCAAGTGGTGAAGATGGCTTCACAAGATCATGCACTGTTTGGAATTGACATCCATTTCTATAGTCTTCCCTTGTCATCCACCCCAAACATTTTCAATGGGGTTCAGTTCGGGCGAACGTGCTGAATGGTCCAAAAGAATCACGTTATTCGCCATGAAAAAGTCCTTGGTCTTGGGGGCATTGTGGATTGCAGTGTTGTCCTGCTGAAAGGTCCAGTCATTTCCCCACAAATGAGGTCCTTCAGTCAATAAGGATGCTCTCTCCAACATGCCAATGTAGCCAGCTACTGTTTGACGTCCTTGTATAGCCTGAAGCTCCACTGTTCCATGGAAGGAGAAAGCATCCCAAATCATGATGGAACCTCCTCCACTGTGTCATGTAGAAAATGTCTCCGGTGGGATATCCTTATTGTGCTAGTAACGTTGGAAGCTATCTGGATCATTCAGGTTAAATTTTTTCTCATCACAGAACAAAACCTTTAATAGTGTTCACAATTTCCCTATTAAATGCTAAAAACGTTTTATATTTTTATTTTCCCTTTTCTTATTTTCATCTTTCGATGCTCTACTCTAATAAGTGGTTTAGTTTAACAATGCAAAATGCATATTTTTTCTCTATGTTCATTGGCCTTAAGATTTTGGCCAGCAGTGTATATATAGTGTATTTAACAGTCATTTATCGTATGGCCAGGTGCTTAAGGCACTCAACTCCTAATCTGAGGATCGCGGGTTCAAATCTACGTCACACTAAACATGCTCGCCCTTTCAACCGTTGGGGCGTTATAATGCTATGGTCAATACCACTGTTTGTTGATAAAATAATAACCCAAGCGTTGACGATGGGTGGTGATGACTAACTGCCTTCTCTCTAGTCTTACACTGCTAAATTAGGGACGAAAAGCTCAGATAGCCCTTGAGTAGCTTTGCACGAAATTCAAAACAAACCAAAAAGCTTAAAATTATGATCAAAACCGTAGACGGCGTTTTTGCGAAAGTCAATTTTCTATCGTGTGACCTCACACGAAGGAATGGGCCTATTTTCCATTTTCACAAAAATGTTATGTTATGCTCTCATTAGTTGAAAACAGGAATTTGTTTCGGATATTCGTGCAAAGCCACACAAAGATTATTAGTGTCACTCGTTTCTGGTTTTAAACTTATAGGCAAATTAAAGGTAGCTAATTACAAATACCCACTGCCAACTTTTGGGTCCAAAAATTGAATAGTAGAATTTTACCAGCATTCTGGTAGATCTGAAACAAAAATTTTCCTCTGCGAACGAAGACTTTATATCAAATGTCAACAGGGCTCATATCATGTAAAACTTGCTAAATCTTCCCTCGGCCCGGCATGGCCAAGCGTGTTAAGGTGTGTGACTCGTAATCTGAGGGTCGCGGGTTCGCATCCCCGTCGCGCCAAACATGCTCGCCCTTTCAGCCGTGGGAGCGTTATAATGTGACGGTCAATACCACTATTCGTTGGCAAAAGAGTAGCCCAAGAGTTGGCGGTGGGTGATGATGACTAGCTTCCTTCCCTCTAGTCTTACACTGCTAAATTAGGGACGGTTAACGCAGATAGCCCTCGAGTAGCTTTGTGCGAATTTCAAAAAACAAAAAAACAAACAAATCTTTCCTCACAGGATACACAGGTACGTTACAGAAGATCACGAGCTGCAAAAATTTAACACGCGTACACTCACGGTAACTAAGTAACCAATATCTTCAAAAATAGTGAAGCTATAGGCCATATATTTCCTAACGATATAGAAACTGAAAAGTAACAGAGAAAATTCTGATCAAACGTCCATATAATACGCGCGCCCTCAATAGCACAACGGCATGTTTTTGAACTAACAACGATAAAAACCGCGTTTCGACACTTGTTGTGGGAAGAGGCAGTTATATTATTTTATTCTTAACTTTAAAGAACAACAATAATTAATACGTATTTTTTGTTTTCTTTGTATTCCTAATTTTATTTCGAATCAGTCTTATTTATTGTTTGAAATGATTCTTACATAAGTTTGAGTTATTAATAACTCTCGCCAGCTTAAGGCTCAATAAGCTTACAGTAAAAATGTTGTTCATAAGTAAAATTATGATTTAAAAGTTGTTATAAAACGTTATGAGAAATAACATCTAACGAAGACATCTATAAAATGGAATATATTGTTACTTCCTCAACAAACTTGGCCCAGCATGGCTAAGTATGTTAAGACGTTCGACTCTTAATCCGAGGGTCGCGGGTTCGAAGCCCAGTCGCACCAAACATGTTCGCCCTTTCAGCCGTGTGGGCGTTATAAAGTGATGGTTAATCCAATTATTTGTTGGTAAAAGAGTAGCCCAAGAGTTAGTAGTGGTGGCGATGACTAGCTACCTTCCCTCTAGTCTTTCACTGCTAAATTAGAGGCTTCTAGCGCAGATAGCCCTCGTGTGGCTACCAGACCACCAGGAAGATGACTTTTAATAAATATTTCTACTAAAACCAATTAAAAAACAATTCACGAATTTTTGTAAGCATTCCGAATTTTATATTTAAACCAAGCATCAAAACTTGACCGCTTTCTGATGATTCAATTTAATGTTGGTTTTTTGGAACAAAGCCACCTAGACCTATCTGCTATGTCCTACCGCGGGAATCAAACCACGGATTTTAGCGTTGTAAATTTTAGACTTACTGCTAACCCACAGGGAACGAAGGTTTGAAATAACGTTAATCTAACTCTCATATTAAAAACGTCCATCAGGAGGATGAATTTTAATAAATATTTCTACTAAATGTATCATTGTTTCCATATGATTTCACTTAGATGGTTTTGGACACAAATATATGTTAGAGTTGTAGATTCAAATATTTTATTTAAGGGTGTGAAAAGTGAGGCTGTGTTAACACGGCTAGTATACATACGTATGTATATGAATACACGATTGCTATTAGACACCCATTGGTGACTACAGGTTTAGTTAGTCCATTTAATATTATCAAGAACACTATTTAACAAAATTTTTACTTTTTCTTGTTCCCGGGCAGAAAGTGTTATTTCCCAATTGTTTATGCCTGAAGTAAATGGAGCTATTTTTCTCTTCAAACTTTGCTTTTGTGACCTGGAAGCGTATAACAGAAAAGTTATTTATAAGTTGTATATAAAGTTATACAAAAATGTTCAGAAGTAAGTAGTTTTTTTTAGATTTGCGACTGTTATGCAAATCACTTTCACGTATCAGCCCCAAATCTCAAAAAAACTACTCACTTCTAAACATTTTTGTATAACTTTAGTAAAAATACATGTAAATCTTGATTCATATGCTGTTTTAGTCAGACGTTATGTAAATGAAAATGTGCAAATCTTCCCGTTTTTACAAAGAAAACAGGTAAATTTCTAAACTTCATTATCCAGGTCACAAAAGCAAAGTTTTCTGTACTTCTACAACATAAGCAATTAAGAAATAACACATACCATCCAGGAACAAAGTTTGTGTTACATATTGTAATGAATACAGATAGTTTATACGAAAGTGGTAAACTGGTTCTTAATCATAGAAGATAATTTGTTCCTGCACACTTTTATCACAGTTTTTTGTTTGCACGAGTGAAGTGAAAGAAATGGTGCTACACCTTTTGAAGTACTTACTCGTCAAATCGCTGCTAAGTATCAAATAAAAGTGTAGGTTTATGTTAATTAGCACGGAAAAATAATAATAGTATTAAATGGATACAGCCGGGCTTTTCCCTCGGTGGCTCGTCGGATGAGACTGGTGACTTACACCGTTGAAAAGAGAGCTCAGATAGCCACGGTGGGCAAAGCACATCATTGTGTAGTTCTGTGCTTAACAACAAACAAGAAGCACGATTATAATTATATCATGTTTTAATTAACAAATAATATATGTTTTATATAATTTGTTCGCTCCCCGCTAGTACATCGGTAAGTTTACGGATTTATAACGTTAAAATTAGGGGTGGGCTCAGCAGATAGTCCGATGTGGCTTTGCTATAAGAAAAATACGCATACAATTTGTTCTCTGGTGAGGAGAGTAGGGAATGATAGGTATGTTTTTTAGAACGAACTTGGTGTTTTTGTAATTTGTAGCTTGCGTTTGTACATTAATTTAGTGCTTTTGAGAACTTTCAGACAAGCTAGTATGAAATAATGTAATACCCTAAAAAAATGAAAGCAATGTTCGGCCATTTTCATTGCATTTTTTACTTGTGTCACATGGAAACTATCCAGTTAAACGAGAGTTCACGATATTTTAGTTTACGGTTGCATAGCATGAAAAGTTCTAACGATTAAGTTATTCTATTTCTTTCCGGAAGTAGTGTTTATTTTGATTTAAAAAAAATATATTCATTAGAAACATAGTGGAAAAATAACTTTAAAATCAATAGAATACATCATTTTCCGTAATATATGTAAAGTTCTTAGTGGAGAAGCGTTATGTGCATGGAACTTTAACTCCAAAATCTAGTGTTCGATTCCTCGAGGTGCATAGAATTCAGACACTTCATTGTGTGGTTTCTACGAAAAACATTTAAGTCAAAAGAATGTTTTGCGAGGAAAAAATATAAATAAATGTAGTAATTTATTAATTACCAAAATTCAGTATAATATATTTTTAAGTGTGTACACTCCTGAATATCGCCGATGATATTAACTGTAAAATTATTTTGTTTCAATCATACTAATAAATAAATAAAATGATTTACTTCGTGTCATATTCAGTAGGTAGACAATAGTTTAGCGATTTTCAAGCACTGTTTAGAAATATAAGTCAAAATAAGTTTAGAATGACAACATTTATTAAAGTTTTGTTTCTTTATAATATATTCTTTTGTGCGTATTATAATGTTGATGTATATCAATGATTACTTCAGGTACACGAGTGCAGAGTATTAAAAGTAAAAATAAATTATGTCAAGTTAGAAAAAAATGGGCTTTTTATATTGAACGACGAAAGAAATATGCAGTTTTGAATCCATAATTTAATTAAAACAATTATTTAATTTTTTAAACTTTATAGTTGCAGTATGAACAAGTATTTCCTTAAGTAGATTTCTGACGTATGGGACGACCGTATTTGTTTCTTTTTTGAATTTCGCGCAAAGCTACTCGGGGGCTATCTGCGCTAGCCGTCCCTTACTTGGGAATGTGAGTTGTCATCAGAACCCATCCCCAACTCTTGAGTATATGTACATATACTCTACTCATAATACCAAAGGGTATAAACACTTTGCCCAGAACACCACATTGTATAAACACTGTACGCACGACACTACAGTGTACATTCATTGTACCCATAACACCACAGTGTATATACATTCTACCCACAACACCACAATATATGTATATATACACTTTACCCACAATACCACAGCGTGAAAACACTGTACCCATAACACCAAATGGTATAGTGTAAAGACATTGTACCTACAACACCACAATATAATGCACTTTACCCACAATACCACAATGTATAAACACTGTGCCCACAACACCACAATGTACATACACTCTATCCATAACACCACAATGTACATACACTCTATTTATAAAACCAAAGGGTATAAACAGTGCCTACGATACCACAATGTACATACATTCTACCCATAACACCACAGTATATAAACACTGCCCACAACACCACAGTCTATAAACACTGCCCACAACACCACAGTCTATAAACACTATACCCACAACACCACAATGTATAAACACTGTACTCGTAACACTACTGCGTATAAATACTGAACCCACAACACCAATAGGTACAGAAACTCAAATACGCGGTGTTGTACTTTTACTTGCCAAGTCAATAAAACAGATCTTTGTGTTATTACACTTTAAAATAAGTCACTTTAGGTAGCTGCGCTTAAGTTGTTATATCTGTTACACGAGATCGCATGTTACGTCCTGGTTATAGCTTGATATGATTTATCATTGCGTTCCTTGTCACGACATCTGTGTGGTTTATGATACTACCCATGTACACTTAATTATATTGGGGATAATTAGAATATCTACTTCATTCAGAATACAATTAACGTAGTGAACTCGAACTCTCTTCAACAATACTGTTCACCGCGGAAATAATTACATTAAGTTACAAATACTTCAAACGCTATTTCATGAAATGTACACTAGAAAAGTCTAGTTAAAGTTACATTCGCACTATATACTACATAATCAAACAGTTATTTGAATAATCCCGGATTGCTATTAAACACGAGGCTACATAATGGGCTATTTGTACTCTTTCTACAGTGAGTATCGAAACCCGATCTTCAGCGGTACAAGTTTTCAGACTTCCCACCGGGTCACTGGAGAACGAAGCGCATTATCTCGTAAATTTGTAGATTTTTCAATTGCTTATTTTGTTTTAAACTTTTTATAAACTAGAAGAGAGAGAATATAATACAATTGAAAAACCATTATGAAATAACTAGTCACACTGAATAATCTTTAGATATAAAACTTAACTCTTCACAATGACAGAAGTAGTAATATGTTGACGGCATTAAAATAATTAGGTTATTACAGTCTACAACAGAAATTATCATAACGTAGCTTAAAAGTTAAGCAGCGTAAGATGGGTTTCACATCGCGATATAATGCATTAAGCACAGACAGCTTTATGCTGTCAGACACATCGTGTAGCATGCTTTAGACACAGTGATAATTAAAAACTGTATTTGTCATTAAATCTTAAGTTTCTATGTAAACCGAGAAAAAAAAATCCAATTTATACAACACTATTTAAATTGCTTCTCCATTAGCACAGCGGTTTGTCAGCGGACCTACAACGCTAGAAAACAAGTTTCAATACCCGTGGTGGGTGAGGCAAAGATAGTTAGTTCATTGTGTAGCTGTTTGTTTGTTTTTTGAATTTTGCACAAAGCTACTCGAGGGCTATCTGTGCTAGCCGTCCCTAATTTAGCAGTGTAAGACTAGAGGGAAGGCATCTAGTCATCACCACCCACCGCCAACTCTTTAGCTTCTCTTTTCCCAACGAATAGTGGGATTGACCGTTACTTTATAACGCCCCCACGATTGAAAGGGTAAGCATGTTTTGCGCGACGAGGATTCGAACCCGCAACCTTTGAATTATTAGTCGAACGCCTTAACCTACCTGACCATGCCGGGCACATTGTGTAGCTTTGTGCTTAATTACAAACAACTATTTTAATTAACACTTTCTATAATTTGAATTGTGTACGTGGACATATCACTTAATAAATTCTCTAAACCATATAAAGTTAAAAATCTCCCTCGTAAGACAACGGTAAGTCTATTGACTTACAACGCTTAACTCCTTGGTTCGATCCTCGCGGTATTCACATTATATAGCACGATGTGGCTTTGCTCTAAAAAATTAACAAAAGCGTTAACAAATAAAATATAAACTTTTTAGAATTCTTTTTTTTTTTGCAAATACGCATGCCAATTAGGTACTGTATGGTAAATGTTTTAAAATATAATGTATCAAAAAAGGTTGTGTTTTCTTTCCTAGATGAACACTTCTTTACAGAAACTCCAACTTAGCAAGACAGTGAAGTAATTAATCTGAAGATATGGGTATTAGTATATCTGATAGTTAAAGAATAGGCAGTAAGGAAAGATAACAGGAAAATATTTCAAACGAGTCTTAAAAGACCTCGTGTGTCAAGTAAAGATTTTTTATTTACTTCTCCAGAGACTGGGAGAAAAACGTGCAAAGTAGGGCACGAGATTTGGGTCAGTCAAGTTGCTAGAAACAGAAATACTCCTCCACGATATTTACTGGTAAGGAGAGTCGGGATGACACAATGGTCACGTGATGAGCAACTATAAAAGCCATCACCGAGATGGCGGAGCAGTTTTTTCAATGAAGGAAGGTTATTGAGAAGAGAAATGATGTTTATAGTAGCCATCATTTTGATACATCTAGCTGGAAGAGGACTGTTAGAGGAATCAGTATGGGAATCCAACAGATGGAAGCCCATAACGTCCACTAATGACCAACGTCCTATGAGCAGTAGATTTTATTATGTTGTTTTACCAAAGTCGCTTTTATATGGTCAGACTTTCGATATATTAAATAGTCAATCTGGTCTAAAGTTCAAAGGACAGCTACAAACAGTTGGTCAACAAGAAAACAATCATGAAATTCAACAACAACACCAAGATTTGAGTTATAACCAACATCAACAAGAACAAGCTCTCCAATTCGACCCACATAAAAGGTACAATGACCAGATTGACTCAAGTGTCTCTCAACATCAAAAAGGTTTTGATACTCAAGTACAAGAACAGCAACATCGTGGTTATGAAGGCCAACATCAACAGCCGCAAGAAATTAGGTTTCAAAACGAGCAACAACTAAATTATGGAAATGAAGGTGAACAACAACAAAAAGAATTTACATCACAAAATCAACAACGGCAAAATAATGGATATGAAGGTCAACAACAACAGCAAGAAATTAGATTTCAAAATCAGCAACAGCAAACACATGGATATGAAGGTCAAGAAAAACAACAGCAGCAAGAAATTAGATTCCAAAAGCAACAAAGGCAAGAACAATTGGACAATCAAGGTCAAAGGCAGTTTGGATACCAAGCAAAGAAGACAACAGATGTATTAGATAACAGACACAACAATGGAGGCTATCATATTAAAGTTGAGAAATACACAGCAAATGTCCATCCTCAGTCACGTGCTCCTCAACCGGTTGACCAACTAACATTCTTCAGAACATTAGAACAGCCAAATAAAGTTGAAATTGCTCCTTTGAAGCCACCCGAGCTTCCAAAAGTTGACCGACCAAACATACCATTATTTCAAGTAGAGCGACCATCAGTTATTCCTCCAGTACCAGGGCAACTAGTAAATCAACAACCATTAATATCTTTCCAATCAGTTGATAAAAAACCACCATCAGTTTCATCAGCAACATTCCGCCCTCCAGTAATTCCTCCCATACCAGATCGATCGGTTATTCCTCCAGTACCAGTCCAACTAGCCACAAAACGACCACTGGTGGAATTTCCTCCTCAATTTCCAGGGCGCCAAGTTGTTATTCCTCCGAGACCCAAAGATATAAGCCAAGGATTTTGTTCCTGTAAATCCAGCTGCTCGCCACAGAGTAATATTCCATCAAACATTGGTACTCTCTCTTTTCAGCAAGCTGCAGCCTCTTTGGAAGCAGATGCAGTTTTGAGTTTGATTCGTTTAGATGAAGAAAGCATCATTGCACTTTTGTCAGCTGAAGGTAAGTTCAATATCAGGAGAGATATGAAGGTCTTTCCCCTAAAATTAAGATCTAATTAAACAAACAAAATTAATAAAAGGTTAAAAAATATCAAAAGTTTCTCGGTTCATTGAAAAGTATAAAACAAATAGTTGTATTTTTTTTATTGTTGTTTGTTATTAAGAACAAAGCCCCACAAAGGGCTCTCTCTGCTCTGCCCATCACGACTATTGAAACTGATTTACTGGCAGTATAAATCTGCAGACATACCGTTATGCCACTGGAGGGAATGTTCCTTTCTTAAATTAAACTTCATTAATCGTACTGTTCATAATGCTCAACATATACTTTACAGTTTTTAAAAATTATTTTGCATTTTTGTTAACTTAATGATAACTTGACGTACAGTAATACTCTTAGAAACCATCTAAACAACTATAAGCAGATTATTAAATTATTGTATTAAAATCTTCGAAACGTATTTAACAACAATAAATATATTATTAGATCACTGTAATAAAATATTTAAAGAATTAAAATGAGCTGCAGAAAAGCTTTAACATAAAAGCGCTCATTGTACGATAAAACAACACGTGCAGTCCAGCTTCAGGATAGGTTAATATAGTCCTGTTTGTATTACGATACGTTATTTGACATAACATTTGAGGTAGTGAAACTATATTATAATATAAGGAGACTTAGCGTATTTGACTGCGTGAAGTCAGTCAGCAAACTTTTGGAAAAGCCTTGAAAAACGTTGGCTGTATTCACCAGAACGCAACAGGTACAAAACACGAAATAAATGGATGTTAATTATTTTCAAATTTTAAATGTAAACATTAAATGAAGAGAAAACTAGAAGATTGTAAGTGTCTGGTGATGAAACATTAAAACGTCGCGTATCACGACTGTTTCTGCACGAGGCCTGACCGTTTCATTTCGGTTTCATATTAATTACACACACACATATTATAAATTAATATTTATTGTTGCATGTCATGTATATGTGTGGAAAAACTAAAGTATCATTGGTGGTTGTTCAGCGTTTACAAAAACGCTCTTCAAAGTAATGTTTGTGTTAAACGTAGTAAAGTGGTTTGTTGGTGATAACCTTCATTTCTAAGGTCCATACACGCTGTTCCTTCCCTCGAACAATGCTCTGTCTCGTCTTCCACCTCAGTTATTGAAGATATGGAAAGAAGATTCAGAAGCTTTTACCAAGATCTTTCTCAACCACATAATTCCTACAAAGTTGTCCTTGGAAGATTTGCGACAGACTCCTACAATTGACCCTCGTGCTGCTAATGTTGACACTTTATATGTCAGTAACAATGAAGATGAGGTAAGTTTAGTGTTCTTTCACAAGTTCACACTTATTATTACTATCCATGCTGGAACAATTAGTAACTATACACAGTTAAATTCATTTTGTACAGTTTGAACAAAGGTTTATAACTAGTATTCCAGAGTGTGGGTCCGAGGGTTTATCGCTCGCGCCCTGTCATCACCGTGAAAAAAAAAATCGCACTCTTCGCTTTAGGGCTCTAAATGGCGTATAAGAATGGCTTCCGAATATATCTATATGATTAGGGTAGTTGTTGTTTCGAATTAAGCACAAAGCTGCACAATGGGCTATCTGTTCTCTGCCCACCACGAGTATCGAAATCTGGTTTTTAGCGTTGTAAGTCCGTAGACATAACGCTGAGTCACTGGGGGTGGGTGAAATTAGGGTAGCCCACGAATTAGCCGTGAGTGCTGTTAACTAATTGCTTTCCGCCTACTCTATCATTTCAATATTAGGAACAGCTGGTACAGATATCTCTCGAGTGGATTTGTGCGAAAATCAACAAACAGTAACAACTGGGGTAATTTGACCTTTATGGTAAACAAGTATGTGTTGAATGATGAACTCTACATGAGGTTCTTACTCACCCAACAGATCAGTGAAGAAATTTTACTTTATAAAGTATGAATAGGATATTTCCACTGACGCTGTTGTGGAACTAAATGGGTAATCTTCATTATTGTTTTGGTTTCCATTAACAAAAATATCCGCTTCTCAAAAGTGATTCAACATATCTCCTTTATTTATAGTTGTGCTATAAAACAATTCTTGTTGTTTTTCAATTTCGCGCAAAGCTACTCGAGGGCTATCTGCGCTAGCCGTCCCTAATTTAGCAGTGTAAGACTAGAGGGAAGGCAGCTAGTCATCACCACCCACCGCCAATTCTTGGGTTACTCTTTTAGTAACGAATAGTAGGATTAATCGTCACATTATAACGCCCCCACGGCTGGGAGGGCGAACATGTTTGGCGCGACTCGGGCGCGAACCCGCGACCCTCAGATTACGAAGCGCACGCCTTAACGCGCTAGGCCATGCCGGGCCCTCTTACTACGGAAACCATTTTGTTCATGCGTTTCGATAATATAGCCACAGTGATTTCAACATCATATTTCTATCTGTTGTCAAACAGTACTGCAAAGAGAAACGAGTATTCTGGTATACACTGTGGTACATACTGTGTATGTGTGCGTACATGTATCTTATAATTTATATTTAAACATTACTATGATGTTAAAAGCAGTATTTATTATTTTAAATGCTCATTCTTGATTTGGTTTTGTTGTTACATTTTAGCTATAAATTATTTCAAATACATTAGACGGTTCAAATAGATATCTAATTTATAAATGTTTATGTGCTAACTAGCAGTCTGCATGTACAACCGTCTATTTCTAATGGAATCATTTTATGTCAATTTTTAAAGAAAAGAAATGAGTAGTAATAATAATAGCAAATCCAACTTTTGATTTTGAGAAACTAAAGAACGGGGAGGGATGTACTATGAATGTTTATTTTTGGAACTACACTTGAGCAGGATACTGGTCAGAAGAAAAACATCGTTTTACTCCCTAAGGTGTAAATACTGACCTTTGCCCGAGTGCACATTTAAGTCACTGGGACATATGAGGCGGTTACGACACGTATTAAAGGTAAACGACTCACCTACTTTCGTAGGTTCAGGAAATAAAACTTTATTAACGTTCTTACTTAACAATGGTGTCAGCAGGTGAAACACTGACCTGTAGCTACGTTGTAATGGTCCAAGCATGGCCTTGAAATTGTGAAGAGACTCGAAGAGCAAACACCCAACTCGAGAGTTGGGTGTTAAGTTTCAAAATAACAGTGTACATTAAAATAGGTTATACTTAGAACCAGAGTGACTTACCCTCATTACTTTCGTATCACCCGGTCGTGCGTTCTAGATTTCTCTTCCCTCCTCGGATCACCATGGTGATCTACCGTGTCACGTTGTTCTCAGTAGAAAAATGTAAAGCAAGATTCCGTGAGCGTATTATTGTATAATCAAGAAGCACCTTGTACTAAATATCGGCTTTCGTCCTCATGTTTACGTTCAATGAAAAAGTCTGTTGGTATGCAGGTCATACATCCAAGAAGTGACTGGACTTGTTTTTGTTTTCCTTTGTTGTATCAGTGAAATGCGTTAAATGCTTAAGTTCCTTCTAAAATTTTATTTACTACCTACTGCATGTCTTTCCTCATTTTACTTTCGTAAGATTTGCCAATAAACAAAAATTTCCCAAGTTACTCTGGAATATTAATTAAGTACTAATTAGACAATAACGTGTTCTTAACACTGACTTGTCGAGTGTTTAAATGGTATTTTATAAAAGCGATATAAACGTTTACAAGATACAAATATCTGTTATTGTTGTGTTTTAAACCCAAAGTTACGAATCGGGATATTTGTGTTCTGTTCACCGTGGGATATCGAACCCCAAATTTTAGTGTGGTAAATCTGAAGACTTAGCTTTGACCCATCAGATTTCAACAGAAGTACCAAGATATAAATAACTGATGAACTCGACAAAAGTGAATGGAAGAAGTGAGAGTTCTGACAGTATCACATTCATTTAACATCAACATCAAATCTTCAAAATAAAATAACAGTAATGATCTTCCAAGTATTTAAAATATGAATCTGTTTCCAGGTACATAGTTTATTTCTGAATCGTGTCATTACTAAAGTATGAAGTTACCAGTAGTTTTACTAAACTGAAGATAGGAAAGTGCGTTTTAATACATACTGAAATTAATTATTAAAGACTTTAACTTGATGTTTGCTGAAATTATTGTTTCATTGTTGAAAGCATTTTCTGTTGAGGTTAATATGCTTAAAACAGTGGCAATACACGACAATGTTAGGAGATCCACGCATAAAATATTATGCGTATCAAGAAATATAAAAATAAACTTCAAACATCACAACCACACAAAATATATACATTAAATTTGTATTTAAAATCGCTCATTAATTATAACACTGTGGTTTCGAACACCAATTGATCAAATTATCATATTTCTCTTGTCTTACGAAAAGCTTTTCAAAGCTCAGTTTTTTTTTAAATATTGAACATAATAATTCCTAATATTATATCCTTTATGAATTAAGGTTATTTAAATTCCAACTCTATTTTCATGGAATTTTTTTTTTAGTTTTAAACAAACACAACGGGTATCTTTCATTTTATAATAAGAAAAGGCTTAAGGGTATTGCGAATAAGACTTCCAATAACAAAAATTAGACACGTCTGTTTCTGTTCTATTGACCCAGAACAGAAAGCCTAGCAATAACTAATGAATTTAAAACGTCATGTTCTGTGTTATGACTGCGAATAACACTATCGATCTGTATATATATATATATATATATACATTTCCTTATAAATTCGTTAACACTGTCAGTTAGTAGAATAATCCTTTCCATAGTATAGCAAGCCTAAGATCTTAAGCAATAAGCCAGATTCCAGGTTTTGCACAGCTGTGGATGCCAAAGAGAATAAAATAAGATTAAGACAGGATAGGAACATATGTAAGTACATAACACATAACTGTCACTAAACTTAAGATAAGTGTAAGATAAGTCCATTATGAAACAGAAAGACAAGCGACTGGCTTTGTCATTACTTTAAATACAGCTTTAAAAAATCGGTTTATTTTTCCTACAAAATTAAAGAAAGAAAAAAAAACTATTCAGGAACTTTTAATCTCGAGAGTAAATCGTAGCTTTCTTTATCTTGCCAGCTTTCATCGAAGCAGAATGCACGACGTCTGCTACTGGATATTGTCAGTGTTGTAGGAAGGATTTGCAAACTGGAAGTGCTTGACTGAGAGATCGAAAGTACAAGGAACTGCTAAAAACTGTTAAGTTTAAGGGATTCTGGAGACATGCCCATGAGAAAAGTATTGTAATATTGTAACTTACAGTTGCTATATGTAAGTCAAATATCTAGAAGTGGGAGTACTGCATTACCCTCCGTTTCGACGGCCCTACTTACACGTTAAACATACCACGTTATTCATAACGAGAGGCCTCTGTGAATATAGCAAAAGTGTTTTCGAATAGGGGCCTGGCATGGCCGAGCGCGTTAAGGCGTGCGCTCGTAATCCGAGGGTCGCGCTAAACATGCTCGCCCTCCCAGCCGTGGGGGTGTATAATGTGACGGTCAATCCCACTATTCGTTGGTAAAAGAGTAGCCCAAGAGTTGGCGGTGGGTGGTGATGACTAGCTGCCTTCCCTCTAGTCTTACACTGCTAAATTAGGGACGGCTAGCACAGATAGCCCTCGAGTAGCTTTGTGCGAAATTCCAAAACAAACAAACAAACTGTTTTCGAATAAAAAGTGATTAAATAAGATATGGCATACATTTCAGACTGTGACCATAAATGGCCAGCGAATTGTGACTACAAATGCTCCCGGTCCAAAGGGTGGAATGATACATGTGATTGACGGAGTACTCTATCCACTGGCGGATAAAGACATTGTGGATACTGTGACTCAGTGCAACAAATTCAGCGGATTTTTGACGCTTCTCGAAGGAACACAGTTGATAGACACTTTACGTAGAGGTATGTTTCAAGTTTTATTTTTCAGTAAATCTTTGAAAAAAAGTGGAACTGTGTGACAAAGAACAACAATTATAAAAGGGCCAAAATTTTCTTACTCTAACCAAAAATCTAAAATACCCTTTGATACTTGTTTTTTTTATTCATACTATTCAATTTATTACAACTGACACGCGAGCTACCAGTCAAATAAAGAAGGTAATTTGTGAAATAACATCTTTTATAACACAATATATTTAAAAATAAGAGAAAAAAATTAATAGAAAATAAATTATAGGACACATTCAACTGTGCAAATAGAAAAACTTAAAAATAACAATTTTTACAATTTACAATATTAATAAAATGTCACTTAACTGCAGCTTTTGTTCGATATTTACTATTTTCGCGCGCACACACACATATACAGTACAATTAAATCAAAAATCATGTCAAATGTTAAAAGCCCCGAACCTTTTACGGAAGCTACGGAGTTTTAAATAAGTAGCTTCAGGTATTAGCCTTTTGCGTACAGTTTAATTGCAGAAGATAACAACTCAGAACAAGTTTAATAACTATGACCTAGCGACATCGTACGTTGTAAAATATTCCATACCCTGCATTTTGATGTGACTTAGTTATGCCAAAATTACACGGTGAAATAAAATTGTCCGGTTAACAGAGAGGCCACGTGTAACTAACTCTATAACGCTTTGAGGCGCTAAACAAAATAATAAAAAAATAAATCAATGTTGATACAAATATTTAGAAAATACTTTGGTATTAAAATAAGCGATTGTTTTATTATTTACCATTTATTGTTCGTAAATATAGTCTACTGTAATTAAATTATGTAACTGTGTATTTTATAGATGGTCCCTTCACGCTTTTCTTACCAAGTGACGACGCTTTATCCAAGATCCCCGAAAATGAACTTGATGTTCTAAAGAGAAATATCACAGCTCTAAGAGGTAAAAAACAAGTTTTTCTTTCTTAAACCTCAACTAATTTGCCTCCTTTGTTCTGTTTTTTCGTTTATACGTCACAAAATAAATATACTAAGCCTAAAAATGGACGTAAAACAGCCCAAACCAATCTTATGTAATGAAAACTTGTAATCACTCGAAGTTAATTTTAGACAATTTTCATGAAGGTTGAGCTAAATGCTCGATAAATAAGAATAACCTATAACGCCAGTATCTGTATTTGATCAGTATCTGTGTACTTTATTGATATGTGAAACGTTAAAGACATTTATTTTCATGAGTATCTTTGTTCTAGCATTTGATATGGACTGTAATTTAACACATTCTTTGGAAGAATTTTTTTTTTTAATTACCTCGCTTTGATTATTTTTGTGTTGTTGTCTGTTTTAACTGAGAAACAGTTCCGAAAATTTTGTGATATCTTTTGTCTCTATTTTGCAAAACGTTTGTTTCATTTTTAACTCAGTAAAAATCTTGTCTGATGTTTCTAGCCTTTCTTCTGTATCACGTGGTCGAAGGAGTTCATTATGGAGCAGACCTAAGAGATGCTCAGTATCTGACGTCACTGTATCAGTCTCAACCAGTTAGAGTGGGCGTAAACGTCGATGGATGCCGACGTACGTTTATTGAAAACTTTCTGTTAATCGTCAATAGGCTAATTAATTTTTTTTCTCTTATAATCTTTGTTGATTCGAAATTATTGATTACTTATCTGTAATAAACTGTCAAAGTTTCAGAGAAACGGACTATACACGTGAGTGTCTGATGTTTTCGAAACAAAAGACACTGTGCGATACACGAGTTTTCGAAACTGCCAGTTCAAAGATCCCATAACTTGAGAAGTTTAGAAGTGCGTAATAGAGGAAAGACGGCCAGTCAGCAGCACGCCATCCACGTGATCCCTTTTAAAATAGTGAAAATGATTATCGATGTTATAACGTCCTCACAACCGAAAATGCGGAACAAGTTCAATATGTGGACCTTCCGCTACTCAGGCCGGAGTGATTCCCAAATTTATGTTAGGCCTATATACGTACACACAATACTTTAACTTAAATGAAAGTTACTTGTGAAATTAGGAAAGGAAATGAACGCTGCCTGTTAGTTTGTTTTTAAATTGAATTTACACAAATCCACATGAGGGCTATTTGCGCTAGCCATCTCTAATTTAGCGGTGTAAGACGAGAGGGAAGGCAGCTAGTCATCACCACCCACCGCCAACTCTTGGACTACTCTTTTACCAACGAATAGTGGGATTGACCATCACGTTATAACTCTCCCATGGTTGAAAGGGCGAGCATGTTTGGTGCGACTGGAAATCGAACCCGCGACCCTCATATTACAAGCCAGTGGTCGTCAACATGTTAAGCACAATAAAATGTCATCAGATTTTACTGAAAATGATTCACTGGTGTAAAAGTGGACACGATGTTTTGCTAAAAAATCTGCGTTAATTTTTTCAGTCCTCCTAGATGTGAATGTAAAAAACAAAAAGAAGAAGAGAAAAAAAATATTGCAGTTCTGTGAGTGTCTAAAAAGAATAATAGATTAAATTTGTACCGTAGATTAACATCGTTCGCTTGTCTTAACAACGTAACAAAATAGGTGTATTAAATATAAAATCATAACCTTAACTAAACCATTTAAATGTACCAACCACGCACCATGTCATGGCACGCGATGCTGGTAACATAGTTTAATGGTTTTAGGAACTCCTGAAAAACACGTCGACGAGCAATAAATGATTAATATGTGTACCATAATGTATAAGTCAATAATGGTATATATATATATATTTTGTTTTTCAGGTCGTCTTTACGAAGCAAACAACTCGCCTCTTTACCGAGCCGATATATCTGCCAGAAATGGTGTTATCCACGTCCTCGATTGGGTTCTTAAACTTGAAGATTTGGATACGTGTGATGGGGTCATCTTACCCTGATGACAAACCCGAAACAAATAATGAGAACGTTGTAAGCGGGTAATAGATATAACGTCGTTTACTGAAAAACAAAAACAAACGGAAATTATATGATTTAGAGCCATATTGAAAGAAAAAACAAAAAGTCAATCCTTACAACTGCGATATAACCTGTAAAATAATTATAATAAGGATATAATTTTAGTTTAATTTAAAGATTTAATGTGAAACATATGTTTTGGGGCCAAAAACATTCTAAGTATGAGATTTAAAGAAATCTTGTTTTATGAACAAAATCTAAGTATTAATTTTAACTAAAGCTTGTTGTAGGTCCATAATAAGAATAGGCAGTTTGAGAGTAAACTTGGTTTTCCAGTAGAGTTAAGTATTAACTTCGAGAAAAATATGTTACAGAAACAGTTGTTTAGTCAATTTTAAGGTGTTATGTTTAAAAAATAAATTTACTTATAGCGTCATCTATCGTTTTTCTTTGTCATTGAAAAATCATTGTATTTAGTAAAGGTTCTAATATCTTCTGTTTTCTGATTTACGAAAGTTATTTATGTTAATAAACTAGTGCGAGGTTTAATAATTATGGCTCATAATACTGATTGGTAGTTTCTCATTGTTTCATTCTTTTTCGTTGACGCTCTAGGACTTATGGGCCATTGCTATAAAATAAAGTCAAATAATTGTTTCGAAATTAAAGGTTTTGAATTGAGACGATTAAAGGGGTCGTCGTCACAATTAGTAGTTAATTTGATGACCCAATTCTAATTATTAATAAATTGCTCTTTTTGTTGTTGTTACCAGATACTAAGAGCTAACGAGCATCTAACAGCAACTTAACCCTTATCACTTAGTAACGACATACTGCACTGTTGAGTAGATCTTTTCAAGAATTCGATTAATCGAATAATAATAATAACACAATTATAGCTATTGTGTTTTACATTGTAAGTAAGTGACTTATGATTGAAACTAAATTAATCAACATAATATTCCATTCTGACTGTTGTGTGTTTCTTTGAAAAGTTTATTACTCACTCTAATGATATTTTGAATAATGCAGCTTTTTCTTCTTTTTTTAATTCTCAAGATATGGAAAACAAAATACCTCTTAGAGTAAAACTTGGTATAGAATTGGTTTGAATTACGCGCAAAGCTACAAGAAGGCTATCTGCGCTAGCCGTCCCTAATTTAGCAGTGAAAGACTAGAGAGTGGGCCATCACCGCCAACCGCCAACTCTTGGGCTACTCTTTTTGTCAACGTCACCTTATAACGTCTCCATTGCTGAAAAGACGAGCATGTTTGTTGGGATTGAGAGTTATGCAACCTAACCACCTGGCCATAATGAGCCCCTTGGCTTAGAAAAAAAAACAAGAACAAAAATTGTAAATATTGAATTCGGCCGTAAATGTAAGTGATGAACGTATATAAGTTAGTTGGTCTTTACATCATGTTGAGCCACATTCAAACATTTCGATAGAACAATGATTACAAAAACAATGGGAGTGCAAAGGAATTTATACCCATATATGGAAGAAATAACCAACGATTTTTAACAAAGATCGTACTTTAAGTAATATTGGTGTAAATATTAAAAGAGTGATATTAAGGATTGTGATTGCATACTAAGACTGAAATGGTTATTGATCATAACTTCACACAATGTTGCTCTAAAAGTACATACGTGACAGTAAAGGTATCGTGATTTTTCAATCGTGACATCGAGATGACATAATGACAGACACTTTTCACGATATTGGCATAAAATTACATAGATGATATTGTAAGGGTTACAACAGTATACAACATTAATATAAAGACTACAAACCAAAGTCTGCGAGTCTGTGCCTCATTCGTAAACTTAGCTTACAACACGAACTTATCATGTGGCCAATCTTACTGTAGCATAGCTAAAAGAAGCTCTTTCTAAATATTTGTCAAGCACTTATGAACAAACAACAAAACAAAAAACAGTGAAATTATCTGCAGACTCGTATTTTGATATGATGCGCCATTTCACTAATTCTCTCTGTGCTGAACATGGTGGTAAAGTCAGTTTGAACCCATGCATATGAAAGATACCTAGAGTATGAACTGCATAAGCCATTACTTAAGGTATTAATGGACGATACAAAAGTTTTGATTACTCAAGACGAACAAGTCCATCAGATGTTGTTTTTTTAAATGGATTTAATCTCCTCGCTGTTATGCTTGATGCCCTATTCAGGAGCTTATGTTTAAAATGAATATAAAAATATCAAAGGTATGTGAGAAATCTGTTGAGTTATGAAAGACAGTTCACAGACACAAAAGAAACGATTCAAAGGGGACAAGTCACACCTCCGGAAAGTTAAGATCTGCTGTATCCATGTCAGGATTATTTTGAATCTTTATAGGGTGTTGCTTTTATATGATATTAATTTTACACAATGTAGGTAATGGAAGTAAAATATTATATTTGAAAGTAGGTTGGTACACCACCATCACTATTGAATACTGCCTTTCACTGCAGGACACTAAAGTTAGCACTTCCATTCAAGTAAATTCTAGTGGAAAATAATACTGGGATGACCATACTTCTCTTGATATTATGATGCTTTCAAGATGGAAAGACTTATGGAACATGGTTTTATTATAGGATCCATATGTGACTTTTTGCCCTCTAAGGTTAATTTTACGAAAAGAGGTAAACTCAACGGTGCAAAATGCTCTTTACGAAGAGGATTCCAATTAATGGACTATGTTTTCTAGGCTTTGAAAATAATTTTGTTAGGCTCTTCTTTCTCTTTTTGGCTAATTCTTTTGATATTATGATTACATCTGTACTGACGTTGCTGTTGAGACGGTAGCTTGTTTGTTTTTAAATTTCACGCAAAACTACTACACAAGGACTATCTGCACTATCCAGCCCCAATTTTGCACTGTAAGACTAGAGGAAAGGCAGCTGGTCATCACCACCCACCACCAACTCTTTGGCTATTCTTTTACCAACGAATAGTGAGATTGAACGTCACATTATAGCGCCCCCACGCCTGGAAGAGTGAGTATGTTTGGTGCGACGCGGATTCGAACCTACGACCCTTAACTTACAAGTCGATAATCCTAACAACCTTACCAAGCCAGGCCCAGAGCGAGGCATTCAAGTTTTTTGGAGTTAAAGCGCATTTAATACTCACATGGAATATTTTAAAGTTGTGTCCGAAATAGCTGCTTTACGTCTACGTGTTTCTATGCGTGGTGTTAAGTTGTGTGTTGAGAAGATTTAAATAACACATAGCTTTGTTACATGTATGTGCAATTAGTGCTTTGTTAGAAGTTTCATATAAAGTGCGTTCTTGGTCATTGCACCAATTTGTTTGTTTGTTTCCATTTAAGCACACAACAACTCTGTGAACTTTCTGGTGTCGAAATCCGATTTATGGTGTTATAAGTTTGCAGATTTATTACTGTGGTGTTGAATGGCATTGCACCAACAAAAGTGAGAAGACGTGTATTCTTGCCTTACAAACTAGCTGCTTATTGAAGTGCTACAGAAACTGCATAGTCTGCAAATCTAAATAATTCAAAGGAATTTCTTACATGAAAAAGCTTCAGTTACACAAAAGAAGAATGGCCCATAACAATAACATAAAAATATTTAGGTACAACAAAGGACCTATTGGTTCATCTAGTCTGTCCCATCCTACTAAATTAAAACTATTAACTAAATAAATAAAACTCTCAAAGCCAATCCTGGAGTCCAAGACTGAATACAGTACTCCAAATCATATACAACGAAATAACAACTTTCTTACACTCCTACTTGATATTTCTGTGGATAGAACCCAAATTTCTATTTGCCCAATCACAAGCACGGGCACACTCTATTTGCCCAATCACAAGCACGGGCACACTGCTTGGATAGCTTAAGAGACTGATCAACCATTACACCAAGATCTTTTTTTTTCACGATACTCTTAAAGTTATCTCCATTCAAATTATACTTATAATTCAAATTATGATAACCCAAGTCCAATATCTTGAGTTTATTGTAACTAAAACCTGTGCTAATTATTTGCTAGATTCAAAAATGATTTAAATCATTTGTAAAGCAGTAGCATTCTCCTCACAACTAAAAACACCCAAGATCTTAATATCATCTTCAAAATGAATTAATTTATTGATCATTACTTCATCTATGTCACTAATGTAAATCAGAAAAAAGTCCAAAGATTGAGCTCTGGGGTACGGCACTTCTGATATTAATCCACTTTGACTGAACTCCATTTATAACTACCCTCCTATTTCTGCCATCTGATCACTCTTCTTTTCAGTCAGTTAGCTTATCTCCTACATTAGTATAGATAAAGTTTTACAAGTCTTTAATGTGGTATCTTGTGAACGGATTTTTGAAAGCCAGATCTTCCTTAATTTCATCTATATAAGCAGTCATCTTTCAAAAAAAATATTAAATGGTTTGTAAGACAAGATTTTTACTGTGGTGAAATCATGTTGACTACCGAATAAAATATTAAACCTTGTTAAATAACTTTAGAAAGCATCGTTTACTGGACTTTCCAAAACCTTTCCCACAACTGATAGACTAATATGTTTGTAATTATTGGAACAATTTTTATTACTTTTCTTGAAACAAGTGGAGTAACATTAGCCACCTTCGGTCCTCTGACACCTGCCCACTATTCAAAGACTCACAAAACATATTGGCAAGTAGATCACTCATCCAATCACTGACCTCCTTCCAAACCATTGGGGAAATATTATCGTTCTTTCGGCTTCTCAGTGTTTTTTCTCAACAAGTTCAAAATTACTGTAATCATCTTATACAATCTTGTTTCCATCTCTCAACTGTTTAAGATGAAGAATATGGCTCAAAACTTCATTAGTAAAAATTGAAGGAAAATATAATTGAATAATTCATCCATCTCATAATCGTCAGAGAAGAACCTTCATTTATGATCCCTCAAAAATCCTAAAACATCCGAAAATTTTGTTTATTCTTAATGTATTTAAAGAAATACTAACTCTACATTTTTACGTTTTCAGCCAACCTTGTATCATACATCAATTTTAATATCATAAATTCCTGCTTGACCAACATTTTTGACTTTGTATAACCTTCTGAAACTTCATCAAACAAGTACATTTAAATTTTTCAAATTTGTGGTGCTTTACTTAAGGTTTTTTCCATTAAACCCTATGAAAGACAATCTGGTTTTATACATATAGATATGGCCACCCTTTTCTTTCTATGAGGCATATGTTTATCTTGAATATTTTAAAAAAATCATCTTTTAAAACTTTTCTGTATCTGATCAGTATCTACAAATGACTCAGCTGCCCAAAAATGCCCAAGTAACGACAAATGATTACTGTCGCATTCCATCAAAAGTTGCACGATTTTTAATTTTTTGAACCAAAATATCACATTTTCTTATCTCCACATGAAGAAAAATACCGAACTTAACAGAAAAAAAAAAGATCACTTACGTACAAATGTTATCTAGTTTTACCCTTTCAACTATTTATTCATTAAAAATCAACAATAAATCTAAAATAACATAGTTTCTATTAGGTTCCTTGGCCAATTGGTGCAAAAAACTCTTTTGCCTTCATGATTTGACTCTAACATTTCTGATCTGCATGCCTGAAATTTAAAACACCCATAGTTATGACCTCATTAAAGCTGAACTCTTAATCTGACTGTAACGTTTCTCATAAAGTTCATCAGCATTATCTGGTAGTTTATAACAAATTCCTACTGAAAGCTTTTTCCTTTATTTCCGCTAACAGAAACTCAAATAGATTCAATCTCCTTTATGTCATCTTTGATATCCTCGACTCATATTGAAAATAAAGAACTAACCCTACTCCTATCTTTAGTATTGGGCCTGGCATGGCCTAGCGCGTTAAGGCGTGCGCTTCGTAATATGGTCGCCCTCCCAGCCGTGGGGGCGTTATAAGTGACGGTCAATCCCACTATTCGTTGGTAAAAGAGTAGCCCAAGAGTTGGCGGTGGGTGGTGATGACTAGCTGCCTTCCCTCTAGTCTTACACTGCTAAATTAGGGACGGCTAGCACAGATAGCCCTCGAGTAGCTTTGTGCGAAAAACAAACAAACAAAATCTTTAGTATTATATCTCAATTAAATAACATGTAACCCTGTATTTCAAAGAAATTTTTGTCAACAAAATTGTCTGTATTTAAACATCTTTTAGTTATATTTATTATATGAAAATCCTCCATTCCTACAAATGCTAATCTATATTACTTCTTTTACATGTATCATTACAATAGTAACAATTAAGCCTACCCTTAAGACTATTCCAAACTCATTTCCTACGTTAAACGTTTTTCTAAATCTTTTTTTTTAATTTTCTTTGTTCTGGCCCTTACCGCTGTCTAGTCCAAGTTTAAAACTTCCCTTATAGCTGAGTTAATAGCCCTTGCAAAGAGGTCAGCTCTTATACTTAAATGTAAGCCATCCATTTCAAAAAAGCTCCCTTCTCTCATTACTGATCCCACAAGTCTAACCAGCCAATTTACTCCTGCTTGCATATTAATCTAAGTCTAGCATTCAATCCTAGTGACCTACTTACAACTTCATTTTCATAATTAACTTCCGCAGTATCTCTGACACAACTAAGTTATTGCTCTTTTCGTTAAATGCCTTTAATAACCCCTTGTACGTATAAATCAACTCCACTGACCTAACTTTCCCAATATTATTAGTACCTACGTGCACAACAAAATTTGCATTATTTCTAGTCTCTTTATTGTGTTTATTGTTCTATCACTTGTAACCTCCATCAGTGTCTCTGTGTAGTATAATCTTATTTATTCCACAGACTATCCTATACACATATCTTGTCAAATAATTATCTATAACATCTTTAACTTTATCATTCACATAATTTTTGTCCTTTTTCTTTTCCCTTCTGATTTCAATTCATTACCGTTTTTGAGGCCTAATGTTACTGTTTCTAACCTTCTCGCCTCCCAGTGGCTCAGCGGTATGTCTGCGGACTTACACGCTAAAATCCGGGTTTCGATACCCGTGGTGGGCAGAGCACGGATAGCCCATTGTGTAGCTTTGTGCTTAATTCAAAACAACAGCAACAACAACATCTAACCTTCTAACAAAGCAATGACAGTTACTCGGTTTCAAAACCAAACCCAATCTCTGTTGTTAAATACATGTTTATGCTGGTGATGTATGAATTGTTTATTTCATTTTAAGCGAACCAGATGGGCTCACCAGTCTGAAATAAGCGAATAAAAATTAATGCACATAAATACTATTTATCTGCTGTGTTATTTATCAATTTTGCCTCCCGCTAGTACAGCGGTAAGGCTCCGGATTTACAACGCTAAAAACAGGGGTTCGATTCCCCTCGGTGGGCTCAGCAGATAGCCCGATGTGGCTTTGCTATAGAAAAAACAAACAAACACTTATATCAGATTCGAGTGGTATTTGTGCAATGTCTCTCCAAACAAAACCTTATCGCATAATGTCTCACCATGCTTCGAAAAAATAGGAAAATGTCTCGTCCAAATATTTTTATATAGTTTACTTTTTATTTATTTTTTAATTTTGGAAGACAGCTTGAAAGTTTGTTTGCAATTTTAGGTTTGTTGGTTTCAAAATGAGAATCTAATTAGGTAGGTAATTTGGCAATTATAACTTGTATTTTTCAAGATGGGAAATTATATTTTGTTGTAAAAAATATCGGCACTTTGTTACACAAAATTTTCGTCTCATTAAAAATAAATGGTTCTATTTGAAATGTCAAACACATTTTTTGTAACGAATACAAGAGTCTAAAAATGTTCGGAAAATAATTAGAAAATACAAAACAAATACTTAAAGGAAAAAAAGCAATCTTGTCTGAACACGAAGAAGAAAAATATGATGATTGAATTCATGTGAAGAGAAACAGAGTTGAAATATCACTTAAAAACTTGAATGTTTATAAAAATTAGAGACAATTTGATGATCAATCTCCTCTGATTATATTAATTACCGCATCCAAGTCTTATAGCTACACGTTTTCACAAAATATTCATCTTATATTTTATCAAAGTCACTCTGAATTTCTCAATTATTTTGTATTTCTGAATAGGAATGCAACATTAAAAGTTAGTTTGCTTTAAAGCGAGAGTCAGTAATAATGAGACATTGTCCTGGATTTGTTTTGATTCCCTAAATCCATACCTGAATTACGCTATAATGTGATATTTTATGTATGTTATCATTGCTTACACATTTATAATACTTCTTAAGATTTAACTTTATTTATTACTTCCAGCTGTACGCTCTTTAAACTGACTTTGCCAAGTCACTAGATGTCAAAGAAGATTGGGTAAGTTTTAACATCTGTGGTATCCAGGCATAACAGGTGTTTATTACTCCATTGTTTTGATATAGATATTTTCAAAGACAGTCGTAAATTTCCTTTTGCTTTAGCTAACCGTTGTATAATGTTATTCACTATGGAAAAAGGTTTTTATAAAGCTAAGTTTATTGTGGATCAAAATAGACAGCAAATTTTTCAATGCCAGGTCAGATGGTTCTTGAAAGATACAATCTTTCTTATGGTCAGTGAGAATGAATAATTGTTACTTACGTATGTGGTACAAGTCGTCATTAGAAAAATAACAATTTAGTCTTATGCATACAACATTATATCTTTTCCATCTGAAACCGATTTGTAAAGAATGTAGACCATAAGAAGCTTATATAGAAAAGATAAGTATCAACTATAAAAAAGCGACTGTCCATCTATACACACATCGTTATGCCCCAGCTGGTGCAGAGGTAAGTCTTCGAATTTACAACGCTAAAATTAGGGGGTTTGGTTCCTCTCGGTGGACTCAGCAGGTAGCTCGAAATGACTTTGCAATAAGATAAACACACACACACATTGTTGTGATTGTCGACTCTTTTGTTTTTCAGAGAATTCAGAAATACTTTGGAATATGTTTTCTAGTTAAATATTCTGTTATTCTATGGACCTATCTTGTTATGTTCTACCCAGGAAATTATATGTTAAAGGTGTCATACTTTTTTGAAGAATAAAGAATTAGTTACAGTACATAAAACAAAAATCGATTTTTATGTGTCTCGTAAGTGAAGTTACATTATATTCTTTCTGTAGTGTTATTTTCATTAATAGCATTATTTGAAAAGTTAAATATGTATGAAATATTCATTTTAATATTTTCAATTTATTCACAATAAACTTTATTTTTCGGATTATTTTGTAGTTATAAATTATTATTATGTGGATTTAGAACTATTCTAAATATCTAGAATTGACTAAACCTCGTAAGATACTATTCTGATCACGACCAGAAATATTGCTTAAAGCTATGGTAATCAACAGATGAATCAATGCATTATAATCATCATATGTTTTGTTTTATGTCGCTTGATACTCTTCGTGTATCATTCAATCAGCTACAATATTTACTAGGATGATTTTTCATTCTGATGTTTAATATTTATGAATAACTTGCTTTGATCAGAAGTTGTTCTAAAATTAATTTAATGAAATACACTTATCTATAATCGCCAGATAAGTTTGTTGTAATAATAACATTCAAATTTCATTTTTAGTTAGAGTACCACGAGAGTGTAAAGTGGGCGCTTCTTGCTATATTTCTATCAATTCAAAATTAGGAAAGCTTTGAGCAATTTTCCGAAACAGAGAAACGTGGAAGTTTGCCACGGAAATATTTAAACTACTAGCTAGTTTTTGTTTTGTTTTAAAGTATTAAAGATATCTATTATAAAAATTACTATCTCGTAACTTTCTTTTAGTTTTCATTAATATCATAGATTATTGTAGAACAGGTTACCCTCTTACATCAATAATTAGATCTATCATCTGGGGTACGAAAAATCTTGGATTCGACATCGACCGGAGAAATTATGAAAATGTAACGACAGTATTTAATTTTAACCATTCGAACCACTATATATTCATAATGCATCTATATGTTTAAGACGTCACACATTCCAGTTTGAAAGATAAAAACAATTCAACATAAAATATTCATTAGCCTATCCTGTAAAGACAAAATAATAATTGTTAATTTAAACAGAAGGGAATATGAACCGTGAAGAAAGTAGAAAAACAGTTTGAATCAAAATGCAAATAATATAGTTTCAAGCCCATAACTAATGATTCTAAAACCTTAGAACGAGTCTGGAAATAATTAGACTAGTTTGCTTACGTTCTCAAGTTGTTGTTTTTGAATTAAGCACAAAGCTACACAATGGGCTATCTGTGCTCTGCCCACCACGGGTATCGAAACCCGGATTTTAGCGCGTAAGTCCACAGACATACCGCTGAGCCACTGGGGGGCGCTTATGTTCTCAACTAAAAATTCCTATTCACTTTTAGTGAGGCAGAATAGGAAGTTGCGGCTTGAGGCATACACTATTTCAAGCCTTGTTTGTTTATATTTTTAAAGTTCTTATTTGTAGACTTGAAAATATAATCTGTGCACTTTGATTAAAATTGTTTCTGTTATTTTCTGATGATCCTCTTATTTTCCTTTTTTGAAATTAACAATTTTGAATCACCTTGTTTCTTAAGTTTTTATGTCCATTTATGGAGAATACATTTTAAGCTACGTACATCCATGTGCACTCAATTTAATATTACATATTTTTCAACAGTTTACTGTTGCATTGTTTGTTTCTTTTTCCATCCAAACATTATTTATCGATCCACATGATTTTTTTACTTGATATTTCGTATAAATACGCGTTTAACAAGCGTTTAATACAAAGAAAGCTGTACACTGCAGTTTCAAATATATTATGTATTTATTCTCATGTTAATTACTTGTCAATAATTTTTTTTAATTAGTCATGGAAACTTGCAGTGTTTTGTTTACTATATATATTTTTAGGCTTTGGGGTAAAATACGCAGCCGAGTTTGATGTAGGCTTGTGAAACAAACCTGTAAATACTACTACTAAAATACGTACTTACAATTTCTTCGAGGTATGAAAATAAGTAGAATAATTAACTGCTCATAAAAGTAAAGAAAACTCTCTGAAATAACTGCAGAGAGCAGCATACAAACAACTTACGACAGGAAACTCGAGAAATGATGGATATTTAACGTGGAAGTTTCTATATTAATGTGTGATAATTTTAACAAATTATTTTCCAAGTAATTCGCATTACTAAAACATCCGATTTTTTTTTTCAAAGGCGAGAAACGGTGTAACTTGAATCAATTTTAAAATTATTCTATAACATACTCAATACTGAATTCATGACTGCTGTCCAAATTTCGGTAAAATATTTGTAGCCGTTTTCCTTTACCGTCTAGTAAATCTGTAATCAATAATAAGGCTGAGACACATATAAATATACAAATTGTTTACTCTAATAAAACGAAACGTTTCTAACTAGTATGAAAAGGGGCATTTCCGACTAATATGCGATGCTTGAATGGCTTCGAAGAGTTTATTTTGGTGGCGAAGAAAAACTTAGAATATTTTATAAAGTGGAGATTTCGGCTTTTAAAAATCAGCTTAAAACTAACGCTACAACCTTTGAAAAAATTTCTTTAGTAGCTGTGTATAAATTTTTTCTCACTACAACTCCGGTTCTTAAATGGCTTAGAAGAAACACTGAAAGTAACGATGAAAAAATCGACAAAATCTCCCACTACCTTTTAAAAACCAACATAAAAATTGTCCTATGACCTGTGCAGGTTTGTCGAATAAAGAATAATATGACTAATAATAATATGAGGAACAAATGAATGAATTTTGTCTAAAAAATCAAGAAATCAACTATTTTGCTATTATCAGTATTTTAGAAATCTTAACCATTGAGACAGAAAGTCTTGTTATTTCAAGACCAACCCTTCTGGGCCCGGCATGGTCAGTTGGGTAAAGGCATTTAACTCGTAATCCGAAGGTCGCGGATTCGAATCGCTGTCACAATAAAAAAAAAGGTTACCCTTTCAGCTGTAAGGGGGGTTAATGTGACGGTCAATCCCACTATTCGTTGGTAAAAGAGTAGTCCAAGAGCTGACGGTGGATGGTGATGACTAGCTGCCTTTCCTCTAGTTTTACACTGCAAAATTAAGAAAGGCTTTGTGTAGCTCGTGTAGCTTTGCGTAAAAATCGAAAACAAACAAACATCCCTGCTTTTAAAGATGGTTTAACTGTAATGTGTAGTAGAATTTCTGTGAAATTTGTGGTCAAGTCCTATTATGAGCCACTCTTGTGGTTCGTTAATATGTTTTCAAGAAGAGAATTCTCCAACAATAAATGCCCGCTAATGGTACCATGGTAAGTCTGCGGACTTGCAAACTAAAAAAAAACCTAGTTTCGATACCAGTGGTAAGTAGATCACGCATAGTTCTTTGTTGTAGCTTTGTGCTTAATAATAAACAACAACCAATATTAAAATTAAGGAAAATTTAATTTTCTGATAAAACTGATCAGAAAACAAGGCAAGTATTTAAATAATTAAACGTAAATTCCGCATGAAATTGAGTGATTGCATATTTTACGTGATATTTTAGACATTGGAAATAAACAGCATATAATACTAATAATGAAACGAAATATTATAAAAAAAATGAAGGCATACAAATAATGTAAACTTTGTCGGTAAGGAAAGTTTTAGTTTATTGCTGCTTTAATAACATTTATTGAGTACTACTAGTTATTGAAACAAATATTCTTCTAAAATAATTATTTTAATGAAATGTGGATTTTACAACCGTGCATTTATTCTACGTGGTCCCCTCTAGCGGCATGCTGACGTTGTCATCAGAATCGGCACACCCGATTCAATAAACCCAAACAACACTAAAGTTAGGGTTAAGTTATTAGATGAAGTTCTATAGACGTAATGTTGTTGCTGTCGTAGAGTGTGATGTAATTTTACCGATACATTTATAAGTGCTGTTGTAGGCTTGAAGCATTTTATTAAAAAAGAAATAATCACCATGAATGTTTTGTGTGCAAGTGATCCCAGTTTTCTAGCCAACAACATGTTAACAGCAGACGATTTCAATCTTGCTACTGCTAGTAGTAATAGCAGTACCGGTGAGATACTTTTAATATTAAACTAGTACCATTGTAATTTGCACTTAGATACTCTCGATAATTTTACTGTGGTTTAAGTACCCTAATTATAGTTTACTTGTTCTCGTAGGCCAAAAAAATGTATAAAAAGTTTTTCAGTATTCGTTATTTTGCTTATGAAACATAAGATACAGTATTGAGAAGTTTGTTAATAATATTTTTATTATGATACTTATTGTGTTACATATCGTTAGGTAACGTAAGACACTTAAGTTGTACACGTAGGTTATAATGCTTAATTTATAACTGCAATATTTTGTTTTTACTTCCATGCAGAAGTTGTATTATATCAATTTATAACGATGTAAACCGCAAGGTAATACTAATATTGTATTTGGCATTGCAGAAGTTGATAAGTGATAAAGTTTTATTTTTCATCCATGTATGTTGATGTTTACAATGAATTGTAATTCTCAATGTTTGTAATTTTTCAGTTAAGTCAGTCCCATAACACAATTTTATCAAAAAGCAAAAAAAAAATTGTATTTCACATGATAAACATCTTTTTAAAACATATTTCACGTATATATATTTTTAACCAAGAATTTTGTTCCAGAGTAAATCACGTGCAGTTTCTTCAGCAGGATTCACATTAAATAATCATAATAACTGATATAATTTCTAAATCCTATATCGAATAGATACAAGGTTCGTGTAAAACAATAATTTACATATTATGTTTTAACTAGATATTTTACTTTGATCAAACTTGAGCATAGTTTGCTTGAAACATTGGAAAAGTATTGCACAAACAACAATAGGTAGTCTCTGTGTTCTCAATAAAAGTAAAATCAAACGTGCCTCATATCCATTAATATCCCACGTTTCAATGCATGCAAGTTTGAACTAAATAGTTTTCCCAGACTAGCTTATATATAATTTCCTTAAGATATATATACAAGTATGTATTGTAACATTATATTAATGCTAATGCTTTCTGATTTTTTGTTACAACCATAATCGTGTATCTCAAGTAGAACAATGACTTAAGTATGAAAAAGAACGGGCAGGTTTGAGCACTCGACTCATAATCTGAGGGTCTCGAGTTTGAGTGCCATCATGCCAAACATGGTCGCCCTTTCAGCCATGAAGACAATATGATGTGATGGTCAATTGCATTATTCATTGGTACAAGAGTAACCTAAGTATTGGTGGTGAGTGGTGATGATAGCTGCCTTCTATCTAGTCTAATGCTGCTAAATTATGGACAACTAGAGCAAACAGCTCTCATTTAGCTTTGCACAAAATTGAAAATCAAACAAGCCTAAAAGAATGTGTGTGTGTGTGTGTGTATAATTTAGATATTGAATACTTTGATTCTTTCATCTCTGTTTCTTAGGAATGTTATAAATGGGCTTATTACTTTTTATTACTACTAGTGTTTGAGATTTAACAAGTGGCTAAGAAATAAACTTGATTTATTAAGTGTATATGATAAAGATAATATATGCTGTTATGTTAAATGAAGGTTTCATATTTACTAATGGTGTTATGGTCATAATTGAATACATCATTGTGCTCTATGTATAAAATAAGGTAACAATCTGTGAGATGCTAAGTATAATTTTGCAATTTAAATTAAATTAATTGATCGTAATATTTCTAATAAGAGTAAGCTGTGTAGTTGGAGCAAAAGTCCAACATTGCAACCAATATATACATATGGGTATACACACAAAACATTTTAGTATATCATGGCTAATGGTATTTTAAAATTACATATAAAAATAATGTATATTTTTAAATCAGATATTTTTATTTCTTTTATCTATGTAAGGGATGTATGAGGCTAAATTTGTGATGCATTCCAAATATGAGTTTTGAATTTCTTTTGCATTATAGTAACCTGCTAAACCAGTATTTTTTGAGGAATTATGCATTCTTAAAAAATGTTAGTAAGAAATATGTTATATTCACTGTGTAATTACAAGCAGTAGTTTTATGTTGTTTTAAAACATTGTTCTTGATGTGAACTTTCTACACTTATTGGTTTTAAGTTATTAACCACCAATATTTGTTTGAGAAAGGCAAAGTATACTTTCAACATAGAGTTACAGAACACTAGCCTTTGATGACAGAGTTGGTACAGTTGAAGTTCTTCCTGGTGGCAAACATGAATGTATAGAAACTCACGTCTTCATCATGATGAAATACATGGTACCTGTTAAGTTAGAGACTTAAATTCAAAAGTTTTCAGAGGAATTGCTTGGAAATGGAGCATGTGGAACAGTGTAAAGATTCAAATCATGCACATAACATGAAATATGTTTAAACCATTCATAAGTCAAGAAATGTGAACATAAACTTCTCCAGTTATAACAAAATAATTGCAGAAAATAGTAATACATTACATTTAACCCTTAAAACAGTTTTATTCAATAATAAGATATTGGTGGTTGGGTTTAGATATCTTAAGTAATAATGAATTGTTAATGTAGACTATTTAAGTAGTGGTTTTATTTAATTTCACTTTTACTTGTAAATTTATATATTTATAATGAATAATTTTAAAATAATATTAAAAACAAGTTGCATGAATCCATGTGATGTCATAGTAAAACTTTTCAAGACAATTCCAGTTTGTGTAATTTTTTTTTTGCTATATTATGACATGATATGAACAATAACAATTCACAAACTAGAACAATGTAATAACTTTATTACGGATAAAGAAAACAGTTTGCCTCTGAAAACCAGCAGTGAAACCTTTTACAAAGTGGTACAGAAAATTAATTTAGTCTTTCAAAGCAAAGTTGGTGCAGGTTGGTGCTCAACAGTAACAAAGCTTCAGGATTGTACAACATATATTCAGATTTACAGTATCATGTGACCAGATAAATGCAACATTGCTTTTATTTAGCTTTAAAAAAGCTTACTATTATGTAATACATTTGTAAATCTTTCAAGGAAGTTATTCATGCTGGTGATCACCAATTTCATTATTTTATTAAGTTTGAAATCTGATGATAAAATGTGCTTTGTGGCAAAGAACTAATATTGGGTTAGGTAATTTAAAACTTTAAACTGTAAGAGTATAGTTGCCAAAAACATGAACAAGGCTTTGTTAGACAAACTGGCCGTAAACGATAATTATTTGATTGTAAGTTCCAACTTTTAAAGTAAGGAAAAGTTTGTTTTCAGTGCAGGTATGATGTTTTAATCACTTCTTTACCATTAAAATTTGTGAATTTGAGAATGATCACACCAGTGGTCAAAATGTCTTATCTGTTCTAAAACAAATTTTTCTTACTGTGAAAACTAACAATTTGTAATAAAATAATACATAGTAAGTAAACTCAAAATGAAACTTTTTAATAAAATATAATTGTTTGGTAAAATATGTTATAAAGTGGTGTACTATCTTAGAACTGAGTGTACTGGATTGATTCCATAATCTGTGTGAAATATGAGGAATATTTTTGGAAAATGTAATAATTCGAACATTGAAGATGTTTTATTATTATAATTAAAACATTCATAGATAATACTTTTGTATTAAACATCAAATGAAAAATGGTCTTTTAAATATTTTCACTTTTCAGTGTTATATGTGGTTAAAGCTAGGAATGCACTTTTTGTTTACTGTAAATAAATTTAATGCAATTATGGTAGCATTAAAATAGCCCAATCCGTTGCTATTTAAGGCCTAATTTTTTTAGCGTTATGCCTTTGCCCCTGTAGGTTTACATTAGTATACCTGCATGTTTGAAGTTCCGGTGTTACTTGAAAAGTAAATCAGGAACACGTTTAAACTTATATTTTTATCAATAAAGAAATGTATTACCATTTTACTTAAACAAAAAAACAAACTACAAAGCCCAATGGACTTCTTTTGTTTAGTTTCGCAATACTAAAGTCGTGAAAAAACTTGTTTCTTCTGAGTTTCTGAAATCGTGTCCCAAGCCGTTTCGTTCCTTCAGCGAAACTTCCTCAGTTGGTAGAAAAGAAAAAGAATAGAAGGTTCGTGGGCAAACCCTGAGTCTGTAAAAGAAATATAAATGTAAAAGTACTTTGAAACACTTTGATTCCTTCGTCAAATACATTTCTTTAAACCAGTTTGTTTAGTAGTAGTAACGTCACTAGCAGTGCTTAGTACGTTGGTAATTCTTCAGAAATGACTAATATATAATTGTCTTATGTCTTATTCACAACAGTTTTTATTCACTTGTCTGCAAATAAATATTTCAAATTGCTATGCTAAAACATCTCGAAGGCAACCATCACAAACGGCTCGCTCGCTTTACCTAAACTATTTTCTTATCCTCCCCCAGCTTCTCAAGACAGAAGAAACACAAATTTTGTAAAGGTTTTATCTCTGATTAGATTTGAACTTCATTATAAAAAAATTATGGCATTTTCAAAAATAAAAAACACAGACACCAGTGTTCAAAAGTGAGTTTCGCTAAGATAACTGTATTTGGAACAGCCTACTGGCATACTCGTCTGTTTTAATACACCTCGGGGCGACTGCTAACCTTGACGGAACAACTTTCGCCGAGTCTAGGTTAAAAAACTCGTTTTTATCGAAGACACCAGTCTTGCCATTCAGCGTTTATTTAGTAATTAAAGTGATATTTTGTACTTTTGTTTTAAACTTTATTTATAAAAAGAACGAAATAGAATAGGTAATATTCTAATTCAAACGTCGTTTAATATATAGTGAATAAAAGTAATCTGCCTTAAAATAATTTTAAAGCATTTGTATGTGAAGCGTGATTGGTGGTGTCAACTATTGGCTTTAAATTATATAAATGTTTTCTCGTTGTTTTCATGATAAAAATAAATTGTATTGCATTCACGCAACTTATAAATGGCTTAAACTCCTGGTAAGATTGATTGAGTCGTATTTGAAAGGCAGTTTTTACAAATTCTTCTATGGAGCTAGGAAAAGGTAAATTAATTTTTTATCTTTATAGAGGTGTACGGATTTATAACGCTAAAATCATGGGTTCGTTTTCTATCGACAGACACGGCAGAAATACGTAGACACCTCAAGGGCTGACACCGTACCTAAACTTGTTCGCCCACGCATTCCCTTTGTGTAATGTTTAAAAAAGGTGAACGACCCAAGCAAGAAAAAAAAATTGCCACTGATGTTTAGCTCAGCACTTTTAGAAGCTACAAACTCTTTCGAGATATCTTTAAAAAAATGAGTAGAAATGTTAATTGAAAGAGAATGTATGGAAAGACTAGCATAGTTTTTTGTTACAGGTCCAGGCACAGCAAGTAGGGAGAACTTGTATTACACCTGTGCACAATAAACTTGTTCCGTTTGTAAACTGTTTCGTAACAACGTGTATGGTACATACATGTGGTACGTGCATAATGTTTACATGCATTTCCTCTGATTTCAGTAATATAACCACTAAAGGACAAACCCATGTACACAGCAACCAATAGCATAACAAACAAGTTAGATAAATTTTGGTGTTTGTATGGTTTATTGACACAAAAGTTGTCTCTACTTCGCTAAAATTTCATTCTTTTCATAGTCATGCAATATAGTATTTAAAATAATGGTTTTGTGGGAATAGTCATTAGGTCGTGTTTCAGGTCAAATTTTATTTATTTTACAATATTTTAATAATAATAATAAAATGGTAAGAAAAAATTTGTGTTCCAAAACTTAATTTAATAGTGAGATAGAATGATTTTATTTGTTATCGAAACAGTTTCCAGTACTAACATCTTGTTGTTTGTTGGTCCATGGTCATGAACGTCAGCTCAGTTTTCCCTATACTGTGAACTTGAAATGATGCGTGCTTATTAAAACAGTAAAATTTTCAGACTTACACTTCAATACAAATGTTCTTACCATTCTAGAATACCAAAAATAAGATATCCTTAATTAAAAGTAGTCGAAAAAAAAAGTTCCTATTTCAGTTACTCGAACTTTGTTATACTGTTAGGTTATCCAAGTTAGGCTTACAGTGTACTTGTGTTACATGACATTGCTGTAACTTCTTTTACGTATTAATTATCGATATTTCGGTTAAAGTATAAAAATTTGTAATTAGAGCTAAAATCCTTGGTTGTTTTAGTTACACAAAATATGGTTAAACCGTAATAAAGTATTTTGGTTGATTTTAGAATAAGTATATCTACGTAACTGAATTTAAAATGTTTGTTTTGATGGTCATTGGTCTTTGAATCACGTAAATATTAGTGGTTCTTATAGTTTGTGTTTCGTATTATGGATATAAACTGTTGCTATAAAAGTGCAATTTTCACATTTGATGTGTTACATGAAGTCCGTCATGTAGTAAAGTTATATTTATTCAGAGATGACGTAAAGGTCTGCTTGTGAAAGTTAACTGTACGTCAGGAAATGAAAATAAGTCATAGTTAAAAAGCCTGGTAAACTTTTGAAAAAAGTTCTTAAACCCACTTGTAGTTTTGTTTGCAGTTTTGTTACATTTGTTACACTCCAATTTTCCCTATATATCCTCAAGAGTAATGTTTATAAAGTAACACCACTAATTTGGGCTTTTATTGCTTTCAGTGTAGTCTCAATGCATGCACATGTTGGCATGAAATGTGAACAGTAAGTACTGTTACGTCTACAAATTACATATGTTTCTATATATTTTCTTCAAAACATGTACGTACCAAGAGGTGAAATCGTCATTTATTGACTATTGTTAAACTGTTACCATGGTAATTGCATATGTCACTAAGCTCAATTTATGTTTACCAGTCGTAATTTAAACATAGCGCTTATTTAAAATGTTGCCCCTGCTCAGTGGATCATGAGTAAGTTTACCGACTTGCAATGCTAAAATAACACTTGTATTTTCATATGCATATATTTGAGTTTTGTTACAGTTTAGAATCATGTGATAAAGTGGATAGGCCAAATTTCAAACACTTTTTTGGACAAGAGCAGGTGGTTAGAACGGTCGACTCGCAATCAGCGGGTTCGAATCCCCATCCAATCAAACATACTTGTCCTTTCAGCCGTGGAGGTATTATAATGTCATGTTCAATCCCACTCTTCGTTTGTAGAAGAGTAGTCCGAGAGTTGGCGGTGGGTGGTGATAATGAACTGTCTTTCCTGTGATCTTTCGCTACTAAACTAGAGACGACTAAGCGCAGATAACCCTCGTGTAGCTTTGCGCGAAATTCAAAACAAACAAAACTTATTTGGAAGATTGTAAAAGGCGAAAGATTAATAATAATTGAAGGGAAACCTGAAAAGTGCCAGATTTCTGTGGGACACTCTGGCCCAAAAGCACTACAACTACAACATTGTAGTAGCCGACATGAAAGCTAGGGATGGAGGAAGAGGTATTGTACACCTGACCCTCCTGGGTATTTAAAAAATTCAACATACCTAAATACCCACAAAGAAGTGAAGATTGTAAAAAGAAAAATTCAAATATAATGCGTAAATTATTCACAAAGTTTATTTTTTAATATTGACATGTTTTAGTGCATTTATTTAAATATTTCATTTGTGAAAATCTTAAATTTTATGAATATTGCTACAAGTGGGATTAAAAGTGGTGATCTGGTCACCATTTTAAACAGTTAATATATAAATAATAAAGTTTTAGGCTTAAGAAGTATGACACCAATTTTCCTCTGATCGTTTGGAAGTATTCAGTTTATGAACTAGTCTGAGATGTTTGATGTAATGAACTACCATTACAGTTTAATCTCCTATAGGTTCTAACATGAATGAAAAATATTCTTTTTCAGAAGTCATGTCTTCAGAAATTACCAGAATGATGTATAACGTGGAAAAACTCGGTGATTGTTTCAAAAGACATTTGTTGCTTTTGTGTGAAATTAGGGGTAGAAAAATAACAGAAATCACTAAAATAATTACAAGTATTCTTGTCACTGTGTGATATTTACAAAACTATGAAAGAAAATCTCCAAAAGAAGCTCGCTTTAATCTTGATATGTCAAGTTTTATGATTTTAAAATAATGTGTGGTACGTTTAATACTCGTCTCTATCCATCAAGATTTTGTAGTATACAATCCTATGTTAAAAGCTGTGTTTTTCTTCTTTCTTATGCGGCCCGTGCGACTCGTAATCCGAGGGTCGCAGATTCGCATCCCCGTCGCGCCAAACATGCTCGCCCTTTCAACCGTGGGGGCGTTATAATGTGATGGTCAATCCCACTATTCGTTGGTGAGAGTAGCCCAAGAGTTTGCGGTGGGTGGTGATGACTAGCTGCCTTCCCTCTAGTCTTACACTGCAAAATTAGGGACGGCTAGCACAGATGGCCCTCGAGTAGCTTTGTGCGAAATTCAAAAAACAAACAAACTTTCTTATATACCAGTTGCCCCCCGCTAGTACAGCGTTATGTCTCCGGATTTACAACGCTACAATCAGGGGTTCGATTCCCCTCAGTGGGCTGAGCAGATAGCCCTTTGTGGCTTTGCTATACGAAAAAATATATATATATATATATATTACCAGTTATTATAATTATTTTCGAAGAACGTCCATTATCTTTATACAATAACAGTTTCAATGATTTAAGTATAAGGTCTGGTACGAGTTGGTGTTTAAGGCACTCGACTCACAAAATACACGTAGCGGTTTCAAAACCGTCACCGAACATACTCGCCCTTTCAGCCTTGGGTAAATTATAATGAAATAGTCAATCTCACTTTTTGTGAGTTAGCGGTGTCTCGCCACTTCTATCACAGATGGTCCCCGAGTAGCTGTGTTAGAAATTCCACGAATTAACATGTTTAATATTTACATGTATTAATAGTCGCATATTATTTATGTGTATTACATGAACACTTTCTTGTGAACTGTTTTCTTAAGTGAATATTTTTGTCTACGAAAATCGTTTATGCGTGCGTGTTTTGTTTTTAATCGTATATCGCACGACTCGGCATTTTGCTAGAATTGAAAAAAAAATCACACTGAGATTAGTCGATATGGGCATATTCCAGAATTCAACGATGCTAAATTAATTTTGTAATTACTAGACGTCACGATTTTTTCAACCGTGCCTCAACTCTGGAACAGTTGGTATTTCCAAAATGGACGTTAGACAAAAGAAAGTGTTTTCAGAATAGTAATGTGCACGCATTGGAACGTAAATGTAACAAAATTCAATCACTGTAATAAAAAAGAAAAAAAAAATCGACGTTGAAATAGAAACAAATTTATTTCAGCGATTTCGAACAATAGCTATTATTCAATCATAATTTCATTTTCCTACAAAGTCTGAGAATGAGTGGATGGTTGCTCGAAACGTTGGTAGTTGAACTTTGTCTGTGAAAATGTTGCGTTTTTACCGTGATTTAGCTTTCAAAAAAGTTAATGAAACAATTTGCTTCACATTTTTGCCTGACGTAACACACATTAACATGTTCCGAAATTATATTTAAACTTTAGGGATCTCTTGTTTAAAAACAAAGTGTGTAATACTGTTAAAATATTACAACCAAGAAATTAAATAAACAAGTCTCTAGCAGACAGAATTCTGAACAAAGTCTTGAATATTATTCGCATGATAATGACCAGGTGTCCTCATTTTTTATCAATTTCGTTGGTACAATGAGTTGTATATTCCGTAGTGTTATAACAATGGGATACAATTCTGTGCTTCATCCTACATCATGGTCACGAGCTGACCTACATTACAGTTTTAAACACTCATTCAAGATATCATATCCATGCTCAGATATTTTTTGGTATCTGGGTCTCTTCCAGAGGTGGTTGCTTGTCCACGTATTCAGTGAATCACATCACGAATTTTTCTGTGCATGCTCGTCATGCGAATTTAGCACTAACCTTACAGGTACATACGGCTGAGTTATACACACAGTAGGGTAAAATATTTTTATAAGTGCGATTGTTTCCCTTCTTAACACTTTCACCTTTCCTTTAATCGTTTTTTTCTTCTCTTGTATCACCCCAATAAACTTTCTCTCTTTTTTATCACCCAAAATGAAAAGAAAGCAGTAATAGTTTAACTTACTCAGACCTCCAGGTATGACAGTTTCCTAGTATTGTCTCTTTGAGTCTGTAATTATTCAGGTCTGAGCGTGACTATAGATCTGTGAATCTATACAAAAAGAAATTACTGATTGTATGTTTTGGATAGTGGTTACGTTTTAAGGATGACAGTTAATTTCCTTACTAGGTTAGACAAGATTTGGAGTGGACGCTGTTGCGTAGTTGCTTTCCTTCTAAATTATCGGTTCAGCATTTAGGATGGCAAGCGTAAGGCATTTGTACGAAGACGAAACAAACACACCTTTTCGAGTTCAAATGACGCATTTATGTTAAAAGTAAACACCTTCCTAAGGTCTGGTTTATTAGGTTTTGTAGGAGCTTGTTTTATATATAAATACTATTAAAACGTCTCTGGCTAGTGAACATATTTTCCAGGTCAGTAAAACAGGAGTGCCGTATAAGAATCCAGGCGGAGGGTAAATTTATTGGGAGGTTAATGGGAATTTTTCCTTTTTCATTCTTTGGTTTCTAAGAGTTAAAAAAAAAAATCAGTCTACATTGGAACCGTTTATTCCAGTTGTTATTTCCCATATTTTAACACACATTAAAATAGTGCGAAAGAGACATTTTACACACGTTTTGTTCGCAAAGTATATGGAAGATACTATGAAGTTGGAGAGAAGAGGCAAACGATATTACTACCCAAGGGAATTACTTACCTCATCTATACCCCTTGAAGCCGGGTCTGAGAGAATCAAATTGTTTACTTATTTACATGAATTTAAAAAAAAAATCACTTAAAACTATGGTAAAGAAATGTAAGTATATACCAAAAAACAACAGCTTGGTTATTGATTGACAGTTCGTGAATCACTGGTAGACTTCGAAGATGATCCGAAGGATGGCCCAGAATGTAAGTGGCATCAAAATTCGCGCTATTATTGTAATTAATTTTGATGACTTTTGTTGTTTGTTTTTTCTGTTGGTAAATAGAAGTTGGTGGGAAAGACCTGCAGGTGATCCGCTGGGTCTTTTGCCCCTCCGAAGTGATCCCCCAATGAAAAAGTTTGCGAATGAGATAGGTGATTTTCATTACAAAATTAATAAGCAAACTTCTTACGAGGCTATAAAAGAAAGATGCAACATCTGTGGTGTATACACGTGGCTAGCATTTTATACTCTCGTGATGTTTATTATGAATTCGTTCGCTGTTCAAAATATGTCATGACTTCATATAACATGTGGTCAAAAACACCATTTAGCTGATTTTATTTTACGTTACCTGCACTCCTTTATTCTCGCAGTTTGTGGGCACAGCCCAATATGTAGCTGTCTGGTGAACAACAAACAGTAGTGGTAGTAAGTGGATAATAGGTTTCACCGTAAGCAGACGCTCAGGTGCATTGAACAATGAATGGAAAGTTGAACATAGAACTGAGGAACAAAATACAAATATTTTTAAAATAAACGTATCGGTTTTTTTACTTTATTTATCATCATTAATTATGCAAGTTGTGTTGTCAGAGTTGCATGTTATTGCCTTCTCACAAGTTATCATTTAGTCTAAACCATTGAACTGTTTACAGAATACAAAATACTGTATGGTTTATGTGAAAATAAACAGACGACCCCACGATATCTGTTTTTATCTCACATGATCATATTTACTGTAATGATTGTTTTCAACAAATTTATAAAACAGAGAGTTTCATTCTCAGAAACAAACCCGTATGTATCCACTGCATGTTTTGTAGTCACCATGATTCCTGTTTTGATTTAATCGTACTCGACCGTTTGAAGCCACCTACAGATTACGAAATGCGTATTTGTCACAAGTAGCAATGCTGATTCTAATAATATGAATTATTATGATTAAATTGTTCGTTTCGAAGATCTGTCTACATGAAGAATAAGACCAGACGAACCATGATTCATTATACGCTGTAAGCACCGTGCTTTTATTGTGTTTCACACGTGCGTCCGATCATTATGCTGTTTAACGAACGACTCGGTTTAGTAAAAGCTTTAGTTTTAGTCTGTAATGGATATCCCTACTAAATCTGTAGTAATTTATTATCACTGTTTGGTTCTATGTTAACCACAACACGTCTTTCGGTTGAACGTTATTAACTTTAGAATCGTCACAGCAGGCCAGACATAGGTTGGTGGTTAAGGCGTTCGACTCGTAATCTGAGGGTCGCAACTACGTTACATTTATAAAAATTGACAATGCATTTTGCTAGATTGTCTGAACATTCGTCGGTTCAAACCGTATGGAGGTTGAACCATATGCATCAAAATACCAACATCTCGAATACGCCATTTCCGTTAATGCCCAATATGTAAATCGAGATGATTATTGTACTGGCGAAAACATTTTTTTTTTGTTCTTTCTTTGTTATTGAAGCATGTACAGTGAACGAGGTGTATTTCGATCGAGTGAGCATATTAATATTGGTCGAGGCTTGCAACAAGTATGTAAGTCAAGGTTGTACGGCGTGCACAGTTCTATTTTACATGTAAAGCAACAATGTGGCCGGAGTTGTTTTTTTTTTTTTATTTCACACGAAGCTACTCGAGGGCAATCTGCGCTAGCCGTCCCTAATTTAGCAGTGTAAGACTAGAGGGAAGGCAGCTAGTCATCATCACCCACCGTCAACTCTTGGGCTACTCTTTTACCAACGAATAGTGGTATTGACCGTCACATTATAAAGCCCCCATTGCTGAAATGGCGAGCATGTTTGGCGCGACGGGGATGCGAACTCGCGACCCTCAGATTACGAGTCGCACGCCTTAACACGCTATTTTGAAAATGAAAGGCAACACGATATCGCGGTTATCAAACTGCGCGTTTTAGTTGTCACCGAGTGGAATAGTGCACCTACTTGAGAGACTGGGGACTCGAAAGGCACAGCAGTATGTCTGAAGTCTTAAAACGCTAAAAATCTGGTTACGATACCAAGTAGTAGCTTAATATTGTAATATGTTTGGACTTTTCATTTGTTTGGTTAAATATAACACAAAAGGTCGTCGAAACCAAATTAACGTTTTGCATCTAAAAAACGCGTATCACTCATGATATTTACACATATGTATCAACCTGTATTCAGCAAAATATTTATTAAGAATATTTTTTATTTCTTGATTTTATAAAACTCAAGAAAGTAATTTGGTATAAACGGCCATACGTTTAACTAAATTTTGTCCTAGCTTTTTATTCGTATAAATTGATCGAGTCTTTGACATACCGTTTATCCTGGTTTGGCTAGGTGGTTAAGGCACTTGACTCGTAATTTGAGGGTCACGGGTTCGAATCCCCGTCGCACTAAAATACGCTCACCCTTTCAGCTATCGGGACGTTTTAATGTGAAGGTCAATCCTTCTATTCTTTTGTAAAAGAGTAGCTCCAGAGTTGGTGGTGGGTGGTGATGAATAGCTGCCTTCCCTCTAGTCTTACACTGCTAGATTAGGGACGACTAGCGCAGATAGCCCTCAAGTAGCTTTGCCCTGAATTCAAACCAAACCATATTGCCTCATCCTGTACCTCAAACTCACACATTTTTGAAATAAACGTGTTACTTGTGAATTAGCTCAAGGTCACTTGTTAACTTCAGCACGAAATTTATTTCATAATCTCCTGTATGAGTAATTCATTCCAGTTAATTTTTAAAATATTTTCCTTAATCTGTAATGCCTTGAAAAGCAAGCATAAAGAAAACAGAGCAAACCGATCTGCAGTTAAGGCATATTCTTACACAGTTAAATGCTAAATCCTGATAATGGTATTTATATTTCCAATGGTTACAATACCACTATAAATCTTACCATTACAAAACCTTTATTTTTATAGGTTATTTCTTGTCTAGATGGAAACATTTGAAAGCTCTTTGTAGAGTGTACTACACAATGGGACATATAAATTAAAATTACAGTAATGTGTTTTCAGAATGTACCAATTGTTTGATATATTTGAATTTTTAAAATGCAACATTTTTAAGATTCCTTGAGAAAGCTCTGCATACTTATTTGGTTGAAGCTTACGATTTTATATAAGGTTTAGGAACTCTTTGAAAAGGTTTATTGTCTTATGCTTTCTGTAATATTTTTATATATCTACATGTAACAACCCAAATATTTAAAAATTAATTGTGAAATTAACTGATATTTGATCTGTAAAATTTAACGTTTGACTTTTATAGACGTTTATAACACAACTTCCTTTCCTATGCAGTGCCATGGTTTCTCCAAGTGCTTTATTTTAGTTGTTTGAAATATGCATCATTAATATAATGACTAGATGTCACAACATTACAACTTTCACATACTATTTCTAGGATGTTCATAACCTGATCAATTTTGTGACAAAAGAAGAGATAAAAAGCTATTTTGGGCAAACATAAACATTTTATATTAATTAACACTGTGTGGGAATTTGTTTAACTCTTCCCATGGTTTTGAAGCTGGAGAATCAGTAATGTGCAAATGATATTAAAATGGCAAGGGCCTATTAATAAAAAAAAAGGTACTTTTCAAACATTTTGAGGCAAGACTTTTTTGGGGGGACTGAATTGTTTTTGTTGTACATAGGGTAGAAAGTCATGAGAATCAAACAGACCTTACTTTTCTCATTCAGTTGATCTTATAAACAGTTTAAAAATCTAAAACTAACCAACCAATTTCTTTGTATTAACACTTAATAACATTTCACAATCTTCTTTTCTGTATTTATTATGTCAAGTTCTGTAATTTCTTCTGTAATTTGGGGTACTGTTACCAAGAGGAGTTAAAATGGGGTCCCTGAATTAGGTTTTTTAGCATTGTTGAATTTGAACCTGACATTAGATTTTATATTCCTGTCCCATTCCTGAAAACTTGAGGTGCCATATTAGTAAATTTGTTCATAGCCTTACTCAAAAACTCTTAAAGACCAAATATGGCACATACGCTTAAGTACCTAGGGTAAATATCCTAGGTGTGGGTGAAGTTTATAGAAGTAATTTGATGTAATCTTGGAATCCATTTGGTACATTGGTGTGTTTGTAAATCATAAAGAGGTTTTTGAATCTCCAAGCAGAGTGAGTTATTTTATGCTAGTGATTTATAAATATTGTAGTTAGGATGGTAATTAAAATATATCATGACTATTGAATATCTCTTTATGTTTTAAAAGTTTGAATTAGTTTAATGGTTAAAAGCTTTTGTGATTTATTATAAACGTACTAGGTAATGAAACTGTCAAAAGTAGCAAAATGTGTAAATTAATAGAACATGCCTTATATTTCAGAAATTGATGATGATTTCAACTTTGTTATGGAAGATGAGAACATTCTGGAAGAAATAAGTCAGGAATTTGAGGTAAATATTTTAACAGACGTCGTGATGTGATCATATCTTAAAAACAGCTCTTTTAAACTTTTTATTTTTTTGTAAACGTTTGTCAGGTCTATGTATGTTAACTACTACCATCCAGAGCACAACACTCGGATTTGTTAACATTTATCTAATCATTAGTACATGTCCAGATTGCATATAAAATCACTGGCATAGTGCCTTTTAAAAAGACTATACATCCCAAGACGAATAGTTTAAGGAATTTTGCTCCTTCAGGGTATCAGTTACTCTCAAAATGAACTAAGTAGGTTTATGATATTGAGGAACTGCTGTTTACGTGTGGAATATTTGTAATAGTCTTTGATCATCACATGTAACAATAGAAATATAAATACCTGAAATTTATATATGTTTAAAAATGGCTTGTATGGCTGGAGAAAGCACTAATAGAGGAGCAAACAATGTTTCAACCTTCTTTGGTTATACATTACAAAATAAAGAAATAAACATAAACAAATGCAAAATTAAAGAAGCTTTACTTATACAGCTCATGCCCAAAATAAATCAATACAAAGGAACACCTTTATACCTATATTAATAAATATAACCAAATATCTAAGCACGCCATCTACATTTCTACACTCAGTTATACAACCCTTTTCAAACATGTGGTCAGCTATCGGTCAGTTACCTCTTTCTTTCTTTGTGAACCTGATGATGACCGAAGAAGGTCGAAACATTGTTTGCTTCTCTACTAATGCTTTCTCTACCCATACCAGCTGTTTTTAAATATATAATTCTCTCTAAAAGTGGGTTTTCTTGTCATCACAAAATACTGAAATGGTCAGCTTAGACATATTAATGTGTATAAAAATTATCCTTTGCTTCATTCTTTCAGTACAACATATGTTAACTAATTTTGTGAAATATTAATTTTTTAAAAAGGGTGTATGAAATTTGTTCAAGTGGCTGAATAAAAGTAATTTTGTACAATATAAAATTATATAAGGTTAAGAAAATATGTAACTTTATCTAATTTGGCTCAGTATGTGTAATTCAATAGACATTTACTGTATAACTCTTCTTCAGAAAACAAAGGCTCATTACTTTCCCCAGAAAGAATAATGATCTATTTGAAAGAATTTTAGGTTTTTTTGTTATTTGTTGTGCCTTTTTGTGTGTTAGCTCTTTTAACAGTGCTGTTTGACTATGTATTGTACAAGGTTGTTTGTACTTTGTAAATGACACTAATTTATTGTAATTTATTTTTAGTTTCCAGTTGATGACTATATAAAAAATATGTTGACATTAAAACAAGGATCATTTGACCTTCTTAATAATGAAGAATTAACATCTGAATACCTGACTGACTTACCTGTGAAAGAAGAAACTGTTTCACCTAGTTCCACACCACCACTCTTGAAAAGTGATATAGAAGAAGTATGGGCTGACGATGTATGTTAGCTTAATATCAGTTTCTTTAGCCTGAACTTGTTTCAAATCAAAGACCACATGGTTTGAACTAACAAGCAAATTTGTTGATTTAATGTCATTTAAGTGTGGTTATATGTTGATGTAAAAAAACAAAACAAAAACAAACCCTCACTGGGTTAAGGTTTTTATTAACTCGCAAAATTTCGACTCTTTGTTAAGTAGAACCACAACATTCTGCACACGTTTCTTATTTTTATTTGAATAATTTCTTTATTGCTAGACTCTTGAGTCACAGCAACAATATGAATATATTTCAGTTTTCTCACATGTGCAATTACTATTTTTGAGGTATTTTTTGTTAGTATTTGTTTTGTTGTGTTTTTCTTTTGTTGTTGTAAAGAAAAGCCACATTGGACTATCTGCTGTGTTCACCATGGGGGGGGAATCAACCCAAGGATTTTAGTGTTGTAAACTTGTAAATTTACCACTGCTCCATTGAGAGACTTCAGTTAGTGAAAAATATTCACCGGTTTTTATGTTATTTGGTATGTTTTTATATCACTTGAGATAAAATTTTGAGAAACAAATAATAATAACAAAGTGTGGTCTTCAGTTTACAGCTGTGGGATGCAACCTTTTAAAAAGGATGCAGGAACTGATTAGAGGAATGTGCAGTTATGACTGTAGGAACATATAAATTATGCCTGAAAGTACAAATTTAAACATATAAAATTTTGGAAAATATAGTACAAATATTACAGGGAAAATGACATCTACACTACAAACAAGAATGGGTTATGTGAGATGCTACAATAAAATGCATGTTTGGAAAGTGTGTGGTTAAAAAAAATTTATGAATCACTACTTTAGAGTCATCCACCACTGGTACAGCTGTAAGTCTTCAGATTTACAATGCCAAAATCAGGGGTTTTATTCTCCTCGGTGGGCTCAGTAGATAGCCCAATGTGGCTTTGCTATAAGAAAAGCACACACACATTTTAGAGTAATGCAACCTGTAATATAAGTTCTGGGCTGCATGTCTGAGGCTTCTCAGCACAGTTATATTAATTATTAAAACTGAATCATTTTGTTTTATACTCATTCATTATGTGTAAGTCGAACATTGTATGTAGAAAGGAAATAATATCTGGCTTACAAATTTTTCGCATAACCATATCCACCATTTTGAGATGCATATGGAACTTCTAGATATAAGATAGATAAAATTGGGAAATATAGACAATAACTTTTACATGTACATAAACATGTTGTGTTATTTTCTCCTGTTTATTATCTGTGTTGTATTTGATATGCATAGTTTTCTAGTACTTTTATAGCTTAGAGTGGAATGATGATTTTTTCACATAGTTAAGTATAAGGAAACTTTCGTGAAGGTGCATCACCCAAGTACCTCTACATCAGTAAGCTCAGAGTTCTTTCCTTCACACTCTGTTTATTTATTTATTAACATCACTTTCTGTGTATCAAAGAAAAACTTGTAGAATAACCTGATTTGTAAAGTGTTCAATCTTGCTGTGCTTAAAATTCTCTGTTTTATTAACCTATAGGGTTTTCCACCACAAATTAGTATACCAGGAAACCTACTAGAACCAAAAGTTGAAATATACACCCCTCCAGACTCACCTCCTAGTGGCAATCCAGACTCATCATCAAACTCTTCAATACACATCGTATATCCAGGGCTGAACATGGACAAGCCAAACAAGCCAAATTCATCCATCCCTGCTTTCAGTGTAGCATCTCTTATAACCACATCTACTGGACCCACAGCACAAATACACACTCAGCCTGTACTCCTCAGAAAAATTGATTCTAATAGAATTTCACTTCCCTCTAAGACCCAGAATGGTAATATTATATTAATTACAGACATAAATAAAGATACTCAAGTGTAATTTATAATTATTCTACAGGGTGATCTGTCACTTTCTACCCATCCATATGTTGTCACGTTATATTCAGTTACACATGTATTATAAATTTTCTTTTTTTCCAGAGAAATATGGCCAATTTGAGCCCATTTACATTTGAAAATGTCTCACAGAACATGGTGTCGCATAATATTATGCAGTGAGAAAGAGGGACAGCACACAGATACACTGGATACATAAGATATATGGATGGGTAGGGACTTACAGGCCACCCTGTATGTGTACTTTAAACCAAAAGAAAAAACCATGGCTAAATACATGTTTAAAATTAAATATGCCCAACACCAGAAGCATATAAAAAGCTAGACAACTTTCTTTAACCTATACAAATTACCAATTGTTATATTCAGATCATCAAATTTTCATAGTTTGTGTGTGTTCTATATGTTTAGGAGTAAGTAAGAGTAGTTAATTAATTTTGGGTGTATTAAGCTATGAATTTATCTTTACCTTTTATTTCTCTTTATTATGCAATTTAGATTTTTGTAGGGGTTATTGACCCTTCATTAAACAACAACAGTAAGTGACAGATAAGATTTAAGCGCAATGGGAAATAGGTATTCTTGTCTTTAGTAGTAATTATGCATGAACTTACTTTCACGTATTATGTTCTATATCTTTAACATTTTGCTTTTATGTATAAAATCCTCAAACTCTTCTCAATCTTTTTGCTTTTATTTATTTTGTCATCAAGTGTAATATTAAAATAACTGAATTACCAATCATTTGATGTGGATGTTAATATTTATTTACCAATTTTTATTAAATTTCTCTTGTAAAGTTGTTTTAATATGCTAAAAAATGTATTATTGACAGTTAAATCAATAACACAGCTATTTCATACTGAAATTGATTTGATAAAGAATTTTTGTATATTTTATGGGTCAGTGGTTTGGTGTTTTTAATTTATTATCAACTGTCATATTTTATAATTTCTATAATTGTATTAAGTTTAACACACTGACTGCTGACTCAGTGTACAAGATGCAGTCCATTTTCAACGACTGATTGCAAGTGTTTTGTATACAGCATATGACTAGCAAAAACACTACATGTATTTAAAGCAGCTGCCATAAGAGGGTTATATACTTTTGATAAAAGACTTAAAAGTAATTTTAACCCTTTTTTACCATTTAGCTCAACCTGTTGTTTTAACTCCAGAAGAATTTGCAAAATTAACATCCCAAAGAATTGTGAATGTTAAACCAGCAGTTGCTATGACACAACCTATCAGTTCAGTTACAACACCTCAGCTAATAAAAAGAGGAGGTTCACCAGGTGGCAGTAGTGTTGTGTCCTTATCAAAGGCTCCAGTTGTGACAGCTACATTGGGTCTTGCCTCAAGTAATAATGTGGATCTCCTAAAGAACCCATTACTCAAGAATCAAAATTTGGATGTTAGTAAATGTACATTTTCCTTGTTAATGTTTTCCAACTGTTTAAACTGATTCTCTTTGTTTTTATATAAATGTGTCATTCTCAACAAAAACAATTTTGTGACTTGCAAATATGTTTAACCTTAAAAAGTGCTTTTTGTAAAGATATTTATGAGCAAATATCAGACTGGTCTCAACTGAAAGATTAATGATAGAGTTATAAAAGTAAACTGTTTTGTTTAATGCTTTTAAATACTTTCAGCAATCAAAAATAAAACAAAAAGATAGGGTTTGAATAATATACATTGGTTAGTCTTCAATATGTTACCCCCATGATGAATTTGAAAATATATTGTAATTTGATTTCATTAGTATATAGATTGTAGTTCCATATGTTTTATATCTTATCGGACATTGTAACATTAATTGGCAAACAATCTGTGGGAATTTTAACAAAGTGGCCCTTAGTTATGGTTCATATAAAAAGAAAAAGTTTCTAAATGGTCATATTGAAATTTCTACTGGGTGAATAAGATTTGTTTTACTTGAAAATAACACTATGTAACAAAATTTTTACTTTTTCTTCTTTCTGGGCAGAAAGTGCTAATTCCCAATTGCTTATGCCTAAAGTAATTGGAAAAGACCTATTTTTCTCTTCAAACTTTGCTAGGAGCATATAACAAAAACATGATGGGAGATTATATTTGGGGGTTGATACGTGAAAGTGATTTACATTAGTTACAAATCTTGAGAAACTAGTCACTTATAAACAATTTTTGTATAACTTTAGTGTAAATACATGTAAATCTTGATTCATATTTTTTTATCAGACCTTATGTAAATGAAAATGTGCAGATTTGCCTGTTTTTATATAGAAAATAGGTTAATTTCTAAATTTCATTGTCCAGGTCTCAAAAGCAAAGTTTGAAGGGAATAACGACCATATTCTGTACTTTTACAACATGAGCAATGAAGAAATAATACATACTATCCAGGAACAAAATTTGTGTTAAAGTGTTATAGGTAATATGCTCATTCTGTTAAATAATATGTATTTTCCTTTATCAATATTGCTGTTGTGTTTGAATATTTTCATTGGTACTTCAGGAAAAAACCCTTCGCAGGCAGCAAAGAATGATCAAAAATAGAGAATCAGCATGTTTGTCAAGGAAAAAGAAACGTGAGGTAAAGTATTGAGGAATTTAAATAATAGATGTTTGAATACTTGTATTTATGTGTGAATATATTCTCTTCAGGTTCTTGTGTGCATCGTTGTGACTATTTTTTTAAATGATTTTCTTTACAGAAATATATGATAATTTTCCATTTTCTACCATTCTTTTATTGTTTAGTCAATGGGTAATAAAACAAAAAAATTAAGTATATTTAGTTTTAATTGAAATTCAGTGTTAATATTAAAAATACATTGAACTTTGAAAACAGACTCTTGAAAAATGAAGTCTTATAATTGAGTGAAAAATAACTTCCAAACTTAATTAAGCACCTTTAAAAAAGTTTTTAAAAAATTACAATACTTCAGGGGTTTAAAATGGATGGTGTGTTTGTATGGCCTGATTTTGTTTCAGTTATCATTAAGAATTATATTACTAACTGTAATTTAAATTGATCTATATAAAGTTATTTCATTGTTTTATTAAAATAACATTTGTTTTAAGGTGCATTTTATGACAGATGATGGAAAGTAGAACTTACTGTTGTGTCCCACAGTAAAAAGTGTTTATCAAGACACTTTCATTAATGAAGGAGAATTTAATACAAAAATCAGTATGTTAGGATATGCTTATTTTAATTAAGTTAATCAGTCATATATTAAATAAAAAAAACATTTTTCCTTACCTATGAAATCTGCAGTACCTTCAAACATTAGAAGGAGAAGTGAAAGCATTAACCCAAGAAAACAGGTTGTTGAAAGAAGAGAATTCTCAGCTAAAACAGCAAATAGTAACCTTATTTCAAGAGGTAAATGGTTTTATTTCATATACAGAAATTAGTTTAAAATGTATTTAAATTCTTTTGGCATGTGAATTAGCCAGTATGTAAAAGGAATAATTTATATTTTATAATCATCTTTTTTTCAATAGTTAGAAATAATTAACTTCCAAATAAAATTTTGTGTAAACAGTAATTTATTGTTTTAATTAGAAGCTATGCTAGGACTAACTTCAGGGATATGTTGGGCTTCAAAAATCTTTTCCTTATCATAACATTTATATTGTGAAGTTAAGCTTAATGGTTCAGTTTACAGTCTTTTGGTGTTCTGGTTACTGTCAGTTGCCTACCACAGTTGAAATGTATACATAGAAAAATAAATGAAAGGTACATCTGGGTGAAGAAAATTTTCATAACATCTAGGCATTTATCTCAAACATCACTTTTAATTACATATACATTAATTAAAAATAATGTTTTACAGATTGTAGGAAAGGTTTCTTGATTGTTGTTTCTGTGTTTTATAAAAGTAGAACTTCTGTGTTAAAACGTTTTTTGGGGAAATTTATAAAAAAATATCTTTAGTTTATAAATATCTGTTAAATCATTAGTATTTATAGAATCAATTATCTTGATATATAAGCTTCATTTCTGTAGAATATTCTTGACTAATTACTTTCTGGCTATTGTTTTAATAGTTTGAAAACTCTCTCAAGACTCACCAGTGATGTATTTGAACCAGTCTTTTAGAAAAATGACCTGGTATGGTTAGGGGATTAGGGTATTTGACTTATGACCTGTGAGCCATTAGATTAATACCTGTTACTGAATATGCTCTCTTTTTTAACTGTGGAGATGGTAGTGGTCATCACACAATGTTTTTTGCTAGCAGTACATTGCCCAAGTGTTCATGGTACATAATTTTGACCCTGTGTCATAATGTTATTTCAAAATTAGGAACAACTATAACAGATAAATCTTCTATAACTTTGAATGAAAATGAAGTAAATAAATAATCTCTCAATTGGGTAAAAACAGTTTTAGAAGATATCACTTTGTCAAGTGCTGCCATTTCATTTTTTTATAGTTTATTAAGATAGTTCTTTGAATATGGCTCATTTCTATTTTAAATACGTCTAGCAGTAAATTGAAAAAAATTTATTTCAGTTGTTTGTAGATGTGTTTCTTTTGTTTACATCATGTTTTTAATACATAAATTAATCAGTTATAAAATGTCCCATTTTCCAGAGGCTAGAAATAGTCTAATGGTTATCATGTTGAACTATAAATCTTAAGATCCGAAATTTGCATTTCGAAACATACTCGCCACCTGCTGACATTATTCTCCAACATTAGCTTTGTTTATCTAAGCATTAGTCTCGCATGTTTCTTTTATACTCCATGTAAATGCCCTTAGAAGTACCTAATTTGTAAATCTCTCTACACACATCATTGCAGCCTATAACCTGGTACTGCATATAATCACTTTACTCAGAAAATCTAATCACATTTTCTTGACAAAGCATTGGTCACGGTTTTCTCTAAGAAGTGTTGTGCATCGTTTTGTAACGAGTTGTACTTTATGTGATGCCTCTCCTCATAAATTTTTGTATAATTATAATTTTCTTAAGAAAGAAACAAACTAAATTAGACTTGATATTTGAAGGTATGAATTCCTGTATTGTAGTTGTCCGCATGGCAGCCAATCAGATATCCCTGTTCCTCCTTTGTTACATTGTGTCTCTCTACAGTTGGGGTGGGTAGGTCCCTTTCGGTTGAGATTATCTATTGGGAGATGAAAACATCCATTAGGCCCAGTGTGGTTTCTTGTAGGTATTTTGATTTTATCTTTTTTATTATTATTATTGATCCTGGGGAGAATGTGGACTATTTCTTCACTGATGTACTTAAAGTTTTACTTGGTCAACTTATAAAGGCTTTGGAGAGATTCTGTAATTATTTCTAGAAGCATTTTGAAAAAAAAAATCGTTGTATAGGTATATATTAGTGTAGATGTAAAAGTTTATTTTTGGTGGATCATCCAAGAGTTAAAATATTTTAATTTCTTCACTTTCTTGTATTTTTCAAATGTTGTTTGAACTCATGTTTATCATCAGCGTTAAGGAAAATATAAACATTTTGTTGTTCTTAAGAATCAAAATTGTTAGTAAAAAATGTCATGAGCAAAAATAAATCTAAATTGAGAAAAGTGAGACTAAATTATGTCTTTTTCTTGTTTTCATTCTCGCAGAATGCAGATCTAAAGAAAAGAATTTTGCCAAAAGACATAAAGAAAACAACTTGTGTGATGGCAGTGATATTTATGATTACACTTAATCTTGCTCCATTTGGGTAAGGAAGACGTATAGTCAACTTTATTTAATGTTTAGAATATTGTGTGTCTCAACAGATTGTTTAACTGTTGAATTTCATAACAAGTGTTTCTTTTCAATAAAGCTTTTGATCAAATGCTACCAATTGGCTCGTCAGTAAATCTGACAGTTTGGAATCTGAAAAATTACATTTTGATATGCATGGTGCATAAAGAACATGATGTATTGTATAGTTTTGGGCTTAACAGTAAATAAACTATTAATTATTGCTCTAATAACTGTCAAAGGTAAAAGTCTATCTTAAAAGATATTCATGCCTGTAATACTACTAATTGTTTTTGCTTGTTTTGATTTGTTATAAAAAAATTTATTAATATTGTGAAAAGAAATGAATGAATTAATTTGAGATATTATGAAGTGGTAATTTCAGTTTGTTTTCAGCTTAAGTACCTTATTTTTTCAGTGGCTTATTTATGAGTTCGGAATATGAATCCAACTCAGCCCCTGCTATTTCCCGTAAAACCACAGGTAGATCATTGTTGTGGAAGCCTAGCATTAATGAAGACAGCTTAGAAGACGTTGTTTCTGGTTTTTTGGATAAGAAGAACTTGTACAATAAAATTGAAACTTCCTCCTCTGTCTCGGAAACCCACAACATTTCAGCATCTCTTATGTGTCCCATGTATATCAATAAAACAGAATCTTTAAGATTGGAAAATGAGCTGCTTGGTTGGGTTCAAAGATTAGAAGAAAAGAAAAAGAATAGAAAGAAAGTTAAAAAACCTGAAAGTCCTGAAGAATTGTGGTTAAATAAACCAAGACAAAAAAATCTAAAATTTTCAAAATGGCTAATGGAACATCGACAAACTGGAGAAGATGGACAAAGGTAAACTAACCTTTTAAAGTATCTGGACAGAATGAATATAATATAGAAAAGTTAAGTCTTCTCAACGTCAACACATTGCAGTCAGTACATTACTTTCAAAGCAGCGTTTTGGATATTGAAATTAAATATTTATCAAGAGTAAATTATTTTTATTCTTTTTTAATGTAAATTACTTAACTCTGCTTTATATAAATTGCAAATTAAATTGGAGTGAATTTAAATTCAGTTATGTTCATGATGGTGGCATTGTTTTTACTAGCCCGTAATTACTAGCATCATTTTTTTAAATATTTATAAACTAAATTTTTAGAAATTCTTTCCCTTTTGTAAAATAAAAAAATATACTTAAAAATATTGACAAGGTTTTCTGATTGTCTCATCAGCTTAAGGCATTCATTTTTTGCATCTAAATTTTACAATCTGAGCTAACTTGACAGCCATATACCAGTTTTAATTTTGTTCCTAATATACTTGTAAAATAACATAGAAGTAAACTAAGCAAATTATTCTCTTATTAAATGCATGATATGCTAAAGAAAATTTATTTTAATTTATTGAAATTTTTTGTCATATATTTGTATGTGTGAGAGGCACTTTTTAACATTGTTGTTTTGGTGTTGCTTTGTTAAAACATAAAGTAGATAAGTGCTATACTATATTTTTTTTTTTTTTGCTGAATGTTAGGGTAACTGAAAAACTTTAAAGGAAAAAACTTTGAGAAAACTAAGATTGAGAATGTTACAAATTATAAAAATATGGACAGTTTTTATTTTAAAATATTTTCAATGTGTTCTAAATACAAAGTAAATGTTATGGATTGTGTATTAGTTTCATATATTTTTTTCTTTAGCCACTTCCAAAGACATAATGAGTTGCAGGTCTATCAAAAGCCAAGCAAGTCTTACAAAGATTTATTTGAAGCAATTCATCGTCGTGATGATACTTTCTACTTTGTATCTTTCTCAGGTGTAGGTTTCTCATGTTGTTTTTGTCCAATAGTTGTGTATGGAAAATAAGTTTACTTAAATTTAATTATTTAAATATCTAGTTTCTCTGTTTTTTAAAATGTATTTTTAAATTACTTAAAAACTTTAACTGTTTTATTTCAGATAGTTAATTACCACTTACTTGGTGATTTATTTTTTGTATCTTTCCAGTTAAAATTAGTGCATATCAAATTTTTTAATCAATTAAAAACGGTACTTTCCCTCTGCTTACAACATTAGCTTTTCTTGTTTTGTGCTGTCCTCTATTTGCAGACTTTTTAAAAAATGCCATTAGTTTTCATTATCCTACTGCAGGAATCCAAAGTTCCAGAATGTCTCTTGTGCAACACCTGTTACGTATGACACCCTATATGTGCCACTACCAAACTGTCATTTCTCATTTCTTACATGTTGAATTTAGATGTTCTCTTTTTGCTTTCTTACAAGTTAAAGTGATTTTATTTTTTGCAGTTTTTTTTGTAATGCCCAAATAATTGTCCATAGTTGTTGTATATGTTCAAATTTTTCCAGGTTATTCCTCATGTTTTATGCTTATGAATTCTGAGGTTACTCTCACTACTTTGGGTACCTCTCCAATGTTTAAGGCAGTCTTGTCAGTCACAGGCATGGGAAATGCTTTTGGAGGATATTGTGTTGGTCATTTGGTGACATATTGAACAGTATATGCACCAATCTCCTTCATCTTCTCATACCCCACTCCTTTTTTGAGCCATGTTGATAATGATTTTGATTGTCTGTTCCCCTCCCCAAAGTTTACCTTTCTTAATCAGTTTTTCCATCTTTATCTTTGCTGTTTGTTAAGTTTTGTTTTTTACTCCTATATTTTATGACTCTTGTCTTTCCCTTTTGCATATGTCTCCTTTCCAACCCTACTTGGTTTTTCCCCATTTCCCAATATCAAGGTCTGTACGGAACATTTTCTCACAGCTGGGAGGGAATGAGTTAGTGTATTTCATCTCTGATGGAATTTGAATCAGTCTGCCCTGGCTTATTATCAATTATCAGATGGACTCAGTTTCTAGACCAACAACAATTGTTGGGGTCAATCCTACCAGTTTGGGGACAAATCGTGATTACCCTCTTCACTTTACCCAGGCTCAATTTTCTCTCCTTTATCTCATTCTCATGACCTTGTTATTAGTACCTTTTCTCTGTTCACCTTTTGTGAGAGGCTTTTCGTAGGAATTTTGAGTTTCCGTGGATGCCTTCTTCCTCATTACTTCTACATTGGTGTGTCTGTTGTCTTTGGCTCACATTCTTCAGGCACGATTTTTTTGCTGTTGGGACATGAAACAGTTTTACTGATCCTTAACATGCCTCACTTGAATAAATCTGTATGGTCTTCTTTTAAAACTGTGGCTTTTGTGATCATCCATTACATTGTCTCTTGTGTTTCTGTCCCTCAAGACTCTCAATGCACATTTTTTCCCCTTTGTACCACTTACCAGTTCCAAACCACTGAGGTGGTTGAATGTGGAAGTCGTCTGCTGGATGGGTTCCATATAATGGTTATAACCAATCAATTCAGAGTAGAATATTGGTGTTCTGCTGATGTAGAGGGAGTTACAAGATCCTCTGGATGGATGGTTTTCCCTGAGTTGAGACACCAAAATGCAGTTCATCTTACTGATTGGTTGCTCTCCTCTTACTCTTGTGTAGATGTCAGAATCAAACAGGTGAGGTTTTGGAGACTGAGTGAATAAACCACACAAGTCCTTAAACAAATTTGAAATTGTCTGTCTTCCCCTTTTGATAGGTGTTCTGTGTTGTGGGTCACAAAAGGTATTCATGGTACGTTTACACTTCTGTCCTGGGTTTCCCTTGTTGTTACAAGGTTTTTGGTAGCCTGGGTAATTCTGGGTTTGTTTCCCAATCACAAGGGTCAAGTGCAAGCAATGGACCTCCCTTGGATTCCAGATGGCATATTCCCAGATCTTTGAAATTTGATTACCTTGTGCTTTTCTGAAGTCTTCTGTCCCTTGTCCATTTCAGTGTGGGATTCAAGCTAATCTTCTGAGCAGAGGGCAGGTACTGTATCATAATTTATAATTTTTCCAAATAAAAATGTATTTTCAATGAGTACTTCCTTCCTGTCTCTCTTTTTCCCCATTATCATCTGGTGCTTGTGTCTTCTGTCAAATTTTGAATTGAAATTTTGGTAGTGGCACGTGTGTAACATAACAGTGTTTTCCTGTTTGTGGAGAGGTGACACACGATGATTTGCATGAGAGGTGTGTTGGGACTTTGGATTCAACTAAGGGAGTGAAGGCTTGTGGCATTCAAAAAAGTTTACAATTAGAGGGCAGCACAAAATGAGAAAAGCTTATGTTGTGAGAGGAAAAAATACCTATCAGAAATACACTTTCATTCAGAAAAATTATACCTTTCTGCTGTTTTTTATATATATGTCATATTGTCATCTATTTTATTTTGCTGTTTTTCACAACATGTGATTTCTGAATTTATAGAGATAGAAATGTTCAGTTTTGTTTTATTTAATTCACTACACGTTTTAATCATATTTTCATTTTAGTAGCTTTTACTTTTGTCCATTAATAAATATACTGCAGAAATATGTATTTTTTGCTGCTTTATTTAAAGTGTTCTGTTACTTTATTTATTAATAATATATGTTGCTGTTATTTTACTGTTTGTAAGATTTCTCTTTTTATTTAAAAAAAAAAAATATTTTCATTACTTTTATTTGAAATATTTGAACATCGGATTTCAGGAGTTTTCTTAGCATTTTAGTGTTTTTAATTTTTAGCAGCAGAATATTTATTGTTGTAATTAGTAGGAGCTATTAGTCATCTTTTTTTCTTTCTTTCATCGCCATGTTTTAATTACACTGTCACTCTCTTTATATCAGTTCTCATAATTTGCACTTCTATATATAACAATATTTTATCTGTCCCAGGAAATGTTTTAGCTGTTCAACTATTTATCATACATTTTATACTAGTCATGTCAAAACTTTTGAGGTCCGATATGCTAATTAGTTTAATAGAGCATGTACCTAAAATATTGGCTGCTTCACAATGTGGCTTTTCATCCCTGTGTATGAGTTGCTATCATAACAATTGTAACGTGCAGATATTGGCAATTACAGAAATATTCAACGTGCTCTGAGTGTGACCTGTATTAATTTTCTTGTATTAACACTGAACTCCCTTTCACGTGGACTTTTTATGATTTCAGAAGGTATATTTTAGTTCAAGCTCATTAATCTTCGAGTATTCTTGTGTTTGGTTCAAAGATATAGACCAGAGAAGCATGTTAAGAATGGGTTTAACATAACATTTGTAAGTGTATCAAAGCATTTAATGTTTATTCCAAATATCGTAGAACATGAAATCTGCACATCATAAAAACACTTGTTTCAATGAAAATACCATACAGTCAACTTAAATAAACTTCGGTAAAATAGTGAAGTAAAGAGCAAAAGACACCATTTTTTGTCATTTTATTAAATAAATACACCTTTAATTATATGAATATCAAGCGAATTCTTTATTGCTACTGCTTATGAATAGTGAATTTATGCTATTTACGAATAATCCATTATGAATTTTCACCACTCAAACATCTATGAAATAGTGGGCACTGAAAACCTGATGAACTGCTAAAGTTACTGATGCTACTTATGTGGGATTATTATGATCTGTTATAAATACACATGTATTTAACTTTTTTATCATTAATTGTAAGCCTAATCATATATTTTTGTATATATTAATTTTTTGTATTTTAATCTAATGTTGTCAAGGGAAAGTCTAGGTGAAAGTTAGCTCATGGAGGACAAACTGGTCATTTTTAGAATTTTTTTTGTTAGGAAAATGTGTGTGATGTGCCATAAAATATGGTAACTATATTCTGTCGAGGCTAAGATGCAAGGAATTTCAGTTTTGGGATAAATAAAAAATATGTAAATTTTTACCTTTCCTTGATTATTACAAGAATGTTCCAGATTTGAAGTGCATTTACTGTGTAGTACATTACTGCAATGTAGGAGTAATGGCTGATTTTTCAGATAATCTGTTTTCTTCATGTAGAGAATTAAAGAAATTGAATTTTTCATATTTCCTAAATGCTTCATTTATTCAACTCTGAGGTTTCACTCAATACCCACAGTTTCAAGTGTCGGTTTTAGAAATATTACACTCCATAACTATCAACCGATTTTTAATGCTTTGTTTATGAGTTTAATGTCACATTACTGAACTATTAAGTTGAGTTTAACTCTTTCTATGATTTTTTTGAACATGAGTGACATTCTTGTATATTATTTATTCTTTGTTCCAACTGAAACTAGGATCACCTGTTATTACCAGCTACTGCCCACAACCGTACCTTACGTCCAAAAATGTCCCTTGTGATGCCAGCCATGACCTTTAATGGTAAGAATTTTGAAGGTCTTAATATAACAAGGTTTGTTTCACAAACAATTTTTATTTGTTATTATTAATCGCATTGACTTACTTGGTAGTATGTGTACCTAATTATTGGTAGTTTGTACTTTCATTTCAACTAATTTTTACATATCTTTACAACCTTTAGAAACCATGGAACATCCTAAAGACCATGTGACCATGATGCAAATTGATTGTCAGGTAATGAACACTAAGTTAGTGTATATAAAAGAATCAGCCATCCCAGCACACATGTGGCAGAAAGAGAATTATACCAGTTTTGAATCATCCCTTTCTCAACCTTCTAGTAGAGACAGTAATATTGAACAAAGATACAGAGCTCAAAAAGGCATCAGAATAAAACAAACTGATAATTTTAAATCAAGAAACAGGAGACCATAACTTGGAACCTTTCAAACATAAAAGTTTTTCAAATAAACTGCTGATTGACCAGTGAAAAAAACAAAACTACCAAATATCACCAGTACTACAGTTGGAAGATATGCTAGTTCATTCTTATTTTCTTAAGGATTCGACATTTTTGTTTTGATGAATCATCAGTTCGAAGTTAAATTCGTGTACTTGGGGATTTTTGTTCGTAAACTAATGTTTCATCGATCTTTCTTTTTTACTGTGGAAAAAAAGCTGTGTTTTGAGAAAGCCATCATTTACTATACAATTCTGAGATTTAAAAAGCAACAATATTTAATGTACAATAACCAGGTCCTTCAGTTTTCTGATACTTTCTTCAAATCTAAATAACAATGATCTTACATTTTATGCATTCTGTGAACTACAGCTTTCTGATACCTTTGTGTATTATGATAATAGATATTATTCCATGAAGTTCTATTTACGTGGTAGACGTTTGCTGTTTTTTTCTAATATCTGTTCTGTAGTTTGGAGAGAGATGCTTGGTGGACTGGTTTTTAAACAAAGTATCATAATTTTTTAGAATTCTGAATAGAGATTTGAAACCATTACAAAATCTGGTATCTGAATTCACAATAGTTTTCAGGCTATGAGGGAGTAAACCCATATCCCCATCTGAAATCGCATAAAAAAACACAACAGTGACTACCATATGTTGCACAATCTAAGACTTGACTAAGGAGAACTCATTGGAGCTTACTTGTTGTTGTAAGGTAGCTAAGAGCATGAACACTTTTACTGTTTCAAACAAGAGGAGAAGAGATTGGCCAACTCTTTAAACTCCATATATTCATGTTCAAACATCGTTGAGTGTTGTCGTTTTGGTATTAAAATGTGCCTTTTTTTTATCTGAGGTTCACAGAATTGAACTCATTATCATGGTAAATTATTTTTGGTTGTAATGTGAATATTTGGAACTGTGACCCCCAACTCCCCAAATTTGGTCTCATTGGTTTGCAGACTTGATGTTTAAATCATTTTGGTCAAACATGTTTTTATTCCCATTATGAAATTTAGCATAGATTGAGTTTTTGAGTTATTTATTGGCTCGATAAAGAGACCTATTAAACACACACAATATAAATGTAGGTGATTCTCAATACCTGAAAAATTCTTTATAAATTTCATTATAATGAACAAATATTCATTGTCAGGTTTTCTCTAATTGTTAATTTTACCACACACGCATGCACACAAATAAAATAAACATTATATTGCACTACTTATTAAGACCTTAGAAAAACACACAAGTTCGTGAAGTCTTGATTGATAGATTAAAATAAAATCAATATAATTTGAGTGCTTTTTGAAAGGTCCATGTTTTGAAAACTCATCATAGTGCTTATTAAGAATCATCCTTTTAAATTGACACTTGATATTAGAAGTTATTTCATTAGAAAAGATAGTTACACAAGAGCGCAGATGTTTTAACAGTTATCACCAAATGTTGTTTATAGATGGGTAAAGAAATGAGCGGTTACCGTGTTGCACTTGTGATGTCATTGTTTGCCAATACAATTTGTTTTTTTGTCATATCCTTTTGAAAAAATTTTATTTATTTTTTTTTGCAGAGAGTTACAATTTATCAATAAGGTACATACAGTATTTTGTTTAATTTAACAACTGTGCATTTACTTACTTTTCATAGTAAAAATAAAAAAAATTGATAACTTACACATTGACAAGAAAAAAATCCACTATAAATAGGTAAACGAACAATGTAAAACAAATTTCAGTATCCAGAATCATTTATAATCTCAAAATATTACTGTACAAGTTTCAGTTCTCGTCTTATTGCAATACTTTCTCTGTATTATTCAAAACAATCTTAGTGTATTGGAGATGAAAGTGTGGAATATTTGTTAATATGTCGCTGGCTACAGTATTATTGAAACTGAATCAATGTACCATACAGGTTCTGTTCCTGCATGTGGTGTGCCAAAAAAAAAAGTAACTGGAGGTTATATGGCACATTTTGTAGAAAATATGTGAATCTACCAAAGTAACTGGAGGTTATATGGCACATTTTGTAGAAAATATGTGAATCTACCTTCATCAGGTTTTTTCATGTCAAATTTCAAAACATTATTTCTAATCTTATTTTTGGTTTGGTTTTCTTAGAAATAAATTAAGAGATTTATAAATTTTGTATTTTAAACATAGCTCTTTTCAAATATTTTCAAATTTCATTAAATAGAAATACGCTTGATCGTCACGTGCATACATTTTTTTCTTAGTGTGACATAGAGGACATGTTGCATAAAAGTGCTTTAAACTTGACATTGGGTATTTTTTGAATTCTTTGTTTTTTGATAGTTTGTTGGATTTGTAATTAAAACTTCACTTCTAAAGTACTTGTTTCATAATGTTTGAGTTTTTCATATTGTACCTGTTGAGAAATGAAAACTTTAAACCTGCATGAATAGTTGTAAGTTTTTCATTGTTTCACTAGTTTTTAGGAAGAACATAGAAAAGCAGGTTTACTTATGAAAAGTTTACAAATTTACAATAGTATTGTTGGAACTGCATAGTCATTATATGTTTGTTGAAAATAGTTTTGATAAAATGTTTTGTTTCTTTTAAGCTGTAAAAGCAAAAATAAATATGCAACAATGTATTTTCCTCATAATACAATGGGCATTTCTTTTTTCTATTTTGAATTTTCAAGTTATGCTTAGCAGTATAATACCAGAACTTTAGTATTTTATTTAACAGCATTTATCAGATATGTCACAGCTTCAGCTGACTTGTGTGTTTTTTCACTGGGATTTTTATCAAGTATTTAACTGATGTACCAAAATAGATGTGGTTAGTTGTTATTTATGGATCAGACATGTTTAATTAGTTGTTATAGTAATATAAAAATTGTGTATTGTGAAGTTATATTACAAAATTGAAGGTAAAAATGAAGGGGGTGATTTGAATATTATACCAGCAATAGATGAATGTAAAATTGCATGCTCAGAAGGTTACATTTGTCTCCAGTTGGTGAGATGAAGATCACAAAGAATCATTATCATTGTACGCAAAACATTTGATAATCAGTTGAATAGAACATCTGTAAATTTCTATGTAATTCATGAAGTAGGTTGCACATTTTTCTAAGAAAAAAATTATTGCCACCAAAAAATCTAATAATAATTTTTTTTAGTGATATTGAATATAAGATAATATTCATGTAAATAAGCAAAATTATTTGTATCATTAGTTAAAGATGAATATTCTATTGTAAGTGTAGTGTATATGATTTTCATTTTGTATTAAAGATTTACACATGATGTGCTTCTTGTGCAGCACCAATATTGTGTTAGTTATTCATAACAACAGTACAGGTAATGGAAGAACCCTGTTTGTATTAATGCGTTTTCTGTCATGATCTTTAAACCGTTCCAAAATTTTAATTTTGTTATTAATAACTGTTCTTTGAAAGTAATATATATACACACGTATAGTAATTTTTGTGAAATGTTTTTTTTCTATATCGGTAAAGAACGTTTAATTTGTTTTATTTGTGCATGTGTTAGCTGTATCCATTTGCTTTTGTATTAAAAACTAACTTACAGCAGGCCTTTGTTATATAGCTGTTATATATAATTTCTTTTTGTGTTTTTTGATGTTTTTAGTGGTGGAAAATTGAAAGTGGACAAACATTACTATATTAATCAGTCAGCAACATTTAATGGAATGAAAATAATAGATACCATAAAGAACATCCAGTATTCCCAAATCTTTTTGGCCATTTTAGTCAGTGCTCTGTTTGTTATCAAAAGTGATCTAGACTTGATTTTTTTTTTTTTTTGGCTCATCAGGAATACAAGTTTCTTTTGTAAAATGTTAAGTACATGTTTCTGTGCCCCTTACGACTCAGAGGTAAGCCTGAGGGATCATAACACTACAATGGAGCTTGAATACCTATGGTTGACAGAGCACAGATGGCCAATTGTGTAGCTTTTTGTTTAACAACAAGTTTCCTTGAATCAATTTGTAAACTTGTTACAAATTTTATAAATTGTTTTTATATTTGAAGATGCATCTTATGAGATATTGCTCATCACTGGCTTGTGTATCATTCAATAACTGATATCTTGCACGAAACAGCATGATTATTTTTAGTCTCACTGATTAGCTGAGTACTTGTTCTTTGGAGTTTTCTTTTGAATTGCAATATTTCATTTATACATAAAGAAGGGTTAGCCTGTGAGTGGATTATTAAATCAAAGTGGGTTTTATTTACCTAGAAACTAAAGTAAGTTTTATACTATGGACAGTACATTGGAATGTGAAATTCTAGTCTTCTGTGATTGTAAATCTATGCTGTGTGGGACATTTGTGAGTGCGACTTCGTTCAACACCTGTTCATACCATTTACTCACTCTGTTACTGGCAAAGTGATGATTTAAGGGTTTTTAAATTTGTTTACTATTGAAGCTGTACACTTGATAGTGTATCCAAATATATTTGTATGTAAACCATTGTTTAAACATTTTAATAAAGATTGAGAAACATACCTAGTTATGGTTGTTTATGAAGTAAGCACTCAGTCATCCCTAAATTAGCAATGTGTAAGACTAGATGGAAGGCTAACTAGTCATCATCACCACCTCCTGCCAACTCTTGGGCTATTTTTTTACCAACAAATAGTAAGATTGACCATTACATTACAGTGCCTCCATCACTGAAAGAGCAAGCACATTTGAGTGATGGGGACTTGAATCTATAACTCCCAGATTTTGAATCAAGCTCTCTAACTACCTAGCCATGTTGGACAGTGACATTTGTTGGAAATTTTCATTTGTCGTTAAATCTTAAAAAGATTAGTTACTTAGATGGTGGAGATGCTTAATGAAGATTACAGTTACAACAGAAAGTGTTCGTACACCTGTGTTGTGAGTAATTTTTCCCTCATAAATTAAGTATCATGATTAGGATAATGAAAATATAGTGTATTATAAATATTGTACTACTAACATGCATCTACATAAATGTTTATGTAAACTGAATGGCAAATAAACTGTTTATAAACAAATAACCAAACATAGGAGAGACAAAAAGTGTCCGTGCATCTACTTTAATGGTCAGTTGTGTAGCCTTTCAGGTAAATTGCTTGGTGCAATATCTCCTCATAGCCTTTCATGATCATTTGACAGTATTTGACTGGTATTTTCTTCCATTCTTCTTTACAGAAGGACTCCAATTCTTGCTGATGATGCTGATAAACCCTGATCTTTAACTCATGCCAAACGTTTTAAATTGGGTTGAGATCGGGTGACTATGATGGGCACTCCAGAACTCAACCAGGATTGCACATATTTTCATGTGTGCTTAGGGTCATTGTCGTGCTGGAAGATCCAATGATGCCCAAGCCGCGTCAACGCACTCTTCTTTTTTCATGATTCCGTTAAAGCAGTGAAAGCTGTCTACACCAGAAGAGCTGAAGGAACCCCATAGCATGATTGAGCCACCTCCGTGTTTAACTGTAGGGACGGTGTTTTTGGAAGATTTCATTCCCTCTTCTTACGGAAAATATAGCAAACATCATTGTTGCAAAAAAGATCGATTTTAGTCTTGTCTGACCAAAGAATACTCTTCCAATAGGTAAAGGGTTTATCTACATGTTTTCTTGCATACCTCAATCATGCTTCTATATGAACAGACTTTAAATATGGAGTTCTACAAGGATGGCATGCTTTGAACCCAGAAGAGTGTAACATGTTTGTAACTGTAGAATCGCTTATTTGAACCCCAGTTTCCCTTACCAGTTTCTGTATGTCATTACTTGTTAAACAAGGATTCCAACTGACTTCTCTGAGAACATTTCTCTTGGTTCTCTCTGGAATTTTGTTGGGGCATCTGGAACAAGGGAGGTTAGCAGTTGATCCTGTAAGCTTAAACTTGGCAATTATGGTTTGAACAGTAGATTTTAGCACATTAAGTTATGTAGCAATACTGGAAAGAGACACACGAGACTTGTATTTTACAATAATTTGGTTTTTTAAATCACTGGACAGTTGTTTCCTGTTTGCCATGATGACCAAGCAGATAATGATGGAAACTGTGCTAAATTACTGGAAATACAATTTTTTCTGGCTAAATTCCAATAATTATGAACCAAGTATCTAGTTCTGGAATGGTATAATGTAGTTTATTTGCCAAATAAAAAAAATGTTTAGGGGAATATAAATTTTTTCACACGTTCTGAACTGTACGGACACTTTCTCCTTCTCCTATTTTTGGTTATTTGTTTATAAACAGTTTATTTGTCATTTAATTTACATGAAAATTTATGTAGATATGTGTTAGTATAATATTTATAATACACTAAACTTCTATTAGCCTAATAATGATACTTTTTAAGTTATGAGCAAAAAACCACTCGAGACACAGGGGTATGAACATTTTCTGTCATGACTGTACGTGTATATATTTTAAATTTTTAAGAGTAATGTAATATAAATATTGTAGTTTAAAATCATGCACAAGCAATGTAGTTTAACATGGAGAAGTAAAATTACAAGTAATTATCTGATGTCACGTCTCATGTTACTCTACTATCATTGTCAAGCAATAAACTAAATTTCTTGATCTATGTTTTAAAAAGAATTTTCTTTATGATATTCTCTGATGTAGCAATAAAGTTTTGAAACTAAATGAAAAAGATAATTGTAATGGTCAGCTTTACCATTGGGTTAGAGTGGCCTAAAAGTTGAAGGTGGGTGATATTGACAAGCTGCTCTTTTTTTTTTTTTAGGCTATCACTTTTGAGTTAGAAATGGTTAACACAGATAGCCTTTGAGTAGCTTTGTGTGAAATTGAGCAAAACAAACAAAATCCACTGCTTATTGGTGATGCAGAAGATCAATCCAAGTGTTGACAGTGGTTGCTGCTGGCTGGTTGCCTTTCCTTCAGTTGTTAATTCAGAATGAAGGATGAAAACCTTAATAGCTTTTCCATAAACAAATCAAATAAAAATACTGGGATTAATTCACTTTAAAGTTTAGATCTATTGTTCTTTGTTATACATCCTTTGTCGTTATACCTGTGCCAGCATTTCTTTATCCTTGTATTTGGAGTACTATAGGCCCAATGTGGCAATTCTTGAACAAGTAAAAAAAAACAACAACAGGAAACTGAGTTGAAACCCAAAGTTAGTGGTCCATAAGAACTTTGAAGAAAATATATTTACTGGTACTTGTAGCAGAAGGGATAAAATGCCTTAAAATTTTCATATCACTCTACTAAATATCATGATATGAAACAAATATAATACATCACGTATATTAATTTGACATTTAGAAGTACGTACTGGGGAAAGCTTTATTAACATTTGTATACATGCATATTACGTATATTTCATTATTCAGTTATTTTATAGTTGCAATAACAGAAAATTCACAAGGGTTGGGTGATAGACGTCGCATCACGCAAGTAGAGACATCATAGAAAACAGGATCAATGATGAATGATTATTTATACTACATTTGGAGTAAAATTGTGCCAAATAAACACTGTGTCAAAGATATAACTTATTTGCTGAAAAGGTTTCATCGAACCAAGTGGATGGATTATATATTGACTGAAAGAACAATAATCATTATGGCACTCATAGAGCAACACCAAGAAGAATGTCATTAATGCTAATTTCTCATTGTCATCAAAATGTATGTCACACCTTGCCTGAGTTTATCATTTAGGATTAAGCTCAACTTTTAAATACTCGGTGCCATTAGTGATATGGCTGTGAATACAAATGTGGCATTAAAAAGTAATGAAGGTAGAGAGGGAGAATTGGAGTCGTATTCTGGTGTGGTATTTTCAGGAACACCAATTTTTTTTTTTGTGTGTAACAGCTACAAATAACAGGAAGGAAGCAATGTTAAACAAAATAAAACCAATATTTATTTATTGATAAGTCAGAGAAAGAGTAAGCAAAACATCAGATGCAATCAGCTGAGAGACGTCTAGTAGTTATCTACAATTTTACCTTTGAACAAACTACAGTCTTTAATAATAATTGTACAGGTAAGTTAAGGAAAGTGATGAATGGGTGAAAAACTTTTAGCAGGTCTGTTTGAAGACAACATAACCAAAAGGATCAATAATTTGATTTTACGCAAAAAACTAAAAATGAAAATGCTTAGTAAACTTCAACTTTGATTGGTCAGAAGTTTAGTTTGAAGCATTGATTTGAATCTTGTAATGATACCAACACAATTATAATACTGTCGCCTTGATCAAATGTCTTCCCTACACCCTGTAAAGGTCCCCATACTTATATACTTATAAAATGCCTTAATCTGCATGATTTAACATATCAAATTAAATAAGACAGTAATTAAATAAGGTTGGCCACCTTCAGTATATTTCTCTTCCATATATTTTTTACCCACACATGAACATTTCGATTCAACTCGAGCAGAAATATTCTCCACAAAATACCAAAATCAATAGCTAAGTAATGTTTCCTCTACTCCAGTGTGAGCCATCATTACTTTGAGATCTTCAGTGAGAAATTGCACTACCTGCAAAATATTTCGCAAATTAAACTATTTTTTTCACAACATCAATAAAACTATTGGTTACAATGTATTCTAGAATTATGTTTGAAGACCCAGTTTTTTACAATTCACTTCATATATATTCATCCTTAACATTTGTATCAAATTCTTTATATTGATATGCTGTCTGATGGTAATGTTCTCCTACAATTGATTCACGTATTTAATAAAACATTCATTGATGACTCTGGAATGTTTGTATACGAATGGAATACTACATACATACACACACACACACATATAATGCTATAAAATCATATATGTATGTCAATAACATAGCCTTTTGGTATTCAGATGCATTGGAAATACTGGCAATCATTTTTAGTTCTATCAATTAAAAAAAATGATAGGTGTTTCTGGCATAACATATAGCAAAGGTTGTTTTGTCTGCTCCACAGGTATTTCACTACTAAACAGAAAAAGTTTGAGTGACTGTTGCAAAACGAAAATATAGCGCTATTGAAAACTGTTCAACAGCTCAGAAAGTACTGTGGTATTCATTTGCACTGGTGTCTAACAGGGAAGTCTAAAGTATATAACAAATGCAGATTCCAGGCTTTATGAAAAGAATAAATTAGATTGAAGTAGCAAAGGAAAAACAAGTAAATGTGAGTGAATGCAGTCTTTATTTACAATACCGAGTTTTTTGTTGAAATAATTTACCAGCATCAGAAGTGAGACATGGATAAGAGCTTGATACCAGAGCTGCAACAAGAACCGAAAGCTTCAGAAGCCCAAAACAATGAGAAATAATTGTAAATGTTCCACTTTTATTGACAGACCAAAATTTGAGTGTGACATACCATAATCTTTAGGTTGTGTACTTCAACCAAACCACTAATCTTTATAAAATTCAAACGATCCAAAGCTAATTTGTTCAGGTTTATCACCTGTTTAAAGAGACTTTACAGAGAAAAGTCTGTCTATGCAGAGAAACATATATGCTAGATGCTAGCTTGAGATAAAGAGGCATCCTTCCCAGAAGTCTATACAGAGAAATATGCGTGCTAGCTTGAGATAAAGAAGCATCCTTTCTAGAAGTTTATACAGAGAAACATACAACTCCCTTGAGATTTAAGAACAACGTTTTGAGCGTTTAATTTTCATCTTTGTAAACAGTGTATTATACATGTGTATTCTTGTAACATTCTTCCAAGACGATTGTAAGTACATGTGGAAACTGCACAGAAATTAAAAAAGATTACAAAAATATGCCCAAATATAGATGCACTCCAATTAATCATAGAAGAGTAAAAATAGATCTTCCAAATATTGTATAAAGGTCACAATGCTCTAGCTTAGTTTAATATTTGAACAATTGACAATTGTATCCAATCACATGAAGTGTTAATATTCTAGGATTTATATCTACAAAGATGCTCTAATTGTTTAATGATGCAGCAGTCATCATTATATGTTATATAAACAATCTAGCACAAAACACTGCTTGGAAGTCTAGATGTAAAGACTGCTACTTTCATTCAGCAGTTAATTTACCATTTAACTCCCATCCTACCTGCTTAAATCTCAACTATATCAATCAGCATCAACTGATCATCAGAATTGTCTCACAGCTCTTTCACTAGCATTTCCTCATCTGACTCTTTCTCAGACTGTCAGATAAATATGTTTAAGATATTTTTTCCTCATTAGCAGAGTCCAAAGAAAATGAAAAAGTGATATTACTATTTTGTGACTAATCACTCACAATTTCTCATTCTTTGGTTAGAACAATATATTTAACTGATGGAAATGGCTAATGTGTTCATAAACATAACATGAGTGATGTAGTGCATAGCTTGAGGGACTGAGTTCTTAGAGGATAAGATGAAGGTTAATCTAATAAGGACAAATTTGTTTCTGGTATGTACCAGGGCCGTACCAGATTCATTATGATTTTTTTTCCTTCACTGCTTGATATCTGTTTTTCTAGATTACAATATTTCCTTTTTGATAGCATGCAAATTCATGCACTTCAATTAATACAGGCCAGAAACACAGCGTGTGTTATTGTATACACTGTGGAACATTTCCTCTAAGATATGGACCATACATCAACTCTACTAAACCACCAGACTGGAGGTAATACAATACACGCTCAGCTTATTGCAGAACTCAGAAAGTAACCAATCATTTAAATTAGTCTGTTGGTTCACGTATGTTACTTCAGGTGTTCCAACTTGTATCACCTTTTGTTTACCTGATTATTAAGCAACGGATTGTTCTAGCATGCATAAATAAAAGACTTAACCCACTTAATAAAACAATCTATTATAATCAACAAACATTAATCACTTTCTTCAGTCCAGAGTCAGAATTAAATCAAAATGATTTTGTTTTTATGATCCTTTATTCTTGCCCAGGCTAAACTTGTCCTTGTAATTAGGGAAATGAGCTATTAATCAGGAAGGTAGAGGTTCTTTCTTATTTCGATGGAATTTCAACTAAAAATTAGTTATAAAAGCAAAAAAAAAAAAAAAGAGAAGAAAGTCAGCCACACACGAAAAAAGAGATAAATAAAGAGGCTAACATTCACGAGAGAATGTAAAATGTCACACGATCCTAAAATAGCCAATTCTATTTGTTTTGTTTTTGAATTTCGAACAAAGCTACTCAAGGGCTATCTGTGCTAGCCGTCCCTAATTTAGCAGTGTAAGACTAGATGGAAGGCAGCTAGTCATCATCACCCATAAAACATAATTTTGAAGATTTTGTTTGATTACTTGGCCATGTGTTGACTGATTTAGAAGAAATTAGGTTTTGTTTGTTTGTTTTGAAATTTCGCACAAAGTTACACGAGGACTATCTACGCTAGTCGGCCCTAATTCTGCAGTGTAAAACAAGAGGGAAGGCAGCTAGTCATCAACACCCACCGCCAACGCAGTTTGACCGTCACATCATAACGCCCCATTATAAAACTGAAAGGGCAAGCATGTTTGGTGTAATGAGAATTTGAAACCGCGACCCTCGGATTACAAGTCGATTGCCTTAATCACATGGTCATGCCGGCCCTAATCTGCTCAGAATAACGTTTTAAAATGAAAACATGTGAACAATTCTCCTGGATATTATTCTCATACGTTTTTTTTCATCTATGTATAAAGACCCAGTATGGCCAGGTGGTTAAGGTATTCGACTCGTAATCTCAGGGTCGAGTGTTCAAGTCCCTGTCACACCAAACATGCTCGCCCTTTCAGCCGTGGGGGCACTATAATGTGACGGTAAATCCCACTATTCGTTGGTAAAAGAGTAGCCCAAGAGTTAGCGGTGGGTGGTGATGACTAGCTGCCTTCCCTCTAGACTTACACTTCTAAAGTAGGGACGGCTAGCGCAGATAGTTCTCGTGTAGCTTTGCGCGAAATTCAGAACAATATATGTACAGAAAAGATATAAGGATAACTTGTAATGCCGTTTTTATTTGTTTTGAAAGAACACAACTTCAAAAAGTTCGTCTCATTCACAACAAAGTTTCATTTATTATCACTTTTTATTACATTACAACTTTATTGGTTTACAGAAAATCTTCATATTCAAGTGTTTTACGATGTCATTGTTGAGGAAATCAAACATTAAACACACTAAACTTCAGAAATAATACCTTCTTTGCCGCCTTTATCGACACAGGAACTGGGAGTTGAAGGAAGAGAATATAGAATTTCTGTTATTGGGACACCATTCCAGTAACCCTAGAAAACATATTGTAAAATAGATAACGTATTCAACCGTAACTTTAAAGTAAGGAAATGAAAGCACGTCAAAAGATGCAAGGCCAATATTTTAGTTCCACCAAATTGCATTAAATAGTTACGAACATGCTGTTATGTTTTTGTTTTAAGCACAAAGCTACACAATGGGCTATCTGTGCTCTGCTCACCACGGGTATCGAATCCCGGATTTTAGCGAGTAAGTCCACAGACATACCGCTGAGCCACTGGGGAGCTTGGTGTTAAGAAGATCAAAGAATCACTTAAAAATTGAATTATCCCATGGTGTCTTCAAAAGTATTTATAAAGAGAATTCTACAGTAAATTGACGTTAAAAATGAATATTTCTAACGAGTGTGTGTGTTTTTCGTACTGCAAAGCCACAAAGGGCTATCTGCTCAGCCCACCGAGGGGAATCGAATTTCTAACGATCTGATATCATTTGTCAAGCTGAAACTCACGTGAAATATAAGAAAATAAAACAATAGGTAAGTTTAAGGTTTATAAAGCAAGAAAAATATTAATATAAACTTGAGAGAAATTATGGAAATATAAATACTAAAGCTTCGAATAAGTAGTTACTTGAACTTAAAAGACGTGAAGAAAAAATAGGGTTTGTTATTATAAGGAGAAATTTTGCGCACAACTAAACAAGGCCTGGCTCATTTGGCCTGATGTGGTCTGTAAATCTAAAAGATCGTGGTGGGTACACGTCTTCTTGACGTAAAAGCGTTGATATAGTTTGTTTGTTTAGAGTTGAGCACATAGCTACACAATGGGCTATATGTGCTCTGCCCATCACGGGTATCGAAATCCGAGTTTTAATGTGTAAGTCCTCAGGCATACCACTGTGCCACTGAGTCATTTAGCGTATAATAAGAGTGACGGTCAAATTCCTCTATTCAATAAGATTTTGTGGTCTCCCTTTTCGATATTTCAAAATCGTGGGCTAGGGATTAATGCAAATTGTCACTATGTAGCGTTGCACCAATATTTCAAATAAACGATTAACCTCTCATGGAATATTTTTAAAAGTGCTTTCTTTAATTCTTTGACACGATTATTTCTGCGTTACAGTGTGTAATTTTGATATTTTTATTTGTTTTTGAATTTTGCGCAAAGCTACACGAAGGTTATCTGCTCCTGCCGTCCCTAATTTTGCAGTGTAAGACTAGATGGCGGCAGCTAGTCATCATCACCTACCACCATCAACAAATAGTGGGATTTATGATCGATTATAACGCCCCCACGGCTGAAAGGGCAAGCATGTTTGGTGTGACGGGGATTCAAACCCGCGACCCTCAGATTACGAGTCGAGTATCTTAACCACCTAACCATGCGCGGCTTTCTGAAATTTTGAACTGGCACAATAGACAAGACGGACAATAGATAATCAACAGTACTCACTGGGTACTTTAAATACTAGCCTGTGCCTGGAAAATACGTGAATTGCAGTTAAAAGGCCTTGTGGAAAACAAAATATAATAATGCATAACTAAAAACGATAAAAATGAAAACCTCGATACAAAGTTTAAAGACTTCGTTCTTAACTACAAATATATATGTAAGGTGCTTTTAAACACTAATTATTTAATCACGTTTGTTTTTTAGCCACCTACAGGAAATCTTTCACCAGACGATTGATTACACTGCATAGATATAGGAGCACTTTGATATAGCTTGTTGAGAAAGTCGGCGTTGTGTTGGCTCCAATGTATTGCATGGTAGTTTTCATGCACACTTCTGTCGAGGGCTGTGGCCTCATCGTGGTACCTAATATCGTGTGAAATCAATATATGTCTTAGCATCAATATTTTTATTACATACAATAATACCTTACATCATTCTAGCTAACAGTTTTCCAAAAGTATCTCCATATTCCACTGAAGTTTTCGTACATCCTTCATAAACAGTAATTTAAATGTAAAATATTATTTCTGTTTGAGCTGAGTGAGGCACTTAACCCGTTACAACACTATCTTAACCCTTCCACGGCAGGAAACAAGATAAAGTTAAGAAATATTTATATTTTGTTAATTTATTCTATACTTCATTGAAAATGAGCCCAACACGTAATATACTTCAAGATTAATAATACATAAATAAATCTTATTAAACTTCGCCCTTAGAAATAGCAGTAGCATTTTTACCAATCATACTTATAACTTAAATTATTTTAAACAAAGTCAAAGTAAATATGGGATTCTAGTTTTTTATGAACCTGGAATCAGAAATGCTAAAAAAAATTTCTCGACTGTGTATGATAATATGTGGGAAAAATGTTTAAAATACTCAATAACATGAAACACACTATGAATCTATTTTAACCAGAATGTTAATATGTTTACAGAACAATAACACATTCAAATTGTATGATATTTCTATTAAGATTGCATACAAAGGTCACACAAAATCAAAATGAATGTAGATTTATGGGTGAACATGTTATCGACGAAATAGGTTTTATTTTAGACCATCTAATGTAAGTCATATGTAAATATGAACACTGAAAAATTAAAATGTGAACTTTTCCATTTTCGCACAAAATCTTTTATTTTATTAATTATATTTTTTATTTTAATCTAATTACGAAATGTATGGAATATTTTATTAGTACTTGTGATTACATCAAAGGTTGAGTACCTTATATCACAACGATTTGAACATGGAGATCAGTAACTCATGTGACAACCGTAGGTGGTATAAAGTTGTGATGAAACTGAATGTATCATAACTACATTGCACTATTTGATGGTTGTAAGTAATATGGTGCCACCGAAAACTGATTGCAAAATATCCATAGAATCAAATTGCAAGGATATGTTTAGATAGGAGATTTATAATTTCCAGTATATGAATATCCCTATTACTTAATATCATTTGCGAACAAAGAAAGGTAAATCACTTTGGGGCACTAGTAACATTTAGAAAAAAAAAAGTGTACATACAATGAGTCGTATGCCAGATGTGATGAGCGAGTTGCGACGTTTTCTAATACATCAGAACCTAGACGGACAGAGGTCAGTGGCAATAGCCGTAGGTCAGTGACAATAGCCGTCTACTGTCCAAAGTAACTCTGCCAAACAGAATAAAGAAGAAGGTCTGAAATTAAAACCAACAAGATACGGTTTTCACCAAAATAAAGGCTTCCATTCATATCTTCCACTTAAAGCAGCTAGAGACCGGGATGTTTATTTAAAATATCATGTTATCGGAAGCAGCGACTATGAATTTCTGTGAAATTCGACTGTTGAACGGGTTTTGGGAAACCGATTATGGAAGAACTTCGGTGAGGAGAGGTGTGCTTTGGACATGACAAGCTCCTTACGACGAAGTGCTTTTGCAATAGAGCTACAGTGCAGAGCTATCCTCAAGATGCAGATCGTCAAACGTGGCGACATAGGTTGCAACTACGTGGTGAGGCTCCAAAATCGTTTTAAAATAATTTACTCAACCCTTTCTTGTACAGAAAGTATCAACATCAAACAAAATAAAACTGATTAGAAAGTTATTTTAAAAACTTCTTTTTTGTATTCTCTTTAGAAATTTCCTTTGAAACTTACTCGTTCATATAACCGAAGAATGCATTTAAAGCTTGACTGTCAATGGAACTCTTACACACTTCCAAGTTAGTCTTAGGAAAGTAGTGCATATAGTTGACACACATTTCGTCACTGATGGAAAACCCTCCCTGTGGGTCAGAATATCACACATGGACTTTTTTTTCCATATTATACAAAAATCTCTTGTGGAATAAATATGGTTCAACAACAGCTATTGCACTCTATAAAACGAAATAATAATAAAACAACGTTTTCTGGTAAATCTACTTGGCGTGCCTGGTTCAGACACACTTTATTCAGGTTTTTCGTACTTTTGTACTGTCAAACCCAGACCTGTAGCAGTTAGAAATAACTTACACCATAATGTATATAACAACGTATTTGTAAAACCAGAATTACACCCTGATATTATATAAATTTCATCAATTATCAACTACGATTATGGAGTTTCCGATGTAATTGTAATTAAAATAAGATGGCCGAGCGCGTTAAGGCGTGCACTCGTAATCCGAGGGTCGCGGGTTCGCGCCCGCGTCGCGCTAAACATGCTCGCCCTCCCAGCCGTGGGGGTGTATAATGTGACGGTCAATCCCACTATTCGTTGGTAAAAGAGTAGCCCAAGAGTTGGCGGTGGGTGGTGATGACTAGCTGCCTTCCCTCTAGTCTTACACTGCTAAATTAGGGACGGCTAGCACAGATAGCCCTCGAGTAGCTTTGTGCGAAATTCCAAAACAAACAAACAAACAAATTAAAATAAGATGTCACGCTTGGAGACAATATTGTTTTCTCTGTAAAACAGCTTTTGTCTTCACTTGATGGATCTTTATTTCATAAGATAAACCCATTTATTAGCTATTAAAAACATCTTAACGTCTACCGGTTAATTTAAATGAGAAATTATTCTACTACTAATAATAAAAAAACCAGTGACCAAACATTAAGTCTTAAAGCTTATAGCATTAACAATCGGGTTTCGACTCTCCTGATAAGCACAATATAGACAATCCGTTGTATATCTTTGTGCTTAACAACAAAGAGCAATCAATACAAATAAATTAATAAGCGCGAAAAATATACTAGTAGCTAATAGATATAAATTAAAAAAAAACTAGAAAGATTCTTTGTTTTCCTAAAAAACCGATAAAACACAAGATATGATATAAAAGAGAGTCTGTTCGTGCGATATCTCTAGGTAATTTAAAATATGTAATATAAACATTGCCATGAATTATGTTTAAAACGATTCTGTAGTATGAGATATCTTAACACCAATAACTTTCTAAAGGCTGTTTGTTTAACATGGCGAGAAATGAGGAAGTAAGCCTTATGGTAATTAATATAAACCATATTTAATGAGTATGGACATACATTTTTAACATCGAACGACGCGTCAAAAGATCGGGAAAGTTAAAACGATATCAAAGATAGTTACAATATGTATTAAAAATTCCTAAAAAAAAGACCTGACATCTTTTGGGAGACGAAGGTATTAGAAAACTTTTTTTTTTGGCAGATTAAATTATTTTCGCTCTCAACATTTAACCATGTTGTTTTTATTAACCGACAATGGTGGACTCCCATATTAATTTGATATAATTAAGAAATGCTAAAATGCACTTGGAAAGCGTTTTTTTTAACTATTTGGTATTTATAATTTTATACAATTTAATAATATTAAAAGATCGAGCGAGGTTTCGGGTCCCCGAGTGGCTCAGCTCCATGTCTGCGGACTTACAACGCTACCAACAGGGCTTCGATATCCGAGATGGGCTGAGCACAGATATCCCATTATGTAGCTTTGTGCTTCAATTAAAACAACCAGGTTTCGAAAAATTAATGAATGTATGATTAGGGTTTACATGCAGTCTCCTATTATTTACACTTACCAGTGTTATATTTTCACGATCAACAGTGGTGTAACGGCAGGTTGTTATCAAAGCGTCACCCTAAAGAAATGAGTCAAAGAAAATAAGGACTCACATTGTTCAAATGAAACATTCCGACAGAAAAAATAACAAATAAACAGGTAAAATCGACCTCGACGACAACTCTAAGTTATAGTGATTCAGTGGGACATGCACTTTCTAATATGTATAGTATGAAGTTTAAACAAGAATTTTTGGTTAAGTAATTTCCATTTATTACCCCTTATTAAACTTTTCACGAATACATTGATAAATGAAAACCAAACGATGTCGTCTATTAAACTTCATCGCAATTTCTTTTTGCTTGTTAATTTGATTAGTTCTTTGTGTTTGTGAAAGAGAAGTAAGCGGTTTTAACTTTCATTTTATATTCTCGCCTGAAATGACCAGAGGATTAAGGCGTTCGACTCGTAATCTGAGGGTCGAGGGCTCGAATTCCCGTCACATCAAACCTGCTGGCCCTTTCAGTCGTCGGGGCTTTATAATGCGACGGTCAATTCCACTATTCGTCGATAAAAGAGTAGCCCAAGAGATGGCAGTGGGTAGTGATGACTAGCTGCCTTTCCTCTAGTCTTACACTGCTAAATTAGGAACGACTAGCGCAGATAGCCATCAAGTAGCTTTGAGCGAAATTTAAAACAAACCAAACAAGAATGTAAAGAATTAACACCCCGTGCACTTAGGGTGTAACAGAGTTGAAAAGGGAAGTTGTTTTGTTTGTTTCTACAACAAAGATTTGCCGTTTGTCTTACAAACGATTAACACTCCTACGAAAATTGGGGCCTAATAGGCCCCAGAGCAACTTGAAAGGTTATTAATATTAGGCTAATAATTTGTATTTAAATGAAATTGCCATTAACTGACCCTATCCCTTTATATTTTAAAGAGCAATAGTATTTTGACTTTTCAGACATTTGCGAAATAATATTTAGTTTTTTTTAAAACATCCACTTAGGGTATTTTGGGGCCTATTAGGCCCCAGATCAAAAAACATAAAAATGACTTTATTTATTTCCTGAATAATTCTAGAACAGGCCTGGGCAACCGAAAAAGTAATTTATAGTAAAAATATATCAATTTTACAACTTCTTTTCAAAAGATGGATATTTAGGATAATAACTCTTCTCCAACAATAATTTTAGACGGTCCTGATTATTGCCTAGTTTGCCCACGCCTGTTCTAGAACATTCTAGAAACTTTACAGAAGTATTTAGAATAATCTAGAATATTCTAGAAGAATCCACATATCCTATATATATAGGAGCTGAAATCTTCAAACCGTGTCAAAAATGATATCTCTTAATGAAGCTGTACATTTACTGACAAAACCATCCGACGATGAAAGTGAACATGATAATGTCGAAGACTACTCTGAAAGTTGTGATGATGATCCTTCTGAAGCCGAAAATGATGAACAAATCGCACCGTACCCTTCTGAAAGTGAAGAAAGTAATCAAGAAGATCTTACTACGATTCCAGTGAACGAACTTTTGTCCAAAGATAAGAATTTTAGTTATTCAACAACACCTTCAAGGATCAACAGGAGAACCACAGCTCTCAATATATTCAATGGGAACCCAGGCATTACAAGGCAAGCTGCTCCAAGAGTCTCTACACCATTCGAAACATTCAAAATTTTCATTTCTGATAACATGGTGGTACAGATCATTCACTCAACAAACACCGTCATGAAAGAGCCAATTTTTGAAGAAGACCTCTGGAGATGGATCGCAGCTAATCTTTTCCTTGGAATAAGCAAATCCAAAAATGCATCGATAGACGAAATGTTTTCAACTAAATTCAGTTTGTCATTTTTGCGAAAACTGATTACACAAGAAAAATTTAAAAAAATATGCTCAAAAATCAGATTTGACATCCACTTTCCAAGAAATAGAGAAATCAAAGATGCTGCCATCTCTGGAGTCTGGAATTTTTTCATTGAAAATTGCAAAAACAGTTACAACCCAAGCGAATACCTGACAGTGGATGAACAACTATGTAACTACAAAGGAAGAGTTGGCTTCAGAACATACATTCCGATAAAGCCAGGCAAATACGGAATAAAGGTTTGGTGCCTAACAGATGCAAAGACAAGTTACCTCCTCAACGCTCAAATTTATACTGGCAACGTTGGAAATACGACAGAAACAAATCAAGGAGAAAGAATAGTCAGAGAACTGAGTCAGCCATTTCTTGGAAAAGGAAGGACAATAACGACAGATAATTTCTTCACAACGATGACACTTGCCAAGTACCTACGAACAAAAAGAACAGGACTTGTTGAAACCATACGGAAGTCAAGAACCATCCTGCCTGCTGAAATAAATGCAAAATCTAGAGAGTTATCACCAAAGTTTTTCTGCCATGACGACATCATTCTTCTCAGGCACTCAGACAAACCAGGAAAATATGTGCTACTACTGAGTTCTCAGCATCAGTCTGGTGAATAAGAAGAGAATGGAAAGCCCGAAATCGTCAATCTTTACAATGCAACGAAGGCAGGTGTCGATACTCTCGATCAACTGGTGAGATATTATACAACAAAGAGGCGATCAAAGCGCTGGTCAGTCTGCATATTCTATAACATTCTAGATCTTGCTGCGTACAATGCTTTCGTTCTATACTCGACAAAACATCCAGAACTTCTTCGTCAACATAAATCAAGAGCCAGAAGAGAATTTATACGGCAATTGGTGCTTGAAATCAAAGAAATTTACTGCAAAGATAATGACAAAACAACCTCATGTGAACTGCCTGCAAAGAGGGCAAAAAGAGGACGATGCCATTTGTGCGGCAGATCAAAAGATAGACAATCGAAAATTGTTTGCTCAAATTGTAAAAAAAATGTTTGTCAGAGCCATTCTAAAGTTGTTTGTAATGAATGTTGCTAAATAACTGTGTTTCTATTGAAAAAATATATGGGGCCTGATAGGCCCCAAAATCAGTTTAGTGGATGTAAATATTTTTTTCGTAGAAGTGTTAAGTTTACTTATTGATTAGCCTCTTCATATTCATTGTGTATCGAGCCTAAACAGAAATCTGAATGGAATCACATTTATGAAAAATGTTGCACACACGCGCACGCGCCCAATAAATAAAAATTAATATATTCATTCTATTTCATGCTTTGAGGTACCTTTTCAAATTCATCGCTTAACTGCATAATCCAGTAGGATTTATTATGCCATATTGGCTATTATTTTAATATTTAATATGGAACACAAACCAAAAAGTAGGCTTGTCTTCCTCCCACTAAAATGACGAAGAAGGTAAAACACTGTTTTACTTGAGACATTCTTTGTTTTTGTTCCATGAATTAAAAGAACGCAAAAAACACAAATGATTTTCATAAACTCAGAGTTATCTAAATTCAGTTCATATCTTTGAAAATTGTGTATCCACAAACTGCTGACTTATGTTTTTATGTTATTGTTACTTCGTTTACCAAAGGTAAAGTTAGAACAAATTTTTCGCAACATATTCCTTTGAAGATTTGTTGTTGTTGTTGTTGTTTAGAGGATTTGTCAACAAGGAAGGCAAATGCAGCAGTATTGGATCTGTAAAATAATTATATTTTTCATTAAACCAGTCTATGTTTTTACTGGTTTAGTAATAAACTATACATATTTCGTGAAAGTTAATCAAATGTTACTGCAGAAATGACTAGAAAAATCAAAACAGGAGAAAACGTCACTCCTGTTCACAACATTGAAAAAACAATTACCGGGAAAAGTTGTACTCGTTGCTTCAGAAAACGAATTTCTTGGAAGTGAGTGCTGTAATGGTTGTCCCGGTTCAGTTCTGGAAGTTCGACTCCTCCTCGTGAGTGTTTGGTGAATACTCTTGTGCCCGTTAGGTGAGTGTGCAGCTGAGAGGCAAAGATCGTGATTCCCTCTGGAGGAAGACCCTAAAGGGTAAATTATTCTACTGCATAACGTGCTTTAATTTCAGAATAACTAACATAACACATTACATTAAGATTATTTGCTAACCTACTTTATTATCTATTAACATCTAGGTAGAATCCCGACTTTTATTTTCAAACCCTAACCTGCATTTTTAATGATTACCGAAAATGTATAAAACTTGATAAAACAGTTTGTTTTAGGTACGCCATTACTGAATACTAACAGGATGTTTTGACAAACTTTGCGTAATTTTTAAATAATTATTCCAATTCTTGTGAAAAATGTTCAATTCTTAAATAATTCCATAATTCTGCTAGTTCTCGTCATTCCAACTCTTCTTTATCTTTTTAAAGAACAGAATATCAAATTATAATTCAATGACACTTTGTTCATGTTAATTATACTTTCACTTATTAATATTGTCAGGAAGTTAAATATTTTATAGAATCAGAAAAAAATACTTTGTATATTTTATTTTTGAGGAATGCACAAAACAATGCCTTGAAAGAGATTCTGTTAATTTCCCAGAAAAAATAGTTCTAGTGATTCTTTACAAATACATAACATATTTAAATTTTTGAAAATATTTAAGGTGATCAAAGCATTACCGCTCTCGTGCATTCTGCTACGCAGTAACCGTTTACTTCGAAAACCTTTTGCTTTGGAGGAATCGCCATTTTGTCGGTGTATTCTAAGCCTACTTCTAATATTCCAGCATCATAAGGGCGTAATTCGTTTGTATAGAAGAGGCGCATACCTGAGCTGTCTACCCAGTCTACAAAGGAAAAAAAAAGACGTTATAATTAAGCTGAAGATTTGGTTCGATTTAAAAAAGTTTTGTGAAATTCCTAATAACGCATCTTGTATGTACAATACTGTCCAAAAGTGTTAGGACAAAGGTAAAACTACATTTTAGTCCACTTTGAAAGCAGAATGGAAGGTAAATCACAGGCTAAACATCAACATTTTATTAATCTTCAAATTTAGTACAAAATTGTCTCAGCGGATGTATTTCAGTTTAGTAAGTAGTTAATATTTTGTGTATAATCCTTTTGCTCTAGTAACAGCAGACAGTCTTTCAAGGATTGTTGCAAGATAATTAATCAATGTCCCTTGATGTTTTGCTCCATATATCTTTAATACACTACCATAAAGTTCATTTGAAGTAAATTTTTATTTGTTTAGTTTTTGATCTATCAAACGTCAGATCTCCTCAACTAAGTTGAGATTGGGGTTATGTTGGGACCATTACATTATTTGAATGACTCCAGCAGTTTATTTATTAGCTAACTAATTTCTTGATAGGTTGGAAAAGTGACATCTGACGGTACCTATACTGGTCCATTATTTCACCTCTTTTACAAATACCTCCTTCTGTCTCTACAGAAAACACACCCAATCCATCACACTGCCTCTCCCGTGCTTCATGGTAGGTGCTATGTATTCTTTCACCTTTCTTCTGTCAGACGTACAATTTGTTTGTTTTTGAGTTTTGCGAAAAGATACACGAGAGCTATCTGCACTAGCCGTCCCTAATTTAGCAGCGTAAGACTAGAAGGAAGGCAGCTAGTCATCAGCACACAGTGACAATCCTTGGGCTACTCTTTTACCAACAATAGTGGGACTAACCGTATATTATAATGCTCACGCGGCTGAAAGGGCGAGCACGTTTGGCGCGACAGGGATGTTTGGTGCGAAGGACATTATTGTCTATTTGTAGTGGCCCGGCATGGCCGGGTGGCTATGGCACACGACTAGTAATCCGAGGGTCGCGGGTTCGAATCCCCCTCACACCAAACATGCTCGCCCTTTCATCCGTCGGGACGTTTTAATGTAAAGGTCAATCCTTCTTTTCTTTGGTAAAAGGGTAGCTTCAGAGTTGGTGATGGGTGGTGATGATTAGCTGCCTTCTCTCTAGTCTTACACTGCTAAATAAGGGACGGTTATCGCAGATAGCTCTGAAGTAGCTTTGCGCGAAATTCCAAAACAAACAAATCTGATTTCTACTTAGGAAAGGCAGCATAACAATTGCTTTAGAAACAAAAATGGATCAACCGCAGTTAGTAGCTACACTTTACTATTAAACATAAATCAGTGTTTACCATCTCGTAGTTCAGGATTGTTGTAATGGACTTCCAACATGAGGTAATGAGAGAAGTTATTGCCTCCAATGGGAAGCCCTGCTTCCTCCGGGTAGTAAAATGGCTAAAATAAAGATACAAGTTGGATCATACATGAATAAATAGGTTGACAGCAACATTAAACGAACTAACCATTTTTCTATTTCTTATTTTTTGAAGAGAAAGAACCTGGAAGATAGTAATGTTTCCCAAGTATTCACATATCTAACAAATCAAGCTGTTACCGGTGCTCCCATAGCCCACGCAGCAAGAACTCGCTTACAGGTTTCCAATATGGCGGGTTTAGTCTTATCAAAACACGGGCCGTTCCAGTAAGGTAGTTCCAAGTCGTCGGGAACTTCGCAGTGAAACACTTCCATGTGGTGAACCACTGGTTCGTTGCCGTGCTGAATGTCCGTTTCGTACTGGAAGATAGGCACACAGTATTCTGTTAAACATGTTAAAAATAATAACATTCAAATTTTATTAAAAATTATCACTTCTCCCGTTAGCATGCTGATCAGTGCTGTGAACACTATTGTACCAATTACAACACCACAGTAGCTATTCCTACATGTAAACTTTACATCTGACTTTCTTAATGTGTATATATATAAGATAGGAAATAGATTTGATTTTATTATGTCCAGTATGGTCAGTTGATTAGGGCGCTTAACTCGCAAGTTGGATGTCACGGGTTTAATTCCCTGTACCACCGAAAGTGCTCACCCTTTCATCCACGGAGGTGTTATAATGTTACAGTCAATCCCGCTATTCTTTGGTAAAAGAGTAATCCAAGAGTTGGCGGTGGGTGGTAATGACAAGCTATCTTCCCTCTTTTCTTTCACTACTAAATTAAGAACGACTAGTGCACATAGCCCTCGTGTGGCTTTGCGCGAAATTTAAAAAAAACAACAAAGCTTTTTAATTATCTAATAAAATTTCCTCTTTGGGGTAATAAAATCACCTGACGCTAAGAAGTTATCAAAAAGTAACATGCTGAAATAAAATGCAATAAATTTATTGTGATGAGTTTCTTGTAACAGACCGAAGAAATAGTCTTTAAATAATTTCATAAGGTGCGTGTGTGTGTTTTCTTATAGCAAAGCCACATGGGGCTATTTACCGAGCCCACAGAAGGGACTAAAACGCTTGATTTTAGCGTTATAAATCCGTACACATACCGTTGTACTAGCGGGGGGCAACTTCATAAAAAATTCGTCGTTTGGTTTAATAAATGGAAAGCTGACTGTACTTTCTTCATTTATGAGGATGTTGATTAAATTTATAAAATGTGAAACTGTCCTTGTTCACACACATTTGTTGCTGATATATTTTCGGAATTGAGTGATCCAGTTTCTCAAAAACTCTGTGTTAAAACTGAAGATAGGTAATGAAGAACAGTGTGGTACTACCAAGAAACCGACAGAATAGGGTGACACTATTGGGCACATATAATGATAAAGGGTTGGATGGGTTTTCCATCAGAACATGGTCAGGATATTGGACATGTTTAATGAAAAAGGATTAGATGACACAAAGAAACCAGAAAAATAGTCAGAAATATATAAAGAGTAAGTCAGAACCCTATTCTGGTTATTAGTATAAAGTTGCTGTTCTTTCCGTTACTTAGCACTAAAACTCAGACTTGTGTTGTGTTTATTACTCTGAGTATTCCAGAACAGCGATCTGTTATTTTATTGTCTTAAAACAGACTATATTCAACGCTCATCATGCAATTTAACTACAAGTAAAACAGTTACAAAATATACTTTTAATCTTTTTTCTTAATTTGTTCATTTTGTATATCAGCGTTTACGCTTTAATTCTAATCTGACTGGGTATTTAGTTTTAAAAATAACACCCAGTAAAATATTAACGATGGAACTCCAATGAAGAGAATAATATAAGCCCGTCATGACCAAGCTTGTTAAGGCGTTCGAGTCGTAATCTGAGGGTTGCGAATTCGAATCCCAATCACACCAAACATGCTCGCCCTCCCAGCCGTGGAGGCGTTATAATGTGACGGTCAATCCCACTATTCGTTGGTAAAAAAGTAGTCCAAGAGTTGGCGGTGGGTGGTGATGACTAGCCGCCTTCCCTCTAGTCTTACACTGTTAAATTAGGGACGGCTAGCGCAGATAGCCCTCGAGTAGCTTTGTGCGAAATTCAAAAACAAACAAATACAGCAGAGAATAATATATAATTTATCAATACAACGTGACATACAGAATGTTTTACACGTCACGTCATTATAAATATATAGCATAATAACACATTTCTAAAAGCACAAGATTCATAGATAGAAAAACATTTGTGTGTGAAATAATTCTATGTGTGAATATCTACCTTAACAATGTGGTGTTTATCAATAAATTCATCTGGTAGCTTGTGCAAACTACACCAGTAAGTTGTCTCCAAATCTGGCACTTGAACCTGTCAAAAAAGAAATAATTTTGACGCAATCAACACCAATATCTACAAAACTCATTGTAGGCTGTGAACAATTAAAACTTAAAATTATGAAAACAACTAAGATTTCATTATCTTTTGATTTGACTCCTTTAAACGTTCTCAATATATTATACTTTTGTTTCTTCTACAAGAAAAAATATAAAGTAACATTACAACACCTGTCACACTCAGGTTAATTAAATTAAATGGAGGCGAAAGAAACTCGAGGTCTACAAATAATAGACAATAGAGGGGTAAAGGGCACTAGGTTTCTATTTAAAGAATCTACTTAATAGATGTAATACAGAAAACAACGGATGCTACTAAGGACATGAGATAATAAAGATTCGGGTTATATTTAGAAAAAATGGATGCATGTAACAAATACGGATGCTGACAAGGAAATGGGGTAATAAAGGTTTGGGTTATGTTTAGAGAAAATGGGTGCTATGAATTAATACGAGTGCAAACAAGGAAATTGGGTAATAAAGGTTTGGGTTATGTTAAGAGAAAATAGGTGTTATAAACAAATACGGATGCTGACAAGGAAATGGGGTAATAAAGATTTGGGTTATGTTTAGAGAAAATGGGTGCTATGAATTAATACGAGTGCTAACAAGGAAATTGGGTAATAAAGGTTTGGGTTATGTTTAGAGAAAATAGGTGTTATAAACAAGTACGGATGCTAACAAGGAAATGGGGTAATAAAAATTTGGATTATGTTTAGAGAAAATGGGTGTTATAAATTAATATGGATCCAAATAAAGATTCAGGTTTTAAATAAAGGGGGTCGGACAAAGTTAAGCGTTTAACTTGCCAAGACTATGAATCTGAAAATTCATGGTTCTCAGCCAGTAGCCACAAAAACGCTTTCCGCAGACTGGAACTGTGAGTGTGCTATAACAATGACGGTTAAATCAAGCTATTTGGTCGTACAAGAGTAGCAAAAAAAATTGGCAGTAGGTGTTGTTGACTGGTTGTCCTTTCTCTAGTCCATCAGTTCAGAATTAGTTAAATTATGCGCAGATAGTTTTTGTTTAGCTTTGCAAGAAAAGAATGAAAAACAACAATTCAATTCAATGAAGGTAGGAGAGACTTGAATTTAACAACGTTGACACTTGACATGACCTGTTGGTCAGAGGTCACTCGACTCGCAGGAAGTGAGTCGCGGGTTCGAATCATCAACGTTGACACTTGACATGACCTGTTTGTCAAAGGTCACTTGACTCGCAAGGAGTGAGTCGCGGGTTCGAATCTCCAATACTAAACATGCTCGCCTTTTCATCCATTGTGCTTAATAATGCTACGATCAATCCTATTATTCATTGGTAAAAGGAGTAGCCTTTTAGTCTAGCACTGCTATATTAGGGACAACCAGCGAAGTTAGCCTTCTGTGTAGCTTTGCGCAAAATTCGAAAGAAGTCAAATCAATCAACAGCGTTAGACTTAATGTAAAGTAAATGGTTTAATGGTTTACAGTATCATGAATAACAAACTTTACATACGAGGCTTCGTCCACAACTTTTTCTTGGAGTAAATGAAACTAAGTTTGACCATCACCAAACAGGCAAAAACAGATAATTAAAAATGCTAATAGTTTAAGACCTTTTTAGCTTGGTTTTTCTTTCTTTTAAAGTCTAGCTTAACTAAACAAGAAGTGAATTGAGATCGCTTAACCTGTTGCTTACTTTGTCGTTCGTGACCGAAAATATCTTGGTGCTTTCAGGTAGCACTGGTGGCGGATCTAAAGTTTTTAACAACTGGACTCTTTGGAAATCGTGGTCTTCTTTTGTGAGACGAAGCCCTTCCAATCTCCGCAAAGGTCCTTTTCCTGTTGCGTAAACCACGTGAGTCGTACCATCCTAAAATATTTAGGTTCTTATTTCAGTATTCTGCTAATACCCGGAAACAAACATATAAATATTTAAAACGTTTTTTCCTATTTCCCTCACCAGGCTTCCTGCTTGAATTACTTTTTAATTGCATTGCTGACTGGGGAACTTAAAATAAATAAATAAATATTCTAACTTCGTAAAACTAACTGCTTTCAACTTACATGGACATTTAATCGATATTATCTATTTGCGTTTTCAATACATAGATTTTTTACAAAACTCCCACTAACTGGCACTAGTTCACTTTTACATAAGTAATTTATTAAAAGTGTTATGTTATTTCATCTAAAATATCTCAATTAGATTCCAATTAAATTAATTCAAAATTTAATTAACACATAACGTACATAACACATACGAAGTCTAATATCCTTAATATCTTTCCCTGTTAATGACCCGGCATGGCCAAGCGCGTTAAGGTGTGCGACTCGTAATCTGAGGGTCGCGGGTTCGCTTCCCCGTCGCGTCAAACATGCTCGCCCTTTCAGCCGTAGGGACGTTATAAGGTGACGGTCAATACCACTATTCGTTGGTAAAAAGTAGCCCAAGATTTGGCGGTGGGTGGTGATGACTAGCTACCTTCTCTCTAGTCTTACACTGCTAAATTAGGAACGGCTAGTGCAGATAGCCATCGAGTAGCTTTGTGCGAAATTCAAAAACAAACAAACAAATCCCTGTTAATAGTGAGGCTTTAATTCTTTCTAATCAATATATACTGACCTTGTTCTTGATAATGACTGATAAATGGTTTTAATTTGAATATAAAATTTATGTTTCGGTATTAAATGTTAGCCAAAAACTTCATTAATGAATATTTTACTGCAGAGTTCTTTTATTTAAATTGTATTTTATATAATACCTGTAAGAAACTGTGCTATTTTATCTCTATCTTGACATTGCAATGAAAACACCTCTCATTATTGTTGTGTTATTTACGTGACAGCCACACTGCATGCTTAATACAGTGTGGAGGAAACATTTCCCACTGTTTTTTGCAATCGAATTTTTGGGTATTTAAAAATCACGTCAGACCTGAAAATCTATTAATTGTCATTTAATCACAAGTTAAGAACTTGTTTGTTTTGTTGTTGTTGTTTTGAATTAAGCACAAAGCTACACAATGGGCTATCTGTGCTATGCCCACCAAGGGTATCGAAACCCGGATTTTAGCGTGTAAGTCCGCAGACATACCGCTGAGCCACTGTGGGGGCATTGTTTGTTTTGAATTTCGCACAAAGATACTCGAGGACTGTCTGTGCTAGCCGTCCCTAATTTAGCAGTGTAAGGCTAGAGGAAAGGCAGCTAGTCATTATTACTCACCGCCGACTCTTAGGCTACTTTTTACCAACGAATAGTAGGATTGACCGTCACATTATAACGCCCCCTCGGCTGATAGGCATGTTTGGCGTGACGGGGATGCGAACCCGCGACCCTCAGATTACGAGTCGCACGCCTTAACACCCTTGGCCATGCTAGGAGGACCTTTTTCTCAGCCCAACGAGGGGAATCGAACCCATGATTTTAGCGTTGTAAATCCGGAGACATACCGCTGGACTAGTGGGGGTAAAAAATGTTAAGTAGCTTTATATAACTCTGTGATAATGCAATGTGTGAAAAATGGTACGGAGATCGTTTCAAGATATTTGAGAGAAAGTCTGGGATTTTTTGGTTTAACGATTTTTCCTTTCTTTTTTCCTCTATTTATGACATCAGAGAAGAAAGTAAATCGACAGATAAAGGTTAATACTAGATGAGCAAGCCAGATAGAAATAACCAGGATATTATAAACAAAATGTATTTTGACTATTTAATACCTTTCTCTTAGATTAAAATGGTTAAGTAAGATTTTCAACAACATTTCTTCCTTCAGAGCCTCTGTTTTGGTCAGATGTCATTAAGCTAGCTAACATATTGACTTAAAATTACATTAGGTTATTTTGTGTAATTATCAAGTAACGTTAAGATAGAGATCAAATCAAAATAGCTTCACGAATTCTGTAAACTTGGATAAATAAACACTTCAATTTGTATTTTAACTTTCAAAAGCATTGCTAGAGAACTTTAAGGCACCTCTATCACGTAGTCTTGGACATCACAAGTGTCAAATCTACGGTTGAAGACAAAGTGCGTGATGTGATCTCTTCTTCTCAGTGCCATCAGGGGACAGTCATCGTGGTAGTCGACTGATATGTAACCAGCTTCATCTGTCCAAACATCCTGGTCAAATAAAGCAAAACATTTTGATGATTTCAAACAGTAATTGAAATGAATGTTCTTATTATACATATATACGTACAAATACAACACACTAAGATACATTCAATAGTCAGAAGCTATTGAAAAAACACATAGTAAACTCTTAACACTCATCTTTTGCTTGTCGTGAATATATGAAGAATTTAATAATAGTTTGGTGGATTGCAAGGTAGCCATGATGACAATGTCCAGATTTGTGCTGTGTAATGTAATTAAAAATCACTGAAAGAACGTTCGGTAGTCTTAAAGAGATCCTTGTATCTTTAGACCACAACACCCCTCCTCATAAAGCCACAGCTCACCCTAACTCGTTTTGAAGTTGAGATAAGACAACAAAGTACACGTCAAGAAACGCTTTCCTTGATACGAAGGATTAATCTGTCTTTCATAAATAAAAGCAACATATAATATACTTAAATAATTGAAATGGATATTGAGAGCAATTGAAATTATGAGGAAAATACTAAAGAGATACGAACATAAATCCAAACGTATTAATATCCATAAAGAATTCTAAGCAAAAAACACGCGATTTAGATCATAGCTATGAGACATGGAACCATTGTAGTGCTTTGTCGTTTTGGAAGAAAAAACAATTTGGCTGTAAATCCACCGAATAATTAATTCACAGACATTACTGCTGCTCGTTCTCATATGAAAAAAAAACATTTCTGTAATATAGTTCTCACGTGATTTCTCCATAATTCACATTATGAGGCGACAAGAATTATTCAATGTGCTTTTACCCGCGACATTCTTAACGTATTGACCCGTGTGGTTAGCTCACACAATACAGAGAAAAGAATCTTCAAAGAATGTCCGCTATGCGAACGCTCTCAGCTGGATTTCAACTTGACTAAGATCGAAGAGTGATCTCGGTCAATATTACGTATTCATACTGTCAGTTGTAGGACGTTTACGATATACTGTTGGGTCTGAAATGAGAAATAATGAAGTACAGTCAGTGATGGAGATAATTTAGCTTCATTCATAACTCTCTCAGAATTACATATTAACTTAATAATGCGCCCGCGTCGCGCCAAACTTGCTCGCCCTCCCAGCCGTTGGGGCTTTATAATGTAACAGTCAATCCCACTTTTCGTTGGTAAAAGAGTAGCCCAAGAGATGGCGGTGGGTGGTGATGACTAACTACCTTCCCTCTAGTCTTACACTGCTAAATTAGGGACGGCTAGCACAGATAGCCCTCGAGTAGCTTTGCGCGAAATTCCAAAACAAACAAAACAAACTCCAAAATAATGAAATTTAATTATAATGTTATTAGCTGTGCTTAGAAGTTACCTATGTAATTTAACAAGGAATTTTAATTGTATGACAAAATATTCACATATGATCTTAATCATATCTTACTGCGTAAATATGTATTGTTTTTTTCACAAGCAATCAACGAACAAAAGCACAAATAAAACTGCAGAATTTATTAAAAGCGGAAACATACTGGAATTTCTTTTAGTACTTGTTGTTAAGTCTTGTTATACATTAAAATGAAATAATACAAGTACTTTAGCCTAACCTGTGATTTCGTCGAGTGTACTTCCTTGTATTAATGTGTGTACTAATGTCTGTGATTGTCCTAGGGTAGCGGAAAGTTCTTCACAGAATTAAGTACTTGGCTGAGCTTTTCTTGTGGTGATGGAGCTTCACACCCAGTCTTAGGGTAGCGGGTTCGAATCCCCGTTCCACCAAACATACCGCTTGCTCTTTCAACAGTGGAGGCGTTATAAGATGACGGTCAATCCCACTATTCGTTGAGTATCCCAAGAATTGGCGAGTGGAAGTGATGATTAGCTACTTTCACTCTAGCCTTTCACCACTAAATTAGGGATAGCTAGCGTAGACACTCCTTGTGTATCTTTGCGGGAAATTCAACATAAAGCAATCTGTCGTGTGTACACTGATGTGCATCATTATGGTTACAGTAACATTTATGACTTTACTAGATGTGATAAGCAGAGAGTGTTTGTTTGTTTGTTTGTTTTGGAATTTCGCACAAAGCTACTCGAGGGCTATCTGTGCTAGCCGTCCCTAATTTAGCAGTGTAAGACTAGAGGGAAGGCAGCTAGTCATCACCACCCACCGCCAACTATTGGGCTACTCTTTTACCAACGAATAGTGGGATTGACCGTAACATTATACACCCCCACGGCTGGGAGGGCGAGCATGTTTAGCGCGACGCGGGCGCGAACCCGCGACCCTCGGATTACGAGTGCACGCCTTAACGCGCTCGGCCATGCCAGGCCAGCAGAGAGTGATGTCCTGTAACAAGTGAGAGCCAATAAAGACAAATGTTAGGTACAATAGATTTTTATGCGCCTCAGAAAACAAGGCGCAATATATTCAGGAAAGTTATTCATCTGGAAAAGATACACAAGTTATTTCTATGATATATCTTTTCAGCCGTAGCATACTTCAAGCAGTCGATTATGAAATGAGTATTCATACTGTTCTGTACGAAGATATGCTGGTCTAGTCGTCAGATAATGGATCTCTGTACAATAGGATTATTGTAAAAAGCACTGGGAAACCTTCATACACGAGATGGAATATAGAAAGCATGCAGGGAAGAACGATGTGATTTGGACATAAGAACCTTATGACAGAAACTTTTTGTGTAAACACTATTACAGGTACATGATTGTCAGTCATATCATGACCAGACTTTGCAATATAGACGTAATGTTCAGTCTCTGTACTATTTTTTATCGTTAACTTAAGAAGACATAGTATCAGGAAAGGAAAAATTACATTATAGTTCTTTTAGGGGGAATGTGCTTGTGTAGCAAGATTGTTAAACAATGCAGAATGAAAGAACAAAACATTTCAATGAAAGAGAACCTTTAGCGTTCTCCAATGCAGGAGAAAAATTCACACAATAGAACATTTAATTATCAATATTGATATAGATGTGACATATCGTTAGTATTCCAGATTGTGGATCATGGAGGATTCATAATCTGTTGGTCAAAAGTCGGCCACCATCTGATGCTATTGGTGTGCTGTAAAAGAAATGGTGGCATCCTATTGTTTGATTAGAATAGCCGAAGATTTTAAAATGGAAACTGTTGGTTAGTAGCCTTCCCTGTAATCTATCAGTTTATGAGAATATTTAAAAAAATAACAACAACAAACAATTATCAATAATTTCTGATCAAAGAAACCTACACAAATCAGAGCTAAATCTTAACTCCGCAAGTAATGAAGTTAATTTAATATATCTGTATAAGTAATAGTATGCAATGGCTCAGTGGTATGTCTGCGGACTTACACGCTACAATCCGGGTTTCGATACCCGTGGTGGGCAGAGCACAGATAGCCAATTGTGTAGCTTTGTGCTTAATTCAAAATAACAACAGCAATGACATAACACAAGAACTGATAACAATTAGAATGCATTGATTCATTAACTGAAATTACCGCTCACACCAATCTAATAATCCTTCAAAATTAGGCCCTGCATGGTCACATCTTATGGGTGCTCAACTCGTAAACTGAGGGTTGCGGGTTTAAATCCACATTCTACCAAACGTGCTCGCCTTTCAGCCGAGTGGGCGTTGTAATGTTACGGTTACTCCTAATATTCGTTGGTAAAAAGAGTAGTCCAAGAGTTGATGGTGGGTGATAATGACTAGCTCCCTTCCTTCTAGCCTTACACTGCTAGATTAGGTACGGCTAGAAAAGACAGACCTCGTGTAGCTTTATATAAAATTCAGAAATTCATAAACAAACATTTAAAGTTACTTGACGGGTATCCTTTTTCCTAATTTATAACTTCACAATTACGAACAGCTAACGCAGATAGCTCTGTTATATCAGACAGGTAAGTGCAGTCGTTCGAATAGGTTCAGATAGTTCCACTTTGTCCCATGATTTTTTAAAACCGCATCAGAGGTATATTGTTCATTTGTTTTTAGAATTTCGCGCCAAGCTATATAAGGGCTATCTGCGCTAGCCGCCCATAATTTAGCAGTGTAAGACTAGAGGGGAGGCAGCTACTCATCAGCACCCCGCCAACTCTTTTACCAACGAATAGTTGTATTGACCGTCACACTATAACACCTCCACGGCCGAAAGAACGAGCATATTTGATGTGACAGGGATTCGAACCCGCGACTCTCAGATTACAAGTCGAAGGTCTTTTCCCACCTGGCCATCCCGGACCGTATAATGTAAGGAATCGTATTGATTTACAAGGAACAGAAAATAACGTTAAAAGTGTCATTAAAGTGTTCAAAGTGTTTTCTTTTCACTTACACAATTAAGTTTTAAACCAGTGACGTTAATAATCAATTATCCAATTAGAATTGCAGTGAGATAACTTTGAATACGTTTTACCGCAATGAGAACTTAACTATCCACCCATAACTTACAGGTCAGCGACATGAGATTTTACTTACAATTTTGTGCTTAGGCAGACTTAAGGTAAGTTAGAGTTAAGAAATTTTACCTCAGAATTTCATACAAAATGCAAATACGTCAACGTTGTATAATCACCTGAGGTGTACACAAACCATAGAAATTCTGAGTGTTCAAGCTTTAACCTTTTCGTAGTTGACGCAAATTCGTGATATAGAGTGTGGCCTATAATATGAACTACATAATGTGGACTAAAATTTTTGTAGATTTTGTAATTAGAGTATGCTCATGACGTAAGAAGGTATTTTTACTCTGGCTGTGTTTTGAGCATCTTAAATTACTGTCATCATTGTTCAACATTCTAGAGTACCAGGTCATCATTGCCACTTGCGCGATATTTGTTTGTGTAATAGTTTGAAGAGAAAATTACACTATTTTCCTGCGTTTAGTAACAGTCTAATCGGTATTCTTCCATAAAATACATTTTTAGTATATTGGCTTTAAGTATCACATAGTATATTCAAACGTGTTAAGTCCAACCACCCGAGTATCAATTTTAATACTCAAAACAGTGAAGGCTTAATAAATAGTCTTGTTTGTTTGTTTGTTTTGGAATTTCGCACAAAGCTACTCGAGGGCTATCTGTGCTAGTCGTCCCTAATTTAGCAGTGTAAGACTAGAGGGAAGGCAGCTAGTCATCACCACCCACCACCAACTCTTGGGCTTCTTTTTTACCAACGAATAATGGGATTGACCGTAACATTATAACGCCCCCATGGGTGGGAGGGCGAGCATGTTTGGCGCGACGCGGGCGCGAACCCGCGACCCTCGGAGTCGCGCGCCTTACTCGCTTGGCCATACCGGGCCAACAAGAAATAGTCATTATGATACTGTTATCAACATTGAGACTGTCTATAGGTTATTCACGGAAAAGTACCCCAGAAGAGTGGAGCATATTAACATGTTATTTCAGCATCATATACGTTTACGTGTACAATAGAAACTGATTTAAATACGAGCAAAATACAAAATAGTCAACGTTAAGAATTTTTACTACAAAATCTATAAGGAAGTAAAATACAAAAAGACCGACGTTAAAAATCTTTGCCTCAAAACCTCTATTCAAAGAAAATATAAGTAGATCCGCGTTAAGATATTTTCCCTCGAATTCTTTATTCCAACAGAATACAAATAGATCAGCGTTAGGATATTTTGCCTCTTAATCATTATTCGAGCAAGAACACAAATTTATCAACGTTAAGATATTCTGCCTCAGAATTATTATTCAAACAGACTGCAAACAGATCAGCGTTGGAATATTTTGCCTCAATTCTCTGTATAAATAAAATAAAATAGATCAAGGTTGCACTGCCTTTTAAATACGTAGTGTGTTTTTTTCTATCGCATTCGTAACTTAAAATCATGTAAAGTCTCACCTGAAAATGCGAATCGCCCTGTCTATCCACCCAAAAAATGCAAAGATCAGCATTGGAAATATTGCCTCGGTCCGAAAATCCAACGCCGATCCAGTCATTTGTATTTAGGTGTGCCCTGACTTCCAAAATGACCTCTTTGTCCACGTAGTTTATTGTCCAGTAAAGATGGAAACGATCTCTGTGATCTAAGGGTACGTCAAAATACGAACCAGGCGTTGTGTCAACTTGCATTTCTTCTTTTATTCCCACTGAGAATAAAAATTGTGCTATTGCCAAAGCAATACCAAAGATTAGGTGAAATATCTCTCGCATGGTTAAGACTCCTTCAGTGTGATTACTGAACTGAACAGACTGAAAGGGCTGTGAATGACCAGCCCTTAAGTAAGAATTTTACCAGACTCCGCCTACCTAGGTTATTTTTATGAAATGTAGGTAGGTGTTTAGTGACATAGGTCTAAAGAGAGACTTTGTGAAGTAAATACGACATTTTGCCGACCAATAGAATCGCAAGGTGACCACTGAGAATGCGTGACGCAAGGCAGACATGAAGTTAGCCCTGCAGGTCCACTTTAATAATATTAAAATCAGTCGACAAATAACGGTATGTTCGCCGTTGGAATCCATTCGCGACGAACCATATTGTTCTGGAATTTAATATAAGACTGCAGGAAGCTGTAAGGCCACGAAAATACGCATTTCATAAACGTGGAAAACTTAATATCAATCAATCATTTGAGCAATATGACTTAGTTTTTGTTGAAACGTTCTGTGGTTTTCTTGTTTTGAGAGTAATTCTTTAGACTTTAGGGATTATTAAAGAATAGATATAATATATGTATATATATATATAAAGTGATACGTTAAAAAACTGAATAACCCGAGTGCTTTTACTTCTTCAAGGATGGCTAAAGAAGGCAGGTCTATCCTTGAAAAAGTTTGGATTGTCGAGTTTTGTTTGTTTGTTTAAGAATTTCGCGCAAAGCTACACAAGGGCTATCTGCGCTAGCCGCCCCTAATTTAGCGGTGTAAGACTATTGGGAAGGCAACTAGTTATCACCACTCACCGCCAATTCTTGAGCTACTATTTAACCACCGAATAATGGGATACGACCGTAACTTTATCACGTCCTCACTGCTGAAAAGGCGAGCATTTTTGGTATGACGTGGATTCAAGCCTACAGCTCTTGGAGTGTCATAACCACCTGGCTATGCCGGGCGGATTATAGCCTACCTTAAGATTTTTTTTTTTCAAATTAAGCTATCTTATAGCTGTCTTACAAGCTAATGCACCGTTTTCTTCTTTTTCCTTTTATTTTTAGTCTAGGTTCAGTCTTGTGGTAAACTTGTTTGGCTACGTATCAAAGGAGCCCTTTGATTCATGATGTGATATCACTGTATATCTCAACACTTTCAGTGACAGTTCAAACAGTCAGTAAAAGCAATTGTTGCGGCAGGGGCGGCTAGCTGACTAGTCTTCTCTTATGGTCAAGCAGTATTTTAAAATTATGGAGGATATACCTGTGCTGAGTGTTTTTGTTATTTTCTTACATTATAGCCACATCGGACTATCTACGGAGCCAACCGAGGGAAATCAAAACCCTAATTTTAGTGTTGTAAGTCCGTAGACTGTACTAGAGGGGTAAACGATATACCTGAATTTTTAGTTTTTGACCTTGAAGGTTAGCCTTTGTGCACAAGGTACTATTATGTGTTTTCAATAGTTTAAACATATTTTTTTTCACTTTATTGTATCGTGTTTAATTTGCTTTTGTTTTTATTGAATACTAAATCTACTCACTTACAACACCCAGATCCGGAATTCGATTAGCCGATGTGGACTTAACCGACAGCCTAACATGGTTTTGCTCTAATCAAACTAATAACATTTTTTCATATGGAACTACTTAAATACAATGATACTATGTGTTGTTGCTGTTTTATTTCGTGCAAAGCTACTCGAGGGCTAACTGCGCTAGTCGTCCCTAATTTAGCAGTGTAAGACTAGAGTGAAGGCACCCAATCATCACCAACCCACCTTCAATTCTTGGGTTATTCCTTTACAACCGAATACTATGACTGACCATAACAATATAACGTCCCCATGACTGAAAAGATGATCATGTTTAAGGGGACGGGTATTCGAACCTGCGACCCTCAGGTAGCGAGACGGGCGACCTAACCACCTGGCCATGCCGAGCCATATTATGATACTAAACTAATTTTCCTTTCATACCATAACACTATTCTTACCGTTCTTAGAAAATTCAGAACTGATTATACTAAACACTGTTTATACGTTTCGTTTTGAATACCAATAAATTCTCAGTTATTTTTCGTATCAAACATAATTCATAACTCCTTAAAAGCCTTAAAATTTAAATTATTTAGGCTTAAACCAAGATCTGTCACCATAAAAGTACTTTAAAATTACTGGCTGAGCGAAAGAAAATTATTGATATTTTAAATGTTTTGAATAAAGTTATTAACAAATCAGTTTTGACATGAAAATGTGTGGAAATGAGTTAACTTTAAAATTAATTCGTTTCTATACATTTCTATGCGAATGTCTAGAGAAAATCACGTGACAGGAATTTTGGGAAGAAAAACAATTGAAGAAACTTGTATAGACTACGTAAATTTCGTGTTTTCGTTAAAATATTTGCTCGTTTGCTTGAAGTTAAGCATGAAGCTTCTCAATGGTCTATCTGTGCTTTGCCCACCGCGAGTATCAAAAGTCGCTTTTTTAGCGTTGCAATTACTTTGAATAGTGTTTTCTTCTCGCAAAGCCACATTGGGCTATCTGTTGTGTCCACCAAAGGAAATCGAATCCCTGAATTTAGCGTTGTAAATCATAAGACTTATGGCTGTCCCAGAGGAGGACACTAAAAATAGAAAAGGTTGTTCAGAGTTTAATTGACTGTGAAAACTAGTCAGAAAACTTTATGGACATAACCTTTAGTTACAGAATATTAATAGTAATAGCTATTAAGATACACTTCGAAGTCCTTACGTTCTACTGACAGGGACGCTGATTTTTTACACCCGATGGGGGAGGGGGATGATTCTTGCAACCAGATATGTGGACTGTTCAATTTCCAAATTGGTAATCTCTGATTACGTGAATCTGAAAGCTGTAAACATGCAGTAACAGAGTAATCTTGTTGCCACGATACTTGCATGTGTACTTAGGCTTACTGACTTACTTACGAACTATCGCTTACATCGAAAAGCTTAGAATCACGCCTATATTAAAGATACACATTTCAGCTACTAAAAAAGCCTATATCTAGGCCTAATTATGTAATTCGATTGGTAAGAACACGATAATCAATAAAAAGCAATAAAACAATTCAACAGACCAAACTGTAGAGGGGGATGATTATATGCATCATACACCCCCACCCCCTCAGGATCTAAGTCTCTATATACTGATATAAAAATAACACCTAATTACCGCCAAGTAATTGAAGTCAATTCCAAAAACAACATAAAGCTAGACATTTTATAACTTCAACACAATAAAGCTAGAACGAGAAGAAATAAAAAATTTTGCTCAAGATAAAAAATTTAAAATTAAATGTTTTTTATCAGGAAATTAAACCTCTTCAAGCATTTAAACCTAAAATTACAGCAATAAAAATAAGAGTACTGAAAGTATATGCATTGCGTCCGATAGGGGGTTAATATAAGAAATTACATTAATCGAATGATCTATATATCATTTAAAGTTTAATGGTAATTCTGAAATATTTTACACAGACACGAATAACTTATCTTAGAGCTCATCTTTTGTTGTTGTTTGAAAATCAAATAATTTTTAATCTGTGGTAGGAAGACTTGTTGTAATTACTAGTAAGTTATAATTGAAGAAGCAAAAGAGACGAATTAAAAGCTGAAGTTAACATACACATATACGTAAAAATAATCAATGAATTTATTCATCTGAATTGTCGATTACCGTATACAATGTATATATTACAATAAATACATCACCTTTTTGAAAGAAGGAAGTTTAGTTGCAGATGACGTCACACTTATTTTCATGTATTTTTTACTTGAAAAAGGTGAAATTTGTACTTTTACGATTGTTTGAACTGATGTAATTAAAGGTAAAATGTGCTTTTTCTGGAAACACATATAGATATACGTATATATATATGACGTACACACATGTATTAATAGCACATTTAAAATATTAAATCCATTAATAAATACAAGCGTCAAATGTACAACTCAAACAGTTAAATTACTTCGTCGAAGAGTCAAACGATTATTACTGTTGACCATACACTTTGAGTCACATACGATTTTAAAACTGGTATCAAAGTAAATGTTTTTCACATACTTTTACAGTATTTTTCAGTGTTAACAACATACGAAGTTATAAATGAATAGGTATTATTACGAAAAAAGCCACTCACAAACGAAAACTGACTGATAATAACGTTGTGACAGATAAAATTTTACTTATTCGACTATATGTGATTTTTTCAAGTGAGAACATCGTTTTGCAATTATGAATAGTTTTCGTGGCGTAGTTTGAAAGCTGTATAATTTATTCCTTAAATGGAGTATTTGCTATAGGCTAGTGGTTACATATTTTTCGTTATTAATCTTATCGGATTAATAATAAAATGCCCTCCAATGGCACAACAGCATGTCTGCGGTCTTATACTGCTAGAAAGGGGTTTCGATACCTACTCTAGACAGAGTAGAGATAGACCATTGTGTAGCTTTGTGCTGTACAACTAACAGTTTTGTTTGTTTTTTTGGAATTTTGCACAAAACTACGCATATAATATCTGCGCTAGCCATCCCTAATTTAGCACTGTAAGACTAGAGGGAAGGCAGATAGTCATCACCACCCACCGCCAACTCTTGGGCTAATCTTTTATCAACAAATAGTGGGATTGATCGGCACATTATAACGCCCCCACGGTTGATAGAGTGAGCATGTTTGGTGTGAGGAAGATTTGAACAAGCGACCCTCAGATTACGAGTCGAGTGCCATAACCACCTGGCTATGCCAGACTATTACTAGCGGACAATAACACAAAACTGTACACAATAATTCAGTATAAAATCCGATGTATGGTTGGTTGTTTGCTGCTAAACACAAAGCTGAACAGTGGGGCTGTTTATGCTGTGCCTACTGCAGGGATCGTACACAGAGCCACCAGTAGAGTATGTTTAGGAGTATAATATAAATGAAAGTGAACAAAACGGAAGGGAAATGTTGTTTTCAAAATATTGTATGCCATAAAAGAAATAGGTTCATATTTTATTTTGCTAATTTTGCTGTTGTACCAGCATTCCTAAAAAAAACTATCAAACATACAACCCAAACTTGGCCTTTGTTTCAGATGGAATTCACGTCACAGTCTCACAAAAAGTAGTAGGCTCACTTAACTCATGAAAACTTGTAAATCTCTCAGTCATTTTAACCACTTAGTTCACTACTTCGATAGTAAAAAAACATATTTTGATATGTAAAGTACTTTTTAATATAAATTCCTAACTGACAAATAAACTATTTGGTGCTATAAGATTTAAAATAAGCTCTCGGCACTTCTAGTAATATTGTGCTTTGCTATTTCATTTTATTTTGTTTTTACTTCGTAGATCCCTAGTGGCTCAGCGGTATGTCTGCCGACTTACACGCTAAAATTCGGGTTTCGAAACCCGTGGTGGGCAGAGCACAGATAGCCCATTGTGTAGCTTTGTGCTTAATTCAAACAAACAACAATAGTTTTCTGGTGAGCATACTTTCTTGTAAATGAAATTAAAGTTTTGAGCCTGGCATGGCCAAGCGCGTAAGGCGGGCGACTCGTAATCTGAGGGTCGCGCTAAACATGCTCGCCCTCCCAGGTGTGGGGGTGTATAATGTTACGGTCAATTCCACTATTCGTTAGTAAAAGAGTAGCCCAAGAGTTGGCGGTGGGTGGTGATGACTAGCTGCCTTCCTTCTAGTCTTGCACTGCTAAATTAGGGACGGCTAGCGCAGATAGCCCTCGAGTAGCTTTGTGCGAAATTCCAAAACAAAAAAAAAATTTACTTCGTATTTTAATATTAATAAATATAAACACCCATTATAATTTGTATGAATATGCATTTTTCACGGATTGTATTGCTGCGAAAGTCGTTGGAATTATTGATCGTTGTAATGTTTAGGGTAACAACAACGAATAAAAGAATGGTCTATGAAAGACTTTTTGTTGTTGTTGTTTATGTACGATACAATTAATTGAATTATTTTAGCACTGAGAGCAGAATTAACGTTCTACAAATCATACACTCCGGATACTACTGTGTGAACAAGTCCATTAATTAATGTAATGACAGAGTTTTCATCATAAATCTTTTTTATGGTTCATAATAAGGATCATTCATTTGTTCTTCTTTATTATAACTTAATATTGTTCAATCAGCCAGGCAGACATGGGCAAGTGTGTTAAGGCGTGCGACTCGTAATCTGAGGGTCGCAGGTTTGCATTCCCGTCGCACCAAACATGCTCGCCCTTTCAGACATGGAGGCGTTATAATGTAACAATCAATCCCACTTTTCGTTTGTAAAAGAGTAGCCCAAGAGTTGGCGGTGGGTGGTGATGACTAGCTGCCTTCCCTCTGGTCTTACACTGCTAAAGTACGGACGACTAGCGCAGATAGCCCTCGAGTAGCTCTGCGCGAAATTCAAAACAAACAAACAAACATCAATCAGCCTGCAGCATGAAGGTCTGTTAATATTTTAATAAAACTCGAACAGTTTTTGCGTGTTACTGAGGGTAGTTTTAAGCTTATTTAACTACCTAGCAATTTAAGGCATCTGTATAACCTTTGATCCCAAATTGTTTTGAAGTAGTTTATATGGATCTCCATAATCTAGTATACGTGCATATGTATATAGCTGTTTGCAGAACGCTCATGTAATTCCATGTTTATTTGGCAAGCATGAAACATGTTCCAGAGCGGTTGTTAACTTGTTGCAACTTTATTGACATCGCAAATCATTTGATTTTCTATAGGGTTCCCACGCTTTTGGATACGACGTTGCTGACAGAATCAAAATTATTATTTTTTTACTTCTACAAGATCAACTTCGGCCATGTTACACGAGCGTCTAAAATGTTATACAATTGTCAAGGCTATCTTCTATGTCAGAAATATTTAAGCCGTAGTCTAAAAAATAGCACCAAACTCAGTTTCAAGCATCGGACCAGTAACAACAGTGTAAATGTCGAACTGTAGTCAACACTGCGTGAATGCGAAATATATAAATCCTGCAGATGGAGCTGCTATCCTTGCACTATAAAGAATGGCAGGAATAGAACAAGTGGAAGATAGTAAAACTGAGAGCGATTCTAGACGAAAGTGAAGCAGAAATTTTGTAGTTGTATATCTGATTTAAAAAATGTTTAGTTTGACATAAAGTATGCACGAGAGGTTAGTGTCGTTACAGTGAAGGAGGGTCGTTGGAGTCACAATACAAACTCAATCAAAAATGGCGGGAAGAAAAAGGGTATTAATATAACCAATTCATAATTGTTAATTAACACGTTTTCGACTTTGTAGTGTGTTTCAAATATCACTCTAAGAGGAAATCTGGTGGCTACCTGCAAGAAAACTTTAATCAGTCTCAATTTGGCCGGCGTATATAATGAAGAAAGGGTAAACATAACAGATATAAGATATATTAAAAATGGTTATTTTTATGCATATACTATTATATTGTTACACATTGTCTTATATTTGCACTAAGTATATATATATATATGCATGCAACTATACAACTGGAAAATTTCATTTGAGTGTGTATGCATATATATAAGGCTTTACAACTTTAAAAGATATAAAGTCTGCATACAGCTTGTACCCTGTGATATTTTCCACTTAGTGCAGCGTTGTTTGTTTAATTTATTCTTGTTTTGGCTTATTTTCGTAAGTTATAACAAACTGATATAAAGTCTGCACATATATATATATAGATATAAAAACTATTTAATATATATTGCATGTGCATACATATATAAAACTAATGCGTTTGTAAAATCCAGTCCATGTAACATTCCAGTATAGTCCAGTTTTCCTTCAATCCAGTGTTTACAGACTCTTCATATGGTTATATATGGCTACATATATTTTACAAACATATACACAACAGGTAGTGTGTTCATTACCATGCACCATAGAGGTCATATATGCAGTACAATTAACAATATAAGAACCAACAGCCATCCAATCTGCAAGAATTCAATACAAAGGATGTCATTGTTTCCCGAGAGAGCATCGTACTTCAGAAATGTACTTCATTAAATATATAAAAGCTGTCATGTTTTAGAGAGCCAAAACCGAAAAGCTTGAAGAGATAATTTCAACACTATGTCTCAAACCTTAAACTTGTTTGTTTACTTTCTTAGAGACTGAATTTTCACCATCATTTTTTATATTTTCGAAGATCTCTATTCCATCTTTTTAAATGCAAGACGATGACGAAGAACTTTTTTATTGTAGGACCGAATAAATGATTATAAAAAACCAAGCTATTAGAACATATTAATGAAAAATTACAAAATAATAGGTTTTTGTGATACAGCCATTAATATGTTTTTCCATGACACACCTATTTTTAATTTGTTTTTAGATTTTTACTTCGGTGAAATTGAACTAATTTGAACATCATTCTCTGAATGCAGCTCTGTATTTTGTATTTCTTTTTCTGGGCGATTCTACCGCCTGAAGTTTGCTTACATTCTTTTATTTTCCAATGAATTAAGCACAAGAGATATTTCATCTTATAAAATCTCATTTTCTGATTTGTAAACATCTTTATAATCTTTATTTTCTTATATAAAATGTTGTTACATTCCTAAACGTTTCAAAGCGCTATAAAATTATTACCCAGTTGGTCAGTATTATGCTTACAGAATTTCAACGCCAAAATCTTGAGTTTGATTATCCTCGTTAACTAGAGTGTAGAAAAGCTCATTGCATATCTTTGCATTAACACCAAATACTGCCATATAATGCTAAAATATAAGATGCTCCATTGCAATCTTATATCGGCTTTGGTTGTCATACGACTTACTTATTTGCATATTCAAAATCGTTTCAGTTTAACTACAGGCTAAGATATACCTTTTGGATGGTTTGCTGATTTTCGCTAAAGAAACTCTATTGCAAAATATGTTTTCGCGCTTAAAAATATGAAATCTTGTGGTAATTTAGTTTAATATACTGTTTACTTTAACGCAAAGCTACATAGTAATCAATATGCTCCATGTTCATCATGAAGATTTTTAACGTAGTAAATTTGTAAACTTATCAATGACACACTAGGGGTTGTTGCTGTTTGTAATTAAGCACAAAGCTATACAAAGAGCTGTCTGTGCTTAGCCCATAACTGATATCGAAACTCGATTTCTAGAGGTATGAGTAAGCAGACACGATGCTATGCCACTGAAGGGCCTTACTAGGGAATAGTTTTAAATATGTAATGGCATAATTATAACATTTATCTTTTTGAATAATGCTAATTTAAAACATATTGCAATGTTAAAATTCACTAAATAATACGATTTTTAACAACTAAAGCAAAAGCATACAGATAATTTAAATTCTCATTATGAAAGGTCTACTGAATAGATGGAAGGAGCACCTATTGTATGTTGTTGTATTTATAAAACATATTTGTGATTGACGCCTGTGCTCACATAGATTTATACAGTGGCTCCGTCTTTTAGTATAACGTAAACAGTAAATCCACCCACATTTCGTGACAGAAATAAAGAGGTAGTTTAGTTAATTGAAGGAATGGCGTTAAAAACGCTTGTTGGAATGAGTAAGTTATTGTTACAACTATTGTATGTAATTAACGTAATAAAATTGTGATATGTTCAGTTTTTACTGAAATTTTCAAGTTTGTGGATAGTATTTTAAAACTGAAATACCAAACATATTAATCATAGACATATTAGTTGTTAAATAAATTTAACATCCAGTCGAATTTGAATTTGAGCGATTTTGTATTTATCATCTTTTGGGTTTGGATGTACTTGTCAAAAGAAAACGTATTTATTTAAAAAAATTCAGCGAGAGATACTTTTTACAGTTATTTTCCAGTACTGCTATTATTAATATTATTTATATATTCAAAATATAAGATTATTAGTACTTAGTACCGATACACAAATTACAAATTTCCTGATTGAAGCTAAGTCTTGTTACGTTATTAAAAAAATATGTACGGATAACAGAAACACATTAGTAATAGTACTTAAATTTTCAAGTTAAAGGCTTACGTGTAAGTATTAGTAGTAACCTATCATAACGCAAACACAATACTGCTTAAACTTTAAATAGTAATACTAGTTCAGCTGCACAGCTGATCTGTTATTATATTTCTGAGTTCTGATGTTATAGGTATTGAACATAGAATCTTTATTCAAGTCTTGATTTTTGAAATATTATTGAATACAGAAACGCAAAGAAAATCAGTGAAAACTTATTGAAAATGATTTTTGTATGTATATATGTGTATGTATGTATATCACACACACACACACATTTTATAAGTTTTGTTTAGTTTGAATAATAACTTAAAAATATGACATTAAACTTAGATAATAGTTTTATTATTATATAAAATGAAGTGAACCATTGATGTGATTTTTGCAAGGATATTTTGGATGAATTTGTAAGTGGAAGAAAAATTCCATTTTAATTTGTGGTGTTTCGTTTTCTGTATTGAATCAGTGACCTTTGTTGACCAGTTAGCCTTCTGTCATCCATTTGTTTCTTTGTAATGATAACAATGGAAAGCACTAGTTACTCAGTTGTTTAACCATGGGAGATTGCAATTTAGATTTCAGTAATCACACGTTCATGTTTTTATATAAATTGAAAAATTAAGAAAAATCAATTACCATAAAAAAAAATATTTGTTTGTATGTGTTGTCCCAAGGTTTCAGTCAAGACCACATGCAATCATTATATAAGAATTTCTCTCATTTGTTAGAAAATCTATCATATCCAAAATTTGGCAAATTTTGTTAAGTTTTAAAAACTTCACTGCTAAACTATTTCACTTTTAAGATGTTTCTAATGCTACATGCTTGTGTTATATTTTTTCTGTATAATTTTGCTTTGCAGAGATTTTGAGTGATGTCATCAAAGCAGTTAGAAAGAAAGGAGAATGGAAAGTGTTAGTGGTTGATCAATTGGGCATGAGAATGATTTCTGCTTCTTGTAAGATGCATGAAGTTGCTGCAGAAGGAATAACTAGTAAGTATTGATCATCAATCTGTACTACTGAAGCCAAGCACTTTTAATTTTGTTTTACTTATTGTGAAATGTTATCATATGGAAATTTAGAACTAACTTTATATTTCTTTTTAAATATGAAATTTAATTATTGTTGAAAATAACAGGGTTATGGCTCACATCTAACTCATTATTTATTCATTTATTTATTTTGCTTTCTTAGTTATCCAAGTTTCAATGTAAAGGCAAAGTTTTTAGTATTCTAATGTTATGGGTGTAACAAACAACGTAAATGGGTTTACGGCCCTTGTTGAAATGGAACACTTTGATATCATAGGAACTTCTTAAACATGGTTAGATTTAGAGAATATTTATAATAATAATTAATTTTTAGGGAAGTTATTTTAATAATGATAGCCTTTTTAAAGGGGGTGGGTTGGCTCTTTTTTTACAAGGAATGAACTGCATTATATTGGAATGGATACCTAGAAAATGGTATTTCAGTTGAATCTGGGTGAGTTACAAACACAGACAAAATGTTGTTTGTTAGAAATTATTATTGCCTTCCTGATAAGCCAGATAAGATTACTGGTGGAATAATTGGAGTGGACTAGTTACTATGACAAAGCTTCCCATGATCTGAAGTTTGTTGTAGCCACTATATTAAAATTATATTTTTACAGATGTACATGAATGAATTATGCTTTTAAGTCTTTTATTTTTTAAATTTATTTTACATCATTGATGATGTTAATCGAATATGGAAACAGATAACTTTACCTCTTTTTGAAGAAAGTGAATAATAAAACTCTGAATATTGGAACTGGTGAAATTGGTTCATATGTATGTGAAACCACAAAACATTCCATAAACTTTAACTGCAGCTGGGACATATATTTCCCAGAACTCCCACTCCTTCATACTGTGATTAGTACAAATGTTTCCAATTGTCATTCAAAACTTAGTTGGAAAGTATTTACTGGAATCCCACCTGTTGTTGATATATTGTTTACTTCAATGTTTTCCACTAAGTCCTTCAGTAACCAACAAAATGCCTAACTGGAATGTACAACAACTGCTTGAAGACCATGACCACATTCCTGTATATAACTTTTCTACTGTATGTTTATTTAGGCCACATTATGGGCAACATTTTTATATTTTGTTGGTTTTTAAGTTTAGTTGCAAAATAAAGCTTTAGAACAGGTAATAGCCCATTGTATGTAAAATAAATTTATATTTTTAATAATCCTTATTGAATTTTAAACTCTGGAATTTTTGTTAACTCTGCAGTAAATACCATTATAAAGCTGAAATGTATCTTTAGTACTGCAGGGAAGTTTTTAATCAAACATATTGTGTCCACAATTTTATAATTATGGTTACAGTCTACACAAAAAAAGATTAAATACATCTCTGGCTATTAATTTTTTTTTGTTAAGTCAGTATTTGGTGAAGTAAAATTATCTTATTTTCCAGAGACTGTATGATGGTTTATTTATTTAATTGAACAGGTTCTAACAATGAAGTTAGGTAAATTCTTCCCCACTTCCCATTTGCATTCTAAGTAATCACTTTCCTACAAAGACAGTATGCACAAGTTTCCTACACTTTCTTGTGTATGGTCAGTTAGTTTCTTGTGACTTTTTTGAAACTAATAATATATAGTTTCCTTCTGATTAGAAATATTACCTTTACAATTTACATAGGAACTGTGTTAGTATTGTTATCCTAAGCTCTTTTGAAATAAGTAAGGTTTTGGACAGTTTGTTCTTTGGGACTACTTGGCCTCTTCACTTACCCAATGTATAGTTTATTGTTTCAAAAAACAAAGTTTGAAAGTTTAATTTTTTTTAAAGATGTTTTATAATATTAAAGTTTTGATATGTAAAATAATGCAAATTATAGTTGTTTGATTTCCTGAAATATTACAGTTGTAGAAGACCTCTTTAAGAAACGAGAACCTCTACCGAACATGGAAGCAGTATATTTGATTACTCCAGTAGAAAAGGTAGCTGTTAAAATTAGTCATTGGTTGATGTTCTGCTGATAGTTATTTAGGATTGATGCTTTGTTATACTTGAATTTACATTTATTCAAGTTTATTTCCAGAATCTTTGTAGAGGTATCGCTAATTAGACTGCACAACAAAGTTTTTGCTTCTTAAACATCGTTGGGTGTTCCTTATAGATTTTTGGCTGCTGATTATAAAAATCGCATCCAAATTTGCCCATTACATACTGTTTCATCAAAATCTTGGTTTCACCAGGACATTGCTACAATGGAAAAATGATACCAGGGCATCTGGAATCCATCAATGTTTGCTGACTACTGTTGGACACTGCAACATGATGCACTGGATATTAAATACAAATGAAAATCAGGAGCAAAACACTTTTAATTATGTCGAACTTAATAGCATATTAGAAACATAAACGCAATTAAATATGTTATTGCTGGTAAACTGTTAACTGTCTATTTCTCAGAGTTTCTATGTGATGAAGCAAAACCAAAACTATATTTGTGCAGACCCACCAGGTACCTGTGACAATCAGCAAAAACTTATCATGAAGCAAAACTTTTCTAAAAAAATTGTTGAGCAGTGTTATATAGCTCACTTCTAATTACATATTACTAATTGGTGTTATTTAATTAATTTTATTTGAATATTTTGTAAAGTGATTTGAGACTGGCATTTGAACTCTCTAGCTCTAAGTAAATTAGTTTTTTTTTACTCTTTAGTCTGTTCATGCACTGATGGGTGATTTCCAGACTCCTAGTCGACACATGTACCGTTGTGCACACATTTTTTTTACAGAAGGTATGTTTTCTCGAATGATATTTTAAGAAATGCTGAAAGGTGTTTCTTTACTAGTGGTATATACTTAAATCAAACAAGATATTTCTCAATTTGGCTTAACATTCCTTGGTTAAATACAGGGTGTTCGGAAAGTCACTGTGCAGTTTTGAAAGCAGTGATAACAGCATTTATTCAGTCTATTTCAAGCCAGCACTTGATAGCAGTGTTTAGAAACAAAATAAGAAGGATCCAAGTTTGTATTGATGCCAACGGGGGTCTCTTTTAACATTGTTTTTAATTATCATTCATATTTACCTACTGTATTTAATACTGAAACATGTTTGTTAATAAATATACAAGTTTACAGAGTCTTTCCAAACACCCTGTATGTAGTATTTTAGTAGCATACTATACTTTGGAATGTTCTAATCATAAATGTACGCTTTTGGATATGTATTTATTAAAAAAATAAGTAAAACATTATTTAACACCTATTTTAGAATTGTTATTACAATTGAAAAGGACTGAATGTTGTTCATTCAAAATATTTAACACACATTTCTATGAAGTGATTTTAATATATTTAAGCTACAAACACTTCTTTTTTGATAATGAGAAATCAACAACCATAACGAACCTGCTAGTGTAAACTTAGTTTTATTCTGTATAATGATAATAAATCAGCTTTAGGTAATGTGTTGACATTTTTTTTGAGTTGTGACTTACTCTTATTGCTATACAAGGGATGTTAAATGATTTAGTGTAACAATCAGATGAATACATCTTGGTGAAGAGGTGCCATCAGTGATAGAGGGGTGAGACATGGTGATCTAATATGAGGTATCAGTGATAGAGGGGTGAGACATGGTGATCTAATATGAGGTATCAGTGATAAGGGGTGAGATAGGATGATCTGATATGAGGTATCATGAGTGATAGATGAGTGAGACAGGGTGATCTAATAGTGAGGTATCATCAGTGATAGAGGGGTGAGACAGGATGATCTGATTTGAGGTATCATCAGTGATAGAGGGGTGAGACAGGATTATCTAATAGTGAGGTATTATCAGTGATAGAGGGGTGAGACAGGATGATCTAATATGAGGTATCAGCGATAGAGGAGTGAGACAGGATGATCTAATATGAGGTATCAGCGATAGAGGAGTGAGACAGGATGATCTAATATGAGGTATCAGCGATAGAGGAGTGAGACAGGATGATCTGATATGAGGTATCATCAGTGATAGAGGGGTGAGACAGGGTGATCCAATATCTCCAGAATTGTTTACAGCAATTTTACAAAAAGTGTTCAGACAAACTGGGTAAGAGGATGAAGGTATAAAAATATACAGTGAGACAAAAACAGATCTAAGGTTTGCAGATGATCTAGCTCTTTTTGCAAATTCACCATAAAAGGTTAAAGACATGTTAAACAGTTTGAATGCCAGAAATGAGAAAGCAGAATCAAAAATACATAATAGGAAAACCAAATATATGACCAACAATCGTGGCACAGATATCATCAAAATTGAGAAAATATCGGAATAGAAATATATAGGACATACACTCAAAATAGCAAACACAACAAGGGAAAAAATTATGGTGAAAATGAGGGCAACACTGTGATGTTTTGTGGGGTATAAAGAAGTTCTAGAGGATCAAAATATCCTCATTACTTTGAAGAAAAATATAACATCAACCTTAATATATGACAGCCAAACAGGGGCACTAAGTAAAGGGATAAGGAAAAAGATAGAAACCACACATGGAGTTATGGAGAGAAAAATACTTCATTATAACACTACATGGCAGATGGAGAAATGACAGAGTAAGAAAAACAAAAATATAATAGATGCAGTAAGGTTCATTCTAAGGGTTAAATAATATTCTAATAATAGGTGTACATTAATAACAATGGAATGGCAACATAGAATATAAAAGTTATCCAAGGGAAGGCAAAAGAGAAGATGGAGGGATGGTATATAGTGATGGAAATGTGAATCAGATGGACATGTTATGCTAAGAATACTGGACTGGAGTGGCCTGACAGAGCTAGATCTAACAAGGCATGACAGTAGCTTAGATAGATAGATCAAATGAAAGCTGTATTTGTGTTCTACTGTGAACTTTTAAGATCTTACTTTTGTTACTTGATAGAATTGTATCAAATTCCTCATCTTTCTCTTTTAATTCTCATGCAGCATGTCCAGATGAACTGTTCAATGAGCTGTGTAAATCAACTTGTGCTAAAATAATTAAAACTTTGAAGGAGATAAATATTGCTTTTCTGCCATATGAATCCCAGGTGTGTATTTTTTTTAATACCTTAATGTGTTTTCTTTTACATATTAATAAACTGCAGATACTTTCTTAATACAGAATAGCACAGTTTCTTGTTTGATGTTTCCAAAACATGGTTTCTGTAAGGTATAGTTTTTCTCAGTTGTAAAATAAATGTCGCTAAGAATTATGTACAATTATATATCTGAACTAAACATATACACACAACTTTTATCATGCATATTTGCTACCCCACCTCAGTTTTCTCCTGATAATGAATTGCTTCTCTAAGTAGGGAGTAGAAGAGTAGAGATGTGTGTAATAATAAAGGAAAGGTGCTGTTTCAATTTTGATTTCAGTGGCCATGGTCAATGTAGTAAGTAAGGTGCCTCCCACCTTCCCAAATTCACATATCAGTGATGTCGAGAAACCCACTTGTTGAGAATTGTTTGCATACAAATTCACATATGTTCCAACACCTATTAAATTTAGTTGAAGAATGGATACAATGGCTTCATTGGTCAAAAAAAGGAAAGTGACAAGACTTTCTTTAATCTTTAAATGGCAGTCATCATCAGTTGATGCTGCTTCCTACAACATTCTTGTTTTTTAAGGGTTAAAGGCAAGACAAGGAAACAAACATTTTCTTCTGTTATGGTCTTACCTACCTCTCTCATAAAGCATCTTTTACCCTTTAAGCATTGCTTTAAACTTTTCATGATCAGTGCAACTATCTTTATATTCCATCAATTCTGTGCCATTTCTGGACATGTATGTATCCTGTGACTATTTTCCACCAATGGTATTGCACTACTTGTATTGGTGCAGCTGGCTTATTTTGCTTTTCCTACCCAACTCTCACTTTTGCAGATAGCACAGCATTGTTTAAATGCATGTTTTTTTTTCACTTCTGGCTACCATTTGCTACTATGTATGAACTTATTTTGCCATTTCAATTTTATTTACTGTTTCAATGCTATTGGTACAACTTCACAGGAATTGAGTTCAACTTTATCTGCAGAGGATATACAAACCTATATTTGCAGGGAGTTAGCTTTGTGTGTTTCATAAAGAAGAGTGCAATCAACAAGATGACTATTTGGACTTTGTTTTGTTCTTTTTCTGACACCTTATTTTGGTTAATCAAAATCTACATCTTTTCAGAAGTTTTAACTTCAATAAATACTTTAATTAGGTATGTTTAAATAGTTTGTAAGTTGTATATAATTATTGCTATTAATATTTTATTCATTATTCTATCTGGAAGTATTTTTTTTTTACATAAAATATTTTACTTCCTGTTATAATCTTGGTTTCCTCTGTTGCAGATTATAGAACTACATTATCTGCAACTTTTTAGTTAACCAGTTATGCTTCTGTGTTCCATTCATATGTCCTGTACATGTTATTTTGTTTCTTCTCCATTTTCTGTCTCTCTGCCCTGCTTCTCCACTGGATTGGAACCTCCATGCTCTTACCTATCCCCCTTTTGAAACTTTGTGTTAGTAATATCACCTTTCCATAAATTCACTGTTCCTGATGTTTTTGTGCAGTCACAGTTGTTTTAGTGTGTTTGTGATTAATGTCTGCCACATTTGTGTCATAGTTTCTATATTCTTCTTTCATCCAATAGCTTCTTTAAACCTAAGACTATGGCTGCTCAAGATTCTAATTCTGCTTTCACCCCAATTTCCCTTCCCTCCATATCCCACTTCCATAAACATTTCAATCCCAGATTTCTCCTTTGCCCAGTTAAGGAAGCTTTCCAATGGTTTATGACACACACTGCTCCCATCCATGGGTCATGGGTCCATTTTAATATTTTCACCTTTTTCCAGGACCTTTTCCTAGCTGGTTGGATTTGCCTAGTGTATTATTCTGTTTCTCCAGATGGTTGTAACCTTTTTTGTGTTTCTTTGCATAAAATCTATCACCTTACTATATGTCTTGCTGCACATTTCTCTCTTTATTGGAGAACATCAGTGCTGGTATGTGGACCACTTCATATACTCTTACATCTCACTGTGTTCATCATATGGCTGTTTTGTACTCTGGGGTTTCCTCTTTATCTTCTGCTGCCATTTTTAGCTTCTGTTCAAGTGCTTTTATTGCATGTTTGCATTTTATTCTGTGACTAGTGTTTGCCTGATCAAGTATACTTCTAAAATCTGCATTGCGTAATTGTAATGTTAAAGCTCTTCTTACTGTAAACCAGATGTACAATTCCAGATGCCACCTGATGTCAGTTGGTTGACTTTGTCCAAATACTTTCTCTGTGTGATATGGTGACACATCACAATGTCATGTTATGCACACTTATAAGTTGGGGTGTTCCACGGGACCACTAGTAGTTGATGAAGAATGCTCAAAAATGTTATAGATGTGTTTAACTTTTTTTCCATGTCCTACAGTCTTTCCAACAGTTTGTTTTCATTAGATGCTGTAACTAACAATCATTTTGCTTCATAAATATGTCCTCTTGGTGTGGATTCCTATATGTGGTGAGGGGATCTCCCAGGGAAGGTTCTGTTCTTTCAGGTTACCTCCTCTAGGATCTAAACATCCACCCACATGCTTGCCGTGTGTGGCGACCCGTGAAAGGGAGGAGAGGAACCTAGTGGTTGAGGGATTCAACCCTAACACACCACTTTGTCCTTGAATTCCTGTAGAAAGGTGGCTGTTGGGTGGCTCCCCTTGGGTAAAAAAACTGATTGCTTCCTACCATCCTGTATGTCTTCTCTTACAGAAAACATTTCTGAAACCTGCCGATATAGTCACCTTTCAGCAATTTTCTCTGTTCAGAAATGACAGGCTGTGTGATTGATGAGTACATGGTGGGGTAGCACTGTTGGTTGATCAGCATGTACCCACCCTGTCTTTGCCACTCGACACACCCACCCTTAAATGCTGTAACCATCTGTGTTTCCTTGGTTCATACCATCTCTGTTTGTTTTCTCTACCTGTCACCTGGAGAGACATAAAATCAATCAGACCTTGATGCTCTCATTGAATAGTTGCTGTCGCCCTTTCTAATCCTGGGGGACTTTAATGGACATCATCCCATCTGGGGAAGTGTTGTTATTGATAGGAGGGATCACTCTGTGGGCATATGCTCTCTGATCACATCCTTTCTCTTTTCAATACTGGTTCTCCTACTTATTTTCATACATTTAGTCAGTCATTTACTGCTATTGATCTCTCAGTTTGCTCCCTTTCATTATTCTCCCATTTTTCATTGAGGGTTGACAATAATCCATGAGGCAGAGATCATTTTCCTATACTTTTGAGAGAGACTGATTGTAATCGATGCCACCCAACCCGCGTGCCCCGATGGAAACTGGATCAGGCAGACTGGTCCACTTTCACTGCTCTTGCAGAACTTGATTCTGCTAGTGTCCATCAGCCATCAATAGACAACTGTGTGGCAGCAGTAACTCACTGTATTATACAAGCAGCTGCTCAACATATTCCTAAAACCTTGACATGTTTTTCACTATATCCTCATCTGTGGTGGAATCCTGCTTGCCACATGGCACAGAAAGCTCAAAAATGGGCCTGGGATACTTTCTGTAGATATTCCACACTTTGCAACCACCTTGCTTTCCAGTGGGCCCGTGCTTGTGCTAGGTGTGTAACACGTCAAAGCCAGAAGGAATCATGGATTAAGTTCACAACTGGCATATCTTCTACCATCAGTTCCAGTTATTTGGGATAAGATTTGGAAGGTCAGTGGGCATTATAACTGTCCCCCTCTCGATCTTACTCTTTGATGGCTAAGAAGTAGCTAACATTCAGAGCATTGCCGATACTCTAGGTAAAAGCTTTTGCTGTTTATCTAGCACTTCTGCTTGTTCCTCTACCTTTCCTTTTGAAATGATTGTTTTTATGGCTATAATTGTCCCTTTACACTGGTGAAACTGAAACTGGCCCTTCATTGGTCTGGCAGTACATCTGTTTGTTATACCAGATGATGTACACTATGACATGTTGCACCATCTATCTCCTTCTTCTCTTGATATTCTTCTAATTGTTTTTAACCGGATCTGGCAGGAGAATGTTTTTCCTAATGCCTGGCACCAGGCTATTATATTACCTTTTTCTAAGCATGGGAAAGATTCCAAGATTCCTTCAAATTACTGTCCAATTGCTTTGATGCGCTGTCTCTGTAAGACCTTTAAAGAGGATGGTTAATGCTCATCTTGTTTGGTTTCAAGAATCAAATAACTTCCTTTCACCCACCTTATGTGAGTTCCAACGACAGCACTCCATCATGGACCACCTGATTTGACTTGAAACGTCAATCAGATAGGCCTTTCTCAAACAACAACATCTTGTATCAATATTCTTTGACATTGAAAAGACTTATGACACAACATGGAGGTTTGGCATTTATATGCGTTGCGTGGCCATTTACCCATTTTTATCTAAAATTTTTTAATTGACAGTATATTTGAAGTTCTGTAGATTTCACACTTTCCCATTCTTTTCTACAGGAACTTGGAGTCCCTCAGCACTGTGTTGTGAGTGTCATACTTTTCAGTATAAAGATTAATGTCATCACTGAACATCTCCCTCTCACTGTTGCAAATGGGCTCTATGTCGACGACTTTCACATGAGATATACTGAGCAGCAACTACAAACTGCCCTTGATCGTGTACTGAAGTGGACTACAGTGAATGGCTTTAATTTCTCTCTCTCTCTGAAACCGTTTTCATGCACTTTTGCCATCAACGGGGTATTCACCCTGATCCTGAACTCCGTATCGGTGAAATTTTGCTGCCTGTGGTTCCTGAGACCAAGTTCTTGAGAGCTTATCTTTGATCGTAAGCTGACCTTTATACCACACATTAAGCAGTTACAGGTCAAATATACATCCTACTTGTCCTCTCTACCACCAGTTGGGGAGGGGATTGATGTTCTATGTTAAAGATATAGCGTTCTCTTATTTCTTCGAAACTCGATTATGGATCACTGGTTTATGGCTGTGAAGATGCTGGACCCCATTCATCATCAAGGATTTTGGCTCTGCACAGGGGATTTCTGCACCTCCCTAGTTCAGAGCTTATATGTAGAGTCTCATGAACCTTTGCTGTCTGCATCTGTCTTTACTATATTGTTTGAAACTTCGTTCCTTACCAAAGCATCCCACCTGGGGTTGTTTTGCTTCTTCGATGAGCCATACTTTTTAAGAACAGACAATCTGCCATTGCTTCTTTTGGCATTTGCATTCAGGCACAGTTGGATAAATTGGGTCTGTCCTTGGATAACATCGCTGCATCCACTGGTCAGCCCATCCCACTATGGCTTATTACAACCCCCAAATATGGCAAATTTTTAAGTCATCTGAGAAAAGCGGATACTCCCTATTGGGAGTACCATCTTCTATTTACTGAACATCTTTCGAACAACCTTTCTATTCCAATTTATACGGATGGTTCGAAGTCAGGTGACTGTGTGAGCTCTGCCATGGTTTGTTGTGGTTTGGTGGTTGTACGCAGAATCCTCTCTACAGCTTCTGTGTTCACTGCTGAACTGTATGCCATTTTTCTTGCCCTGGATCATATTGTAGCTGAGCAGTACTCCAACTGCACTATTTATACTGACTCTCTTAGTTCACTGCTGGCCTTGGAATCACTTCACATTGGCTCAAACCCTGTTCTTGCTGATATTCAAAACCGACTGGCCCATTTCTCATTAACATCTACTTCTATCCAGTTTTTCTGGATACCATGCCACGTTGGTATTTGCAGGAATGAGCTTGCAGTGTATTGGTGATGGTGACACTGTCCACTTTCATAAAGTTTTTAGTTTTTTAATGGCCATTAATCTTTTTAACCTCATTTAAGTGTTTGATGTTTATTCATTACACCTTTTTAATTGTGGTTCTCTTTTTAGAGTCTCAATCTCTCTAGTTCAATTTGACATTGTAAAACGGCCAGAACATTAAATAGCTCGACACCAGGACTGGAAAGGCCAACTTCAGGTGACCTAACGCTGCTGTTTGAACTATCTGTTTGAATTACCTGTTAGTGATCCTGGCCAGTTCTTATTACACTTTTGCTGCATGTCATTTAACACTCTTATTACTTTACCTTTTGGTATTGGCCATAATGACACATAGCTCAGAACCAGGACTGGAAAGACCAACTTCAGATGACTTACAGTTGTTCTTGTACTTACCTGTTAGTCTTCCTGGCAGGTTATGATCATTACCATTCTGCTACAGGAAGTCCTTTACAACTTTTTAGACTGGATGTCAACATTGGCTTTATGCCATTTTCTGTTTTTAATTGCTGTTTTGTTTTTACCTTTGTTTCATTTTATGAATTTTATATTTACTTTACTTTTGCCTTTTTACAGGACATTTGGCTACTTTTTATTACAATTTTGGTATATGTCTTTTAACACTTTTCTTATTTTTCCTTTTGATAATGGCTGTTATAACAACATAACCCAGAACCAGGACAAGAAAGGCCAACTTTAGGTGACTGACAGTGCTTCTTGTACTTACCTGTTAGTCTCCCTGGCAGGTTATGATCATTACCATTTTGCTAGAGAGAATCCTTTACAACTTCTCTTATTCTGCTTTCTCTTTTAACATTGTAGACTAGATGTCAACATTGATTTTATACTTTTTCTGTTTTTCAATGATGTTTTGTTTTACCTTCATTCCCTTTTATGTATTTTACTACATTTAATTTATTTTTACCTTTTTACTGGATGTTTGGTACAGGTAGCCTACCTGCTTTGTGCCATAAAACATTAAATTACTCAATCATGTTGGACAAGATTCAAAAGGTCAATATGCAATATAATTTTATCCCCTTCTGGATCTTTCTCTCTGATGGCCAGGAAGTGGCCGATACCTGGAGCATCACTCAAGGTGAAAGGTTTTGTCAGGTATCTAGCACTTCTACTTTATTTTCTACCTTCTTAGCCATCAAGACTCAAGCAGAGCAATTGCCTCTTTCCTTTTAAGCTGATTGTCTCTATGACTGTAATCACTTATACACTGGTGGAATTCAAACTGGCTCTTCATTGGTGTGGCAATATATCGTTTCAACCTGATGATGTACACTACGAAATGCTGCACCATCTATCTCATGCTTCTGATGCTATTCTTCTGGTTGTTTTTAACTGGATGTGGCAGGACAATGTTTTTCCTGATGCCAGGCTATTGTCCTACCTTTCTCTAAACCTGGGAAGGATCCCAAGATTCTTTTAAACTATTGTCCAATTGCTTTGACGAGTTGTCTGTGTAAGACCTTAGAGAGGATGGTTAATGCTTATCTTGTTTGGTTTCTCAAATCAAACAACCTCCTCTCACCCATCCAGTGTGTGTTTTGATGACAGAACTCCACCATGGACCATCGGATTCAGCTTGAAACGTCCATCAGAGAAGCCTTTCTCAAACAACATCTTATATCAATATTCTTTGACATTGAGAAGGCTTATCATACAACATGTAGGGATGGCATTTTGTGAGACCTCCATATATATGAGTTACGTGGCCATTTGCTCATTTGTATTAAAAAAATTTTAATGAATAGGCAACTCCAAATTTGTATGGAGGTCTACACTTTCCCATTCTTTCCTACAGGAACTGAACCACTCCCTCTTACTGTTGCAAACAGGGTCTGTGTTGATGACTTTCACATCTCAATCATTTACTGAAGTGGACCACAGCAAACAGTTTTAATTTGTCTTTCTTTAAAATCATTTGCATGCACTTTTGCTGTCAGTGGGGTATTTACCCTTATCCTGAACTCTGTTTCAGTGAAGTTGTGCTACCTGTTGTCTCAGAGACCAAGTTCTTGGGTTTATCTTTGAATATAAGCTAACCTTTATATCACACATTAAGCAGTTAAGCAAGTATAAGAACACTAAACATCCTCCATGTTCTCTCTTCCACCACCTGGGGAGTGGATCGATGTTTTATGCTAAAGATATATTGTGCTCTTATTTGATTGAAACTATACTATGGATCACTGTTCTATGGCTCTGCTAGGACCTCAGCTTTGAAGATGCTGGACTCTGTTTATCATCAGGGACTTTGGCTCTGCACTGGGGCTTTCTGCACTTTTTCAGTTCAAAGCTTATATACTGTCTTATGAACTTCCTATGTACCTCTACCATTTGCAACTGCCTTTACTGTATGCTTCAAAACTTTCTTATCAAAGCATCTCACCTAGGGTTGTGTTTTCTTTCCTCAATGGACTGTACTTTTTCAGAACAGACAGTCTAAAATTGCTCCTTTTGATCTTTGTATCAAGGAGCAGGGGGATGAATTGGGTCTGCCCTTGGATAACATTGCTGTATCCACTGGTCAGCCCATCCCACCAGGGCTATCTAAGTTATCTGAGAAAAGCAGACACTCCTTATTGGGAATACTGTCTGCTCTTTGCTGAACATCTTTTGAAACATCTTTCAATTCATATTTATATAGATGGTTTGAAATCAGGTGATTCTGTTGGTTCTATGATGGTTTGTTGTGGTTCGGTAGTTGCGTACAGAATCCCCTCTACAGTTTCCATGTTCACTGCTGAACTGTATGCCATTTCTCTTTCTCTGGATTACATAGAAGCTAAGCAGTACTTAAACTGCACTATTTATACTGGCTCGCTTAGTTCTCTACTGGAATCGCTTCATGTTAGTTTTTGCTAATACTCAAAACCAACTGGCCTATTTCTCTTTAACATCTACTTTTATCCAGTTTTTTGGATACCAGGCCATGTTGTATTTGCGGGAACAGGCTCACTGACATTGCAGCTAAATCTGTCTGATCTGACACTATCACTTCTGTGCCTGTTCCACACATGGACTATGGTCCTGTATTCAGGGTTTAGCTCCATACCAATTGGCATTTGACTTGGAGTGAGGAACATGAAACAAGCTTTTCCTAATAAAACCATCTATTGTACTTTGGCCATTATGCTTCCATAAGGATTGGAAAGAGGAAGTTGTTCTAACGAGACTAGGCATTGGTCACAGTTTAATAACTCATCATTTTAGTTTAACTGGGACTGATGCACCAGTCTGTGTAACACTGGTCACAATAAGCCACATTTTACCATCTGGCCGTCATTATGATTCTGAACAATGGCAACATTTTAAACATGTTTTGTCCCAAGGTGTATTTGTAATGTTAGACAGTGTTATTGGCTATGATGACACTGTCCACCTTAGAAATGTTTTCAGTTTTTTAAAAGCCATTAATCTTTTTAAATGCTGTTTAAGTTTTTTTTAATTTGTACATTATACCTTTTTTTAATATGATTACCTTTTTAAGAATCAAAGTACGTCTAGTTCAATTAGAAATTAGAAAATGGCCATATTGTCAGATAACTTAATCAGGACTGGAAAGACCAACTTCAGGTGGCTAACGCTAATCTTTTAACTTACCCATTAGTCATCCTGGCAAGTTATGGTAATTATAATTATGCTGCAGAAAGTCCTTTACAACTTGTTTGACTGCAATTTTTCTCCCACTGCTGTAGATTAGATGTAAAAATTGAACTTAATGCTATTTATGTTTTTAATTCAAAAACTAAACTTTGTTTTGTTTTACCATAATTTCTTTTTATGAATTTTAATAATTTTACTTTAATTTTAACTTTTTACCAGATGTTTGGTGCAGATAGCCTAATTGCTTTGTCCCATAAAACATCAGCTATCTTCTTGACATTCAAGAGAAGCCAGCTTATATCCTTTGAGATACCTGTATTCCTGAAACTGTTATATAGACCTGATTCCTATGCTACCACTATTCTAAGGTTTAATTAATATTTCTATACATTTTCAATGTATGTTGCTTTTGCTCCCCAGGCAAATTTTAGGAAGTTCATGCTGAATCAATGAACTATGTTACTGGAAATCAGATTTTTGGTGTAGCGTGTGCTGTAAATTTAGTTACTTACTTTTTATATTGTTTTTACTTGTTCTCACATGTGTCATGGTGTTAGCAAGCCAGATGAAATGCAAGTTTTATTTTTTAAAGCCAGGATGAGATGAATGAATTCTGGGTAAAGTAATGTTGGTTGATAGCAGATGCCATGGGCAATGTTCATTGCAGGTACTTTAAGAAAAAAACAACTAGGTTACCAAAAATTGGCTTTGTTGCATGTGAAAGGAACTGAAACATTTTTATTTTTGTAGGAACCAATTGGAATTTTATTTGCCAGTTGAAATACATCTCAATGTAAGATATACTTTATCTAAAAAAAATGTTTTGGAAGTGTAGTAGTGATTAGAAACTTGTATGTATGGGAATGAAGTACTATTGTCTATACACATTGGTAACTAATTAAATGTATACCTTTTTTCAGTAGATACTGATCCTCATTTTGAGTTGGCATATTTTGGATAATAAAATATCAAATAGATTTTAACTTTGATTTATTCTATCCTCATCATGGGAAAGATTCTGTTATCGTAAGTCAGTAAACAATTTTTTTGTTTTTGTTTTTATGTAGGTTTTTTCTTTAGATACTCCTCAGTGTTTCCAATTTTACTACAACCCAGCCAAAGTTTCCCTCCGCACTGCCTCTCTAGAGAGAATTGCTGAACAAGTGGCTACACTATGTGCCACCTTGGGAGAATATCCGTCGGTGCGATATAGAAGGTACTGAGCATAAAGCTATTGACTTTTCACAAAAAGACAAGCTGGACAAGTTCTGTTACAAAACAAATTCACCAGTATACAGTACTTTCATTTGTCTTGAGATACTTTGGGTCAGTTGAGAATTCCAAAGGTTCACATTATTTTAAAGGAATCATTTGCTTACCTGATGAAGAATCCATTGCTCATTAAATCAATGGCCACTATAAATAATTTTAAAGGAGTTAAAGATTTATTACAGCTAATAGATAAATTAAAACTTCCAGGCTAACTCTGTAAACAACATTCAGTGCTAACACCACCGAAAAAATGTCCAGTTGTTGCATGTGTAAGTATAAAATTTTGTTGTTTTCCTTCTCTTATGAAATATGATTTATGGTGTGTTTATTCTCTTACAAACATAAAATATACATTGAATTTTATTATACGTCCAGAAACTGAAGTTAAAACATGTTGTATTTCACCATATTTTTTGTTTGTTTATTTTTAGTGACTTTGATCGTAATGTTGAACTGTCTCAACTTATTCAACAAAAACTGGATGCCTATAAAGCAGATGAACCAACAATGGGAGAGGTAAGTTGGAAATTTTTAAGTTAGGTTTGTTTTAAAAAAAGGTATACTTACACCATTATTTTAATTTGTAATCTCTGTGTCTGTTACTGACAAGTGATTTGATTTTTTAGACAAGAGTTAAAAGTTTTTATTTCCCTAGTGTGTCTAATTGTCTTTGATCTTTAAAACTTTCTTGTAGGGACCTGAAAAAATGAGATCGCAACTTCTTGTTCTTGATCGAAGTTTTGATTGTGTGTCTCCACTTCTTCATGAGTTAACATTTCAGGCCATGGCGTATGACCTTCTACCTATTGAGAACGATGTTTATAAATTTGAATCTTCTTCTGGTCGTGATGTGAGAGAGAAAGAGGTGTTATTAGATGAAAATGATGAAATCTGGGTAGAGCTTCGTCATCAACATATTGCCGTGGTTTCACAGTGAGCAGGTTTCTTATTTTATTGTACTTTTTGGATTGAGAAAAACAAATTTCATTAATCAGTGCTAGTCGGGAGATTCAAATGAAGTTCTGTTATTGTACTTCAGAATGCTCTTTCAAACAGTACTTCTTAAATTATATCACATTGAATCAGAGGTAAACTAGTGGACTTAAAATGCAATAAAATATGGGTTCCATTTCCCTAGTGGCCCAGCATGTCCAAGTGATTTATGAGTTTGACCTGTAATCCAAGGGTTGCGGGTTCAAATCCCCACCGCACCAAACATGGCCACCCATTCAGCCGTAGGGGCATTATAAAGTGAAGGTCAATCCCACTATTCATTGGTAAAAGAGTAGCCAAAGAGTTGGGAGTGAGTGGTGATGACTAGTTGCCTTCCCTGTAGTCTTATGCTGCTAAATTAGAGATGGCTAGCACAAATAGCCTTCATGTAGCTTTGCACAAAATAAAAAACAACAACAAAATCATTTTCCTGCAGTGGGCAAACCTCAGGTTATCCATTGTGTAACTTCACATTAAGAAAACAACAAAGGTCAAGTTAATTAGTTATTACTTAAAATATATCATTACAAGTTTATGAAAAACAAAACAAAAAATAAAGTGTTCTTGTAACTCAGCACATAAAGTGAGTTATAAGTTTGTGTAATTAAAATATCAGTTCAATAAATGTTAAAAATTATAAAATAACTAATCTGATATTTATATTTCTCTGCTTCATTACCATAAAACTGAAAAGCATGTTTGTCACCTTATTTTGCAGTGCACATGCACACACTTTCTGTGGCATGTTATAATAGAGGAGTACTAAGGATGGCAACATTAAGTTCATTGAATGTTAAATCAGCATTTAGTGTGGCTTGTGAAATAATTGAATGTATTATCTTTCATGTCATGAATCATTGACCAGTTAAATCTCAAATTTTATGAATGATTAATGAGAAAAACCATTAAGACCAACATTTGTCTTTAGTACCATTTAGTTTCTGTCTGTTGTCATGAAAGTATGAATTGCATGATGTTGTTTCAAGTTTAGCACCTTGTTATTAGTATATTGTGCACTATCACTTGAAATGCACTTTTGGTTTAATCTTAGTAAAAATAGAATAGCTTTTCTGCAGTATCTCTATAAATTACCCTTTGTAATTTACTTGGTTTGTTATGGCATTTACATTGCTTTTGTTGATACGTAGAGTGAGAGAATGTATTGTATTTTTCGTAGATGGTCTTCAAGAGTTTATGTATGAAAATTCTTCTGAATAGGTTTTGTGCTTATGAAAAACAAAATTAAGTTGTTTCTCTAACACTGAGTGAACTTCATAGAAGTTTAAGTTACTGAATTGGACAGACTTATTATAACAATGATGAAAGGTGAAACTCAAATTATTTCTCTTTTCCAGTTTATTTTGTGATTTTTAACTAAAAAAGTTTCACTTCAAGCAGTTAAAAAAAGGACTTTAAAACTTAACTTGAGGTTGGATTCTTAATGGTTTTACATCAATAGGAGCTCCAATCAACTTTTTAATTTGTTCGTGTTTTTATGTACAGTGATATCGGCTTTTAAGTGTATAAAGTGATTCATTTGATGCACATAACTTCAGGATTTCTGCATAAATATTGTTAGTATTGTCAGAAAAAAATTTTTTTGACATGGATTCCTTTCAAACCCTATCACATTGTGCTCTACACGAGTATTATTATTATTGCTAGTTATTAGAAATGGTGGCATTAAATACAATGTTTTCATTGCCTTTTGTCTTGTACTCTGTAGTTAAACAGGTAAAGCAAGTTTACCTATTGAAGGTAGAGATCGAATTTGAAATGCTCTTGCTAATTTGTGTTATGTTTTTACTTAGTATCTTAGTTACCCTGTACATCTTATTTGGTTTCATTGAGGCCTTGACTAATTTCATGGTAGTTGAATATTTTTTAGCATCCAAGTATATAAACAACTATGAGTTTTCAACAATGTTTTAAAATTCTTGTCAGATCATCCTTAATTTTACACACATTCCATGTGTAATGTTCTTTGCACATTAATGCTTGATTTTGTACTTCTGGTTTGTGTAAATTTGTAAAAGGATTCAGCTTTGTGTTTACACATTTGACCAGGTGAGCCCCCCATACACACACTCAAATATCAAATAAAGTTGACCACATTTGGCTTTGATTGAACTTTAATTAGGATAATTAAGTATTAAATCAAATAACAATAAAATAATTTGCAGAAATTTAGAAAAAAAAAATTAATTTGAGTTATGCTTGTGTTTTTTCTTATTTCTAACCCCCTAATTATAGTTTTTCAAACAAATTCCTTGGACTGTTGTTGGTACATCTATTTATAATATGTGTTTACCCAAACATTAAAGCGTTTTATGGATAAATTGGTTTCTTATTTAATATTAAAAATCTTTATACAAGACATGGAATTGTTTGTTGATTTCTAAATTTCAACGTATAAATTTTCCACTTTTATTTCTTCAGAAATGTGACCAAGGAATTGAAGAAATTTATTGAGAGTAAGAGGATGACATCATCCAGTGATAAGACAAGCATTAAGGATCTCTCCACCATGATCAAGAAAATGCCTCAGTACCAGAAAGAACTCAGCAAATATGCCACTCATCTTCATCTGGCTGAAGATTGTATGAAGTGTTACCAGGGCTATGTAGATAAACTGTGTAAGGTTGAGCAGGTAAATCTCTCATTTAGTTAGATTAAAATAAATTATTTATTGTACAAAAAGTACTTCCTTTAGAGTATTTTAATTATTTTACAACTTTCTATAACTTGTTGGAATTACCATTTGTTTCATGAGTTATTATAAAGTGCCTTCTTAACCACTACTATAATGCATTACAGGTACATGGTTCTTTCTTGAAGCAAATTATCATACTTTTAAAATTTTTTCACTTTCTACCTTAAGAAAAAAAAGACGTTTTCTGTAGAATTAATACTTTTTCTAGAAATAAGAAATTGGGAAATATTATACAAGTTAAAGTGATGTTCCATTTTTATCATAAAGTGTACTCAAACTTTCAAATGTACTGATCAGTTTATCAGGCTGTTGAAGGAACTCTGTTACAAACAAAAAAAGTAATATAATAAGTGAATTTAGGTATCTGTATTTTGTGAAATTTCATCTCAACCTTGTGATATTTTTGATTGAAGCTAATTAAAATATATGTGATTGTAATTTGTTGAATAGGTCAACTAAACAGTTGACTTACTATGTGCGCAGATGGGGCAAATATTGGGGATCATACAAATACTTCATATTTATATTAATATGAAGTATAAAAATTAATACGGGAAAAATTTGAATACAAATACATAGGAATGTATTCATGAATACTTTATACTGTAATATGCAATAAAGATAATACAGCATACAACACTCATATTTTATCCAACAAACAAAATTGAATAAATAGTAACATTTCAAGACAGTGGAACCCCTCTGAAAGCAGTCATTCAATCACGGCTTCTTTTTGTCCTCCATTTACCCCCATATTAAAGTTTCTCTTTCTAATCAGGTTTGTTTGTCTCAGTCCTGAAGGTGGCTGCTTTGGAGGGGTTTCACTGTACTTTATTTTTCAAAATGCAGTAAGAAAGATTTATATAAAAAAAGTAGAATTTTAAAGGAGGTTTGCATTATATACCAATTGTAATCTTTAACAATGAAAATATGTAAACCACTTATACTAAGAAACACGTTATTGTGAGTGTAAATTTGGTTTTTACCATTAAAATTACTTTTTTTTATCGTCTGAATAATGATATCACATACTAGTATTTACAAAACAGAAACAGTTCATCCTTCTTTTTATATTAAATAAATTTTTAAGAGTCAGTTTATTGTTAAATTTAGTTCTGTTTTGTTGTTTTTTGTAACTGATTTTTTTCTTCTGTGTAAAGTATTTGTTTTTGTAAGTAATTGCTTTTACAATGTTACATATAATATTTTTAAAGGTTTTCACTTTACATTAGACTGAGAGGGGTTTGTTTTTTCCACATATGTCTTATTTTGAAATTAGGATTTGGCCATGGGTACTGATGCAGAAGGTGAAAGAATTAAAGACCCCATGAGAAACATTGTGCCCATTCTCTTGGATGCTAATATCACTACACTAGACAAGATTCGAATCATATTGTTGTATATACTTTCTAAAAATGGTTTGTATTCCTTCATTTATTTTTGCACATCAACTACCATCTTAATTTTCAACAATTATGGTGTGTAATTATAATTAATAAATCGAAACAGTTCATTAAACTGAGGTTATCAACCTATGATGATATAATTATGATATTGGAATTATATTTTGGGTATATTTATCAACATTGCCTGAAATTTTATAAATTGATCATTATCTTGAATTGGAGTTTTATATATTTGAAGAAATGAGTGTAAAGATTCTTCAACTGTATTAATAAGTTTGATCCTTATTATAATATAATTTAACTTGGAAACAGCCTTAGCTGAACTCAAAGAATTATACATCTTAGTAGATGCAAACTTTCTTCTATAGTTTCCACAGAATTTATCTTTTAAATGTAAAAAAAAACTATAATTTTTATTATTTTTGTATGTAAGTTCAAAGAAGTGATCATCTGAAAATATTGAATTGAGTGAAATCTAACGAGAAAAATCATCATAACTGCACCTATTTAAATATACTGTGTGCATCTACTTTGAAAATTACCAGAATCACTATACCTAAGGTTTAATCTCGTAATGATGCCATAAAAGATAACATACATGCCTTATTAGCATTGTTGCTGTTTTGGTTGTGAATTTTACTCCAACAGTAATATTATTGATTGTGTAGTAATGTAGTGCTTGCAGAATGTTCTAATTTGAATTCCTGACACTAAGCTTATGTTATTAGCCAGTATTTATAACTCCTTATAAAATATATCTAATGTGTGTTGTTAAGCTTCTACAGTAGTCTTGTGCTCTTGGCTCTAAAGGTACATTTTTGCCTATTTATCTTGTATATTAACTTCTGTCAATAAAGTATTTTGAGTTACAAAAGAATAAAGGTTTTAATTTTCAGGAATATCAGAAGAAAACCTTGCCAAGCTGGTCCAGCATGCCCAGATTCCAGCTGCAGAGAAGTGTGTCATCACCAACATGGCAAACCTAAGTATCAATATTGTAACCGATGTGAGTGATATTACAGTTTAATCTAGTGAATTTACAGTAAAATTCTTTGTTACAACATTACTATTGTTAAAAGAAAATAATGTGATTGAAAAAATTTTGGTAAACAGTTGTAAGAACAAGTAATAGGTTTACGTAAATATTATTAGAAATTCTTTGTAGATATTCAGATTGCAAAATGCATACACTTCACAGTGGTATATCTGAGAGGATAATATTTCTTTTTTGATTAATTTTCAAGAAAATTTCCAGAATTTGCATTTTTGAAAGTCTCTCAAGCCTCTTGCACTAGTTCCTTCATAAATAAAAATAATTCAAGATCATCTAAGACACCTAAATTAGTTTTCATAAATTTCAACTTTTTTTTTTCCATTATTTGTTTACCTCAAGCAATGTCAGTTGTACCTAAAGAAACACTAAAGAAATTTAAAAAATATATAAATATATGATAATACTTACCAAGTTCATATTTATCTCTTCACAGGGAAGCAGAAAACGAATGTATCAAGTTCCAAGAAAGGAACGTATAACAGAACAGACATATCAGATGTCACGTTGGACTCCTGTTCTTAAGGATATCATGGAGGTATGTCTTTGCTTTTCCTAAGAGTGTTATACATTTGTTTGTATTTTCCTCCAGGTAGGGATTTCATGTGAGTGTGTCTTTGTTTTCCTGTGGTATAGATATGTCTACATTTCCTTACCATCAAGGATAATATAGAAGTGAGTCTTTATTATCCTGCTGTTAAGCATATTAAAGTGATTAATAGGTAATTTCCTCTAGTTTTTTAATCTAGTATCAAGATGTGTTTTTACAGTTTATCTTAATAACCTTTGGGATACAAATTATGAAAGAAAACAATACATTGGATAACGAATATGGTATAATTTCTTTTTAAACATTTTTTAGAAGAAATTTTTTTGGTAGTCAGATTCGCTGAAGGCATGACTAGTAGCTTTTTAAAAGACAAATTATTCTTTACTGGAAACATTAATAGAGCTAAATATCATTTACATTTGTTCATAACTTGGTGCTTCCTACAGGATGCTATTGATGATAAATTGGACAGTAAGCACTTTCCCTTCCTTGCTGGTCGGGTGGCACCATCAGCGTATGGACGTCCGACTCCTACAAGGTAATGAAGAGGGATACAAAATGTTCATTTAAATAATATGAACTTTATTCAGTATTTTTGTTGCTGCCTTTATGAGTGGTAGATGTTCTGATAGCATACACTTTTTATTCAGTAACTCAATAAAGAATTTTGGACAAACATGTTTGGCCATTAAAAAGTCTATTAAATTCATCAGTGATGTGAAACTTTTCACTCATACTCTAGACACCACAAATTAAAATTGGCAGATCAGTACTATCTGAGGCGATGAGGACTACAGTTAGGTAAACTAATAACTTTTTAAATTATTGAGTTCTGTTGAGGTTTGAGCTGAACAGATTCATCTTTACTTCAACCCATGTTACAGCAGAAGTCATGCTTGAAAATTAAGTATTGGTTTGAATTTAGGAAGTGATTGAAATTTGAAATTCTATAATTGCTTTGTATTAGCAGTAAATATGTAACATACATTTTTCAGGGATTTCAATAGTTATGAGTATCTAATAATACAGTAAAACTATTTTTAATCGATTTCTGTTTGTTATCTTATCAAATGCTGATTCCAAATGGAAGTCTTCTTACCACCCACCAACTCTTGATGTTTGATATTTTAAAGTTGGTGTGTAATCAAACATCACTGGAATGTTCTTCAGCTATTGTATATGTACACGTTCTTGAAGTACAAGCGTATTGTGTGTATATTTCAAGACATACTTTTGTATTTATTGATCCTCTGTTTTGTCGAAATCCTTTTCTTTTCTAGTTCTTATCACTTTGTTAGGGTTTATATTTTTTTTTTGCAAAACTAAGGGGAAGAATTTATATTCCCTACATACAAGTGCCCTCACCCCATTGCACATTTATGCAATTTTCACTAAGCTTTCTTGAATTAGCTTTTAGATAATGGAGTATAAATAAAATCCCAAGTCTATATTTTTTTTTCACAAATAGAAACTCAAATTACCAATACTAAAAAGCTAGAATATAAAATAAGGACCTCCTCTCTTTTCTCTTTGCTGAGGTGTTGCTCACTACTGAATCAAACAGTGGCTTCACTGGTTCCTTATATACACTTCCATATGTATGATATGGATAACTAATTAGAGGCTTAGAATATCTTCCAAGTGGTTTTCTTGGCCATTTTTAGATATAACAGTGTCAAATCTTTTTGTTGTGACAAACCTTCATACTGGTAAAAGTTGTATCTTTACCTTGTTCAAAATTTAATTTTTTAAAATGAAATACAGCTTAGTTACTGAACTTGATGAATTATAATGGCTCTGTGGAATAAATATAGTATGATTTTTTTTTTGGTTTATGAAATGTATGTATTAAACTTTAAAGAAATTATTTCATTTTCACATTTTCCACGTGCAAAATTTCTTATGGTTTAGCAACATACGACACGCAACTACCGAGTACGAACGTTGTAACTAGAAGAGATAATTGCTTTACTTCTTTATTTACTCTTCTGTTTTAAGAAAAATAAGCTTAAAAACTAATCTGTAAACAGTAATAATGTAAATACATTTATATTATAACTGAAATGTTTCTGTATTTTACAAAATACTGATCTGCTAAAACTGCTAAAACACAGCCAAGATAAGTCATTTTTTAAAGGTGAGTTTTATATTCTTAGAAACAGTAACATGAATGCACGATTGCCAGGTCATTGTAACTTCTGTGATGTTAGCTGGTTATTACTGAAAAGTCAATAAATAAAAATATATATAAATGTATAATGTTATGAAGACAAAACATTTAATTTTGTTTAGTTAATATTAGTTGTGCACTAAAGCCTTGTAATGTTTACAAGTAACACGCAACATTTTGTAAAGATATGCTTACATTATCAAAACTCGTAGTATAATTACTGTCATGGATATAATAATGTAGTAAGCTTATATATAAAATGTCAAAGAGAAGACAGCAATTGTAGGGTTTAATTATCCACATAATGTTTTTAATAGTAGGTTCATGTTATAAAAATATATTCTTATGTTAAGCAATTTGGTAATCAGTTTTAGCTCTCATGGTTAAATAAATGTTGGAAAGTAAGAATGAATAATCTTGTTAGGAGATGTGTAAACATTTATTGCAAATTATATTAAAAATGTCTCTTATTGAAGCATGTACACCATTATTGTTTGCATGTTTGGAAATCTTCAGTAATGCCAATGTTAGTCGGATAAAAAGTATTTGTGATACTGAAGAACATTTCTTAACATTTAAATATTGGAAGTGGTAAGAGACAAGTGTTAGTTTTTTCCTAGAAAATATGATGCGTATTGACTACTTAATGTAAAACTTCTCATTGTAACCTTTCAGGTAAATTACAAGTGTGTGTTTCTGTGTATATATTCACATTTTGGCTTAATTAGATCTTGAGTATTTTGCAGAAGAAAATTGTGTTTGCTTATATTTGTGAGATTTTTAAAATATTCCTGGAAATATAATTATATTTAAAATTATTCACAGTTTTCTTAACATTTCTCTTCAAATTTAAGTTATTTAATGCATTTATGAATGTTCTTCAATATAGCGTTAGGTATGGCCATTGGCACAAAGATAAAAATACGCCAAATGTCAAGAATGTCCCTCGTTTAATTGTTTATGTGATTGGAGGAATGACATATTCTGAAATTCGCTGTGCATACGAAGTCACTAAACAAATGAAGAATTGGGAGGTTATCATTGGTAAGATCTGAGATTAACGTGTAAAAGTTTTTAAGGCACGAGTTTTTCCATGAATTCAAGTATCAAATGCATGTAGCTGTAATGAATATCCTTATGATGATTTAGTTGAAGTAATATCTAGTAAATTTTAGAATGATATATATGAACAATAATAAAATTAAGCACACAGGTTTTCTGTGTTAGTTGGTGTTCTTTTATTATTATTATTTTTTTTTACAAGTTTCTGATTACATGAAAATTCTTAAGGTGACTGCCATAGACAGGATCTGTCTTCAGGCTTAACGGATAGTTGAAATCATGGTACAGAAAATAAATTTTTAATACATAAATCTGTGCATATGTGTATGTTTTATTTTGTTTGTTTTTATTTCTAAAACTTGTTCTAAACTTTCACCAAGTATTGCTTTCAAAAGAGCATCAGTTCAGTCAAAAACCTTGGTAGAAATAAATGTTTTTTTTGTATATAGAATGAAATGTAAGTATACCAATATTTTTCTTCTCTAAGAAAATAGGTATTGCCATTGTTTATATACGTTTTGTGGTTATGAAGTGAGACTGAGTAAAATAATTAGTACATGCTATGGCATATATTTTACACATTAATGTAAAAAATCAAAACTAATAATTTAGTGATTCTAGTGAAACTCATAATTTTTGAACTGGAACATGCAAAAGTAAGTACATACTACATGGACTAATGTTTTGCATAAACATATAAGGTAATGCATTCTATTTAACTATGAATCTGAGGGATTAGTTCAATGGTTGGTAACTATTAAAAAAATAGCAATTTTGCTGCTTTTGTCTAAAACCAAAACATTTCAAGAGCTGCAAAATTCCCTTATGGTCAAACCTAGAAAAGGTTCCTTGATGGGAAGGTTGTAAGTTTTTGGATTTATGATGCTAAAATCAGAGGTTCGATTCCTCTGGTTGAAATGTTGAGATAAAATTTTTAACAGCCTTTGTGCCTGGAAGATTTTCAAAATTTCTTCATGGCAAAAGTAAAACCTAAAAGTTGCACAAAACTCTTAAAAGCCACATGTGGCTTATGTGTCTCAGATTACCAACCACTGGTGTATTTCATGTTGCACTGCCATAAAATTAATTTTGTGTTTTAGAAGTGGGAGTGCTTTGAAGAGTAAGTGATAATCAAATCCCACAATTGAATCAGTGTAGGATTTGGGTGCCATTTACTACTTACCTTCTCAGTAGTTTGTTAATTCACCGTTTCATCCCCTGAAATTTCTTATTAATACACTAAATGATTTAAAGTGCAAAACTGTTAACATCTGTGTAGTCGGTTACATAAGTTAAATATTCTCTGGAATATTCAAAAACACCAGGCAGAAATTATGTAACATTTATAATTATTTTTATCATTTGGAGGAGAAACTAATAATCTGTAGAATGCATTTGTTATATTACATAATTACTATGTACTGTATGAATTTTTATCTGTATTTTCAGTATTTAAAAGTTGTTAAAATATAAATGAAAATGTTTTATTGTTTTATTTGTGCTTTTCCTGCTGTCTTCATTTGTAGTCACTATAGATTTTTTCAATTTCTATTTCAGGATCTGACCACATACTCACACCTGAAGGTTTTCTCAGTGATCTTCGTGAGCTTGGTAATTAAACGAACTGAAGTTTATCAGTTTTGAAAGCCAAGTTTAATTTTGCTTTACATCACAAGCTTATCATTAGGTCTGGATTTCAATCTCAAAAATAAAAGAATGGAAAAATTCCAAAGCTTTAGGTTTTGTAGGTACTAGAAACATTAGTATGATATGACAAAAATGGTGCAAACAATTTTTTATTAAGCGATGTAATAAATGTCCAGTATCATACTTTCAAGTTTTGATGCCTTCACTGTAGGTGTTATTTGATCTATCTGAATAATCTTAGTAAAGATCATTAACATCTTTAGAATGTTTAGTCTTATCTGTGCATGTTTAATTGCAGTGACAGGTGTTTGTCTTAGTAATTAGATGTTACATGTTTATAATTAGTCTATTAAAAGAAAATGTATGTCCAAGCTATTAATATTAAAGTAAGGGTTTACTATAAAACACATCACAAGCACCATTTCATAAATTTATTTTTGGGAAAAATTTTTTTTTAAGGTTTGTTTTCATTATTTAATACAAATTTGTCTTACTATTGTATAGTTATAATCAAAATAAGTTTTGAAACAGAATAAGGAATGTACATTCTTTAGTGTGCAAAAACTCTTGAACTTTCTGATTCATAAAAGAAGATTCCATTTTAAAGTTTAACTAAAAGAGTTCAATTAATGAAATTTAACAAACTGTACTTGTCTGATGAAACGATGTATTATAATCAGCATAAGAAAAATATTTTTAATTATCTATACTCGTCAGTGGGTTGCTTTTTTATTTTTGTATTCACTAGGTAGCTTGCTGTTATTAAAAGATAATAACAATAAACTTGATGTTTAATGTTTAGGTTTTTTAAAATAAATGCGTTTATGTGTGTTATGTGCTTTCACCAATTACTATAGTATTATTGGTGAAAACAGAAAAACAATATTTGAAGTGTAAATTTTAAATTTCATTATGTGATCACTGACAGCTAAACTCATAATCAGCTAAGTTTACATACTCATTGATGTCAGAAAACAAGTTACTTTAAACATGTTAAAAACTTGGATCTTACTATTTTTGTTTGTACACAGACATTAACAATTCTCACATTTGAATGTGTTTAAAACATATAACTTTCAAAACTTTTAAGCTTTGTGGCTGAAATGTTAATCGTGTTAAATCTCTGCTTGTAACAAACCCATTCTAGGATGAGTTGGAATGTTTTTGTTACCCAATGTATAATAAGTATATGCTGCACACATTTGTTTTGTTTTTCTTCAAGCCTTGTTTTTGTTCTTTTGTCCTTGAGTCACACAAGCTGAAAAGCTATTTCCATGTTTTGCTTTTTCAAAGAATTTCTGTGATTTTCATAACATGTAATACCATTGATAAGCCTGTTGTCAAACATCAGATTTTCTTCATAATGCATGTGTATGTTTTAAATAAATAAATTCATGGAACAAGTCCATGAATGTCTGTATTTAAATAAATTATTTTTTATCTTCAGTCAGTAAACTTTTGTAAAAACAGTTTGCATCTCCTGAAGTGCACAGTTCTTTCCTTAAAAACATTTATAGAATTCCTCGTGAAATTGTATCAAATTTCATATAATTACTATTAGAATGTGGATTGTTCTGTAACTATTCAGTTATTAGATATGATGCTTTTGTTCGTGCTAAAACAAAAAAGAATGATATGGTATATTGTTATTTTTTATTAAAACTGTGGATTAATGTTGTATGCATCATTATACAATGGCTGTTGAGAACTGGTATATGACTATGCATAATATATTTATTTTGTTAGATTGTTTTGTAAATGATTGTCCTGTCTTAGTATGGCAAGTTTAGCATATCAAGAAATTGTACAGTTGAATTGTATTGTTTTATATCAAACATAAAAGAATATCTTATTCTGGTATTACAGGTGAACGTATGGCGAAATTATACGACTGAAATTCACTGTTACAATCATATATTACACCTTTTATTATAAAGTAATTTCTGTCATAAATGCTTCCAATAAATTAGTTGTTTTTTCTAAATAAAATTTCAGTTCATAATTGTATGTACTGTGGTGAAGTTTATTGTGATTAATATTCTGGGATACTGAAGGGTGAAGAAAAGCAAAAGTCTCTGTACATTGAAGCTCAAGATAGACGTTTTTGTTCTATGTTGTCTGTCTGTATGAAAGTGGTAAAACCTGATATGACCAACCGTTTTCATTATGATAGGTTTTGAAACCTTGTTTATATTTTCTTAAGTGTTGGGCTAGCTGATTCTAAATGCAGAAATATTTTTCATATTTTTAGCCCTCCTGGAAATATTGATTCAGGCCATATCTGAATAGCCTTACAAGTTTGATAAAGTGTAAAATTTTATAGACATCTCGGTGTCATATAAACATGTGTAATGTCTAGATAAATACCAGATCCAGACAGTTTGACAGTGATGGGAATAGTAATTAATTGGTTCTAAACTTATTTTGACACCTTGATTTTAGATTGTCCCAAATCTTGGGCCTTTCTTCACAATTGCTGAGGTTGTAGGTTTTTAAAAAAACACCTGCTGAGTAGGGCTGTTATGTAACTTGTTTTTCAACTGGTTTGTGTGGAAAGAGAAATGACCAAATCAATGGAATAGCCAGGTGTAAAATTTTTGGCATGCTGAGTATTGTGATGGATGAATAATAAGTGTACAGATCCTTGGAGGCAAGTTGCATGCAGCTAAAAATTAAACAAGCACTATGTATTATATATTGGTAAGCAGGAATCATCATGCAAACTGGTTGTATGGGTTTGTGTGCAACCAGATCTAGTCATGGTTTGATTTTTTTAGACAAGAGTTAAAAGTTTTCATTTCCCTAGTGTGTCTAATTGTCTTTGATCTTTAAAACTTTCTTGTAGGGACCTGAAAAAATGGGATCGCAACTTCTTGTTCTCGATCGAAGTTTTGATTGTGTGTCTCCACTTCTTCATGAGTTAACATTTCAGGCCATGGTGTATGACCTTCTACCTATTGAGAACGATGTTTATAAATTTGAATCTTCTTCTGGTCATGATGTGAGAGAGAAAGAGGTGTTATTAGATGAAAATGATGAAATCTGGGTAGAGCTTCGTCATCAACATATTGCCGTGGTTTCACAGTGAGCAGGTTTCTTATGTTATTGTACTTTTTGGATTGAGCAACAAATTTCATTAATCAGTGCTAGTCGGGAGATTCAAATGAAGTTCTGTTATTGTACTTCAGAATGCTCTTTCAAACAGTACTTCTTAAATTAATTATATCACAATGAATCAGAGGTAAACTAGTGGACTTAAAATGCAATAAAATATGGGTTCCATTTCCCTAGTGGCCCAGCATGTCCAAGTGATTTATGAGTTTGACCTGTAATCGAAGGGTTGCAGGTTCAAATCCCCACTGCACCAAACATGGCCATCCATTCAGCCGTAGGGGCATTATAATGTGAAGGTCAATCCCACTATTCATTGGTAAAAGAGTAGCCAAAGAGTTGGGAGTGAGTGGTGATGACTAGTTGCCTTCCCTATAGTCTTATGCTGCTAAATTAGAGATGGCTAGCACAAATAGCCTTCATGTAGCTTTGCACAAAATAAAAAACAACAACAAAATCATTTTCCTGCAGTGGACAAAGCTCGGGTGATCCATTGTGTAACTTCACATTAAGAAAACAACAAAGATCAAAGTTAATTAGTTCTCACTTAAAATATATCATTACAAGTTTATGAAAAACAAAACAAAAAATAAAGTGTTCTTGTAACTCAGCATATAAAGTGAGTTATAAGTTTGTGTAATTAAAATATCAGTTGGGTTCACGTTGGGTTCATCAGCACTATGTATTTTTATTGGTAAGCAGGAATCATCATGCAAACTGGTTGTATGGGTTTGTGTGCAACCAGATCTAGTCATGGTTACTATGACACTGGACCAATTAATTTTTTTCATAATAACCAAAATTTTACATAGCTAACTAACAATTAACAGAGAAATGATAAAAAAAAATTGTCCAATGTTCAGTTTGTGTATTTGAGCAATTAGGATTGTATTGTATTCACCTAAAAACGTCTTGTCATCTTTGGTCGTTGATTCTCTTTAAAGATGTTAGTCAAGAGGTAAAAAGTGAGGCCAGACATTAGTTTCTGTTGGTATATTTTTGCATTTGTGTAACAGACTTGTACAGTGGTGGACACAGATGAGGTACCAAGAGTTCGTTGAGCCAGCCCCCACCCTAGAGAACATTGAGTCATATGATTTTATAAGAAAAAAATAAGGGCTTAAATTTGGGGGAGAATATGGTGGAAATTATATTCATATTTTTATTCAGATGACAAAACAATGGTATGCACTCCAAAACAAACTAGGTAAGTTTAAGTTTTTATCATTATTGTTTTATCACCTAGTCAGTTATTAATTTATTTAAAAACAAATGTGAAATATTTTTAGGGCTAATCCGAATTTTACCTCCCATATATATTGGAAACACTTTTATGAGATTTTTATTGTGTGACAAAAAATGCCAAATTTTTATGATACACTAATGTTGTATGAATCTGTAGATTTAAAATATTATATTGTCCTGAAGTTGTTTTTTTTTCGTTGACCAAAAATAACAAAATTCACATGAAAAATAAGATGGGATTGTTTTACATTTAACAAAAGTCATTGTATTGTATAGTAAGTGACGACCGCACTGTACGACGTCATGTGCTTTTCTATTATAGGCCAATCACTTTTCATTACTTGTGTTCCAGTGACAAATATGAAGGCTTGGAACAGACACAGCCAGATAGTTAGGGCGTGCGACTCATAATCTGAGGGTTGCGGGTTCGAATCCTAATCGCACGAAACATGCTCGTCCTTTCAGCCGTTGGGTCGTTATAATGTAACGGTTAATCCTATTCATTGATAAGAGTTGGCGTTGGGTAGTCTTACACTGCTAAATTAGGGATGGCTAGTGTAGATAGCCCTCGTGTAGCTTTGCGTGAAATTTAAAAACAAACAAACGAAAGCGTATCACGTGTGTTCAGAAGGTATATAGAAGCCAGCTAAACAACAAGCGAACTAGAAGTTTCCATGCCGAACAATATGTATATATTTACAGAAAAAAAAGCTTCCCATTGGTATAGCGGTAACTTTGCGGATTTGCAACGCTACCTACCGGGTTTCGATTCCCGTGATGGGCACAGTACACATTACCCACTGTGTAACTTTGCGCTCAGCTACAAACAAACAAATAAAATATAACTTTACAAAACAGCACAATTGATTTCGGAAAAACTGGAACCACGGCAAAAATTTACACTAGTATGAGAAAGGTATACAATATGAAAGTCAGAGTCTGTACTTTTCCGGATTTAGACCTAAAGCGCATTTTTACAATAGTTACTACAATGCACACAGTAAAAGAAATCACTATAGAAATCGTTTGGAGCTAAAGTGCTTTTCACAAGTTTTTCAGAAACGTTTCCGATCCTTACTTGTTACAGATGTCCATACAAATTTGGTATCGCCTTATCTTTGAGATTGATTTAATTTGTAACTGTTGGTTATGATTTTATCTCTCGTTATTTCATCGAAAGCGAAACGTAAAGATTCTTTCGTTGTCAGGAAGAGTGCGTGGTGCGTGATAAATCGTGGCATTGTTGATCTGATAACATGTACCGTTTCTGATGTCGAGATCTTGTACGTCTTTACAAACTTAAATATGAAAGGAGCGACATGCTGAGACTCTCCGTCATAGAAATCAAGTATAGCAACCTATAATTGTACTACTATTAGAATGAATGAAGTACTACTTCTGTCATACAAGAATAACGCGAGAATTGACAGTGAATACTTTGAAGTTTATAACTTGTTGTCTTTCAAATAATCTATCATTTCAAAATTAGAGACGGTTATTCACAGATAACCAGTGTAGCTTTACACGAAATTTTTGAAACACATTTTTCACCCTGAAAAAAAACATTAACGTTCTACTCAATTAATTTAAGTGGAAAACTTCTCAGCTTTAACGTAGTTAGTTCACTCAAATTTAGGCCTGGCAGGGCCAAGCGTGTGACTCATAATCCGAGGGTCGCAGGTTCGCGCTAAACATGCTCGCCTTCCCAGGCGTGGGGGTGTATAATACGAGTCAATCCCACTTTTCGTTGGTAAAAGAGTTGGCGGTGAGTGGTGATGACTATCTGCCTTCCCTCTAGTCTTACACTGCTAAATTAAGGACGGCTAGCACAGATAGCCCTCGAGTAGCTTTGTGCGAAATTCCAAAACAAACAATCACTCAAATTCAATATTATTATAACTATGAAATACAAATGCGAGAAAAGAAAAATGGTAAAATTAAACATTTCTACAGATCTAAGCACGAACCAATATTCCGCAGAATGGAAACTGTAAGAATATTATGTTTGGATACTAATCTTGTAAGCTGATAAAAAGTCACTTTAACTAGAATTTAATTACAAATGACCAAAACCTAACTCGAAAGACAATTTACTTTTTGTGACGTAAGTTCGCATGTTGATTCATTTTGATGCCAGTGTTACTCGGATAAGGAGAATAGTGACATCTCGAGTTGAAGAAAGATTAGACTTTTTTTGTTTTTTTTAACCTTTTCGTGTTTATAATTTTGAGACGAAAAAATTCTTGAAAATGTTTCATTTTTCTCTGGTTTTATTCATCTTTAAACCATCTTCTAAACAACGAGACACGTTAACGCTGATTAAAGTTGTGTTGTTTCCTTATATGGTAAAAAAAAAAAAAAAATTGTCCCCTGTTTTACTCAGGCCATTGTTAGCGATTACAGACCTCCATTATTCTTTTAAATAGATGTTCCGATTAGGGATTCGAAATAAATCATTAAAAATATAGTATTGTCATTTGAAGTATTGTCATATAGTATTGAAGTATTTATGTAATAGTGAACGTCCAAATTTCTGGTTGATGTTTGTTAGATTCCTGTATAGGCCAAATTATTATCTAAGTTAAAAATGCAACTTAATATCTTAAGTATGATTGAATACATGAAAAATGGAATATTCGACTCGTAATCCGAGGGCCGCGGATTGGAATCCCACTCCACAATCACGCTCAATTCATTAATTTCTGAAAACTCTGCAATGAAACTAGCAGTTAAAAATAGTCGGTTGCCTAGTGTTTCAACAAATTGAAGAAAAACTAACCACTACCGTTCACAGTTTTGTTAAGATAAAAGGTTCATTTTGTGTGACCTCTTTGGCATTCTGCGCTGTCGCGTAAAATTCGTTCATAAAATATATTTGCGTTTAATTTGTGATGAAAACACATTCTTATTTTTCATTTACTTAATTTTGAAAATTATGCTAAGATTCGCGTTTCGCGATTAAATTCCTAGATAAAATAAATAAAATATTGGGTATTTAGTTATTTTACAATAATGGGCTGTGAAGGCTTCTGCAACATGAAATTACGCTCAAAGATTGCACAACTTATGGCTGACGGTGAAACATCAGTAAAAAAAATCACTTTTTTTATTTTAGAAGATGGGTCATTGATCTTGGTCTTTGAAGACAAATAGATAAATACATATATATGTATAAAAGCGAAAAGCTCGTCATTACTATTTTGGAGAATGTATATCATATTCTATATATATAGAATATTTGATTTTCCTCAAAACATCGTTGTTAAATTACTCACATTAACATTACTATCAAAATTCGTAGACGTAGCTTGGGTTTTCAGCGCCCATGGACAAAGTAAGTTTTCGCGCCCTCTCGTGACAAAATTAAGCTACGATTCCTAATTATGCAACATCAATTTGGCGCCCCTCCTGATGCTGCGCCCGAAGACAGATGTACCCCTTGCCCTTTCCCAAGCTGCATCACTGCCAAAAATACCGTTAACAGCGATGATAAGTACCTGAAGAAACAATTGATGCTGATCTATGAGTAAAAACGTAAGTGTAGCAAATTTAAGTATACTCTTCCGATTTTACTTTTTCTTTACTTGCGTAGCTTGTTCTGGTTAGAAATTAATACCGATTATAGACGATCGCGAAAATAAGGCGACTCCCTTTTCAAAAAATTATAGAAAAGAAGAAAGTTAGCGTTTTTCTCAGATCCGAATGTTATAACTAAACAGCCTAGGAGTAAATTAGTTCTAAAAATTAACAGTGACCTAAAGCGAACATCTGGCCCATTTGTGTAGTCGAATCTTACTTGGACAGTGAGATTTGTTTGTTTGTTTTGGAAATTCGCACAAAGCTACTCGAGGGCTATCTGTGCTAGCCGTCCCTAATTTTGCAGTGTAAGACTAGAGGGAAGGCAGCTAGTCATCACCACCCACCGCCAAGTCTTGGGCTACTCTTTTACCAACGAATAGTGGGATTGACCGTCACATTATACACCCCCACGGCTGGGAGGGCGAGCATGTGTAGCGCGACCCTCGGATTACGAGCGCACGCCTTAACGCGCTCGGCCATGCCAGGCCTTGGACAGTGAGAACAGGACAAGCTAAAGTAGGAGAAAGAGACCTGCGTTCAAACGATTATAAGGTGATATGAATGTTACAGCCTAATTATTAATGAAGAAAACGCCACTTTATTATCGCAGTATCACGGTATTAATCCTCCCATCGGAAATTATAAAGACCTCTTATACTCTTTTTTTTTTTTTTTTGACGTACTGGGCCTTAAAAACTTTCAGTGATAGAAGACATCTGTCGTTAATTTTGGGACATATAAAAATGTCCTTTCCTACTTTACACATTTCAAAAACCAAGGAAAAAACTTGATAAAGAGAAACGTTTTACTTTACAATACAGTAATCTAAGTTAATTTAAGTGAATAATATTATGAAATTTCGTCGAATTCATTATTCAATTCAAAGGAGTGTAGGTTGTTTTTTTCTGAATTACTTAGAAAACAACTACTTGATCATTTTCGTACGATCAGTGATGTCGAGAAACCCACTTGTTGAGAATTTTATATGCAAAAAACGGCTCTTTTGGGCTCAGAAAACACTTCAAATAGAAGAGCGAACAACGTTTCGACCTTCTTCGGTCATCGTCAGGTTCACAAAGAAAGAGGTAACTGGCCGGAAGCTGACCACATGTTTGGAAGGGGTTGTATAACTGAGTGTCGCAATGTAGAGGGCGCGGTTTGATGTTTGAATATATAATTTTATCTATAATATTAATATAGGTATAATGGTGTTCCTTTATATTGGTTTATTTTGGGTTTAAGTTGTTGTATAAGTAAGGCTTCTTTAATTTTTCGTTTGTTTATGTTTGTTTCTTTATTTAGTATTTTAGTGTTTTCTATGGTTATGTTGTGTCCATGTTATGTTCTTCATGGAATATTCTTTTGTCTCTGTTAACCACACATGAATAAAGCAAGCAGTTTGAATCTTTTAGATTCAAGACTGTTCTTTCTTATCATTTTAACTGTGTCCATGTTATGTTGTGGACACAACATAACCATAGAAAACATTCAAATACTAAATAAAGAAACAAACATAAACAAACGAAAAATTAAAGAAGCCTTACTTATACAACAACTTAAACCCAAAATAAACCAATATAAAGGAACACCATTATACCTATATTAATATTATAGATAAAATTATATATTCAAATATCAAACCGCGCCCTCTACATTGCGACACTCAGTTATACAACCCCTTCCAAACATGTGGTCAGCTTCCGGCCAGTTACCTCTTTCTTTGTGAACCTGACGATGACCGAAGAAGGTCGAAACGTTGTTCGCTCTTCTATTTGAAGTGTTTTCTGAGCCCAAAAGAGCCGTTTTTTGCATATAAAATTTTCGTACGATGTTTAAAAATATGCGAGAATGAAAAATATGTTTAAGAATTAATAGTATAGGGGGATTGGTTTACCATAATATTCATAAAGTGTGATTAAATGATATTTTTGATATAAAGCTTCAAACAGTTGGCACTAATTTTGGCTCATAAATCAGACACGTTAAAAAGCAAGCAGACACACAGATCTGAGCATTTCCCGCTGATCTCATAAATCTTTCAGTATCTAAGCAAAATTAAACAAACTGTATATACTACCGAAAATTGAATGTTATATTAAAGATTTTTAATATGCAAATTAGTAAGTCACGTAGCAATTGCAGCAAATACATCGTCGGTGTTAGAGCGTCATATTACAAAATGCTGCACTTTCCTGTCCAGGGATGGGACATAACACTTTGCAGGTTTACTTCAGGATGGTCATTGTCCACAAAGTTAATTTATATTTATTCGTCTTCAAATATCACGCAAGTACGAAGTGGATCCCCGTCCTGAACAAATTTAAGTATGTCCATATTTTGCGTCGGAATGGGCGTTTACATACCCTTCCCACAAGCGATTAATTTTCGGTGATAACGATCTACGTATGGAGAATCCAATGTCAAAATGCAGCATTTTGTAACAGGTGAGACCCAGAAGTAGTCTACCACGTACCACGGGCAACACGATAGTAAATAATCTTTACCCGAAAAAAAGCGATAAGGTTTGTTTCAGCATAATAGCCATTCAAATAACGTACATCTGAAACAGCTGTAGAAGGAAAGGGTTCAGAAGGCACTGGTGAACTCGTGCGACAGCACCTATGGATTTCTGGGCAACTAGACTGTTTAAAATGGGCATGGGGAAACAGACATTCTTGTAAGATAGGTGGCTTATCAAAAACATGCAGTGAAAAGAACAAACTTTGGAGATGACAACCTTGTGACAGAACATTCTGCAGTTGAAATTATATTGCACGGTGAGTGTCAAGATTCACTGTATTGAGTATGACCATGTGACATGGTGTAGGCTTCAAAATAATATTAACATCCACTTAACCCCTGTATACTATAATTTAAAATATTTCACTCTAGTCAGAACTCTTGAAATAAATATTTTATACAATGCCAAACAATGTACAAAACTGAGTAAAAGTTTTGCAAAGTGGTTACACAAATATGTTCTGTAAGGCCACCGTCATATCAATCTAACGACACAGTCACTGGTTACAAATATACAACTGAACAATGAAATTACATAAGGTCACTTATCATTACAATAACAACATTTCTTGTTGCATAACAGTCCTATCACAGATAAATAACCACACCAGTTTGTTGTGCTTTTACTAAAGACGGATCACAAACCAACACACAAACAGATTTATATGTAGGTCTATGAAGTGCGAGTGCTGCAAATTATTTTCAATATACGTTATCAATAAGGCACGAGGATAAAAACAAACAAAACGTGCTGCCAATACACGCGCTTATTTATTCTTTATATTTATAAAATCTATTTTTATAGCCTATATATAATCTCACATTACTTACCTATCTTCTCCATTAGTTCAATATTAAGTATTATATGGAGACATGAAACATTTTCATATTTACATAGTGTTCACACAGGAAAAATATTTTTTTATCATGAAATTAAACATCGTAAAGATGGTTAATTCTTTGAAATAATTTTAATTACACTTTTCCCACAACATGTAAAATGTTTTTTTTTTCCTATTTGACATAAAATTAAGACATTTTTGGAGTATAACTCAGTATGATTTACAAAAAGAAAAAACTGTGAAGTTTGGATTGTAATAAATAAGCCAATAATTAGCTTCTCCAAACAAAACTTATTTCTCATATCGTGTGTTATACAGAAATGAATCAATATTTATTATAAATATTTTATAGGAACTCTTATAATTAATGATTGTTTTTAAGTTCATTTTCTAACAGGTATTGTAATACCATTAAAGTTGGAGATATAATGTTTAGGTTCTCTTTATATTCTCAGACCTAAATTTGGACAAAAACCCATTTCTGAGAAATGTTACTAATAACTCCTCATTAAACGATATTTTGTTTTGTAAAGATACTTGTTAAACATTCAAATCTCAAACATTTAAATCATTTTATATGGCATTCTGACATTAATTTCAACAGTGAATTGTAACAGTTCATATACACATTTCCATTACAGAACGATGTTGGCAGGTATTACAAAACACAGCAGAGGAAATTGGCATGAGGGAAAACAAAAATCTCTATGTCCAACTTATGAAATAGAAATCACTACACTGATTTGTACTCAACTGTTACAACATCAGAGACAGGGACAGAAGATACTTTTAATAATTAACAAAGACAAAAATTAAGTAAGTTACTTAATTGGCTTAATGCACAATTTTCTCAATACTTGTACTCTACTGATAAAACATGGTATTTATTAAAAGTGCAGTTAAAATCATTACCTTAGAACATGCAAATCAGATACTGATGAAATAGAGCTTTAATAAAAAAATTTAAAGAAAAAGATACAAATAATTCAAAATTATTTTGTGAAAAACTAATATATAAAGTATTTACAACAATGAATAAAAAAATGTAAAAGTATAAATCACGACAATTTTTTTTCCAGAAATAATTGGTACTATACAAGCTGCTTTATTATAGATTGTTTAGCAAACGTTTTCATGGTGCAACTAGTTATACAATGTGATTGTACCAAATTATATTCCACTACAATTACTTAGTTTTTGTTGTTTTTGAGCCAAACATTTGCAAGATGGTAATTCAGCCCATGTACCAATTTAGGCTCTATGGACCCCTATCACCTCAACCACCATATTAAAAGAATTTAACCAAAAATAATTATAATAAAAATTGAACAAGCTGAGTACCATAATCTTTAGAACTCAACCATAACCCTGCATCCATAACATATATTACAGACTCAATCATTTTTGGATATATACATCACTGCACACCAATAAGACAGAAATAATACAATGTAAAATATCTTCGTTTATGATATTCTGATATACAAGTGTGACCATCTTATTACAGACAGTGATGTGATTTATGTGGTCTCACCATTTTTTTTCTATCATCCCTCAGATTTCAACTAAAGTCAGTTTCTTAACATCCAAACCCACCAGCTTCAAGTAACTTTCTATGCTATTACTTACAATTATCACTAGTGTTTACTTCACTTAATACAGAATATTTATTATGTAAAGATTACTTCTTGAACCTGTTTTTATTTTAAACACTGAAAGAATTACGAACGTAACAATGATTTCAACAAAATTTTAAAATATACCTGAAATCTAACTTAATATGTATACATAAAGGATCACTTATTTTTTACCCAAAATTTTTCATTCAAGTTAATCAGTCAGTTTCAAATGGAACATTGATAAAAGTTTGTTAAAGCTGTTTCTTCTAACAACATAATTTAGGTTTAAAAACAAAGAAACTATAATGCTAGTAAAGTTTTACACTGGTCTTATATAAAGTTTACCTAATTATTCATACCATCAAAAGTACCTTAATATTTTAATTCATAAGTTAGAAAGGTAATTAAAGTACGAGTTTCTTTAGTACTTACTGTTAAGGAAGGTAATGGAAGTACACTGTTAAGTTTATAACAAAGTGAAAGCACAATTATCGCTAGAATTCTAATTTATATCTATAAACAACTTTCTTTAAAAATAATTTGAGAACTACATCTATTACCTTGTGTGTCAGAAAATTTCTAATACAGATATTAGTTTCTCAAACATTTGCTATACTATCTACTTATTGCACACTGATCCACAAAATATTGTACAAGTGATTTTCAAAACATCATCCCTGTATATTATTTAAAATGAAGCAATATAAAAAACATTGTTACTCAACTACAAAAAGTAATTTTTCAGATATCAATTTTATACTTTACCTCCTGAGCCTTTTGTCTATGTTTGTAACCTTTAATATTTTATTTCCTGATATTAAAACACAATAAATTAATAATTAAGTTTATAAAATAGGTTTTTAATAATACTTCAACAATTTTATTATTAATTTTAAAAATTAAAACTAATTATTAATATACATAAACAACTAATCCAAAAGAATAAATACCTTCTTTACAAAACGTTCTATACATCAGAATCAAACAATATTAATATAAATTTCACAAATAACTGAACATCTTTCAATGTTTTTAATTTTTAAGCCTACACATGTCATTAAGCAATTTCTATAAAATATTATCAGATAAGGGAAACTAGTTTGAACATTTGTTATCTAGAAGCAAATGGGTAAAAAAACTATATAAGAAACATGTTTGTAACATGTTTTTATTTCTTAAGGTGTAATTCCTATTGGCAGTTCACTATTATAAATGATAAATTGGTAAGTTACTTATTTTACTTCTACAAAATTAGATATTTCACTTATAATTGTAGTTTATTTGCATAAAATTTACAATGTAACAAATGAAGCATTCCTTTCAACTCTTATATAACTTCAAACAATCAACATATACAACTTTCTGTAAATAAAACCAAGGCAGTGTTGTTTTTGTTTTACAGTCAATAATACAGGGTCAATGCCCTGACTTGTAACACTCATCACATGGTTCAAAGTTCTCCGTTTAATTTACTATTCTTAAACAGGTCTTTACTGGCCAGGTGATTTGACTCCCTCCCAAAATGCAGTATTTGGTCACTCAATACATCATCTCCAGCTTTATTATTTCTACCAACAGCTAATTCCAATAGGCTATTTACATGGCTAAGAGACTCTTCTGAATAGTTACAAGTTTTAACACCATTGCTATTTTGACGCAAATTCTGAAGAGCCACTGTAGATATCAGCCTTCGGTTTTGGGTTTCCAATCGCATCACCTAGTAGTTAATAAAATCAAGAGTATTAACCTCTGATGGTGGGTTTTCATTTAAATTAACTATTGTTTACTTATAAGTGGTTCTTATTTATAGATGTCACTTTTCTTGGGCTTTGTTATCTTTCACATATTTACATTATTTTCTAGTGATTAAAACTGTACTTTTGTTCCAGATGTTTTTCAGTTATACAAAATAAATTCAATAAATGTGCTGTATACATTTTTATTTCTTTTGTTTTTAATAATCTATCCCCTTGGTAGGATGTGAATTTCATACCAGTGTTTTTGGTCATTTGATCAAGTTTAATATATAGTCACTTATATCATCTTACAAAATGAGGTTGCATTTGCATCACGACTCATAATGAATTGTTTTATCCACTATTTTTTTTTCGTAACGAATGCAATGGTACTAAGGTAGTAACTATTAAAATATTAACTGAATTAACTGTTTTCTTTAGTTATTTCAAAAATTAATATCAAGTATTTGTTACAAAATTCTTTTATACATTGGTGTTCAATAGATATTGTTCAAATATTCCATAAATGTATTTGGTGAATATTTTAACACATTAAGGTAAGTATATTTTGTGAAATATGCTGAAATTTAAAAAAAACAACAACAACATTGATATCAACATATTTAATATCTTTATATTAGTACCTAGAATTACAACAGCATTAGTGAACCATATCATCTTTAGTCTTTCAATCTATACTGTGGTTACAAAAATAACCAAATTCTCATATTCAAATGTAATATAGATATTTTCATCTGAACTATAAACCCATACCAATCATTTTGAAAATCTCTTCAGAGACATACAAAAGGTCAACAATTCCATGATTGTTTTGACCTTTCTAGATCATATTCAGGTTAAGATGGTTAAATGATCTAGGAGGGTCAAAACATTGTTCTCTCCTCATCAATAAGTGTTAATACCCATAACAGCTGTTCTGAAATATATCTTTATTTCAAGTTGGTTTCTCGTCATCAAGAATCCCAGGATTGAGAACATTATTTGGTGTTAAGTACTTAACAGTGCTATCCAGTTAGCTTACAAAATTTCCCTGTTTCTGTTAGATGTATTGGTTTGTCTATATATCCACCAGTTTAATGTCTTCAAGAGAATGTCCAGGTAGGTAAGTTTGTTTTCATTAGAGACTTGTGGTTACTGAAATGTTACTATACAATTATTTTGGTTTGACATACATGTTAGAAGTTGTATTTTCAGCACTAGACAAAGTAACTAACGTTTTTGTAGAGAAGGTTATGATTCTGAACTGCTTTTTAGTTGTTTTTATTGGGAAAATTTATTAATTTCCTGTATGATCACACAAGTTTGGCATACTTTACTACTGGAAGGATGATTTCCATCTGGTGCTAAGTCAAAGTTGACTTTAGCATGAACTAACATAAATACACGAGTCTTATGAATTTTATTTTCTTACTTTCAACAGAAACTGTATGCTAGTTACAAATAACTGTTTTATTTATGTGCTAATTTAGCAATATAACTGAACCAAACTTCTTTAATATATCTATCAGCAAAGTATAGAAACCTATTACAAAAAGATACAACTTGAAACACTACTCACTGTAATAGTACTTATGTATTGTTTTTTCTATTTTGCAGTAATTTGTACAAAATCTATAAATAAGTACATTAAATGATTGAAATTATGGATTACTAATTCCAGTAATCATATTTAGGCTTTATTTATAGTTTAAAATACAAACGTTACTAATACGTTAATATATTTTAAATGCTAACCTCGGCTTTTAGGTCTGCTAGTTGATCGTGGAGATCCTTAATGTCATCACTTTCTGCTCCTGAAGATAGCCGATCAGCAGTTACTATTTCTTGGTTCTGAAAGACAGATGTTGTAATCCAGTTATCAAATTACATAGTGCAGTTTTAATATATATTTACTGCAAAAGCCTGAAGTTGTTTTATGCTAAAATCAAATATTAAATGCATTATTCCAAATTTAAAATGACAAGAAAGAACAGTCTTTAATCTAAAAGATTGAAACTGCTTGCTTTATTCACGTGTGGTTAACAGAGACAAAAGAATAAGCCATGAAGAAAAGTAATTACATTACACAGTGTCCTTGCAAATTATGTTTTGAAAAGATTGTGAGAAAAGACCCTTACCCATGTAAGTTATTATCAGATACTGTATAAAATTAAAACTGATTTCCTTCAGGGCTTATATTTTAAGCTTGTTAGGACCACATGTGCCTGGAGTGTAAAAGATTAGTCCATAATTCTTTATCAAGCATGGATGGATTATTCATCTAAAGAGTATTTTAAATATATCATAGCAAACAGTTTGAATTTCTTGTTCTGTCTTCTGCCTCATTTTTTTTACATAACTCAAAAACAATGGCATCAACCTATTTCACTAAAGGTGACATAAAAAATGATACAGTTAAAACTAAGTATTATTAACTGGTAATAGCTATTAAAAAATCAGGAGTCCACTGAAACACAGTTACAAAAACAAGCACATAAACTTAAAAAAATGGAAATTAATGTAGGGATGGCTAATATTAATCCTCCAAAATCAATGCAAACTGCAGCTGGGACGGCATTTGCCTCATCTTTATATGACAGGTAAGAATTAATATAATTATTCAGTCACAGTTAAATTCATCCTTATTTGTTTCTGTTAACATTCCACTATAGTAAGTGCCTTTTCTAAATGCTATTATGTAATGACAATTTAAATGCAATCCCTACATTTACTTTTTTTTCAAAAATTTTCTTAACTTGTACAATATAATCCTGAAAATGAATTAGCGAAACATGTCAAGTGTAATGACATTGTAGATAAGTTTCAGAAATTTATATTGTGTGATCTAATAAAAGGTTTTGTATTTAACTGCATTTGCATATTTACATTTTACACAAGTGACCAAGAATTTTAGCTGACTCCAACTGTTAGGGCTTTAGTATAGCTGCTAAAGTTTTGTCATGTAATTCTGAAAAAAAAACGAAATAAAAAACATGATTACATGCTGCAAATTAGTCAGTAGTTATAGTCTTGAGTTTATGAATATTTTGTAACTTTACAAAATTAATGATTTAACATATTGATACCACTTCAATACACATCAGTGAATAAAAGAGAGAATCTTGCAGTGAAAACATAAGTTCTTCCAATATACTGATTGCAGCTAAAAGGTGGACCATTGCAACAGTCTACTGCAAAAACATTTCCCTGAGGCACAGTGCATTATGTGCACTAAAATATTATCCAACAGTTCTATGGCACCTGCTAATCTGTACCAGCATTCAGAAATCAATCATTCTCAATATAGTTTTTCAAGAGAATTGTTAATGTACTTGCAGACTGTAAAACCTAGATGTTAAAAACTGTCAAAAACAATGAAAAATCACAATAAAGCCATCTTACAAATCAAGTTACCACATTAAGTATGTTAGAAGAGCACATATGATTGGAGAAAACTTCACTGAACCTTATGTGAAAGATATTGTAAAGTTTCTGCTATATTAAAAAACAAAATGTATGATAAATGCGACATTACAGCTGTCAAAATACTTTTATCCAAATTAATCTTGTTGTCAACATCAAAAATGTGCAAGTTTCCCAACTGATATCTTACAACGTATACTCATTATGGCTTGTTCAGTTCACGTGTTGCAGCTTGCAGTACTGCTGGTATTTGTGCATTACATGTTTGATAACTCTTGAGGATCTGCTTTTAATTGGATGTTTGTAAAGCAACACAACTGGTCATGAAATATTAAACTGCATTAACTTCATGAAAAAATATAAAATAAGTTAGGAAAAGATGTGTTGATGTGTGCAGTTATGGTACCAGAGAAATGGTTGGCAAAATAGCAGGTCCTGTAACCCAGATCAAAACTTTGGACCCAGGATGCACCAGCAGCCAGTGTTTTTCAAAGACAAGCAAAGAGGTTAGGCGATTCTTAGGAGTCAAAGTGCTTCTGAGATTTATTTGCAAAGTACTGGAATTTTGTGTGGATCAATTTTGACTATCAGACTCAAATGCCATGTGGCTTCTAGGGCTCATGTGTTTTGCAGGTATCTTTAAAAAGTTAAATGAAGTGTATTTGTTGCTGCAAGGAAAGGATGTCATCATTTTTACTGCAAAAAGATGAAATTTCATTATTGTTGCATAAATTAGCATTTTGGAGTTCATACACAGAAAACAAGAATTTCGATTGCATCAACATTAAATAATTTTCTCACCAAATTTAATTCTATCCATGATGAAAGTGTTTTCACTGACATTATACAGTGCCTTAACTTGGTTCAATATTTTCCTCCATCAAATAGGTGCACAGTCCATTTGCACTGATATGTAAGCTAGTTGGCTCATAGGTGTAAAACTAAAACAGATAGGTTAACAGTTCCCAATTCTACACTAAAGCAAAGCTTCTGCAAGCTTCTTAATTAATTTTGGAGTAGCCCAATTCATCAGTACCCAAATGTAGTTAAACGTGCAGTTTGTTAGCTTCTTTCCTTTGCTACAACATACCTGTAAGAAACTGTATTCTCCTACTATATTGCAACAAAAACAAAATACAGGGACAAATTGAATGTTGCACCTGATATGAGAATCCAGGGATCCAGCATCACCTCTAATATTAAATAGAGTTGAGGTAAAGAAGCAACTAAACAATTCTTATTAAAACAGAACAAAACTTTTAAAATATTTTAAGAATGTTTACATGCTATGAAATTAGGATTAGTGTGCTTTCTTCAATTTTTATATACACACAAGTTTTATAAATTTATTTGTGCATGTAGTTACTTATTGTAAAAAGATAATGTTTTACAATTTGGCTTTCTAATATTACAATCATTCTTATGGGTTTTACTAATAGTTTTAGAGCTCTAAAATTTGGGAAACACTAAACTAATACAATGCTACAAAAGGAATTTTTAATATTAACAAAATGTGCAAGCAAATAGTTTATCAACCAGAGATAAAATCCTTATTTCCCAATAAAGATTTAGACACAATTAAGCCTAAAAAACAAAGAACATCCCAAAGTGTTGAATTTAAACTCTTGTAGTCTAACTTTTCATATGGTGGGAGTGAAGTCCATAAAAACACCAAATAATTTCATCTAGCCTTTCTAAATGTCCTGATAAAACAAAATATAATTACTTTGATCTCTAAAGACGAAACCTTCTGCTTCAGCTCTGCTATGATTTGAGTTTGTTCAACTTCCCGAATCCTTGACATAATCTGTTCTTCCTTCATCTGAGAATTAAAATTTACAGTATAATCATTAATTTGACAACACATGCTGAGAAGTGTATATGAAACACTGTAGTTTGTAGTATGTTAAGTTTTAGTGGTTCCAATCCTTCTCTTACTGTAGAAGTTTATTTTGATACATGATTAGTCATGATAGTGTAAAAAAGCAAACAAAAAACAGTAATAATATTAATAATAATAATTATTAAGTGTTGTACTCAAGTACAGCATCATGATATATATTGTCACTTGTGATAAATGTTTATTTTCTAATCTAATGTTGAGGTATAGACAAGTGCATTGCATTCCATTTACTTTCTATTTGAACAGACTCATTTTCTTTTTAACATTTTTACATTTTGACAAGCTTCTGGCCACACAACAACTAATCTTACTTATGTTTAAAGGAGGAACATCACTATCTTATGTTACCATAACCACCACCGAGACTTTTAAACAATGTAGTAATAAATATGTGGAATCTGGATAAAATAAACTGACACAAGTGCTGCAATTTCATATATTATAATACTTTATAAACTTATTAAATCATAACTGATGAGAACAACATTACCTTGTGTTTTTCACACTAAAGAATTATTTTCAACTGAATAAATTTGTCTACACAATTATTCACTAGTATTGTGATGATTATTTGATAAACTGAAAGCTAAAAATAATAGACAATTTTCACCACTTCTTTGCAATATATTGAGTACATTGCAAACCTTAATCACTTGTAGATTCTGAATACAAAAGATTTTTCACACAGTAACAGCATTACAAAAGGAGCTGAACTGAATTAAACAGACATGAACCATCAAGAGATGCTTAATATATCTTATTTAACTCTTAGTAACATCAAGTACAAACATCTCCATTTAGATACCTACAGCTGTGCTGTAATGGTTCAACACAGTGCTCAATTAAACAGATTTGTAATGGTTTTGTGGTCTTGAAACTTTTACAGGTTATACAGTAATTCTTGTATGCTGAATTAAAAATAGTATCCAGTTTTCTCCACCAAGTATATATTTCACAAAAACATCACATTACTTTTACATAAGTGACAAATTTTCATTGAAACCAGGTCATATTTTGTCATGCTCAAAATACTGACAATAATTGGCTGTAGATTTCTCTAGACCAATTGTGATGTGAGAATCTTATTCATTCTGGAACGTAAAACAAAAATTTTCATTGTGATAAATGAAATGATAATTTGACTCAACTTTCTTTCTATTCCCAATTTGTAAAAAATTACAAGAAATAGAAAATATTTCAAAAATATATGTAGCTGAATTATGGGAAAGTCAGTTATTAAAAAAACAACAGGCCTCTGTCCTTAGTGCTTAGAAATAACTGAACAGAATGTGAAATTATTAACCAAATAAATATTGATCAGCTTTTTAATTCTGGAATATTCATATTTTCTATCTTTTCCTGTTTATACACGTTATAAACCCACTAAACTTGAAAAATCACACATTTTAACCATAATTTAACTATTAACATGTTAATCTATGTAGTGTCAACCTGTGAATGCAAGTCTACGTTCTTTCTTTGTTCTTCCTTTAACTGGTTCTGAAGATCACTTTTTTCTGCCACCACTGTTTCCAACTTTCCTTGTAATTTCTCCACCTCTTCTACTTGGCGTCGCACCTGGTTCAGACTTACTTGGTTCTGTGGCACAGAGAAATACATTTATCTTCCACAAATCTGCAAGTACTTTCAATTAAAAAGCAATGTGAACTCGCTGTTAAAAGGAAATAATCTTATTTTAAGTACATAATGAAATCTTTCAAAATAAAGACTCATCCTACACTACTCTAAATACAAATTTCTACATAAAATTTCTTTAAGAGACTTGACATTTTCATATTTTTCAATTTAAGTTTTTTCAAAGGTTGTTTCATCTCATTTTACATCAAACAGTTTAAAATCAGTTAGAGCTCACTCATTGAGAATCCAATTAAACGATTATTGAAATAAATTTATCAAAATTTAAATACATATTGAACTATCTGACCTTTGCAGAATGACCACATTAATTTCCAAAATTTATTACCCATATTTCTACAGCTTAATGTGTGTGCATACATTATGCTGATTTTTCAATATTTCTTTTAGTTTTGTATAATTAACACAACTTAAGCTTTTAAAGTGGTTATAAAAACTAAAAAGATTCAACTTAACATATTTAATGTTTTGCATATTAAGTATATCCAAAGGATACTTCTTTAATTATTTTTTTCATCTGAAAGCCACAAAATGAATTTTGCCAACCTGTGTTTCTAGTTCCATAATTTTCTGCCTCAGTTCCTTCAGTTCTGCTGTAACATCTGTTTCGTGAAGCTTTGCCGAAAGCAAATCTTCCTGTAACTGAGAAAGCAATGTTTTCTCCTGTTTTTTTGATGGTGAGGAGCAGTTGGTTTTTGATTCAGTTAGATGTGTCTGGAATAAAGTATTCTCCCATGAAAATTCGGTATTGTTCACATCAACACAAACACAAAACAAATGCTGTTTACTGTTTGTTTAAAAGTACTGTGACATCAAGCATTGCAGCACAAATAGTTGTACTTAATAAAAACATCTAACACTGTGCTTTTCAACAGCCAGGCTCTGATAATGTTTGCATCAAATGATTCAGGTTGCAAAGAACATTTGCAAAGTGGCGTCATAAATACATAAACAAAAAACTTGCAAAATATTTCAATAAAATAAATGAATACTGTGTAAGTGGCAATATGAAACAAAGCAGGAGGTTCAGTACACGATACCAATTAATAAAAGTTATTATTCACTATTTCTTAATGGGATAAATTACACAGCATTAGCCAATTGACTCATCACCTGATAAACAAGTATTTATATTTTAACCTTATTTTAAAAGCCATATTTTGTTTCCTAGTAGGCATGCTAATTTCACCTTGTCAGATTGTAAAATGAGGGTCTCGGGCACTTTCATATTTTACTTAATTTAAGATAAGAAATCTTTGAAGAGCTCTGTTTAAGTCATTACAAACTAAAATGCCCTTTTTTGCACTTCCATTTGAAGTATTATATAGAAACATAAAATAATCTGCATCATGTTGAAATAATTTAATTCTGTATAATTTCAGTAATTATGAGTAAATATAAATACGTTGTGAATTGACATACAAAACTTTTATGTGCTAAACAATTTTTACCTTAAGTACAGAACAAATGTTTACAATTTTGTACATCATGCCTTCTTTATTTTTGTGAACATGAAATTTTGAGTTCTTTTGGTAATTTCAGCATTAAAGTTATACAATTATAGGGTCAAAATAAATTAAAAAGAAAGACAAATTAACGTTTTTCAATTACATGTCAAACATTAATTACTGCAGGATAATAAACTTGACATCTGTAAAAATGGAATGATTTCTTGTTTCACATCTCACCTCCCACATCAGATAGAGATCAGAAACTTTCTGTCGAAGTTCCTTAATAGCCAGGTGACCCTCAGCTTCACGCAATTTACTGGCAATCAACTCTTCTTGTAGGTTAGCAATGGAATTATCAGGTTTAGTTTCTCGCAGTATTTTATTGGCCTAGAAAATAAATTATATAACTAGTTTTACTCAGTTTATTTACTCAAAAGGAAACCTTTCTTTATAACTCGAGTGCAGATGAAGAAATTTTAATACATTAAAGCAACATTCTTTCACTAATTTTTTCCAATGTTCAAAAACACCTAAATAATTGTTCCTTTAAATAGTAAATAAATTGAAATTTTTAAATTTTATTCGTGTACAATTCTTAAGTGAAGCTTCTACACTGTTTCTTCTGACTTATTAACCAATTTTGTTTAAATAATTAAAACCAAGTATTTCACTTTATCTTCACAAAATCTTTGACTACTTGCACAACCTCTTCAAGCTCCTGAATTTTCTGTCGTAAGTGTTCTACAAGATCGTCTTTTTCTGCACCCCTGAGTTTTACAGCTACAAGTTCCTCCTGCAATGACTTGACAATGTCATCTGTATATATGTCCAGAGAAGGAGGCTGAGAGCCAATCTAAAAATAATATATTTTTTAATATACTAATATCAAAAACTGCCACCAGTGCAAACATACGTTTGTAACTGAACGTCAAGTTCTGAACAGCAGCACATAAAATGTGTTTCACAAACCCAAACAATCTACTCAATGGAATCCCCACATGTCATTTAGAAAATCAATGGATTATTCAATAAGTGCCACTGGACTTAACTCGAATAATAAAAACAAAAGTGTGAAACACTGGGCCTTACATAAACTTACATGCATGAAAGAAGTCTTCTCGACTACCATATCTTTAAAAATCTAAGTATACATAAATTCTACAAGAAATAATGTTAAATAATCTTTAACTTGCAGATATCTTAGCAAATTCTCTACCTTATGCAGTTCTTGAATTTGCTTGTAGGCTTCATTTAGTTCTTGTCTTATTGCATTTTCTTTGTCCTGCAAAGCAACTAATTCCCTCTTGATTACAAAGTTGTCTTCTGCTTCTTGAGCTCGACTAACCTGTCCTTGTATCAGCTTATTAGCTAATGTACTACTTTCCTGTTTAAACAGTAATAGCATCAGCCTATGTAACACTGGTGCTTCTAAATACAAATGCAAGTTAAAGCACACAACTTGTTCTTAAACAGAGAACTGATCACTTTATATATCCAATTTTTCACCATTTACAATACTAATAACAAACGTTGTCACTGATTGATGATATACGTCTTATTATTTAACCATAGAAACTATGTAGCATTTTATTTGCTGCTAATCTTTATTGGTTATTTTATTTAACATGATTTTTCTAAGTTTTCTAGTTTCATCTTTTTATAGCTTTCAGCAAAGTAAAAACTAACAAACATGCAGTAACATTTCAATCATTGCTACCAGATGAAATTAATTACCTGCTCTAGGTTTTCAATCCTTTGCCTGAGAGTTCTGTTTTCTGTCCTTAATCTCTGAAAAACAAATCAATTATTATGCTAAAATATTTTATAGACAAAGAGCTGTTTACATTATCTGCATTTTGTTTCAGCTATGAACGAATTTCTTCAAAAGGATAGGGACAATGATGAGGAAAAACAATGTCACCTAAGATATAAAAGTTGCCAGACATTCTTTTGCAATTCCATATATTATTTTAGTGTTAGTGACCACATTACACAGGTAATAATAGTTAGATGCTGGAAATTATAAGACACTGAAAATGTTCTTGGTTATTTAACTACTTCAAACATATTTTGCTTATAGTTTAATTATAAATACCACACAAAAATTAATATTAAATATTAAAAGCACCTAAAGAACAACATAAATATTTGTTAGTTAAACACCACATGAAATAGAAGGATACAGTCAAGTTCTCACTGAATAAATTCCTAGCAGGGATCACTTGAACTGTCTAATTAAGCCAACAAATATCTCAAGAAGCTGTAATAAACTTGGCTATCATAAACAAGTTGATTAACAAAAATTACCTAATGACCAGATGTCAACAAAAATGGCAGGTGACAGACTGCCTAGTGCAGTTCTGGGAAGATCTATCAGTTTATTTGTATATAATCCCTTGTCAAATATGGAGGCTAACATGCCATGATGTAGCATTCAGTACAATTGAAACACTCACCTAATATCTATCAAAGGTCCAGAGTGGTCAATTATGAATACTATTTTAAAAGACATCTGTGAAGTTGCTTGCTGAATGCTAGGAAACAACTACCAATGTTACATGGACTATGGATCGTAACCAAGAATCTGTGGTGTAATTTTGATGATATTCCTACAACAGGGTAATGAAAATTGTATTGTAGGTCTATTATCAAGATGCATGGCCATCAGAGAATGATCAGATGTGGCAACATGATGGGGCTCTTAAATAGTTTTAACATGCCATAAGAAACCTCTGTTTTGCATGTAAAAGAAATGCAACCCTTCATGAAAATAACTAAAATTACTTTGGCAAGAATTTATATACTATATTTTCCATGTAGAATCATAGATAAGAGTTCTACTTTCATTTTTATAATATTTTTTTACATTATTTGAATATTTATTTATTTCAATGTTGTTGGTTTTTTTTAACTCACCCGCATTTCTATCATTTCTTGTTGTTCTTTTGTCTTTAAAACTGAATATTCTTTTTCTAATCTGCAAGAAAATTTTCAAGTTCTAAATTAAAAGTTTCGTTTCTTATCTATTTGGGTATAATGAATTTAGTTTATACTAACTATTAAAAATTAACATTTTACATTTATAATTAAACTATATTACATTAATATAGCAGGTAATTGTACTTTATAGGTGTTTTTTAATATCATTTGATTAAAAAATAAACCTACTTTTTCATTTTCCTGCTATTATAATTGACTTGCAAAGCCATGTTGATCAGATAATCTGGATCAGTTTCACATTTCGACGGCATCTCTTTCTGAAAATACTACGGAAACACAGAAATAAAAATCAGTATGATAACACACAAATTCCTGATTGAAGCAAATAACCAATATTGACATAAACTAAAGCTATAAAAAGCATTCTATCTTCAATGTAAATGGTCTGCAAAGTGAATATTTATTAATTTTCAATCTTCTGATAAATTTAAAACATTATAATGCTAGTTTTCTTTTTATAGATCTAACATGATAGAACAATATAAAAGTTTCGAAATCTGAGCAAGTAATTTAAAAGCAAATTTAATTTTTTTTTTAAATTACAAGTATTCAAATATGAGTGAAGAATCATAATTTTCTTTCATTAAGTTTTAAACAGACTCACTTTCAACATTCCCTCCATATCTAATTGTAATAAATCTTCTTTACATAACTGAAGTATTGCTACAGCTATTCTGAAAACAACTTCCATTCCCTGTAAAGTGAAATACAAAAAATATAATCATGAGACTAAAAAACAAACAAAAAACTTGACAAACATGCACGGAAGAGAAACAAAATAGTTAAAATTTTATGAAATATAATGTTATCGTATTAAACATGTCAGTCAACAATTCTATATCCAATTTTCTGTGAGGAAATAGAGGTATAAAAATAATAAAACTTACTTCAGACAGCACAAGGTCCATGACTCGGCAAGCAAGTTGGAAGGGTAAAGAAGCTGTAAAGAGTGTTAAAAACCAGGATGATGCATACATTGAGGTGTGGAAACTTTGTGACTGGAGATGCATGTGAAGTTCAGGTAGAATTTCCTATAAATAAAATCAATAAAACAATGATCAAGCAGTACAAAGGAAAGTTATTTTCAACACTGTTCCAATGTATTATAGATGTCTCTAAACCATTAAACTCAAAAGAAACATTTATTTATTAATTTAGAATGGTCATTATTTTGTGTCACCATTCGATAACTTATGACAAAATTTCCTTGGTGGTGGGAGTTGGAAGTCCCATACATTCTCCCAACCTCAGTTAGTAAATTCAACAATTACATCATGAATTTTACTAGACATGGACTATTCACCCCAGTTCTAGAAGATGGTATGCTGAATTAATTTAATTATCTAGACATACATTTCAAAAAAGGTGTAGTCTTGATATTATGTCTTACAGATACATTTAGTCACCTGATTTAGGAATTACACACACCAGGTGATGCAAAAATTGCCTCAAATGGAGTATAATTCCATCTTTTTTGTTCTAAGACATTGTTTTTCAATTATATGTTCTGATATACCAAAGCACGTTAGTTGGAACGTATACACTTCGGAACGCTACAATCAATTATCTTAACAATTAAAAAATAGTGATATTCATATGTAACTGAACTTGAATAATAAAACTTTAATTGTATTATATACTACATCTAATAAATTAAATACTTCTACACATTTTTTTCTGGATGTCTACCCATTATGCACAGACTTATCCTCATCTAGACATTATAGTGTGTCTGGAACATGTAATCATCCAACCCAATCTAAAGAGTTCAGTTGGTACAGTCAATGATTAAAAATTCACTAAGTAATTTTACCCATTTATAACAGCAAACACTGCAAAACTAAACATCCTTAAATGTAATCAGTTGTTTATACCATAATTTCTTTTCAGACGCACATTGCTGCTATATCAAGAGTAAAAAAATACCAGGCAGAAGTGTTTTTTAACCAACAAACATTGTCAAAAACATTGGTTTTTGTGTTTTTAAAATTAATATTATATTGCTCATGATCCACTTTTAGTAAGAAACATTTCTATTTGGAACACGATATTCCAAGTGCATGGTAGGTAATGCAAGTCCACACCTTTTTTTTTCATAAATTCATCTATCTCACACTCAGCATCAAAGATAACTATTTAATAATGAATCATTTCTAGTTCACTCTGTATCCCTCTATAACTATAAACAAAAAGGTTAGATGGTATAGAGGATTTTTGTATTGTGAAAAATATTCTGTAACTTGTAATATGATACCTAGCAGTATGTAAAAACAACCATACCTGGACTATACACTCTAGTTGGTATATACGCAAGCCTAATTCAGCCATAGTAGGTTTGTATATTTCTCGTAACCTGTAGTCTTCCATTAATCTCACCAGGACAACAAATGCTTCTTCTTCCGGCATCTATAAATAATTTACAACTGACATTAACTTAACAATGAATTACCTTGTTTTAAACACTGAAGACAGTTTTACAGCATCAGTTTATCTATGTACTATTTTATAGCTTTGTTTGTTCACAACTGAAGGATGTTTATAATTTCAGGAGGAATGAATAAGTCAGATTTTGCTTGTTTGCTATCTGTTACATACTTCCAAGTTACTAGCTCCTCAAACATCCTGAGCTTCTGATAATTTCTCAGACAACAATCTCAAAAAAAAAAAAAATCCAAGAAAGCAAGCAACAGTACTTTTAGTGACATATTGGATAAACAACTAGGTAAGAAATCATGGTACTTGTATAGATGCACACAATTCTGAGAACTAGCCAGAGATAGTGTTGTCAATTAGTATCACCCACTGTTTATATAGATACTCTTAAGTATATTGAAGGACTAAATGTGAAAATTATATGCAACAGTGCATCTCAAGCTTAAATATTAAATGTTGGACCTTTGGTGATGTAGATCAGCACGCTATTATGCCTCATCCAACCTGTTGTAGGTTTTACTAAATTAAGTGTGAAGAAGTTTTTCAAATGCAGTAACTACATATTTGGCTGCTTCAAAAATAAATTACTCACAATGATTCTAACCTAATACTCTCAATAAATCAGAAATACCATTTCAAGTAAATGTTTCATAACACTTGACTTGTACTCTTAAGGTTGCGGGTTCGAATCTTCGTCACACCAAACATGCTCGCCCTTTCAGCCGTGAGGGCATTATAATTTAACGGTTAATCCCACATTTTGTTGGTAAAAGAGTAGCCCAAGAGTTGGCGGTGGGTGGTGATGACTAGCTGCCTTCCCTCCAGTCTTACACTGCTAAATTAGGGACAGCTAGCACAGATAGCTCTCGAGTAGTTTTGCAAGAAATTCAAGACAACAAAAACAACAAACAATAGCATCACCCTTCACTGATTAATAATGTAAAGCTAATTAATATACAAACTAATTTCTCTTACTTTAAACGAGCTAAAGTTTTCTTACCTGTAACAATAACAATCCAACAATAAAGGCACTTCCTTGGCAATAACCCACTTCTTTATCATGAAGGGAATAAGCTTTCATAACATTAAGAAGACTCTCCTGACCCACTCCATCTTTTTCGCGAAAAAATTCGTGTTCAGGGTAAGTCCTGGCAATATCTCGTCTAATGACTTTTTCACAAGGTGAATAACTCTTAATGTACTCGGCGTAATTATTTTTTGCTGTACAAGTTTGTGCGTTACACAACAGCTGCCAGGCAATACCACGAAAATGATGCGGAATCCCTTTCCTCACCAAATCCTAAATAAAATTATCAGTGAAAAAGCTTTGTTAGTCCCTGCTTTAACAGTATGTGATCTTTAAGCAAAACACTACGGAATAAGCAAGAGAAATGATTTAAAAATAAATCACACAGTAACTAATTTTGAAATATAACTCCCTTTTACACATTGTTTAAGTTGATTACTTTGTATAGATTTATTCATGATGTACTACGCATTTCAATATTCATTTTGACAGTGATTTCATGCGCACTCAACTCGTAATCTGAGGGTCGAGAGTTCGAATACCCGTCACACCAAACATACTCGCCCTTTCAGCCGTGGGGGCGTTATAATTGTATAATCAATCCCACTATTAGTTGGTAAAAAAGTAGCCTAAGAGTCGGTGGTGGGTAGTAATGACTATCTGCTTTCCCTCTAGTCTTACACTGCTAAATTAGGGACGGCTAGCGCAGATAGCTCTCGTGTAGCTTTGTGTGAAATTCAAAACAAAAAACCAATTTCACGAGTTAAATTCTGGCCGTAAAGCACTACAACTACAGCATAGTAGAAGCTGACATGAAAGTTAAGGATGAAGGAAGAGGTCTTTTGCACTTGACCCTTCTAGGTATTTAAAAATCCAACATATCCAAATACTCGCAAAGAAGCGAAGCGAACGAGTTAAATTTGTCTTAAAATGTTTGTAAACATACAATGACGAAAACTAATACACCGAATCATCGTACTTAACTATGTTAGAATTTTAAAAATATATATTTTGAGTTAGTGTTTTTTTTATATTTAGATTTATAAATATTACCATGTCTTGCCTTAACTTAAACTTCTTTTGAAGTTTTTTCCCCTTTTTAATTAGCTCGGTTCTTCAAGCTAGCCTACTTCAATTCCTAAATCTTATATTTAATACATTTCTTTCTGCATTACTATACGAATTTCAGATTTCCTGCTGTTATTTTGAGCTAGAATTACCTTCCCTCAAGTCGGAATAACTTTAATCATATCCAATAAATAAACTTCAATTATATTGAAAATCTACCGGATGGGCATAAAATTGACAAACATTTCTGCAATTGCCTGACAATTAGTCCTAATCTTCGACATTCTTTTTTTCTGTTCCAATTTCCATATTACAAAAATTGAGGACTACAATCTTCCACTTAAGAAAATATACAGCAAATTTTACAATTTCCTAGTGCTGCTGTTTGCGATTTTTGAACTAATGAAATGGGAAACCAGCTCACCAATGTGCAAGTATTCTTACCGAATTTTAACCTCAACATTTCCTATTCCACTTTTGGATTTCGTAGTCTGTTAGAAATATATGAAGAGTCTTCCATGTTTCATGGTTTACAGTTCAGTAATTTAATGTTGTTAAACCCGTGAGAAAGTGTCTATTTCATACGTAATTCCCACGTGAACAACCAAAGTATCAGATAGAGCATTGTTTACAAAAATCCAAGTTTACTTACATTGATTAAAACAATAGGGTTTTTCAAACATTGCAATGGCATAGGTTGATTGTGAAAGTAACAAAATAACTATAAAGTTAAAACTCATTTTACTGAATTACATTTTTGGGCTATAAATAAATTGCTCTGTATATTTACGTGCTTGCTTTGATATAAAACAATATTAAAGAAAATATGTATATTATCACCTAATGCTTCGCTACCCATCAAATTGGTTTCACTTTGTTGTACATAAAAAAAACTCTTCGCTATAACAAATATGACAGACCAGAAACCTTATTTATTGCAACTGTTAATTTTGACACTAACTCCAAACTAATTCTAAAACTTGAAGGCTTACATGTCGGATTTAGTTAATATTTCTTTATAATCTGAAACTCCGATATGATCACCACACATATCGAATGACAGATTTTTACTAGTTTGGTGATATACCATTACATCGATTACAATAGTCAATATGGATACATATGGAACTAGAGTTAAATCCATTATATTGTTTAATCTCGGATTTTAAAAACTTAGGGAATGTGTTCGCAATCAAAAAACACTTTAGTGCTAATTTTCAGAAATATATGAATGTTTTAAAGGCCTAAACAAGAATATTAACAAACCGTGTTAGGAACACAATAAAACCCATATTTTTTCTTGGAAAACCCATGCACGTCTCAAAAACTAAACCGCCTACTACATAAAAGTTTAAAAGCCGTGCACCCGTCAAACCGATATCTCTCTCGTTGCTGTACTAACAGACACACAACAGACGACGCGCTAATTTGGTTTTACAGTTAGATTTAAGGTTAAGTTTGTAGGGATCATGATGAATAACAACCGAACTGGATACACTCGCACTATACACTTGGTACTGATGACACATAAAACTCATTTTTTGAAATTTCCCCCATTATGTTTGCTTTATTGTCATGAAGATACAAAAACAGCATTTTTTTTTCACAATCACAATCCTCTGCTACAATTGTAACCCATATGTTCTAACTGCAGGACGTTTCAATTTTGAAATTTTCCAAATTAAAGCACGCTTCTTCAGTTTGACAGACTAGCAAAACCAAAACCAGGAAGACAGTTCAAACTGAAGACCCCGAAATTCGTAATAAAATCCAATGCCTTTATCATCACAATTAATAACCTGTAGAATCATGGTATGCAATTACCTTCATATACGAATTTTTCTTTTTGATATAAAGACCCCATTCATTGACTACCTGACCCCAGGTCATCCATACATCGTCTTGCTCATCGTCTGCTGCTATACTTTGTGGACTGTTCCCCGAATTAAATGACACCTGGCTTGTGTTCGAGGATTTTCTGGAATGTGATGATGCTAAAGAATTCAGCGATTTGGAGTCCGATTCGATTAATCTGAGGAAAAAATAGTGATGTAAGATAATACAATGGTAAAATTGCAATTAAATTATTTTGTCTTCTGCTTAAAATACAGAAATAAAACACGGTAAGTACAAAACCATCTCAAGATTGTTTCAAACGTTAGAGAGAAAAAAACAGTAAATGTTCTAATTTTCAAAATGCATGGTACCAAAAAACCATTACGTTGTTCTACATTGTGATATTCTTCAACCACATAACATACAATACCAAGCATATGGAAATTAGGCATTTATCTTATTGCCAACAATACCTTCCATTTCACCCTCACAGTGACATTGTATGCTTGAATTATTCAATAATGTTACTTTATTGCTCTTGCACCTTTGTATAAATTGAAATAAATGGTCATTTTACAATATTTTCAACATGGCGGCCGGTGTAGGCTCGCTGGACCCGCTGATTTCTTTTAATAGTCATTTTTTCACACAGACGGCGTCATTCGCTGTGTTTTGCAGTATGGTCGATCTATTTTTGGGATACATGACAAAATTTTGAGGAATATTACGCCATTCGAAATTGCGTTAGAAGGGCAGGGAGAGCAGTCAGAAAACAACTTATCAACTCAAAGAAAAAACGGTATCAATGGGGTCTGAAATACAAGAACTGGACGCAAGAACAATGAAGGAAGGTGTTATTCAGTGACGAGACTCAATTCTTCATACAGGGTCAAAGAAGTCTGCATGTTCGCAGATCTCCAAGTGAGAAACTTCGAGATTCTCACATCAATCAGTTCGTAAAACATCCCTTGAAAATGTTTTGGGGGTTTTTTTCAGCTACTATGGCATCGGAGGATTACATATCGTAAGGTGTGATGTAAGGACCACAGTACATCAATGTTTTGCAGAGAACAGTCGTTTCAGAGTTGAAAAAAAAAGAGATTTCTAGATGTATCTGGCATTTTTTTCAGCAAGATTTGGCTCCGTGCCACACATCGAAACTTGTGAAGAATTTCATGAGTACAATGAGAATAAAGGTGCTGGACTGGCCTGGAAACTCTCCAGACTTAAATCCTATTGAAATTCTTTGGGCGATTTATAAAGAAAGACTTCGGGAAAAAGACTGTACTACCATAATTGAAGTGTGGTACAACGATCCAAAAATAAGTAAAGATTGCAATCAACTCGTGGACTCGATGCCAATGCGGATTAATGATTTGATGAAAAATAAAGGCAGACGGTCATATGTAGTAATTTGTGAGTAATATTTGGATTCTCAGAAATAAAACAAAATTGAAAAAAATCGTAATTTTCCATCTTGTTTCAATTCATTTGCACAAAGGTGCAAGTGATTTCTAGAACTCAAATGGTGATGTAGCATATTGTCCACTAATGTTTCAGTACCATAGCTTCCCCATACACGATTCCTGGTAATGGTGCTATGACAGCTTGGCCACTGTCAATGTCAACACTTTCGACATTAAAGAGTGGTTCTTAAAGTGTTGTCCATGTTCTGGGCCAAAATCTAAGTCACGTCAGAAACAGTGTCATTCTTCCCATTATTTCTGACGTGCTTTTGGTCTCCAGCAAAGTGATCCAGAATTTAAATACTGAGACAGACGACTCCTGGCACTGTTGACTTTCATAATAATCAAACAGATACATAAGAGTTGAGGGGAAAATCAACTTAATTTTCTTTTACGTTTTATGAATTTCGCGTAAAGCTGGCAAAACTACACGAGAGCTATCTGCGCTAGCCGTCCCCAATTTTGCAGCGTAAAACTAAACAATTACAGACAGTTAAAGTGTTAAAAGCAGGGTTTAATATCTAGTTCACACTTTTGAAAAAAATAAATTAAAAGTCAACCCGAGATATATTTTCATTTACCTATAAATATTCACAATGATATCTAAGAACGAAAGCATTTTACTACTATTACAATCATTTATCTGCTATAGGAAGTAATTTAGGATTGGTCAGGCCATCAAACAATGTTAAATCTCGGGAGAGGATGTTGAAAGCATGCCCCTCAGAAGTATTTAAACTCGTATTATTAAAGTTTCAAAATTATGAGCCATTTAGATTACAAATGCTGCACACACACAGCGAAAAGTATTGAGCCAAAAGTAGCAAGTTTAAATACATCAGTTGTAGCTGTACATACCATGAAAAAGTGGTTAGGCCATGACCTGACTAGCCTTACCGCTTTCAACAGCCATGCACTTGCCAGACTTCAAACAGTCTTACAATTATTCAATCCTTATTCACTGCTGGTACACTGATAATTAGCAAATAGTAGCGATTAACTTCACAATATCCCGCGCCGCCACCACTTCTGGATTAGACAAAGGTACTTAATTCGGATTAAGAAAGCTAACAGATAACCAAGGAAGCTTCTCGTGTGCAATAATTAACTCACTGTTGAAAGTGCAATTATAGCTTTCTATGCTTTTATACGTCCTGTTTGTTCATTTTTTTGTTAATTGCCATCTTCCACAGTGACTCAGTGATAAATCTACAAGCTTACAATGCTAAAATTCGAGTTAAGATATCCGTAGTTGGCAGAGCACAGATAGCCCGTTGTGTAGTTTTGCTATTAACAAAGAAATTGCTTATTGATAACATTTGACCTTATCGACGAACTGCAAAAGTCAAAATACTACTGGTTAATGCGACAGTATTAAAACAATCCCTGCATTCCGACTGGCCACAGAATATACAATGTTCCTGCACCGAATACAAAAATATTTTTGCAAAAACAGCCACCACCAACAACAAATTATGAAGTGCAACAGACTTTTAAAGCTGGAATTCCTTGCGAAAACTCGCGTCAGTAACTGAAGACATTATTAGCTTCACGCTAGGCATCGGTTTGAGATACACATTCTCTTAACACTAAAACAGAGGCGATCACAAATTGATGCTACTACCTCCAAGATTCCTGCCGTTAAAGGGTAAATAACTAATAACGTTTTAACTTAGGCATTAAGGAACGGAATACCGAAGGACTTTAAATTTATATTTTTTAACATCACTTCAATGAACTTTAAATTACACATTTCCTCCTTCCTTTTTTTTTGATATTTTTAGTTACGCAGATTCCTCACCGACACATTAACGCGTCACTAAACACAGGTCAAACTGTTTTCTTTTACTATACGGCAAGATGGCAATACTTTCACGTGGCGAGTGAGGTCCTGAAAAAAATTGCGGACGTGGGTAATAAAATATTGGATGCTCAAATGGGATAAATCAGTCAATAAAAAGTCTTTGTTAGCATTCTTTTTCTGTGGTATAGACTGTTTCCTTGCAGTATTTCAAACTGTTACAAATAGTAAGAGTTCACCGGAAAGGTTTTTAACGTGTAAATCTAGAATATTAGTTACTACAGTATATTAATAATAGTCTTGCGTTCCCTGGTTTTCGTAGCTAAATGCCGATAAATAATTTAAAATGCATATATTCAAAGAGAACAAAAAAAATATAAACGTTCTTTATAAAATATATGCACCAAAAGGTTGCATAGTTTTACATAGTAGGAAATTCATTACGAGAGTTCAACCCTAACAGTTAGTTAAATACGATAAAATTCTACAGTACAGATCTTGGCTTTCAGTTTGAGATGGTAATCTAACTAAAGCATGAGGGTAGAGAGTCCGGCGGAAACCCCTATAGTTGTGATGTAAAAATGTTATGCCGATACTGTTATAGTGCAGCTGATTAAGATATTTAACATTTTGTACATTCTTCTCATTTTTGGTTTGGAAGAGTGGCACGTAATGATTTATATTCACATTTGTATTTGGATTACTGAAGCCATACTGGCACTTTAAGGTTTTGTAAGGCCCAGCATGGCCATTATTTTGTTTAGGCACTTGACTTGTACTCTTAGGGTCGAGGGTTCGACCCCCCGTCACATCAAACATCCTCGCCCTTTCAGCCGTTGGGATGTAATAATGTGATGGTAAATCCCACTATTTGTTGGGAAAAGAGTAGCACAAGAGTTGGCGGTGGAAGGTGATGACTAGCTGCCTTCCCTCTAATCTTACACTGCAAAATTAGGGACAGGTAGCTCAGATAGCCCTCGTGTAGCTTTGCGCAAGATTTGAAAACAAAGCGGTTTTGTAAGTCACAGATATCGAATGACTGCTTCAAAGAGCTTCAGTGTATCAAATATCTATGTTCGTGAAACCCTCTGCCACACTGTCACAAGGTTCGTGTTCATGTGACTGTAAGCATTAAACATTTTGTTTTCCTCCAGTTAAATAATTATTTCAGGTGTACACAAATCGAAGAACGACTGTGCTCTATCTTTTAATACATTATCAATACGCCACTGCTGTGTGTAAGTTATTTATGAAACATGCCAATATGTTGTCACAGTAATAGTGAATACATGTACACGTGATAAACAATGATTGAAATAGCTATTACACTACTGTTGTACAGAACTTTACTATAATAACAAATTTATGATAATTTATGTCTAGCTCCCCCTGTAATGTTACAACAAAATAATAATTTTTCAACATTTTGTTGGATGTTTGTAGATTACGTCATGAGTCATGCAATTGTTTGCTATATTTCATACAAAACTGCTTATAGATTTAATCTCATAACACCAATTTCTCGCACATTTTCTGTGGGGGGATACGTCCTCAAAACCTGATATCATTAGCATACTTTGCAAAATTTATGATGACTTTTCATCTCACAAAGTAGGACCCCATCCTTTTAAACCCCCTTGCATATGAGCCTGATCTACTGGTCATAATAACACTGACCTGCTGGAAGTTGAAGGCCAGAACACAATGGTCGAACCTATTCAGTTAATAGTATACAAATAGAAGTATGTATCTAAATAAACCACCGTTTGTTGAATACTGAAACGTACGAGGTATTAGTATTTTTGTTATCGCTACGATCTTCAGGTCAAATTTAAGGTTGACTGAGTTTTCCCTAGTGTCACTGAAGGTCATAACAGTCTAACAAACATTAAACGTTTGTCATGTACCTCATATTACGATTCTAATGATCTCTCACTATCTCGTTTATCAGTTATTTGTTACATATTGCCACATACAGTATTTGCATGCAAAATTTAAGTACATTACTTCTTAACGAGTAAAAAAAACGAAAAGAAAAGTTATATCTAACTCGTAAAGCAAAATATTTTACATAAAAAACGCAAAGCAACTAGGCTATCTGAGCCAACTAGAAAGGAATGATGATTTATATTTTCTAGAGAGCTAGATATAATTATATAATGTTTAAAATTGGTTTGGTTTTGAATTTCGCATAAAGCTACTCGAGGACTACCTGCGCCAGCCGTCCCTAATTTAGCAGTGTAAGACTAGAAGGAAGGCAGCTTGTCATCGCCACCTACCGCCAACTCTTAAGCTACTCTTTTTATCAACGAATAGTGGGATTGATTGTAACATTACAACGCTCCTATGGCTTAAAGGGCGAGCATGTTTAGTGCGACCCTGAAAATACGAGTCGAGCGCCTTAATCACCTGAAAATGGGGTCTTTGATTGAGTAGTGTTTGCTGAAAAATGACAACATTAAGAAAAGTTAATCATTTCTAAAGGAGGCTTAAGATTTAAGAATAAAGCACCGTTTTCGTGTAGTCAAATTGGCTTAAATTTTTAGGCAAGTAACGTACATTGAAAACCTGTGTATTACTATCATTGTAAATTTTATCATCATATCAGTAACGTTATTACCCAATATGTGGCACTTGATGTAGGGCGAGACTAATATTACTAGTAATATAGAACTAGGAGGTTAAGTGGTTCAGTATAATAACCAATAGTAATAGGGAACTGAAGTAAAACAAATTTCAATATTCGAACTTTTATTCTTAACAGTAGTCCATTTACAATTTTGTGAAATTTCTTAGCAGGTTCACATAGAAAAATATACAAGAAGCCAAATACTACTGGATAATAACACCATTACATTGGTTATCAGTGGTTTTATTACTGTTAGTGTTTCGCCATAGAAATCAGTTCTTCCAAAATTCAAAGTGAAATTATTATTTAAACTGAACTTTATAGATAACATTTTTAGCTCTAAGGGTCGACAAGTAATGAGTAGAATAGTACATGATATTTTTTTTTGTTCTTTAGTTGTTACTTATGATAATGGATATTTTATTATTATTCACATTTCCAATATTTGCAATTGTGTTATCTCATATGTTATAAAATAAACCTTTGTGTTCTTCTAATTTTAATAACACATTTCACAAAGATTTTTTCACACATGAAAAAATTAACGCAAACCTTCACTTTAGATATTTTTATAAGAAATAAAGAGAGCTAATTTACATAAAATAATGTGATATCAGATAAAGCAAATGTTTAGGTTGCACATAAAAACGACAATTCCAGAATCTTGGATAACTGTAGTAAAGTGCTTGACTGCTTGGTTTCATTATGAAAGAATTTGTAATAAAAACTGACTATTAAGATGGGCCCGACGTGGCCAATTGTGTTAAGGCGTTTGACTCGCAATCCAAGGGTTGCGGGTTAGAATTCCGGTCGCACCAAACATACTCGCCTTTTCAGCCGTGGGGGTGTTATAATATGACGATCAATTCCACTATTCTTTGGTAAAAGAGTTGCCCAAGAGTTGGCGGTGGGTGGTGATGACTAGCTGCGTTCTTTCTAGTCTTGCACTACAGAATTAGGGATGGTTAGCGCAGATAGCCCTCGAGTAGCTTTGCGCAAAATTCAAAACAGACTAAGATATTAAAGTATGATATGCATTATTACACTGGTAAAATTATTTAAGAAGACATTTTACAATTTTGTTAATTGTTTGTTTATAGAAGTAATGTGTGGTCACTTTTGTGTCACTTTTCCATTGTTTTTTAAAAACTGTACTTATCTGCAATATGTTTATCATAATATACTTGTCTTGTAATGTGCTTTCAAACATATTTTGATCATAGTAATGTATATTTAGTTATTTTCACTTATATTTCTTATATTATATATATACTTTTTTTTAAGGACATAATTTCAAAGAACAAGCCACTATGTCACGAGCACATGATGGAAACAGTCTTCATTACAATATTTTTGACTATTCATTCAGACAGTAAGTTTTATAAATTTGCTGAGCACTTTGCCATAGTATAGAAACTATTTAGTATAGTACCTTTGCGATTTTTATTTTTTTTAAATTTTTTACAGTATCCCAGAGTATCTTTTGGATTTGCAAAATAATTTACGTGTTTGTTTTGGATTTCCTACTTAAATGAATTATTGCAACTCGGTTTTGAACTGTGTAGAGTAGTTACTTGCATTGCTAAGCAGACTTATATCAAGATTGGTTGGTTGGTTGATTTAATGTTTTGTGGTACAAAGCAGCTAGACTATCTGTACCAAACATCCAGTAAAAAGTTAAATAAAAATTAGAAAAATTAATAAAAGGAAATTATGGTAAAACAAAACATAAATAGCACAAAACCAGTGTTTACATTTAGTTTACAACGTTAAGAGAAAAAAAAAACTACAGTAATTTAAGTTGTAAAGGACTTTTTGTAGCGTAACTGTGATTATCATAATTCACCAGGAAGACTAACAGGTAAGTACAAAAACCATCGTCAGTCACCTGAAGTTGGCCTGGTTTCTAGTTAGTTAATTTTACGATCAGTTTCTAATTTCAAATCAAACTAGATGAACTGTGGTTTTTAAAAGGGTGTCACATTTAAAAGGTACAATGTATAAATTAAAAATTTAAAAGGCAGTAAAAAGATTAATGGCCTTTAAAAAACTAAAAATATTACCAAGGTGGACAGGGTCACCATCATCAATAACACTAACGTTATTGACAAACATGGGACAGAACACGTTTAAAATGATGCAATCGTCGAGAGTCTTAACGACTATAAGAAGGTAAATGTGGCTTATTGTGACCTGAGTGTTAGAGACTACACACTGATGCATGAGTTCTAAATAAAAAACAAACACACGATGAGTTAAAGTGACCAATGCGTAGTCTAGTTAGAACAACTTCCTCTTTCCAATCCTAAGGGAAGCAAAAGGGCCAAAGTCCAATAAAGGGTTTTATTTGGAAAAAGCCTGTTTTCGCGTTGCTCACTCCAAGTCGACTACCATCCAGCACGGAGCAGAGCCATGAATACAGGCCCATAGTCCATGCCTGGGACAGGCACAACGGTGAGTGTCAGAACAGATAGACTAAGCTGCAGAGTCAGCGAGCTCGTTCCCGCGAACACCCACGTGACCCGGTATCCAGAAAAACTGGATAAAAGTATATGTTAAAGAGAAATAGGCCAGTTGGTTTTGAATATCGGCTAGAACAGAGTGTAAACCAGCGTGAGCGATTCCAGGGACAGTAGAGAACTAAGCGAGTCAGTATAAATAGTGCAATTTGAGTACTTCTGATCTTCTATGTGATCCAGGGCAAGAGAAATGGGGACTGTAAAAAGCCATAGTGGAATGGGCTGACCAGTGGATACAGTGTTATCCAAGGACAGACCCAATTCATCCAACTGCATCTGGATACGAAGGCCAAAAGGAGCAATGACAGATTGTCCGTTTTGAAAAAATATGGCTTACTAAGGAAGGAAAATACAACTCCAGGTTGGATGCTTTAGTAAGGAACGAAGTTTTGAAGCATATAGTAAAGACAGTTGCAAACGACAGAGGTGCAAAGTAGGTTCATGAGACTACGTGTAAGGACTAAACTGGAGAAATGTGGGAAGCCTCAGTGCAGAGACGACGTCCTTGATAATGAATGGGGTCCAGCATCTTTAAGGCCGAGGTTCTTGCAGAGCCACAGACCAGTGATCCATAGTCGAGTTTCGATCTAATAAGAGCACAATATATCTTTAGCATAGAACATCGATCTGCTCCCAAGTGCTTTTGTACATTTGTCTCTCAGCTGCTAAATGTATGGTATAAATGTCAGCTTATGATCAAAGATAAGTTTCAAGAACTTTGTCTCAGGAATCACAGAGAGCACAACTTCGCCGATATAGTTCAGAATCAGGGTGAATACCCCGTTGGCGGCAAAAGTGCATGCAAACGATTTTATAAAGAGAGAGAACTTAAGGCCCTTTGCTGTGGCCCACTTCAGTGTGTCGCTGCCGTTGAACCTATCTCATGTTTGAGGATTGACATAAAATATGAAAGTCGTCGACACAGAGCTCATTTGCAACAGTAAGAGGGAATTGTACAGTGATGGCATTAATTTTTATACTGAAAAGTGTGACACTCAGAACACAGCCCTGAGAGACACTAAGTTCCTGTAAAAAAGAACGGGAAAGTGTCAAACCTACACAAAGTTGGAATCTCCTGTCCATTAAAATTATTTTAATAAAAATGGGCAAATGGTCACGTAACACACACACACACACACACATATATGTCTCGCAAAATGCCATACATCCATGTTGTATCATAAGCCTTCTCAATCTCAAAGAATATGGATACAAGATGATGTCGTTTGAGAAAATCTTCTCTGATTGACGTTTCAAGTCGACTCGGGTAGTGCACGGTGAAGCGTTGTTGTCAGAACCCACACTGGGTGGGCGAGAGGAGGTTATTTGATTCGAGGAACTAATAAAAACGAGCATTAACCATCTTTTCTAAGGTCTAACACAGACAGCTCGTCAAAGCAATTGGACGAAAGGTAGGTCAATAGCTTAGCATCAGGAAAAAACAATCGTGCTAGATCCAGTTAACAGCAGCCAAAAGAACAGCACGAGAAGCAGGTGATAGATAGGGCAGCATAATTTTTGTGTATATCATCAGGTCTAACTGATGTACCGCCATACTGATAGAGGGCCCCGTTTGAGTTACACCAGTGTAGAGAATCGATTATAGTCATAGAGACAATGAGCTCGAAAGGAGAGATGTGGTTGCTATGCTCAAGTCTTGATGATTAAGAAGGTGGAGAAAGAAGCAGAAGTGCTAAATTAGAACCAGTATTGAAAAGATAAAGGTTGTGACCAGAGACCATACACTCTACAAAGCGACCCCTCCTATCAATACCAGCACTTCACCAGAGGGGATGATGTCCATTAAGGTCCCCCAGGATTAAAGAGTGAGATGACAACGGTTTACTGAGAGCATCAAGGTTTGATTGATCATATGTCCCTCCAGGTGACAGAGAACAAACAGTGATCGTATGACCCAAGGAAACACGGATGACTATAGCCTTTGAGGGTGTGTCGAGTAGCAAAGATAGTGTGGGCACCCGCTGATCAACCAACAGTGCTACTCTTCAATAGCACTCGTCCATCACACAGCCTGTCATTTCTGTACAAAGAAAACCGCTCAAAGATGACTGTATCGGTAGGTTTCAGAAAGGTTTCCTGTAAGTAAAGCAATCAGTGTTTTGATGTCATCCAGATTAGAACGTAAACCTCGACAGTTCCATTGTATCAAGGTGGCCATTTTTAGTAATGTGTAGGCGAATTAGGTGGAGAATTCTTCTGTTTAAATCACGTTTTTTTCTTTACTTGATGTGAGGTCTATCGATTTCCTCGGATCCTGCTCTGATGGACGAGTATTCCAGTGACTAAGAACATTAATGAAAGATCATTTAGCACCTTGTAGTGGGAGAAGATGTATCCGAGGAAATGCTTGTACCCAGAACCAAAGTAAGTGGATACTGGAGTTTGTTGGAATGTATGTAAGGGACAGAAATGGGTGTTGAAGTTTATTCATCAACTTTTTAACCATGGAGGTCAGAAGACTTTTCATTTGTTTTGAGAACGATTCTTTTGGAGCCAGAAAAAGATCTGTCTGCACTCCCACTGTAGTAGTGGAACAAAGTGCAGCAGCATACGTCTGAGATGAGGTGGTGGACAGTAACTTTCGAGCCTCAGGGTAAGTAATGTTATGAATCGTTTTCAAATGCTATATCTCTTTTTCTTCCAACCATTTAGGGCAAGAACAAAAGTAGGACAGGTGAGAGCTACTGCAATTGATGCAATGACGGTCATTTTCACATTCACAGACATCAAGGTCCTTGCCACTGCAACGAGCACACGTCAAAAAACCATGACATGCCGTCTTTGAATAACCAAACTGCTGATGCCGGAGATATCTGAGAGGGTTTGAAATACATGACCATACCTTCCACAATTAAGATAACCTGCTTTGATGGTGGCAGGTGGACGTGGTGATGTAAATGTCAGAACGAGTACATTGGTCCGCATCATAATTCCGTCTTTGCAAGTGGAGATACGCCTCACTGCACAAATTCCTTGAGTGGAGAAACCAGCGAGAATCTCCGACTTGGTGATGTTTTTTCAAATCTCTCTCAACAATAACTCCTCATGATGACTGACTTTGGAGAGCCAGCAAGCACCTCTAGTTCCTTTTGAATGAAAATGGGAGAATTTTGCCCTAAAGGTTTGTCTAAAAGAGAATATAGGATAAGAAAATGAGGCACAACAGGTGTTACAAATATTGAAGATTGCTTCTCAGAATCTTCAAGACGTGGTCGTTTGCTAATGGAACGTTGTTTCACTAAAGTTTTTATTTGGTGGATCCATAATAAAGAAAGAAAATTTCGGTGCCCATCGACCCCACCCACCATAGATCCCTACGTGGTGACGCATTACAATGCCAAACAAAGACAGTGCAAAAACGCCAGGATTACGTGAGCACTGTACCTAAACACCAGCATCAGATACAATGCTCACAACACCTGTTAGGAACATCCAACACTGGCACTTCGTTGACCGTAGCCCAAGTGGACCAGCCGATTGAGCCAAGGGAGGCCACCTCAAGGTCACTTGTCTCCATCATTTTAAGGCCATAGTGTGTTAGGATTAAATTCCTCAACCACCAGAATCCTCTCCTCCCCTTAACGGGTCTCCATGCACAGCAAACACGTGGATCCCAGAGGAGGTAAACTGAAAAACAGAGCCTTTCCTGAGAGGTCCCCTCACCATGTACAAGAATCCCCACCGAAGGGCTTACGTGAAAAAAGCACTAATAAGACAGTCCAGTAATTTTTAACGTAGAGAATAAACTATTTCAACAGTACTTTGGTGTGTTCGTATACATCTCGTGTAATCCTTTAAGTTGAGTTACGTTTTTATATAAAAGTTCATTTGTGTAGATACTTCTGTCATCTGATGCGAAAAGCACGGTTGCACTATTTTCTTGGAAAGACACCTGCTTTCTATATTTAAAAAAAATGCAAGTCTCAATTCAATAGTTAGGGAAATTTTTTTATGGTGAAAATGTGGTTAGTTGCAGAAAGTGTTTAATATCTTAGTTTCACAAACTAGAAATGTTTAGTTTGTTCACAACTGAAACCATGTACACGTGTCTGACAGTATAACTGAGTATTTTGTCACCACTTTGCGAGTTTTAGTGTCTGGAGTATAACATTTATATTTAACAAATATTGTTTTTGAGTTTACTAGTTTTTGTTTTAATGCTTTATATATATTTATATATCTTATCTATAAGTTGTTTTATTTCTTTCAGGACATAGAATTACCAGTGATTCGCGTACTTTGTAAGGTTCCAAACCACATGACCCAGAAGACGTTTTATGTTGAAGTAACATTGTTGGACCCTCACGATGTCCTACAAAGAATATCTTTATTTTCTGTTTATAAAGCCATTTCCAAGGGAAAGCAAAGGCCAGGAAAATAACTGACTGTTGTTATATTTTTGCTTTTGTAACTTGTACTTATGTACTTTAAAAACCCATTCTAATAGGTGTAGTTTATTTAAACGTTCTCTTTTACACAAGTAAACATTTCTACCATAGATCATCCTTTTATTTTATACACAAACCGTATTAAAAACGTTTTGAACTAATGTCTCATAAAATAAGAAAATGATTCTGCCTAACAACTGTTATGTAAATGTTTCGTTCAATCACACATTTCTGTGAAAGGAAGAACAAACAACACGAGAAAGAACTCCAAGGGTTTTAGGGAAGTGAAATTATTTCCAGCAAATAGGAGTGAGAAGTTCTTTTAAATGGGAAGTAAAATTACTCCTTTTAATAAACGATACATGTACTCCAAACATTTCATCCCAGATGATCCAAGTGGGAAGAGTTTAATAAAAGAGAGTGAAACGTGTGAATAACTGGAACTAAACAGTGGAAGTTAGGAATTTTGTGAGTAACAACTGGTTATAAATGAAGGAATGTTTGTTCCTTCCTAATATCCAGAGGAATAGATGTTTAAATTTCCCACAAAACTCTTTGTTCAACGTAAAGCTGTAAAATGAACAGTCTACTCTGTATTCAACTTGAGGGATGGAACTCCACATTTTGGCGATATTAAGCTTTTAAACATACAACTGAGATAGCAGGGGAATAATATCCAATAGTGTGTTATTAAGCACAAAGCTACACAACGAACTACCAGTGTGCTCACTGAGTATAGAAATCCGTTTTTTAGCACTAAAATCTTAGGACTTAACATTGAGCACTGGGGAAGAAACAGAGTTTATGTATTTTAGTAAGTATACAAGTTCAGTTTTGATTAAAATAACAAAGGTAACTTGAACGTTTTAATGTCATTTAACTGAAAATCTTATTTTATATTAAATTTCAATTAAATCTAAGATCGCGATATATTACTGTAAACTAGAAAACACAAAGGAAATGGCAAAGAATTCTCTTGATCACATATAAAGTGTGTGATAGACGGGGAAATGCATCTAGCTGAAAAGAAGAAACGTTCCGAAGAATTTGTTCAATCGTTCTGACATGGTCGTATAGCAAGCTCAACGAAAGAAACAAGTCTGTTCATTCTGACGTACAAGTACTTTAATTCTTTACCAAATACGAGAACCGTTCAATTCTTACCACTGGAAAAAGGAAGCTGGAGAATGAAAGAAGTTATAGTAAAAGTTAAACGTACTGTTTTATATCATATTATGGCAGTCGACAGATTTTACTGTGCGTCAAAATAAAGAATTCTACTCATTGGATCGGAATCTTCACCCTACAATAAACGTTTAGGGATTCTTAAAAAAAAAAAACAAAAAAAATTCGTTTAAGCTTGTTCAAATTTTAATCTAGAAATTAAATATTAAATTAGCAATAATTAGTTTGTATTCACTCGAATTGTAGTAGCAAGTAATAAAAGATAAGGATGACGTAGAGACGGCACGTACAGAAACGAGTACGAAAACAAATATACAAAAAAATATTTCGAAAGAAAACATTATTTACAGCTAAGAGTTGAATCCCTTTTATTACGTGCATAAATTCAGATCTGAATTAAAAGAAACATTTAAACTGAATAACGCTACAAAGTATCACAATGACTAATCCCCACAAACTTGTAACATTGACTTAGCTTTTTTTTGCATGGTTTTAGCTATTCGTCCCTACCTTGGTTGTGTACATTTTGGCATTGTTATTCATACATCTAGATTTTAAAAAAATACCTGTTTCTTCTTTTTTATTAATAGATGGCAGCCATTGTAAAAACAACAGTTTTAGCTTGATTTAATGAATTGTCTTGATGGACACCATGTGTTAAACTTAGTGAAACACTCGACTGCTTCTGCACTCTACAAGTTATGATACAACATTTTGGTGTGCAACTCATAATTTACAAAATTGGTAAGTTAGTCATTTTGGTGTCAGAATTATAATAATAATAACAAGCGGAACATTTGACTGCTACACTTCTCACACTTCTCTATTTTAGTGATATTTCTTGGTTGAACTGAAAATCATAACAGCTTTCAAAAACCTAAGTTGGGCGTTTACAAAAATCTTAGATAGTCATAAGAGATTTGAGATCATGATGCGACATATGTGACGATCATTTTGTTCTCGCCCACCCCTAGATAGTAAGCACTACCGTGTTTAATAACACATTCAACTGTGGTTTTTAAATCTTATCCAAGTTTATTAACCACACTCGTAAAACTATCTGGTATCATTTCATAAAAAGCTAAAAGCTAATAAAAAATCCACTTCCTCTTTCTTCTAGCTGATGGGAGATGTGGCGTTAATAAAACATAATATTAATAGCAAGTCTACACAATGATTTATTTTACCAGCCAGTTAAAGTTCGTCAATCAGTGATGATAACATGCTAAACATTAGGTGAAAGTATAGAAGTTGCATTCTACGATTTGTAAGAGGAACTGTTTGGAGTTCGATTTTCTCATTGTAGTTTACATGTCAGTACTGACATTAGTAGAACCGTATTTGTTTTTGTTAGTAAAATAGACGCGTTTTATTGCAAATATTCAAAGAGGTTAACGAATAGTTGTATTTAACATACAAAAACGTTAATTTGAAACCAGCGGTATCATTCGTACCACGCAAGTGCACACTAAGTTTGTATTACGTTGATTATAGTTAGCACAAACTAAATAAATCATAATTCGTCAAATCTATAATACATTATGTTTCTCACCTTTTCATGTCTGTTTTCATGATTTAACTGATCACATATTAGTTCTGGATACTAACTGTATCTCAATATTAAAATTTTCGTTGAAAGTACACTGGTAAAAATTTCTCTGGGCATTTATCTCCAAAGTTTGCACACTAGATTTCATTAGCCCTTTGTTTTATTGCAGCAAGCATTTCTTAGTAGGAATAATTCTAAATGATTTACGACGAAAACAACAGATAAACTTATGAGGAATCGAAATAACTGTTCCATTGCACGAAATACAAGAAACTCTTTGCATCTAATCAATGCGCCGTTTTGTTTTTTTTACGTTCCCTTGGAGATGCAAATTCAACAAACCTCAATCGATGTAAAGTACAGCACTTATCATTTAGAAAACTACTTCCTTTTAAATGTATGTTAAAGGTTAACGAATTACTTAGCTGAATAAAAATTAAGCACATGAAATGGTTTACATAGAGCAAATTGATCAACATTATTTAATTAACGGATTTTAAATTTAGTTATATTCATGCAAGTTAAAACCATGCATCTCAGAACAGTTGGTATGGGTATTAACACTTTTACTAACAAAACAGAACGTTTCGACCTTCTTAGGTCATCTTCAGGTTGACAAAGATGACCTAAGAAGGTCGAAATGCTGTTCTCTGGTTTATTAGTAAACGTGTTAATACCCATACCAGCCGTTCCGAGATGCATTTTTACTTCAGGTGGGTTTCTCGACATCACGATGTTAGAACCATGTTTTGAAAAGCAAGATCAATCGACGTAGTGAGGGGAGAGTTCGGGGGTTCCAAAAAAAACAAAAAACAAATTAACCCAGAAGTTAGCTGTTCCCATAAGATTAAAGCTTAGTATTTCAAAGACCAGATAATCAAGGCAACAATGTGGGACATAATACCATGGTCGGAAAGATCGCCATGAAAGGTTAGAAAGTAAGAGTGTAAAGGGGTGGGTAGAAGCTTGGAGAAGGGGCGCCAAAATGTTTTGTATCCCGGGCATCAGACATCATCACAACGCCGCTGGCAACATCGTGTCCTTCGAGTGGACTAAAATTCCTTATGTACAGCTTCAAGTGGCTGCATTTGTTTAGTCAACAGTGCCACACCTCCATGTACTCGTCTACCCTGCAATCTGCCATTTCTATACAAAGAAAACTGCTAAAAGGAGACTAAATCAACAGTTTTCAGAAACATTTTCTGCAAAGAGACACAGAGGATGATAAAAAATCAAATTCTGAATACAATATATATTCAAAAACCTAGACAGTTCTACATTACTAAAGTGGCCATTTTTATTTAAAGTGGATGAGAACGGGATGAGGAACTCTTCTGTTTTCGACCATGTTTTTTTTTCTTTATGGGATAGAGCTCTATTGACCTTCATAGATTCTGCCCTGGGGTCGAGTAGGCAGGTCTTTGTCTGTGGACGCAGATTTCAGCACAGCTACCAGAAGGAGTGGCAGTGTCAGATGGGAGTAAACGTAGACTCGTCAACTTTAACCATGGATGGCAAAATACTCTTCAGATGTTTTGCGAACGACTCTACTGGAAACAAGGAGAGATCAGTCTGCACCCCCAATGTGGAAGGGGAATGAAGTGCATTAGAGTTTGTCCACAGCAGGGAACAATAACTTCAGAGTCTCTGAGTAAGAGCTATTGTTCAATCTTCAAACATGGCATATCTTTCTTTTCCACGCAGTTAAGGCAAAATCTATAATAAGAGGAGTGTGAACCATTACAGTTAACACAGTGTGGTTTCATTTTGCACTCGTAGGCATCGTGGTCTTTGCCACCACAACAAGCACATGTTAAAGAACCATGACATGATATCTTCGAGTTACCAAAGTGCAGGCACTAGAAATATCCAAGAGAGTTGGGAATGTATGGCCGTACCTAACAGTTCAGATAACCTTCCTTGATTTTGGCTGGTGGGTTTGGTGATGCAAATGCCCAAAGCAGAACATTAGTAGGCATTATAATTTTGTCTTTCCGAGTGACTATTTGATGCACCACAGAAACGTCTTGGCTGGAAAAACCAGGGAGGATCTCAGACTCGGGAATGTTCTTCAAGGCCCTCTCAAAAATATCTCCTCTTGAGGAATTCAGGGTAACATGAGAAATAACCTCAGTGGGTATATTCCCAATGCTATTTGAACTGAGATTGTGGTGAAGATGTTTCCCCAAATTATCTCATGTGTGCAGTTTCCTTACTGACTTGAGAGAACCTGGCTGGTTCTCATGTAATCCATTCTGAATGAAAAAGGGGACATCTATTCTAAAGGTTTCCTCGATATTGAATGTAGAATGACGTGTCGAGTCAGAATTTGATGGTAAATTTATAACTGTCGTCCTTACATTTTCTTTTTCCGATAATGTTTTTTTTCCTGTTTGTCATTTTTTACATGAAAGAGAGTATCCATAATAAAAGAATATTTCAGTTCCCACTGTCTCCACCCACCGTGGAGCCATAGGAGAGAACGCACAGCAATGCCAGACAAGAACAGTGCAGCAACACCAGGGTTTCGTAACCATTATACTTAAAACACCAACATCAGACACAATGTCCACAACGCCTGTTGAGAACATCGAACACTAGTACTTGGTTTACTTTAGCCCAAGTGAACCAGTCGATTGACTCTAGGGCGGGCACCCCAAAACCGCCCGTCTACAGGAATTCAAGACCAAAAGGTTCAGGAATCCACCTCGAGGGGGTAACTCGTCTTTGTTGACTCTATACATAAATGTTCGTTTTTTTCCTGGTTACAGGATCCGTACGTGAAGGCTTTGAGTTACGTATTAAGCATTATCAGTGTTAAAAGAGGAGTGTTAAAGGGAAGCCCCGCTTTGAAATAGATTAAGAGAAACATAGACTACTGGTGACATTGCTATAAATTCCATCAATCTGTTGAATTATTTCTTTTCATTAGTCGTTATTGACTAAAGTATTACTCTGAAAAGTATTTAAGTAACTTAGCAGAGTAAACAATGATAAATCTACTAACATGCAAATAGGAAATTTGCAAAAAAGCAACCAGAGCACTACAAATACATCATATGCAAGATAAGAACATATTCCAATTTGATTATCCAATCTTAGAGCATAACCCGACTATGGATAAATAAAATTTGTAGTTCAGACCTTTACTCAACATTTCGGGCTTTTCTGTTGAGGAGATTGATAATGAGTGAACAGCTAAAAAGGTCAGCCGGTCCTCCTGACAACACGAACACCGATGTGGTTACTGCTACTGTATAATGATGATGCGCCATCTATAAGCTTTCCTACTGATACTACGCAGTTTCAATGATGTAAAATTTCTCTAAAGCACTTGTTCAGATTGTTTGTTTTGAATTTTGCGCAAAGCCGCACGAGGGCGATATGCGCTAGTCGTGCCTAATTTTGAAGTAAGACGAGAGGAGAGGCGCGAGTCACCACTCAAAACCACCAACTCTTGGGCTACTGCTTAATTAACGAATAATGGGATTGATTATAACATTGTAACGCTCCCACGGCTGTAAGAGCGAGCATTTTTGATGTAATGGGGACGCGAATCCGCGACTATCACATTACGAGTCGAGTTTCTTAATCACCTGGCCATGTCGGGCCCACTTGTTCAGTAGAATGAAAGAAATAAAACATAACAATCACATTTAAAAGTGTTGTTATGGGTTGAAAGTTGGAACAAAAAAGTATTATGGCATTATTTAAAGTTAGATGCTGATATAAAGATAATGTTTCAAACATACAGAAGCGAATACCAGCATCACAGAGTCCATCGACACCACTTTGTTTGTGGAAAGTGAAACAATTCTCAAATTTATTACCTAATTTGCAATTCACTGAAGAATTTGTTTGTCTTTATGAATAAACAGGTTTGACAAAAACGGTCTTGAGGCAAAATAAAAGTTCGTTTTACGACCACAGTTGAAATTAGTCCAAAAATAAAAGACTACGTTATTTGCAAGGAATTAGATTCACTGTTTCCATTACTTTGTTATCATAGAATGTTTTATTTATGAGTAAAACATTTTTATAGAAGCTTTGTTTCTATTAAAAGTAGATATGTGTATACACACACACACGTCTAAATCTAGGTAAAAAATATCGCCGCAGTATTCACGTTTCTAATGTATTTTTTACTCTACGATGTTGTTAGTGACGTATTTCAGTTGATGTTTATTTTGTGATGAAAATAATTAACAAAACTAGTTTTTAGTAAAATGAAAATAAACTAAACTTGTAATAAAAAAAATGGATTTTTTTTTCATAAAATGCTTCTTCAGAACTTCTTCAGGATTACCTGTTTTTCTCCAGGATTCTTATGCACAGTGCTTAGGTACGAAGAAATCCATTATTCATTTTACTGTCGACCTCAAGGATAAATTTACCACTGTTGTAAAAAGTTTAAATCGGATAGTTGTGCAACTCCTTGCTTTACTGAAAATTCGCGCATGGTGTTTACACATTTAAATCTTGACCCTCTTACATGTTTGTGTGGTTTTCGCTGCTCCTGGTCATCAAGTGCTTACGGGCATTATTTGTTCCAAACTACTCACGTTGAGGTTTACTTGAAAAGGAACAGACTTTACATATAACATGAAGACGGAAAAATGTACAAATAATGTAAATAAAAATAAACTTTTACATGTTATTTGTTCAACTTTCTGCTTACCACACGGTCCTCTCGTCTTGCCTCATTTAAAAAACATCAGTATTGATAAATTAAAGTTAGTGTTAAAGTATTTAAGCGATGTCCATTTTAAAATCCCGTGAGTGTTTGTGACGCCCTTGAAAGACGCAATCAAACTTCGAAGTCATGACACAGTTTGAAAAACTCTGGACGAGACGAAAGGCTGCTGTCAACATTAGCGTCGACTCACTGACGACTAAACTAAACAGTGAAAGTCGACCACCACTTGTAAAGACAGTGAGGGTCAAGATTTCTTAATGGTTGCAACGAGTCGCGAACCAAGGATCCACAGTCTGGTACACTAATCACTGATCCACATTTGGTCCATCGTTATTTGAATGGGAAAGGAATTGTAAGCCAGAAACCTGAGCCATTATTTCCAATTGTTCACAGAGATATACCACCTTTTTTCACAAGGAAACGCTCCTGTATTAATTATTATTATTGCGCTAAGTTTACTAACGCAACCAATGCCGGAAATGTGGAAGAAACACCAGCAATCTTTTCACAACCTTTATTTCCAGGATATATTTTTTTTTATTTTATTCATTCAGACCTGGCTTGTAGCAACAGCGTGTCGATCAGAGACTGTTTTAGTTTCGTGATATATATCGTAAAACCACTTTCCCGCTCACAAACACGGCCTATCGTCATGCTTAGCTCTAGGGTCGTGGGACAACTTTAGGTTGTGGACCGATGCGTTTTTGTTTTGTTTTTCTTCCAGAACATGTTTCATCGCTTTGAATTTGAACTCGAGACCTTTAGCACACTAGGCAAGCGCTCTAACAACAGAGTTAAAAGATTTCCCTTAGCGTTTGCTAATAAGACAGTTCTGACTGTTTTACTGTAATAGTATACAGACAGACACTTATGGAAAATAAGCCCTTTTCTTCGTAAGTTTAAATTAAAAAAAAACATTAATACTACTTTGTTTCATTGTAATTTATTATACGCTTATACAGATAATTTTACAATTAAATAATATGCTAACTTTATAATTGTGAAAATATGTTTATAAAGTACATTTATTAAAATATTACACGTTCTAGCGCCCTCTCTTATTCGAGAATTAATGTTAAAGCGTGGTTGGAATAAAGGTTTCCACACTTTTACTATATTTCCTATATTTGTAAAAATTAATTTCTGGTATGTTCAGTTTTGTGTTTTAGAAAACTGAAATTCTAGTGAATAATTATTAATTAGAAAACGCATATTTAGAAACAAGAAATAACTATAAGCGTACATTTTGAAACTAGTCCTAGTGAGCGATGAGCAGCAGAAAAAAATTTGATTTAGTAGATTTACTAAATATTCCAATAAATAAAGGAAGTTGTTGGAAGAACTTTTTGCGTGAAATAAAAGTGGAACTCAGTGAACATATTTCAAAATCACTTAATCGGAAGATGGTACTACTGGAATACAAGTTTCATTTTTAATACTGAAAGTGTTTTATAAAAAAACTATCAGAAGTGCCCATTCCAGGTGGTATAAAAAAATCGTTCGTAACAGATAGAAAATTCGACATTTTTTTTCTTAACAAATATTAAAAGAGAAATTAAAATACATAAAGGTGTTAATACTAAAAAGAAACTAAGAATTATATCAATATTAAATTAGATTGGAGATCCAACCCCTCCCTTACGACCTTTCCCAGGTCATCCTGTATCATTGTCCAGTTGGGTGCCGATTATCAAGAAATGAAGTGTCTTAAGCAACAGATAGACAAATATTGACGTTTATTTAAGTAGAGATGAGGGGCTCAACCCCCCACACCCTTCTTCATGTCATTCTATCAGTATCAAATGTGCCGATTGGTAAACAAATATGGAAACGTATACGAAACACATGGCTTCATGTGTTGGATTAACAGACTTGCAAACTCAAGTATTACAGTACTGCTGTTTATTATGTAATAGTTTCAGTCGTTTATACGAATTTCTCTAAGTAAGTATGAACACAATTCCAACAATCACGTTCAAACGAATATCACGATCACTAAGCTTCGGTTCTTTGACCTACAAAGATGTAGCATTTTATGACTTGAAGGCAGCTCTTAAAGTATGCAAATATCTACCCATCTGCAGTATGAAAGTGATTTGCTATATATCATAATGAACCTGACATTCATAATAAATAAGAAAAAAACCACTAGGGGCGTTACGATTACTCGTAGAACCGGTTATGTTTCGATTCGAGGCTCTAACCGGTTCAAAAATTTCCTAACCACTACTCGAAGCCATTGTTTCTTGTTTTATTTATATTGCCTCACGTGACGTGTCGATATTTTACCGAAGTTGATTTTCGACTATATTACGTGGTACACGCAGTAGATACGACAATGTAAAACTTCGTACGTTTCACAGCATACAGTAACAGACAAATAGAGCATGCGTGAAGATTAAGTCGACGTCAGTGCATCAGAAATATTTCAGATGTTCAGAAATGGGACTGTTTTAATAATATAATGACCTTTCAATGAACAAATGAACAGTCAAAACCGAAATAAAAAATGCAAATTTATCCAGAGTTATGACCCGTGTTAGTTCCACAACGAGACGTCAACAGTTAACTTCGTAAATCACGAAGTCAAAATTTTATTGGTTACAGAAACTGCTCAACAAGCAAACGATTAGAAAAAACAAAAAAAGTCAAACCATAACGCCCCTAAACGCCATCTTACTTGTTTTGTTGTTCCAGTCTCGCTAAGAGCGCCAAATCTTCTTTACTGCATTTCTGAGTCACATCCCCGTTCATTCCGTTGTTTTGACTTGACGGTAAACTTGTGTTACGAACGGTATCTGTTTCCAAGCTTCCAACGGGTTGTGGTTCGTTCATGCTACGCGTTCGACGTCTCCGGCGGCCATAACCATCCGAATTAATGTTATTGTCCTCAGTGTTCCTACATGCGTGAAAACAGAACGAAAAAAAAAACCGTTTAACTAATTAAAGTTCTACTTCCTGTTTTTAAAAAGTCTTAATTTTTGACTTCCGGTTATTAAGTACAAAATTATGAACCTTGTTAATGTGCACTTCCACAAGTTGACCCGAGTTATTAAGCAAATTTGCGGTTCAGAAATATGTAGACAAAAATCTTTTGATGCACACTACAAAAAATAATATATTAATTTCAATATTTTGGTACTAAGTACAAAAAATAGTATATAAATTTGTACTGTTAAATTATATTTGTAAAAATATGTCCTTCAAATAATTTAAACTGACTAATCAACATTCCATAATATTTCAATGTGTAAATTCGAATATTCATCAAATGTTTTCACTCAGATAATATCTTATGTATTTTGAATACTATCAATGCCCGGACTCAGAATTTTTTCAGCAAAGTTACATAATAAACTACCTGCGCATAGCCACCCCTGAATATAAACTGCTACACTACAAGTAATAAAGGTGTGTCTGGCATGGACAGGTGATTAAGGCACTCGACTCGTAATCCGAGAGTCGCAGGTTCGAATCCCTATCACACCAAACATGCCCGCTTTTTCAGCCGTAGGGACGTTAAAAAGTTATGATAAATCCCACTGTTGTTGGAAAGATAGTAGTCCAAGCGGTGGGGATGACTAGCTGCCTTCTCTCTAGTCTTACACTGCCAAATTAGGGACGACTACCGCAGATAGCCCTGCTGTAGCTTTGCGCGAAATTAAACAAAATCAGGTAATGAAACAAATCACTACCAGCGATAATTCTTGGATTTTTCTTTTCATGAAAGGGGCTCGAAAGCCGCTTAGATGGGTCACCTGCTTTAACCACTCCCACATTACACCAGCATATTGTCTGCAAGTTAGCCAATAAACACTAGAAGGACGCCAAACAAGGGAGGCTTAATGCTGTAATTTGAACACTCGTGACGTCAGTAAAACGTGAGCATGTCGTGAATAGAGAGAATAATTATGCACTGTTAGCTACAACACAAGATGATACGGAACTTTAAAAAGCAAGAAATAAAAATGTGTTAATCGTAATTTTTATTTTTATTTTTGAAACAAAACTTTCGGGAAACCTCCACATATCTAGTTTTAGTGTCTACTGACTGATAGACAACACACAACTATATCGTTGTGTAAGAGGTTAAAACAGATGGCATCTCCATGCGGCTTTCGGAGGGGAGTGAATAACAAACTTTTTTGAAGTTCGTGTTTTTCAATCTCAATTTTCTCTTGAAACAGAACACTTTCCTGGATTATGCGAAAGTACATCGAAGATTTGATCTCTTTTAGAGCGCACCAACGGCCAGAAGTGCGGAGCGGGTTTTTGTGGCAATGTGCCACGAACCATGAACTCTCGAATTCATATCTAATCACCAGGCCACACCAGACTCTTCACCTTCACTTTCTACCACATGCCCCGAGAACTTACAAAGCTAAACTCAGAGTTTCGATTCCCTTCGATGGATACAGCAGACAGCTCTGTGGCTTTGTTACAAAAAAACACAAACACTTTCTACCAAAGTGTGTTGTGCGTTAAGTGTCAAACTATTTCGTCATGCTTAAATGTTCTTTTCCAGGCGTTTAAGCTTCCTCGGTGCCTAAAATCGTGTTTCGAATAAAATAACAGCCATCTAAATCAAATTTTGTTTATGCTTGACCAGAGTTTTAACGTTTCTTACGATGAAAAAATTAACAAAGATTAATTTATCATTTGATATTTTTAGCACAACAAAAAAGCAGAAGCAGTATCGTTAGCGCATTTTGGGTTTCTCATTTCAAGTCTAGAACTACAGATAGGTAGAACCTGTCGGCTTTTTAAACTACAAGTGCGAAAAGTATTTGTGGATTCATGACTTTAGCGGCTACAATCCTTAAACATAATCGTCATGCAAAAACACACAAAGTATAATTACTAATATGGTAATTAAACACATTAAATTTTCGCTGCTGCCCCTTATGCATATTACACAGAAAATAAATAAAAAGTTACCTGGTATGATGCAGTATAAGGATCAGGGTTTATACGCCGATAGGTGGCGAACTATAGGAAAGCCAATAGGCCTAAAAACTGTTATAAAGAAATAAAGATAATTACATATAACATGGTTTCCAACAGTTCGCCAGTTTTTAGTGTTTAAGCCATGACTTAAAATATTACGGTGCGTGTCTGAAGAATTCTGGTTTGTTGATTTTCTTTAATTTCGCGCAAAGCTACTCGAAGAGCTTATCTGCACTAGCCGTCCCTAATTTAACAGTGTAAGACTAGAAGGAAGGCAGCTAGCTAGTCATCACCACCTCTTGGACTACTTCTCTAACCAACAAGTGGGATTCATCATAACATTATAACGTCCTCCATGGCTGAAAGGGCGAGCATATTTGGTGCGACGGGGATTCGAGCCCGCGACCCTCACATTACAAGTCGAACGTCTTAACCCACTTGGCCATGCCGGACTGAAGAATTCTGTTATTAAACGAAATGCTTTGACAAGGAGACCTGCAATATATAAAACAGGTTTTAAATGCTATTGTACACAGCTCTGGGTTTTTGCTACAATAGCAAGTCAATACAATAAGAATATGAAAGAAAAGACATCTGTACTTCATTTTTATAGTACACGAGTTCCATAAGTAGTGAACAGCATCGTAAAACCCACAAGCCAGTAACTGGAGAGTTCAAGTTAACAAGATGAAGGAATTTCAAATGTAATGTTGGTGCACAAAACGTAGTGCAGTGACGTACGAAGCGCGGGATAAGAGTGGAGCGCCCACTTTTACATTCGTTGCAGTAAAATTAGAAAAATTATTCAGGAAATGCATGAGAAAGTACAAAATTTAATCCAGAACCAAAGAGCTTCCAGGACTTTAAGGTAAACTCTGGACCCTAGCCGTAATGGGTGTGTCTGCAGGGTACCTTCTCTCGTTACGTTCGATCAAATACACCTCCGGCTTCTTCACCTCCAATCTGCCTTATAAAACTCTGAAGTGAACATGCACTAAATATATTGGTTGTGTGTATAACTTGTAGTTGACTGTAAAATGTATAGGGAACCATCGTCATTACGTTCGCATACCAAAGTGTGTATATTGTACGCAAAGGATTATAATTTGAAATATACTCAGTGTTCGGTATTTCCAGCTTAGTTTAATCAAAACTAAAAGGTCGAATTTCTGTTTTTTAAACAAGTTTTGATTCTACACAATGTTCGTAATCATGTGGTTTATACGTTGAAAGAGTTCGTTAAAAGTGTTCCCGAATCCAAAAAACTTCACCAAATGACTAATTACTCAAAATAGGAATATTTGTAAAGCTTAATACACGAAAACAAACAAGATTGTACAGAAAGAAAACGTGTCGTTTTATTTACTTCTAAATATATACAAGAAAAGCTCGCGCCAAGATAGTCAACATTTTCTCCAAAACGACTTGCTTTGTTCCATCTTATTTGGTTTCACCCTCTTCACTATGGATGATGATGATTAGGCGAAGTCAACCAATGTCGAAAATGTCCAGTCATGCGGTGATCAACCCTACATGGTCTGGTGGTTAACGTACTCGACTCGTAATCTGAGGGTGGCAGGTTCGAATCCCCGTCACACCAAACATGTTCATCGATTCAGCCGTGGGGGCGTCATAAAGTTATGATCAATTTCACTATTCGTTGATAAAAGAGTAGCCCAAGAGTTGGCTGTGGGTGGTTATGACTACCCGTCTTCCCTCTAGTTTTTGTACTCAGCAGATAGCCTGATGTGGCTTTGTTACAAGAAACACTCACATACACACTCTCTCTCTCTCTCTCTCTAGTCTTACATTACTAAGTTAGGGACGGCTAGTGCAGATAGCCCTCGTGTAGCTTTGCACGAAATTCAAAACAAATCAAATCATGTAGTGGTACTACCAGAAAAAAGAAAGAGGTTGATTTGAGGCTAAAAATCGGGTATCTAGACAGTTTTGTTCAGGAGTAAATTTCTGATGACACTTACTAGAAATGAGTACTGAGGCTTATTGGAGCTGCTTTACTGTTCTTATTTGAAAAACAGCGCCACTTCACCAAGTTCAGTATTTATTTTACACACACACACACACACACACACACATATATATATATAATTACCACTGGTCACGACTGATTTTGGATTCTGATACAGTAAAAGAAGAAATAAGTAGCAAGTACACACTACTTTCGTCTTGCATTTAATAAATAGCGTTATTAGTGTACTGTACACTGTGGCCAGTCGGTTACTCTTAAACTCGGTCGATATTAATTCAGAATTGTTCTGCAATATGCAATACATATCTTATCGAACCTCCTGTTATTGGTGATCAGCGACTTATCCAGTTAATTTCAATAACAGGATACGTTTCACGTGACTACAAACAGTCAAGCGCCGATGATGGCCACAAAACTATCGATAAAGTTCACTATCATTAAATCAAAACCAGAGAGCTTCGACCTCCCCGTATTAAAAACAACAAAAGTAAATATAAATATATGTACAGCGATAGTTATATACGCGTTTAACTGTTTATTAAAACATTAAATCATTAAACTTGTTAATATAGCCCTGCGTCTTATTATCAACAGTTTTTGTAATTTCTTGTCAATATATGTCAAGGACACACTAACAGAATATACAAGCGGTAATACGCAAGATAAAAAAAAATCACCCCAATGGAGGCTTTATATTCAAGACAATTTGCAGTTTTGCAGGTCCCTTGTATTCTGACTGTCTACTGTCAATAGCAAGTTACATGCCTACTGGTTTTAAAATGTAGACAATCTTGTACTTTACCGTATATAGTAATAGAGTGGAAAACATAATACAATGGCTTCTTATAGAATCATACTGTAAACACTCAAAGTACTCGAGCTGTACGAATCCATTAAGCATGCCGAAAAGAAAGTGTAAATATTTTAACGCATGTTGTAACTCGAGTGTAATGAATTAATACTGAATCCTATATTGTTTGACATCAGTAGAGTTTATTAAATACCGTAAGAAAACTGAAGTGGCGGATACAATTAAAAGACAATCCTGATACCGGCGCGAAATTTCAACCACTCTATGAACTTCTAAGTCAAGGCCAACTTTAGCGTCCATGTGAAATTCCTTTTTTGTAGTCAACTCCCCCTACTTTTTTGCAATTTGTTTTTCTTTTCTGAATTATCTTTCTTGATTATCCAAATAAAAATTAAGACATTAAAACAACTGATTTATTTCGTCCTTTTTGTCATAAATTTTGACATTTTGACGAAAAAGAAGCCTTCCATTTAATGCGGAATCTTTGAAAATAAGCAAATATAAAAAAGCGCAATTTTTCAAAGACGTCATTAAAAAAAAAAATGGACCTCCTTACTTTCTAAACGACTCCGGACGCTAAACGTTTATTTGTTTACATGGTTTAAAGTCTGGAATCTCGTTTGTTTCATTGTTATTATTAGAGTAAACGCTTGTTATTTCGCTTGATTTAGTAAACTACACGCTTCACTAGTACTTTTACAAAAACAAACGAACGACAGTATAAAGCTGTTACTTACCTTGAAAGAGACAGCCTACGACGGAAAAATGCTATCATTTTTAACGCATCTGTTCAACAAAAGTTAATTTTGCTCGTTTACCAACTTCAGATTATTTGACGTACAAAACCGCTTAAATTTTTGGTGATGCGTATTCTATGAAATAAAAAATATCCAATGAAAGCTCTGTAAAGAACTACTCTTGACCACCTGTCGTTTCATAGAACTCAGGTGTAGCAAACGTTAACCTGTACAGAGAAATACGCGACATTCTAATTCTTGTTTCTGGTATATAATCGATGCACCAAATAACGAAACATTATATCTGGCTGTGACTGGCACGTGTTCCCTTTTCACAATGGGCAAATAAGACTGATATGCAAGTTAACAAGTGCATCTAATGATGTAAAACACAGGCCTCTGGCAAACTAATCAGAACCCGTACAAGTGGAGCACACTTGGTTCATCGATGCGCATGCGCTAGAGTATTCAATTTTTACTAACACGTGTAAGCACACTGGTAAAGTGCAAAAAGTAATAATCGCCGTACAATGAACAATTGGAAAACACTTTTTTTTTGTTGTTGTTGTTGTTGTTGTTTTTTGTAACGGTTACGGCTTGTTTCGGGTTTACAGAAAGAAAAAAAAGGCTTAACAGAACTATTTACTCTTAATATTCTCTGCATGTTTAAATTGTACCAAGGGATTTTAAGCACTTGCAGTTTCTGAAGTTACATATAGCTGGTTACAACTTGCAAGTCGGCGTCTGCAGAGTTAAGTAATAAAATTACTATTGCTCAAAGAGGAAAATCTTATGCATTATTTCTGGTAGTGTTTATTTATATCCCTCTCGTGTCGTGTATTGTAACTACAGGTGTCAGGATAACAAAAGTAGGTTCCCAGTTTTAATACATGACAAGAAGCAAGACACGTCTATTAAAAGGAAAGAATTATAATCACTTGAAACATTGAACACTTAAGAAATGCTTTCCCGAAGTGTAGCTAGTGGGTTAACCCTTCAGTTTAGTTAGTAATAGTGCTCGGTTTTATAAAGTGTGCGAATGACTTATAAATGTATATTACACACGACGAGCTGTAATAGCTAGTACGTATTGAATAAAGTTATTTTAAAACTTAAGGTTTAGATAAACATTTTATAAACAATTGCAAGAATTTTGAAGCTTAGTAGATTGTAAATAAAGTCACTACCCTTGTAACAGCATTATGTGGTCACCACTTAAGGACCATATCCGATAACTTAAACAACAATGCCTCTTTTGTTATTGGATGTTTGAATTTTGTCTCGCGGTTATAACTTGTACTCTATATATGTAAAATCTCATTCCAAGTGACCTAGCGTTAGTTACTGCTCTACCATAGTCTCAAGAGCGCCATCTTTCGCCGAATCTTTCATATATAAACACAAGCTATTCAACTACAAGCTGAAACAGGACTGATAAGTTATTTTAATTATATGCTGTGTGAACGCCTTTTACAAACTGGCGAAGCATAATTATAGTCAAGTGTCATGACACTAGTTTTAGGCCTCACTTAGACTATACACACAACATTCTTCATCCTTTTCCTTATTAGAATAGTTTATATTAATATTTCAACCTTTATATAATCATCATATCCATATTCGTCGTGTTTAAAAATATAGTGGGCCTAATATTAACGTTTTATGGTAATCACTTATATTATACATACTTAATCGCGTGTCTAGGTTTGGTTATTACAAATCTCAAATCACGTGAAAAACAAAGTTTTCACTACCTGGAGTTGAAACCTCTATAATTATCAAATATAGACTTAATTATTAACTATCAGTGCGCACCATCTGGATTCAAAGATTTTTACAACCAATAAAATGCAAACGATGGTAACAAGTGTTACTCAGCCTTACATATAGGGTGGCCCCCCAAGTCCCTACCCATTCATATGTTACGTTATATTCAATTACGCATGTATTATAAATTTGTTTCTCTTTTTAGAGAGAAATATGACCGATGTAAGCCCATTTACACTTGAAGAGTGTATTGTACACAAGTACGTGGGTACATGAGCGCAAGAATACTGGTGACAGTACACAGATACACTGGATACGTAAGATATATGGATGGGTATATAAGCCAATGAAAACGCAAACTGATGAAAGTGAAAACGTTCTATTACTCAGTTAATGTTAAGTAAGTAATAATTGTTACCAAACAAAATACAAGGAAAATTACTACGAACAAAAAACTCGGTATCTCGGAGTAACTTGGACGTTTCGGTTTAAACAACTAACGAAACATAAAATAAAAACAATAAATTATAATCTTTTGCTGCTACTTATTTATTATAATGATAAACTGCAGGGATCAGAAGATGTTTGTGGAGTCACGAATAAAAAACGTGTTTAATTAACGCATCATCACTCAACATGATAAAATCAAAATGTACAATCAAGCGTTGCTTAGAAAAACATTCAGAGAGCTTCGGGTTTATTTCAAACTAAGAATGGATGGATTCGTGTACTTTAAGCAATTATTCATATTAAAAAATTTAAACTATTTTCTAATTCAGATGTTACTATTTGGTTGATTTAATAAGACAGGTTGATAACACAACAAGCTTTCAAAATTCACCCACATGTTAAAATAATACGGGAAACAAACGATACAACAAAATTCCTTGTTAAACTTGAAACAAGTATCCCAACACCATTATGAAGAACACGACAGTAACCTGTCAAAAATATAGTACTTGTATCTCTCCTCACTGTTAAAAATAGTACACAAAAATTATAGTAAAATAAATATACTTAAAAACGTTTTAGCAATGCAGTTTTGGTTCTGTCCGATTGAAGAGGGTAAATTAATGTTGTCAATAGATGAGTTTATGACGTAAATTTATTTTAATTTGCTCACTAAACTTGTAAAACAAAAGACACCATGTCTTAATGAATATAGAAACTTACCTTTTATGGTTTCCATCGTTTTATGCTAAAAATCATTGTTATTTAGAATTTCGCTATTTCACATCCCAAACCTTAGAAACATTGAGAATATAATCATCGTTTAATACACTAGATGGCAGCAAAGTGCAAAACACACAAGATGATAAATGATTACTGTGGCAACGCTACATTGAACAATTATAAAGCTTTTAACGTTTCCAATATACACAACTAAGATTTTCTTAAACTAGTCACATTATGAAATACTACTACTAAAATATAACCTTTCATGTAAAACAACACTAATTTCGATACGAGTATAATTTTAACAAAAAATTATTCTGACTGACGGTTTGTTTTTAACACGATCCAGTGTTTACAGGTTTGTCCATGTTGTTATTATTAAAAAATTCAATCCTGGACTCTATAATAAAATGTTCAACAACAACTAAATGGAGGAAAATTATTTCAATTTTTTTATTTAAGTTGCGGTATAAAGTGTATCAACTGTCCAGAAGTTTAAAACTATATATTGGAAATACATTACGTGAAGATCCGTGAAATACGTGACAAAAAAAAAAGCCAACACAAGCTGACCTACCGTTCTTGAAACTGACCCATCGAAGATCCGAGCCGTAACTAACTGCAGCATTATCACTGTACGTAACAGAAAAACTAAAACTGTGATCTTCACGGTGGCGTCTTACAACGAACGCTACTATGCGGTTCCTGCCAAATCAGTCCCCTGCAGAACACTGCTCGTAACACACCAGTCACGTGCTCGGATAAGCTGAGCTCAAGAAAAACGTTATCATGCGAGAACAACATTAAAAAAAAAAAGCGGTCAGTGTGCGCTCGAGGCTCTCCCAGATACTTAAATTATGAAAGGGTGTGTTACGGTCACCCCTCAAATGCTCCAGTTGTTGCTAGGATGTCGTGAATCCCACGGTATAGCCAGAGGCATATATGTAACATTATCATAGTTGATACAAAAGTAGAGAATAATCGGACAAAAAGGGAAAGAAAAACAGCAATAATTAGTTTGTGTTTTTTAAAAACAACAACAGTCCATGAAAAATATTTAAAATCCTCGATGAACAAAATAAGAAAACCGAACTTGTAATGAACTGTTAAATAAAAAGGTATTAAAACAATGCTTGGTTCTCGTATCTTATAATGAACTGAACAAAATTCATTATTATCACACCATCATAAAACAACCGTAATATACGTAATTTTAATATAATTAATTAAAGGCCACATATTTAACAAAAATGGTGTTGTCAATTGCATACATATCACAATGTGATAACTAAATCAAGACAGGCGATTGTGGGTCATTTGGCCACAATAGACTGCAGGCTGCTACACTTTGTGTTATAAGCAGAAGTAACAGTTTAGCGAATATTCCACCTTCTGTAGCTCAGATTGTGGTAACACAAACTATAACATATTTTAACTTCACATGAAAAAATGTCGATGAAAACCGTTAAGAAATAAACGAAAACTATATTTTCCAATTTTGATCTACCCCCTCTCCCGTTTGTTTGTTTTTTCGCACTAAAACTACGGGAAATTTATTTAATATGAAAACATATTTAACTTTTATAGATTATTTTAAAACCTAGCTCACAGATATATCTTTAAAACGTGCAATTAGATGTTAAATTTTGTCTAAATATAAGCCACATGTGAAACGTTATTCAACAAAAACCGTTCAGTTTGGATCAAAATTCTTGCGTACGTCTACACAGAAACCAATTGTCTGAAATTTTTACTATAGCCTCGTTTAAGAATAAAAGAAAACACTTCTTAGTTTTTATCATTCAAATTAAAGGCCACTGACTTAGAACATCAAAACTATAAGATAAAAGAACGTGCAGATACATAAGTACTGGTTAAACCAAGCCAACTAGAATAGGAGTATCTAGCTCATGTTTTTAAATGTATTTAATGATATTAAAATTATCCTAATCAAAAAACGTTTAGTGATACGTGATCAGTGGTGACGAGAAAACCTACTTGTAGAGAAAAATATACATACGGCTGGTATGGGTAGAGAAAAACTCTATGTAGAGGAGCGAACAACGTTTTGATCTCCTTCAGTCATCGTCAGGTTCATAAAAAAAAGAAAGAGGTAACTATACCTCACGAGTTAAAAAAATCACGAAACCATATACTGCTGCAAACCGTATATTCCAGACATCAGCAGAAAAGTAACCAACATTTGGCAAAAACTAGTAACAAAATATGACATTCCAGTTAATACCAAATTTATTCAAAAACCAAGCACAAAACTAAGGTCTATACTACAGGGTGGTCGCTAGAAAAGCGGAAAATTTGTCAAACAGCTATTTATTTTTACAAAGTTTTTTAAAGGCATATGTTATATTACACTCATAGATGCTCAAAATTATTAAAATCATGCATTTTATTCATGATGTAAAGAAATCAAAACAGAAATGAGTAAGCACGCATTTTATTCATGATCTCATCTGACCCTCAAATTTTCCGCTTTTCTAGCGACCACCATGTATGTAAGAACTACACTGACAAACACCACACCAACATTATTTATAAAATACAATGTGATAACTGCCACGACTTTTATATTGAAGAAACAAGTAGAAAAATGGAAACCAGATTCAAAGAACATAAAAAGTCACCTTCACACGTTTTCGAGCAGTGCAAGTCAAATGAACACAATATAATCATAGAAAACACTTAAATAGTAAATAAGGAAACAAACATAAAGAAACGCAAATTTAAAGAAGCCTAACTTATACAACAACTCAAGCCTAAAATAAACCAATACAAAGGAACACCTTCATACCTCTATTAATAAATATAATTAAATATATAAGCACGCCATCTATATTCCTACATTCAATTGCATAACCGCCTTCTAACATGTGGTCAGCTATCGGTCAGTTACCTCTTTCTTTTTTTATGAACCTGACGATGACCGAAGAAGGTCGAAACGTTGTTCGCTCCTCTACATAGAGTTTTTCTCTTTTCATACCAGCCGTTTTTACATGTATAGTGTTACGTGACATTAGCTTAATAGTAATGGCTGTACTGATTGTATTGGAATGATAACAAGAAACTGTTAATCTGCTTTCCATGGGGTTACTTATAAAGAAGTTATTAACATTTTTTAGATGAGACAAAATTACAAAATATTTATTTTAAAGAACCTAGTTGGTTCTGTAAGTATAGGCCTGCTCCGAAAAGTAGCGTTGGGATTCTAAAGTTAATATTGAGTGCCACTTTATTACTTGCTGTGGTTTGTCGATATGTACTGACAAAAGCGGTCATGATACCCAATTAAAAACACCTTTGGTATGAAATAAAAGTGCGACCACGGGATGGAGCACGTGACTTAAAGGAACGACGTCAAAAGTGACGGCCAAACTGGTAGCTAGCTACTTTTATAGCATTGATAAGAACTTTGAAGCAAATATTCAGTCACAAGTTAGCCAGGGCGCATTTGTCGTTCTTTTTTTTTTTTTTTTGGGAGGGGGTAGTAATGTTAGGTAAAACAAATTACGCGGCTTAGCTAACTAAAGAATGATTATTTGTTGTAAAATTATTATTAATACTGTAAGTGTAGCTACCAGCATGGCTGCCACTTCTGATTTCATTTCTTTAAGTAGCATATTGAATCCGTTTTGGTCTTCACATTGTCTCTGTTAACTGCTGAAAACGTTTTTATTTTGATTTCACCTTTTCTTATTTTCATCTTTCAAGACTCTACTGAAATAAGTGGCTGAGTCTAACAACGCAAAATGCATATTGTTTCATTATGTCATTGGCCTTAAGATTTTGATCAGCGGTGTATTTTTTATTAGATAGTTGGCCCTGCCTGTCCAAGTATTTGAAGCACACGATACGTAGTCAGAGGGTTGCGGGTTCGAATACTCTTCACATCAATCATGCTCGCTTTTTCAGCCGCCGGGGCGTTATATGAGGCGTTATAAGGTATTTCGATACCTTCGGTGAGAAAAGCATAGACAGCCCATTGGATAGCTTTTCTCTTAAAAACGAACAAAATCTACCCTCGCCCGTACATTTTCATAAGCTGAAAATATGTGAAAATTATTTATGTTAGATTAACCAATAAGGATTAACCTCTTGAAATTTATATGTTAGCGGAATTTCGCTCAAAGCCACAAAGGTGATATTATGCGCACCAGAGTCTGTAATATTGAATTTGTACACTGGAAGGAAGGCAAATAGTTAACAAGGCCTCCGCAAACTGTTGTCAGGCCGAATAGTACAATTTGACTATTACTTTTATAACACATTGACGGCCCCAAACTGCGGAAAGCGATTTGAAGAGGAGTACGGCGATAAAGTGCTAGCCGTGGGACCTTAAATCAACATTTCGGCCCCAAGCTACGTTAAGACCATATCGTTTAAAAAAACCCCACCAAGAATCGAATAGGATAACCCGTATCAACAAGTGCTTTTTTGAGCCAAGGACTAAAAAAAACTTCTTGTTCATAAAAGACTTCTTTCCAAATATTTGCGCTTTTCAAGAAAGAACATTCAATTGGAGTTAAGCTGTCTAACATTTTTCCGGGCACACCCCTCAGCGAAGTATCACACAAACCTTTATGTGACGCACGGTAGTTTTAACGAAGAATTTGAAACTACCAAAAGGGTAACAAGCTATTGCTTTGTACCGAACCAACCACTTAGAACATTTAAGGTCACGTGTTGAAATACCATGTGATGAATTGAAAACGCATGGGTTGGGTGTGCTATGATAAAGCTGGACTTGGATAATGCACCTTGTTTAAAATGTACACCCTCTTGGGGTTACTCGAGCACTCATTTTCTGTTAATTCCCTTAAATGTATGAAAGCAAATACTATAGCTTTGTCTGTCCATAAAATATGTGTTTGGTTGGTTGATTTAAACGCTATTCAGTACAGCGAGTTAATTTGTTTTGTTTTGGAATTTCGCACAAAGCTACTCGAGGGCTATCTGTGCTAGCCGTCCCTAATTTAGCAGTGTAAGACAAGAGGGAAGGCAGCTAGTCATCACCTCCCACCGCCAACTCTTGGGCTACTCTTTTACCAACGAATAGTGGGATTGACCGTCACATTATACACCCCCACGGCTGGGAGGGCGAGCATGTTTAGCGCGATGCGGGCGCGAACCCGCGACCATCGGATTACGAGCGCACGCCTTAACGCGCTCGGCCATGCCAGGCCTTCAGCGAGTTAATTCCAAAGCGTACGTGAAGTTAATTACCACTAAAAGGGTATTATATATATATATATTAGTTTTTTATAACTTTGAAACAAGCCGAAAGAAAAATTAATTAAACAAAAAACGCTGAACTAATTAAAGAGATCCCAGGATACAAAGTATTGATGTACTTTGTCAGAGGTTTTCATTTTGCTGTTTTTAACGCAGTCCTTCCTTGTTATTTTGCTTACTTAACTGCATTAAAATGGATTTAATTTCACTAAAATATATATACAAATAAAAATAATAAAGTCTTGCAATCATAGTTTCACAATCAACTTGTTTGATTATTAAACAAAAGTCTTTTATATGCAAAAACGGCTCTTTTGGGCTCAGAAAACACTTCAAATAGAAGAGCGAACAACGTTTCGACCTTCTTCGGTCATCGTCAGGTTCACAAAGAAAGAGGTAACTGGCCGGAAGCTGACCACATGTTTGGAAGGGGTTGTATAACTGAGTGTCGCAATGTAGAGGGCGCGGTTTGATGTTTGAATATATAATTTTATCTATAATATTAATATAGGTATAATGGTGTTCCTTTATATTGGTTTATTTTGGGTTTAAGTTGTTGTATAAGTAAGGCTTCTTTAATTTTTCGTTTGTTTATGTTTGTTTCTTTATTTAGTATTTTAGTGTTTTCTATGGTTATGTTGTGTCCATGTTATGTTCTTCATGGAATATTCTTTTGTCTCTGTTAACCACACATGAATAAAGCAAGCAGTTTGAATCTTTTAGATTCAAGACTGTTCTTTCTTATCATTTTAACTGTGTCCATGTTATGTTGTGGACACAACATAACCATAAAAAACACTAAAATACTAAATAAAGAAACAAACATAAACAAACGAAAAATTAAAGAAGCCTTACTTATACAACAACTTAAACCCAAAATAAACCAATATAAAGGAACACCATTATACCTATATTAATATTATAGATAAAATTATATATTCAAACATCAAACCGCGCCCTCTACATTGCAACACTCAATTATACAACCCCTCCCAAACATGTGGTCAGCTTCCGACCAGTAACCCTTTCTTTGTGAACCTGACGATGACCGAAGAAGGTCGAAACGTTGTTCGCTCTTCTATTTGAAGTGTTTTCTGGGCCCAGAACAGCCGTTTTTGCATATAAAAGTTCTCAACAAGTGGGTTTCTCGACATCACTGATTGAAACAAAAGTCTATTAACCAAAAAAAAACTCGGGCTTTAAGCACACAAGTCCACCCAATCTCAACATTTTTTCTTCAATATAATTCCGATTTAACATATCTTGGATGAAAGACTCAGTGGGTAATAATTTGAGTTTTAGAAGACATGTTTTCGTGTAAATATGCTACTTTTGCTAGTTAACACATACGAGAGCCAATTTGGGGTGCAAGTTATAGAATTGCATACACTTTTATTAGACATCAAAACAATAACGAAGATTTTAATAATCAGAGAGGGACAAATGGGAGAAATGCAGAATCCATAAATGTGCTTTCAGCTGAGTGGGCGTTATAATGTGACGATCAATCCCACTATTCATTGGTAAAAGAGTAGCCCAAGAGTTGGCGGTGGGTGGTGATGACTTGCTGCCTTCCCTCTGGTCTTACTGTGCTAAATTAGGGACGGCTAGTACAGATAGCCCTCGAGTAGCTTTGTGCGAAATTCAAAAAACAAACAAACCATAAATGTGTTTATAAATTTGCTGTTAGAAACTTTATTTCTTACTTCTGGTTGTCCTTTTCCAAACATGATGAGTATTAAGATAATATCAGAAGTCAGATTATTTTTAGGTTCACCATGGATTATGAATTTCAAAAAAATCTCCCAAATGCACGTGTACAAAAACTGGAGTCAAACAGCTTCCAGATATTTGAATAAAAGCCATTATTTATTTGTTTGTTTTTAATGTCGCGCAAAGTTACACGAGGGTTATCTGCGCTAGCCCTTTCTAATTTAGTAGTGTAAGACTAGAGGGAAGGCAGCTCGTCATCACCAACACCAACTCTTGAACTACTCTTTTACCAACGAATAGTGGGATTGACCGTAATGTTATAACACTACCACGGCTGAAATGGCAAGTATGTTTGGTGTGATGGAGATTCGAACCCGCGACTCTCAGACTACGAATCGAGTGCCTTAACCTTAAAAAAATGCTTTAATTTGAGCGCTGTGTTATAACAGTGATTTTATATGACTGCTTTTATTTTCAAATGTTTTGCGAATTCCAGTTCTATTGAAAACATTTCTTTTGCCTGATGTCCATCTTAAATGCCAACGAAGTGTTTACAGATTTAGAATTTAAAGTGGCTTTGCTATAAAAAACACACAAACATATACAGTAGTAATATCACTCAACTCTCATATGGAAGCCTCTTCTTCTGGGATTTTGCGTTAGCTTTTTTTAAAATATATACATATTTTTAATTCTGTCTCTTCGCAACTTTTACTTTGGGTAGGCCTAATATGTTCTGGTCGTTAGGACGCTCGACCAGCAAACTGTGGATTCGAATTCCTGTCCCACTAAATATGTTCACCCTTTCAGCTATGGAAGTACCAGGATGTGACGATGAATTGTACTATTCGTTAATAAATGTGTAGCTGAGAAGTTTGCGGTGAGTAGTGATAACTTGCTGCCTTCCCTCTAGCCTTTCAATGCTAAACTAGGAACAGCTAGTGAAGCTTTGTGGGAATTACAAAAGAAACGAATTCTCTCTTGGCTTAAGTCTGAATTGTCCACGTTTTAACAACGTTTCAACGCATGTGCCAAACAAAAATTTAGCTCTGAGGCTATTCTACATCAAATTAATTTATATTTAACTTTTTCGTCAGTGCAGTTTGATTTGTTTGTTTGTTTGTTTTGGAATTTTGCACAAAGCTACTCGAGGGCTATCTGTGCTAGCCGTCCCTAATTTAGCAGTGTAAGACTAGAGGGAAGGCAGCTAGTCATCACCACCCACCGCCAACTCTTGGGCTGTTCTTTTACCAACGAATAGTGGGATTGACCGTCACATTATACACCCCCACGGCTGGGAGGGTGAGCATGTTTAGCGCGACGCGGGCGCGAACCCGCGACCCTCGGATTACGAGTGCACGCCTTAACGCGCTCGGCCATGCCAGGCCATCGTCAGTGCAGAGTGAAGATAAACACAAGTTTCTGAGCACGTCATGTTGTCTTTTTGGGGTGAAAGATGGTGAACCTCAATTTCTGGCATGAATTTGTTATTTGTGGTCTTCAAATTATATATTTTCAGATTTATAGCAAGTGCTTTGGAAATTTTGAAAAATACAAGCATATTACAGATTAAAAGAGGAATCGTAAGATATTATAAAACATATAAACACAAAGTATCTGTGTCAAAGACAACTTAATATCTTTTCATCTTTATAGATGGCGGCACAATACATTATCATGTAAGTCAACTTTGGTACGAAACTAAGAAATATATGTATAGACAGACATTTTATAAGAATATTTATAAAAGTTATTACTTCGTGTGTTTGCCAATTTGTCCTTAAATTATTTGCTTATTCCATCAAAACTAATATATCGCAGGTCAAACATCTGATCATTGTTACATATTATAATTTATCGCTGATGGGTTCCAGATTTATTAATATTATGTATGTTAACGTGTTACGATTTTAAATAGCCGAAACTTTTAACTTTAATTTAGAATTTAATTGAACGTTGGTATAAAATATAACGAATATGCTGTTGTATATTTATTTTAGCGCCTACGTTTTTTCTTGTATAATTTTCGTTTTGACATGTGACGTATATTCTTGACTGTGCAATACACAAGTCCATCCTGTTCTCGAAATGTGTAAAAGGTTCTTGAGCGTAAGAATCAACAATATACTGGAAGTGTCTGTAATACTAGTGATTAACAGTACTGTTGTCAAGCGAACTTTGGTGAGTGTTCTACAGTCTCGCGTGATTGGTATATAAAAACCGACACCCCGAGAAACAAATATTGTTATTATTAATTAGCAGCAGTCAGTGTGCTATAGGCCTCGGAAGCTATAATATTGACTAACACTTATAAATCAGAAAACTACATAATTTGACCAGGAACGTTAGATATTTCGAACATTACAAACATTATAACTTCAGTGAATTATTTCAGAGTTTAAAATTCTACTAGAACATCAAATATCAACATACGCGAATCCCGGCATAGTCAGGTAGTTAGAGCACTCGACTCTCAGTCCGAGGATCGAAGCTTCGAATCCACATTAGACCAAACATGCTCCCCCTTCAACTAACAACACAACCACTAGATTATTGTTAGCCACCTTAGTGCTATATTAGCTTTGACATCTGAGTCATATGATCGAAAGCAGTCTAAAGTTGGTTTCGATTGCACTAGAATACTTTTACCGAGAGTGATGGTAAAACTCGAGTGGTGAACATTGTGGAGTCATTAAACTCAACCGTGTTTTTAAATATAGACTGCTAAAAAACAGAAACAAGGCTTTCACGGTTGTATACAATCGTTAGTTTGAATCTTAGCGCCACGTTGCGAGCTAAACAGAGTATTTTTAATAGCAATATGATTCTTGATTATTAATTTATATCGCAGGTCTTCCAATGGCAGTAGCGCACAAGTTTTGAACTATTTTGCAAAACCTTATTACTTACAGTTACGAGGCTACTAACTGCTTATTAAATACGTTTTCCATCTCATTATAAACGCCTACTTATTAAACAAATAATCAGACCGTGCAGATCAACTTCCCATGTTGTAACGGGTTACGGTTTTCAGACAGTGATGAAGTATAACAACTCTGTTTTGTTAAAAACCCGTTGGAATCCAAACTCGAGTAATGTAAAGGATTTCGGTTAAAACAATACACTTTCTTTTCTTTTTCTTTCTCTCTCAATATTTTTTTTAGTCGGGTGTAAACTAGTGGCTAGTGCTGAACTATAGACTGACAGTCCATGGCTCGAGGTCCATTGGTGGTATTAAAAACATGAGCTTTAGAGCAGTAGATGGGACATGAGGGTAACAGACTATTTTACTATGTGACGAGAATTGGCCGCAAATACCAATAAAACATCACAATACAAATTAACTAGTGCACCAACAAAATACATATCATCTTACAACATATTTCAAGAATCACAAATTACACAATAAAGTATCTAAAGAACTAAACTCATGTCAATAATATGTTTTCTCTTTTTCAGATATCGGGCACAGGACAGGCAAAACTTTCGGCGCCTGTCCTGTAAATGTGGGTTTTCTCGGGGCACTCCCGTTTCCCCCCCAAAACTTAGGCATTGGATTTTTAGATCCCAGCCCAGGCAACTTTATTACCAGACCCTGAGTCGGGTCGTTGGAGTTCATGTTCATATTTACTTTGACTTCTGCCTTTCGGGACGGGACCTGGCCGTTCTCTCCTGTGCTGCCTTTGCCCCGGTCTAGGATAACATTTAGAGTGACCTCCTTCACCCAAAAAGAGTAAAAAATTATTAAATAAATAAATAAATAAAACTAAACCTAATAACAATTCACGAAAGGGGACGAAGAGGGCCAAGCGCGTAAGGCGTGCGACTCGTAATCCGAGGGTCGCGGGTTCGCGCCCGCGTCGCGCTAAACATGCTCGCCCTCCTAGCCTTAGGGGCGTATAATTTGACGGTCAGTCCCACTATTCGTTAGTAAAAGAGTAGCCCAAGAGTTGGCGGTGGGTGGTGATTACTAGCTGCCTTCCCTCTAGTCTTACACTGCTAAATTAGGGACGGCTAGCACAGATAGCCCTCGAGTCGCTTTGTGCGAAATTCCAAAAACAAACAAACAAACTCTCTAAACAAAACCTCTGCAGTTTGCGTTTAATACCGATAACTAGCTGTTTTCCCTGTAGTTTAGGGTTCAAAATTAGGGAATACTATCCAATACAGACACGTTTAAATACAAAGTGATAATTACTTTTTACATTACATATGAAACTTACAGCATAAAAACTGTTTATTCTGTATAAATTTCGAGAACATTAGTGATTTTATAATGTGAGTAAAAAAATATATAAATTGTTTTTTATTTGTTTTTATAAACATTTAGAATTTTATTGCCATAAAAAATACCGAAAGAAATCAACATTGAAACTAATGAGAAGATGATATAACTTTTATCACGAGAGAATTTTGTAACAAAAATTTATAAAATATCTTTGTGTCTCATGTGTAAGCCGTAGATCAACTCGTAATGGCTTAAAATATGTCTCAGTTTAGCAACCAGCAGACTTTCTCTCATCCACAACTGGAATATATCATCAGTGCTAATAAGTAACCCAAGCCCAGCATGGCCAGGTGGTTAAGGCACTCGACTCGTAATCTGAGGTGCGGGTTTCGAATTCCCGTCACATCAAACAAGTTTGCCCTTTCAGTTTTGCGAAAAATTATAATCTTCCTATCAATCCCACTATTCGTCAGTAAAAGAGTAGCCCAAGAGTTGGCGATGACTAGTTGCCTTCCCCTGTCTTACACTGATAAATTAGGGACGGTTAAAGCAGGTAGTCCTCGTGTAGCTTTGCGCGAAATTCAAAACAAACCATATTAAATAACCAAAACATCACCACTGAAAAAACAACGATACCCAAATTACCTATGAAAAGTATGCGTTCCCCAAAGCAGAAAGAAAGTCGGTATATTTTATTGTTTGTTTTGGAATTTCGCACAAAGCTACTCGAGGGCTATCTGTGCTAACCGTCCCTAATTTAGCAGTGTAAGACTAGAGGGAAGGCAGCTAGCCAACTCTTGGGCTACTCTTTTACCAACGAATAGTGGAATTAACCGTCACATTATACACCCCCACGGCTGGGAGGGCGAGCATGTTTAGCGCGACGCGGGCGCGAACCCGCGACCCTCGGATTACGAGTCGCACGCCTTACGCCCTTGGCCATGCCAGGCCTTATATTTTATTAAATTGTGTTAATGATGATACGGTTCCAGTACTTAAAAATGTCATCCTCTCTAAAAGAGAGCGAATAGCTTTCCTTTAAGCTCGAAAGCAACTGGGTTGTTTAAATTAATGCAGATTTCCAGTTTGCGTTAAATACAGTAACGAATAACTCCAGTGTTTACAGATAATTTAAATAAACCGCTTTCTGTTTGTTTGTTTTTTATCTCGGGATCATACATAGGTATGAAGAAGACAAACAAATGTTCTATTGGAACATGCAATTTGTTCCCCAAAATGTACCACTTTATTGTGCTTATAAATCCTCGTTTGCTAAATTATTACTATATCAGCACAATGTGCTTCATTACTGAAGGCTAACAGTATCAAAACTTACAGCATGACTGAAATTAGGTTCTCCTCAACGACTCACAATCTTGTACAAATCTTAAATAACATGATACACAAATATTTTGTAGTCTTGGTCAATTCGTGAAACAATTGTGCATAAACCAGAACCATATTTCCACAGATGACCAAAAGGAAGGCCATACAGCTCAAGTTCCATACGTCCAGTAACTAACACAGACTCAAAACCAACCGTTATCAACAAGATGACGGCGTAATGCGTGCCCAAAAACATGTAGTTTTTAAGACATGTGCCCAGTTTTTAATAAAGCTAATTTTATTGTGCAATACGGTTTAAATATTTTGAAAAGTTCCAGTTATAGAAAATTCCATTTAAAAAGTACACGCAATATGTCGTAATTTATACAATAACTCAACTTTTCCAAATAAGATAATTTTTGCTTAATGTCTGAGAAAACACTTAAGATATGTTGTTTAACAGAAAGAAAACTTTGAATATTATTCTGTAAACGTCGAATTTTATTTCTGGTTGACCTATCTTTATTGAAACCACAGATGACGTAGAGATAAACACCAGATTAACCTACTGGTCACGTTATAATAAAGACACACTGGTGTCAAGGCGATTGGACAGTTTGAGGTAGACAGTGGCCTGTTTTGACCTGGTTTTAATACAGAGAAAACAATACAGCGCGTTTAAAGTTAAAATTTTCATAAGCTTTAGGTAAATTATTGTCCATAAGTGAATCAGTATTTTACAGACTTACAGAGTTAAAATCTGGGATTCGATTCTCTATGGTGGATAGAGAACAAAATGAAAATAAAGTCAAGAAAACTTGTATTTAAATACAAAAAATAATTACTTGCAAAATTATTTTTATCATATTTTATACTTACGCTAAAGTTGAACTACGTTTATAACAACGTATTGCTTCAAACAGGACTTGTTCCAAAACGTTATTTGGCTTTTAACTGTTCTGTATCGCTAAATTGCAATAAGAATCTCAAAAGGGACAGTTCTACAAAAGTAACTTGATTTTGAAGTAGGAATACTGTTTTCTACATAAACGAAAATGATCTCTAGAGTACAACGTCCGAAGGTAAGTTTATCATACTTAACTCCAACTGGTAGTACCTTATTTCGTTTTTCTTTTTATTTATTAACATAATTTATGTTTTTCTTTTTCCTTGTCCTTTTGAAAACAGTCGATTTCCTACAACTATTTGCAGCCAGTGAAGAGTGACATAAATGTGGGACGTTGTAGACTTGAACACTCGCATCTCGTTCTCCAAAGTTATATTTTTTTATTATTATTACATTATTTTTATGAATTTATTCATGTGCGACTGATAGATGGCGTATCCCCACCGCAATGTGGGTCGTACTTTTACGGATACCTCCAAAGTCCAGGGCACATTTTGTATTCCACAATATAGCCTGTACCCTGGGGGTCCTTTTAATTTACGCAGCATCTTTGGTTTGGTTTTTGTTTGGGTTTGATTTAGTTCATTTAAATGTCAGTAATCACAGGTTTGGGTTTGCAGTTTTTAACGCAATCCTTCCTTTTGATTAACTTTTGGTAAATTATTTAAATATTAATTTTCTGCATACCCACATGTATATTTATATTTATATTTAAAGCTAGATCGTTATTCATGATGTCAGAGAAAAAAGGCAGTAAAGCATTAATATCCTCGGCTACTAAAACACAGGTTTATTTAATAGCACAATGAGAACAAAAATCCAACTGGATGATGCTTACTGCATTGAAAATTACAATGAACAATAATTAAAATAACAACGTTCCATTGATACAGACAAATATAGTTGTTACTAATACGAATGATATCTAAAGGACATATTGTAAAGGATTTACATTTATTTTAATATATATGTTTGATTCATGTGACGCATACTGTTAGATGTGTATTTAGCAAGGCCCGCCTATTCTCTGAATTTGTAGAATATTCTTAAAAGCAAGAACCAACAATATGTGGTTTACGTGTTTTTGAACATTGTTGAACGTTAGAAAACTTCGCCTTAAATTAAATAAACCAACATAATTAATTAAATTTCGACAAACATAAAATTTGCCCCCCCCCGCTAGTACAGCGGGATGTCTTCGGATTTACAACGCTACAATCAGGGGTTCGATTCCCCTCGGTGGGCTGAGCAGATAGCCCGATGTGGCTTTGCTACAAGAAAAACAAACAAACAAACATAAAATTTGAAGCATATCAAAATTTAATTAATTTCTAAATTCAAATTTTCGGTTATTTGAAATCGTAACAAGTAACATAATAAATCAGTGACTCAACCGATATGAATTAAATAGGTAGCAATATAATCAAGGGTATACAAACCCTCGTTATGAATCATAAAATTATTGCTCTCTAATACAGTGTCTGAAAGTCTATCAAGATAATGTTATTTAATAACATTAAATTGTTTGTTTGTTTCGAATTTCGAGCAACGCTACACAAGGCTGTCTGCGCTAGCCATCCCTAATTTAAGTGTTAGATTAGAACGAAGGCAGCTAGCCATCACTACCCACCGCCAACTCTTGGGCTACCCTTTTACCAACGAATAGTGGGATTGATCGTGACGTTATAACGCCCTCATGGCTGGGAGGGCAAGCATGTTTGATGCGCCCGGGATTCGAACCGGCGACCCTCAGATTACGAGTCGAACGTCTTAACCCATCTGGCAAGTTGTTATATCTCAGATACGTGCTGCCGACACAGTCGTCTTCTTTATTATTATAAATTATAAACAAATTTTATGGAAATTTCATCTTTAAAAAACACGAAGTTTCGCGCGCTAGCCTGAATGTACTTCATACAGTCCACTATGGACCAAACTTTATTTACAACATCAGGGTTTAAGTGTTTCATCTTCATCAGAATGTTTATATTTCTAACACATCGCTGAGTTTACATAATACGGATCGAGAACGAACAGCATAACTAATATAGAATACTTGATGGCCTTTCATCAACAAGCTACGCGCACGAGTACAGGTGTTGAAAAGAGCTCCAGGGCTGTAAACTGGTGGCAGGTAAAACATACATCTGAAATACCATTTTTAAACTTCTCTGATTTGAAATCCGTAATGGCCAAATTATGAAAAGTACGATAAAACAGCAGTAGTGATGACAGTTTACGGTATCGCGTGACTTTGTCACGATCGGTTATCTGTTCGATCGCTCAGCTAATTTTCAACATTTAAATAGGAGCTTAAAAACAAGTATTTATTAATAAAGCGCATGCGCATACTTGTCATAGAAAACTGAAAGCTTACACAGTTTGTACTGGTAGTTAATGGTATTACGACAAATAAACACGTAACTATAACTATTTCGAGACTTTTAATACCACCAACAAAAATATACTACCATTTGAAATGGATAAAAATGGCCAATTACGTGTATTCGATTAGAAATCTGAATGTCATCATGCATAATAAAACCTACCTGTGATTCAGCGGTAAGCCTGAGCATTTTGTTTGTTTTGTAATTTCGCACAAAGCTACTCGAGGGTTATCTGTGCTAGTCGTCCCTAATTTAGCAGTGTAAGACTAGAGGAAAGGCAGCTAGTCATCACAACCCACCGCCAACTCTTGGGCTACTCTTTTACCAAAAAATAGTGGGATTGATCGTCACATTATGACGCCCCCACGGTTGAAAGGGTAAGCATGTTTTGCGCGACGGGGATGTGAACCCACGACAGATTACGAGTCGCACGCCTTAGCACACTTGGCCATACCAGGCCAAGCCTGAGCGATTATAACACTAGAATTATAACACCATATTGTACAATTTGAGTTTTGTACACTACAGGGATCAAACCACAAATTTTAGAGTAATAAACACTTATAAATTGTAACTATTATATACTTGTTTTAGTTGTGTTTTAGCTCAAAGCTACACGATGGGCTACCTACGTAGTCAACCGTGATGAATCGAACCTTGAATTTTACCGTTGTATGTCCGTAAACATACTGCTGACCCACCAGGGCCATTTACTTTATTTCTTCAAAGACGTTGCTTAACAAACTGTTTAGAAACGTATTAATCCGGTTTTTTTTAGCATAATATCATGTACCGAGTGCAAATTTTATTATATGGTGCCTCGAGCACATTATCTATAATTTGTTGACAGGAACACGTGTTCAGATGAATGATGGATGTGGTTCTTAGACAAATGAATACCCAGTAAAGATTATCAAAATGCTGCACAACTCAGATTTCATAAAACCTAATTCGATAAAATATGCACAAGCCCACGAAAAACTTTTGAATCGAATTGAAATACATTTTAGGTAAATAAACTTCAAACATTTCAGTTTTAAGTGTGGTGATGGTGGTTATACCTCAAATAACGTCACACAAATATTTATATATATATTATAAATAATAGTATAAACGTAACATTTTAAACGCCAAATCTTTGAACACAAACAAATCGTTGTTATCATATAAATTAAGGCTCGGTATGGCCAGGTGGTTAAGGCACTCGACTCGCAATTCAAAGGGCGCGGGTTCGAATCCCTGTCACACCAAACATGCTCGCTCTTTTAGCCGTGGGAACATTATAATATGATGGTCAATCCCACTATTCGTTGGTAAAAGAGTATCCCAAGAGTTGACGGTGCGTGGTGATGACCAGCTGGCCTTCCTTCTAGTTTTTCACGGCTAAATTAAGGACGGCTAGCGCAGATAGCCCTCGTATATCTTTGCGCCAATTTCAAAACAAACCAAACCTATAAATTAAACTGTTATACAAACAATCAACTAAAAAATGCAACGAGTTTTTGTGGTAAAAATTGTCACTTGTTGCTGTCTGTATAACTTTTCAGAGACGATGACAAAGTGGAAAACATTTTGACACAACAGTTACGACACTTCTAGTTTTGTAAAGACTTTTGGTATCAAACTGTGACGTATCTATGTTATAAAGCACGTGATGTCGCTGTTCCTTACAGCAACAAAAATACCTGCTTATCTTCCTGAGTTCAGTTAACTAACCTTGAAAAACCGGGTTATTATTTCGTGTAACCTAGTCACACACATAGACGATACACGTCCACTTTACAGGTCTTTACCTGGAATTACTTGAACAAGGTTGAGAAAGGCATTGTTCATTTGAGGCGTAATGGGAAATGTTTGTAAATGATCCATTGTAATACTATATGCTTTTTTATAGGGTTGGTGAGCAGTTTTAATGTCCATACATACGCATCAAGTGATCTGGAATGAGGATTGTTGAACACGTTATTAAACGATATGATACAGCAAAAGTTCGTGTTTATGTACCTGTTTCACTCCTTAACAAAACGGCCCGGCATAACCAGGTGGGTTAGGGCGTTCGATTCATGATTTGAAGGTCGCGAGTTCGAATCCCGGTCGCACTAAACATGCTCGCCCTTTTAGCCGTGGAGGCGTTATAATGTGACGGTCAATCCAACCATTCGTTGGTAAAAGAGTAGTCCAAGAGTTGGCGGTGGGTGGTGATGACCCTTTGGTCGTACACTACTAAATTAGGGACGGCTAGCACAGATAGCCCTCGAGTAGCTTTGTGCGAAAACCAAAACAAACAAAAAAACTTGACAAAACATGAACATCGAGATTCTTACTGGACAAGATTAATCCATAAAGAATTGTTCAACTGTGTCCGCACAAAGGTATTATGGCCAACAAATGACTGTTTACGGCTTTTAAAGTACGTGCAGTTTTCTTTCTTCGCCTAACATTGTCTTTTATAACAATATTAAGTGCTTTAACTAATCAGTATCGATCATTGAATGGTAGATGTTGTGTCTAGCACTAGCGCGTGACAAAGCGAGATAAACCAATATGTATTGTGGTCTCGGATGAATGCACTAATAGAAAACACGAGTACTTTAGCGTGAAAGAAATATCGGATCAACATTGAATGGTACCTCTTACGGTATGCCACTGTAATGTCACAATCAAATGTAGTCGAGGTGACACGAATTCAACATTGGATGCGCTCGGCACAGTAGCTAGCTAAATCTTTCAGTAACTGAAAATAAATAACTATGAAACGGTAGTATGAAGGATGAACAAGAAAAATAAAAAATCCAACGTTTCGATAACTGTATTTGTTATCATTATGTACAACACGTGATTATTATAGCGTTACATTCGAAACTATTTCTTCAGAAAAATACAAGTTTCTCATTAAGAGGGATTATTTGATTTTACTTTTTCTGCAGTTGCTGTTTGGTTTAGAAATCATGTGAAAATAATGATTTGCTGTATTGTACTATTTTTGTTACGTTTCTGGAGCGTTTCCATAAAAGTTATTTTAACCTGAAACTTATATGGGAAAGAATGCACTGGCCTTTCCTGTGTATGAATGGCGCGGACGCCCGTATTAAAACAATACAAAAGTCATATGGATGTTTTGTAGATCATTAGAAACTGCATATGAAGAGTTACCTGGCATATTAAGTCTGCCTGTGATATATATGACGCTTTCCAGTTATCCAGAGCGTCCCAAAGTAGATAACTGGCAAAGAGCCAAAACCAAGATTTTTTTTGTTCTTCATCATCTTTCTCTAATAGGCCTAGCGCCAACCTAGTTTTAGCAGTAATTATAATTTTCTCATTATCTGATATAGCGAAACATTTTCCGCAATCTTTGACTAACTATTTTATTATCATTCTATGCAAGACGCATAAAGCTTTAGAATATGCTATATATATATAACCTACCAATCCACATGCAATCTTATAAAAATTAAATTCAAATATAAGGAAAAAAGAAATATCGCTACATAATACAGCTTTGTAGAGCTGGTTACTGAACATGAGAAAAAGAAATAAAATACGCGTAAGGAAGAGATGGAAGTGGACATATCACTTGATCCAGCTAATGATGACATAGTGGACCAAGAATTTACAGGGAGAATAGAATCCCTAACAAGATCGTTCATTGGAAAAACAGATAGAATGAAAATTTCTAATTTCAAAATGTTACTCTTGTAAAACAGTCATAAAAATAGTATTGTGAAGTTAACTGAAGGAAAGGTGTAATGGTGAAAGCTAGGATTCCATACAAACACAAAGGTTTTGAAAAACAAAGTGGGAAAGCCAGTGATGTAGGGATTCTATTCTCCACGTGAAGTCGAGAGAGTTTAGTTTTTTTAGCGATAATTTTACTCTGATACTTGTACACATTAATAACGGTAGAACAACCATGTGATTCAAGTATTTTCCATAAGGTCAAGCTCAAATTTTGCTTGGTGACTTACATTTATCAAAATGTATAAATAAATGTAGGAATAATGTTTTGTATCTCTGGTTAGTCAAAACGTAATGGCACATGCAGTATATATGTATACACACCGATTCTTGTTTATCTCGTGAAAAATAAACGGAGATTCAGCTAAAAGTTTTGTTCTTGTTACCAGCAGTTCAAACATGTTCAAACACAGTTGTTGTGGTCTCACCACATCCCGTTTCTTCACGTACTGTTTTCTTTTAATGATAAAACAGTAACTTGCTCTTAGACTCAGTGCTTATCTACCAACTAATGATGAATGTAAAAACCACTAATTTTCATATTCGGGCAGATATAATTTCTCCATATTTTCACTCCTATCACGGCATGATATAACTGATATATATTCACACAAATATTGCTGGTGATCATTTCACATGGTGAAAAACAACAACGAAAAACCCGTTGTGGGAATCAACACTTTTATTGATCAGCAGAAAAGGACCTAAGAAGGTCGAAACGTTGTTCTCTGTTTGTCAATAAAAGTGTTAGAACCCATACCAGCCGTTCTAAGATACATTTTTACTTTAAGTGGGTTTTTCGCCATCAAGTAAAAACCTGTTTTGTTTACTATTCGAGAAACTATACGCTTTTTTCTAAGAGATCTCACATTTCAACCCTAACAAAGAAGACATTAAGGTCGATAAACGAATAATGTACGAGCTTCATATGGAAGGGAAATCGAAACGTGCAAAAACATCGAATTTTGTTTAGATTTGAAAAACAGCCACTGAAAACATCATTTAGCAATCCGCAACTGTGTCTACAGTATTATCAGAGCCTGGCACTACCAAGTACCAAAAGCTAACTCTTCAACAGGATATTAATCGTCTAACAATTCATACAACATCCTCAAACAGGAATCATGGACACGATTTGATGCATGAAAATAATTTGGACATTGACCTTGTATCAGTTCACATCTGTCTCGGTGTGAAGAACAACGATAATCCATAATTCTACAAACGATGAAGAGGGTACGTCACATCCCAGTCTTCTTGCAACAATGAACACAAACAAGCACAAGAACAATGAATACTGAAACAGATCATCCGACTGAAACATCCTTCGACAAAAAAATAACCGCAATGATTTATCTTAATTTCTACTGCATTACCTTTAAAGTTAACAGCTTGGAAACATTCTAAAATAAATAATTAGTTTAAAAAAGACAACTCATGAAATATGAAACTGAAAGTAAATGTTGGATCTACACTTTACCCTAAACGTTTGAACCGATACCAATTAAACTAAAGCTTTGGTTAATATACAGCTAACATATTATAGTACAACAGCTTTCATGTCTTATGCATGTGGATTTTGAAATGACAGTCCAGAATGTTCCATCATAGAAGCGGTAAAAGTCCATAAAATCAGTATATAATTGAATGACAGGTGGCGACTCAAATCATGGGTTGAGCTTTATATATATATATATTAGTATCTTAAATAGTATATTATGTTAATATTTTACTTTTTAAAGGCAGTATTTAAATCGTTCCACAGAATTGTTAAACTCTGTATGTATTGATGGCCTAAGTATCCAATAAGCATAATGCGAAAAAAAACCCCACAAACCCAACAATATCAAAATTAACAGTTTTACTTTAAAAGATGATGGCCACTCACTTTCATTTGTTTCTTTACCCAACAAAGCAAGAAACCATCGTTAAAATAAGAAACCTGAAAGTGACTAAACCACCAAACAGTTCATCTTTCCTATTATTTCAGTTGAGAAAACTCTACAACTACTTTATGTTTACGGGCAGTGTGTGATGTCATCTCTTAGACGTATTTCTAATGTAAACGATGTTATCATTATCCCGTGAAGTTAGCTTTGATACAAAACTCTGGTGTTCCCTTATAAAGCTTAAGTAGAGAGTGAAACAGAAATTACTAGCCAATAGCAGATAAACATTAGATGAGTGTAACAGGTAAAATACTCAATGCTTTGTACACTATACAGTCGGAGTCTTTAGGGACCTCTATGTAATATATGAAGTGAATGAGTAAAAACAAATTCAATGCACATAATATTCTACTTTATTAACCACATCAGTATAATACACTAACTTGTATTCAAGGGGAAAAATGTCGCAAATCAAATTAAAAACAAAGGAAATGTCCAAGTAATTCAAACTAGAATATGTAGATGATACAGCTAGAGTTAGGTCATCCCTACATTAGCTTAAGGACTAAAGTTTAATATTACATTGTAAAATACGTTCTTTACTTCAATATCACCTGCAGTTGAATATATATATATATATATATTCCTGACTGTTGGTATGCTGTTTCCTTATCGTAATGTCACTGTCGTGATAACGTAGGCACCAATGTAGTGTAACCAAGAGCGGAGGATTTGCGTACACGGAAAATCAAGTTGAGGGGAAAGATGTCTTGATTATTAAATACCATTACAGACTTTCGTTACGAGGTCGATCTAAGTAAATGGGGCGTAAGTTGAGGGCGGTCTAAGTAGATGGGGCGTAAGTTCATGGTACATTTGTTACTTTTCATATGAAGTTTATTTATTCAACTCACTCTAGCGGGGAGAAGAAGTCTTGGATGAGCCCAACTCACGATCCAAACAAACATGCACTTCACTTATATATCTCGTAATCTGAAAGTCACGGGTTCGAATCTCTGCCCCATCCAGTATGCTCGAGTTAAAATCTGATGGCCAATCCCACTGTTTGTTGGTAAAAAGAGTAGCCCAAGAGTTGTCGGTGGGTGGCGATGACTAGCTAGCTTTCATTCTAGTCTTTCACTGCTAAATTAGGGACAACAAGCGCAGATAGCCCTCGTGTAGTTTGCGCGAAATTCAAAATAAGCAAACAACACCTGTTAGAGTATCATGACTCATTACAAGTTACACGTCTGATTTACCCACTGATTTTCTCGCACTGTATTTGAATTAAAGCAAGAGTAATATTTGTGGACTTTTCCATTACGTATCGGCATTACAAAAATCCATACAGTTAATTGCTACTATTTATGTTATATTTCAATAAGGTTTGAAGTTTAAAGTAATTTCCGTTAATAAGATTAGAGTTACGAGATGAACCCAGTACGATTCAGCTCCACCATCAGAAGTGCACCACTACAATAGCACCTCTCATCATAAAGGTGATGATAACTGTTTTTAAGTATGTGTGAGTGAGTGGGAGATTTTGTGGGTGTTAGCATTCATCACCCAGCGTTGGTTTGCTGATTAACGTAATTTTTGTACGATAACTAAAAATATTTCAAGATGCTATGTGGTTATTTTGTTTAAGTTAAAAAACAACAACACAGAGACAAGGCTTACTTCCAGCTGTTTTTTTCAGACTTTTGGACTTAAATTTAAGAGTCGTTTCTCGTCATCACGAACTATCAAACATTGTCTTTCATGAACATTTATTTTACTTCCTTAACGAATACCCTGAACCAGTTTTGCTGACAATGCACAGGCACACGGAACGCTCCCCTGACTTCCTTCAGATCTTGGCCCCTAATGCGAAACTCAAAATCGACCTGGCCGTTGGTGCAGCTAATTATGTATATTTTTCTTACGTTTCAACTCATGATGGTTAGAATGCATTATTTCATTAGTTGGTATTCTCTTTCTGTTAAGGATATTTTTTATTATGACCCAAATAACATCACTAATTTTATCAACAGTAGTGTAAGTATTACTGAAATCAATTGTTCCTGTTTCCATAGTTTCAAAGACTTTATTGTAATTAAGGCCCAGCATGGCCAAGTCTATCAAGGCGTTCGACTCGTAATCCGAGGGTCGCCGGTTCGAATCCTGGTCGCATCAAACATACTCGCCCTTTCAGCCGTGGGGGCATTATAATGTGACGCTAAAACCCACTATTCGTTGGTAAAAGACTAGCCCAAGAGCTGGCGGTGGGTGGTGATGACTAGCGGCCTTTCCTCTAGTCTTACATTGCTAACTTAGGGACGGCTAGCGCAGATAGCCCTCGAGTAGCTTTGTGCAAAATTCGAAAACAAACAAAAACAATTTATTGTAATTCATTCCATGTTCTATGACAATTAACAAATCTTTAGTTATATTGTTTTTATTGCTGACAATGAATGTACGTTTTTCTTATGTAATTTTAAAATCCAAAATAATTTGAGAATTAAAATTGTTTGATTTACTTGAATGTATATAAAGTCTATTTCAACTGAAATATCTTTGTAACACTTTCTGTGTTCGCTTGTACATGTTTACAAACCTTGCTACTCGAAGGTTTTAATATTTCAAAATTAAACCAGTCCTCGCCATATTCAAATAGTTAACGCACTCGACTTGTAATCTCAGGGTCACGGGTTCGAATCCCCGTCAAATGAAACATGCTCACACTTTCAGCCGTGGGGGCGCTATAATGTGACGGTTAATCCCACTATTCGTTGATAAAAGAGTAGCCCAAGAGTTCGCGGTGGGTGGTGATGACTAGCTGCCTTCCATCTTGTCTTACACTGCTAAATTAAGGGCAGCTAGCGCAAATAGGCCTCGTGTAGCCTTGCGCGAAATTCAAAACAGATTATTCGCCAGAGTGATGTTATATCTGTTATGTAAATTGTTTTAGCAATCAGTAACATCTTCCTTACCCACGACAGGCTCGTTGTTCTTAATGGTGTTATAAGATTGTTGTTAATAGTGTTAAGAGATATCATTTTAATGTTGAAATTTAAGTGTTACCCAGAAGGAGGCGCGAGTGTTAATTATGATGTTTATATCAAAAGTTTTAATGAGATAAACTTGGAACATCGTGGAAGTTTAAGTTTATTAAAAGTAAATTCAATGCTAGTTATATACACGAAATAGTTGTGAAGTATGAGTAGCTATTTAAAGACAGAATTGAACCTTCTTGTTGTTGTTGTTTTGAATTAAGCACAAAGCTACACAATGGGCTATTTGTGCTCTGCCCACCACGGGTATCGAAACCCGGATTTTAGTGTGTAAGTCCGCAGACATACCGCTGAGTCCCTGGGGTGCAATTTGAACCACTTGATGTGATTTTCATAAAGCATTTGAATCTATATTTACTCTTGCGTTTACTGAACTACTTTATGTAACCAAGTTGATTTGTTCTACGTTAGTCCTAATATTGTCAGAGCTTTTAACGCTGTTTGTAATGTTGGCCTGCAATAATGTAAGACAGTGTGCAAGTGAGTAAGCTTATGGAAACGTTAAATAAGAAAATAACTGGATCTCGTATCATGAATTGGATACTAAATTATTCTCACCAGGTAATTTAAACGGACCTATCAGCTAAAGAACAACATTATAATATTACTTCACACTGTTATAATTAAAGAAGTTACTACAGAAGACCATCTTGCAAGAATAACTAATGCTTGAACATATAACTTTGTTTGGTATTCAGTTTTGTACAAAAAAAAATGTATCATTACACCGATTCTGGCCCAGCATTGCCAGGTGCTTAAGGCACTCGACCCCCAATCTGAGGGTTACAGGTTCGGATTCTCGTAGCACCAAACATGCTCGCCCTTTCAGCCGTGGGGATATTATAATGTGACGGTCATTTTCCCTATTCGTTTGTAAAAGAGTAGCTCAAGAGTTGTCGGTGGGTTGTAATGACTATATGTGTAGCTTTGCGTGAAATTTTAAAAACATAAAACTGCCGATTCTAAATTAATTAGTTCTACACATTTGTTAATACACAAAATAGCGTACTGGTCGCAAATTCATTTCTGAAATTCAGCACTGATGTGCTCAATTCTTAAGGCCAAACTTCTGCGATCCTTGAACGATGGCTTAACACATGCATAAGCGTTGAGATTGAAACTTGCAATGTACTTGTTCATAAACTTTAAGGGTAACTGAAACTTCTCATAAGAGACTTCCAGCTTCCCGATGATTTGGATGCAGCTACGTCCTTCTAAAATAAAACTACTGTATAAATGTTTAAGCGAAAATATTTATATCTTCCAGCAACATTTTAAGTAATCACTTTTCTTTGGGCTTAATATGAAAATAAATTCAAGCCTAATGAAGAGCTTTTGCTTGTAATGTCTCTAGATACAAAAACATGCTTCAATTTGAGCGCTGTGTTATAACAGTGATTTTATATGACTGCTTTTATTTTCAAATGTTTTGCAAATTCCAGTTCTATTGAAAACTTTTCTTTTGCCTGACGTCCATCTTAAATGCCAACGAAATGTTTACAGATTTAGAATAACCTTTTGACCAACAGTGACATCACAGTACTTCGAACACCGATTAGTACAGGCGAATTTCAGAATATCTTATATTTATATTGGTTAGCTGTTATTGTTTTAGGTTTGAGTGCTGACAAACAGCCAATAATAGCTAGTCTACATTGCTCAAAGTTGATGACACAGGAAGTTCTAATATTGGTACTCTGATTGTAAACATTTTCCGGAGGTGTATCATCCAACCTCCTTTTTATTAATAGTTGGTAGGCTGCTATTAAATTTTAATCGGGTCTACATCAACTGGTAGCCTAAATATCTAACATGAAAACTACTAGACTTTGTAAATAAATTGTTTTTCAGTTAATTAATCGTAAAACTTAAATACTGAGATGTGTTATTTAATATTACCGCAATAATCAGTGTATAATTCATAATTAAATGTGTAAAAATACTCCTACAAGTTACCTTTGTGTGTATATCGTTATAACCTTTCATTTATAATAATTACCTTATTAGGTTTACAAGCATAAAATAATCATTAGGGAAATATCCGATTGTCACATTCTTAAGAAATACTGTTTACTCTTTTGACAATTACATGTAACAAGCACTATTAACCCTTGTCCCAGTCTGTAAAGTGAATTTTGGTAAGAAAACCTTTTTTCTTCTCGTATTCGTACTTAAGTGATGTAGCCTCCAGATGGATGTTCTGTTTTTTTGGAAACCGGAATCTACAATTTCCTTAACCTTTAAGTTTCAACTTATACCAAGTTCAGAAATTAAGGTAATAAACTGACAACCTTTTACTTAAAATATGGTAAACTCACTAATATTATCGTACACTTTTTCTCCTTGAATACATATATAAAACTTAATTTGTGGTAAAGTTATTTCCAGATTAAAAAGAGCTTTTATTACCAATCAGAAATTTACTTCAAATTTCAGTTATTCAACTGTTAAAATAACAGTTCCACAGTTGTTGAAGTTTGTGTCACTCTCAGCTAGTTCCTTAAATGTTAAAACACGCGGAACGTTGACGTATACGCATGCAAAATTCAGAACGATACACTCCTTTTTTTTAAATCAGTGGCAAGCGAAAACACTTTACTTGTCGAAACGTTTAACTGAAATTAAAAGTAAACTTACAACTTAAAAATAATACCACTAACATTCCAGATGAAAACTACTCGTAAAATTCTAGAAACCACTTACCACTTTATATTACAATAGTGCTAACAGTCCAGATGAAAACTGATTGTGAATATTAGAACCAAGTAACCACACGGAAACCGGACGTCCATACAAACTATAGCACCACAAAGCAGGTGCATGTTAGTGTGACTCGAAACTCAAAAATGTTGTAAATGTCGTTACAATACGCCCACTAACAGCGCCAACGCTTCAAATTAAAATTCACAAAATTAGATACTCCCGCCATCTATTGAACAATAATAAAATTAGATATGGTTCAAAATCGAATTTTTAATAATATGAAAATAAGTTGAATTTAATAATGCTTCACTTGATTACTACTCCGTGTTTCATACAATTATTACAGTATTATGGAGAGATTTTAAGTATTTTTAAAGCCAACTAATTAACTAAAAACACCAAATTAATAAACTAATGTGATCTTGTCAGCACAATGGTTCCACTTTTTAGTCAGCTTCACATTTACGTATAAACTGAATCAGCGGTTATAATAAACATTAAGTTCAAAACTATCATTTACAATATCGTTATTTTACAAAAGGTTTTTGTGTTTTGAAGAATGGCCTCACATGGTTTCCAAAATTTCTGACATATTGTACCTATATATTTAATTTAGGCTTGACTTGAAATGTATCATAGAAACTGTCATTTGGGCCCCCTTCTGAGAGTGAGGATCGCCCCTTTCTCTCATCCTCAAATGATGCTTTTAATCTTGCAGCTCATCACTCGTCACCCTCATCAGTAACCTGAACAAGAGCAAATTGGAAGAACAAGACTTGATTTCTTATGGTGATGAAATGTGTAACATCCACGAGGTTTCGAGGTGTCCTTTTCTCACCACAGTAAACCTGATTACTCAGACTACACATACGTAAATCGGTAATTGTCTACGTCGAAGTTTTGAGTAGAAAAGCCCTTGAGTTTTCTTCGTTTCTTTGAACAGCAAGACATGTTTCTCAGGTACGACTGAGCTGTTTAGTGGTTAGTAAGCTGGTAAGTGCAGTATAATGCATTTTGGTTGTCATAATTTGAACCACACGTTTAATATAGAAGGGAACCTTCTACAAGTCACCTCTGTCCTAGTTGTAAAAGTAATTTAGTTTCAAGGTGAATTTATAAATATAACGATTACAAATCAAATGACATAATTCACCAGTTATACCTCATTTGGAATATTGTACACAAATGCATTTAAAGGAAACATACTAACTTGTTGAAAAAGATTCAGAGGAGAGTTAGTAGATGATTCTGGGAATGGAAAGGTTATCTGATAGAAATAGATTAAGATCTTTTAAAAAGTGATCTCATTGAAGCTTACCAGATCAGATTGAGGACTGATAGGATGAGGGCTTCTAATGTCTTTGTTATATATATCTTTAAGGTATTATGTAAAAGAATTAATTCTTTTTAGAATGTATAGATAATCGGAGCCAATCTTCTATGCCTTTCTAAGGTTTAACTTTAGAAAGTTCGATATAAAGCTTTCTAATCGAGTATATTAGCCATTTAATTGCCTTCTGCGATAAGTAAACGCTATAAATATGTCATTTAGTTCTTTTACCTGGTTATACTTACCTCAAAAGGTATGACTAATGCCGGACTGTTGAGAGTCAAAAGGTATGACTAATGCCGGACTGTTGAGAGTTCAAATAATTTAGAAAGATTTATTTCACCAAAAGAGTATGGAAGAGCTTGTTTGTTGTTAAGAACGAAGGTTCATATTCATTTTTGGGTTGTGCCTAACATGGGTATCAAATTCTGGTTTTAAGCGTCATACGTCCTCTAATTTAACACTGAACTAATAAGAAGTGTAATTCACACATTTCTTGTATAACGTACATTAGTATCTTGGAGAAACACTGCCTAGTCTTATTTGGAAAGGAGAATACCGAGAGAAAATTTTCCAAATTTGAACAACAATAATAATTTTATTCCTAAAATTCTTAAAGCAAAAGATATTCTAGAAATGATATTTTTTATTTTGTAACATTTTAATAATGTATATCCCAATGTTACGTATTTTTTAATGTTTTATATTCTTCGTAGATTAAACGCAACAGAAAAACGCAGATAACAGCTTGTATAATTTATTACACTAAACTATTAACTAACATAACAGATATAACATGAATTATATGATAACAGTGACCGATATTAAGTTATAACATTCGAAATTAATTACAAAACAAAATACTAGTTTCAAACTTCAAAATTAAATCACAATACAAAACGGTACTGGCCTGTATCTAATACAATGAATTAAAATGAAAGTCTCAAATTCCAGTCTAGGGTGTGAATTTGGTCCCACGAAGAGATTCCGAAACAGTTCACAGTTCAATGAAATCGCCGACTCTCAGCACAAGCAGTAATTCAGAAGTATCGTAGAGATTGACGAAATAAAATCACGGCTTCCGTAGATCTAACTTCAGTCACAAATCCAAGTTGAATAATCACAGCAAACACTTAATCTTTCTCAAATAACTGACTCTCTTCTTTTGAAATGAAACTGGTGTTTGAATCTCACTCTTTGTCTTCGAATAAAACTAATGACTGAATCTCTCTCCCTCGAATAAAACTGATGACTGATGACTGAACATCTCTCACGTCACCGCCTTTTTTATACCGATAGGCCTATTTCTCGAACAATCTCGCAATTTCCATACAACTCCAAAGCTATCCACGCATATTCGTTCTTGCACGAGACTACACTTCTAGACAGGAAGTCACCAGCACTCATTTACAAACATGTGATTGGTCTACTTAATTCGAGAAAGTTCTAAAACGTTACCCTAAATAAATAACATATTTTAGTTTAAACTTCAAAACAATAATATCAATATGGAAAAATGAATAATACAAACGAAAATTCAAACACAATACGACATGTTGTCGTTTACAAAATATTTACACATATACATAACACCCAAAGAAAAATTGACTAACATGTTTCACCTTTCATTTTTGTACAGCTTTAAGGAATCTTGACAAAACAACAAATTATCGATTTATTTAAAAAAATTTGGAATGGGTAACATTCCAAAATAAAGGGTTATTCGATTATCCTTTGGAAACATAATTATTTGTTGTTGTTTTTTCGACGTGAATATCCTCCTCTGTTAATGGTTTTACTACCAACCACTTTTTTTGTTACACTTACGATGTCATAGATGTCTTTACAACTCCAGAAAGGCTCAGTTTTTAAATTAGCAAATGGATATGGAGCAAATCGAAAGCTATTTTTGTCTACGTAGTATTACCAATTAATTAGTTTGAGTACTAATTTACATTTTATCGAAGTTTTGACTGGTATGGCTTATATGGAATGAACAAACGAATCCAAAGGGAAATTTAGAAGAATTGGAAACAATCTACATTAATTCAAGTAGTTTATAATATTTTATTTGTTTGAAAGCTACAGAAATATTTTTTTATCACACCAGTGAAGTTGAGCAGCATATTGAATATTATTAAATTTACTGTGGTTAAACACATAGAAATAAAATAATTTATTTATTGAAAATAAATTATTTATAAAATATAGATTTAGTGACGCCATTTTGAAAGATGAAAATTCAGGTCATCGATCATCTTTCCGAATTGTTTAGTTTTTGTTATGATGTTTAGCAGGAATTGATGATTATTACAAATGGTGAGAATAAAGTATCAAACTGATTGGATATTTATAAAATGGTACTTTATGAACGACAATAAACACGAACTTTTAAAGTTTGGTTTAGTTTCTTTCGAATTTTGCGCAAAGCTACATAAGGGCTATCTGCGCTAGCCAACCCTAATTTTGTATTGAAAGAACAGAGAGAATGTAACTAACCATCACCAGAAAAAAAAAGTCAGACATAAGTGGCATTATGTAATAACATAATTATAGTATAATAAATACAATTCTCGTTGAAATGTTGTCTTGCTCATCATGAGGTAGATTTTCCACATGCACTTAATCACTACTAAGACTGTCTCCCCGTCCTCTTTTGATCCTCGTGGGTCCCCGTTTAGAAACCACTGTGCTAGAGTATTAGTCCGACTAGAAGTAATATCAGTAGCTTGAATTTTAAATTTAATAAAGATTAAAATATAAAGATTTGTTTCATTAGAAAAACAAGATGACATTACTAATCGATATATGTAATGTGGTTTTACATTAGATATTGAAATTAGATTTAGAAATTAAAACAGTTAATAAGAATATTAATGACGATGTTTTTGATAAAAGAATATATTTTGATTTTCCAATTTATGGTTTACGCTCTTTTAATAGTAATGTGTCATGTCCCTCGCCCCCCAGTGGCTCAGCGGTATGTCTGCGGACTTACACGCTAAAATCCGGGTTTCGATACCCGTGGTGGGCAGAGCACAGATAGCCCATTGTGTAACTTTGTGCTTAATTCAAAACAACAACAACAGCCATATCCCTCTGGTATAGACATTATAACTTCCCAATTATTCAGATATTGTAAAATTTGTAGTAAAATATAGTAATGTTAAAATACTGATACAAAAATTAATAGTTAAGAATTTAACAAAGAAACTTTAGATAAACTTATGAAACTGTTCTGTACAAATATAAAAACGTATTCAATAAATAACAATTAAAGAAACTTTACTAAAATATTTGAATAACTATTTCTAGTTAAGAATAAGATCATTTAACAATTTGGCACTACTTTATGCGGATGTACACCATGCCACATATAAAGGTTTGTTTGGAGATTGATAGTCACAGTAGACTTAATAAATGAGTGGTGATTGGGTGCAGTACTAGTTTATCTAAATAACTGGATGGGGCTGACCCTTCGTACCAGTATAACTCGTTTACCGGGCTAAACATTAGTACTTTTCTACCATAATGGGGGCTAGAATGGTAACTTCAAGAGGTAAGTCTAACTTACTTATTCCCAACTGGTAGTGCCTTATTTTTCTTATTCTTATTTTTCAGTTAATTTTACTTCTTTACTTTGGTAAGCAATCACCTTCCCACAACTTTCTGTAGACAGTGAAGAATGATACAGATGTGGGACGTTGTGGGCTTGAGAAACCACATCACACTCTTCTAATTTCTATATCTACTGCTACTCCTTTATTTTATTTATGTGAGACTGGCGAATAAATAAGACCGCGTGTTTGTGTTTTTCTTATAGCAAAGCCACATCGGGCTATCTGCTGAGCCCACCGGGGGGGAGTCGAACCCTGATTTTAGCGTTGTAAATCGTAAATATACCGCTGTACTAGAGGGGGGGCGATTAAGTTTGATAGATAGTGCATCCCCACCACACTGTGGGTCCTACTTCTTCATTCACCTCATAAACCTAGGATACATTTTATATCCCGCATTATAGCTTGTGCTCTAGGATATTTTTAATCACTGCAGCGTGTTTTTGTTTATTATTTTTGTTTTAGCTTGTTTTTAGGTTATGACAAACTGATATAATAAACACGCCAAACACATTTACAAATTTGTATTTTCTGGCATATGAGATTATTTTGAATGTGTTATTTTAATTTCATATTAGAATCAAGAGCATTAGCTCCCCAACGTTCAAGATTTAACATATAGTTGTCTTAATTTGAATAGAACATGAAACACGGTTTGTTATTTAAAATTATGACGGGAGAAACTTTTAAATACGAAAGGCAAATCTTGGTCACTGATTAGTAGATGTGAGCGTCTTGTTAATCATATCAAACTGAGGCATACAGTTAGAAAAAATGCTACTAGTTAATTACTTATAAAGGATAGATGTCCAAATTCATGTTAATTGACTAACGTTTCTTGTAAAAATATTTTAAAAAGTAAAATTTCACTGTTGATTTATAAAATATAAACGTTCATATACATTGTGTAATTTCATGTGTTGTATTTTTCTGTCAAGGAATTTTTCATAAGACTAATTGGGTGAATTCTGCAGAATAACAGAATGTTCAACAAGAAACGTATCACGGAATAAATTTAACGTTATAACTTCAACTGAAGAGAAAAAAAACGCATCAAAAAATTAGACACAATGATTGACAATTGAAACAGTCTTTCATCTTTCTATTCATCCTAAATAATAAATAAAGCTTAAGAGGTTCGAGAGCTTTCGGTGAAGAAGTAATAGAAGGTATCCCACACTGAGAAACACCGCGTTCTATGTATGAAATAATATTACATTTTTCTTTTTATGGAAGGGCGTGAGCTGCCTAGTAAAAATAAAGCAGGTTATATCTTTAAGGCATCGTATGGTTTACTAGTTAAAATGACAACTGTTCACTTCTGCATAGCATGTTTAACTTTTCATAAATATTTTTCAATAACAATGTGAAGAAGATAATACGGGTAAATGATCCAGTACAAAAAGCAGTTAGAGTGAAAGGAATTTTGGTTCTTCGTTGACAAACATTCTATATTGAAACCATATACGCTATATTTATGGACGTTTATAAAACGATGTTAGATAACGTTTCAGGTCATTTTATTTTTTGTTGAATTTCACACAAAGCTACTCGATAATTCTCTGCATTAGCTGTTTTCTAATTTAGCAGTGATAGACTAGAGGGAAGCAGCTAGTCAACTTCCCGAACCACCAACTCTTGGAATACTCTAATCAAATAATGTATATAACCTTCATATTATAACTTCCATACTTGGAAGGACGAGCACGTTCAGTGATGAGATTTGGTAGCACAGAGGTATTTCTGCAAACTTACGATGCTAGAAACTGGATTTTGATACCCATAATAAATATAATACATATACCTGATTGTATAGCTTTCTGATTAACCTAAAAAAACCTCACAAATTGCGAAATGAGTACACTAACAACAAGATCAAAACAGATCATGCTAGAAGAAAAGACACATACTTTTCTCTGTACCTCGTGTCCTCCATGACATCCTTAATTTTTAAATTTAAGACCAATCAAAATACTTATTGTACTGGTCACGAAATCAAAGCGACTCATTCCCTCTACTCAAAATTTAACAAACTAGTATTATAAAAATGCAAACTCAAACAATGTAACAAAGTCAGAAAATATAATTTCACATTGCGGAATATCTTTTAAACGTAGACATAACCCAGCGTAAAGAGAGAGTAACCTATCAAATTCCAAACTAAATATGTGTCATAGAATATGTACATTAAACAAAATACACTATTTGATATAAAAACAAAATTAATTATAGACATTAGTGCAAGAATAAATCTTGTGTGTGAAATTATAGAAAGCAAAATTTAGTGAAGTAGAAATGTATAGGACAAAGCATTATTTATTAGAGAACGAAAGTTATACACACGCACCGAAACCAACAACAATAAGTTATACACACGCACCTAAACCAACAACAATAAGTTATACACACGCACCTAAACCAACAACAATAAGTTATACACACGCACCTAGATCAACAACAATAAGTTATACACGCGCACCTAGACCAACAACAATAAGTTATACACACGCACCTAGACCAACAACAATAAGTTATACACACGCATCTAGACCAGCAGCAATAGGAACATTATATAAATAAGTATTAACAAAACATAAAAAATTGCAAAGAACCCTTCAGTATTATAACATAAAAATGATTAGCAATTATACGTAAAGTAAAATTCAAAATATAAAACGCTTCCCAATATTCATAACCAAATGCAAAACTTAATACAAAAAACAAGAGAAACCCTTTGATAAAGACAACCTAAACTCACAAGACACAAAATTTCTTATTTGTCAAATAAAAAGATCACACAACTTGCACTAACAATGTGATTTTTCTTGCAAGCTACTTTGACTTCAGAGAAACTAGTATCATCATTATGGACCCGGCATGGCCAGGTGGTTAAGGCACTCGACTCCTCATCCGAAGGTCGCGGGTTCGAATCCCTGTCACACAAAACATGCTCGCCCTCTTAGCCGTGGGGGCATTATAATGTACAGTCAATCCCACTATTCGTTGGTAAAAGAGTAGCCCAAGAGTTGGCGGTTGGTGGTGATGACTAGCCGCCTTCCCTCTCGTCTTACACTGCTAAATTAGGAACAGCAGATAGCCCTCGTGTAGCTTTGCACGAAATTCAAAGCAAACCAACAAAGTAACAATCATTATGGCATTGCTGCTATGGTTATCTTAATTTTTGAGTCTCCCATGGAGGGTCTTCATATAGCTTGTAATGGTAAAGGCTTCCAATTACCACTCAAATATCTCAGCTGAACTAAGATTTTCTGCTAGAATTCTTTTAGTAGAAATAGCATTAGTGCTGTTACTACATACATAAACTCGTACCCAGACTAACCTAGTATGTATACAATATTTATATATGTACTATTACTTAAACTGAAGGTACTTTAGTCCGTATTGCTGTATAGCTCAAAATGTGAGGACTTTAGTGTCGTTTCAGCAATTTTTCAACTGCTGGTAATCATTCTCAGTCACTGAAATTATGATTATTTTAGGTAATATTCCATCTAACACCAGGTGGCCTAAATTTGTAACAATCAACCATAAATTACCAAATACCTTTCATATATCCCTCAGTTAAATTCAAGTTGGTAATTGGGAAAGTAAGAGCCCAACTCCTTTTAACCAAGTTTATTTTGCAACCAATAAATCGTCTTGACCTTAAAATAATCAAGTTAAAATCACGCACAATTTAACGAATGCTTTCCACTGTGAAACATCAGTTGATAGCTTCGAACACAAGGGTGTCTTTTTTAGTGTTCTTGCAATCAATTGACTGTCATAGCTGCTGAAGAAGCACTTAATCACAGTCTTAATGATGGTCAGTATGGACCATCACTGCTATCTCGTGCATCTTCTTTGTCTGATGAATGTTCCTTGTACAATCATCCTCATTGTGTAAGTAAGGTAATATAAAATAGTATTGTCATTATCCTCTGGCTATTAGTCACGATTTTTAATTACAGGTCTAACCAATGTGTGTAACAGGTTCTTTAATAACATATAATCTCAGCTTACCAAAGTATTTCATGTGTTCACCACGTGATCACTGTATCTCGTATAGAAACAGACCAATTTGTCAGAGCATGAGATAAAAACCTGTCCAACCAGAGCCAACTTGATTTCTTCCTGCTGGTACATAAAAAGTTATATTCAGTTTCTATGACAGAACATCAGTTACCACCTTATCGCAGCATCTATGCTGCCACACAATGATGTTTTCTAGATGGTGATGTGCAAACTCGTGCACATCAATCAACACATGCCTTAAACGCTCCACAAATTCTTATAGACACTGATGCATCTGTTTCAGGAGGTAAACTATACATACATCTACAGGAAACAGTATTCTTTGACCAAAAAGGATGAGCATCTTCAGTTAACCAGTTGATATTGTGTTTTGTTACACGACATACCATCATGATATATAGCTAGAAAAACTAACCATTGAAGCTAGCTCCCTGATCCATCCGAGTGTCTTCAGATACTCCGAATTAGACAAGCTAGTGTTCTGCCAAAACATCCATTACAGACTGGGCTAAAGCATCAACCAATGAGTAAACCTAAGTCCATTTAGTGAAGTAACTGGTGATAACCAACACATATTGATTATGTCATTTGATTTATCTTGTTTGGGCTGAATTTACTTCTGTGCATCACATACTGCACAATGTTTAAACAACTTAACATTAGCACTGGAATTCAAAACCACCATTGCACGTTAGCACAAGTGAGTTTGGCATTTGGTAGTCTCCAGTCTTTATTTAACGCTAATTCGGAAAACTAACTTTCATGTTAGGCCGAGAACCACATCTTAGTGGTTGATGACAGTGATAAAGAACATCTATTTGTGTGTTTATGCCATATTACTCAATATATACCGGCTATATTACAACTTACTAAATGTGAAGGAACATTTATACTTCTTATGAGTCTTTCTGTTGCTTTTTAAAAGCATTAATCATGGTATTCAATTACTAGAAGAAATATCCTTCCATATGACTTTATGCCATTGTGACGGACATTGCTATAACTTACACTTGGTATTCAAAGCTTGGTTATTCAATGAACAGTCAGAATCTCGCAATATGGTGAAACAGTCTGCTGGCATTTCTGTGTTTTAGAGCCTTTTCAATACACTATAATAAAGCGAAACTCTTACAAAATTGTGATCCATTGTTCAATCACCCCTTTTAAATTTTAAAAATGTAAGTTTTAGGTTGTTTTTTGTGCCTAGTCTGGTTGGCAGTGGATGGTTTTCAGACAAAAATGCAGTTCACTCGTTGCACAGACAAAAACTGGCCAACAAGTCTAACAGTACAATCACGTTTTTATATGGCTGGATTCTTTTGACTATATATCTGTGATTTGTTGGTGATAAATTTGAACAACAAACAGACATCTCATAATCACTTGTTTGAAAGTAATATATTGAAAACGAGTAAAATATATGCACAAAATTTCGTTACAACATTGGCTATTACAGTTGTATTCAGAACTTTAAATAACTGTTCCTCTTTCGTCATATTTTAAACAGCGTGGTTTATTGAATTTAAAACCCTCTTTGACAAGACAAATTATTCTCCTCTACTCTGTTATCACTTATTTCATTCCGTGGTTTAGCGAAGTTGTATACAGAACTTTAACTAATTCTCTTTTACTTCAAAAGTACATACAGGATGATTCAATTACCTTAGAACCCAATAGAGAAGACAAATTATTCTTCTCTACTCTGTTTTTACAATACAACCTGTGATTATAACACTTTAAAAGCTGCCACTATACACTTTTTATGGCTAAATTTACAAACACAATCTAGATCTAGATCTCTCGCTAATTTTTCTTACTTTCACTAAGTAAACTTAATTTGCAATAACTTGTTCGCCTATAAATATATTACTGAAAATTAATGCATTTTAATAAATTTAAGTAAAAATTGATAACTGTACATATATATATATACAATGGCCAATTTTAGTGTAAACTCTGATACACTATGATGTAAGAATGTTCACTTAAAGCAATGAGAAAAATACAGAAGTTTCAAGCAACATGGCATCAATTCAGAACAACTGAACCACACAACAAATGATTCCCAAGCAGTTAAATAAGCACATTTTCTACAGCTATTGGTTTAAAAATCATCTAATTTAACGCTCACACAATATAAACTAAATTATAATTTCGTATTAAACTTGAAATCGATAGATGTGAATATCTAACATGCGTAAAATATCATTACCAGAGTGAGAGATGTAGACACGGTCACATATACGCTACTTCAGTAAATTCAGACTTACCACCACTTGATAGAAACTAAAGAGTGTTAAATGGCTTTGCTTGGAGTGACATATACACAACATGATTATCCCTTATTATAGCTACTCCTGTATAAAACAGGAACTCCGTCTTTCACCCCTGTGCCCTTATGGCCACGTGTTAAGTACCACAAAATCTGGTGAGAGCTGAGCTTTCCATTGCATTCCTCTAAGATAGTTGTCAAACTCAACTTGTGCTCCATTATTTTCCCAAAACTAAAGCACGTGCTATTCCTCATTTTTCATTATACATCCCTTGTTGAACTTGTCTATGAGAATACCCTCACAGCATGCAAAAGCTATAAACAGGAACTAGTCTATGAGAATACCCTCACAGCATGCTAAGGCTATAAGCAGGATATGCATTCTCATATCGTCTGTGAGAGTGTTCAAATTCTCACCATAATCCTACTTTTGAGCTTATCCACATGACATATGATAATTCTGTCATCCATACCCTCTAGGCACTGAGATTGATCCTCAGCAGGAGAAACATAACTACTGTCTTGGGGTGTATCAGATTCTGGTAGCTATTTTTCCAAAGTCTGCAGTTATTGGAAAATAGAAATAACTCACCTTTACAACATTATAAAAGTTCAAGTCTTTCTGACAGTTATCTACTCTTAACAAATAACCATTAGTTTTGGTAATAAGTCCTTTCAGTCATCAACCACGCCATTTTCATAAATATAAAATTTCTTTATACTCAATAACACAAGAATTCAATAGATCACAGTATTATCAGGTTCACTAACTTACTTTAAAAGTAATAAAGTAGGTTCTATGGAGTAGTAAGTTGCGTGGCAAAAAATGTGTGATGGAATAAATGTGAATTAGTTTGCTTTGATCAGATGAAAGAGATTGGGCACAGTGTATTCAGATGATTTTGTCCATATTCTTCTTAATTTGTCCATTATGGATTCAAAATCAGGAGTATGAAATACTTTTTTATTGTCTCTATCAAGACATTTCCAAATAGACTTTTTTATCGCATAGCACTAACCTCAATCTTCTGATCATGGAATTATATTAACACTGATAGTTCATTTTTTGTAAAACACCTCTTAGGTTCAAGCTAAGTATTGCTTAAGGCAACTATGAAGCAACATCGTCCAGGTATTACTTCTTTCCTCTGGTTGTATTTTCAGTTTGAATTTTCAGGCATTTCATCTAAATCTTGAGCAGAAATATTGCTAATAAAATATTCAGTAAAACTGCTTGCTTCTCAAAATACTTTAATCTACACGATTGAAATATTCAATCACAAACAGTGGCTGCACCTATTTTATATTTGGTAGAACTTTGGCTACTGTTTGTGGACTTCATTTTTACAGTGAAAACACAACGTTGCAGTGTGAGTGTCACTGTTATTATTATCTCTCTCAAAAAAATCTACTACCAGTCAATATTGAAAATGAAACAATTTTTTCAGTAGCGTTAAGCAAAATATCAGATGCATTATATCTTCAAATAACATTTTACAGACAAGTTATATCACAATTAACTTCATGTCTCTGTCTTAACTTTTTATTTTAATCATGTATTACCAGATAGTTTTGTGTACGCAGTGTGTTTGTTTAATTCGTTTTATAATACCAAAGTATTACTTTCTGTGATGACTATACACGTGTACAGCACCACACAGACCTCTATACGTATACACAAGTATTTTTAGCCAGATCGCTCCTAATACACATGTCAATTACCATGGTAGCCAGTACTGGATAACGAGTACACTATATATTGTTGGAAAGCTATGTTGGTTTGTTGTTGTTGTTGTTTTTGAATTAAGCACAAAGCTACACAATGGGCTATCTGTGCTCTGCCCACCACGGGTATCGAAACCCGGATTTTAGCATGTAAGTCCGCAGACATACCGCTGAGCCACGGGGGGCCTATGTTGGTTTAACGTGTTGTCGTCTACAAGCTGTTAAACTCGGTAAGTTTTCTCATAATAATGACGGAAGTAACCCCTGGCAGAAGTGAGCTGAACTAAGATTTTGCAACTAAAACTTGATAAAACACTTTGCCCAATTCAGAGAATTTCTTACTATTAAATTTAGCTCACCAACACATCAGTGATGTACTATGCTGAAGACTGACCAAACCAGCCTTGGTCTGTTTAGTGGAGTAATATATATAAACATAATCACCACGTAGCACTCTCCTTCTTTTGTTTCTGAGAGAGGGCTCACAATATCCATAGCTCTTCTCTGTAAGTAAGGACAGTCTATTTTCTGCTGGTCTTTACCATATCTACACTGCCGTTACTTCTGGGTGGTACATACTGCATGATTTTGACATCATTGTTTAATAACTCGATCAGAATGTGGCCAGTAAAACCATTGTTGCATTAATAGAAGTGCATGCAACAATTTGGTAGCCTCTACTCCTTGCATTATTAAAAATCTGAATAATTTCCTGCTTCAGAGTTCTGGAAACTACTAGCTAGAATAAAGATTGGGAAAAAAAACATCTTTGTGGTTGATAAGAACGGTACAACATCTTTCTGCACTAATAGCTATTCATACAAGTGCCACAGTCTACTTACATCCACATAAACCTCTTCCATCTGTGCTAGGCGTGTTTTACCTTGTTACAGGGAAAGGAACATTTTCACTTCTTTTGGGTCGTTCAGTTGCTCTTCGATAACCTGATAAAGCATTATTCACTTTATAAAACCACAAATGGAACTTTCTACAATATGACTCAAAATAATGGCAGAAGTGTTTTTATCTCCTACACAATGTCAATGGTCAGAGCATACAATGAACCGACAGGACATCCTATTCATTGTGACATCCCATCAGCATTTTCATGCTGTAATACCACGGTCACATGTGTCTGAAATGTTTTTACCCAGTATGCAATCATCCTTTCTGGAATTTTAAAGCTCAAAGTCCTGACTGTCAGGTGTCTTCCATTAGCAGCGTCTCTATAGGACCGATCACTGTCTTTTTCGATACAGTATGTTATACAGAAATCAATCCTATAAGAAATTTCAAGTGACATCCGAACTAAATTAACAGGTATGAAATACATAGTATGCTTGTTATGTATATGTGTAAATATTTTGTAAACGACAACATGTCGTGTTGTGTTTGAATTTTCATTTGTATTATTCATTTTTTTCCATATTGATATTATTGTTTCGAAGTTTAAACTAAAATATGTTATTTATTTTGGGTAACGTTTTAGAACTTTCTCGAATTAAGTAGACCAATCACATGTTTGTAAATGAGTGCTGGTGACTTCCTGTCTAGAAGTGTAGTCTCGTGCAAGAACGGATATGCGTGGATAGCTCTGGAGTTGTATGGAAATTGCAAGATTGTTCGAGAAATAGGCCTATCGATATAAAAAGATGGATAAAAGAGTGAGAGTTTCAGTCATCAATCATCAGTTTTATTCGAGGGAGAGAGATTCAGTCATTAGTTTTATTCGAAGACAAAGAGTGAGATTCAAACACCAGTTTCATTTCAAAAGAAGAAAGTTAGTTATTTGAGAAAGATTAAGTGTTTGCTGTGAATATTCAACTTGGATTTGTGATTGAAATTAGATCTACGGAAGCCGTGATTTTATTACGTCAATCTCTACGATACATCTGAATTACTGCTTGAGCTGAGAGACGGCGATTTCATTGAACTGTGAACTGTTTCGGGATCTCTTCGTGGGACCAAATTCACACCCTAGACTGGAATTTGAGACTTTCATTTTAATTCATTGTATTAGATACAGGCCAGTACCGTTTTGTATTGTGATTTAATTTTGAAGTTTGAAAATATTATTTTGTTTTGTAATTAATTTCGAATGTTATAACTTAATATCTGTCACTATTATTATATAATTCATGTTATATCTGTTATATTTGTTAATAGTTTAGTGTAATAAATTATACAAGCTGTTATCTGCGTTTTTCTGTTGCGTTTAGTCTACAAAGAACATAAAACATTACCACAGGCATTCGCTAATCCTTAAAATAACCAATTGTTATGTTTATCTGCCACAGTAGTCGTTGTCTGAATTTCTAGATGATTAGAAAGTGTGCAGTTAACACAAAAATTTTGTTTATTTTATCTAAAAATTTGTATTTCATGATACCCCAACATATTTTATTTTACAAACGAAGCATGACCTGGGAATCGGGACACTCGACATAAAATCTGTAAACTGTAAAATCAAATTTCAGCACTAAATATGTTGGCCTTTTTAGTTATGTCCCTCTCTCCCAGGCGGCGTCCTGGTATCGCGGTGATTCATACTGCTAGTTGGTAAACGGTAGGGAAAGGGTGGTGATGACTAACCGTCTTCACTACAGACTTTACTACTTCACAATTAAGGAGAGTCTGAGAAGTTAACCTCTGAGCAGCTTGCGAGAAATTCAACAAAACAAAGCGTTTTGCAAGTCTCACGATCCTGTTTTCAGTCAGTCTGAATTTTAAATGCAACAATTTTATATTTCTTGCAAAGGCTTTAATAAATATTTTTATGTTTCATGATCTACGAAAGCATTTTTTTTGTCTTAAAGCGAAAGTCAATTTGCGTAGGTTAATAAATACACTAAACAAAGGAATTATGCTCGTGGAAGCAACATGTGGTCCTAGCCTACACGCTGAAAACAAAAAGATGGAGAGAGAATAGGCTACGCTGCGTGAAAAATGCAGCTTCGAGCAGCCTTACAACTCGTAGTTGTCCTACCAGATGAACGTAACAACACCTAAAACAGTATAGGTTTCCTTGTAGCCCAACATGTAAGATATATTACAAGGACAGCGACCGAAATGGCGCCATGTCTAGGAGGTTTACAAAGACCTCAGATGAAAAATAGAAAAACAATATCCCTGAAAAGTAATTACTTATGATGTAAAGCCTTTCGTCTTTTGATCATTGTTAAATGAATGAAAACAACAACAATAACAGCAAAAAAAGAAGACAACAAAAACAGAAATTAATGATTGTTACACAACCAGACAACCTGAGAGTGACTTCCATTTCATGCTTCTGGAAGTCTCAGCAAACGATGTGGTTAATGGTTGTATCTTTGCCATAAGAACAGCGAGATGTTAAATGCAAAACCTTGGAGGTTTAAAACTTAGAGACTATGAAATTTTAATATGTATATAAATACTTACACTTGTAAGGTAAACAAGATTACTAAACATTCATAAATTAACGAAATAAATTTCACAAAAATGTTTAATGAAATCATACTTAAAACAAAATCTAATCAAAAATCAAATGTAAAAATAACAAAGTCCATTACATCTTAAAATTATGTTTCTTGTTATGCACAAAGCTGCACAGTTGATTCGCCCACAACAGGTATTAAAACCCGGGTTTTGAGTTATGAGCCTTCAAACTTATCACAGAGCCCCAGATATACGTTTCTGTATGCATGGGAATCTTTCCAGAAAAACTTATAAATTAGATTATCGTGTATGTATCTTTAAAGAAAATGTTAATACTGAAGAGTTAAGTAAGTTTTATAGCAAATCTCGGATGATCATGACTTTTGTGTAACTTAGCGGAATATTAGTGTCAGTTTTCGCGAAATGCGCTACCTCAAATATTTGAAAGGTAGAAATTTAGAAAAATTAGGGATTAATAATCAGTTCAGTTTATGATAAAAAATAAATATGGTTTCAGGTTGTCGAAAAAAATTGATAGATTAAATCTGACGTATTACAATTAATAGGGTATTAATATTACTTTCCTTATAAGAAATATAGTAAGAATATACGAGTACACATTTTAAAATTCGCCTGACTTAACGAAAAACCTTTTCCACTGTTATTGTGAGATTTAGGTTCTCTAGTATTTGAAGAGTTTTATGATATTTATTTTATTTTTATTTGTTCTCAGCCCAAAGTTTAACTGTGGAGTATCTGCTCTTTGTCCACTGTGGGCAATATAACTCCAGATAAAAGCGTTGTAAATCCGCAAACTTACCGCTGACCCAGCGGGAGACTTAATTTGTTTGTTTGTTTTGAATTTCGTACAAAGCAACACGAGGCCTCTTTGCACTAGTTGTCTTTAATTTAGCAATCTAAGACTAGAGGGAAGGCAGATAGTCATCATCACTCATCGCCAATTCTTGAGTTACTCTTTTACCAAGGAATAGTGGGATTGACCGAAAGTTTATAACACCCCACGGCTGAAAGTGCTATCATATTAGGTGTGAGGGGGATTGGAACTCGTGACCTTTTATATATTTAAATTACAATCTTCTAGTGGGTCGGTCATCCATAAGTTTTCGGACAAACATTTCTAAAATCCACCGCTCAATTTTCCATGGTGGACAGAGCTCATGTAGTCTATTATATAGTTTTACCCTGAAACAGACAACAAAACAACTAAAAATAAAGATTGTTTTGTGAACAAACTACATTGTTTTAGCTGGTTTTCTGCGAGCTTTATATGTTACGAATAGCTCATGCAGTAGCCTGACGAAAGCATAAAGATCATTAATTGGCTTTGAAAATAAGCGTTACATTCGTATTTGTGATATTTCAAAGCGTTTCATCTCGTAACTGTGAGGGTGGTTGATTTGTATGTGAGAGTGTATTTAGTCTACATTTTAATAATTATATTTCATATGATAGTGATTTGGTTTGTTTCTTAAAAATAAATTAACATAGAGCTTCATTTGAGATACTAAGACGCAATAAATTTCTTTCATTTGACGTTCATACAAACTGTATGTTTCCAAGTTGTTCATTTGTTGAACAAAATGAAATATAAATAATGCCCTTTATTTATGCCATAGTAATTGCAATCATAATCTACTACACAAAAATCAGGTTAATAGGCTATTAGTAGATTCTTAAAGAGGAACACCCATTTTTATATGCCGTCTCTACAGTTGAATAGGTTCTTGGGGGGTTTTGTTTCTTTCTTATCCAAACTATAATAACGTCGTTCGTGCTCTTATTTCTGTGCCCTCTAGCGGATTGCAAGTGTTTTTAATTATTATTTTATATAAAAAAATACAAAGCGATTAACACTGAAACCAGGCCCACGTTTGAAAGGATTTCATTGCAACGTAAATTCATTTTCTTTTAATCGACAGGGCCTCTAAAACTGACATGAGAAATGGCTACGTAATTACGGTACTCGATTCGCAATCTGACATTCGCGGGTTCAAATCACCCTCCCACCAAACATTTTCGCCTTTTTCGCCTTGTGGACGTTATAACGTCATGATCAGTCCAATTATTCGTTAGTAAAGAGTATCTAATGAGTTGTAGGTGGGTGATGATGACTAGCTGCCTTTCTTCTAGTCTTACACTGCAAAATTAGAGCGGCTAGCGCAGTTAACCCTCGTATAGTTTTGCGCGAAATTAAAAAAAACAAACCATTGTACTGTAGCTCAGGGTGTGCGTGTGTGTTTAAAGTCTTTCGAATTTATTTTATTTTTAGGGGGCTTTAAAAGAAGAAAAGTGAATACATTACAAAGTTTTAAGGTCTTCCGCGTTATCCTAATTGCTAAGAGTGTCACACCATCAGGCACAGTTCAACACAATTGTTAAATTTTGCTAATTCAAAGACTCTTAAATGGGCTGTTTGTTTCTTATCTAAATAGAAATGGAAGGTATACCAAACGTTTAGGCGTTATGCCTACAAAAAATTAAGGTAGCCTTCAACCTGAATATGCTAAATTAAGATTTTTCGTCGAATTTCATACGTTAAAATTTAAGAGATATTTGATAACATATTACTGCTTGGTTTGTTTGTTTGTTTTGAGTTTTCGCACAAAGCTACTTGAGGGCTATCTGTGCTAGCCGTCCCTAATTTAGCAGTGTAAGACTAGAGGAAAGGCAGCTAGTCATCACCACTCACCGCCAACTCTTGGGCTACTCTTTTACCAACGAAAAGTTGGATTGACCGTCACAATATAACGCCCCCACGGCTGGGAGGGCGAGCATGTTTAACGCGACTCGGATGCGAACCCGCGACCCTCAAATTACGAGCGTATTACTGCTTGGAAAATATGAATTAAAATTACTATTGCGAATCCAGTAATACAAATTTAAGTAAAAATAAGTAAATACAGAACAATACAAGGCTATAGATTTATATACGTACGTGGTATAAGTGAAATTTCTGTTGGATGAGAGATGAAGAGACGGTAACTTCTAAAGCGAACAAGCGGCTTCTCATGTGTCAACGAATATTGTTAGTTTTTAAGGTTGGTTTATCATTTCAAGCATCTAAGAACGAAATGCCGCAACTAGTTCAAATTAGTTGTCAAACGAATTTTTTTTTAAATGTAAAAAAAAAAGAGATGCAACATGGGAAACAAGTTTTTCATTTTCTGACATCTTGACACATACATTTTATTGTTATGTCTGTCTATTTTTATTTGTGTTAAAAGGATCACTAAACACCGTTTTTGAGTTCGTATGATATACATTTACACAGAAGATTAGGGCCGCTTGACTCGCAATCTGAAGGTTATAGGTTTGTATCCCCGCTTCATCAAACATTCTTGCCTTTCGCCATAGGGTCGTTACGATGTTACAGTCAATCCCACTATTCGTTGGTAAAACATATGCTCAAGAGTTGGCAGTTAGATGGTGGTAACTAGCTGCCTTCCTTCTAGTTTTTCATTTCAAAATTAGAGGCCGCTAGCGCAGATAGTCTACGTATAGCTTTGCGCGAAATTCAAAACATAATACTACATAACACAGAGATGTCTGTAAAAAACAGTGGAGCGAGGGGCAGACAACATTATGAAAATATATGAAACATACATTAGACCTGTCATTGACTATGCAGCCCCTGCATGGATAAATGTAAGCAAAAAACTACTTCAAACAAAACGACAAATAATAAAAAATACATAACTTACAACAGCTTATAAAGTACCCTTAACAACATCTTCCGAATTTATGCATAAATACGTGCGTATCGAAACAATAGCAGATAGACTCCTACATAGTACAATAAATTATTTTAATAAAAATTGGAGAAAAACTGAACTAGTGAGCGAACTTGAAAGATATTGTTTGTATGATGATGATAGATCTGAGCATCTTTCCCCAGTAAATATGTATTTTCTAAATAAAAATAATAATTAAAGGCCACCTATTAACTAGATTCCACATTAGTTTAGAGATTAATAACAAAACTTTGAAAAGGTTTTTATGTAAACGTGTTCTAGTTAATATCTAATGATGAATGTGCAAATAATCTATGGAACTATAAAATAAATGTTTTATTTGCACCAAGTGTATGTACAGATCGTGCATGGATATTGCCCTGAAAGGGGCCTGAGTAAGTGCGGGTTACTCTATACCTCGTGTACAATGTATAAATACGCTTGACAGTTGAAAGAAAAATCTGAAGGAAGGAGGAAGCGGTCAAAGAAACCTGACCCTCCTGGGTAGACAAACATCAATGCCCAAATACCTATATGTATATGTAGAGAAAACTGTCTGTATTTCAATTTGTATAGTGTCATAACCTCATGTGAAAAATTGTAAAACTGATTTCGATAAAACTTGGTTCCAAGAAATATTTCAGTTGGACCTTCTTAAGATCTGTCTAAAATGGACAAGCAATCATTTCAGTTTTACCCCTTTGATTCCGCGAATGGAGGTTCAGTTTAGAGATTAGTTCTATGGAAAAGTAATTGGAACCGACGCTGAACGAAAATGACGTCATGTGGGTCCTTTATGGATCAGATGAGCGGCGCGTGCTATGGCTCTACAAAGCAGCAGAGTTGTCCCACGTTCTCACTCATGACATTAAATTTTGAGTACAACAAATATTTTTTTAAACCAAGCTACACATTTTATTATGAAGAAAATAATGAACAAAGTTGTGCAGCTTCAAAAAGTTAAAGTGAGTTTTGTCCATTGGTGAAATTTTTGTTCCTTAAAAATACAATTACGTCTACACTAGATCGAGCTAAAACGCGTACTTTATTTACATAAAATCACAATTAATGAAATACTGAACAATGAACAAAGTTGTGCAGCTTCAAAAAGTTAAAATGAGTTTTGTCCATTGTTGACATTTTTGTTCCTTAAAAATACAATTACATCTACACTAGATCGAGCTTAAACGCGTACTTTATTTACATAAAATCACAATTAATGAAATACTGAACAATGAACAAAGTTGTGCAGCTTCAAAAAGTTAAAATGAGTTTTGTCCATTGTTGACATTTTTGTTCCTTAAAAATACAATTACATCTACACTAGATCGAGCTTAAACGCGTACTTTATTTACATAAAATTACAATTAATAAAATACTGAACAATGAACAAAGTTGTGCACCTTCAAAAGCTGAGTTTTGTCCATTGTTGACATTTTTGTTCCTTAAAAATACAATTACGTCTACACTAGATCGAGCTAAAACGCGTACTTTATTTACATAAAATCACAATTAATGAAATACTGAACGAAGCGTCACCCGCTAGTACAGCAGTATGTCTCCGGTTTTACAACGCTAAAATCAGGGGTTCAATTCCCCTCGGTGGGCTGAGCAGATAGCCCTTTGTGGCTTTGCTATACGAAACAGACACATACACTGAACGAATCTGTGCGTTTTCAAACAATCAAGTGAGTGAACAAAGTGTCGTCAATTGGCAGTATTTTTTCTTGTTAAAAAACAATTACGTTAACATTAAAATGGCATTAAAAACTGGGTTTCAATACTCGTGGTGAGCAGTGCACACCAAATAGCATTTTGCTTAATTCTAAACAACGAAAAGCAAACAGAAAAACATTAACTTGTGTTACAACGTGTATTTCATGAATAAACATTCTGCACATTGTCGGCCTAAGAACAGACATGACTAAAAATGTTCGAGTCCAGCTTTCTAACGGACTTCTCACTGATGAAATAACGAATATATTTGAACTTTAAAATTCTGTTTTTATCACTTGAAAAAGCGCAGCCGTTGCGTTTAAAAATATTGTTTCGGAGAGGGGATTAATCCCCTAAAGACCCTACTGAAGCGCAACCTACCGTAGACTGTGTAATCTGATTATCCTATACCAACTTCAGGGCCTCGTACTTTCTGACTCGACTTTCAATATCTATTATCTTCATCTTTTGTGATGAATCATCATCATTGTTATCTGATATTATTATCGGTAGCGTAACTCTATAGTGTCAAACTATTAAAACTGTATAACGTGTGAAAACATAGTTCTTTATCTATGGTATTAAACTATTAAAACTGTATAACGTGTGAAAACATGGTTCTTTATCAATAGTGTCAAACTATTAAAACTGTATAACGTGTGAAAACATAGTTCTTTATCTATGGTATTAAACTATTAAAACTGTATAACGTGTGAAAACATGGTTCTTTATCAATAGTGTCAAACTATTAAAACTGTATAACGTGTGAAAACATAGTTCTTTATCAATAGTGTTAAACTATTAAAACTGTATAACGTGTGAAAACATAGTTATTTATCAATAGTGTTAAACTATTAAAACTGCATAATGTGTGAAAACATAGTTATTTATCAATAGTGTTAAACTATTGAAACTGCATAACGTGTGAAAACATAGCTCTTTATCTTCTTTGATTCTCCACGTGTCTGGTAGTAATTTCATTTGGTTTGTTTTATATCATATAAATTACTATGAAAATGCTTTGACGTTTGTGGTGATATATATACGGCATCATCATACATTCATACACTTTGCCATTAAATATTAACCAAGTTAAATAAACAATTTAACCAAGATAAATGGTTAACGTAAAAATACAACTGGATATCAGAAACACAATTAACACTGCACAACAAAGGTTTTGCTTCTTGAACACTTTTGGGTGTTCATTATAGATTTTTGGCTGACGATCATGAAAATCCCATCCAAATTTGCTCATCACGTACCGTTTCATCAGAATCTTCAGTTTTCACCAGGACATTGTTACAATGGAGAAACAATATCAGGGCAACTGGAATCCGTTAATGCTTGCTGACTACTGTTGGACACTGCGATGTGATGCACCGTACATTGAATACAAACGAAAATCAGGAGCAAAAAAATTTTAATTATGTTGAACTTAATAGTGTATTAGAAACATAAACGCAATTAAATATGTTATTGCCAGCAAACAATTGACTGTCTATTTCTCGGAGTTCCTACGTGGTGAAGCAAAACCAAAACTATATTTATGCATACCCACCAGGTATCTGTCACAATCAGCAAAAACTTTTCAGGAAGCAAAACTTTTCAAAATAATTGTGTTATGATTAATATTTTAATATAAATCAAGCTGTTACTTCAATCGGTACCATTCTGTAAAGTATTAGGGAAATCAGTATCTGTTCAGATTCGGAGTTTGATCAGTCGTATTTAGATAATCGCAAGCAATAAGAGTGTTCAAACAAAGTTTTTTTACGGTATTCACAAAAACGCAATAATTTGTTTCAGGTTTTTAATCCTGAAACTTATATCACCTTTTTAGTTTTCTAGTGTATCAAAGTTATTGTTTGTTTCCATTACTGCGCTCAGTATTAATTTGATACATTCACAGCTTATTTTGACCATGCGCGTGGTAGAACAAATATAAACACCAACACAAAAGTATTTTTTTGTGTGTGTTTGGAACAGTTGTTCATCGTATACATTCTTAGAAACCCAAAATGTAACTTACAGTAAATATCAGTGCACTGATATCCATATAATTATCTGTAGCTTTATCTGAATTTAATAAAATTATTTTTGCTACTGAACTATAACAACCGGCTAGATTAGATAAAAAAAAAAAAATGGGGTGAGTCACTCGATATTTACACAAGAGAAAGTGCAAATGTTCCCCCTTTGAATCCTTTCAAACTCATCCATCCGCTGTCAGTTTCACAGCATTCAGCCATTGGTCAAATTCTAAACATATGACGTACGGTACAGATGATCTAATACGTGCCCCCCATGAGAAGCACAGAGCTGGGAACGAGACTACCAAACAACCGTTGATTTCAGCATTGTTAAAGTTGGTAACCACCGGGCACAGTTCGCTCGTAGAATGGTTACTATAGAGATAGTTGTTAATGACTCACGCGTCTTTTTCGAGTACTGAACCTCGGTGAATGGTTTGAGTGATTTTGTACTAATCGTACTTAAACTTTCTGTACACTTTGAACATTTATATTTTAATTGACTCATTTTAGAAATTCATTGATAATTTCGTGTAATTAACGAAGTAATAGTCGCCCCTCAAACATGACTGCAAAACTGTTTAAGTACCTGAAAAGCAGTCAACAATTATTAACAAAGAAAACTTTACTTTTGATATTCGTAAAGTTATTACAACATACAGACGTCATGGGAGTTAACGGAGACGCACAGGTGTTATCACAACAACAAGGTAACTATCTTGTCTATCTATTTGTTATCATTCATAGCAATATTATTACAAATAGCCGCTGTTAACGATTGCAGATTTAAGGGTTATTTTTGAACAGCTGATAATTACATAAACAAGGAACGAGATAAAGTATTTCAGTGTATTTAAGATAAGTGAGGAATCTTTAATTATTTCTGTCATAATTGTTTTCATTAGGATAGTCAAAGAAAAAGTGAAGTGTTATACATATATATATTTAATTAAATATTCTGAATATTATATGTGCGAAACTGTTTTGAGAGTCTTAAAGAGTGGCACGTGGAAAGAAAGGGTAATATATATATTACTCTTTGTTTTTTGGACTTCGCGCAAAGCTAATCAAGGGCTATCTGCGTTAGCCATTCCGAATGTAGTCGTGTAAGACTAGAGGAAAGATAGCTAGTCATCAACTCTTGAGCTACTCTTTTACCAACAAATAATGGGATTGACCGTCACATTATAACGCACCCACGGCTGAAAGGGCGAACATATGTGGTGCGACGGGAATTTAAACCTACGACCCTCAGATTACGAGTCGAGCGCCTTAACCCACCTGGCCGTGCCGGGCCCTATTACTCTGAACAGACTGAGCTCAATCTGTATGTTTGTGAGCATATTCATACTCACATTTTATTGGTTAAAACATGCTTGGAATTATGGAAATTGACGTAACTTAAACGTGCGAAACGCTCACACTAATATCATTCTGTTACTCTGCGACTTGCGTCTAAATCATTTTGATAATGAAATCTTGCTCGATCACCGCCTGACGATTGAAGATCGCAGGAAACGAGAGTATATAAAGATTTAACAAAGCAGTTGGACTGCTTTGGGAAGTATTTTTGCGCAAAACTTAACGAGGACTTGTTTGTCATCAAGAAGTGAACCGTAAAGAATCCTGGGGCAGCAGGTCGGGGCAAACTAGACACAATCAAGGGCTGGTTTTTCTGGTTGAGTGAGTTGGAAAAACAAGGAAACAGGACCATTTCGAGAAACATTTATCTGAGGCCGACAATGTTGAAAGATGCGTCGAGAAAGAAGCTCGCGGATTTTTCAGTGCACGACATCTTTTAACACAAGCCGACAACATCCGGAATTTCTTGAGGGCCGGAAAATGAACATTTTTTTTTCGTGAAATATAAACTCATAACCTCTCCAGGGCTTCCAAGAAATTTAAGCGAAAATATCCAGACTAATAACATTTAAACTAGTATTAAGTTTACTTAAAGTCATGTTCTAAACTCATTATTTGTTTATAACTTCGCGAGCTCAGGTTTAAGATAGGTGATCAACTCGTTAAGTACCCCACAATATGTGGGCTTTATCCTGTTTAGTAATCAATGATGACAAGAAAACCCACTTTTATAGAAAAATATACATGTAAAAACAGCTGGTTTGGATTGATAAAATTTTTATGCAGAGGAGCGAACAACGTTTCGACCTTCTTCAGTCGTCGTCAGGCTCACAAAGAAAGAAAGAAAGAGGTAACTGACCGATAGCTGACCACATGTTTGAAACACAACATAACCACATAAAACACTCAAATAGTAAATAAAGAAACAAACACACACAAACGCAAAATTAAAGAAGCCTTACTTATACACCAACTCAAGCCCAAAATAAACCAATACAAAGGAACACTTTAAAACCTATACTGATAAATATAAATAAAGAAGCCCTCTACATTCCTACACTCGGTTACACAACCCCCTTTAAACATGTGGTCAGCTATCGGTCAGTTACTTCTTTCTTTCTTTATGAACCTTACGATGACCGAAGAAGGTTGAAACGTTATTCGCTCCTCTACATAAAAATTTTCTCAATCCAAACCAGCCGTTTTTACAGATATATATTTATCCAGTTTAGTTTCATTAGTACGTGATAAATAGACTTACAATTTTGGAATTTTTATTAAAAAGCGATGAATAGAAACTATTTAAATTTCGCAACTGTGGATTCGGGCGTTTCTGATTTGTAGTTTTAGTGTCCGTAATCATAATTTGAGCTTGAGGAGATTATTTGAACTAACTTCAGGGTTCACTTTACAGGAAAATACCGCGTGTTTAACTTGCTTGCTTCAGTGATAACATCTCTTAACAAATGTAAACAAATCAATAAAAATAAGCCAAAGAAAACAAGTAACAATTCAACGCTAGGTTTGTTTGTTTTTTGAATTTCGCACAAAGCTACTCGAGGGCTATCTGTGTAAGACTAGAAAAAAGGCAGCTAGTCATCACCACCAACCGCCAACTCTTGGGCTTCTCTTTTACCAATGAATAATGGGATATACCGTCACATTATAATACCCCACAGCTGAATGAGCGACCGTGTTTGATGTGACGGGGGTTCGAACCCCAGACCCTCAGATTGCGAGTCGTGCGTTCTAACAACCTAAGCGTGAATCACGAATAAGAAAAAGAGTACCAACCAATTAGTTTGTGAATTAAATATCTGTTACTTTTTAACGAACGTGAAATTATTCTCTCTTTAAATGTGTACAGCTAATCAGAATAATAAAAATGTTTATCCAGAGTTTATTTTTACAAAAATATATTAGGGCAGGGAATGATCTAGTCCTTTTGTTTGTTTGCTATTATTAAGTACAAAGCTACCTAACGAGCTTTATCGAAATCTAATTTGTTTTATGAGCTCTCAGAACCACCAAGGGACGTGGCTTATTAACCCTAGTTGTTAGCCTTCCGTTACTGGGGAATCACGCTTCTCACTTTAAACCGTGAGTACATTATGAAAATGACGATCAGAATCGGATTCCAAGAATACTACTGTTCAGTTGCGTTACATCGAAGTTAACATTTTAAAATTAGGGAAAGCTTTGCCCAGGCAAAAATACGAAACAAACAAGATGCGATAGCGAAAGATGTAAATATCTTCTCTTCAAAGTTCATTAGGAGGCATTGAACAAACACCTAACCAGAGGTTTCAATGCTAGTATCATAATTAAATTAAATACACGAATCTTGCGACTAAATGTTATTAAATACTTGTTCGGTAGTATTTCTTTTATTAGGTAGAGTACAATAACTATCATCACAAACTATTCTTTTGTTTATGTGAGACAACTTGAGAGTTATAAGGCAGATCTGAAACTGATTGTTTGTGTGTTTTTGAATTTCGTGCAAAGCTACACGAGGGTTATCTGCGCTAGCCGTCCCTAGGGAAGGCAGCTAGTCATCACCACTCACCGCCAACTTTTGGGCTACTCTTTCACCAACGAATAGTGGGGTTAACCGTCAAATTATATTGCCCTCACGGCTAAAAGGGCGAGCATGTTTGGCACGACGGGGATGCGAACCTGCGACCCTCAGATTATGAGTCGCACGCCTTAACCCACCTGGCCATACCGGGCCTAAAATATATCTGGTAAACAATACTGAAATTATTTGAAAAAAATAGTGTAAAAACATTATTTAGAAATATATATATAGAGAGAGAGCTGAGTTCACCGAGAGCAATCGAAGCTCTGATTTTAGCGTTTTAAATCCGTAGACTTATCGCTGTACTGGCGGGTGTCCGCAAAAAATACTTTGACGGAAAATAAAGAGTACGTGTATGTATCGCAAATAGTTCCGCTACTCATATTAAACAAACAAGTAAAAAAAGCATAACCCACAACACGCGCTTTGGGTCACTATGACATTTTTTAAGTGACTATATTATGTACGTGACAGTTTGTTCAAAGGAAAATAATACGAATCAAGATATGTATTCTTAAATTATGTAGGCGTATCTTGTGATATTAATAGATATATAAAACACGCATGCTTTGTTTATATAGCTTACTGATGGAGCAGACACGTTTTTATCTAAATGGATATGGCAAACTTAACCTGTTTCAACATATAAAAAGCTGAGTCGAACTGTCAGTGTTACACGTGCAATATAGGACAACTGGAGTGCGACCCGCACTGCACCTTATAATGGCTTTCTAACACTGTTGAACCCGTCTGGCTGTATCGCGTTTTTACTTGATTGGCCTTGAAACGATGCTATACGTTAAGCCTGAAATGCAACCAGTATTGTAATAGGAATAATTTACAGGCAGAACTCGTCAACCAAACCATAATTTCATACCCCAGTTATTATTACAAATGATTCTACAGTGTTTGCGGGGTTTATATAATGATGCTTTCTTTCATATGATGGTCAAATATGTTTAGTTGAACTCATTTATTTGTATTAGAGATATTTTGGAATAAATACGTTCAGATAATCGTTCATGATTATGTCAAAGTAATCCAAAGCATTACTGATACCTTGTGACAAAATCAGTAAAAATTTCAGTTCAATGTTTTTTGCATGGATATTTGCCTTGTAATAAATTTGACTCTGATCTACAAATTTCAAGGCAACCATTTCCAGGTGACACTGTTAATCATGCTTACCCAATTCTTACAATGGAATCTATCCTTGGAATAAATTTTACGAACATTTTCTTCTAGTAATTTCTAGAATCCAGACATTAAAAGATACGACCGTCTGGTGACGTCACGTTTTAAACGCGTCTGGTTAGAGTAGTTATTATCTACATTCAAAAGTAGAGACAATTTAGTATTCTTTTGTGTTTTAAATTAATACTTGGTATTCATTGGTCGTGCTAATATTCCCCACTTATTATTAAAACTCAATAAATAAAAATGCAGTCGTTGTACTGGAAACTTTAAATACATCCATCCCAGAATGCAGTTCAAAGTTTTCTACATTTCCTAACAACTTTTATTACAGACCGCGCTCTGCAGATATTGAGAAGTGAGTTGTACTTTTAAAATTCTTAACACGTTAGTTGGATTATTATCTGCAGATCTTTGCTAAGTTTATTTGATTACCAAGAAATTATTAGTTTTGCCCCAGATAAAGCTCACCTCATTATCGTCTTGTAAGATTATGTTGCCAATTTTTTCTCTCCTAAGTGGTTATTTGCGGTGAGGGCGCATTGACTTACACTAATGGAAAATGAAGCATGTGTGCTTGACCTTTAATAATATATTATTTCTTTTGAATTGCCTTGTGGTTGGAGGCCCGGCATGGTCAAGCGTGTTAAGGAGTTCGGTTCGTGGGTTCGAATCCCGTTTGCACCAAACGTGCTCGCCCTTTCATCCGTGGGGACCTTATAATATAACGGCCAATCCCATTATTCCTAAGTAAAAGAATAGCTCAAAAGTTGGCTGTGGGTGATGATGACTAGCCGCCTTCCCTCTAGTCTTACAATTCTAAATTAGGGACGGCTAGCGCAGATAGCCCTTGAGTAGCTTTGTGCGAAATTCCAAACAATCAGTCAATGACTGGAATAATTTTTAAAAGGAGTCACACTAACTGAGCACAACAAAACCTGCGTAGGAACTTTACTAGCTAACCTTTTAATTATGCATATTTCAAGCCTGAGTTTCCAGCCTTACCGTTTCTCCAAAAACCCACGTAGAATTGGTTATTGTATTACACGCACAAGTTTTCGATAGATACCGCCATAAGCTCACGGTTTGCGTGAGTTTTAACTCCGGCTGTAGCAAGTCAGGTGATCCATTATAACGACAACTTGATTACACTGTCATTTTATACTTAGCATAAAACCCAACAGTAATCTAAAATAACTTAGTAAGGCAGCTAGTCACCAGTGGCCAGGTTTATATTAAGAACATATAAAACACACTTAGTCATTAGATGTTTTAAAAGTTCCCATGAAAAACCATTGTTAAGAGCATTTCAACTTAATACAAAACTCGTTTTAGCATCTCAACCAGTTTATCAAGACAACGTACGAAGTAACCTTCTATTGGTACTATCACATACAACATACGAAGTAACCTTCTATTGGTACTATCACATACAACATACGAAGTAACCTTCTATTGGTACTATCACATATCGCCGATAAGTTTAGAAAAAGCATACTATAGTAGGATGTTCGAATACCCGTCACCGAACATACTCGCCCTTTCAGTCGTGGAGACGTTATAGTTTGACAATCGATCTCAATATTTGTTGATAAAAGGGTAACCCAAGAGATAGCGGTGGTTGGTATTCACTTCTAAATTAAGGACGGATAACTCATGTATCCCTCCGATGTGCTTCTTTCCTGTTAGAGAAAAAAACAACAAGTTTTCAGTGTATGAATTCCCGGCAGCCATTCTGTACCTTTCAAGATACTGATTATTTTATAAAGTTAGAGTTCTTCAAAGAACAATCACGTCAGTTTCCTTCTTCTGCACAGTCCCGCCCTCTGGTACGTGGCCGATGTAACTGCCATAATTCTAATTTCTTCATTCATCTTTCTAATCTAAACAACCGTCGATTTCGAGGTGTGTCTGTAATAATCAGCCTTGATAGATTTCGAATTCTTTTTCAGTCATGTTGACAGCATCAGGAAACATTTTCAACTTCATTTCTTTTATTTGAAGAAGAGCCCGTTCGTGCATTAGTTTTACTCCTGTAGAGAACATTGGATATTTTTTGTTCCTTAGTGCCATATAATTTTACAGATTCGTATAAATATTTTGAATTAGAAATAGTGGTCTATTAGTATTATTATACACTTCACATTTTATTATTTATTATTCTCTCAACGCGCGTTGGACCCTGGGCAACCGCCCGTATCGTTCACAGATCCACAGTCCGGCACGCTAACCACTGGTCCATTATATGGGACAAATGCTTATCACGTTGTCGCAGTTCTGTAAGTTCATCCTTACATTTTGAGGGAAATGGTATTTGAATGTGTTAACTAGGAAACGAGCTACATTTCGTGTTAATCATCAGCATGGCTCTTGTTTCTAGTATTTCCATCATACTGGTGGAATAAGCCATCGCTTTCCCTGGAAGGCAGAGCTCAGTGTATATAAGAACTTTGAGCCTATCATTTACGTTCTCCAGGCTGGCTATTAAATGTCGTATCGAGCATTCAAACTGGATTACTTCCGAAGCTATTGACAGATTTTGACTTGATTTGGACGTATAATACAGTACAAAATGATGCATTGTCATGCTGAAAAGAGATGCGGTCCTACCCCATTCAATTCCCCCAGCGAAGGTGGCAGGCACGACTTCGGCTGTATGTCACATCTACTGAAACCGAGCTTTGTTGTACGTTATGAGATTCACGTGCCTGCTTATTCAGGCGGTACGGGTTCACTGCTTTTAATGAATGTGTGCTTTCTTATAGCAAAGCCACAAAGGGCTATCTGCTCAGCCAACCAAGGGAATCGAACCCCTAATTTTAGCGTTGAAAATCCAGAGACATACCGCTCTACTAGCGGGGGGGCTTTAATGAATGCAGCATGTAGCGTTGTTGACGTAGATAGATTGGTGACAGTTCTCAACTAAAACACACCGTATGTTGGTAGAAAGTATCAAACCCAAATTTATTTACCCACTAAACACTCCTTCCTAATTTTCCATATTACACTCTTCTATTTCTCAACAATACTAAAATTAAATTATTATTACAACAATACGCACTATAGCCTAACTTTTGTTATTGTCACCAATAGTCATTCTTCATGATTAATTTCATATGTGTTATTCACGTAGCTTGTGTTGTACTTACCAGATAAAAACACGTTACGGAATCTATCTCATCTATTTGAATAGAAATATAACAATCTATATATTAAAGCAATGTTTAGATTTTTCTTACCAGAAGAGTTTGTACGTTATTATTTTCATTATAAACTCCATTTTTTTTTCAATAAAATATTATTGAAAGCTTGTCTAAGTCAAAAGATCCCGAAAAAAGCTTGAAAACGACAATTTTAACCGATGACAGGAAATGAAACAACATGGGCCCGGCGTGACCAGGTGGTTAGCGTGTTAGACTCGTAATCTGAGGGTCGTGGATTCGAATCTCCGTCACACCAAACATGCTTGTTCTTTCAGCCGTTGGGGCGTTATAATGTGACGGTCAATCCCACTGTTCGTTGGTAAAAGGGTAAACTCAAAAGTTGACGGTGGTGATGACTAGCTACCTTCTCTCTAGTATTACACTTAAATTAGTGGTGGGTAACGCAGATAGCCCTCATGTAGCTTTCCACAAAATTCAAAACACACTTAATCACACACATATTTGGTTTAAAAGAAATTTGAATTAATACCACATTAAACCAATTTCCAGCTATGACGTACTAATCTTCAATTTTTTTATGTCGTTTTATGGGCTCGAACACGTTTGTTTTTAATTTCGTGCAAAGCTACTCGAGGGCCATCTGCGCTAGCCATCCCTAATTTAGCACTGTAAGACAAGAGGGAAAGCAGCTAGTAATCACCACCCGCCGCCAACTCTTGGGCTGCTCTTTTACCAACAAATAGTGGGATTGAGCGTTACATTATAACGCACAGCTGAAAAGACGAGCATGTTTGGTGCGACCCTCGGATTACCAGTCGAACGCTTCAATACGCTTGGCCATGCCGGGCTCGAACACACTCGTAGAATTTAGTAAAACTACCAACTGTTTATTTGAATTACGAACGTTTGGAAATAGAATTCTCAAGGTTATCGGACGAAAGACGCTGTCCTTATTTACTTCTTAGGCGCTACTTGATTGGTTCAAATTAATAAAGTGATTCACTGTTGGATCATGTAATTTAGGTTAACAGATATACGACTATTAATAATCCTCGGATGCAACTAAAATAAACCAGAATGAAATTTTACAAATACATAGAACGTGGTATTTTAATAATGGAAATTTTTGACAGCATAATTCTGGTGTTTATACACTGCTGGCCAAAATCATAAGGCCAATTAACACAAAAAAATATGCATTTTACGTTGTTAGACTTAACCACTTATTTGAGTAGAGCTTTGAAAGATGAAAATAAGAAAAAGAAAATGGAAAACCTTTTTAGCATTTAATAGGGAAAAAATTAACTCTTTGAAATTAGCCTAAATACAAGCTGGTCAAAAGTTTAAGATCATACTGAAACGAAGCGTTAATCGGTAAACACGTAACGAAATGTAGTCATTTGTGTTCAAGCATTAACGTTGTCAACATCTCCAACTGAGATCTCCTGTATTACATTGGGAAAAACATGAGCTATAAAGTTAAACGTGGCAGATTTGTCGAGCTGCAAAAGCAAGGTCTCTCTCGATGTGCCATTGCTGGTGAGATTGGGCGTTGTAAAATTGCTGTTGCAAATGTCTTAAAAGACCCTGAGGGATACGGAACGAGAATTTAAAGTGAGCGGCCCAAGAAAATTTCGTCGGCATTGAGCAGGAGGTTTCGACAGGTTGTCCGGCAAGACACCAGCCGATCGTCGAACTAGATTACGGACGCAGAATGCAGCTCAAGAACAATGAGACAGTGTCTACGAGAAAGAGGCTTTAAAAACCATAAACGTCTTCAAAGGTAACGCCTCCTTCCACACCACGAAACAGCTCGGTTATACTTTGCTGAGAACCACCAAATATGGAACGTAGAAATGTAGACGAATGTTTTGTTCTCTAATGAGAAAAAAAATTTAACTTGGATGGTCCAAATGGCTTCCAATGTTACTGACACAATAAGGATATCCCACTGGAGACATTTTCTACACGACACAGTGGAGGAAGTTCCTTCATAATCTGGGGTGCATTCTCCTTCCATGGAACAATGGAGCTTTAGGTTATACAGGGGAGTCAAACAGCAGCTGGCTACATTGGCATGTTGGAGAGAGCATCCTTATTAATTGAAGGCCATCGCTTCTATGGAAATGATTGGATCTTTTAGCAGGAAAACGCTTCAATCCACAATACCCGCAGGACAAAGGACTTTTTCATGGCGAATAACGTAATTCTTTTGGACCATTCAGCACGTTCGCCCGAACTGAACCCCTTTGAAAATGTTTGGGGGTTGATGTCAAGGGAAGTCTACAGAAATGGACATCAACTCCAAACAGTGCATGATCTTCGTGAAGCCATCTTCACCACTAGGAATAACATTCCAGCCAGCCTTCTGCAAACGCTTATATTGACCATGACAAAGCGAATGTTTGCAGTTATTCGCAATGACAGCCGTGCAACTCACTACTGAGACCTCATGTTGTGCATTTCCTACCCTTTTTAGGACTTCTTTTTTGTATGGTCTTAAATTTTTGACCAGCTAGTATTTAGGCTAATTTCATAGTGTTCACATTTTCTCTATTAAATGCTAAAAAAGTTTCATATTTTTATTTTCACTTTTCCTATTGTCATCTTTCGAAGCTCTACTCAAAAAAGTGGTTGAGTCTAACAACGCAAAATGCATATTTTTTCTTTGTTAAGTTTATTGGTATTAAGATTTTGGCTAGAAGTGCGTCTTTTAACATAAACGTAAACGATATGAAGAATTTTCCTAATTTTGTTCAGATTTACATTTCATCTTGTAATACACCAGCATAATTTCGTAAAGTTCTTACTCGCTCAAGGAAAAGTTTTTATGGTTCTTTTAGGTTTTTTTTACAAATTTCAAGAGAATTGCAATATAAAATGTGGGGTAATCTAAAAATGTAAATATTGTTTTACTCTTTCAAGTATTGAGTGAATTCTTTGGGATTATACGGTATGAAATATCACCTCAGTGGCACAGCGGTATGTCTGCTAAAACTGGGTTTCGATACACGTGGTGGGCAGAGCGTAGATAGCCCATTGTGTAGCTTTGGGCTTAATCCCAAACAAATTAATCAGTCGGTATGAAATAATGTAAATTACAATCTACTGAACTGTAACTAAAACGTTTTGTTTCTTTGTTTACTCGTTTCACTTTTAGAGGGTTTCGCAACCATATCCCTAATTTTACATACAATACCTTCCAACCACTTGTTGACTTTTTGTTGCGGGCAAGATAATCACTATCGCTATTACATCGTTGAAGACACAAACAGGCCTAGCACGGCCAGGTAGGTGAAGACGTTAGATTCGTAATCTGAGGGTCGCGGGTTTAAACCCCGTCACACCAAACATGCTTGCCCTTTCAGCCTTGTGGTCGTTATAACGTTACAGTTAATTCCACCATTTGTTGGTAAAAGTGTGGCCCAAGAGTTGGTGGTGAGTGGCGATGGCTAGCTGACTTCCCTTTAGTCTTACACTGCTAAATTAGGGACGGCTAGCGCAGATAGTCTACGTGTAGCTTTGCGCGAAATTTAAAAAAAGAACAAACGAAGACACAAACTTTACAACTATCGAGTGTATTCAGTCAGTCGATAACCTCGTTTCAATTAATTCCAGTTTTATGTCATTCAAATTGTTCCACACGGTTTTCAGAAAATCCCAGTCAAGGGTTACGTTTAGGCGGAATGGTCTGGAATGCAGTTTTGCCTCTTAAAGTTTCAAGCCATTAACGTTCCTGGCTGTTTGGAATGTCAAAGTGTATCCCTGAAAATAATTTAACTCACCTCGAAACCTCAAATTAACTAGTGATTACTGATTTAGTCATTTAATATACGCGTACATCAAGTGACATCAATACATCGTCTAACGAAACAACCATAACAACCGTCAATAAACATACAAATCCAACGCTGAGTGCTTGGCTAAAATTAATATTGGAATTCACGTATGAATGATATTTATATAGGTAAGACTACTTGTAACCTTCACGTGCAACTGACAAAATCTGAAATAAATTTCACAAATACTAAGAATACAATATTTTAACTGTAAGATTTTTTGACACCTTATGAAATGATTTGAACGAGAGAATTGTTTGATTCAACCAGTCTCCGAGTTTAAGAAGCATTGTGCGAGTTAACATTTTTTGTTTAAAGCACTTTGTTTCAAACACTACAATGTTTCCTACAGTTATCATTCATAAAACCGCACTATTATCGAGATAATCACCAAACAAGTTTCACTACATAGCTTGTGTTTTGTATGATTAATAATGGGGAATTCCAATGTTGGTATTTAGTAACTAATGTTTGGGCAGAATACATTATTTTTCTTAAATTACACTGTCGAGTTTTAACTGTTATAACAGTGAATTATAATATATTCTATTTTAGTAGAACAAGGAAAGCCAACTCCTCCCCTTACAAAAATCACAGATAAGACTCCTGAAGTAAAGTTTGGGGTGTTTCGTTTCTAACGGACATTCCATTAAATTTAAACATGGTTTATAGTAAGTAAAGAGTGAGCAAAATTGTAAATTTTGTAAGGGTTATGTTTTTAACAAATAAAAAAATTATTGTGAAGGTATCACGCATGTACGCGAAGAATGGGGTCAGCTCTATTTCTTGGTCGATGGTATTTGGGTATTTTGCCCTGGAGGGTCAGGTTCACTTTGACCTCTTCCTCCTTCCTGAACATATTTTCCCTAACTGTTTGTATGTTAGGTCCTTTTCAGGGCAATGTCCATTTATAGTCTCTTATTCACAGTAGTCAAGCTTGCTGGTGGCAATTTTTTTTTTTAATCTTATTATTATTTTAAAATACATAAATATGTAAACTATAAATACAGGATTTAAAGTTCATATACATACATATTTTACTTTAATTTATTTTTCTTTATGTTTAATATATATGTTAATTGGGGAGAGATATTTAGGATTTTCTTCATCATGTATGAGGTACCTATCTAGTTCGCATAACAAATCATTTTTCATCCAATTTTTGTTAAAATACCTAATTGTAATATTTAGGAGTCTATCTGATATTGTTGGTATGTTCGAGTAATTATGGATGAATTTAGATGATGTTGCTCTCGGAACTCTGTATGCTGTTGTGAGAAGTGTGTTTTGTATTGTTTGTAGTTTGGTTTTGATTGTTTCATTACTTACAGTTACCCATGCTGGAGCTGCATAGTCTATTACTGGTCTAATATATGTTTTGTATATTTTCAAAATATTATCTGTAGATGCTCCACTGTGTTTACCAGTTAGACTCCTAACATAGTTGGTTCTTCGCCAAATTTTATTTTTAATTTCGTTGACATGATTGATCCAAGTTAATTTTGAATCATAAGCCAGACCTAAAAATTTTGCTGATTGGGCAATCCGGAGCAGCGTGCCATTCATATATATTTCTAACTGTTGTTTTCTGTGTTTTGGCGATTTCGTAAAGAGTACGAGCTGAGTTTTTGATGTGTTTATTTTAATTCTATATTTTTCACAGTATTCACTAATTCTATTTAATTGTGGTTGTATGTCTGTAGCTGCTATCGTGGGTGTTGCAGCACTTTTCCAGATTGCCACATCATCTGCGAACTGTGATGAGAATCCATGATTTGGATCCTTCAATGGCATATTGTTAACATACATGATGAAGAGTATAGGGCTAACCACCCCTCCCTGTGGGACACCAGCTAGAGGAGTAAAGTATTCGGAAAAAGTTCCTTCTACGTTTACTCTACATTTTCTGTTTTCCAGAAAGTTAGATAACCAGCGAATAATTCCTCGCGGTAGTTCCATTTCATTCATTCGGAACCTTAGACCATCGTGCCAAACGGTGTCGAATGCTTTCTCGATATCGAGGAAGCAAGCGACTGTACATTCTTTTTTGTTAAAACTATCTATTATGGTTTCGGTTAATCTTATTAAATGGTCTGTCGTTTGTCTAAATTTTCTGAATCCATTCTGTTCTTCTGGTAATTTTGATGTTACCTCCAAAAATGTGGAGAGTCTATTACTTATTATTCTTTCGAGAATTTTGCCAACACAGCTGGTCAGACTGATTGGTCGGTAGCTATTTGGTTTATTCGCTGGTTTTCCTTCCTTATGGAACATTAAAATATTTGCTAGCTTCCAAGAAACTGGGATATATCCTGAGGATAGCGATAAGTTAAATAGAGAATTTAGGTGGTCAAACAATTTCGGAGTGCCGTTTTTTAGGAGAATAGCTTGTATTTCATCTTCTCCTGGCGCTTTGTTTTTGGTGTTTTTTATTGCTTCTAGTATTTCATGTAGGGATATTTCCTTTGTTAGTAATGTGCTTTCAAAATCAGTGTTAGAACTTGTATTTGTATCAGTTATGTTTACTGGAAATATTGGTTCATATTGATGTTTATTGTTTGCTATGTGATTAGTGACTTTATTGTAGAAGTTTGTATTCATATCTGGATCTGTGTGAGTTTTAAATGTATTTTGGAGTTGATCCTTGAAAGCTTCGGCTATTTCTTTATTTGTACGTGCAATGGTGTTATTATGTTCAAGTGGAGGATATTTCTTTGTGTTTGTGTTTTCACTTGTGAATCTTTTAAGATGTGACCAGAATTTTTTCGGGTCAGTTATGTCGTTTAGTTTATTACAGTAATTGTCCCATTTATTTTGTTTTTGTTGTTTTATTTGAGTTCTGATGTGATTTCTAATGTTGTTTATTTGTGTTTTAGTTTCTCTGTTTCTTGTAATCATGTACTGTCTTCTTAGTTGTCTACGCTTTTTTATTAGGTTGATTATTTCTGTGGTGGGTTTCCATGTGTTGATTGTTGTTTTGTGGTATTGTTTTGGTATTGTTAACTTGGCTGCTTTCTGAAGGCAATCCGTGATTGTTTGACAATAGTTGTCCATTTCGACATGCGTTTTAACTTCTTTAATAATTTTATTTGCACCAGCCATTCCTCATTTAGCAGTGTAAGGCTAGAGGGAAGGCAGCTAGTCATCACATCCCACCGTCAACTCTTGGGCTACTCTTTTACCAACGAACAGTGGGATTGACCATCAATTTATAACGCCCACATTTATAACGCTGAAAGGGCGAGCATGTTTGGTGTGGCAGGGATTTGAACTCGCGACCCTCGGATCACGAGTCCAGTGCCTTAACCACCTGGCCATGCCGGGCCTTTTTGTGTTGTAAAAAATGTTTACGTAGTTATCGCGTAGCTCTTATAGTATTCAACGTTTTCAACATTCGTCCCATGAACTATAAGCATTTCTTTGGCTTGAAATATGTGAGTGCCCCCCGACCCCCATAGCATTAGTATTCTTGAAATGCCGATTGTCGTGTTGACTTTTTGATTTTAGGAATTAGAATCCTCTTTTTTAAACGTTCTGCGGACGGACTTCTTTTTGTTTGTTGTTTTTTTACCACCAAATTACATCTGAAGTACATTGGCAATGACTGCTTTGTTTTGGGATGTGCTGTTCGTGAATTATCCGTTCTTTTTCAACATACATTAGGGTGAATCATGAGAATTTAGTCGGAAACCCCTTTTTATCGATTATTTTAATTCGATCGATCAAAATTCTGTGTAAGGGGAGAATATGTATCAATAAATTATTCTGGAATTTTCAACGTAAACCAACACACAACATCCACGTCATAGTAATAATAAATGATATTAATATCACTAATATCTTTATTATTATTTCTTTCCAGATATTTGTTTATTGCTTATGCCGTAAGTTTCAATTATTTGTATTTTGTGTTGTATTTATGAAATATAACTTCAACATTTGACATGTCGTTTTACTAATGTGAATGTTCTTCCATTCTGATGAGACCCGGCATGGCCAGGTGGTTAAGGCACTCGACTCGTAATACGATGGTCGCGGGTTTGAATCTCTATCACACAAAACATTCGCCCCTTCCATCCGTAAAGGCGTTATATTATATTACAGTCAATCCCACTATTCGTTGGTAAAAGAGTAGCCCAAAAGTTGACGGCGGGTGATTATGACCTGCTGCATAGTCTTACACTGCTATATTAGGGACGGCCAGCGCAGATAGCCCTCATGTAGCTACGCGCGAACGTCAATACAAACCAAACCATTTCGATGATTTTCACACCTACAATGGATTTGTTTCAAACCGCTGTAATCAAAGGTTATTGTTTTGCTTTGGTAGAATTTAACATTCTTTAGTACGGGCTTTTTAAATTCAATCGGGAAAACTTCTAATGCATAGGACTCCTATGGAAGTGCACTTTTCTGGTAAATTTGTAAGCTGAAAAAGAATTGGGACGACAACAATAATGTAACCACAGACAAGAGAAGTTCGTATAATTAATAACACTGTTGCGAAGTAAATACAACAGATGACTGTCAACCCCGTAAGACTGAAGTAATCCAACTGAGTGTTATTAATAGAGTTATGATGTTCATATAGTTTACTTTTGTTATTAATTTTCACTACCTATAGCTGAAAGGTATTATTAAGTTCTTAAACCATTAGCTAAATTACGTTACTTAGTTAATACTGTTAAGATTTCATTAAAATATCACTCTATTTTATCAGACTGTATTTTCTTTCATGTTTAGAAGCACAACTACCGATACAACCAACTTTAGGTTGTATATCTTAATCATTTATTGTTAAAATTACTCTTCCCAACCACGTGCTCCTGTCTAGATGTGTTGGATTTTGTTTCACTAACTTAAACGAAGGAATCTTTGGAACCGCTTTATAAACTAATCTGAATCAAACTGACTGAGTCACTAAAGTGACTTCAACTGTTCCTGACTATGTAAGCTCCTCTAGCGGAATTACTTATTTCTATTTATTTTAATTTCAGTGTTTGTTTTACTTAAATGCATCTAATTTATATTGTTAAAGTAGTATTGCGCAAGTTTCATCTGTTTTCTACATTTGTAGAAGATTTCCGAGTGTAAGAATTAATAATATGCCCTCTAGTGGCACAGCGCCATGTCTGTGGACTCACACTGCTAGAATCCGGGTTTCGGTACTCGTAATGGGCAAGGCAGAAAAAAATCCATTACATAGCTTTATGCTATCTCGGAAGGTATAACTGTCGTTAACGCTTTTATTAATCGAAATACTACAGATATTTTATCAGGAACGTTTATAGGTTTCTAACATTACAAACCGTTTAATTTCAGAAAATTAACGTCAGACGTTAGTATTTCTATGATGAACATTAGATATCCGACTTCCCGTGAAGAGGAGTGTACCTGTGTATCAATATGAACAGTGCATAAAATACTCAATTTGATACCAGATGACCCGGCATGGACAGGTGGTTAAGGCACTCGACTCGTAATCCAAGAGTCGTGGGTTCGAATTCCCGTCACACCAAACATGCTCGCCCTTTCAGCCGTGGGGACATTATAAAGTGATGGTCAATTCCACTATTTGTTGGTACAAGAGTAGCACAAGAGTTGGCGGTGGGTGGTGATGATTAGCTGCCTCTTCTCTAGTCTTACAATGCTGAATTAAGGACTCCTAGTACACATAGCCATGGTGTAGTTTTGCGCGAAATTCAAAACAAACCAGACGAGATAAAAAACCGTTGCACATAAATCATTATTTGTAATAACCGTTATTATAGATGACATTGTGGTTTGTATATTAAATTATACTTGTGTTAAGAAAAGAAAATTGCGTGTATCAATGTTGTAAGTAAATATCACAAATTGGAAACATATCCACAATTAATTAACTTCTAAATTAAAATTTTAGCTTTTTGTGATCGTAATATGTAACGTAATAAATGGGAAACTCGTCCGAGATAAATTATAGTACGTAGCACTCCCGATTACGTCACATGTTGAACAACAAATGGAAAAATGTGACCTTGTGCTTTGGGAGTAGACACTTGTAGATGAGGTAACGATTTGGAGAAATTCTACCAGAACTGGTACATGATTCAGCACAGTAAGCGATCTCTAATTGGTTATACTGATTATCGTGTAAACTCAAGTAATGTATTTGTGTTTCGGTACTTCATCGTCTAACGTTATAACCAGTTTTTGTCACGTCCTATATTCATACTGTCAAATATAAAAAGTCTATCAGAATGAGTGCGTTTAAAATCATGGTTTCCTTTTATTGTAATGAAAACGGAAACGAGTGAATAGCTGTTGGCAGAGGCCCACCATGGGTTGTTATCACTAGATACAAATATGATAAGGATTGATATATATGTTTGTGTTTTTCTTTATAGCAAAGCCACAGCAGGCTGTCCGCTAAGCCCACCAAGGAATATCGAACCCCTGATTTTAGCGTTTTAAACCGGAGACTTACCGCTGTACTAGTGGGGAGGCGTGGTTGATATATTTTAGATAAATTTGATATCATGGTGTTAAGGTATAATTTTGTACAAATTGCGTCAGTATCGCATATATAACATGGCATGATATAAAAGAGACTGGAGAAGTGGACAAAGGTGTAGGGAAGGATGGCTAGACATTTTGTATAGATCTTTGTTGTCGCTGATGTTGTATCTTAAATTTTATTTTAGAAAATCTTATCAAACTTAGTAAATTAAAGAATAATCATTGGAATAATGTTTTTGTAATGATTGCAAAAACACAATAGAAAAAATGAATTTTACAAAACGAAGGAACTCTGAAAAACATTTCTGAGTTATAAAATCACAAATGAAATATTTTTAACACTATTTCTGCATTAGGAAATTGGCGCCCGGGTCACTATGATATCGTTTGGAAAAGGAAGGAAATTTAAACAAGGGAGTTAAAAAATGACATACAAACAATGTGACGTCATCAATGGATAACGTCATTCGGGTAATTTCAAACGGAACGGTCAATTAAAATAAATATTTACAAATATTTCTATTGGTTATCAAATTTTTATTACTAACTAAATAAATAATATTAGAATTCTCATCTACTGGTGCTCAGTAGTAGCAAACAAAATCCATCTAGAATTCTGTGGATATTCATTGGAACTGTACACTAGCCCGGCACGGCCAGGTAGGTTAAGTCGTGCGACTCGTAATCTGAGGGTCGCGGATTCAAATCCCGGTCACACCAAACATGCTCGCTCTTTCAGCCCTGGGGACGTTATAATGTGACGGTCAATCCCACTATTCGTTGGTAAAAGAGTAGCCCAAGAGTTGGCAGTGGGTGGTGATAACTAGCTGCCTTCCCTCTAGTCTTACACTGCTAAATTAGGGACGGCTAGCACAGATAACCCTCGAATAGCTTTGTGCAAAATTCACAAAAGAAACAAACAGAACTGTACAAACAACCATACATGAAAAAAAATAAAAAGTGAGATTATTTTGAAAAGTTAAAAGTATTAAACAGAAACCACAATTTTGATATACTACAGGTAAACAAATATTGTGGGAAAGAATCAAAATGAAGTACTAACTGTAGCTAAAATGATATGTTTTTCTAAGTGTGTGGCATATTTTGTAATATTTTATGTGTATATGTGTTCTTAATAGTTAAGAATATCCTTAAGTTACTCCAGCTTCTTTATTTCCAGTTTTTCTGTTGCTCCTCCAATGGGGCATAATCTAATAATCTACCGTGACAAACCTTCTCTTAAATTTAAGGCATATATTAGTGAAAAAAAAAAACACTCGTGCGTTACGCAAGAAAATTTTTTTCCCATGGTATTTTATATTTCAAGTTTAAGATATGTAAAATTGGCACTGTGTACTTACAGTAATTAAAGTAGTCATGCGATCTGCCTAGACAACTCGCACAAAGCGTTTCGCACGTATAATTCTGAAAGAATCTGATGGCCGTGACGGTCGTTTCAATGACTGCGAGGTTAAAGCTAAATGAGTTAAACCTGTTTCACAGCACGAGATATTCGCCAAACATCTCTAGCACAAAAAGACACTTTTGAATGCAATGATGTGATAAAAATGTGGCAAACTGATCGACTTGTCTACCAAGAGACACGAGGCCTAGCGATGGATTCAAAACTCGAATATTAAGGATAAGTGCTGACACTCAACAGGGTGACAGTGCCGATACTTGAAGTGTCTAATGAAGAAATTCACACACACACATAAACACTGATTGCTGTGAGGGAACTCTGAAGGATAATAGATTCTCTCTCCAAACACCAATGCACAATTCTATCTACATCCACTACCCACTACACCTTGCGCAGACGATGATGTCATTCATATTTTTCAACTCATTATTACCTTTTTGCGTAATTTAATGAAGTTTAAACTACCCACAAACGCATACACGTTACACTTGTGTAGATATAACTCTAAGTATTTTCAACTTCTGTCAAAATATTGACTGAATAGTCTTCTTCATACCACGATTTATCTCAGGATGGTTTTATTCTATTTAAATCTTGAACTTGGAAGGACTTTGTTTTCAATTAACAACACCAATAGGAAAAAAAAAATCAGTTGAAATTTTATGCCGACAAAAATATTGGGAAACAACTGCGTTTTTCTCCTCTTGAGAGGCCCGGCATAGTCAAATTATTAAGGCGCCCTCTACACGTGATTCGAGGAGTGCGGGTTCGATTCTCGGTTTCACCAAATTTGTTTGGTTTTTAAATTTTGCCTTAACCCACTTGTCCATGCCGGGGCTCGTCACATCAATTATGCTTGCCCTTTCAGCCGTAAGAGCGTTATAATGTGACGGTCAATCCCACTATTCGTTGGTAAAAAAGTAGCCAAAGAGTCGGCTATGGATGGTGATGACTAGCTGCCTTCCCTCTCGTCTTGCACTGTTAAATTAGAGACGTCTGACGCAGATAGCCCTCGTGTAGCTTTGTTCGAAATTCAGAAACAAACGTTTTTTTCAGTACGCATTTCGGTACACTTTTTCGGATTCATTTTAACCATTCTCCGTGAGAGATTCTGCAATTCACAGTTACATCTATAACAGTTGCTTCGTCGTCTGATATGTGGATGAGGCGATAAGCATGGTATTAATCGAGCTTTTTTGAGTGTGATTTAGACAAATTAGAAATGCAGTGCAGCTGTATCAATTTTTTTCTGTGCATTATCAAGAATAAATTTATAATAAACAACACGTAAAAGCTATTGTTGTTGTTTTTGAGCGAATCTGTTGATGATCCAGAAATATTGCCCCCCAGTGTTTTAAAAATCGTTTGAAGGGTGTCAGTGAACAAATGCTCTAATCCAAATATTTAGTAACTCTAAAATATCTCTGAAATCACGATATTTGCTCCCCAGTGGCACAGTAGTATGTCTGCGGACTTACACGCTAAAATCCGGGTTTCGATACCCGTGGTGGGCAGAGCACAGATAGCCCATTGTGTAGCTTTGTGCTTAATTCAAAAACAACAACAACAACATCCAGAAATATTTTAGAGATTTAATTTCCACTTCAAGTCACTTGTCATCCTCTAATGCCTTTGAAAAAATCTTAACCAGTCCTGTAGTAATAAAATATAATTTGTTTTTAGTTGCGCCCCCAGTGGACTCACACCGCTAAAAATTGGGTTTCAATACCCGTGGTGGGCAGAGCACAGATAGCTTATTATGTAGCTTTGTGCTTACATTCATATAAATTATGTAGGTTCCTGTGCCCGGCATGGCCAAGCGTGTTAAGGCGTACGACTCGTAATCTGAGGGTCGCGGGTTCGCATTTCCGTCCCGCTAAACATACTTGCCCTTTCAGCCGTGGGGGCGTTATAATGTGACGGTCAATCCCACTATTCGTTGTTAAAAGAGTAGCCCAAGAGTTGGCAGTGGGTGGTGATGACTAGTTGCCTTCCTTCTAGTCTTACACTGCTAAATTAGGAACGGCTAGCTCAGAAAGCCCTCGTGTAGCTTTGCGCGAAATTCACAAAACAAACAAACAATGTCCTAAAAGAAACACAGGCAGAGGAGATGGATTCAGAGGGTATAATGTAAATGTAAGTGAACGGTATTCCTGCTTATAATATTCAAACTGAATTACCGAGAAATACAAGAAAGCAATAATCATTGCGGAACTGGCTTTCTAAGCTTGGAATATCAAAAAGAACTGTTTCCGAGTTATGGTAAGTACCAGAAAAACTTCACCACTTCCTTATTTGAACATGGGCTACGAAAGCGGCATCCTTAGCTTTGGGCCAATACACTAGGCGTAGAATTACCAACAGATTTTTCATGGAACTAACTGTTACATCTCTATCACAGCTTCTTCGTGGATTCATCGCGTTTGCATACTCTCCTCAGCACGTTTCCTATAGCACTAAGCATTTAAAAACATTATTTTCACAAGGACTGTGAAAAGAAGAGTAAAACTTAAGATCCTTGGAGCAACGAACAACAGATGTATGCTTGACACAAAATCTACTTATTTTTCTTTTAAAAATAGTTACGAAGAATAATACTAGGATCTGTTGCGTCACGCTTAAAGGCCCTGAGTATAGCCAAGTTGTTAGCGTGCCGTACGATGGAGCTAAGGGTTAGTGGTTCGTGTCCCGTTAATGCCAAAAGAAGCGTGAAATTTAATAAAACAAACAACCAATAATGTTTTAACGATCGCGTTTGTTACAGAGCTTCTGTTGGTGACATTACATACATCAAATTTGTGGTCCATTTCCAGAACTGGCGTTCTTTAGCAAAATTAACAATAGTTAAAAGTAGCCAAATAATGATTACAACCATAATTTAATATTCAAAGTTCTCTGCATGTTGTATCAGCTTTCGTGTTAATCTCTTTCAACCTAACATATTTCCCAATATCTCAGCGGTAAAAGGGACAGTCTTTCTAGTACGTCGGATAATGAAAGCACAAAAAAATAGAGAAATTTCCAAAACTAAGAGGGCACTACTTTCAAACTGCGCTGGTACATTAAAATAAAGAGAACTTCCGTTAAAACAAAACAAGAAACTATTAACACTTAAACCATATGCCACAACTTCTCATGACAAAAAGTAGGAACCTAAAGTTTGTTTGTTTGTTTTTGAAATTTGCACAAAGCTACTCGAGGGCTATCTGTGCTAGCCGTTCCTAATTTAGCAATGTAAGACTAGAGGGAAGGCAACTAGTCATCACCACCCACTGCCAACTCTTGGTCTACTTTTTAACAACGAGTAGTGGAATTGACCGTCACTTTATAAAGCCGCCACTACTGGAAGGACGAGCATGTTTGGGGCCACGGGGAATCGAACCCGTGACCCTTAATTACGAGTCAAGTGCCTTAACCACCTAGCCTTCTTTTAAGAGAATTTTATCATTTCTGTTAAGCGAGTGAAATGACGCATGAGGTAAGATGTGATGATAACTCTAGGAAGTAATCAGCTATTTTTTATACCGTTATTAATTTTTGGTTGTATGTTTTTAATTAGGCTAGACTGGGGCAGCCCATCTGCAATCTGACACGCTAACCTTAGGCAACGCCTGCTCCAATATTTCAATTTCACAATCTCAGTAATTCCATTTCTTTGTCCTGAAGACTGGATGATGAACCTGACTTTTATAATATCAAAAAATTGGATTTCGATATCCGCAGTGCACAGTTGCTGAATTACAAATAACTCTTTTCACTGTTAAACTTTTCTACACTTTCAACGCACACGATGAAGGACCCTTGAGAAAAAGCTTAAAGCAAAACTTCGGGTAGAATAATTATCAAACAGTTATCTGATGTCTTCATTGAAAATTATTTCAGGAAATTGGCGTTTATCCAACACAGTACATTGTCTCGTGGCTAGTTAAGTAAGCAGACAAGTGGTTATTCCTCTTGGACTCGCTCTCCAGTGACACCACGGCATGTCTGCGAACTTACAACGTTTAGAAACCGGCTTTCTATACCAGTGGTAGGCTGAGCATGGCTAGTCCATTATTTAGCATTTTGCTCAAATTCAAATAAACAAGGCATGGCTAGGTTGGTTAAGGCGTTCAACTCGTAATCTGAGGGTCCTGGTTTGAATCTCCGTCGCACCAAACATGCGCGCCTTTTCAGCCATGAGGGTATTATATGTGATGGTCAATCCCATTATTTGTTGGTAAAAGAGTAGCTCAAGAGTTGGCAGTGAGTGGTAATGACTAACTGCTTTCCATTTAGTCTTACAATGCAAAATTAGGGACGGTTAGCGCAGATAGCCAGTATGTAGCTTTGCGCGAAATTCCAAAACAAGCAAACCTCTTAGAATTCCTTGACATTTGGCTTTGAAAATCGTCGCTCTTGTTGTTTTGAATCAAGCATAAAGCTACACATTGGGCTATCTGTGCTCTGCCCACCACGGGTATCGAAACCCGTTTTTTAGCATTGTAAGTCCGCAGACATACCGCTGAACCACTGGGGGGCGGTGTTGAAAATAAAATGAACATAAGAAATCCAAAATGAACGTTGCTACATATCACTACACCCACCTTTTATTGTTAAGATAGGTTTAATGTAATGTGAAATGTATGTGCATAAAGAGACTTTGGGAGGACCTCAAACATTCCCTTTAGCTATAAACTTTAAAAATTCGTGCACAAAACGTAACACTAAAAATTTATCTCTAATTCGAAGTATTTTAAAATGAAGAGAAATATATTTATTTGTTGTTGTTAATCTTTTATCAAACATTATGATGTACGCAGAAGACAATGTACGCCATTTTTCAATTTTTTAACTGATTTTCTTTGTTTGTATTGCAAGTAAGTTTCCTCACTGGGGCGGAGACTGGTAACATGCGTGGTAGAATTCTTCAGCGCAACGCAGGGACATAGCACTGATTCCCCCATAGGCATTAGGCTAAAGCATTACGAAGGACTGCGGCTACTGCTACAAGTTAGAGAGGTGCGAGACAAAATAAAATAACAATAAATTGTTTCGGTCAACAATTCATCACTGTAGCTTCACCAGGACTCTTAGAACAAGAGCTGTCTTACGTAAAAGTATAAATACTGATAAAAGTTACAGATATCTGATTCTGTGTGTGGTATTTAGAGTTTTTTCGTTTATTATAACTTTTCATTCTAGTTCTAAACCGTCTCCATATTTGTAATTAAGAGTATGTATCAGAACTATTGGTTGCTAAATCACGTAGTTAGATGTGTTTAAAATTGTCAGTTCCCTAACACTAATTACTTATGACAACTGCAGTTGTAATTTGTTTGTTTGTAGTTAAGCACAAAACTGCACAATGTTGTGTCTATCACGGGTATCAAAATACCATTTTAAAGTTATAAGCTTTAAGACTAACTACTGTGCTACTTGAGGAAGGGGAGGGGAGCAAATTGCAATTCATTAAGAGTTAAAGTCTGTGCAATGGTTTAAGGTATGTTAGTTATTTAATTTGAAAATCTGATATGTAGTACTGTACTTCTACGTATCTGCAAATTATTCTCTGTAGACTAATTAGCTGGCAGTTATTTTGACGACAATTAATTATTTCTGTAGAAGATTAGCCAGCAGGGGTGCTCGAAGATTGAACAATCTTCTTTTGATCCGCACGAGGCTTATGAATTAGAAATTAGTACGAGGTTAGGCCGTCGTAGATCGATTGAATTTACGTAACGGGGCTGTAACAGAGTTAACTAACCAACTTGATAAAGAGAGAAAAACACATCACATTTAAGCAGGTAGACGTGACAAAGGCAACGTTGAGGTGATGGAGAAGAAAAATCGACACAGACAAAATACATAAAAAACATAAACTGTAGTGGGACTGCTTTGATTTAAGATGTTTAAACTGTGATGTTGATTTGTTTTCGTTAATTCTAACATACGCTATTTAATGTAATGCTGGTTAGTTATTGTTTATTTATAGATAGGAACTCGATATTCCTCTGGTTAACTCAGTGGACGCTCAAGAATAATTTATGTTTTTGAGAACTGTTTTTGTTAAACCGCGTGTGCTTGTTTTGTACTTCCCGAGAAGTAGAAGTCAAAGGTAGATGATATATTAAATAAAATATTAATTTGAGAAGATTTTTAATTCGTATGCAAATTTCATATAACTACAACCGAATCCAGCTGATTTACTTAAGTTACGTGGTTTCATTACAAATTTCAATGGCAATAGAAGAATATATTAGCAATGTCGTTGGTAGAATTGTGTAAGAAAGTAAGTGAATGGATGTGCTTATTACGGTTTTGGCTTGACCATATGGTCAGAGTCTTTTGCCTTTCTAGATGCCGGTACTCAAATCATGCATTGATGTTTCAATTAATTTTTTTTTCACAAGAATAGTTCAGATGGCAAGGTGGATTGGGCCCTCAACTCGTAATCTGAGTTCGAATCCCCATCGCATCAAACATGCTTGCCCGTTTAGCCGTGGGGGCGTTATAATGTAACAGTCAATCCCACTATTCGTTGATAGAAGAGTAGCCCAAGAATTGGTGGTGGGTGGTGGTGACTAGATGCCTTCCCTCTTGTCTTACACTGCTAAATTAGGGATGGCTAGCGCAGATAGCCCTCGAGTAGCTTTGCGCGAAATTACAAAAAAAGCAAGAAAGATCTGATGAGTTATTATAACTTTTAATCAAGTGATCAATATACATCCTGTTAGTGTTAATTAATACACACTCGACATTTTGCGTATGAAAAAAAAACATTTTCGTTTAATACGTCAATGCTGTTTGATAGATACTTATCTCTCGTAAGTACCATTAGAAAGTTGCGATATTTTTTCCTCTCGCTAGTACAGCGGTAAGTCTACGGATATACAACGCCAAAATCAGGGATTCGATTCCTATTGATGGGCTTAGTAAATAGCTCGATGTGGCTTTGCTATAAGAAAATGCATTTTTATTTTTTCTTGTCCTTATTAATTTATACATTTTTAATAATCCACATTCGCGATGTATTTACAATTTAAACATCAAACTGGAGACAAATTAAACTTTTACTTCTATATGCGATTAACAGGTGTAAAGAAAATACTTGGTTGGTGAAAAACTTTTGAGGGAAAGGAATCTATATTAGAATAGAATAAGTTGCATGTTGTAGGAGAATATTTGTATGGAAGGAATTCGACTAAATATATTACATTTAAAAAGAGTTTTCATTGCTATATAGATTTATATGTTTGTGTCGTGTATTCATTGTTTTAATTTGGTTGGTCTTGTTACTATGACAACCTTCATCGTTCGTGCAGACAACATATTGTGCCACAGAAAACATAACAAAAAAATGACGCCAAATATTTACACGATTCTTTCAGATTTAATATGTCATTAACTTTTTTGCTATAAATATTTTATTTATGTCTTCCATATTACTCATAGAATTTTTCATTTTTTTCTAAGCCTACTTTACATAAATTAAAGCAGTTAGTGACTGTAACATACTGTAAACTTTTGTTTTATCCATTATTTGAAACATAAGGTTTTACCTAGTGTTACATGAATAAAATTCAGTCTAAGTATGTTGTCGTTAAATAGAACAGCTTAATGTTTTAAAAATCGTTTGAAGGGTGTCAGTGAACAAATGCTCTAATCCAAATATTTAGTAACTCTAAAATATCTCTGAAATCACGATATTTGCTCCCCAGTGGTACAGTAGTATGTCTGCGGACTTACGCGCTAAAAACCGGGTTTTGATACACGTGGTGGGCAGAGCACAGATAGCCCATTGTGTAGCTTTGTGCTTAATTCTAAACAAACAAACAAACAAACAAAATCACGGTATTTAAGGTTTTTGTATTAATTATTTATCTATCTCTGTGTTTGTGCATGTGGTTTGTACGTTTCTTTTTGCAAAATTTTAGGTAGTTTCAATGGCCTAGTTAAGAAATTTAAAAATCCTTTATATCAACATCTTCTTATGGAAGTGCTGTTTGTTGGCGTCTCGGTAGTTGCAATTTTAAGAATAAGTTTCAAGAAGATGATACTATTGAGGCTTATATCACTTTTACATTATAATATATTTAAATAAAAATATATATTTTAATGCACTTTTTATTTTCTACGTTAAACTAATTTTTCGTAGTCAAGCTAAATTATAAAAAATATCAAAACGTAATAATTTTAAAGTCGTAATTAATCTAACACTTTCCTCGCAATCAAGGAGTGCCTTTACACTATCCTCTGTCGAATATTAAAAATTAAGTTAATTCAAAAAAATCTCCATAGAGGGTGTTTTTGGACAAATCTTTCGAAAAAAGTCTTGCTTGTTTAATTTATATATATTTTTAAGTGAAATACAGCATCCTCGAGTCTCCATACTAGTTAGTACTAAGGTCTACCCACTCGGAGTAAATTTAGTGTATATCAATAAAGCCATATTCTCAGCGTCATTAATTAAGAAATTCCCAACTATTTAGGTCTGGCATGGCTAGGTGGTTGAGGCGCTCGATTCGTAATCCGAGTGTCGCAGGTTCGAATCCCCGACACACGAAACATGTTCGCCCTTCCAGCCGTGGGACCTTATAATGTGACGGTTAATCCTGATATTCGTTGGTAAAAGAGTAGCCCAAGAGTTGGTGGTGAGTGGTGATGACTAGCTGCCTTCTTATACTGCTAAAGTAGGGATGGCTAGCGCAGATAGCCCTCGAGTAGCTTTGCGCGAAATTAAAGAAAGAAAATATAACCACCATTAATCCTTCTGCTATCACCTTTTTATGTTTAGTTTACAACTGAGATACGAAGATTTCACATACGATTCGGTAGGAAGCTCAAAGCATCACGATAGTCAGCAGTAGGATGAACAAACAAAAACACTTTGAAACCAGTTATAAGTATAATATTGCACTCGACTTGCTACACAATTGGTTCAAAACGGTTCCTGAATATACCTGTGTGTCATTTGGAGACTTCTATGCTTTTTGTACTTGGCCATTAAGCTTATGACGCGCTGACGGATTTCAGTCACCTTATCACTCAAATCACTTTTCGCAGCTCTAACGCCAAAAAAAGTACGACACATTCCTTCTTTTTAGACGATGAATATGTCCAAAAATTCAGTTCCAATTACGAAAAACTGGATTAAGTCAGTTTTTCAACAAAAATGTATCTCATCAGATTGTGAGGGACCTGTTAAAAAGTACGTTTTTACAGTTTATAAATTCACGTTGTTTTTGTTTAGATTGTTTAAATGCATAGCTGAACAACGGGTTATTTGTTTGCTATCCACTGCAGTGGGCCTGGCATGGTCAAATGGTTAGAGTGCTTGACTTGTAATCTGAGGGTCATGGATTTTGAACCCTGTTCTACCAAACATGCTCGCATTATCAGCCGTGGGGGTGGTGATGGTGTATTGATATGACGATCGGTCTCACCTTTCGTTGGGACCACCTGGTTATAACTTCCCTCCAGTCTTACATTGCTAAATTAGGGATGGTTGTCGCGGACATTCTTCGTACAGCTTTGCGCGAAATTCACAAAAACAAACCAAATCACAGCGATGTACTGTGTCGCGATTTGTAGAGTTTTAAGTGCGTAAACTTACTGCTGACCCATCGAGGGATATTTTAGAGTAAACACTGAAAACGTTTTTTTTCCCTATTGTTTTACAAAAAGTGTTGATATTATTATTACTCCTTTTGGGGGAGGAGGAAGAATCATTTATGTGAACAAATTTTTCTTGCACTTCTTCAGCACTGTTAAATGAATAAAGCATAATTTGTATTATAAATAACAGATGATTATTATGACAGCTGTCATGTTTCTTTCAATTTCAGCACCACAGTATGTTAGAGTTGAGAAGATTCGTCATAACGCCTTTACTGTGGCTTGGAAGATACCTGTGGACCTACACGACAGAAAATTAAAGTTACTGGCTTTTTCTGTCCTCTGTTTTCCAGTGGGCAATAGTAATCCAGGTAATCTAAACTCAGTAAAACTTTACATAAGAATTTTACTTTAGAATAGTAATATCCAGAGTAACAATTATTTTGGAGAAGTATGAAAAATATACAATGACATTTCTGTGTTACTCGGATGGAGATTACAACCAAATTATATGATTTTAGGTAACTTCTCATACTTTTAACGTCAATTTGTATTAAGTAATTTGTTTGGACCATCACAACGTTTATGTATTTTTTGTAATTAACGCACAATATTTCGTTTTCATTACCTAAGTCTTTTACAAGTGTGAGGCGTAGGCTTAGGTAATTGAATCGAAAGCTTCTGCATTAATTTAAAAACACACACACACAGAACTAAATAAAAGTGGTGATAGTCCAAATAAATTACTTAAAACAGTTATACCTTAATGTCTATCAAACCAATAAATTACATATCAAAAAATAAAATAATATTAAAGATAATGGTTTTTACTTCTTTACGTTCTTAAACTTTTTACTAAATTTCAAACATAATCTGACACAATGAAATATAACCAATACCAGAAAATAAATGTGTGGTAAATTTACGTCGTTGGATTGGCCTAGGAACAAGATTTCATATATTCATGTACGTGTTACGTAACCACTATACTCCTTGAATTAATTAATTAATTGAAAATGAAATCCACATTGCACATATAAATACATTTTAAAGAGAAAATATAGTAAAAACTAAATTAAATATTAAATATATAGAAAGATAAAAATCGTGTGATTCGTCTACAGGAGCTATCCGTTTTCTATTATTGTATTAAAAATATTGAAGTCATTCTTATTGTATAATGGAAAAAAATTGTAGTTCTTAGATATTTAAGGCTTGATTAATTATTGAGGTGTAATAAGATAATATTAAACTATTTTATAGAAAAATTTTATTTCAAAAAATTAAAAAATTAAAATTATGTTATTTATACCAAATACTGACACAATTAATATTATTTTCACTATCAAAGGAAGGTTAGTGCTACTGATGTTATTTATTTGTGGTAATTGAAGCTGTTAAGCTGATGGCATGTTTTGTATTCAGTGAATAATGAAAATCTTTTGTAAATTCATGAATAATTATAAAAAATATGGAGGTATTTTAATTAAGCAACTACTGTTTTGTTTCCAAAGTTTTCTACTTGATGAGTTTCTGTTACAGGAATCGATCTTTTTCTTAAAATTGATTGTTTATTAACCCTTCCAACTTCTTTTTTTCAATCTACATAATAAGAGTGTTCATCAATATTGGCAGTTGTTTTCATAACAAAGGTTTCGATTGTTATAGTGTAGTCATCTTTAGGCTTAACTGACTGTTTTAATTAAAGGTCTGTAATCCTGAAAAACAACAACAGCTGTAATATAAAAGTAATTTGTAATGAAAAAGAAAGTGATTTAAGTGACGAAATTTTGAGTATCTCATTTTGCTAACTCAAAGGTGTACATTGGTACATGCGCGCGCAGGTTCGTATATACGCATCCAAGCGCGCATGTATCAATGTACATTTTTAACCCTATCGCGACAGTTCACGGGTCAAAGGCCATGTCATAGCATTTATCGGCATGGAATTAAAATTGTATTGAATTGCAGTTTCATGAATCTATGTCAACAAATTTTTGCATCAAACTGTATATTATAATTAAACTTTTAGTATTACAAATTAGTTAATGACTTAATTTAAAATTAAACATTAAAAGAACAAACTGAAATATCGGTTTGTGTGTGTCACGTAATATGTTGAATGTAGCAATGATTCAAATTAATTATTTGTCAAAATGCTAAGTCTGTATAGTATCCTGCAAATTAGGAACACAAATTAACTAATATTGACCAACTAGAATATGAAACAAGAACCTCAAATATTTTGTCTTTGGTTTGACTTGTGTAATGAATAAAATTCAGTGCCCATTTTTGGAAACTATATTTTGAATATATATATTACGTGTTTTTAAAGGCAAAATACAGCTTAGGTTTGATAGATTACAGACGGGGAAATTCTGTGGTATGGATAATATAGTTATTTATGTTTTTTTGTCATTTCGAATGTATATATAAAACTTAAAAACTCGCATCTTTCACATGATAAATTTGAAAAGGCTCAGCTGCAAACGAGTTACATAGGTCGTCGTAACTAGAATACATATAGTTGTTTGTTTATTTGTAAATAGTAATACTCCATATACATTTATAATATATGATGGCTGAAATATGCCTGTAGTTTACTAAATACTAAGCCACTAAAACACGGTCAAGACAATTAACTTTTTAAAGGCTAAAGGTAATTTTTATATTATTTAACACTGTAACATGTATTTGTGCCACCTCAGTAGAAGTTTTGTAATGTTAGCCAGGTACGATGAAAAGGTTAGTTTAATAAAAGTTATATTCAGAATAAACATTTTTGTTTTCTTATTGTAATGTGTAGTCATCCTAAAACAAAAAAGGATAATTTGTATTTATTTTCTAATTTTTATGGTAGTTACGAGGTCGGTGAAATTGACAGACCCCATGTAGCTAAAGTAGAGAAAATAACAAACAAAATATAGTTTTACTGAAAACAATCATTTGAAATGTATTCAGGAGGTTTTTCAGATTACACATTTTATATTTAAGGATTTTGGGGCGAAGAATAGTTTTTAACATTAAAATCACTTCGCACTCATAACAGACTCGAACTTTTCGCAAACAAATCTTTAATAAAAATAGTTAATTAAAAAGTTTGATTTTTGTGTACGAAAAACTCGCAATCTTTACTGAAAGTTGAAAGGATTAATATTGTGTAATGCCAATAAAAATTTTAATGAAGACTTTATCACACTTCAAACGTTTTTCACGAATTCTTTTTACAATTTAAGCACATTTAATTTATTAGTAAACCTGCTTAGGCAATATTCTGCTCAGATGCCAGTAACACTGTGCAACAAATTTCAAGTTCAAAAAAAGTACAAGTTAAGTAAGACTTGTTTCTGGGTCAAAATATTGTCGTGATTCTGAATCTGACTTTTATTCCTCCAGATTAGGCACCGTTTTCCTGTACCATGAACCATATGTTTTATAATATACTGCAAAATATCGCGTATTGAACACGACATAGCAGTAGTCTGCTAACATGCCATGGTTCCATTTTCCTTTAAATCGTCGCTCCATCACTGAAATATCCTGATGGAATCTTTTGCTATGTTTATCACTCACATCACCAAGATTTTCCGCGAAAACATCCAAATGAGAGTGGAGCACATGAACTTTTAGAGACATGTTACATCCAATATCATGATAATGACTCAGCAGATCATTCACAACTTGCACATAGTCTTCTGAACGATGGTTCCCCAGGGAGTTATCACAAACTTTCTTGAATGACTCAAAGGCAAGCTTCTCTTTTCTCTTGAAATTTGTGATGAAGGTTTCATCAAGTACAATTTTTTCGAATTTAGGGACCTATGAAGATACCTTCTTCAATTTTAGCTTGACTCAGGGAAGGGAATTACTCTGCAAGATAAGCAAATGTGGAGGATTCCTTGTCCAAGGCTTTCACAAATTGCTTAAACAAACCAAGTTTAATATGCAAAGATGGTAAAAGAATTCTATCACTTTTCACAAGTGGTTTGTGCATGATGTTGTGTTTTCCTTGCTCAATTTCATCTCAGGTCGGCCAATCCTTGCGTACATAATGTTCAGTTCTTGCTCTTGAGTTCCATAAGCACGGTAAGCAGCAAAATTTAGTATAGCCAAGCTGAAGGCCAGTAGGCATGGCCACAACCTTGAAATCTGCACAAATATGCCAGTTATGGTCATTATATTGTATGCTTGTTAGAATTGCTTTCCGATTTTCATATGATTCTTTCATGGTTGTGCTATAAGCTATGGGAACAGAAGGCAGAGTGTTACCATTGTGTAGCAGAACAGCTTTGATGCTGTCCTTGGATACGTCTATGCAAAGTTGCCAGTTGGTGTTATCATATGGTATTTCCAGTTGCTCAAAAAGTTCAGTGATGTCATTACAAAAGCACAAGTCATCCTTCATGGTGAATAATGCAAGCAGATCCTCTGTACGTTTCCTGTACAGCGTTATCTTCACTCCTTTCTCAAGAAGATTACGTTCTTGATGTCTTGATGCCAGAAACTCACTTTTGTCTTTGGTTAAATAGAGATCCCTGCACAAGTCATTTAGAGCCTCTTGAGAAAATGGTATTGGTTTATTCTCACTTTCTGGATGATTGGTGTCCACATATTCACCACTGGAATGTTCATTTTCACTGCTGGAACTCTGTATTTCTTGATCTGGAGGTTTGGGCACAGGTAATTTTTCTGAATGCTCTACTGGGCGCATTGCTGTTTGCAAATTTGGGTAAACAATGTGTTTCTTTTTCTTTGCTGTAGTACAGCCTGTAAAGTCTTTCTCACAGAAATAGCTATCATTAGAGTTATCTTTCTGCTCACGCCAAATCATTGGCACACCAAACTTCATATGAACTTTTTTCCTGCATACCAGGTACTCAATGTCTTCACACATGTAAGGCAACACACGAGGAGCCCATGACTTGTCCTGGTCTCCTAAGTCACAAAAGAAGTATGCCTTGTACATTTTCTTGATATGGCGTGTAATACTGCGCTTTTCTTAAGCAAAAGTTAATTCTCCATATATATAACAGAATCTGTTTGGTTCATTTTTCACTGTCTTGCACTCATTGTTGAAAACAAATAAGATCTGAAAGAAAAAACAATAACATTAAACACAAGCTTTGAAGTATAAAGTACTAAGTGATAAACTCAATTAAATATAAACACACAATAATAAAACAGAAAATATGATTTTAATCTCTACTGTGCTATTTATCATATCACATTGTAGGTGTAACTAAGATTGGTCTCTAGCCCTGGGTTTAAAACCATTTTACAATGCGGTAGAGAATTTTATTTAATAATAATGACAAAAAAGTATACAGTGACAATTCTGCAAAAATCATGCCTAATTCAACACAAAAAAGGGCAGAAATGGATATCCCATGTCATTTTGCATATAAAAATGGCCACAGATCTCTTGTACTTTTTTGAGTGTTGCACAGTGTAATTAATACTGTGCATAATTTCTTTAACGACAATGTTCCTTTGAGTAGAGAAAGAGTTGGTTGTGAGCGGTGTTGACAATTTGACTAACTTTCATTTCAAAATCAAAGAGGGCTAGCTTCACCCAAAATTCAACAAATAAGCATTTTTTTTTCTCAAATTGTACAAGGTTATTTCTGTATATTTTCTTTTTGTGCATTCTTCATTATTAAATTTTAAAATCTAATATTCTCTCATTGGGGAAAATTAAGTTTAAAGCTTGCTTGTTTGTTATCAGAGCAAAACCACATTGGACTGTCTGTTCTATCTACTACGGGAAATCAAACTCCGAATTTTAGCATTATGAGCCTATAAACTTACCCTGTCCCACCAGAAGACGAGTTTAATGTCAAATTGTGGCGCTATATTATAATGTTCACATTATCCTTATAAAATACTTTATTATTAATTTTAGGATTTTCATACTGATGGTTTAAAATAATTTACAACAAACAGTAGCATTTTCAGTTGTTATCTTAGGGCCGAAGATATATTTTATATTTTTATATGTGATGCACTTAGGTCTTTCAAACAAAAATATAATTTATTAAGTATTAGTAGTTGCGATATTTAATAGAAATTAGCGATTATTTTTTAATGCTTTTAATTTTGCACTAATTGTCCTTTTATCAAATATTTTAATCAAACTCCGCTGTCAGCCGAAGAAAGGCAGATAACACTGCCCCCTAGTGCTACATACAAGGAGATCACAGGGCTCCGGGAAGGAACCAAATACGAGGTTTCCGTCACAGCTGTTTACACAGGAAACCAGAGGATGGCAGCACCATCATTAGTTTTAAAGACTGAATCACCTTTCATTTCCTCTGTTCAGGAAGATCACGTTCTCTCGGGTCAAAGCTTGTTTGCTGAAGAACCAGGTGAGTTATGCTGCTGTTTTCTTACCTGCAAAACAATTATTACAAATAATATAAGTGCTATATTAATTATAACTTTACATAGTGGGATTCAGTTAAAAGCAAATAATAAAAAAAAAGAAACTGAATGTCACAAGAAAAACAGAAACATAGGAAATTTTAAAGATATTTCGAACAACTCACTTACACACACATTTTGATTACTTTTGTGTTTTGTTCAAGGTTTATTTTTTTGTTAAGCTGACTTCGATGTGGCTGACAAGATATTTCATAAATTAAACGGAATAAATTATTATGTCTCTCAGTATGGAAACAGCACCCCTCAAAAAACTCTTATTTTTTCAGCATTTAATAAACATAGATGTCAATGTTTATTTTCAATATGTTCGAAGTTTTTTTCTTGGTATTCAGTGCAGAAGGTAATATTGTTCAGTTTGCTATAATAAGAATTCGCGTTATTGTATTTACAATAGAATGTGTTTAGTTATCATTGCTGTTCTCGATAATGTTTAAGTTGGATGATAGGCCCTACACGGCCAGGTGGTGAGAATACTTGACTCACAGTCTCAGGGTTACTGGTTTGAATCTCCGCCCCATCAAATATGCTCTTTCTTTTATTAGCCATGGGAACATTATAAAGTGATGGTCAATCCCACTATTCGTTGATAAAAGAGTAGTCTAAGAATTGGGGGTAAGTGGTAATGACTAGCTTTATTTCTGGCCTAGCATGGCCAAGCGTGTTAAGGCGTGCGACTCGTAATCTGAGGGTCGTGGGTTTGCATCCCGGTCGCACCAAACATGCTCGCCCTTTCAGTCGTGGGGGCGTTATAATGTGACGGTCAATCACACTATTCGTTGGTAAAAGAGTAACCCAAGAGTTGGCGGTGGGTCGTGATGACTAGTTGCCTTCCCTCTAGTCTTACACTGCTAAATTAGGGACGGCTAGCACAGATAGCCCTCGAGTAGCTTTGTGCGAAATTCAAAAACAAACAAAAGCTTTACATCTAGTCTTTCACTGCTGTGTTAAAGATGGCTAGCCCTGGTGTAGCTTCAAGCTAAACACCGGGTTGGAAGTGATTTAATGATTAACATGATAGGCCTGTGAATCCGACAATAAATGGTTTAGTTTACGGCCCCTCGTTACAAAATATGTATTTTGAGGTTGTAGATGCACTATAATAGTGATAGGTAAATTATATAATTAGGTCAGAGAAGTCAGAGTTGTCTCGAGAGTTGGCGACGGTAGGTCTAGTTGCTAGTTAGATTTTTTATTTCTATGTAAGCTTAAAATTAGGTGGGCTATTGTGTAGCTCTCTATGAAAAAAAAATAAACAAACAAATTTATGATGTTTCGTGTGTAGTGTTATTCCTGGAACCATTCTTAAAGATGCGTGACGAGAAACAAGACACAGAAGACCTTCATTATAAGTTGTCATGGTCCATAAAAAAGAGAAATACGCGTGTTCGAGGAATGTAGTTTCAAGACTTAAATTAGATGAGTTTAACAAAATAATTTACACAAAGTAGCTGTGTGAACCTTTATGAAATACACATAAAAAGTAAACAATAGAATTTTAAAGGATGCGAAAGTTGATGTTTATTTGAGGCATTATGGGATATGATTTGAAACAATCCCTTTTTTGAGTGGATATTGTCTGTTACTTCAACAAGTTTACAAATATTTGAGAATACGTATGATAAAGTACCTTTCGGAGATATGGGATAACATATTTTCTTTCTTATAAGAATGCAACTGTAGTGAGCCTGGAACAGCTGCATGCACAAGAATCCACAATAGAGTAATGTGCACTTGTTTCCCTGGATACACCGGAATTTGGTGCGACCAGTGTGCATCTGGATATTTTCTCGACAAAAAGATGTGCAAGGATTGCCCCTGTACGAATACAACATCATCTGGAAAATGCATATTAGGTAGGAATTGATTTACTTACTACTGATTTGATTTACTTTCAGCTACATGGCTGGTTTTAGGTTGAATAATAGGAACAAAGAAATAAAAAAGACATTTAACATACCCATAAAAGTTAATAGACCACAAAGCACTTAGTATTTCAGTTTATAATAATGTATTAACTGTAATTGGTAATTCTTCATTTTTAACCTGCTGGCTGCCAAGTATTTCACCTGCTACAATATAACTCTAATGCTTCTTCATTTTGTAACTTTTTTCGTGACGTCATTTTGGATCGAAATTGAAACAATTTGTAAGTAGGTCAAATACAGGTATGGTGCTGACATCTAGCGTTGAAGTTAAGTATTACTGAGAACGAATTAACTCGTCCGTGGCACTGTGTTACCGATCGGCTTGGACGAGTTATCTCGTTTACGGCACTGAATATTTTTTTAACGAAACTGTATGTAACAAATAAATAAGTTGCCTTTCCGCCAGGGCAGATCCCTCTGTGCTTAATATCAGGTATTGCGATAACTTTATATAAACCAAACATTAAAGAGTCGCCAATGGGCACGAATAAGGAAACGCTGGAGTATCAGGGTGTTCTTTTGATTTATTAATTTCGTCTACTGGTTTTGTGAGTTCACAGGTCACTGTTCAGTGCGTATGTAAATGTTTTTCTTTTAGCAAAACCACATTGGGCTATCTGTTGAGCCCACCACGGGGAATCGAACCCCTAATTTTAGCGATCTTAATTCATAAATTTACTGCTGTAACAGCGGGGTACCACTGTTCAGAATGTACTTCACTGAGAATCTATGTTAAAACATTCAGATATCGTTTTTTCCACTGAATAAAAGTAATCTAAATTACGAACAGATTCTTTAATAATGTACAAACATTATAATACATTCCGTGTATAAATGAAGTAAAATAAAAATACTCAAAATTCAATAAACTTAGACAATACAATGTCCGTTTTGAATCTTATTATAATTATGAGGGTCGCGGGTTCGAATCCCCGTCACACCAAACATGATCGCCTTTTCGGCAGTGGATCGTTATAATATGACGATCAATCCCACTATTCGTTTGTAAAAGAGTAGCCCAAGAGTTGGCGGTGGGTGGTGATTACCAGCTGCCTTCCCTCTACTCTTACACTGATAAATGGGGGACGGCTAACACAAATATCTCTCGTGTAGCTTTGTGCGAAATTCGAAACAAACCAATAAATCTTCAGAAATCTGCTGTAGCATGTCTGTAGACTTGCAATACTTCCAATCAGGTTTCGATACCCGTGATGGACAGAGCACAGATAGCCAATTATGTAGCCTTATGCTCAACTACAAAACAAACAAACAAACATTCTTGGAGTATCAATTGAATGGGTAATTAATGAAAATAAAATTCTTTATTGTTTCAGTTCTTTTCTTTTAACCAAAATTACATAAAGCACAGTTTTTGGTGTCACAAATAAAAATATCTTCTGCAGAAAAAAAATCCTTCTTTGGGTTTATACTAATCTTTAGGTTGTCTGTTTGAGTCGCAACATAAGTTGTAATATTTTCTCATGCTTACTAACCTTTGTTTAAATGTTTTTTCTTCAGAAAGTTATTATTAGCAATTTTAAAAAACTTCGTAATACAAGTTTTTTCCAGATAGTGACACTCAACCAATATTTGTTTTTAGTTCTAATATATAATAACTTTCGTTTCTATATTAGAAGCGAAACGACACAATTTACTTACAAGATTTGTTTTTAGTTCTAATAATATATTAACTCTCGTTTCTTTATTAGAAACCAAACGACATAATGTATTTATAAGATTTGTAGAAATATTTAATTTTATACGTTTGACATGATTACTAAAAAAAAAAAAAAGCCCCCATCCTAAGGACACAGGGGTGCGTCTGCGGACTTACAACCCTTGAATCTCGGTTTCAATACCTGTAGTGGACAAAGCATAAATAATCCGTTGAGTCTTGTGCTTGATTACAAACAACATCAACAACGAAAATGTATGTACTGATGTGAGTTAGTAAGAAATATTAATTACAATAGTCTTACCAACACATTTAAAAAGGACGACTCTTTGTTATTTTTTCAAAGTTAATATCTTTGTTTATTGAAACTAAAATTCGAACAAACTCATTAATATCTTGAATATCTTTCCACATACCAAAACAATCATCCCCCGCTGTTATGACGGTAAGTATACGGATTTACAACGCTAAAAAAAAAAAAAAATCAGATTCAATTCCCCTCGATGAATACAGCAGATAGCCCGATGTCACGTTTTTTAAAAAGAAAAATACACGCAGCAAAGCAAATGTAGAAAAATCTTTTCCAAAATATTTTCACATGAACTAAAAAATTATCTTTAAAATAATTAGATAGTATATTAAACAGTTGTAATTCGAAAAATCTCATAGTGATATTTACATACGTTAGAGCAACTCTTATGTCCATTGGTGTAACAGAAATTTGAAAGATTTATTCCTCATTTGTTGGCCCGGCATGGCCAGGTGGTTAAGGCACTCGACTCCTAGTCCAAGAGTCGCACCAAACATGCTTGCCTTTTCAGTCGTGAGGATGTTATAAGGTTGCGGTCAATCCCACTATTCGTTGGTAAAAAGTAGTCCAAGAATTGACAGTGGGTGGTGATGACTAGCTGTATCTAGTCTTACACTGCTAAATTAGGGACGGCTAGCGCAGATAACCCTCGCGTAACTTTGCGCGAAATTCCAAAACGATTCGTTTTTTTATTAATTTCGCGCAAAGCTATTCGAGGGCTATCTGCGCTAGTCGATTCTAATTTAGTAGTGTAAGACTAGAGGGAAGGCAGCTAGTCATCACCATCCACCGTTAATTCTTGGGCTACTCTTTTACCAATGAATAGTGGGATTGACCATACATTATAACGCCCCCACGGCTGAAAGGGCGAGCATGTTTGGTGTAACGGGGATGCGAACCCGCGATCGTCACATTACGATTAACACACTTGGCCATGCCAGGCCTCCGAAACGAACACACTATATATAAACTAGAGTGAAAAGAGGAAAACCATCACGAAAGATATTTAACCATACGTTTCTAGGTAAACAAGATTCAATTCTGCCTGCAAATTAAGTCACGGGAACTGAACAGTGACTTGAGTCACCGCAAACGCATAAAGTAGATGCAGGTTTTTGAAAAACTTGTAAGCAGAATATTCCAAGATTAGGTTCTATTAAAATACTTAGTATCGTTTAACGTAAACCCGTATATTTAGAGACTAGTATTTATCGAAATGCGACAAAACATTCCAGTTGTTCGACCTGTCACTGAATCCTCACCCAATTAGGTTAGGGCTCAAGTTCTCAGTTTTTGCTTCCTAAGCCTAAGCTTTTGATATAACTAAACATTCGATATTTATCGTCCAAATTAATCTCTTTGAAAATTTACTTATACTGATTTACGGTATGTATTGTCTGTATGTAACTAGCTTTGTGTATATTATATTTGTACATACAGATACCTGTAACCTTTTTCTTGGCATATGGCTCTTTTTTTTTTCAAGTCTAAGATTTCTGGTTCAATTTGGCCCTCAGATGCACCTTATGTCTATGTAAGGCATGACATTTATTCACGCTTCATAACAATCAGCTGAAACTACTTTCCTGCTGTATGGAATATCTTGGTGATCATGATGAAGTACGTTTATAGGTAGTTGAGGTTTAGGTATTTTTAAGTGTGGAAAATAACTTAACTGCGATAAACTAGTTGATACAATGTAGTTTTCGAGATAGATTTCTCTGATTGTCGTAGATATTAATAAAACCGTTCCTAAGACTAGCATAACACTGCTCTAAAGTTTCTTTCTCTCTTTCAAATATCGAAATAGATTATTTTAAATAACCATGAATCAGTTAGGCCAACTTTCCGTCTCTTATAATGGATAAGGAATGTGAATATGGAAGTAAAACAGTTATGTATTTGTACTTGTTGAATGCTAAGCGTAAGCAAAAAACAAAATCGCTCAAGGACTCTATTAATATTTTTTAAACAATTTATCTAGTAATTTACCTATCACAGTTAAAATATTCTTATAAAGCTGATAATAAAAAATATAAAGTTTTTTTAATGAATCAGATGAAAAAAGTTTCACATATGTTTATCAGTTTAACCCTACAGACATTTTCTTATGCCAGCTTGAAAGATCTTACAGTAGAGACTATGTATATTTGATATAAGGACATTGAAATTTATGAATAGTCATGAAATTTGTAACGGAGTGATGTACCCCACTGATTACAAATAAAGTTTCCTGTTTCACAAATGAAAATCTGCATTTTTTTTTGTCGTTTGTGGTAGGTATGTTGACGCACCACTTTGTGTAATATTATTCTAAGATGTTTTAGTTATAATTTTCCACTGAATTAGATATATTTGCAATTTAGATTTTTTTTTCTCGAAGTGAAATTCTCATCATGTTCCATACAAACTGTATTATACATCTTGTAGTTTGTTAAGTATGAAAACAGTCATTTCTTTTTTATACTCTTAGGAATAAATTAAACTAATACTAATGGCAACATACTGGCAACTCTTCATTATTGTATGAAAACGCCATGGGCTCGAGAGAAAGCCCAAACATGGAGTAGAAAATTATAAAGCAAGTGGATTGAGAACATTACTTATTTAAAAAAAAACGTTTATTTATTAAATGATTTCAGATCTAAATGTAAAACAAACAGGACTTCCGTTTCCCACAAAAATACATCACGTTGACACGCAGCCAGTCGTGGTGAATAACGAATCATCTGTGGTACCTGTTATGATAATTATTTAAATAGTTAAAGATTCGTTCTTTAACAGATGAATCTGGGGAGGTCAAGTGCGAGTCATGTCTCGCTGGACACCGTGGTCACTTCTGTTCTTCGTGCACTGCAGGATATCGTTGGAATAATATCAGTTGTGTGCCCCTGAACTGCTTAAGTTTCACGTTGTGCATGAAGCAGATGGATCATCCAGGATGTAGTGACTGTATTTACTTGATGGATAGCTTGTCTCCACCCACTGCACAGAAAAGTTCAGGTAAACTTGACTATTCTCCTTTCTCAATCAAACACTGAAGAAAACTAACATAACATACATTTTGCACGAATGCGTTTACTGTGCAGAAATGACTAAACAATGAATGACTTCTCTGCCTGTTACACGGAAAATTAAAAGCAAATTATATTGAGAGTATCTTTCTTCAGCCGTTACACAAAACCTTCATCTACTGAGAAGAAATTTAGGATAGAATATTCTTTTTTAACTGGGTTCATCTTTGTAGAATAACAAGGAAGATACCTTTGAGTAATTAGTTGCCATCATCGCATAGAGAAGTGCGTACAAAGTAAATATATATTAGTCAGAAAAATGCAAGTAAAGTGCAGCATTCAATGATACTGTTTCGTCAATGGAAACACTTAAATGATATACACAGAGGTAGACAAAAATAATGGTCTTCTTTAAAATTGATGTTAATTTGTTATATATGGACACAACATATGGGTGGGTAAGGACTTACGGGCCACCCTGTAGTCATCTAACCAAAGGTGGTAGTATTCATTTGACAGTAATTTCATTTCGAATGGTTTAAGGAGGTAGTAGGCCTTAAAATTCTCAAGAATGTTTCAGTAGTTACAACATTTTCATTCCTCATTTAACACGAATACAGACATTTTGTAAACATGGTTCATAAGCTTCGTTTTATTACCATTTTTGGTTCGCTTTCCTGTTAGATAGTTGAGCATATATTAGTTTTATGATTTTTTTTAAAACTTTTTGCCATTTTTATCAAATTCTATTGGAAAATGTTGGATTTTATGTATGTAATGTTTGTCTTGCTGTATTAGGATACTATCTTATGAACTCCGTATAATTTGTTAATTTCTATAATAAAAAAACATAAAACAAGGTGAATTTAACTTTCAGAGCGAACAATCGCTGATGGAACTGTGCCGTTAATTGCTGTGATAGTGACTCTTGGAATCATTTTATTGGTCGCAGCTGGTGCTACCTGTTACCGCTCTTGGGTTCATTGGAGGGCGCGACCAAGGCTCCCTCTGTGGGAGATGGAACTCGGTGAGGTAAAGAACACGTTGGGTTATCATTCTATATGCAAAATAAACGATAATAATATTCATCATGTATCATCTGAGGTGGAAGAAGAGGACCTTACCGACTATATCCATTCCGCTGTATCGTAACTACATCATATATCAGGTTCCGTTGAAGCGTGACCATTGTAATCGGGGAAAGGAATTTCTTTTTAAAGATTTCTGTAAAAGTAAAAGAACTGTTCTTTCACGAAAATTAAGATTACGAAACAAAGCGATAGCATTGCTTAAGAAGGGCGCCCACAACATTAAATGTTGAGGGCGAGTTACTTCATAATTAAGGAGTTAGGTCGGTAATTGATAATGACACGGGATGGGCTATTATTATTAGTTTGAATGCCATGAAAGTATTCTTTTGCTTTCTTACCGAGAGGAAAAAATAAGGGGTTAGAGAATTGTATGATAACAAATACGCCACTCATAATTATGAAATATGACTACAAGTATAAGTTTTGCCACAAATAGTTTTTCATTAGAAATGTTTACATTTTTAATACATTGGATGACCTTGATGAAATATTAAATACAATGAATGTCTATTTTTTTTACTCATTTATGGCGGTTTCAACCGCGCCCCCTCCTCCCCAGCTTGATTGAGAACAAAACGAAAACTCAGTTGGATAACTTTATTCTTCAGCCGAAGAAATCTTAATGGTCAACATTTGTAATATCGCTGTTCCAGTCACTATACGTATATCTTTTTGTATCTATGTATAGTAGGTTTCAGGCTACTGATAAACATACTCGATATTATAAGTTCTTTAATTGCTAATTATTTATTTAATGGTGCTAGCAAGTTTGAAATATGTACACGGTTTTGTGATTTGGCACATAGCTATTGAGCTTAGTTTGGCTTCCGGATGAAAAATATAAACGGGAATGCATGCTGGGTAAATTAATTCTATTTACGAACTTTTAATATTTTGCATGTACGTAACTAAAATGTTGATAATATAGATTTTTCACAAAACTAAACACGTTTCGGAATGAGCTATCTGACAGAACATTACTTTATACACACGTTTAATATAATGTGAAGTTAAAGTGTCACTCAGCAATTTACAAAAATACAAGTAGCAAAGAAAAAATAGCTGTGTTTAGAATGGCAAAATAAAATGCTACATGGATGTAACCTGATTTGCTATTTTGTAAATAAATTCAAGCGATCGAAATTAAAAACGAACTTAGTAGAAACATCAATCGAGAATGAAACTTATCATTAATTATATTCTTGGAAGGAATGACTGTCAAAAATTGCTTATATTTTTACTTACACAACTCCCGGTCTGGCATGGCCGAGCGCGTTAAGGCGTGCGCTCGTAATCCGAGGGTCGCGGGTTCACGCCCGCGTCGCGCTAAACATGCTCGCCCTCCCAGCCGTGGGGGTGTATAATGTTACGGTCAATCCCACTTTTCGTTGGTGAAAGAGTAGCCCAAGAGTTGGCGGTGGGTGGTGATGACTAGCTGCCTTCCCTTTAGTCTTACACTACTAAATTAGGGACGGCTAGCACAGATATCCCTCGAGTAGCTTTGTGCGAAATTCCAAAACAAAACAAAATACACAACTCCCTCTATTTAAGTGGCACAGAATCATCGACTATTAACAAGGCTTTGGGAAAGACGAACATTGTTAGATACTTAAAATTATTTTAGAACCATCCTTACAATATACTAAAGGTTTGTTTATTAATTAGAAAAAAAAGGCACCTTGCAATTTTTCTACAAAGAAAGTCAATATATTATAGTGCCATTTTTAAAATGTTTTTTCTAGACTTTTAAACAGTATTAAATCTTGTTTTAAACAGAGCTGCAAAACAGCATGAAATTATGTCAAGCTTGTGTGTGTATGTGGGTGTTTGAGGATATATAACCCTTGAACTCAAATGATTTTTCTGACTGTAAAATAAAAAAATTTGAATAAAGCAATAACATACAAATATCTGATTTTTTTTTCTGTATCATTGGCGGGACTGAAAAGGTGAATACATGACTGTTCTAATATGTTGCATTTTAACTCTTGTTATGAGTATACGATATTAACATAATCGTTAGGGACAACAAGGAATTCACTGGTCCATCTCGGTTTGCAATACAAAATAACTATGATGGGAAAAAATATGAAAGTAAAAACCACGTTGTAATAATTTCATATTTACATTGTTAGTATGCTTTTTTTTTCTATTAAATTTATAGGTAATTTCTATACATAGTTCTGTCAACACTGCACAAACTAAATTGAACAATGCTGTTCAAACTTTTTATAAGTAGGTTAAAATTATTAAGTTGCATTATTTAACATGACTGTGGCCTGAAAACATACCCACCAGATTGCCTCTAAAAACAATCAAAATAAAGAAAGTATTGAATCTACTTACCTGCAGAATGTGGGATATACTAAAGGGCAAGTCAGGTTTGTAATTTATGACTTGTTAATTACCCCTACCCTCAAAACAGCTCACTCCTTTGCATTTTGAAACATATAAATAAGTACAGTAGAGTAACTACAGTTTTAGAATTACCCAAGGGAAGGAATGTTAAAACAGTAATGAGAGGTTAATAATATTCCAACAAGGTGAAATATATTATCTGAAAGAAACAAGCCTGATTGGTCAAGATTTTGTATTAAAATTATGTACGGCAAGCAAAATATTAAATGAAAAAGTTAAATATTAAGAAATAAAGCATGTAAGTTATAATGTAAATGTACAATATATACATGATACAAATGTAGATCTAAGGATTTTGCTGTAATGTTCCTTTAGTAGTCTTGCAGAATACATATAAAAAATTAAGAACTTTGAAGGAAGAGGTAAGACAAGATCTTAAAGTGGTTTGTTTATAAAATGAAGATGTTTCTATATAACCTTATTGTTATAATTTTTCTTTAAGGATACTGAAATCTGTAACAAAATTGTTGACCATGTTGTTATGCAAACTGTATAAATCAAACCTTATACTAGTGTGTGTAATGTTTGCAAAGAAAATTGAAACACTTTTGATATTGCTGGTTTATCTACTGAGCTTCGATTGCAAGGAATAGTTACATGTGATGGTGCCATCTGCATATGTGAATGTGAAGGATGTGCATATCTTTAAACTGGGAACATAATGTTAATATCTATTATCTCTGAGATTACAAGGCAGATGAAATGTATGATAATGGATGAAACTATGTCATCTTATAAACAGGTTTAAAATATTCATGTTGCTACAATTGTTAGACATCTTGACCAAAGAAATATCCTTTATGTTCAGCTTTCAAGAAAAATGTGACAATGACACTAAATGTGTTGCTATCATCAACATCACATGAAAAAAATCTGCAAACATTATGTAGAGTGACATGGATGTCCAATACCCTTTACACATGTGTTAGTTTGTGTGTGCAATTTAACGTAAAAGACTGGTTGGAATAAGTTGTACAGCATAACTTTGTACCCACTACTCATCCCATGCCAACAATTGATTGGGAAATGTGTTTAACTGGAGATGGTATTTTGGCCATCATTTGATTGGAAACCACTTGTATTTTAATAATTCTCATTTTTCTTCAAAAGCCAATAACAAAATGTTTCACATGTAACTTCTTGATGACATGTGAGAAACCTTACATTCAGGAGAACTAATAACCATGTTTGTATGAAGTTAGGAATGCTCTGTTAAATGTAGTTTGCTGCTGTGCAGTCTGTTTATGAAAACAGTTGTTTGTCTTTTATTAATTTTGTTATCCTAAGTTTGTACCCTTGTCTCATAACATATCCATTTACCTTAAGAAACATCAGAAATTTATTTGTATATTGGAGATTTTAAAAGTGAGTGCAAAGAGAGCTTCTTTTTAACATAAGCTATAGGCAAAGAAGCTAGTGAAAAACAATCATTCTGAAAGGCCACAGACATAACCTATATTTATGAAAAAAAGATATTTCATATATGACAAACTAAAAATTGTTTTGTGTGCGTAGTCACTGGCTGTAAGTGTCTTTAGCAGTATTCAAAATTAAAATTAAATATGACTTGTAAATCAATGTTTGTTTTCCTTATGTTAATTGTAAACAAAGTGTGGTTAAAAGTACAGTTCAACATTAAAAAGTCTAAATAATGAAAATTTATAGTCAAAGTCATTAACCTCAGTGTAACCAATCGCACTTTCTTTGTATGTTTGTTTTAACTACTTCCACATAAAACATTATATATAGGAATGCAATTATCAAAGCTAGCTGGACTATGATACAGCATGTGAAATAGAATGAAAATGGTAGCACTCTGGTGCATTACTGACATGTTAAACAGAGTTCTACAAGTACAATGTTAGTCTAAGGTCTCAGATGTGCCTGTAATATTCTATTGCTTTGAATAGATTCATTCAGTGCCATAGTATTAAGAGCATGTACAATTGTTTATTTAAAAGCAAGAGGACATATGAGCTATTGAAAATAATTTTGAAGCTTTAGCATTCCATGACTCATGAGTTTTGTAAATTATTTTCTGGTTAAAGTCTGGGTACAAGTGATTTTTCAAGCAAATTGTTAGCTCTGGTTATGTTGTTGTTGTTGTTGTTTTGAATTAAGCACAAAGCTACACAATGGGCTATCTGTGCTCTGCCCACCACGGGTATCGAAACCCGGATTTTAGCGTGTAAATCCGCAGACATACTGCTGAGCTACTGGGGGGCTGGTTATGTAAGTCTTGGTATAGTTGTTAAACTTAAGCTGGGTTAACATTTGGTGAGAGTGAGTTGCAACACAGAAGGAAAATTCAATAACATTTTGTATTTAAATAATTAATTTGAAATATATTATTAAATTATTAATATTATATTTAAAGAGTGTCATATTTATTTCTGTAATTTGTATTTAAGATGAAACTTAAAGTTAGTGAGGGCAATGGACAGGACGAATCGAAAAACCTTTACTAAAATGAAAATAAAAAAAAGGTTGTTATGCTATATGTAAATTCCTTAAAACAAGCACAGGCCTTAGATACTGTAACACTTAACACCTAAATAGATGATGAAAGAAAATAGCATTTACACAAAAGATTTGTGCATTGTTTTCATTGTCAAACTAATGAATTGTATTGAGCAAAAAGCTTTGCAGCGATAGCATACCATATGTTAGATGTATGGTTGAGATGTTAATACATATATTCTTATTACTGTAAATCTACATAAAGCTTGTAAAATTTATCATCAGTAGTTTGGTGAGATAATGCCACATAAGCAATGACTGTGTAGGTCATGCCCTGCCACTGTTAGCCATCATGTAACATAACCATTAACATTTTAAAAATGACTGTTGGAAAAGTTCATTAAACCAAGACTTTTTGTTGTATGATCAGCTAATCTAATAAACTCTTGTACTGAGCAACATACTGCATACAAGATATATGGTCAAGATACTATTATATTCTTTATACTGGAAATCAATATGGGCAAGGAAAAAATGATTTGTTGAAAATTATTTTCTGTTATGGAATTTTTAAAATTGTTGCCACACATACAGACATTACAATATGCAATCAAAATTAAGTTAGCCTGAAGACAGTTGGTCTCGACAGTATTCAACTATTTAAGTTGGATGTTTTATGATACATGAGAAGAACCAACAGAGAAACTAAAGATCTACAATTCAGAGTGATTGTATTCTGTAAAACATAAGAACTCATGCAGAACTTTGCATCAAAACCGTAACCAGTATCATAAAAAGAACCTGGAGGTGATGAAGACTTGTAATCTCAGCCACAACTCACTCAATAGCTGGTTTCAAGAAAGATGGCCAAAGAAATCAGAATTGGAACTGTCCCTGTTTGCCCATCAAGTCCATAGATGTAGCTCCAGAGAAATATTGTTCATTTGCTTTGCTTAAAATTGTACTTGGAAGTCGTAAGCTAGGACATTTGCAAGCTTTTGATGATCTTACCTGAGGAGTGGGACAACAGTAACATTAAGTAATTGCAGTTACAAAGTTGTATAAAATTAGTTGCATTTAATATAAAGTTAATATTTATGTTCAGATTTGGTAAGCTTGTTTTTGATCAGAGTTTCTTAATAGATACTTTATAAAAAGTGAATTTATGGTTGTATGAAGTTATCTTAAGAAAGTCTTCCAAACCTGTGAAAATCATCTGTAATATCCACTGTTATTTCAGTTCTTACAATTATTTAATTTCATCCACACTTCCTTTATTAAAGCGCAAGTAAAACAACTTTCCAGAGGAAGTAGTAACATTTGAAAATCATGATGAAGCACACTTACTTTGGATTATCTTATAATTTTTTAAATGTTATTTTGGGTATAAATAAACAATTCAAGTGTCTTGCAACTGTGAGGGGTCATTCTTTGTAGCTGCTACGTGTCACAATAAAATAAATCAAGCTACTTATTTCAATCTTCCTATTTTCTTCAGTTGTTGCTACAGGACTGTATGCCATTATATTTAATGATCTTTAACATGTTAAATTTTAAAGTTAGTAAACCTCAAACAGTTACACGACAAGAAAGTAGCTTTCTCCAACTAATACATTTATAACTGTTAACAGTTTTCAAATTATACTTAACATTCAGAAGAAAAAAAGAAACCATACTGTACCATTCTTTGCATTTGAAGAGAGAAAAGGTCAAGACTCTACTGTAACCATCCAGAATTATTACTGTTTATTATATAAAACAAAATCAATGCTTATCAAGTAAAGTACATGGTATATGAAATTATGTATTAATGCTACCTGTTGTCAGGAATAATTTGTAGATACTTTAAAAGAACTTAGTTTCTTAATTACAGCCATATTTTAGTTTGATGTAATCCTGTTTCATGTTTTAATAATATAATACGTGTTAGAGGAAATCGGAGTCAAACCGAAAGCAGTAAGAAGTTTTGCATGTATGTCAGAAGGAAAAACAAAACAAACAAATGGTAATTTATTGTCAAATGCTTCAATCAATTTGGGATTTTCTTTTCACGTCCATGCACATAATGACATATTTTACCTACAGTTGTTCTGTTTCAGTACAATATTTAAAATGTATGCATTTTGTTTTCTTGAATTACTTCGTGATGAGTACAACAAATGAAACTTTTGGCTAGTGCTAGGCCCCAACCCATAAAGATTAGTCGCTGGAAGCCAAAGAAATATAAATATTCTTTAGTTAATCCTATTTGTAAGCCATTTTGGGGCACTGAATCCTGTGTTAAATACTAAGTTTATCAGTAAAGACTGGACATCTTTCACCTTTTACCGCTTTAGCTTATGCTCCAATGATGAAAATTATATGTCAATTAATATACAAACTGTTCATTTCATAACATATTTAAACAAATAGTACATAAAAATGTTTATAATTGTTATGAATAAACCATTTAAGTACAAAATAGTAAGTGGGTAAGTTTGGCGTTTTTTGGCGCAAAGCAACTAGGCTATCTTGGCAAAACATCCGGATAAAAGTAAAGAATTCGTAAAAATGAATCAAGTTGAAACAAGACAGTTGAAATTTTGAATTAAAACTTAAACTACATGAAATCCAATTTTTGTATCTAGTGTACAGCAGTAAGAGAGAAATTACAGTAATGCTAGTTTTAAAGGACATTCTTTAGCATAAGTTGAATGTAACAGGTAAGTTCAAACATCAGCGTTAGTCACCTGAAGTTGACCTTTCCGGTCCTCGTTTCGAGTTATGTGACGTTACGGCCATTTTTTTAATTTTATATTGAACTAGTTGTACTTCAAAAAGGAATCAGAAGAAAAAAGAGCTAATTTATGAAATTAAAACTTGAGTTGTATGAAAAAGGTTAATTGCCTTTAAAAAACTACAAACATTTGTAAAGTAGACAGTGTCACCATCGCCAATGACATTGTCCAACGTTAAGGGTAAACCTTGGGATAAAACATGTCTAAAATGCTGTCGTCGTTGAGAGTGGTAAGGAGGGCAAGACAGTAAAACATGGCTTATTGTGATCTGAGTGTTACCCAGATAACACATTGGTGCATCAGTTTCAGATAAAAGAAAACGATGAGTTAAAAAACTGTGTCCAATGCATAGTCTAATGAGGACAACTTCCTCTTTACGATTATTATGGAAACAAGACTCTCAAAGTCCAATAAAGGGTTTTATTTGGAAAAGCTTGCTTTCACGTTGGTCACTCCAAGTCGACTGCCAATTGGCACGGTGCCGACCCTTGAATACAGGACCATAGTCCATGTATGAAACAGGCACAGCAGTGACAGTGCCAGAGCAGACAGACTTAACTGCGGTGTTGGCGAGCTCGTTCCCGCGAATACAAACATAGCCTGGTATCCAGAAAAAACTGAATAAAAGTAGATGTTAGAGAAAAATGCACCAATCTGTTTTGAATATCAGTAAGAGTAGGGTGAGAACTGGCTTGAAGTGATTCCAGGGCTAACAGAGAGCTAAGTGAATCGGTATAAATAATACAATTCGTGTACTGCATAGCTTCTATGTGATCCAGGGCAAGGGGCGAGAGAAGTAGCTTACAATTTGGGAGTGAACTTAGAAACTATAGAGGGAATTCTGTGTACAACAACCGAATAACAGCTAACAATGACAGAGCCCACACAGTCATCTGATTTTGAGCCATCTGTATAAATGGGAATGGAAGGATAGTTTAAAAGATGTTCGGCAAATAGAAGGCGATACTTTTAAACTGGAGTATCTGTGTTCGTCAGATGACTCGTAGAGGGGTCACATTTGGGGATATTAATTAGCAATGATGGGATGAGCTGATCTGTGGATACCGCTATGTCATCCAAAGACAGTTCCAATTCATCCAACTGCACCTGGAGACGAAGGTTAAAAGAAGCAGTGGTATAATGAAAACGTGTGGCTCACTGAAGAAAGAAAACACAGCCTCATGTGGAATGCTGTGGTAAAGATCAAACATTTGAAGCATACATTAAAAACAGTTGCAAACGACAAAGGTGTAGAGAGGTTCATTGGACTCCGTGTACAGACTCTGGAATGGAGAAGTGTGGAAGGCCCCTGTACAGAGCAAAATCCCTGATGGTGAACACGGTCCAACATTTTCAAGGCTGAAGTCCTAACAGAGCCATTGATAATTGGTTCATAATCTAGTTTCTATCAAATAGGAGCACGATATATCTTTAGCATAGAACATCGATCTGCTCCCCTAGAGGTGGAAGAGAAGACACGAAGGATATTCAGTGCTCTTGTACATTTGACCAGTAGCTGCTTGATGTATGGTGTAAAGGTTAGCTTACGGTCAAAGATGAGACCCAAGGACTTTGTTTCAGGGACCACAGGTAGCACAACTTTATCGATACGGAGTTCAGATGAATACCCCGTTGGCGAAAAAAGTGCATGCAAACAGTTTTAGAGAGAGAGAGAAGGTAAAACCGTTTGCTGTGGTTTACTTCAGTGAAAGATTGAGGGCAGTCTGTCGCTGTTTCTCAATATACCTTATGTTGGACGACTGACATGAGATGTGAAAGTCGTCGACATAGAGTCCGTTTGCAACAGTAAGAGGGAGTTGTTCAGTGATGGCATTAATCTTTATGCTGAAAAATGTGACACTCAAGACACAGCCCTGAGGGACTCCAAGTTCCTGTGTAAAAGAATGGAAAAGTGTCGAACCAATACGGACCCGGAATCACCGATACGTTAAAACATTTTAATAAAAATCGGTAAAATGTCACGGAACTCATACGAGTGACGGTCATCCAAGGTGAAAAAAACAAGATGTTGTCGTTTGAGAAAGGTTTCCCTGATTGGTGTTTCAAGTCGAATCAGGTGGTCCATCGTGGGCCGCTGTACACGGAATCCACACAAAGTGGATGAGAGAAGTTTGTTTGATTCGGCCCCCCAGTGACCCAGCGGTATGTCTGCGGACTTACACGCTAAAATCCGGGTTTCGATACCCGTGGTGGACAGAGCACAGATAGCCCATTGTGTAGCTTTGTGCTTAATTCAAAACAACAATATTGTTTGATTCGAGGAACCAAACAAGACGAGCACTAACCATTCTCTCTCAGATTTTACAGAGACAGTTCGTCAGAACAACTGGGCAGAAGTTTAAAGGGATCTTGGGAACCTTCCCAGGTTAGGAAAAGTGAGTGCAATAGCATGGCGCCAAGCATTGAAAAAAACTTTCTCCTGTCAGGTCCGGTTAAAAACAATCTGCAAAATGGTCATTTCATTCAGTACTGAGACAATATAACAACATAACAATATAGCAAGTTCTCATTGAAGAAAAGTAATTAACAGTTACTTAAAACTGAGTATTTTAAAAGGTCGGTGTGAATTTGTTTTGTTTTTTTATAGCCGTGCACAAACTTGTGTCTTCTTGCTCGATTTTGTTTTCAGCCCTCAAGCAAATTTATGCATGATAGAATTTGTAAGCATTGACACAATCATTTTTAAGTTGGTTTTGGTAATAAAGAAATATATTAATGAAATGGCAAGTAATACGCTGGATCAGTGCGACCCAACAGTTGGTTGTAATTTTTTTTTCTCATTTATGGAATAAATGGAACAGAATCTCTGACTTTGATTTAAGTACAAAGATGTCTTACTCCGTCTTACAATTTAAGCGAAATGATTCAATTTTGTTTTAGATTTTTAATAACAAGCCTTTCGACTTGATAATAATAATAAACATAAATGTTAGAAAGTTACTGCAACATTTTTTGAGTTCTATAAATTTTGTAAATTAATGCATGAACATATTCTTTGGATCACTGACAAATAATAACTTCGAATCCAGACAAATAATTTCAAAACCTGCGACATACATTCTGATATCTTAACATACCATGAACTTCTAATGATTCGTATTATTAAAATGTTTATTATGTTGTTGTTTTGAATTAAGCACAAAGCTACACAATGGGCTATTTGTGCTCTGCCCACCACGGGTATCGAAACCCGTTTTTTAGCATTGTAAGTCCGCAGACATACCGCTGAACCACTGGGGGGCAACATTTATTATGAATTTATCAGTTATATTTGAGAATTTACAGTTTAACTTAATGTGGTCGAGGGAGTAAAATAGTCGGTGTTGTTCCAGCTGCTTTTGAATGTCCATAAATGATAGCTCAGATGGTTTGTCACAGTTATGGCTACCCTATGATTAAATGAGAATGACCAATCACATGAGTATTGCTAGTTGATTAGGGTTAAAATGGCATTACCTGTGATGTAAAGAATATTGGATTTAAACATGATACATTGAAGAAACTTACCTGAAACATTAGAAGAGACTGCCTTGTGTTCATGAAGCTGTTACAGATATACTAAGTTTGTGTTTTACGTCTGTTACAATAAAGATTGTTCCTTTGTAAATTGTATTACGTCCCGTCTGTTTCATTGAACTACGTTACTCAGAGATTCAGAACTACTTTATAACAAATATATTGTTACACCACCTGTTACTAACGGATATATCCCATTACTTTAAGGTTAACTAAGTTTACCTGAATATACCACAATAAAATATTTGTAACACATTTTCTTTTGGAACAAAATGTATCATAATTATTGATCGTGTCTATCTCTGTTAAATTTAGGTTTGTTGTAAATGGTTCTACACAGATATATAATATCTGACGAAAGAAATATGACCATTCTATGCAATTACAAACAAAATTTGATACATACACACTATTAAAATGGATGATAAAATATTTTAAAGCTGATCTTTAAGTAATCCGTTTCAACAGTCTGTGCTTGTACATTATGTAATTCATACATTCGCGACATAACTCCAGCTTTGTGTTTCTTAATTTCGCGCAAATCTACTCGAGGGCTACGTGCGCTAGCCGTTCCTAATTTAGAGGGAAAGCAGCTAGTCATCATTCCACAAGTATTGGAATTGACCGTCACATTATAACGCCCCCACGGCTGAAAGGGCGAGCATGTATGATGTGACCGGGATTCAAACTCGGGACCCTCGGATTACGAGTCAAACGCCTTAACACGCTTGGCCATGCTGAGTCCCCAGGTTCAAAAGGCGTTTTATAGTTAGTTGGTTGGCTGTCTGTCAATCGTTTTGGTTTAACATCAAGCAATATCAAATCATGCCTGTTAGTGCTAATATTTTGTCTCCTATCACAAGTTTCTCAGAAGATTTGAATAAATTGGATGGATGGCTAATTTTACAAACGAAGCGGCAAAAACTTGCCAAATGATAAGAAATCAGTTTTCATTCCTGATTATTCAGTAAACTTTAGCCTGTCTGGAAATTTTGTTGAAACACAAAATAGATTAATATTTTACTGGATGGTTCACAGGTTCAAGTTGCTGAAGCATGGTTAGCACAGAGCTATGGTATTATCTCAAATATCATTTAGTTGCACATAAAGTATTCATTTTTAAGGTTACCTGTGGTATGCAGTTACAGTGAAGTACAAAGATTCAAAAGTCTTCATTTGCAAATACCCTCATCAAATATTTCCAAAAAAGAGAGAAACAAGTATAATTTATTTGCTTTACAAACTCGAGTGATAAACCATAAAAAACTTTCTAAAGGAAAGTTTGTTTTGTGAATTTTGCGCAAAGCTACACGAGGGCTATCAGGCCAGCTGTCCCTAATTTAGCAGTGTAAGACTAAAGGGAAGGCAGCTAGTCATCACCACCCACCGCCAACTCTCGGGCTACTCTTTCACCAACGAATAGTAGGATTATAATGCCCCCACGGCTGAAAGAGCAAGCATGTTTGGTGTGAAGGGGATTCAAACCCACGACCCTCAGATTACGAGTCGAAGGTCTTAACCCACCTAACCATGCTGGACCATTCTAAAGGAAAGAGAAAATAGCATTATTTTAGAAATTTGTATCAATATGACTTAGACTTGTGCACACACACTGAACTTTTCAAATAAGATAGTTAATAAATGAGATAATTTCGAATGGCGTGTTAATTGGTTTTACTGTAATATAATCTTTGATCATTTGAAAAACACTAAATTTTAAAATCTGAACCAGTTGCTATGTAAATATTTTGACAAGTGAAATAATTCTCTAGTGATTTCTACACATAAAAACATATTTTAACATACTTTTTTTCCCTTCCAATATTTAATTTTATTCATTTTAAATGAACAAAATAATATACTAGAAAGCAATTTCTGAAGTTCAAAAATATAAACTGTCAACTAGTTATAAACTGCAGAACAAGACATAACGATTTTATTATACCTGGTCCTTTGGTATTCGTTACTACAATAGGTTCTTCCAGCTGTATGATGAGTAGTCCAATATATATACAACCAATTTACCAAACAATGTACAGATTACATCTTAAGATAATTTTGACCAAGAACAGTCTGTAAACCTGAAAACTTTTATATTTTTACAAATCTAACTTAACACAAAACACAGACAATAAAGAATCACTTGTTTCTCCAAGATTGTCCTGAAAAAAGTAAAATTTAACACCACCATTATTTTTCAGTAAATTATTGTATTTTAAGCTCTTGAAAGTGTTGGCCTTCATTACTGTTGACAGCGACTTATTTTTATGACATTATTATGATAAAATGACCATAACTTGAGCATAGAACGTACTTTCCAAATGCTACACTTATGTTCTCTCGTCTTAGAGTCTTCAGAATAGTTACCTATCTAAACTAAATTCACTCTGCTAAAAGCTGTATTTGATCACTTTCATCTTATCATTAGACACAAACAATGACGATGCACAGGTACTATTATTTATCTCAATAATCTTAAACATTTCAAGTAGTATCTGCAACTCTTTGTTTTATCTTGAAAAAAGATGTCAGAGACATATTAAATATCATTCTAGTAGCCATCCTTTGAACAACAATTCAATGGTACTCTTCAGGTATACAAGGTTTGTTAAAAAAATACGCGGACTGTTTGAATTGCGCGGCTCCAGTTGGTTTGCACAGATCAGCTGATTACGACGCCATTTCCCGATTGCAGATATCTTCATTTGTGTATTAGCTACGCGGTTTTAAGTGAAGTGCGATTTTTTCGTTTGACCTATTTCAGAATGAATGACCTGAAGGAGCAACGACTTGCTGTGAAATTTTGTGTTAAACTTGGAAAATCTGCGACTGAAACTTTTGCTATGCTTAACACGGCTTACGGTGATGTTGCTATGAAGCGTACGGCATGTTTTAAGTGGCATGAACGTTTTAAGGATGGTCGATAGTCCATTGAAGATGATGAGCTTCCTGAACGTCCTTCCACGTCAACTGACGACCCACACGTCGACAAAATCAACACCCTGGTGCGGGCAAATCGACGTCTGACTGTCAGGGAGGTTGCTGAAGAGTGTGGGATATCAGTTGGATCTTGTTACGAGATTTTGACCGAAAAATTGAAGATGCACCGCGTTGCTGCGAAATTTAGGCCTCAGAACTCGTGAGTTTTTTGGCCAAACACTCGGTCACTGTTCTTCCCCACCAACCCCTACTTACCTGACCTTACTCCTTGCGATTTTTTCTTGTTCCCCAAACTCAAAAGACCTTTGAAAGGAAGAAGATTTGAGACGATTCCCGAGATTAAGGCAAATGAGACGAAGAAGCTGAAGGACATTACGAAAGAAGCGTACCAGGACTGTTTCAACAAGTGGAAACACCGTTGGGATAAGTGTGTGCGTTGGGGAGGAGAGTACTTTGAAGGGGTCTCAGATCTGTAACTTCTAAATAAAGTACATTTTGTTTTACGTCAGTCCGCGTATTTTTTAAACACCCCTCATAGATAAGACAATGTAAAACTGAGGACTAATTAGTGATTTTTAGACTTACTTTCCACATTTCTGTGACTATATCTCAATGAACTATTTTCTGTACCACTGACACATCATACTGCTCGGGTAGCTTAAGAGATAAATCAATCAAAACAAGGTCCTTTCTTTCGTTATTCCTATCAACATTATAATGTAAATTATTATTGTACAAATGCATAAACTTATATTTATTATAACTTTAATGTTATCTACAAGTTATTTCCTAAACGCACCAAATTATCTACATCTTTCTGTAAACCAGCAGTAACTCCATTACAGATTATAACACCCAATACCTTAACATCACCAACGTGTTTGGTCATTTTATCGACCATTTCTTTCACTGTGACATTAACGTAAATCAAAGAAAGCAAAGATCAAAACACAGAGCCCTGACGTACCTCATAGTGACATTATGTGACATCCTGTCAAATGCTTTTTAAAAATCCAGCTATATCAAATTCATGCCTCTATCCTTATCAATGTAAGGAGTAACCTCTTCAACAAATGTTAAAATATTAATAAGCAAAATCGTAAAATCATACTGATTATTCAATAAAAGTTTATTTTGGTAAATTACTTTAAAAAGTATCTTTAATCAGATTTTCAAAAACTTTTCACACTGCTTATGTAAGATTATCTTATATCTTCGATTACCTGGAAATGTTTTTTATTACCTATAAATAATGTTTTTTGAAACTGTTCAAGGAAATTCTGGAAAAGTTCCACGTGATTCTGACTCAGTCATTTTTGATACTTATTATATTAAATAAAAAGACGAAATCACAATAAGTATATCTTTATAAGAAATATTTAAGAATGAAGAAAAGGTCTAAGGTGTTTTATAAAACCAAAGTGACAGGAGAAATGTGTAAAAACAACAACTTACCACTCACACGATGACAATAATACAGCATGAGGAACACTGTGTAACAATGGGAGGCATAGAAGTGATACCTTCTAGAGTAAACAGAGCAGAACAAATTAAGTATTGGTGCAAAGTTTTGAAATAATAGACGAAGAATATCATTGGCAGGACAAACAACATGGCTTACTTGTTGAATAGTAAAATAATGAGATAAAAGCACACATAAATATTAAATACTTCTCTGTTTTGTGACAAAGTTTGTTCTTTTGTGTTTCCCGGTGGTTCGGTAGTAAACCTGAAGGCTGGTAGCTTTAAAACCGGTCCGGGATGGCTAGGTGGGTTAAGGCGTTTCGCTCGAAATCTGAGTGTTGCGGGTTCAAGTCCCCGTCGCTCCAATTATGCTCGTCCTTTCAGCCGTGGGGGCGCTATAGTGTAACGGTCAATTCCACTATTTGTAGGTAAAGAGTAGCTCAAGAGATGGTAGTAGGTGGTATGACTAGGTGCCTTCCCTCTTGTCTTACACTACTAAATTAAGGACGGTTTCTTTGTTTAGAATTTCGCGCAAAGCTACTCGAGCGATATCTGTGCTAGCCATCCCTAATTTAGCAGTGTAAGACTAGAGCAAAGGCAGCTAGTCACCATCACCCACCGCCAATTCTTGGGCTACTCTTTTACCGAAGAATAGTAGGATTGACCGTCACATTATAACGCCCCCACGGTTGAAAGTGTGAGCATATTTGGTGCGACCCTCGGATTACGAGTCGAATGCCTTAACACGCTTGGCCATGCCAGGCCTAATTAAGGACGTCTAGTGCAGATAGCCTTTGAGTAGCTTTACACGAAATTAGAAAACAAAACAAAAGCTTTACAAACCAGGTTTTCCTGTCCAAAACACAGATAGCATACTGTGTTTACCTTTGGTTTATCATCAAGCACAATAGAACTAAAACAGATTTCGTTATTATAAGTTTTCACTTTAAGAATTACAGTTTATCCAGTAGGTAGCGTTTTTTTAAATAGAGACTGATACCACTTACGTGTTCTCACAGACATTTTATTATATTTCGTGTTTATGTAAAGTGAATGACGCATGTAACATCTTGACAAGTTTAGGATTGTTACCATAAACAAACTCTGGATGCAGTGACTATAAAATAACTACAACATCTTATTTTTTGTAGCTTTTTAAATCCTTTATAAATTTGGGAAATTGATAGAAAAATGCGAATTTTCACCTCAACCAAGCTGTAAAATCTGTGGTTAAAGGATAATTACAAATCACAATTCTTACGTAGTCTTATGTTATCACACCAGTAAATCAAAAAACCTAACCAAAAGTCATGACATAACGTGTAACTGTAAGTTATAACGACAAATACATATTAATAAATTAGAGAGTTCGTTCGCGTTCATTAATGATACCTTATTAGATTAAGCTAAGTAGTTAGAGTGATACAAAAACAAACCTCGATATCAGTACACCTTATCAAATATATTTTTCTTTTATTTCTACTTATAAGGCCTGGCATGGCCGAGCGCGTAAGGCGTGCAACTCGTAATCCGAGGGTCGCGGGTTCGCGCCCGCGTCGCGCTAAACATGCTCGCCCTCCCAGCCGTGGGGGTGTATAATGTGACGGTCAGTCTCACTATTCGTTGGTAAAAGAGTAGCCCAAGAGTTGGCGGTGGGTGGTGATGACTAGCTGCCTTCCCTCTAGTCTTACACTGCTAAATTAGGGACGGCTAGCACAGATAGCCCTCGAGTAGCTTTGTGCGAAATTCCAAAACAAACAAACAAATTCTACTTATAAACATTACATTGCATAACGTAATCGGTTGAGTGCACTCATGGGTTCGACGTATATTTCATTACAGAGATAAAGAGAAGTATGTTGTAGGTCAAACCACCCAAGTCTTTGCCACACACACACAGACACATACTGTTGTGGATACGGGGTTTCAGCAATACCTTTCTTCTCTTTTGTTTGTTTTTTAATTTTCTCGCAAAGCTGCTCGAGGGCTATCTACGCTAGCCGTCCCTAATTTAGCAGTGTAAGACTAAAGGGAAGGTAGCTAGTCATAACCACCCATCGCCAACTCTTGGGATATTCTTGGGCCTAACTCAAAATGACCTTTACACGTTGTGATAAATACAAAATAGTCTCAGTAAAATTTTAAAAAATTTTAATGATGTCATAGCTTAAGCGCACTTACATAATTAAATTCCTCGGCCGAACACCTTCTTCTGGTATCACTAACTAAACAGTAAATCCGTAAACGAAAACATTCTAAACTGAAGATCTTGTGGCATTGTAACAAGTGTGTGTAGCAATGCCTAAAAACACATAAAACAATAGGAAGTTACGTATATATATATATATATATACACACACACACATATATATATATATCATAAATGTATCATACATATGCAATAATTATAGGTTAATAAATTATAATTAAGAAGTATAGATAGATAATTTGCTGTATAAAACTTTTTTAAAAAATTGAAAAGAAAAATGATAAATAATATCACAAAAAGCTGTTTGTTTGTTTGTTTTGGGATTTCGCACAAAGCTACTCGAGGGCTATCTGTGCTAGCCGTCCCTAAGGACTAGAGAGAAGGTAGTTAGTCATCACCACCCACCGACAACTCTTGGGCTACTCTTTTACCAACGAATAGTGTGATTGACCGTATCATTATAACGCCCCCACGGCAGAGAGGGCGAGCATACTTTGAACGTAGCAAAATTGTCGAGCTACAAAAGCAAGGTCTCTCTTAACGTGCCATCGCTGGTGAGTTTGGGCGTATTAAAACTGCTGTTTGAATTTTTTTAAACAACTCTGAGAAATGGGAACGAGAATTTTAGTGGTCGGCCCAAGAAAATTTCGCCAGTGTTGAGCAGGAGGATTTGACGGGTTGTCCGGCAAGACACCACTCGATCGTCGAACCAGATTACGGACGCAGAATGCAGTTCAAGAACAATAAGACGGCATCTACGAGAGAAAGGCTTTTAAAACCGTAAACGTCTTCAAAGGCTACGCCTCCTTCCACGCCACGAAACAGCTCGGTTAAACTTTGTTGTCTGATGTGGAAAAAAAAACCTGGATAATCCAAATGGGCTCCAACGTTACTGGCACGATAAGGATATCCTACCGGAGACATTTCCTGCACGAAAAGAATATCCTACTGGAGACTGCACGACAGAGTGAAGAGATTCCATTATGATCAGCTGTACTTTCTCTTTTCATGGAACAATTCCAAACAGTGCATGATCTGTTTGTAAAAGAGTAGCCCCACAATTGGCCGTGGGCAGTGATGATCACCTATCTTCTCTCTACTCTTACACTGCTAAATTACATACAGCTAGGGCAGGTACCTCTCGTGTAGCTTTGCTCAAAATAAAAAAAAAAACACCTCCTCGTATTATATCATGTGTTTGTAGGCACGTTACTTTGTTAAAGTGTCTTAAGGCCTTTGATGATATATATCGTTAAATCCTTGGTGGTTTGTTTGACAACACACTTCTTTCAATTTCTTTCGACAACAACTACGCGTTATTTCCTACACAGTATTTTTTATTTAGTACTTGTACAGCTGTGTTAACTCTATACGGGGTCATTACTTGCAAGGTACGTAGCGACATCTACCCCAGGTTTGCATAAACAATACAACGGTTGGTTGCGTTGTCGTTTCAGCTTTGCTGTAAGGTAAAACTATGGATTGGGATACCTTTCCTCTGGTCACATCAGGTATCCCAACCTGATTTGTAATGCAATAAGTCTGCAGAATTATAACTGAGCCACTAAAAAAGAGGCATTTTGGTTTCATAAAATTAAGATAAGAGTATCAAAGAATAAGATAACACTACAAATTAAAACTGCTTTTTGATTATCGTTTTACTTTACACGTATCACTTCAGTTGTAAACATTAGGTTTATATTTGGCACTATAACTTAGCAACCTTTATTGAGCGTATATTTCGATATGCATTCGCATTTTTTGCTATAACTAATTTTTACATAAAAGTCACAAGAAAATTTTGACCGTTACGAAAAAATTATTCACTATTACGAAATTCAAGTAGCTAAAATATACTTTTCTCTGTTGTAATACCTTTACTTACTCAGCTAGTTTTAATTATGACGTAATTTACATTCATTATGGCCTAGATTGATATTTAGAAAGCAACTTGGTGTAATTTAGATCGCTTCCTTCCTCCTTTGCTGGTATTTTAGACTGTCAAATGCCAGTGAATAATTCTTAAAAACAGGACTAAAACCAGAATATTTAAACGGCATTTCTTCTTGCCTCTGCAGGACCATCATGCCCATGACTACAATACAGTAGCAATAAGTGCTTCATTTGGTTGAGGTACTCGATTCTTAATTCAAGGGTCGCGGGTTTGAATCCCCATCGCACCAAAACATGATCGCCCTTTCAGCCGTGGGGGCGTTATAATGTTCGGTGAATCTCACTATTCGTTGGTAAAAGAGTAGCCCAAGAGTTGACGGTGGGTGGTGAAGACCAGTCTGACGTTGCTAAATTAGGAACGGCTAGCGCAGATAGTCCTCGTGTAGTTTTGTGCGAAATTCAAAACAAACCAAACCAATCATTTAGTTGATCGTCTTGTCGTCATCAGCGTTGGGTCATCGTGCGCAAACTGGGTGGGTTAGGCTTGCTTAGAACCTCTCCTCCCATCCTTTACTATTGTTTGTGAACTTCAAGCAATCAGAGCTTAATTAGTAGTGTAAGATATGTCATTGGAATACTGGTGTTACTTCCTCTCTTCAGGGCCTATTTGTTTGCATACACACATGTCCGTATCGGGATATAGATCTTGTTGACCTGGAAAGGTCTGGTTTCCCTAGATCTCTTCCCCCCTTGCACTTGCGTGTTTACAAGTGTAAAATATTTTGTTATTTTTACATGAGGATTAGAGTTTATATTACGTATGCACTCTGTTATCTTCCAAGTCCATGTATTGTAATTAAGAAAAGATTTAATATGCTGACAAACTCGATTTCATTCGTTATTATATGGAAGTTCATACACCATGAATAGTTCTTGTCGTCACAAACATGCTTCAAGAGTTTCATTACATCTGCAGCGTTGTACATATAATAAAAACCTTTCGCTTTTGTCGTTGTTGTATAAATGATAAGGTAGATTGTCTTAGCTTTAGGTAAGCAAATTGTGTTTACTTCTAACATAAAAATTATGCGATTAAAGGCCTTTAGGACTAATTTCATCATATATTCAAGAAAGGCATTGTTTGCAAAATAGGTTGTTTTTGTGCCAACTTTTAAAAAGTAATTTAGAGAACTATCTATGAGTCTATCAGGCGGTATTTATAAGGTTCTATATTTTCGTAGGAATAATAAGGATGTTTATTGTGGTACTCTGTAGGTTTCTGTTGGAACCTGATTTTGCAGTGTTTGAGTTTTCAGTACGTTTACGTGTTTAGTGTTAATTCCAGCTGGCCATGTATATTATGTTACAGAGCGAATGTATATTTTATATATCTTGATTGTATTTTCTACCGTTGTTTTTTCCTGTTAGACATCTTAAGTAATTCGTATGTCGCTAAACATTTGCTTTTACATTATTTATATGTTGGCCCACATTAATTTTTGATCGGTTTGGTTTGAATTTCGCTATCTGTCCCTAATTTAGCAGAGTAATACTAGAGGGAAGGCAGATAGTCATCACTACTCACCGCCGACTATTGGGCTACTCTTCTACCAACGAATAGTGGAATTGATCGTAACATTATAATGCTCCTACGACTGAAAGGGTGAGCATCTTTGGTGTGAAGGGGATTCGAACCCACGTCCCTCGGATTACGAGTCGAGTGCTTTAACCACCTGGCCATGGCCATGGCCAATTTTTGATAGAAAGTCTTGCCAAGAAATTTAGTTGATGTTCTCATCTGGAAGGGTGTGCCATTCATATAGAGTTAACAGAAATTATTTAATATTCTCATCTGGAGAAGTGTGCCATTCGTATAGAGTTAACAGGAATTATTTGATGTTCTCATCTGGAGAAGTGTGCCATTCACATAGAGTTAACGGGAGTTATTTGATATTTTCATCTGGAGGGATGTGCCATTCATATAGAGTTAACGGGAGTTATTTGATGTTCTCATCTGGAGGGGTGTGCCATTCATATAGAGTTAACGGGAGTTATTTGATATTCTCATCTGGAGGGGTGTGCCATTCATATGGAGTTAACGGGAGTTATTTGATATTCTCATCTGGAGGGGTGTGCCATTTGTATAGAGTTAACGGGAGTTATTAACATAATTTGATTTTTAGAACATTCATTTTAATTTGATACTCTTGGCAATGTTTAAATATTCTGTTTTATTGTAGTTGCAAATTAGTGGTTGGTATAGCCAGAGTCGGTGCACTTTTCCATATATTAATATCACCAGTAAATTGCGAGGCGTAATTATTATTTGGATCGTTATTGGCATAAATTACGAATAAAATAGGGTTAACCACCTCTCCTTGAGGGGCACTTTCCTCGGGAGTGAAGTACTCCGAGTAGATCTCCTCTGCACTTTTCTATCTTCCAGAAAGCTAGACAGCCAGCGAACCTAAGACCAATGAACCACACATTTTTGAATAGTTTCACAACATCGGAAAATAATGCGACAGTGCATTGTTTTTTACTGAAGCTGTCTGCTGTAGATTCGATACTAAGCGATGTGCGGTGTGCCTGAATTTTCTGAATCTATTTAGTATTTACGGTAATTTTGATGTGTTTATTTGTTTTTAGAATTTCGCGCAAAGCTATACGAGAGCTATCTACGCTAGCCGTGCATAAGTTAATAGTGTAAAGAAAGGCAACTAGTCATCACCACCTACCGCCAACTCTTGGACTATTCTTTTACCAATGGATAGTGGAATTGATCATAACATTATAAAGCCCCCACGGCTGAAAGGGCGATCATGTTTGGTGTGATCCTCAGATTAACCACCTGGCCATACCGGCCAATATTTAACGTGATCTCAAGATAAATAGCAAGTGTGTTGCTTATTATGCGTTTTAGAATGTTCCCTTAACAGCTATTCAGCGTTTGAGCTGACTTTCGCTCTTTCAAGATATTTATATATTTGCTTGTTTCTGGAATGTATCCATAATCTTAAGAGAAGTCATACAGAGCCATTACGTTGTCAAATAACCTTAGAATCCTGTTGTGGATTGTAGCTATGTTTTGTTATAGTGCTTATGAACTGTATCGCTTCTGTTTTAAATGTGTTTTGTAAGTGCTGTTCAAAGGCTCCTACTTTTTACTTCATTTGTATGTACTAGAGTGTTGTTTATGGCAAGTGCCATTTGTATCCAAAAGGTCTTGGGATCTGTTGTTTCACTTAACTTACAACAATGTTCGTTCCATTGTTATTATTTCGGTTGTTTTAACTCTTTTCTTATTTTGCTTTCGAGTGTATTGATTATGTTTTGGTTTCAGGGTTTAATTTTCTAGGTATTCCCTACGTCTCTTTTAAATCATGTTTTTTAGCTCTGTGTGTGGGAATAATACATACATTATTGTGGATTGATTTTGTTTTGATGTGGATTTACGTGCTGCGATGTGCCAACATTCAGTGATGTTTGGTGAGACGCGTCTATTTCTGATTTACGCGCTTCAGCATTGAAAGTTTGTTAAGGCAAAATGTTGGTCTAGATGCATCCGAATTGAAATTCTTGTAGTTTAATTTATCTGTTTATTTCCATAAGGGATCAGACCGAAAGCACATCAGATTGGTAGGCGATCGCTACAGAAACAATATTGTACATTAAAGGAAATATTTTTATAACTCACAATACATTCCACAACAAAGTTTTTGCTTCTTGAACACTTTTGGGTGTTCCTTACAGATTTTTGGCTGATGATCCCATCCAAATTTGCTCATCACGTACCGTTTCATCAAAATCTTCAGTTTTCACCAGGACATTGTTACAATGGAAAAACGATATCAGGGCAACTGGAATCCGTCAATGCTTGCTGACTACTGTTGGACACTGCAACGTGATGCACAGGACATTGAATACAAACGAAAATCAGGAGCAAAACACTTTTAATTATGTTAAACTTAATAGCGTATAAGAAACATAAACGCCATTAAATACGTTATTGCTGGTAAACAGTTAACTGTCTATTTCTCAGAGTTCCTGCGTGATGAAGCAAAACCAAAACTATATTTGTGCATACCCACCAGGTACCTGTCACAATCAGCAAAAACTTTTCAAAAATTTTTTTCGTGCAGCGATAACAGAGTTTAAACATAAGTCTGAGACTTATATCTGTAAGATTTGAATGTAGGTGTTTTATCGTTTAAGACAGTTATTTAATAGTTATTAAAAATTGTCTTTTATTTTAATTTGCTTTTTTTGCACCCAAAATAGTGGTGCTTACTGTTTAGATGGCCTTTAACTATACAGTTATTGTTATGTCCATATAATGTAGTTAACGAGTCAATGCGTTTAGTCAATGACTATGCATTAATCTGTGGTTTGCTGATTTAGGTTGTGTACTGATAAGTTAGGTTTGTAGAGTTGAACTGTCCCCATATTCGTATCTTCCTCATTTGCGTTGCGTTTTTCGATACATGAATAACCTGATATATGTTCTAATTCTATGTAATTGATACTTGAAATCGTCCATATGTGGTGAAACTCCATAATTACAGAATTGAGGAAAAAAACAATAAAATTGTACATTTCACAAATACAATGGTTTTGTTTTTCTCAATTTTAAATCTTTGGTTTATATTCAAAATGATTTCTGTAATGATTAGATTATATTGGTTTATTTCATTGAAAATGCCTTTAATTTCACGTTTCATGGAAGCAAGATCACCTTGGATATTGACATATTGAACTGTAAACTCAGTTTTAGGAGTCATCTCGCAATGATAAATGATGAGTTCGGGTAGGAGTTGTAATATGTATTTTTTTCCTCCTGTAAAGAATGTCTGGAAATAGTCATGAGTTTGATTGGGTTTATTAATTACTGTGATGAAATATCTAAAAAACATTTTTCCATGGGTTAACAAGTTTGCATGTTGTTTGTCTCTGTTGTTTGTTACTACTTGATTTTGGCTTGTTGTTTCTGTATTATAAAGATGTATTCTGTTTGATGTGTGTTTAAGATGTTTGAATTCGTGGCTGATTTCCTTGAAAGTTCGGTGCATTCGTCATTTGTGCGAATAATTTGCTCTGTGGCAATAGAGTTGTTTCTGTGGTAGTGTTTATTGCACCTTCTCTTGATGTATTCGGTTTCTAATATTGTATACCTGTGCCTTTAAACGGTTCGTAACTTCCCTAACCTCTATAGTTGGCTGTGTGATTTTGACCACAGTTACAGCATTTGAGGTTTTTATATTCTCATTTACACTTTTATATGTGGTGCTCTTCGCCATAGCCATACATGATGCAGAGACATGTCTACAGCATTGAGATTGGTAACGCAATGTCATTGTTACTGCTAGTTGCTTTACTTCTGCTACGTAATAGCCTTAATACACTAGCATCATTACGTTAAAGTTATTGTTTGTGATTATTTTTTTCCTTATACTTTACATGTACCAAAAACGTATCTCTTCTGTAAATCGAGGAATACCTGTATTTATAAAATAGTAGTATATTTTTGTAGTCGAGTGTTATTTGTTGCCCAAATCACGTATATTTTTTGTACTTTCGAGGTATCCGTTAACTATATTTCGTATTTTATGACGAATGTCTCGTAATTGATATTGTTAAACTACGTTTGGTAACTATCTAGAAAGCTCTCTATTTAGGCTTGCCTCATGTTGGTGACAAGCTGACTACTCGCCGACGAAGATATCTAATGTCGTCGTAAAAATATTAAAGTCTGAGAGCTATAAACTTTCCTGGTCAACTATGTATATTTTCCTAACTAATAAACGTTCATCACAGTTATGTCTTCTAAGATTTATAGTATACTAACTTTGGGAAACCATCAGTATAAAATTGTCTTTTGGCCCGTCGATTTATAAACTTTTAGAGTGATGTTCTCGAAAGTTCAATTGGCAACAATATTTGAAGATACGCTAGGGATTTCGTAAAACATATATTGTTGATTCTTACATTCAAAAATCTTCTATAAATTTAAAGTATAGGCGGGATATTTGCAATATACACTTAACTATGTAAGTTATACGCATTTCTAGATATATAGCAAACTAAAACAAATATAGATATTAAAATAAATATATAATAGTAAGTCTGATACATTTTGTTGTTAATGTCGCTAGTGGTTTCATTGACACCAAATATCAATATCTAGACATCAAAATCATTGTGCTATTTGCTCTAAAACATAAGTTATGGCTACTTACTTCTCTCAGGAATCATCTTGGAGGCCATCTTGAATTTCTCACTCATTGCCCGGTTCCAAAATGTCTACCCTGAATTTTTATGAACTTCATATGATGCCCTTATGATATATAAAGAATAATTCTCCGAGCATAAAAATGCCTTAAAAACTCTTCTTAGCCATAGGCTTTTTCAGAAAGTAGTGCTTCAAAATGAAATATCACGATATTCCGTTTATAAAACGTGCATAATAAACGAAATTCTAAAGTCGAACATGAACTCTTCATATCTTTCAAAATATAGAAAGTGTATTGGGAAGATTAACTCTAATATTGAAGTTAATATTGTACTTTTGACAAATTTTGAAAATCTAGAGACAAATGCATTTAAAGCTATATATTTCGACTGATCTATTAATTATCATTTTAATTTAAAACAGGCACGGCATGGCTAAGTGGGTTAAGGCGTTCGCAAAATGAGCATTTGTGAAGCTTAATGCACGAAAACAAACAAGATTGTACAGAATGAAAAAGTATTGTTTTACTTACTTCTGAATATGTAAAAAAAAACACGATCCAAGATAGTCAAAATTTTCTCCAAAACGACTTGCTTTGTTCCATCATATTTGGTTTCACCCTCTTCACTAAGGATGATGATAATAAGGCGAAGTCAACAAATCTCGAAAATGTCCAGTCATGTGGTGATCGACCCTGCATGGCCTGCTGGTCAAGGCACTTGCCTTCTAATCCGAGGGTCTAGGGCTCGAATCTCCGTTGCCCCAAACATGCTCGTCCTTTCAGCCGTGGGGGCTTTATAATGTTCCGACCAATCCCACTATTTGATGGTAAGAGAGTAGCCCAAGAGTTAGTTGTGGGTGGTGATAACGAGCTGCTTTCCCTCTAGTCTTTCACTGCTAAATGAGGAACGGCTAGCGAAGATAGCCCTCGTGTAGCTTTGCGCGAAATTCAGAAAAAAAAAGATTATTTTGAAAGTTTATGCGAATGATCTCCTACAAATATGCCCCAAAGTGGCCCAGCGGTATGTCTACGGACATACAACGATAAAAACCGGGTTTTGATACCCTTGGTGGGTAGAGCACAGCTAGCCTATTGTGTAGCTTTGTGCTTAATTCAAAAGAAACAAGCTTAAAAATATATAAAGCCAAAAACAAAAGCGTTTCAGTGTATTAAAACAGAACAATGATTTTAATTGAGAACTATTTTGATATGTAAAATGATTTGATACTACAAACGTAGTTTAGTACTACATTTAATATTTTGTTTTTCATACTACACTAAGATACGAAGTATTCGAAGTAATCACATTTAGAAATAACAAAAAATCGTTTTTTAATTGGCATTTTAGAGAAAATATTTTCAATAATCTGAAGGAATTTTCAAATTATTTACACCAAATCTTAAACGTTTTTGCATATAGCTTCAACAGAACTGCTGTTCTTGATTTAGCAATATCTAACGAATAAGTATTTGTTTATCGGTAACGAATTTTAAGTTATTAAGGTTAAAATATACTTCAACATAATTAATTATCTATACGGCCACTAGATGTCGCGTGTTACACTATATTGTTGTGGGATGCAATTGCTTCAAAGCTTGTGTGAATAGGTGGGGAAATTATAGAATTAAATGCAGTGATGTAACACATAACAAAACATCAGTCGAATTAAATCCATATACACAAATATAACTGTTATTGTGTTAAAGAAGTAACTGTTTTGTGTAATAAACAGATTTATTTGACAAATAAACAATGTGTAACAGTGTGTTGTAATGCGAAAAAGGTTTGAAAATAATAGAAATACAATTTGTAATTTATATCTTTAACCATTTTCTAACATTGTTTAAAAGCGCCACTCATGATTTCTTTTTCGGTTCCCTTACAAATCTTTCCTAGTGAGTCAGCTGAAAGTCTACGGACTTACATAACGCTACACTCCGGAGTTCTATTTTCAACGGTTTGGTTAACTACACGAAGGCTATCTACGTTAGCCGTCCCTAATTAAGCAGCCAGTCATCACCATCCACCGCCAACTGTTGAGCTACTTTTGTACTAACGAATAGTGCGATTGACCTAACATTATAATGCCCCAGCGGCTGAAAATGCGAGCATGTTTGGTGTGACGGGGATTCAAACTCGCGATCCTCGGATTACAAATCGAGTGCCTTAACCACCTGGCTACGCTGGGCCTTTCAACAGCTAACCCATGATGAAGCTTTACGCTAAAGCATCATCATAATACTCACCAACAAAATGCGAATTTAAATAAAAATGTCCCGTAAGAGCCTTAACTAATTGCTACGTATTATGATTTATCTCGGATAACACTTCGATTTATTATATTATGTATTACTATTTCAAATGTTCAGAAATTTTAATTTAAAAGTTAATTGAGTGTCGATATGTATTAAATTTATGGTATTTACCAACAAGACTGATACACAGAATTTTAGTTTTTAACACAAAAATATTTTAATATATCAAGAATAATATAACTTATAATAACAGTTATTACATATTGTAATTTATATATAGAAGTTCTACAAACTTACAAACAATATTGAGTCTTCTAACTAGTCTGAAACTGAATATTTAATCGACAGTTCACAATGAGAGAATGAATTTTATGTTAAAACACAGATGTACTTCATTTGACGGGAAACTTGCAAGCTTCTTCAGACGTGAATTTTTTCCCAAAGTAAATGTTTAATGCTATTGTAGAAACACTAACGTCAAAGTTAACTCACTGACGTTAAACGGTTTGTAATATTCAACATTCCTGGTAAAATATCTTATTTAACAAGTGTTTATCATAGTTACAGCTTCCGAGGTTTTTATATACTAACTGTTGCAAACCAACAATGTTGTGAAAACTCTTTCTTAGCGTGTCGATTTATAAACATAAAGCGAGGTTCTCGAAAGTTTAGTTGGGAACGATGTTTTACCTGCACACAAAGTGCATTGCTGATTCTCACACTTAAGAATTTTCCACATCGGTAAAGAATTGGCGGGGCTTTCGCAATACACATTTAACAATGTAAATTATGCGCATTTCTAAGTATTTATTAAACTAACCCAAACATAGATGTTAAAAAAATGTATATTAGTAAATCCGTTGCACTAACGAACTCAGAAGTTACACTTAGCTCGGTCCTTGCTGATACAGAGTTAAGTCTGTTGACTTGCAATGCTAGGAATTTGGTTTTGATAGCTGTGGGGTTGGTTATAGCACAAATAACCCATTGTGTAGACTTGTGCTTACCTACAAACAAACACATAGTCTATATAACCTATGTATGAAAACGTTATGTTTACATTAATGCTTTTGTTACTATAGTTTTGTCATAAGAAAAAGATATTTTCTTTCCTCGTCAACTTAATACTTTTAATAAACTACGTATAGAATAATTAATAGGAACTACAGTGGTGTTGGTTATAATATGCGCAAAATATCAAAAGCCTCGAGATCAAAATTCTATAACTTAAGTTGTAATATTTCCCAAATCCAACAGATTAAAATCGTTATCAAATATTTTAACTTTAGTAACTTTTATCCACAATAGAAGTTTCGTAAGCTCTAATAGATAAGCCCCCCAGTGGCTCAGCGGTATGTCTGCGGACTTACACGCTAAAATCCGGGTTTCGATACCCGTGGTGGGCAGAGCACAGATAGCCCATTGTGTAGCTTTGTGCTTAATTCAAAATAACAAAATAACTAATAAATAAATCCTACTCTTTGATAATAAAATCTTTGTGGTGAGATTGTATGCCTAATTTCTATAAATTACTAATAGTACCCTACGGTGAGACAGTGGTACATTAACGGACTTACACCGCTAAAATCAGGGGCTCGATTCCCCTCGGTGTAAATTTTACGTGGGTCGTTATAATGTGACGGTCAATCCAACTATTCATTACTCAAAGAGTAACCCAAGAGTTGGCGGTGGGTGGTGATGACCAGTTGCCTGGCCTTACACTGGTAAATTAGGGACAGGCTAGCGAAAATAGCTCTTCAGTAGCTTTGAGCGAATTTCAAAAAAGAAAACAAATCTACCATTTATGCTTCCGATAATACCTTTTTATGTTTAGTTTACAACTGAGATACGAAGATTTCACATACGATTCGGTAGGAAGCTCAAAGCATCACGATAGTCAGCAGTAGGATGAACAAACAAAAACACTTTGAAACCAGTTATAAGTATAATATTGCACTCGACTTGCTACACAATTGGTTCAAAACGGTTCCTGAATATATCTGTGTGTCATTTGGAGACTTCTATGCTTTTTGTACTTGGCCATTAAGCTTATGACGCGCTGGCGGATTTCAGTCACCTTATCACTCAAATCACTTTTCGCAGCTCTAACGCCAAAAAGAGTACGAGAGATTCCTTCTTTTTAGACGATAAATATGTCCACAAATTCAGTTCAAATTACGAAAAACTGGATTAAGTCAGTTTTTTTAACAAAAATGTATCTCATCAGATTGTGAGGGACCTGTTAAAAAGTACGTTTTTACAATTTATAAATTCACGTTGTTTTTGTTTAGATTGTTTAAATGCGTAGCTGAACAACGAGTTATTTGTTCGCTATCCACTGCAGTGGGCCTGGCATGGTCAGTTGGTTAGGGCGTTTGATTAGTAATCTGAAGATCGTGTGGCTTTGCGCGAAGTTCAAAATAACCAAACCAAATCGCCACTTTTAAACAAATGCTGTTTACGCTGCACAACTGATGTCAATAAAAGTAATTCAAAGTAAAACATTTTCTTTCCTTAAGTGAGAATTTTTCTTCTCAGATTTTTGACAATTTGTTACTAGTATTCATGAAATTTAGTATCAAGAATTTTAAACCTGACTCTATTTTAAATATTTGTTTAATTTTTATCTTATAAGACTCTTAGAAGTTTGAATTTTGAACCTTTTGACGAATTAAACTTGTGTTCTTCTAGTACATTTTGGAACTTCCCTTGGTTAATAACAAAGGACAAAGTAGATTTTTCTTATCAATACTTTTCAACAAGCTTGGTAAAATATTTACTTTCCTTCACACCTCAGCTATCTGCAGTACGTCTCTAATATGGACAATCTGGACTTTCATTTCTTGGTTTAAATTTCTCTTTCCACAGATCATTAAATCTTCTGGATGTCTATCTTGGGCATATTTCTTCATTTGCTTTTGATACTTAATTTGTCTTCTACCTGGAAAAATCTTGCACTTGTTGAAACACGATGTAAGTTTAACTTTTGGTTAAATTGTCCAAATATTCTGCACTTGAACATGTAGGGTGTCAACAGTGTTCTGTTTCGGTTTTAAAGTTCATTGGAACAAAACTAAGAGAGCTGGAATTATGCAGTTTACAGCATCTAGTTGTTTAATTAATGAAGTGTTTTTTTTTCTTGATTTACAGATTGTAATCGGAGTGCTGATGATTTAAGTTTCAACTAACTTCGTGAACACTTTGTATATCCAGGGTTCATCGTAACGTTCGTTGTCACATTTTACAACTCGTATCTCAAAAGTTGACTTCAGGAGATGATAAGAAAAGCGATTACAGTGTAAACCATTATATACTCACTAGGCGGCACTTCAGATTAATTGGAATGAGAGTAATTACATAAAAGCCGAATTAACCCTGTTAGGATTTATTTTGCTATTATAATTAACACTGGAAATATTGCTGTAGGTTGAAATAACTTATTGACAGCATGCAGCACTACTCTCACGACAGTTACACTGGTGCAATATTGAAATAAGTAATACTGGTGGGAAAATGACAAACAGAGAGAAAAACAAGCAACAGTGAAACTCACGGGAAGCTACTGATGAAACTTGGAACATGTCATCATCCGTAAAGTCCAGACAAGATGGGTTTAAAATAAGACTGATAAGTCTCTACCCCAGATTGAACAGACTGTCAAGACACTGTGATGACACTCTTTCAGAGACTGGGTAAGCAGAAGAGGACACTCTTTTAGAGACTGAGTTAGCAGAAGAGGACACTCTTTCAGAAATAGGGTAAGCAGAAGAGAACACTCTTTCAGAGACTGGGTAAGCAGAAGAGGACACTCTTTCAGAGACTGGGTAAGCAGAAGAGGACACTCTTTCAGAGACTGGGTTAGCAGAAGAGGACACTCTTTCAGAGACTGGGTAAGCAGAAGAGGACACTCTTTTAGAGACTGGGTTAGCAGAAGAGGACACTCTTTCAGAAACAGGGTTAGCAGAAGAGGACACTCTTTCAGAAACAGGGTTAGCAGAAGAGGACACTCTTTCAGAGACTGGGTAAGCAGAAGAGGACACTCTTTCAGAGACTGGGTAAGCAGAAGATTTTTTTCCCACTATTATAAATACGGTTTCTAAACCAGAATCTTACTTTTTTTTAATCATTGGGATCACTTCAGTTCTTTGATTTGCCGCGATATGTCCACTATCTTGACAGACCTGAAAGGTATTACACAACATTAAGTACAGTGGAACTGTCAAAAGTCTAATAGTAGTGTTTAGAATAATTAGGAAGTAAAATACAACAGTTGGAAGCAGAATATAATATTCAGTACGATAGTTTGTTTTTATTTGAATTTTGCACAAAGCTACACGAGGGCTATCTGCGTTAGCTATCCTTAATTTAGCAGTGTAGGACTAGAGGGAAACTAGCTAGTCCTCACCACCCACCGCCATCTCTTGAGCTACTCTTACCTTTTACGAACAAATAGTGGGATTGACGGTACATTATAACATCCCCACGACTAAAAGGTCGAGCATGTTTGGTGGAAGGTTGACTGGAACCCTCGACCCTCAGATTACAAGTCGAGCCAGTACGATAGCAAGTACAACAGTTGGAAGTAGCATGCCATCTTATACGACAGAAAGTAAAGTGTAATTACTGGAAATCAGGCAGTATCATCCAGCTGTGCATCACGTTCCCTCACAAAAGGCATGAACACTGTTTACATTAAACGTTGTTAATACATTGGTTTTTTCGATTTTCACAATAAATGCTCTCTGGTGGTAATTATTTTTGGTATTAGAGGGGGTTTTCCCCATCTCCGCATTAGTTCATTTACCAAACACCATATCTCTTTGCTGATTAATTTCATATTATTGGTGTTATAATAGACCAAATAACTTTATAATAATCTTGTACATGGTCTAAACAACTTGTTTTCAGTGCCAGGGATTCGGAGATTCAGCGACCTCTCGTCGTATATCTTTAACGTGTGCTCTTTGTGGTGACAAAGACCACGAACACGAACTTGAACCCCCACTGTGTTGACTGTAGTGGTTCATTCCCCTCGTCCTTCACTCCATTTCGAACATAGGCTGCTGCATTCCCTTTTACTAAAACAGTGGAAGTGCAGATAGGTCTCTCTGTGCCCCCAACATAATCATTCTCAAATCAATTTAAGAATCTTTTGCCCTCCATGATTTAGAGAGAAGACGAGTCAATGTCTTCTCCTATTCCTGTCCTCATCGCCTTTTCTAGTAGCTTCCTGGATCCACTTTTCTTTGACTCCGGGCTCTGATGTTTCCTCGTATCCATCTTTTTCTCTGGCCCCGAGATGCAGAACTATCATTCGTTCACATCCTAAGTCGCTGGAATTTTTCTTTTCCAACGATAAAGGCCTGCCCATTCGACCCAGGGCAGAATTCATAGAAGTTGCTAGACCTCATACTAATAAAGAAAATCTCCATCCAATACGCCTACACATAAATGAAAATGGCCACTTTGATACAGTGGAACTATTGAGGTTCACATTCTAATCTGGACGACATCAAAGCACTGGTCGATTCTTATCATTCTGTACGTCTTTTCTTACAGGAAACATTTCTAAAACCTGCCGATAGAGTCAGCTTTTGGCAGTTTTCCTTGTACAGAAATGACAGGTTGTATGTTGGACGAATGCAAGGAGGGGTGGCACTCGTTGATCAGCAGGTGCCAACCCTGTCTTTGTCACTCGACACTCCTTTGAAGGCCGTAGACATCCGTGTTTTCTTGGACCGGACCATCACTATTTGCTCTTTCTACTTGTCTCCTGCGTATGATCTCTTAGTTTGCTAGCTATATGAAACATTTAGTATTCCGTGGCTATTTACGCAGCTATGACGAGGACAGCAAAATCTCCATAATTCATAAGCACCCGTTACGAGGCATTGCCTTAAGAAGCGATTTTGATGTGTTCAGGCCATTGCTATACTGCCTTTATTAGAGGAATCTGGGTGTTGTACGCCTCCTGTGAAAATTTACTTCTATGAAAGTGAATCTCGAGCGATTTTAACTACAACTATTGCACACACTCAAAGTAATGTATTAAATTAAACGTAGGAAGTTTTAAAACATCATTTCCACCAATGCATGCTGTGCAAAAATGATTCGGCCTAGACCTTAATGGCTTTATCCGCTTCCTGCGAAGGAAACGATATGTTTATAACTTGTTAAGTGGCTATTACGTTGAAACAATATGTTCATAGCTTATTAAGCAGACATGAGAAGGCCAACAATATCCCTATAGTTCATTAAGCAGCCATGACAAGACCAATAATATTTCTATAGTTTATTAAGTAGCCATGACGAAAACAACAATACTATCATGACTTATTAAGTAGCCATGACGAAAACAACAATACTATCATGGTTTATTAAGTAGCCATGACGAAGACAACAATATTATCATAGCTTATTAAGTAACAATGACGAAGACAACAATACTATAATGGCTTATTAAGTAGCTATGACAAGACCAATAATATTTCTATAGTTTATTAAGTAGCCATGACGAAGACAACAATACTATCATGGCTTATTAAGTAGCCATGACGAAGGCAACAATATTATCATGGCTTATTAAGTAGCCATGACGAAGACAACAATACTATCACGGCTTATTAAGTAGCCATGACGAAGACAACAATATTGTCATGGCTTATTAAGTAGCCATGACGAAGACAACAATACTATCATGGCTTATTAAGTAACCATGACGAAAACAACAATATTATTATGGCTTATTAAGTAGCCATGACGAAGACAACAATATTATCATGGCTTATTAAGTAACCATGACGAAAACAACAATATTATTATGGCTTATTAAGTAGCCATGACGAAGACAACAATATTATCATGGTTTATTAAGTAGCCATGACGAAGACAACAATATTATCATAGCTTATTAAGTAACCATGACGAAGACAACAATACTATAATGGCTTATTAAGTAGCCATGACAAGACCAATAATATTTCTATAGTTTATTAAGTAGCCATGACGAAGACAACAATACTATCATGGCTTATTAAGTAGCCATGACGAAGCAACAATATTATGGGTTATTACATGACAGAGCACGGCTTATTGTACATTTTCTTATTAAGTAGCCATGACGAAGACAACAATATTATTATGGCTTATTAAGTAGCCATGATGAAGACAACAATATTATCATGGCTTATTAAGTAACAATGACGAAGACAACAATATTATTATGGCTTATTAAGTAGCCATGAAGAAAACAACAATACTATCATGGCTTATTAAGTAGCCATGACGAAGATAACAATATTATCATGGCTTATTAAGTAACCATGACGAAGACAACAATATTATTATGGCGTATTAAGTAGCCATGACAAGACCAATAATATTTCTATAGTTTATTAAGTAGCCATGACGAAGACAACAATACTATCATGGCTTATTAAGTAGCCATGACGAAGGCAACAATACTATCATGGCTTATTAAGTAGCCATGACGAAGACAACAATATTGTCATGGCTTATAAACTAGACATGATGAAAACAGCAATATCTCTATGGTTTATTTAACAGCCAGCTATATGATGTTTCGTATTTTGCTTATTTTTCAAAATTACTTGCCAAAAAAGAAAGAATATTTATTTAATGTTTTATCAGACTAACGTTAGTTCTGTGCTTTCTTATGCTATCTGATCTGACTTATAATTCAGTGTCAGTGTGAACTTTGATTTAATTTCTATGAAGTGTGTTGTGGTAATGTATATCAGTATTTTTGATGTGAAATTATCACGTTACGAAGCTATCGATAATAAATCTTCTTCTGTTATCACTTTAGATACACAAATAAAATGACAAGTTATTTCTCCTGTATGTCAACTCAGTTTAATAAGAAGCTATTTTGTTTTGTTTTGGAATTTCGCACAAAGCTACTCGAGGGCTATCTGTGCTAGCCATACCTAATTTAGCAGTGTAAGACTAGAGGGAAGGCAGCTAGTCATCACCACCCACCGCCAACTCTTGGGCTACTCTTTTACCAACGAAAAGTGGGATTGACCGTTACATTATACACCTCCATGGCTGGGAGGGCGAGCATGTTTAGCGCGACGCGGGCGCGAATCCGCGACCCTCCGATTACTAGTCGCACGCCTTACGCGCTTGGCCATGGCAGGCCTTAAGAAGCTATTAAAATATTCTAATAATGTATAGCTCTTTCATCAATATTAATTAATCTCTTCAACAGTAAGACGGAGTAACTGAGTTAGGCTTAAATTACCTCAAGTTGTAATTATTAAACATTAAAACTTTCCTTCACGTATTCTATTGTAAATCCACAGACATGAAAAAAACCCAAAAACGTTTCAATGCAGCATCTATTTTGTTGGAAGGATCTGTCTAGTTTGAGACAATTGATTCACTACGCCCGGCCATCATCCATGTAACATGACAAGCTGGTAGGATGATATGATATTATTATTTATAAGGACAAACATTCCCTGAATGTTGTTACTAATAATGAAATTTAACCAAATAATTTCATTATGTGAGTGTGCTTAAGCTATGACATCATTAAAGTTTTATTTTTAATTTCACTAAGTCTATTTTGTATTTATCACAACGTGTAGAGGTCATTTTGAATTAGGCCCGGCATGGCTAGTTGGGTTAAGACGTTCGACTCGTAATCTAAAGGTCGCTGGTTCGAATTCCGTCGCACCAAACATGTTCGCCCTCTCAGCCGTGGGGGCTGACGGTTAACCCCACTATTCGTTAGTAAAAGAGTAGCCCAAAGTTGGCGGTGGGTGGTGATGACTAGCTGCCTTCCCTGTAGTCTTACGCTGCTAAATTAGGAAGGGCTAGCGCAGATAGCTCTCGTGTAGCTTTGCGCGACATTCAAACCAAACCAAACTGTACACAACCCGTTTTCTTCAGGCTAGTGGTAGAATAAATGGTTTAGTATTAAATCTTATGGCCTGGCATGGCCAAGCGCGTGAGGCGTGCGACTCGTGACTCGAGGGTCGCGGGTTCGCGCTAAACATGCTCGCCCTCCCAGCCGTGAGGGCGTATAAAGTGACGGTCAATCCCACTATTCCTTGGTAAAAGAGTAGCCCAAGAGTTGGCGGTGGGTGGTGATGACTAGCTGCCTTCCCTCTAGTCTTACACTGCTAAATTAGGGACAGCTAACACAGATAGCCCTCGAGTAGCATTGTGCAAAATTCCAAAACAAACAAACAAAACAATTAAAACTTACAGTGACAAACCTTGCCAAAATTTATTAGATTTGTAACATCACCATCAAGATAAAGATCTCATGTTGTAAACCTAACTTCCATTACCGTGGAATAAAGAAAATATATGAAGCTCTAATTATTTGAGACCACTTACGTTACCATTAAATTTAATATGTACGTGTTACGCTTAAGAAACACACAATTTAAAGTCTTTTAAATGAAGCAGTGAGGAAAAATAAACAAAAAGGGATTCCAATAAAAAAATCACGATAAAAATATAAAAACTTACTTTTATAATGCTTCGTTCATCTTCCCTCTTGATAGTGAAATTACTAAAATAACAAACAAAAATTTGTTTTATATTAACTAATTAATAAGCTTTTTTATAACAAATTTGCACGTTGTAAACACACATGATATAATTTTAAATTCTGTTTTTTTAAATTTTTTAATTTTGTATTCTGGTATACGAAGAACTAAGTAACGTATAACATAAACAACTTACCATTTTAACGCCCTGATGCGTTCATTTGAGGGGAAGCAGTTTCCAGGTGCCTAATGCGAGCTCCTAAGGATAAGCGACAGATTATATACACACTGCTGGCCAAAATATTAAGGCCAATGAGCGTAAAGAAAAATATGCACATTCCGTTGTTAGACTCAACCACTTATTTGAGTTGATCTTCGAAAGAAAAAATAAGTAAAGGGAAAATACAAATAAAAATTTTTTTTAGCATTTAATAGGAAAAATGTGGACACTATGAAATTAGTCTAAATACCAGCTGGTAAAAAGTTTAAGACCATACTGAAACCAAACGTTAATCAGTAAACACGTAACGAAATTGAATCATTTGTGTTCAAGCATTGGCGTCGTCAACATCTCCAACTGACACCTCCTATGTTACATTGGGTAATAAAATGGCAAAGGCTAAAAAGTTGACAAAGTTTGAACGTGGCAGAATTGTCGAGCTGCAAAAGCAAGGTCTCTCTCAACGTTTTTGACGGGTTGTCCGGCAAGACACCACCCGATCGTCGAACCAAATTAAGGAACTTACGAACACAGAATGCAGTTCAAGAACAATAAGACGGCATCTACAAGAGAGAGGCTTTAAAAGCCGTAAACGTTTTTAAAGGTCATGACTCCTTCCACACCACGAAACAGCTCGGTTAAACTTTGTTGAGAAGCACCAAACATGGGACGCAGAAAAGTGGACGAAAGTTTTGTTCTCTGATGAGACAAAAATTATCCTGGATGGTCCAGATGGCTTCCAACGTTACTAGCACGATAAGGATATTCCACTGGAGATATTTTCTACACGACACAGTGGAGGAGGTTCCGTCATGATTTGGGATGCTTTCTCCTTCCATGGAACAATCGAGCTTCAGGTTATATAGGGGCTTCAAACAGCAGCTGGCTACATTGGCATGTTGGAGAAAGCATCATTATTAACTAAAGGCCCTCGTTTGTGTAGAATTGATTGGATCTTTCTGCAGGAAAACACTTCAATCCACAATGCCCGCAGAACAAAGAACTTTTTCATGACGAATAAAGTGATCCTTTTGGACCATCCAGCGTGTTCGCTCGAACTGAACCCCGTTGAAAATGTTTGGAGGTGGATGGCAAGGGAATTCTGTAGAAATGGACGTCAATTCCAAACAGTGCATGATCTTGTGAAGCCATCTTCATCACTTGGAATAACATTCTAGCCAGCCTTCTGAAAACGCTTATGTAGACCATGCCAAAACGAATGTTTGAAGTTATTCACAATGACGGCCGTGCAACTTATTACTGGAATCTTTAGTTGGGCATTTCCTACCCTACTTAGGACTTCTTTTGGGTATGGTCTTAAACTTTTAACCAGCTAGTTTTTAGGCTAATTTTATAGTGTTCTCTTATTTTCATCTTTCAAAGCTCTACTCAAATGAGTGATTGAGTCTAACAACGCAAAATGCATATTTTTTCTTTATGTTCATTGGTTTTAAGAGTTTGGTCAGCAGTTAACGGAGCTAAGCGGTTTAAGAGCACTAACAGTGGACTCGACACACTTTGACACACTGATAGTTTAGTTCTGAAAGACATTTATTTTCAGGTTTAGATTGAATGACTTATTTTCTGTGTACATAATATTGTTTTTTAAGATGTCGGGAGTCAGTTCCTATTTGAAGTACGTAAACGATGGTCCGTTAGTACTACACACCTTCGTAAGATAATTCTACATAAGTGTGTTTTATGTTGGGCTGTGAGGAGATTGTCAGATAAAAACAAGTAAACTGAGCTGGCAGCTAGTCACGTTCACAAAACGTATGTCTATAAACTGAACTGAGCACAACATCGGCTGGATCTCTTGTAGTAGTTAGTGTATCTGACTGTCAAGTCCAGTGTCCTGGCTTATTCTGTTGCCTCAAAATTAAACAATGCATTTTGAATCCGTAGCTACGTTATAGGAGTGACAGCAGAAAGCAAGTTGACGATGGATGCGGTCTCTGAGCTAGAAATTGTTGACAGTATGGAAGACAACTCTTTTGTGGTCTGGCACGAACATCTGAAACAAATAAACAAATTAACACACGTATGCATACAAATTAATTACATCATGACACACACTGAAATTTACGTATACGCGCACAAGTATATATTATTATTCTAATAAACCCTTCGATTCTTTCTTTTGAAAATACACGGATAAACAGGTTACTAAATTCGTCAATAACAAGAAGATAAACGGAATGTTATTTGAAACTAAACGTGTACAAACTAAGGATATAAAGGCAAGCTAGCGAATCAGTTTTATTAACAATACTGATGGAAAGCCACCCAGTTGATAGATCAATGAATGACCGTTAGGTAATAACATATTTGTAACAACGAAACACTCAACAGATATTTTGTTGGTACGAACCAATGCGGTATGAATATAATAGCCCCCATCCCCAACAACACAGAAGTACGTCCGCGGATTTACAATGCTAGAAACCGGGTTTCGATACCCTTGGAAAGCAGAGCACAGATAGTTCTTTGCACACCTTTGTGCTTAACTTCTTACCGCCCAACTTACTATAAATAACTGAATGTAATAATAAACAAGAGAGAATCCTCAACAGCTGTAGCACTTAAAAATCGTGTAGACAGGATTAGAGCAAATTAGTTTATGAGACCTCGGAGGTGGTCAAATACACCATTCGAAAGAGTTTGACCTGTTGAGTCCAAAACTGTAATCTAATCACAAATCGTACAGGAGATGACGGAGCCACGAGCTAAAATTTTGTACTTGAAAAACAAGACCACAAACTCCGCGTCAGCCTTAGAGCCGCAGCTAAAAGATAAAGTTGTGCTAACTGGAGCAATTATAACCGTTGAAGAAGACAATTTTATGATTTTTAAAGAAAGTTTAAAGATGAATTCTTTCTTGTTTGAGAAAATTAATATTCGCTTTACTTAACAAAACCTTAGAAAGAGCTTATTTAACTACAAACTTTGTTGTTGTTTTTCGCACAAAGTTGTAATTTCATTCGTGTGTGCATTTTTCTACAAGAACAAAGTAATTTTCCGTATGCATGATCCTACACACTTGGAACGTTTGTTTTTAACACAGTGTTAGGTCTTGGAAAATTAATTACACAAAATTTTCTACAGAAATGAATATATCGTACTTTAAACGCGTATCATTATACAGTATCACTTTAGGCGGTGTAATTTGCATTTAGCGATAATTTGTAAATGTGTCTTAATGTAATTAAATTTATTTATTTTTTTGCTGTAAACCCCTGCAGCTGTAAGTGTATCAAAACTGGCAATTTCTTTAAGCTTTCGTTGCTTATCCATTATGCTTTATATAGAAATTTAGCCAAACATTTTTGTGTTATTGCCAATTCTAGATGTATTGTGTTAATTTTTTTTCCTGCAGTGCACTACTCTGTGAGAAGAAGAAAGAAAAAAACACACAACCTTTTACAGAGAGCGTTGTTTTGTACATTTAAAAAAAAACAAAAGGTCATATTCGAACGCGAATACTATTACTGTCTTATCTTTAAGTTACATATCTATCTATCTGCCTATTCCTAACATGTAAAAGTGTGTTCAAAATATTAAATCGTTAATGTCAAGAGAATTGAATTAATAGATGACTAACAAGCACGTCTGTAAGAAACACAATATTTTTACTGTATTTTATAGAATGTTGATGGTGGGGTCTTTAAAGCTTTTAAACTTTCGTATTTAGTAAAAATTCTAGAACCCATTTGTGCATTTGAAAAATTTTCATAAAAGAATCATAAAGACCGCATCTCGACTTCTAACTGTGCAGTATTAGCTGTCACGCGAGGTTCAAGAATCTCTGCCTTTAGGTTGAAACGAAGCACATAATCTGCCAGTGTATGGCTTGATGATAGTGCGTGTTAACACAGCCTTTTCATACATACACTGGCAATTTAATATAAAAACCTGCTTCTACACATCTTGTTTAGTCAACCTGATTACTGCAATGTTCTGTGTTTAGATTAGGGCCATACATGGCCTTTACCGACATAGCTAGCACAATACATTTCCCCAATCCTCTCAATAGGCTCTTTCGATGCGTTATGTACACAAGCCCAATTCAAGCTAATCTGCCCGCCGAGAATCGACACAAATCATAATTTCCGGAATCACTAGTGGCGTGCACGTTCCGACCGGATGTGCTTGTCTTGCTAGCAAACTTGCTGCGGTCATATGTTAGCACGAAAAGCGGTCATCAGGCGGTTGGATTGTCTGCTGTCGTCACGGGAATGTTTACTAAAGGTGTGGTCATCCAGAGGGCGACGTGTGAGATGGATCCATTAGATCAATTCATTTGTGTCCACCCTTCTTACCCATCTCTGTTTAACTATTAAAAATCACGCATTTCCCAATATGAGTGTTGTTACTTTTAATTTTCACTAAACAACACCTGAAATTAGAACAAAGTGTATATTCGAAATTGTTCCATAAGAAGGAACACTTAATATTAGTCGCAAAATTCAGTTTTGATCTAACCGCAGCCACTTATTTAAGAATGCTTAAAATTATAGCTTGGCTATTTATTTTTTCCCAATGGCAATCGTGACTAAATATAATATATAAATTACCCCTCGATAGTTCAGCTGTATCTCTGTGGGCTAAAAATCTGGTTTCGATACTTGCTGTGAAGAGTTCACAGACAACCTAGTGTGTAGCCTTGTTCTCAGAAACAAACTATTCAATCAAAGAAACAAACACGTTATAAAACAAGATATCTTCTCTTATTTTTCTTTCATTCACTTTGTTTGTCTGACAACTTTTCTCGTCTGTTTAGGTCATTAAGCACTTTGATGGAGATGTTCGTGAACTTTGATAAAATAATGAAGATACATGGACACTTTTGTATAACCTGATGTACGAGACTTTTCAGTAAATTTAATTATTTTTACATCATGTTTATTGTCTTTTTTACATTCGGAAGTGCTCGAAGTGCTTGCCATTGTTATTATCACCGTGAACTTTGTATAATTCATATTTAATTTGACGTTATTCATAATGTATGGATGTCGTCCTTTCAAAACTTTGTTGTTTTACACGTCACAGTCATTCACAGTCATGGTTACCATAGCGCTAATGTAATGAGTGTTTTCTTTTGTCGAATTTATGGAGTTTCTCAAAATTATGCCGTATATGCATGACACTACTATCATAACCCTGCTAATTACGAAATATTTTTTTTCCCTTTACATCTTTAAATGTATAGGGAAATTTTGGTTTCAGAACAATTTCTATGAACTTTGCCTGATCCGTCAAAAAATGACAGATTGTAGTTTTGTAAGTACCCTCCTGGTTGAGTAAACCAAACTTTTATACAGTTTTTGCCCCTGTAAGGTGATGTGACTTATGTAGTTTAGTTAGTTTTGCGCTTGTAAGGTGATGTGACTTATGTAATTATATTTTGTCCCTGTAAGGTGACGTGACTTATGTAGTTATGTTAGTTTGACCGTATAAGGTTAAGTGATCTGTGTAGTCATGTTTTTTTATGCTTTAACTGATGTGATTCATACAGATAAGGTAGCTTTTTTTCACATTATATGTACTTCAAATCTAATTTTTATTTATAATATTCACATAATTTTGCTCCAAAACAACACAGAGGGTTACCAAAAGACAATGCACCTCACTACTATGATTACCATGTGACCTGCATAATATATTTATAATCACAGTTAGTTATTTTTCTCTTAATACCGTAGCCTCTCTCTATGTATTCCATCTGAAGACATAACTTAATCTTGGCATGTTGTTGAAATATTGTTTTTTTATTTAGAACAATATTAAAATTAAACAATTTTAAAATACCTAAAGCTACCGGCTCAGACGTACCAAATGCGACCGATGATGTGCATCTGTATTCAGTTTGGTAAAGAAAGAAAATAAAATTAGATGTACTGCTAATTATAATAAATTTAGATGAGGATTCAAACATCTAGTGAATGCATATTTGTAACGCCAAAAGTTTCATTTCTTATAAAAAAAGATTTTGCGTATATACTTTTTGGAGATAATTTAAAATATCTCTAATTTTAATTTGCTATGAAGTCACTAATATTAGTTTTATTTCATAATCCTATAGTTTTCAGGTTTTGATTTCGAAAGCGATCGTCCACAATTTTCCCCCAGCAAACTTGACCACAGTTATGCCACCTCTATTAATATTAAACTGGAATATTTATATTTTCCACGTACAAATCAACTGCTTTATTATTATTATTACTAACCAACCCTCAGAGAGGGGGCCTGGCATGGCCATGTGGGTTAAGGCGTTCGACTCTAATCCGAGGGTCGCGGCTCTGAATCCTCATCGCACCAAACATGCTTGCCCTTTCAGCCGTGGGACATTATAATATAGCGTCAATCTCACACTCCCTTTAATAAAAGAGTAGCCCAAGAGTTAGCGGTGGGTGATGATGACTAACTGCCTTCCCTCTCGAATAACACAACTAAATTAGGGACAGCTAGCCCAGATAGCCCCTGTGTAGCTTTGCGTGAAATTCCAAAACAAAGCAAACTCAGGGAGGGTCATATACATAAAAACTGTACAGATAAAACAAATAAATGTAATACACCAATAGTATACATGATTACGTCAAAAAGTTATTCATAATAATAAACAGAATACACTGAAAACTCTTAAGTTAAATGTGTCACAATGTCATATCTCTGAGATCCACACTCTACCAGCTTACCAAATGTACTATGCTAAAAATAAAATAGACCCACATTACTGTTTTAGGATTACTTCCAACAAAGAACTTAACATCGCCTTAAAATAACGTAAGAAACGAGTAAGTTACTATTTCGACAAAAGTAGCTTTCATGCATAAAAAATAGACGATTTTGCTAAAAAACTAAAAGTAAGATACCTTAGATAGGACCTCAAAATAAGCCACCAAAACACAAAGACATTTCTCACGATTTGTAAGCACACGACACATTTGATATTAAATGATAAACCAAATCTCACAGTTTCCGAGCCTCATCACACTAAAACAAAAACAAATGAGTAATAAATTTTAATGACATCTGGCAAAAAGAACAAAAATCGGTCGGATGAAATTCCATGTGAATCAGTTTAACTACAAATGCCAAAATAAACATATAATTCACAGAAACTAAACTCAATAAAGGATGAAAATAAGATTGGCAATATTTTCACCACTCGATAGATGACACCACAGACCTCTAAAGGTTATGTACTTTAACTACCACTGAAGACTACACATGAACCTGTAATATACGACAGATATGCTTCATAGAAAATCCTTCAAAATGAAAATGACCATCGTTAGAAGATTTATAAGGGTATAGAGACCTTAGTGGCCACCAAGCTGATCCTACAGGTTACCAAACAAGAATCCACACAACAAACTAGAAACTCTATTAGCCAAGGTTTTCTTGATTTTGATTAGTTCATGTAACAGAGATGACGACACCTTGTAGGTCACTCAGTGTTTTAGTTCAGTTCCAATGGGAAACCTTAAAGCAACGCTACGACATGTAATGTCTTTTAAAACATTTTTCATAAATGTGATAAGTACACAGTCAAAGTTACATTGTTTAATAACAATGTCGTTATAAAGGCGTCTCTTTTTCATTTCACTCTTTTATTGAAGTCTATTTAGTTTCTTATTACTCTTTGCACTAATTTCGACTGGGAAAACAACATTACGGACTAAATATTTTCACTATATACATATATATATATATTTCCTTTTTTGTAGATGCTTCTTTGGGTTGAGGAATAATTCGTGAGCGTTTTACCAAGTTAAAAAATGTATTCATAAATGAAACGCTTTCGCAAAATATTTCATGTCATTTAACTTGAAAAAACGTCACGAATTATTCCTCAACCCAATAAATTAAAGAATGAAACATTTTAAAATGCACATTTAAATACGATAATGATTGGCAGCACAGAAATAAGTCCAATTTACTGAATATTTTAAATATTCTGTTTAATACAGTAACTTGTTAATGTTTCAGTTTTTTTGGTTTGTTTAGAATTAAGAACAAAGCTACACAATAGGCTATCTGTGCTCTGCCCACTACGAGTATCGAAACCCGGTTTTTAGTGTGTAAGTCCGCAGACATACCACTGTGCCACTGGGGGGCTAATGCTTCAGTTTTTGTGTGTTTTTCTTACAGTAGAGCCACACCTGCTGAGCCCACCGAGGGGAATCGAACCCCTTATTTAAGGGTTGTAAATCCGGAAACATATCGCTGTACAACCGGGGAGTAAAGGTACACAATGGGCTATCTGTGCTCTGCCAACCACGGGTATTGAAACCCGAATTTTAGCATTATATGTCCCGCAGACATACCGCTGAGCCACTGGGGGGCTTTTTCAGTCTCTAAAATACACTATTTCTGTAATACTGATAATGTAATCGTTGCAATAAAGGTTTTAAAATAATGTTACAGAAAGTAAAATAGACGAAAACTTAAAGATTATTTGTTTGTTTTTGAATTTCGCACAAAGCTACACGAGGGCTATCTGTGCTAGCCGTCCCTAATTTAGCAGTGTAAGACTAGAGAGAAAGCAGCTAGTCATCACTACCCACCGCCAACTCTTGGATTACTTTTACCAACAAATAGTGGGATTGACCGTAACATTATAACGCCACTACGGCTGAAAGGGCAAGCATGTTTGGTGCGACCGGGATTCGAACTCGCGTCCCTCAGATTAGGAGTCAAACGCCTCAACCCACATGGTCATGCCGGGTCAAACTGAAAACAACCCTTAAGATTTTATTATTTCTGGTAGTCCAAAATGACGCTTTCCTCAAATGGCATAGCGGAATACTTGCGGACTTATACCACAAGAAACCGTGTGTATAGCTTTGCATTTAACTGAAAAAAAAATGTCAAAATTATATTTTCAGATATTTTTTATTTCAGGAAACCAATAACAAAAGCAACATCCTGAAAGTTCTTTTTTTTTTTTTTTTGCAATTATCTTAAAATTTATTAATATTCCAGAAACAAGCTAGCTGAAATCATAACATAAAGCATACATTAAGGATCTTTAGGTGTTTTTTTGCAAATATAATAATAATACTTTCTTAATAATAATGATTGTTAAAAGTATGTCAGTTTAAAATAAGATTCATTTGCTTATTATAGAAACTGTATTCAGTTCTATAAACTCATTTTCACGGGTAGTGTTTTTCGCGTTCCGTAAAATTAACGTAGATATGGAGAACATTCTTATGGATATTTAGTTCATTTGCTGATTTTATCGTGTTTTTTTAAAGAATTTTACTTTTACGACATGAGGAAACTCCCGACTGTTATTTCTTTGGGTACAAAGTTTTCCACCTCACCATCGAATGAACGCATGAACGTCTCTTGCGCCATCTTTAGTGAAAACCGAGCAACTATAAATAAGTGGATTATTGCAGTGTGGTCTGGACAGCTACAAAAATGCCTTTACAAACGGTGTTTTTTCTCCGCAGTTTGTTTTACATTGTTATAGTTAATCCTGTTTGTTGTTTCTAAAGGTTTCTTTTAATCCTGAAAAGTTTTAAGTCCATTTTCTTACTCTTTTCGTAAACTTACCAAGACATTCATATTCGAAACCACTGTTGTCGCATCATCAAGAAAAATGAACCAATCAAGATTTGTTGATATGCTGGCTTGTAATGACGCATACCAACTAAATCCGTGATAATTTCTGACGTTAGGAAACATACAGAAGTGCACAATCCACGGTTTTGGGCAGCGAACAACTAGCATCTGCCTGGCATGGCCACAGGGGTAATCACAGGGCTCGTTCCAACTTGTTACAGCTGTGCCGGTGCCTTCGTGACAAATCTAATATTCAGGCTCTGTATCAGTCTTTTAGCATTCTCCTTGGAACCAGTGATTTCATTAGCCACGCAGAGCAGTACGTTACAAATTCATCGGCAGGTTACGTGGGACCACTGGGACCTGCCGGTCGCCACAGAGCATTTACTGAGAAGAACGTGCGGAGCCCAGGGCGACCGGGGACGAGCTAAGGTCGAATAGAAAGCTTGTTTCGCCTACATATTACTTCTGTCGTACACGAAATTACTCTGTGCTCTTGATCATGAATGTTTTAAGCAATTTTATTGGCAATCCAAAACAACAAAACAGAGGATGAGATATTCAACAGAAACGTAAATGTTTAATTTGCCATAGTTGACGTACAATTTAACGCTTAGGAGATACTAGAAAAATAAAACGAGAGATTAACAGTACACATTCAACGATAAGCAATTGCCTGTCTGTTTTGTACGAACATATAGTTTAAAGAGAAAGGCAAACACAAGAGGAAAAAGTGGGTTAAGATAAGACAAATTCTCTGTAGACAAAAAAAACCCTACAAGACTTATGATTAAAAAATACAACAAAACAAACAATAATTAGAAATCTTGCACGACAATTTATCGGCAGAGAAAGTATTCCAAACGAATAAGACAAAAAACATATAATATATTTAGCATGTAGAGTGTGTTTAGATTTAAAATTATCAAAAATTAGAAAACATACATTAAAATGTACAAATTCTGAACTAATAATCTTTTGAGTTATTATAAAATAATTTGTTTGTTTTATTTAGAATAAAGCGGTCGATTTTAGATTAAATCTTATTTTATATATAAATCAACTTGATTTGTTTGTTTCTTTAGTTTCGCGCAAAGCTACACGAGGGCTTTCTACACTAGCCGTCCATAATTTAGCAGTGTAAGACTAGAGGAAAGGCAGCTAATCTTCACCACCCACCGCCAACTCTTGGGCTACTCTTTTACCAACGAATAGTGGGATTGCCCGTAACTTTATAATATCCCCACAGCGGAAAAGGCGAGAATGTTTGGTGCGACGGGAATTTGAACCCACGACCCTCAGATTACGAGTCGAGTGTCTTAACCATCTGGCCGTGCCGGGCCTTAACTTGACTTCCCAGAGGATAAATATTATGGAACCACTTACATTAATATAAAAACTAGTCTGATCACGGATGAGTACTATTTTTGTTTGTTGCTTTTAATCATAATTTTCCTTTTTCTGTCTTTTAGCACAGAACTGCATAATTGGTTCTGTTCGCCGCAGGAATCCAGCCTTAAATTTTAGCATCGTAACTCCATCAACTTATTGCTAACCCACCGGGGAACTTGTCTGTTTTTCAAAAGTTTCTATGTGTAAAATATGTTGATAGTGACGAACGTAATAGAGGCTAAAACACAAAATTCAAAAATCATTTTCAATTCGTCCACTTTATCATTTCATTACATCACAAATAATTTGATTTTAAAAATGACGAAACTTCGTGCAGTAATTTGATTCTGTTTAATTTATGCTAACCTATTAACTAACCTATTATCATTTAATTTGGTTGAAACCGAGATTTCATAAGCGATCTTAAAATAGCTTAAATTACACTTATTAACCTATTATTACGTCGTTTTACTAAACCCAAAAATTTTGGTATTTTTCTAATTTGCTAATTCATTATTATTTCCTTTTATTAAGCCCAGAAATTTTCGCGCTTGTTTAAAAGAGCCGAATTTGCTCTTTGTCATAGTTAACTGTTATTTATTATCTATTTTCCCCTCATTTGCATAGTGGTAAGTCTGTAAACTTACAACTCTAACATCCGTATTTCTATACCCGTTGTGGGCAGAGCGTAGATAACCCAGTGTGTAGTTTTGTTCTTAACTTCAAAACAAACAAATAAAACAGTTAGCTATTTTCTAACTTTTTCTTTCTTGATTTTTATAGCTTGAATCTAATTACTCTTTAATGTTTTGGTAGCTGCCATCTTTTTTGTTGAAATTCTGAGAAGAATTCATTCTGATTCAGGGTGAGCTGAACTATATCTCAAGACGGCTGGTGTGGGTGTTAAAACGTTTATTAAAATAAAGTAGAGAACAAAGTTTCGACCTTCTTAGGTCATCTTCGGTTCAATAAAAAGCTTGCAACTTTCTTTGTTAACCTGAAGTTGACCTAAGAAGGTCGAAACTTTGTTCTCTTCTTTATTTTAATAAAAGTGTTAATACCCACACCAGCCATCTTTGGATACATTTTTACTTCAAGTGGGTTTCTTGTTATTGTGAATCCTGGCACTGCTGTATTGGCTGAAGTCTCTCCCGTTAGAACTTGAATCATCCGACTATATAAGAAGTTTTAAGAGTGGTATCGAAGTTTTGTTGATTTCTATGCTTGTTTGATTTTGTTATGACCATAGCTTGTGAGTGACGGGTTGAATTGAAGGAGTTAGTTTACCATAGGAATAAAAAAGATCGAATGTAGATTTTCCTATGCATATGATATTTTAAGTCACATTACGCACGTCCTGCTACATGGAACTATAAACATGTTTGTTTCTGAATAATATATATGTTTTTCCGCTATAGATTTTGCTCTCTTCCTCCGAGCAAAAGCTCTAATTTAAATATTTCCGTGCAGCTCGTTAAACACGCTCTCCCGATGGGATCCATTACACGTGTAATTTTCGTGGGGGTTGACCCAGGTAGTCAACCATTACAATGATAAAGTCTTTTCTTTTTAACAGCACCAAAGTCTGCTGATTACCGACTGCTGTTAGGGCGTGGGTGCTGCACGCGTTGAATAGACAGAAATAAACATATCTTCCTTCAATATTGTAAATAGTAATGGTGCAGTCTGCAGATGACCAGGGCGGGGTCAACAAACCCCCCTTACCAACTTTGTTCATAGATGGCCCACAGACGTCCCATAGTCAATACAAATATTACGAAAAAACTCTTTTACCTAGAAAAAAAAAGCAATTATTTTTGTTTTATGTTTGTAATAGGTGGTAAAAATTCGATTAGATTGATTGTTTTTCGAGCTAAATGCGTGGTTAGGCCAATAGGATTTATCGTAACAAAACTACACTATTTGGGACAATTAGTCTTACTTTTATAAATCTCATTCTGATTTGGCTAGAGGCCCAGCATGGCCTGGTGGTTAAAGCACTTGACTCGAAATTTTAAGGTCACGGGTTCAAAACCCCGTCACACCAAACATGCTTACCCTTTCAGTCAGGGGTGGGTGTTATATTTTGACGGCCAATCCCATTATTCGTTGGTAAAAGAGTAGCTCAAGAGTTGGCGGTGAGTGGCGATGACTAGCGGCCTTCCCTCTAATTTTACACTGCTAAATTAGGGACGGCTGACAGAGATAACCCTCGTGTAGCTTTGCGAGAAATTAAAAACAAAACAAAACCAATCATTTGACTTGTTAGTTCTTATGCACGTGTGTACCCAAAGTTCCTAAAACGCGGTAACAGTTATAATGACACACCATATAAATATGACAGAATGAAAGCTGTAAGTTATACGGATGTTTCTGGACACGTGTTCTTATTCAGCTACTATTGGACTGTCTGTATATAAACATAGTTGCTATCATATTAACTATTGACTTAAACAGTTGCAAATGTGTTATATGTATATGAAGCGAGTTGCTGCTGGATTCTTGCTATAACAAACACTTGATATTGGAATATTTGTGCGTTTACACAACGGTTACTGGATTACTTCTATACACATACTATGTATAGGATTATCTGTATACTCATATAGTTGACAGTGGATTACTCATATAGTTAGTACCTTTCGAGTAACCGACATTGTTACTGAACTTATTTCCCTAGCTAGCTCGTGGCTACTTCTATTGCTATTAGATTATCTGTAAACTGACATGACCGCGTAAGGATAACTATATAAGTACTTTCAGAATTGTTTGTAGAATACCAGCACACCAAAACGATTGCTTCAGGATTGCCTGTATATCTGTACGGTTGTTTTTGGATCAATATAATACTTCAAAGTTGCTTCCATATTATCTGTGCATCCACATAATTGCTTCTGGATTATCTAAGTAGCTAATTCCATATTAACCTTTGTAATTTACCTGGTATGGGCGGTATCCATTGAATACCTTTATGAGTGTATATGCTTCTGAGACATTGCTATATTTAAACAGCTGCTTATGGGTCATGAAACGACATTTACTTAGTTTTTTGTGTATTTATTTTTATGAAGTAAAAACTTTTAACTCATATTCCGTCATCGCTTGGTCTATTTAAGATCTAATTACAGTTTTGGACTTAAGAGATCAAAACCTTTCGAGTGATGTATTTGACCACGCCCACGTACTCATAGATTAATTTACTCTAATTCTGCCTCAAAGAATTTTGAGTGCCACAAGTAGCGAGAATTTCCTCTTGTTTACTTTCGCTGTGCATCCAGGTTACCTGTATATTAACTCAGCACACTTAAAGCCTGTTTGCACAGCATTTAAAATGTTCATGATATCTTCACATCTTCATCAAAACTAAAATTGCATTACATTTATGTCTTATTTCAAGACATTTAAATCACTGTTTTAATTTTAAGATTTTCGACAGTGCTTGAAGCTAACAATTAAGGTTTCGGTGTTTTGTGGGTGCGATGCTATACGCTCTTTTTTCTTACATGTTGCTGTGATAAACTGGATTGGCTAAGATGTTTAACATATCCAGTTTTATTACTACACTTTAATTGTAGAGATTTTTGAGCTTTGTTATCTTAGTGTGCAGATTTAAGTATAACCTAAATCTCATAAACTGTTATATAACTTTCTGAGATATTGTTGGGTTTACGACCGAAAATGTAGTTAGCAGCGAGGGTACCCAAATGAGAAAACAATGTATTCTGAGCTTTGAAAGTAAGGACGTAAGGCTTTAATAATTTGGTTAGTCATTTCAGGTTTCTTTGAAGTATTTAGAAACCTGCTATTATTACTGTTTTTCTTTTAATTATTGAAGTAAAATTTCGTCACAGGAAATTCAATTGGTTTTGTCAGTCCTTAACCCCAAACTATTTTTATTTATTAAAATTTGTTTTAATTAAAGATGAATTAGGTTCATATATTAAATAATCCTTCCTTTTTAAATGTTTTTTTTAACTAACAGATGTCAGCTCATTTTGTCTAAAGTATATTGAACTAAGTTAAAGGAACAACACTTAAAACGGCCCGGCGTGGCCAGGTGAGCTACAGCGTTCGACTAGTAGTCTAAGGGGCGCGGATTCGAATCCCTTTCACATCAAACATGCTCTCCTTTTCAGCCATGGGGACGTTATAAGGTGACGGTCAATCCCCACTATTCGTTAGTAAAAAGAGTAGCCCAAGAGTTGGTGGTGATGACAAGCTGCCTTCCCTGCGGCCTTACACAGCTAAATTAGGGATACCTAGCGCGGATAGCCCTCGTGTAGCTTTGCGCGAAATTCCAAAACAAACAAAACAGTTAATACAGCTAATTGTTTTAGTACCTGTCCGTACTAGAGTCTTTGGTTTTAGCACACGAAAATAATACAATCTGATAGTTTTTTTCTATAATGTAAAAACTTGAAAATTTATTTTATGAACTTTGACTACATCTAAATTCAAACAATGCTTTATAATATTTATTTGGTAAAACGACTCACAAGGAATCAAAACCTAAATTTGAAATGACCGTTTTTTAAATTGGTGTGGCTTTGTGACTCGTGACTTAGAGTAAAATTTACAGACATTATCAAAACACGACAAAAGTATCTATAGCCTTGTTTATTTCAGCACAAAGTTACAAAGTGGACCTTAAGTCCTGTGTCTGCTGCGGTTATCGAACTGCGAATTTTAGATTCATAAATCCTAAATTTATTGTTGAGATATTGGGGGGAGGACCTTTACAGACACGCAATGTTTCACATATAAATATTTGAAGCCTAGACCTTGGAAGCACAGTGAAGGAATGAATTGTTTGTAAAACGATTTTAAAATTTTTAATGAAATTCACACAGAGAGAGACATCGGTCTCGCTTTTATTTAAAATTATTATTTATTTTGTTAAGAGCTGTTAGCAGAACGAGGTTTACAATCAAATTTCATTTACAGTTATTCTTCGTTTGCTTATAAGAAGTTCTAAGAATTACACAGGAAAACTAGGAAAGACACTATAGTTTTCCTGAACAAATCAAATTGAACTCATTATGTGTTACACAAATCTCGTAATGTCTCGTTATACATCACGTTTAGTTTGTTTTGAGACAACAGCAATCTCTGACTTTATTGCTGTTCATTTTTCAGGTCAAAACAAATGATATTTGCACGTGCCCCGTCATACAGACAACCTGATTGGTTGCACTGGTAAATGCAGCTGCCCTTAGTGGAACGATTAGGCGAGATTAATGGTTGATGAAATTTGATTTGTGTTATACTTGTTTCTCGCACAACTGACTGCTTCGCGAGTTCAGTAACAAATGCTCTTCTTTACGCATGTGCCGTAACCAACGTGAACATTTAGTAAAAAATTAGTATGCCTTTTTTTTTCTAAACTTTCAAGTGAAATGCAACGTAGGCTCTGATGGTGCCTCTAAATAAACGTAAGACTGGTTTGAAAAACATAATTTCACCTGTGCTACTACTAACGATGGCTAAAGCTATCAAAAAGGATTACTGAAACGAAATAAAAAAATACCATGTGTATTTTTAATCATGGTCAGAAGTTTAGAATATTTCAATTTCAGAATTGACGTCGTATATTATTAGTTTTCACTCATTTGTTTTTTTTTATTAATTTCGATTGTTTAATGTTGAGTATTTGATTCTTATTGGAATTTAATCGCAAAATTTTGTTTGATTTGATACAGAAGTTTGGAGAGAAGGATTTTATCATCTCTTTGTTAGATGTTTTTCGTATAAAATTTACTTTAAAGACAATTACGTTCACATTTTTCTTTTATGCCAATTAAAGCTCACCGTGTAGCTCACCAAATAATTACAGTTTAAAATCAAATACTCGAGAACACTACATAACATTTGCGAGTTTAACTTTTAGTAATCATTATTGTACAAAATTTAGCGCTAAAAGTTCAGGGAAAACTTTTCCATAGACAAGTTTGTATATGTGAATAATGTTTATTCGATTGAATACAACTAGAGCAATTATAGCGAACATTTGAAACTCGCTAGTTTGAGAATATAGTTTCGACGATACAAATTATTCAACGATTGTCAGAGATATATTTAAATTCATGAAGATCTGTATAGTGTGGTTTGATTCGTTATCAACGACGGTACTGTTTAAAGCTAGACTTAAGTCTCTCTCATTTCAAAAGCAGGGGACTTCGAGTTTTCTGACATTCTGTTGTCATCTGATCAGAAAACCGTATAAGGAAATACTCTGCTGAAGATGGCATAGTTTAAATTCATCAGTTAAAGCGTTTCTTTATTCAGCAAAGGTTTTCTGAAAAATTCCGGTTTATTCTTAGTTTTAAACGTGATTCGGTTTGTTATGAATTCGTGCATCGCTACTTAAAGGCTATTTGTGCTTACCATCTCTAAGTTAGCAGTGATAGACTAGAGTGGTGGTAACTAGTCAACACCACCTACCGTTATCTCTTAGGCATTTTTTCCCAACGAATAGCAGGATTGACATTAACGTTACAAAACCACTTCGGTTTGAAAGATGATCATGTTCCGTGACGGGGATTCAAACCTGTGGCCTGCAGTTTGCGAGTTGAGCGCTCTAATCATCAAGCTATTGCAGGCAAAACCAAGAAATAAAATAGCGAATACAAACAGCTTGTACAAATAAAAACAGCGATTTAAAACTGTACTTCTCTGGTTGATTACGAACCAACACAGACCTTTATCGATTTAACGAATAAAATTATTATTGCTTTTCCTGTTGAAGAGTTTAGACACCGTTTTTTATTTTTAAAATCCTGATTTTAAAACTGAATGTCATGACAACTACTTTAGCAGCACATTTCATTTAACGAGTTTTTTAAAACGTCTTTCCTGATTTAGATGTTTTCTTTACCCTTTGATTAGTGTGAATTAAAATTTTCATTTGGCTTTGTAAAAAACACACACAAAAAAAAACACTGATGTGTAGTGTACTGCGGAACGGTTACCACTTCTCTTAGCATAACGTAAATTGGAAAATGAGTTATGACTGGTGAAGAGCTTATGGGAGAGTTTGAAATTTTACTCAATAATACTAAGACATAAGGGTTTCCCCTGAGTATATTTATTAATTTATGGATATCCTCAACCACAGACTACTTAACTGAGAATATTTGCTATTCTGGAGCGTTGATTACCGTCGAGTTTTTAGTAATAAAATGTTTGAGTAAAATGTCTTTGTGCTCTCTACTAATGAGCAATACATCATGAAAGAGAAAATTAAAATAATTCTATATAAGAAGAGAGAGCAGATTCCCTATGTGATTTACCTCTGCTCGACACTACATTGTGCAGACGGATTACTACATCCTGCTAATTGATGTACTTCCGCAAGGGAATGAAAGCGAGACGACACAGCCAATATATACAACGTGCCTAATACATACTCATCTAAGCCTAATTAGATAAACAATATAACTAAGATAGAGCTACTTTTAAAGCTTCTATAATTTTTATAAATGTGAAATAGAATGTAATAGAATAAAATAGAATAAGATAAAATAAAAATGCGCGAACGTTTTAAATGTTTTACTCGACTGAATAACATAAACATGGTAAACGCCATCAGCAAGGGAACGGTGCCTAATACATACTCAGCTAAGCCTAATTAGATAAACACTATAACTAAAATAGGACTATTTTTAAAGGGAACATTCTGGACTCGAGGGTAACAAATATGTAAATATATCTAATTTATATCTTTAAGAAGCACTCACAAAATTATTTTATTTCTAACAATCTCATGGAAGTACTTTTTCCGTTCAAAATTACTCTCAACTTTGATCTATTTAATGTGCTTTTTTGGTTATTTTAGTAGTATTATCAATAATGAAGGTGTATTTTCCTTAATTGAATGCAAGATTTTGGAGAAAAACCTCTTATTTTAATTAAGTTATAAATATGTTAAAAATATTTAAAATATAGACATATCAAGAAACGTCAGCTGTTGAACTTTTCTTTTCAAAAATGAATACTGAAATTTTATAATATTAAATATTGGCTCACACATATTACAAGTGCTTTAGTTGATGTATCATTCTCTTGTAGTAAGGCTGGGCTATTAAAGGTCATAGTGCCGTAATGAAAATACCAGTACTTAGCTTTCAAAACTTTTTCGTAAGAATTAGACAGTACAATACTGTAATGTTCCATTTACCATTATACATAAAGTTAACCTAAATAGTTTTACTAATTGGTATTTGGCTTGTTTGTAATTATCCACAAAGTTACACAAATGGTTTATCTGAGCTCTGCCCATCACGGACATCGAAACCTGAATTCTAGTGTTATAAGTCCGCATACCTGCCGCTATGCTACTGGGGATGGGGTCTTTTTGTGTTTTTATTATTTAGTACTTAAACATTAGCAAGGTTTGATAATTCTAAATAAATATATCTATTATTCTCTCTGGTTTGTTTGTTTGTCTTTAATTTCGCGCAAAGCTACTCGAGGGCTATCTGTACTAGCCGTCCCTAATTTAGCAGCCTAAGACTAGAGGGAAGGCAGCTAGTCATCACCACCCACCGCCAACTCTTGGGCTATTCTTTTATCAACGAATAGTGGAATTGACCGTCACATAATAACATCCCCACGGCTGAAAGGGAGAGCTTGTTTAGTGCGACCGTGATTATTCTATCTGAAAATATCAACCAACAACAGAGGTATTATCATGGTAAAAGACGATTCTATAATGGACAGTTTCATAACTTTAATGTTTTGTTGTTTTTGAATTAAGCACAAAGCTACACAATGGGCTATCTGTGCTCTGCCCACCACGGGTATCGAAACCAGGATTTTAGCGTGTAAGTCCGCAGACATACCGCTGAGCCACTGGGGGGCTATAACTTTAATAATAATTTTATAACCGTGAGACGATTACTAAAACTCGTCCAACTAGTTTCAATTTTATTAAAAATTAGGAAATATATGATACTAACAATAATCAAAGCAGCAACGATTTTATCAGAAAATCAGCATTCTTTGACCCAAATGAAACTTTTGTCTTCGATATGCTTGTTTTATAACTGCATTAAAGTTTATGTATTTGTTAATTTAGTCGTTAACTATTAACAATAAAAATATTCGTGAGTTTGATGAGAAAGACAAAAATGACCAGTTAGTAATAAAGCTATTAATCCAATGAAAAACCCAGTTTATCATGTTAATACATTTCAAGATCAATGTCAGGTGACATCCATGTATGTGCATAACAGTATGAACTCGTTCTGTAAATACCTTTCAAGTTTATTGTGTTAATACTTTTGAATATGAGGTAAAGTTTTTTTAATTTCATGCTAAAAAAAACGTTCAGTATTGTTCAGATAATCTGTTTTAAGTTCAAAGCAGTAATGATTGAATCCGAAGTTTAGTATTTTAATCTCTCAGACTTACCACTGAACCATTAGAGGGCGTCAGGGTTCAGAAAACAGCGCCCTCGTTCCTCGACTTTGTTTTACTCGTTGCGTTTACAACATTTTTGTTATCGGTATAAAAGCGAAGTTTTCTAGTTTTCTTGTTGTAGATAAATATAAGAAAAACTAACTTAGTATTCTAAAGTTGACATCGTGGTCTATGGAAAAAAAAATAAAATGTTTGTTTCAATATCATGTTGATTTGGGAATTGTTTTTTATTGGTTGTGTTGTATTGGCGTGAGCTGTTTATTATTATGTGGACATGTCATTGTCTTCCATGGTTTGTTCTTAAGATATTTTGCTTGACTAATTTTGAGCATTTTAATTAAATGTTCCTGTTTTACTAAAACGTTGAGAAGGTTTCGAAACCAGTTGTACTGAGCTAGTTCCTGTTTTTCTCAACATCTGAACAGTCGTTAAAGTAAAACTGTCAACAATATTGTATGAAACGCCTCTCGTTGAGAGACAATACTTTAGATTTAATTTATCTTCATAGTTTACCAGTTGATTTCTATTACGATTCGTGAGTTGATTGTAAATACATTATTTAAGACCAATTTCCTTAAAACTCTCTGTAATTTCCTATGTCAACAAAAACATAAAAAGGAAAAACAGAAAATAAATTTTAATATACACGCAAGTACACTCGTATTTATGGTACAGTTCAGAAAAGCGGTAAAATCAGTTGTTGTTTTTCTTTATACTACAAACTAGAGTATCAAGAGCAAACTTCAGTAATTTTCTAAAATTGTATTTTTTACTTCTCATGAGGAAACAACGTCGTGTACGATAACCAAGATTTACTACACTAATTTCACAACAAATTCGGGAACTGCTTTTTAATACCCTCGGAGATGTGAAATTTCGTTTTTTACTATTGTATAATTAACTATTTGTTATTACATATATTACAAAACAAAAAATATTTGAAACAACTGTGTGAAGTAAATATTTACAGACAGGGGCGTAGATCCTGGGGGATAGGGGATACATCCCCTCCTTCTTTTTAGGAGGGGGTATGGTGTATACACTAACCCCCCCTGCAGTTTGGTCTGATGAATTGTTTTATTGCATCACAGGCTTACAAATTGTGTGTTTGTTCTTGTGATTCTCGTGTTCTTACCAATCGAATTACATAATTAGGCCTAGATGTAGGCTTTTCCGGTAGCCGAAATGTGTATCTTTAATATAGGCGTGCTTATAAGCTTTTCGATCTAAGCGATAGTTCGTACCAGTCAGTAGGCCTAAGTATACATGCAACAGTCCACATAAGTGGTTGCAAAAATCATCCTCTCCATCGGGTGTAAAAAATTTACGCCCCTGTCTACAGAAATATACAAAAGTACTTATCTTAATTACTATTTATTCTAAATTATACAACTGGATATAAGCAACTCAGACTGGGAATTAGTTAGAATTATCAAGCTTGAATATATTAAGTTTGAAAAAAATATCTTCTTTGTCCTTATTTTGCAATAGATAATTAAATACAACACTATAACGAGAGGAAAGGAGAAAATACTCATGAAATTTTATCTAGAAACTGATAAAAATATTATGGTAATACTGATGGCAAGTTTCATTTAAATAACTGTACGTGAAAAAAATGTTCGTGTTATAAAACGTAACCTTAAGTCTTTGGCAAATTACACAGAACTTCCGTACTGCCTTGTGATATTTTAACTGAAGTTACTTTTGCAACTGTTATTAATTATGATGTTTAAAATATTTTTTATTAGTTTGTTTTGAATTTCGCGCATAGCTACACGAGGACTATCTATCCCTAATTTAGCAGTGAAAGACCAGAGGGAAGGCAGCTAGTCATCACCATCCACCGCCAACTCTTGTGTTGCTCTTTTATCAACGAATAGCAAAAAAAAAAAAAACACGCAAACTAACGTGGCAGGGGTTTGGTTTGGAGAGAGAAAAATCGTAAGAATTCTCTCTCCAACTGGGGTGTTCAAGAACGTTGTGGTTCCTCTTCGTCCCCTTTCGTGAATTGTTATTAGGTTTTGGTTTTAGTTATTTATTTATTAAATGATTTTTGACTCTTTTTTGGGTGGAGGATGTCACTCTAAATGTTATCTTGGACGGAGGCAAAGGCAGCACCGGAGAGAATGGTCAGGTCCCGTCCCGAAAGGCAGAAGTCAAAGTAAATAAAATGAAATAAACGAATAGTGGGATTGATCGTACTTATAACGCCACCACGGCTGAAAGGTCAAGCATGTTTGTTGTGACCGGGATTCGAACCCGCGACCCTCGGGATACGAGTTGGTTGTCTCAATCAACCAAGACACCATACCAACTCCTTTCATTGGTTTTTAAAATTATGAGTGTCATGTGGTACGTTTGGTGTGAACGTCTTTTTCAAGCTGGCGAATCATGGTTATAATTAAGTGTACCTGTCATCAGACGTTAGTATTAAATCCGTTATATTTTGAACATTGCATTATTTGCACAGACCTACAACAATATTAAGTATCTGAAGAATGTATGAAGATAATATTCAACTATTCTATGTTCGCCCTGTTCATTGTAATCCACGTTTCACTCAAATCAGTGTCCGTCAGACATAAAACTAATATCTTACAACAAATATACATAATTATAAGCATGCTTCACCAGCTTGAAAACAGCGTTTACTGCATAGAAACTGTTGTTTTAACAAATGATGAGACAGTGTTGATACGACCCGGTCAACCTGATGAACTCTGAGTTGAGTGAAGCACATCGTCGACAATAGATATGAAAAACATAGTTTTGGTTGAAATACTGTCGTTATTCACTTTTCTAATTGTTGGAAACTTATAGATAAAGAAGGCAGTGATAAGAAATGTAATGGGCCTAATACTAATGTCTAATGACAAGTATAACCAAATATCTGTCACTATTAGCTTAGTATATGGAGTTAGGGTAAAGTTTTTGGGATATTATTGGAATTACGACCATTGATACACCATTGTTGATTCAACGCATTCTAATCGCTATAGATTGGATATTATATTTGGTATGAACGATTGGCATCATATATCTATTGTTGATTTGTTTAATGGAATTGGCTTCACGTTACATTTTAGTTATTTCTGTACTATAGACGTTTGATAAAAATTTATTGCTAGTACTATATAATACTGCTGTCTAATAGTCTTCGATATTTTTTCGTTGTGTTTCAAAATTCATCAATGAAAGGGTAAAATTTTTAGCTTGTTTCTCACAAGTGTCAGTGAACCTTAGACCAAAGGCATCTATCCCTGCTCATTCACTGTCAAGTTATTGATAACAAGTTCAATCTTACCAAATGCTCAGACATCTTTGTTTCGCATTATTTTTGCACTGTACCAATTTCTAATAGGATTCTAATTTAAACGTAATTTAATAATTATAAATTACATTTCTTCTCTCTTAGTTTTGATTTGACGTTCATGAATTGTGCATTTCGTTTATCTTTCTGCATTTTATATCATACTAGCGTATAGCCTGTTAGAAATGGCAGAGACAAGTTCAACCACCTCCATCCCGTAGTGTACCCTAATTTCACATATCATAGAGCTGAAATTAATTATTATTTTTAGAAATCAAATTGACCAACAGAGGCAAAAAAAAAAGTAAAATCAAGGCAGTCAAACGTCGGTAATTTATTTTGAGTCAATCAAAATTAAGATTATTTATGAAATTGATTGGTGGCGTATTAACAGAATAATTATTGGTAAAAATCAGTTAGATGAACAATGTTTTTGTTAACTGAGAAAAGCCACTGTATTTTATAACAGTACATTCAAACAATGGATTTCGTGCAATGTTGTCTAGTCAAAGAAAAAAAAATCGTAATATTGATGTTAGTTTATGTACTTGTAGTATAAAATGAAATGTATAGACAACAAAACTGGAAAAAATATGTGTTGATTTCTCAATCTAAAGTATCCGCTGGTAAAAGAGGATTATTTCTTATAAAAAACAATAGTGATATAGCAGCAAATAGCTTAATCCAGAAATGATTTAAGTTTGAAATTAAATAGATATTTGTATTCTCATATATTTTATGCACTTAGTTCTAAAGCGGGTGATCTCACACTACATCTTCACTTTAGGCTTGTTGTATCAACACTCGCTACACATATAAGGTTTTCCAGCCCTTTACACTCTCGTTACTAAATTCGTAACAGGCAGACAGTAATCAAATTATTCTTTCTATATAAATGCATTTATGCTTCTCTTACTTCGAGAAATCAAGAGAAAATAACCAAGCATAATGTGACGTGACACACACTGGCTTTTATAGAGATAAGATGGTGTTTTCGATTTACAACTTTATTAAATATATTCTCTTATTGACTTAATGTTAACTATTTCTATGGTATAATGTCTAGAATTTTTTTTAGATTATATTTCAAAATTTTATGCCTTTATATATACGGCATTTTCATTAAACGTATACATGCAATTTTTTAGTTAATTTTGTTTCTTGGTAAACACAAAACTTTGCCATCAGTGATTTCAGTGATTTGGTCGCCGGTGGTATCGAAAGTCGAGTTTTTGCGTTACAAGCAACTGTGAGGGCAATACATATTACTTCTTTTGATCATAATATTATCTTGTTTAATACTTAGAGGGAATTTTAACAATGTGTATACATTATATTATTCAATCGGCTATTAAACGACTGTAAAAAAACACCGGTCATTTTATAGCCGATTGAATAATATAATGTATACACATTGTTAAAAACAATGTAAAATACACATCTAATAACACATAGTCTTGCATACGAAGTTTTTGTAAAGACAAAATACATACTTAGTAAGCTGTGTTCAGTATAAAATACTTGAGTTTGATTTTACACGACCCGTACGAATCGAAGTTTTAAGCATTACAGGGTATGATATTTATCGTGCTCACTTTCCAAGTTCATACAGTTTACACGTATAATCTTTTTACATGCTCACAAGGTGTATATAGTTCCTTAATACACCTCTTGGAACGTTCACATCAGTTCCGTAATATGTGCACACTACAATTACGTTGTCGGAGCCGATTAGTGGATTTTCATTGATTACAAGATGTTGTTAGGAAGGACAGTGTAAAGGTTGGTTTGCTTCTGTTGGTGTTAAGTTCTTCAACTAATACTAAATCCACAACAGTACCTAAAGCCGTCAGCTTATAATTTTGTGTTCTGTAAGTACACAACATTTGTTCTTAAGTTAATGCTGTTGTTATTAACATCATTGGTTGAAATGGTTAATATATCTGCGTTTACCATTTTTATATTTTTCATTGCTGTATTCTCATTAAGAAGATTTATTAGTATGTCGAGTTAGGACTAACCTAAATTTCCTACGCTGGGATATTATTGATGAGATATTATTGTTTTGCACCCCGCTGGTACAGCGGTGTGTCTACGTATGCTGAAATGAGGGGTTTGCATCCCCTCGGTGGGCTCAGCACAGAGCTCAATGTGGCTTTGTTATAAGAAAAACACTCATTCTATGTTTTAGGTCCAAAAACATTACTAAGAGCGATGATGAAACAATGCAATCTAATCTAATTAAAAGGTAAGAGCATTGTATTTAATTAGCTATGCTTTTAATATTCACTTTCCTAATATAAGGAGATAGTTTGATATTATGGGAAATGAATATTAATTTACAAGTTTACGGTGACATCATAACTCTGTTTCGCAGGATCACCTTAGTTGTATTACATAAAACTACACATTAGTACTGTAATAGAGTATAACAGTTTTTATTGGTGCACACTAGAATCTTGACATTCCTATAACATTAGCATAACGCATGTGGATGTGCAGTAAGTAAAACAAGTTGTGAGCTTGTGCAAAATTATTTATAACGCATTTTACATTTATTATTGTGCACACAGAGACATGAAGGAGTTTCAAAACATTTATGGAACAAGTTGTTTTTCCTGAAAATTATTTTTGTTATAACCATTGTCTAATAATTCGCACAATTTTTCGAGACTCAAAATGAAAATAATAGACATGTTTTATGGTTTCAGATTAATTACTATATATAAGTCAAGTGGCTGATATTTATTTTAAAAAGTAAATTACGATATGGCTGGTGTGGGTATTAACACTTTTATTGATAAGTAGAGAACAACGTTTCGACCTTCCAAGGTCATCTTCAGGTTAAAATAAAAGTGTTAATGCTCGTACCAGCCGTTCTGAGATACATTTTTTTTTATTTCAAGCAGGTTTCTCTTCATCAAGAAAGGAAATTATGGTGAATCTAATTCTTCTGATTTCAAATAGAAAGAATCTTCAATGTTTTGTAACATGTATGAAATAGGATGTTTCGTGAGAGATATGAGAGGTGTGCTTCGTAACAGATAGGAGAGAGTGCTTTATAACAGGCATAAAACGAGGCGCTTCGTAACAGACACGAGACGGCGTGCTTCGTAGCATACCTAAGATAGGTTGCTCAGTTAATGTATTTAAAATGCTTTTTCGTTCTGTTACGTCAAAAACTTTGAACAAAATGTTATGTATCGTAAGTCACTGTAAATTGTTGAAATAACGTAAATGCTGATTCTGCAGGAATATAGGAAAAAAGCACGAGGCAAATATCAATCATGTCGGGTCGTGTTTGATACACAAACAAATAATTCACTGACGTAATTACAAGATTTCGTGTTCGGAAATTGTTTACTTTCGTAAGATACTATGCATGATGTTATTGTTTGATGAAAGTACGACCTGTTGTGTACAAGTGACTTTCTTATTTCAGTGATTATAAAATATATATGCATATGCTGTAGATGCATATGTGGAGTTTAAAATAGCCAGTTATATTCATAGTAGATCTATATAATTTTATAATATAATGTTTTCGTAGTGAGGAAAGTCAAAAAGAAATAATCGGTTTTATTAAATGCTTACTGAATTACAACGTATCAAGGGTAAGAATTTTCTTGTCGAGATAAATGTAGCATATTCTAATGTAGTTACACTCTGAATACCTACATATGTTTCAGATGATTAATTATTTACCTTTTCTTATAATAGCATTCTTATCAATTAACGTATCTTTATTGAATATTTATTAAAAAGAACATCATATTATCACATCAGTTTCTGAATGTAGATCATTTTTCCGACAGTCAAAAAAGTATTATACCCAGTCATAACGTATACGTTCCTGTGTCTAAATATTAGCCAAACTATATTGTAATATAATTCAACGTTATGTGTACATAAGCTCGTTTTAGATGTTAGATATTTATTTCTAAGCGTAATGCCACAAGACAAACCATCTGCGCGTGATGTGGACACTGTAGAGATTGAACCCCGAATGTTGGTTTCACAGAGTGTCAACTTTACCTTTCAGCCACCGGAGGCAAATGTTAGAAGAAACAGAAAGTTGGTATGAAAACTTGGTTTGTGTACGCGATAAAATATTTTATATTAAAACGTTTAAAGGTATTATAAATATTTATTGAAATTATCTGAGTAGTACTTCGTTTTAAAACGAATTTTTAAATTTGCAAAGATGGTATTAAGCAAGTAACGTTAAAGCTAAAGTTAGCTGACAACTTTAAAGGCTAAAAGTATTCCGTTAACTCGCCAAGAAAATCGTAAGGTTGGATATATATAAAAACAAATTTGATTCTAGCGCTAGATATAACATAATAAGCATAATTAGATTCCACAAAAACAACGAATTAAGTCAAACTAAGTAACGACTTTCACTTCAACGGCAAACGAAGTTTAAGTTTTATTACTTGTACATAAAACAATAACACTGAAAATGTTTTAGATGAAGTGACAGAACATTTAATTATGTAAATAACATTAAATCTATCTATAGACATGTAGAAAACATGTCTAACACTGCAATAGCCCTAACATTGTTTTGAAAAGTCTTATTTGTGCAATAAGGTAAAATAAATGAAGATTGGGGGGGGGGGCTCAGACTCTTTTTTTTTTTTAATTCGCGAGTAAAATTCTGCGAGTGAAAATCTGTCTATGTTTCGTGTTTAATTTTTTTAATATATATGTGATATCGTTTACTGAAAACAGTTTTTATCTTCTTGGCGTTTATTTAAAAAAATAATTTAAAAAATGTATTTATATATTTTTGTTGAATAAATAAGTAAATTTATAACATGTTTATTTTCAGTCACCCAACAAAGTAAATCCGTGACATCAGATACTCATAAATACATATATATCCAAATAACTAAAGTTAATTCTGATTATCGAGAAAAGAGCCTTTTCATTAACGTAACCGACAAAAGTTTGTGAGTTAAGGGTGTTTCCTGATTTATGAAATCTGATCAGATTTCATAACTTTAAAAGTGAAAGATATTTCATTTAATTATTGTTGTCTTATTGCTATAGGGAAAACGCTGTTCTTTTCGTGTCTGCTTTAGCGTGGAATCCATTACGTGGAAGAGACTTTAATAATTAATTTCTAATATGTGGAAAAGCAGTAGCAGCCACCTGTGCGGCACATTAATTTACTGACAGCCACTGCGAAGTATCAGAACAATATGGGCGTTCTCTCTCTTAGCGCGGGCCCTCGGGTGCGAACGAGGCTGTCGGTCACGCCCTGTAGCTCGGAATGAGAGGAGGTGTTAATCGCCGGCTAGCCGCACTCTCTGCTACGTGTAATAAGAGCATTAATGTTTTAACCTTGATGCTCATAATGTAGGGCGAGATGCAAAACTCTTTTTCACTATATAACTTGATTTGTAATCTTCTCTTGCTGCTAAGTGGAACACAAAGCTGGCTATATGTTCGCGAGTGGAAACGGATTTTTACGTTTACTTTTTTTACTTCTTGATTAATTGATGGCTAATGATCTCTTTTACTTTTCTTTTCTTCTTTTACAGAAACAAGACATGCAATTTAAAGATAAAAGGAAATATAGAAAATAACACAATAACTTTTGAAGTGAACAAATAAATGAAGTGCAAAGAAATAAGTTTTTTTTTAAATTAACACTCGTTAAGAATTAATAAAACTATGGTAGTTTCAGATATTATACATGTAATGCAGACTTTTAATCATTTCAATCGATGGCTTCACTGGTATAAATTCCATAAAATACCTTACTTTTGAATAAGGCTCGGCATGGCCAAGCGTGTTAAGGCGTGCGACTCGAAATCTGAGAGTCTTGGTTCGCATCCTCGTCACGCCAAATATGCTCGCTCTTTCAGCCGTGGGGGCGTTATAATGTGACGGTTAATCCCACTATTTGTTGGTAAAAGAGTAGCCTAAGAGTTAGCGGTGGATGGTGATGAGTAGCTGCCTTTTCTCTAGTCTTACACTACTAAATTAGGGACGGCTAGCACAGTAGCTTTCGCGAAATTCAAAAACAAACAAAACAAAATTTTGAATAATTTCCATAATGGAAAATATTGACAGTTTTTCTGTTGTTTTTTTAAATAAGAGGTTTCAAAATATTACTTGCAGTGTAATCTTTTCTCTGAAACATGTTTACATATTTATACGATTAAATTATTTCTTCCGCAAGGTAATGTTAAATTTGAAATGATTGAATTCTATAAATATCGAATTTTGAGATTTGAAGCAATTAAATATTCAGCATAAAGTACATAGATTTCAAAATGATTAAGTGATAGATTTATTTAGTTTAACTTATTATAATAATGAACAGTTAATACATAATGCAGTGTTAACAAGCCTAAGTTAAGCCTAAGTTTTGGACTACTTGATTTTGACCTAATATAACAATAAACATGAGTACAAAGATTCGAAAAGCATCAACCATGGATTTTGACTCAATAATAACAATATAGAAGCAGCACAGAAGATTTTGTATCATTTGAGTTTCAATCAAGTTAACAATAAAAATAAAACACAAAAGATTCAATAAGCCTAAACTATGGATTACTTGAGTTTGACCTAATTGGACGATAAACATGAAGTACATAAAACTCAACCAACCTAAGTCATGGATTACTTGTTATGGAATAAATAAGATATAATCACGTAATACAAATCTTTCAAATTTCCTAAGAACAGAAATGCTTGGATCTAAGTCAATATAACCATAAGGATAGACCAAAGCACAATTATAAACACTATGGTGCACAAAACTTTCAAACAATACCAGTTACATACTGCTTGAAAATGAATCATGATAAATATACTGAGAGAAAAACTTCATAAGTCATGGACTATTTGGTGTTGTCTCAAACTGATAGTAGAGAAGAAGAATAGTTTAAAACCGTTCGATACAAACAGTAGAGAAAAACACGAGTTAATACAGAGAAGTAACACGATTAATATAAAACTAGCAAGTGTATCGACCTTCTGTTATACAAACGAACATGTGACGTTAAGTTGAAAAGGTGAGTCCTAAAGTTTGAAATATATCATCATCATAAGACCATGAGAGTTGTGGATTCGAGAAAAGAGCCTAGATAAATTGAAGCGTACAAAACTTTGAAAGTAAACCTGATAGTCTGTTTCACATTCAATCACATAGGTAGATGCGAGTACATGTTGTTAAGCTAACTTTCAGTTTTCTCTGACAGGCCGGCATAACCAGGTGTGTTAAGGCGTTCGACTCGTAATCTGAGGGTCGTGGGTTCGAATCTCTGTCGCACCAAACATGCTTGCTCTTTCAGCCGTAGGATCGTTATAATGTTGCGATCAATCCCATTATTTATTGGTAAAAGAGTAGCCCAAGAGTTGACTGTGGATGGTGATGATTATCTGTCTCTCCTCTAGCCTTACGTTGCTAAATTAGGAACGGCTAGCGCAGATAGCCCTTGTGTAGCTTTGCGCAAAATTCAAAACAAGCAAACTAGTTTTCTCTGACATTGTATGCCAATAGAAGATGCGCCCTCCATTCGAGATATCATGCATTTGAATAAAAGTAGAAGGATAATATTGAACAAAGACTGACTGTAATCTACCCTTCATTACATGCTCTTAATATACAATCTTTAAAAATTTTAGAGATGTATTAAAACCACTTCATGAGCTGCAGATGTCTTCAGCTCTGGGGTTAATCAAATGTACTTTACTGAAGAGAATCTCGAGGGCGCTTCTGTGAATATAATTATATATATATATATTTATTTTTATTAAAAACATAATAAATATTAATTATAAGTATAAATACATTTATATAAAATTAAAGTGTCCTTTGAAAAAGATATGTCCATTAATTAATACTGAACAATATAGCCAAGGGTTAAACAAACGTTAGGCTACTTAATATACGCTCAGTGGTCACTATATCAGGCACATCTGCTCTTTAACGAAAATAGCCAAACAGTAAACCATGTGCCTGCCACTCAATATATAAAGCTTGCAGACATGTTGTTCGACCAAACATTATAAGGAGAAAGGTGCTTGATCTAGGCAACTTTGACCGTGTAATGATTATTGGTGCCAGAAGTGGTGGTTTCAGTATCTCAGAAACTGTTGACCTTCTGGGATTTTCACGTACTACAGTCCTGAGAGTTTACAGAGAATGGTGCGAAAAACAAAAGCATCCAGTGAGGACAGTTTTGTGAGTGAAAACACCATGTTAATGAAAGATGTTAGAGGAGAATAGCCACACTCGTTCAAGCTGACAGGAAAATCATAAATATATATTTAACCACTCTATACAACAGTGATATGCAGGTTGGCATCGAACCTTCAAGCAGATGGGCCATAGCAGCACAAGTTTGTTTTGTTTTTGAATTTCGCACTAAGCTACTCGAGGGCTATCTGCGCTAGTTGGTCCTAATTTAACAGTGTAAGACTAGAGGGAAGACACTTAGTTATCACCACCCACCGGCAACTCTTGGGCTACTCTTTTACCCACGAATAGTGGGATTGACCGTAACATTATAACGCCCTCACGGCTGAAAGGGCGAGCATGTTTGGCACGATGGGGATGCGAACCCGCCACTCTCAGATTACGAGTCGTTTGCTTTAACACGCTTGGCCATGCCGGGCCATCAGCACAAGACTGCGTCGAGTTCCATTTCTCTCAGCTAAGTCAGGAAAACGAGGCTATGATGAACAAGGAATCATGAAACCTGCATGATTGAAGATTGGGAAAACGATGCTTGGTGTGACGAATCTCTATATCAGCTGACACGCAGATGGTAAGATCAGAATTTAGCGTAAATAGCATGAATTCATGCTATACAGGCTGCTAGTGGTGGTGTAATGGTGTAGAGAATTTTTCTTGGCACATATTACATTCATTAATATTAATTTAGCATTATTTGAATGCCATAGTGAAACTGAGCATTATTGCTGACCATGCGCATCATTTTATGGTTACAGTCTACCCATTTTTCAATGGCTACTTCCATCAGGATAAAGCACGCATCATTTTAAGCTGGTACCACGAACATAACAGTGACTTTAGTATACTCTAATAGCCTGCATGGTCCCCATATTTCAGTTCAGTGGAGCACCTTTGGGATGAATGTGTGGCCGACAAATTTGGAGAAACTGTGCAATGCTATCAAGTCATCATGGACTAAAATCCTTAAGGAATATTTCCTACACCTTGTTGGATCCATGTCAAGAAGAATTCAGACTGTTCTGGAGGCAAAAAAAGGTCCTACCCGGTACTAGATAGGTATATCTAATAAAGTGGCCACTGGGTGCATATCTGTGTCTTGTGCAAAATAGATTTCATGTTATCGAATGTACAACAGTGTAGTGTAGCATATGAAACACATGATTGTTTGGTTCTGTCTGTAGATTACACATCTGTGTAGGTTAGCATATAGACGACAGTGAGGGTTAATCGCCTTCTGTAAATACAGTTTTCCAAATCCAGTGTAACTCTTCGAATTATTTCCTCAACCTCTTTATAAGTATAGTTTATCAGTATAACATTTATTATACGGTAATTATCAATATAAATGCACTGCTGTTTATATAATGAACCTGTAAACTGACGTCTTTGAGATCTTTTTTATTTTTAGATGTTCCCTTAACATGCAAATATACAAAGTATATTAACATCCATGTTAACCTGCTTTACATATAACAAAATAATAATATTAATTAAAATTTAGTTAATTGTATTTTGTTTGTTTGAAATTAAGCACGAATCTACACAATGGGCTATTTGTGCTCTGCCCATCACGAATACAGAAACCCGCTTTGTGGCGGTGTGAGTCCGCATGACGTACCGCTGTGCCACTAGGAGGCAACTCACTGTAATCAGCTTTCTATGGTAACAATCATATTTTGATATTAAAAGAAAGGGGTAGGTTTTAGTGGAGAAAAATTACTACTGAAAGTGTAGAAACAGGAGGTATACTTTACCCCATATTTCAAAGATGAAAAAAGGGGGGGATAAAATGTATTGATTAGAAGTAAAAGAGAATTATGTTCAATAATATATTTTACGTTTGAAATCAGACGCTCTCAGTATATTGTGGCAGATAATAATTTTGGTTCCATTCTTTTTAAAACTTGGTCCGGCATGGTCAGGTGGGTTAAGGCGTTCGACTCGTAATCTGAGGGTCGCGGGTTCGAATCCCGCTCGCACCAAACATGCTCGGCGTTTCAGCCATGAGGGCGATATAATGGGACAGTCAATCCCACTATTCGTTGGTAAAAGAGTAGCTAAGAGTTGGCGGTGGGTGATGATGACTAGCTGCCGTCGTTCTAGTCTTACACTACTAAATTAGGGACGGCTAGCGCAGATAGCTCTTGAGTAGCTTTGTGCGAAGTACAAAATAACAATCTTTTAAAACTTCAAAAACCACCAGAAAACCTTTTTTAAGATAAACACATTTAGAATCGATGTTGAATATAATAGAATATTGTTCCTCACTGTAAGTTTATTATTACATGAATGTGTGGGTAAAGAAAAAAAAAAAGTCTTATTCACTTATCCACGATGTTAGACCGCGCACGTGCATCATTCAAATCACCATCACTCCATTATTATGGAAGCCTTTTTTCCGCCTATCTGTACGTCATAATCTTGAAATCAGACGCCCAAAAGCGACCCGCCTGTGTAAACTGGTATTCATAGACGCTAGCTAACAGATTACCCTGATCGACCTACGGCGTAACCTAAAGCCCGCCAAACGAAGCCCTAATCGGCTTTATGAGCGACCGGTCATTGTCAGCCACAATGCTAGTTGAAGTAAATGAGACCCATTTTCCGTGTATGTACCCCTGACCGCGCGGGGCGTTGGCTGCTCAGTCGAAGAAGCAAGTGAGCATAATTTGTATGAGATTCCCAATAGACGGGAGTAACTCTTCACTATCACGGCGGACTCTGGGGAAAACCAGCTTAATGCTTATAACAAAATAAATGTTGTACGGGAAAGAGAGGTAGTAGAAATATTTCCCACACAGAACAATGACTACATATAATTTTCTTAAGAAATCTGAAATTAGAGTTACCAGTTTCACATGGAACTACCTTTAAAATATTTTTTTTCTTATGTTGAATTCTATTGAGAAAGTTATTTAGCCATATTGCCCTGAGTGAATTATTTGAGTGCTCATATTATAGCTAAAGTATGCTACATATTAATTAATTGCATTTTATATTATTCTTACAGTAACTTTTAATTGCTCGAAAAACAAGATCCCACTTCGACTTTAGTTTAATAAAGCTAGATTTTACATAGTCTATAGTTTACTAAAGCTATATTCTACTTCGACTATAGCTTAATAAAGCTTGGTTCTACCTCGTCTATAGTTTAATAAAGCTAGATTCTACCTCGTCTATAGTTTAACAAAGCTACATTCTACTTCGACTATAGTTTAATTAATAAAGCTAGGTTCTACCTAGTATATAGTTAAATAAAGCTATATTCTACTTCGACTATAGTTTAATAAAGCTAGATTCTACCTCGTCTATAGTTTAATAAAGCTAGATTCTACCTCGTCTATAGTTTAATAAAGCTAGATTCTACTTCGACTATAGTTTAATAAAGCTTGGTTCCACCCAGTCCATAGTTTAATAAAGCTAGATTCTACTTCGTCTATAGTTTAATAAAGCTAGGTTCTACCTAGTATATAGTTTAATATTAATCAACTTTACTGAACTCGTGAAGTTCTATGATAAAGAAAACATCTAATCATTTTCTACCACACTTCGGACCGGTAAAGTTATCTAAATAATATTTTTTTGTTTTTAAATGGGACTCATACAAACGTACGCAAATATACAAAGACATGGAATAAAAAAAGACTTCAAAGCTTACCGTTCTTCTGTTAAACGACACAAAACAATTATTCATTACTTATTTGATTACTTATAATTAAAGAACTATTACAAATGAGATGAAATTTCGCCATAACAGTTCCTCGTGCCTTCTAACTTCGTTGAACTTTATCACCTAATGACCATAAATGACTTTCACTTAAAATGTCAGATACTTACCTTGTAAAATGTTGGTCTCTTGTAAATAATCAAGTACAAAGCTTACCCTGATACGTGACCGGTGTCATGTGTAATAGTGTGCCTGAATTGTAATTCAGAGGGTTAATGCTTTATTGCTGCGAAAATATGTCTCGTACTGTGAAGACGTGGATATACTGAAAATCTGACGATCAAATCCCACTATTGGGTCGAACAAGAGTGGTTCAACAGTTGGCGGTGGGCATTCTTTACTATTGCCTTCATTTTAATATATCAGCTCAAATTCAGGGATGTTGACGCGCAGAATGTCTTTTATAGTTTTTCACAAATACTCTAGAAGAACGAACTGAACTGGTTAGCTTATTCTTCTGGTTTGTGCACAGGTTGTCACACCTGATTTTTATCATCTTCATATTCTCTTGAAACGTCTTATAAGACAAATATATTCAAACCCCTTGGCCTCGACCACAATAATAAACCTTTCACCAGCCCTCTGGCTCTTGTGACTTAACTCACAAATCTGGCTAAAACTGTTTTCTTCGAAACATGTATTACTTTAGCATTTTATGGCCTATTATGACCAAATAGTTAATGTGATTGGACTTTGATTCTGAGGATTCAAGCTGTACTTTGAGAATGACGGTTTTATCACACTATTTGCTTAATACCCGAGCTGTCCAAGAATTGGCGGCGGGTGCTATTGACTACCCTTCCATTTTGTCGATCAGTTATAAAATCAGGGACATGTTTCCCGAAGAAAGCCCTTCCGTAACTTTGCTCGAGTATGTGTTTTCTCACAGCAAAGCCACATCGGGCTATCTGCTGAGCCCACCAAAGGGAATCGAATCCATGATTTTAGCGTTCTAAATTCGTAGACACAACGCTGTACTAGCGGGGGGCCAACTTTGTTCAAAAATTCTGCGCAAGATATTCTAAACATTCAAGCAAAACTTGTTCATACAGCGTTAGTGAGGTATGTTTTCACCGCATAGCTCTGCGGTATTGTAACATAACGCAAGAAATTTGAAGTCGTTTCAAAGTTACGCACGTGTTTAATAAGAGACAATTAAACAACATATTCTTGCGCTGATTTGGTTTATTAAATACATTTTGATTACCTCATTATGCTTTTGAAATCTATCTATTTAAACATTCGTTGACCTGATTTGGATGGAACATCAACATTCATACAGTTACGTTCTACCTGTTTCTATGATAAATAAACAATCACCCAACTAGTTTCAATTATATATTAAAATCAGTTAATTCATTTCGTCTAATTTTAATGGAACATAAGCATCACGTAAACAGGTTTAACTAGTTTTAGTGGGCGTGTAAAGTATGTTCCATTTCTATTCAACAGGTTTCTGTGGATTTTAAAGCATTTTATAGCCTTATCCAACCAGTTTCTGTAGAATATGAAACGTCTTATAGCTACATAAAACAAATTTATGTGGAATAAAATATGTTTAACTACTTGGTTACATTGGTGAGTTACAAAATAAAATATGTTTAACTACTTGGTTACATTGGTGAGTTACAAAACCTCTTGTGTCTCCTCCAAATTATTTTGTTGCCTGTCTTGTTCTTGGTTGCTTCGTTGTCCAACTTGTCACACAAAACATGCTCACCCTTTCAGCCGTGACGAAATTAAAATGTGAAGGTCAATCACACTATTCGTTGGTAAAAGAGTAGCCTAAGAGTTGGCGGCGGGTGGTGATGACTAGCTGCCTTCCCTCTAATCTTACACTGCTAAATTAGGTACGGCTAGCGCAGATAGACCTCGTGAGCCTTTGCGCGAAATTCAAAACAAGCAAACGTGTTTTATTCAGACATTATTTTACATGGAAAATATTAACTTCCAAAGTAAAATGTTTTCACTTTGTTTATTTATTTATTTTAATACGAATTGATCGGCCCTTTATTTTCGTTTAATAATCATCCATTACGTATTTTCTCAATATTTCGTCGAGTATAGTAAATGATATAAACAACAGTTAAAATATTTGAGAACACAACTGTTTTCAACTTAAACGTTTGGTACTAAATGGTATTCGTGATGAAATTAATTTGAATTCGTTACCAACTGCTGAATCTTATGATAGAATATTAGCATTTCTGATTTTGGTGAGTTCTTTTTAGAGTTTTATTTTATCTACGGTAGTAATTTATGACACATTTTTATCTACTTTATGACACATTTTTCTCCATTAAGTCCATCTCTTCAGTGAACGTTTCCAAGGCAACGTATGTAATGTTTAACAAAAGCGACAAGTGAGCACTTACAGAAGAATATTTAGCAATAAAAATTTAGAGCAAAACCAAAAACCCGTCACTATACGGCAGCACCTGGGGAAGCCATGATAAATGGACAGATAAATTGGATTTCTAGAGACGATAGACCAGAGCTCCAACCATAGTAAGGCCGCTTAGTAACGTGGCCTTTAGACCCCACAATATCTCTAGCCCCGAGGGGTGGGCTTTATGTGACATTTAGCACGGAGTACCCCAGTTAGTGACTCGACCCCACAGCTGCTGTTGTCGTTCAAATCTCTGAGTTTCGGACATTTCCAGAGCCCGAGAATCTCCGGAATTTGCCCATTTTAAGATGTAATGGGCTGGCAGCACTGCGCTGTGTCGCGTTTAATCAAATTTTAAAGCAATCAAGCGGCACTCTCCAAATTGTATTTACTACGCTGTCCTAACATCCTATCTACCCCTGGGAGAGAAGTTACGTCATCCTTTCTGATAAAAGGACGACATGATGATAAAAAACGATGGCTCTTGAATTACATTGTCGAACTATTTGCTAGCGCGCTTAAGTGCACAGAAAGAGTGTCGTGGATCTTTGTCAAAGGTATCTACCTTAAAGTTAAGATGGAGCGGAGTGATTTAATTTGGAAAAAATACGATTTCAGAGTATTGCTGGAAAGAAGGTTAAAAAAACTCCAAGTCCTTTACTACAATATCAAGATAAATTTTATTTAGTATAGTAGACCTTTCAACGATAAACTATTTTCGAAACATTGTTTAATATTTATAATATTGTTTATTCTTGTTGAATTTTTAAAGATAATGACAAAAAGGGTTTTATAAATACCAAAAATATTGTGCTGAAACTTCCAAGAAAATATTATATTTTATAGTGTATTTTTCCAATAACATTTATAATATTTTTCCAAAAATGTTATTATTTTGTTTATCTAAACTTCACGCTGCTATTTACAAAATAATTCCTTTATTGCTACATCAGTGTTATTCTTTTACTTTTGTGTGCCACAAAAAGTCATTTTACTTTTCGTTACTTTTAAAATTTATAGTGACACAAACTGCTAGAAAATACATTAGTAATATAATTCTTGAGCTTCAAAAATAGAGCCTACCTGGAACTAGAAAACACTGGTTCCAGAGCTATATTAAAAATATATATACTTTATGAAAACTTTTCATATGTTTGTTAGGAACAGTGTTTGTTCTTAAGTATTTTTGTCGTATTCATTGGAAAAAATAACTAGTTTTTGGCTTGTTAAGTAGAAGTCCTGAATCGTGTTTAAACTGTTAAAAAATAAATTAAATTTCTTTTTTGAAAATGTGAACTTTTGCTTGCAAAATTTCTGGAAAAGTAATGGCAGTGAACGTGCGAAACTAAAGAAAATAACACTTCAAGACGGATGTTAAAGTTTCTGGTAAGTCTTTTTCGTCTTCGTTCCAAAAAAAAATAATTGAAAAAGACTAAAGTGGATAGACTGAGGTTGAAATAGATGGCTGTACTTCTGCAGATTCAGAGCCTGACTACCTCCTTGTTCATTCGCTTGAGGCCCGGCATGGCCAAGCGTGTTGAGACGTGCGACTCTTAATCTGAGGGTCACAGGTTCGCATCCCCGTTGCGCCAAACATACTTGCCCTCCCAGTCGTGGGGGCGTTATAATGTTACGGTGAATCCCACTATTCGTTGGTAAAAGAGAAGCCCAAGAATTGGCGATGGGTGATGATGACTAGCTGCCTTCCCTCTAGTCTTGCATTGCTAAATTGGGGACGGCTAGCACAGATAGCTCTCGAGTGGCTTTGCGCGAAATTCAAAAACAAACAAATAGAATCATTCACTTGACTAGATTCATTCAGAAAAAGTAGTTAACCTCCTTGGTGCAAGCAAAATTACTCTGGTTCCTTTTAAAGCACACCATAATTAAAGAAACTTTTTTATTACGAATCAGACAACAGAAACGTTGACTGCAGGAACCAGGCTTTAACGTTATAAATGATTTTCGATGATTGTATTGGGAATTAGGATAATGAAAGAAACTTAACTTACGTGAGTGGGCTTAGCACAGTCCAATAATTAGCGTGCCGGAAATGTGAATTTGGGGTTCAATTGCTCGCGTCCGCTAACCTCTAGAAAAATAAAAATTAAGTTTCTCACTGATGTGTCGTAAATACGTTATAAGACTGAGGGTACAACCCCACGATTTAGTCTAGAAATATCAGTCAAAGGGCTAGTGACTGACGGTGTTTGCCAGCTGCCTTTCCTTCAGTCTACTACTTTAGAATTAAGGATAGTTTGTGGAAATATTTTCCGTATAGTTTAGCTTGAAATAAACAAAGTTTCTTTTGCGTTGTTTGATTTTAAGGCCAGATACTTTCCATTTTATTTGAAAGCAATAGGATAATTTAGTGAAAACGATTATACGTTAACTGAGACAACGTGAAATAATTAATTAGGAATGATAAGAAATACAATAAGTTTTAATACTTTTATTTTGTATTTAAGACGATACTACTAAGGTTATTTGTCTTAGCTCTTATTTTCGAGCTTCTGGTCAGTGGGTTTTGGTTTGTTTGTTTTTAATTTCTCACAAAGCTACTCGAGGGCTATCCGTGCTAGCCGTCCCTAATTTAGCAATGTAAGACTAGAGGGAAGGCAGCTAGTCATCATCACCCATCGCCAATTCTTGGGCTTCTCTTTTTACCAACGAATAGTGGGATTGATCGTCACATTATAACGCCCCCACGACTGGGAGGGCGAGCATGTTTGGTGCGTCGGAGATGCGAACCTGTGACCCTCAGATTACGAGTCACACATCTTAACACGCTTGGTCATACCGGGCCTTCTGGTCAGTGGGAAGACAGCAGTCAACAGCATCCTACCATTCAGATCACCGCGAAGGAACTGAATGTCACTCTTATTACGGTTCCATTGCTTAAAGTGTAAAGAATATTTTTCACCATTGCAGGGATTCAAACTTTGTTCGCCAGTTCCGAAATTCGGAGTTTCCTACAGGGATAACACATTAATGTTTTTACCAGTAGCATAAGCTACCTAGTTACAAAATATGGCGTACAAACGGTTTACGTAAGAAACATTATGATTGACAAAACAAGATCAGAATGATTTATTCAAGTCATGGTGTTGATGACATCATTTAGGGTATACGGGTTCCCCATACACTAATTATCAAAATGAAGATACGACAGTCTGCAAGTATGCCAAGTTTTATTCCGTTTGAATATCACATTCACAATATTTCTTCATTTCTAAACTCAGTCCAACCATGTTTACCAGGTCTTGAAGAACTTAAGTAGAATGAAGCTAATTAAGTAACTTCAACGTAAATCTTTTCACCAAATCTGAATTTTTTTATCATTCGTATATGTTACAAAGATCAAAATTTTCCTGCCAAAGTTACCAAAAACAATCTAATACTGATGTTTTAGGCCTACCTCTTGTGCAACCGTATTTCATGGGAACCTCTGTAGTAGAAGAATGATGGCATAAACCGTTTAGACTATCAGTTCAATGGTAATGACCACCAGATGTTTAATGTGGAAATTCTAAAACAGTTTTAGATCTATTTTGATGCATTTTTAGTAATAAACTCAATTCGATAAAAAGTCAAATCAAGATCCAAGGTATATGTTTACTATTATTTACTATTTATAATTATTAACTTACTATTGTAAGTTTAGTAGCATTACACTACAAATAGTTATCAGACGTGTCGGCGTCTTCAGGAGTAATTTTAAAATCATGTGAAAATGTGACATATATACCCACATAATCATTCCTATTACGACATCTAGGCTTAAAATACCTAGAGTTTTATCAATTTCTAGACTTGGTCATTTTCCTTGTTTAATACAATATCTTTGATGTTCTTCGATAGATTGTTTAGATAGAGTATTCATGATGAAACTTTGTAGAATGGGCGACAACTGCCCGTTGTGGAGACAAGTGTAGAGGACGACGTTTCGAAAGTCTTCCACCTTTCGTCCTCTGCACTTGTTTTCATATTTTATTTTAATATTTTCTCTGACGTTTAAATTCAATTTTAAAATTTAATCGATTAATCAACTTGGAAAGGTCTTTTTTTAAGAGCAGGTCCAAGTTTTAATAATTGTTTATTCTTTAGTGATTCTAACGTTGTATTTCTTTCAGTTGTAAATATAAATGTTTTATACAAGTATCATTTTAGATTATTATTCAAGATATATTTTACTAACACGTGCACAAATATACAGGTAGCTGTTATAAACAACCGTTTGATGGAATATGATAACATTACTAAAGGTTTTTGGACTGCCGTAATTGTATCAGAAAAAAACAATATCTTCCACAAGATAGATTGCTTGGCACTTTTTCTGTTTCTTCCCCAAAATGAGAAATTCCTAGATATCAAAACTATAGAAATTTGGAGATAATAGTGACAAAAGTTGGACTATTTTTTATTATGATTTTTTACATACAGTATTTCACAGGATCTTCGCACGCGCTAAAATAGCAGACATTCGAGTATATTAATTAATATTCCAGTAAAGAAGGAAACTTGAACCGATACCTTAATCGCTAATAGGATGTTCGTTAAGAGTTTCTGAGTGGAAATCATCATGCCAAGTTTACTAATTGAAATCCACCAACTTGCTTAACAAATAAACAGATGAATAGCCAACACTAAACGCAACTAAACAAATGAATAATCAGTACTCAGTGTTAAAGACAACGTTGTCATTTAAGCGTTCAAATCTTTAAATGTTCATTAAAACCTACTGACGGCGATTCCAAACTTTCTCATCACAAGAGTTCCATAAAAATATCCACACATCCATATCATGATTGAGGTTCTTTCCATACGAATATATATATATATATATACCGAGTATCTTAACGGTTACACCTTCTTTATGTACTTAACAGAGTCTCTCTGATACTTTACTAGTCCCCTCCCCGACCCAGGAAGTCTGCAACTCCCATGTTTAAACCCTATAGCTAAAACAGCATCATAGCCCCCTGGCGGTTCAGCAGCAAACCTTAAAACTTATAACGCAGAAAAATTTTGATATCTATACTCGCGATGGGCAAAAGATAAATAATTGATTTTGTAGCAAAACAAACAAATAGAACAGTATGATGCTTTTCAATTAATCTCAGAAACAAGTTATGAAAAAAGACAAAATAAAAATTCACTTGTTACCAGTGCCAATAAAAACACTACTGTAAAATAAGTGATATGACTAAAGAAAGTGTCTAGAAATTTTCATAAGAAAAACAGCTGATACGGATGTAAGTATGAAGTGCGGCTTTCACCATACGACAGAGTTTGTTTTGAATTTCCACGCTGCACTACACGAGGACTATCTGCGCTAGTCATTCTTAATTTTGCAGAATAAGACTAGAGAAAAGGCAGCTAATCATCATCACCCACCGCCAACTCTTGGGGTACTCTTTTACCAAAGAATAGTGGGATTTAACGTCACATTATAGCGTCCCCATGGCTTAAAGGGTGAGCATGTTTGGTATGACAGACATTCAAGCCCGCGACCCTCACATTACGAGTCGAATGCCTTAACCACCTGGCCATTGCCGAGCCTTTAGCGTTTGAAAAATGATTCATCTTTTATTATGTAATAACTTCCATACACGATTTTTTTTCTTATTTATTATCAAATATTTTTGTAACACGCTAAAGAATACAGTGTATTAGTACTTAAAATCCATGGGTGCATAGGTGCATTTTCTTATAGCAAAGCCACATGGCTCAATGCTGAGCCCACCGAGGGGAATCGAGCACCTGATTTTAGCGTTGTAAATCCGTAAGCTTACCGCTGTACTAACAGAGGGCGTAAAATTTGTACTATATCTGCATTCGCGTTTTTTCGTTTGGTTTCAAAAGTAACAGGAATAACAACTATTGAAAATCGTGCTGTTTTATCGTCTTTTTTTTTACTTCATATCAGAATAATTTTTCGTGCTAATATGTATACGTCGTTGGAATATTTATATTTCTAGTTTCATAGAAATGCTCGTGTTTTATTAAGGTATGTTTGAAGAAGACTCAGATTGCGCACGTGTTTGCTTTTGTTTGAGAAGGTGGCGTTGCTGACGATCTACTTTTTAATCAGAGCACATAGTGAAGAGATTGTTATTGTACAGTGGTGTAATTTGATTATGCATCTATAGCGAATACAGACTGAGAAGCAAGCAAGCCACGATAGGATCAACAGTATTGCCATAGGGTTGTAATATCACTGTGGAAGCTAGGTAGATCAAGTGCTGCGGGATCCCTATGGAGGCATTAGAGCCAGGCAACTAATTCAGGCACCGGGACTAAATTACCGCTGTAATTTGATTAAAGAGTTGCAAGTTTCATTTGACGCCCAGCGAAAAGATATCACTGATTTAAACTTTCATCTCACTCCAGGTCATCAAATTTAATACTTTTTAATACATTTTTTTTAAACCGAGTTGAAGATTAAGAGAGAAACGCTTCATTAATAACTGAAACCCTCTTTTACGTAAAAGGAAGCATCTTTGTAACAAGTAATTTATAGTGTACGAAAGGAAAGATAATTTTAAAATATAAAAATACAGAGAAGCTCCATAACTGTGGTTCACAGATACAGTTCAGAAGAAGTTGTTAATGTGTTACAAATCAAATAACCGATTATTGATCGAAACACTTTTTAGGCATAAAACAATATTGGATCAACAGCATAGTCAAATGAGCATCGTTAGTCGAGGGTCGCGGGTTCGAATCCCCGTCACATCAAACATGCTCGCCCTTTCAGCCGTGGGGGCATTATAATGTGATGATCAATCTCCCTATTTGTTGCTAAAAGAGTAGCTCAAGAGTTGGCGGTGGGTGATGACTAGCTGCCTTCCCTCTAGTCTTAAACTGCTAAATTAAGGACGGCCAATGCAGATAACCCTCGTGTAGCTTCGCGCAAAATTTAAAACAAACTATTAAATGTAAAAAAACATAAAAAAACAAAGGAACTATTTGGCAAATTATACAACACAGTTAATTATTAAATATATTATGGTGTTACTCGTGCAGGAAGAAAAGGTTACAGAGTATTCTTGATTTTAAAAAATCCGATTTTAGGAAACAACTAATACAAAATCTACCTTAAATACACAATTCGTATATTGGAACAATCAAGTAAAATATAAATATTGAAGTTTACGTTTGCCAAAAAATGATATTTTCCTGCTTTATGACTTTAGCTAAAATTCAAGATTTTTTAAACAGATGTTGCAAAGGGGCGATTGTTCAATATACAAAGCACAAACCGATGGATACTTCAGAAAATTTCATTTTGTTCGCTGCAACGCCCTTTCCGACAAGTTGAAGTCTGTACCTCTTCCTGTATATCTTTATGGCTTGTTTGATCGGACTTTTTCCTCCACTGAAGTATTCTGCTTTCTCTTCCACAAGGATTTTATAAGAAATACGGAGGTGCACACTGTCGTGTACCAGCGCAATAAATGTGAAAGACAATCTCCTATCTATTAGTCATTACTATTGTCAAAATTATGCCAAAATAAATACAAATACAAAGCTTGACAAATTAAAATGTTCCGATTAAAGATTAACAATTTATGTGGACAATTCCCTTTTTGTTTGTTTGTTTTTTCTAATTTCCCGCAAAGCTACCCAAGGGCTATTTGCGTTAGCCGTCCCTAATTTAGCAGTGTAAGACTAGAGGGGAGGAAGCTAGTCATCACCACACACCGCTAACTCTGGGGCCATTCTTTTACCAACAAATAGTGGGATTGACCACCACATTTTAACGCCCTCAGGGCGAATATGTTTGCAATGGAGATTCAAACCTGCAACCCTCAGATTACGAGTCAAACGCCTTAACCCACCTGGCCATGCTGGACCTTTTCTTTTTTTGTATTGCTATGATCAGTCAAATAAGGAATAATGGAAATGAATACAGTACAATACTATAACAGACAACATTACTGATCAGCAAAGATAAAAGTAACTCACTAAGGGCTCTAGTAGGTTTATCTTTATGGCCATCCTTACTGTATTGTCAAAATGAGTATCGCCATTTGTATCGCATGTTGTTTTCCGAGCTGTAGCACTGGTTGTGACGAAACATTGGCCTGGACGCCCTGCTGTCAAGGTCGTTTTCTGCAGCCAACCTGATGCATATGCTGGTCTTAGGAACTGTAAGAGAATAGAAGTTTATGAGTTTCTAGAAAGCGTGCTTGTCCGCTCGATATTAATTCAAACTGTTATTACACTTTTGGGGATGGCAGAGCCAAACTTGGTAGATATACTTAGTGTAGGCCGGGGATGTCCTTATCATTATGGCTCAGAGTCGCGACTAATGAAATTCAAGTGCTGCTGGAAAGATATCAAAACATAATAGGTGACTGGAGTGAGTGTTCAGGGTTGGTGAGCCTGAATTTGGCATAGATTTAACATTTCTGCACTCCTTTGGAATTTGTTTGTAACTTTGTTTATCTTACCCATCCCGCAACCCTCGAGATATTAGAACCTAACTTGAAGGACGGACTCGTGGGGGCTCTTATAAAATGTTCCTACAAAGGGTTCTAAAAACACACCAAGGAAGTAATCCAAATATGATAAAGGTGCGGGCAAAGAATATGTTTCCAAGGTTTCTGAGCCAGATCTAACTTGGATTTTGTGTTTTTGACTCCATCTTGGATCTCTTGGACACCATATTTGAAACTACAGTCGTACTCCAGGTTGCAAGCTAGTGGGTTTAAACATTGCATACGTGTTCATGTATCATATACAGTTGTCTCAATTGTTTTGTTGCTGTTTGCTTTTCGAACACGGATTACACTTCATTGGGATAGCTATAAAGGTTATTTGGAATAATATAGGAGCTTAGGGTCTCTGTGAATTATGAAGGGCCTCTCAACCTTACAGCCGAGTGTAGTTATTTTATGGCATCGTGTTTAACAGGTGGCAAAAACGCCACACCTGCAGAAGTGCAATGACGTTATGTTAAGGTAGTGCAAGTTCTGAGGGTGCTCAGACACCAACTTAGTTTATGGCAAGGGTCTACCTCTTTCCGTTTAAAAGCTTTTACATTTTAAAATGTATATAGCTATTTGTAGACCGCCTTCTACACACATACAAATATATACATGTTAAGCCACTTTAAATAAAAATTCATTTGTTAATGTAGTTCACACAAAAAAAACTAAACTTTTATCTCTGCCGCCATTAGTTTATATAAGCTGTGTTTGATTTTTTTATATCATTTACCAATTTCTTAATGGCCCGGCATGGTCAGGTGGTTAAGGTACTCCACTCGTAATCTGAGGGTACGGGTTCGAATCCCCGTCACATCAAACATGTTCGCCCTTTCACCCATAGACGCGTTACAGTGTGACAGTCAATCCCACCATTCGTTGGTAAAAGAGTAGCCGAAGAGTTAGCGGTGAGTGATGATAACTAGCTGCCTTTCCTCTATTATTACACTGCCAAATTAGGGATGGCTAGCGCAGATAGCCCTTGTGAAGCTTTGCGCGAAATTGAAAACAAACCTCATTATGTCAGTGTTTATACCGGACGTTTTATATCGTAAACTTTTATTCCATATTAATGTTTACATTTTCTAAATTAAGTCCTGTTTGCGATTGAGGTATATATATGTTACTATTTGACCTTAGAATAAAACAACTAGTGAAACAGCAAATTCAGCGAAACGAGCAAATGTATTTGTCATCTTTAAGTTTAAATTAATAATTAATTTAAAGTAAAGTAAAGACGTAAAGTCCAGACTACTCTCTTAATATCTTCCAATTGGAATAAGTAAATACTTTTGTATGTGCATTTATTCATTAAAATCAAATACATTTCTTTTACATTCTCAAATAAAAGTCTATACAGGAAGCCTCCATCCGACAGGAGGCGCAACATTAAGCGTGAGGACTTGTTACTCTAAAATTAGCAAAAAATCGTCAATTACTGTTGCTTCTTCATGTTTATATATTTCACGCATGTTTAGTACTTATGAACCATTTAACAAAGCTTTAAGCTCCATAGCACATACATTTTATTGAATGTTTTGTGCCACCCTTAAGTTCCGAAACACGTTTTGTGCGTTTAAGTATAAAAACAACAAAAAAGATTTTATATATTTGGTAGTATGCTAGTTTCAATATTATTATATTCTGTTTTATGATTTACAAAACAAATTGTGTACATTTTTGTTACTTTGAATTTCGCGCAAAGCCGTCTCTAATTTAGCAATCTAAGACTAGAGGGAAGACAGCTAGACATAACCAACCATCGCCAACTCTTGGGCTGCTCTTTTCCTAATTAATAGTGGAATTTACTGAAACATTATAACGCCCCCACGGCTGAAATGGTAAGCATGTTTGTTGCGACCAGGGTTCGAACCCACGGCTCTCGGATTACGAGTCGAATGCCTTAACCCACCTGTCCATGCCGGGCCCTGTTAAATTTTAACCTGTTGTTATTTTTAGCATAAATTCATACAGTTAGTTATCTGCTCTATGCTCACCGCCAGAGGTCGCAACCTTAATTTTAATATTTTAGATCAGTAAATTTAACGAAGTAGTAAAATAATTTAGCGCTTCCTATCTTTTCTTTCTCTCTGTCATATCAAAAGCATTTTAAGTATTTTTTTATTAAAGTAAAATAAAATAACAACCTAAATATCCATATCTATTTCTTTAGTTCAATATTTCCCTATTGCTGATCCTGAAAGTAAAGATTTACATGTTGTTAGTTTGTTCATCTGAACACCGTTCAGTGTCACAGCCATATGTCTGCGGACCGACACACCTAGAAATTGGGTTTTGATACCAGTGTTGGGTATGTAGCTTAACTTCATATGAGCAAAGAAATTTGCCTTCGTAGAAGTGCTTCGTAACATGCCTCTCTTTTTGTGAAACAACGGTAGGAATGGCATTTTAAGTATTTAGTTTTTGATAACCAAATATATAGAACTTATGTATTTTCCACTGATATTTATTGAATTATCATCTGTTACAAGAAGCTACTGTTGGGGTACGACTTGCTGCAGGTCTACATCTCGATAGTTCTCTTTTCCCAAGTAGATCCATATTTCTTTATTTTCCAATGCAATTAAAAATAATGGATATATTTGTTTTGGAAGCTATAATTTCCTCCATTTGAACACATACTTATAATTGGAGTTCAACTCGTAATCTGAGGATTGCAGATTCGAATCCCCATTGCACCAAACATGTTCGCCCTTTCAGCCGTGGGGCATTAAAAATGTGACGGTCAATCCCGCTATTTGTTGGTAAAAGAGTAGCCCAAGAGTTGATGGGAGTCATGACTAGCTGCCTTCTCTCTAGTTTTACACTACTAAATTAGGGACAGCTGGCGCAGATAGCCCTCAAAAAGCTATGCGAGAAATTCAGAAACAAACAAGCAAGCAATCAAAAATTGGATAACTTAACACATATATAAGGATAAATAAGGTGTTTTTTTATATAAGAAAAACTCGTAACACACTTTATTTGATGAACGGAAATCATAATTTTTATACAGACACCTACGAGAATCAGACACACTTAATCCCTGGTTACCATTAATTTACGACATCTGGATCGATTATAAAGAAAGAGTAAAGTAATAATCTTGACGACGAGCCAAGCTGGCTGTTAGTCGTGTTGTCGTTCTGGTCACTTATTGGCTATAACAATTTAATAGCCCCACTGACTGTGGAATAGCGACAAAACGCCAATATTAAAAGTGAACGTAACTGTCTAAGATCCCATTATGTCGTGGAGACAATCTCTTAACAAGGAAGAAGTACGTGCATGTTATTGCTCAAGGTAGCAAATGGAAACAGATTTAACGACATAGTTATATCTAGAGCCACTAACTTTGTGTATTTACAGACAAACAAAGAACAGCTGTTTTACGACAAACCGAAGACATACCCTTATCTTGATAACCGTACATACGTAGCAACATCGCTCTACACTTATCAATATTTAACACTGAAACCATAAATAGAATCGTCCAATACATATTATTGCCTCATTTAAATTACTTCAGGATATGACTAGTTCCCAAAATAATGGCTTTACGCACCCATCACAATCAGCAGCTACACCAACAGATATTTCTATCGAATTTTTTGTCATTCCATTATGACGTAGTGCATACGTTTTTATATAAAGGTTAAAGTAGCATCGCAAACACGCATCCACACTGGCCCGGCATGGCCGGGTGTTTAAAGCGCTCGACTCGTAATCCGAAGGTCGTGGGTTTGAATACCATCACATCAAACATGCTCGCCTTTCAGCCATGGGGGCGTCATTATGTGAGGGTCAGTCCCACAATTCGTTAGTAAAAGAGTAGCCCAAGAGTTGGCGGTGGGTGGTGATGACTAGCTGCCTTTCCTCTAGTCTTACACTGCTAACTTAGGGACAGCTAGTGCAGATAGCCCTCGTGTAGCTTTGTGCAAAATTCCAAAACAAACAAACACATCCATACAGATTTCATGCGCAATACATAACCCTGAGGCTGCGTATTTACCCCTAAAACTTGAACAATTTAGATCAAATTACATTGCTACTCATGAATGCGTCAATACAATGAATGACATAACCTTAGACGTTAGTTTTGATAACCTGATATATGAACAGACGCGTGTGTAAGAGTAATTTAAAAACATCCCTGCGACGTCCCAGTCACATTTTCAGCAACTAATCAGTACATAGACTAATCACGTGTTATAATATCCTTTCTTTAAATTTCACATATATGTTTTCATAATCACTCCTTTTACAACTACAGTTGTATTTATAAATATCATTCTGAAATCTCAATAAATCTCCAGACATAACACCATCACTACAGCTACACACCTGTACAGCTCACACTAATATCTTAAAATGTTGTCAGCTATCACGTTATTACTGTACATTCTCTTGTGCACGCCAACAAATATCACTTAAACCTCCACAGTAATCACATTGTCACCAGACTAATAAACCTCAATACATCACGCCGACACTCCTTGTACATGTTCAGAAGATTTCAGTGTGCTAGGCTGTGAATCCGATGATTCATGGTTCGCACTCTGTTTCAACAAAATCGCAATCTCATTTTAGGGCTATGAATGCATTATGAGAGCAAGAGTAAAATACACCTATTCAAATAGAAAATACCAAGCTTTGTAGATATACTGAACAAAACTCACAATATTAACATCATACATAAAATTGTACATATGAAACAAAATCCTTTATAAGTTTGCAGAAGTCAAGTATAATTCCCACTACAGTGATTAAGGAAGCTTCCATACATTAAAGCAGACTGTGTTATGTCATTATATAGGTAACCTAGGTTTCCATTCTACAGAAATTTGTATACATTGCTGCTATATATGTGTCATTTTAAACGCTATTTTTGTGCAGCATTTAGAAAGTTGGTCCTGCAACATTTGTTTTCAGTATGTCGTGTTTGGAAAATCAATAAGAAGTTAAATGGAGTAATGAGATGAAAAGTTGAATTACAAAGTTCCGAAGTTAGAGAATGACTGTTATTTTTCTAACACTCTAAACTTTAAAAATGTTAAAAAGCTTGATTTCATAGAGCAATAGTTTTTTTCTATAAATGGTACCTGACTTACTGTTGATTATTTAAGGAAAGTTTTGCTATTTTTCTAAAACTACGATTTTCGTTTTTAAATCTTTTTAAATCCTCATTCTTATATAATTTACATTTGGCAATATTTTCCACCTGTTTCTCATTAAATCTGTAGTAAATATATTTTACGTGAATGTTGGGGAATATTAGGAAAATATAATGTTGTTTTTGTGTAGTTGGTCGTTACTTGTAGAGAGAGAGAGAAAAAGTGTAATCATTGGTTAAGAATGATAAGAACAGAGAATGAACTGGACGAGAAATTCGTATTTGAAGTAACCACCTAGCGTATAACGTTAGTATTGCGTTCATTGATTTGGTCTCAGAGTCTGTTTAACTAATTGCTAAATATTAAAGTACTGTTATTTTCCCTCAACTGTTAGGTGATTCACACTTTGAAAGTTTTCTCTCTGACAATTATTTACTCCTATCATTTAGCTTTGTAAGATTTGGTTTGTTTGCTTTAATTTCGCGCAAAGATAATCGACGGCTATCTGCGTAGCCGTGCCTAATTTAGCAATTTAAGACTAAAAGGAAGGCAGCTAGTCGTCACTAGCCACTGCCAACCCTTAAGCTATTCTTTTACCAACGAACTATGGGATTGACCGTTACATTAAAACGCCCCCACGGCGGAAAGGGCGAAGCTTTGTAGGGAAGAAAAATAAAACTAAATTACATAGCATTTCCGAATTCCGTTTTGATTATTTACCGGCAGAAAATTTAGAATTACTGACGTAAATCACTTCTAAATAAAATTGAAATTTAAACTTTGAAGAAAACGTGGTTAACTCCTCATGAAACAACAAGTATACAACTTCACGTAAGACAAACATCTCACGAGACAACAAATGTATGACTTTACGTAAAACACCTTGTAAATCAAATTTCTGTACTACGTGAAAAATCGTCAGATGTTAACAGGACAAAAATTACGTATTTGGTATTTTTAACGAAACTGGCATTTTATGCGACACAAGGGCTAAAGAATCAAACAAGAGATTCATAAGTTTAGCCATCGTGACCACAGAGTGTACAATCAACCAACAGCATTAAATGGCCCCCCCAGTGGCTTAGCGGTATGTCTGCGGACTTACACGCTAAAATCCGGGTTTCGATACCCGTGGTGGGCAGAACACAGATAGCCCATTGTGTAGCTTTGTGCTTTATTCAAAACAACCACAACCACAAGCATTAAATGTCTTTACTGCTAATTTGAACCGACTGTAACTTTCGTTACAGAGCTAAGTATATAGTTTTCATCGGCATATCGCGGCCTTGTACCTTGAAACTGCCAAACCGCAGCCCTTAATGTTAACCACTAAACTATTTCTTGTCTGACGACAGTGACAAGACACCTTGAGTGCAAGTGTGTATTGGCAATTGCCTAGCATTCTTCGTCATGTAAGTTATCACAAACAGTTGCCATTCTCTTAGTATTATTTAATTTGGAAATTGGTACTAAAAAGAAATAACAAAGGAAATCAATGATAAACGTACTTTTCTGTGAACGTAAACTTTATAAACTCTTATATATCTTAGTTATTACAGCACGAAGTTGATATTGTTAGGTAGACAAATAAATGACGGGAACCTTCAATTTGTATTTGATTATATTTGTTATGCCTGCGTGTATACACATGCAACTAATTTGCATGATGGTCAGAAGCAGGCATAAAGAAAGAGTGAAGCCTAACAATTCACGCACATAAATTTCTTCATGCACGCGCTTTTAGGTGAAAGCAATTGTTGACTTAAAAGGACATTGTTGACTCTAAGTTAACGGTGATTTATACGGTGAGCCAACAATGCAGTCGTAAGGTGCCCACAAGTCACGACAAGCAGAATTCACCTAATCATCATGTGAGCTCGATGGTTAAATACAAGTTCCTTGGTTAGTGTGATGTGATATGATGTGGTCTGATTTGCGGCTGGGAGAAAACGTGTTCGCTCTTCAACTTTCGTCATTACCTGCACGCATCTTTCCCGTAAGCTACTGCTTAATCGAACATCTGTCACGGAAGCCAGCACGATTACTTGGTAAACCATCACCTAACCACCGTCTAATCGGTACTCCATTATCGTTAAAATTATGAACACATACAGTCATTCGTTTGATGTACTGTTATTAGCATAGAGACGCTTTTATCTCTGTTTATTTGTGGCTGACATCAGAGCATTTACAAAGTTTTCCTCTAATCGGAAAATCACATTAATGGTGCTATAAATATAGAAACATACAAACTCACCATATGAAGTCTTTGAGCTAGGAAAGTGTTATATGTGAGTTAAACAGTACTTAAAAATCTTGATGACGTCACTCTACAATATCACAGAACAGCCTTGTAACTTCACTACTCGGAGCTCTTATTGATTCTAAAGTAACCACTGGAAGCTAAAATGTTTAGATTACAAAATAACGTGATACAGAGCTGGGAAAAATTCACGTGGAAGCAACATTTTCTCAAGCAATGTCGATAATCCAAGAAGGGAATACTTACCTAAAACAAAAGCTTGGGAGGTTATCGTATGCTGAGTTACGTCTGTTGAATGATTTGATATTAAAGGATTATCTCTCTATCCTTTTATTGCTTTGATAAACTGTCATGTTAGTTGACAACTGTAATATTAAAATTTTACAAAATAAATTTAATATTTGTAAATAAACATTCGATTAGTTATCACTGGGGTTGAACTGAACTTTACTAAATAATTCCACGAATAAGCATCTAACTAGTTGTCCAGCACATAGTGGTTTGGATGGGTCTAGAACAAAGAGAAAATTTACAAAGGGAGAAACTGCGCAGAGCTGTCGATCTGTAAAAACTAACTTCAGAATAACTCAGAAGTATCAAGGAACCAGTAGGAAAGTCGCGATAATATACGTGACTCCAGCTTTATTGAGGAACAAATCTGAAGGAACAATAATATAGACATGTAGAATTTTTAATCATCACACCAATATGTAAGTCACAATAATAAGAAGGACTCCAGTTTTATTAAGGAACTAATTTGACTACAGCTTTATTAAAAAACAAACCTGCAAACCACAACAACATGCATGACTCTTCTAGAGAACACTTAAAGAAATCTCTTGGGAATCGCCAGCTTTATCAAGAATGAAATTTTGAAAACGAAACTATACATTATTAAATGCAATTGGTCAGTGACACTCCGTGGACACAATTGACATCACAGAAATGGTAACTAAATGATAAAATGAATTTAACCTTTTACCTGATTCTGTTTTAAACTTAAATATTCAGTTTTCTTGTAGTGCAAAAGTTTTTAAATGACTCCATATGAGTTTTGTGCTGCTGGTGTACATGGTGATTACAATAATGGTTTATTTTGGAGAACCGAATTGAAGACACTTCTCAAAACATATGTTAAGAAACCGCACCTAAGTGCTCGTTTCTGTAAAAATAAAGTCCAACCATTTCACCACTTTACATTGATTTAAAGGAATCGTACTTCTACAAACTCGAAGCAGTATTTCTGGATAAAACTGAAGATTTATCATGAAATTTGAGGCGTCACACTAACGACTGCTTTAGAGAAACATAACTTATATATCATAATACTGTATAGTTTTAAAACGTTATTTTGTGGATGCTGATTTTAACAAATATACTGGAATATAACGTTTCGAAACCGTGATGTTAGAGGTCGTTTGGTGGCTGAAGCAAGTGAATGAACAAGTATTTAGTTTTACTTTCCTAGAATTCCGAAAATAAATTAATTCGTATAGAGAACAGTGAAGAGATTTCAAATGACCCGCTGTAGACAGACAAGTTAAATATAAATAATGAATTAACAGCTTAGAATCAATCATTAACTAAACATTACAAGCTAACCAAAACAAACAAACAATAATAGAAAGAAACAAATTGCCAGTAACACAAATAATAAACTGCAGACGGTGTTTTACAAACTGATTACGCGAATCTGCCTTAGAAATGCTATGGTTGTATTAGACGACTTGTGGATATCTACAACTTCGACACGTTTTCATTAAATTAACTATTTTTTTACGTAATTTCATGTAGAGTATTTTTTGGTTTGGTTAGTTTTGAATTTTGCGCAAAGCTACACGAAAGCTATCTGCGCTAACTGTCTCTAATTTTACAGTGTAAGGTTAGTGGAAAGGCAGGTAGTTATCACCACCCACCGCCAACCTTTGGGTTACTCTTTTACCAACGAATAGTGAGACTGACCGTCACATTATAACGCTTCCACGGCTGAAAGGGCTAGCATGTTTGGGGGGACGATGATTCGAACCCGCGACCCTCAGAATACGGGTCGAGTGCCTTAACCACTTGACCATGCCGGACTTCATGTAAAGTAAAACACCTTAATGTACACGTGTAAGCCAGTACATCAAAGATAAGACCCGTAATAACAAGAGATTCAGTGCTTGGTGAAGGATAAGTCATTTTATTTTTGTGGAACAAAAGAAGAATTAATCACATAAGCACTCGGTTACATGAATAAATCAAATTTAAATTTCGTAATAATTAAATACCAGCCGACAATCGTCTTGTCTTCTTAATTACTTCTTAATGGTTTTACTACAATGGTCTTACTCGTCTTTTCAGCCAAACCTCACAGAAGACGAAAGTACCATTTGCAGAATTGATCTTTGCTAGTCTATGTTGACTTAAGATGTAGCATTTACATTTTTCAGGTTTTCCTACATCCAACATTTCGTTTTCTGATAGGTAGCTGTGGAAAATTTGTTTTTTATTTATTTTTTCCAATATGTTTATCGTGGAATTTTGTTCTGGCATCTTGCCACCGTATTTGATGGTTTTTGCTTCTGTAATGTATAATGCAACTGACGCACGCAAGATTCCTAAAAGATGCAACAACAACTTTTGTTTGTTTTGTTTTGGAATTTCGCGCAAAGCTACTCTAGGGCTATCTTGGCTAGCTGTCCCTTATTTAGCAGTGTAAGACTAGAGAGAAGGCAGCTAGTCATCACCACCCGCCACCAACTCTCAGGGTACTCTTTTTACCAACGAATAGAGAGATTGACCGTCACATTATAACGCCCCCACTGCTGGAAGGGCAAGCATGTTTGGCGCGAACTCGCGACCCTCAGATCACGAAGCGCACGCCTTAACGCGCTAAACCATGCCAGGCCCTACAAAAACAATAGAAAGCAAGTTGCTGTATCCAGTGTGAATACGGCAATGATGCACTGGCGAAAGAATCAGGTTATTTAAAGTTAGAATTCGTAAAAGAAATCCACGCAAAACATCAAAACCTCTCAAAACCGTTTAATATCTTCAGTAATAATTTTCCAAAAGTACCTTGCCATAAATAACTAAATTCATTTTCATTTATAAGTTGACCAAAAGAGATTTATTTCAAGTCAAACAAAAATAGAGTTGTAAGCTATACTGTAAAAAACACTAAACTTGCGAAAACTTCATGTAAAAAACGCCTGTCACTCAAGATATGACAGATGTTGGTACCTTTAACGAATAGGACCGGCCTGACATGGCCAGGTGGTTAAGACGCTCGGTTTGTAATCAGAAAGTCGCGGGTTTCAATCCCCATCACACCCAACATGCTCGACCTTTCAACCGTGGGGGCGTTATAATGTTACAGTTAATCTCACTATTCGTTAGTAAATAGTAAAAGAGTAGCCTAAAAATTTGCGGTAGGTGGTGATGACTTACACTGCTAAATTAGTGACGGTTAGCGCAGATAGCCCTCGAGTAGCTTTGCGCGAAATTCAAAAACAAACAAACGAATAAGACCAGTTAAAATAAAAGAAACTGACTAACAACAACTCTATCTTTCCATGTGATCTTCAGGTCGGTAACCACGGAGGTGAAATTATTTGACAGCACATAAATTGCAACAAATATAGAGACGATACATCAGTTCATGTTTACAGGCTGGTGAAAGAGGTCTCGCGCTGATGTTGATAGATCAGGTGGTCTACAGATCAGTCTGCCGTACTAGACTTCAAGAATTTAACCCTCGTCTTTGGTAAAAATAAATTTATTTTCTCTTATGATGTGTGTATTATATAACACTGTAAATCAGCTCAGTGATATGCATAATGAAAGATATGCATGAAGAGCAGAAACAACCGTTGGGGTTCGGATCCCCATATTTGCCAAAGGCAATATTTACGTCAGTGACAGAATATAAATCTTTGTGGAATATTACACTAATATGGATTGTTGTTCTTTGCTAGAAGGAAATGTCTGATGCCCAATATGTCTGCGACGAAACGGAAAATTTGTGTCATCACGTATAACGAATATCGTCATCACACTGGAAATACCATGCAGCACAGAGAATAAGCAAAATTTCAAAAAAATGGTGTAGTTTACCAAAATGGTACCAACATTCACAACATGTACCACTTGAGGTGTAAGTTCTACATCGCTTTTTCAATAAGCAATATAACTTAGAAATGTATTGCAGTGTTTACAAAATGTTGACTCTGTACGTCACATTTATATGATTGTTGTCTTCTGTTAGTACTTGTACCATTGTTTTTTCAACGATGAATTCTTATGAAATATATCCGATATAACGTGTTTATTATTTATGTGATCGGACTGAATGCTGTTTTTATCAAGATACCTGCGACTTTTTCGTCCTGTTCTTGAATTTTCAAAGGTGACAGAAGGACAACCGAAACAATCTACTCAAGTAACATAATGAGATTTCCTGAAGTTATTGCCCCTCGAATACGTACAATCACAAGGTTATGTTTCAGTAAAACCTTCTCTAGCCTTTTCCAGGCTCTGCCAGGGTTGTCAACTAGGGCAACAAAATTACTGTGGCTCCCAAATGACCAGTCTTAAAAGTCTTTGAACAAAATCAAGCTACGAGAGCGACTTTGTGAATCGCTCCATACTCAGATAATCTATAATTCACGAAATAGAATTTTTAAACTCGCGGCAAATGAATTTCCAAATACACACAGAAATGGAACTGTGGCCAAACGAGTCTCGTGTGTGCCGTACCTTTTCCTTACTAAATGAAGCGAGTTGACAGTGTATGGTTAGAATTGGTTTCCTTTGGGCTTTCGCTGTCGTCGTACGGTTTTCGGCTACTTATAACGAATCTATTACCAGGCAATCTTGAGACTAAGTTGGTCCTTTTGGACTTTCTGAGAAAATTAAAAAATCCAAAATGTTTGAGGAAAAACTTTTGTTCTTATATATATATAATAACAGTGAAAGTTTTCACGTATTCAGGTTTAACTTTCTATTTCTTATAGCAAGTAACTTAGTTCATTTTGAATACATATTTATAGCATTTCGGTTAGTAACGTTTACGTCTGTATTTTGAAATGCTAAGAACAGCGATATCTTAAAATGTGTCACACATAGTCTTACAATACAATGTGTTATGATCTAAACCAAAAATACATAATCAGTCTCAAAAATTTGGGTTGCAAGTAGATCATCTAAGAACAATATACTATTAAATTAGGAGCAATCTCGTTTTTAGGGCACTGAGTTTGGGCTGCTGAGTCTAGGGTTCGAACCAGTGCATGCATCTCCATACGAACATCACTTTCAAATGTGTTGGTATTATAGCTTTGATAATAATTTCCACTACACCACGTAGGCAGCGAGTGTGGCTCTCTAATTTATCTCCTTCTGGTCAGAAGTTCTAAATAATGACAGGTGTGCATGGCCCTTTATTTATAACCTGAAAAATATTCATATTTATGGCAAAAATTAAACATTTTTGAGTTCAGTCTCTTTCATTTTTTGTTGAACGGTTTTGGAGATCAAACGAAAAAAAATAGAGGTCTCCAAATGAATACAATAACTGTTTTTTTTTTTAACGCGAACAATACAATATGTTATCTGTGTCATATCTACTTGGGTTAACATTACAAGCGTTAAAGCTTACCGCTAAGTCACCAATGAGCAGGACAAGTTTCTATTTGTATCATATTTAGCTACAGAAATTACTAAAAATATTAGTCTATGGAAAATACATTTTTCTTTTATTTACAGGAACTAGGCCCACCAAGGCCAGGTGGGTTAATTCTTTCGACTCGTAATCCGAGGGTCGCGGGTTCGAATCCCCGTAACACCGAAAATGTTTGCCCTTTCAGCCGCGGAGGCGTTATAATGTGACAGTCAATCTCACTGTTCGTTGGTAAAAGAGTAGCCCAAGAGTTGATGATGGGTGGTAATGGCGAGTTGCCTTCCCTCTAGTTTTACACTACTAAATTAGGGATGGCTAGTGCAGATAGCCCTCGAGTAGCTTTGCACGAAATTCAAGAAACAAACAAACAGGAACTAACATTACTCGTGCGGAAATTACGATGTAATAATTTAACTGGATAATTTTCCCCGGTAGGACAGCGGTAAGTTTTTGGACTTGCAACTCTAAAATCATGAGTTCAATCCCTTGCGGGTGAACTCAGAAGATAGCCTACCTTGGTGTTGCGATAACCTAAACAATCAATGCATAGAATTTAAAGCTGTTGAGTGAATTAATACAAGGACGCTTGATCCGGTTACGAAATTATCGAAAAATAAATGTGTTTAATGAGAGTTTGTTTCATTAGACGGCGTTTGAAATCCAATGGACATGCGCAACAGTGTCTCGCATTGAAGCACGTTTAGTTTTTTTTCCTCTGTGTTATTCGGTCTTTCTTCTAGCATATTGTGCATGGATTGATTGATTCACCACTCACAGACAAGTCAGAAGAATAACATGCACAACCTGTGTGAAACATAAATACCTTGATAATGTGTTAACAAAATTTGTTCTTTGTATCAAAAACAGTTTTACGTTAAATTACGCTTGTGTTTTGGAGTTAGTATCGAATTTATTTTTTTCTTTTTGTTCCAATAAACAACGGAACAATTGTTTTTACTTTAACAATGAATATTTTAAACAACTATTTCTAATAACCTACAGTTGGAGAAGAAAATTCTAAGTGTGAAATTATTAATAAATAAAGAACTTTGTAGTTCGTTTTAAAATATAAGTAGTGTTTTTATCTTCATTAATAAAGTTAAGTGTATTTTTAGACGTAATATCACGAACGTATCTCTTTCCTTATTTAGAATACATAGGACAACGAAAACATTTTTTGTCCTGTGAAGCAGAAGGCATTATGTTGGATTTTCTAAAACGTTTCATTTTAGATGGTTCTACTTTGATTGTTTGTTTGTTTGTTTTTGAATTTCGTGCAAAGCTACAAGAGGGATATCTGCGCCAGTCCTTCTGAATTTGGCAGTGTAAAACTAGAGGGAAGGCAGCTAGTCATCATCACCCACCGCCAACTTTTGGGCTACTCTTTTACCAACGAATAGTGGGATTAACCGTCACACCATAAAGCCTCCACGGCTAAAAGGGGTAGTATGTTTGGCGCGACGGGGATTCGAACCCACGACCCTCAGGTTGTGAGTCGAACGCCACAATCACCTGTCCAAACCAAAATTGGTTCTACTGTAGCTAGTAAACTTGTACAAAAGAAGAAAATAGAAACCTTTCTTAATCGTTGGCTGATGAAAGTTGCAAGAGAACTGAACAATTTTCTTATTGCCTTTAATTTAAAATCAATGTTCTGTGAACATCGTTTAAATGACACACAAGATGAAACACTAATTAACTGTTTAATATATTTATTTTTCTGACGCCTACCTTTATTTGATGTACCTATTGGGGTTCGTATAGTCAGGTAGCTAGTGCACAAAATTGTTCACAACTGATTTCTGATACACCTTTCGTTATAGGACCGTGGTTGTTTTTTTTATCTGTGAGGATAATAAAACACAAATTTTATTACAGAATTATACTTTCTTTCTCTCAGTAAAACAAAACGCGGTGATGTTGTTGTTTTTTCAGACCATCTACTTTTTCTCTTTCAGAAACGTGAATAGAATTTAACGTTTTTAAGCCTAGTTTCATGCACAAATTGCTATGCTGGGTCTGCATTTACACAGACGCTGACTTTCAGATAGTTATCCTGCGCTCCTGAGTAAAGCAGTGCAATGATTTTACCGAAGCTCATACCTCTTCTCAGATTCAATTTGGTGACCCATTTGTCTTGTCAGGGGTGTATAATATACGTTTAGTGTCTGAGAAATGGCGGGAAAACAGGTCATTGTCATGAGCGGACACGTTTCTCGGCTGTGAACAGAGGAATCTCGTAATCGGCTCGAAATGAGCATCGCGAGAGTTTTATGGGCGCTATGGCTGAGACGCAAGCTGTAGCACAGTTTGAGCTGTAGGCCGACAGAGCGAGCTATGGCATGTTAAATGGCAAGTAGGGTCTAGGTCTGGACTCTCTACTATTCTTCAGGACTTTCAGCTTTAAAACCGGAATAAAATAGAAATAAAAAAACATTCTGCGTCATATACAAAATTGAATATCGTAAGATATGGTAATGACAAATTTAAATAATAATACTTTGATAATTGAACTCTGAAAAAGTTTAACTGAGTTAAAGAAATAAACTTACTTGTTAGTTTTTTATACTAGCCATGAGAAACACGAGAGTAAAATACATTTTACTAGAAAAAACTGGATATTTTAAGACTAGTTCATAAATAGAATTATAGTTTTGATATATAAAACATTTAACTGTAAAAAATATAGCAAATATCAAACGGTCTACTGCCTGTTGATATTTTGGTACAGTGAAGTCCAGAATTTTTATACGAACATTTTTGCACAAATTTATCGTCTATTCAAAGATATCGATACTGCAGGATATATAGGTATACGGAACAACAAAGGTTAAGTTCGTCATATCAAATCGATTTTGAAACCTCACACGTCACAAGCCACGTCGCCACGCCCCGGTTATGTGCTATATGACGCATATTGACAATATTTCCCTACAAAAGTAAAGTCTGTCATGTCCTAAGCTGCATATTCCTTTCTGCTGGCTTTCCATAATTTTGCTAGAGCAAGATCACACATGAAGTCCATGGGTGCTGAGTCCGACGACTTGTCCGATATATCTCCGTATGGAATAGCGTAAATACTCGTTTCATTGGCCACTTATTCAAATTTATGTCAGTTAAACTGAATGTATGACTGTTCTTAATCTATATTTTGCTGATTTAGTTTCCAGACGGGAGTAGATCCTTCTTGATTTTGTTGGATACTGTTACCTGCATCATTAGGAAGGGCTTTGCCACTAATATTTGTGTTTTTGGATTCTAACCAGTTACAAAACGTCACCCTTCACTTACCACGGCATTGGGAAGACGTGTTGCAGTGTCTTTCTAGATGCCTTTGATGCCCCAAATAATCCATATTATACAGGGTGGTCGCTAGAAAAGCGGAAAATTTGAGGGTCAGATGAGAACATGAATGAAATGCGTGCTTACTCATTTCTATTTTGATTTCTTTACATCATGAATAAAATGCATGATTTTAATAATTTTGAGCATCTATGGGTGAAATATAACACATGCCTTTAAAAAACTTTGTAAAAGTTATTCTTTGTAAAAATAAATAGCTGTTTGACAAATTTTCCGCTTTTCTAGCGACCACCCTGTATATTATATTATTTTCCAGTTCCATTTAGTATAAAGGATATCTCCATCTTAGTAATACACATCTTTATAATTTGAGAGTACAAGTATTTTTGATCAAAAAGAGCTTTTACTGCACTTCTCAAAAGTGATCAATTTGAGGTGGCATCACACCACTTACGTCACGCTAAACAATGCCAAAATGTAGTTCTGATGCATTCCGTTCCACTGTGACTTTATATCAATTGTGATTGTGAAGTGACTTTCTTATTTGTGCATTCAACATCATTTTGATGTAACATACCGAATCCTATTTATATGTTAAATTTTTTGACGAATTAAGTGAAATAAATACTGACTTGAAGTAATACATAAAGTTTTTTTTATTTTATCTGAAGATATATAATCCACAAAAAGTAAGATAGTTATTTAAAACGTACTAAAGTACTGCTTGTATTTTGTTATAAATGTGATCCGTAGTCAACTAGTATCATTAATGTATATATATAATTAAAGGTCGGTCGGTCACGCTCGATTTCTCCAATTTCCCTTTTTCTCTTATAATACTTTCCCTTTTGTTTCTTAATCCTATTTTAGTTGAATTTAATTGTTAACATTGGCGTCAATATCTCCTGAGATTTTTCTGCCATATAAAAGCTTATCAAGAAGGGAAATCCCAAAACGAAGTCAGGCATGGCGTTATGTGTGTGACACCACATCATCTAAGTCATTATGACGTCAAACTAGGTAGGATCCGAACAGAAAAGCGTGGAAAACTCCTGATATCGAAGATACCAAAGTGCCTACTCATTCTATTACCGCCTATGAAAAACAAGTCAAAGATAGTGGAGATCAATGCTTTGAAATTATTACGAAATAGCCTTTGTTGAAACAGACTGAAAGTACCAATGATCTGAAGTGAAGAGGATAAGTTTCCTCAGTAGAACAAGTGTGTATGTAATCACATGGTTATCGTATGTTTTAATTTTTTTATCCAAAGGCATCGATATGTATCATGTTCCTGGGAAAGGCAAATTTATATTTATTTTGTGTATTGCCAGATTTATATGAAATAGTTTTGCCTTCCAGTGGTTTCAAGTCATTTTTTACTAACGTTTACGCTAATTACAAGACAAATAATGAAAATATAATCATGTTAGTACCGTTTTGTACTTATCATATTGATATTTACTGTCATATCTTGTTTTGTTGGTTATGTGTCAAAATATCGGAGCTAAAGTATCATCAGACTGGTACTGTATTATGTACCCCTGATTTTATTGACACTAGTACGAAATCTACTTAGTTTTGAGATTGGTATGTATATAATGGTTGAGTTCTTTAACCAGTTCAGTGCCGTAGACGAGATAACTCGTTTAAGACGATCGGTAACACAGTGCCACGGACGAGTTAATTCGTTCTCACTAATACCTAACTTCAACGCTAAATGTCAGCACCATAAATGCATTTGACCAACTTACAAATTGTTTCACTTCCGATCCAAAATGGCGTCACGAAAAAGTTACAAAGTGAAGAAGCATTAGAGTTGTGTTGTAGTAGCTGAAATACTTGGCAGTCTACAGGTTAATGTGCATTACTTAGATGTGACTATATTGGAAATATATGTTATCGTGCATTATAGTATTGTCTATGAAATGCAACATAAAAATTTCTTTGTGCGTGTGAAAGTCTTTCCTGGTGTTAAAAGAAATTTCAGCGTTGGACCAAGTTAAGTATCGAAAACACTAGTTTTTTTTTTCAGTTTAAGTTTAATATGTTGCTAAATGCAAAAGGATTTTGTGATTTTAAAAAACAAACAAACACATATTCGGTTTTAAACTTATCTAATAAAAAAGATTATTTAATTGAGAAGAAAGACGAGTTCAACCACCAGTTAGCTGTACTGACAGTTTGACTAGATGGTTTTTTGAAAGTACTTAAAGGTTTATTTAGCTGAGGGTCTTCTCTCTGCTTTGAAATTTCAAAACACCATGCTGCGTGACCAAGACGAAGTGTACAAATGAAAAAAGCTACCAAAACTTTCTACATATGGCCACTTTCGTCCTTAAAGCTCGTGAAATAAAAATATGAAATTGATGTTTATATATTCACAGGAGCGAGGTACAGAAGTTTTGCATTCAGAAAGATTAATAGTTACGAGTAATTACATTGCCGGAAAAAGTGGTTACGAATATTTTTAACTCATTCTTATGAAAAACATCTAAGCAGATTTCTGAGTTTCTACCATGTATGATTAAGTATCAGTCTAGTTTTTAATAACGTGTAAACCGCCTTAAAATGAACGAAGTACATTAAGATTTAGTATGAAAATTTAAATACGTTTTCCAACTCATACGTCTTTGTGAAATGGTAGCAGCACATAGGTAGTCTGCCTTCAACAAACCTCGGATCATCCTGTTTGTTTATGCGTGCCCTAAGAAAACATCTTACTCTTCTGCAATAAATAATCTAGCATTCAGTCAGGCCCCCTGTCTCACAGGGGTGCTTTAATGTGTCCCGGGCGATCTGGAACAATGTTTGCTCGAAGTACAATAGAATTAACTTTTCATATTTCATTCTCGTTAAAGTTGGTTGTAATTCAAACACATATACTAAACATGCAAGTTTTTATCATGGTATTAGTAAGGGCGCTTGTGTTGAGAATTTCAGTAATGGCTAAAAGAAAAAAAAGAGGAAAAAAAACTACACACATAAAAAAACAAACTAAGCCAGTGCTAGAACCTTTTTGCTTGAATGATAAATTATCATGCACCTTCTAAGGAACGTACAAATCTTTCATTTTCAGCGAGAAACAAAACAAACTTGCAATAAAGTTTTTTCTTTCCTTCGGGATTATAAACGTTTTTAAAATCTTGAGTACTTGTAGTATATATAACAGTAAATGCTTAGAAGTATATTTTTCTCCAGGTTCTTGAAGAGCAAACAACATAAAATTCAAACATTTGTGTGTTTGTGAACTTTTGTACTCAATTTTGTAAACCTTAAAAAATTACTTTGAAATTTACAGATATAAATTAAAAGTCGGATTAAAATTCGAACGCAAATTTACATGGAAATTAGAACTTTTAAAATTGGTGGATTATATGTTGATTTCGTACCTTGTTAAAAGACATCAGTATCAGGCCTGTTGTAGTTTCTGTCAATACGTTTTTTTATTTAGTTCGCTAGGGATATACCGAACATATTGTGATCGAAATATTATTGTTGTATGTACAGTCATTTAATTCATATCAAATGACAGGAAGTCTTTACCAGCCGTGTTAAGGTGTTAGAGTCGTAATCCGAGGGTCACGGGTTCGCATCCCCGCCTCGCCAAACATGCTCGTCCTTTCAGCCGTGAGGGCATTATAATGTGACGGTCAATCCCACTATTCGTTGGTAAAAGAGTAGCCCAAGAGTTGGCGGTGAATGGTGATGACTAGCTGCTTTCCCTTTAGTCTTACACTGCTAAATTAGGGACGGCTAGCGCAGATAGCCCTCGAGTAGCTTTGCGCGAAATCCAAAAAAACAAATTTTTTTCTGACTATACCCGTAAGGTTTGTTGACGTTCTTAACAATACTATATTTTTAAAGTCCGCAGGGGCAAAGTAATTGAAGATCATGTTTGTGTGCAGCTAGTCAAAAATGTATATTTTGGAAATGAAACTTAGAACAGTCAAATATGGTCTTGAGACAAACGAAGTGTGTTATGTGAAATTTTCATTTATTCTTATCTGACATCGAGCCCCCCACTGGCTCAGCGGTATGTCTGCGGACTTACACGTTAAAATCCGGGTTTCGATACCCGTGGTGGGCAGAGCACAGGTAGCCCATTGTGTAGCTTTGTGCTTAATTTAAAACAACAAAAACAACAATCTAACATCGAATGGTGAGTACTACTGTCAAAAATCTACTTTTCTAACACTAATTCTAAAGCTAAAATTCCAATTACACCTCCATCATTGGGTGACTTCTGATCACGTGTTTTGATTTTAGTCTGGTAGAAGGTTCCTATTTGTTTGATTTATGATAAGTGTTGTTTTCTACTGCTGGGTGTTTTTCAGTAAAATTAGGTATTAAAAAGTAACAATTCGTCAAGTGCTTTAAGTCATAATACTTAGTATAACGAACAAATAAACAAAAACTATTTAAAACATTTTGAAAGAGTTAGATTAATGAATTATTTGAATTTGGCCGTAGCTATATATCATTCTAATTTTACTATGTTAATATACGCTTTTATAAGCAGCAGTAAATGTAAAATTGCTTTGTCGTGACAGCTGATAGTTTTATGAAGGAAACATGTCCGAGTTGAGAAACTTCAATGGATAATTAGTCGAAAGTTAGAAACAGTTCCCTTATTTATGTTCTCAAACTCTTATGGCGTCAAATGGAGTGTTTTGCAAGACATTAATTAGAAAAATCTAAACAACTTAATTCACTCAGAAAGCAGGAAATGGTCGTTACTTATTTACCGTGTGCAGTAAACAGTGGCCACTTTTATTCCTGAATAACAACATGAGAAGTTAACTGAGAGCACCTACCGGATACAGTTACATTTTACATCAGTGTTATTGATTAAACTTCATATTAAAAAACAGCAGAAGCGTTTTGTTATTTTCCCTGAAAGGCAAGCAGTAAGTCATAACTAATTCTGACTTTCATTACGTATATTTTATCATGTTCTTCCCTGAGAGTTGGCATATAATGAAAAGAAAGGAGAGCCTATACACATATATACATACAATGCCACAACTATGCTTGATATTCATGAGATCATTGTTCTGGATAATAACTTATCAGTTAACAATGACGCAATAGCATATAAATATATATATTCAAAAAAAAATTTTCCCGGGATAACGTTTTATTCATTTATAAATCATTGTGATTTCATAAGCAAATGATAACATTTAGTTTTGTTTATTATCATTCAGCCTTAGCATAAATCTTTTTGTGTGTTTAAGTAATTAGAGACTGTACAGTTTTCTTTCCTTTAAATAACATCAAACAAGAAGTCAGCCATACAGGAATAGGCAGATACGAGTAGATATATTTAGATTTGTTTGTTTATTTATAGAATTCCGCGCAAACCTACCCAATCTATCTGTACTTGTCCACCCTGATTGCGAACTAGTAGACTAGCGGGAAGACGTCTAGTCATCCCTACACACCGCCAACTCTTTACTAACAAATAATGGATTTACAGTCATATTATAACACCCCCATAACCGTCTGTAGTCTAATGGAAATAATAATAAAGTTTTATTTTGTATGAAAAGTACTTGATAACAGCCACAAACTGACGGAGGTTAATGAACGGAAATGTCGGAAACAAAGTAATGCGCAAAGAAAAAAAAGATTTCTTTGTTCATTAAAAAACACGGAGCCATACAGTGGGTTATATTACTATGCTCACCATAAGGGCTGTAACACTATAAGGACATTTCAAACATATAAATAGTTCGGATATAAGCAGTTTTAGGAAGTCAAACAGACTCATGTATGAATATCATTTTCGAGCAGTAACGAGCAAAGTAGGGTGGGCTTAAGTTTCAAACTTTTCACTCTTATGCCTCTTTCTCAGTCACACAAAATGTTCACACTTACTAAAAGACACGTCTGACAAACCACAGTCTTCCCATTTCTCCCCCAAGAAAAACTTGCTTTGCGATACCCTTTTAGTACCTCCAACATGTTAATGTTTTCAAGTGCATTAAAATACACTAACTAATTTGTCAATCTTAATTTCTCAAATTTTCCAATCAGACTTTGGAATTGATTCTTCAAGCTAATTCGTGGATCATTCTGGAAAGCACCACGCGACACGAAACCGAAGTGTGGTATTTCCGCTAAACCATGCACGAAGTTCGACTTTCATTGCAAATTCCAATCATGGAGATATATTTTCACTTTCAAAGTCAAACGTCACTGACCTGATAGTCAAAACGATATTTCTTGTGCACATTTCAGACATGTGTACTCTTCTATCTCAGATCAGGAAGTCCTAATCAGATATACGTTCAATCTCACGGAAAAAAAAGTACATAACTAAAAACTACACAAATACATTAGGGTGTTGCTTTGTTTTTTTAACACACAATCCGTTACTGATGTATTTAGTCGATCATTAACTGCTACTCTTACCTCGACATTGTCAGTCTGAACTTCTGTTTCTTACAGTTCATTTCTATATCAAACTTACTGTTTTTGTTTCACTTTGTAAGTCAATATTTCCTTTTCTATCCGCGATTGTGTTCATTAATCACTATGTTTCCCGCTGCTTTCCTCGATTCGCTTTGTTTTTAATCATTTCTACTGAATGTCTTGGTCCGGCATGGCGAGGTAGTTAAGGATCTCGACTCGTATTCTGAAAGGTCGCAGGTTCGAATTCCCGATAAACCAAACATGCTCTCCTTTTCAGCCGTGGGGGGCGTTATAATGTGACGGTCAACCCCACTATTCGTTTGTAAAAGAGTAGCCCAAGAGTTGGTGGTGGGTGTTAATGACTAGCTGCTTTCCCTCTTGTTTTACACGGCTAAATTAGGGATGGCTAGCGCAGGCAGCCCTCGAGTAGCTTTGAGTGAAATTCAAACCAAACGAAACACAAGAATAGTGGCATTCAAGAATTAGAAAGAGCTAAGTCAATACTCCAGATTTGTCCAACAGTCCGGCCCTGTGTTAAGTAACAATAGCGTTACACCAGTTTGTTTTTGTTGTGTTTTTTTCAATAACTGAGCTCACTATCTGGCAAACAGCAATAATTTATTTTATTTATTTAAAATGTGCTTTTATATTCAAAACAGTCAAATTTTAGACACTACTTAACGTTGTTTATTCAGTATAGCTGTTTTCTAAAATAAACTATTTGTATCTTTAACCTGCTTCAAACGTGGAGGGCAACGTGCTAGTTTACTTAAATAATCTGACTTTAAGCGGAAAAAGTGAAATTAAAAATGATGAATAGAATAATATTTTAAACGTTTTTTTGAGAACTAATTTTTCTGAGTCTGTAACTGATATTATATATTTTAATATAACATATTATTTGAAAATGGATTGAAATTAAGTTTCGAGCCTTACCAATCATTTGAAGCGATAAACACGAACGTAACGTCTTAAGACCGGAACATTTCAGGTGTTTAACGTGCCCCTAGGACCTTAAGTCATTAGTTTTAACTTCGTAGCTGCTGAGAGCAAATCACCAGTAAAATTATAACATCTATTCATAAAATATGTTATGGTATGTTCAGATTAGTGTCGACCAGTGTAATTTTGTTCTTTGCCGAGCCTTCTTCAATTACTATACGTTTCGTCTTTTTAATAACAAATAGAGTGTTACCTCTTTATGACTGTTTATTTCTCTTAATGTAAATAGAGGAATAATAAATGTAAGAAAGGTGTAGATGCATTTTAAGCATCGTTTCTATTTGTCCAGCAGTTTTCCGCTTCACTTTATCATATTTTTGTAAAGTCAAAATGACTTTCTATAAACCTCATTGCTGAAAGACTTCCCAAGTGGCTTTGATATTTAATCTTTCAAGGATTGTTAATTTATTTAAAACAGTTAAATCATATGAAGCTAAATTATTTTTTTTGGAATAGACTTTGGACATTAAAGACATAATAATTCACAGACAAATTATCTTGATTGTGTGTTGAATGACATATAAAATTAGCATATGATTTTTAAATAAATTAGTGACAGTTTTTTAATCTATCTATATAAGCCACCAATTTATATGTACGCCTTAAACATGTATACCCCTTGTACGTTTCATACGCTTTCACTTAGTTTTATTACTCCTGTAAAAGGTATTTTTTTGCATTACAGAAAGAACAAGCAGTAAAGACAAGAGTCAGGATTTTATTGTAATTTTCTAAAGTTCATTAATCAAGTAGTTGTTTCTGGATTTGAGAAAAACATATTAAAACGAGCTCAGTAGGAAAAGGTCGTAAAGCTGTTTTTTTTCAATAATACGCTTTAATACATTGACTATAAACACATGGTAGGCCTACTTGTTGCATTCGAATGCAACAAACGGTTTCCACTGATACGTTTATGGATCGCGTTTATAACAATACAAATTATTTTTTTTCGCGCATAAGTTTGGTACTGTCGTAAAAATGCAAATAGAAATATGCTGAGGTGTCTGCTTTCTAAAGCATATATATATAAAACGGTCGAAGTGATTTCTGAAGGTGTTCAAAATTTCCACTTTCATAAAACCGGCCTTATTTCTAATACTATAATTTAAATTCATAAATATACAGACCATTTCGTATTGTTCGTAGAAACAAAACCAGACCAAACTAGTATAATAAAATTCAGTTCCACTGATTACTTCTGTATAACAGATTTTGCCATTGAAAAAAATAGTAATTGTATTTCTCGGATTACGAATGATGAGAGTTGGAATGCTGTGGTAAACATTAAGAAAATCTAGAAAAAAAAACCCGACAGGATTTAATAAGTGTAAACTTTAGGGCTCACTTGCTGTTATTTTTGTACGTAGACTTTGAATATTGGGAGAAATATCGAAAAATGAAACAAACACCAATGATGAATCCATATAAAGAGAACATGACGCATTATTGGTTAACATTATAACTTGAAAATAAATAATACAACAAGTTATTGACAACAGAAAGTTCACATAACAGATTGTGGCTGTTTCCGTTTAACAATCTTCAAGCTCCCGCGTTTTAAAAAACCGGATTAAAATTCTTGCTTCAGTATAACTTTAAACTTGTGAATTTTTTGTTACTTTTGATTGAAAAACATTTAACGTTAATAAATAGATAACTTATTCTTAAAAATCAAATGAAACGAATGTTGAATATAAACACGGATATTGGTGATACACCTGATTACTTGTTAATTTAAGTATGTCGGTTTATAAGCTACTGCTTCGAGCGTGGCCTAATATATAACGTATATGTCTGAAGATCTGAGAAAGTCGGGCTCGAGACGTTGTGCTTTGAATATCGGTGTATTATAACCTTGTCAATAGATCCCGCTGTACGGTTTACAATAGACACTTCAATATTAAAAAAAAGAGAGATTCATTTGTACAATAAGGGTCTCTGACGTGAAGATTCGTATTTGACGCACTATACATTTATATATTTTTGAAACAAAGAACTTCATATTTAATTGTGTTTAAAATGTTTCAAGGGAAAAAGACTACTGAAAGTCTGATTAAAACTAACCAGCGTTTATCCGAACACTCTGACATTTAGTATTAGGTCTATTTAGTCTTACAAATGTTCAGTTTCGTGTTTGTTCCAGTCCATGGGAACCGCGAACAGAAAAATTATTGCAGAAGGACGGTTTTTTAAGAACCAGATAATGTGACATCCGGATAGTCTTGGTATTGAAGGAGAGTTAGCACAGCGCTGCATTTGAAATTAATTTATGTGTTTCTAGAAATGATGCTGTCAATACCGCCTTACAAACGTTGATGTTTGTGTGGACAGCAGAATGAAAGTACACATACACATATTTTGAAAAATCTTTGTGTTCAATATAATAAACTTTGCACATCCATACACATTTTAACCTGTAACTTAGACGTATTGTAAAATACGTAACGTAGTCCCACCCCTTAATTTCGGTATCAGTTTCTATGTCTATGTTACCAAAGCCCTAAAAATCAAAGTCATCGAATATAACGTCAAGAAATGAGACCTGCTTCTATTTTTTTCAAGACTGACTCAATGAATCTCTTTTAATGTGGTTATGGGAATTTGTATATGCGATCAGTATTGCTTAAATAGCAAATTATTAAGTACTCGTTAGCATTTGTAACGGGACACATCTGTTAATTTTTGAGGTACTTAAATCAGGTAAATGATTCGGCTGTATAATATACTTACTTGTCACTAAATTGTTCGATAACTGAAATTTGTAAGTTAACAGTTCTTTATAGTTAACTACTAGTAAATCGCAACATTTCACATAGAATTACTCTATCTTTTGTGGTTGCTTTTTTTGAACATTTATTAAAAGATAGGTTAAAATATCCTAATGTTAAAGTATATTAAATATAATGTTAAAGAGACTAAGACTTTGCAAAATAAACCTGTTAACGTCAGATATTTTCTATGTAATTGTTAATGATGACATTCTTAAATTACATTATGTTATGTGTCCTTAACTAATGGCTCATATTAAACGCTTAAAATTTCTAGATTAACACATTCTTAAAGATGCTGTATTAAAGATTGTTCATTTTTGTTAATTCCTATAGATGGTGCTAGAGAAAAGTTGTTGTGATTAGTTATGGCTAACTAAATGTTTCTTTGTTTATTTAGAATTTTGCTCAAAGCTACCTGAGGGCTACCTACACTACCCGTCCCTAAATTAGCAGCGTAAAATTCAAGGAAAGGCGGCTAGTCATTGCTACCCACCGCCAACTCTTAGGCTGATCTTTTACCAACAAAGAGTGAGATTGACCGTGACATTATAGCGCTCTCACGGCTGAAAGCATAAGCATGTTTGGTGTGATGGTTATTCGAACCTGCAACCCTCAGATTAAAAGTCAAGTGCCTTAACCGACTGGCTATGCCCCGGCCACTAACAGAATGAGATTCTCTAACTTTTACAGATGTATACGCTTTGAATATTTTAAAATATTTAAGCATGATAAAAGATTTGTACCATAGAAATCTGTAATTAAAGTTGTATGTACTAATTAGCTTGCGTGTGGAACCAACCAATATCTGTATCAATAAAACTCACTTATTCTGCAGCTCAATGTTCCGAATGAAAATGACCAAAGTTAGCAAATCATTGCTTATATCAATACGTTGATATATATTTTTGACATTTCTATGACAAATTTATTTATAAGGAACTCGTTCACTTTAAATGTTATTTAAATAAAAAGTTGTTCCCCTGTGGTTAAACAGTAAGTTTGCGGACGTATGACGCTAACATACGGGTTCTTTTTCTAGCGGTTGAAAGAGCTCAAATAGCTCAGTGTGTATGGTTTTCGGTAAAATCACTCAGATATAGGATTCCTGAAAAAGATACATGGCAGCTAAAATAATACCTTGTTTATGTAATAAAATACACTGAATAAATGTAGTTTACAGCAAACTTTATTTAGTATTTTTACATATTTTTTAGTAAATTTCAATTAGCGCAGATTGAAAAAAACATCCTTTTCAAGTTTCTGTAAATCTTACTTAATATTTAACAGATGGTAACGTGGGTACTTTTATCGATATGAAAGTAGTTTTCTACACGGTTTCGAGTACGAAAATCTATTTAGTGTGGAACATCAAAACCCACCTATGTACCGCAATAATAACTATCTTAAGCCTTTCTACAGATTGCCCGTTTTTTGAGAGCTTACTATTAATTGATTTTATTTTCTAGAACTGGCAACAGAATGTGCGATGAGATAGTTTCTTCTACAGACACATTTATCACGGCCGCTAAAGAACCAATCATAGTTTCTTCTCACGATGAGGGCCCGAACTTAATTCATCTCATGTACTTATTGTCTGAGTTCGAAAACCCGAACAATTCCACCAAAATCCATTAAATGAAAGCGAATAATTTCAGGTAATGCAGATGTACAAAACTATTGTGTTTTGAAGAAAGCAGGTAAAATGTATTTTATAAGTTTATAGAAAGTAAATTTATCAAATCATATATTTTCCTATTTAAAATGTGTGTGTTTGTATTTTCTTATAGCAAAGATATACATTGAACTATCTGCTGAGTCCACCCAGAGGAATCGAACCGCTGATTCTGGCAGTGTAAATCCGTGGACTTATCGCTGTACCAGCAAGAAACCTTACTTAACCTAAGAAAGCAGCACTTAAAGTATATTTTGTATTTCTAACAAATGAAACATGCGTAATACTTTTATATATTTGTTTATAATTTAAACCTAAAAATAGTAAATATATTAAGATGAATATTAGAAAGCTATGTTAGCAAAAATGATTAGTTTGTGTAGTTCAAAATATAAAATACATCTTTATTTGCTACACGTCCTTATTAAACTAAAGAATGTTTTATTTATTTATTCTGTCAGCAACTTGAAGACATAGAAAGAAGATAATAAAACTACGGTCAGTAACTCTTCCCATCTGAAACAGCTGACAGATCGCTCTAACGTTGCTTTGTTACAATGTACAAGAACAGGCCACTTAAGCTAACACTATGTAGCGGAAACTCAAAATCAGATTTGTATTTCCCGACAGCTAGGCCAATCACCGTAGACAAACACGAAGGCTGGCAAATGGCCAGGCCTAATTTATGAAGTCTCAAGGGGACCGGAGATTCTCCATCGTTCAGAGAACACTGTCAGAGGTCGAACCCGTAGCACACAATTGCTGATGCGGCTAAGGTCGAAGTTGATACATCTCTTGTAGCTCTGCGCTAATCTGCAATCCAATCCAAGCAGGAAACTTCCTCCCCTCCGGTCAGACTCCAGCTCCGTGATTTCATTAGCTGAACCACAGGAGAGTTTGTTCGACAGTATCTGATTAACGGAAGGATGTTTCTGATGTGCGTTTAGAATACAGTGTAGCTTCGTGAAGTCCAGCTAAAGCAGTCCCATCAGCCACCGCATTTCTCTGCCCAAAAGCGATAGAAATGGCCCAGTGTTTGAAAATTCAGCACGTGTTTTTGTAATACTCTATGGAATATAGTCACATATAATGTTCAGCCTCTTTTCATGGGTGGCCGATTAGCAAATTTGATTGTGTTCTTTTCAGTCGCTTTTTGAATACTGTAGTTTTGATTGTTTCGTCAAGCCCGAGTGGTGGTCGCTCTTGACATACTAATATTGTCTGATTTTGTACGCCATACTACATTCAAAGCACTTTATCTCCATTAAACAATGTATTTCTTCACTTTGTTTCTGAAGGAAAAGGTTCTTACGTACAAATAATGAGAAATAAAATGACACAAAAACGTACTTGATGAATTAAGGTTGATGCTCTTTATTACGTTTTTTCCAGTGTATTGCAATTAATATCGATAAGTTTTTTTGTATTTAAGCACAAAGCTACACAAAAAGCTGTCTATCTTCTGCCCACCACGGGTATCAAAACCCGTTTTCAAGCAGTATAAGTCCGCAGATATACCGCTGTGCTATTGGGAGGTAATCGATAAGTTAAAACAAATAATCCAGTTTAACACAAGCGGGTTTATTTAACATTAAACATATAGTAAATAGTTCTTGAATTGAGGATGTGTTCTTTTTTTTTTTTACTAATTAAAAACATTCAATAAACTTCTGTTACGTGTAATGTGGTTTAAAATCTGAGCACAGTTAATATTTAATAATGATTGGTTTATAAGTTGTGTAAAGCTAGACAAGAGCTATGTGCTTAAAGCTGTTCCTTAATTTTGAATTAATAAATACACTATAGTGAAGGAAACCAGCACCCACCACCATCTCTTTAGCTACTCTTGTCTGATAGAACAGTGGGACTTGACCATCACTCGAACAATGTACCCCACAGCCCCAAAGTACAGAACATGTTTCTGCCGTTAGAGAACGATAAGTGGAAACCCTTTGGCACACAGATCGTGCACTTAATTAGGAAACCAAACTGTTAACCGACCTGTATTTCTGTATTATAGCTTTCGGGATTAAAAATGCAAATACGTTTGTCACGTTTCCTTGTTTATAGATCAGCCTGCAAATGTTATACTATATCCGAGCAATTAGTCGTAACAGTGAAGTGATTCTGTGGCATGATAACTAACATCACCCACGACTCTATTTTTCTTTCTTTATAAATGTCCTCTTTCGAAATGGGCTTAAGGTATAGGAACTGGTATTTGATACTGTTTTTAGTTCTTCTTATGCAACGAAGGCTTATTGAGTTTGGCGTCTCATGTTTTACTGATATGATTTAAGAATGTATTGTCAATTTCCCATTCAAATCATATAAATTATTCATATGTTAAAAAACTGTTTATTAAGGAAACCTTTAGTCACATGCATCTAAGTGAGAAAGAGTTGTGATTAGTTATAGTCTACGTGAATTCACGTGATTCTTCAGTACGCGGATACTTATCCAATGAAACGAGTCGAGAACGAATATCAGGGAAACAACAAAAGTAATAAGTCTTCTGTGCAGAAGAACTTAATGGCGCTGTTGATGATATCGATTACAATGAATGATACTCACACAGTGTGGGATGGAACGAACATCAAAGAGGACAAAACTTTAAAGAGAATGAACCTCAAATTAAGCGACAGAGATGATTGGAAGAACCTATTATTTGATGGAAGTTTAACACTCCCCAAGCATTGATTGTTTCTTTCGAATTTACGCAAAGCCACACGAGGATTATCCGTCCCTAATTTAGCAGTAAAAGACTAAATGGAAGACCGCTAGTTATCACCACCCACCGCCAACCACTGGATATCCTTTTTACCACTGGATATTGGGATTGCCTATTACAGTACAATGCACCCCACGGCTCAAACGACAAGCATTTTCGATGGGACGAAAATTCGAGCGCACGACCCTCAGATTACCAGTACAGCGATCTAATAACCTGGCCATGAAGGGCCCTCAAGCATTGATGCCCTTGTTTGTACAGCTGATATTCAAAGTGACGCAACAGAATTTCATCCATTCTGCTGTTTCAACCCGTTCATAGCCGTTCAAAGCTCAAAAACTATCTTACAAAATTCTTAAGTTTTATTTTAAGTGCTGACTTAGGAAAAAACGTAGAAAGACGCGAAATGGTTTCTGTTGAAATGGGTTTCTAATCAAGGACTGAAGTGTATAAGTTAACTCATACATTGTACAATACTATAGTTTTTAGTTACGTACCCAGCACAGGTCATACATTGTACAATACTATAGTTTTCAGTTACGTACCCAGCACAGGTCATACATTGTACAATACTATAGTTTTCAGTTACGTACCCAGCACAGGTCATACATTGTACAATACTATAGTTTTTAGTTACGTACCCAGCACAGGTCATACATTGTACAATACTATAGTTTTCAGTTACGTACCCAGCACAGGTCATACATTGTACAATACTATAGTTTTCAGTTACGTACCCAGCACAGGTCATACATTGTACAATACTATAGTTTTCAGTTACGTACCCAGCACAGGTCATACATTGTACAATACTATAGTTTTCAGTTACGTACCCAGCACAGGTCATACATTGTACAATACTATAGTTTTCAGTTACGTACCCAGCACAGGTCATACATTGTACAATACTATAGTTTTCAGTTACGTACCCAGCACAGGAATTTCAAAGTGTGTCAACACTGAAGGGGTTAATGCTCATATTGGTTTACTGTAAGGTATAAAAACGTAAATATATTTGTTATTGAAATTCATAATTTTTGTTTTGACTTCAGTCGAATAGTGGAATTGGTTAACAAGCATTCTTGTGATTGACCTTGTCCTGCAGCGGTTCTATTAAGTGCATTTTATTAGTTCACGAAGGACATCAAAGGACACGAAGGATGTTATTTGAAAAAAAGAAAAATAAGATTTACGAGTGTTCATAGATCACCCACATAATAACCCAATTATCACTACGCGATTATGTTCTGTTACAATGATGGAGTAGCAAATAACAATGATATTTTTATTATATAGATGGTAATATTTGAAAGAAAACTGTACTAAAATGAAAACAAGATAAATTTCTATACATACAAGTCATTAGTTGATTGGTGACTAGTGTTCTAGAACTGTGAGCCTGAAAACTCGTGTTTCGGAACTTGATGTTGTCAAAATGTGCTCTGCACATGGGAGAGTGGGTCCCTATATGAGAGACAGCTACATTCCCACTATTCTCGGTAGAGAGTGGTTCGAGGGTTGGCGTTGGGTACTGTTGTATAATTGCCTTTTTCCTAGTTTCTAAATTAGAAACTATAGCAAAATTGTAGTAACGTAGATTTGCGCGGGATTTTGAAAAATACGAAAACACACATGCGTGTATAAGACGCTAAACACAGGTGACAGTATTGAAACTCTTAACTAATCATTTTCACTCTTTCAACCATTACAAAAGAACAGTTAACATTACTACCGGTTGGTAAACAGCAGCCTGAGAATTGTCAGTGACTGTTGATTAGTTTCTTCTCCTCCAGTTTATCGCTTTTAAACTCAAGTAGTTTCGCGTGAAATTTAACAAACAAATACAGTGTTGTTATTGTGTTTTGTATTTTCGCTGTGTTTAACGTTTGCCCAGTCTACCAGTTCAGTTACTGGCGATAGTGAAAGATGTTAATATCATGAGAATATTTCTGTTTTGAAAGGTATTTGATTGTTGTGTAATCTTGGTCTCCAACCAGAAGTTGAAATTTGCAACACATTTGCCACAAGATTCAATTGTCTTATAACGTAGCATCTCTGTTCCTACAAACAACACGAATTGTATGTTCAGCACACACACACAGATGTTGTGAACTTAAGACAAAATTGATGTTAGCATTTGAAATGTATTCACTTTTTCTTATCATTATACGAACCGTTCCGATAGTATACGCATAATTTATCATTATGTTTATTTGTTAATATTAGACCCGAAAAAAATCGTACGTATCAAAGACATCTTATAATCCTATTCCATAAAAAAGGACAACTATCTTTCCAGAGTACATAACGAATCTTATATTATTTTTCCACACTAAGTTCAAAAATAATTATTATTTTTTTCATTTACTGATAAAAAGGAAACGATGAAAATTAGTAGTTGGCTTCATTGAAAAAATGAAAAACGTTTATTTTGTTAGAATGTGCAAAGAAGAAGACACGCGATGTATTTGCATCGATCATGGTGTTGCCTTTTGTAGAACTTCGTATCAAAAATTCCAAGGTTAAAGCTGCAATACACCACAGAATACGCTCTACATTTTCAGCCGTGGCTGCAATAGATCTGTGAAAGTTAATGCCACTAGTCAGTTAAGAGTATCTACCTAACAGAGAAGTGTCCCTGACAAGTTGACTTTTGATTTGTTAGATTTTTAAATTAAAAATGCCCCTGTCATAACACTGGGATCTCTGACATAGCCGTTCAGTCCATGTCTGTTCTTATCTCGCTGAAAACTGTGTAACCTTCTGTTTCGTATTAATATGTAGAATTTTATGTCCTTTACTTTCTGTTAATTTTTTAAAGATATTTATTATTGTTTGTTTAGTAGTTTGTTTGTTTAGAATTACGCACAAAGCTACACAATGGGCTATCTGTGCTCTGCCCACCACGGGTATCCGATTTTTAGTGTGTAGACAAACCACTGTGCCAACTATTTATTATTATACTCTGTTTTTTTTTATTTCAAGCTTTCCTTAATTTTGTCTGCTTTTTGGATTTTTCGAAATCTTTCTTTCAGTTTGTGTCTCCAAAAGCTTTTTCGTTTTATCCAGTTTTCTGTCAGGTTTGCCTTCGTTCTGTTTCTTACAACTATTACTAATGTCAGTATACACACACACATATATTTAGATGTTTGTCTATTTATTTCCACTACTTAAATGTTTTATTGTATTATCTAATTTCATTAAACCTTTATTATTTCTTCCTTAAAACTAAGTGATCTTGTCGTGTTTTTTGTGTGGCCATTCTTTATTGTTTGAGTTTCCAAATAAATCTTACACAAAACGAATTTGTTTTTCTTGTTATGAATTAAACCTACGATGTTTCATGACATTAGGCAGCGAATGAAATCTTTACGTTAGCCATAAATTATTGTGCATAAACTTACAATTTAAATGTATGTAGTCGAGGTGAAACATGGTCACCAATGTATTTATTATTTGTTTATGAGTTTAAAAGAACAGACGTTATTATGGGTGTATATGTCTAATAGAACAAACTGAGAACATGTGAATAAATACAATCAATCTTCGATGTAAAAGCAACAGTAATAACTTTATTGGAGCTCAAGCATGTTCGTGGCACCTGCTAGAACCGGAATACAAGGATAACATGAACAACAGATCAAAATGCTAATGCTAATTCCACTTTCTGATAAGCCGTTCATAACACGGCTTTTAAAACATTTAAAACTCAATATTTAAGAGGTCAAAGGATGTACAATTATTATGCTGACCTCATACGTCATACTCAACGAACTTCGTAACATGTTGTATGTTATGCAAATTGAAATGACAGTATTGACATTAAACAAACTGTATGTGTTTTGTGTTACATAGTTGACTTCAATCGTTTTCGTGTTGCATGCTATATGTTATAACGTACAATGATCACCTTATTCTTGTTGTAAGTTACATAAAGAGTCACGTGAGTTTTAATCAGAGTTGTTTTTTTTATTTTTAGGAACAAAGAGACCAACAGAAATTTACAACTAACAAAGTAAAATTTAGTTTAATTATTCTGAGAACTAATTAAAGAAAGCAAAGAACAATAAGTTATAATACGTTTGTGTGTTGACTTTGAAACGGATTCTCTTAGAAGTTGTGTTATGAAGTACAGTGTCTAATTCACATGAACTATGTTTGTGTTGTATGTTACCAGAGCAGTGAATACTTTGTGTGTTGTGAAAGTACAATGTTTAACTTCTTAAGTGCGTTTGCTTTCTATTTTATACAGAGTACAATGCTATCATTAACCAGCCGACGTGTATTTAAGGATACCTCAATGAAAATGCGTAAACAGGTTGTTCAAAGATATAAAGAATTCTTTCATGGTATTCAACTGTATGACTCTATCAGAGACTATCCATATCACGACGTCATCTTATACTAAGAGAACAAAACATATAAATACAAGAAAGTGAACATAGTGTTCACAGAACTTGTTAAATAATCATACAGGTTAACAGTTAGATTAATCAACGCCTTTCGAAGGATTAACACTTCAATCCTCGTTTATCATAACCGTAAATCGTTTCTTTCATTGTATGTGTGATGATAAGCTAACGTATTTTGCTAAATACAGAAACCTGTTTCGGAATGGAATCTAGTCAAATGTCAAATTATTAATCTGAATATTTCCTCTGTCGTATTCGTCTTTGTCTTCTGATCTGGCAGGAACTTACAGATCATGTATACAGACAGATCCGTATGGTTTAATTTCAAACGAACAATTATTTCCACTAAGAAATTTGTAACTGTATTATCATATTTTGGCAGTACATTTGGAAAGTCAATAACATTTACTCTTGAGAGTGTGAGTAAAAATCTCTTCATCTCAGCCAGTGTTTCGTATTGTGGCTTAATCAGGGCTAATAGTACAAGAAACTTCAGTGGCGAAACGTTGGCTGAAATACAGTTTTACCATTATCTGGAGAGTGAAGGCTGTTTTTTTCACAACTTTATTGCCAAAATTTCTCCAGTATGTCTTATAAGTCCTAAAAAACGGCAATGTAATTTCACACAGTGAAGGACAGGAACGTGACGAAGTAATCGTAAGGGGGAGAGATACAACTTCTTGTCTTAACAAACCCAATCAGCAAGGTAACTTACTGTCTGTCATGGACTTGTTAGTTACTAAATGACAAGTACAAGAAGTAATTTCATCATTATAAAACAAAAAGCATTACAGATTTAATAGTGTTTTTATGTCTACATAGTTTCGATATAAACGATTCGAGACAACAGAAATTTGAATTTGCATTGAAGTAAAATACACGAAAACAGCGTTAATTTATTCTTAACTGAGTTCCGCATTGACTCGAAACACAATACCTAATTTACTTAAGAAATGCACCAATAATTGGGTTAGTTTGTTTATCTGTAGCTTAATTTCCGTAACAGAAATAAAAGAAATATACAATTTTTTGTGTGTGTTTTTTTTTTGGTGAGGGGGCAGAACGTTATTCACAAACTCACAGCACGAACTACTGTCTGAAAAAGTATTCTTGGACTTACGAACAATACTTATGGTTAGATTTATTTCATTTATTAATGTTTGGAAATCATATTCTCTCGACTAGAACATTAATAAAAAAAAGGACCGAAATAGTAAATTGACATATTCTACCAGTTTCATAAATAATAATTACATCAGCTTGCTAGTCGGCTCAACTTTGACCTTTGTGTATAATTCAAAACACAAATTAAGTATTACTGCAACCAACACTATCTTCTTTTTTTTTAAGGATACGTTGAAATGAAATTTCAAAATCATGTTTATTAAACAGGAATCATTAACAAATGTTTTTCTAAAGATAATCGAAGAGATGGTAACCAAAATGTCTATTTCAGTTTTTCGTCAGAGTTAGTCAAATAAAAATAATCGTTTGTATTAATGAGAAAACTGAAGAAAAATTAAGCTGCAAAGGGAGACGTTTAAAACTATTTTCTTTAATTAATTAATTAAAACAGTCACGATTTTCAAAATAAAACATTTTAACTGCTCACATGTAATACATTAATGGTAATTCTTGTAACTATAATCCAAGAAAAACTGTTTGTTTCTTATTGAAAGAAATCAATACAAGTTCCTTTTCCTATTATCATCTCTCACCTACAGAGAAACTAGGCTGACAAACAACGAATTAATAAAGCAGAGAAACAAATACTTGAGCGTACACGAGGTCTGTAGAACTGTGCCACACTGTGGACCTGAAGATTACAAAACCCATTTCATTCCTAGGACCTCAAGTCCAGATTTATCGAGCACTTTTCAAAATTAGATAGTTTCATTCGTTTTTATTTCCTATCGTGCATTATAACTGTCTTTAATCATAAAAAGATTTTTTTTTCTACGAAACAGAAAAGAATATTTTTATTCTGTTCCACCAAGTTAGTTCACCGGTAAGTTTACGAACTTATAACGTTAATATCCGAGAATCGATTCCCCTCAGTGGACAGAGCTAAGCTAGCCCATTATGTAGCTTCGCGCTAGAAACGTAAGCAAACAAATCCACCAGTTTCTATTTGTTTTATGATAGATTTTTGAATGAGGTCACAATTGATTTGTTTGTAGAATGTTAATCTGTTTTGGTATTATTCTCGAAAATGTTTCCGTAAAATTCCTAAAAAAATTCGTTGTTTACTATCGGCTAAATCTGTTTGAAGATTTTTTCTTCTAAAAAAATAGCTTAAGACTATTCCTAACTATCACCCACCACCTAAAGAGATCCAACTTTTATCAGCAAATTAGCAACTCTCTCTTTCACAAGAAACTAAAAGAAACCTAGTAGTTACAGTTTTAAAAATGATGTTAAGATGGATAAATTATTTCATTCTGTTGTATCTAAAACTTAACTAACCAATTTAACTGCAGATAAAAACTAGGAAACACAGAATACATTCATAAATATCTGTTGAGTGATCTATTGGTAACTTACACTCATTCCTAGTAATTCAATGCTCTCAAACAATGAGCTTTCGTTACGGGGTGTGGATTTTGATTGAATGCGAGTTTAGAACTTTAGCGATGAGATTGGATAAAACTCGTAAGTTTAAGCTTCTTGGATCTCTGTGTAGTTGTTTGTTTTTTATCTACAAGATCTCGACTGTAATCAGAATAGTCTGTGTGTATGAGAGCTAAATTATCTGATAATAGTATTAGTATTATATGTTGCCTGAAGTGGACAAGACACCTTATCTAATATATTTTCCATAACGCTACCAAGCACTAGTTTATATTAAAAATAATAATGTATTAATGACGATAACTTTAGGCTGCCGGGACGAATGATCAGGGTTGGTACATTACACAAATATTAGTCCATGTAGTAGGGTAAAAAGAAGCTTTTTAAGGCTCTATAAGAAAACTATACAGTATTAATTGAGTTTCATTAATACAGTATTCATACTTAAAATATTCTATGTGAAGATAAACCAAAATGTTGTTATCAATTATTGGATCACCCTTGAATATACTGAAACCGAGGCTGATGAGGGCGAGGGCCTTCCCTCTAACTGAACACATTAACACATTAGCTAATTTTTAGGACTCACACTACCATGTCCTGCCCACAGGGTCGGTGTACGACCGATCGTGTTGAGTGATAACATTTGGCGGTATAATTCAAATTCTGCGCCAGCCGCGCCCTCTTGCACAGCAAGTGTCTATTAAGGTTAAGCCGCTAGCTATTGTCAGTAACGGAATTTTTAACTAAGTTATTTACGCGCATGTGCACATTGGCCTCATTGTTTTGTAACGATGCTACTAAGCGCAGTATGCTAGTTTTCATAGCCTTGTTGTTTTAGTTATAGGAGATTTAAGTTATAAAAAATGTGTTATGCGACAAAAGCAAGAAGAATATTGTGTTATGATAGAACACAACCTTAAACTTTCCTGCTATTAAAACACCTTGTAAATTGTGTTTTGTTAAGTAACACCTTACTTAGCCAATACAAATATTTTACGCTACGAACAGCATTAAACCGAGTGTAATGCGAATATAATTATTTGTATTTATGATTAGGAACGCACAATATATTTATGTTGTTGTTTCTTAATAAAATTAAAGGAAGTTAATTTTTAGTGAAAGAAAATTAGTTTATGTGTATTGAATACCGTTTGAAAGGTAATAAAAATGTACCATGGTGTTTATATTTGATTTCTTTTATCCCTAAAATTATTATTTAACTGTAGTTAAACGTGTTATTCAATTAAACTCATTTATCACAAATTACCCTGTGCTAATTGCAGGGTTAACCGTCTAACTTCATTAAGAATGCATCTGGACTTTTAACCTTTACAATATCGAATCGCCTATAAATTAATTCAAACTGTGCCTACTTATTTTCAGTACAATAAATCAAAATACGCCATATAATTCTTTGAAATTTAGGGTACCATTTCTGTTGAAACAGAAAATATCGGTACGGTATTAGGCATAATGCGGATTTAATTAGGTGACAATCAATCAAAACGATTAAGACATAGTACTTAATAAACAAAATTAGTTCCAGAAGTCAGCGGTGTAAAATGCCGAAGCTATTTTAGAAAACATATCTATGAGAAAAAAAAATGTTATTTCCATTATTTATCATATTTCTAGAAAGCTTTAGAATTATACCAATTATCAGATTCGTCACAATAAATAATCTTCGCGAAAGGCACCTTTGTCATTTAAGCGTTATCGAGCAAAAATTTTGATTGGGCGAAACAAAGTGCTGTATTATTTACTTTATCTGTCGAAGAAAACAACAGAAAAAAAAAACAACATCTTTCGCTTTTATGTATATAAACACTTCGGAGTGGCCACGTATCAACGAAACGTGTGTTTAAGTGTTGATCACCGGATATTTCATGAGTTTCTTATGAGGATGTTCGTCCGAAAAGCGTATCAAGAGAGGTAAGATACAAGAACACACTAATAACACCGAAAAGAATTATTACAGCAGATAAAATATACTACATTGAATTAGCAATAAAGATAATTTAACACTGAAATATTCACTTTTCTTAGCAGCAATTAAAACTGCATCATCTTTTTTTTTAAATCTTATAATTACAATGAGATTCTATAAGCTTCACTTGACGTAAAACATTACATATACATACATCCTGACGTCATGTAACTCAGTGGACATCACAGTGTTTATCTTCTCTCTCTTTGTGTTTGTGTTTTCACTCTGTCCTCTAGAAACAACAGACTGGGTTATGTTAAAAAAGGAGTCATTAAAGGAGAGACGTTTGACCATTACTGGTCAGAAAAGCATATCTTGCGTCTCTTCCAAATCCACCTCTTCGTTCTGGATTTGGTAATTACTGTAGAAGTTGTTGAACCTGCTGAACTTCGGTGTGTTGAGTTTCCTTGTGACGTCGAAGGTCAACCTTCCTCTGAAAAGCACGTCCACAGACGTCGCAGGAAAAAGGCTTATAGCCGGTGTGCTTTCTGCTGTGTGTGATCAGGTTGGACGACTGACTGAAAGCTTTACCGCATATACCGCACTTATGGGGCTTTTCTCCTGTGTAAAATATGTAATGTGTGAAAAGTCTTAATTCATTTTGCAAAACCTAGAGGACAGCAGTAAGTGAATTATTTTTAAGTAGGTATATATAATCAACTAATCGGTGTACTATTTATTCTCACAAAGACGAAAACGTATCAAGTAAAGGTAATTTCTAGCGACACTCATTAATTAGGCCTTAAAATAGTTAGAGCACAGTTATAATGAGATGGTAATAATTATAAAAACACACACACACCAATCTGAATGTGTAAAATAAATTACACACTTATTACTTGTATTTATAGTAAATATTAGTCACTCTTTCCCTTTTATCGTGTAAAAATCATTTTCTCACTGACCTGTATGGATATAAGTATGTTTCTTCATGTCCGACTTCTGATGAAACCTTTTGCCACAGTATTGACAAGGGTAAGGTCTGGTATCGGAGTGAATCAGCAAGTGGGTGGACAGAGTGGACGACCTCTTGAACGACTTACCGCACTGCTTGCATTCGAAACTCTTCTCTGCAGTGTGGATAGCACGATGCTGGCTCAAGCTTACCTCGTGGCCAAACGTTTTATTACACAGTTCACAGGCAAAAGGCCTTTTTCCGCTATGAGACCGCCGGGCATGTACTTCCAGGCCATGAGGAGTACTGAACATTTTGTTGCATTTCACGCAAGAAAAGACGTCGCCAACAGCCATAGGCTTAACAACAGTGTCGGGCTCAGAACCTACAGAAAACCCGGATTTACTGGAACAGGGAGCTGCAAGACTGTAAAAAGGAAATCCAAAACAAGCGGATATTCCCCCTGCAAAAGGACGAAACATTTTTTCGTGGGCTGACAACGAGAGTCCACCTGGATCTTGAGTTCCCAGAGCAAGTAAAGGAGATGTTGAAGTGGAAGGTCCTCGAAACAGCGGTGTTTGATGGGATTCTGACAACAAAAACGAGCTAGATGGAAACTCGGATGGCCAAGAGGCTAAGCCTAATGATCGATAATCAGGCATGAATATTGAGTCAATAAGAAGTGAACGGGCTTTACTCGAAGATTCTTCTAATGTGGTCGTAGTTCTGGACGAATCTCCCTTGTTACCTAAAACCATAAAATTCATACATAACAATTTATTGTTAAATACACCCATATCACAATGTTTCCTCAGTACATATACTAACAGCACCCTCTATTTGTTGTAAATTAATCCATTTGATTGTAAGAAAAGATTTTTGTAACAGTGAGATTTTTCAGTGACAAGTTACCTGAACAATATAAAGGCCTAACATAATTTATTGATCGCATCAGTATCAAATACAGTTTGTTACACATATATTCGTTAAACGTTGCAGTTCTACACACGAGCAAATGAAATGGTTGTTGCTCAACAGCACTGGTTAAATATAATTAATTGGTTGATTTTCACCTAAATATGTTTACTTATCTCGTAATACATTGTACGTATTTGCTTATCATAATAACTTATTTGGTTTGTTTTTCTAGTGCAAAATATTGGTTGCTCACTTCGTAGAGTCGAGCCCTGGATTTTAGCTTCGCAAGTTCATAACTTATCGATGGTTCACTCCGGATGATTACAAACTCCGATAATCTTTAACTTCCTTTTACGCACTAATTTATTTCTGTAAAAGTGCTAACCGAGTGTTGTTAGTCTTTGTTTGTTTGTTTTGGAATTTCACTCAAAGCTGATCCAAGGCTAAGTGTAGCTGTCCGTAATCTAGAAAGGTTAGGCTAAATGAAAGACAGAAAATCAACACCACCCATCGCCAACTTTTGAACTACTCTAATCAAATAGTGGGATTGACTGTCACATTATAACTCCCTTGCAGTTAAAAAAACGAGTTGAATACTCTAACCAACAAGCCTTACCAACCATTTATGATTAGTGTGTGTTAAATTAGATCATAATTAGAATAAGATAGTTGCCTTCCTATAGTCACACGCTATTTGTAGTAATTGTTGACTGTCTTGAGAAATTTTACTGCTAATCTATAAAACTAATTCAGGACTGCCTTTAGTGCCCCTCTAATTCTACGGGTGCAGGGGGTACCAAGTTGTGGCGACCTAATTGGTACTTCAATGGTATCAAATATTTCATCTATAAGAGACTTCATAATTATTTCGTTTTATTTATCGTGTTTTTCATAAGTGCATGACAGTGCAAGTCAAGTTCTTACAGGCGCAAATCTATGACGTCACAAAACCAGTCATCTCGAAGGTCCGCGTTCAAATATTCCAAAATATGGGAAATGTTATAAAGAAAGCGTGCGTGGAACAGCTTGCAAGTGACGAAAAAACGATAAGGGGAAGAAAAAAGTTGCAAACACAGAAGTAACCAAGCGAAAAATCCAAAATGAGATATAACCTGTGGAGGAGAAATAAAACAAATATTAACTAAATGAATAATTAAAATTTATTATTAATGATTTAATTAATGCTTATTTATAAAATGACTCAGTGGTAATATATTTTTGCAAAATTTTCTTTTTTCTGTAATTTGTTTGTTGGCAAAAAAATTTAGCTGAAAGAAGATTTTTTTTTTCTTTCAAGAAATATTTATTTTGAAAAGTCCTGTAGGATCTCAGCTTACGCGTGGAATGTTTTAAAGACGAAAGAAATGAGAACTCCAGCTGGAAACAAATACCACATTAAATAATAGAGCTCAGATTCAATCGAAACTGAATGGCAATATGTTTGTTTATTTGTTTTGAATTTCGCGCAAAGCTACACGAGGGCTATCTGCGCTAGCCGTCCCTAATTTAGCAGCGTAAGACTAGAGGGAAGGCAGATAGTCATCACCACCCACCGCCAACTCTTGGGCTACTCTTTTATCAACGAATAGTGGGATTGACCGTAACATTATAACGCCTCCACGACTCAAAGAGCGAGCATGTTTGGTGTGACCGTGATTCGAACCCGCGACCCTAGGATTACGAGTCGAAAGTATTAACAAGCTTGGCCATGCCAGGCCTATTTAACACGATATTTGGCAAAAAGAAGTCAATTTTGATGACGAGAAACCCACTTGAAATAAATATTTATCTCAGAACGACTGGTATGGGTATTAACACTTTTATTGATAAGCAGAGGGTAACCTTTCGACCTTTCAAGGCCATCTTCAGGTTAACAAAGAGAGAGTTTGAAGCTGACCGTTGTCGGGCACATGTCTTAGGGACGAGAGTATAAACGAGTATAAAACATGTGCTCAGCAACGGTTAGCTTCAAACTCTCTCTTTGTTAACTTGAAAATAACCTAGGAGAGTCTAAACATTAATCTCTGCTTATTAATAAAAGTGTTCATACCCATACCAGTTGTTCTGGGATACAAAGAGAAGTCAAGTTTTCCCAGAACCGTTAATAGTGTAAGCCACTTGAGAACTATTAAAAAAAAAAACTCACGTAGAACTGATACCAAAGTTTGATCCCGTAATCAATGAATACTCTCAAAGGCTCATAAAAACGAAGTATGTCTTTAACATTTTAGTCCTACTAGGTGACGCTGTAGCTTCTTCAGCTGGTAAAAATGATTTTCTGAAAGAGAAAAACATTTTCACCAACTGAAGAAGCCACAGCACCTCCTAGTATGAATCTAAGGAAATGACAATCAGAAGAATGACAGTCACAAGGAAAGAAAACTGTCGCATTATTTAATTGGAGGGATATAAATTATATAACATTCTGTTGACCTATAACAACTTTTCTGACATCTTCTTCAACGTTAATCTCTGTTCGGTGGATATTCATCATTCTTAGAATTTCTGACAGCTGTTCTTGATAACTTACGTAAGAGGTTTGGCCAATCGGCCACAATAAAATAACTATTTCACGTATTGAATTTTCAGAATTTCAATATTTTTGAAAAAAAGATATATTAACTAATTCTGGAGTTTAAAATATATATATATACTGTTGTTGTGGCATAAACTGGAAAGTGTGCTTTTTGAAATCCTTCACCAATGACCGGCATGACCACATGGTTAAGGCACTAGACTCATAATCTCTGGGTAGAGGGTTCAAATCCTCGTCACATCAAACATGCTCGCCCTTCCAGCTGTGAGGGAGTTATAATGTGACGATTGATCCCACTATTTGTTGGTGAAAGAGTAGCCCAATAGTTGGCAGTGGGTAGTGATGGCTAGCTGCCTTCTCTCTATTCTTACACTACTAAATTAGGAACGGTTAGCGGAGATAGTCTTCGTGTATCTTTGCGCGAAATGAAAACGAAACAAACCAAATAGGCAAAATGGAAATGTAAAATCGGTAAGATACAAAGAGAAAGATATGTTACAGGCCTTAATAAAACGGAAGGAAACTATAACAGATTTTGTAACCTATTCTGAAGCTGAATCATCAATACACGAGATATCATCGTAAAAATTTCTTACTTATTTAGCGGTTTGGTATGATGTGTCTGTTGAATAAATCTATTGAGTAAAAACTGCAGAGCTCATCTGTATAAACTGATATTGCTTGAAATTTCAGCAACGACATACGACAACTCTTCTTTAGAGCGAGGAAGAGTTGTAAAGAGGGAAGGCAGTTAGTTATCGCTATCCACTGCCAACTCTTGGGCTACTCCAATCAAATAATGGGATTGACTGTCACATTATAACGCCCCCACGGTTGAATGGGTGAGCATGTTTGGGGTAACGGGGATACAAATCCGCGACACTCAGATTGTGAGTCGAGCACCTTAACCCAGATAGCCATGCCGGGTCATGTTCCAAAATTACCACCAAAGACTCACATCAGTTACAGTTGTTCGTTACAAATCTCAGGAGGAGCCAATCAGTGCTATACAACAATGGTTCAACACATTTTGTTTTCCACTGAAATCAACTGTGCTTTAATAAAATTGGGAAACACATCTGAGTTGTTTCGACACTCCATCTTCCTATGTCACGTTTATGCAATACAAAATGAGTGCAAAATGCACTAGTATAATCGTGCAAGGACTCAACTATAGCAATATAAAATGGCTATTGAAATAATTCATATATTTTAACAGAACCTGTTTAGCAACAGTTGAAATTACAACAATGCTCATACACATTTGGTGCCTCTGACACGCTGTGTTTTATTTAGAGAAATGACCTAGCAGTAGTATCTCCAGATGCGTATACTGCTTTCTGGACGCTGCTTGCTGCTCTATTAACTGTTGCATCTTTTGAGAGAATGTTATTTAAAGTTGTTAACCTATTTGACCTTGCAGATGTACACTGTCTATAGAATAGGATTTTGCAAGAAAGTTGAATTTCCAAAAAGTTGTTCAACAATTCGTAAGAAGAGAAATCGAGAACGAACTTGAAATATCTTAACAACTACATAAAAAGAAGGTGGTTGTGAAAAATTTGTATTTCTTAATATGTATTACAAATATTCCAAACTTAGGTATTTAGTTGTTGGTTCTCCGCTGGGTTTGGTTTGTTTTAAATTTCGCGTTCAACTAATCGAGGGTTATCTCCGCTAGCCGTCCCTAATTTGGCATTGTAAGACTAGAGGGAAGGCAGCTTGTCATCACCACCCACCGCCAACTCTTGGGCTACTTTTTTGCCAACGAATAGTGGGACTGACCACCATTATAACGCCCCCATCGCTGAAATGGCAAGCATGTTTGGTGTGACAGAGATTATTCGAACCAGTGACTCTCGAATTATGAGTACGATCCAAACGTAGACCAATCCATGTCAGCTAATCCTGGGGAAGGAGAGCTTTAGACTCAATGTCAAATTCTGATACAATTGACACGTACACACACACATTTATGCCAAGCAATACTTTAGAATATTCATGTGCCCAGGCATGGCCAAACGAGCTAAGGCATTCGACTCGTAATCCGAGGGTCGAGGGTTCGAACCCCGGTCGCACCAAACATGCTTGCCCTTTCAGCGATGGGGGTGTTATAATGTGACGGTCAGTCCTATTATTCGTTGGCAAAAGAGTAGCCCAAGAGCTGGCGATGAGTGGTGATTACTAGCTGCCTTCCCTCTAGTCTTACACTGCTACATTAGGGACGGCTGGCGCAGATAGTCTTCGAGTAGCTTTGTGCGAAATTCAAAACAAACAAACAAGAATATTTAGCTGTCTTTATAAAATCTTATTCCACTATATTTAGGCAACGTTACTTGTCTACCAGACAAATTACTTTATATTTGAATAAAAAAAAATTTCTTGGTTAATTTAGGATAATTCTTCTTCTTATCTGTAGCTTTTACTTGTGTTTGATTAGATTGCTTGTTTGTTTTTAATCTCGGGCAAAGCTACACGAGATCTATCTGCATTATCCGTCCTTAATTTAGCAGTGTTAGACGAAAGGGAAGGCAGCTAGTCATCACAACCCACCGTCAACTTTTAAGCTACTCTTTTACTGTCAAACTGTAACGGTTGAAAGGGCCATCATGTTTGGTGCAAAGGGGAATCGAACCCGCGCCCCTCAGATTGCCAGTCAAACGCCTTAACCCACTGGGCCACGTCGGACTTTTGATTAAAATACTTTATTTATGCATATAGAAATGTTTACTTAACTGTCCACAGATAATTTTGAAAGATTCTGTATAGCTTGCTGTATTAAAATTTGTTTACAACAGTTACTTAAGAGTTATTTTTAGTTAATGTTATTTCTAAAATATATCATAAAAGGCTATTTATGGATAAAAATTTTATGAATTGAGTTCTAAGAAATATCACTTAGATGTCGCTTTTTATAGGTTGCCTGTTTTATCGATAGTTGTACAGTTAAATATTATCTACTGGTTTCCATTAACGCTAAGAGCACAATAAGTTTTTCATATGCAGTTTAGTTTAACTTGAAATCAAAGAAAGCTAAGTTGGATTTGAATAGTCCTTATTTAACACTAAGTTAAAATATATTGTATAATTTATATAAATTCAATTTCATGATGATAACAGTGACATTAAAATAGCTTTATACAAGTTCATTCATGCGGGTCATAACGTCATAATTTTCTTCACAATTGATATAAATAGTATGAAAAATTATGTTTAGTTTTTTTTAAAAAAACAACAACATTATTATACCAATACCTATTGTTATAATATAGTATTATTAAAACCACCAAGATTCAGAATTATGACAATATTTAGTGTTATAGTATAGTATTGTTAAAATAACGAAGATCCAGTACAATACTAATATCTCGTGTTACAGTTGTACTATTGTTAAAACAACGAAGATTCGGTATTATATCAATATTTAGTGTTATAGTATAGTACTGTTAAAACAACGAAGATCCAGTATGATATTAATATTTAGTGTTATAGTATATTGCCGTTGAAGCCACGAAGATTCAGTACAATACAAATATCTAGTGTTATAGAATAGTCTTGTTAAAACCACAGAGATTACTTAATAATGTAATACTTAAAATGATTAGCTGTACACAGCTAGATTTTTTTGTCAATCTGTTTATTTAATATTTGACTAAATGTTACTTGCCGACTAGATGAAAAGATATTTAGAACAAAAGCAGGATAGAAAATATAACGTGACGAACCATTAAAAATCAATAACGTAGAGCAGCGTTTTTCACTCGCTTTATTACGAGAGTGGTTGGGTCAACCTATAAAGGACTAATCCGCGTTGTTAATGTTTTATATCGGTCTGTCAAGCTGTACATTTTGTTGTAAAGGTGAAATGAATGAAATTGGTTTCTTGTGTACGGCCTACAACAGAATAAGGGCCTCGGTCGCACGCAACCAATGTTTGTTTATGAGTTAACGAACATAAGCACTTTGGGTTATGAGTATCACTTTGGTGTTAGTAAGGAAAATAGTAAATCAATAAAAGGAAAAGTCAACTTATGGAAGTTCCAGAAACATTACCAGAATCATTTATAGTAAAATGACGAATATTAAGACACTATCTGAAAGCTATCTTTTCAAATTGAAATAGACTACACGCACGCGGTAATCGATTTCGAAATATACACCGTTACAATATTTTTTGGTTTTTTTTGTTGTATAATCGTGCTTATGCTATTTCGATATTTACGTTTGCGAGTTATCTAACTTCTGAATTATTTCCTATAATATGCACAGAAAAAGTCGACGAACGAATTCGATATCTCGAGAATGTACTTTAATGGGAACCGCCGAACTTTTAGCATCTGAAGCGCAAGTAACAGCATTTAAACTGTTATTGTAAGAAACAATATTTAAACTATTATTGTAAGTAACAATATTTAAACTGTTATTGTAAGTAACAGCATTTAAACTATTATTGTACGAAACAATATTTAAACTATTATTGTAAGTAACAATATTTAAACTATTATTGTAAGTAACAATATTTAAACTATTATTGTAAGTAACAGCATTTAAACTGTTATTGTAAGTAACAATATTTAAACTATTGTAACGATGACAAGCAATAAGAAACAGTTCCTTACTCTAAGTTCTTGTTGGTCATCTTTATATTATGTGTGTAATAATATAATAGGTAATCTTGTAATGTACTCTCCATTATACAGAAAGAAACAACAACTAGTGCATACTTCTATCTTCAAGCTTCAGTTTCACAATGGTCAGTGGTGTATACAACTTCTAGCCATCTGTCAGTACTCATTATGTTACTGACCAACGAGATTTGACGTCGATTCCTTTGGGACAAGCTTTGTACTACTTGTTCTGATTATCCGTCTATACAACGAGGAAGTGGAGCTTATTGCATTTGTTTATCTGTTCATACAATACATTACCAACCGATTCAGACTACTTAAGCCAGTATTGATTATAAAAAAATTACATAAGTTTGTATAATGCATACATATATAAAACCTAAAACACTTGAAGACACATGAAAGCTAATTTTGAGGATGTGTCCAGAATGAAGTATCAAAAAAAAAAAAATGATGAAACCTTTTACCGCAAAAACAGAAAACAAGTTATAGGAAGGTGAATTATGAAGGTTTTATAATAGAGTGTCAGACATTTATTAGCCTTTGCACCCTTTAGCAGGCACGAGAGCAATACCTTCTTTAAATCAGTTTGGACAAATTAGGGAAGACGTTCCTGGCACTCTTTTCTCACAGTAACATAATTTCTTTACACTATTGAAAGCAACCGACATAAACATATATGTTAATAATATAATGCATAATATGTACAGTACAGAAATATGAAACATAAAGAAGAATCCGATGCTTTGTGTCATTGCATGTCAGTTGTATTAAACAAACTGAGTTGATTTTAGGGACGTTTTCAGTTATGTGAAACTTTGTGGAGCCTGAGGGACCAATAGACATATGCGCTTCGCATTATTCTGTTTTAAACAGTTAAGGTTTTAATCTTTAAATACAATGCACAAAAAAGTTGAAGGATAATTTAAATTTACAAAAATACAGCTATGGTAAAACCTCTCATGTTACATAGCTTTAACCACCGCATTCAACTCTCTCCAATTCAAGTCAGGCATGATGATGTTAACTGAAATTGATTAGTGATTTAGTACCAAACATATAGTTTTACCATACGACATTGCCTTAACTCCGTGACTGCGGGCCCCCCAGTGGCGCAGCGGTATGTCTGCGGACTTACACGCAAAAATCCGGGTTTCGATACCCGTGGTGGGCAGAGCACAGATAGCCCATCGTACAGCTTTGTGCTTAATTCAAAACAACAACAACAACCGTGACTGCGGCTGTTCTAAACGCTATACACCAAATAAGGCACACTCGCATTAATCTGTCGTAGGCAAACTGTACCGTATGTGGTCAATCAGCAGTCAATTGAAGAGAATTACAACGTTTAAAAGTTGTTCCTGAACTATGGCTAGAATTTATAAAAAGTATCTGGGCTTTAAATTTATGAGTATCTTAGGACGAAAGAAAACCAACCAATCACACAAAGGGATGTGGAACTGTTGTCAAATCAATTAGAAATTTACTAGAAAATCTGGACATGGCAAACAACTGTTCGCGATATAAGAACAGCTACCTGCTGGTTCTAATTTGTTGCAACTGTAAGTGTCTGTTTCAAGACTAAGTCAGATATTTATAGCGGCAAATATATGTCGTATGAGTAACAAAAACATTAGAAACAGGTTTTAAAATGCTAGACTAAATGCTAAATACCCCTTGAACTGCAGTTGTCTATTAGAAAGATACACGAAAGTTGATATGAAAATGTGAAGAAAAGCAAGTTAAGCGGAATAGTATCCTTTTTTTTGTTTTAGATAAATCACGCTTCCTGTTAGAAGAAAATCCGAAACCATCCCTAATTCTATTTTCATACAATGACTTTATCCATAAGCTGATGATGTGCAAAAACAGGACTTGGTGGATGTATCAATCTCTACATCTTGCAGCCGTCAATGCTACACACTATTACATCATACCACTCTTTGTACTTCCATGATTTGTTGTATTTAATCTTCACTTTAGCTTAATGGACCATAGCGCTAAGCTCTACCATACTAAACTGGTTATCTTGTCCTTTGAAAATGAAGTGGTCAGCACACTTACCTAATTTCAATCGCATCAAACATGTATATGATGTTTGACACTTTCCCTCGAATGACGCCAGGAAGTAGATCAAAATAGTTGTCGAGAATACCTATGAGCATTAAAATTTGTATTTTAAGCAGGCGGCGGTAGTTCTGAACTACACTTGCTATTACATGATAAATTTTTCTTAGATGTTAATCGAGACTACATGAGTTTTCCGTCCTTAACTTTGAATTGTAAAGCTGTGAAGCCACGCCTATCAAATGTTTGTTTACAAACATAGAATGGATGACCAAACATTTGTATTTCAGTTCAGATGATAGATCGTCGACGGCTTCACGTCGACAAAAAGTTGATTGGTTGTTGCTGTTGTCTAGCGTGGAATTACGCAACGGGTTATCTTTATTCTATCCAAGGCGGGGAATCGAATCCCGGATTTTAACATTGTGACTCCATAAAACTCAGCCAAACCCATTGAGGTACGAGTGGAGAGAGGGATGATTTTAAAAATGCTTTGTTATAGATGAAATATTATAAATTTCAATTGTCTTTTTAGTTGCAAGAAATTAGTTTGTTTGTTTGGTTTTGAATTTCGCACAAAGCTACTCGAGGGCTATCTGTGCTAGCCGTCCCTAATTTAGCAGTGTAAGACTAGAGGGAAGGCAGCTAGTCATCACCACCCACCATCAACTCTTGGGCTACTCTTTTACCAACGAAAAGTGGAATTGACCGTCACATTATACGCCCCCACGGCTGGAAGAGCGATTATGTTTGGCGCGACCCTCAGATTACGAAGCGCACGCCTTAACGCGCATTGCCATGCCAGGCCCCAAGAAATTAGTACGTTTGAAAAACGTACACTTATTTTCAGTTCAATATAATAATTTCTTAAATTTTAGTTTAAAATGACATTCATAATTTCGGACTCGAATACTTCTAGTTGACTTACAAGTGCAATTATTTGCTGTAGTTCACAAAGACGAGAAAAATTATACCCATGTTATAAACAAGAAGGTCTAAGACTAGATGACAGCGATTTGGAACTGGAAATGCAAAAGGAGAGCAAAACGTGCATCACAGCGATTAGAAATGAGCATTTTAACGTTGGGGCTAAGCTTATATATAACAATAACAAGACGGCTTGAAACCGGCACTTCCACTAAGCCTATTACACGACGGTTTAAAACTGATGCTTCAAGCGAACCAGGCAGAATTTTAAAGATTTAAATTAATAAAGAGAAGATCGTCTTTCTAACACTGTAGTTGTTATCATTACTTGAGACTGATTGTAGACAAGTAGGTGGAGCTACTTGTTCATAATGAAAAATTATTGTTTATTTTTACTATTTCCCTGACACAGATAATGTTCTTTATAATTTTCAGTGCCCTTTGCTTAAAGACATAAAATCATCGGTTTTTATTTTACAGCATTTATGTATTTACTTTCTCCAATTAGGTTAATGTTATCGTTTTTTTTTAACGCAGAGCCACACTTGACTATCTACTGTGTATATCACAGGGAATCAAACTTCGGACTTTAGCGTTGCAAGTTAGTAAATTTACAATTGGTGTTAAACTGCTCGTTAACTTCAACAATGATCCCGTCGCACCAAACATGCTCGCCCTTTCAGTCGTTGGGACGTCATAATGTTCGGCCAATCCCACTATTCGTCGGTAAAAGAGTAGTCCAAGAGTTAGCGGTGGGTGATGATAACTAACTGACCTCCCTCTAGTGTTACACTCCTAAATTAGGGACAGCTAGCGCAGAAAGCCCTGGTGTAGCTTTGGGCGAAATTAAAAAACAACCACACAAACAAGATTCAACAATATCTTCCCACCGATGAGGAACTCAGATATCTCAAACGGGTAAACCTCATATATACACACTTTCACTAATATCATTGTATTTAAGATAACTAAAATTCTACCCTGTTTTGCTTCCCATAGTGCTCTTAGTTCTAAAATTTCACGTACAAATAGGATATTTGCGCATTAAGCCTTTCAACATTCTGTTGGATAATGATTATAAGTGATCGAAAAATATACCTTCTACTTTTAAGAGAAGATTATTTTTATATCTTTGGTATGATAAACAGTGGTATTTGACCAATGATTTTCGTACGTATGTTTTTAATTAAAAATTATTGTTTTTTTCTTATAATAAATTAAGGCGTCGAAATGTAGAATGATTCTCCCTAATACAATGAGCCACCATATTGTACTTTTGTTTGATCAGAAAATGCCAAAATGTAAGATGCATACAAACCTAAGAACTATTTTGAAAGAAGATCTTGCATTTTATCAGAAACTTAAAATTTAGAAATAAAAAGTGATCAAAATAAGGTTTTGCATTAATAAACATAAATCAGATAATTGTGTTTGTTTTTACAGGACTTTTTGCTTCTGAACAATTTTTAAATTATACAGCGCAAGTTTATACATATTTGCACTCGACTGAAAATAATATGACAAGAAAATAACTTGAAATGGTCATTTAAAACTTTGACAAAATAAAAATGAATATATGTGTTTATTGAAATTTAGCCTTTGCCTGTTCTTATTAATGGAGAAAAATTTATATGTATTTTTCGTAATAGTAATTTATTTTCTTTTGATTTTGAACAGATGTGAGATTCCAAACTCACGTGCGATTGTGTGCGTTAAATATTTAATTCTGTTACTTCTGAATTTTTTAAAGAGATATTCGATATTCAGTTTGTCTCATAACTAGTTTTTTTGTACCAGAATTATGTAGAAAAATTGTGAATATTTGATTGGGAATATGAAAACTAGACACAAATCTGGTGTTTATTCACATGTGGATTCGTCTGAAGCCCTTTGCTTAGTGAAAGTTTAGAAATCTAGAACAACGAAATTATTAATTTCCAGTAAGAAGTAAGGATAAAATAACACAGTACGTAATATCAGCAGAACAAACTTCGGGAGAAGCTAAGGTGGATAGAAATCAGAGAGTGGGGTGAACTTTCCTAACGGTCTCGTAATTTTTAGACGGAAGTTCTTTTTTTCTTCACATAAACTGATGTTTTAAGAGAGGACAGTATTTCGACCATACAACGAATACATATTTTTTCATCATCTTTGCCATATTAGCTTATGCATTGTAATATGTGCATCCTGTGCGCGAAATGTCGAAAATACTTCATAAGTATCGAAGGCCCGGCATGGCCAGGTGGGTTGAGGCGTTCGACTCGTAATCTGAGGGTCGCTGATTCGAATTCCCTTCACACCAAGCGTGCTCGCCCTTTCAGCCGATGGGTCATTATAATGTGACGGTTATTACCAACTATTCGTTGGTAAAGGAGTAGCCCAAGATTTGGCGGTGGGTGGTGATGATTAGCTGCCTTCCCTCTAGTCTTACACTGCTAAATTAGGGACGGCTAGCTCAGATAGCTCTCGTGTAACTTTGCGCAAAATTAAAAAAACAAACAAAAAACATTCTTTATACCTTAATAACTTTAAGCTATAAGCGTTTATTGAATATCATGGTGCTCTTTCATTTTACGTTACACACGTGCTAACATAATTAAGTGTTATGTGTTCGTTAATCACGAACTCACGTGTCACATAACAGTAAAAATCTTTAAGAAACGACAACAGCGAAATCTGGGCTATCCGTTATCAGAGAAGAATTTATTGATTATATTTTGAAATTAAAAACTCTGTTTCTTTCAATGAAAGTAACTTACAACGTTGATTTGAGAAACTTCCTACACTCTCTCTTTTATGGCGAAGTAAAACTGTGTGTCGGTGTTTTCCTATAACCTTTCAGGTGTTTTTAAATGGGCGTTTCTTTCACCTACCTCAGTCAAATGAGAGACATCGAAGTTGTAAAGTAATTATGACAGTAATGTAACGCATTAAAGCTCGTTTTATAAACTTACTAAATAACCGTAATTAAATGTAGCTTTTACGGTCCGCACGTGACCCCCCTCCACGTCTATCAGGTGTAAGTTTGAAACCTAATGACGCTAAAATTCGGGCTTCAACGTACATCATTGGCAAAGCAATATTAGCCCATTGTGTAGGTTTGGTTGTTTTGGAATTTCGCACAAAGCTACTCGAAAGCTATCTGTGCTAGCTGTCCTTAATTTAGCAGTGTAAGACTAGAGGGAAGGCAGCTAGTCATCACCACCCGCCGCCAACTCTTGGAGTACTCTTTTACCAACGAATAGTGGGATTGATCGTCACATTATAACGCCCCCACGGCTGAAAGGTCGAGCATGTTTGGCGCGACCGGGATGTAAACCCGCGACTCTCAGATTACGAGTCGCACGTCTTAACACGCTTGGCCATGCCGGGCCTGTGTAGGTTTGTATTTACTGGAAACAAATTATTAAACATGGCCTCGTATTTTCGATGCTTCAAATGTTTGAAATTAATTCAACTTGCAAAGTTTAGAAACAGAGAGACTTGGCATCTGAATGTAATTATAAATATATGAAGCACTAAATATGTATTTATATTATAAGTGTTAGGAAGTATAGAATTAAACATAAATAAAACATTAGAAGCGCTAAAGACATTTTGAGTTTACACACTAAATATAATTAGAGCATTAGAAGCGCTTGAGATAGATAAACCTCAAAAATCAAATATAGAACCGCCAGAGACATGTGGGCCTCAAAAATGAAATATAATCACAACAATTAAGCGTTAAAGACTCATGGGCCTTAAAAGTAGGATCGGCATGGCCAGGTGGTTAAGGTACCCCAGTCGTAATCTGAGAATCGCGGGTTCGAATCCCGATCACACCAAACATGCTCGCTTTTTCAATTGTTGGTGCGTTATATTGTGACGATCAATCCCTTTTGTTGGTAAAAGGAGTAGCCCAAGTGTTGGAGGTGTGTAGTGATGACTAGCTGCCTTCCCTCTAGTCTTACACTGCTAAAGTAGGGACGGCTATCACGGATAGCCCTTGAGTAGCTTTGCGCGAAATTCAAAACAAACACTGTAGTAGAATTGTTAATTACATATTATTATTTTTCTGGCAACTAGGTCCATCTTTTCCCCTTTTTTCTGTACCTTGAGATAAACATAATACGGTGGCTTGAAGGTGAATTTCGTTACAAAGTAAATCGGTTTTGAAAGATTTAATCCTGCATGCTAGTTTAGAAAACTGTAAAATATAGTTCATATAAATAAAGAAGTCTAATTATTCCTATGGAATTTGTCTCCTTCTGGCATAACAGTAAGTATACAGTTTTACAACGCTAACATCAGAGGTTCGATTCTCTACGATGAATACAGCTGACAGCCCAACGTGGTTTTGTTGTAAGGAAAAAAACTCACACCCTATCGTATTTGACCTCCCTCGTATTGTAGTATCATTACTATTACTGAACACAGATAAAATACTATCTGACTTCTCAGCTAAATATGTGTGTTTTTAACAGCGTGTGGCTAAAGTATAATAATACACCTTTCTCCGAATGTGTTTTAAGTATAGGCTTACAACTTGTACTGATTCACAGTCCACAAATAAATAATTCCTGTGGAGACAGATTTTTTTTCTCTCAAACTCAGAACAGCTACCCCCATAATTAAGAAGTAAGTCAAGCCTAACATTTTCACTTATCAATAATTTTGTATTTTGAAGAACCAGGAACTCGTCTGCAATTGTTTTATGAATTATTTCATTTCTGCTTAAAACATAAGCGACGCGCTATGAACTGCGCCCACTCTACTTACTGTTATGTGATGATCATTTTAAATGAAGCTTCCCTTGTCCAGCGAGGGGCTGTCGCCAGGGTGGCGCCTTCCTTTTTATTCTACTTATGTCCACGAGGAGGCTCAAGACTCGGTAAATTTGTTGAGTATTAAAGCACAGGTTTCTAGCAGATGGATAACTGCGGTTGGCTTGGATCAACAGGCTGTACACTGCATTCCTGTGAAATATAATTACGTCTTGGGTGGTGATTTATGGTATTAAACAGGATAGTCAGGGGTGATTAGTTCGAGATCAATTGTGAGCAAACACTGTCTACGTTATTATCGGCAATAGAGCCATATAGGCTCCGACTCTTATGTGTAGAACATACTACACACGTGGAGCGCACAACTCGCGGCGGACTTAATTTGGGGCCCGCCACGTATGGCGACAACCCAGGGTCTAGCGCCTATTAGCAATTACACAGATCTGAGCTCTTCGTATCATACGGATTCTTTCTCCAGCAGTCAACGTACTTGGATGAAGATAGAATTGTCAGAGAAGAGGAGATGATAAGTCTAAGCCTGCAATGCATATGTATATGTATATATGCGATGTAGAGATAGATCCAAGTACGTCAGTAAATACTCGCTATGCTAGGAAAATAATTATTACGGTATGATCCTTGTTCATCCATCAATCCCACGTCAACACTGACGTTCTCTTCGTATACATCATTACAAAATAAAATGTGATATATAGAAGATGAATATATTGGTGTGCTCGAGAACTTCGAAGTTTCCTCGGTTTTCAGTTTTGTTTGATTGTGGGCGTGGCTCGTATAGATCATTCTATATATAAATTCATACACAGAAAAAAAACCCGAACCAATTTGTCTGTAAATTGCTACTCGAATAAATAGTATAAAACTTTTTACCTCAGCTGCACTTGATAAATTGTCTATTTTAGTCTGGTTTGTTTTGAATTTTTCGCGCAAAGCTACACGAGGGTTATCTGCGCTAGCTATCCCTAATTTAGCAGTGGGAAGGCAGCTAGTCATCACCACCCCCACCGCAAACTCTTGGGATACTCTTTTACCAATGAATAGTGGAATTGACTGTCACTTTACAACGCTCTCACGGCTGAAAGAGCGAGCATGTTTGGTGTGACAGAGATTCGAACCCTCAATCCTCAGATTACGAGTCAAGTGCCTTAACCATTTGGCCATGCCGGGCCTTCTATCTTAGATCTAGTCATTGTAAATGATTTATATAATATAGAGGATTTAGAAAAGAGTGATTTTATCTTTACTGGATAATAATATAATTGAAGAAAATCTAAGAAACGACTTATTTAAAGGGACGAAGTGCTCTAAAATTAGTCATTTCCAAAACGATTTTTCAGCTTGTGCACAAATAAAGTCTCTTAAAAAGATCATGGAGCTCTCGAAAACGTGGCATCACAATTTGGTAAACCACTTTCGCTTTGCGAAGCCTAACTTTCTTGTCGTTTTATCCTCACAGTAACACTGAAAAAAAAAAGGCTTAACTGATCCTTTGTGTTTCAGTATTTTTGAAATTGTGTAGAAAGTATGGATATTTAATTGTGGAGACTACTTTAAAATTCCCGACATTGATATGTAAGTGTGGCATACGTAAATATCAATCACTATGGCTTTTTAAAGAACAGGATTGAAGAAGTAACTCGTTCAAAAAAAGAAAACTTACTGTTAACTGTAATCTGTTGAATAGCAGATAACGTGATGATATTGCGACCATGCATATAACAAGCAATAAAATTTATGGTATTTTGCTTCTTTGTGACGTAACCAATTTATAAAAATTATAGGTGTTCGAAATCACAAAAGGTTACTGTTTCATTAAAAGCGAAATAAATATAATTCGTTCATTTTAATCCATCCGATTCTGTAATCTCATTTGGAGACTGATCGACGTGACTATTTTTTAGGCTACACTAAACTAAGATCGAATAAGAAGTGTTTATTTTTTGTTTTGAATTTTGCGCAAAGCTACACAAGGGCTGTTTGCGCTAGCCGTTCCGAAACTAGCAGTGTAAGACCAGAGGGAAGGAAGGCGGCTAGTTGTCACCACCGACCGGCAACTTTTGAGCTACTCTTTTACCAACGAATAGTGGTATTGACCGTCACATTATAGCGCCCTAACCACCTGGCCATGACGGGCCTAATAAGGAGTGATTTATAATTCACCTCATAACACCTTTCAATCTTAACCGGTGATTTCTTGTATTGCACCAGCTTATGTTATAAAAGTTTTTTCGCGTTTTTTTGGTTCAAACGACATCTTGGCCCGGCATGACCACGTGACTAAAGCACTCAACTCGCAATCTGAAGATCGCGGGTTCGAATCGCCGTCATACCAAACATGCTCACTTGTTCAGTTGTTGGGGCGTTATATTGTGACGGTCAATCCCTGTATTCGTTGGTAAAAAGAGTAGCCCAAGAGTTGGCGGTGGTGGGGATGACTAGCTGCCTTTTCTCTAGTCTTGCACTGCAAAATTAGGGACGGCTAGCGCAGATAGCCCTCAAATAGCTTTGGGCGAAAATGAAAACACAAAAACGACATCTCGCGTTCGGGAGAGAGACAACACCCGTGTTTTTTCCACTAAAATACCTGGTAGGTGATGATGACAATTTATTTGTGATAATGAAACTCTTGAATAATATTACTAGGAACATGTAATAGGATATACTAGCAATCCTGAACGAAATACAAAAAAAATATGTCATACAGCATACATAAAATCAAGTAGAAAAAAAAACACAACTTAATTAGGTACTTATACGATGTATCAACATTTCTCATAATACACGAACGATTCTTCTTCCATTTGGTACTTACATTATTTATTCAAGGCGCTGTTTCGAAGGTTTTTCATTGAAGTTCATCTAACCGTGATCTATAGTATTTTGTAAATGATGTATAGAGACGATGTGCAATGTGACGCATGCTGCATATGTAACAAAGCCAGACATCATTACACACGCATCTTGTACATCCTTGATCCTTGTTTTGGTTAGAGGAAAGAAAATCACTTTCAGCACCTCAGGCTGTGCTTGATTAGAACAATAAACGAGCTTAGCAGACAGAGCGAAGATGTCTTTCTTGGTCTCTCGGCCCACACTTGTGTCAATATCCACTGGCTGCTACCAAAGGTGCTGGTTGTATGTGTTAGGCCTGCTACGGACACTGGCAAGTGATGGAGCGTGGGAACTCGCCAGACGACCAGCTAGAAACACTTCCCCGTGGAAAATTACTCGTAGCGCTCGCTACTCTTTTTTTTTCCCCCCCTAGAGCCTGGAGGCTGAACCGAGCAATACCTTCACTCGACTGCAAGGCAGAAATGACAGATGTTCTAACAAAGAAAGAGATACAGTAAAACCACATATCGGGCAATATATTTCGGATAATCTGGCTGTCGGGATACGAGCTCACCACGTGTTCAGATAACTGTATATTTACTGCTTCAATGCACTGTGGAAAGATCACATTATAGCATCAACTGAACCTTGGTAATATCAAGAACTGTAAAAGTTCGACCTCATACACGGCAAAAAGTAGTTTTTGAGTTTTACGTAAAGACGAAAGGTGCTGGGAAATGTGTAAAACACCTGAAGTTAGATACTGGACTCGCACGTTATTTGTTTACATGAATAAAACTACTTTGATGTAAAACTCCTAAAATATATATATATATATACACACACACACACACACAAATTTAACTTTACTGTAAGAGTAATTTACATACATTTAATTTACTGGTGTTATTTTGAATTAAGCACAAAGCTACACAATGGGCTATCTGTGCTCTGCCCACCGCGGGTATCGAAACCCGGTGTTTAGCGTTGTAAGTCCGCAAACATAACGCTGAGCCACTGGAGGGCCTTACTGGTATATGCATACATAAGAATTCTTCAGAGTTATTGTCTCATATTTCTTATGACAGATACGACATTTTCGTAAAGTTACGATATTACTTTTAAAGTAAATTATGGGTTGGTGTTTTCTTAATGTGAAATTGCACAATGGGCTATTTGCGCTTTGTACGGCGTAAAATCAAAGTAGATGATATAATTCATATATAAAAAAAACAACTTTTCATTCCTGTGAAAATGATTAGAATGATAGCTTGAAACAAATAAAAACAATTTTTTTTACAATTTTTAACAAGAGCTTAAACTGAAAAAAACACCTTTTTTTATTAAGTGTTGGCCGAATGTAACCCAAAGATTAGTGTAATTGTTTGCAGACTGGAAGGTGCAATGTTCGAGTTGTAATACCAGTCTGCCAACTCTTTGTAATTTCATCTCTTATAATTACGACAGTCAATCTCGCTAACTGTTTATTAGTAATCATGTAGGCTGAAGGTGCTGTTAGCTAGTTTTTCTTTACCCGATCAATATTACTAAATTGAGGTGAATATACTCAGATATATGAATCTGTGACATAGTTTTGTCCACATTTAGTGTAAGATACTGATGAGGTTGACCTAATAAATTTTAATATTGTATCTATGCTTCAACCAAACAGATTTGATATTAATTCTGATTATATACAAGACATACAAGAGATCAGGATCTTTGTTTCTAGCGTTGTAAGTCAGCAAACATACCACTGGGGGGGCTAATAGCAACCTTGCCACATATTGTAAGTTTTAGAAGTGCTCTTGATATGAGCCTAGACTGGGCCTATCCCGGAAGTAATGGTAAAACTCTGTTCTGTTGACTGGTTATACATGCATTGTTTAATTGAATAACTACTAATTAGAATGTGAGATCAAAATGCTTGCTACCTACTAGTAGACACTACACACAGTTGTAAGAATTGTCAGTTTAATTGAAAGTGTGAGACCAAAATAATTATTTTAATTAATTTACTAGAAATTAATTCACTTTATTGAAAGTAAATTTCGTACTGACTGAACATAAAATCTAAATTATTCCTCCATACACAGAACGTAAAGTATTATTAAGTTACTTTATTCAAAGTATTAAGTATATCTAACAAACTCCATAAGTTACTTTATTCAAAGTATTAAGTTTATATAACAAACTCCATAAGTTACTTTATTCAAAGTATTAAGTTTATATAACAAACTACATAAGTTACTTTATTCAAAGTGTTAAGTATATCTAACAAACTCCATAAGTTACTTTATTAAAAGTATTAAGTATATCTAATAAACTACATAAGTTACTTCATTCAAAGTATCAAATATATCTAACAAACTCCATAAGTTACTTTATTCAAAGTATAAAGTTTATCTAACAAACTCCATAAGTTACTTTATTCAAAGTATTAAGTATATCTAACAAACTCCATAAGTTACTTTATTCAAAGTATTAAGTATATCTAACAAACTCCATAAGTTACTTTATTCAAAGTATTAAGTATATCTAACAAACTCCATAAGTTACTTTATTCAAAGTATTAAGTATATCTAACAAACTCCATAAGTTACTTTATTCAAAGTATTAAGTTTATCTAACAAACTCCATAAGTTACTTTATTCAAAGTATTAAGTTTATCTAACAAACTCCATAAGTTACTTTATTCAAAGTATTAAGTTTATCTAACAAACTCCATAAGTTACTTTATTCAAAGTATTAAGTATATCTAACAAACTCCATAAGTTACTTTATTCAAAGTATTAAGTATATCTAACAAACTCCATAAGTTACTTTATTCAAAGTATTAAGTATATCTAACAAACTCCATAAGTTACTTTATTCAAAGTATTAAGTATATCTAACAAACTCCATAAGTTACTTTATTCAAAGTATTAAGTATATCTAACAAACTCCATAAGTTACTTTATTCAAAGTATTAAGTATATCTAACAAACTCCATAAGTTACTTTATTCAAAGTATTAAGTATATCTAACAAACTCCATAAGTTACTTTATTCAACATTTCAATTCTAAACATATTTCTGTATATTTTGGACAAGAGAAATAGCTATCCCGTTTTACTGAGGAGGTGGATGTTTTTTTTCGAAGTTTAAATTCTTGAAATATAGGGGAAATAATTGTTTTATAACACTACGTATGCAAAATGGAAACGTTGTATTTCTCGCGTTGCGGATCTGAAATAGTTTCAACCGTTGATAAAATTGAATTTTATATACCTTACTGTCACTAAAATTGATTATAGCTTTAGAACCAACGCCACCTTTACTGTAGTTTCTTTGTAAGACAAAATATAATTATTAATAATATTTTATCTTATTATATAAAACAAAAACTATCTATGACTATTCATTTTAGAGGCACATAAGTAAGTCTTACATCAAATGTCACTTACATTTGTCGTTTCATATCCAAGTGGTGATTTAAGTGCGTCATGTGCATTTATTCTTCATACATGATCTGCTTACTGTGAACCATGTTCTTTAATGTAGTCTACCGTGTAGATGTTCAGACGAAGTGATCACATCAGATAATCATTGCAACGTTTCAGTCCTCAGTTCTGTTAATTCAATAGCTACGCAGACCTAATTAGATATCTGCTGTAAAGAGGCCATTCGCGAAAAGTTACCCTCCCTACCCCTCTTAGATTAAGTAAGAGTAGCTGGTGTTTACTTTACTTAGCAGAAAAATACAGATGCGTCTGACTTTGAGTGTGTGAATTTTATTGGAATGTCAGTAGATTCGGCAATCATAATGCTTCTGAGAATCATGAATCTTACTTGAATGTTAAGGTTGTCCCCAAACTTCCCAACTCGAGAACTATTGTTATTTTGGATGACAACGTTGTTAACGATAAACATTTATTCCGTGCCTAGAGCTGAACTCGTTATCAAAATAACTCTTCCCTTAAAACTAATAGTTTACTTCCAGTAAAGTTTCGAACATTATGTTGTCACTGATAAGAACATTTGTTTTCAAACTATCGCGCTACACAATGAACGAAAACAAAAACCCGATTCTTTCCTTAGTTTTAGTTCAAATCTTTATCCGTAACATGTTTTTTTTTTAAAGAAATCCTTGTATGATTTGAAATCTGAACATTAAATCTTATACAACGCCAAGCACGTTCCAAATGAAACATACCGTTTGAGGACACATCTTGACTGGCGTAGGAATGAAGATGTGGAGAGAAAAAGGGAAAGAAAGGAAGGGCAGATTCCAATCTTGGTGTAGCTTTTAGCGCGAAACTGCTTCCCGGACTGCACCTCCAGCTCGGGTAGTACGAAGAAAGGCATTCTGGTGGCAGATATGGAACTCCCAGTCTGGGAGTTGCAAAAGCGGGCAGCAAAATATTTGGGCCTGCAATAAAACAGAATATTATTCTAATTTATCTGTAAATATATTTATTTCATCTGTATAAAAATTTGAATACATGCATCTTAAGTTCTGTGAAGTTTTTGTTGTTTTTGTTTTAATTGAATGTGCTTTAAACTAATTGTTTTCTACTTTAATTTCTACATCCCTAGAGATATTTATACAAGTTTAGTTTTTTTTTTAAATTATACCTTTTTCCCCACTGGATTCATTGAAAAGAGAAGTTTAGACCTGTAAACTTGATTTCACTCATGTTCCAATTAATTTTTTTATGATATTAGTTTAGTAAAATTTTAAAAAAGGTCCAAATCTTAATTATTAATACAGTTTCTCATCAAACTCATCGATTAAACTAAACAGCTTTATTGGTATTAAAGTAGCAGATAGTCCATTGAACGTATTTCAAGTTTGTGACAATTTGACCATTATATTTATATTATATTTATGTTTACCTCAACTGTTCTGAGTTTATTTTTTACAACTTAGGTGTAATTGAGCATTAGTTTTGTTTATTAATATATTTCGTGAGTCGAAACTAAACGCTATGGGTAGAATACAACTGCCATTATTACTTTAGTTTTCTAGCGTTTTGTGATGTACTTAAATATTAATTTTTCCTTATTTCACAGAGTTGGTTTAACAGATCAATTTGGCAGTTACGTATTCATAATCAAATGATAAATCTCCTTATCTTAAACTTTAATAAGTTTTTGCACATTAGATCGTATTATGTTTGTATACAATATTACAAAATATTAATGACGTTATCGGATAACTTGTCCAATAACCTTTGCTGTAAAATTCTCACTGTTAAAATATTATAGACATATTTTAAACTTTATTAACTGTTAAAGTACGTGTAAAATATTGTTACAAAAACCAAATAGCATAAGGTATTGTTAACACATTCTTGATAAATTATATTTTTAATAATCAGAATAATATTTATTTAAACTTATGTAAGTAGGCATTTCATTCTAGAATTACCGGGGGGAATAGGCATTGGCTTTTTAAATGTATATTTTTTAATTATTTCTGAACAAAAATGTCACAAATACTACAATTAATTCTATTAATTAATTACTACTGGGTTCTCTTACATAGAAAAATCATTGATTTCAATTTTCTTTTGTTAGTTCTTTGCACTGAATACTGAAAAAATAATAAAATTAATCAGTATGATAAATGAGCACACCTATTGGTAGGAAAAGAAATAAAAAAAACATGTCAGTAACCTGAGTGCCAATAAAGCACAAGAAAAGCCTTTACAAAATTTAAGCATCCGTAAATCTATAGAGTGCTTTAATTTTAAGATCGTCTAAATAGAGAGAGTACTTGGTACTGAAGGCACTCAAATGTCGCTATCACAGTAATAATAACAATTTTAAAACATAATCGTCCCTAAAGGAGAGATTTGGAATTAACACTATTTAGATATAATTTTTTCTGTTTAATAACATGTGTGAAATGTAAACATGGAGTTCATGTTTGGTACTGAAACGTTTGATTGAAATTTCGCGCAAAGCTACACGAGGGTTATCTGTGCTGGCCGACCCTCATTTAGCAGTGTAAGACTAGAGGAAGGCAGCTAGTCATTACCACCAACCGCCAACGTATGGGCTACTCTTTTACCAACGAATAGTTGGATTGGCCGTAACATTATAACACCTCAACGGCTAAAAGAGACGAGCATGTTTGGTGCGATAGGGATTTAAACCCACGACCCTCAGATTACAAGCCTTAACACATCTGGCCATGCCGGGCCGATCACTGAAATGAAAAACGTTTAACACTCACCACTATTTAACCCTAAAATTAACACTCACCACTATTTAACCCTAAAATCTATACCGAGCTTGGCCTGGTGAGTAAACTATATGATAGCTTCGTCAAACAAAACTAAACTGTCAGTTGGTGGTGGGTATTGCTGATTATCTGCCTTCCCTTTAGTCCATCACTTTAAAATTAGAGATGACTATTTACTGATAGCCTTGGAATATTATTGAATCTACAATTCCTTGTAAAGGTAATATCAGCCACTCCGCTAGTAAAGCGGTAAGTCTACGAATTTATAACGCTAAAATCAGGGGTTCAATTCTCAGGTTTTGCTATAAGAAAACAAACACACGAACGTAATATAAAAAAAAAACGTTAATGAAGAACGTAATAAGTTATTATTATTATTATCGGTACTATTAACAAGTAAATGTGATCAGGAATAATAGTTAAAAACAACAAGAAACATAATTACAATTATACATTACGCCACATTGTTATGTTGACATACTTAGCAGTTACTAAGCTTAAAATTAAACACTAATGTAAGATTCGTTAATGGTTTAACAAGTTGTTTTTCTATCATTTAAGATAAAGAGTTATTCATACTTGTAATTTTTCCACTGTGAACAAAGCAGTAATATGAGGCATACTTATCTGTTCTACCTATATAAAACTTCTGATGTTTAATATTAATAAAGCTAGGGTAAACTTGTTTAGTTTATTCATGTCAGACCTATATCATAACATGAATGTAACAATGAGGTATTGCATTATTAATCAATGTCCAAACCATTGTTAGTGTAACAAACTATACCGAGTATGTAGGGCTAATTAATTTTTCTTTTTTAATTTTATAAGTGATTGTATTCTTATTTGCGGAAAACGCAGACATCTATAATAGCAATGATAATAAATAGTAAAAAATACATAAAGTAGCAGTTATGAAGAGAATCCCATTACGATCATAAATGCTTATTGAATTATAAGGTTCCAAACAAGTTACTTGATATGAAATTTAAATAAACAGGGAAAGCATTGAAGTTTGAAGTAGCAAACTGAATGCGTTTGTTATCCTTTTAGCAAATGCACATCAGGCTATCTGCTGAGTCTTCCGAGGGGAATCGAACCACTGATTTTTAACGTTGTAAATCTGTAAACTTACAGATCGGTAAGGCAGTGAATGTTAAAGTAATGGATAAAGTATCAAGATAATATTAACGGCAATTGTCTGTTTAATGTTAGTTTTATTGTTGTAATATCTAGCTGTTAGTGTTAACGAATTACACAATTACTTTGTTGTATGACTACTGATATTTAAACCTGTTGTTTTTGGTTTTGAAAAGTAAATTAATCTGTCAAATATGGGTCATACGTGCATAGTCACTGAACAGTCTCAATAAACAGAGAATACGATTTCTTTCTCTTTGCTAACAATTTGTAGTTATAATTAACTAATTAGTCGTCACACTATTTGATAAACAAAAATTTCATAGTCACGAATAACAGATAATTTATACTATATATGCAAAATGGCTCGCTTGGGTTGAGAAAATATTTTACGTTGAAGAGCGAACAACGTTTCGACCTTCCTCGATCATCGTCAGGTTCACACACATAGGTTCTTCTCTATAAGTGGGTTTTCTCGACATCACTAAATAATTTATACTGTTGCACAGTTGATACCTAGCACACCCGTGGCTCAGCGTGAAGTCTACGAGGTTATAACGCCAAAAAATGGATTTCGATACCTTGGATATACCGCGACAGCACAGATAGCCCATTCTGCAGCTTGTCATTCATATTACAAGGTCTTGTAGCAGTTGTATCTTGTCTAACTTTACATAATTTAAAATATTGGTCTTCTGTAAGAAAGAGCACACACCTTGGGTCAGTTCCAATTCAATAACACGAAGAGAATATAGTTATATATCAGTTATAATGTAACACTGTAGAAGCAAACTGTAACAATAACTAAAGTAGAATTTTCGTGGACGATTATAATTGATATTGTTAACAGTATATAAATATACATAGCAAGGCCATATAATATATACCACATCACACTGTGTATATTATGACCCATTACAGCTTGTTAGGTAGTTACCTGTATCCATCTTTAAGTTATAATATATTTCCGCGATTTCGGTGCACCCTGTTTGACACAATTGCAATTTGAATTATATATAAAACATGGTTTCAAAGGTAGCTAGGTCATGAGATAATGGACAGTATAGAATTTTGATGAGTGTGATTGATGCACGTGATGACTTCAGAACCTATACTCGATTTTCGTGTTAAGAATGAAGGAAGTAGCACATCTGGTTTGGTTTTTAAATAAAATGTATCTCAGAACGGCTGGAGAGAACAACGTTTCGACCTTCCTAGGTCATCTTCAGTAAAAGTGTCGATACCCACACCAGTGGTTCTCAGATACAAACACGGTTATGAACGATATGCAGTTTCTCTGTTCGAGAAAAAAAAAAAAACGTTTTCGATGAGAACCGTTGGGTCCACAGGTGGAAAAGGGATAAGCCAACAGACTGACAACTCTATAATAAGGGTTCGATTCCCCTCGGCAGATACAACAGATAGCCTGATGTGGCTTTGTTATAAAAGGAAACCAAACAGTCAGGTAGTCGTTTGTTTTACTGGAGGCTTTTATTGCTGTCACATTTAAAAAGAACAAAGTTTCGAGAAAATATATGTGTACGTATAATCAACTCTGATTTTAACGAAATATACTTTCAGTGATACTATGATTTACAGGTATAATCAACTCCGAATCTCTGGGTAAGTATCATTTCCAGATTTTAACAATACCTAGTTTTTGTAATACAATGTTTTGCAGATATAATCGGGCTAAAATCTCCAGATAGCAAGATTTGACAGTGTTATAGATACATAATTTCAATAGTACTGTATATAAGTTTTACAGATATAGTCAGATCACATTTTATAGGTATGATTTACTGAGTTAAAATACAGTTTTGAAACTATGATTTAGAAGTACAATCAGTAAAGTGCTTCTAGGTAATAAGTCGTATAACTTTGAAAAATGCATAATTTCAGTAAACTATGTTTTATAGATATTATAAGTTCTGAAATGGTAGGGAACAAATGACACATAGTTTAGAAAACTGTATTTTAAATGTATAATCAGTAAAAAGTTTTCAGGTTGTTACAACTTATATGACTTATTTAGGGCTGGCTGTGTAAGTTTGGTCCCTTGCTAGTACAGTGATAAGTCTACGAATTTACAACGCTAAAACCAGGGGTTCGATTCCCCTCGGTGAGGTCAGTAGATAACCTGATGTGGTTTTGCTATAAGAAAAACACAAACACACAGTGTAAGTCAGTAATATAAGCCTAACCTAGTTTTAAATACCGGTTATATTTATACATTTAAGTTTTACTACATACGTAAAATCCTTAACACACTCATAATTTGAGCTTATTTGTAACTTGAAGCATACAGACAATCCATAACATAAAACAAAACTGCGCAAATATCTGTGTGTGTGCTGTGTAACGCTTCGGGTATCAAGCCCTGAATTTTAATTTATCGCGAAACCACTAATGCATTGCCTACTAAAATCTAATTCAGGCATATATATATGAATGGTCGTTAAAATGTGTATTGATTGTGTTAATAATGAAGATACGAAAATAAATTCTTATCCATTCTGAACGATAACTTGGTAGTGGTAACAGTCTAAACTTTTAAAGTTCTTCGCACAGAAATTTTAAAGTTTAAGTGAAGGTAAAATAATAATCGCGACAATCAGTCTTTTATTAACTGAATAGTAATAGTTTACTGCAAGGTTAAAATAACTTAAAGTATCCATTGATTGTTCGTCTTAAACATATCATGCTGAATGGTCTCATTTCTTCGTACGAAATCACAGAAAATTATTACCAGTTTATGTATGTGCATAATACACACACACGTTACACAAATATATGTCATACTTTCTTGGCTATCACTTTTTATAGTTATGTTTGCATACCAAATAGAAATATCGTGTAATCTCACTGTATATTTCTGTTGTATTATAGGTATATATTTATATATTCGATACGCGTTACAGTAATTTTACTGTGAGAGGTATGTTAATTTAGGCTTCTTTTTCAGTAATTTAAAAAGAACAAAGTGTCTCCATAATACTAGGATAGAAACTTATTTTTTCTATTGTGACTCTAAATTGTTATTTAAGAGCGTGTACTGATAGTGGCGGATTTTATGTCAACCAAATCAGTTCCGTCTCGAAACAAAGCTGATCTCATGTTCGGGGACATTCTAGTCGGACAGACAATCCTCTTAACTCGACGCGGTCTTGAGCTCGCGGTCTTGAGCCACAAATTAATTGTCGACTGGCAACTTCAAGCCTCCAAAATAAGCCGAGTATGACAAAATACTATCCCGCAGGATGGCAGTTCGAGTTTGTGGTTACCCTTAATCTAACGACGATCTAGTTGGTTGTGTCAAATATCTTTCGATAAAGCACGACGTGCAGTAATAAAAACCTTCAAGAACCATAGATGAGGAGAGGTCGAAAGAAACGACGAATTTTTTTTTCTTCTAGTTTGCAAATCCAATCGTAAATCCTAAAGGTTTTCAACTAGTATTTGTGTAACTCAATTTCACAGCTATTTCCACCATACATCAGTCACAGCTTGCGGACGATCCAATCAAAATCAAATAAAAATCTCTGGTGAAATCCCGAACGGTTCCGAGTCTCCTCTAACAAGGTTATTATTTTCGGATTTCAATCTTGTGGTTCTTCTGCACTGACAAACCCATCATAAGCTTCAAGAAGATTTCTCTTCTGCTGTTTTTAGGATTGAGTAGATCGAAAGTCTTCGGGCAATGTGAAAACATGCATGCTTAAATAAATATTCAGTTCGATGTATTTATATCTATAAGTAAGTATATCAAGTGTTTACCCTACAAGAAATTGAAGTGGTTATATATATTAATTTTGAAGGCCTTCAGCCAAAACGTGTTTTTTCTCTCCAATCTCGTACGATATTTTTATTTGTTCTTACATATTTATTATTAACGAATAAAAAATAATAAACCTTTGGTTTGTACCTATTTCTTAAACAGAGGTGAGAAATGTTCAAGTGTGTTATGTTTCTTTCGTCTTACCTTGTTTACTTCATTCACTGAGGAAAATGCGTGTGCTACTGAAAATGAATACTGTTATAACTAACGTATTTTCTTAATGCAACAATAGAAAAAATACACAAACCCCTTACAATTACACACGTACTAACTACGCTACTGTGGCCTACAGCAACGATGGACTCAGTAGATAGCTCGATGTGGCTCTGTTATAAGAAAACACACATACGCCTACAGCAAACACGATTACTGATGATACATACTCTTTGATATAAGCTTAAGACCACAACATCTTGAAATAAAATGAATTTAAAAAAGTATTTATTTCGTTGTATTTTCACCATGTTAAAGAACTAGTCACGAGGGATATTTGTAAAAATTAATTATTTGGAAACAAAAACACATACCAGTTAAGCAAAATTTATTACGGCAGAAAAAAATTGAAAATTTGTAAAGTAATGACACTTTACAATATGTTAATGAAGCTTATTGCGAATGTTCCATCCACTGAAAAACATAAATTTATTAAGATTTTGAAAAATGAAATACATCAGTGGAAATCTGTTTGGGGCAGTTTGTTTGAACGTTAAGATCCTTTAAGAGAGGGTATGTATTCTCGTCCTAAATATTTTATTAGCTCTAATATTTTTATATCAGGCTAATAATTTCTTGACGATCAGACGTATCATACATACTTAATGTCACAACAGTATCTCTGTAGAACGACCGAAAGTATAGAAACAATTTCGGTCAAATATAAACAGTGACTTCTTACATAAAACAATAAAACTAAAGTAAGTGGCATAAAATGTATCCTACTAAGAGAGGTATCTACAGAGTATGACCCTTACAGCGGTGGGGATGCACCGTCTAATAGATTTAGCCACTATTCGTAAGTGAAATGACTGGAATAAAGAAGAACAATTAATCAAGCCGATATGAATACTCAAGCTAAGAAGATCCAGTGCCTAAACTGACTGTTCACTGTCCTAAGACAAGGAAATAGAATTATAACAATGTAACAGACCAGTATAACGCGATCCCCTATTGGATCTATATAAATGGTATAAAAAAATACGAAATAGTTGCTTCTCTTCGGATAAACAGAATATGACGTTTGTCTCCCAAATTCAAAACAAATGTAAATATATTCATTACTATGGATAATATTATTGTAAGTATAATTAACAGTAAGCCTTTACTTATTTTACTTCATAAGCTTAAGCCTATTTCTTGTTTTATTACATTATATTTAACAGTGGTGAAATGATTCATTATGCTTAAGAGTGAATCTTAACCTTCCTGCTTGACTTTTGTCATACTGTATAAGTCTGTAGATTCAAATATCTTCTTCTGAAATAACATAAGGTTTATATTTACACTAATTATTGAATATCCATTGTCAGCAGCAGTAATTGTTCCAATCCATAATTTTGAAGTGAGATTACTGGTTATTGTACTGAGATTCAATACCCAAGTGTTTATTATTCAAACAGTCTAGATGCTGGGGTCAGACAAGAATAGTCAAAGACTTGGTGGTGAATGCTGCTAACTTGCTGCTTTCCTTCTATATTATTTCAAAAATAAGAACGTCTATACGCAGGTAGTATCAAACAAGTCACACTTCTTCACCACAGCTATTGATAATCCTTTATTATCACAAATGAAACAAGCCACACCTCTTCACCAGAGTTAATGATGGTCATTTATCATCACAAATGAAACAAGTCACACTTCTTCACCACAGCTATTGATAATCCTTTATTATCACAAATGAAACAAGCCACACCTCTTCACCAGAGTGAATGATGGTCATTTATAATCACAAATGAAACAAGTCACACTTCTTCACCACAGCTATTGATAATCCTTTATTATCACAAATGAAACAAGCCACACCTCTTCACCAGAGTTAATGATGGTCATTTATCATCACAAATGAAACAAGTCACACTTCTTCACCACAGCTATTGATAATCCTTTATTATCACAAATGAAACAAGCCACACCTCTTCACCAGAGTGAATGATGGTCATTTATAATCACAAATGAAACAAGTCACACTTCTTCACCACAGCTATTGATAATCCTTTATTATCACAAATGAAACAAGCCACACCTCTTCACCAGAGTTAATGATGGTAATTTATCATCACAAATGAAACAAGTCACACTTCTTCACCACAGCAATTGATAATCCTTTATGGTCACATCTTTCTTGTTATTATTCTTAAATAAAAGCTATGCTTGACATATCTTTGTGATTAGTTAAAAGAAACTAAGTAAAGGTCCAAGTCTGCCGAAGCTTGGACATGTGTATTAGTATCTGCGACAAACGTTTGATGGTACTGTTTTCCATATTTGTTGTTGATTCAAATTTGCTATTCGGTTTGCACGGTGCGAATGTAAATTGTTCGGTCGGAAAATATTTAGTAATTTTGATTCTTACATTATGCTTTTTAGATATTTATATCTATTTCATTCATTCATTGTAGAATATGAAGGTGTTACAAGTCATAAGACTTATCGTGTGCAAATGTGGAAAGTTATGGATGGCGGTGTGGGATTTGACTTCTGTTTCCATGGTATCCAATGAATCACTAAATAACAGTCATGACCAAAATATTTGCACACTGTTATAAATTGATGTAGGTATGTAAATGCATTAGAAGTTATAAAGTAAATTCACATGTATTAACAGAGAAGCGACGGTATAATCCAACAAACATGCACGAGTTGTTATTATGGTCTATATAAGTTGTTTTGACTGTTTAATCGTCAGAACATATATATAAATCTGTTATGTATAAAATGTTGTGCTTTGTGCTCAATCATTTCCGAAACATGTCGATGCTTTGGTCATACAGTTTCTGTGTACTTGATGTAGAATCATGCCTCGTAATGTGACAGAAGTTACAGGACGTCAAATTACAGAGCTGTCTGGAAATGGCACGAATCAAACGGATATTGCCAGAAGAGAAAGGTTTTTCTTGTGTACTGTGTCCAGATTACTGAAATGTCATCGGACTACAAGAACCGTTGTTCCAGATGACCATGTTTTGATTGGGTTGACAAGTCTAGGTTGAAAGAAGTCTTGCAACACTTTACAACGGGAATGACATGAACACATCGATTTCAGGGTATTTAGAAACATGCTGTGTATAAAACTGACCAAACAAGGTTATTTTGTAAGAAGAACAATCTGCAACTCACCATAAACCAGAATTCACCACCGTTACCACTTTACTTGGGTACAACAGCATGCCAACGTATAATTAGGACACTGGCAACATGTTATATTTTCTTAAGTGTCCTGTTTCCGAGTGTTAAACTAATGGTGGGTTTGGGTTCATCGTTTGCATGGAGAACAGATGAAGGAAGACTATCTTTCCCACAGAAAACACACGGGAAATGGTGTGATACATGTTTAGGCAGTTATTCCTCATGTTGGAAAACTGCTCTTCATATCCTCCACGAAAGCGTCAATTGCACATCCTACAGGCATCGCATGGAGACAATGTATCTGTTATATTCTAGAGCAATGTTTGGCAGTAAATTAGAGTCCTAGGATAACAATGCCACTTTCTACAATGCACATATTGTGCAGGATTATCTCGACCAGGAGAGTGTTACGAGGTTGTCTTAACCAACAAAGTCTCCAAAATCTAAATCTATTGACAACTGTTGGACAGAGATGAACCGAGGAACTGCTAACAACGACCCTAAATTAGCTATTGTAGCTGAGTTGCAGCGCCGTCTAGTGACAAAGTTGGATAAAACCACTATGGATAACATCAATAACCTTGTTGACATCATGCCTTGCGAAGGTTATTAAGGGACGAAGATTACCGACCAATGTTTCATACGAGCTAATATAAGAGTGCAGACGCTATTTGTAATTTCCTGATATTATAATGTGTCATTATATATATTTTGGTAAGGTTTTGTTGTGACAGGTAAAATGGTAAATTACACGTCTTTTCACAGGTTTATGATAAAACTGTTCACTGTTTTAATAAAAACTTGATGATATTCACAGAATATTTCTTATTATTCAAGTTACATACGTAGATATTTAATATAACAGGTTTATTTTATTTAATCAGTGCTAAGTATATTTGTGATCCATTTTTATTAATAAGAATGACCTTATTTGTTAGAAAATATGCAAAACAAAATTTGATCAAACTATATATGAAGGGGGAATCGATAATACATATTTAGATCGACAGTCCAGAAATATACAGACTCCAGTGACGTACATATTTTAATTTGAAAACGACACTTAAACATAATGACTGTTGGATGTACATATGTTAAATTGATTGCTTGTTTGGTAGAAATCTTGTTGCACACTAGTTCCGTAAAACATAGTCATATAAGTGTTCCCGTATCACGAGTTTTAGGGAAACAGAAACAGTTATTATAATATTGTAATGACAGTTCTATATAAGAATAGATAATGCATTGTTTTTCACACTTATAAGATAAATAATGCAAGTGATTGGCTCGTGATATGAAACAAAATTAATGTAATTTGAATAACTCGAGTCGTCAGAAGTGCAATAACTCACGATATTGATTGTTGTTGAGTAGTTTCGTATCGAAGATAAAAGACTGTTTGTCTATCCGTTTGTTTGTTGTTAAGCCATATCTAAAGCCATATTTCGCTATCTGCTATGTCCACCTTGCGGAACTAAACTGCAGATGATTGCGTTGCAATTTCCTAAACGAACTAAAAGTGGAAATGCTAGTTTGCGAAGAGCTTTACTTACTTCCTTACTAAGTTTTAGATCTCTCTCCTCGGTAAACTTGCAAATTCATAGCGTTAAAACTTTCTAGTAGTTCTGCGGTAAGTTCAAGGATAAATAGCGCTAAAAATCTGGTTTCGATATCTGTGGTAGGCTCAACACAGATAACCCATTGTTGAGTTTTGTTCTCCTCTACAAACAAACACAACGCTAAAATTCAGGATTTGATTCTTGTGATTAGCACATAGATAGCCCTTTGTGCAGCACTGTGCTTATCCGTTTTTAGTACCTTAAATTTTAACCTTTTAATCTCTTGTTTCACACTATCTTTGTTGATTTAAGCGTCAAGCTGATACTCTTTGACGTCAAACAGCCGTTTCTGCACGTCACATATTTCTGATATTAGATTTGATATCTCATTGTCTTCGAACACATCTGACCAAACTAATCTTAAGTAATACATCAGAGCAATTTTCTTTTTCATAATTAACAACAGGATAGGCCCGGCATGGCCAGGTGGGTTAAGGCGTTCAACTCGTAATCTGAGGGTCACGGGTTTGAATCCCAAACATGCTCTCCCTTTCAGCCGTGGGCGCGTTATAATGTGACGGTCAATCCCACTAATCGTTGAGAAAAAGATTCCAAGAGTTGACGATGGATGGTGATGACTAGCTCTAGTCAGTAGGTTAAAATAGCAAATTTTTAGTGAACACTTACCACTAAACTAGAAGGGCACTTAGCAGAGCGTACACCCCCGCTGAGCAACGTTGATAATGTTCGTCTCTCATAAAATAAGAAAATGCGTCCATTCATATGATCATGATTATTAACAAACACGAACCATTTTTTACAGGATAGTGAGGAATCATATTTTACATATGTTCTCCAAGTTTCACCAATATCCAATCTTTTGTGACCGAGTTATAAAGCAAAATTAGTGTGAAAAATCAATCGTTGTGTTATCACGTAGGAATTTTTTTATTCTTCTCACCTTTTTTTTATGACCATTCAAAATTAATCCTTTTAAAGCTGGATCAGAATGTAAATTTATACCAACTACCACCCAAATGTATTCACCTTTTTTCGAGAAATCTTTTTGGCAAACACACAGATTTGAAAATTTAAACCTACGCATGATTGAATTAAACAGTTATTGTACGAAACATATTAGACTAAAAGCTGTCTGTATCAGTTACTGAAAAAATGTGCTAGATAGATATTGACTGATAGCAGCTTAGCAAGTTCATAGGCTGTGCAGACATTTATGAACCAGTGTTAGAGATTAAACTAGCATCAGTTGTCTTAAAGCTACTCTATAGATCATAAGTTGCAACAACTCCTACAAAGTTGCTTAATAGGTTACGTGTACGAAGCTACTGAATAGATTAAAAGTTGTAACAATTATCAGAAGAAAAGAATGCAGTTTATATTTTCTAAAGTATTCACTGTTTCGGCTCAGATTTTTAGGCATTAATCCATGTGGCATGCTAAAATCAATTTTGTCAGATCGTAAGGCTTATCTGCTATTACGGTTAGCAGCACATAACATTCTTATGATGTTAATGCTGATCGTAAGGCTTATATGACATTACAGTCAGTACGGGCCCGGCATGGCCAGGTGGGTTAAGGCATTCAAGTCGTAATCTGAGGGTAAAGGGTTCTAATCCCTGTCGCACTAAACATGCTTGCCCTTTCACCCGTGGGGGCGTTGTAATGTGACTGTCAATCCTGCTATTCGTTGGTAAAAGAGTAGCTCAAAAGTTGGCGGTGGGTGGTGATGACTAGCTGCCTTCCCTCTAGTCTTACACTGCTAAATTAGGGCCAGCCCTAATACAGGCAGCCCTCGAGTAGCTTTGTGCGAATTTCAAAAACAAACAAACGATGCCTTGTGATCTTCATATTTTTTGTCGCATTTAAGCCTAACTTCTTATCGTAGTTGATGTATGTGAGAATAACTCAGTTTGTTAGTACATGTTAGATCACATTATGCATGTATACACACACATATGTGACTTGTATGCATCTTTCTCCATGATATTAGTCCATATTTACATTAGTTATCGCTAATTTATTCGTCATGAATTAATTAGATCATGATCAGTATGTAGTTTCTGACAAAGTGACCAGATGTTACAGCCGATCCACGCTTAATTTTGGCCTTTCTGGTTTGTTTGAACAACGAGCTGAAAACGATTAAAGACATGACTTTATTTTAGCACTCAATAATGAAATTTGTTACAAGAGTAAATTGGTTTGAATTTCTCGCAAACATACACGAGAGCGACCCGCGCGAGCCGTCCCTAATACAGCAGTAATAGACTAGAGAGAAGGCAGTTAGTCATCACTACCCATCGCCAACTTTGGGTTACTCTTTCACCAACGAATAGTGGGATTGACCATCACTTTAAAATACTCCCACATTTGAAAGGAAAAGCACGTTTAGTGAGACAGAGATTTGAAATCGCGACTCTCAGACTGCTAGTCGAATGTCAGCCTGCAACGAAAGTAAATTGTACTGTTTATTTGGCTATACACTCTAGTACAACTTTCGTTACTCTGGTTGCTCTAAAACTAGTTTTATTTAAAGTTAACTGTATCTATTCATATAAATAACTCTTTTACATTTGAAAATTTTCTAAGCATTTCGTGTAATTGTTTATCACTAAAGGTATGTATCTGAGGAAATTCTATCATATAAGCTAAAATAGTGTTTTTTTTAACTTTGAATTTCATATCGTAATGACTGAAATAGATTAAACTTTCTTTTATGCACTAATACTATTATGTTTTTACTACAATAACAATTAGCATGTGTTTAAATAAACAAACACTTGAAACATTCAGTTGTTCCACTAATTACACATTTAAAATAGTTGTTATTCGTTAATTTTGTTTCTCTCTAGTTTATTTTTCAATATCCAGCGTTTTAAGACATATTTCCTATTAAGACAACAGATAAAAGTGCTGACTTATCAACAACTCGTTATTCCACAGTTATTATAGCGTTAGAGTATTGACATATGTGAAATTTTTCATACAAGATTGTCTATAAAGAATGGAAAATGTAAGTCACTAGCTGGCCAAAGTATGAACTTCACTTTTTTAAAGCTAATAAAACTCTGACTTGGAAGTCAAAGCCTTTAACCTACCTACAATAAACTTTCATATATGCAGTTATGTAAATAAATAAATGCATCGTGTTTATTGTTTACTGTAAAAAAACTACTAGCTAAATTAAAAAATAACTCCACGGTGCCCATAAACCCATGATTATTATAACTTACTGAATGCAATATTAAAGGTAGAAATTTTTCATGTGCAAAGAACACTTTTGATAAATCAGTTTCAAGTGCTTTACAAAATAAAAAAATGAAGTAGAATAATACTTTATTCAATGTACCTATCTCGGACTTTGAAGCTCACATAGGTTTATTCATGCTAGTTTTCTAGCTTTTATGTGGAACTCTCACGGTTATAAAAACGTTTTTTTTTCACGTTTTTGTTAAATTAAGATCATTCCTAAAATAGTGTCATGGAGTGTTGTCAATCACAAACAGTTTTTGTAACAGACGAGTTAGGCTATGTCTTATTACAGTGATACCTGTCAATCTAGTTTCTATCTCTCTGCCGAACATCTTATGTACATTTAACACAGTATTTGAACATTTGTCCAAACGTTTAGAAAATGTTACAACTTTGATAGATTCTAATTTGATTTACATTTTATACACGAAATATTACTTAACCTGCAATTGTATCTACGTTTGTTTCAAGTATATAACCAAATGTTTCTTTTCATTTATAATGTTATGTAGCACACAATGTCAACATTTGAATGTTAAAGCAATTGTGAACACAGTTGATTATTTCTACTTGTACTAAATTAGACATCCGTTTTATGGTTCATAATTTACTTCATGTTTCTAATGAATTCAACGTAAGATTTCTTACATGAAAAGGTTAACTTTAACTGTAAATTTGACAAGATCCCTCAACGTAAGTATATAGGTTTCATTCTAACAAACGATAGCTTTATAAAGGCTGTTTCTTATTTTAACACATTGTAAACTCGGGCCGAATTAATCACGTATGTTAAACTCTAAACAGATGGGAATGAACTTTTGAATTAACTGGGAGATATTCAGCTAATACCAGTTAGTTATCACTAATTGTCTCCATCGTGTTTGACATAGCAATGTGTTCTTTGCTTGGAAATCAAATATGAAGAATTTTATTTGAAACATAAAGAAAGAAGTGAAAAAGGAGAATTTTATCCCAACAATAATAATGTGCTTTTAGATAACAGTGAAATGTACTAACGTTTTGTTATCCACAGAAAATTACAGAACTGCTTACGTCGTAAACCTGCCAAACATATATTTTCATTGGCTGTTTGAAGTGTAACCAGAAAGACTGAGTGAATATCTTCTACAATCTGATTGGCTATTTCTTGAAAATTATTCTTAGAGTAAAGTACTTAATTTGCAGTAATAGGAATAAAAACAAGTAACGATACAATGAGGGAATAAAAAGAAACTGAAACCTTTCTGCCACAAAATAAAGTTTTTTTTTATAATTCTGAGAAACCAACAAACGGAAATGTTTCACCGTTAAAGTTTCTTTGTTTGCTTTTGAATTTTGAGCAAAGCTACAGGAGGACTATCTACACTAGCGGTCACTAATTTGAAAGTGATAAACTATAGAGTAAACAGCTAGTCAACACCAACCCTCGCCCACTCTGGGCTGCACTTTTGCCAGCACAACGTAGGATTGATCGTCAAGGGTGAAGGGGCGAACGGGTACGATCCGCAGATTGCTAGTCGAGTACTATATATAATCATAAGGTTATGCCAGCCGTCTTTACCGTAAAAAAATTGTTACATATTAAGTTTAGACTGAATTTGAAATTAGCTATTTTTCTGTGACATGGTTAGTTTATTATTTGAGTAAGCCTATTAATTTGGATTATTTATTTGCAGTATTTCCAGTACCTCTGTTTTGTGAAGTTTACATGTGAATACATGCACGTATCTTATATAAAAGTAGTGGTACAAAATGAACAACAGTGTATTTTATCTTTAACTGTTTGTTTAATTTTTCTTGTTGTTATCGAGTTTGGTGTTTGGTAAAGCTAAAATAGGCTTAACGTCTGCACTTTCGGTAGGGAGAAAAGAACCATCTTCAACAAACTATTCAATTAAGGAAATGGTTTGAACGTATAAAGTTGTTGTCCAGAAAATAACAAATGGACGTCATTAGAATTATTGGTTAGCATACTTGGTTTTTGTTATGGAAATATGATTGTGAAGGAAATATGTTAAAATTATTATGAAAACCCTCTTGTGAGCCGAAAAACAAACGCTATAAGAGCTGTTTTAGAAATGAAAACTAACCCTAAGGCTTACATTTTTATTTCAATAACAAGCAAAATAAAGATAGGGAAAACACATTTCCCTCTGCATCTTGTTTTTGCAAATTTTTACACAAACTTTGCATTTTTATCGTATCTGTGTTTCTTATAGGTCGTTGATAAGTGCATTCTGCGAGTTTTAAAACTGAATAAAAGGTGTATGATAATTCTAAACACGCTTCACTTTTCTCAACAAAACATGATAGAGTTAACAGCAATCCACACTTTAAGTCTTCAAACATTCCCTAACTCTTTATTTGGTTTATCTATAATTGTCTTTATGTGCGGTAACTTCATCAGATAAAGAAGCATTTTGTGTCGCGATTGAACAACGGTAAGTTTATGAAATTACAACAGTAAAATCCAAGGTTTGATTCCCTACGTGGACACAGCAGTTAACCCAATGAGACACAAACAAATAAGAAACATTATTACAAAATATTATTATATGTAATGGTTTAGAATAAAGTATATTTATGTGGGCAAATAATATGGCATATTTAAGTTTAAAACTTCATTTTGCGTTTTCAGTTTAGTTTATGTTAAAGCAGTGTTTAGATGGTTTTTGAAAAAAAAATTGTTGGAATATAACAGTGTAACATTGAAAAGTTGTACGCACGATATGCTGTAGGAGAGTGTGTGTGCTGAGCTGTCAAGATATATCTATGTGAAGATGAGATGTTGGTTATGAAAAGTTGCTGAGGTATAACAATGTGACATATTGGGATATAACAATGCAAAGAATTATTAGAAAGTAATTATATCTTGAGTGTTTGAGATATATTTATATAGTTAATTGCTTAAACATATAAACGTAATAAATATTTTAGGTGTAGCTATAGGATGAGCTATTGAAATGTAGCAATACACGAATCATTTAGGTGCACCTCTATAACACACTGTGTATATTTATCCTATGTTGAGATACACTTACGTGATAAACTGTTGAAATGTAGCAATACACGAATCACTTAGGTGCACCTCTATAACACACTGTGTATTTTATTTTATGTTGACATACTGAGATTTTGAGATATAACTACGTGATAAACTGTTGAAATGTAGCAATACACTAATCACTTAGGTCCACCTCTATAACACACTGTTTATTTATCTTATGTTGACATATTGAGATGTAACTTTGTGTTGAGTTTTTCATGTGTAGCCATGTAACAAGTTGTTGAGATATAAGTTGATGATTTTTTGTCCACGTGTCGCTTTATGATGAATTATAAAGATGTATCTTTATGAAGAGTTGTTGAAATACAATTTTACATTGAGTTAGTTATAATTAGGTAAAGAAGGGATTGTGAAATATAACAACTTGGGTTTTTGGAATACATCAATCTGTAGAATACATGTGGAGTTTTTGTAATTAAAAATGAATTTTGAAATACAATACCAAAAAGAAACAAAATTTAATCATATATATAGACGAAGAAATGATATGTTGGGATATAAAATATCACAAAGAAAACACATAAAAATATTTTTTTTTCACTGATTGATCTGTCATACAGTTTAGAATAACTCTTGTAATATTCTAAAAATACACACTCAACTTTTTCATCTGATCATTAAAATTAGATCGCTGTTAAGGAAAATCACACACTTTGCCTTAGGTTTGGTTTGGCTTTGAATTTCGCGCAAAGCTACACGAAGGCTATCTGCGGCAGCCATCCCTAATTTACCTGTGTAAGGTTAGAGGAAAACAAACAGTCATCAACACTTACCGCCAACTTTTGAACTAAATCTTTTACCAACGAATAGTGGGATTTACCAATGAATTATAACGTCCCAACGGCTGAAAGAACGAGCATGTTTGTTTGGTGTAACGGGAATTTGAACCCGCGATCCTCGGATTACGAGTCGAGTGCCTTAACCACCTGGCCATGTCGGGCTTTTGCGTTTGTTGTATTTTATTATATAACGGTATATTAGAAGATGTTGTTTATATTATTATATCACACAAGACAACATAACTGAAATTTGACAATGCTATTCAAAAATGACTGTAATTATAATATTTTGCTCGATTTGTTACTCTAATTAATTGTGGGGAGAAGTTATGCGTTTGTGGAATAAAATCATTTTATGCTATATAACGATATAACAGTCGCTATCTTTTGTCTGGTTTTGTATTTCTAGCAAATCAGTTATGACCAAAACATAAAATTGTTTTACATATCATATTTTACGTTTTTGTTTATTTCAGCTTTTAGATACATATTTTTTCACTTAAAATCGTGTGCAAATTTTCGCGTGTTAAGACAAGGAAAAGCAATAGAGTTTCTACTAAAGAAAGAAAAAATGCAACTCGCAAAAATAAGTAAGTAAATATTAAATTTGCTCAGTAAACGTAAGAAAAATGACGTACCTAAATCCAAGCTAGAGATAATTTTCTGATTTAAAAAAAGCAAGTAACACTAACCTCTGGCTATGTTATCAAATCATTTGTCAGTCAAAAAGACGCGAAAAAGTTAAATCTTAGTTCGTTTGACATTAAGTCATTTCCACTGTGTACCTTTTCTTCTTTTCATTTGTGTAATCTAAGGGTTGCAGGTTCGAATCCCCTTTCGCACCAAACATGCTCGTCCTATCAGCCGTGGGGCGTTATAATGTTACCGTCAATCCCACTATTCGTTGGTTAAAAGAGTAGCCCAAGAGTTAGTGGTGGGTGGTGTTTACTAACTGCATTCCCTCTTGTCTTAAACTGCTAAATTAGGGACGGCTAGCGCAGATAACCTCGAGGAGCTTCGCGCAAAATTCAAAAAACAAACATTTGTTTTAATTTTTTTATTAAACTACTATGATTTCTATTCGTAGCCGAAACGCCAATTTTAATCCTTCAGCCAATATGACATCTAGCTGAACATTAGTATTCATACATTGTAGGATCGTAATTTAATTATAATTTTGGAAAATGAACTTAAGTAAGCAAATTTGCGACTTCTTGAGCAAAAGATCAAGATAACGTTAGAGGCGTTTTCTTTATGAATCTTATCTTGCCACAAATGTCTTTGAGATAACGATGTTTCGAACTCTGGACTGCGTTCTTCTGCAGGTCTAGCAGAGTAAGAACCTCTTAGGATACCCAGACCTGAAGAACAGTTCGCATAGTTTTCTAAACGAAAGTTTAGAAAAGAGAAGGTTCGTAAAGAAAACTACTACGCCATGACAAACAAACCGCCTAAATCATCTCAGCTTCTCCCCTCTAGTGATACAGCGGCATGTCTGTGGCCTTACAACGCTAGAAACAGGGTTTCGATACCGGTGTTGAGCATAACAGAAATAGTTCATTGTGTAGTTTTGTTTTTAATTTCTAACAAACAAACAAATCATCTCTGAAAAAAATCTATGATTAGCAATGATATCATAAGAGTGTGGTTGGTTGTGCCACTATCACTGGTTTCATAATTTATATATTGTCGTTTTCCTCACAGTATCTTGTTCTTAAAATTCTTATATCGTAATAATTTTATCATTGTAACGGCCTCATGTTTCAATGCTCAATTTATTTCTGGATATATAACATTTATTTAACATGCATACCCTTTAACCACTAGAAATGACCGCCGTTGTACTTCAAAATTTAGTCGAATCAGTCTACGTTATATGCGTTTGAAACTATCTATTTTATCTGATGGGTACGAAGGGAGATAATTTAATAACCAGTTACGAATGACATGTTTAAGAATAATTCATTCAAAAGCTAATAGGCTTTTACTTTATCTAAGGGATTCAAAGAATGCTGTGAAGTCGACATTCATATCAAATTCGAGGTTGAATTGGATTCTGCAGAATAAATATTTATCGATCCTTTCCAACTACGTTTAACAAACGTCTATAAGGATTAGAGATAATTTGTTATGTTGATCAATCAGAAACCGTTAAAACATACATCAGTAGCCAACGATTTGTTTGTTATACAAACAGCATGCTAGACACAGACATATATGTATATATATATATATATATATATATACACACAAAAGGAAAACAGACTAAATTCATACAGTTAAAAATATGCACAAAAGGGTGAATACTTGCCTTCTTTTGGTCGTTTTGGAGTAACTACTCGGAAAGCACTGCCCGTCTGGTCAAAGGTCACGTTACTTCCTGAAGCGGTTTTCTGGCGCTCTTCTGAATCTACTGGATGCAACATTTCTTCACGAAGGATGTGTCAATTTGTGAGACTAGGCTCTTTAGTGATGGTTTTCGTAAAATTTAAATGTGCGGGCGTGGTAGATCCGTTCATACCTCAAAACGAAACTGTCACGACACAAAATTATGTTCGACTGTTCGATGCTCACCAAAAGTCGCTTTCTTCTCTTAAATCGTGGGAGCTGTACTTACACACTAATATCTTGTGTTAACTTTACGACTGTAAAATTGCTGAATACTCTTTTGGTATAGCGATTTAGTGTATTTACGTTTTAGTCTTCCTGCAATAACCGAGTGTTCAAACGTCAGAATTTGTCTTTTTTCACCAATCACTAATAAGTAGATTAAAAAGCTTGTGTCTAATACACTGAAATAATTTGTACTTTGAAGTCTCTGAAAGCTATATATCGTAGATTTCTCGCAGTGAATTCCTATTCAATTATTGGTAAGAGGTGTAAAAAAAAAAGAGGCTTTGTTATTTCGAGTGCTGAATATTGGTTTGGAATAATGACTTCGAATCATTACAATTAAAGATGGAGACTGAGCCATTACGTTATTCGTATAAATCTCAACAGTCATATTTAATGAAGATAAAAGCAGTTTGTTTTTTTATCACAAGCAAAATTGGGTTTGAAGACTATAATGTCTATACACCTGTGGTACTTCGAGGTGTGGGTGCACTCAGATACATTTAACTGGAATTCCATTCAGAGGGTCGACGAAGTTCGACTCTGTTAATAAATATGGTATCATGTGTTGACAGCAGCAGTCTGGTTCTGGCTAAGATATGCACGAGACCCCGTGTGCTTTCCGATAGCACGTGGAAATGATGTGAAAGGCCGGCAACTGGTGAGCTGCAGTACGAACAAAGCCTGCTTTCAAGTTGAGTTATGCGGTCAACAGTGGCGTAGTCCTGGCCTGACTCACTCTAGTACAGGGAGATAAAGCCGATGATTATGATAATGACCAGAATTAAGTGGACCGCCGGCCCCACCAATAACTCACGTTCTCTATCATCGTGACGTAAGACATGCTGCCAAACCCACCAAAGCTCACCAGGTTTGAGCGACGCCTAGCGGAAGCAGCAGGTATTAGGAGAGATTGGATGGGGACGCAGGGTGATCATTTGGATATGTTGCTGCCGACCTCCTATTTCTGTACCTAACGTGATGGGAAACACTAGCCGTGAGTGAAGATCGCTTTTCATTTCTGTTAGATTGTTATATACTCAATTGATTAAAAAAATATTTAAGTAGCCAATCACATTAAAAAGGTTTAAGTGATAGAGACCAATCTTTTTAATACCACGCATTTAGTAACATTCATTTCGTTTTTAAAAGCTATAAATCGGATTAGACTATTTCAGATGTTTTTTTTTAAAGATCGTTCATGTTATCCAGTTAAATATTTACTAGTAACTGTTAAAATATAACCACAGTCACTAACAGATGTTGTCACAATTTTGTGTAGTTAGTCCCACGAACATCAGACAGGCATGAACAGTTAACGAACTCCGTAAGTATTTAAAGATGTCGCTGTATATTATGATTAACTATCTGCTAGGGTTCATTGAAACATTCTTTAAAATATTGTAATTTAATATCCAAAATATCTGCTTCTTCAGTTCTTGCTTATTTTGCATCATAACCACAATGATCAGAGTGCTAGAGCTGGTAACGCCAAGTCTTAATTTTAGTTATAAGATTTTTAGCTTGTAAGCTGTGGATAATATCTTTATACTGTAAACACATAATTTTCATATTCCAAGCGTAATACTAAAGAAACATCTGATGGTTTTGTTTTTCTCAGATTCTTTTGACTTCACCTCTACAGAGATGACCGTACTTGTCACTTAAACATATCGTTGTCAGAATAGAGAGTATTTTGAGTTTCGCACCCCAGTGGCACAGTAGTACGTCTGCGAACCTACGCGGCTAGATACCGGGTTTCGATACCCATGGTGGGCAGACCAGAGATAGCCCATCAAACTTTCACTTTTATTTTCACCGCTATTCTGTATTGTTATAACTTTTAGTGGTAATTACAAGTTTATCTGTTTTTGTATAGAGGGAAGGGATATATGAATGCTCCTATAAAAATATTTTCTTAATAGTAATAACCTTGGATATTTTAATTCTTGGGTTATAGTTTGTTTGATCTTAATACAGAGGAATGTTAATAAAAATTCTTTATAATGGAAAGTTCTTGCATATTTAGTGTTAGAGTTCCCAAACATTCAATAAAAAGCATAGCATTTGAAACTTCAGAACATCGCGGAAAAACAATATTGTAATACGTGAAATTATAAAGCGCTTTATTCATCCGTTTAATGGGATTACAAAATTAATTAATAGCACGAAATTAATTGAAATAATTTTATTAACCTATGGTGTTTCTTTAAAATGTTCAACTACAGTTCTTATTGATGTTTAAAACCCAAATGTTCATTACTATGAGTTGGACAAAACTGTCAATAGGAGACAGTAAACGAGACCATTAGAAAGTAAAACAATTTCAGGGATCAAACATCGTTTTGAAGGCAGATTGTGATTACGGTGTGAATTTTTAGGTTTAGCAAAAATAAGTATATAGCATAAAAGTATGCGTTTACATAGTGTTACGTCACATGATTGAGGAGTACAGTAGAAGAGGCATCTCTGAGTCCACTGTTTTCCAATCGTTTAGTACGTGTTAGTTAACAGAGTGATGTTTAAAGTTTGTTTTCCTGCTCACGATCAAAAGTAAAAATTTATCAATATACATTCTTGAACTATCTAACATTTGTAAGTCATAACTTACCTACAGTCTTCAGCTGTTTCAAAAAAACATCCACTATTACTTTGACAAAACATGACCACTCGTTGACCAAAACACGTTTTAATTAATATCCGTGTTTTAAATGGTAAAGCGACTTTTGTAGGCTTTGGGAAAAGTAGACACTTCGTCAAATTTAGAAGTTTAAAATGCGATAACCAATTGTTTCACATCAAAGTAAACGAATTTTAGGCTTAATGCTGCGGGTTACAGTTGTCGTAAGTGTCAATTTGGAAATTGAAAAAAATAGTTTTTTATGTAGAAGACTAGATTTCTTTCTTACTTCATGCCTTATGTTCAATTTAATATTGCATTTTATGCACGCGTAAATACTGTGAATTATGTTAAAACAGAAGGCTAAACGTGGTAGTAACATCTTTAGAGGCAGCTGTTCAGTTACAAAACCTGTAACGCTTGAGATCGGTTGCAGTTACATAAGAAAATAAAATTAAGAATAAGCTATAATTATACTCTGATACAAGAAATATCATAAGTCTTGTTATTATCTTGAGATACTTTTATTTCTAAGCGCATCTTTTAAGCAACTGAAACCCACTGGCGGCTGTAAAGGTAAAACTTACGTAAGACTCAGTCGCTACGAGAGATTTAATAATACATTTTCATCCTTTACTTTAAGACTTTTCTTCTCTGATCAACTAAGCCTAATGGCGACTAGCAATTATACTTCGCCCGCGACTAAACAAATTCAAATTTCTACCAGCCAGAGACTAAGCAGTTACAAGAAGCTTAATTAATTTAGTTAATACTTAGGAGTTTAGTTATATTTTAATATTATGAATTAGATATACTAGTGCAGTTTGGCCGAAAATGGCATAAGAGTATTCCACACAGAATTTGATATATAATAAGCTTACTACCTACCAGTGTATTATTAATGATATAGATTACATTGTACCATGGTTAAATATGTCTTTAAAGTCTTTATCCTTTTGCCATAACTTATTCCTTAAATAGAGAGAGCGTAAAATTCTAATGAATTTCAAATGTTGGCTTCCAGTGACTAAGGTTCTTTGTACATGTATTGTAAAGAAAAAATCATATTAACTTCTTTCTTGTCATACAGAACATTTTGAAGGAAAAAAAACAATTTTATTTTCCGGATAATAATAAAAATTTGCAGGAGAAGAAGTAGTGTTGAGATACTCGTGGTTTGACGCTGTACTAAATAAAGGAAATACACGTACACTTCCTCACATAAAGATCATTTATAAGATAAAACCGAAATGCAGACATTCAAAAACAGAATAAATGTTTCTGTATAAATTATCTAAGTTTTTATAAGTTAATATGTAATATAAACTGTCGCAATGAGGCACCAAGTGGTTCACTGATATTGTCTTTTACTGGAATACGGTGGACGTTCCTCCTCTGTCTCTGTAACTAGGTGGCATCAGAGTATCTGAGAAATAACAACAATAACAGAAATACAATGATGAAGTAATCTGATAATTACTTAAAAATGCGTTGAACCATGCTGGTATTTAACGATATTTGTTACACGTGCGATGCTATTTTGTCTACCTTATGCACAAACTATGAGTGCTAGTATTTAAATTTTCGTTCATTGCTACTAACGCGAAACTGATGTGAAAAAATGCACAGCAAAACGCAGTTTTATGAGGGTTAAAATAGGGCCGCTCACTAAAGAACTTAAACACGCAAAGAACTGAAACGCTGTGAGTAAAGTTTACACCACGTTTCTGGTATAACGTCATTTAATAACTTTTTTTTTTTAATTCTCGGGCACGATTTTGGAGGTGGTTTATTAATGAAATAGTTCAGTGTTGTCATATAAATATGTCACAGTAATCTATAATATTCATACAGAGTTATAAAAACGCTAGTTGTTTGTTTAACTGATCTTGGTTAGTTAACCATAAAAGTGTAAAATATGAATAGATGATTACACAAAATTTATATCAATAGCTTGGTAAATAACTCGACATATTGATGGATGGATGCGCTGACTGGTAGATAATAATTCCAAATTGAGTGTTTTATACTAAAACCAAATGGCATTGGTGAATTACCTCTTTTTAACACCAAAGATATAAAAGTTATATTTTTCAAAATCAACAACCGAACAATGAACAAATTATTTAAATGAAACAATAAACAATTTGTACCTTGGTTAGCTTTATATAAATATTTTAGTTTTTATTCAGAATTCAAATGCTTTAGAAATATTCAAAACTTTTAAGAAAGTCTCAATTTTGAAAAAAAACACACAAAAAAAACTTGTACTCTCACTTGTATTTGGTTTGGTTTGAATTTCGCACATAGCTACACGAGAGCTATCTGCGATAGCCGTCCATAATTTAACAGTGTAAGACTAGAGGGCTAGTCATCACCACCCACAGCCAACTCTTGGGCTACTCTTTTACCAACGAATAGTGGGATTGACCGTTACATTATAAAGACCTCACAGCAGAAAGGGCTGGCAAGTTTGGTGTGACGGGGATTCGAAGCCGCTATCCTCGAATTACGAGGTCGGTTCCTTAACCACCTGGCCATAATAACGAAATAAGCAAAACAGACTCTCTTGTATCAGTGATACAATAACAACAATAAATCATGAGAGTGAAAATGTTAGGTTTCGTTTCGATGTGTAACATTTATTGAGAAGTAGTGACATTGTAATCATGATTCGTTAAAATAATGCTGGACAACAAAAATGTGTTTCTTTAGCAAGTTATGAGTAAATGTTTTTGCTGCATAAAATGAATGTCGGTGTCCTCTTGGAGGTAAAATATCAATATCAGTTCAATTACATTCAATTATAATCATACAGTTTGTCATATTGTTTGGAGTTGAAATTTATTTTATAAAAACCACAAAGAAATACACACGAAATGGTTTCCAAACAGAGTAAGAATCTTTAGAACGATTTTGTGTGTGCGTCTTTGGTTTGTTGTGAATTTCGCGCAAAGCTACACTAAGGTTTTCTGCGCTAGCCGTCGCTGATTTAGCAGTGTAAGACGAGAGGAAAGGCAGTTAGTCATCACCACCCACCGCCAACTCTTGGGCCACTCTTTTACCAACGAATACAGGGATTGACCGTCACAATATAATGCCCCAACAACTGAAAGGGCAAGCATATTTGGTGTGACAAGGATTCGAACTCGCGATCCTCGGATGAAAGCATTTATGAAGTAAAACTTGTAAAATATGATTATCTTAATTTTTAGTATCTACGTAGGTCTTCAAGCTCACAATAGCCATAACGTGTTTTATTACAAATAGTAAGTTATTGCATCATGATATTTATTTTTAAAAAATCTAAATTTTTTTTCATCTTTTGGTGAAAACAATTAAGTGCAATAATAAGATAATATATTTTTAACAGAATATTCAAGATAAAAGGAATTTCTTCAGCCTAGCCTCAAGTACTTAAACACCTGTAGTGAACACCGTGCTGAAAAAATAACTACTAAGTTTTCATTCTCCATAAAATCTGGCCCGACAATGCCAGGCGATTCAGGCATTCGACTCATAATCTGTGTGTCGTGGGTTCGAATCCCCCTCACACCAAACATGCTCGCTCTTTCAGCAGTGAGAGCTTTAGAAAGTTACGGTCTATCCCACTATTCGTTGGTGAAAGAGTAGCCGAAGAGTTGGTGGTCGGTGGTGACGACTAGCTACCTTCCCTCTAATCCTACACTACTAAATTAGAGACGGTTAGCGAGAAATGCAAAAACAAACAAACCACAAAATCTGCAAAACAACCATGCATTTCTGATGATACTTCTCAAACAGTAGTGCCAGTTTTAATTGTTATATAATTGAAAACTTTGGCATAATGTGAACAATTCTTGAAGCCACTTCAATTCAATACTTGCTACCTCACGTGGGCATTGTCTTACCTTTTTAATGTTTACAATTATGAAAAATTCTGATATTTCGTCTCACACCTACACATTTTTAAAACATTTACTATGATTAGATTTCTATACTATATAATACGACCTCCTTATGCATGTAAATAGCGCATTTAAGCATATGACGGTTAATCATTGAAAGTGGGTTTGATACGTCTTTGTATTTGTATTAAAACATTTAGGGTGAATGGTGCATATCAATAACATTTTCGAAGGAAATTACCTTGAATGTTCGCAATAACATTGCATGATAGGCCCACAATATCTCATTGTATATAACTAACAATTGGTTTTTTCCTCGTGGTTTTAATTTCTGTACTCTTTGCCTGTCAATAGGCTTCTAAACTATACTATGTGTGACGAATTAAACTTTTTTTTCACATTTGTACACAAGGATGAGCGATCTAAAAACATCTAAACAAACGTGTTTAAAGATGTTTACTTTTTACTAGAAGGATTAAGAGTATCTGACTTTATCACTGGAGCTTGTTGTTCCTTAGTTTACGAAGCAAAGTTTTTCACAAGAAATCAGCTTTGTTCAATCTAAGTTTTGTAATGTACGCGGTAGAACGAATATGGAAACATGCGTCTCCACAAAAACTTCTGACTACATTTCATTGTTTTATTACATGTGAAATTCTGTACTAGCATCTTAAAAGATTCTCAGTAGTTCCACGGAACAGCTCAAAATAACTCATGGACCCTTTACTATGGCCCTCAGAGGTTTACATCTTATCATACAAGTTTTAGATACAATGATATTGAGTTGAACCTTAAGTGTAATCATACTTGTGCGGAAATGAAAACAGAAAATAACCTTTATAAGGAGACTTAATCGTGGAATTTGCAATTTCTATTCATTTTTCACGTTACCGCTGGGTACTACTGGGGAAATACGCGCTATATCAGGTTAAAATGCCTGTTATGAAAGTGATAGTGGAAGTGAAAACAGAGATAGCACAATATATATATATGAGTGTGTAGCTTTTAAAATTACCTCTGATACCTCAAAATTCCTGCTTCTGTAAGTAACAAGAGTGTAAAAACAAAAGAAACGCAGTATACAACATTATTTACATAATCCAGATTAAGTCATTTGTCAATAACAATGTTTAAACGATTCTGACAAGTTCAGAGAGTAGTTAAAAGTGTTTATTTTCGGGATATATATATTTATGAGTGCTGTGGGTTGACATTTAAGCCGCAATTCTTAAAATTCGAAAATATATGTTCTCGCTTTGTAGTTTACGGAATAATCCACCAGCATTTGCAGTTCGGAAAGTGAGTGAGTGAATTTACGTGTCACGTGACAAGGATGATGGCTACTATAATATTTCCTGTTGGTGCAGGATAGAACAAACGACTGCCACATGTTTTTACTGTCAAACTTTCCACTTTCACATACAACTCCAACTTAACCGTTGGGAATGTGTCTCTTCAGCTGAAACTTTGTTCCTGCTTTATTTCTACAGATTGAAGTTTGTTCTCATTCTGTGCTAACTAGTCTTTCTGAAAGTAAATGACAGCACTAGGCCTTGTGGACTTAAAATCTAAAGGAAAATGATTGAAGCAAAGATACGATAATTTTTTAAACTTTTCCTACATTAAAATATTCCCTTTCTTCTTTTTTTATTTGCTTGTCAGTAGTACTTGAAGTAAACCCAGATACAAAACTAAAGCCCTCGCTTTGTAAAAACTACATTGACAAACACAACACCACCATTATTTACAAAATACAATGCAACAACTGTCACGACTTCTATGTTGAAGAAACAAGCAGAAAAATGAAAACCAGATACAAAGAACTAAACCAAAAACACCTTCATACGTTTTTGAACACTGCAAATCAAATAATCACAACATAACCAGAGAAAACACGCAGATACTAAGTAGGAAATAAATATAAACAAATGCCAAATCAGTTAAGCCCTTTTTATACAACTAATATCTAGTTGCAACGCCACCTACAATCCTGTACATGTTTACACTCTCGTTCTCTGTTTTGAGATACACTACATGGCCAAAAGTATGTGGATACCCCATCTAATTAGTGGGTTCGGCCATTTCAACCACACCCATTGCTAACTAACAGGTGCATAATTAAGCATACATCCATGCAATCTCCATAGACAAACATTGGCAATAGAATGGGTCGTACGTACTGAAAAGCTCATCGACTTTCAACATGGCGCTGTCATAGGATGCCACTGTACCAACAAGTCAGTTCGTCAAATTTATTCCCTGCCAAAGCGGCCCTGCTTAACTGCAAGTGTTGTTATTATTAAGTGGAAACGTCTGTGAGCTTGTGTGGCCACGAAGCGGTAGGCCACATAAGTTCATAGAACGAGACCGCCAAGTGCTGAAGCGCTTAGCGGGTAAAAATCGTCCGTCCACAGTTGCAACACTCACTACCGAGTTCCAAACTGCCTCTGGAAGCAATTCAACACAAAAACTGTTCGTCGGGAGCTTCATGAAATGAGTTTCCGTGGCAGAGCAGCCGCATACAAGCCTAAGATTGCCATGCACAATGCCAAGTATCGGCTAGAGTGGTGTAAAACACACCGCCGTTGGACTCTGGAACAGTGGAAACGCGTTCTCTGGAGTGATGAGTGACGCTTCACTATCTAGCAGTCTGACGGACGAATCTCGGTTTGGCAGATATCAGGAGAATGCGACCTGCCTGAATGCATAGTGCCAAATGTAAACATTTGTGGAGGAGGAATAATGGTCTGGGGCTGTTTTTCATGGTTTAGGCTTGACTTTTTAGTTCCAGAGAAGGGAAATCTTAATGCTACAAACATACAATGACATTCTAGAGAGTCGTGTATCATTCACCTGTTTCATACAGTAGCGTATATGTTTATTACAGAGCAAATACTTTGAGATGTATTCATAATAATTCCCAACTTCACAATTTTTATCCAAACAATTAAAAATCAACAACATTAAGTCATTTCATTTTGAACACAAACAACTAACTTACACCATGCGGCAAACAATTATATGTATAAATGAATACAAGTGGGGGGTTAGTATAATCACGTGAATGTTAAATGAATATACCAAACCATTATTATAATAACGCTGACGTGGTTTACTGGCTCCCCACTTTACATCTCGTTATCACACGATTGCAAGTTCGAGTCTGGCTCGCGTCGTGTCCTTGAACAAGATATTTTACCCTAATTCAGCTGTATGATAAGTGTTCGCTGTCAGGCAGGGAGTAACTTGCGATGGACTGGTCACTCATCTAGGTGTAATGCGTCACAATTCTCACCCACTTACGACAGTTAAACTAGACTTCCCTTCCGGATCCTTTGTTCAGTCTCTACATAGGAGGAAATTATGCATTGATTCGACGTACACCATGATCAAGTTTATTTGTTTGTTTGTTTTTGAATTTCGCACAAAGCTACTCGAGGGCTATCTGTGCTAGCCGTCCCTAATTTAGCAGTGTGAGACTAGAGGAAAGGCAGCTAGTCATCACCACCCACCGCCAACTCTTGGGCTACTCTTTTAACAACGAATAGTGGGATTGACCGACACATTGTAACGCTCCCACACGGCTGGGAGGGCGAGCATGTTTGGCGCGACTCGGGCGCGAACAACACAATGATCAAAATAGTAGACGATCTTCAATTACTAAATTTCTTCATAAGGAACAAAAACAAAAGCTTTGTTTTTCCTTCTTATTCATTTTCTAATTAAATGTGAATAAATTAATGATATTTTAAGGTTCGTAATTTAAAAGGCTACCGTATGTTAGAATACTAAGATTATTGTGCTAAATTTATAACAAATTATCCCTCAGGCATTACTTGATGATACGGAAAAATAGTGGTGAAATCTATTCACCACTTACACTTAAGTTGTGTTTGAGAAATAATTAACATGTTCGAAAAACATTTTCGTGTATAAAATATATTAGGTAGTTTTGGAAGAGGATGGAAGTTTGTATGTTAACATGGACGTCCGTGGAAAGTTTTCCAGGGAAGAAGTGTAAAATTAGGAAACGAATAAAAATTAACAAATATAATCTAACTGAATAAAGAACAAATTGTATTTCTGATTTTCGAGATGGTATAAAGACAGTCTCTGGAATTGTATCCAAAACAAGTGAAGTTAAGCCTATTGTAAAATAATGTCATATTTTGTAATTGGACGTTGTCTTATTCTGAAACATTTTTATTCGACCTTTGATATGGATAATGCACATCTTAAAAACGTTATTTATTTTTTTTCTAAATGTACTTGAAAGTTTATCCCAGGGAACATTAATTGCGTTTGTGTAAATTCGTAACTATCAGCGCTTTTGTAACTCCGAAGACTTCGGATATTGTATTTAAAAGTTTTCTCTGATGTAACGTTAATTTTAAAATCGTGTTTCAGTAACTGAGTAGACGTTTTAACGCAAAGGTCATATCATTTATATGAGTATCAGTTTACACAGTAATTAAATTTGGCAGGCTGTTATTATTTTTTTTATAATTCAAATTCACACCTTTTTTAGCGGCGTTTTAAAGGTTTAAAAAGAAATCGGTACTTTTCGTTCCAAATGTCAAATGGCATCACTCAAGTTAACAACTACGAATAAACTATTCTTATAATTTGTTTAGAAAATTATGAAACAAAAATCTATCCGTAGAAGTTATTAAATCTTTGGACTTCGCTGTTGGTGGTCCGGCCAAGTGTGTTAAGGCGTTCATCTTGTAATCCGAGGGTCGCGGGTTTGAATCGTGCTCTCACCAAACATGCTTAAGTCTATTTTAGTATAGAATTCCCCAAATCGTTGTTACTCTAAAAACGTACATTAAATTTTCTTTGCCATTTGAGCTATGGTATTTAACACTTTGGTTTAACCATACTTGCCTTTCTGGTTCCTTTTATAAAAACAAGATGATCTCGAACTTAGAACTAAAGTGACGTGAAAATTTCTTGCAGAATTATAAACATATTTCATAAAACTAAGCACACGACAAATGTGTAAGAAACTGTCAGCAAAGATATTTCGCTTTTGATATGCAATTTAGCTAATACTTAAACACATTCAGACAAAACATTTCACTCTTAGATACAAGTTGTACCACAGGTCAAGTAAGGCCCGGCATGGCCAGGTGATTAAGGCACTCGACTCGTAACTTTGAGGATCGCGGGTTCGAATCTCGCTCAAACCAAACATGCTCGCCCTTTCAGCCGTGGGGACATTATAATGTGACGGTCAATCCCACTATTTGTTGATAAAAAGAGTAGTCTAAAAGTTGGCGGTGGGTGGTGATGACTAGCTGCCTTCCCTCTAGTCATCTAGTCACTGCTAAATTAGGGACGGCTAACACAGATAGCCCTTGTGTAGCTTTGCGCGAAATTCTAAACCAATCAAGCACCCATCGTTTATTATCAGATAACATTAACACTTTTTCTCCCTTTATTCATATTAATAACATTTAGCAATTCTAATTTTCGCTTTTTACTCTTTTTGTTTACAATTCTCTATTCTTTAAATTATATTCTACAACGTGATTCATATGACTTATAACATCTGTTATTATGCATTTTTAAAGTAAACCTGGTACGATATTTTTTTTAGTATAAAACAATTATAATTTAGATAATCTTGCTCGGTTTAATCTTTAATTCTGCTGTCCCTAACACATGAGAAATGCCACTAGATTGTGTAAGTATTTGTACTATATTCACCAGTGAAAGAAAAACAATTGGGTACGGTTTTATCGGAAACATAACACTCCATACAGTGATCGTTGAGGAGTACAACTTGTACATAACCCACGCGTGACAGGAAGTTTCTCTTGCTCACCAACAAATTAAGTTAGATTTATTTGCTTCTTGGATTTCGCGTAAACCTACAATTGGGGTTTATTCCCCAGCCGTCCATAATTTTGAAGTGACAGATTGGGGGAAGGCAGCTGGTTAACACCCAATTTTTGAGCTACTACTTTTGCCAATCCAATTAGTTGGATTGATCATTACATTGTAACACCTTAACATATGAAAAAGTGAGCATGTCCGGTATCGAGGATTCGAACCCCTGACTTTCAGATTGCGAGTAGAACGCCTTAAAACAGCCCCTGGTCATGTGTTATGAAAGAGCCAGGCGAATCCTGCCATTAATATGTTAGAATGATTGTTCAACAGTACTTTCCAATTCAAAATTACATTTCTTTCTTTTAGAGAGGAATACTTAAATCGTTTGGGAATAAAAATGATTGTTTTTTTTTTAATTTCACGCAAAGCTTCACGAGAGCTATCTGCGCTAGCTGTCCCTAACGTTTAGCCATGCCGGGCCAAATCAAGATGAAGTTGACAAAAGCTGTATTCACCTAATCTTAGGCAGACAAGTTTGATTATCTCTGCCTTAAAGAGATGAAATGATCAAAGCTTGTGTAATTAAATGCATAGACACTTCAAGAAAAAATACTGCAAAAAATAGATTGGTCGGTTTAATTATTTAATTTTAGAGCACAACCATATTGGGATATCTGTCGTGTCCACCGTGGAGAATTGAACCCCTGATTTTTGTGTTGAAAGTCCTTAAGAGAGAGAGTTAAGAACACAGAGAAAATATTACGAAAAGAAATGGATAAAATCCAGAAGCCCATTAAACACAATAAAATAAACACTCATCTATAGAAGCACTCTTGAAACGGATTGAAACAAAGGCAATAGGCAATAAATTGACGTGGCAAATGACGGTTTCTAATACAAGTCAGGCTTAATAAGCCCAAATGAACATTCAAATCTGGGAATAAAACTGGAATTGGAAGCAAGGAAGAATGTATTGAGTAACACCTTATCTGAGAGCAGTAGCTATAGTGGTTATGACAATCTTGTTTTCTATAAAGTCTAAAACTAGGAAAAATCGTGGAACACACAACCAAAACTTTTTTAGCCCACTGGTCATCTGCATCAAGGCTAAAGAAATTTATGTAGGAAACATACAGCCATCCAGATTTACAGTGTACTGTGTCCTGGCTGTATGAAACGTGCACAACTCTCGCAAACAACAGAAGAAGAAAGACAGTGGAGGCCAACTGTTCGAATGGCAGTGGTATGTATGCTCATCAGTGAGGTCGACTGACTCAATTAGTCACAAACTGGAAGAGGGTGAACACGTTACGTTGTAACAAGTTAGATGACGACTTTTTCAGTCATTTCTGTTCATTCACTCAATAGCTGGAAAAACGAGCGTAAAATTTATTATATCCTGTTAAAGTGACATAAACTATTTAACTATGTATCGATTTCCAATATCGTATTTAATAATACATTCATTAAACTGGTTACATGTCTTAAACAGATAAAGCAAAACTTCTGTTCACATTTCTAATCCAATACAAATGCTATTTGAATTTTCAAGAAAGTATAAATATCACTCATATGTATCTATCAAGTCTAATACGTTTTTTATAAATATTATACAAAGTGTATCAAGTTTAAAACATAAACCTTACAAAATTCTGTTTTATGTAGCTTGGACAAAAGAACGTTGACGTTGTATATTGTCGAGTTAGACCTTTCTTTCAATCATAAACTGGGTAAAAAGATTGCTCTATGTAATAAAATTTTTACTTTTTCTTGTTCCTGGACAGAAAGTGTTATTTCACAATTGTTTATGCCTAAAATAAATAGAAAAGACCTATTTTTTCTCTTTAAATTTTGCTTTTGTGGCCCGGGAGCATATAACAAAATCAGAATAGGAGACTCTATTTGGAGGCTGATACGTAAAAGTGATTTGCATTACAGTAGGAAAAAAACTACTCTCTTCTAAACACTTTTTTATAATTTCTGTATAAATGCATGTAAATCTTGATTCGTATGTTGTTTTATTCAGACCTTATGTAAATGAAAATGTGCAAATTTGCTCGTTTTTTACACAGAAAATAGATTATTTTCTAAATTTCATTATCCATGTCACAAAAGCAAAGTTTGAAGGGAATAATGACTATTTTCTGTACTTTTACAACATAAGCAATTAAGAAATAACACATGCTATCCAGGAACAAAATTTGTGTTACGTAGTGTAATTTTTGTTTGTAATCCAGGCTGAAAATTGTTAATTTAAAGTTAAATGATAAAAAAACAACATATAAGAACGACTTTCATGAGAAACACTGCAAGGACTCATTTTTATACTTAATAACATGTTTAGATAATAACTCACATTAATATCCACGTGTACGTGACACATCACGTATTGATGAAATTTATAGTAAAAATTATGGAAATGAATATCTTATACTTTATAAACGTTTGATGAAACAAGGAATTCAAAGAAGCAGAAAATGAAGCAAAATACATGTATTAAAATACAAAGAGAGAGACTGGTGGAGATTGTATATACTTATTTAAACAACAGTAAAAAGAAGACCATACATGTAGACAATGTATCTAATTGCTCCCAGTACTGTTTGACGTGATCCTAACAGAATCGGATTAATTGTTACACATTGGACTTTCGTAACAGTAATTACGTTCATGAAATTATGATCTCTGTTCTTATGAAGTCAGCTTTTATCGAACAAAGAATTTTCCTCGTACAGGGAACTTAAATCTTGTTTCTATGCAAATGACCAAGCGTTAGAATGCTGTACTACCTGCTATTAAGAAATGAAGTGATTCGTAGAAATCTATCCGGAACGTTCGGACAATTCACCAAAGCTTTCTTTCCCACGCCCGGGAACAGTTTGTATACAGGTGTGTTTCTGCGCTTTATAATATTGTTCGTGTATTTACGTCGATCGTTTAAGACTTACTTAACTTTGAACTTAGAATAATTAAGTGTTCCTGAATTGCGAGTGCTTGCATTTATTACGTTTTGCTCGATTTTTAAGCCTGTCTTTCTCTATCTAATTAGTCCTTTAATGTACGAATGTTGTTCATCACAACTTTGAAAAGTTAAAAACTTATTAATAATAAATGCACTAAATAATATCCAGTTTTTGAATTATGGCCTCTGTGTTTCAGTTGATCAGTTACTTACAGAAATATTTACTACTTTTAATCATTCAAAAATTTACTTTCTCCAGATTAATTTAAAAGGTTTAAGAAATCTCTTTACCTTTACATCGAAAGTGCACTTTATTTTCTAAAGAATTTATTAACAGAGAGCCTTCAATAGAGGGCGCAGTATGTTCGAGTGGTCTGTAATATTACAAAACCGTGTACAAGCGTCCGAAATTTTCTAGAATAACATTCAGGAATAGAAAAACAAAACAAAACAGAACTTTATCTGAAATAAATTCACCTGACACTATCAGTTATCAGCAAATGAAAATGATCGTTTTTGTAAACTCAAATGACTTGGATGTTTTATAAATGTTGTTATTTACAGTAAAATATCAACATAAGCAACGCTTTTTAATCCATTAATTTTACTTACAATTATTTTGAAGATTTTTACCCACACACCTCAGATGGCGACGTTCGTAAAAGATGAGAGAGATATTCCAGAGTAATAAAACTGGATAATATTGTTTATTTATGCCATGAAGTACACAAGTCACTGCAAATAAACAACCTTAGCTTTTCGTTATGTATCACGAAATCACTTAATACATTATCACTTCTATAAAAGGGCCTAGCATGGCCAAACGTGTTAAGGCGTTCGACTCATAATCCGAAGGTCACGGGCTCGATTCCCGGTCGCACCAAACATGCTCACCCCTTCAGCAGTAGGGGTGTTACAATGTCGCGGTTAATAAAAGAGTAGCGCAAGAATTGGGCGGTGGGTGGTGATGACTAGCTGCATTCCCTCTAGCCTTACACTGCAAAATTAGGGACGGCTAGCTCAGATAGCCCTCGAGCAGCTTTGCGCGAAATTAAAAAAAAACAAACAAAAACACAAACACTTCCACAAATATATGATAAATGTAGAACATAATTTTTAAGACACGTACAAAACTGAACAAATTGTTTGATGTTCACTTTGTCTTTTTCTCTTTGAACAGCAGCATTAATCCAAAACCTTTTGAAAAACTGTCTTCAGAAGAATGGAAATATCAGTTCACTGAAAAGTAATGTTACCTGTTCTTGTTTTCAACTTCGCGCAAAGTTACACGAGAGCCGTCCCTATTTTAGCAGTGTAAAACTAGAGGGAAGGCAGGTAGTCATCACCACTCACCGCCCAATTCTTGGGCTACTCTTTTATCAACGAATAGTGGGATTGACATTATAATGACCCTACGACTGAAAGGGCGGGCATGTTTGGTGCGAGCGGAATTCGAACTCGTGACCTTCAGATTACGAATCGAACGCCTCAACCTACCTGGCCATGCCAGGCCTTTAATTTTCTTATTAGTAAAACACACACACATACATCTGCTTTGGTTTAAAAGATTGTTTGTTTGTTTTGAATTAAGCACAAAGCTACACAATGGGCTATCTGTGCTCTGCCCACCACGGGTATCGAAACCCGAATTTTAGCGTGTAAGTCCGCAGACATACCGCTGAGCCACTGGGGAGCTGGTTTAAAAGAAAAAAAATCGTCAAATTATACTCTTATGTATTCTTTCAGAGATACACCAAACAACCACATGTGTTATCGGATTCTAATGTAGTTTAGCAATACAGCTCTGATATTTTTTTCTTTTTCGTGTTGTATAAATTGTAATCAAAACATTCTATTGGCTATCTGTGCTCTGCCCACCACGGGTATCAAAAGCCGGTGTTTAGCGTTGTAAGTTCGCAGACATACCGCTGAGCCACTGGGGGGCATATAACATGTAAGGACAACATAATACGAGATGTGCTTTACAATACGAAATTACATGATAATACCAGATATATTATACAGAACGTAAGTACATCGTAATACAGACATGCCATACGTTAATTAAGGACATCCTCAAACTAGATGTGTTATACCACACGTAAGGATATCATTATACTAGACACACTGTAAAATACGTAACAACATCAAAATATCAGGTATGTTATGCAAAACGCAAGATATAGTATACAAACGTATATAATACATCATAACACCAGATATTAGGTACGCTGTCAACACAGTACCAACTACTAGGTGTACCGTACCGAGAAGTAGTTGGAACGTTAATAAGGTTTTAACGTGTGTTTACCATCTGGTCAAAAATCGTGACCGTGAGGAAACCCTCATTGTACGTTTGTGTTTTCAGCATCAAGATAGAATTTGCGAACAACTTGTACGCTAACGCAAAACGACTCGTAGATATAAGACGTAGCAGGAAAATGTATGTACGAAGTTCGCATGCGTATATATACCTATGAACAATCTATTTACCATATAGATGAATAAAGATATACGCTCAGACAAGTTCAGCAGTTGTTAGACAAAAGTTACTATTAAACAGTGTTATAGATAAAGTATCAGGAGACAGACAATTAATCAAACGTACTTTAAAATCACACAGTTTTCTTGTATGCTTTAAAATGACCAACAATATTTCCATGATGTTAAAATATACACCTAGAAACAAGTTGAAATTCTGTGTTTCTACCCTCATGGTGACTCACAGTAAGTTTTAAAGTATATAGTGCGTAAAAGAATAATATACCCATACAAACACAAAGTGACCAGCAGTACACTAGGGCTCATTTGATTTTGATTTTTTTACTTTACCACATCTGATTATTGATTTTCATTCCAACGATTTAAATTATTTTACTAACTCTCATAGACAAGCAACTGAATAACAAGACACATTTGCCAACACGCTTCCATGTATGTGATGTATTATCATTAGAAACTAATCAATTTGTGCCTGACTGTCCCTAACCATATTTGTTAAATAGTTGATAAATATTATTTGTATACACTGTTTGACGACTTGGGATAGACAAATAACAATAAAAAAAAATACACACGTTCTATTTGTTGACCGAAGCACTGTGTTCAACATGTTGACTTAGTTTACTGTGGGTTTTTTTAGAATGACGAAAAACTGGAAAGAAAAGTCCATATCAAACATACTACTGTAATACACTACGATCATAGTAGGCACGGCATATCCAAGTGTATTTAGGCGTTCGACTCCGATGGTAGCGGGCTCGAATTCCATTCGCACTAAACATTCTCTCCCTCCAAGCCATGGGGACATTATAATGTAATGGTCAATCCCACTATTCGTTGGTAAAAGAGAAGCTCAAGAGTTGGCGGTGGATGGTGATGATTAGCTGCCTTCTCTCTAGTCTTACACTGCTAAATTAGGGACAGCAAGCGGAGATAACCCTCTAGTAGCTTTGCGGGAAATTCAGAAACAAACAAAACAAACGAACTTAGTATTTACAATAATATGTTTCTCTAAGTACTAATTTTTTTCATATTCATTCTAAGGACGTTTCTATAGACAGACAGATAGAATCCATGACTGTACATAGAACATACGTTTTTTTTTTATTCCTAGAATTTTAACTCGGATACGTATACATATTACTTTTTTGTTGTTCTGTTTTGAATTTCGCGCAGAGCTACAAGAGGGCTATCTGCGTTAGCCGTCCCTAATTTAGCAGCATAAAACTAGAGGAAAGGCAGCTAGTCATCACCACCCACCGCCAACTCTTGGGCTACTCTTTTACCAACGAATAGTGGGATTGTCTGTAACATTATAACTCCCCCACGGCTAAAAGGAGTGAGCGTGTTTGGTGCGACGGGATGCAAACCCGCGACCCTCGGATTACGAGTCGCACGCCTAAACCCACCTGGCCATATCGGGCCAGCACATATTACTTAATTGTCTTCACATTTCGTAAACAAAATGAGTATAGATTTTAGAGCAGTCGCTAAATAAAATGAGGATAATTAATGAACCGAAGTTTGTATCAACATTAACGAATCTCATCAATCGACATAAAGTAGAGTTTAGAAATGCACTAAGAATTAATTAATCACGTCAGAAGACAGCAGAAATTGAATTGCTTGTATTTTTCTTTTTGGTCACACGTAACGGCAGGCTCTTTGTTAGAGATCTCTTTACCATCCTTTATAATTAACAGTAAGTATATAGATGTATATATAGCTTGTATAATTTGCATCCAGAGAGGTAATTAGTATCGCTTGGGTCAGCCTGTACCTATGTCAAGTTTTCCATTTCCATGCAATTATTAATGCACATATCGCACGCTAACCCTTGATCCAAAGTCTATATACAGCTCTATAACAGTTTTATTTTCCTAATATTTACATTTGACAAAACATTCGCACTCAAGAGATTTTCTGACTTTTAATTCTGTTTTTAAACTGATATCCTATTCACATCACCGCGAAAAGGTTCCGATTAGGCGACTATATGAGACTAGCAAATTTTTGCTGCAAAATATTGGCAAGAATTTTGCATCCTGATTTAGTGCAAGTGATTGGAGAATGGAGATGATCCAGTAAGTTATATACAAATGCTATTTTCATACAAATCCAATTTCAGTTTCAAGTTACTTACTCCGTATGGAGATTAGAAAAAAAAATACATACCTACCTTAGTACTAAAATGGTGAACAAAATTGCTCGTCCACTGGTGTTAGTTATTTGGCCACATATAATTTTGGATTTATCTTAACGTAGGCTTGGATTAATATCTCTGATTTTTTTTATAAATATTCAACTTAAAACCTAAAACTGTTCGGCATTTGTTATATAATATATTTTAAAGTTTTTTTAGTAGTGAAATAGATTACTTAGAAAATTATCTGAGAAGCCAGAGTATATTTGAAGAGCGTTGTTTATTTACCGAACACAGTGTTCAGCTTAACCTTTAACCTTCCTGAAAGAGTCACATTTGGCAAGGAAGAGAAGCTACTGAGTATCTCCTGCCATTGGTACATCTTATATGTGGGAGTTATGTGTGATCAGTTGATGAACGATCTTAGAAGTGTGCTGTTTTATTTCTCAACTAAGGTAGTATCAAGTTCGTTGATGTCGCGTAGTGAGTTAAGCGTTGACGTATACAGTTGAAGAAATCTGGAATGTTTCGTGAGATGTGCAGTGGGAGTTACTTAAACCTTTCTGTTTCAGAGTCCTGGCGTTTTGATACAGGGCTTTACCCAACAGTAAGAAGAAGTATGATTCGATTGGACTGTTGCGAAAGATGGCAGCACTAGTTCCGTATCGCAACTACACATCTCCGAACAGTGCTTTTACCTCACAAACTAGAAGCAGTAAAGCCTGTACATCTATTGCTACTAAAGGCTCTCCACTGTACACGTCAACTACCAAGGAAACTATCATATTTAACAATGTTGTAATTTACACTTTTTGGAACTACATTCAAAACTGCGCCTTAACTATGTACAATATGTACAACCAAAATCATTTTGAAATCCACCCAGTTTAGTAGAATTTTCACCCATAATTATCTTTCTTTTAGGCAAATATTTATATTGTTGCTGAAGAATCTCACTGGTACTGATGTGGAATTAATATTTTAAGTTCTATTTCAGTTTTGTTGTTGTTGTTTGCTTTTTTTAATTAATTTCGCGCAAAGTTACACGAGGGCTATCTGCACTAGCCGTCCCTAATTTAACAGTGTAAGACTAGAGAAAAGGCAGCTAGTCATCTCCACCCATCACCAACTCTTGAGCTACTCTTTTACCAAAGAATAATAGGATTGACTGCAACTTCATAACGCCCCCATGGCTGAAAGGGTGAGCATGTTGGTGTGACGTGGATTCGAACCCATGACCCTCAAATTACGAGATGAATACCTTATCCACCTGGTCATGCCGGGCCCTTGTTGTTGGTAATTTTACGTTTAAAACTCTCAGTGTCTATACGTTAGCAATGCTTTTCGTTTCAACTGATGCCATGAATAGTGCTGCAACATTTCTTTTGCATGTTCATCTCTGATTAATTAATTATATTAGTTTAATTGCATAAACGATGTCTGCAAATATACAAGAAGTAGAAAGAGCTCAAGAAATATTGTGCAAACAAAATAAAAAAACACATAAAATGTAATGTAGAGTTGATGGTTAAGAAAAACTTATAAAGAAACATAACCTTTTTTATTTACACTGTGTTTCAGTTTAAAATTATATCTGAAATAATTCTTTGTTGAAATTTGTTTTTCCTGGGTATATGCTGCCGAATAAATGCAAAATTTCGAAATTCACGTCCTACGTCCATATTGGTACTAAAGCATGCCTAGTCAGTCTAATTTCTATGCTAACAATGTTTATTCTTATACCGAAAGATGTCCTTTGATGTAATCTTAAACAAATATTCACATTCATGTAGGTATACATATTTATTTATTTGCAAAACTTAAGTCGAATAATTTAAAATATTTAAATAGAAATACCAAACAGCAGTAAAAACTTGCTTTTTTGTCATTTTCTAAGCATTCAGTGCCTTGCAGAAAGTATCTTTATAGCCTAAACACCAGGTTTCTATAACTTCTCCTCGCGCCAAATCAGCGCCTTCATCGACCATTATAAACCTAGAGTTTTCACCGATTCCACAAAAACGAGAACCAAAAACAGAAGGAATGTTTCTCCAGCCCTCAAGCAACATAATCTTTACGCAAGCTTAAAATACAAAACTTCAAGTACAGTAAACGTCATCATTATGAGAGAGGTGAGGAGAAGCGTGATCCTCCGAGCGTCTCATACCAAAATTCTTGTCAGGTATTGTTGTTTGTGACAACTGGGGAGGGGGTCGCAACATTGACAACACATGTAGCCCTCTGAGTGACTTTGACTTTAAACAACAAACAAACACAGTATACGCTCCAATGCTAAAAATTGCTGCAAGTTGCTAGGAGAAATTGTTACGTATATAGTGCTTCAAATATAAAAACAAATAACGTGCGCTAGTGTTAACAGTTCAGTGACAATGCAATATATCATCAACACTGTATCTTCAATGAGGTTTTTAGTTAAATCAGAAATGAGGCCATCATAAAATATGTTCTGGTGAGAAATATCTTCAAAGTAGGACCCATTCAGCGAAAAAAGTAGAACCTCTTTTACATTTGGCCTACATCTGCAAGCCACATATATATATGTGTGTGTGTGTGTGTACATATATATATATATATATAATAACAATAATAAGGCGTGTACGTGGGTCTGTGTATGTTCACTATAGTTACGAAAGTAAAGAACCTAGAAATCCAGAATTTTGCACACATACTAAGTGAACCCTGAGAGTGTGCACCTGCGTATTATTACTCATCTACGAGCAAGATTTAAATATGGAATAAAATTAACATTTCAGTTAAAAGATTTTACTCATCTATAGTATCCAACATCCAATCCACTGCATACGGCTAAATCCCAGAAACAGAAAATACAAGGTGAAACAATATAATTGATTATAGATAAGCCTGGTGTAGCCTAATGATTAGAGAACTTGAACTTTTGAATATCAAAGCATACGGTGTGTGTATCAGTGTTGGAAAAATGCACTTTGTACTTTATGGCTGTGGACGTTTCATAAAAGTGACGGTCAAATTGTACTATTTGGTCAGATGAAGGAAGCACAAGAATTATTACTGATTGTTTAGCTGCCTTATCTCTAGTCTTTCAATCGAAAATGTAGGACGAGTATTCACAGATAACCTTTATGTAACTGTATGTGAAAACTATAAAGAAACAAGTAGTTTATATTTTAAATCTTCTGCTTTATCATTATAATCAAACAGATGATTTGTAATGTATCATCTACCTCGTTAAAATTAAAACTAGAGACTGTAAATGAATGAATATGAAATCATTAATTTATATGCCAATGAATGTAGGTTCATAGGATCGTACGGTTCAGGGGTAAGTATGAGAAGCTTACAACGCAAAACGAATCTGTGGGCACAGCAAAGAGAGCCCACAATATAGCTATGTGTTTAGAAGGAAACAAACAAATGTAGGAAGTTATACGCTTTAACAAATAATTATGCTTTTATTTTAAAGTTCGAAATTACAGAAAATTTCATTACGCATTTTCAATCAGACATCTGCAACTGTAACCATTATATTACAACTGTACCCATTATATCTACAACTGTACCCATTATATCTACAACTGTACCCATTACATCTACAACTGTACCCATTACATCTACAACTGTAACCATTACATCTACAACTGTACCCATTATATCTACAACTGTACCCATTATATCTACAACTGTACCCATTACATCTCTAACTGTACCCATTATATCTACAACTGTACCCATTACATCTCTAATTGTACCCATTACATCTACAACTGTACCCATTATATTTTGTGTTCCAAAAATATTTGAGAAACATCCCTGTACAATTTCTTATTTTACTTGATTTACGCAAATGCATACAACGAACAATTTTCGGGTGATACACAATTTAATTCAATATATTACCCTATCAAGATATTAGACATAAAGTACACTTTTTAAACGGAAACTATTCACAATAGGTTAGAAACATAATTTTGTGTATTTTTGTAATTTATGATAATTTGCAATATTAAGTGCAGCTTAATTCATTAGACACGAAGTTATTGAGATTTTACAATATTGTTTACGGTAATTTGCAGTGTTCAATGTCACCTAATTAATGGAATATAAATATATTGGTGTATTACAGTACTGTAGAGATTTAAATAACAACAGTAGTAATTTCATTGGTCAATTGTGGCAGGCTTAGCACTCGAAGCTTTGTTAAGCAAGTCGACTTCCTCAGGTGTTATTTGAACCGAACACACGACAACCAGCGAGGGTGCTCAACTGGTGACCTATGACAGAGTGGTGTTGAAAGCTAATTGCAATTTAACTATCACAAGTTTTCAAGATTATTATTCTTACCGTGTCGCGTTTAGGAAATTTGTTGTTCGAAGTCATCACATAATTGAGTTTAGAGAACAAAATTTGGCGTCATTAAATAATAAGTTTGTAAAGAATTTATTTTTGAATTGTAGTTACATAGTTAGGCCTGATGAGTTCAGGTACTAAGGGAGGAAAATCAGGTGGATATCAAGTGTGTTCTACACCTTTAAAATGACGAGTGAAAATGACTTTTAAAGCATTTTAATCTTGTTGTTTGTTACCGTTGATATAACTTTCGCGAAAAGTTACATGAAAGCTATCTGCAATAGCCGTCCCTAATTTAACAGTGAAAGAGAAGAGAAAAGGCAGCGAATCATCAACACCCACCGCCATCTCTTGGGCTACTCTTTTTTCAACGAATAGTGGAATTGACCATCGTGTTATAACGCTCCCACGACTAAATGAGCGTACAATTTTAGTATTGTTTGTTTGTTTGTTTTTGGAATTTCGCACAAAGCTACTCGAGGGCTATCTGTGCTAGCCGTCCCTAAGTTAGCAGTGTAAGACTAGAGGGAAGGCAGTTAGTCATCACCACCTACCGCAAACTCTTGGGCTACTCTTTTACCAACGAATAGTGGGATTGACCGTCACATTATTCACCCCCATGGCTGGGAGGGCGAGTATGTTTAGCGCGACTCGGGCCCACAAGTTTAGTAATTGAAGGGGATTTTGAACCCGCAAATTACAAGTCGAGCGTTCTAACCACCTGTCTGTGGTAGGCCTAGTTTTTTTGAGATATATTATTAGTTTTACCAAAACAAAAAGTTGTTTTTGTAGTTTTTAATTAAGCACAAAGCTACACAATGGGCTATCTGTGCTCTGCCCACGGGTATCGAGACCCGCATTTTAGCGTGTAAGTCCGCAGACATACCGCTGAGCCACTGGGGGGCAAAAAAAAAGAAAGAAAATTAAAAGTAATTGTATTTTACTGCTTTGTTTGTTATTAAACGTAAAGCTGGATTACGGAATGTCTGTGCGGTGGCTGCCACAGCGATCGAATTATAAACTTTGGCAAAAAAATGTGTGTTGAAACCCGGGATGAAAAAATGACTTGCTTGAATAACTTCTAAGTGGAAATAACATGGAGAGTTGAGAATGAATAACTTTATATAGATACACATACTTGCGAAACCCAGGATTTTCCTTTCGTCAAAATAGAAGAAGAAAAATCCAACATAACTTCGTTTGAGAAATATGTTTATTTGGAAATTATGCTGTTAGAAGCGAGTTACTTTTATTATTATTTCAAAAGTTGAGCGAAACAGTCGTTTTTAATGTCTTACCCTTTCTCTTTTGTTTGCCATTTCTTCTTTTAAAAACGCCCCAATCGTAATCTGAAGGTCGCGGGTTCGCTTCCGAGTCGCGCTAAACATGCTCGCCCTCCCAGTCGTGGGGGCGTTATAATGTAACGGTCAATCCCACTATTCGTTGGTAAAAGAGTAGCCCAAGAGTTAGCGGTGGGTGGTGATCACTAGCTGCCTTTCCTCTAGTCTTACACGGCTAAATTAGGGACGGCTAGCACAGATAGCCCTCGAGTCGCTTAGTGCGAAATTCCAAAACAAACAAACAAAACGCCCCAGAATGGCTCAGTCTGAGAGCTCACACAGCTAAACATCATGTTTAGATACTTGTGGTGAACATAATGCCGCAGACCATTGTGTAGTCTTGTACTTGACAACAAACAAATAAACAAACTTTATCGCAACTACTATCACTCCAGATGAACTGTAAATGAATTACCGAACTCTGCGCTTTGTGAGTTAAGCATCTGTCAGTTGAGTAGCAAACCATCAGGTGCCAGTTTCAGAATTACAAAAAAAACTGGATGTGTGATAATTTATTTGTTATCATTTAATATATTTATAAAAAGATCGGTTTGTCCTAAAATTCTCAAGCAAGCGTATTTTTACACAATGTCCTATCGTCAGTTAATTTCTAGAAAAATATCTCTCTTAACAACTCCGAAATCACAATTTATTGATTAAAAAAAACTCTGTGCATAAGCTATTAATGTATTGTTATTCAGGCTTAAGCTGAAATAGTTATTAATCATTTATTTAATATTCCATGCTGTATCTCTCTGATTTTTGCTTGTGTTACAGCTTATAATACAGATAGCGACAAAAACGGTAGCGCTCTATGTGGGATGCCTTATGTGCTGATTGTGAACCATACAACATGAGACTTTTGCACATGTGTGTCAGTAACAGTCAAAGAGACCCACCTGGAGCAGTTGTGACTTGATATTGATTGGATATTGGATATTTTACACATAGGACGCTACTTCCTTATATATTTTACAATGTTATGTTATAAGCACACATAAAAGCTTCACACTTTGCACTGATGAAACTCAACTTAATAATTAATTAGCCGTGTAAGATTTTTGGCAAATGTCCAAGTCTAATCATATTTAAAAAAAGTAGAACAAATGCATCAATTGTTCAGAAGACAGTTGAAATCACGATAAGAAATATTAAATATCTGTAAACCCGAAATTTTGTTAACATTTTCAGCTCAGACCACCAGGAGGTTGGTTTCATATTGTAAATTGCAGGGTGAATCACTGCTACCCCTCCTAACCAATCAATTCATCCATATTAGGTACTTGGTAGTTATTAGTGACACATTAGTTTCCCACCTGGATGTGAACTATGTGAACGCCCCATGACAAACAACTGATTCAAATACTATGTGTACACCCGAGAAATGAGCTGTTACATCGCTTTCATTAAAGTTAAGGTTTGTGTAACAGCTGAAATTGTACTTGCGGACGAAGATACTTTAAACACACACAGACAAGCGCATATGCGGAACAGAAAACAGGTTTATGAGAGCATAATGAATGGTAAAACCGGGTTAATAATCATAATTTTGTCATACATATGTATTGAGGACCACGGGGTACGGCAAGTAACCAAATCGTTCTTGTTTAAAAACCAATACTCATTATATATAAAGCATTCTAAACACAGACTATCCTATAGGTGTAATTGTTATAAGGCACTGTGTAGATAGCAATAATAATAAAAAAACAACTAAAAAGATAAAGGCCTCCAACGATGGTATAACTTCTGTCTCGACATTGAATTCAGTGCGATTCAAGCTTTGAATCATATATTCTGCAGCACCTGTAGAATAAAGCGTAGAACTTTTGTTGTTTGAATATTTGATGTCATAATTAGCACAGCTAATATCAGGTTAACAAGAGAAGCCGGTACAACCTTGTGCACAAAGTATCAGTGTGGGTCTAACGCGAGGCGAACGGGTATGATATATTTAAAATAACAAACAGATAAATGTTCTATAAACTGCAACAGTAATATAGCTGTTATACATTATACACTTGTTTTAATCACCTGCCTGTATAGTATATATCATGATCTTTGGATTTCTTTTATGAAAATGATGATACAATGCTGTTAATTAAACCGTACAACGACTTTCTTCTCTTCTTTTTTTTTCACAAATCGAAATAAAGTTACACTTAAATCGGAAATGTGACAATAATGTATATACGCAGTTTCTATTGTCTCAACGTATGGGGTAACTTGGATATCGTCTCTGTCGTTCCATAAGCAGCAAACTGCTTTTTACGTTCCAGCATTTAATCAAGTTGAACTGAATTATTTGGTATAACTTGGAACAAATACTAACAGAAAAGCAGCGGTTATTATTGATTGTGATTTTTATCTGAGATTTTTTAATAGCTCTTTTGGTGAAATATTGTTATATAATAGCATAGAAAAGGATAATATATATATTGTAATGCTTAACAATTGGTGCTCGAAAGCAACCTAGAGATTAGCATATCGAATTGAGCACCTCAAATTCGGGATGGGATGCAATTAAAGGTGCTTTGCACTTTCAGCTGTGGGTGTGTTATAAGTATGACAGTCACTGTCGTTATTCAATTCAGATTAGTCACTTCAAGCACTTGTTTCTGCTGACTGTACTTTTTTTCATTTAGTTCATAGTTCAAAAGCCGAGATGGTTATACTTGAATACCACTACTTAGATATCGTTAAGTTTAAAGTAGATTAGAGGGAAGGCAGCTAATCAATTTCGCTAACTCTTGGGATACTCTTTCACCAATGAATAATGGGATATATCATCACATCATAATACCACACGCCTAAAAGGGTAGACGTGTCTTGTTTATTTTAAATTGCTTTTTTTGTTGTTTAAAGGAGTCATTTTCGTTCTTCCTAACCATGGAAGATAATTAGACTGCATAAAAAAGAATACAGACATGTATGATATGACCTGGTAGTTAGGGTGTTCGACTCGCAATTTGCGGAACAGCAAGGATGAAGTACACAGAGTCAAATAACGTTTTGATAGTTAACACAGTGACTGCTTATCATCCAGCCTATCAAAATGTGCCACGCCAGTATGAAGCAAACGAAAGTACATGCAGTCATACCATGCCCAGTAGTAGTGTGTATCGTTGCTCCAATCGGGTCGATTAATAAGGAACGTCACCAAATATGTATACAAAGTATTCCAATAGATGGCAAGGGACGGTGTTGACTAACTGTCTTCTTTCTAGTGTATCACTTTACGTTTGGGGGCGGCTAGCACAAATAATCCTGAAGTAAGTTTATATAAAATGCAGTAAATAAACATAAAAAAATTATCAGTAAGAACAATATTTACAAATGCACTCTTTTGCGTGTGTACTCACAAGCTAACTGGATAAATCATTAGGATTGTTCCATATAAGTGCACTCTGTACACATTACAGCTATTTAAATAATTACACTCAATGGAGGGAGGTTTTCAGTATTTACATTTCAGATGTGGACTTCACAGATACCGAAATTTTTACACATCAACTTAATTTCAATACTAACATAATAACACGCATGGTCTTCTATGACTTCGTATTTTTCGAATTTATATATGACAGGTTAAGGTGCTTTTATTTGTAATGTCGAAAATATAGCGTTCATATAGTGATTTACCTTATTAAAAAGCTTAGACTAATGAGATAAGCATTTAATGAAGCTTTAGAACGATAAGGGGAATACTTGGTTTGGTAAACTATAAACGTTCCTTTTACTTTGTTTTCGTTTGTTTAAGGAAACCAGCTGTTTCCTTATTTGTTGTTCAGGAATAGAAATAAATATTCTGGTTTCCCTATTTTCTCTGCTGTAACATAATTTTTTTTAGAAAGGGTAAAACATTACAAAAATTGAGTGGTTTACTAATTACCTGAATATAAAATATCACTGAGGCAATCATCGTATTTTTGTACAGGATTTTCATTTGTTCTTGACGTGGTAAAACGTATCTTGTATTTGTAGGATGCTTGTGTGAGAAAATATATCAAACCTTCTAATTCGTGTAACACTATCGTAACTCGTTTAAAATCTGTAATAAAGTAAATATAAAATAATAACTTATTTGTACTGTGGACTGAAATAGAGAAAGCAATTGTTTGAAGTTTTTTTTTATTTTTACAATGTTTTTATTAATTATGAATGTGTGTGTGTTTTCTTGTGACAAAGCCACATTGGGCTATCTACTGAGCCCATCGAGAGGAATCGAACTCCTGATTTATTAATTATAAAAGACAAATTTATTATTTGACTTAAATGAACTCGAATAACGAAAATATGATCTTAATTCACAACAGGAAAGAAGAAAAAAATGTTAATTCTAATCAGATGAAAATGTAATTTTCAGAGATATCAGTTCTAATCAGCCCAATTGGGTCGATGAACAGTGAACGCCACCAAATGAATATATATATACACACACGACATATATTTATCTTAGTTGTAGCTTGTATATCAAGATACAATTGGTTTGGACACTATATGCCTTTGTCATGTTTAACTTGTTCTGTGAAGATCCTGTCCGTTTTGTTGTGAGTAAGGGTATTCTTTACGTGTAATAAATAAAAGAGTAATGATGAACATGTCACAGAAGAAACTGAGAGCTGTTTGTAGAATGTGACAAAATCAATTAAGTTATTCTTTTTGTGACTATCTTCTGTACCGTTTTTGTCCGCACGACATCAGTGTATCATGACCATAGTCCTGTAACATGTTTTTTCCCGCACGACATCGGTGCAAACACATTCTACAATGTTATGTTCCCATTATTCTTTTTTTTTTCCAAAGCCATTTCAGTGTACGAAGACTATATTTTCCTATATACACACAAAGAATCCAGTAATTCTTGGGATGCCCTTTTGCCAATGGATAGTGGGATATACAATACATAATAATAACCTACGCCTGAAAGGGCGTGCATGTTTTGAACTCTATATTTCCTGCTTTAATTTAATGAGAATATTGATGATGTTATTACAGAAGTCGATAGTGACGTAGATTTGCAAGATCCAATTTTAAACATCTGAAATAAAGTAAAAAAAAATATTTTGACAGAAATAAGGATGATGTCATGATGTTTGTTTTTAAATTTTGCTCAAAGCTACACGAGGGCTATATGCGCTAGCCGTCCCTAATTTAGCAATGCAAGACTAGAGGGGAGGCAGCTAGTTATCACCACCCACCGCCAACTCTTGGGCCACTCTTTTACCAACGAATAGTGGGATTGACCACCACATTATAACGCCCCCACGGCTGAGATGGGGAACAAGTTTGGTGTGACGGAGATTCGAACCTGCGACTCTCGGATTATGAATCGAGCTCCTTAACCACCTGGTCATGTCGGGCCGATATACAGATGACAGTGCTACAAAAGTACATGAACAAGGTAGGAATGACACAAAATATCATACACAAAATCTTACATAAGTAGTCATATCTGTTCAAGAAAAATATATTTACATTTAAATGCTGAATTCCTTTCATTAGGATGAATTCGAGTTTAAAGAAAAGCGATTCAACTGGATAATGCTATAAAATCTTACAATAATGGCTGACTCCCATAAGCTTATAATATTGACTCAATGGATATATCTTCCCTAATATTGTAATATTGACTCAATGGGTATATCTTTCCTAATATTGTAATATTGACTCAATGGGTATATCTTCCCTAATATTGTAATATTGACTCAATGGGTATATCTTTCCTAATATTGTAATATTGACTCAATGGGCATATCTTTCCTAATATTGTAATATTGACTCAATGATTATATCTTCCCTAGTATTGTAATATTGACTCAATGCGTATATCACCCTAATATTGTAATATTGAATCAATGGGTATATCTTTCCTAATATCGTAATATTGACTCAATGCGTATATCTTTCCTAATATTGTAATATTGACTCAACGGGTATATCTTCCCTAATATTCAGATTGTTTTTATTTGCCCCCTTCCTTTTCTTTTAAACAATACCAATGAATATTTTTTACTGAAGGCAGCAGCTTTAACAGTTTAACCTGACTTGATGAGTTATCCTGATGGACACTATGTGTCGTAGTTAGTGAAACGTTATACTGCTTCTACAGTTTTAACCTGACTTGATGAGTTATCCTGATGGACACTATGTGTCGTAGTTAGTGAAACGTTATTATGCTTCTACAGTTCAAACATTGCTAAGTTAGCCCCTTTGGTGTTACAACCAGAATAATCAACAGAACATTTGGATGTTTTGCTGCTTAGCGATTCTCTGCCTTAACGATTTTTGTTGGCTCAACTGAAGGTCTTAATAGCTTTTGTAGACCTCGAAAACCTAAATTAGGTGCTTACAAAAGTCTCTTGCTCTGTCCTAAGAGATATTTGAGACTGTGACGAGTAATACATAATACGCCTTGACCATTTTTTCCCCAGACCCATCCGTCCATACTGATCACTACCGTCGCTTAGTGACAAATCAGAAACCGTAGATAACAGATTTCACAGGAAAGTCTCTGTCACTTTGTGTCAGTTTGTTTCTGCTAGTGACAGTGTAAATATAATTTTGAACGGAACCACATGATTATATGGGCTAAAAGATTGGGTAAGAAACCATAATATTGGGATAATCGTCCCTGAATTTTAACTTTGACCAGAAAGAGGGCAGACAGTCAGCAGCACCCCCCCACACACACCACCAGAAGTGTTTTTCGGTTCTCTTTTTTTTCCCTGCTCTTTGAACCGGATAACGAAAGTGATTGTCACTCTTATAACGTGACCAGAACGCCTTCCGATTTATTAAACCACAATAGGGAAATTTGCAATATAAAACTGATGTGTGGTTTGCAAAGCAAAGCATCTCTACGCAAAATCGTCTGTTGTCAACGACTGAATCGTTTATTTTAATCGTCCAAGTTTCTAAATATTTTTAGTATGAAAGTAATAGAATTGATTCAATAAAATGTTTACTGAGAAAACACAACCTTCGAAACCAAATTAATTCTTTGTCAAACATTACGTGCTTATTTATTCCTCATATAATATATCAATATATTATTCATTATTTTAGAAAAAGCATGCTAAATATAAAGATCCACAGATATGCAGCAAAAATAAACTATTTTTTCTAAGGTACCGTAACGTTTTAATAAAATTATTTATTTTTAGTTGAAACAGAAAAGACAGAAGAACCATTAGAAAACATATACTCTTGTACATCTGAGTTGATATAAAAATACGATATAATAAAACTTAATATATAAGACACCATCTATTTGTCTACCTATTTATATGCAATATAAAATATTAGTTGACAAACGTCAGTGTGCGTGTGTGTGTCTGCTTATAACTGGCAAATTTCTGGACCGATTGGTATATATATATATATTCTTAGGGCTCTCTGTCAAGTAGGACATAGGGGTTGGTGGCGTCGTCATCATTCGATTCCGAGCCCCCTATATAACCTCCAAGGACTCGCATATCTTCTCGCTGTGTTAAACAGGTACAACAACTGGTTATACTTAGTAGAGAAACGTAGGGAGTGATTACGGACCAGTCAATAAAACACTTCTATCACTGATCTATGAGGAAAAATATCTTGTTTATAAGTTGGGCCACAGAACTGATACGATAATGGTTATTATCTGTTTCATATGGGACAACTCACGATTCACAGTAACATACACGTTCGTTCGAGCACGTGCAGTTCTGGCACGGGATAAGTTAGGATCAATCCAAACAAGAAAATTGTGTGATTTAATGACTTTAATTAACTCCGTATTGCTGCATCGAGTATGTATTAAAGATGAGATCGCTCTCGGCGTACAGGTTCAGTGGGAATGTTGAAGCAATCATTAGGCCTACCTATTATTCAAAGGATTCTATGTCCATAGAATACTCTGTGAATATTGATCATATTATTAGAGCAGTCGATATTAATGTAGATTTGCATGATCCAATTTTAAACGACTGGAATCAGACAGGTTGTTTTAAAATAAATAAATTAACGCAGCCTCCAAAATTAAACGGTACATTTATTTATTTTTTTGCAACTCAATTTTAACCAATAATAAGAAATAACAGCTTATTTACGAAGAAAATTTGTTGCAACATTTCAAGTATATATCTTCTTAAAAGTAGAGAATCGATATACTAAACAAACAAATATTAATTTTCAAAAGGAGAAACAGTAATCTAATGAAGTTTAGATTTTGTTTATTTTTAAATTATTAAACCTAAAACACTTGTTACCAATAAAGTGTACCTTGTATCCATAATTTACAATCAGAGTAAGAATGTTTATATTAATACCCATACCAGCCGTCCTGAGATACAATCATATAATTCTTAACAAGGCCAAAAGGTTTCGCTAAAATAGTGATGTAAGCTAACAACATTTTTTTAAAGGAAGTGCAGAGATAAAAGGCTTTTTTTTCAGTACAGAAATGTGTGTTTTCTTATAGCAAAGCCACATCGGGCTATCTACTGAATCCACCGAAGGTTATCGAACCCCTGATTTTAGAGTTGTAATAGTACAGAAGTAAGTTTTATTTTGTACTAATCATAGTACTTCTCCTTGAGCAGCCATAATATAAAGACAATTGCTTTTAGTACTAGTCACGGAACATATAAGTAACTTATTTTTAGTACCAGTTGCGGATTAGGTGTATATTACCTTTACTACTAGTCACAATCTAAAACTAATTTGCAATGAGAATTTCTTTATTTTTATTTCAATGTTAGATACAGAATAGGAACAAGTTGCCTCGGTACTGTTTACTTCACAGAAGTAATTAGTTTTGATTACCATTCATGGGACGTGAGTAAATTATTTTTGGTACTAGTCACGATATGCAAATAGACGACCTACGTTTTGGAAAAATTATATAGAAGCAAATTTCGTTTAGTTCTGGTCCTTATACGATGTGTTTGTTGTCTTGTTTTGTTTTGATTTCGTGCAAAGGAACACAAGGGCTAGCCGTCCTCGGTTTAGCGTCGTAAAACTACAACGAAGGGAGCTAGTTATCAACTCATTGTCAACTCTTGGACTACTCTTTTACCAACGAATAGTGGGGTTGACTGTAATATTATAACATCCCCACGGCTGAAAGGGCGAGCATGTTTTTATGCGACGGAGATTCGAACCCGCGACCCTAAGATTACGAGTCGAGTGTCTTAACTATCTGGCCTGCCCTGAGGTACGAAAGGCTATACATCAGTTGGCAACAGTAACAGTATCTAAGGTATGAAATCAAGCCTGAATATTTTGGATGTAACACAACTACATTCTTGCCAAGATTAACAGATACTCTTAACTCCCAGCCCGGCATGGCCAGGTGGTTAAGGTACTTGACTCGTAATCTGAGAGTCGCAGGTTCGAATCCCCGTCGCACCAAATATGCCCACCCTTTCAGCCATGAGGGCGTTATAATGTGACGGTCAATCCCACTATTCGTTGGTAAAAGAGTAGCCCAAAAGTTGGCGGTGGATAGTGATGACTAGCTGCCTTTCCTTTAGTCTTGTACGGTTAAATTAGGGACGGTAAGCACAGATAGCACTTGAGTAGCTTTGTGCGAAATTCAAAACAAACCAAATCGTTTCTATCCCTCTCTTGTGTCTCAGTGGGATACCGGTAGATCTTCGGATTTGCAACGCTTTTGTTTTTACTGTAATGTGTACATCCTTTGTATAAAGCTCACGAAAGTTACAAAGTAACTCAAAAATGTTAATGTAAGTACCTGTTACGGTGAAAAATAATTTCTATTTAGAAATGTTCGTGTTTTGAAACAAAAGTGCTTTTAGTATAAGATACAAAACGCTACGAAATTTATTATAATAGATAGTTACTACTGTACAGAAGCATTTTGAACTTCGTACCAGTTATGTTACAGGAAAAAATTGTCTTTAGTGCTGGTCAAGTTGTAGAAACAGATCCTGTGCTACTAGTAGTGGTGTAAATGTAACGTTTTTGAACACTTGTTATGTTGCAGCAAGAGATATTTTGCGACTAGAAATGGTAGAAATTACTTGTATTTACCATTGGTGAAGTTACAGAAATAAATCTTGTGGTGCTAGTAATGGTAGAGAGAATATTGACTTTAGCATTGGTGAAGCTGCAGAAATAAATCTTGTGGTGTTAGTAATGGTAGAGAGAATATTGACTTTACCATTGGTGAAGCTGCAGAAATAAATCTTGTGGTGTTAGTAATGGTAGAGAGAATATTGACTTTACCATTGGTGAAGCTGCAGAAATAAATCTTGTGGTGCTAGTAATGGTAGAGAGAATATTGACTTTACCATTGGTGAAGCTGCAGAAATAAATCTTGTGGTGCTAGTAATGGTAGAGAGAATATTGACTTTAGCATTGGTGAAGCTGCAGAAATAAATCTTGTGGTGCTAGTAATGGTAGAGAGAATATTGACTTTAGCATTGGTGAAGCTGCAGAAATAAATCTTGTGGTGCTAGTAATGGTAGAGAGAATATTGACTTTAGCATTGGTGAAGTGTCAAAGATATATTCTTTGACTTTAACATTGGTACAGGAAGAAATTTTCCTTACACTGGTCGTGTCGCAGAAATGGACCTTTCCATGCTAGTATTTGTAAAAGAATAAATTGTTTTTGAAATTAATCACTGTGTCGAATTGAATTGTTTTCAGTACATGTCACCTCACAGAAAGCAACTACACTTAATATCGGTGCAGTAGGTTTATACAAGAAAATATAAAGTTTCCTTTAAGGTAACTTTATTTAGCCTATTTTTTATGGTAAATCTGTAAGCCAAATTTAAACTTTTGTTAAAAGCAGTCAGCTTATCGGCTCCTTAGCAGGTTTTTGTTGTTGGTTATCCCCTAAGTTTCCCTTGCTAGATTGCTGATCCGGGAATAATATGTGTGCCTGTTGTATATTCATTATTTCTAGAAGGCTTATCTCTTTGGTGGATAGTGTAGAGTTAACATGATTCTACACCTAATTCTAGAGAAATAATAACCTTTTTCTTTTTCATTTCTACGTCATTGTCCATGGTTTGCTTGGAATAGAAGGTCATGGAGAGAAAAACCGTTTTATCGAAGATTAATTAGACCTGAGGTTTGTTATATCAGTTAAACATATTTGCCTAAATAAGTGCTGCAATTAATTACTTTGTATTGGGGGTACAAACTCCAAAGATATGCATGACTGCTAACAGTTTTAATTATGACATAGCAGTGGTATGTAGTCAGTAGTGGTATTAAAGGTACTGATGATGCTATATCATATGATTGGCTTTTTCATGCAGTAATATTTCCTCAGTCTAGTAAATATTTAGTATTTGTAATATTAGGCTGGCTCAGTAATATTAATAAAAACAGCTTAATTATGATGAAGGATTACTTTTAACTTCGATTTTTTTTAATCTAGAGTAAATGAAGGACTCGTCTTAATCTACATATTATTTAAGTACTTTATTGAAACACGTTAAAAACTTCTCGGACTGAGTTTTCTTCTGGTCCCCAGCTGATACAGCGGTAATTCTAACAATGCTAAAATCAAATCAGGGGTTCGATTCCCCTAGGTGGACACAGCAGATAGTTCTGTGTGATTTTGCTGAGAGATAAACACACGCTCACGCACTTTCTTCTGTATGAACATCGCTCCCCGCTAGTACAGCGGTATGTCTTTGGATTTACAACGCAAAATCAGAGGTTCGATTTCCCTCGGTGGGCTCAGCAGATAGCCCGACGTGGCTTTGCTATAAGAAAAAAACACACACAGACACTGTGTGAACATCATTACACCAGTAAAATTGAAAAACAAAACAACATTGAATTTTATATCTTTGTTCTTAATACCAAAATCACTAGTGGGCTATCTGTGTTGTGCCCACTATGGGCGTTGAAACCAGATTATTAGCGTATTTACCTCTGAGCAACTGAGACACATCCGTGCAAAATTGTATTTTTCTTCAATACATTTAAGTAAGTAAGACATTTACGTTTCCATTCAGAAAATCTTTCAATTAATTACATTTATTCAACATGTTCATTAACTGTGTTACATGATGACACAAAACTTGTTGTACCATCTCTGTCTTCTTCTTCTCTAGACTTCAACAATTACATCATCACATCCAGACAACGTGCAATGTGTTGAGAATTATACCGTCTCGTGTAACATTCAATATTTAAGTAGTTCTCTGTACTATTTTGTAATTAACCAGATAATTTAAATATCAAATATACATGAACGAACGCATCCTGATATATTAACAGGGTGACATCGCAAAATCGTTTTCTCATTGCTAAAACTGATCGAAAGCTATAGAGTAATCTCATTAATCACCAAAGTTCCAATGACAAAGCCGAACGTGTAACACTGTATTGTCTGGACAATATGACAAGTAAAGCTCTGGGTGATTTACTGCTAGCAGGATTAAAGATAATTTCAAAAGTCATTTTGGATCAGGAACGACAATCGCCAGTCCTTCACGTGCTTTCGTTAAACCAGTCCAATAGAAACTAAAAAAATGTACATTTTGGGTAATTGTTCCATGAAACTATTAAGCTATGAAGTTGCATGAACTGAAACAGTATGTACTTCTCATTTCGTCTTGTTGAAGAAAATTGTACATCATTGTAATATCAAATTGAAGAGTTTGTTTTAGCCTGATTAGGCCAAACTACAAATATGTTTGTCATCAAAGCTCCATTCCAAATCAAACGTTAAATAATACATTGAACTCCGATACTCCACGTTACAATTCACAAGAAAGTGTCGAAGGACATTTTTTTTTTATCAGAATCGTACTCTTATCGTAATTGTTTCTCGAACTCAAAAAATTTTGAACTGTACAATAGCCTAAATGTGATGTGAAGTAGAAAGCACCAAACCTTTAAGACCAACTACTGCTACCGTCTTTGTTTTGTGTTTTTCTGCAACAAATATCTTAAACTGGTTGTTAATTTTCTATATCGAGAACTTTCTATCAACCCATTAATTATTGTTCAACTCATTACACGTCAGTACTATGTAATTACTTTCTATTTCTAAGGACAAATAATCCAGAAAACATATAGCAGGGTTAATGTATAAAAATGTTAGAAATTCTAATTCAATAGCATACAATACACGGTGCCTATATCAAGCGTTTATTTCAAGAGTGTTGGTAATTTAAATAACAATATAAGGCTAAACCTAGGCGGCGCTTTTATGACGCTGAGATGTCACGTACTGCCTATCTTTCTTGGAAACTGTTATTTAGGGTTAGCTACATCGTTTACTGGAATTGGAAGTCAATAATGTATTGTGGTTCTGGTGTAGAATGATTAAGGGATCGTGTATTCATTTAAACAATGCTTTATTTTGAACTAAAAATGTTTATATAAACATTATCACAAACACTTCACCATATATACAATACGCAAATAAAAATATTCATGAATAGGAGATAATTCTTTCTCTTCAATGGAAGGGCTTGAAGTGTTTCCTAAACAGATAATGAGAAAAACTTTCCATTTTATGTAGGAAAATATTTACTGAAGTCTACTTTTCTAGAGTTTTGCTATATATATATATTTTTTACTGCAGGTGGCCACTTGTTACAGTTAAAGTAGTTAATTATTCATTGGAAAGTCATAGCAAACCACACTATTGACTCGAATGATGTAAGCACGAACTACAAAAGGCTTGACAATTGGAATACCGTCAGCTGCGACCCGTCACGCGACCATCCAATAACGGAGCGCGTGCTTTATGTTCTTGTCATGATATTATCCACTGCATGCAAGTTGTTAACTTTTTAAGTGTCATCTACGCTGCATAATACAGTAGTACAACATTAACACTCCCGTAATGGTAAGTGCAGGGTTAGGTAAAAGTGAATAGAAAAATGTATAAGTGACGCCGATAGAGACAAACGATATAGGTGAGCTTAAGCAGTCGATGGCGACAGAACAATGGGCTGTTACATATAAACTACACAGCAGTATAGAAATAGTCATTTATAAATATGTTTTCTTACACGCTCTTTCTCAGAGCAGTAATGGAGACCCGAGGTCGAAACATATATATATATGCCAGGACCTAAAAATATACATATACACATATTTGTACGAAAACCATAATTTTTCCAACTACTTTGCAAAAATCGACTGCATATCTTTTGTGCAATTCGTGTATTTCTGTTACTTTGGTTCTTTGTTTTTTTCGAGGAGGTTCACTGCTCCTTACCTCCAATGGTGACGCTAAACGAATCAGAAATTAAGAAAGTGAAAAACTAGTGTACAAAGATACGTGAATCCAACGACTAAAAGATGAGATAATTTCGAGCAAACATAAAGTTTCGAAAGAGTTACCAAAATTTATTTTGCAAAGCGTAAGCGTATTTTACTGAACGAGTTATTATTTATGAAATAATAGAATGTTAAGCTTAAGCGAACTCAATTATTCATAATGGAAGATATAACACATAAATCCCTCCTTATTTTAAGTATCTTTTTCCACCACTCGACGTTCTTGTGGTCATTAACCGCTTTTGTAAGTTTCGCCGAAATTACGATGCTACATTTGATTAGTAGCTTAGCTCATGCTTTGTCATGACACAAAATTTATAGTAAAGACTAACCTTCGTTGGTTCTGTTTCTCAGAGATCAGTACAAGTGATAAGGTTTGTTTGTGTTTTTTGTTTTTTTTTATTTCGCGCAAATCCACTTGAGGGCTATCTGCGCTAGCCGACCCTAATTTAGCAGTGTAAGAGTAGAGGGAATGCAGCTAGTAATCATCACCCACCGCCAACTCTTGGGCTACTCTTTTACCAACGAATAGTGGGATTGACCGTGACATTGTAACGCTCCAACGGCTGGGAGGGCGAGCATGTTTTGTGAGAGCTGGATTACGAGTTGAACACGCTTGGCCATGCCGGGCATAAGTGAGAAGGAAATGAGATTATGTAAATAAAGTGAACATAATTTCCATTTCTGATATTAAACATTTGATAGACTGAAATAGCACATATCCGCCCCATTTGCAGAAAGTCATTGGATAGTTTTGATTAAATGTAAGAGCCGAAGGAAACACTTCAAGCCCGTTTATGAAGGACTCAAAATTTCTAATATTATTTTTTATAATTATGAGAGTACTATTTAAAAGCACACATAAAAAACATGCCAGTTTCCCATTAATTCAGATAAGGTTTTATTGTGTTGTATGGCAAAACGAAGCGAGACATCCATTTTTTTGCTGACACATCTTATAAAGCAATCTTTCGGGAACATTTTAGGTTCCCGCCTTTCGCAAACAAGAAAAATGTAAGATGTATTGAAAAAACAAAGCTCTCTCGACTGTAAAGCCCCCGCAAGGCCATTCACTGATGTGGGCGAGAATCAATGCGTTAACGAAAAAAGAAAATGTAATGCGTTTGAACACAGTTCTTCGTATAAAAGGCCTACATGTACTGTTCTTGTTACATCCTTAGGCAGCGCAGAATTGCGTACCCTAGTCGTTATGTTTTAGACAACCTAACAAAGACATATTGCCTTTGGTGAACCGTAGCTGTTACGTTATTCGTATTTTCAATGCTACACATACGATCGTAGCTCCAGCCTCGGTTTTCACGACCAATGTCGTTTATTGAAAGACTCTTCTAAGGCGTCAGTCCTTCAGGCAGGCACTGGTGGGAAGACGCAAGGTGGAAACACAGTGATTGGTGGACTTCGTATCAGTTAACGATTTCCACACGCGGAAAGTGGCACGAACGCCTTGGCACGTGAAGCGCGTGCGTTCTAATACAGTTACAGTACTGCCCACGAGTCTCTCTAGTAGGGAACTGTGATAAATCATTTCGCGCCAAAATACTGCAGGACGTTGTAATTTGCTAAGCCTGAAAACACATGTCACTCACATCATCTGCTGCTTTTCAACAGAAAAGAGCTCGTCTCTCTTGACATGAACCGTAAGTCTGCGCAGCATGCTTGACGGTCTGCGTAATTGTGGACGTAAGGGGTTAATTAAGTAACTCTACAGTTTACATCCTGACAGAAACCATACGTGAAATCGCACAAGTTTCCCAACATTCGACACTTTTTTATTTTGTTCTACACATTTTGTTACGATTAAGAGTTTGTCTTTCGATTGCCAGTTAATAGTATTTATAGAAATAAACGTACTTATAAAGTCCCGATTGCCTCAAACATTCGTTCTTCAATTGTATATAAAATGAATTAATACCTTCCACTCACTTATCTGTTTATTGTACTAGGCCGTCCCATTACATCCACTAAACAATATTCTTCATATATCTTTCTATTTACCAGTTGCTCATTTCTTTTTCAAAACGATTTTTTTAAAATGAATAAAATTCAGCAGACTAAATATAGTAGGATTCGATTAATCATTGAACTTGTTCGTAATTAACCTTCCTCTGTTCGATCCAACTTAACTGTGTAATAAGGTATTTTCATTTCGAAAGACGTAATGAGTTAATATTGACTTGTGAAGGCAAAGTCATTAACATTCACGCCCGTATCACGTAATTCGGTATAAAGTAACTCCAGGGACACAAAAGGTGAATGGATAAGTACATATTCACGATGCATATATACAAAATAGTATGTGTGTGTGTGTATGCGTGGAGTGATTCGTACCACAGCATGGAAGGTAGTTAAATATTACTTGAATGATACACTGAAATACAAGTCTCATTAGATTCAGATTTGTATAGAATGTAGACCATCACATTTATTAACTTAAAGATCCAGTGAATCTATTTCTCTCAATGACGTGCACAATTTCCCCATTTCCGGTTTTACACTATTAGTCACATAATCAATATCACAAAGTAAAGACTCTGATGTGTTGAATTAAAGAACAAAAGCAGACAGACAAGGTACGAAATAAGAATGGCCAGAATATGTTTTGTTACTTCACAAACGATTTGCGTTAAACATCTGTTTTCTTCATCACCCTAAAACTTTAAGGTTAAAATTATCTATTACACAAAATGCACACCCTGTTCACTTAGGTGTAGATTAAAGGATGACTCTTTTACTGTGATTTATTTTTATTGTTTTGCAGCAAAACTGTGCAATTTTTGTTGTTGTTAAGAGCGGAGTTACACAAGGCGCTAGCTAGCTGTGCTCTGCCCATAGCGGAAATCGAAAGTTGATTTTTTAGCGTTATAAATCCCTACGTCTTACGCTGATCCAAGGCTGATGGTGTATTAATAACACGAGAATATAGTTTATTATTGGTTCTATAGTTTCACTCGAACGAAATTCAGATAAGTAAATATAAATATGTCGTATAAACTGATACCATAATATTATAGCTGTAAGTGTTAATATTTCACTTTGTTTTTCACAACCAGGAAATAAATAAGAAACTGTCTCATTTAACGTATACGACATATTTGTTGTTTTACTTTATGGAAAGCTATACAATAGATCTTTATACTCTTTCCATCGCGGAGAATCGAACGCCGGATTTTAGCATCGAAACTTACCGCTTATCCATCATTGAACTAAACGTATTAACGATAGTATTTTACTCGTTCCTTCTATGTCAGAATAAAATAATAAAATATATTCACTTTCAATTTCCCTATTGCTCCGAGTCTTGTTTGTTTGTTTTGAATTTCGCACAAACTCGAGGGCTATCTGTGCTAGCCGTCCCTAAGTTAGCAGTGTGAGACTAGAGGGAAGGCAGATAGCCATCACCACCCACCACCAACTCTTGGGCTACTTTTTTACCAACGAATAGTGGGATTGACCGTAACTTATATTGCTCCCACGGCTGAAAGGGCGAGCATGTTTGGCGCGACGGGGATTCGAACCCGCGACCCTCAGATTACGAGTTGCACGCCTTAACGCGCTTAGCTATGTCGGGCCAGCTCCGAGTCCAGTGAAATACCCAAGCTTAATGCATTGAAATCTAATTTCGTAGTTATTTATTTGTTGATTGTTGTTGTTGTTTTTTCAAAACCTTGTTTAGTGTTGTTGTTGTTTATTTTTTAATTGTGGCAAGTCATCGCTATCCAGCCCGGCATGCCCAGGTGGGTTAAGGCGTTCGAGTCATAATCTGAAGGTCACGGGTTCGAATCTCCGTCGCACCATACATGCTCGACCTTTCAAAAGTGGGGCGTTAATATGTGACGATCAATTCTACTATTTGTTGGTAAAAGAGTAGCCCAAGAGTTGGCGGTGAGTGGTGATGACTAGCTGCCTTCCCAATCGTATTACACTGCTAAATTAGGAACGGCTAATGCAGCTAGCCCTCGTGTAGCTTTGCGCGAGATTAAAAAAGCGAACCAACATTGCTGTCCCATTTCATCCTTATAACACGTAGTTACATTTATTTATTTTAAAGATTTGGCGCAAAGCAACACAAAAACCTATCTGCACATAGCAGTCCTTAATTTCAAATGATATACCAGAGGGAAGGAAGAAAGTTAAAAGCACTCTCTGACAATTCTTGGACCACCCTTAACTCACGTCATAGTTGGATTCGGTTACAGTCTTATAACACAATCAAAACCCCAAATGCGGAGCGCGTTTTTGCGGTAACCGACTGTAAACCACGAATCTTCGGATTTAGGATTTACACTGCTAATTACTGAGCCATCTCTGATTCAATGTATGGCTATTACGATTTAAGTGTGTATTTTTCCATGTCTTTTATTATCTAATACATCTCGTTGTGCATGCTTACGTGAATCATCAAATATAGAACTTATATTTAAGTTGTACTACACAATTTTAAAAGCTTAATATCACTATATCTTGGATGAGTTATATTATTCTCAATTAGTGGTTCTCTGATCTTTGCACGTACCGAGTTTTTAAGAAGAAAAAATGTTTATTTCCTTTTCTCACATTTTGTTGTTCCCCGCCATATTGGTTTACTTATACATTTCTAAAGATATAACCCTTTCGTTACTATCTGTTCTCATACAAGGGACCACACGCTTTGAACATATGAATAATTAGCGAATATTTTATATAGTACAGACAGTACTTGAGTGACTCACCCAGCTTTTCCCAATTTACAGCCTGCATAAACCTGCCACGATATCATATGCGTTATGAAAATATTTAATACTATGCTCTGAATTTTACCGAGGGTAATTTTGAAACTATAATAAAGTAATGCATAACATTTCTCCTGTCATATCTGACGTTTTTATACTTATTTATTAAAATAAAATAATGTGGCGCAGTAGATATGTTCAGAGCGACTTATTGTAAGAATTATATATTACTTTGTATAAGGACAGCTACAGACATCTCGGCATGGGCAGATGGTTAAGGCACTCGATTCGTAAAGCGAGGGGCGCGGATTGCAATCCCGATCACACCAAACATAATCGCCATTTCAGTCATGGAGGCATTATAATATGATAGTCAATCCCACTATTCGTTGATAAAAGAGTAGTATAAAAGTTGGTGGTGGGTGGTGATGACTAGCTGCCTTTCCTCTAGTGTTACATTGCTAAATTGAGGACGTTAGTAGTTCTAAGTAGCTCCATTCGTTACACTATTCTGTGTCTCCTAACTCTGGTTACTCTGATCAAAGTTCAGAAACGTTCATTATAAATTGTAAATAGATATGTTCAGTACACTACTCCGTATTTTATAATTCTGGTTATTACGATCAAGGTCCAGAAACTGTCACCAACTGTAATTAGTTCTGTTCGGTGCACCACTCTGTGTCTTATTCCTGGTTATTGCAATCAAAGCTTAGTTTTGTTTAATATTTAGTTCCTGAACATGAAATTGCCAGAATAACAGCGACACATGTTTTATGTAGCTTAGTCTTATAGATAATGTGGTTAGTTTTGTAAGATACTTGGTTTCCGAACAGATAACAGCTAAACAAAATAAAGCTCGTGTGAAGAAAAGGTATGGGCCAGCACTTCATGGACATCTTTTTGAATCTTGAAGTTTGGTTATACAGGTTACTTTTATTGGCACATGTACGGTTTAAATAAACCAGATAGCTCAGGTTGTTTTGATAAGCAGAATTACTTGTTTTTTAACTAATGTTTCTCAATCAGTAATTCACTAAATTTTATGATCAGTTTTTTAACTTAAAAATAACAATATCTTCGAAAACAGAGTTGGTAAAGAAAAGGCGTTTCTTTCACAAGATTTGTTCTCTGTAGTTTGCTGTAGAGACAAGTAAATATTATCAATCGAATAATTGTGTTATAAAGGCATTGTATTTCGTGCATTTCATAAAAGAAGCCTTGCAAAAAAATTTAAGAAATGGTGAATACAGTTCATTTAAGCTGCATTCATTGTGCTGTAAGCATGTACCAATAGAAGAAGAGTAAAAAATATATTAAAAATGTGCGGATAATCTAAAATATTGAGGAAATGCAACAGGCATTATGACATTAAAACAAAAGACATTTTTCGGCCACGTGATAAGATCAGGTCCAGTAGTAATTGTAGTGTAACAATAACAGCTGAGAAGTTCAAATGGACTGTTCTTTTCTTATCTATACATTGCATCCTATAACTTTCATCTTTATGGTATTCCTACAGATGTGACTTTTGAACTAGTTCATTTTGTACATTGCATCCTATAACTTTAATCTTTATGGTATTCCTACAGATGTGGCTTTTGAACTAGTTCATTTTGTACATTGCATCCTATAACTTTTATCTTTATGGTTTTCCATCAGATGTGGCTTTGTAACTAGTTCATTTTGTACATTGCATTCTGTATCTTTCATCTTTATGGCATTCCTACAGATGTGGCATTGGAAAAACTTCATAACACTCTTCTCGCATTCACTTAACTAATATGATAACACTCATTGAAATCAAGCGAATAATTGTGTTATAAGATCACTATCAGTCTATTGCTAATGGCTCGGCATTGTATTCATGAAAGGTGTTTTATTTTATATGTATCATTGAAAAAATATATTACAACCAACTTTCTCACTTTCCCATCTTTCGAAGCGTATACGTTATATGGTTTTATGTGTCTTTTTGACCCTTTCGTTACTATCTTGAAGACCCATGTAACATTTCATGGACATCTTTTGGAATCTTGAAGTTTGGTTATACAGATTACTTTTATAAGCACGTGTACCAATAGAAGGAGAGTAAAGAAATATATTTAAAATGTGCGGATAGTCTAAAATATTGAGAACATTTGGTCATGATTCATACAACAGACATTATGACATTAAAACAATGGCCAGAATATGTTTTGTTACCTCACAATCGATTTGAGTTAATCATCTGTGTCTTATACAGGTTGTATCGGAAGCAGTGTTACTTGTTCCTTTAACTGATGTCCCTCAATCAGTAATTCACTTAATTTTATGATCAGTTTTTAAACTTAACAATAACAATATCTTCGAAAACAGAAAAGTAATAAGGTCTCCATGGACAAATGGGTTGTTGTTGTTTTGAATTAAGCACAAAGCTACACAATGGGCTATCTGTGCTCTACCCCCCACGGGTATCAAAACCCGGATTTTAGTGTGTAAGTCCGCAGACATACCGCTGAGCCACTGGGGGGGGGGGCGACAAACGGGTGAATGTTGTTAAAGGGATTACGTTGTGAGAAGTTGTGTCTTATTGGTCAAATTTTCAGCCTCGTAAAGTGTACATTTCTTGGTTGTAATATTTCATAATGTTAAAAAAACAAGTAGATCAAAAGATATCAGTTTATAATAAAAATATAAAATCATATAACTTGTACGCTTTGAAAGGTAGTAAATTGAGAAACTTGGGTGTATTTTTTTTTCAATGATCCATATAAAATAAAACAATTTTCATGCATTTTCAGAGTAAATAATAGTTCCCTCAAATGAAGTCTGGATTTTTTTTAATTAATTGGTTGATGTGGATGGGCTTTCAAAACCTTTATTGAATATTTAGACCTTCTTAGACAGTTGTTTATTCTTGTGTGCCTATGTATTTAAGCACGATAAATCCAAAGTGGCCTGGTGGTTAAAGCATTCATCACTTATGTCATCCATCATCAAATTAAAAAAACTAATGCTTTGATAATATTTTAACAGTGTGCCACATGTCGGCTCGTTAATATTTAGTTTATGAGAAGGTTTGTATTTTTTGAATTTCGCATAAATCTACACGAGGATTAGTCGTCCCTAATTTAGCAGCTTAAGACTAAATTCTTGCGCTACTCTTATACCAACGAATAGTAGAATTGTCCAGGGTGTAATAACGCTTCCATGGACAAAAGGATAAGCATGTTTGGTGTGACGGGAATTCGAACCTGAAGCCCTCGGACTACAAGTTGAGAGCCTTAACCAGCTGGCCATGCCGGCTTGTTTAGAATAAGATTGAAGTGGTTTTGATATGAGGTATACAAATAATGTATACAACTGAAAAAGTTTTAAGATGCATTTTAAAAATCTTTATCTAAATAGTTCGTTAATGAAATCAGCTCACTTAAAAAACAAGGTCTTAAAGTATAATTATTTAACCTGAAACTCAACTCGGGCGTTTTTACAACTTTGTGGCGTCACTGATAACAGTTAATATTTGAACAATTAACATGGTACTCAACAGAAAAATTCGAAGATGAGTTATTTTTTCTTTGTGAACTTTGAATATTAGAGTTAACAAAAGCCTACTTTTAGAGGACTGCATTCATTTACTTAAAGCTGTTTATTTGATGTTAATTAAAAGTGAATCAAACCTATAAAAACTTAACAGTTATGAACTGTTTTATAAGGAGATAAAGAAACACATTTTTTAAAAATGAAATTAGTTTCTTTTTTAATAATTTTTGCAATAAAAACTTAACAAGCTCCAACTAACACTGGTGCTTCAAAAAGACCAACTTATTATAGTGCTATTGTGCACTAAAGAATATGCAGTCAAGTTAAGAAAGAAATTAATTCAATGGTTGTAACCATAAATGAAGTTATTAAGTGTCTCCATACCACTTAGTAGAATTACATATTTCTTTAAATTCAAAGACATTAAACTGAACAGTTAGAATTAACGTGTTGCTCATTATTTCACACGTTCATCGTCTTTAACTCGCAAAATCCACCGCTAGGTGTCTCTCCACGCCTAGGTGCAAACACTTATTATCCAGAATAGAGAGAGTATGTATACCAAATATACGTTTGGTATTGCAAAAAAAAAAGTACTTAAAACGTAGAATATGTATTCGTAATGCAAAATGTAGACAAGGTTTCAAATGAACCCACGATACTCTAGTCCACTAACTACTCATTAAAAACGTTATGTCTGTTCATCTGTTCCATTGCTTATGTAATCGCAATGCCGTTGTTCAGGTTTTTAATTTGTTATTGATAGTAGAGATAACAAATGGCCTTTCTTTTCTGACTATATAGCGCTCTTGGGAAAGGAAATGAAGGGAAATAATTATTCAATGTAGTCGTCTGGGAGAGTTGACAAGAAAAACTCACAAGCGCTTTGAATGTTTTATGACTTGTTTTTCGGTCTGTTTTCCCAAGTTCGTCATATATTTTTTACGTGGTAATTTCATCATCCTGTCACGCATCAACTGATTAAAAAATATGACGAACTTCGGAAAAACCGGCGCGTAAAATCTGTTTTTTTTCTTTAGAAATTTGAAGTAAAAATATGTATCTCAGGATATATTTTTATATCCTTAATTTTGAATTTGACGTGTGGACCGAAGAACTTCAAAAATAAGGCTTGTTTTGAATTTCGAGCAAAGCTATACGAGAGTTATCTGTGCTATCCGTCCCTAATTTAACAATGTAAGACTCCAGGGAAGGCTGCTAGTCATCACCACCCACCGTCAACTCTTGGGCTATTCTTTTACCAACGAATAATGAGATTTATCGACGTATTAAAACGCCCCCACGGCTGAATGGGCAAGCATGTTTGATGTAACGGGGATTCGAACCCACGACCCTAAAATTACGAGTCGAGTAAAATTAAAATATTAACAACTTGTCCATTTAGAGCCCAGAAAGAAGGACGTAAATGAACTCCAAAACTGAAACTGTTTTCAGTAGGTTTTAACCTGAAATCAGTGTGACGTTGGTTTACAAAGAGTTATTTACACACGAGCATCTGCGAGAGTAAAACAATTGTTGACCATATTTTGTGCTCACAGTAATACATCTAATAGAATATACAAAGTAATCCTTGTATGTTAAGACATCTCGAATAATAAAGTGTATTCAGTGTATACAAATCTGTTAATAAAATGTTCGTACTTGTGAGGGTTTCCTCTACCTGTGTGCACACTACAATGTCATTTCTAACAGACACCGCGTTACTGAACCAACCAAGATTTTGCAGAGCAAATTGGTTTATTTTTCACAGAACATCTGAAAAGTTCCACAATAGTTCGATTGTCTAACAAACAGGTTCATGAAAATAGACAAAAAATTTGCAAACTGCAAACTTTGCTTAACAGTAGCAAATCAGGTTTTACAATTTTAGTGCGATTAAAAAAGTAAACTCCTTGAAACTCTGGTGTTCCAAATTGTGCAGAATACCACGAGGCCGATTCGTGCCATTTACCATCTACACACAGTCACGTTAAGATAAAGATTACTGGCTAACTGTCAAATAGCGTTTATCACAATGGGAAAAACTGCAGTTTTTGAGAAGCTCGCAATATTTGTTGCTTCAAAAACTATTCTTTTCTCAGTATAGTTAGAATATTCCACTCATCATTGGTCAGAATTCACCAAAGCTTTCCTTCTTTTTCCTTTGGAGGAGGTTGAAAAGTAGGATTTCATTTGATGAATTATGCTATACAGGTTATTCGAGTGTCGAAAACGTAGTATGTATATTGACGTAGTTTGGTTCATTTTTGAGACCAAGATTTTGACACCATCGTGTATCAGCTAAAAAATAAATCCCCAAAATAAACTTTCAAAAAATCTAGAGGAGGAACTGAGTTTTAGAAGAACGCATGCCCTATGAAAAGAAAATCCCTGTCTCAGTAACATTAATCTCTCATTCATATATAGAGCAACAGTATTTACATGATTAAATAAGGTGTAAACAAATGCCCTTTGTTTAGTTTCATTTAAAAACATGTCTCAGAAATCATACAAACACCGTGTCTAACAGTACAAAATCAATAGTAATGATATACTTAAAAGCATTTTTAATGAAACACGCATTTTAATTTTATATAAATTTTATAATAAAGCAGAAGGTATGTTAAATCGCTCGCGTATTTGTTGCATGGTTTGTTTGAATTTCACACAAAGCTACTCGAGGGCTATCCGTGCTAGCCGTCCCTAATTTGGCAGTGTAAGATTAGAGGGAAGGCAGCTAGTCATCACCACCTACCCCCAACACTTGGGCTACTCTTTTCCCAACGAATAGTGGGATTGACTGTCACATTATAACTCCCCCGCGGCTGAAAGGGCAAGCATGTTTGGCGCGATAGGGATGCTAACCCGCGACCCTCAGATTACGAATCGCACGCCTTTACACGCTTGGTCATGCCGGGCCTTATTGCATGGTGTTAAATATCGTGTTAAGAATACAATTGCTGGATAGTTTATCGTAACTCATTTAAATGTCTGATTCTGCCTGAGCTCCAAGGTGTAGAGGACAGAGTTTAGTTGCTACCCTGTAGACCAAACCATACATCACTGAAATGTCTAAACTGTAATGCTGTAAAATCTTCAGGCAGATCAAAAACAGTTTTCAAGTAGGACGATGGATATTAAGGTGAAACTGTTTTATTCTAAGAATTATGAATAAGCTATTTCTCACATAAGTAGTGTTTTAGTTTACGAAAACGTAAATTGGTTTCATAACTGTTTATTCTTTACTCGTTTGAGTTGTTTGTGTATTTTTACTGTGAAAGCTGTAATTATATGTTTTACTTGTGATACAAAACCGACTCAGGGCCTAATGGTTAGCGTGCTGGTCACCTGTTATAAACGTCCAAGATTTCAGTCGTCGAACTCACTTCACACTTTTAGCATTATAACTTTAACAGCCAATGCAGATATTCGGTTAACAATAGCTGTGTAGGTAGTAGGTACTGCTGATTGGTTACCTACCCTCTGATCAGTAGTTTTAGCTAAGTGAAAGTTGGCTATAACCTAAGCCTTGAGAGCCCCGACATATCCATCTTGTCAACGTATCGTATAAGACGTGTGTAGATGAAAATTATCCAAAGCCCATTCTACTGCTTTCAAAAAGATGCATCAAAAGAGAACCTCTGTGTGGCAATTGGTTGAACGAAACATGTTGAAACTTTTCTTACTTGTGTAGCTTAAGAATACGATTCTTGCAGTTGCTTTGAAATTTCGCTCGGAAAAAGTAAAATGAAAATATTTAAGTTATTGAGCCTGAAGTTGAAAAATATTAGTTATTTTATCACAAGGGGGCGAGTGAACCTATACAAGTATACTCATATTTGTACATCCATCGTTCGGAAGTACGAAAAAATTCATTTAGTAAAGGGCTACTGACATCTCTTTTGTCATTCGTTTTTAAAAACAAAAATTGATTATGAAAGTTTTACTCGATCTAATGTTGTACCAGTAAAAATCACATTTTCAGAGTTCTACCAAAGTGATTCAGAAATGAAATCTACATAAGCTCTATCAGTCTTCTCGATTTACTCCTGTTATTAATAAGAGCTAACCCTAATCCTCTTGGACGTTGCACAAATTTGCAAAATATACCTCAGTTAAATATCGTTAACATACATAAAACAACACCAGATATGTTCCACAGAGAAAATGTGATAAATATGTTTGTTTGTTTTGAATTTCGCGCAAAGCTACACGAGGACTATTTGCGCTAGCCGTCCCTAATTTAGTGTAAGACTAGAGGGAAGGCAGCTAGTCATCACCACCCACCGCCAACTCTTAAGCTACTCTTTTGCCAATGAATAGTGGGATTGAGTGTTCATTATAACGCCCATACGGCTAGGAGGGCGAGCAAGTTTGGTGCGACCGGGATTCGAACCCGCGACCCTCGGATTACGAGTCAAACGCCTTAACACTCTTGGCCATGCCGGGCCAAAAATGTGATAATGAATGCAAGTTACGATTTTTCCAACCTTTTTGTTGAAACTGTTGAAGCAATTATCTACGTTATATTTATTCAGCCTACCATTAGTTAGGCTTAAAAGTATAAGATTTATTCAGCCTACCATTTGTTAGGCTTAAAAGTATAAGATTTATTCAGCGTTTTACCCCAGCTTTTATAAACAAGTTAATCGAAAATTACCAACTGTCAGATATATATATATGTACAGATATACGTGTGTGTGTAATATGTAAACTGAAAATATTCCGTGTTTTCTTCACATTGATGGCAAACAAAAAACTAACTAGCCTTTGTATCACTGTATAATAATAAAGTCCATAGTTGAAAGCATGTTAAAATTCAATTAGTTATCACAAGGCAACACAAATGGCAATCTGTGATATAAGCAGTACGCTATTTCTTGACAAGTCTGTTAAAAACTATAAAATATTACCTATATCTGTAGCGTTTCTGGAATCGTATCCAAAAATCCAATTTCCTCTTAAATACCTACAACCTGTGACAGAAAAACACGTTTCGAAACACTTCAAACAACAGTAATTTGTTTGACTAAATATTTTAACAAATACTACAGCAGTAATTACTCCTTGTCTTATCTTGCGGAACTTAAAATAATAAAGAAATCTGTACAGAAAATTCCTGGTGTCTTCTTTTAATTCTCTGAGGTATTGTGTACTGATGTGACACGAGATGGCAGCATAAACACTTTAAAAGGTCTTTTTGCACCTGCATAAAAACAAAACTGACGATTGGAAAAGCAACCAAAATATTCACCTCCGTTAATTGGCTCCAAAAGTTAAAAAATTTTCACAGATAAACAATTATAAAAGTCTGTTTTGTTTAAAGAGTTTCAGTTCTAGTCACTATAAATGCTAAACGATTTAAAAATCACACCTTGTTATTTCTGAGGCATATTTATTAATCGTAAATATTCTAACACCTGATAACTATTTAAATCCACCAAATGGTTTGAAGATACCTTAACGTTTACCACAGAGGTATATAATTAGGTAACAGTTTGATATCCGTATCTAAACTTTACAGATCACATGTACTGAAACACATTGGTTTCAGTTTCGCTCAAACCCACATGCTGGTCGTCCTTTATTTAGAAATGAAAGCCAACTAATCAGTACTAACTTACTGACAACCCTTGAGCTGTTAATCAGTGATGTCAAGAAACCCACTTGTTAAGAATTTTATATGCAATTTTTTTTCTTTGTGAAACTGACGATGACCGAAGAAGGTCGAAACGTTGTTCGCTCTTCTATGTAAAATATTTTCTCAACCCAAACGAGCCGTTTTTGCATATAAAAATCCTTGAGCTATTATTTTACCAACTAATAACGAGACTGACCATAATATCATAACTTCACGACTGAAGGGATACGAACACTTTCTTTCATCTGGATTTGAACCCACAATTCTCACATTACAAGACAGTGACTCAACCACCAGGAGGTGTTACGCCAGACAAAAATAAAATTGTTTTGAAATATTGAAAATGCACTTATGATGGGTATAAAGCAAGTTTCATTACATTCTTTTTAGACCTGTTATTAATTTTGTCGCACAATCCATTCCCTTTAGTGCGATACGAAAAGTGCAAATATCCTCGAAAAACGGTTAACATTCTTATAAAACGTTCTACCTATAAAAAGTATATTTGTGAATTCACACAGGTATTTGGGGGGGAGTGCCATTTTTTTCCGAAATTAACGTAATTACAATACGCATAGCTTATGAACTGCACTAAATAGCAATTGTCCATCGAGGAGTCCTTGTTTTCTCTTTGCAATGTACATTGTGCTTTCATGAAAAATGTTGATTCGAAGTGTTTGTAAAATAATAAAACATGGTGTTTTTATCATTTAAAACTGGTCTTACACATGAATGTTGTACTTTAAGAAAGTTTATACATGCTCATAAATAAGTGAAGAAAAAATTATACCAATTACTCCAAATGTTTATCATTGTTAGAAAAATGTAAACATCTCCCCCCCGAAAAACAGTTAAGTTGAATTACAGCCCTCAGTTACACGTTTCTCTACAGTATAAAGCAGACATTAATTCCCAAGAATGTTTTGTTTCTTAAAAAAAATGGTTGTAATAGATCATATTTCACAGCACTGAGTAAAGCAGATCGTGAATACAGATTGTATAAACAATGTTTCAGTAATACAAAACAGGACAACATAAACAGCTGAGTATAAGAAATATCATAATAAACTTGTAACAGAAGAAAATTCTAGTTCGCTAAACATATAAACGCATTTAATACGATTACATCGGATACATTTGTGCAGCCTGTACCCATATTTCTACAATAAGATATTGTTGCTCTAGCTTACATTGTTAAGAGAACTTAAACATATGGTTGTTGCGAAATAAGCACGTGAGTTGAGCGAAAACCCATATTTATTACGAACTGCATCAGAGGCTAATCAAGCATAAGAACTATTCCGCCATCACAAGTGTTCTTGTTAGTGTTAGTTGTCAGGTGTTCTAAGCCTCAACTGTGGACAACGCGTTAGAAACGGTTAACGTAGAAGAGAAACTTCGGTGGTATGCCCACATGATTGGCATTATTCAAGCCTTGCTCGTTAAATTATCCAAATCTAATGTCTGCACTAAATTAGCAGACTCCGTGGGTGTTACCTTTTGAAGGGTTCGCTTGCAAGCAGACACAAATTTGAGAGTTAACAGCTTAGGGCTATTACAAGGTTGTAATGGAACCTCCATAAGGCTCATATTCAGCCTAAAATGTTTCACGCCTTGCCAGCTAGACAGTGTTATTGATTGACACAGAACGTGGGTAAAAATACAGCTGCAACCAATCATCATTTCTATCATTATAAACCCGATTTGATTGATTCATATACTTGACAGCTTCTGATTCAGCTAAATCCTCCAGAGCGTTTACATGACTTCAAAAATAACGCACTATATTACGAACCAAAATGGATAATATAATCCTTGACCTCAGCAGTTTAGGCCACCTAGCGGATCGTTAGCATTTAGTTTGTAAAAAAATTTAAATAGCAGAGATCGAAATAATGTATATGACCGAAAAAATATTTAAGTGTATTTTACACATCATGTAAATATTTAGCTTATAAAGTCATTTTACTGAAAAAAAAAAAACAGTCTTAAATGCTAATGATTTTAACCTGACACCTACCTCAGGCGACTCTATAACTTTGTGGTGTCACTGTGAACTAAATTTTAAAAAATATTTGATAATAAAAATCATGTCGACTGTAGAAAGTTTTCTCCACTTTTCACTTAATTTGTCCATTTCGGATACGTGTAAAATTAAAGACGTGTAAAAATAGCATATCCATTTATTTTGTCTTCTAGAAGTCACTGACTCTTTCAACAGTTCAATTTACTCGTCAGTTGAGATGAGCGATGAGAAGCAAAAGTTTTTCGAAAGGTTATTTATAGACACAGCATAATCTTTATAAAGTTGCGATGTAAATATTAAAATCTGACGAAGCATTGAAAACAAATAGGCATGAAAGGTATGATAAAAACCATGTAAACGATAGGCCTATTGGACAATGGCTTGTGGGAGACAGAAAATACACCTTAAATAAAACTTCAAACGCCTCTGTTTTGAAATACTAAATAGACAAATTAAGAGGAATATGAAGAAACAATTTGAAGTTTACGTAATTTTATTTTGTTTTGTTTTTTTGGAATTTCGCACAAAGCTACTCGAGGGCTATCTGTACTAGCCGTCCCTAATTTAGTAGTGTAAGACTAGAGGGAAGGCAGCTAGTCATCACCACCCACCGCCAACTCTTGGGCTACTCTTTAACAACGAAAAGTGGGATTGACCGTTACTTTATACATCCCCACGGCTGGGAGGGCGAGCATGTTTGGCACGACTCGGGCGCGAACCCGCGACCCTCAGATCACAAAGCGCACGCCTTAACGCGCTAGGCCATGCCAGGCCCTACGTAATTTTAAACAAAACGTTTAGGCCCAACGGGTTCTAATGCTTTTTGCCAGACTTCGACGTTTAGACCCTACATTTTAAATTATGTTGTTGATATTTAGACTAAGTCATAAAAAAGTGTAATTATTATTTTATGAACAAACTTCAATAATAATCATTTTGTGGCTTATAATATAGGTAGACTATAAATTCAGAAAAAAACAACATAATCCGCCATATCCATTGTTAAAGATGCATTTTACTCAATCGGTAGTAAATAAAACAAACATAGTAATGAGCTGAATGCTACGTATATAAGGTTTTTCTTAGTATAACAACTGGCGTGGTGTAGAGGTTTTTGTTAATTGGAGAAATGTGATTATATTATTCTATACTTCTCATAATTCAGTAGCACTAGGGACCAAGAGAATAAGTTAATGTTAAAAGATACATTAAGCCTTATGATATACATATATTTGATTGTAGTAAGCTTCACAAACAAAAGTCGTTCACGCCATAATAATCGTTATTTTCGGAAAAAATAAATAAATCTAGCATCCTTTCAGTTTCTTGAAAAACTACTCTCTTCAACAGAGCAAAACTGATAAAAATTTTAATAATTTTAAAATGTCCAAGGGTCGTGTGAGAACATGGATGTGCTTAATATGATTTTTACTCTGCAAATGACCAGTAACTAAAATTTTGTTTTGACTTTAGGTTAATGTAATGCACATAAGTTCTGTCCTAAACTATACAATAGTCATTAAATTGGGTCTGGGTCAAACTGGAACCAAGCGTAAGTTGTCTAGGCATACTAGTTTATGTATTTTACATCTTAGTAGCATTAAAATAATAAACAATGAGATAAAAATTGTCGTAAAACAAAAATTATCACTTTAGAGCTTCAGTGGACAAACGTCAATATTATAGCACAAAAACTTATGCGAATTCTTTATTGTTACAAGTAAGTTTGAAAGCTGTTTAATTTATTTCATAAGTTTACAAAAACGTCTAACAAGTAAGATTAAGAGCCCTGACATGTATATTATAGATGGGTGTTTCTAAAATTTTTTAAAAGTAAAAAAATTCAAAATTATTTTGTACCCATTTAAATACGAATGAAATCCCAGGAAACGATGAAAGGAAGCAAAACAAGAGCACAGATCAAGGAAAACCGTTCGTATTTTTAAATATTGCTACCTAACGATGTTAATGCGTGCCTGTATACGTGAAGATTTATATTGCAATACAACTTTAGTTCCTGGAACGTTAATTGATCACAAGTTTGTTGGCTAAATTATGCTTTAATTTTCTATCCGTGCTTTGCTGTGTTTGATTCACTCTTATAGTATTGTCAACCTCGCGGGAAATCTTCACGTATTTGGAAGCACACCTGATGCCCGAATCACACACACGCACACGCTATATACACTCACTAAATAGATAAGTACCGCCATCTGTGGGATAACAAGTACATTATATTAAAGTCACTTTTTTTTGCTATATTAAGGGTCCCCCGGTGGGTTAGTTTTAAGTTTACGGATTTGTAACGTTAAGATATGGGGTTCGACAGTCCATTGTAGCTTTTCGCTACAACTAACAAACGTTATATCGGTCAGAATCCGTTGTGACCCTGTGACTAGCGTAGCACACTAGTAATCTGCAGGCCCATCCATGATTTGTGTCTCATTGCTGCTGTGTTTTGAATTTCGCACAAAGTTACTCGAGGGCTATCTGCGCTAGCCGTCCCTAATTTAACAGTGTAAGACTAGAGGGAAGGCAGCTAGTCATCACCACCCACCGCCAACTCTTGGGCTACTCTTTTACCAATGAATAGTGGGATTGACCGCATACCATACCACCACTAAGGCTAAAAGGGCGAGCATACTTGGTGTGACCGCGAGAGGAGGGCGTCTTGTGTAGCAGTTCAAATTACGAACAGCCAATGGAGATAAAGCCCTCGAGTAGGTTTGCGTGAATGTTTGAAAACAATGAAACAAATACTATATTGGCCTGAAGCTTATTATAAGACACAATACAAATAGAGAAAAGTACACATGTTGTGTGCAACACACATAAAACAATTGCCTTGCATATTTTCATATTAAATCTAATATCGTAAAAAGAATAAGTATTGATAATTACAGTTATGTTTTATTCAGTATTAAATTATTAAGATTGTTGCCACGGAAACGTTGGAAGCAGTCACACTAAACCAGGAATAAATTTATCTACTCTTACACAGTGATAGTTCCTTTGTACCAGATCAAACGCAAAGTGTATTATCAGAACATTTTATTGTTCCAAAATTACATGAATGTCGTCATAAGTTATCATGAACAACTAGTTAAATGAACTAATCACAATTTTCTCTTCTTATGTATTTCCGTACAAGATTAATGTACGAATATAATACAGTTTACTACGGAAATTAATTTGAATTCTACTCACTTTTTGTCTTTAAAGAGGCATTTAAAGTTGTATGTGATCTTAATATAGATAAAATACGCAATATATACATATATACATCCAGTTATATAAATTATAATTTTCTTCAAACGTATGCAATATTACACAATTAATCGAAATAAGTACAAATAGAAGGCAGCACTTTAATTAATTTTTATCTCTACTTTTCGTGGTTCTCCTTTTAAACAAGAAATATCCTGTAATACTGTTATTACAGTAACAAGTGTATGTTAACAAGACTTGCGATCCAAGAGCTTTTCAGGCTAGAATATGTTTATATTTGTGTTAATCTCACAGGTGGCGTATCATAATTGGTTTGTTTGTTTTTTGAATTTCGCGCAAAGATACACAAGGGCTGTCTGCACTATCCGTCCCTAATTTAGCAGTGTAAGAATAGAGGGAAAACAGCTAGTCATCTCCGCCCACCGCCAACTCTTGGGCTACGCTTTTACAAATGAATAGTGGGATTGGTTGACATATTATATCGCTCCCGCGGCTGAAAGGGCGAGCATGTTCGGTGCGACGGGGGTTCAAACCCGCGACTCTTAGATTACGAGTCGAACGCCTTAACCCACCTGGCCATGCCGGGCCTGTCACAATGGGTAAAGAATGTTAAAGTTCCATATACTTGCCTTTTGTAACTCATTTCTGATTTGACGTTTACTGAACGAAAAGAAAGCACATCTAGGGAATAAATACTTTCATTCACTCGCGTGCAGCTAGATATATGATTTTGTCTGAATTTTTCATGATGTAGTAAGAAAACAAAACACAACAACAAATTAAATAACATAATTAATAACTGTATAACCATCATTGTAACTGAGGTTTTAAACTAAAACAGCATATTGTAGTTCTTACAATTGCTTGTTAAATTATCAGGTTTGTGTTTTTCTGAAAGCCAAGCCACATCGAGCTATCTACTCAGGCCATCGAGAGGAATCGAACCCATGATTTTAGCGTTGTAAATCCGGAGACATACCGCTGTACTAGCGGGAGGTAAATTATCACCTGAGTTTTGCTTTAAGACTATTGTTAGGGAAAATCAATCCTTTTTCTACCGAAATGTTCATTGGATAAGTAAAATAGTTTAGTCTCAGCATATAATTAAGAAAAAGTCCTCTGTCCAAATAATTCTACACTTATAATTTCTGCTCCGCCTAGGATGCCACAGAAACAAGGAACAGGCCTAATTAAAACAAGTCTGCAAAACGAGCGTCCATTTATCTTTACGGCTTTCTCATAGTTCTGTAGGTATATCAGAACTCAAAAACAACATGTTTGTTTTTTAAATAACGATTTCAGAATAGTTCCTACTTTTTTTGTTTAGCTTTCTCATAACCCTATGTATTATCACTACTGTGTTTAGCTTTCTCCTAACCCTATGTATTATCACTACTGTGTTTAGCTTTCTCATAACCCTATGTATTATCACTACTATGTTTAGCTTTCTCATTACCCTATGTATTATCACTACTATGTTTAGCTTTCTCATTACCCTATGTATTATCACTACTATGTTTAGCTTTCTCATAACCCTATGTATTATCACTATTATGTTTAGCTTTTCCGTAACCCTATGCATTATCACTATTATGTTTAGCTTTCTCGTAACCCTATGTATTATCACTATTATGTTTAGCTTTTCCGTAACCCTATGTATTATCACTATTATGTTTAGCTTTTCCGTAACCCTATGCATTATCACTATTATGTTTAGCTTTCTCGTAACCCTATGTATTATCACTACTGTGTTTAGCTTTCTCCTAACCCTATGTATTATCACTACTGTGTTTAGCTTTCTCATAACCCTATGTATTATCACTACTATGTTTAGCTTTCTCATTACCCTATGTATTATCACTACTATGTTTAGCTTTCTCATAACCCTATGTATTATCACTATTATGTTTAGCTTTTCCGTAACCCTATGCATTATCACTATTATGTTTAGCTTTCTCGTAACCCTATGTATTATCACTATTATGTTTAGCTTTTCCGTAACCCTATGTATTATCACTATTATGTTTAGCTTTTCCGTAACCCTATGCATTATCACTATTATGTTTAGCTTTCTCGTAACCCTATGTATTATCACTATTATGTTTAGCTTTTCCGTAACCCTATGTATTATCAATATTTTGTTTAGCTTTTCCGTAACCCTATGTATTATCACTATTATGTTTTAAATAGAAAAAACACCCTTTTAAAACATATCGTCATTTGTTTCGAGTACTAATAGCATCACGTTGTTGGTACATGATACATATTTCCTTCATAAACACAAAACGTGGTACAATATGTGTTATTGTTTTTTATTATATTAATATAATATATTGATTATCTCTAATATTTATTTTAAACTTAAACACGAACACTCTGCCCAAACAATCTACCAAAGAAAACAAACGATTAATCAGAAAATGTAAGAACTTCGTTTGGTATTAACATAATAACTGTAAACCACCTATCAAATAACTCGTCTAGCATGCTGATCAAAACATTCTAAATTATACATCTATAATACTGAAAAGTAGTTACTATGGATATCACAAATAAGTAACGGTCACATAATTTTCAGAAATGAATCTAACAAGTTCTAATTAGCTACTAAAAGCCAAGACCAGGAACAGCCTGGAAAAGTCAATAACACAGACTAGAATAATATATTTTAGAACATGAAAACCTGAAATTGGAAAATTAAATTGCGGGGCATTTATTTTAACTCCTCGTGTAAAATATAGCAAAATAAGAGCTCTCGAAAAATACGTTAAAAATTTACTATTTTTATCTTTTCACAACTTGCGGAATTCCTAGTAGTTTTTATTCACACACAAAAACTTACTAGTTACAGAAACTGAATGGTATATTCATAAACAGGCTTTTCGCCTAATGTGATACCTGATAACTAGAAGAAATAAGATATAGCAGCAACACAATCGCTTATTCGATTAGTAATTGATATTAATAACGAAACATCACATATTTCATAGTCCAGTGTTATCATTGTCGTGGATGTTTGAACAAATGCGGTAAAACTTTTTGTTTAGATTATCACAGTTCTATTCTTACTAAAACACAAGCCCCGCCCTCTAGTTTACAATGGCATAGTTATTTTTTGTTGTTGACAGGTGTATTCGAAAGGATCATGCTTGCGTGTTTGTTTTTCTTACAACTTTCTTGAATAAAGTTTCAAATCCCAAAAGGTATTGGAAATAGACGTTTTTGTTACGTTGTGGTGACAACTAAAAGTAATATACTTAGAACAAAGAATATTCTCGTTCACAGTTCTTGTCAATGTATCTGAAAATACACTATTAAATTTGCATATCTGTTGAAACTACGTAGATATTTTGTTAAGTTTTTTTTTTCAATAAATCACGTATTTGCTTAAAATAGTACCATAAGTATATGCCATTTTGCAAATAAACCAGAGTGAAATATTGTTTGGCACAAAATTTGTTATTGTTCTACGATTTTCACTCAAACCATCATGGCTGTCGCTAAATCTGAATTAGAAAGAACTATTTAACAGCACCTTCGTCAAGTCTCCGGCTACTACTGCGTGATATCGAAGAGTGGATTTTGACTTTCTGCTTTATAACACACTATAGCCTCCAAAGAAGGAGTGTGATTTTGCGACAGCAAGGCTAGAACCATGAATCCTTGAATACTTACACTGGCCTTGCACAACCCGGCAAAAAGATGAATTATAGCTTACAATGAATGACATTTATATTAAAATGTACTTTTGAAAGGGACTATAACTTTATAAATTCGGTTCTTATTAGAAAAATGAACTTGTAATTAATTGAAGCTTTATCGTATAAACATATGGTAGTTCAAAATGTACCCCCACAACGAAACACGTACAGTAGTCGGTTTTAAATGTGTGCTTGTAATAACAATGAAATTAACTTTACCATTTCTGTTGTGTTTTCTTATGGGACGTCTTTGCAATCAACTGACAAAAAATGACTGATGAAAAAATGCATATTAATTCGAAAAATAAACTCCAAAACAACAACCACTAATCGAGTACTATCCGTGTTATAACGATCATTTGAAGCATCCTACTCGTACAGTGAAAATCACTGTTTGTAATACGTGCTATAAAAACCATGTTATAGTAGTCATTGTATTTGTCACTACTCATGTTTCAATGATCATTATATTCGTACAATCCGTATTGTAAAAACACTTACATGTTCTATCTATTATAACAATCATTATTTGTTTTATTGTTTTAACGACCATTGTATGCGTACTGCCCATGTTTTAGTAATTATTGTATTTGTACTACTTGTGTTGTAAAAAAAAACATTTTATATTTACTATCTATATTATAGTAATTATTGTTCGTGTGCTACCCGTGTTGCAATAATTATTGTCTTTGTAGTGCTTATTCATCAGTGGCTTAGCGATACGTTATGCTATCTCCCTGCAATGGACAAGGCACTAATGTATACGAACTATCAGTTTTAGAATAAACATTGCAACTGTACTCGTATCGTAGTATTTCATTGTGAACATTTAAAAAAGTACATTCCGTCATGTTTAATTAGTCTGGTAGACTCTTCGACTTATAATAATTTTTAACGACTATCTGTAAGTTATTTTATGACAAAAAGTATTTTCTTATCCATTACTTATATCAGTGTCCAATAGGTGCTCTGTCGTGAATAAAAAACAGCTTTATCTTCCATAACTTCCTCAACTGGACGTTTTGTATACACATTTCCACTATTTACTGCTCGTAGTTTGTTCTTTCGTTAGCATAGTCAAGGACTGATCTCTGTACCAGGTACAGCCAAGTTAACCCGATACGTAGCTTTTCACCTATCAAACAAACTTTTCGAGTGGGTTCGAATCCCACTCACACGAAACATGCTCGTCCTTTCAGCAATGCGGTCTTTATAATGGTACGATCAAACTAGCTATTTGTTGGTAAAAGAGTAGTCCAAGATTTGGCTGTGGGCGGTAATGACTAGCTGCCTTCCTTCTTGTTTTACACTGCTAAAATAGAGACATCTAGCGCAGATAATTATCGTGTAGTTATGTGTGAAATTAAAAAACAAACGAACAAAACAACCATAAATTTGGGGCCCCGGGTGGTTAGGGTGTTTAGTTCGAATTCCCGTCTCACCAAACATGCTTGCCCTTTCAGCAGCGATGGGGTATTATAATGTGATGATTAATACTACTATTCTTCAGTAAAAACCATACCATACCATACCATAAATATGACAGATCAAGAGCTGTTTACCCATAGATGTATCAGCAAAAGAACCAAATGTCAAATATCTGAGGATAAGAAGTTACCAGATATTTATCATTTTCAACTTTTGATTAATAAAACAATTCTTTATCAATGTTAAATTTGATGTCTAAAAGCTATGAAACATGTAAATTCTATGGAGATTAGTTAAACTGTTTGAAATGCTTTCGGTGAGTCATTCCATTTTAGAAAAGTTCACATGTCAGAATATTCCGTTCTAAGAGTTTTTGTTTTCTCAAGCGACATGTATTTACATCTCTCATCCAAAATCATTATGTACGTGTATGTGATTAGTGCAAAATAATAACGTATGTGTCTGTGATTAGTGCATAGATAATAACGTATGTGTATGTGATTTGTGCAAAATAATAACGCCACACTCAGAGTATAGCAGTCAATGAGGGGACAAGAGATTGAGATAAAAATGTTTAAAATATTTATCCTGTGTGTGAAGTACACTGTTAGTACTGGTATTATTTCAGTTTAGCAATATCCTGTGATGGTGCAATGTAAATTGCATGGCAAAGATTTCTCATGGTTGTCGTGTTTATGTGTTACGAGTCCGGTAAAAAATGGAAGCTTCATCAGTTAGGCTTAACTAATAAATAGAGTCTTTCACGTGCCCGAGATAAAAACCATTCTGGAAACTCGTGAGATTCTGGATAAAGCAGAGATGGGTTTCGTGGGTCAAATGTACGAAATTAACACAATCAGCACTTTGAGTGAACGTTATACGCAATCGATTTTCATTTGAAAATCTACGCGTGTACTTCCATATTGACTCAATTAAATTCATCTGTTCAGCCATTCACAGGTCACATTCCCCTGGCTGTAATTTTGATTCCTGACATACAGTTTTAGCACAAGTTAATCAGACTCGGGAGTCGGTTGATTTTCTTCGCTCGACCTCTCTTTTAAAATTTCGGGACAATAGGATAAAGCCGCTATATGGTACTCACCATAACAATAATGAATGAACGATCGGAACTCGTGACAAATCGACGCGTGCAGTCCCTCCGTAGTGGTCACTACGCTCCACTCTCTTGCACGCAGCGGCGTATTGATCTCGTGTTGCGCGTGCAGCGAAGTAGCCTGTTGATTTACTAGACAAAATCATAATTTATTATCTATCTTTGTGGCTTTACAGAACACAGAAAGTTTGTAGTATCATGTGACACCGAATGGGCACTACAAATAATAAAACACGAGGTACATACATATATAATACTGTATCGTTAAGAGAAGTGGCTCATAATTTTTTTTTCTCTTACTAAACTTTTTTGTGCGACATAGCTTTAATTGATTTTCACGAACTAGTTTGTGTTTAAAACGTTCGTGGAGGGGAAACATTAGGTGCAGTAGCTCATGTTTTTGTAATTTACATGAGTGTACTAAAATACCACGAAGGTATTGTTTACGCATGTCACCCCCTCGTGTCTGCTCGCGTTCTGAATCGTGTTCATCCAAAAGAACACACTGAATCGTCGACCATTTCATACAGTTCACATTTCTAGCACACCCTAGCATCATTTAAAAGTAATTAATGACAGTTAATAAAATATCTTTTGGCGTTTCACTCAAAGTTCGTAAAATTTTCTAGAATTATGAGTACAGCATCAAAAAATATTCTATTAAGCATCGTTAATTGCGTCTCAAACCTTTCATGATTAATTGTTTCTTATTGTCGCCCTCTGGTTAAAAAATGTTGAAATAAAATACGTGATTGAATTTTAGAAACAAGTTTCTAAACTGATATTTTAGAATAAAATATAACACTTAATCTGTTCACGCTGCATTCGTCATAAGTAAGAAAAGGTCCGCACGTTTAATACGTTCGTATTGTATTGTATCGTATGGTATCGTATTGTATTGTATTGTATTTATAAGTAAGAAAGTTTTTGTTTGTTTTTTTAATTTCGCACAAAGCTACTCGAGGGCTGTCTGTGCTAGCCGTCCCTAATTTAGCAGTGTAAGACTAGAAGGAAGGCAGCTAGTTATCACTACCCACCGCCAACTCTTGGGCTACTCTTTTAACTAACGAATAGTGGGATTGACCGCACATTATAACGCCCCCACGGCTGAGAGGGCGAGCATGTTTCGTGCGACGCGGGCGCGAACCCGCGACCCTCGGATTACGAGTCGCGGGTTTATGTTGTACTTATGTTATAAGTGAGACATAAGTTCATGTTGTCAGCATTCCTTCCATTGAAAGGAAAATCAGTCGACATAAATTTAGTCTTACGGAGCTGCATAGCTTGTGTTCAGTCTTTTTCTTTCATTATTTTTTCCTACTTACACCTTTTAATATCTAATATTTGTAATGTTTATCTAAGCCTTTTAAATTATCTATCGAACGGTTTTATTGATTAGTATATATCAGTATTTTACGTATCTCAAATGATACATCAATGAGGTGCCGTTTAATTTAATCCGTTTATGTTACAAGTCAGAAAGAGTTAACGGATTTAATCTGTTCGTGCTGTATTTATGTTATAAGTAAGAAAATTTTCACATGCTTATTTTGTTCATATTGCATTTATACGTAAAAAATGGCTTACGTATTTAATATGTTTATGTTGTACTTATGAGTTAGACAAGGTTAACGTGTTTAATCTATTCATGTTGTACGTATCATTTTATATCACAGGTTTAACATGCTTAATCTTCACATGTAATTGTTTTAGAAATAAGACTGGATAATATGTTTACTATGTTTTATGTTTTACTTATTTTATATGACAAGATAACTTGCTTAAACTCTCCATTTCATGCTTTTGTGACAGACTAACCTACTTAATCTATTCGTGTTCTAGTTATGTTACAAATAAGATAGGTTAAAGTGTTTGATCTATTCATATTGCATTTACTTTATGAGTAAAACAGAATTATGAGTTCATGTCGTATTTTCTTCATAAGTTCAACAGTTTTCAATCTGGAGAGTTTGCTAGCCATGACGATCTTGTAATTTCTTCCTGGTCAAATAATCCTGTACAATTTACGCACTGTGTACAGTAGCATTTTCATCCTGGGGCACAAAAAATTTGTAAAAATATTGCCCTATCATTTGGCAGAAATGTTGCCTCCTTGTCATGACTGTATAAAACATCATTGACTACGATAAATAGCTGCCAAAGCATATACTGTACCACCTCCTGCGTATTCCCTGTGAAAAAGACAGTCTCTTCTCATCTGCACTTCAGGCAAATGACGAACACGAATCCTAGTATCAGCTTTAACATCCGGGAAAAAGACTCATCTGAAAAAATCACATGTTGCCAGTACCTTAACTGTAAGTTGGCATGTTATATTTCCCAAGTAATACAGTGAGAGCAATGAATTCTGCTCATTATCGGTTTGTAAATAGCTTTTCTCATAAAGTAGCCTTGTTTGGTTACTCTTCTATTCACAGCTCTTCTGGATACTTTGATATTAATTTGTTTATGCTATTCCTGTTGTAAGACTTTTTTCAAACTGGCGTGTTAACCTGATCAAAATAAGGTCACCTCGGGCAAAATATTTTTGGTATCTACTAGTAGAATTACCTGGAGCAAAGTTTTCCGTAGTCCGTTTACGTTTAAAAAATCTGGTTACAGTACCCTACTTATCCAGCTATGTTCTTTCCTTCATACCGTTTCTGGACAATTGAATAATTTAAGTCCCTTTAACTTTTGTCACATGACAAATGACTTGGTTTGTTTTGAATTTCGCGCAAAGCTACTCGAGGGCTATCTGCGCTAATCGTCTCTATTTTACCAGTGTAAGACTAGAGGGAAGGCAGCTAGTTATCACCACCTACCGTCAACTCTTAGGCAACTCTTTTACCAACGAATAATAGGACTGACCGTCACATTATAATGCCCCCATAGTTGAAAGAGCAAGCATGTTTTGTGTGACGGCGATTTGAACCCGCGATCCTCAGATTACGAGTCGAGTGCCTTGACCACCTGATCACGCTGAGCCGTCACATGATCAAGTACAGAGAAATCATGTGCACAAAGCATTGACCTGTTTCGAAAAGGATAATACTAAAAGTACAACCTTTATTTTATACACAGAACCGGTGTGTACAAGTGGTTTGACAAACAAGTGCTCCAAACAACTTATACAGATCAGAATAACAACTCGTAAATGTTTGCTTAATCGTACGCTACCTTCTCTGTCCCAACATCAGTCAATAGCTATTCCATGCACACAGACAATAACATCAATACAGAACATATGCAAACATTTTGACCAAGACTGTAGTTAGAATAAAAACTGTTCAGCATTCTTCCAGCCTTGATGTATGTTTATATAAAATCAAAATCACTTCTTCTAAACATTAAGGACAAAAGTTTTCATGCGCAATAAGATTTACAACTTGTATTATGGCTTTGACTTACACTTATAGTCCTTATTTGTTCTAGCTGGTAACCAAAACCTCTGTTATTCTAGTAAGTGACATGCTTCCTTATAGTCCTTATTTGTTTTTACTCGCAAATAAAACCTCTGTTCTTCTAGTAATTGACATGCTTTCTTATATTCCTTATTTGTTTTTACTGGCAACTAAAACCTCTGTTCTTCTAGTAAGTGACATGCTTCCTTATAGTCATTTGGTCTTGCTGGTAACCAAAACCTCTATTCTTCCAGTAAGTGACATGCTTCCTTATATTCCTTATTTGTTCTTGCTGGCAACTAAAACATCTGTTCTTCTAGTAAGTGACATGCTTCCTTATAGTCCTTATTTGGTCTAAATGGTAACCAAAACCTCTGTTATTCTAGTAAGTGACATGCTTCCTTTTATTCCTTATTTGTTCTTGCTGGTAACCAAAACCTCTGTTCTTCTAGTAAGTGACATGCTTCCTTATAGTCATTTGGTCTTGCTGGTAACCAAAACCTCTATTCTTCCAGTAAGTGACATGCTTCCTTATATTCCTTATTTGTTCTTGCTGGCAACTAAAACATCTGTTTTTCTAGTAAGTGACATGCTTCCTTATAGTCCTTATTTGTTCTTGCTGGTAACCAAAACCTCTGTTATTCTAGTAAGTGACATGATTTCTCACATTTTTTACACATAAAAATTTTATCTCTTAAAACATTTTTTTTTACTAAAATAACCCACGAACATAAAAGCGTTCTCATTTTTTATATTTTAAAGATATATTATTTATTAGCATGGGAATTTATTGAAGTGACAGATATATTAAAAATATTGAAATTATATACACTTTAGACGGTATTGTGTGTACAATTTTCCGACGTAAAGCTTTCTATTACCAACAGTTTTATCCCCAGTGGTTTAGCAGCAATTTTTAGGCTTATAACATTTTAAAAACCCGGTTTTGATACCCGTGGTATCGAAAAACAAACAAACTTAACAGTTTCATCAGTGTATGTATATCTGGTAAAAAAAAAATCACAAATCTCTTAACCGCCTTTTTAGAGCTGTTAATATCATGCACATTTCACGTTAACCGTTTTGATTAAGTTTGCAGGTAATTATACCTATGAGATAAAGTTTCGAGCTTTTTCTTTGCCCCCAGTCTTTGAATTCAGTCAGTGGAACAAGTACAGAAATTCTTTCTATTGACTCTTTCTTTACTTTCATAGGGGGTGTTAGTGTTCACTATAACACAGCCGTCTTTCGCCAGTGACGTGCACAAAAGCTATCAAGTATCTTGTATAAAACCCAACTAATAATCGAGAAATATGGTCTTCACCTAAGAGTGGAGAGAGATTATCATTTGTTAGGTATATGAAGTAAAGAGATCAGTTTCAAGTGCTATGGAACCCCAAAACTGAAGCTACATAAGTATGCATTTATATTAAACCGAAATTATTTTACTCACGTTTATAAACTTATGGGATAATAAGTAATTTATAGGTTTCGTAGCAAGTTTGTTTGTTTTGTTTGTTTTTGAATTTCGCACAAAGCTACTCGAGGGCTATCTGCGCTAGCGGTCCCTAATTTAGCAGTGTCAGACAAGAGGGAAGGCAGCTTGTCATCACCACCCACCACCAACTCTTGAGCTACTCTTTTACCAACAAATAGTGGGATTGACCGGGGATGCGAACTAGAGACCCTCAGATTACGGGTCGCACGCCTTAACACGCTTGGCCATGCCGGGCCTTCGTAGCAAGTAAACAGCTCTATCGTCTTACGATTTAACCTGTATTTCACATACTTAAAGGTTTCATTGTGTAAAATATTGTTCACAATATTGTTTTTGTTGTCTTTTCGGTCTCCCCCTCAACACTTTCTGACATTACTTAACACTTCTATGTTTAGCATCTGAAAAGAATTTTGAAGAACACACGATTTAATACTCTTAGAACTGATTGTTTGTTTAGAATTAGCACAAAGCTACACAAAAGGCATATCTGTGCTCTGCCCACCACGAGTATCGAAATCCGGTTTCTAGCGGTGCGAGTTCTCAGACATACTGCTGGAAGGCTACTTTTAGTCAGCCTACATTCGACTTTTGAACGAAGTAAATAAAACAAAATCGTCCTATTTTATATTTCTTTTGTGAGTTCATTTTTTTTTATTTTATTTTTTTATAAATAACACATATAAATAACGAAAAACTTCAACCGGTAAGCCTACTCAGCTGTCGCGTATATCTCTAGTTGAACGTTATATATCATTGTGAAATAACAAAATCTAGGAACTCATAATTCACTTTAATGATATCATTATTCGAGTACTTGATATCCGCTAAAAGTTTCAAGACACGGCAAGCACTTTATTATAACAAACCCGCTTCAAAAAATATTGAGCGCGTTTATTCACATCTATTACTTTTCACAAGTGGTGTCTTTAAATACGTAAAAAGAAAATCGTTGCTGACTTATAGTTTTATTAAGACTCTTACAAAATACAGATTACCATAAAATATACATAATGAATGTCATACTGAAGGTATTTACTTGAAAATTGTGATAATACTATAACTGCACCATTTCAACTTTTCACTGCTTTTCGTGTTGTCTGATGCCGTGTGTTGTTCGTCTTCAAGCATAAAGCTACCTAATAGTCTTTCTGTGCTCTGGCTACCACGAGTTTTAACATTATTAGCCCTCAGACTTACTGTTCAGTCATTTTACATTCACTAAACTTTTTTTTAAATTCTTAAACGTCATTTTCAGTAATTTTATTGGAAAACCATTTCGAATTTTAAACACAAAACAACAGCGACAATTGGTTAAAACTATCACCAGTGGCGAATTGATTTTGAGAACCTCATTACTTTTATGATGAGTTTTGAATTTTTATAATATTCAGAAGAATGCTAAAATAATACAATTCTTGCAGTTCGTGAGTTATCTAATTCAATAACAATCTCTTTACTGTGACAATAAAAAAGTAATGCCTTTCTTATAGTTTAATAATGTTACAAGTGCTAATTACCAAACACATATTTGAATAAAGAAAATAAAAAATAACTTTTCCTTCTTACAAATATTAGTTTATTGTATTATAAAATATAATTTTCTACAAACAGATACAAACTGTTTTTGATTTTAAATAATTACTTTTTATAAAATAGATAACAAACCTGGAACTTTATTGTTTTTTTCCACAAACTAGTTTTTTTTAAATTATATTTGCTTTTGAGTATTGTTTAGCTTTCATTTAATCCCAGAATTTTTCACTCTAATAAAGATCAAACATTTCTTAGGTTCTCAAATTTCTTTAAATAAGGCTTAATTATTAGAGTAAAAAGTATGTCAAAATTTTTCGTGTTTGTCTAACACTGGAATGATAATTCTTAATCCTTTCACATGGATAACAATGTATTTATATAGACCAACATCTTTATGTGGAGTAGAAGTTGGAATGTGGTACTTTTCAACAACGTGACAGTATTAACTTGTTGACTGCCAAGTATTTCAGCTGTTACAATACAACTCTAATGCTTCTTCATTTTGTAACTTTTTTTGTGACGCCATTTTGGATCGAAAGTGAAACAATTTGTAAGTAGGTCAAATGTATGTATGGTGCTGATATCTAGCGTTGAAGTTAGGTGTTATTGAGAACGAATTAACTTGTCCTTGGCGCTGAACAGGTTAAGCTTTCAGCCTTAAAATGGGCCATGAATTTTGATTCCTTGTAGCTTTGTCTTGAAATTTCTTAACAAGAACCATAGGAAAACTTCTTTTATCTAAATTTGATATGAGTTTAAACAACATTATTGCTCAAATTATATAAAATTTTTAATCGCGTATCAAAGTAAGGCAGATACTTAAAAATATGATTAGATACTACATTTTGAATTTCGTGCAAAACTACACGAGGGCTATCTGCGCTAGCCGTCCCTAATTTAAAAGTGCAAAGCCAGAGGGAAGGCAACTAGTCATCACCACCCGTAGCCAACTCTTGAATAGTAGGATTGATCATCACTTTATAACGCCCCCACGTCTGAAAGGTAGAGCATCTTTGGTGCGACTGGGATTCGAATCCGCGACCCTCGAAGTAGAAAGCCTTAACCCACCTGGCCATGTCGGGCCGCCGGCTAAGGGTTACTAGAACAGTCTGATATCAGTATAGTGCTGAAAGGCTGCTAATAGATGTAATTTTGTTGTTGTTGCTTCACAGGTGAAAACATTCAAAGTCTCATATTATAATGATTTTTTCGAAATAACATGTAGCGACTTAAATCACGAGTAAAATAATTTTATAATAATAAAAAACTATATTGTTACATTAAACATTTCACACCAAATTTGTTTTCAGGTTTTACGTACTTATGAAATTAACGAGTTTCCATTGTTTGCTTAAGATACAATAAGACTTATTTATTACCTGAAAATATTGTTTCTACTCATCCATCTTATATGGAGTGGCTGTTTGATCCGATTTTGTCTCTACACCAGAGAGTAAAATGTCTTGTATGTGTACAGTAACCACACAGAGAGTTGAATTCCATGATGACGAGAAAACCCATTTGCAGAGAAAAATATATATGTAAAAACGGCTGGTATGGGTAGGGAAAGCCCTATGTAGAGAAGCGAACAACGTTTCGACCTTCTTCGGTCATCGTCAGGTTCAAAAAGAAAGAAAGAAGTAACTATACCCCACGATTTAAAAAAATCACGAAACCATACACTTCTGCATACCGTATATTCCAGACATCAGCAAACAAATAGCTAACATTTGGCAAAAACTAGTAGCAAAATATGACATTCCTGTTAATACTAAATCTATTCAAAAACCAGGCACAAAACTGAGGTCTATACCACGTAAGAACTACACTGACAAACACCACACCAACATTATTTACAAAATACAATGTGATAACTGCCACGACTTCTATATTGGAGAAACAAGTAGAAAAATGGAAACCAGATTCGAAGAACATAAAAAGTCACCTTCACACGTTTTCGAACACTGCAAGTCAAATAAACACAACATAACCATAGAAAACACTCAAATACTAAATAAAGAAAGAAACATAAACAAACCAAAAATTAAAAAAGCCTTACTTATACAACTCAAGCCCAAAATAAACCAATACAAAAAACACCTTTATAACTATATTAATAAATATAATCAAACATCTAAGCACACCCTCTACATTCTTACACAACCGCCTTCAAAGATGTGGTCAGCTATCGGTCAGTTACCTCTTTATTTCTTTTTGAACCTGACGATGACCGAAGAAGATCGAAACGTTGTTCGCTTCTCTACATAAGATTTTCTCTATCCATACCAGCCGTTTTTACATATACAGAGAGTTGAGTTGTCAACTGGTCGATTCACACCATCCCGAAGATGTCATTTTTATTTCGTGTAGGGATTCTCAAACACTCAAGTCCTTAATCTGGTGCGACTACAAAATCGGTAATCCAACCTCACAACACCATATTATGTGCCATTTGCAATACTGGTCACATAACAATAATTTGTTTGTTTTGGAATTTCGCACAAAGCTACTCGAGGGTTATCTGTGCTAGCCGTCCCTAATTTAGCAGTGTAAGACTAGAGGGAAGGCAGTTAGTCATCACCACCCACTGCCAACTGTTGGGCTACTCTTTTACCAACGAATAGTAGGATTGGCCGTAACATTATAATGCCCCCACGGCTGAAAGAGCAAGCATGTTTGGTGCGACCGGGCTGCGAACCCGCGACCCACAGATTACGAGTCGCACGCCTTAACACGCTTGGCCATGCCGGGCCCATAACAATAATATGAACATATCAAAAATTTAGTACAAATACTGGCCTGTTAGCAACAAAAAAAGAACCCATCGTATGTCTATTATAATGTTGGCCACGTGACACCAAAACATCATATCAACATGTCAATAAAAATACTGGCCGTCTAGCACCAAAATCTACACCAACGTGTTCTATAATTATTGATCAGCTGAAAAATAAATATAATATAATCTCGTATATTACAGTGTTAGTGATATAAGAACAAAACTACACCAAACGTCGCTATTTATTGAATTACGAAACAACCAATGTACTCATTGCAACAGAAGTTAACTAACAACATAACACCATACCCTCGAGTCCATACCATTATTGGTCACCTAATAACAAAATACAATACCAAACAATGTATCCAATACAATGTTAACTGTCAGTATAATTTTACTTCAATGTGAGACAAAGTATTTTCTTTCTCTACAGAATTACATTAAACGACAAATTTATCTACAGTTTCAAAAAATGTTCAACGTTTTTCAGAGTTAAACTACAAAAGTAACTATTTCAATATAACCAAACAAAGGGTTTATTTTTTGTTTGTTGGTTTGTTTTTTGAATTTCGCACAAAGCTACTCGAGGGTTATCTGTGCTAGTCGTCCCTAATTTAGTAGTGTAAGACTACAGAGAAGGCAGCTAGTTATCACCACCCACCGCCAACTCTTGGGCTACTCTTTTACCAACGAATAGTGGGATGGGCTATCACATTATAACGTCCCCACGGCTGGGAGGGCGAGCATGTTTGGCGCGACAGGGATGCAAACCCGCGACTCTCAGATTACGAGTCGAACGCCTTAACACTCTTGGATATGCCGGGCTTGTTTTTTGTATAATCAAAACAAAAATTCATAATTCCTGTAAAGTCGAAGTTAGAAGTTGTTATTTTAATGTAAACAAAATAAAGTTTTCATCTTTATGAAGAGTTAAAACGAAAGAGTACTCTTTCAGTATGACAGAAATAAAAGTTAAGTGCTTTGTGTACTTGAGATAAAAGGTAAGTCTTGCTATTTAAATAAAATAAATGATTTATCTCTTTCCTTAATCACACTAAATACTCATTTTTAAACTCGAGCTAAAGAATCAGTCTTGTCATGTAAACAAAACAATATGTTTATTTCTCTGTTTATTCAAACTGAAGTGTATACTAAACATACGTCTCCCGGTGGCTAAGCGGTACAACTTAGGGCCGTAACTCTAAAATTGGATTTTGATACCTGCGGTGGGAAAAGCACAGATAACCCATTATATAGGTGGCTGTGTGCTTAACCGCTGTCAAAACGTCACTAGGTGCATAAGGTAAGGTAGTACTTATTTCAGTAAAGGAAGTTTATTAATTAATATGGGTTTATAGTTTGTAATTCTCTTTTCTATAGTCTCTCACCAAATAATATAATAATTTAATACAAAAATATTAGGTTTCACTTTCCATTCTTTGCCAAAATGAATACATAAAATCATATTAGACCATTATATCACACTGTTAACCAAAACTGTAACACCCACATTCAGCAATACTTAACATTTCGTTTCATTTAATGATTCTTCGTGATCTCTTCATTATATCTGGTGAAAAGAAAAACAAGACGTTGCTATTTTTTCTATAGCTTCTGTTCCTATTCAATAAAACTTTACAATCAGAAACAAAATTAGCATTTTAGGTCGTAATTAAAACAGTAAAGTTATATTTTGTTAATGATGCGTTTGATCTGTCGAAATCTATGCTGGACAACAGCATAGTTTGTGGACGGAAAATATAGGATGTATATTTTGAGCCTTAAAGCAAACTCGTTATTTCAGAGATAAACTGAAGAAGTTACCTATGTATAAAATAAAACTTAATAAGTATCCCAATTTTACAAAACGAAACTTATATTTTTGCATTTTCATAATGTTAAAACTAAGGTTATTTTATTATAGAATTAAAGAATTTTATTTAAACCTTTCAGTGAAATCAGACTCAAAAGTTTTTGTTTGTTTATTTGTTGTTAAGCGTTGAGCTAAATCTATACTCAAGAAGATATCGAACACTGAATTTTAGCGTTTTACCATTAATTACCAAGTAACCAAACTTTCCAGTGAACTTATTTTAAGACAATGTTTTTCCACATAAGAAATTACCATAAGAGACAGTATTCGTATAAAAGTAAAAAAGCGAAATAATATATATTTATAGTCAAGTGAAGATCTTTTACTAAATATTTTAAAATCAAGGAATTGTAAATGGTTCACTTACAAAATTTACAACACATACTTCAACCAAACTTATGAAATTTACTGTTCAATGAACACCTAGCGGTGGAATTATGAAACTGGTGGTTTTTTCATATACGTCACAAATGTTCCATAAAGACTTGCAAAAACTGTTTGCTAGTTACCTTTTATTTAGAAAAGATTACAGGGTTGTTCGAAGAACCTTGTCTGATGATCAAAATAATTTCCATTGAAAACAAAGACAATGTTGGTAATAGTGTGTTTGCTAAACAGAAAGCTCTCTAAATAACAGGTTACTCTTCCATGATAACACAATAGTGATGACGTTGTAATAGTTCACAGAGAAGAAGACCCTCCCTTGTCATCAAGTTTCAACAACGTACCATCTTCAAGGTCCTCAGCTTCGTTACTTCTAAAAGGCTCAAGGTTTGGTTCTGGGAGAAGAAAAACAAGAAGAGCATATTAGTCTGTCAGTCTTTAAAAACAAGTCTTTTTCTTAGAAACTCAGGTATATAGCGAACAGCTGTCAAGACCTGAAGTTTACGTGTATCGTTCGATTTCCTTTGCATATTTTCGCTCGTAACTGAATCATTGGCTTCACAAACATCGAATGTCGTCTAAAAACAACACGATAATAACAGCAATGAGCACTGTGAGAACAGAACAATCTGTACCTTTTTGGACTGGATCGTCGGGTCTGATCAATATATTACAGTGTTTATCTAGATACCGTTGTTAGCAGGCTACACACTCCTTTATCACATGCAATTATTCCAGTTCTATCAGTTGTTGAAATTTAAACGACGGTTAACTTCCTGTCGATCAGAAAATACGTGAAACTGACTAAAGCTGCCTCTTTCTTATCTGGTTAGTTATGAATTTCTCTGCCTCTGAGATATTTACACGACGATAACACATATACACTTTCGTTTAAAAACACATTTTAGATTCACGTATATAAATACACAGGACTAACTGTAATCACGCACGATTTTAAAACAAACGATGATTTACTTTCGCAACACGCATGTATATACAAACATAGAGACTAATATATCGAGTCCTAAAAAAAGTATATACCTTTATGATTGTTTTGCCGTGACAACCAGTAGAAACAAATATATTGTTCTATATAGTTATATCAGGGTGGTCATGTATGACAAAGAAAATATTGGAGACATAACTGTCTGGGTTCAGATGACGCGAACAGCTTTGTAATAAAGCTGAGGGTTAGCAAATAGTCATATCTTATGTTATTTAAAAAAATACTTACTTAAAGTTTAAAGAGTTTCATTACGTCATAGTGGAGTGTATAACACCCGTGAAGATGTTCCAAACTACAATTTGCCCACAAGTTAAAGGTAAACTCGGGCTATCGCTTCGCTTCACGACCAGCTTTGCGATTTAGTTATTACTTAGATTAAAAATTATATATTTTTTATTGAAACTTCTACGAATTTTATGTATCTAAAACATGCTTTTTACTAACTAGTTAGTCCTAAGGGTTATAAAATCAATATATAAAAATAAAAAAATCTAACGTTTTTTGTTCAAATTTTATCCGGTAATTCCTGATTTTTTTACTTGCGATTTCTTAAACTTATGTGAATCCTTTACAACATCTTTCTTGGTTTTTTCTTGTATGATGGTTATTGAATTCAAATACAGTACTTACGGAAACATCAAAACCACAGACTGAAGACGACGCTTTACACCCACCCAACCCACCCCTCTTCCCTCATCATCATCATTGGTATGAAATATTCCGAGGTGTTAAGCAACTGATTTTCTTTAGGTTTAACAGCTCTAATTGGTTTTATGATGGAAAAGATCCAAAGTTCGAGATATGATACGCCTGAATACAACACGTAGACGCGATATAAAAGTGACAGTCGACTTCATAATTCTATTCAAAGAGTCGTACAAAGCCTTCGCGATGGTGAGTGTTTTCAGGTTAGTGGCCCTCCCTCTAGTCAGGTCCGACACAGCAGGTAGCTATGGCGCTAGACTCTCAATATGAGGGTCAAGGGTTCGAATCCCCGTTCCACCTAACATGCTTGACATTTCGGCCGTGGGGAGTTATAATATGACGATCAATCTAATTGTTCGTTGGTAAAAAGAGTAGCCCAAGAGTTGGCGGTGGGTGGTGATAAATAGTGGCTTTCCTTCTAGTTTTTCACCGCTTTGTTTATCTTTGCGCAAAATTGAAAACAAATCAAACCAAACCCTCTGGTTAGTAATTTAATATCAGCAACAGGTATATGTTAACTTTATGGGAGTCTTTGGCATGATCACTTAGCCCAGTTGAAAATTGAAATTCCAATGGTGCGAAATAATGCACGACAGTGTGTATTTTTTAGTTTTGTTTCCAAAAGGAAACATTTTCACTATTCACATTGTAGAATAAAGAAGATGCAAACGTATATAAAACATGGTGTGAACCAACGATTTAAGCATCAATGGACATCATATTTTATCGTAAGATTTGATGTAGCCAATCACGTATGTCTTAAATATTAAAACATGTACATAATTGTAATTGTACAGCTTTAAAAAGTGTTTTCTCACAATTACAATTCGTACCGATATCGGGAAACGACACAGTTTAAGGTTCATAACATAATCATGGGTTTGCAAAAATCATGAAAACATTAAAATCATTCCTTGCTCGATTCACGATCAGGGAAGATCACTTAGCACTGAAGATGTAAATAAGGACTTGGTCTGTTTTATTCACCATCAACCTCAAAAAAAAAGAATAAAAAAAGGCCATCTGAAGCCTATACACACGTCGTTTTACCTTCATGACATTTCCTGTTGGCCTGGCATGGCCGAACGCGTAAGGCGTGCGACTCGTAATCCGAGGGTCGCGGGTTCGCGCCCGCGTCACGCTAAACATGCTCGCCCTCCCAACCGTGGGGGCGTATAATGTGACGGTCAATCCCACTATTCGTTGGTAAAAGAGTATTCCAAGAGTTGGCAGTGGGTGGTGATGACTAGCTGCCTTCCCTCTAGTCTTACACTACTAAATTATGGGCGGCTAGCACATTTAGCCCTCGAGTAGCTTTGTGCGAAATTCCAAAACAAACAAACAAACATTTCCTGTTACCACAAACAGGTTGCTGCTGTCTGTCAAACCTTTGGTTTCACCAACAGACAAGACTGGTGTCGATTTAACTGTACAAAAAGCATGTTCCACAAGGAGAGTATGAACCCTTGTCCAAACTCTTATTAACCGCACCTGTGGTCTCCCTGGCACTATTCCATCTATCGAGTTTCTGTCATGCCTATGTAAGCAGTTCTGGTCTACTCGACGCCTTAACACATAGTGAGTTCTCTTTTTCGAATGACGAAATTAGAACAACCATTAATGCATATCTTTCTTAATTCGTTCACGTCATTCACCATATTACTTTTCGTAAAACCGGCATTGTTACTAACTCTGTCAAAGTTGTGATCAACTCTGATCAGTTGGTAGAACGTCAACTTCTACCATTTTTGTTTGATACTTTCACTCTTACGTCGGCCCAGCATGACCAGGGGGGGGGTAAGACGTTCTACTCGTAATCCGAGAGTCGCAGGTTCGAATACTGTCGCACAAAACATACTCACCCTTTCAAACCGTCAATTTCACTATTCGTTGGTAAAAGAGTAGCCCAAGAGCTGGCGGTGGGTGGTGATGACTGGCTGTCTTCCCTCTAGTCTCAAACTACTAAATTAGAGACAGCTAGCGCAGATAGCCCTCGTGTACCTTTGCGCGAAATTCGAAAAACAAACAAACACTCTTACGTCACCTTAATGTTCAAAAACTAATACGTACAATACAAATTTGTTTTTTTTTCACTTCAGAATAAATTAATTTTTCTACCCTTAAAGCACACCCTGAACCCTAAATGCAACTCTATACAAAAACCATGTCAGTGTCTTCCAATAAGAAGTTTACCTTCCTCAAAACATAATGCAACATTTTAATTGAATCTTAAACCGCCTGTCTAAAGAACAAACTTCAGTTTCTTTTGTTCAACATATTCAGATTCCAATATTAGATGGTCATGCCTGGACTTTTACTACTTCTGTTGCTAATACTTATGAGCATCAAACCTAAACCGCTATTGAAATTCACTGACCTGAAGACGAAAAGCGGAAAACTTTCGAAACGTCGTTCTCTACACTTGTATTTCCACAACAGGCAGTAGCCATCCATTCTACAAAGTTTCATCATGAAAACTCTGCGTAAACAATCTATCAGAGAGTATCTAAGCAATTCTTTTGGTATATACGTCGTTCAGTATCGAAAGTTGTTCAAAATTGTTATCCCTTATATTTTGGTTATAAACCTTAACACTTCAAATGAAGTAGAGAAAAATGCACTTACGGCTAGAAATGCCATATAAAACAGAATAATATAACAAATAGTATCCCTACCTCACATTGCTAGAGAGCGGGTTTCGAAATCTGTGGTGGACAGAGCACAGACTGTGTTGTTGTGTGCTTAATTTGTCACATCACTAAAAATCGGGTTTCGAAATCTGTGGTGGACAGAGCACAGACTGTGTTGTTGTGTGCTTAATTTGTCACATCGCTAAAAATTGGGTTTCGAAATCTGTGGTGGACAGAGCACAGACTGTGTTGCTGTGTGCTTAATTTGTCACATCGCTAAAAATCGGGTTTCGAAATCTGTGGTGGACAGAGCACAGACTGTGTTGTTGTGTGCTTAATTTGTCACATCGCTAAAAATTGGGTTTCGAAATCTGTGGTGGACAGAGCACAGACTGTGTTGCTGTGTGCTTAATTTGTCACATCGCTAAAAATCGGGTTTCGAAATCTGTGGTGGACAGAGCTGTGTGGTTAATTTGAAAGACAACAAACAAACATGCAGTTTGTGAAAATCTATTCATTTCTTGTGCAATCGTCATGAATTACCAAAACAACCAAATTTTGAAAAAAAATCAATTTGAGGAGATAATTTCCCAGCTAAAACAAAACTGTCATTAGGTTTACATCGGATGCATTGTCATTATCATTATATTAATGAAAACGTCCCAGTTTTGCAGCTGAATGTGTTCTCAAACTGAAACCTCTTGGGTCTTTTGCTTCGAAAAGTTCAAAAACCAAAGCGTTTATGGTAACAAAACACATATGCTCTTGTTGCGCATGAGCACTGTTAGTCAAAGATACTATTGGCCACAGGAAGTCTATCCATACGTTATAGGTTTTGAGTCTTGTGTGGAATAATTAAATCTTAGTTAAATAGACCAAAACCCCATAACACCAATCATTTTCCAAATGGCTACGAGTAAGCCCAAGGATATTTACAAAGAGACTGATAATTGTTCTTCATGTACCCCTATTATTAGGCCCTTATCATGTACATCGACAGAATTTGCCCTTTATTTTAGATACCAGCTTGAACACCAAAAGAGATGAAGCACCCAAATGCCTACTTAAACCAAAATTATCAATACATGTGCTATAACCCACTCTTAAATTCATTTGGACCATAAAAATATACGATTAAAATCAGGGACATTTAATGATCTTACTCACACGCACACACTTTTTTCAAATTTTTGTCTTTCTGTGTTTGAGAAACGTAAGGAATGTTCAACTTTATATATAATGGCCAAATTCATTTTGATATGCAGAACGTACAAACAATTACAAAATTGTTCTGTTTATCCCTCTAAAATATCAGCTGTAATGCATTTTGTTTCAAATAGCTTGTTTATCGAATTTTGTTTGTTTAAAACCAATAGAACTTGAAGGTTTCTTTATTCTTTAGGGCAAACCTACACAACAGACTGTTTGTGTTGAAACTAGGTTTTTAGCGTTATAAACCTTTAAACTTTTCGCTATAAGCCTAGTATGGCATGGTGGTTAGGGCGTCTCCGGTTCGAGGTCCGTCGCTGAAAATACTCGTCTTCTCAACCGTGGGGGAAATTTTATGTAACGACCAATCCTACGGTTCGTTGGTGAAAGAGTAGCTCAAGATGTGGTGGGTAGGTGACGATGACTATCTGCCTTCCTCTATTCTATCATGGCTAAATTTTGACGGCTAGCCCTCGGGTAATTTTACGCGAAATTCAAATTAAACCAAATTTGCCGCTGAGCAACAAGGGGATCAGCTAAATCATATTCCGTTTAAATTAAGTAAGTGTACTAAATGCTACATACACTGCTGGCCAAAATCTAATGGTCAATGAAGATAAAGAAAAAATAAACATTTTGCGTTGTTAGATTCAACCACTTATTTGAGTAGAACTTCGAGTTATGAAAATAAGAAAAGGAAAAATAAAAACTTTTTTAGCTTTTAATATGGAAAATGTGAACACTATGAAATTACCATAAATACTAGCTGGTCAAAAGTTTAAAACCATACTGAAACGAAGCGTTTATCGGTAAACACATAACGTAATTTAGTCATTTGTGTTCAAGCATAAGCGTTGTCAACATCTCCCACTAACATCCCTTGTGTTGCATTGGGTAAAAAAACATGGCAAAGGTTAAAAAGTTGACAGAGTTTGAACGTGGCAGAATTGTCGAGCTACAAAAGCAAGGTCTCGCTCAACGTGACATCGCTGGTGAGACTGGGTGAAGTAAAACTGCTGTTGCAAATGTCTTAAAGGATCCAAAGGGATACAGAACGAGAATTTCAAGTGGTCGGCCCAAGAACATTTTGCCGGCGTTGAGCAGAAGGATTCGACGGGTTGTCCGGCAAGACACCAGCCGATCCTTAAACCAGATTAAGGCCCTTACGGACGCAAAATGCAGCTCAAGAACAACAAGACGGCATCTACTAGAGAAATACTTTAAAAACCGTAAACGGCTTCAAAGGCCACGCCTCCTTTCACACCACGAAATAGCTGGGTGAAATTTTGCTGAGAAGCACCAAACATGGGACGTAAAAAGTGGACGAAGGTTTTGTCCTCTGATGAGAAACAAATTAACCTGGATGGTCCAGATGGCTTCCAACGTTACTGGTACGATAAAGATATCCCACCGGAGACATTTTCTACACAACACAGTGGAGGAGGTTCCATCATGATTTGGGATGCTTTCTCCTTCCATGGAACAATAGAGCTTCAGGCTATACAGGAGAGTCAAATAGCAGCTGACTACATTGGTATGTTGGAGAGAGCATCTTTATTAACTGAAGGCCTTCACTTGTGTGGAAATGACTGGATCTTTCAGCAGGATAACGCTGCAATCCACAATGCCCGCAGGACAACGAACTTTTTCATGGCGAATAACGTTATTCTTTTAAATCATCCAGTGTGTTCACCCGAACTGAACCCCATTGAAAATGTGTAGTGGTGGATGACAAGGGAAGACTATAGAAATAGACGTCAATTCCAAACAGTACATGATTTTCGTGAAGCCATCTTCACCAGTTGGAATAACATTCCAGCCAGCCTTCTGCAAACGCATATATCGACCATGCCAAAGCGAATGTTTGCAGTTATTCGCAATGATGGCCGTGCAACTCACTACTGAGACCTCTAGTTGGGCATTTCCTACCCTGTTTAGGACTTCTTTTTGGTATGGTTTTAAACTTTTGACCCACTATTATTTAGTCTAATTTCATAGTGTTCACATTTTCCCTATTAAATGCGAAAAGTTTTTATTTTTATTTTCATCTTTCGAAGCTCTATTCAAATAAGTGGTTGAGTCTAACAATGCAAAATGCATATTTTTTTCTTTATGTTCATTGGCCTTAAGATATGTAGGCCTTAACCAATCTTAACTGAACAGATTAGTCATGTGTGTCTGTGTGTTTTCTTATAACAAAGCCACATAGGGCTATCTGCTGAGTCTACCAAGGGGAATCGAACCGTTGATTTTAGCGTTATAAATCCGTAGACTTACCGCTTTACCAGAAGGGGTAAAAATTAGTCATTTCAGCCATTTTAAACGAACTTAGCTTCTTAAGGTAGAAAACAAAATATCCAATTTTTATACGTAGATCATTTATTTTGACTTAAATTTTTATAAATAATTAATAAAATTCACTGTCGAGTTAATACCAGATAATTTTTTTAGAATACGTAGTTCAGTGTTCAAATGCGTAGTGAATATTTTGTTACTTTATTAAAGCATCGTTGTACAATATATTAGGCAAGTATTACCCAATTACGTCTTACTAAATCTCATATTCAACTAAATTTCTTCATTCGGTGTTTCTTTACAATTTGTTACTACAAACTCACAGTGATAAACTCAAGAAAAAAATGTTTCTATTTTCTGTCGATGTGTGGGAGGGAATTTGAGTAACAGAACATAACAATTTAAACATTATTAAGGCTATTATTTGGAACAATGATTGAACTAGAGTACGCTAGTCAAATATCGATTCACAATGCAATTGAAACAGTCTTGAAATTATAGTGTTTCCGCCTTCAGATGAAAAAGAAAACCATAAACAGGTGTGCTGGATCTCAGGTCCAGCAAAAATTAAGTATTTTATATTTGTATGAAATATATAAACTATAATCATTTATAGATTATGTGTGTTAGTGTAAAAGATAAGTTTGAAAAAAATTCGTTTTTTTTGTTTTAAATTTCGCTCAAAATTACTCGAGGGCTATCTGCTTTAGCCGTCCCTAATTTAGCAGTGTAAGACTAGAAAGAAGGCAACTAGTCATTACCACCCACCGCCAACTCTTGGGCTACTCTTTTACCAACGAATAGTGGGTTGAGTGTCACATTGTAACGCCTCCGTGGCTGAAAGGGCGAACATGTTTGGTGTGATGGGGATTCAAAACCGCGACTACCTGGCCATGCCGGTCCAAATTCAAGTGTAATAACATAATTCGTTTAACATACATTTTGATAACTAAATAAGTCCATTATTTTTATTTTCTCTGAATAGAAGGTACATATGTAAACCAGTACTTTATAAGCTAAATAATCCGATGACATTTCATAAAGCTCTCTATGAGATGACCTTTTATAAAAGTGTTTACGAGACGACATTTTGTAGAGCTCTTTATGTCATAGGTATAACATGGCGATGTTCACTCACGAATACGATATTTTCTTTGTAACTACATTTTCATTATTTTTTTACTTATTTCAAAAACTGTCTTAACTAGTTGGCTAGGAATGTGATACAGGAAAATATTTACAACTGTGATCAACATTCTCTACAGACGCGAATAATGTTTCAATTGTTTGTGCATGTCGGAACTTTTTCACCATTTATTAGGCTTTGATCCTAGTCGTTCACACCTGGACCAAGTGTAAAACTCTTGTTAATTACCACCAATTTGATTTCACCTTCAACCAAATGTTACTATACTCAGTTACACAATTACGTCAAAATGTATGCAAAATTTGCAAATCACGCATGGCAACAATGCGATAAAACTTTCTGGGAATACATAATCCTCGTTTAACATTTATCACAAATCCTACTTGTTAAAAATACATGTTTCATACATTTATTAAATATTTGTAAGTTGTGTTACATGAAGAGTATATGTATACGCCTGTAAGCCTCGTGCTCTATTTGTATTAATACCTTTATTGTTACAATATGTGTACTTTATTAAAAGGAACAAACTTTCTGAGGTTGCTAAACCATATTCCCTTCATTTGAAAACCTCATCAAAAAACAGAGAAATGTCCGACGAATGTCTACGTAATTCACGACAAGTTTTTCAAGGTTTCTATTAGAATTCAAGTGGATCACGCCATAACTGGTAACAGTATAACACCCCCTGACTCGTCCTATTTACACTTGTTGAGATCATAAAGGAAATAAAAATACAGTAGAAGGGAATTTAAAGGCAAGGAATAGAAAGTTCCTTATCTATAGTACGAGTCATTGATTATTTTATCCATAAATAAAGAACCTCAATGAGTCCGTGTGTGGAGAAGTGTCACTCTCTCCTGTATTGTAACCATTTAAGTGACAAGTAACTGATGTAACCACCTACATGGCTAAACTTAAAGTGTCTAATATCGTGAAAATATTTCACAGTCATTAGACAACGTTTTGATATCGATATATCCATAGACAGATGTCTTATCTTTGGAGACCTTGTACATGGAGTTTATAAACTGTATCATGTGAGCAGAATTATAATACCGCAGGCTAAGTGTGGCAGTAAACAAAAGTACTGTTTTGTACTGTTTAAAGCATGAACGAAACGCCAAAACTAGTTTAAAATGTTCAATCACGACATCATAGAATCGCAAAACAAACCAGTTTAAAGTTTGACTTAACCAGATTATTAAAGAGACGTCACAACCAATAAAAGTATTCAACCAGTTGAAGCATCGAATGATCACCAAAAACAGTTTATATATTTTATGTTTCCTTTATAGGTGAAAAAAAAGGGGAACAGATAGCTAAAAGTACCTGGACAAAGTAACTCTGTTTTAAGAGGACAAAAAACAGTTTGTTTATATTATTCTGATAGGTTTTTCACGAGACTTTAGTATCGTTAGTGGTAAAGGTTACGTAAATAAATGTATAGCTTCTATGACCGCTAGAGAATACAGTAACTGGGTAGGACAATAATATTAACCATAGTGTAATAAAAAACCATTCATTTTTGTGATTAATTCTTATATTCCTGGATATTTTGATGTTTGTTTTTATATTATAGAAACACGTGTTGGGGTGTGGCTCCCTAGGAAACGTCATTACTTAACAAGAATAGCTTGAAGCAAGAAAAAAAATGTTATATAAATTTGATATAAAAATGACATATCGAACAATGGTGATCTATGAAGAACAAAAGACCGAGTGATCAGTGTTACCACCTTTACATGTAGCAGGAAGTAAACAAGGATAGCGTTTCTCAAACAAAATTATATCTATTTTACCATTACTGAACTATACCAGTAATATACTGTCGGTCTGAGAGTCAAAGTTACTAACACTAAATGTTCAAATGTTTTCATGTTAGGGTTTCTTGTATATAATGAATATATAGTCAGTGTTTGTATTTCAACTAAAACCCACGTGCAACTTTCACTGAATGTAATAAAAGAAATATATGTATTTGGTCTGTAGATGGTCAAGATAGATAGATGCATTTGACGACGGTCAATAACCTGATGCGCAAAAATACCAGCTTTATTTAAGTAACTACTGTTCAAGGCCATCAGAGGTTTAAAGCTGATGGGTGTCAACCTGATTTGGGAAAAGCTAATGGACAAATTAACAAAACGAGCAGTACTTAGTTGATGAGGTCAGAGAAGAACATACAACTCAGCATACTTTGTGTCTGTCCATAATCATAACGATGGAGGCCAATTTGCACCCTGTCTCTATGCTAGCATTTGTTTTTCCATTGCTGTTGGGACTAGCTTAGTCATTTCCTGTCCAAATAATTGTCTCCGGAGAGCGTCTAGCGCCCATTAGAGCTGTGGAGTTCACTGAGACCTTCTCTCGGTAATGTAGACAACGAGCCTGGAGCCACCACTCGGGAAAGACTCCGACACTATCTGGTGCGAGATTAATCAAGCTGACCTAACAGTGGCTCTACAGGCTCCACAAAAATTGCTCACTAGTCGGACGAACAAGGTCCCTCTGGCGCCGTATTAATAAAAATCGCCGAGGATTCTCATTAAACATATATTCATCATCATTACCATAAGTGTTCTGATCTGCTGGATGCTACAGATCCGGTTTCCCACAGGCGTTATTTTATATTGTGAATAGCCTTATCATGTGACATATGCAAGCTTTAACAAACACTGACATAACTAGGTGATGTTACGAGCACAAATTACAGATATTTAGAAATTAATGTTGGGAAGTTTAACACGCAAGATTCATTAGCTGTTTCTACAATATATTCTCTGATTGAAGTTTCACTATTTTAATTATCACATCGGCCTTACTCGCTCTTGCAGCTTATGCATGGTACGTAAATATTGATTTTGCGTTGATTGGCACAAGATAAAAAAAACGTGTTCCTTCACTCGGGTTTTCGTACTTTAGCCAGTGACACATTTTTAATGATTTTTTTTTCTGTGATGCTTCTTTAGAATTTGTTACGGACAAATAAAACAGTAATTCTGAGAACGACAAAACAGGGCCATCCATCCCTTTGAAAGTCCTATGTTTGAAGTTTGTGTTTCAGTATCTGACCCAAGCAATGAAAAAAGAAACAGTTTTTAACTGATTACCAGAAAGTGATTTTGTGTAACTCTGAATACAATCGTCCAGTATAACGGTTTGATAACTTTACCTTGTCTATTGCTAATGGTATAAAGTCAAGTATAACTACAACTGTTATTAGAGGGCGCTAGTGAAAAGATTAATTACTAAAATAACGTCTTAACTGAAACAAAGTGAGTCATGAAGTCAAATACCTTTGGTACAATGGAGCTCTACAATTTGTGAGTAAAACACACACGCACATATAGGCAACTGAAAATTGCAGCAACTCTCTCCGTGACTAATTCATTTTACAAACTGTATACATAAATATGTAATTCAAAGATAGTTTCTTACGTGACCACTAGATGGTATTAACATGAGAAACACTTCTACATCCATGGATTGAAAATGGTCGTTTTGTTTTTGTTGTTTCTTTCGTTTCTTCTTTTAAGTTTTACAAATACATATTCTGTTTGGAATCGATTATGTTGTTATATTATAAAAAAAACTTAAATACTTTTTTTTATGAGAACACTTCCCATGTACTCTAGTGGGCTCGGAGCAATTATAAGGGATTATAACGCTAAAAAAATGAGTTTCGATATACGAAATGGGTTAATTGTGTATTTTGGGCTTGTCGACAAAATATGAAAACAGCCATTTGGATATAATGTTGTTGTTGTTTTTATAAAAAATCATTTAAATTAAAATATTATTATTTTGACGAAGGTTGAGACCAGACAAATTCAGCTCGTGAGAAAAAACGTTTAGAGAGAAGAAATCATTGCTTATCCTCCTAAAATTTCATAATTAACTTTGTAAATATTTATTAGAAAAGTAAAAGGATGCTCGTAAACACATATAATGTATATTGATTATGTATTCCATGTAGGAGATGATCTGTAATTTTCAAGATAATTTGAAACAGTGCGAAATAAAAGTTGGAGCTTTGCAAGATGTAGCGAAAAATCAAGAACTGAAATATTTAGAAATTAATTAGAATGTAATTGTAGAACAATTTGGAAAGCTTTCCTCCAACAAAAAGAAATATTTAAAATTCTGAAATACGCTGAATAAAGAAGAGAGGAGACAAAGCGAAATGAAAGATAAACTATTTTTAAAGGATGAAAATAATTATATAAATGTATCGGGATTTGCAAGTTAAAGATCCTGTACTTCCCCTAAATATTTCAAAGACAGATTGTCTACAGGAAAAGAGGAGATGAGCTACTTTAAAGACATTTTACTCCTGCTTTTGAAATCTTACGATAATAGAAGACTTTAAAGTAGAGAGTATTGAATATTCAGAATTATAAATCAAGGTAGAACACTTACATAAAAGACTGTAAAAAATAAAGCATTAATTATTAAGAATTATAAATCAAGATAGACCATCAACATAGACGACTGTAAAGGAGAGAGTTATTGAATATTCAAAATTATAAATCAAAGTAGAATATAAATATCTAGGTTAGACACTGTAAACTAAACAAGTATGCCTTTTAGCAACGAATAGTGGGATTGATTGTACCATTATAACGCCCCCACGGCTGGGAGGGCGAGAATGTTTGGTGCGACGTGGATGCGAACCCGCGACCTTCAGATTACGAGTCGCACTCACGCCTTAACGCGCTTGGCCATGCTGGTCCCAAATTCTAGTAAGTAGCATTTAGATGAGAATATAATTATACTTTTAAAACAACAAACTCTCTTCACATTAAATAATAGATCTAATTAAATTTGAATTAGGGGAGATCTAAAAGAATTTAAGATAAAGTTGTTGTTGTTTTGAATTAAGCACAATGCTACACAAGGGGCTATCTATGCTCTGCCCACCATGGGTATCGAAACCCGGATTTTAGCGTGTAAGTCCGCAGACATACCGCTGAGCCACTGGGGGGCACTAAGGTAAAGTTAAAACTTTGAATAAGGAAAAAGATAAGTTGAATAAGGAAGAAGACGAGTTCTTCGTGTTAAGATGAAGTTCATTTTTGAACTACCGTGAAAATTAAGTTTACAATTAGACTTCATTTTTGAGAAAATAAATAAGAATTGTGTTTGTTATAAGCAGTTAAACTATAATACTTGTATAGGAGAAATGTTTTCCTTTCTATGTTTGTTGTCAAGCATAAGATTACACACAACAGGCTATCTGTGTCGTGCCCACTGTGGGTGTGGCTGAGCCATGGAAGAATGAGAAAGAGAAATTTTAAACAAATTGAGAGCGAATGATAATATTATTATATAAAAGAAATATTGAGGGTAGTTTTTCGGTTATAAACCCAGTTATTACACGAATTTAGTGTTTGAACGTCTTAATAATGATAAGGTTTATGGAAGAATATCTAACAAGAATATGAAAGTATATATAAAAGACTTTAAAAACAAATTGGCAGAATATATATATATATATATATATATAATTATGTTTGTTCGTATATTTTGAATTTCGAACAAAGTTACACGAGGAATATCAGCGCTAGCCGTCCCTAATTTAGTAATGTAAGATTAGATGGAAGACAGAAAGTAATCACCACCCACCGCCAGCTCTTAGGCTACTCTTTTTTTCAACGAATAGTGGGATTCACTGTCACATTATAATGACACTTGGCGTTATAGCTGCATTATACTCGAGTATTTCACATGTTTTTGAACTAAAAGCAGTACAATTTATTTTGATACTTGTAGGGACTGTATTTACAAGAGGTCTAACAGAGTTATTTTAAAAGATCTAGAACTTGTTTTACATAACTGTTCTTTACGTTTGATGAGGAAATCTTTCACCAAATTTCGGAAATTTGTATAAGCAATAAAGTTGCCCCAATCAATGCAACACTAGCGACAGGTTTACTTGAAAATAAGATGTATTTTATTCTTCGCAATTTTAAAATTACTTACGTAACTTACTCAAAACTAGCTGGGGTTCCCGTCCCTTTGACTAAAATTATCTATATTCGTGATTTATGAGAGGTTATTTTAGGGCATGAAAAGCTTTATTTATATGTAATGGAAAAAAAAAACGTCCATAAAAATAACAAAACGTAAAATGCAAAATTGAAAATGCGTAGGTATCTCTCCATGCACGCAAATTATCTTCACATCAAACTTGGTGAAGCTCCACCTACAGGGATCGAAGTAGTGATAACAAAAACGCTCATAAAAAACGTAAAACTGAAATTTTGTATGTACCCTCACATGAACCTAGTGAATATTTGTACTACTTTTAGTAAAGCTCAATCGAAACCTTATTACGTAGTTACATGGACACACAGCACACACCTGTTTACAAAGATTAGTGTGGAAGAAATTTCTAGATGACTGTTTTGTTACTTATGATACAAATCATTACTTTGAAGTGTGTTTTTTTTCCGAGTTTTAATTTGATTAAATGAAACAGTCAAACTTCCTTGCGATTGCAGTGAAAAAAACCATAACATTCTTAGATTGTTCGAAGAGTGATAGTAAATTCACAAACAACGATTTATAAGCCTAATGAAGTTGTTTATTTGAGGGAAACATATACGTTTCGACAGAACATCGGTCTGTCTTCTTTAGGCAATTAAAAAGCCCCTCATAAATTAACCACTTCCTTATGCTTATAAAATAACTCATACTTTGTTAATTTGCTGTTCTATTACCACACACAAGTTCCTGAATGCTTAAAATATTATTAAATTATGGTTTATTTTAAACCAGCCAATCCACATAAGTATATAAATCTTTGTAGCAATCATCCCAAATCGCTAAATTTAAATATCTCTTTTGCACTTGAACAAAGTCGATATATATATATATTAATATCTTATCCGGAGGCTACGAGCCCCACTTTAAAATGATTTTTTTTTAATATATAGAATGTCAAAGAAGGTTTGATTTTTTGATTTATTTAAAATGCCACTGGGATAAAAGTAAAAGAGTTAACTATACGTGTTTTGATAATAAAAATGTTATATTCTATCTACATTTATTGCTCAGAGATATGAATTAATATCAACTTCATTCGAAAACAAATTGATAAAATTATAGATGAGAAGTTAAAGGAGGTTTTTTGAAATTGTAAAATAATTTGGACCAGATGTCAACGTCCGAATTTATACAGATTTTCGACTTCTAAAATCTTAAAATAAAAGACAAAAAAAAAATATATTACACCATTTAATAGAAATAACAATCTAGTGTGAAAAACTTTCATCTCGAATCAGGAAGTTTAATTACTGGAACAATTGGAGAAAAACATTCATTTAAGGTTAAAGGTTATTCTAATTGTAGAACTTATACTTTAAAATGCCATACTTGAGGAAAATTTTACGTTAGTAATTTAAGATTAGAAGTTAATTTACAGAGGTGTTTGGTTTGTTTTGAATTTTGAGCAAAGTTACACGAGTTCTATCTGCGCTAGCCGTCCTTAATTTAGCAGTATAAGAATAAAGAGAAAACAGCTAATCATCACCGCCTACTGCCAACTCTTGGGCTACTCTTTTACTGACGAATGGTGGAATTGACCATCACATAATAACGCCTCCACGGCTGAAAGGGCGATTGTGTTTGGTGTAACAGGGAGAAGTGTTTGAAGAGAAACTCGAAAAAGGCTAAAACGAACCGTTTTTCATAGTTTTCTCCCTGGGAATTGTAGGTAACTGAACGAAAGGGTAGTTGGAAAATACTTTATTCATCATTTTCACAATACTATAAATTTTTCATTGAAAGCTATTCAGATTTGATTTGCGATCTGTCCATCACTGGTATCGAAACCCGAATTTTTGCGTCTTACGTGTAAAGATTTACCACTAAGACAATGGTGGCAAAGAGGAAAACGTTTTATGACTTAGGAGCTCAGAGGTTCTGTCACGTATTTCGAGTTTACTTAGGTTTGTTTGTTGTTAATTGCAAGCCTGCAAATTGGTTTGCTTGTTGTTAAGTGAAAGCCTGCACAATGGTTTGTTTGTTGTTAAGTGCAAGCCTGCACAATGGTTTGTTTGTTGTTAAGTGCAAGCCTGCACAATGGTTTGCTTGTTGTTAAGTGCTAGCCTGCACAATGGTTTGCTTGTTGTTAAGTGCAAGCCTGCACAATAGTTTGCTTGTTGTTAAGTGAAAGCCTGCACAATGGTTTGTTTGTTGTTAAGTGCAAGCCTGCACAATAGTTTGTTTGTTGTTAAGTGCAAGCCTGCACAATGGTTTGTTTGTTGTTAAGTGCAAGCCTGCACAATAGTTTGCTTGTTGTTAAGTGCTAGCCTGCACAATGGTTTGTTTGTTGTTAAGTGCTAGCCTGCACAATGGTTTGCTTGTGCTGTTGTTACCATCTCTACCGAAGCCCGAGTTTTTTGCTTCCTGACTTATGCTAAAGACAACTCGAAGAAACATTAATGTAAATCAGAACAAAGAAAGCAAATTAAATAAAAAAATACCTTTTCTGTATTCTGTACTTTATGAGAATTGTATTATAGTAATTTTGTCAATCAAACAGAAGTATTTTAATTTAAAGATTCCTTTTAATTGTATTTGATATTAAAATCAACAATAATAATGGCCCGGCATAGCCATTAAGGCGTTTGACTCCCCTTCACACCAAACATGCTCACCCTTTCAGCCGTAAGGACGTTATTACGTGACGGTCAATCCCACTATTCGTGGATAAAAGAAAAACTCAAAAGTTGGCGGTGGGTGGGGATGACTCGCTGCCTTCCCTCTAGTCTTACACTGCTAAATTAGGGACGGCTAGCACAGATAGCCCTCGAGTAGCTTTGCACAAAATTCAAAACAAACAAACAATAATATTGTTATAAGCTGTTGATTTTCAGTCTTAAGTTTAATACTTTATTTTTAAATATAAATTTTGAATTTAAGTTTTGTTTTTCTCAATAGGTTCCGTAAGAAATGAAACAGTTTAGTTAATTTTCATTGATTTTCTCCGTATATTTTACTACTTGTTATTGTTATTTCATATTATTCATAGTGCCTGACTATAATTTCAATTTATTTCAAATATTTCTTGCAGTTACCACTGAAGTAATCTTCTTTATAACAGTTTTTAGTTTGTCTGCATGTTATTGCTTTCTTTGTTACTCATGTGATTTAATATAACTTTATTTGTTCTTGTTATCTCCAGTTCTGTAAGTGTTCATTCGTAGTGCTTCGACTTTTGTCAAATTCTATCAATCACAAATGGAAAAACTATTTAATTTTATCTGATATGATGACGATTTCTCTAGAAATTTCAAAGTCATTGATGTATAATGGAAATGTGGCATGTTGTCAGAAACTTTACCACATTTTACGAATAGTTCATATGTGATATGTCACGAGACAAATTTCTCTAGAACATTTTATCACACCTTGGAATAATTGCAATATGTATCCGAGAACTATTTCTCGAAAAAAAAATCCTCATCCCCAATACCTAAACACCTTTAAGTACAATTGTTATATGACATGTCCAGAAAATAAGTTTTCCAAAATCAGCAGTCAGCCGTCCGTGTATAATTTGTTACGTGAAATATTCTGGAGACGAGTATTTTTAGGAGGTTTAAAACTAATGTGTTCTTATGAGGACTTTTTCTGAAACTTCAGTTTAAATGGTATGTGCTGAGAATGATACATTCATAAAGCTAAGTCAGAGTTTCGCATGTCTATTCAGGAATATTAAACAGATCAATTAATTTATATATTTATTATGTGACGTGTCCGCGGATGGTTACTACAGAATGATTAACTATAGCTCTGTATATTTGTTATTCGTCATGGTTCGAAAACGATTCCAGAAATTTCAATAACATTTTGATATATAATTGTTATGTGGAATGTCCTGGAAAATAATTTTCCTGTAATTTTTAATAAGGTCTCTTTATGCACTTGTTACGTGAAACGCCCTGAAAATATTTGTTTTCAAAAACTTTATTTGCACTTTTGTTACTCTTATATGACTTATTACGATCGTTATTTGGAAAAAAAAATCAAACCTTTACATCTTTACTACCACGCATAACAGAAAGAAGTTTAAAGGTTTGGTTTGTTTTGAATTTCGCGCAAAGTTACTCGAGGGCTATCTGCGCTAGCCGTCCCTAATTTAGCAGTGTACGACAAGAGAGAAGGCAGCTAGTCATCACCACCCACCGCCAACTCTTGAGTTTTTCTTTTATCAACGAATAGTGGGATTGACCGTCACATTATAACGTCCCCACGGCTGAAAGGGTGAGCATGTTTGGTGTGAAGGGGATTCGAACCCGCGACCCTCGGATTGCAAGTTGAATGCCTTAATCACCTGGCCTAAAATATGAATAAAAACAGTCAACAATAGTAAGGCTACAATGCACTGAAAAAATAGCTTATACAGTTCTTAAGGTAATAAATAAAAGTTAGTTTAAAAATTTATAAAAAAACAAAACTGAACCATTGGTTAATTAATACCCAAAGGCCTTATCTCATTTTGGAAACGTGGGGCAAGTAGTGGATTAGCTTTGCTGAAGCACCGAAACACAGGTTTACTTTGACCTTTAATCAAAATGCTACATAAGCGCTCTCGTGTTCGTATCGTGATCAGAGGATGATTTCTCTCAGGTAGGTAGATCTGGTCACAGTTGTCACAAATAATGCAATAAATTAAGCATGTAGATGTACAGTTGACATGGCTATTCACAAAATACGCTAATTTAAGGCCACTAACAGACGTTTCATGATCATTGTAAGGCAAACGCTGCACCGAATCATCTGACAAGTGTGCATACAAACTTGAATATCAGGTGATGATTATACGTTGTTCGGAAGCCAACTTTGGATTAGTAAATCTTTAATATTAGTGTTTCGTTTATAAGAAATTAGAGGTTTACTGGGTAACCTGCGGCCGATGGTGTTGTCCTGTGTTATGATGTGAAAAAACTATCCAACAATATACGTGCTGTGTATGTGTTGAATGAGTAAACTGGCCAACTATCAGATGGTTATATAAGATTGAGTGCTTTATATTAAACAAGTTTGAGTTCTCAATCAGCAAATCACGTATCATCAACAACCAATATCAAGTCGTAGTGGAACAACAAGTATCCCAACTTCACTTTTCACATTTTTAGTGTTATTAAAGCAGGTACTGTTAAGATCGGGTATTTTAAATTACCAACTCTGGAATATTATAGGTAGTTAAGATAGTTGAATGCTGAGGAACATGAATGACTTGAAGAACTAGGACTATCCAGAAAGAGATCGTCAACAATTTGAAACACAGCCGAGCTTAGCAAAGTGTGACGTCAACACTGTTCAACATAATCACAAAGGATTTCCATCTGGAAAATCAGCTTAAGTTGTCTTTACAACGTGTTCACTCAACTCTCGCAAGTCTCAAGTAGCTGGGGGAATGAATTGGTTATTCATGCTGTTGCATATAAAGACATACCGGTTAAGTTAAGCACGCATTGCCTCTGGATTTTTAAGCGATAAGACTAAACGTCTGAGCTGAGAAACCGTCGTCCTCATATACTAGATGAATTTTGGAAAGCAAACAGGAAGAGGTGGTGTGCTTTGATCATGACAATCTTACAAGAAAGTCTTTTTTTTTTAATAGAAGCTACGCTACAGGGTTATCGTCATAATGCGCAATCGTCAGACAGGAGACAGCACTGCCGAACGTGGCGACCTAAACTATAATGTTGTGATGATTGTTGTTGTTGTTTTGAATTAAGCACAAAGCTACACAATGGGCTATCTGTGCTCTGCCCACCACGGGTATCGAAACCCGGATTTTAGCGTGTAAGTCCGCAGACATACCGCTGAGCCACTGGGGGGCGTGTTGTGATGAAGCTCCAAAATCGTTTTATATATTTTATATAATGTACTCAACTATTCGTAATTATAGACATTTCTGTATTCTAACCTAATCAGATAATATCTCAAAATTATCATTAAAATGTTTTCTTAACTTCCATATTACCCTGCAGTAAAGATTTGTTTTTAATTTCGCGCAAAGCTACACGAGTGCGATTTGCGCTAGTCTTCCCTAATTTAGCAGTGTAAAGCTAGAGGGAAGGCAACTAGTCATTACCACCCAATGCCAACTTTTGAGCTACTCTTTTACCAACGAATTGTGGGATTGACCGTCACTTTTAACGCCACTACAGCTGAAAGGACGAACATGTTTGGTGTGACGGGGATTCGAACCCGTGACCCTCGAGTGCTTTAACCATCTGGCCATGCCGGGGCTCTGCAGTAAAGAAGTTTGAGATTAAAATTGATCTCGAACGTAATCCACAATTTATATAAACTAAATTATACTAAAAATTTAAAATTTGGACAAAGTACTGCGAATTACTTTCAAAAGTAGTTTTGTTATTTTTACAGTATGTAGACATCCTCTTAGGACACCACAGTTTATGTCATGTACAGTTGCTTAACTATTTTCAATAAGTAAAAAAAGGGGTAGGAGGCCTGTTAGGTAAATAACTGAGCAAATGACACTAGTCTTACACTTAATCGCGCAACTTTCTTAAATATAATAACATCAGAGGCTTTAGTGAGATTAATGATTTGCGTTTCGCTACCGTCTTTGGGGGACTGGGTGCCTTATAAGAGTAACAGTCAAATACCAATATTTAGCCCAGTGAGAGTATTCTAAGAGTTGGTGGTGGGTGGTGTTGACCAGCTGCTTACCTGTCTCTTCAAAACTAGAGACAGCTAGCAAGGGTGGCTCTCTTGTAGGTTTGTGCGAAATCTCACAAAACATGCAGTAAGGTAATTAAATAGTTTTGCGTGCCAATGTTAAGCGTCAATTTCATAATTAATATTTTTCAAGGTGGTCTGTTAGGGTTGATTTAGTAAAAAGTAATGATTTATATCCCAACGGCTTGCGAAATTGTATTAATTTTTTAATATGCTATCAAATTGACTGAATGAAAAGGAAACAGATAAGAAATATTATTTGTGCAGACAGACTTGTTAATAATTACGTTATTTAATGCGTGAAATACTTCAAGCTGAATAACTGGATCAAGAAATCTTTCATTTGTCTTCTCAGATGCCCTGCTGAACCATTTATCGATGGTGTTTGAATACAAATGCAGTAATTCCTAAGCCTTACATTAAATAAAGTATATATACAAATATAAGATAAACATAACTGGAGACGCAAACTCTATAGCTCGTATTAATAAATCACATTAAAAAATAGCACCTACAACAGATGGTAATATGTTTATCAAGAGTTTGCTATGATTGTTTTGAATTTCGCGCAAAGCTACACGAAGGCTATTTGCGCTCGCCGTTTCTAACTTAGCAGTGTAAGACTAGAGGGAAGGCAGTTGGTCATCACCACCCACCGCCATCTCTTAGGCTACTCTTTTACCAACGAATAGCTCAATTGACCGTACATTATAACGCTCTCACGGCTGAAAGGCCGAGGATTTCTGGTGCAATAGGGATTCGAATCCGCGACCCTTAAATAATGAATTGAGTGTCTTAATCACCTGGCCAACATTTATCAAGGGAAAAAAAGACATAAAAATATTTATCCTATTTAAAAGCTTAGTGGTTAAGGCGATCGACTCGTAGCCTGTAGGTTTCGAGGTTAAATGTATATATATATTACACCAAATCTATGTGTGTCTTATAGACTCGGAACTAACGGCTGTTTTCTTAATCACTTATCAGTATTTTCTCTATTTATGCTTTTTCGTGGATATGTAGACTTTATTAACTTGCCATCTTTCGGAATTTCTAACTTGTCTTTATGTTATGTTGTAGAGTCTTTGAAAATAAAAATTACACTTTTGAAATAAATAACATTGATTACAATCTTTGTACTTTGGTTTTAATTTATTTATATTCGTATAATTGGTAGCTAAACACAGAGGTACATTTGAAGTTGTAACGATGAGGAATACAATACTAGTTTTCAAACATTTAAAAGTACTAAAAATGTCAGTTCTTTCGAAACTTGGACAGTGGTTATTAAAAGGTATATAGAGCATCCATATGTCACTTAGCTTGTTACAGAAAGTCGCGACATCACCCTACGCTCTTGCTGGGGTAAATTTTCTGTGACACAACGTTTGTAGCACATGTTTTATTCACGCATAGAGACGAACTCTGCACACTGTTCCATATACTTGTTTCACTCTAACAGTTGTCTTTCTGCTCGTGCACAGTAGTGCTATCACCTAATGGATATGATATTATGTTGTTAACATATTTCTACTCAGCCTGAAGGTTAAACGATTGTGTTCCCGGTACGATCTGTTTCAGATTGACTGAAACGTCAATTGCCAGTTTCGCTTTATGTTTTAATCGCATAAAAAACAAAATGAAATAATTTAGGTATGGTGCTTTTAGTTGTTTTTTACTCGCGCAGTGAATCTATAATGAAAAAAAATTTTAAAAAAATTTACACTTTATTTATTTTAACAATAGTTGTGATGAGATAAAAAGGTTAATGTATTTCCATGTTTAACCTCCCATTACTATTCAGGTCATGTATTACAGAATAAACTCACGGATACAAATGTTTCAGAAACATGCGTAATGTGTCCGAAATTTCAATGACTAAATACTTGTGTGTGCTAGTTCAAACTTGTCACATGAAAGTTCACACACACAAAACAAAGAAAATAGTTGGAAAAATTTGTCGACGGATAAAATGTCAACTACTTTTGTTGATATTAATTTAACGCGAGCTCAGGATGAAGTTAGAAACAGTTTTAACTAATAAGTTTGTCAGTTTCTGTGTTGTTAAGCGCAAAGCTACATGATGGATTTTATGTGCTGTGCACACAATGCTTATCGAAACCTGATTTTTGGTGTTATAACTTTTCGGACTTACAGCTGATGTTTTTTCTTTGTTTGTTTTGAAGTTCGCGCAAAACTACTCGAGGACTATCTGCGCGGGCTCCCTAATTTTGCAGTGCAAGACTAGATGGAAGGCAGCTAGTCATCACCACCCACCGCCAACTCTTGCACTACTCTTTTACCAACGATTGACTGTTAGATTATAACGCCCCCACGGCTGAAAGAGCGAGCATATTTGGTGCCACCGAGATTCGAATCTGCGACCCTCTGATTACGAGTCGAAGGCCTTAACACACTTGGCCATGCCCACTTGCAGCTGAGCCACTGAGCTGGTTGACTGAGGAACTGGGAGCTATTAATCAAATTTTTATTCAGGGAGGAATAACGTAAGGATAAGGATGCTTCTAATGAGGATTTTATAATATTTGCTATCAATAACAACAAAAATAACATAATATTAGGAATATATTACATTATACTGAGCAATGTTTGTGTTTTGGGCTCTTACAACAACTAGTTTAAAAATGCTCAAAGTCATTCAGTAAAATTCATCATTTTCTGTGTAAAATACATTGGGAACCCGAGAAGTAATTACTGGGATTTAAAGAAATACTGGAGTTTTTTTTTTTGTGTGTGACTCGTTTATTAGTGGCATAGGAAGCGGAGGGACAGGCCCCCGTTTTGCAATTTGTCCTTACCAAAATGCACCAAACATGCTCGCCCTTTCAGCCGTGAGAGAGTCATAATGTGACGGTCAATTCCACTATTTGTTGGTAAAGAGTAGCCCAAGAGTTGACAGTGGGTGGTGATGATTAGCTGCCTTCCCACTAGTGTTACACTGTTAAATTAGGGACGGCTAGCTCAAATAGGCGTCGTGTAGTTTTGCGCGAAATTCAAACCAAACTTAGTCAAAATGCATCATAATTAGGAAAGCAGGAGAATGTATAAACCTTAGTCCAGAACCCCAGATCTTCCACGACCTTAAGGCTTTCTCCGGTCAAAGAAACTTTGCCCGCACTTTTAATTTATTTTCTACACCGCTGAAGATTATTATGAAATTCTGCAACCATCACAGTTTTAGACCAACACACAATTAGTTGACTAAATAGGTTAGAAAATTGTTTTTAAAAGTTGATAGGGTTCATGGACTACACCAGTAATTATAGGGTACACAGTGTGAGCGTACGTGTGTTTTCTTTCAGCAAATCGACATCGGGCTATCTGCTGTGCCCCCTGAACCCTTGATTTTAGCGTTGCAAATCCTTAGTCTTACCGCTGACACCTAGCGGGGGACAGGATTAAGAGGCCCCAACCAAGAATTTTAAGATTAAGAACAATCAATAGATTTCCACGAGGAGAGCTTTTGTTTCTTTGTTTGCTTATAATATCGAATGACAATGTTTAGAAATATCTAATATCTAACATAAGCAATGGTTAAGTTGCTCGTTTGTTGTGCAAGAAGTTACGCGTTTGATTTTGGGGAATGCATAGAATGGGCATCAGAAAGACATTAGATACAAGATATTTAAACTACCAATCTCTGATTTACATATAAAAATTCAATATTTTTCGTTTTTTTTTAATTTGAATTGCTGAAAGTAAGCCCGATATTAGTTTAATTTAAATAAAGACAAAAACTTAGCCGACGTATGGCTTCTTTGCTTTTCTTATTATTATAGTCTAAACTTAGGTTATTTTTATTTTTAGGAAACAGAAAAAAAAATTGAAACCACTACTTTTGCTGTTGTCTACCTAATGTATATAAAAATGTTGTTTTCATCAGCTTTTGTCTTACAGAATATTCATTTTTAAAGTCAGAGGAATGACAAAAGAGTCACGAGTTAAACGCGTTTATAATCTAGCTTTTTATGCGTGACTGCTGAACAGTAACAAGAAACTGTTCTCTCTTCTAACCCGTGTAGAATATTATTAACAGTAAGTAATTACGATGCACTGTACACGCAGCCTAAATCCGCGCGAGCCGGCTCATCCCTGGTATCGCGGGTTTCACGTGGCGTCATACATCAGTAGGTGCGGTTCTCTTGCAGATTACCAATAGGCTTCCATTACCCTGAGGGTAGAAGAACCAATCTAGTGGCAAATTTCAGATTTGCGCGGGAATCACCACGCGCGCACGAGCTGATAGCACGTGCCGCCTCAGTCAGCTGGCAAACGTGTGATCACTCGGCCTTTACCCTCACCTGGACTTTTGGAAAAGATCTGCCGTTATTATCCGTTTAAGATCTAACTAGTGAGGATTTTTCACGTTTATAAAGTTTTCTTTGCAGGGTAACTTACAAGAACAATAACTTTGCCTTGAGGGCCCAGGTGCTCTTGTAGTTTAAGAAAAAGCGAAAATCAGTTTATCGCTTTTCCCTCTTCAAATTTGCAACCGAACTTTAAACAAATAGCTCGATTTATAAAATCCTTATAGTTATATCTTAACACAATAACACTCGTGTCAGAAGATCCCTTCCATGCTTTTATAAACAAATTTCAAGTATAGAAATAAAAAAGAAAAACGCCTGTTTGTTTTTCTTTTGATTATTTATTAATTGGTTCCAAGCATTAACTTCCAAACAAAGAACAATAAAATATAGTTTAAATCGTTACAATATCTCTACTGATGTTTTTTTACCACTAAAAAATACTGAACGTTCCGAGAAAAATTCAAAATATCAACTTTTATTGTAGTTATTAGACCTGACAAATTTCAAAGCAAAACAATGATCGTTGTATTATTTCATGGCTATATGTGTATGGATGGTACATTTTCAATATTTCTGTATTATGAATACAATACTATATTACAGTGTTAACCTTTATTATTATGTTAGTTTGATACGTAATACCTAGCCCAAATATTTTTTTTAGTTAAAATCATACTTGATTATTGATTGTTGCACTATCGTGTATCCAATAAGATATCTATTTGTTTTAAAACTGTTTTATTTCCTGTTATTCAATTTAGAAAAAAAAAAGCCATTAACCAAATGATTTAAGCTTTTATTTAGTTATTATTCTATGCTTTCGTAATGTCGTGACAAAATTCTGGGTAGGAAGCCTGGCATAGCCAGGTGATTAAAGCACTCGAGTCCTAATCCGAGGGTCGCGGGTTCGAATCCGCGTCACGCCAAATATACTCACCCTTTCAGCCGTAGGAGCGTTAAAATGTACAGTAGTCCAAGAGTTGGCGGTGGGTGCTGGTGGTGGTGACGAGCTGCCTTCCCTCTAGTCTTACATTGCTAAATTAGGAACGGCTAACGCAGATAGCCCTCGTGTAGCTGTGGGCGAAATTCAAACCAAACTGAGCAGATAAAATAACAAAAGCCGACAGAAGGACAGAGAATGTATCTGGCAAGAAAACATCTAATAGCTAGAGAAACAAAAATGTAAAAAAGAGAGAAAGCGAAAGATAACAAGGCAAACATTCAGATGTGAAATAGACTGAATAAGAGGTAAAATACAACGTTGTAAAAATTGGTTTAAAAAAAAGTAAAGAGTGGAAGAAGATAAAAAATGAAATAGAATAAAAATATAGAAAGAGAACAATGTCTTTAAGGCGGGAAGGATGTTGATGATAGGATATACAGATATCATTTAGATAAAAAGTCAATACTCATAAACAGGAAACATTTGACTATAAGTTATTAGTATGGTGGCAGAACAAAATACAATTTTCAGATTTAACTTTAGAATTAAAGTTTGTTCAGAATTTTAGTTCACAGCTATGCAAAACCAATCTGCGCTAGATGTCCGTAGATGGAAGAGAGTTAATGAACAGCACATACCGCCAACCTTTAAACTGCTTTGTCTGGCTGAAGAATTTGACAGTCACTCTTATTACAAACCCTCGATCCCAGTCTACGATTTTGCGGCATGGGGATACGAACTTGTCTTTCAGATTCACAGTCCACGTCGCGCTCGGATATTGAAGAAGAAAAATTATAGAAAGGATAGTGAGATAGGTAGTGAGCCATAATATGCATAAGGAAAAATAAGTAATTAAAGAAAATTTCAAAAACAGAAAGTTGGAAAGTGATAGGTGAATGGTAAGAAATAATTGGTTTGGTTTGTTTTGATTATTTTTTAAATTTCCCGTAAAGTAACAGGAGGGCTACCTGCGCTAGCCGTCCCTAATTTAGCAGTGTAAAACTGGAGGAAAGGCAACTAATCATCACCACCCACCGCCAACTCTTGGGCTACTCTTTTACCAACGAGTGGGATTAACCGTCACATTATAACGCTCCCACGGCTGAACGGGTGAGCATGTTTTGAGGGGATTCGAACCTGCGAACCTAAGATTACGAGTCGAGTGCCTTAACCACCTGGCCATGCCCGGGCCCGATGAGAAAGAAATCAGACGAAAGACAAAATAGAAAAGTATAGTAAATCTTATGAAAGAAAAACAGGTAAAGAGAAATTCATCAATCGTGATAAGAGAAATATCTATAAAATGGCTTCGAATGGTAAATAAGACTGCATGGTATAAGATAAAAATATCTTACCCTAATATCCACAAAACGAACGCTAATGTACTTACAATAAAACTACATTGCCTGAAGTACCGTTAGAAAGATAATATTTTTGACTCTCGAAAAATAAAAAAAACTGTAGCCGTTAACCCCTCTAGTGACACATTTAGGTAACTTACGAAAGGATAGGCTTGCACTGTATAACCAACATAGTATTATGTCGTAGTTGTCTGATTCATTCGGCATTGAGTGTGTTTTCTTACAGCAAAACCACATCGGGCTATCTGCTGAGCCCACCGGGGGAATCGAACCCCTGATTTTAGAGTTGTAAATCCGAAGACATACCGCTGTATTAGCGGGGGGCACATTCGGCATCGATCACGATTCAATAATTGCCATCATTTATACTGTACGAATGTCACTATGAAACTAATATATAAAGGAGTCATTTCATCCCAACCCACCCAGAAAAAATAATTTTTCCCAATTCATGTCAAAGAAAAACTTCAAATAAAACCTTCATTTTGATTCAGTCAGCCATGCAAAATCCTAAAGCTGTACTGTATGGCTTAATATATCAAAACGAAGTTTCTGCTTGAAGTTTTTTCAGGGAACTCTAAGATACGAACTGGGAAGCCTTAGGTGGTGACTTGACATGGAATGACCCAAATGGCAGTCGCTAAAACGGTCCAAAAATATGTTTGCTCAGATGCAATTACGGAATAATTGTTGCACTGGTTCAAAGAAAGTGACAGTGATTTCAGCCACTTTTTGGGCCGGCTAACTCTAGATTTGTTTTAAAATTTCGCACAAAGCTACTTGAAGGCTATCTGTGCTAGCCGTCCATAATTTAGTAATGTAAGACTAGAGGGAAGGCAGCTAGTCATCACCACCCATCGCCAACTCTTGGGCTACTCTTTTCCAACGAATAGTGGGATTGACCATAACATTATAACGCCCCCACAGTTGAAAGGGCGAGCATTTTTTGGCGCGACGAGGATGTGAGCTCGCAAACCTCTGATTACGAGTCGCACGCTTGGCCATTCCGGGCCCTAACTATAGGACTTCAATACAAATTAGATTAATCTGAATATCACACCAATCAATGGAAAATATCAACTGTGAACCAGTTACAGACTGTATATTTCTGTTGATAGGTTACAACTGAACAAAACAACTTTTGAAATCTTCCCGGCTGTGATAAAAAAAAGAAAGATATGGAGGTAAGAGCAAAGAAAAAAATATGGTGTAAAGAAACGAAATAAGGAATCGTTTCTCTATCGTGTGTTTCTCATCAAATAAATCAATTATAACATTATTTGATGTTTGGGGTCCACTGATGTCTTTTTACAAAATCAGTAGGTAACGAGTAATACAATCCATTAATTTACCTTGTATCCACAAAAGTTTATAGATTTGGAATAGGTTATGAACAGCAACGAAAGTCTTAACATAAAATTGAATATTTAACGACATCTCATGTTCAGGTAATGTACTTTGAAGATTAAGGCGTAGCCGTCCTTAACCTTAAGTTACTGGCCAGAGGGAGGACAGCCATATACCAGCACTCTCTCTGAATCTTTTAGAATATTTACGAGATTAACTATCACTTTTATGACGCACCCACAACTGAAAGTTTGGCGTGCAAATGCAAACTAACGTGGCAGGGGTTCAGTTTAGAGAGAAATCTGAAGAGTTCTCTCTCCAACTGGGGCGTTCAGGAACGTTGTAGTTCCTCTTCGTCCCCTTACATGAGAGTTTTTTTGAAATATCCGTGGAGTTTTTACTTTATTTTTAATATTTCAAAAATGGAGTGGGGTATTTGTGAGTGAGAGGAAGGACGGAAGAACTGGACGAGAGCAGCGAAAGTGAAGTGAGCCAGACCTTGGCTCGAGGACGGAGTACACTGACAGCTGGCGAATTTATTTTTAAAATTTACTATGATTGATTTGATACCCTGTGACTGGGTAAACGGACCTTTTCAGAATGAGGCTGGGACCTACAGGCCCGATGCCAGAGATTTTGCTGTGGGGGGAAACGGGAGTACCCCGAGAAAACCCACTTTCATCGGCCTGGGCGCCGAATAATCTACCCACACCGAAAAGTTATAGCGCACCCACGGTTGGGAGGGCAAACATGTTTGGTGCGACTGGGATTTGAACCCGCAACCCTCGGAGTGGGAGTCAAACGCTTTAACATGCTTGGCCATTCCGTGCCCATAAAGAGTGTGTGTTTTCTTATAGCAAAGCCACATCAGGCTAGTTGCTGAGTCCAGCATGGGGAATCGAACCCCTTATTTTAGCGTTGTAAATCCGCAGATTTACCGCTGTACCAGCGGGGAATTTCGACGTGCATTTAGAAGCGTCAAATTTTAAACGTTGGCCCTTTTGATACGCAACGCGACATACAACCTGTTGTTGTTGTTTTGAATTAAGCACAAAGCTACACAATGGGCTATCTGTGCTCTGCCCATTATGGGTATCGAAACCCGGTTTTCAGCATTGTAAGTCCGCAGACATACCGCTGAGCCACTGGAGGGGAATACAATCTGTCAATTCCGCTTAGTCCAGTTATAACAAGGCGTAATTAAATCTTAAAAATAATATTCATCACATTACCTTGATATTGAAACATAATACTTACGTTAACAACGTGGAGTATACTGAACGTACCATACGAAAGAAATACCCTCAGCACATTTCAGCATATCTCTTGTTTTAATGAGCAGTACACTTTGGGCAATTATGCTAGTTCGATGCTTACGAACGAATCAGAAAAAAAACAGCTTAAAATAAGCATGCGAAATATCATAATTTCCTAAAATCCTGTAGATTTGACAGGAAATATGATTTTGATAATAGAACAGATGCAGGTTTTCTCTGTGTTTAAAGTTTCTAATGTAGGAAGTTCTCGGCTATATTGCGTCAACCGTCACCAAAGTAACGTCGGAAAAGAAACCTGAAAACTGTTAACAAAGGAACCGGAAATACGCTGTGTTAAACGTTTTCAATGTGAAGAATTCCTGCGTTTTTTTTTTTTTTGTCTTATTAAGCTTGATACAATACAAAATGTAATTTAGTGTTTAAAGTAGGAGACGCTCTATTAGTTAATTCTGCTTTGAACGAGATATAAAATTCTGCGCCCACTCCTCATAAGGAAAAAAAAATAAAACAAAAATATAATCTTCTCATGCCTTCAAAGATGTAAATTCTAGCCTCTTACTGGTCGGTTCGCGCCCACTCCTCGGAACGAAGAAAAAACCAACAAAAATATAATTTTCTCATGCCTTCAAAGATGTAAATTCGAGCCTCTTACTGGTCGGTTCGCGCCCACTCCTCGGAACGAAGAAAACACCAACAAAAATCTAATCTCCTCTTGCCTTCAAAGATGCAAATTCGAGCCCCTTATTGGTCGGTTCATGCCCCCTCCTCAGAAGGAAAAACAAAACAAAAATCTGATCTCTTGACTTCAAAGATGTAAATTCGAGCCCCTTATTGTCGGTTTGCGCCCACTCCTCAGAAGGAAAAAAAACAAACAAAAATATAATCTTCTCTTGCCTTCAAAGATGCAAATTCGAGCCCCTTATTGGTCGGTTCGCGCCCACTCCTCAGAAGGAAAAAAAACCCCTCAAAAATCTAATCTTCTCTTGCCTTCAAAGATGCAAATTCGAGTCCCTTATTGGTCGGTTCGTGCCCATTCCTCAGAAGGAAAAAAAAAACCAACAAAAATCTAATCTTCTCTTGCCTTCAAAGATGCAAATTTGAGCCCCTTGTTGGTCGGTTCGCGCCCCTACGGGTCAGCGTTTTATGTGGACACACCGCTCGCGCTGTCCTCATTGCGGCCCAGTTTAAAGTGCTTGGTATCGCATCGAATCTTGCATTAAAATGCTGGATCATTTTCGTAAGTGTCATAAAAGCGCTTGATATGAAAAGTCTGACGTAAGATGTAATAACTTTTCGATGAAAGTTGTCAACGAAAAAATTCTTATACTGAGTTGCTTGCTTTTCGGTAATCACGCGGTCGGTCCTTAAATTTCAGTACCTATCAATGACTGCGAACAGTATGTAAAATGTGTAGGCCGATCCTGCTTTTTAGGTCAATATTAAAATACATTTCCGAGCTCCAATCTAGATCTTAGCGATAACAAAACAGTCTCCTTATGTTTCAGGCATACAAGTGAAAGCTCGTACTTTAACACCTAATTTAAAAGTCGGTATTCTCGTGTAGATTTTTGCCGTCCATTTAACACAAAGTATTGAATCGTTTAATCAGAAGGAGTCCACAGCACGCTATGAGGCTGCACGCGCTTCCGCCTAGAAATGATTGGTCCGTGACGTCGCACGTGGCGGCACGTGGCAGCCGCACGCGCGTCCCAGGTCATCATAGTCGGCAGCCATGCTTGATCGAACGAAGACTAATTATTTACCATACTATTACACGGTATCCATCATAGGGCGAGTAGCGGCACTACCTGTCACGTCTGCCTTTGTCTGGTTTGAAGAACAATAGAAAGTCAAATGTGCGGGCGGTGGACTGCGGCTTTAACTGTTAACCTCCCAACAGAGAACGCCATGTGTGAAGCGGTGTTCTGATCTGAAGAAGAGGTTCCTGATATGGTTTGGAAGCTTTCGACTTCAAGCTATAAAACAATATAATCACAAGTAGAATTCAGATTTCGTGTTTGGATAACAGTCATCCAGCTGTGATCTAACTCTGTTCGTTATCATAATAAAATAAGGGGCTTCTCTGTTACTGGGCTAAACAGATGATTAAAAAAACTTCAAAAAGAAATCCTCTTGACAATAACGTTTTATATCATTTGTTCTAAGCTTCCTGTATTAAATTAGATTTCAAGCTAATTTAATAGTTTCAACATGCACTGAGATATGACAGACATTTCACGTTCACTCTAAAACATAAATATTTTGCTGTTGTAAGAAGCCATATTATCTCAGAAATATTCACCTCACCCAAAATTTGTATATCTTTAGCCATGAAAAATAATTAGATGGAGAAAAGTATTTTTATTTATTCATTGAATTTCGCACAACATTACTCGAGGGTTAAATTAGAAGGGATATATACCATCAATCGCCGACTCTTAAGCTACAATTTTTACTAAAGAAAAGTGGAGATGACATCAAATCATAGTGCGAGCAAGTTTTGCAACAAGACTCGAACCAGTGATCCTCAGATTGCGAGTTGAGCGACCCTATCACCAGGTTATGCTAGAATGAAAAGTAATCACTCTCATAACTTTCAAAATAAAAAATAAAAACTTCTTTCTTAATACACCGCCAGAGGACGTTAAATTAAAATAATAAAATCCAGATTTCTTGTTGCACTTGTAATGGGTTTGTTTGTTTGTTTCAAGCGAAGGAAAAGTTACGAAATGAACTATCTGTGGATAATTGAGCACTGGGTTCACTGGGGTTTTAAACCCTCATAATGTGGAACTTGAAATGGGAACGATAAATTATGCAATAGATGCAGAATGAAACAAATGTTTGGAGATAATAACTCTTGAAATAAAAAACAAAACAAAAACCAGTCGATGTGTGAAATCCCGCTAAAAGGCGCTAAAATAAAGTACGAATAATAAGACAGTCGAGTACGAAGTAACATCCAGGAGATACATAAAACTATTGACGATGGTTAGAACTCTTGAGCTGAAGAAGTTAATACGTGCACTGTCAAAACACTATAATAGAACGTTAGAAATCAATAAACATTAGTGTTAGAGCTCTAACAGGCTGTGAGCTGACAAAATGGTAGTTAATGATTTAGCTGAAAAAGTTAATAGTTGAAACACGAGAATAGAACGTTGAAAATCAATAAAAAAATTAAAGGGTTCGAGCTTTAACAGGCTGTGAGCTGATAAAATAGTAGTGAATGGATAACTCTTGACCTGAAATATAATGTTATAATGCCTAATATACAGAAAATGTCACAAAAACCCCTAATCTCGTTGACAGCTGGCGATTCAATACATTGCTGTTTTTAAGTGCTACTTACAATGCAAATGTACTTGATATTATATATCCATATAAATATAATAGTATTATTCGTTGTATGTCAATGTAACTACTTCGTAAGATGTGGATGCATCTTCACAAAACTGGTATGGAGGCAAATTGGATCAATAGGGATATTCATACAAAGTTTTGCGTTTTGTGGTATCTATGAGCATTTTTACGTTTGTTTTACCATTACTTCGTTCCCTGTCGATGTATATTCACCAAATTTGGCACGAAGATTTGTTGGGTTCATGCGGAGATGCGTGCAAACTTGCGGTTTCACAGTTTTTACAGGCGATTTTTGGATTTCACGATTAAATGTAAGGAAGGTATTTTTTTCTCCTACAAAAATAACCTTTCATTAATCATAAATTTCAGTAACCTGTCCAGGAAAGGATACTCCAGCTGGTATGTCGTATGGTGAAAAGGACATTTTCTAAGATAATATGAATAATTAAGATGATATAACACTTCAAACGTCTAGCAGTCCTCAGTGGCCCAGCTATAAGTCTAAAGGTTTATAACGCTAAGAACTAGGTTTTGATAGCCGTGGCATGTACAACTCTGGTACTACATTGAGTATCATTGTGCTTGAGAACAAATAACTAATTACTAGCCATATAAACATAGACATGTATTACAAAGACAAGAGTTTTGACACAAAGAAGCAAAATGTAGAACTGACGTAGAATGGCTTACCACGAGTTTTGTATGTGGTCAGTAAAGGCTAACGAGTGTAGACTACCTGAAAAAATACACTGAATTCATCATAAATCAAACACTTACAGAAAATAAAACCACCTTACAATGAACAAGCCGAGAGGCTCAACTAATTGGAAGCAATTTGATTGTAATACAAACAAATCATTAATAACTAGTAATAACAATGCATCAGTAACAAATCAGTTATGCATAGTTATAACAATGCCTGAACAAAAAATCGTCAATATCTAGTAATAACAATACAGAAACAACAAATCATCAACTGTCTAGTAATAATAATGCATGAGTAGCAAATCAGTAATGCCTAGTAATAACAATGTAAGACCAACGAATCATCAATTGCCGAGTAATAACAATGCATGAACAATAAAATGTCAATATCTAGTAATAACAATAAAGGAACGACAAACCATCTTTCGTCTAGTAATAACAATGTATAAGTAACAAATTAATAATGTCTAAGAATAACAATGCACAACCAACAAATCATCAATATCTAGTAATAACAACACAGGAACAACAAACTATCATTCGTCTAGTAATAACAATGCATAAGTAACAAATTAATAATGGCTTGAATAAACAATGCACGACAACGAATCATCAACTGTCTAGTAATAACAATGCCTGAAAAACAAATCATCATTCATCTAGTAATAACAATGCCTGAAAAACAAATCATCATTCATCTAGTAATAACAATGTCTGAAAAACAAATCATCATTCATCTAGTAATAACAATGCCTGAAAAACAAATCATCATTCATCTAGTAATAACAATGCCTGAACAACAAATCATCATTCGCTAGTAATAACAATGCCTGAAAAACAAATCATCATTCATCTAGTAATAACAACACAGGAACAACAAATCATCATTCATCTAGTAATAACAATGCACTCCACGATCAACAAACCATTGAAGTCTAACGCTTCTACTCCATTACCAACAAACCGTCTGAACTTAACAATATCAACCTACGGCCAACACATCCTAAGTGACGAACAACATCACTGCACAACTAAACGAACCTCAACGTTTAGTAAAAACACTGCAAGTTTAACACACACAATGTTTAGTAATATTTGTTCATAACCAACAAACTCTCAATGTTTATTGCAGGCAACCTAGCAATCTTAACATTTTATTCAAAATGTTAGAAATCGAAATACTGTTTGTGCACTGTGATTGTTACTTCACTGTCAACGTTCTTGTGGCAATGAACTAAGTGTTTAATCTAAGATAACTTTAAACACTTTTCGTCGCAAAAGAACATTAAATCGCACTACATTCGTATGTGGGAGACTTTCCACTTTATTTCTCACCTATTCAATTTGGAGAATTTCTCATTTTATTTTGAAATTTCTTTACTATATTATCTCTTTGGAATCTTGTACTTTCGTGCAATGTTAGCTATATACTTTCAATAATATACGTGTTTCATTTGAAGCTTACATAAATTTAATTACAAACATATCACGATTAACATTATGGAAGAATAAACAAGACATTACATAGGTTGACATAATTAATTTTAAATAAGAAAGTTTCTGTTTCTGTCCATTCCACACCGTTGCGAATAACAAAGAACTTTGTTAAAATAAATAAAATATAATATTCACATCCGTCGAATTATCTATTCGAGAACGACAATGGTTCATGAGAATAGAAAACAAACATAAATTGCTTATAACCATACACTGTTTGTCATTTAGGCACAGCATTAACTGTACAATTTGTGGGCTCCCGTCTGTCTGTTTACACTTTTTTATTTCCTTTTTTAAGTTTCTGAACGTACAGTTCCAGGTTTGGATCGTTAGTTTATCTGTGTTACATAAAAACGGACGTCGGCGTAACTGTCTGAACATGATGTAACTTTTAAACTGCGTAAAAGACGCATTCGTCAGACTTAAAATTTGAAATCACATATATGTAGTTTTTCTATTTATGGAGATGTCATAGTTTCCGGGTGGACCATTAGAAGGTTTAATACCTTATGCGTAACTATTAACTGAATAAACTATTAAAAAAAGCGAAGTGATGGTGTATTGTTGGACTACTATTTATTTACGCGATTGACAGTGAATCATTTTCATAGATAATATTTCAGTGTATGGTTACATTTGAAAGTGATCATAATTCTTAAAGTCTAACTGAATGGACTTGTCTGGTAAGAGGATAGGCTCTCTAGTATTGATACAATCTTTGTATTTGTGGGACTATTCCTAATAAATTAATGGACGACATTACGAAACATCCTGTTCCACTTCTCGAACAGTTTTCTCTTACATCGCGCGTACGTCAAAAAGCGTCGAAAAACACTGCATCCAATGAGCTTTCAGAAATTTATTGGATTTAGATCGCACCTTCCTGCTGGTCAATCCATAACCTATATGGTTCCTTACTCAAAATAGTTCATCAAAACCCTGGGGATATGACACTGGGCATTATTTTGCATCAGTACCAAGTTAACATCGTATAACTGGTTCCATTAACATCCTAATAAATCGTCGAACATTGAATCCACTCGGAACCAGTAAATATCCGTTGATCCGCTCTTTTCGACACGGCCCGGCATGGCCAAGCGCGTTAAGGCATGCGCTTCGTAATCTGAGGGTCGCTGGTTTGCATCTCCCTCGCGCCAAACATGCTTGCGCCGTGGGGACGTTATAAAGTTACGGTCACTCCCATTATTTGTTGGTAAAAGAGTAGCCCAAGAGTTGGCGGTGGGTGGTGATGACTAGCTGCCTTCCCTCTAGTCTTACACTGCTAAATTAGGGACTGCTAGCACAGATAGCCATCGTGTAGCTTTGTGCGAAATTCAAAAACACACACACTTTTCGACACGCCCCTCCTTCCTGCATCATTAAATCACAACCAATACCGTATTTTTCAACCATGTGTGAATATTGTTCTCTTTTGTCTTTCAAGGCGTGAGCTGCCAACCGTTGGTGCAGAAATAAAACTTTAATTCACCTACGAATAGACAGGCGTCTTGAAGTGTTCTTGTCAAAAGCCCAAATGCCATATGTGATTCTATGCAGTCAACTACCGGACTGAATCAGATTTCCAGACGTTATTTAAGCCAAACCCTACAGTCCATCACTTATCATTCATTATCACTTTACACGTTATTCTGATTTCAATACTGGGTCTATTCGAAATGGAACGGCAAGTCTTAACAGTTACATATATAATAATCATTAAGTTGACCTTCCACAACCTTGTCCAGCCTACCTATTCCACTAACCAGTTGTCTCAGATTGTTTCACACAACCTTCTTCTTAGAAACTTGGGCACAACAAAATTAGCAAGGAATTGTTCTTTCCGGCTTCCGGCATTTCAAGAGATCTGCACAACCAATAGTTCCGTCGGATACATTTGGCTTAGAAACAGGAGCTTTGGCTTCTTTTGGTTTTAATTTCGCGCAAAGCTACACGAGAGCTATCTGCGCTATCCGTCCCATATTTAATAAAATAAAACTAGTGGGAAGGCAGCTAGTCATCACCACCCACCGGCAACTCCTGGGCTACTCTTTTGCCATCAAATAGTGGGTTTGACCATCACATTACAACGCTATCACGGCTAAAAGAGAGAACATGTTTGATGTGAAGGGGATTCGATCTCGTTACCCTCGGATTACCAGTCGAGTGCCTTTAACCACCTGGCCATGCCGGACCTACCACACAGGAAACATACTATTAACTAATGAATGGCACGTAAATTGTGAAAGTATTTTAGGTGTTATATTACAGGGTTAATTAAATACATTAGATTATTTAATATTGTTAATTTTCAATGTTTATATTACACTCATAACTTTATAAGGAAACGCAACTTCACAAAATCATCAAGCAAAAATCTATCAAATTCATACAGCTTAGCGAATATCGGTAACGTTAACAACGTTTTAAAACATTAGCGTCCTCTAAGTACCGAATATGCCAGTGTGTGAGACGACCATGGATTTTGTGAGCACATTAACTACATTTCTTTGAGGTTTGGTATATAGAACGACCTCTATTGTCAAGCATGTCTAAATGTCACTTTTGTTAAGAAATCGTAGACGCGTTTTTTAAAATGTATTAATCTGAGCTTTTAGTGATCAATACGACCACAGATGTGGATTATACGTGCTCTTGAAACTCTAAAGACAGGACAATATGAGATAATTTAACTGACAAACATGTAACAAATAACTCTGAAAAGTTTTCATCACAGTTGAACTATATTTCTTGTATAAAAAATACTAAACCTTAATATATAGTGATCTAATGTAAAATATTTTTACAAATTTAATGTACATTACAGGAACTTACTTTTTGATATAATATTATCAACATGACAGATGAGATCAATACATTTCAAATCAGATATTTCTTGATTAATTGTAACTAATTAGGATACAATTACCAATATATTATTATAACGCACCTGGTGACACGATATGAAAACATTTATTCCAAAAAAGCGAGCAAAACGTAAAGTTCTTTAATGTTATTAACCAGAAAGTTCTCAGTGGAACTCTATTTTTTAAACTTGTGTACAGAACGAGGGTAAAATCAGACATTGTTTTAAGAGTAAAATGAATCGTCTTATACTTCGACAAGAACGATATATGTTTTTCTAAAAATCAATTTAAATAGAAATGTACATGAATTATAACATCTCTGTATTTTCAAAATTAGTTTAACGTAATCGATTTCATCAACAAATAAGGCACGGTGGTTTCTTTCAAAATAAATAGGGCCCAGCATGACCAGGTGGTTAAGACACTCGACTCGTAATGTGAGGGGGTCGAATTCCGATCTCACCAAACATGCTCGCTCTTTCAGCCGTGAGAGCGTTAAAATGTGACGATCAATCCCACTATTCATTGGTAAAAGAGTATCCAAAGAGTTGGCGGTAAGTAGTGACAACTAGCTGCCTTCCCTCTAGTTTTACATTGCTAAATTAGGGATAGCTAGCGCAGATAGCCCTCGATTACCTTGCGCGAAATTCAAAACAAATCGATCAAAATAAATAACTTCAACAAATGATTCTTTATATTAATACAACGACATCTTCAGTTCTGCCCTATCTTTAGTCCTCTATTGTTTAGTTCAATACTGAAATCTACAATATAATATGTTACTAAAATGACAGTTAACTTGTAATGCTGATCTTGCGTTAGTTTACCGAAATATATTTCATCTTTTAGAAACAAACACGATGGATATTATATTAATCAGAAGCTATACAAATTCTTCATCAATAAAAAGTTGCTTCCCTTATATATTATTGTAAAAAACGCAATAACGGTAATAAAAACCACAAAACACAAAGTTAAAAATTTGTACTTATCTTTCCATTGTGTCAGTGAACTCCCATACCGAATTTGGTGAATATCCTTCCAAAAAATCGTTAAAATACTCGAACCTAAAAATTTGTGTCACCAAGTATAGACCTAATGAACGTCCACACCAATATTGGTGAAGATCCATTTAAACCCTGAGAAACAGATACATGGACATACAACAGACAACAAACAGTACTATTATATAATAGTACTGTTATACTTAATATTACATAGACACTTAAATTGGAATAATGTTCACTACACAAAATATGATACCATATACTTTGATGAAACGGAATTGTTGTCAATACATTTATTGTTTTTAACTACTTAGAAGTTTATATATTTATCACAGGATTACTGGGTTTCATAAGTTAATTTTTATACATTAAGTTACTTATTTTTATATGACGTTGATTGTTACAGAATAGTTTGATTCATTCGATCAAATAAGATATTACTGCAAATAATCCCACTAGTTACTTCTGAGGTTTCCTGTATTTTTCATATGAAACATACGCCCTCTGGTGGTTCGCGAAACGTTTAAAGGCTTGTAGCACTAAAAATAGGGTTTCGAAATCCGCACTGGATACAGCACATACGACCCATTATCTCGCGTTGTGCTTAAGAATAAATAAACAAAAATCTTAGAAAATTATAAAATTTAACACTTTTTGTTCTTTAGGCTAGGTGTTGTAATACACAAAAACCTAACACTACTCGGTATGATGAATATGTGGGCTCCATATACCGGCAGTTTATAAACGAGCCAATAATTTGAGAGTTAGCGCAGTTTTAGTCAAACATGTAATAAACATCGCTGTTGGATACAGGTGTTTGAGATACTATTTTTTTCGAAACCTGTTCTTTTCAAAATCTCTTATTCTGACGTCCTCATTTCTACCAAAGCATCACGATGCTACATTTTCCCACGGTTTCAACACCAGCTACGGATGCAAAACTTCAAACGAACCACCTGAAGCGCGTGCACAGTACCAGTGTGCACGCGACAGGTACCTAGAAACCGCTGGGAAAAGTACTAGTATATGATATGAACGTGCATTGGTAATCACTACGGTATGTTACTTGCCATCTGGAGTAGAATATTAACAAACTTTAGTTTTAATGGGTTTATTTTAATATTTGGGAACTTACGGACATGGTGCTAGTCTTCACTTCAACACACTGTACAAATCTCGTGTTAAATAAACAACAAAGTGCAGTATCTACATATATATACACATTTGTAAGAACGAAAGATGTAATAATTTAATTTAAGACACTTCATTAAGTAGTATTGAAACGTTATTGTTCTTAGGTATGACGTAGAAAGCAGTCTTGGTTGCCTTTAGTTCTGTACTTTTAGCAGATAGTCCGCCTGACCAAGATTTCTAAGCATTGTGTTATGGAACGTGCAGCACGCGTTCTGACCCATTGAAATAACTGCGTCTCAGAAAAGTTGGCTTGTTTTATACAGCATAAAAACTACACGGTAGGCTATCCGGGTTCTTGTTCATTTGTGTTATGAGTCCCTCAACTTAACTCTGACCTACCAAGGAATCTAAGTCCAAGCAATAATCAATGTTAGAGCATTCAGCTTAAATATAACAATAAATGTTTAGGTAAATAAAACTTCATAAACTGATCTCAGTGAAGGTAGATATAGTTTTGAACACTAACAATATCTCTGAAGACTAATTTAACTAACTCATAGAATTAAAAGAAAAACAACGTATTTTTCTTTGGGATTATGAAAGTTCACTTTGTATGCAATCATGTCCATTACTGTCCATAATTGCAAAGACGTAAAATAAGTGTAACCAAAGCTTTGGGTTTGACCAAAACCTTTAATTAAATATGAACATTTTTCTATGAACATTCTTTAAAATACTTGCTTTAGTCATTCTAAACATGTTTGGATTTCAGACTTGTTTTAAATATTTTATTACTTTATGTGACAAAAATAGTTTATGTATTGCAAATTTGCTTTAAATGTGTTCACATTTTAAATAGTGGCGGAGTGAATTGTTTGGAGTTAACTTTAGGAAAAACTGTCTTAATAAAGCTCAACACTGAAACACATTTTGTAGATTTTCTCTTGTATCGTTCATTGTATTTATGACAAACTAACCTCAAAAACACTGTGGCCCTTTAAGGAAGAGCTAACACTTAGTGTACTAAGAGGCATTCCTTGTTCTAAGCGGCTTATATGTTTCTGGACAGTGTGGGTGGAATTCATTTCTTTTATATGAGTTTACTGGTGTATTGTCGCCATTCTATAACAATCTAACAGAGTGTCGTCAGGAAGTAGCAGATTAAATTGATTGTTATCCGCATTCCAAAATGTTACCTCACGAGTTACTTAATGAATGGGTAGTAAGGCTTTGGGTCGTAGTATAGTAAACTTAGCAACTGCGTTTTCTAACAAATAATAGATCCACTATAAAGTCAAAGTGTATATATATTATTTATTTAATCTTAATAGACTATACATTACAATCAAAGTGGACACATGGTTCATAAATGTATCCTTTCACAAAACGGCGTAAATGAACGTTTTGTGGGCGTTAGGTTTGGTGAGTTTTTTGGCATGTATTAGTCTTGAAAAACATATAGTAACTTGACATTTATTATTTCACTTTTTATTTGATAAAATAGTTTCTTTATTTAAGAGGTTAGTGCAGGAGTTCTCTCTGACTTTTATGGAGTCAAATTTTTACTTGGTAATTCATACCTTTATACGAAACAAATCTTTAGTTAGTAATTCATACCTTTATATGAATCAAATCTTCAGTTGGTAATTCATACCTTTATGTGAATAAAATCTTCAGTTGGTAATTCATACCTTTATATGAATCAAATCTTCAGTTGGTAATTCATACCTTTATGTGAATAAAATCTTCAGCTGGTAATTCATACCTAACCAATAATGTTTTACATTAAGACAGTTTTAATCATTTCTTAACTCTTTGGTTTCCGTTGTCTACGTAAGAGACAAAACTAATTTATTTTTCATTCCTGTTAGTATTATATTAGTTTACAAAATAGTCAAAATAATGTCTTGATTTAGACGAACATCCTGAGGAAGTTTTTCAACCTGTTAATCGGGCATTCCTAGAGAAAGACATCACGTGGATCCAATAATTCTGAACATTAGTTACCAGGTAGGTCTCTCATATTTCAATTTTATTTTTACTAACGATGATCATTATCTGTAAACAATAATTGTGTTTCAAATTGCAAAAAAAAAAGTCAGAGGGAGAAAAAAGCGGATAGTCCTCGAAATTCAAAACAAACCCCAATGACAGCAAATGTGTGTATTAATGTTTGCTATTTAAGAGGTCTTCCTTATTTCTCATTTAAACTACTATCAAAAGTGATATTTTTAATGTGTTTATTGTGCCGTTGTTGGCTTTTTTTTGTGTGAGCGATTGGCGAGCAGCAAGCTAAGATTCAAGATAATTTCAAAGTAGATGGTGTCCCAACGTATCCTGAATTACAGGCACGCAGGTGGATCTGAGATAACGCATGTAAACAAGTAGCGTGAGAGCGTTTCGTTGAACAAACACAGCACACAAACTTCAACCTGCGGTGTAACACTTTTACAGTCTTTCTTGCTACACCTGATGTTTAAGCCGTAATGAAGAATAATCCGAAAGAACAAAAAACAAACCACGAACTCCAATCCCAAAACAATGGTCATATATCCTTAATGTCTCAGTTACGTCCGGTTCGAGTTCGTATCTAAGAAAGCCACGTGCAAAGCGTGCGCCTCGTTCTCACGATGGTTCAGCCGTCGAGATATTCCAGTATCTACAGTTACGTACCCACAGTAATGGTGATTGATAAAAACAATAAGTCTTAGTGATCGAGAGTTCAGTTTGTCTACCTATCAATCGATTGATCAATTACTCTATCTGACGTTACATTTTATAACAGTGCGTTGATCATTAAAAGTGTCAGGCTCGAATACATAATTGTGTCTCTGCAAACAATGTAAAGGAGGTAGAGAAATAAGAAGAGTTTCGCGACTTGTACAAAATGAAATTCAATATGTTTTTATGTAAATGGTAACAGCTTAAAACTTCAGCGATTAACAACGTATTTACGGGTACAACCAAGCTAATGATGATTCGAGTGAAATTTTTGGATTAGGAATAAAAATTGATCATTCAGAAAGAGTGTCACAATGACTTTATTCCGCAATCCATTTTTCTAAAAGCCAGAAATAATAAACGTTTACCTCCGTAAAACTGGAATAAAAACAAAAACGAAGTACAACAAATTTGGAATCGTGGTGGGGTTGGATCATAAAGATGACACTTTGCAGAAGTCCAACTATTTGTTCTGATACTAGTCCTAAGAAGAGGATACGACCCGATATGGCCTGGTGGTCAGTGCGCTCGACTCGTAATCTGGGGTCGCGAGTTGGAATCCTGTCGTACCAAACATGCTCGCCCTTTCAACCGTTAAGGCTTTATAAAGTTTCGATTAATCCTACTATTCGTTGGTAAAAGAGTAACACAAGAATTGGCGGTGGGTGGTGATGACTAGCTGCTTTCCCTCTAGTCTTACAGTGCTAAATTAGGGACGGCTAACTGTCGTGTAGTTTTGCGAGAAAATTCGAAACAAACAAGAAATCAACAGATTACGACGACGTCGCATACAGAGGTGGTAACTGCATCGAAAAGAACAAACTAAATTCATTGTACAAGGCCGACGGAAGGAATATGGTTGAAGTCTTACCACATCTTAGACTAGTGATCACGTGGTTTAAAAATTCTATTGATGAACACAGTGGAAACTACTTTTATGAAACTATTCATAAGCACTTGATGGCCCTACCAGCAAAATGTAACTCCCTCTAGGGTTGCTCACGTGTAATGTGCAGTATTATTTTAATTAAATAAAAATAAATAAATTATTAATCTCACAAAATTGTTCTATGTATATTAAAAGGTAAAGATTATAAAAGCACAAATGTACCAAAGATGTGCATGTATATATATATATACGTTTGTTATAAAAAGCTGAGATTGAATATTTAATGGCGTTTTCTGAGTGTAGCTATTCGGCAGAAAATATCGCCAACTAGAACGTCGGGTGAATTTACCGATTTATAACGCTAAAATTAAGGATTCAATTACTTTCTGTGAACACAGCAGATAACCCGATGTGTCTTTGTTATAAGAAAAAAAAACATAATCAGTAGAAAGTTTGTCATTTCTTTCTTGTTTCGTTTACTTTCACTAAACTACACAAGAGTTATATGCGTCGCTAATTTTGAACTGAGAACACTAAAGGGATTGCTTGTTTGTTTTTTATTTTAAATTTCGCGTAAAGCTACATGAGGGCTATCAGCGCTGGCCGTTTCTAATTTAGCAGTTAAACTAGAGGGAAGGCAGCTGGTCATCACCATCCACCGCCAACAATTGGGCTACTCTTTTACCAACGAACAGTGGGATTTACCGTCACATTATAACGTCCCCACGGTTGAAATGACTAGCATGTTTGGTGTGACGGGGATTTGAACCCGTGTCTCTCGGATTAGGAGTGAAGTGCCTCGTCCACTTGACCATGCCGGGCCACACCGAAGGAAAGTCAGCTTGTCAACAGTACTCATCACCAGGTCTGTAATCGAAAAGAGGAATTTGACTGTCACTCTTATGATGCACTCACAGTCCATTATGCGGGAAACGATTTCCTTTCTTGAGACACCATACACTAAACACTAGGCTACGCCCACCCCGAACATGTGCATGTGTATTTAAATCTTATTTTCAAACCTAAAAATTGTGAACACTAAATGTGAACATATGATATTCATCTGTTGAAGCACATATTGAACTAACTGCTATACTTTAGTTATATTTAAAGACAAATAACGGTAAGAGTTTTGCAGTCTTTAAACTTGAAGCCTATTTTGCAAGTAACTTACTTTAATTACGCTTTGTGGCCCAGCATGGCCGAGCGCGTTAAGGCGAGCACTCGTAATCCGAAGGTCGCGGGTTCGCGCCCGAGTCGTGCCAAACATGCTCGCCCTCCCAGCCGTGGGGGTGTTATAATGTGACAGTCAATCCCACTATTCGTTGGTAAAAGAGCAGCCCAAGAGTTGGCGGTGGGTGGTGATGACTAGCTGCCTTCTCTCTAGTCTTACACTGCTAAATTAGGGACGGCTAGCACAGATAGCCCTCGAGTAGCTTTGTGTGAAATTCAAAACCAAACAAACAATAATTTCACTTTGGCTAAAACATTATAATAATTAATTTGATAATTAATTTATGGATCTTTGATGTCCTACTGGATGATTAGTTATATTTTATAGTCTAAATCTCTGGAAGTTCACATGACATTTTATACTGGACTGTAACCATAGGTCTTCCAGTTGGGAAAAGTACGTTTATTTTCACTGTAATCAAATTTTAGGCGATGGGTTCCAGACATCTTATTCCTCCCAAAATCTTTATTTTTTTTTTCCTTATCGAACAATAGCGACTAACCGAAAATCAATACCAATAACAAAGTTTGGTTTATATTGGATAATTAAATCTCTTTAAGAGCCATTTCTCCCTGAGACAGTTTAGATTTAAAATCAATTGAAAGTTACCTTCGTAGGCGAAAGTTACATTCATTCCGATAGACTCCGCCAGCTACAAAAGGAGTTTGAATTAATGTTAAATTAATGTTGAAAAGAGCATTTGGCGACTGCTTCATCCTGTATAATGAATAAAGCAAGATAATAAATTAATTTATGGTCGGGAGTGGCCCAGTGGCTTTCGTGTTCGGACTATAACTCTGAGGTTGAAACGTGATCTTTACTTTTTTTTTCACGTGCGCTGTGAGAATGACGGCTCAATCCAATTATTCTTACAACTGCTTAAGAGTTGGCGGTGGGTGCTATTGAACAGCTGCCTTCTTTCTAATTTGTCAACTCAAGTTTTAATTGTTAAATACAGGTAACCCTTTATGCGTCTTCTACACAAAAACTCTGAAGCAAACAAGAACGACATCATTCGAAATACTGTAAGAAATATAAAACAGCCGTGATGATTGATACACATGTATATAGCTATTAAAAGCCACGAAGTTGTCCTTTAAATTGGTCAGTGAATGAAGCTGTAAACAGAGATTAGTTGATATTACAAGAGTTGACCTATAAATAGACTTCATTTGCACAAACTATTTGCTTGTACTGAGTAACATATTTTTAAATGCCACTCGTGTGTATATTTTATTTGTTGTGCGTAATAATTTTTGAAACATTTTACACAAAAAGACTTCTCAAAACGACACCCACAGTGACCCATCTTTTAGAGTTGCAAAGGTTTACTTCTCCTGATCACTAGTTGCGTTCTCAGTAAGACTAATCGAAAACGAAACTGTGCATATTCGCCTACGAACGTTTCTACTCAGTAACGAAGACGAGCAGTTGATTTGTTTAATATTTATTCTGTGCAGGTTTAAGTTAAACCTTTCAGCATTAACAGATATGCAACTATGTTCTTTTTATATTGATTAAAACCAATAACAATAATAATAAAAACGATTATTGGTTGGCAGTTCCGAAGAAAGGAAAATTTCTCTATTGTTTGAGTCAGTTATATCTTATTTTTTATTCATTGTTAATAACAACTGCGCTTTTGTCTCTTAAAACTTATTTACTTGAGTCCATTGTAACGACCATCCTAGCTATCGATGTTACTATAGCAACCGTAAAGGCTATCCCAGGTGTCACTATGAGTCCACTAAGAGTTTACCAAGCGGTGCCACTGGTTGTGAGTCCTCCCTAAGCATACACTTTTAGTCTTGTAATCTTTCACTAGGAAGATCGAAAACGAGGCCACGTGAGAGTGCGGTAGGCCCGAGGCACGAGATAACGGGACAAGTATAAAACTGTGCACGCGACTGGGGGTTTAAAGATTGGTAGCGTTTTTGCGAGAGTCATTCATTTGTTTAGGGTTGTCTGGTACGAACATTTTCCGTCCGAAAATGTGCCTTGAGTTTCACGAACCAAAACGAATAATAGAAAATTAATTTAATTTCACACATTCTTATCACATCGGGTTAAGTTGGCAACAATATAGATTAATCTAAGTGTTTCTTGTATAACAAATCCTTATTTCTCGAAGAGTATAGAATATTTACTCTTATTTTTTACAATAACATAAATTAATAAAACAGAACAGTAATAACAATTTGCCTGTTAAAATGCCGCGGTCCTTTCTTGTGAAAAATAAGCGATCCGGCTTTATTAGAAAAGAAGACCTGACTACACAGTCTTTTCCGCAATTTGGAATTCGGACCATTTCTTGTCCAAGTGGACGTATTCTGGAAGCTGTAGAGGATAAGTATCATACTCCAGGAAAGTTCCAGATATCTCCTGACGCTATGTTCGGTAAGTTTATATACATATATGCTTAAGTTTATATTAATTAAAAGAGTCAGTGAACAATAGCATAATAAACAACGTGAATGCAACAGAGCTGATACACCTCTTTATAAATTTTGTAGAGTATTCTTTATTTAAAATTTTCTTTCCTTTGTATCATGGTGTTAAAAGTGCACGAGAATACGTGTCGATCTTTTAACTGAGATCGCCAAAGTCTGAGGATGAAGTTATTATACAGCCGCTCGATTCAAAATATATCGTTTTGTTAAACCGTATTTGAGAGCTTGGTGGCTAGGGCACTCGACTCGCAATCTGTTGATAGAGGGATTGCAACCTGTCACGGAATATGCTCTCCCTTGCATCCGTGGAGGCGTTGGAATGTTATTATCAATCCTACTATTCTATTACAGGAACTTAAGGGTTGGCAGTGGGTTTACTAACTACCTTCCCTCTAGTCTCTTGCTGTGTGTTTGTGTGTTTTCTTATAGCAAAGCCACAAAGGGCTATCTGCTCAGCCCACCGAGGGGAATCGAACCCCTGATTTAAGCCTTGTAATTCCGGAGACATACCGCTGTACTAGCGGGGGGCTAGTCTCTTGCTTCAAAATTAGGGACATCTAACGCATCTTGAATAATTTACCGCAAAGTTGAAAGAAAAAAAGAAGTGGGTTTGAAATGCACGTTTCACCGATTTTTTTCTTGTCTACTTAAAGCTAAGCACCGTGTGTGTATATATACATATATATTATTTTTAAATAATGTTTTTAAATGTTACTGCTGATTTTTAAAAGTTGTAATTACATAGTCTTTCTTATATCATCTTCTTCTTGTCTTATTTAATTTCTTAAAAGGTCTTTTGATAGATAATAATAACATGATTTATAAAAAAAAGAAATATTTCTAATATTCATTTTTTATAAGATGAAAACATATAGGAAGTTAAAACTTTAGAACTAGGCGGATGTTGTTTTTTTCACTATGTACTTCGGCTTAGGTTTGGTTGGTTTTGAATTTCGCGCAAAGCTACACAAGGGCTATCTGCGCTAGCCGTTCCTAATTTAGCAGTGTAAGACTAGAAGGAAGGCAATTAGTCATCACCACACACCGCTAACTCTTGGGCTACCCTTTTACTAAGAAATAGTGGGATTGATTGTTGCATTATAATGCTCCCTGGCTGAAAGTGCAAGCATGTTTGGTGTCACAGGGATTCGAATTCGCGACCCTCAGATTACGAGTAGAGTGTCTTAACTACCTGGCCATGCGGGGCCAGAATTTGGGATATAAGTATATATGTATTTTCCTTTTAATTTGGTATTACTGTTAATAAACTATACGTTAGAAAATGTGAAACATATAAGAATAACAATACAAACACCATTTATATTATATGTTCATTATCCATCTAGTTTATTTGTGATTTAATAAAAAGAACCAAAAGAAAATACACTAGCGGAGGAACAAGGGTATAAGAGGTATCAGCCCCGAAGTCTAAGCCTGGTGAGGGCATGTTAATGCTACTTAATAACTTTAGGCTAGCATGCATTGTATATGTATGTGTTACAATGTATATTTTGGAATCACTTCATTTGTAGCCTATACATGTCACATTTTCTAGAGATATACCCCTGATTTTCTTACCTGTACCACAGATATCACGTGCACGACAGCGAACACTCTCATTTCTTCTTTCAGTATTATAATGGACTAGAAGGCATCACTTGTGCTTATGTCAATTCTAGTAGAACTTAACTTGTTCAAAGTACTACAAACCTTACAATTTCACGAGCAAAGAAAACAACATCCACTTTCATATGGATAGATCACAGGTGTCGTTTACTCACGGTCCAGTTTTATTTATGTGTTAGGCCTAATCACCAGCTAACAAGATCAAATAGTTTTAAGCTTCAACAGTTGCCAACTGCTAACAAAGTTCAATCTGAGTATGCTTTATGTGCCTTTAATCACGCTATAGCCTTAATAATTCATGTACAGAACTATAGAACATGGTGAAAAATTCAAACTTGAATTGCTAGCATTTTCGTACGGACGCTTAAGCACAACTGTATGGCCTATGTAGGGTTAGTTAGAATGTACAGAATAACTAGAATTATGATTTACTGGAATTAAGTTATCTTTACCTCATGTTGTAAAATAGAAGTGACTTAATGGCTTGCTGTCCTGTGTCTACTAATCAACAACAATTTGACACACGTCCGATTGACTTTGTAACATTTTTTTTTCTATTTTTAATATTTTACTATAATCTCATCAAGTGTTTGCTATTTTAAATACAAAGTAAACAGCCTCATGATCTACGTCATCAACTCGTTTTAAACCGGAAGTAATCGTGTTTCACGAAAATGACTAGTTAACCGATCTTAATTATCTTAATATATAAAAAGATGATTACATTACTTTCGCATGTTTCATTAACAGAAGTTACAAGCCAACATTATTCATTATAATGTATGAAGATATAATTGATTTACTCTCACAGAAATATTAAATTAAAGTGAAACCAACAATTTATTTAAAATAGTTGTCGTACCATCTCGCCACCTGCCTCATTTTTTAAATATTTTTGTCATCAACCACTTGCATTTGACGTGGTGTTTTCACTGCAGTTGTAATTAAATATGTATTCTGATATTGGAATGTTAAATTCTGAAAAACGCTGCTCTAATGTGTGAAACCGAAATTACTTGTTGTTTGCTATCTGATTGTATGGCACGTGGGTTGAAGTGCAAGAAATGTAATCCAGATTCCTCTTGAGTCACCTAACCAATTTGAAATATATTACAAATATCCAGTTTTGGAGGTTTGAGGCTTATAACTAACTTATTAGAGTTTAGCTAACGAAGGTGAATGGTATCAACAATATGTTTCAAGAATGGTATATTTATTGTGTGAAATCAACAATATGTTTCAATAATTGTATATTTGTAGTGTGATATCAACAATATGTTTTAATAATTGTATATTTATAATGTGAAATCAACAACATGTTTCAAGAATGGAAAATTTATGTGTGAAATCAACAAAATGTTTTAATAATTGTACATTTATAGTGTCAAATTAACAACATGTTTCAAGAATGGAAAATTTATAGTGTGAAATCAACAACATGTTTCAATAATGGTATATTTATAGTGTAAAATCAACAATATGTTTCAAGGATTGCACACTTGTAACGTAAACAGGATTCTGAGGGTGAGTGATAATTAAAAAATATTAAAATTTATCATTTATCGAGTAAACTGTAATAAGTTATTCAACTATTCTTAAATAGTATTAAGTGTTTTCTTTTATTGTATTCAGTCAGATGTTTCAAAATATTTAGATTCTTATAATTAATATCCTTTACTTATACACATAATCAAATCTTCTGGAGATTCATTTTTATATTGTTTGGCGCAAAGTTATACAATGAGCTTTTTGTGTTCTGTCCACCGCAGGGAAATGAAATCACGAATTTTAGTGTCGTAAGTCTGCTTACCCCTAACACAAAGAGAATCGAAAAGATCGTTCAGTAGAAAAATAATAAAATTGTACGTGTTTTATTTATTTATTTTTCTTAATTAATCGTACAGAGCTCGAACCGTGAGGGATAAACTGTTAACTTATTGTAAGGAAAAAAAAAAGGATAACATATTAAAGACAGTAAGTGTGACAACGTGTTTCAAATTTACTTTCTAACAAACTTTATAAAATTCCTTATGTTATTCTTGCTTATGAAAAAAGAAGTTTGTCTGTTTTGAAGACGACGACGCTATTAAAAGCAATATTGAACACTTCGAATTCCTTGTGTTATTTATACTTATAAGCTGCTTGTTAGCACCTAAATATGGGTTGATTTTAAGTCTAAAGAACATTTGTGAGACATTTTCATGACAATATTTCTCTCTTAATTAATTTAAAATTGCTTTAAGGTAATCGATACAAAATCGTGAAATTTTATTTGTTAATGTTTCTCTCAAAGGTTTCAGTGCCACATTTATTACTAACGAAAAATATAACACTTAACTCGTAATCTGAGAGCAGCAAATTCGAATTCATCTCACACCAAATATGCTCTCCCTTTCAGTTGAGGGGTGCTATAAAGTCACGATCAATTCTAATATTCATTAGTAAAAGAGTAGCCCAAGAGTTAGTGATTGGTGGTAATGACTAACTGCTTTCGCTCTAGTCTTACACTGCTGAATTAGAGACGGCTATCGCAGATAACCTTCATGTAGCTTTACGCGAAATTCAAAAGAAACAAAATTTTGACAACCGATAAACAACATATGACGCAATAACATATTCTCCTAAATATGCACGAGAAGGTGAAATAACACTTTGCGTTACTGCTTACTTTTACCTCAACTAATATAATAGAAACTTCCTCACAAGTTAAAAAATAAATAAATTCTAAAGCAATAACACTAATTTCATCTTTTTTACTATGTTTCTTGATATTATATTTATTCACTCGGTAACTCAAATAAACGATACCACTGCATTTAAAAAGAAACTTGTCGCGTTACACCTAGTGTAATTGAAACTGAACTACATGAACACGCAAAAATTATTTCAGTTTATCATTACATATATATATTTATAAAGAAACCTGTTGGAATTAATACCATCATACCGGTTAGAAAATAATGACCAGGTGGTTAGGGTGTTCGACTTGCATTCTGAGTGTAGCGGGTTCGAACCCTCCAAACATGCTGGCCCATTTAGCCTTATAGGCGTTGAAACATCACAATTAATCACATTATTTGTGGCTAAAAAACCTAAGAAGTGGCGGTGAGAAGTGATGACAAGTTGCCTTCCATCTAGCCTTACGCTGCTAAATTAGGGCTAGCTCATATAGTTCTCATGTAGAATTTCACGAAAATTAACACAAACATATATAAAATGAGAACAGGTGCCTTAAAGTTAGTTTTCAGAGCCGGGCTTTCAGTTTATAAAGAAGTAACATGAGTGCACTGAGAAAATGAATAAAGCTGGTATTTTCAGGGCAGATTTACCCTCTCTCTAGCTCGTTATACTTGATAAAAATGAGATACAACTTCAAAAGTTTGATGTTATTAATTCTTGGTTAAAAAAGTTAACTACTTGAGTTTACGGAACGAATATAATGTTATTTCTTCTACCAGCACAAGAAGTTTTAATCACCACCAGTTGTTTCCTCGATTGTAGTGCCATCTGTTGAAAATAATGTCATACAATATGCAAAAATATAAAATATAGTATATGAAAATGATATTAAGAATTGGGCACCTAAATACTATAATCCATAATTTTATAAATACATTGCAATCGTTTTGTTTTTAATCGCATAAATGAATAAATTTTGTATATTAAAATTCGAAGAGTGTAATTATTAATTTTTTTTAAATCTAAATTAATTTCGGCAAAATAAAAGTTTAATGTATTTCAATATTACACTATGTAACACAAATTTTGTTCCTGAATAGTATGCGTTATTTCTTAATTTCTTATGTTGTAAAAGTACAGAAAATGGTCATTATTCCTTTCAAACTTTGCTTTTGTGACCTGGATAATGAAATTTAGAAATTAACGTATTTTCTATATAAAAACGGGAAAATTTGCACATTTTCATTTACATAAGGTCTGAATAAAACAACATATGAATCAAGATTTACATGTATTTCTATTAAAGTTGTACAAAAATGTTTAGAAGTGAGTAGTTTTTCGAGATTTGCGACCGTAATATAAATCACTTTCACGTATCAGCCCCCAAATAGTTACTCATCATGTTTTCGTAAAACGTTCCCAGGTCACAAAAGCAAAGTTTGAAGAGAAAAATATGTTTTCCATTTACTTTAGGCATAAACAATTGGTAAGTAACACTCACTGCCCAGGAACAAGAAAAGGTAAGTTACATAGTATTATTGTTAAGAATCATTATTACACGTAAATGAATCCTACGTCACTCATGTGACTGGGCCAGCTCTTATAAAAAATATTGTTAAAAGTATAACAAATATATTTTATGACTAAAACACAAAAAAGTTTGATTTCCTATTATTAAAAAAGGAAACAAAATTATATCCCAAACACCCATTAATTAAATTAAGTTTCGAGAAGGAGGGAGCCACTGATTCCACAATATTTGAAGTGCACTTTTCAATAGATATACTGATAATAGAGGTGCTCTAAATTGTTATGAATCCCATATATGTATTCCTCAGTATCCAAGCAATCAACGATCGCTGTTTGACATTTGTGGAGTGGTTGATAAAAACCTGTCACTCTGGAAATCGGGATTTGTTTAATAATATCGTCCTTCTCGCTAGTATAAGTTTAACAAAACGAACTTGGTAAATATTTACCAAAGAAGTGGTTGTGTAATAAAGACTCAGAGATCTGTTCCTTTAGAAATTTCCTATAATTGTAAGCCTTCGAGCCCAGCAGAGAACTAAAACTGATCAAAGCATGCTTTAATACCTGAGATATCAGCCTATATGTCAGAGGAAGACAATTAATATTTGATTTAATAGAGCACCAATCTTAAATATTTAGAGTACGTGCTAAATTATAATGTGGAAGTCATCTCCTTAGGAGAGATTAAGGTGTTGTCTAAATCTGTTTACAGCGGCTTGTGTCTGGTCACTTTACCTCATTCCTTCTCAAAGTCAAAAGGTAATTCTCAGTAGCTGCGGCACTTGAAATTCTTTCAGAGATTAGAGTCAATTAATCTACGAGACCTTGGGCATGATCAAATACATCAATCGCAATGGTGTGATCTCCTGAGCCCCAAACTGTATTTACAGCTCAAATCGGTCAAGAGGTAACGAGCTAAAAGTTTGTGCTTGAAAAACTCAAAACCGTTATGCTGCAACTACTTCACCTGAAAGTACTTCACCTGACATTGCTTGTTTTTTAATATTCTGTTATATTTATTTTACATTATAACCGTCGCCCTGTGGGAAATAGGTGAGCTTACTGACTCACAGTGTTAAAACTTCGCGTTCGATCTCCCGCGGTGAATACAGCAATTCGACTTTGTGACAAAACAAACAAATAAATAAAAACACGATAGCCAGTCATCAACTCTTACATTATTTGTATCTCTTGGCAGTCTCTGATCCTAACATAATAACAGGCTTTCCCTAGAGTTGAATATCAGATATTTAAAAAAACTTATCCTACTTTTCCTTATTTGTCTTTTATTGTTATTTTTAAGGGCTGATCTTGGTGTAGCAGTAGGCGTGCCCCTAATAAAAAGAAAAATAAGATTGTTTAATACATTCTTAATGAAAGCATTTCACCCTTACAGCCTTAGGTGGGTGATAACAGTGACAATCAGTTCTGTTATTTGATTGAAATCCAGGCACAGCTCTTACAGATCGAATAGGGTGATGTTGACTGAATGCTTTTCCCACATGTTGTGTAATGTACCCTCAGTTAGGAAACATAAAATATCTTCCATAATTATTCCATTTCTGTATCCGCTACAAAGGGGATTTTTGCATTGATATATTTATGGTTCAATACTGACTATTTGTAAACATGCTCACGTGTTATCATGCACGAAAATACGCCGTAACATTAAAAAAACTAAACAAATCGTAAACACTTTTAAAAACTATACTTATTTATTCAGCGATGAACAGTTGAAGAGAAACTAGGTGCCAATCATAAAAAGAACCAGATGCCAATTTCAGAAGTGGAGCAATAAAATCCGATGGTTAATCTCACTATTCTTTAGTAAAGAATTATCCAATGGTTGGCGATAGGTGGTATTGACTAGCTGCCTTCTCTCTGATATATTACTTCCAAATTATGGCCAGGTGGTTAAGGCGCTCGACTCGTAATCCGAATGTCGCAGGTTCGAATCCCCATCACACCAAACGTCCTCGTCCTTTGAACCTAGAGGCGTCATAATCTGACTATTCGTTGGTAAAAGAGTAGCCCAAGAGTTGGCGGTGGATGTTAATGACTAGCCGCCTTCCCTCCAATTTCACACTGCTAAATTAAGGACGGTTAGCGCAGAGAGCCCTCATGTAGCTTTGCACGAAATTCAAAAACAAACAAAGAGTAAACAGTGGTCAATCTTTTCATTATGAGTAAAACTGTCGCCAATGTAGACAGACACGAGTAAAATAGTGGTAAGTTTATTCATACGTGAGAAAAATATGTGAATAAAGACTAGCGGTAAAATAAAGAATCTTCTTCGTCGTATTTTTGTCTGTTACACGATTTTATGTTTCTCTTCACGTTGCCGAAAAAAATAATCGTACTTTTTGCTTTCAGGACGCGTTATCGACTAACAACAACCACTCTAGTCTATCAGGTCAAAACTGTGATTGACCATTGCAAATGGTGCTTGAATAAATACGGGCGAAATTCTGAAACAAACAATGCATACGACGACAGCTAGTTAGGACTTTTACTTGAAGTACTCGAAGTGTTTTATTCGGTTCAATGTCAGAGTCCGGCGTGATTTTACTGCGTACTTTGTGAGAAATATTAAATCCTTGTAAAATAACCGTGTAACTGCTAACACACTGTTTGTCGTAGTTAGTAACCTTTGTTGTAAGCCTACTTAACTTGGCACTTTAAACAGAAAAAAGGTCTATTATTTTTGTATCGCTCATTGTTGAACGAGCTAGATCGTTTCGGTTAAAAAATATATGGTAGCTTTCTGTTAATATAAAGTTCTAAATACAATGTACATGAAAGGATCCAAAATATTACAAGTAAAACATAAATATATATCAATGAATTGTACCCATGACAAGCAAGATAATCCACGTGTTTATTATGTATAACTCTGTATCTCGTTACGGTTTCGTCAGCATTATAGTCATGCTTACTGTATAAAAAATATTCCACGTTACGTTGCACTCAAATCTGCATAAGAAAACAGCCTTAGAGGCAGAGCAAAACTTACAACGTTTTGTTTTTTTCACCACTCCGACTGTAATTACCAAAGGCTCGAGATTGTTGCTCTAATACTCTGTTATACGAGAACGTGAGGAGAGAGAAAGTGATTGTGTGCTCGAGCTGTGTGCTCGTTCAAACCAGTTCTTGTTTAGCTTTCTTACATGTACTGCTTCTGTACTTTTTCTTTTGCAAGTTTTCTTCTTCTGAATAAGAATTTTTTTAGGCGGATCTTATGCACTAAGTAATTATGTTCAATCTACTGACTTCACAAATAGAAATACACTACATTCTTAAAAGCAAACCAGAATATATTAGGAGAATTAAAAAGAAGACCATTAGCTTTACATGATTTTAAGCCAAAGAGCTCTGGACGACTCGCCTCGTCCAATTATTTTACAACACCAGACATAAGCTAACACGTAATGTGGCAAGAAACTGCTAATATTAACACGTGCTTAATATGTTTTAATAAAACTACGTTAGATCTAGTTTCATGGAAGCCCAAAAATATGAGTAACCATATGAATGAAAAACAATGCCCATTAGGTTTAAACCCCAAACTAAATTGTCTGAAATTTTATTTGGTCATATAAATATATATATAGCTATTGTTTTGAAAATACTACAAAAACTTGGTATTATTTTACATTAGGTCAAGGATCGACCCCGGGGCTACCAGTGGCTAGTCTAGCCGTCTATCCCAGCTGTTGGCCCTTAAGCTTATCATCAGCCTACTCGCCATATGGTCCGTACAGCGCAGTGTTACTCCGTTACCTCAGCCTAGCGCGTCAAGCCTGCGGCAGTGTTGTCTCACCTGCTGACAGAAATATCATAGCCAGCGGCCATGATGGCGTGGTCTTGGCTTTGTCTGAGACGGCGTCAACGAAATCTTGTGATGGCGATTCCGGTATCTCCAGTTATTCTCCGCTGGCACATCGTATAAAATCCTGGAAATTATCTCCATCAAACTACGTAGCATCGTCAAATTATTTACATGTGCAGAAGACAGGTTCGTATGTATATATGAAAATGTACTGACTCATCAAATACGAAACTATTAAATACAGAGTACTAAAACACGTGTATACTACTCAAGAATCACTTGTCAACTACATTTGTCTATTTTATATTTCATATTAAAATTCCGGAAGTAAGTTGTTTGGACGTCTCTTGTTGCCACATAAATTATGTGAAAACTTATCATTCATCACTTGTTCTTTTTAAGGGTTACTGCTGTCAGTAGCACATAATGCATATTAAACAATCACAAATTAAGATACTTGGTTATTTAAAAAAAAAACATCTCAAATACATAATTAAACTGAAACATGCCTAAGTTGAAACTATTAACATTTTCATTATTAGATAAATTTCAACTTTAGAAAAACGTGATTGGTAGTTCTGTTAGGACGAAAGACATTAACTTTTTCTGGATTGGTTTGAACTGTACCTTATTTTCTAACTGTAGCTTATTCTCCTCCCATATTTCGTATTTAAACATAAAACGAGTTTTTGTGTTGTAATATTTTCTATTTTGTGTATTTTCTTCTTCTTTTTACTGTTCAATGTTCTGTTTAAGAAAAACCACAACTTGTAAATGTAGTTTTATTTTGTTATTGTATAACACAAAGTTTAATGTACTAAAACATAAAAAAACCACAACTTGTAAATGTAGTTTTATTTTGTTATTGTATTACACATAGTTTAATGTACTAAAACATAAGCAATAATTTCGACTATAAAATGTAAAAATAACATATATAAAAGTATAAAATATAAAGTGTGAAATGTTATATAAGCAATAATAATTGACTTGATCCATGTTTGATGCTCGTAACATTTACTGTGGAAATCAGCTTGCTTTTATTAACAGTTCGAAGGCAGGAACAGCATGGAAGTCAGGGGTTTGATTCCCCTCGGGAACTCAGGAGATAGTCCGATGTGGCTTCTCTATAAGAAAAAAACACACACACACACACACAACAGCAAGGTTCTCATATTGCAACATATACAATATTTATTGCACCTATCAAAGGTGTGGATTATTCTACCCAAAATATTTGACTAGTTTTGACTTTCCTCTTCCCATTCCAATAAAAGAGAAGTTAGAAAACTTTAGAAATATTTGAAAATATGGAATTTTAGCTTTGTAAGGCATTCAGATAGTTGCAGTCCAGATCTGAACTAAAAAAACAACAACACCCACATTGTGATTCTAAAGGATGTTTTAAGTTTTGGGGTTGAACTTCTGGTTTCAGAACAAGCTAGATTGGAACTGTAAATGACGATTGGGTATTTACAAGCTGTTCAGATTAGTTTTAAAGTTCATTCTTAGATAATATCTCTCCAAAGAGATATTCCTTCAAGAGTAGTTTGGCAAGAGAAGTCACCCAGCTGTTTGTTTTCTCACGATTCCTTACAGTACACACAATCAGCTAATCTTTTCTTTTTTATTATCTTAGGGGTGCTTTGACGAATTCTCTTTTATACGTGTAGCAACCGTCAAACCGGATAAAATATTGGGCAATTTGTTTTGTTTGTTTTTTTGAAATTTCGCGCAAAGCTACTCAAGGGCTATCTGCACTAGCCGTCCCTAATTTAGTAGTGTAAGACTAGAGGGAAGGCAGCTAGTCATCACCACCAACCGCCAACTCTTGGGCTACTCTTTTATTAACGAATAGTGGGATTGACCGTCACATTGTAACGCCCCCACGGCTGGGAGGACGAGCATGTTTGGTGCGACCGAGATTCGAACCCGCGACCCTCAGATTACACGTTAAACGCCTTAACACACTTGGCCATACCGGGTCGTTGGGCAGTTTTCTTAGTCATCTTTGATTTGTGCCAGTAATATCGTGACACTCGAAAAACAAAACAAACGAATCAAATTATTGGTTGTTTGAGTTTATATAATAATTTGATTTCATGAAACATGAGAAAGCAAAAAAACTCTCTTTGCTTCAGCTTTTCGTTGTCGTGAAAAAATAAATGAAAAACGTTTTACAGATGTGATGGATAAATATTTACTCATAGTAATATTATAAAACTTGGCATTTCTTCTCTTTATAACATAGGTGACCAGTATATTGGTTCGAGTTTGTCTTCGCCCTGCATAAGTCCGTCCAGTATCGAGAATACACCCAATATTATCAACCTACCGTCCAAAACTAAAGCTTCAAAAGTCCAGAACGAGTGTTTAATGCCTATCAAAATCCAGAACAGACAGTTTGAAAAAATGACAGCGGCCTCTAGTGGTCGCAAGTTGTCTGATTACTCAATTGAAGCACTTTTGGGACCTACAAAGTCCTCCAACTTTTGCCAAGAAGAAAACGAACCAGTGAACTTGGTGACAAGAGACCAAGATATTTCAAGAGGTCTGCAGTTACCTGCGGTAAGGAAGCCACCGTTCTCATGTTGCAGCTGTGAGAAAACATTTAGCACTCCACATGGACTTGAAGTACATGCTCGTCGTTCGCATAACGGCAAACGGCCTTTCTCATGCCTTCAGTGTAACAAGAGTTTTGGCCACGAACTAAGCCTAGACCTACATCGAGCTGTCCACAGGACTGAGAGGAGTTTCGAATGCCAGCAATGCGGCAAGACGTTCAAGAGGTCATCCACTCTGTCCACCCACTTGCTCATTCATTCCGATACCAGACCTTACCCTTGTCAATACTGTGGGAAAAGGTTCCATCAGAAGTCGGACATGAAGAAACACACTTATATTCACACAGGTCAGTTAATAATGTATCTATATGTATATAATATAATATAATATAATATACTTTTACTCGTTAAGCATTCGATTTTCCAATTTACAAAATTTACCACTTTGCCCTTACACCATTTATGTTTGGTGATACAGATAGATTTTTCACGTCAGATATTAAAAGTATCATAATACAGATTGCTTCACTTTGTTTTGCAGTTTTGTGTGTCTTAAGAACGAATTTGAGATATAGATTGTAAGTACTGATAAAGGTCACGCGACTGACTGGACAGTGCTCCTTTTATTTTTACAGGAGAGAAACCTCACAAGTGTAACATCTGTGGAAAAGCTTTCAGTCAGTCATCTAATCTAATCACCCACACCAGAAAACACACAGGTTTTAAACCGTTCGCCTGTGACCTGTGTCCACGTGCTTTTCAAAGGAAAGTGGACTTGCGGCGTCACCAGGAAACACAGCACGCAAGTGCGCCCTCTACTTTTATATTACCTCCTTCTGGTAGCCTGTCAACCCTTCACAAGCCTGTAGTTTCATCCGAACGATCTGCACTGCTTTCGTGAATAATTTTAGCTTTTCATTGTCAAATGTATTTGAAATCTTACGCAATAATCGCCCTTCATTTCTTGTTGTTGTTTTTTCACGTTGAAATATTAATTGACAATATCTTGGCGGTTTGAATAACGTGCATTTGGAAAATGTTAAATGACACGTGAATAACACAACGCATTACTTGAAGATGGTAACAGCTATATTAATCGCTTCAAAGTATCACAACATTCTGAAGAGTTCCTCAACTGGAGTTATAGTTAAGGAATAATCACATCTATAGTAAAATCCAAGCTCTCCCTTTCAAGCAGTTGGTCTGTCATTTGGATATTTAACACTGGCAAAGATAAATAATAGCAACCTTTACTCGAATTCGCTGTGACTGAGAAAAACTATGTTTATTTATTCCAACCTTTCATTATAATATCGCTTTTACTACTTTAAGACAGAATCTTGATAACCTACTTTTGAATTTTGGGTTTTAGGTATTTAACTGTATCGCTGAATAATTGTATTACTTGTCTTAATACCTGATCTTACTCGGCTCAGTTCAATCACAAAGAAGAATCGGCCTGGCGATTAAGGCACTCGCCTCGCAATCTGCTGCTCGTGGGTTCGAATGCCTCTCACCAAACATGCTCGTCCTTTCAACCGTGAGGGCGTCATAAAGTTACATTCAATCTCACTATTCATTTGTAAAAGAGTAGCCCAACAGTTTACGGTGAGTAATGTTAACTACTTGTCTTTTTTCTAGTATATTACTGCTGAATTAAGGACATTTAGCGTTCTAGTGGCTTTGCTTAAAATTCTAAACAAGCAAATAAAATGAATGACCCAAAGTCTATCACCAAGGGTCTTCTTGCATCTTATAGCGAAAATTAATGACCCATTTAAAAACCTTCGTCAGAAGTTGTCCCTCCAATTTTTTTATTCATTTATTTCTGCTTCACGTTGCATCTGAAGTGATCACATACCATCTTAATACGTTTTACAAGTTTTATACGAACGTATTTTGACAAATCTTTTCAGTTACAGATTTCGTTATTCTAAAGTATACTCAATTCCCAAGCGGACTTAATCTTTAGTTTGTGATATTTCCAAGTGGCCAGCAGGTCACAACACAGTAAATCATGTTAAAATAAATACCACAGTCTCGTTAACTGTAATCGAACAACTGCGTTTGTTGCCTCATTATAACAGTGTTCTAAAAATACCTTCTCACTTATTCCCCCCATCCTTTGGAAAACGCCCTTTCGGTGGGCACAATACACGATCTATTATAAAATGTTTCACTTACTAGACTCTAATATTAACAGAAAAATACCCTAATTTTTTGGATACACTTCTTCATGGAAATTATTAATCGTGCCCTAATTTTGAGCTTCTTTTTTAAGTGCCGCTTGTTTGTCACTATTTGTTTGTAGTACTCCGCTATTTACACAGGTCGTTCTGTATCCATCCACACATTCTCTCTTTTGAAAGCGCCATGTTTGAAAAAAATTAAATTTTAGTAAAATCTTTTTTTTTTTTACGCTTACGCTACACTTAGGCGGTAATATTGACTCCGTGACGTATTGCTTGACTCATTGTTTCAAGTATTGAAAACTGTCGCCACGAATGCGTAAGTCCCCTACTAATCCTAGTTCAAGTATTGAGAACTGTCGCCACGAATGCGTAAGTCCCCTACTAATCCTATTGATTAGTTTATTCATTTAAAATTATGATTGTGGTTTAACCTAGATGTTTAATCCAAAAATACCTCAAGAAGGTCCACGAGTAAGATTTTAAAATAATCTTACTTCAGGGCCACAAAACAATATCTTGGTGGCTACGGTGTAATGCACGTTACTGTTAGAGTTAGTTTTGTGAAACGTACGTGCAGTATTACGAACCATATTAATTGCATGCAGTTGCTTTAGGAGTATCAGTTACTTGAAGTGTTGTCTACCTTAATGGTCCTTCAGAGGTTAGAAACCAAACAAATGTAAATCACACGGTGTTAGGTCAGGACGACATTTGTGGTGGGAAAGGATTGTCCATTCGAACTTTCCAGTTGCAGACGCTACGTAATGACCATTTCAGGGTCTTAAAATGTTTCGTGTTTCAGAAGAACATCTTCTAGGAGTGAGTGGATAATTCGTCAGCCGCAAAAATATATCATTTATTAGTGGTCATCACTCGCGCAATAATACAGTTATATTTAGAATTATGTTTTCATGCCCTTGGTAACTATATTTACAAAATGCGTTCTTAACAACTTCTGTTCAATTTAAATTATTAAAAAATATCTAAGTTCGGTTAAATGTGTTATTCTAAAAAAACAGGGTTTCACTGTATTCTGACATCAAAATGAAGCGTTTTATTGCATGTTGAAGTATTTGCAAACAATATTTTAAGGCGAAATGTCGAGCGTGTATAAAATACTGTTGAAATGCGTGTACGATTTAGTGTTACTGTGGTGGGCACATAACAAAACCACATAAAAACTACATGGTAGAATAAAGGTCTTCGTGAGACTTGCTTGAACTGTATATAGCGGGTCCCTGTGAGACTTAAGGACCGCATGATGCAGAACATACGCAAGCAAGACAAACGTGGATTACACCATCATATGCATGGGTTCTAGCGAGATACATAAGGACTTCACGTTCCATTATCGACAAAAGTCACATGTCGGCCATAATTCAAAACATAAAGACTCCAAAATAGAATATGAATCCTCGTGAGATATACGAAGTTTATGGTGTGTGGAGTGCCTGCCGACAATGGTGGAACATGTAAATACTGTATAATAAAATAATGACGTATAACGTGACGTAACGATTATATAAGAGGCTAGAAAAAGACTTCTTAGTAAACTCTTCACTGTAAAAAAAAAGTACAAAGATTCGACCTAGAAGAAAGGTACATCATATCGATGTGGTTTGACCGCTTTTAGAAACATGAAAATATGGATGTCATACCCATCAAGATTATATATAAATCGAACATGAAGCAATGTCATTTATGTTACAGTACATCACAAGAGTATTTCATTGTTTACACATTTTAAAATAATTAAAATGGTCGTTCTATAAAAACTTTTGGACTGCAGAGTTTTTTTTTTGCATTATAAGAATAAGTGATTTTTATGTTCGTTTGTACGTTATTCACGACAATATATAAAGGATAACTTGTATATCTAAGTCATTGTATCAAGTGTTTTATCTTTGTATTTATGATATATTATTATTTTAAGCGAACATGTTTTCAATATTCTCTGTATTATGCACTGTTTGTACAGTTGTGGCACATTTGTTGTTTTTTTTTATTATTTTCATAGCAGATTCTGTATCTACTGATGTCCAAATGGTGAGTGCATCTAGTCCCTCACAAGTCCAAATCGAATATTGTTTTGATTCATTGTGCATTTTTTGTGTGTTTTTCTGTGTCTGGCTTGTGTATTCCATGTCATAAAGCAATGACAGATTCAGTATAGTTATCTGTTAAACTTGTTTCAAATATAAATTTAATCGATAATTAGCATAAGTCCACACGTTGTTCTATAGACAAGTTAAGTTGTGTTAATGACCAAGACACTAAATAGAAATCTGATACAACTGTACATACATCTGATACGTTATACCAAATAACCGTTATTAACCAGTCCAAGCACTTTTCCACCGACTCTGTTTATTGTACCTGCTAGTTCTTTATTAGACTCCCTTACACAGCACTTAATGTAAAGATATTTGGTTATTTGTCCCAGCTTCCAGGGATGCGACAGAAAAACTGAGCTTAGTGACTTGTAATTAAAATAAAATATCAATCATGAAACGTTCACTATTGTTTTTTAGGCTCACAGTGATCCTTTAAAGTCCTCTTATTCACAATACGATATATGGTCCACAAAGCAGTTACTTTAAACAAGATCCTGTAGTCCACAAACACACGTATTTTACCTAATTTATGACTTGAAAGGTGACGTCATTAAGCTGATATTGAAACTTATTCATGATCTCGTAACATGCCATGAAGGTTAAAAACGGGAAACTTAGATGGGTTATACTGTGTGAATGTACGGCTGTACTCTTTGTCCTTTCTACGTTGTATGTGTACAATCCCGTTACTTCTCGTTAATGTTCAATAAAATTGATCAAAGCATCGAAAATTGGTCACGAATTTTGTCGTTTCTTGTCATTTAGAAGCAAATACTTTTTTACCGTTTGGAAAACAAAATTAAGTGAGCTTTCTTTTAAAAATGTTAAAGCGAAATGTATGTTTCGGTTACCTGAATTTGAAACCTTCCCCAGAATGCGAAGAAAGCTATTAAAAATATCAAGCGAAGAAATCTCTTCATGTTTTAATGTATTTTTGTTCTACCTTTTAGTAACCTCATAACGAAAGGGTTAAAAACACCATTTGTTAATATACATGTATATATATATATATATAAAAGATAACTGGTTTGATCCTAAAGGTGTTGTGTTACAACATAATAATGGACGGCCCCACACAACAAGGATCACATCTGCAAAGATTGAAAAGCTAGACTGGGAAAAACTTCCACATCCTCCAGATCTTGTCCCATCTGATTATCATCCATTCTGAAGTTTGCAGAACTATCTTGATCGAAAAGAGCTTGGAACACATGAAGATGTCAAAACTACCCTCTTTACATTCGTTTCCTTCAAACCCCAAGAATTTTACAGAAGTGATAATAAGAAGTTTGTGAATCGTTGGCAGGAAGTAATTAATAATAATGGAACACACATTATTGCTTAAATAACATTAAAAGCGTTTGAAATCCTTTCTCTTTTTCTGAACCTAAAATCGGACGTTATTAAGGGACGATCTGATATATAACATGGAAATGTTAAGAAAGTTATGGATTCCTATTTATTTTAATCGAACATAATAATCCTTCAAATACCGAAATGTTTAATTTTATCCCTTCGGTGTTATTTTAATACCAAAAACTTTCAAATTTTTTGTTGTTTTTTTCTCATTTCTACATACGTTAGTTCTCAGGAATCCGTCTTTTTGTTTCCTTTTAGAAACAATGCTGTGGTTCGTGTTGTCATCTGTTGAAGTTTGTTTTAGCTCGCTGTTTATTCTAGTAATTTTCACAACTCATTTTATTTAAAGACTGACCATTGGATTTGTAGAATTTAATCATATAGAAGGTATATACAGAAACTACAGAAAGTAATTTAAAAAGCATGTATCGGAGTTTTAAAACTAAAACTAAATGATATAAACTGGTTATTTTCATTAAAAAAAACGCCTCCATCCGGACTTGTACTGCTGGAAACGTGGTTTCAATATTCGTAGTGGACAGAGCACAGATAGATCTTTGTGCAGTTTTGTCCTTAATAACAAACAAAAACTCATGTAAAACGATGAAGTTTTACTTATACTTTCCAGGTTTGGCTTGGATCACATTGAAACAGTAATCCTGCATGCTTTTAAATATAAGTACTTATTGAAATTAATCATTTTTTAAAGATAATTCTGAGTATTTACTTGCATAATAACAAGTGTTTAGAGGCTTCTTGTATTGCAACAAGCGCGTTGAAGACACCGCAAATAAGTGTTTGCCGGTGAGTTTGTTGTTTCTGTTTTTAAATTTCGCGCAAAGCTACACGAGGGCTATCTGCGCCAGCCGTCCATAGTTTAGCAGTGTAAGACTAGAGGAAAGGCAACTAGTAATCACCACCCACCGCCAACCTTTGGGCTACTCTTTTACCAACGAATAGTGCGATTAACCATAACATTATTACGCCTTCACGGCTGAAAGGACGAGGATGTTCGGTGTGATGGGGATTCGAACCCGCGACCCTCGGATAACGAGTCGAACGCCTTAACCCACATGGACATGTCGGGTCACTTACCGCTGAGACAACAGTATGTGAACGGACTTGCAACGCTAAAATCTGGGCTTAGTTTCTCAGTGATGGGCACAGCAGAAGGTCCAATGTGGTTCTGCTCCGCAATAACTAAACGACCAGTAAGTAATCATCTTATATAATTTAATATGAAGATTTTGTTTCTTGGTTTTTTCTTAGGCACAAAGCTGTACGACAGGCTTTCTGTGTTCGTCCACCAGGGGGAAATTGAATCCTAACTTTTTGCATTGTAAATACACAAAAGCACCACTGACTCAATGGTAGCATTAAGAAATTTCGTTATGAGTTTTCGTTAATTTTATATTTCTTATCATTTAAAATCAAAAATTGTCTTTCATTTATTAAGCAAAATAAGTGAACCTCCATCAGGAAATGTTAACGTGTATATTTTAATTCGCGAACTTAGAAACCTCTACTGGTATACTTCTGCCATCCTTAATTATTCTGCGCATGCTCTTCTTATTTATTTTAACAATTAATATGAGAGTGCTGCCAATTAAAACTTTCATTTCTTGTTACTTTGGAGAATTTACAACAAATGCCATATGTGAATATGAATTTAGGTCAAAAGAGTTTGATTAAATCTTGATAATTTCAAACTAATAAACTAAGACAACAACAGGGATCAGTTCTAAAAGAGCTGGTATGGCCAGGTGGTTAAGGCACTCGACTTGTCATCTGAGGATCCCGGGTTCGAATCCACCTCACACCATACATTTTCGCCCTTTTGGCCGTGGGGTGTTATAATGTGATCGTCAATTCCACTATTTGTTGGTAAAAGAGTAGCTCAAGAGTTGGCGGTGGGTTAAGGCGTAATTTGCGGGTCGCGGGTTCGAAACTTCGTCACACCAAACATGCTCACCCTTTCAGCTGTGGGGGTGTCATAATGTAATAAAAGAGTAGCCCAAGAGTTGGCGGTAGGTGGTGATGACTAGCTGCCTATCCTCTAATCTTACATTGCTAAATTAGGGACGGCTAGCGCAGATAGCTCTTGTGTAGCTATGCGCAAAATTGAAAAAAAAACAACGAAAATCATTGGGAATGTGTTTAAAGCTAGATACAGGCCTGTGTAATTCCAAACCCAATGTTCGAAAGCTTATACGTAACTCTCTAACAACCAATTTAAAACATTAAAGATCTAGTTTCGCTACCCGCAGCGAATACAGCACAGACAGCTCATATTGTGCCTTTGAGCTCAGTAACAACAAACATAAATGCCAAAAAATTCTAATATGGAGAAGCTACCTTGTTCTCTATAGAAATTCGTAAACAAATTTAATATCTTCATATTGGTATAACAACTTACTCAACGCTAATAATATTTCTTTCTAACTTTATTTGAAATAACATAGAATACAAGTTGTTTCTAAGTATACATTCCATTTGTATACAAAGGGTGCGTAGTTGAAGAACTGTGTCATTGCAAAGTATAAGATCACAATACTAGTTGTAGCAGGCCCTGGCATGGCCAGGTGGGCTAAAGCGTTCGACTCGTAATTCGAGGGTCGCGGGTTCAAATTCCCATCACACCGAACATTCTCGTCCTTTCGACCGTGAGGGTGTTATGATGTGATGGTCAATCGCACTGTTCGTTAGTAAAAGAGTTGCCCAAGGGTTGGTGGTGGGTGATGATGACTAGTTGCCTTCCCTCTAGTCTTACACTACTAAATTAGGAACGGCTAGTGTAGATAGCCCTCGAGTACCTTTGCACGAAATTCAAACAAATAAACAATTCGTAGGAAAACTTATAATTAAAATTTTCTGAAAGTTTCATTTCCAAAATATTTAAGTTTTCGAAGATAGTATGAAGAGGATACGTTTTTGGCTTAGCATTAAGAGTAATAAAAAATGTTCTTACTTTAAACATCTAAGAAATTCGTGATTATCTTCTATCCTGATCAGCAAACGTTTAATGATCTGATGAAATAAATTTGTTAACGAACAAGAAAAACAAAACCGATTATTTAATCTTCCACATTCGCAAGTGAAACAGAAAAATAATATACTGTGATTTCAAAGAAGAGCACATCAAAAGCTATTGGATAGATAACTTTTAAGTTATTGACAATTCGACGCTGAAAAATATTACAATAATAAAACTTCTACTGTGCTGAAATTGTGTGTTTTGTATTGATTAATCGAAATATTTGTAGGTAGATGTAGAAACCAAATGAGATGGTGTCAAATATGACAAGAGTCCTCGATTTAAAACCAGGAATTTTTCGTGATGACGATAAACCCACCTGAAGTAAAAATTTATCTCAAGACTGCTGGTGTGGGCATTAATTTTTTTATTAAAATAAAGTAGAGAGCAACGTTTCGATCTTCTTAGGTCAACTTCAGATTAATAAAGAGGGTTTGAATGTGACAGTTAACGGACACATGTCTTAGGGACGAGAGTATAAACAGGTGCAGAATTGTAGGGGGCGTTGTAGTATATATTAGGTTATTAATTAGTATAGGTATAAAGGTGTTCTTTTGTATTAGTTTGTTGTTGTTTTGAATTAAGCACAAAGCTACACAATGGGCTATCTATGCTCTGCCCACCACAGGTATCGAAACCCGGTTTTTAGCGTTGTAAGTTCGCAGATATATCGCTGAGCTACTGGAGGGCAATTTTGGTTTGAGTTGTTGTATAAGTCGGGCTTCTTTGATTTTATGTTTGTTTCCCTATTTCGTTTCTGGGTGTTTTCTGTGGTTATATCGTATTTATTTGATTTGCAGTGTTCAAAAACGTGTGAAGGTGACTTTTGTGTATTCTTTGAATCTGATTTTCATTTTTCTGCTTCTTTCTCTAACATGGAAGTTGTGACAGTTGTTGCATTCTATTTTATAAATAATGTTGGTGTTGTGTTTATCAGTGTAGTTTTTACATAATATGGACTTTAGTTTTGTACCTTGTTTTTGTATAAATTTGTTGTTTGCTGGAATGTTGTAGCTTTAATTTTTTTCTAAATGTTGGTTATTTTTTTGCTGCTGTTGGGCACGTATCATATGCAACAGTATAAGGTTCTGTAGTTTGTTGTATCTTGGGATTTATTGTTTGTTTGTTGTTGATCTAGGTGTGTGCGTATAATTTTTTTTCCACGGATTTTTGAGGAAATTTGTTGATGTAAGTGAAGTACTGTTTTATTTTGTCTAATTCGTCGTTAATTTTATCAGGTGAACATAGTTTTGTGGCTGTGTTTATTTGTTTTTTTAATATGTTGAGTTTTTTTTGTTTCATATACTGAGTCCCAGGGAATGTATGGTCCAGTATGAATGATTTTTTTTATGGATTTCTGTTTTGAATTCCGCATCGGTTCTTGTGATCTTGAGATTTAGAAATGCTGTTTGCTTACTTTTGTTTCGTGTTCACAGGTGAGCTGAGTGTTGGGGTGTATGGAGTACAAAACTAAGGTCTATACTATGTAGAAACTACACTGACAAACACAACACCAACATTATTTATAAAATACAATGCAAGAACTACCACAACCTCCATATTGGAGAAACAAGTAGAAAAATGGAAAACAGATTTTAAAAAATACACATAAAAACATTTTCATACGTTTTTGAACACTGCAAATCAAATAAACACAACATAACCATAGAAAACGCCCAGATACTAAATAGGGAAACAAACATAGACAAACACAAAATCAAAGAAGCCCTACTTATAAAAGAACTCAAAACAAAATTAAACCAATATAAAGGAACAGCTTTATACCTATACCAATTAATAACCTATTATACACTGCAGCGCCCCCTACAATCCCGTACCCGTTTACACTCTCGTTCATATTGTTATTCGGCTAGAAGCTATACAAGAGGCTATCTGTTTTCTTCTCACTGCAGGTATCAAAACTACAATTTTAGTAATGTAACTCCACTTTTGCTTTCAAGCCACCGTGGAAGGAGATATTCGATCAAAGTAGTAATTACATAATAATTTTAATTTCTCATTAAAGCTCATTAGTTCTTCGTTAGTGGTCTTATTTCTTCGTCATATCGTCGATAATGCAAAATGATCGCTAATATGATAATACTTGTTATAATTAGCTGATTGAAGCCATATCTCTAACGAATGTCATATCTTCGAAAAATATATCTTGCGATTGGTTCATCAAAAACTTAAAAAAAAGATAAATTTTAGAAAGTTTCCCTCAAGCAGAAATAGCTTGAAGTTTCACTTAACGAATCTTTCAGACAGAGGAGTAGATTTTTTACACTCGATTGGAAGGGGGATGATTTTTACAACCACTTATGTGGACTGTTCAATTTCCAAATTGGTAACCTCTGATTACGTGAACCTGAAAGCTGTAAATATGCAGTCACAGAGTAATCTTGTTGCCACGATAATCGTATGTATACTTAGGCCTACTGACTGGTACGAACTATGGCTCAGATCGAAAAGCTTAGAAACACACCTATATTAAAGATGTACATTTCGGCTACTGAAAGATCCTACATCTTGGCCTAAGTATGTAATTCAATTGGTAAGAACACGACAATCACAAGAACAAACACATAATTTGTAGGCCTATGATGCAATAAAACAATTCAACATACCAAACTGTATGCACCATACCCCCGCCTAAAATGAAGAGGGGATATATATACCCTTCATCCCCCCATGACCTACGCCCCAGCTTTTAGAGCATACTTGCACACATGTATTTCATTCATCATCAAACCAAATAAATCATAATTTACTGTGGATGTTTTATTCTTTCATTAGTATTCTAAGATTAATGACAGCACGCTGTTGCCCAGTGCATGGAAATATTCTATAAATGATTAGGAACATCTCATTTGCAATGCCATCTCGTGGAGAAATTTAATTTTACAAAAACAGGTTTTGTTTTTAATTGAGTAAATATTTCGCATTTCTTTAAATTAATTTAATTTTTTACATTACACATTTCTATCTAGTGTTTCACGATAAAGCTACTGAGACTATCTATCTGCCGGTGTGAAGTAGTTCCTACAATATCACCATTATAACACACCGTATGGGACTATTTTGTGGTACTGAATGGATTTGAATCCGGCTCACCATGACCGAAACTTAAAGCCCAATAATAAGTTTATTTTTACTTTTATAAAATACAAAAAACCTTTGAAACATTAAGGTAGTGATTTCAATATCATACCTAACTTCAGTTCATTTGATATTAAAAAATATCAAATTATATAATAGCGTATGAATATCTGCGTCAAAACAAACGTTCAAAATGTATAAATTTACGTTTCTCAGGGAATATTATCTTCATAGCTCAACTAAACATTCAGGTCATATCACTGAGTAGTGTTAATGAGCTTACAATATATCTGTATAAAATTGTGTTAATTATCATTGGAGGTTCATAGGTCACATCACTAAAACACTTGCAAAATTCTAAAATAAGTGAACATTTAACTTCTAAGTTTCAGGTATCCACAAATAAAAAATTAAAACAAATTTCGGAAAGCATTTCTTTTCCTTGAGCACAGACAAACAGACCCGTACATGTATCTGATAAGCTGGCAATGTTAATACGAAAACAAGAATAAGTTATAGCTTGTTTCTTCATTAAGGTTAATCATTTAAGATTGAACTGTTGTTGTTGTTTTGAATTAAGCACAAAGCCACACAATGGGCTATCTGTGCTCTGCCCACCACGGGTATCGAAACCCGGATTTTAGCGTGTAAGTCCGCAGACATACCGCTGAGCCACTGGGGGGCGTGAACTGTTATTAATGTTGTTGTTGTCGTTGTTTTGAATTAAGCACAAAGCTACACAATGGGCTATCTGTGCTCTGCCCACAACCGGTATTGCAACCCGGATTTTAGCGTGTAAGTCCACAGACATACCGCTGAGCCACTGGGGGGCGAGTTTCTTTGAGTAACCACTATATGACACTGCTGACATGTTTGTTGTTCTCTTCTCAACAATAGAACTTATCAGAACAAATGAATTACAAAGTGGAAGAAAAGCGTGTTTTTGCGACAAATATCCATGATCCACGAACCATGAATTCTTGGATTCTCTGTCAGAGCACGCTAGCTTACAGGCCACACCCTGGCCCTTCATAGTTATGAGTTTATCAATCCGCTTGTACTTATAGGCTGCTTGTTTAATAATTTTAAATGGACATTTCATAAAATTCTTTGATTTATTTGTCTTTGGACATCTTCGGCGTAGATAATCTCTCATACGTATGTTCACCGGTGGGAGAGCGGTATGTTCACGGATTACCAACGTTAAAATCTGGGATTCGATTAACCGGAATGAACAAAACCTTGTGTAGATTTGCGTTAGTAATACAAACTGTGCGTATAAGATATTAGTACAAAGAATAGCTCAACTTTCATGTGTTTCAACTGGTATGGTAACTTCATAGACAAGGTTTTCACTATGTTCGCTTATACAGATAAGCATATTAACGCTAGTTCCTGCTATTGCTTTACAGTTTCATGTAACGTAGCAACGCAGTATTGGATATTAATAGCATGTGACCTTTGATGAGTGTTTGTGTGTAAGGCGTGCAACTCGTAATCCGAGGGTCGCGGGTTTGCGCCCGCGTCGCGCTAAACATGCTCGCCCTCCCAGCCGTAGGGGTGTATAATGTGACGGTCAATCCCACTATTCGTTGGTAAAAGAGTAGCCTAAGAGTTGACGGTGGGTGGTGATGACTAGCTGCCTTCCCTCTAGTCTTACACTGCTAAATTAGGGATGGCTAGCACAGATAGCCCTCGAGTAGCTTTGTGCGAACCCGCGACCCTCGGATTACGAGTCGCACGCCTTACGCGCTCGGCCATGCCAGGCCGGCTTCCTATTAAGTACTACCAATGTCGGTGAAGGACACGGTTACTGTATCAAAACGTATAATGACGACTAGCAATAGAGTGTAATATAAACACCTCATGGCTTCTTTGATAAAATAGGGACTATTCACTTATATTAAGTTAGATAACAAATATAATAACTATCAGACAAGCATCGGATTCAAAATTGTAAACAAAAAGGTTTACCTGCTGCAGAATTTCTGATAACGTAGTGAATGTTGATTGGACTATGAGAAATAAGTTGGCATGGAAGCAGTTTCTTACACTTGTACCTCACTGTGTTGTGTTAATATCACTGATACGACATCTTTACAAATATATTTGTCTAGATTCCACTCGGTGCGGTGGGCACAGCAGTTAGCTCTATATGGCTTTGTTATACGAAAACATGCGTAACTTTAGTCACGAATACTATATAGCATTTTAGTTTAGTTCACTTTGAATTTTCTTATTGAACGTTTCATTTACTTAACATTCAAATACTTCAGAATGATCGCACTAATGATTGAAACTTCGTACCTGTTTTAAAAATAAATCTTGCTTAATGTAAAAGCCTTAAATTGTAATAAAAACACTTTATTTTGAATGCAATTTTTGCATTAAAAACATTCGATTTCCAAATTGTTAGAATGTTAATTAATTTTTAATCATATAAATATTTATATATCTATGTTTGTTTATTGAAATATTCAACTCTAAAATACATATGCTGGAATATGGCAGAAGTGTGGGTCTCCCGTGTTGCTTTGGCATTCTTTCTATCTTACCTAATATCGTTTTTGTCATTCGCCTATTAACTCACTCTGCTTGTTTAATCTTTGCCCTTCCTAAATAACTTAATGTATCATGATTTAAGTAAATGTGTCGTATATAACGAGAGCTCTCTTAAAAGCGAACTGTTTGTTTTATATGTTAAATATTATTCGAATTTTATCCCAAAAACTTTCATGAGAAGTTCCCTTTAACTATTGCTATAACAACCAATTAGTTGTTTACCAACAGTTAAAAATTTACTGGTTTTGTTTTTGTTTTGGATATTCAGTGTTGCTTGAAACGTTCATAACATGTTTAAGTTCTCATTCATTATAAAAAACAAACAGAATATGCTTTAAATAAAATGGGCGCTGTGATCAAGGATAAACAAACTGCGCATGATCCACGTTTTTAAAGATAATTATATATAATATATCAAAACAAGTAAAACGTATATACAAATGTTTGTTACACTGTTTGTTTTGGAATTTCGCACAAAGCTACTCGAGGGCTATGTGTGCTAGCCGTCCCTAATTTAGCAGTATAAGACTAGAGGGAAGGCAACTAGTCATCACCACCCACCGCCAACTCTTGGGCTACTCTTTTACCAACGAATAGTAGGGTTGACCGTCACATTATACACCACCACGGCTGGGAGGGCGATCATGTTTGGCGCGAGACGGGCGCGAATCCGCGACCCTCGGATTACGAATCACACTCCTTAGGCGCTTGGCCATGCCAGGCCTGTTACACTGTTAGTTATCACAGTAGTCTCTTTTTCGTCAAATGATGGTGCAGTTAATATACAACAACATAATTTCACAAGACAAATTACTCCTCATTCTCTGTTGTTACAATACAGTTGATGATAATTTCACTTAAAATGCCATTATAAACTCTTTATGGCTAAACCCACAACTATTCAGTCTAAAGCTAACTATATATCTAACTAACTTTGTCTTACTTACTTGAACTATATTTTGTATAGTTATTTATAGACGATAGAGGCCTACAACGTTCTAAACCTACGAGATGCAACTTCACCTTGTTTGGTTGTCTTTTCTTGGTTAAGTCAGTCAGTGGTGCAGTGACATCAATATAGTTTAGGACGAACTTCCTTTTATACCTTGCGAACCCCAGAAGTTGATCTAGTGTTTGGTCGTTAGAGCTGGTGTATCTTGTATACGAATTAGTTTTTCTTCTTCCATGGATATCTGTTGGTCATCCACGTTGTATCCAACAAAGCTTAACACAAAATAAACAATGTAGCACTTAGATGGTCTGAGGGTCATACTTGCTGCCCTCACTCATCTGAACAGCTCTCTGAGTTTTTCATATGATTTTTCCATCTGACTGTGTGGGTCCGAATGCGTTCACATAATGCTCAAAGTTGATGGTTTTGTACTATGTCTTCTTCGTCATATGGTTGAATGACACCACTAAGTTGACTGGCCCAAACAGCATCTTCTTAAACAAATAGTATCTGACTGGTGTTACAAAGGATACCTTCTTTTTTGATTAATTCTCCATTGGGATCTGAAAAACAATTTGATGAGGTCACTCTTGATAAATAACTTGGTCCTGTCTAGTTTTGCCGCGATAAGCCCTGGGCTGCTCATAAGTTTGGAACTGAACTTCACAAGGTTCAGTTTCTGTAACTCTGTGAAGAAGCAGTTTGAACCATCCCTCTTCTTCACTACTACTACTGAAGAACAATAAACTGAATTTAAAGGCTAATTTGTGGTAGCTTTTAACGTCAACTCAAATCCTGGCTTCATTAGATCTTGTGTTGCACGAGGTCTATCTTAACTGGTCTAACTGTGAAGACATCTGTGTACTGCCACAGTAGATCTTTTAGTTCTTTCTTTAGCTTTCCAATCAATTCTTTATTGATGTTGGCATCTTTATACATCTCATCTTCACCAAGTTGTCTCAAGTCTGCTATTTCTTCACCTTTAATGACAAAGTCACTGCTTCTGATTCTGTATCTATAACAGCCACACCTGCAACATCACTCTGTGTCTCAACAGCTGCAACCATCTGGTCTTCTTGCCTATCCTGTTGACCACTTCCTACACTTCAAAAGGTCCTTTCATCTGCAGGGTGAGGATGTCGTTGTATGTGGGTGGAAGTCCTTCTGTTTGACTTGAAACGCCAGTCCTTGGCCTTCTTTTAATATAAGTATTTCTGATTGCTTTCAGCTGCATACAAACATTCTCAAATAAGTTCACTGGTCTCCTTCAGTCAGTTCCTGAGATCTAACACGCATTAGTATATATATTCCTCATTTTGACTCTTCTTCTCATATAAATAATTCTCTCAATACCTGCATCAGACCTCATGCTGTTCTTCTGTGCATTATCTTGAAATGCAAAAACCTTGCACTTGCTTGTGGAACTTCTTTGTAAACAAACATTACTGATTGCAATTACCTATCCCAGTCACGATATCTCTCCCGATACACATTCTTCAGCATGTTTTTTAAGACTCTGTTGACTTTTTCACAAGATCTATTACGTCTGGAGTTGTATGGAGTGGTAAAGAGTTGCCTAGTGCTGATGAGTCTTCACACCTTCTGCATTAGTTCTAAGGTAAACTGGGTCCCTCTGTCACTCAAGATTTCTATTGGAAACCTTACACTGCACAGCATTTCTATTGAGCCTTCTGCGTTATTACAATGTGTCCAGCTTTATAACAATCAGAGAGCATCTTTTCTCCAATTTGTCTGTTGACTTCTTTTCACCTTTGATGGCATCCTGTTTCTGGTCAGCCACTCCTGGCTTCGACTTTGAATGGTTAGTTTTTAACTTGCCAGTTATACTCCTTTCATGGGCTTCCATATAGAGTCCTATCAGGTTGATAATCTTGTACACATCATTGAGTGCTGTCTCCTTTAGGAACTGAGACATGACAGAAGAGCACATAATCATGATTGCTGTCTCCTTTAGGAACTGAGACATGACATAAGAGTACATAATCATGATCTTTAGATATTTTCGTATACCTGCTAATCCTTCTAAACAATCTTCACACTTGGCCATGTCAGTCCACTTCTGGCAAAAACCTTTCTTGGGAAGTTAATAGCATTTCAGCAAGGACACTTTTAACTTGTCATAGATCATGGCATCTTCTGGTTCATGTTGATACAGACTGCTCAATCATCTTTATCCCAGTTTTATCTTTGAGTGAATATTCCACTGCTCTCCATAAAAGGATCCTTACTGTCTTTTTGTTCATCAAATTTGAGCAGCTTGGGTTGGCTGGCTCTAACCTCCTTGTCTTTCTTTGGTCCCCAGTCTTTCTCTCTGGTGAGATTGGTGATCTCAGTCTGTGATTCTATTCTCCTTAGTTTCACTTTCCTTCGTCTTCCTTCTGCTTTTCTTTTTCTTTCCTTTCCTCTGTTGATGCTCTTTTCTCTCTGGATGTTATTGTTGCTTAACAAACTCTCGTAGGTCATTTATTTGAGTCCGGATTGCTCACACCACTCATCCATTTATCAAAATCAGTAGACATGATTGTATTGTGTGTTGCCCCCAGTGGCTCAGCGGTATGTCTGCGGACTTACACGCTAAAATTCTGGTTTCGATACCCATGGTGGGCAGAGCACATATAGCCCATTGTGTAGCTTTGTGCTTAATTCAAAACAACAAGTATTGTGTGTTTGTAGTTTCTATAATATGTTCGTTACCACTTCAGTTGAGTGCATACAGGCTTAATTTATCAATTGTTGTTTACGTCTGCTGTCGTTTACCATTGTAAAATCTCCAAAGTCGTGTTTTTTTATGTATTGATGACTGGTTGAATTCTTTACAGTAGGTGTCTGTAACTTTTTGGTGATCAATCTCAACAATAAACAAAGAGCACATGTTCCATATATTTTAAAACAGTGTATTAAAACAAGTCAAATATATATACTTAATGCTCATTAAACTTTTGTCTTTTTTTTTCGTCAAAGTGTACTGTGTGCTGCTTTTTATTGTTGAAATTTATCACTAAAAAGGCACTGGCATAGATTGTAAAGAACCCAGCTTATCCATACATATAAAGCCTGAGAGTATCTTAGTATTGACCTGTTTACATCAAATTTCTGAAGTTAGATCTGTGGACCAAAATATTGAGAAAGAAAATAATGACATTCATTTCCTTGAAAAATACGTTTCTGAAATGAGCGTTTTGAGTTTGTCTTCCCCATAGATTTGTTTGTTGTTTCTTTTTAATTTCGCGCAAAGCTACATGAGGGCTATTTGCGCTAGTCGTTCCTAATTTAGCAGTGTAAGACTAGAGAGAAGGTAGCTAATCATCGCCACCCATCGCTAACTCTTAGGCTACTCTCTTACCAAGAATAGTGGGATTGATCGTCACATAATAACACCTCCACGGCTGAAAGGGTGAGCATGTTTGGTGCGACGGGGACTCGAACCTGCGACCATAGGATTACAAGTCGAACGCTTTAACCCACCTGGCCATGCCGGACCCTTCCGCATGGGACCATGAAACAAACGTACCATCGACGTTAATATATCCACACAAATATATATATTTATATATTAGTGAAAATAATTACATTCTAATGAAGTTAAATAGAAAAATAAGTAAGATCACAACGAAAGACCGTTAAAAACATAATTTAAACCTCTGTTTTACTTTGTTAAATTTGTTTTTGTTTCGGCTAGTTTTTGAGTTAAAATAACAAATTATATATATATATATATATATACTAGAGCAAATTGTGACCTAGAACAGCCCCCCAGTGGCTCAGCGGTATGTCTGCGGACTTACACGCTAAAATCCTGGTTTCGATACCCGTTGTGGGCAGAGCAGAGATAGCCCATTGTGTAGCTTTGAGCTTAATTCAAAACAATAACAACAAAACAACAACGACCTAGAACATTATGACAACGACGTTCAAATCCAACAATTTGATTACAGCAGTACAAGAGTTGTCAATTATTCATTGGTTGTCTTCTCTACTGCCTGTCACTTCAAAATAAGAGTAGCTGAAACAAATTGCCCCTTTTTAGCTTTGTGGAAACTTAGGATGTTTGTGCATCTATTAATATCTATCACCCAAAGTTGGTTGGCTTGATCTCTGTAATTTGTAGCATGGTAATTAGACAGCAAAAATAACTTTGCACTGTTCTTTCAAATCAAAGATTGTTTGGCTGTAATTAAGCACAAAGCTTCACAATAGACTAACTGTACTCTATCGACCAAAGGTATCGAAACATAGTTTCTGGTGTTGTATGTTCTTAGATATATCGCTGTGGCAGTGTGGAAAAGGCGGTTTTAAGTCAAAGTGCCCATGAATAATCCATGGATTATTGCAAATAACATATTCAAGCTATATAACTTGCCCCTTCTAAGGCAGTGAATAATTAGGATAATTTGATATTATACTTTTAGTTCAAAGTGTACAAATCTAATATCCAATACTCCATAGGCTATTCTAAGTACGATATTCAAGTTATGTAGCTTGTTTCAATGAGAACTGTTGATAGTGTTTCTTGAGGCGCACGTGCGGCTTATGCCAATGAATTTTATGTTTGTGGATTCTCATCTACTAAAAAAGCCATAATTTGTTACCATTACTAAATCATGAATTATTTTAAGTCTCTTTCTGGAAGGTCCTGGTGCTCCAAATTGATCTACATGCTTTTGTTTTCCAACGGTATTAAGTAAAAGAACTATCCCAGTCTTAAAAGTCTTAAATCTCCAATTTTAAAACATATTTATGATCTTATTGTATGAATATTTAACATTAGAAAAGACTGTTACGTATCCTTCCTAACAGTAGGGTGGCTTCACACTACCTATATAGTGCCACACAATGTCAAAATATAGTTATAATACGTTCTACTCTGCTGCTGTGTATTTTATGTGATTTGTTGCTTTGCATATTCAAAAGTGTTTTCACATATTCAACCATCTTTGTAACTGTCTATTAAAGAATAAAACCATTAAGAGCAATACTTTTGCTGAGTGTGTTTAATATTTTTCAAGTTTCTTTCAACATGCATGTCAAGTAAGGGAAAATATCTTCTATGCATCATTTCAACAGTTAGTTGGAGATTTATCAGTAAAGTTGATAGTTTTTGATTTAAAGACTTTGCCATATGGAGCTCAGGAATTTGTTTTACTTACTCAGTTGACATTGTCAAACATTAAGTTTAAAGTATTTCATACGTTAAGATAGTTATTTTTTTAAAACTGGACAATCATAAAGCAATATTGGATTTAGGAGTTAAGCTTAGTGTTCTTAATTAATAATTATTAAACTGTTTAGCTTAGAGTTAAGATTTTAGTTCATGTTCCTATGAACTAATAGTTTTATGTAGATCTGTAAAAACAAAGAGTGTTTTTTGTTGAAGTAAATTGGTTTTCTTTTTTTTTTGTAGGCCAGGTGTGGCCTTAGTGACTAACATTGTCGGATCGTAATTCCGAGGGCTCAGGGTTAGCGCTTGTTGCTAACGTTTGGGTCGTGGATATTATTCCACTAAAGTAGTTGCCCCCCAGTGGCTCAGCGGTATGACTGCGGACTTACACGCTAAAATCCGGGTTTTGATACCCGTGGTGGGCAGAGCACAGATAGCCCATTGTGTAGCTTTGTGCTTAATTCAAAACAACAACAACAACCACTAAATTAGTCCAAAAGAGGTTAGCAATGCGGCTTTACTTCCTTTCAGGCTATCGATTAAAATTTGGGGACTACGGGGTTGGGTTACCGTTGTGTAGATTTGTGAAAGCATTCAAAACAAACAAATAAAACTTAATTTCTTTGGAAGACTATTAGACAGAGAGAAAACCTTAACTTAGTGTCAATAAATTTACGTTTATTTTATGTGAGAATTTAGTGAGTGCAGTAAGTTAATTGCTGATAAAGAAAGTGAATCACAATGCGTAAATTATTTATAGATTTGTCATTTCTTTCTACTATTCGAACGCGTAATTTCTTATTGTCCCACAGCTTTATTTATCGTAGAAAATAATAGTTGAAACTACTTTAGAACATAACTAATTTAAACACAAGCGGAAAATCTCACGCATTAGAAGAAAAGCCCAGTTGGAGCAGAGCTCAAAAACTATATTTATGCAATGAGTTCCCGCCTTTTTATCCAAGACAGTTTTGTCTCGTGGCGATGTGACGAAGAAATCATTTATTCATGAAGTTTTGATTTATGGGTAGTAAGTTTACAAAGAAGCATCACTCCTGCGATTTTTCTTGTGCTAACACCTGTAACAATTCGCCGTTATGTGTTGACGATCTGTTAAAATGTAGAGGATGTAATGATCTGTTACCGCATTAGTCCACTAAGTTTCTTTGGACTTGGTCCCTGTTATAGTTTCACACACTCTGACGGTTATCGATAATTTAACGATAAAATTGCTGGTCTATTCTGTAGGAAACAACAGGGGGCGTAACAAGCGAAGTTTACCCTACCGTTGGCTGAATGTACCTCATCTTTGTGTCTGGCTGTTGGGAATAATGTCAGGCACTCGAGGCAACTTGACAATCGATGAGTTTTATTCAAACTGTTGCGTTGTCCAAAAATTAAAAAAGGAAGAAAAAATCCAAGGGCTTATAAATAACTTACCTTAATATTTTATAACTTTACAGTAAGTGTCTCTTATTGATCAGACTATTACATGGAGATTTAGAAAAGACCCATAATGCCTTTAATGACATTTAAAAAAAAAGTGCAGAAGAAAAGGTTATTTAAAGGATCCCCACCTCACGATAGTGTTTGATTGAACATAAGTATGTGTGTTGTATTTTTCAGTGTTTCGTGCGGTTTTTACGAGTAATATCTCAGTATTTTATTTTACAAATGAATAACAAACAGGTTTCACTCCGTTTATTTCTAATGTTTACAAAATATATAATAATCAAGATTAATTTGTACTCTGTACATATACACACACACACACACACAAATATTTATATGTTTATTTATATATACTTGAAACGAATGTTGTAAACCTTTCTGGTTCAGACTTTCTCCCACATACACAAAATAATCTTGTGTTTTATTTTCTCAAGTCTGTGTTTCTTTGGTTATAATAATTTTCAATGTATATATATATATATATATATTCCCTGATATACTGATTATAATTTGAATTACAATGGCCTTCTTCAAGACAGCACCACTATTCAGCATCAAAAAAACACAGGAGATAAGTCGTTTTTACATTTAGTAACAACCGACAACGTACTTGTTTTTTGTTTTTGTATGTAAATCGAGGCTATACAGCCTAAGCAACAAATACATCCATGATAGATGTTTAAAAAACGCCTATTACACAGAGGCAACAACAACAAAGAAACACACACTTCCCAGATAATGTGATGTGTTAATCTATGTTTTAGAAAAGAAAGTCGGGATTGGATACCTGTTTTGGGCACAGCGCAGATATTCCATGGGTTTTGCTTAACAACAAACAAACTGGTTAAAAATCTCAGTGTTAAAACGCATATATAAGTTTTTAGAAAAATCAAGAAAAATCATATAGACAAGTTTCACTAGAAGGAAGTTGGTAAAGGCACTATGGTAATAAATAATTGCCAAACAATAAATCAAGTGAGAGGACTAATATGAAAGTCTTTGTTTTGAATTTCGCTCAAAGCTACACTGGGGCTGTCTACTTTACCCGTCCATAATTTAGCAGTGTAAGATTAGACGGAAGGCAGCTAATCATCACTACCCACCTCCAACTCTTGGGTTGCTCTTTTACCAACGAATAGTGGTAAAATTATAACGCCTCCCCGGCTGAAAGGTCTAACATGTTTGATCTGACAGGGATTTGAACTCGCAACACTAGGATTACGAGTCGATTGCCTTCACCGCCTGGCTATGCCGGGCCTGAAAGGCTTGTGAAAAATACTGTTTAAAATATTATTTGTCATTTTGTTCGCAGACTACATGTAGGAATTCCAAAGTAAACAACAGGCATAATATAAATACTCATATTAAAACGTTAACAGTGATAGAGAGTTTCACTTTCCCAAACAAGGGAAGAAACCATTGCTCAAATACCAAATAAGAAAGCGACCAAACCACCAGATTCTTTACCTTTCTTCTTCTTGTTTCAATTGGGATAACTCTACAGGCACTTACAACTAATATCTGTTTAAAGCTAAATCCTCTCTGTATATTCCTGGACAGTGCACGGTGTCATCGTTTAGTCATAATAACTAGTAGTAATTAAAGAATAAAAATCATAATTCTATTGTAAACGATACTTTTAATATCCCTTGAAGATAGTTTTTATAGGAAAACCTAATGTGTTTATCTAAAAACTTAAACACAGGATGAAGCATTATATTATTGTAACATGTAAAATATTTAATGCTTTGTTACTATAAGATCGATGTATTTAGGAAGCCTACTGATATATTATGTATAAAGTGAAGAAGTAAAAAAAATCACAAAAAGATCATTAAAGTTTGTTACACTTCGGGCCAAGTAAAAAATGTCACAAAACAAGTAATGAAAACATTTTATAAATATAAAATGATGTAAAGATGGCAGTGACAAAAAAGAACATAGAAATGCTACAACTATATATAGATCACCTATAAACTATCTTCTATATCAAAATTTAATGTTGCGCTGTAAGTTGCATACTTGACTTTAATATTACTGTAGTTGAAAGTTATACATTCTTGATCGTTGTTGACAGTTTGTTTATCACAATATCATAATCATGCCAGGGTTGGCATCAGTGTAGTGTAATTTAGAGCCTATGACTTAAGTAGAAGGTTTAAAACAATTTGAGTCAAAACATGTCTTATTACAGACTCTCACTACGAGGTCAATCGAACTGACCCACCTCGTAACCACTTTTGTTTTTCGTTGCTTGTTAAATAAAGGATTACCCACTCAAGTACGGACATGCCAATGATTTTTAATTAACTGAGGGTCAATTGCTAAGAACGTGTTTTATAAGCTCAAGACACTAAGTAAAATATATTGAATATTTCTATTTTTTTCTTTTACTGCACAGAATAGCAAATTTACTCACATCGGGATGACTAATATTAAATCTCATCATCAAAAGTATGACTAAAAATTTATAGCGTTAAAATGTAGATATCCAACTTGAGCAGAGCACAGATAAGCCATCATTTGGAAACTTTGTAAATAGATACTCCACAAAATGTGATTTGATTAAATTATTTTGATTTATCGTAGATTTACCATATTCTAATTGATCACTTTTTCCATAATATTTTATTCTTTAAACCATAACTGTCTAATTCTTGTTAAAGTATTTGTAAATTACTGTTTACACACATACTATTAGTTTAGTTTGCTTTGAATTTCGCTTAAAACTACACAAGGGCTATCTGCGCTAGCTGTCCCTAATTTAGCAGTGTAAGACTAAAGGGAAGGCAGCTAGTCATCACCACCCACCGCCAAATCTTGGGCTACTCTTTTACCAACGAATAATGGGATTGACCGTAACATTATAACGCCCCCACGGCTGAAAGAACGAGCATGTTTGGCGTGACGGGGATGCGAACCCGCAACCCTCAGATTACGAGTCGCACGCCTTAACCATCTGGCCATGCCCGGTCCACATGCTATTAGCTCTGAAATATTAAACAATTGGTCCAAGAACAGAGTCGTAGCTAAGGTGGTCCCTTTAAAAAATTAGTCATATTTATGACATTATTTTTCGGCTTTGATAAATAATAAACTCGTTTTGTATGATTTTTGTAAAACAAAATAAAATTTCTATAAACACTATTAAATTTTATTTGCTTTAAAGATGTTTTTTGGAAAACTTAAATCAATTTTAGCTGTTTAAGTTATTGGTCCGACTTAAAATTTTCTCCCCAGCCCGAGCGGAAAACGTGGCTACGTCAGTGTCCTTCGAGAATATTATTATTTTATTTCTGCGCACCCCGCTAGTACAGCAGTAAGTTTACTGATTTATAACGCTAAAATTAGGGGTCCTCGAAACACTCAGCAGTAAGGCCCGATGTGGCTTTGCTATAAAAAAAACACAAAACACGTTTTTGCTCTGCAGTTAAACCGTGTTTAATTATTTATAAAAAAAAAATGTGAAATAAACACAAATGGTTATTTTTGGAGTGTACCATCAACTTTAAATCTGCATTCATCACAAATATATTCCCGATTGTTCACTGTATTTCGTACAGCGTTATTATTCACGAATAATTTAATCCATGTTATACGAATTCGTGGTAGGTTACTAGAGAGCTTACAGATTCACAACGATCAACTCCGCAGATTCGCTCTGAAACAAACAAACCGTGTTTGAGGAAGGTATAGATCACAAGCCTTTTACTAAGATCTTTTCAGATAGATATTTAGGTGGGAAACTCATATTAACAAAAGACAAAAGTCCATAAATACTTGAACAAACGTTCAGAGATTTACTACACTTGATTGGTCATTAGGGGTTAGGATCAATATAACCTAATTATTAGGAGTTAGGATCAATATAACCTTATTATGCAGATGATGTAGCTTAGAGACCTTTTACAATATTTTTTCTTCAATTATTTTCTACGTAGTAAAATTCTTTTAAGCAAAGTAAAATTCTATCTCCGTGAAGATTTAAAAATGTTGAAATGATACGTGTTTACAGGAGAGCTGTTTTTCTTATACTTTTATGTCGTGCGGGCTGGGAACGATCTCACCCAGAGTTGTTCTTTCACATCAAAGCAATATTTATAAGTTTGATTACGCTTTTCATTTATTTCCCTTCCGTAATTAAACAAAATCCGACTAAACGACTTAACCTTAACAAATATTGTACTGAAAGAGACAAAAATTGAAATTCAAGAAGTTTTTTGTCGTTGTTGTTTATTTTTTTTTTGCATGTATTAATAAACATTGTTTTTCTATGCAAAACATTGGTTAATGTAAGCGAAACTGAATCATGAAGAAAGCTTTTGTAAAGCAACTTTATGGAAAGCTCACTAAACTAATTTGGCTAGTGGCTAGCAGTTATTAACACCTAATCCGAAGAGATGATAGCAGATGAGCCACGTAAATGAAATTACGGTTCAAACCAACGCCGCATACAGTACACCATCCTCTTTCCTAAAATGACAGCCTCAAGGGTACGCCAGAGCTAAGTGTCGGATCTAAAGGTCTTCGATTAGGAAATACAATTATTTCGAGCTATTTGATAGCGACTGTGAACAGTTCATCCACGAAAGATGATTAAATTCAGTTTCTCTAACTCCTTAAAATTTTCATCTAACTCCACGTGCATATGTAAGCAAATTGAATCACTTTTGGGCATACATGCTTGTGAACAAATTGACTTTTTAGACCTGCCTGTCTGTTTCTATATAATACAGTTTGTAGATGCGAGATAAATTAGATTGTTGGAATATCTCTTAATATGGAGTGGTTAAATGTCCACGTTTTCTTACTCTTAACAACTGTGTCGTACAAGTATTCCAGCCTTGCCTCTCTATATCTTTCTGTTGAATCATAATAATTTTTATATTAAACGTGGATAGGTTTAGGATATCTTTTAAAATAAATTCAATATTCAAATTATAGTCATTAGTATTCTGCTATCTGATCTCAGAATAAATGTTCTTCTTGTGGACTTAGTTGTGTTTGTTCAGTAAACTACCGAATTGAAACGTGGTTGACTTTTTTAACACCTGAGATATTAATATATTCGAAAAACTTAAAACAGAAAATTATTATGCAAATGACGCGCAACCGAGATAAGCAAATAATAAATTTGAAAATGTATACAGAAACGTTGCATGTAACAAGCGAGTCATTTCATGTCATTCTACTTGTTAGTAACAAGTATATCCTTATGTCGTCAAGAAAAAAACACATTTCTGAAAACTGCTCCAATCAACACTGGCCTCGGAAGTGACGTTTCAGGGCTACCAAGCTCTTTATAATTTCAGACAAGATCAATACATTTTACTACTTTTACACAATTTTTTTTCATTTGTTTTAAAAATTAATAGTCATTAAATGTATTTATTTGTCAACTGTTTAAATTCTTGCCATAGTCCCGTTAGATTTTCCAAACGTTTGCAAGATTTGTTATCCCCTGGTGGCAACGCTAAAAACGAAGTTTCGATGCTCGCAATGAGCAGAGCACAGAAAGCTCACTGTATAGCCTTGGGCTTAACAATATACAAAGAAAACCTTCATTCTTTCGTATCTAACATAATAACCTTTAATTCACCAAAATGCTTTTTCCCCTTGTTTGCATATATATGATGTTGTTAGAACAGGTAAAAGTATATGCTAATCCAGGAGACCAAACGTAAATAACAACAATAAAAAAAAATATTGAAAAACAGGAAGTTTGCAGATTTAGAAAGATCAGTTTTATAATTTAATCGACTTCAGAAAGAATAATACAAGGAGACACCCAAATCAAATACGTTTCATTTCATTTGTAATATATAAATCTAATTCAAAGAGGAAGTAAGAAACCCAGACAGAAACATTTCAACAACGCTGAACGAAACTGTCACCAGAACTTTATGAGGACCTATACTATTTACCAAACTAGAATCCTGGTTCATTAAGACATACTTTTTGAAATGGTTCAATGTGATGGACAGTGTCACCTCAGCAATATCAGCTAGTCAGTTTCTGGAGACCCAGTTGGAAATAGACCAGTCTTTCCATGTAGCTACCATGGTGCAATCTCACAAGTTCAGCTTGAAGTTCATCACAACCAAACAACTTATTAAGAGTACAAAAAACCTGAGCTGGCTATGCTACAAGAACAACATATTTTACAGATGGCCACTATCGCAAATAATGGAAATACAAAGACGTAGGGCAGAAATGAAAAAAAAGTTTCAGAGAGACTGAGGTATCGTTCATAGAATGATGGAGATTAGAGCATAAATACCACACGTGTCTAAATATTATTGTTTCAAATTAAATTACGTGCAGTAGCAAATAGCTGATTGATCTTGGTCTGCAAAAATGTGTGGTCCTAAAATTGTACCAGTGGCGCAGCTCTCCCGTGCAAAAATTAACTGTGCACCCAATTTTTTTATTTCTCTTTATCTGTAATTACGATTCTGGTTGACTTATTTAATTAACTTTACAGAATATTTCATATGCCCCATAGTTTAAACAGAATAAATTATAAGTCTTCCCGCTATCAGCATTTCTAAAATTTATCAGACTCTTCGAGCCCAAGATTGGCTCTTTCCCCACTTTTGCAGGGGGTTTGGGGGATACTTATGCCATTGGATTGCACCCAGTATATGCCACAAAATACATTCTACAATCTCAGCAAAGTGTATTATGAAAATGACAATCATTTCCACAATCGGTTAAATGAATAACTATATGTGGCGAGAGTTATTAACTGGTTACCCCCGCCGATGATCAGTAGTTTGAAAGTGTAGATAATATTCCCTGACACCCAGTGTCTTGATCTGGCTGTTTAACCCACATGTCTTCTAAAACATCATTCAGGTTGAAAACCCAAATACCAAATACTCAATAAATTTTCTCATCCGGCAAAATAATAAAAAAACACCTCTGCAAATGTGGAGACATAAATAGGCCGAAGAAAAACTTGCACAACGTCTCTATGTGAATATTTGGAATCTGTATAAGATTCTGTAAACATCTGAAGGAGGGCAATATAACACATTTGGAGCAAACTTACCTTAATAAACAGACAGACGTACGTTTCATTTAGTCTTTTTTTATATATTCTTGCAAAGTTACCCCAGGCCAGAATTACCTGGAATATCTTTTTATTTCTTTACCTTTGAACTAACAAACCAGAGGAAAAACAGATAGTCGGTAATAATATATGCACATGCGTGAGCATATGGTTGTAGTCAAAAAACAATCAATTTATTAAGGAGATTTCAGCCAAACCGTGAGAAATGGTTTTATAGACAACCAGATTTATATGGTGGTCGTAATCGAGCTAGAAGAGATGGTTTTATAGACAATTATATTAATAAGAAAGTTGTAGTCAAGGGCACATGTACCAATATTTGCACCAGTGCATGTTGATACCAACATGTGCATCTGTGCACGCATTTACCATTTTACGCATTTGCGCATACATTTATGAATTCATCCACCTGCTCATGCACATACCAATATACGCACGTGTGCGGACATGTACCCAAATAAGCATTAAATGCGCATGCACCCAAATACGACTTGCACGCCTAAATAACGATATGCACATGCACGCGCATATGGTTTTATGAATGACTATTAATAAAGTGGTTCTAGTCAAGCCGGAAAAGACGGTTTTATAGACAATTAGATTAAGAAGGTGGTTGTAGTCGACCCTAATAAAATGGTTTTGCAGGCAATCAGATTTTATGATGGTTGTACTCGAACATGCAAGACCAACATTCGCACCTGCGCATGTTTACAAATATACGCACATGCGCAACATATACCCAAATATGAACCTGTGCTTGCATGTACCGAGTGCGCACCCGCTCGCGCATGCAGTAATATGCACACATCCACGCACATTTTCCCAAATATGAACCTGGTTGCGTATGTACCCCAAAACGCACGTTTTTAGCAGACTAAAAGTTGTGCGAAACAACAGAGGTAAGGTAATGTATTACCCCGGTACCTACAATACAGCTCAGTGAATTAAAAGTTGTGTGGAACCCTAAGGATAAAGTGTTTTGTTCAAAGGCAAAAACAGCACTTTGCGAACCACCTTGAACTCGTTATAATCCAATCATTAGTCCAAAACGCAAAGCTACGATATAACGCTGTTCCTAAGCAGGAAACTAAAGCCCATATATTTTGCGATTTGCAAAACAAATTATAGCAATGTCTCATTTACCTTATAGGACCTTTCTATCTTTTGTAACACGTATATTTTAAAACTTACTCTGACGTGTTTTTGGCTAGCTGGGTTAAGCCGTTCGACTCCTACTCCAACGGTCGCGGGTTTGAATCCCTATTGGACCAACTATGCTCGCCTTTTCCGCCGTAGGGGCGTTGTAATTTGACGGACAATCTGACTATTTGTTAGTCAAAAGAGTAACCCACGAGCTAGCAGTATGTAGTGATGGCTACCTGCCTTCCCTCTAATCTAACTTTGCTAAAGTAGGGACGGCTGGCGCAGATAACCCTCCTTTAGCTTTGCGCGAAATTCAAAAATCAAATAAACATGCTTTCACGTATTACATATTTGGTAACTGATTGTTTTTGCTTTTTCTTTTGGTTCAGAGGAACAGTAGTTATTATATTTCTAATCTGAGACAAATCCAAACAGTGACCAAGTGATTAATTTTAAATCTTAGAGTTAGAATAATCTTTCGCTTATATCTGTAATTCACGGTACTATTTCCAAGAGCACCCCGCTAGTACAGTGGTATGTCTCCGGATTTACAACCCTAAAATCAGGCGTTCGATTCCCCTCGGTGGGCGGAACAGATATTCCTGTGTGGCTTTGCTATAAAAACACACACACACACACACACTAATTCCAAGAAAACACAACTAGCCTCAGAACGTATAGATATTTATTTTGGAACTACTTCAAAAATACCTTTGTGCCGAATTTATTTAAAACTAAGTATACAAATATTTATTTAGCAGATATGGTATTGACAATGTACGTATAGTATGTTTTATGCTTTTAAATAGGAAGTTAAAAAATAACCGTTGTGATTCATTTAGAACAGTGATTTCCGGATACTGGTGTATTTTTAACATGCATTAGAAAAGATTTTCATGATGTTTCTAAATATTTCGGATTTTATTGAGGTCAGTAATCTCCATCTTTTCTTGGACTGCTTGATTGCATTATACAACAATGAACAAAAATGAAAATTCATCTTTTTAAACAATCTTTGTATGAGTGGAACGAAAGTGCTGTCGATGTATATTCCAAATCGCGATTTAGGTGGCTCCATCTAGTAATTGTTTTTTTGCAAAACATGTTACATATATGAAATAATCATGACGCTTATCTTCCAAAGTTTGGAAAACGCTTTTATTTGACTCAACGCAAAAATGTTCAGTTAGTTTATAGTTGTATGTAGTTTGAAGAGAAATAATTGAAATACTGTCTTATTAGTTAAATGATTGTTTTCACGAGTTTAATTATGGAAACAGTTTGAATCGATAAACAATCGCTTTTTAATTTTTCAGTACATCTTGTTTATACTGTACAATGCTTGTTTACCTTACCTTCTGTTGGTTCGACATTATAACAGTTAAAATAACATTTATTTAACTACAATTAAGAGTGTTTTTACACGATATATATATATATAAATGAAAATATAATGTCACTTAAAAACAACTCTTTAGAGACGGCTGAAATAGCATTGCACAATGAATAAAAAACTACCATAAAAACTACGTAAAAGCAAAGTGTAACACTTTTTAGGGGTGCTTTCTCTGCTAACCTAACACACGTCCTAATACACCATCTAAACGAATACTAAAAATAATATAATCCAAAAATCTGTGATCTGAAGAAACCCTAAGTGTTGTGACAACGCAGTAAAACCGGTATGCGGTTCTATTTATTTATTTTTATACCTATTTTATTTATTCATTATTTTTCTTTATTTTCTTTAATTAACGTTTGATATCTACACAACTACAACTTCTTCTTGTTAAACTTATTTTTTTAATTTATATTTGAATATTTATCAAGATATATTTTTAACGACGCTTAATTACAGGACATTTTAATATTTCTTTGGCAGCAGATATAGAAATTTAATTAATTAGAAAGTGTGTTTTGTGTTTTAACGCGAAACTGCACAATGGGCTATCTGCGTTATCTCATTGCAGAATCGAATCCCGAGTTTTAGAGTTGTAATTTCACAAAGTAACTATTGACCTAGCGAGATACTAATCAATTAGTGAATCTCAAATTTTAGAAACGTAATTAAACATATTTTTTTGAGATGGTGGAAGCCAAATATTCAATAAAATGGCCACTCCTTTATTTCTCTAAGTACGTTTCTTATAACTTTTAATGTTTTCTGAAATTATCCTCAAGTTTTTCATATAAATTTAACAGAGTAACATAATTAAAAGTAAGCATCAATTTGTAAAAAGCTCGTATTTTCAGAATTCCCTCCGTCACTACCGAGTATTTTCGAAACACAATACCCGATACTCATGTAAATTTTCCAACCAGGTTCAAAATATAAAAAAAAATCACATACTAATTACAAACAAATTAATGTTTTATAGAACCCCAATTTTTGTTCGGTGTTCACGTATAATATGTTAAATGTTTCGCTTATGTTTGTTCTTGATATATGTATAACAAAAATGTTTAGTGTAGATCCATAATAAAACAAATTTTATAACAGATAATTCAAACTAAAATAATTAAAAGCATACTATTACCTACAGAAGATGTAATGTTTAAACAAAAGTTATAGCTCCCAAAAAAGTTGAGGATATTTATTCAACCAAATATAACCTAAGAAACGCAAATAAATAACGGGTTAGTTGTTGGGTGCTCTAAGCCACACCGCCTCAATATGACAGTCACCACTTAAAAAAGTTTAAGATTTCAAAAGTAACATCATAGTAGTAAATTATGTTGTTAAGAATAATTCTTAATTTCTATTCTTGTTAGACAACCAAGCTCCATCCACCAGCTAGTTCAAAAGCACAAACACACGATACAATTTGTTCAACTAGCTTTTCCTCTTACTGCTGTGTAGATAGACACTGCTGAATGGTTTCCTTCTCTACTCAGTAGTTCTAAATTAGGGATAGCTATGCCTAAAACACAAATTTTCATGTGTAACTCGTGTATCACAGTTTAGGCTGAAAGTACCAAATATATGTTGTAGTAAAACCTCAAATCAGTTATTAAAATTAATAATTTAAATTCAAAGACAAAGCAACAAAGAGTACCAAATTGTTCATTGGTTATATAAATTACGCCAACTTAATTGTTCACGTAGTTATACGTGTTGGATTAAATTAAAAAAAAAAGACCCCAAACTCGAGCGCTTTCGAAAAGCTGACTATTCTTCTTCATTGCACCTTTTATAAGTGATCGTGTGTGTTAACTTTTATCAGAATTAATGTGTTTATCAATATCATTTAGGTATCTGTCCAAAACTAAGAACTCCCTTTTTGAAGATAGCTGTGTTAATGCTCTATATGAAATTAGTTTCCAAAAATTCAGAATTATCGAAAGGGGTGAAAAAATGTAATACATTATTACTAAAATCCTGAAAGAAATATGATACAAATCAATCTTTACTCGTCATTCCACTAGTAAATTTTTAATAAATCTCTTCGATTTATCCAAAATTTACTTCTTTTGGAATTGTAGTAACGCAGATTAATTTACTAATAAAGTCGATAGATAGCGTATATGTCATGTAAGCTACTTCCTTCTAAATCTGTAAATTTCTGTAAAAGCACGCAAACAAAATTATATATTAACAAATCTGAGTCTGACAATGTGAATATATTGCTAAGCCTATTATCCGATATTTTCATTGGATTGGTTAATTGTTAAATGTACATGGTTAACAGTTACTTCTGTTAGTATTTTGTATATTGCAACACGTGACAACAAAACTTTTGTTTAGAAATATTTTAAGCTTAAGTAAGTTGAAAGCCATGTTATGACACATTCAATTTAGTTATCTCATTTTCCATAGCTAGTCCCTAGTCCTATTTACGTTTGTAAGATACAACGCATTAATAACAATTTTTTCTCAGGTGAGATTACTGCTTTGATTGAACGAAAGGTTACAACAGAAATGTCTTTTAAATGTTTAGAGAAGAGGATGTTAGAGACATCTTGGAAAGTTTTAGTTCAAGATAAGTGTCCGTGCTAAACGGAGAAATTTAAAATATACATACATCCGCAAATGAAATAAAAAAATCTACAATGTAGAAGAAAAGGTACTATCTGTCTTGACAAAAATTGCTTGTTAGAATAGGCCATTATTCTTTTGGTAAATGAATTTGTTGAAGTAGCGGTTGTGTATTTGAATAAAAAATGAACATTATTTTATAAGGTGCTTAATAGTGCATCCGAAAATAAAATATTAGAGCATAAAATTAAATATTAATTCTTACGTTTTTAATTTACAATTTACGTCCGGCATGGCCAAGCGCGTTAAGGCGTGCGACTCGTAATCTGAGGGACGCGGTTTCGCATCCCCATCGCGCCAAACATGCTCGCCCTTTCAGCATTGGAGGCGTTATAATGTGACGGTCAATAACACTATTCGTTGGTAAAAGAGTAGCCCAAGATTGGCGGTGGGTGGTGATGACTAGCTGCCTTTCCTCTAGTCCAACATTGCTAAGTTAGGGACGGCTAGCGCAGATAGCCTTCGTGCAAGTTTGTGCGAAATTAAAAAAAACAAAAAACAAATGCTACGCAGATAGCCCTTGAGTAGCTTTGTGCGAAGTTAAAGAAAAACAACAAAAATGTTACAACTTTGTTACTGTTTTACTATCTTTGAAGTTGACATAAAACGTTTGTACGCTTTTAAGCTCAAAGTTAAGCAATGGGCTACCTGCATTGTGATCACCTTGCTATAAACCAATCAGTTTATTGTTAGCCACCAAGTTGGCCTCAGTTTAGTTGTTGTGTATGAAGTTTCGAACGTTTGTGTTGATGATAAAGAAGAAACATTTTACTGAGCTTAAAATACAAGCTATCAATTTTATCAATGTAACAGTCCACACAGCCTTTCTACTCTCTGTCCAGCATAGGGAATCTAATCCACAGGGAGCCTACGATCTATGTAAGTTATATTATTGAAATAATGCATTTTGTAAATGAAATTTCTTTTTGTTTTTAATAATTCCACATTTCTTTAAGCTGTAGTTACAAAGGTTGAAACACGAAATGAAGAGCAACTCTGCGAAAATAATTTTTAAAAATACCTCAGAGAAGATGATGTGCGTATTTCATGTTTATTGATTTATATTACCACAAATAATCTCAGTTTTAAAACGCCACCTACATTTTTTTTTTGGAATTTCGCACAAAGCTACTCGAGGGCTATCTGTGCTAGCCGTCCGTAATTTAGCAGTGTAAGACTAGAGGGAAGGCAGCTAGTCATCACCACCCACCGCCAACTCTTGGGCTACTCTTTTACCAACGAATAGTGGGATTGACCGTCAAATTATACACCCCCACGGCTGGGAGGGCGAGCATGTTTAGCGCGACGCGGGCGCGAACCCGCGACCCTCGGATTACAAGTGCACGCCTTAACGCGCTCGGCCATGCCAGGCCTTGCCACCTACATAGAAAACTTTAAGATACAAAAGGGATGAAATACTTTAACTTAAGGACTAATACAAAATAAATAAAAGTGCAGTTGTGTCTGGGAGACACAAGATATCACTGTTAATGATATCTTAATTGATGTCTTTATTGCTAAACAAACAAATACACAATGACTATTGCTGGGGAACAACTCCCACAGTTTAGGATTATTGGCTCTCAAGCTTATCATAAAGTATGTTAACTCCCTCTCTCCCAACTTAATAGATTCCTTGTACAACGGAACCCATTTCTGTTTGTTTGATTTTGAATTTTGCACAAGGGCTATCTGCGCTAACCGTCCCTAATTTTGCAGTGTAAGACTAGAGGGAAGGCAGCTAGTCATCACCACCTACCGCCAACTCTTGGGCTACTCTTTTATTACATTATGACACCCCCACAGCTGAAAGGGTGAGCATGTTTGGTGTGACGAAGTTTCGAACCCGCGACCCGCAAATTACGCCTTAACCCACCTGGCCAGGCCGGGCCATAGTAATGTAAGACTAGAGGGAAGGCAGCTAGTCATCACCATTCACTGCCAACTTAAGAGCTACTATTTTACCAACGAAGAGTGGGACAACCGCCCCATGACGAGGATTCGAACCCGTGACTTTCGAAGTATGAGTTCAGCGCCCTAAGCACTTGACCATGTTGGGTCAGCCATTTATGTGTGTGTTGATAGTTCAGAAGGAACAAACTAAAATTTAAGTATTCGTTAGTATGTGACAAGTATTTTATTACTAGTGCACGTAAATAAGTGTTGGGAGTTTAACAAAAGTTAGAATCATATAAATGTTTTAAATCTATTAATTCATAGAATATTATAAGTATAAAAACAAAGTGTAAAGTGCATTTACGTGAGATTGCTAAGAACTTTTTTTATTCTGGCTGGTTGTGAGCGATCATGATGCCGCAGCTCCACCTTGTGTTGAAATGATTCTTCATAAACGTTACACCAGAGTAGTTTTAACCCAGTTTCCTTTCTGTTGGGAATGATAAGGTTGGAAGACTGACTGAATAAAGGTTTTGTTGCATACTACATACTTGTTAGGTTTTTCTTCTACAACAAATTAAACTTTGGTACAAAGAATTGGATAAGCCCTTCGTTCACGCTCACAATACATAAACTATACTTCTATTCAATGAATGAGTTGAGAACTTGTAAAGAAAAAGTCACAGTGTATATTTTTTCTTACTTCATCATGATATATTAGTCAGGACAATAGCAGCTGTATCCTATTTTCAATGACATATAATCAACATATATGCTTGAAAACTTCTGAATCTTATTCAAACCAACAAAAAGGGTATAATATATATAACACTTGTGAAAGTAAGTTATAACCTAAACTTATTTATGGCAAAGCTACTATAAACGTTTGTTATCTTGGTTCGGAAAGGTGAAAGTCGATATCAGACTAACATTCATCACATTGCATCAGTCTGTTGACAACAACACCAACAAAGGAAGTTTTGTATTTTCCGGCAAGTGATGGTTTCTTGGAAAATGTCAGACACAGTGAACTATTTCTTGTTTTCGTTTTGTT